>CM039622.1:34679109-37179109 GCA_022457165.1 Juglans mandshurica
GAAGGTATTCCCTTAATTTTAGAAAAATATTATAGATCAGTTGGTCCACCAAACACACACCCCACACCTGACATGTCAGACCGAGTTCACTAACAACAAACCGGTTCTGACCTCAACCCCCCTCTCCCTAAAGCTCTCAGTGGCCCTCCCCTCTTGAATTCGAAAACCCCATTCATCACGGAAACCCCCTTCTGCCTGTGAAACCCTCAATCCCCTCACATTTCTAATCCATTTCTTCTTCTTTACTGTGAATCCCTCAAGTTTCCTCACAAAACCAACGAATCTTCTTCTTCTTCTTTGTGAATCGCGAGACTCAAGTTCGATTTCGAGACTTCTTCTTCTTCACAGCCTTCAACCCAAAAGTACTGAAAACTCCACCACCAGCTCCACAAGTTCTACATGCAGCAACCATAAAATCCAATACCTGATAATCCCAGCATTTCTTAGAAAGCTAGAAATGAGACAGAGGTAGGAGTTACCTCTTGTTGTTGAGTAGATGGACAATGATGGGCAGAGGGCGGTCGGCGAGTCGCGGGTGCTGAGCGACCAGAGGGACGACGACGAGTTGAGAGTGCATGGCGCATGGAGGGAGGGCGACGAGTGATTCCCGTGAAATGAGGGTGTTGGGCAACGAGAGGTACGGGAGGGAGGGAGGGGGCGCGGGAGCTGGAGCGGGAGCGAGAGCGAGATGGGTGATGATGGGCAGAGGTAGGTCGACGAGTCGCCAGTGCTGGGCAACGACAGAGACGACGATACTCGTGTTGGGCGACGAGAGGTAGGGAGGGGGGTGCGGGAGAGGGATGGGTTCAATACCAAAACAGTTCTTCTATATACAGTCGTGAGATACAACCGGCGTGCAGTCATCCATACCACGCCAGATTTAAAATAAATTTTCCTCTCTCATCAGCTCGGTCTTTCTTTCATCAGCTCTCTCTCTCTCTCTCTCATCAGCTCGGTCTCTCTCTCATCAAGTGTCTCCACGTCAGCCACGTTTGCACGCCATTTGCACTAGGCACTTGCAACAAGCGTTTTTCATATCGAATTAGGGTCGCTGTATTCAAATGCTTTTCAAAAAAAAAAAAAAAAAACAGCCACATTAGGTGTGGGGTGTTTGTTGATAAACAGTGACCAATTAGTAGAAAAACTCATAATTTTATTTGAAAAAATCTGCTTCACACACTACTGTGTGAAGAAGCCCCAGCACACTTAACGTGCTGGGGTGAAAAAAAAATAAAAAATTTGCACTGGGATGGTGCGGCTGCAGGCTGCCCCCAGAATGACTCATTTTATTTATTAGTTTTGTCAATTCTCGTTAACTTGTTTAAAAAATAAACTTTCTAACACAGTTGTCAGTTGTACACTTGTACTTGTTAAATTTATCATTCGTAAAATAAAAGGCTATAAATTTTTAAAAATCACCATACTTTTTTTAAACCCAAATCATTATATTGAAAAAAAAATGTTTGCATGGAAATAAGCATTTTAATTTTGGTATTATATAATTTTTTTAAATGATTATTGCTAATTTTCATTACTTACATATCGCGCGTAAAGTTTAGTATATATAGAACTTTTTTGAAATATTGATTTGGGATTTTTGTAACTCCCAACTTTGTTTGTAATATGGTATTCCTATGCAATATATGAGAGTTATTAATAAAATTTGGATACCATATATATATATATATATATATATATTTTTTAAATAGCTTTGAAGATAAAGTACAAAATTATTCTAATAATTATTTTTAATGCAAGCAGTATTTTAAAACATCACCCCCTACTTGGACTCCTCAATCCTACCATAACCGCACGTGGGTCATTGCCTCAATTGAGGAAAAATAAGGTTAAAAATTAAATTATAACAAAGGAAGTATTTTATAAGAAATCGAAAGAACAAAATAGAAATACGAAAAAAAAAGGCTGCCTTGAAAACTCCAACAAAGAGGGGAATTCTATTCAAGACATCTTGGCAAAATCTGGAGCTAGTGGGTTTTCAGAAGCTTATTTTTTGCCAAATACAGATGCCAAAAGATGCCTGGTTACTGGTTTTTTTTTTTGGCCTTTTTTTTTTTTTTGTTTATATTTATCATTTGCTGATTTTGGTAATCTTGTTGTTGTTCTGATGTACGGTATAATGTTTAGTTAGTTTGGTTGCCAGAATTTGGTTTTCTAGTTAGTTTTAAATATGTGAAACTCGTAGGTGTCAAGATGTAACCATAGTTTTCTTTCATTATAAGTGAAAGCTATCAATAAAATTTGGATACCGTCCTCTTCTTAAGAGAGAGATAGATATAAAATTGAGAATTTTGTCAATAGTAACTAATAATTTGTGAATAGTTTTGTGAATAGTAATGAAATAATCTAAAAATATCTGAAAACAGTTTTATTCCCAAACAAACCCTGTTTCCAAACATGGCCTTAATCTTTTTGTAGAATGTTAAATATCTATCAAATAATTCTATATATAACCATGAAATGCGTAAATGCCGCGTAATCGCTTTGAAAAAGAGTGGGGTCTACTATTAAAAAATTAATTTTTTCATGTACGTCCTATGTTTTATTCACTTTTTTCAAAGCGATTATAAGGCGATTGTAAATATCTTTTCTCATATCTATATATAGATACTTTTCTTGTATTGGTTTTAAAATTCACGGTCTTTCAAATCTTAGTGTTTGGATTTTGTAATTCCAAAGATTTGTTGTATAATATGATATTTCTATGAGAGGTTTGGATTCATATATGAGTTGAGATGGTTTGTGAATAGTAGAATAAAAGTTGAATTATTTATTATATTTGATATAGGAATTTAGAAAGTTGTTTTGAGATTTGAAAAATTTGAATTGTTTATTATATTTTGTGTGAAAATTTAAAAAAGTTATAATGATGAGATGAATAAGTTGAGATAGATTTTAAATCCAAACCTCTCCTAAAAGGAGAGTTATCAATAAATTTTGGTTACTGTCAAATCGAAAAGCAAATGTTCAAATCGAAACATAGAACATTGGGGGTTGATTATGAACGAAATTGTCCTTCAGGTCAGATTATTTGGAAAATTAACAGTCATAGTTTAAAACCGTGTTAACTAGGAGCACATTGGGAAGCCAAAACATCTTACGGGTAAAAGTAAAACGATAACGACTTAAATTTAACAGATGCCGTTGAAATTGGAAAGGTGGAACTGGTCGTGAACAATTTGGTCATATGCAAACGCAGAACAGGAGGTAAAAAAGAAACAGGAACATGATCATAGTCTGCGGTCAAGTTTGAAAAGTAAGACTTCTGATATAACAATGATGAAAACCTCTGTTACATAACAAACAGGAATATTACCATGTTCCATTATCCATGGTTCTCTTTTCTCCATTGGCGCATCCACATATCATTTAAATTATGAGTAAGGCTAATATCAAATATCGTGCAGCCATTTTGTAAAAGAGTAAAATTTATTATTAAAAAATTAATTTTTTTCATGTAAATCTCATATTTATTCATTTTTTTCAAAGCGACTGGCACTTGTACACTCACGATTACAAGTATCATTTCTTTTAAATTATAGAAGATTAGAGTGGTCAGGATTAACAGAAAACCGCCTCATGCTCAGGAAAAGAAAATTGAGAAAGGCAGAGACTCTTTGATTTCAGTATTTCAGTATAGAAAATGAGGTATTGAGCAACAATATTCAGTTACAGACTTCGAGTGTTTTTCCTTCCTGGAAGCAAAAGATTGAGAAGTAGGTCAATGCGTCAATGGTATCATAATATTGAGAATTGCACAAGGATAACATCAATATCAAGAAATTATCATAAATCCAACCAAAAAAATCAGATTATGTACACACCCAAAAACAATTATGACAAGTGTTGCAAAATCTATACCAGGATCATGTATATCTTCTTCTACTCTATGTACTAAAATTTCATAATTCCTCCCAGAACTATACAAAAGTGAACCCCAGAAAGGAACATGATCAGAAAAAGAGAAGACACAAGATTATGCAACAGAAGAGAAAAATGGAGACTCTGTTAAGAGACTTGTCAAACTTCATTTCCTGCCTTCTCATCCTGGGACTGCTAATCTCTGTGAGAGGGCAGCCGTACAAGCTTGTATTTGTGCTCCCAAACATCCTCGAATAGACCCTCTCCCCAATTCCAAACATCCCAATTGCCGGATTAACTAAACTAGCCATTGCTGTACCCCCAATATAAGCTGATCCATTTGGACGATGTTGCGTCGAAGAAATGAGGTTTTGCAACCCAGAAGGAGGTGGCCGGCGGGGAATGACAGGACCCAGATTGGATTTCTTGACATCGGAATCAGAAGAGGATGTGCCACGACCATAGAGGGGGACCAACAAATTCTGTGATATGTTAGCTTTACAAACAGGGCATTTCGGTTGTTGATGCTCTGGTTCGTCTGAGGAGATTTGTACATTAATCCACTTGTAAATGCAAGGCCAGCAGTACAAGTGACCGCAGAGGGTGACCACAGGTTCATGTGCTGGCTCTAAGCAAATGTTACAGCCAAAGCAGCCATCTTCATTGACTGTGTCTGTTGTTGGGGCTGACATAGATTTCCATTTCTGCGGAAAAGAAACATCGCCAGTAGATTCGAAGTGTAGCTCAGGCTCAAAGGAGTTATGTTCCATAGATAACGCACTGTGTTGCCAAAAAAAAAAAGATCTTAATTAGGACAGATAAATGGATTTTCTCTCAAGAAAACTTTTTTAGCACAGGATAAATCTCCATGAATCAAGCCTCACATTCACTGATCCAAACAAATTCACGAAAGAAGTGCCCAGAATTTCGGCAGGAACAGAGAAAGTTTCGAAAATCATATAAAACAAAACCAAAAGCCGGAATCAAATAAGACAACCAAGGATTATATTTCCTCGAATACCAAAAAAACCCCAAGACAGAAACACGAAGCTTACCTCGTACGGAAAAGGATCTCTGAATCAAAACTGATCAACAGGAAACTCTTGAGAAAGAAGGAGAGAGACGCGGAATCGCTGTCTTTCTTTTCGGGTTTTCGGGACGAGATTGAAGAAACGGAATGGATGAGATGGAAGTGTGGTGACGCAGCTGTATATAAAGGGGCTGTTAGCGCGTTTGCCATTGGCTGTGTATTCATTTATTAAAGAAAGAAAGGTCGAAAGAGAGATCTTACTGAACTCGTGCTGTCTAGAACGTCTGAACTGACCTGCTGACACGTGCGACGCGCGTTAAGAATTTAGAATTTAGAATTTAGAATTTAGAATTTCGTGTTTGTCTCAACTGTTTGTTTTTCTTTTTTTTTGGAAATTTTATAAAGGGGTAGTTCGAGGGATTCATTTTCGTTTACCCAATATTTAAGGATGTTTGAAAATTTTATTCACATATTTTACAAATGTTGTTGGCTAAGTTCAAACGTGACTGTTAAGAGATAAATGCAAAACTGTGAATTTTGAAATATTTAGCTAACATTAATAATATTTAATTCGGTGGCATGAAATCTAACCCTGAAATTGGCACGGAAATTGTAAGAATCTAATTAATTAGATTTTAGTGACGTGGATCGCACCTGGCCATCGTATTTAATTAGATTTTAGTTAAATGTCGGAGTCTTTTGTTTTTTTTTTTTTATGTATAGTTTATAGGACCAAACCTACGAAGGGTTATTGATTATCAAACAACGAGATGGACCATCCAGAAGAAAGCGACGGATTGCTTATCTTCCAAGCTTCTGACTAGTAAAAGCTAGACAAAAGCTAGACCGTTCGATCCTTCCAATTCTGATACAGCTGACTAGGCCGCTATCTTCTAATCTTATGTGTGTTGTGGGGGCTGTGCCGTTGTTTTAAGCTCGAGTCAAGGACTGCCACGTACTCTTAAGCCCGCGTTATTCAATTCATGTGTAATCACACGTGGCATCTGTCTAGCCCCTTGTTTGACTGCCGTGGGTTGGACTTTTCACGTTCGTTCATCGTATGGTCAAAATTAAACCAATTTTTTAAAGCAAAATTAATGGTAGGTTCGAATACATAAATTATTTCAACTCATTGCATATTATGATTTTTTAAAATTTTTTTATAAAATATAATAAATAATTTAATTTTTTTAAATTTTAAAATAAAAATAATACTAATATTAAAAAATAATATTCTAACGACATTTTATTTAATTTTTAACTTTTATCCTAATTCACTATTTAAATGGTACCTAAATCATTTTTAGGTAAGGATTAAAATTTAAATTAGCCTAGATTTTTCAAATATTATCCTAATTTGCTTTAAAATGATATTTATCATATCACCCCACATATCTTCCTAATACTTAAAAGCATGTATAAAGATGAACAGTAGTGAATAGTAGCCGTTTTCTTTTTTTCGTTGGTTTTTCTCGTTACAAATTCAGTTCGAATTTCAGTCTTCCTCTTCGTTCGGTTAGCATCATTTACACACTAAAAATATCTAATCCTGATCTTTACATATAAGAGATGAAATATCTGATCTACAATTCACATTTACAGAACAATTCTCAAACTCAACTCGAGGAAGAAAAAAATTTTCCGTGTGCGTTTGCGTGGGGGAGACGGAGGGCTGCGCGTGGGGGACTCCGAAGGTGGGTGCGATGGTCGCCGCCTTGAGGGGAACTCCTCGGTGGTGGTCGTGAGGTTCGGTGGCGACGTACGGCGGCGTGACATGAAACAAATGGGTGAAACCTATTTTCGTTCGGTTTCCGTGAGGGAGACGGAAGGCTGCGCGTGGCAGCCTTCGAAGGTGGGTGGGATGATCGCCGCCTTGAGGGGGACTCCTTGGTGGTGGTCGTGCCCTTCGGTGGCCGCGTACGGCGGCACAAAATCACATAAATGGGAGAAACCCATTTCGGTTCTCTTTCCACGGAGGAGATCCATGGCTGCGCATGGGGAACATTGGTGGTGCCAGGGATGCTCGTCGGCGTGAGGGGAACACGCCGGTGTTGGCGGTGATCATGGCCGGCACTCGGCGGCAACGGGGCTGCGCTGGAGGAGAAGAGCCGAGCTTCGGAATCGCCTAGGAGAGAGAGAGAGTTTAGGAATAAAAACTTTTTCCAATAAAATCAATTAAATAACTATTTATATGTTGTATAATTCTACAATTTTCCATCTGAAAATATTAAATAACAGTAAATTTTTTTTGTTTTTCTTTACAACTCTACTTTTGTTCTTACTAGAATTTTACATTGTTGAATTTTTTATATAGGTTGAGCTCCGTGAAGTTGAAAGTGGAAACAAAATATCTCAACAACTAGCTGCTTATAAAAATATCAAAAGTATGGATCTTTTAACTTTTTAATTTCATACTATGAATTAATAACTGAAATAATTTATTTTGCTTCTTTAATTTTAGAATCTGTTAAATCAATTATTTAATATCATTTATTCAATATTTATTCTGCTTGAACATTGAGCTGTATTAAATTATAATTTCAAATTAAATGTTATTCCGACATAATTAAATGTTATATCTTATTAGTTATATATGCATGTTTATAGAAAAAAAAATTAAAAATTGTTATAAAATTGCTCATAAAATTCTACCAATAAATTTAGTTTTATATGTAAATACTTACATCAATATTTACAGTTTTACCTATATAATTATACATAATCAATTAGTAAAATATTGAAATTTTTAAAAATCGAAAATTTATTTATAATAATTTGATAAAATAGAGTACACATTCAATAAAATTAATATTGTGCATAAACTTGTATTTTAAAATATGCTTCAAGAACAAAATGAAAGAAAAATTTTATGAATATTAATAATAAAGTTTGTAAATAATAGAGATGTACTTTCCGATTAAATAATTATTAGATTTTAAAAAATGAAACATAACAGTTGAATAAAAATTATTATAAAATTGAAATATTTTCAAATTATAATTTTGTAATCATACCTCTAATGCTATTATTTTACTACTAAACAATTTGTTTTCCTTTTATTATTTATATTTGAATTAAAAACTTCAGAATTTATTCTTATTGCAAAATATGAAATTAAATTAATTCAATCAATCATTATAATTATATAATTTAATTAAAAATAAATTTAATTTTATAAATTTATTCAATTTCAAAAAAAAAATTTAAAAATTGCTATAAAATTGCTCATAAAATCCTACAGACAAATTTAGTTCTATATGTAAATACTTACATCAATATTTACAATTTTACCCATATAATTATACATAATCAATTAGTAAAATATTTAAATTTTTAAAAATCGAAAATTTAATTAAATAATTTGATAAAATAAAGTACACATTCAATAAAACTAATATTGTGCATAAACTTGTATTTTAAAATATGCTTCAAGAACAAAATGAAATAAAAATTTTATGAATATTAATAATAAAGTTTGTAAATAATAGAGATGTACTTTCGGATTAAATAATTATTAGATTTTAAAAAATGAAACATAACAGTTGAATAAAAATTATTATAAAATTGAAATATTTTCAAATTATAATTTTGTAATCATACCTCTAATGCTATTATTTTACTACAAAACAATTTGTTTTCCTTTTATTATTTATATTTGAATTAAAAACTTCAGAATTTATTCTTATTGCAAAATATGAAATTAAATTAATTCAATCAATCATTATAATTATATAATTTAATTAAAAATAAATTTAATTTTATAAATTTATTCAATTTCAAAAAAAAAATTTAAAAATTGCTATAAAATTGCTCATAAAATCCTACAGACAAATTTAGTTCTATATGTAAATACTTACATCAATATTTACAATTTTACCCATATAATTATACATAATCAATTAGTAAAATATTTAAATTTTTAAAAATCGAAAATTTAATTAAATAATTTGATAAAATAAAGTACACATTCAATAAAACTAATATTGTGCATAAACTTGTATTTTAAAATATGCTTCAAGAACAAAATGAAATAAAAATTTTATGAATATTAATAATAAAGTTTGTAAATAATAGAGATGTACTTTCGGATTAAATAATTATTAGATTTTAAAAAATGAAACATAACAGTTGAATAAAAATTATTATAAAATTGAAATATTTTCAAATTATAATTTTGTAATCATACCTCTTCTGTTATTATTTTACTACTAAACAATTTGTTTTCCTTTTACTATTTATATTTGAATTAAAAACTTCAGAATTTATTCTTATTACAAAATATGAAATTAAATTAATTCAATCAATCAATATAATTATATAATTTAATTAAAAATAAATTTAATTTTATAAATTTATTCAATTTCAAAAAAAAAAAATTTAAAAATTGCTCATAACCCAGACACTTTACTTTCAGTGACAAAAGAAATACTTATGTAATATTTAGTTGTTTCAGACTTTACTTTCAGTAACAAAAGAAACAATTATGTAATATTTAGTCGTTTTAGACTCTACTATTTATATTTGAATTAAAAACTTCAGAATTTATTCTTATTGCAAAATATAAAATTAAATTAATTCAATCAATCAATATAATCATATAATTTAATTAAAAATGAATTTAATTTTATAAATTTATTCAATTTATTCAATTTTTCATTCTTTTTCAAAATTAAAAATGCTCCTTCTTCTACAAGACAAAAGTTATTCCTCCCCCACAAAAAACATTAATATTTTTCATATATTTTTTTAGTCATCATAAATATTTAAAAAAAAAAGAAATTCACAATATCATTAAAAAAAACACTTATTCAATCACTAGAGATTAAAAAATAAAAATAAAAAATTGGCAAACGTCCCTCGGACGTTATCCTACTGCTAGTCAATATCAATATGTATATAAGAGCACCAGCAACCCATTGCTTATAAACAATTATTAGCCAAATTTTAGGAAAATACATGAAAAGTGAAAAAATTGAAGCTACATCCCATTCTCTAAAATAAGATTTGATTTTAGGATTGCTACAGTTACTCCCAAATTAACTGTAGCAATCCTAGATCAATCTTTAAATTTTTTTATTCTAAACTTATATTTTAATAGAATATAAAGAAATAATATAAAAGAAAGTGAGAAAAAATAATAAAAAATGAATAAAAAATATTATTTTAATAGAATAGAAAAAGAATAAGGAGTGTGACGTATGAAGTTTTAGAAATATGAGTAAAATTTTTAAAAAAAATTAGAGGAAGATGATTTTTAGCTAAAATTTAAGGAAAAGTTTACTTATCTGGATGTGGATGTTTTAAACACGTATAAAAATATTAGTTAATTAAAAAATTATTTATTTATCAACAATTTAATATCACATTATAAGATTGTTAAGAAATGATAAGAATAACATTTTTGGTGCATTTATATATTTTTTTTAATCCTTACTCTTAAAAAAAAAAAAGAACTTCCCAAAATAAGAAAGGTCGGTCCCAATCTCTCTATCTCTTGCGTAATGTAGAGAACAATAGCTTTTATTCTTTGATATTTTCAAAGCTGTGCAAAATAGAGTTTCATAAATAAAAAACTTAGAGGGATTTTGAATCCAAGATAACACCAACGTATTAAAGTTGCGTTTACACGCTGAACGAAGTTGAGTTGAGATTTAATTTTATAATATTATTATTGTATTAAAATATAAAAAAATTATAATAATAAATTAAAATGAATTGAGTTACAAAGGAAGCTTTTTTGTCTGGAACTCACGTTTTGGCAGACTCTCTTTTCATGCAAAAGCACTTTGAGTAATTTATTTAATGTCACGTCATCAAATGTGACACTAAATAAAATATTTTATTTATCAATTTATCATTTAATATCATATGAAATGATTAATAATAAATATAATAATAAATAATTTGTTTTTATTATATTATATCTATGCAGTTTAGCTAAGAAGCCAAAAGGATTGACAAGAAAATATTATTAATATTAATAAAAGAATAGGGTGGAGTACTACTCATCTAATCTGATCAATTTGGGGCTGGCTGTCACCTCAGCAAACTTGGTATACATTTCATACTTATCCGTAGTACGTCGCTTTTCGAACATTTATTTCTATAATATATTTTGTTTTACCTCCTTTCTTTAATTAGTATTTACCAAATAAAAAAATTAATATTTAAGAATAAATAAGTTTTTTATTTATTTATAAATCATAACCTTAATCTTTAAAAATATCCCTGTATTTTCAAGCTTTATTTAATCCATTTAAATTAACGTTTGTGAGGTGCAATGATGGCGCAGGCCTAAAGAGTCCGCTCACCTATTGTTAATTTTAGTTTTTTTATTTATATTTTTTAAATATTTTTAAAAAATAAAAAAAAATTTCCAATACATTTTAAATCATTTTTTTAATCACTAAATAAAAATAAAAAAATCCTGTCAAGAAGTCAAATGGAGCTATACATTAAGAAAGTAAAGTAGTTTTATTCTTTTGTTTTTGAGAGTAATGGGTTTAGGATTAGTTTAGATATTATTATTTATTATTTTATTATTATTATTATTATTGATATATTTTTTTTTATTACTATTTAATATTTAATTATTATTATTTATAAAATATTTAAAAATACATCACTATCTAAACGTAATTTAATGTCGATCTTGCTGATCATTATGCTGACTCGACCATGTTCTAAAGGTCTCTCTATTATCACGTGCACCCCATCAATATTCTTTCAGATCCATATGAGGAATGCCGGATCAGGTGTCAACTTTTGACTATTAACGTCTACACAGTTGGATAGCCTCCAAAATGGTTTGTGCTTCAGAAGCTTATCGGGAATCAGTTAATTGGATAATCTTGCAACTGCCCGACCACTGTGAAAATGCACGCACTTTGGAGTTGTCGGCGCCGGCTCGCATAGATTCGAGCAACTCTAATATATTATTTACATAATAAAAAATAAATTTTATAAAATATTATATATATCACATCAAATTATATCAATTAATAAATTTTAATTAATTAATTTCGTGTTTGAATTTTATATAATTTATAAAGTTGCGATCAAATTGCCAACTCTCAATCAAGCATGTTGATGAATCGTATCAAATGATGACAAGATAAGAAGACAGAAATTCGACCCTACCCGAAGCAGTGAAGAGAATGAATGTCAAAGACGGCTGGCTAATGAAAAGCGGTATTTGACACTCATTTATCAAAGACGGCTTGAGCCACACAGCAAATAAAAAGGTTCCACAGATTCAAGGTTGCTATCTTGAGCCACATTACAGCAATTACAAGGACTCCCCAAGTTTGTGCACATATAATCTCAACTACAATGACACCACCGATCGACATATAGTAGATATTTCAACATTAACCAAATGGCACAAAAATCTGCTCTTAGTTCTTGAAGCAGCGGCCAACATATACAGTTTATTCTTACTACTGCTTCTTCCATTTGGTTTTTTCGTGAAATAAGTTCATTTTTTTCACTTTCGTTTCATTGCTTTTGCTCATCCTCTTATCTCCGTTTGGCAACGATACCTACCACTTCGCCCAAGTTTGAATGTTCAGTTGAGTTGAGATAAGTTGAATTCTTTATAAATAGTAGTGAGTTAAATTAGTTAAATGAGTTTTATAGAATCCACTTAAGATGAATTTATATGTATTTATAAAAAATTGAAAAAATTGTGAATCCCGCATATAAAGAAATATTGAGTTAAAAAAAATTATAGATCCCACGTATAAAGAGATTTTGAATTGAGATGAGTTTAATGATTTAAAATTTTGATGTTTGAATGTTAAACTCAACTTAAAATTAGACTGAACTAAATTGATCTCAATTCAGTCCAATTTCCCAACAGGACCTTCATCTCTCCATTTACAACTCTCTGGTGATCCTTATTTTTGTTCCTTCCCGTTTTCCAATCTGCATAAACAGTGCATTTCACAAACAAGCAGCCAACAATGTCGTCGGCTTAAGTACCGGTAAATGTAGAACAGTGAAGTTTTCTCATCCCCTGAAAAGTACGGTCTATTTCTAAGTATACCACATCAAACACAACAGTGCAGTTTTCTAGGTCAAGCATCTTTAGCGTTCGCAAGAATCAACCTCCGAGGATTAGGGCGATGCATGCAATACAATTCCTCGAACAAATAATCTATCCTTGGCATTACCTTTCTTCGGGGCCTCCCTGGACCTAATTCTCCAATTAACTGTCAAAGTAATTATACACCCATAGACCCGCATTGCTACTGACAATGATCTCCGACATTACAACAAGCAAACATAAGTCAGCAGTGACTTGTACATAAAGAACTCTAAAATAGCCATTTCAAACAAGTATATTTGTAAGTACATTCTATTAAGGTATCAGAAAATACAGCTGCATCTGATTGATATACAGGAGAGTCGATATGAGTTTATTGTGGAAGCAAAGCATCCTGCAATCTTGAGAGATCAGAAGCTAAGAAGCAAATAAATAAATACTACAGGGCAGCTCCATTCCAATTAAGGCATCTTTACTTACCAACTCTACAAGAATTTCTCTATGCTAGTAGTCAATGTGGATTTGGGAACAGCACCTATAACTGCATCTTTTTTCTCACCGTTCTTGAAGATTATGACTGTTGGGATGCTTCTAATGCCATAACGTGTTGCAACTGAAGGGCTCTCATCGGTATTAACTTTGTAGCATTTGAGCTTCCCAGCATATTGCTTTGCCAGTTCACCAATGATGGGATGGATCATACGGCATGGCCCACACCAAGGGGCCCAAAATTCAACCAGAACAGGGAACTCGGAGTCGAGCACAAGTGACTGCCAATCTGCGTCCGTAACACCAGACACTGCAATTTCCCAAAGCATGCGCTGTTTAATTTTGCCAAAAGTTTTCTCAAACGGTCAAAAGAGACACTAACCAGCCATTGATCCAAATTGCAAAAGCACTTAACAGATTTTTTTTTTTTTTTTTAAATACATATTCAAAGCACGCTTTCACCAGTAGAGGAAAAGCAAAGCTTTGACTGTTGACAAAAATAAGGTTACAGAGTTCTTCATGCCACAATTGTGTGAAAACCCAAAACTTATTTATTAAATAACCACATAGATCAATACCAACCTTACGTGGAAAAGCAACACAAAAAGGAAAAAAAAAAAAAAACAGAATTAGACTACAGTTTGGACCAAAATGAGGTATAAACTAGTCATTTTGGAGTGCAAGTCCAAATGTGTTTGGACCTTTCCATGGATCATTGTAGGTGGACTAGTCAAGGTGACGATCGAATTCCTATGGAATCATCTTAAATCACAAGAGTTTCTCTGTCACAAGCAACGTGGGATCCCATTCACCATTTTATTATACCAAATCCAGGTTATTACATGTGAACTATCTTTCTTTTTTTTTTATGTCAGGGAACCTCTCTAAGGCAGGGCCCTTCGGACCCACCCCTGCAGAGTAAACCCCGGTCCCGTGCACCGCACTCTCAGAAGTTTTCCTACACTAAATTGGTTAAATCGCTAGCTTTTCATCAAGGGGTGTGGCCCCAAATGATTGTTTGCACCCATGAGGTGTTGGACCTTGAAGTGAATGATACACCAAGACCAAGGCCTTCACCACTTAGGCCAACCCCTTGGGGTTGAACTATCTTTCTATAGGGTTAAATCATAGAACATGGGTGGTACATTATATGCACTGGAATAAACAGGGGTTCTAAAGATTGTGGGACTTCTAGACAGCCATAGCTCCAGTAAACAGCCAGTCAGAAGCAAAATACCAGTTGCTATGTTGGAACAATTATTTGGAATGGTGCATAAGTGTGACCTAAAAAAATTTACCAATACGGACCAAAACCAAAATTCAAGGTAACTACAAAACAAGTTTAAACCAGTGGGGGAAGAGTCTTGCCAGAATAAAGAATCACGTCAAACCATTTTCTTTGAAGGTCAATCCAGTGCCCTTGCAGTGCTAGCTAGACTCATTCTAAATGGCACTTAGCCTTCCACCATCCAATTAACCTGTTTCTCCTTTTAAGTAGAGACTTCCAAGTGCCAAAAATTCAAGCAAATGCCTTCTTCATCACCCAATCCGAATAACACAAATTTGCCACTGAACAAGATACTTTTCCGCTGGAAGTAGCAGGAAAAAAGAGGAAAAGAGGAGGGAGAGTAGTATATGCTGGAAGTGTCCTAGGCAAGGATTTATGAAGTGTCCGGT
Organism: Juglans mandshurica; assembly: GCA_022457165.1. Lineage (NCBI taxonomy): Eukaryota > Viridiplantae > Streptophyta > Magnoliopsida > Fagales > Juglandaceae > Juglans > Juglans mandshurica. Next base: position 34,694,232 of record CM039622.1, read on the forward strand.
TATATTTCAAAGAAAGCCAATCGAACTCCTAACAGGCTTAGTAATGAAAATTTAAAAGCAACATTCCATATACGGTGGGATTTTAAACAAATAGTTTGACCAAGCTCGTTTCAGCTGGAAAATTAAGGAAGAAACAATTTTTGGAGACAATAAAGAATGGGTCAGACGCATCTAATAAAAACACCTCTTTTGAGTCCACACATTATACTGCAACATTAATCTGACACTTAGTATATCGTCCGAAAGACTAGGGATCAGAAAGAGTAATTATTGCAAATACAAAGATCCTTTAATATGTTCTTGTATAATCATGGTTGAGTTGATTAATTTCTAATAAATAGGCCACGTCCAAACAATTGGGCTTCTACATCGAGCTCACTTCCCCCACTGTTCTTTGCCTAGAAAGCTAGCATTCCCATTAGATAAAATCCTGCGAGAGTATCTGGCAAGGAATACGCCAGAGAACCTAGATCCTTTTGTACTCCACAATGTGTCCATGTGGTAGAATATGATATGATAACGACTAAATTTTGGAAGTTAGCGTGCAACCAAATTTATTAGCATCAACCCACCGATTCCAAATCTTATGCCGGCCACTTGGATATGTTTTTATCCACATTTTGGTAAGATTCTTCATTGCTACAATATTTTGCACCATTCCAAAAACTATCTTCCAACAGGCCACAACATAAGCTCTGTCCCCGTTACCCGACAAAGTGATACCTCCTGTCCAAGTCCTACGACACCACGAGGTCGAGCACTCGAGTGAACAGGCACACCGCTGCGTGATGTTCATCAGCCACATGCAATAAAATAAAGAAAAGAGCATCCAGTCCTTACTTAAAAACAGATCCTGTTGACTAACTCAGCTAATAAACCGGGTAGCAATTAAACCTTTCAGGCCACCAAAGACGTAGAGTTCCCGTCTAGGAGAAATCATATCAAAGTATCATTATTTCTTCCTCTAGAACAATCTCTATAAAAGTCGAAGGAAGAAGAAGAAAGGAACGAAGTTAGATAAAACAGAAGCTTAAACGCAGAAGATAAATGTTATCTTTTACTATTTCCTTCTAATTTTCCCAAGCTGACCAAAAGATAAAGAAAATAAGGAAAATAATGCACGACTAGTGTGGAGTAGGGACTGACCTTCAACGGCAGTATCCTGAGCCTCGCACACGACTAGGCCACCGCGACCATCGAGCCTCGGACCCGAACTAGGGATTCGAGTCACCGACCCAAAAGAGCGAGTCACGAAACTAGGTATGAACTTGAGGCCTCTGAAGCGGGGCAATCTACGGGCGGAGAGCGAAGAGAACGAAGAGGTGGCGATCGGAGAGAGACTAGGGGAAGGCATAGTGGAGGCGCGAGGCACGGTGAGGGATTCGAGCACCTTGGCCATCGAAGCAGATGATCGAAGCTATGGGGAGAGAGAGAGTGTTCTGTTTGGTGTTTGATACTGTGATTTGCGTAAGGATTTATACCATGGACCACAGGAATGACAGAGAAAAGTTATTATAGTAGTATATATTTTATTCTCACTGTATAACTATTTTTAATTAATTGTTTCTAATATTCATTTAGGAAGATATATAATATACCAAATTATGTGTATAAAATAAATATTTTTAATAATATCTTCTATATGTATTTATTTCACGGTCAATACGGGTAAGGAATTGGGTTACCATCCGGTTAATCCTGCTGCAGTGTTGTCTGATGACGAATAGTATAATGCCGTTTGGACGCAGGAGGATTAAGGACTTGTCTGGCAAATGATAAGAGACTTTAAGCTTAAAATTAAGTACGTTTACATCTTCAACTCATTATTATAATTTTTTAAAATTTTAATATAAAATATAATAAATAATTTAATTTTTTTAAATTTTAAGATAATAATAATATTAAAAATAATATTTTAATAATATTTATCATTTTAATTCAATTCAACTTAAGTCAATAAAGAAAAATTCTATTTGTAATCCTCAAGTGGGGATTGCATGTGCAGACACATTATTAAATAAGAGAAAACATAATTTTAGGAGGGATAATTTTATAATTTTAAAAAATTTTAAAGTTAAAATAGCCTAGACTTGCATTATAGTCTCCATTTAAAATGAAGACTATATCTAACATTGCTCCTCAATAAATACATAGATAAGTAAGTTACAGAAAAATAAAATAAAATTATAAAACAAAACAAAAACAAAAGAAGTCATAATCATTCGCCCTCCCTCCCGCGTACGAGAGTCCCTTTTCGTTTGCGTCGCACTCCTCCCACAGTACTGAGAAGCCCATCCCCGAAATGAAGCCATGAAGGTGAATGTTGGGAACATTCAGAAATTTGCCAGCACTATTAATTAGCCCATCGCCCAAAGGAAGGTGCCTAGTGGAGATCGCCTCTGACTTTGAATTATTCAAGGAGATTGGTTTTAATTTGTATTGAACTGGAATTTGGTTTTAAAATTGATTGAGTGTGCAGTGTGTTCCTCAAGTAGTGAAAGAATGGTTAAATGCACTAAAGTTATTGTATTTCCAAGGTTTGGTAGATTGAGCGTGCAGTGTGTTCCTCAGCCCCGAAATTGGCCTTGAGAAATTTCCTTGGAGCCTTCAGTCAAATCCCTCACGGAGAAATTTTTTGTAGAAAGCCCTAGAATTTCCATCAATCAAGGAAGAAACTTTCAAACACTTGCCGGAAGCAATGTAAAACCTTCGAGAAAAGAAAAATGAATCTATCGCATGCTCTCTACCGAGGAGAAAGAAAGGAAGAATCAGAAAGATGGATGATCTCTGGTGGAACAACGAAGGGAAGTAAATGATTCATATATGATGACATGGATGGTGTGCAATTCGTGCTTAATGACTGGCGTGCTTTTTAGAATTTCTCTAAAATTAATGCCAACTCAACTTTCAAAATATATTTTTTCTAGAATCTGAGTTTTCTAATTCAAAATGAAATTAGTATATACACACAAAAATTACATAAAAATAAATATATAAATTAATGTGATTTTATAAAATTCGTTATATTTATTTTACTATAAAAATAACTTTACAATTTAATATACTACATCAAACTATATCAATATGTAGATTTATTTTTATGTAATGTTTTTGTGTTTAAAATATTTTCCAATTCAAAATAATCTTTCTTTTACTATTTTAAAATAATAAATTATTTTAGTGTATAAAAACATATAATTTCCTATCTGCTTTTGAAGAACATGAAAGACCAATCTCTTTAATTGAATCAAATGACTCGCTAAAAAAAAAAGAGTAATGTTACATGTAGTCGTAGAGTGTGCAAACGTCGTGTAATCGTTTTGAAAAAAAGTGGGGTTCACTATTAAAAAATTATTTTTTTTATGTGGGTCACATATTTATTCATTTTTTTCAAAATGATTGTACGACGCTTGTACACTCACGATTGTAAGTATCATCTATAAAAATAAAATAAAAAATAGTTTCATGATGTTACCATTTGGCACTAGCATAAACACGTGCCATTATTTATTCACACTTTCAAACACTAGAAGAAAATTACAAAAAGTATTATTAAGTTCTACCTATGAATGATTTGATAATTGGGTATACTAATAAATTGTGAAAGTTTTGCATACTTATTTTAAAAAATATTAATAAATTTGATTCACATAAAAAAATAATTTTTTTAATGATAAATTCAATTTTTTAAAAATAAAATATACAAAACTTGCATATCCTAGATAGTATATAACATTACTCTTCAGAATACGCTAATTGACTTGTATTTTCATGTGATATTTATAATTTTAAATTGTGCAAGTTCTGCATACTTATTTTAAAAAATATTAATAAATGTAAGACTGATATAAAAAATAAATTTTTTTAAGGATAAACTCAATTAAAAAAAAAAAAACCCGAAATTTTGCATTCCGATGATAAAAAAAAAAAAAGGGTATTGTTTTTAACGCTTTCATTACAAATAAAATGTGTAACTCGATTACCGCATCCTCCTCCAACTATTGATCTATTTCAGGATTACAACTAAAAATCTTTATTCTTGTTTTCATAGCCTCAAAGCTACCAATTTTATTTCTTGAAATACCTGACCACCAATAACTAACACCTTGTAATTTTTCCCACGAAACAAACAACAATAACTACATTCCAGCGTTAGGTCCAAGATTACAGCTTTGTCAATTGTCATATATACCCGTTTCCATGCTTTCCTCGTGTCAGAAAACGTACCCAAAACTCAGCTGATAAGGGCTTGCTACTACCACACTCCTCCGATTCACGTAAAAAGTACTCTCCACTGTATAATCTCAGTTGGCCCATATCATAATTATGATCGGATCCTCATTGGAACAGCAAAACATGCCCCATATCAAAACGCGTGAGTTGGAAATTTATTTTTTGTTTGGACGTCTTCGACCTCCTGCATGATACTAGAATTTTCACATTCTCCTCTTAAATGGTCGGTCAAAGTTCAAACCTCAACCCCCTTCTCTCTCTCTACTGTGCTAGAGTTTAGTCTAAAGAGCTCTGATTAGTCTTCTTCTGAAGCTGAGTCTATTCTCTTTGATATCCCCCCCCTCTCTCTCTCTCTCTCTCTCTCTCTCTCTCTCTCTCATGGAGAGCCCAGTAATACAGAAATTCAAAGGGAAGCAGGTCATGCAAATGCAGCAGCTTTCTCGGCTAAGTCTAGGGCCAACCCATGAAAGATCTCCGGCGGAGGAAGTGGAATTAGCTGCCACTGCAATAAGCCTCGACGTGCGGTTGAGACCCTCAGACATGCCCGCCCACATGCAAGACCGAGCCCTGCGCTGCGCCAGATTACTACTTGACTCCTCCGCCCCCGTTTCCCGTCCTAATCCCACCCACCTAGCTCGGGCTCTCAAAAAGGTAAACAGTACTATATATTTTCTCTCTGTTTTTGTTTGTTTTCTGTTGTTCTTTCTCTGTAACAAGGCTGTACGTTGGTTTTTTTTTTTTTTGCTATAGGAGTTTGACTCGCTGTACGGACCGGCCTGGCACTGTGTGGTGGGGACGAGTTTTGGGTCGTTCGTGACTCACTCACCGGGTGGCTTCGTTTACTTCTCCATTGACTCGCTTTCGGTTCTGCTTTTCAAGACGGAGGTTCAGTTGGTTGCCGAACCAGGTGCCTAAAAATTAGAAAATTCCCAATTCCCCCACAGGAAAATTAGAGCTGCCCAATTGATGTACTCTCTGCTAAATTATCTATCAAATTCGATAATTGTTTTCTTGGTTGTCTTGAAAGAAAGTGTTATCCTGAATTGAATTACTGCTTGGAAATGTCATTATCCCTGTATCAGCATGGTTCAAGGAAAGAACTAAGGTGGAAGAGAAAAATCACGGTTTACATCGATATAATGGTATCTACAGAATTATCACTGAATTCACTTAAATAATCATTCTAATTCTCATGCTCACCTGCTCTCTCTCTCTTCTTTTTTCCCTGCACCTTCTTACCTTCTGTTGGTGACTTGTGATCATACTGCGAGCCATACAGAATCAAGCCTGGTCTCTCTCTGTCTTGTCTATTAGGTACGACAAAATCACAAAACGTGTTATGATATACTGCTAAACCGGACTTATTATAATCTGTATGTTCCATAAGTACACGCAATGAAACATGAACCTCGATAATTCAGAGTACCTATAGAGGCTTTTGTCTTTTGTGTTTCATTTTCCTGAGATTTTATTTATGAATAGTTTCATTTGGTGTTTTGTTTTTTGGTCAATTGCATTTGGTGCTTAATTGACTGCTCAGTCTACTCTTTTCAACTGTCTCACCCCTTTTGTCCCACGCCATCTTTCTGGGAGTTGGTATTTTGAGTCACGGACCTCGGATGCGGCTCTCATCGAATTTAATGAACAAAATGCTGTTGTCATATTCTAAATAACCAAAACAAAAAATTCATGTATTATTAGACAGACATCTAATACTTAATAAGGAGCGAGATTGTGCATGTCAATTCATTACAAGCATGCAAAAGAAAATAAACACTTGACATAAACAAACATGTAAAGGAGCGAGATTTTGCATGTCAATTCACCCAACCCGATCACAGGGAAGAAGAAAAGGGCAGATATCCAATTGACATAAACCTCGAATGAATGATTTGAAAGCCATATAACTGTACAATAATGATTCCCTCCCTTCCCTTCTAAACCAAGCAGCTTATTCAATGCAAGCATGAATCAGATGCAGAAACGAATCCCTTTGTATCAGGAGATACTGTTGCTCCGAACTAAGACAAGTTCCTCTCGCGCATGTAAGATTCTATCTTTTCAACATCTTCAGGAGTGTCAACGCCATGAGCTTCATGGTCTACTTTTATCACCTGCAAAAACAGTGACTTTTTTTAGATAACGATATTTCAGCAGGAAAATAGCATGAATCTCAGTGTTCACCCTCTTGTTATGCAGTAATTGAAAAGACCCTTCTCCCAAGCCAGATACTTTAGAAAATGAAAAATATGGCCATACAGAAAAGCTTGTGCATTTTACTAAAGAAAAGCTAGTTCATCATTGGCTGTTTGGAGTGTTCCATTAAAATTAAAATTAGTTCATTGTAATGTAGATACTGAGCTAAAGCTAGCCTAATTGTTGTTATCACAGATTAGGCATTAATTTGTGCCTAAAGGTTCCTAAAGGTTGGCTGTCTTCCACAAAAGAATGCACTCACGGGCCACAAAGAGTAATGCTACATACAGTCGTGAAGTGCGCAACTACCGTGCAGTTGCTTTGAAAAAGTATGGGGTCCACTATTAAAAAATTAATTTTCTTTTCATGTGGGTCCCGTATTTATTTACTTGTTTCAAAGTGATTGCGCGACGCTTGCACACTCACAATTGCAACTATCATTTCTCAGCCACAAAAGGGATGTAAATGGTACTACACAATGGCAGCTTCCTTTCAAAATCTCCACACCAATTTAATGCATTCTTAAATTTAAATGAAATAAGCGCAAGTATCCCCAACTTTTTTAAATGAAGGAAAGAAAACCAGGTTGAAAACCTGACTTTAATTTATTTTAAAAACACATGCATTATTTTCCAAATAATTGCAATTACAAAGAGAATGAAATGACATCATCTCCAGAATAATCCCCAACATTGAAATTACTATCAAAATGTTTCAATACCTTCATCTTATACCCATTTTCCAGGACTTTCAGCTGTTCCAGATCCTCTTCTAGTTGCAGTGGGGTTGGTAGAAGCTCTGGATATATCTTTAAAAACTTCGAATCATAGCTCTGGCCAGAAATAAAGAACAAAGGAATAACAACTCATGAAAAATAGTGTAGGTAGCACCCTACAATTATAAAAACTTGCTACTACTAGTAACTCTATTGTAAAATAAAAATGTCAGTTTGATACCTGAATTCCAAGATGAAGCATATATGGAAAGTGCAGATTGACCTTTCCTGACCTGTACGAATTAGGCATGCACATTCATCAAGTACTACCACACACTCAATAGCATGTAAAATTGTAAACGCACATTTAACAGTTTTCAGAAAGCTTAAAATTTAATAAAAATGAATATGTAAAAATTAAAATACACTTATGGACCTAGAAATTTGGTCAATGTTCACTTTTGTCCCTCAAAAATAAAAGTTTCAACTTCATCTCCAAATATCCTTCCCTCCATCATGATGCATGCCATGGTAAATTATAACCTTGCCATATCCTTTCATCAGCCATTCACAATTTAATTCACAGTTGATGAACAAAAAAAAAAAAAGAATTAAGGATGGTATTGAAGGGTTTCAAATTTCAAGGACAAAAATCAAATGGCAATACTTCAAGGACGAAAAGCGTGTTTCAGCCATATGTAAACAAATACTAGAGAGAGAGAGAGAGAGAGAGAGAGGAATGCAAAAGGGCAAATATACATAAAGTAAACTCACTTGTTATGTGGAATCAGTCCCCTTGAGAAATAAATGGCATACCATTGATTATCCACCACACATTTCACACGATTTGGATCAAATGCATCTTCAGCTTTTAAAGATGTAACTGCAGTGCTAAACACTGCATCTGGGGCTGCCTGCAGCACACAGTCAAGTCCAGCAAGAGATCAAACAAATAAACTAAATAACAAAATAAATCAGAATTATATAGAGAAAAAGTTTTATTTCACCATGACATAAAAGCTATTCAAAGTGTAATCAGCCATCATTTAGTTTGGATGCAATGTTCAAATGAAAAATTTTAGAAAAATTTTGAAGTTGCGAAAGGCTGACATGAATTCTTTGCTTGTGAGAATAGGAACTAATAAGCCATAAGCTGAAAGGGAAACAAATTTGCCTGCAGAGCTTTAACAACGCCATCTATTATCTCGGGTTCAATAAGAGGCTCGTCCCCCTGAATATTGACAACAATATCATACTTCTTTTCAAGCTTTTGAAGAGCTTCATTGCAACGCTCAGTACCTATAAGTTTGACAGAAAATATAGACTATTAAAAATCAATTAATGATATGAATTTTGCAAGAAAGTAAAAAACCAAGGTGCCTACCATTTCGACATGATTCTGATGTCATTATGACATCGGCACCAAATCCTCGACAGCATTCTGCAATCTTGTCATCATCCGTTGCCACGACTAGATCAATAATCCACGAATGAGACTTTAGAAAATGGAGCAACAGAATGTGAGGGGAGGGGGGGTGTCAAAATGAGGAAAAAAAAATTATGCAATCCTTTCTATGAAGTAAATGTTCAATGCATTTTCAAATGAAAAGATTTTGACATACTGGTTTACCACATTTAATACCATGTTGTTGTGATTCCAAACAGAAATTGTTATAGACCATAGTGATTTCCCATGGTTTCCAAACATTCAAAAAAATTGCTCTACGGAAAGATTCTCTGTTAAGAGGCCATAGACCAGAAAGAAAGGTAACAGAACTTGTTTGATCAAAGCAACATTGCTCCATTTCCACAACTGAAATCCAATGGGTAAATTTGAACACATCAACAAGAGAGAGGAAATGGCACAAATCAGTTTATCCCATATTGATCCAGTTCAGATCCCTACTTACAGGAAGATTGAAATTCAATCACAATGGAACAATATGGAACTGATATCATCTGCAGGTAGGCAAAATACATACCAATGCTATGTCACGAGATATGCAAGATGGAATAGATGTAATGATTAAAGGAAGATTAACTTTGTAGCAAACATCACCATGTTCTAGAGCCATAAGCCAACACATCTTGCTCATCACATTAAGATGTGACAAGCAAGATAAATATAGTGCAGATAAGAGTAAAGTGCCATTTTAGTTTTGGCCTACAGAATGCGGTTCAGACTCCATGAAGTCTAGAATCTTAGCAATAACGTCATATCAAATTACAGGGCACTCTAGTGATTAGACATACCAATATGGTCCAGCAATGTTGCCAGTTTTGCCCTTTCCCATGTTCTCTGTAGAAGGGGAACACAACAGAAAGGGTTAAAATATTAGTGCGTGATCGCCTCTGTACAGTAGAAAATCTAAAGATGTCATTTTCACTCGGTAAGGAGAAACGGCAACTATGTTCCGATTTTTCTGGTCATAACAAGGGGATGAAGCAAATATAGTGAAATATGTTTTAGGGGTTTGTGGTCATAAGTAAAACATCTTTATCTCTCTATGCAGCATTGGCGTGGTTTTTCGCTTCTAAGCACAGAACCAGGATTATTTCGATAAGTTGTCACCTCCAAATTCTAATACGGCAGTCCATCCGAAAGTTTTAAGTTGAAAACTTAAAAAACCCAGAGAAGATATACTTCGATGTCACCCCTTTGTTTACTTTATAAACACATTTTGTAGCCGCTGCATTTCCTCCAGTGTACCTTACCACTTTACCAACTTCCAATGCTGCAAGTTCATCTTAGTTTATTGAAAACACTTCGTTTCCAAACAAATCTCAAACTTTTGTCATACTTGCTAATTCTGAAAGAAAGTTTTCTCAGGAAATTTCATCTACAAACTCAATTCGGATAACACCAAAAAAAGAAGATTACCCTAGATAAAACTATAGAAGTGGAAACCAGAGATATTCATCCGCATAACAGAAGATAAATCATTAAGAAATCAAACCCAAGAATTGACGTTTAGAGTTAGACTTAGAGAAATGAAGCAATTGGGTACCTGAATCATGGGCTTTCCGAGGATGGGAACGAGAGGCTTGCCCTGGAACCTTGAGGAGGCGAAACGGGCGGGTATGATTCCGACGACCCGGCTGCGGAATTTCCCGGATCTACTCAGAAAGGCTCGAGCTCCGAGAGCCACCGCGATTGAGACTCCGGCGACGATACCATGTACGATCCACGCCTTGGCGTTGTTAGAAGAAGAAGAAGAAGAGGAGGAGGAGGATGATGAACAAACTGACATAGGATTCATGTCGTTGATCTCTCCCTGGATATCGTAGTTTCTTCAAGTGACATTAACGTATGAGCGAACAGAAGTCATGATATGGGTGAAACGTGAAGTAGTTTAAAAATGGACGGACGCAGTCACCACATTAGCAATGTCAATAGATCTTTGTAACGCCTGTTGGTAGGCATCGAAGTAGTTTCTTTTTTTTTTGTTTGGGGAATCTGACATCAAAGTAGTTAAGAGTTATTTATAATTGAGTAATGTTACAAAATCTGTAAATATCATGTAATTTTTTTGAAAAATAGTAAGAAGTATTATTAAAAGTTTTAATTTTTTTTTATATAATCTTGTTTTTACTTTTTCTTAAATAAATTTTACCATTTACAAGACTATAAATATAATTTCTTTTTATAATTTATTTATGTATCCCGCGTAATAATTCGTGGAGGGCACAACTGGTCGGATGAGATGTTGGCCATAGCATCTTGTGTTTTGGTAACTGGGTTTAGCCCAAATTGCTCATTATATACCTAGAACTTGTAAAAAAGTTTCGCAGGTGGTTTATTCTTCTTCTTCTTCTTTTTATTTTTTTTTGAAAAGTATAACATAGATTAAATTAAGTGGTTATAAAAATACAAAATTCAATGAGGTGAAAGTTCCCAACAATCATCCCAAAACAAGCAAAAGCAAAGGGGAATATAGATTAAAAAAGTGGGTTCTCTTGACTCTAACCCATTTCTCACAAAGGGGAAGCCGACTTAAAGTAGTTATAATATAATCCGATAAATAGACTATAACACTATGACTAAAAATTGCAGTTGAGAGGAGGATGCTGCATTTTGCTAGTCTGGTCTAGTTGAAGGCGACTATCACGACCATTTTATATTGATTATTAGTTAGGAAAATCAGGAATATAGGAGAATAGCAACCTAAAGATGAACCGATACACCAATGGAGGATCGTCACTAGCGGTGGTGGCACGTGAGGGTCACGCGCCACACTAAGGAAGAGGTAAACACTCGGATCTAAGAGATATGAAGCCGCTGAGCCCAATGGTGTCGCACATGATAGTAGAAGACTCCTCCTGGCGCGGCGGTGCATGAGACACACATGCCACTCGTCTGGACAATTTTCTCCTTCTGTCCGACAGATTGGCAGCTGGGGAGTCCGATGGTAGGGTGCATGACGGTTGTAGAAGATCGAAAAGCAACAGATCGAAACATCTTAGTGCTATCACCGGAAAGCAAGAAAAGAACTAGAAAAAAACTGATAAACATGGCAGACGGTGGCTGGACAAGCGGAGGGAGGAAGCTCCACCCTCCTCTAGGCGAAAAGGCTGAGATAGCTGGCTGCTTGAGTAGAGAGAAAATGGTCCGGAGAGAGAACAACTTTCTATTTCCGTCCAAAAGCTTTAGATTATGCTACCGGCTTGCTAGTTGCTATAGTATATTAAACTGTAAAGGGTTATAAGGGTAATGATACCCTTGCAATCTGTTCTCTACTCTTTTACTACTATACTATATTTGAAATTTTTTTTTTATCATTTTCTTTTAAGTATTTTTTTAACATCCTTAATTATTAAGAAAAAATTAAAAAATATATAATTTTACTAATAATCACTTCCTTAACTATTAAATAAAATAATTTTTTTTAAAAAAAAAAAATCAAATATAAAAAGAGTAGTAAATAAGTAGTAGAAGGATAGTAATCCTATTTTCCAACTGTAAAATACATTTTCTTATAACATATATGTAAAAACGTACTTTTATAAAATCTGTCTTTTAACTAAATTTTGTAGTGTCGGCATCTTCACCATGGTGACTGGAATAAATAAATCATAGGAAAAAGAAAAACCATTTACTTGAATCCATAGCGCTTGAGTAACTGTGGATGTGATATGGAACATGGATGGCGCATAATGAAATTGATTGTTCATAATACTAATTCCTTGGAATGCTTTCAAACTGCTGCGTTTAGCTCGTAAGGTTACCAGTAGAATCCACTTTGAACATTGCTACTTTCAATCAGAGACAGCATCTCGTAATTAGAATTACATAATTAAATAAGAGTAATGCTTCATATAATTGTGGAATATACAAACGTCATACAGTTACTTTAAAAAAGAATAAAATCTATTATTAAAATATTAATTTTTTTCATATGAATCAATTATTTATTCATTTTTTCCAAAGTAATTAAGCGATGCTTGTACACTCACGACTACAACTATCATTTCTCATTAAAAAAATCAAAGCTACCAAAAAGGATTTGGGACATGATGCACCCTAATAAATAAAGTTATTACAATTCACTCACTAGTAGAACAATAACGATTTTATTCAAAGATATTCTACATTGCACAAGTTAATAACAAAACAAATAAAACATAAAAAGAAAAATGAAGCAGAAATAAAGAGGCCGTAACCGAGCAGATTACATTAAATGTTATTTTTACACTTAGTGACTGCTCATTTCGAGTTACATTCGCTGGCATTGACCATGGTTTGTTTAGGAAACAGGAGAGGCTCAAAATTGTATAACAGCCATGGGATCGCTCTAATCCTCCGATCGAGGGCTTAAATTCATCATTTTGAGTTCTACCCAAGTGATATTCTGTTCTCTACAATCATTGCATAAGTCAGCTAATTGAAAATCACAGATCATCATAAATGAATGACAGAGCATCTCAACGGCAGTAGAGATTCGATAATCCATTTGCAGTGGACCAGACACCGGATGACCTTTCAAGGATAAAAGCATGAAAGGGCACTATCTACTCCGTGAAGATCCACCAGTATGACGGCCAAAACCATTGGCATCACGATTATGCCTCCAACGATTCTTTGTCCTTCGCGTCTCTCCCCTTGAGCCGTTTTCTTCCTGCATGGCCTTCCCTACCTCTGCATTCTGTTTCACCTTCTTATTAAACTTCTTTTTCCAAGAAGCTTTCCTCTTCTTTCCCGAGGATTGTGCACTTTCTCCAGCCATATCGTTTCCACGCGGCAGCAGATCTTCATCTTCTAACTGCCAATTGCATAAAATCTCCTGCTGATGATCTCCATGCTGATGCTGTAATGGCTCACCAGCTCCAGGAAGCAGGCTGTTAAACGTCACCTCTCCGTTAGACCCTCCTTTGCGCTCCATCAAGACAGGATCGGGTCTAATTATGGTACCGAGAATGCTTCTGTTGGGGCCTAGGCCCATGATTACCTTAGGATTTGTCAATGTTGAGAAAGTCATTGCAAAAGCTGATCTAATCTGCAAGAGAGAAGTTCTCAATCAGAATCTGTATACCCCATGTGTATTTTCCCACAGGGAGCCAGGGTTCCTAGAAGAAATAAAAATAGGAAATATAAACTGTCAGTTACAAGACGGGTAGACAGGTTCTCGTTATATAGGGGACTACGCTCAGCGAGTTGAGCTTTGCTAAAAGAGGTCTACAAAAAAAAAAGCCAATTGCTTGCCCCTTCCCTTGCTCATTTACGGCTTCTGGGTGATGTACTAAGTGCATCACCAATTTGTAAGTGTGAAGCTTAGATTTGCAAAGGTCTAATGATGCCATCCCACCAAATGATTCCAATTTTCAGCCACCAGACTGATGTCAATAAAAAAGAAATACAAGACTGCCTCCATGAGAAGGCAGTCGCCCTAGAAGATGCATTTAAAAACTCTGGTCCTAATGCTTTTAAGGTGGTGTTAACCAACATGTCTATTCTGACCTTTCAGGGTTTATTGTAAATAGCAATATGTGAATATTCATGGTCAATAAACACGTACATATTATCACTTCTTCAAAAATATTGCAAATTCTGCTTATCATTAATCCTTCTAAATAAGCCGCATAAAAACTGCCATCATGCAAAAAAGGTGTGATGCAATTAACTCACCAAGCTGCAACTTTTTGGAGATTTTGACAGTTCATGCGCCACAACGAGACTGATTACAGGTTAGCGTTAATTAAGTAATATAAAATCCAGCAAGACCTTGTTCTTTGTTGTATTTTTATATCCTTCATCATTTACTCTTAAGATTGCCTAAACTATTTGTGGAAGGAGTACTAGAGTCCTACACTGAAAATGTATGTTATACTAATACAATTCAAAGCAGACATACCTTAACCAACAATTCATTTTTTTAAAGAATAACCAACAAATTTTTAATTTCATCCACTCATCCTTGGAAGCAGATGGAGCAAGAAAACATGGATAGCTCATTGATTCAGCCAATAAAACGTGATCAATCCATTGAACAAACCTGGATATAATTGAAGGAATTCTTCCCAATGTCATTCTCAGGTGCCTACAGAAGCAAGAAATCCGGTCAATTAAACTACAAATGAGAGATGTGGACTCTATAAGACAAGGGCCACCTCCAATTTTTCATTAATATTTGTTCTGATCCTGAACACAGTATTCCTCAAGGGTGTGCAGTAATGCAAGACCATCATTTTAGAGAAGAAGCAAAATGACAGTCTCAAATTATTATTTGCTAGTCAAACAAACTCCTTTACCATGAAGACAAAAAAAAAAGAAGCAAATTAGGAGGTGAACCCGGTCTTTCCTGGGGCCTGTTCAGGAGTTTTACAAAAGCATTAAGGCATCCACCAAGTCAGCCAAAAGAAGTGCAAGGTGAAAGCATAAGTTCTGCTCTGGCTTGAGCATCCATTTGTTGGCTATGCCCTTTGATTTCCCAAACAAACCCCCTACATTATTGACATTGAAAAAAAATCTGCAAGATAACCTGTGGGTCCTCAATTGCGATGAGAAATGGCCGTCCATTAGTTGTAAACCTAAGAAAAGGGATCAAAAAGATGTACAACTTAATCAATTTCCACTACAAGGTGAGAACAAATAGAAAAGATCCCATCACCATGAAGAACTTTTTTTTACCCTTTCATTCTCTTTGAGAAAAAGGTGCCAGCCCCTTTGCAAGATACACCAACATCTGTAGTGTTCAATTGGCATCCATAGAAATAAAAAAAGCGTACCTATTTTCCAAAGAAAAACATTAATGAGGGGAAAAAAAAAAAAGAAATGCATGAGGTTTTTCCCTTCTCCACCCTGCTTTTTTCTGATGTCCATAAATGGCTAAAATGAATGTCTAATATCTAGAAAAAAACAAGCATGATGTATAAAATGCAATCCATAATCAGCGGACTTAAACTACATACTTCTTATACCAATATGAGTTTGAACAAAGGGTATGCTGAGTTTACTCGAGTATACAACAAAAGAACAGTACCTCAAAAAATTAAAGCATATAAACAACAAAGGTTCTCCAGAAATACATACCAGCAGAACTCCCAAGTTATGTTCTGGAGGTGCTTGGAACTCACGGAGACTCTATGGCATGAAATGTGGATAAGTCAATACAACATAATTATTTAGGAAAATAAAAACAAACAGAACAAACACAAAAAAGTGTTTAAGATTTGCAAATACTGGGAGTTTAATAGGAATTATAATGTTTCCTCTGTGCAATGAACTTCATTATATATACCTATATAAAAAAAATGAACTTCATTATATAGTCGACACCAACATTATAATTAATAGGAGAAGATAGAAAGACGAGACACAAAAAATACATTTAATGAAATTGTATGATGAATAGCATTACAAAGCAATCTCTATAAAACAGTGCCTGTATTTATTTATTTTTTGCACCCTGGCAGGAAAAGAGAGAAGAACAGAGAGGGGTTGGTGGGCATGCATGGCCAATAAGGGAATGACTAAATATCCAGAGCAACTTAGCATTGACCAAGCTCACATTCGATGTGCATAAATGTCTGCACTACTCATATTTTCAGCAGAAAACTGGTTGTAATTATGATACAAAATGCCACATCAAGCTATAAGTCAACCGACCGAAGCAGTTGGTAAATTAATCTCAACAGCTAACTCACTACTAAATGGTCTACAATAACATCTTCAACACATTACTCCACAGAAAAAAGAGAATAATGATTGGGTTCTAATATCAAAATCTATCAAGAAAAATGAATTTTGGAACAATTTTATTTTGCTCCATGATCTTAAACATGATCTTAGAACATTGCTGGATGACCATGGAACAACAAAAGATGAGCAGGAGAGCGGGGGAGGGGGGGGGGATATTAATCTGATTTAATAATGAGAATCTTTTCATTATAGTTGTCTCATACCAAGCCTTTGTAAGATAAAACACCGTATATGTAATGAGTATCCATCATAGTACATTTTTTTTGTTAGGTAAGTATCTTTTTTTTTATAAGTAATTAGGTAAGTATCTAATGTAATACATTAGAAGTACTTGTCTCAAAAGCCCATCCTTATATTGGTATAGCACGGGTTCTTAATAAAAACTCTATATGTGCATTTATTGTCCTTGCATCCTACAAATCAATCCAAAAGCTGTACAGGGTCATCCAGGTGCAAGCATAACTCACCTGCAACATTGCCATGACCATGGTAAGGAGTGCATAAGAACTTATTCCACCAGAATATACCTACATATTTAAGAAAAACCAATTAGGCGGACAGGAATGAAAAATTACATGAAAGTAATAGAAACCCATACCTCATTCAGTTCCCTCTGCTGTAAAAATACTTTCAAGATCAAACACAATGGCCTTAATGGAGGCCACTTCGAGACTGCATCCTGAAAAATCAAAACCACATAAAGAACCATAAATTTGATGTAAATAGCCTCAAGCACGCAAAACATTGCTTGCTAAGCTGCAGCATACACACTGTGTTCTTCAATCAAGGAATTTACAATGTCATCATTATACATGCAGCATCAGTAGTTGCAATTGAAAATGGATGTCAAGACCAAAAGACATGGCATATTACGCAACCCACCTTAATAAACTCAGCTGCTTTGGGTCCGTTCGACACATCAAAACTGTAAGCCAAAAGAGAAAAGTAAAATTAGTCCGGTAAAATTAAAATCATCATTGTTGTAAATGATTAAACTAATCAAGTAAAATTAGTCAACTTAGTGTGAATACAATGTGAAACATTTTTTTTATAAGTAATAATATTATATATATATATATATATCAATAGGAGTAACCAAGTACACTGGAGTATACAAGAAAAACACCTAGCCCATACAAGAAAGCCCCTAATGACCCAAAAGCCCATGAAAACCTACCCAAAATACACAAAGCCCGAATTGGAAAACTATCGATACACCTCCCCGACCCCATCCCCTAGATTCCGTGAAAAAATCCTCTACCCAAACATCCCACTACGAGAACTATACAATGTGAAACATAGCCAGTGTTCCCGATGTGAATATTAAAGTATCAACATAACACAATCTCTCTGTCTCTCTCTCATGACATTTTTATTCTTACTTTTTTTATAAGTATTTTTATTCTTGCTTTAAAAAAAAAAATCAATACATGTTTCGCCATTGGTCTACAAAATGACAAAGGCTTTGGGTGCTTAAGATTCAAACGTTGAATAAATCCAATCCATTGCCAACTACCTAGAAGCAAACCTCCACAGGAGAGAACATAACAAAGAGGATCTTAAAAGCTTGGAAACAGTGCCCTCCTATCTTTTCTTATAAACTCAAAATAATACACAATATGCTTGAAATAAAACTTAAATGAAATATTTAGAACCAACAAGTATAAAACCCAATTTAACAGCCAACCCCAAATATGAAGCAATTATCATGTAACTAATTTGGAAATTCAACTCAAGCGCCAAAGGTAGACAGGTAAACCTTATATCAAATGCAACACCACTTTTCTTTTCAACAAATTTGACAATTGGCACACGAGCCTTCCCAATCACCTGAGAAATTTTATAATATTTTAGATAAAAAAAAAAATTCATGCTAAACAATTTTTTTTATACAAGTCACATAAATTTATTTAAGATTAAAAAAGGTCTTACCCCAATACACGGGAAGTATACAAAAGACCCAACTAACTAGCAAACATGCTAGACAAATTCAATCATAAAAAAAAAGTATACCTGCATATTCTTTGCCATTCCCCTCTGTGAAAGTGCCCTTGAAAGAGCCAGCAAACCTTTTTGCGGGTTTCCAAGACCGGAATCCAGAATCACGACCTATAATGGATAGAAGTCAGGCAAATGTTTAAATTTGGTTGACAAGGTACAAGACATCCATTATCCATTTACGAGTTACAGTTCCATATATGACAATATAGATCATCTCAGCTTCTAGGCCAGCATAAGAACATTTATAAATGCTTGTCATTTATTTTAAAAACAACAACAGTAAGAATGTTCACATTTTCCGGCAAAAGCAAGAACTTTCAGCTTGTGAGCTGCCAAACACAAGCTAGTAATTTAAGTTAAAGTCTAATGTACAAGCAACCAAATCAGACATTTGCAGTAAAAATACATACAATGCCAAATTAGATGGGATTTAGGTTTTGTTGAATTCAATTGCGTTGAGTACAAAAAAACACAGAATATCATAGATAAGCATGGAAAATTCTATGGAGATACCTGTTTTTAATTGTATAAGATAATGCGGAACAATAACTTACATCAATATCACTAGTTGGAAGATAGAGCCCTGTCTTGAATGATCCAAAAACTTCTACCTAGAAAGCAACAGTCAACAACAAAACCTCGCTGCCTGTCAGGCTTCTCTCTAATAGAAAAAGTAGGGGGAGGGTACTTATAAAAATAAATTAATAAACAATAGGGGAGGGTTGGGGCGACAAAGAGTGACAGACAAACAGACCTTGGAGTGGGGCCATATATGCTTAATAACATCAAAGACACATTCTACCGCTGTATCACGAGCAGCTTGCTCTTCTAGAGTTGGAGATAGAAAATCGCAAAAATCCACAATCTCTGTCATATCCACCATCAGCAAACAAGTTACAGAGACATTTATAAGTTGCGTAACATAATCAAATGGAGTTCTAAATGGTCTTAAGAGATCCCGATCGAATACACTTTTTACCCCCATATCGGAGCATACATTCCCAACCGAAACTCAAAGTTTAAATGGCAAATCTTTCCATGAAATGTACTGTTAAACCTAGCCCACATTTTGACGAAACATTAATGTTTGTGCCTTGCAAAGACATTAAGTCACAAAACTATTCAGAACTGGTCAATAAAGCGAATAACTAAATTTCTTCACCCCAAATTAGCGTATTGCTATTGTCTTAAAGAAACCGTTTAAATTCTGTGCATACTGGAAGGAAAAAATTTACAAAAAAAAAAAAGAATTATTCAAGACTACGGAAAACGCAGTTCCTAAAAGCACATAAAACATGAAATACTAGCTTGTTTCTCTACCTTGAACCGAACAAAATTGCCACAAATGAAAATGCTGAACCGAACGGTTTCTAAGTTCAATACCTTTATGAAGCTGAAGCATGGGGCTTTTAAATCTATAGTTCCCACGGAACCAACTACTCTCAAGCATCGGCGTCCCGGCTTCGCGAGATGGCATTTTCGGCACTGGCGTCAGCGTAGAAAAGATATGCTCGGAGTCCTCGCTAACGGCGCCAACGTCGAGGTGGAAGAAATCGGGTGCGGTAGTCTCATGGGAATCTGAATCGAGAGTGGAGAGAGATATCTCGTTACGGAAAACGGTATAGGGCTCGATGTGATCGGACGGAGGAGATTTATCGGCGGTGGACAGAGAGAGGGGGCTAAGGGTTTCATAGAGAAAGGCTTGGGTTTGGGTTTGGGTTTCGGTAGTATCCTCCCCCATTGGAAAAAATTTGGGAAGAGCTTGGATTTCAAATGAAGACGATTTTGGGGGAAGGGATTGCAATTTATTTTAGGGTTTTGATAGGGTTTTGTTCCGTGACGAATGGCATGTAAAAGAATATTGAACGGAAACAACTCCCATAGGAATTAGCGTCTTTACCTTATGAGAAATTTTATTTCCAGTACCCACATGTGACTGCATGTTCATGATCCTTATTAAATGAAAAAAAATATCATTTCAAAAGGAATAGTTTTGTAATTTTAAAAAAATTTAAAGATAAAATTACCTAGACTTGTATTGCAGTCCCCAAATAGAGACTATATCTAGCATTATTCTTACCTTATTTTTTTAAAGAATAAATCTTAACAACTTCTTCAAACTCCACATTTTACATTTTTTCTAATTTTTATTATTTTTTTCTTTTATTATTTATTATATGAATAATAAATAGTAAATTTGAAATAATTAAAAATAATAAACTCAAAAAATAATATTAAAAAATTTAAAAATTTAAAAATATATAGAAGATTATATAGCAAAACTCTTTTTTAAAAGAATAGTGTATTATTTTTCTTTTTTAAAATATTACTTTGACCGTTAATCCAAAATATCCATTCTTACTTTGACGGCTAATCCAAAGTAATATTTTAAAGAATAATTTTACATATAATTATGAAATGTGCAACCGTCACGTAATTATTTTGAAAAAGAGTAAAGTTTATTATTAAAAAATTAATTTTTTTCATGTAGGTCCCATGTTTTATTCATTTTTTTCAAAGCGATTACGCGACAGTTACACAATTTACGGTTGTAAATACTCTAATTAATCAATTTTATTAGGGTAATTGAATTTTAGAGAAAATTAAAGAGTCTGTAATTAAATTATCAGCGAGTTATTTAATTATCAGTTTTTAAAAAAACTATATATATTTGATGTCTATTAGGATTGGTGGACCGTAGTTGTTTAGGAGTAGGAAACCTAATCAGACTAGGATTTTGTGTTGGAAATCTATTTAAGTTCAGGAGACCCCAACTCTCTCCCCCACATTAAACACAAACCCCTGTTCTGATAGCATAAAGAAAGAAGATCAGGAAGATCAAGCCTGTTTTTGCAGCGAAACTAAACCATGGCTTCTCACGCAGGTATTAATTTGAACTTCGATCTACAGTTTACAATGTTTTTGTTGTGATTCTCTGTCATGATTATTTTTGCTGTGTCCATTGATAGGGGAAAGGCGTGATGGCAATGATCTTGAAGGAGGAGACTCGGACAGTATTCTACATTCATTTCGCCTAGTTGCATTGCTTCAAGGTTTACTCCGATCTAATTTTAGGTTTCTGGATGAGTTGGATGGATTTCTAGAGTGTTCGGAGCCGGAATATTACAGAAGGCAAAATGATCAGCAAGCTGCACCACCGGCAATACTTCCACCAGCAATAAGTTATGGAAGCCAGAAAACAGCATCAAGTGCTTGTGTTAAGGACTGTGCCATCTGTTTGGAAGATTCCGAGAATGGACAGTGGTGTTATGTTCTTCCAGTTTGCAACCACATGTTCCATTCAAACTGTATTCAACGTTGGTTGATGGAGCGCCAGACTTGTCCTATGTGTCGGAGTTCCATCTTGTTATTAGATGCACGAAATTAGTGCATGCTGCATCTGATCATGCTGCATCTGATCATACTTGTTATTGAGATGAGATGAGTTAAAATTAAAGTTAAAAAGTTAAAAAAAATATTGTTAAAATATATTTTTTAATATTATTTTTGTTTTGAAATTTGAAAAAATTAAATTGTTTATTTTATTTTGTATTGAAAGTTGGAAAAGTTTTAATGATTATATGAGATGGGATGAGATGTTTCCTGAAAACAAACGAGGAAATTTTTTTTGTTCAAACGCATAATGTATTGTCAATATCTTAGAGGAAATAATTAAGGCCCGTTTAGATAGTGAAATGAGATGATATGATTTTAGATAAAAGTTGAATAAAATATGTTAGAATATTACTTTTTAATATTATTATTGTTTTGATATTTGAAAAAAATTGAATTGTTTATTATATTTTACGTGAAAATTTAGAAAAATGATGAACAATAAAAGACACTAATTTAGGCATAGATTAATTCCTCCTACAAAATGGGGGTGGGGAGGGGGGGGGGAACCCTCTATAATTGGGTTCCACAGCAAATGCAGACTGGATTTACAGCAGTTTCGCTCTTTCACTCCTTGCAATTGCAGTTTGTTGTTAAAGACAATTTTCAGATGGGGTTTTTTCCCCTGAACATGCAACAGATGATGAAGGTCTGGATTCCCAAGAGATATAGCCACAACTTCAAATAGTACAATCCCAAGCCTTAAAACCTATGTTTTTTAAGAGGACATTAACGCCAGGAGAATAATACCATGGATGATCCTCAAGCTTTAAGAGGATCACCTCCTTTTCCCAGTCTTACGTCCAACATCGATACGAGTACTAATCAAGTATTTCTGATGCTTTTCTTCGCTGTAGTTATATGCTTCACATTCACCTTTGCCATTGCCCTCATTCAGACCATGCTCAGCATGTTGGTCTGCTATCTCTCATTATGTACGCGTAACCACGACATCGATGATCATGAAGCAGGAGACACGAGTAACCGAACCTGGATTGATCCTCGTGCTTCATCTCAGCAAGATGCAGAATCTCCAGCTCCAGTCAGGAACATTACATTGTTGCAAATACTGTTGGTGGAAGTATTGGATAGACGTAGGGTGGAGTCGGAGGAGGTCCAAGGACAACAGCAAAATCTACGAAACCTGGATTTACTGCCTCCGGCTATAAATTACAGACGCCAGGACATAACATCAAGTCACAGTGAAATTGAATGCGCCATCTGCTTGGAGGAATTCATAGATGGGGAGTCATGTCGGGTTTTTCATGCGTGCAAGCATCTCTTCCACTCCGCTTGTATTGACAATTGGCTCAGGCTCAATCCGAGTTGCCCCATCTGTCGCAACTATGTAATCGATGCATGATCCAAAACACTCTTTAAAGTCATGTACGTACGTAGCATAAGCATGTGTAAATCTGTAGGGGGGAAGATCGAGAAGATTATAAATTTTTTTTCTTTTTGTTTGTTTATATCAAGCAATGGTACTTCCTCTTCAGTTTTCTTCTTTAGACAAGTCTATGGATAAAAAAAAGGTGATTGTACAGTTTGAGGTTTGAAGATATAACGAAATATAATGAAATTAGAGAAATTCTCGTTAAAGATTCATACACATGATGAATCAACTTTACAATCAGATTTCACTCGAGCAGGTCACAACGCCAACTTTTGCAACTTTTCAGGATTTTGGAAAATACTTTAATCACAAAAAGATTATACAAAAACAATCCGACAAATTGATATAATTCGACGTGGTTCGTTAAATTATAAAGTTATTTTTATTATAAAGTAAATCTAACGGATCAGATAAAATCACATCAATTTATATGATTATTTTTATATAATTCGTTTATAAATGTAACCGTGCTCCGGTTTTTTGGGACCAGCTGGACCTGTCATGAGCATGTTTGGTGCAGAGTTTGACAAGTCTAACCTTTCTTTCACAAAGTTGGCATTAAACATAGCCATAATTAGGATCTACAACTAATTAGATATATATATATATATATATATTATCTATAGCACATGTAATATTTGAAAGAACATATATTCTCGCTCAGCCACGTCATCTAGTCTTGCATTAAATAACCATGAATTTATTCGAAGAAGTTTAGAATTATTTGAAATGTCATGTTAATAAATAATAGAATTTTAAAATCCTTCATACTAATTTATTAGCATTAGTAATTGAAGAATGTAACGCTTTGAAAATTTTACATCCAGGTTATAAACAAAATTAATAATTTTTTACACACGTTTATCCAAAGGAGCATTCCCCATGAACATTGAACAGCATGGATCCATATTTATCGTCATCCAACGTACATGTCAACTTCCATGGTTTAATGTCATTTGCTGTATGAGAAGGGCCCTGAAATTAGAGAAATCAAAACCAAAATTCGTTGGATCCAGCAAGAAACCAAAGTGACGTATCATCGGTGTAGATATTGTGGGTAAGAACCATACTGAAGCTGCTGGCTATAGGGCAAAGACAGCTAGCTAGCTAGCTTTGGACGAAGACAAGAAAACAGGGACTTTTACATATTTGATGAATTATGGGTGTCTTAAGATGGACTGCAAGTTTTGCAACTGGCCTTGAAATATGAGAATCAATTATATATCCAACCTTGAAAAATCCTTTTGACGCTTGCTGCCTGAATGCATCAATATGGAACAATCATTAATGCACTCAACTTGAGAGTGCAACATTTTCTTTTGAAAAGTATCCAGTCATGTGTTGGGATTCTGTGGCTAAGAAAGATGCTTAGCATGGACAATAGCATTGATTCACAAGGGTGTGGGTAATATGCATCTAAGCATGTAACCAGCATATCTACAAACTGCAACAGATCACCTTAGAAAACAAAACAAAACAAAACAAACTAAGAACAGAGAGAACCAATGTAGAAAAAATCTCTTTCCAAAGTTATTTGTTGACACTGATGTAGCTAACATCGGAAATTATTGGGATTCTCATGCTCTAATTCTTAGAATTGAATCCTGGTTCTCAGTAGACAAGGATAATCAAACATCTATATGGCACCATACTTGTCAGGATGAGTTTTCACCAATGTGGCTGCTGAAGCGATTTTGACCACTTACACAAGGAAAGAAGGTCGTGAAAACTGGGCTCAGGCTTGTTTTCAGGACGAAGATCGTCATCGTCGGCTTCAAGGCCTGTACTCCGGCCTTCAGAATTGCAGTCGACATGGTCATCGACGCCACTTCCGTCAACAAAGTCGTGATCAACTCCGGGCTCGCCCTCATCAACCGGCGCTCGAGTTCGGGACCGCTGCGGACCAGTTCAGTGAAACTGGGCTCAGAAACGGCATAGTAGTCATCGGAAAGACCTCGTTTTCCTTCAAGACTTTTTTGTTCAAGGTAGCGACAATCCAAATCTCTTCGGTTCCCGGGCATAATATCTTCCGAAGGGCTACAGAGAAAATCACTCGAGAAAGATTTGGGAGTGACGGTTCGAACTGCAAGAGCACGAAGAGCAGGAAGTGATTTACAAGAGGGAGAAGCATGAAGGTTACAGGATATGTGATTGGGTTTGAATATAACAGGGCAATAACGAGGATGAAGAACTGGGTGTTGGGAGGAAAGCCCTCCCCGCATCTTCTTCATCGTTGGTTTGGCTGCCACCGGCGAGCTCAGCATCTTCTATCTGTGGACTGCAGCAGTGCCAACGAAGGGTTTTGGACTTCATTTATAATTTTAAATCAGCATCTTCATTCTAATTAATTAGATAAATTGAGTGACTGTGACCTAATTGAATTTTGGTTTTGCAACTGTGATGTGAATGACAAGAAAGGCTGGTTAAACAGATTTAATGAAAAATATGTGAATAACAGTGAGATAATTTGTTAATAGAGTAATAGTCGTGAAATAATTTAAGTTAAAGATGTTTTATGGAATCTTGATAAATGAGAAAAAAAGTTGAAAAAAAATAATATAAAATTATAATATTATTATAATATAATTTTTTTAATATAATTTTTGTTTTGAGATTTAAAAAAATTAAATTATTTTTTGAGTTTTGTTTGGAAGTTTGAAAATTTTGAAAATTTGAAATTAAAAAGTGTTTATGTTTGAATGATGTTTGAATGTTAAGATGAGATGAGATGAGTTGAAACTATCGGTGAAACCAAATGAGCCTTAAAAAGAAATCATGTTCAACCTAATCGAATGAACAATCTCCAATGCAAGCATTAGCCCAAGAATGACTGTTCAACAATCTCCGGTGATCGAAATCCAGGAAGCAACAACATTTTTGTATTCTAATCCCCCTCTTCCTACTCAATTTCACGTTGTGTTGGGATGGCAGCAGCCAGCATAACTGTTATGAAACTACTTAAAATGATGCACTTTTATGTTCTCAAGATTCTGGCATGGTTACTAGCAGAGATATGACTTTATCTGTCCGATACTCTTGAAACCTGTTAATTCCTTTATACCAGAGCATGCAAGTGATTGCAAACTCTCAGAGATTCGATTCTTTCGGAAAGGTATTGGTTTCATAATAGTTAGTGTCATTAATAAAACCTAAGACTTCCACAAAGTAACACTGTCCAAACTGGGAAGACATTTTATCATTACTGTACAGAAAACCAGCTGCAAGAGTAAGACATTTACCTTCTTACAAGCAAATGGAACTCAATGAGCCGGGTGCCATAACAGCATGTAATCAAATGTGAAACCTGCAAAGCCTTTTTATATACAGCAGCGTTTACCTTGATTAGGTACCATAGTTCCTTTTCAGTGTAGATCCATACATACACTGTCCAATTTCTTGGGGAGATACTATGACTCCCCAACCAACAGCAACATGCAAAAGCTTTCTATAGGTTTTTATTAAGAAAAGTAAGTTATAACCTTTCAAATTCATACTGCTGCTTTAACTTCTAGATTCATTATAGTAATCAGATCATGTGGGCATATCACATGACAAGTCCATTAGTTAGGGAACTGTGGATGAAGTTGTGATCTAAGACTTTCAAACAAAATGAGCAAACTTACAAAATAAGGGGTACCGTCCTATTTTTCTTTTTAAATTAAAAACAGAAACAGAAAAAAAAAATGAGAAAACAGTTTACAAAGGAAACAGACTCGCGATCTTTGCTCTATCTATTCAAACAGGAAAATTAGATCATACGATATGTTAATCCATCATATATGTTTGCATTAAGCAGCTTTAGATGGTGAGATCCAATACCCCCCAAATTTGTCCAACTGTGCGTGATTCAGAAACAAAGTAAAGACAAGTCAATGTTAAAATATAAAATAAATAATAAAAATCTACATTTTCTCATTAGTTTAAGCTGTTAGGACATGTGGTGATTTCACATGATATCAGAGCACAGATTCTGAGTTCGAACCCAGACTCTACACTCCATCCCATTTAATTAAATATTCCATGTGTTGGGCCATCCATTGAGAGGGAGTCTGGCCCACATGCAAGGGGAAGTGTTAAGATATAAAATAAATAACAAAAATCTACATATTCCCATCAGCTTAAACTTTTGGGACAAGTGGTGATTTCACAATCAACTGGTTACAAGAGAGTAAAAAAACACGAGTTTTTTTTTTTTTTTTTTATCGGTAAAGAAATAAGTTAAAGGAAAAGGAAACACAAGAATTATTCAAACACCGTGCTAGTTGCATCAGTCCTAGTTCGATAAACTTTCTGGCTACATCCATATATCTTCAACACGAGCTAACATTCAGTCAATGATCTGTCATCACCAACAAAACTTAACCAACAAACTTTTTCAATGCCTAAAACATAAAATACGCCTAATAAAGATGGTCGCTCTTCAATTTTCTACCCAAACTCAAGTATCTTATCAGAATGGAGATGCATGGGGCCGAGCAAGCTCAGGAAACAAATAACCAAAATTGAGCTAAACTACCAATGTGCAACAAAACAAATAGAAGGACAGTAATACCAATTTTGCAAACACATTCAGGACATATGTTCAAAAGAAAGAATTTGAGAACAGAAGAAACTATATGCTATAATCTCACAGACAAGCAAATGGTCAGTCCAGAGATGTAGGTCTTCGTTATTTTCTCCAAATTGAAGTATCTTATTAAAATCTATATTCATGAAACCGGGCAAATGTAGAATGGCTATTCATTGCACTCTCAGCATCCAGCTTACACTGGGGACAACAAAAAAGTATACAGTTTTGCATTAAGTTAGAGACACAGCAATAACCAGCAAGAAAATAGCAGACAGAATTGATTAAATTTCACACATAACGAAGTGAGGCATTCACGTACGGAAAGAAATACACAGCAAAGAGAAAAAGAAAGCCCAACCAAATAAAAATCCGGAAGAATCTAATCTTTGGGGTTTCGGAGTCTATAGATTATGCGGCCTCGGGAGGAGTCGTAGCGACTGACTTCGACCTTGACTCTATCCCCCGGCAGTATGCGGATGTAATTCTTCCGGATGCTACCTGAAATGTAACCGATAATCATGTCCTGGTTGTCCAAGCGAACCCGGAACATGCCGTTGGGAAGCGACTCGGTGATCGAACCTTCGCTGGTCCATTTCTGTTCCTCAGTCTTCCGCGGCGACCGGTCCGAATTCGGAGATTTGGCTAAAACCAGATGTGGGTGAAGGGTTGGGCGGTTGCTCCAGTTGGTTAAAAGCGGCTTCGGAAATTTCTGGGTTTGGGGGAGGGAGAGTGGAAACTGGGTGGGGTTTAGTGAAAGAAGATGAGGGCGGAGAGCTTGGGGCTGGAGCACTGAAGGTGAGCTCCACATCATGGTTCCTTTTCTGTTTTAGTTTTCGTCTAATGGTTGGTTTATCTGTGGCTGGAGAGGAAGTGAAAGACACCGCTTTAGGCTTTAGGCTTTTGCTTTGATATGATTTCGGATTTCTTTTTCGGGGCCCCGGATGGGTGACTGTGGAGTTTTTTAGGAGATCTGGGCCCAACCCATGTAAAAGTATTAGATGTGAGATTGGGCCCAAAGTTGTTGCAAAGAATAGTTCCCGGAAGGGGAAATTTTGTTGTACCGATTAGCTGCTCTAGATATTCAGACTGTGTTTAGTCAGTGAGGTGATCACTTCATACTAACTCACTATTATTTATAAATTATTTATTATTATTATTTATTATTTTTTCATTACGATTTACAGATCATCTGAAATCACCTCAATATCCAAACGTAGCTAAATAAACCCAGAAAACAATGGTTCAAAAGCATATATTACATGTGCTAAGAAAGCCATAAATTACAAGCATAGGTATTTCCTGCAGATTACAGACCAAACTGCTGACAAACAAACATAAAACATGATCAAACTATGTAGAAGGCCATGGACGAGGAATGGTTATTTTTATTTGTATCAAAATGGACCCAAAAACAGTTTTCTCAGGCCATCATGAATCACTAGTCGCAGGCACCTTCTCATATACTTGCAACTCTCTAAACCTCCGGGGAAAGATGCAACGACCACCAAAGCGTTGCTGCAAAAAGATGATCAAGGCAAAAACCAAACCCCCAAGAGGGATACCCACATCCCAAGCAGTGGAGTAGAAGTCTTCCCCAGGATTGGCGTAGTATATGAATGACCCATCATAGTGGTGAAAATAATTGTGAGCCCTGTAAAGATCATAGGCATGTGGCAGCAATCGGACAAAAGTGTTTCCCATGTAAAATGAACAAGCAAGAGCACTTGTTCTTGAGTTCCAGAACATGTTGAGCAGTATTTGAGGTAAGAGAAAACCATCCAAGACCAAACCAGAATAAGATTTTAAGGCCTCCCAAAGAGAATGGGGTTGATAACTTGTAGCAGAATATTCCATAAGCACGAGAGCACCATCATCACTGGTGGATCTCGCAGCACCATTTTTACCATTCCACATCCACCAGTTGAAGGCCACAGCAACTAAGGCGCCTGCAACGTATAACGGTAAAGCAACAAAGAGAGCCTTCTTCTCCACAACCCACAACCCCTTTTGATTTCCACTAGCCCATTTTGCAGACCATATTCTTTGGAGAAGACGGAATTGCAACAAGAAAGCTACCATTCCAGTCACTCTCACAATTACCTCGTTTGCTTCAATCCACCGGCCGCTTTCAAGCCATATGTTCCCCCCGCTAGATTTGCTCAAGAACAAGGCTTCAAAGTTAAGCACAAGAGGTATCAACTGGCCCAAAGTAAGAATTGATAGCATGGCAAGGGAGATTAAGGGAAGAACATCAGGGTGCCTGTTCACATGAAAGATTTGTAGCGCCACAAACACACATGACAGTGTGGTGGAGATAATTACCATGATAATCTCCACATCCATCCTCCAAATAGAAGATCCATCCTCGTAAGAAGCAGCTGATCTCAAGTCTAAATGTTCAAAGTAAAGTGGATCGGATTTTTCCCTTGTGCTATTAATGCTTCCCTTGATATAACCCGCCTTCTTTGAATTAAATGGAGGGAAATCAAATGTGACCAGAACCTCGCAATCCGAAGAATTGGCTCTTGGTATTTGATTGTCTGAATCAAGATTTCTGCACCCTACCATACACAAACTTCCTGTTTCAGCATCATACAGCCCTTCAGCTACAATCTCCCATGAAGATATGTTAGAGGAAGAGTTCCGAGTGAGAAAGGGCGACATCTTCCTTGTGATCGTGGTGAGGTGTATCCTGTAGCTGATGTTGACCGAGCCACTGCTCGGTGGCACTGTAGAGTCTTGGAAGCTTGAGTACCGATAAATGTGATCTCCAACAGATATAGGAGCTAAATTAGCCCAGCTACTCTTTCCTTCTGAATCTGTTAGTGAAATGTCGAAACTCATTGAGTCAGAGTCCCCCTTGGGGTATCTTTCCCCTTTGGTTTTAGCAGGCTTCTCAGACTTGGGGCACAACTCCATAGCAGTACCTATTTTGGTGTACCGGTACTTTGTTGGTTCAGGAACCTCCATCATATCATTTCCAGAACTACGAAGCATGATCCTATTGAAGTAACCTGACTCTTTTACGGTTTTGTTAGTCCAAATTTGCCCCACAATCCTGCTAGCATCTTCGATTGACCAGATTGAAGGAAACCTCAAGCTCAATTTTGTTGAACAATCACCCACACGAGCATGAGCCAAAGATTCTGTGATGCCTAAAAATCGGCAAGCTACAATGCAGAGCTGATGCTTGCTCTCATCCCATGATCCTTCCCCAACCAGAGTTGTTTCGGGATCGAATCTCCGGTAATTATCAACGCGGGTTCTGGGGGAGTTTAAGCGGCTTTGGTTAGGAAACTCCACCAGAACCCGCATCCTTTCTTTGTCCCCATAACACTCAATCCCATACAAGAACATGATACGAGGCACATATCCGAAGTCTGCATCAAATGGAGTGCAGTTCTTTGAAGATTTGCAATCACTGGCATACCTCAAACTGAACTTTTGGGCTGCATTTGAGACTAATGAACAGAATGTGTATTCCGGAAGAGAACTAAGTGACAGACCAGGTGGAAGATCACTTCCACCAGAAAATTCATTTATGTTATCGTCAGAAACTGACAAGAATTTATAATTTTTTTTAGGAAGTATCAACATGGAAATCGGTTCAAAATGGGCTGGATCCTCTGCAGAACTCAGGCTCTCTAAAGTCCCAGTAATCAAACTAGTAATACTATTCGAATTGGTGACATTATTGAGGTTAAGAACAGCAGCAAGATTGAGCCGTTTACCTTCTTCAGTGTAAGCAGAAGCCGATCCAACCATACAAAGCTTTCCCTTCGTTTCTGACCAGTACCCCTCCTCCAGTTCAAAACTAATGGAACTTCTCTGAGGCCTAATGTCAGAGAAAGCAGTATAGTATGAATATCGGGAATAAGATAAGTCTTCCCTGTACTTGTGCTTATAGGCGGTTTGAAATGTTAAACGCCCTTGAAGCTTGAACAAGCCCTGGATATCAGTATCATAGACAGCCAAGGTTCGAAGTAGGAAGGAGTTTGAGAAAGTGAAGTCAGGCGCAACTGGGTTTGGGTCCAAAAAAGGATTGCCACCAGTATAGAAGCCAGTATGGGATCGCGCAAGTGGAAAGTTTGTGAGTGGAACTTTCTTCTGTAAGGATCCTCCAGGGACGCTTTTGGAACAATGATCTTCGTAATATTTAGAGGATTGAGTTGGTGAGGATGAGACAGAGCTCAAAGAGAAGGTTGAGAATAAGAAGAAAAACATGAGGAGCCATGGTAGTGTTTGCCATCTCTGTGAAGAGGCGGTCATTGCAGAACAGAGCTTCTTCATGGCCTTGTAGTCGGGAGATTCTGTCATGTATCGAAAGAACAATGAACAATGAACAAGAACAGGAGGCATCACTCATGTATGGAAGACGACTGCATATGCAAGTTTTTATAAGTAGCTCTCTCTCTCTCTCTCTCTCTCTCTCTCTCTCTCTCTCACTGTCTCAATAGTTTTGATTCAAAGTTGATAGGCTCCCAAGATTTAAAATGGATATAAAACTAGAGAAATGATACTTGTAGTCGTGAATGGGCAAACGCCGTGCAGTCGCTTTGAAAAAAGTGAATAAATATAAGACTCATTTGAAAAGAAATTAATTTTTTAATAGTAGACCCCACTCTTTTTATACTAAGATGGTATAAACTTCTCCAAGTAAGTTTATGGTGGGGTTCTTGAATAGGATCCCGATATTTAAATGGATATAAAATTAGAGAAATTTTATTTATATTTCCGAGTGTAACGAGAATAAAAAGAAAAAAAATATCATTTTAAAAATGATATTATTATAATTTTAAAATTTTATTAAACATAACTATATAGACTTACACGAATAATTCCAGTTCGAGGACTTAGAATAACTCATAAAACTAAGATAGTATAAATTACTTCTCCTACTAAGTACAACTCTTTAATATATATATATATATAGTAATGCTATATACAGTCGTGGAATGCGTAAACGCTGTGCAGTCGCTTTGAAAAAGAGTGAGATCCAAGATTAAAAAATTAATTTCTTTTCATGTAGGTCTCATATTTATTTACTTTTTTCAAAGCGACCGCACGATACTTACACACTCACGATTGCAAATATCATTTATCATATATATATATATATACTAAAGCACGTTTGCCACATCTGTCAAATTGAAGAAAAAAATAAAATGTAATTTTGAATATTAAAATAATCTAATATATAAAAATAAAATTATTATTTATTTATGTTCATCATTTATTATGAAATTTAAATTATATTAAAAATTCAAATTAATTAGATAATTTTTTTTTCTTAAAAATATACAGTAAAATTTTATTATTTATTTAACGATAAAAAATTAGTATTTTAATTGTCTATTTTATATTAGTTTAAATCAATATTTAAACTTCTATCGTTAGATTAAATCTGAAAATTAAAGATGAAGAGTTGTAATTTAAAACCTATAAACCAATATTTTTCTCCACCTTTAATTTCTCCCTCTCTCTCATTCCCCACGCACGATTGTGGTATTACGTCGCACATTGACATTCACACAGCCTCTTTATTGTTCATTACTGTTGATGAATAGTAATAAGATAGCCTCTTTTAAGATATAGGCAGATATATATATATATATAAATTGAAGTTAATTTTAAGTGTATATAGAATATTTATATTTTAATTATCTATTTTATGTTAGTTTAAATCAATATTTAAACTTTTACCGTTAGATTAAATCTGAAGATTAAAGATGATATATCACTTTTAGTATTACTCTATAAAAGTCTAAATAACTTAAATAAAAATCTAAAAAATACTTATCACACAAATTTGATCCAATAAATTCAATTATATATACTTGCTTTTACAAATTCTAATACAATCACTAAAAATTCAAGAATTATAAATAAGAATTACATAACAATCCGACTATAAAGTAAACATTTGACAGAAGTAATAATTTATTTTATTCTTTAGATGAATACAAAAAAAAGTTTATTTAAAAAGGAAGAGGTAATATAAACACTTGTGAAAAAAAAAAATCTTTATACTGTTTATTACTGTTGATGAACGGTAACATTAACAGTAATAAACAGTATATATATATATATATATATATATATATATATATATATATATATATCGGCGTATAGGCAGAGATATATAAATGCAGCTAGTCTAGACAGTTGTATATATAAACACAATAATATTGGAGAAATCGTCCAAGTGCAGCTAGTCTAGACAGTTGAACTTCACGCCACTTTGAATATAGTCAATTAAATTATTAATTAAGCTTTAAGGGCCATGTATTCTTGGGGCCCCTTTTGTTCGGCACCAAGCACTGTATGTGAGAAAATTCTCCAGTCTCTCGTCAAAGTCGTTGCTTGCTTGTTTCGAAGTTGGAAGGAAAGTCCGCCAGCCCCTTATTCTGGCTACAAGTCGTCGTTATCAGAGTATTTAAAGTGGAGATAGAAAGACTCGGCGTCAACGAAGACTTTGGAAATTGATTCCACATATCCAGACCCAATGTTACGTCAAGCAAGAACAAACAAAGTCCCACGATTGCTTGAGAGAGATTGTGAGAGGAAAAAAAAATACAAAAGTTAGGCCAATCGCAGTTTATTTTGTGGGCAGTGCTAGAGCCACTCTCAGTGGCTGCCGACACTGTCCACCGAAATGGTTATTTTATTTATTTTTTATTTTTAAATATTTTGTTAAGAATATTTATAATATTATTTAAAAATATTTACTTAATCATTAAACCTTGTTTTGATAGTGAAATAAGATAAGATGATTTTACATGAAAGTTAAAAGTTGAATAAAATATTATTAAAATATTATTATTATTTTGACATTTAAAAAAATTAAATTATTTATTATATTTTGTGCAAGAATCTAAGAAAATTGTAATAATGAGATGAACCATTTCTATATCCAAACGAGTCTAAGTAAAAGTAAATAAAAAAGGTGAGACGATAAGAATAATTGAGAGAATGTATTGGTGGATTTAGTGTTTTTTCTTTTTTTATTGGTTGTGTGAGGTTGGTCCTGTTTGTTTTCACAAATGATCTCAATCCACTTCATCTCAACATTCAAATATTATTTAAATACAAACATTTTTTAATTTTTAATTTTTTCATCTAATCATTATCTAATTATTATAAAGAAAATAAGAAGATTTCATGTAATTCGGCACAGATGTCTTCTAGGGTGTGAAATCCACTATAAGATGATTTTTAAGGATACTTTCTTTCTTTCTTTCTAAGCTCTCTATTACAGTGGTGATGTAGATAGCAGGAGGAAGAAGAAGATCAAGCTGAAAATCCCAGTTCCATGTCTGTGGTAAACTTCTTTTTGCCTCCTCGTGCCTGTCCCTTCATTACCATTGTGGTTTCTCATTTTTACTATAATTACCTTTGTGTTTTCTCCATTTTTACCATTATAATGGGGCCCATTCACCAGACTTTGTTCACCCAACATTACACACCAAAGTGTTTGAACAAAAATGACCTTGTTTGGATAGAGAGATATATTATCTTAATATTCAAATACAATAAATATAAATATTTTTTAATTTTAAATATTTAACTTTTTCATCTAATCATTACCTAATTATTACAACTTTCCCACCAAACAAAACACAAAAAGACAATTTAACTTTTTCAAATCTCAAAACAAAATTTATATTAAAAAATTATATTCTAATAATCTTTTAATTTTATAATATTTTATTCAACTTTTTCTCTATCATTTACTAAAATCTCATAAAACATTTTAACACAAATCATCTGATTACTATTCACACACCATCTTAACTCTGCTCATCTTAACTCACTATCCAAACCAGTCAGTTTGCAGAAGCTCAAGCATGAAGGACATCAAATATTATTATCCAATCAGCTGTATTTAAAAACATTACATAATCAAAGAACCCAAGACTTTGGTGATTACCAACAATTCAAAAACCAAAGTATTGTAAAATACTATATTTATTTTATAGGAAACGAATAAAATACAGTAAAATTCCAGCACTCATCAAGAAAACATTATAATCCAGTTGTTGCCTAAAGATGACACCACCAGAAGATATCTATACGCGATCAAGGTATGAACATGAACTGTTTTCAGTACCTAATACAAGCTTCCATATACACCCACACCCTATAACAGGCAGGAATCCTTTAATAATATGTGATCCATAATGTTTATGCTCAAATTTGTAAGCCTAAATTAAGCCGTACCTTATTTATGACATGAAAAGTGAGCATCATGAAATATATCAGAATAGTGTAATGTAATGGGTACGCTCCACGAGTCCCGTTCCAGAGTGGCTAAATGTAACATACAAGACTTGGAAACTAAATAACTTTCTTGAAGTAAAATTTGCAATATTCTAAGCTACCCTTCAAATCGTGTATGGGTTGCATCCATATCTAGAAATATGTG
Organism: Juglans mandshurica; assembly: GCA_022457165.1. Lineage (NCBI taxonomy): Eukaryota > Viridiplantae > Streptophyta > Magnoliopsida > Fagales > Juglandaceae > Juglans > Juglans mandshurica. The sequence goes on from CM039622.1 coordinate 34,730,354, forward strand.
CATGATCTTACAACTTACAAGTATCCTCAGGGTATAAATATAAGAAATTTAGGATTGAAGTCTTAGCTAAGATGGAAACCAAGATCTATAAGTAACTTACAGGGGGGGTCCGGCTCCATCCTAAAACAATTAGTCCTTTCTTTATGAGCCCGTCCGTATCTGCAGCTATATACAGTACCCAAAATTACATGTCCACAACCGGCAGGTTTGAACGTACATACTCTAAAATTTAACTCTTTAACCTTCAAGATAATATCAGAAACCTAAATTGCATGTCATTGATGTAAAACAACTTGTTTCAAGTCTCAATCAGCCTCTCATCCAGAAAAGTATTCATGTTGCAGCCTTGGGCATATCAGACACCTGAATGTTCCTATTCATTGCAGGTGAGAGGAATTTATCACAGTTCTCCGCTCCAATTTGGGTAAATGCTTTCACAAGCATATCAACATAACCAACCAAATCATTCTTAAACTTATTTGAGCAGCTCTTGTCTCCCGCATCAACATCCTGCACCCCACCTTTGACCAGACATCCTACTTGAGCACCATCCATATATGCTTTACATGCCACTAGAATATCATGAGCACAATTGCAGAAATGCCCCAGAACAAGCTCCTCAAAATGCTGCAGCCACACGACATGGAATTAGATATCAAACCCTCAGAGGGAAGAAACAGCAATGTCCCTATAAGGCCTTCACCAAACAGACAAATACACTAAATTTGGGACAACACTTATAGGACTTTTTTTTATTGCCAATGGTGATAATGCAGAAAAACTATCAGAGAAGATAATTATGAAGCACTTGTGTGCTAAAAAAAATGAACGTTGATGTGATATTAGTTGCTTACTCTATTTTTAAACTAAAAAAATCAAAACAATCAATTACACAAATGAAAATGAGTTACACAAACATGTTGGGGTTGATTGTGTGTGTGGAGAGAGAGCGACAGAGAGAGCACGGGAAGAGCATAATGAGAAAACCATCAACAGTCAAGGACCTAAATTTTACATTGGAAAATTAAACTTTGTTTACCTATGATTTGGGTCAAGCTTGAGTTACCAGCCTATAGTTTAAAAATCTGTACTTTACCCATTAAGGTCTACTAGTATTAAGTTTCTGTTCATGAGTTCAATCTTTTCAAATTAGAAGAGGTTGAAAAGAATATATATTAAAATGTGTGTGCACAAGCGAGTAAAGTGCAACTTTTTAGACTATAGATTGGCAACTCAAACTTAAGTGAGTAAGATGTAATTAATTCCTCGATATTTAATAGTAATCAATCCTTCAATATCTAGTAATTATCCATAGCATTAAAGTCCAGCCTCTATAAAAAGACATCCTTAAAAAATAACTGCTTGAATGATATAATTTCCCCAAATGATATGATCTCCATTTGAAAACAAGGATAAAAACTACAGTAGTTTCATTATCATAAGCTCTAGAGAAAAAGAACACATTACCTAACCATGTAATTGGATTAAAAGGAGTCCTTTGTATGCATTTTAAGAAAATTAAATAATATTATACTAAATAGGGAAATGTTAACCATAAATTCCCCAGTAATTTGTTGCGCATAACATGGTTGTTGGATAGGACTTCAGGAATTTTACCATTTCATTGAATCATTAAAAACGCTTCTCAAGAATCTGCACAAATTGATTTACTGGACCGTGATGACGAAACTTTATTCAGAAAACCACCCAATGAGGTTACGAATATATATATATATATATATATTTTTCTTTATGTCGGGGAACCTCTCCAAGGCAGGGCCCTTCGGACCCACTCCTGCAGAGTAAACCCCGATCCCGTGCACCACACCCTGATGAGGTTACAATTTTTTCTTGGAATCAATCAATATTGGGTCTCAAATGACCGATACCATACTCGGAATATGGAAAGACTGAAACGAGGAATAATCAGTGGAATCTTACCTTTGGTGGCCTCCTCATTGTGTACATCATGGTCTTCAATGAGAGGATAAATATATCCTCATTGTACAGTTGGGACCTCATTTCACCAGAGGCTGAGCCACTCATATATGCATACCCAGGCTCATTAAAATAGGGCTTGGTATTCAAGATCAGCCCCTGAATGGAGACAAGAACTTGTAGCATAGTCGATACACCTGGAATCCACTTCTCATTCTTGTTGCCAGACCATGTGTTGAGTAGACTGAGGCATACTTTCCCACAATTGTACAAATTAGGATTCAGTCGAAGGCCACCGGAGTGGTAGTAAACATGCTGGCACATGGAAATTCCTCAGTTGTATGAATATGACGTAAAGTAGAAAGTATAAAACAATGCCACAGATTCAAAGCGTCAATTTCATACCGGTGGTAAATTAGGATAGCCACTGGGGAAGAAAACATCAAAGAAGAAGAGACCATCATGGTAGGGAGTGCCCTCCGCTCCCATGATGACAGCCCGCAGAAGATCGATCCTTGTTTCATAAACCCTAACAAATATTGTCTCTGTTGAAAGGATTGAATGACGCATTAAACAAAAGAGGGAAAGAGAAAGGTGGGTCAGGGAGGGACAGACACCAAGAGCGTCCCACAATATCAAAGTCATTCTTAAGTTTTAATCAAAAAATAGGTTTTCAGCATCACCAACAAACTTATTGGGAAATAACAACCGTTACATAACAAGAATACAAAGCGTGAAAGTTCACCTGGCAAATCCTTCTCCAGGATCTTCCACTCCTCCTGAATCCTCTTCGCCCAATTTTTTGATGGCTGCAAGAAAGAGGGCAGCAAAACATAAAATTACATAGGTTTAAAACTAGATACTGGAAAAATAAAAATAAAAAGGCATACAATGGAACCTAGTCACCTGCTTTGTGGAGGAACCATGGCCTGCATAGTGATGGTCAGAATAATCCTCTACAGTATCAAATTGTTTAAAAAGGCAGAACTTCCTCAAAATTTCATCTTTGTCCCTAACAGAGATTGCCTCAGCAGTGAATGTTGAACTAACATCAGCAGCTACATCAAACTGATTTTGGGCAGAATCCTGAACCCAGGGTATATCTGCCACTTCTTCAGAAGGAGCATGTAAACCATGAAATGGAACATAAAAACTGGAATATGCTGTATGGTTAGTGAAAGATGGCTTCATTATTTTAGTTTTAAAAGTGTCCTGCCACCAGGGTGCGGATGGTTCTACTCCAGGAGGATAATTTGATGCATCTGTATGCACCGGTAAAGTTGGATAATATGTAATACTCGTACCAACTTGCTTCTTTACCATTTCAGGTTTATAATGCGCCCAAGTAGATGATTCAGCTCCAGGGGGAAGTGATGAGTCAAACTGATTTACATGACTATGATTAGTTGAACTACTTGAAGCAGCTGACTTCTTCTTGCTTTTGAAAGGCTCCAAAAACCACCGTGATTTAGATGATTCTTTCCCAAGTGGGAGGTTCAGAGCACTCCTTCTATGTGTTGAACCAGACGATTTCTTTTTATTCGGGGAAACTTGTGGATGATTCCAAGGTGAAGTCATATCTATTCCAGGAGGTTGAACCACGGAATCCATTTGGGTTTGCACACCTGAACTGCCCACTAAAGTTGTCTTCACGTTGACGTGAGCAGGCTTTGCTGACCATGAAGACAGAGATGAGTCCATCCCATGGGTACTCACAGAATCCAAGTGGATTAGAGGCCCCGAATGGTGTGAAATACTTCCAGTAACTGACTTCTTACATTGAGCAAAATCTGGCAACCAAGGAATCGGTGCCTCTATTCCAGGAGGAATATCCATGTTATCAAAATGGGCTTGTACAATGGCATACTCATCAACATCAGTAAAATCATCAAAATAAACATCATTATTATCGTCATAAGATAGATCAGAACTATGACCATCAAGGTTGATTAAATTATGAGACATAGGGGAAAAACTCTCTGGGGATTCAACCCCATTCACTGAATCGAGGGTTTCCATTCCAGGACCAAGAAAATAATTGGCCAAAGCTTCCTGATAAATAAATAGAATCAGAAACAGTACAGACACCCTGGATGTTCATTGTTTTATTACAAGTCTTTGTTTTTTTTTTTTTTTTTTTTGAGAAGTATTTTTATTATAAGTCATAAATCAGATGCTATAATATAATCGAAATGTTAATCACAAACCTGAGCTTGATGATCACCATAATCATCAGAAACATCTTGAATTTCCTTCCCCTTGTTACTTGGGTTAAATTTTTCATCAATGAACATGACATCAGTAGAATCTCCATCTTTGTCTATATCAATCACATCATGAAGAATAATCTAAAAAGGCACAAGAGAATTTCCTTAGCTTCATTAAGTAATAAGGAAACAAAATCCATAGGAAAGTTAACATATAAGACAACCACCATATTTCCACTTACATAAAGATGCTAAATCTATCCTATATCAGCTATCTCAAAGTATTCAGAAAGACAGAAAATTCAATCAAGAACAGGAAAAGAAAAAGGAAAAGGAAAAAAAAAAAAGAGAGAGAGAGAGGTAAAAGCATACTCACGGGCCAATAGGCATTTGACAGACAAAACAAATTCAAAAAGAAAGATTTCACTGCGACATGCATTGTTCAAATACAAAAATCTAAAAGGTCAGAGTTGGACAGCATATTTTGAGCCTTTACAGAAGTGTTCAGTGTTCACACGATTTGGGCAGCCATCTATGTCAGCATCTTAGATTGATTTATAACTTCTTACCTAAAAAGAAAAGCATCTTAGGAACAATATTTCGTACTCTAAGCATATCAATCTGCATTCTCCACCTTTTCAATTTGAAAATTGGTGATGAGTCTGTCATCAAAGTGCCAGGTGCAGTTTGAGAGCAGATATCTATGCAACCGTAACTGTCATTAAAGTAACAAAGCATGCACCACTACATACATCTTAAAGTCAGTCAATCTTGTTCCAATGTTTGAAACACCACGCCCTGACTCATATTATGCAGTAATTACATACAACTATCACAAGTAACTCATTTAAAGCGTAACCAAATGATGACATACAAAGGAAGCCAAAAAGCCAACTCTCCTTAAGATAAGAGAACTTCAAACTTTTTCAATTCAAGGATAGGGGACTGTCTTTTGCTAAACAGATGTTCATTCTTCCCAACTTTGGAAAGAGTGGAAAGCTCCAATTAATCCGGATGAAGAAAGGAAGGCAAAAGCTAAAATGATGAGTAAACTAGCCTAACCAACAGCAAAGTCTTAGGAGGCAAAAATGCGGAGCAATGACAGACTCGACTAAAGGATGATGTACCTACTAAAAGAAATTTAAATGCTCATTTCATTGCAACTCAAATCTGATTTACTACCTCAATGGCTTCAATACAATCTATTGTCGACACTCGGCAGATGATAACTAAATATACAAAACTAATACAGATGATATTAAATAAAACTAATGATCACTTAGGCCGCAAAAGTCCATCGTAAGCTCTCACTCTTCTTTTATTTATACGAAGATTCATCATGGTACATTGCATAGAAGACAATGACACTAGTAGTAACCTCTTTATACTACCCCCAAAATCTTTTTAATGAAAATTCGAAAAGACGCACAAAACAGAAACCAGACTGACAAATCATAGCGATAAAAACAACCCCAAAACCAGAAAATTAACTAGATTAGGCACTTTAAATCCCCAAGAATGCAGAAGAAAGCAAGACTCGAACAGTCCTGATAAAGACGCACTCTCATAATTAACTTCAAGCAATCTAAAACTATGCCCAGCATGACTACGCTAACTAAGCCCCGTCGCCGTAGAAACGCTAAACCAAATGACATTTCAGCATATCAGAAGGGTGCGATCAATAACCGAAACGAAAACTGATAGATCAAAAACTTAAAAAGAAGTTAATTTTCAATGATTTATTTACGCGAACGAATTAAAGCATGCAATCAAGCGAACAAAAAAAAAAAAAGAGCAACGAGTTCAGAGAATCGAGTCGAAAGAGGAAAGGAGTTTTCTTTGTTTAGACCTCTTTCTGTCTGAGCAATTTTGAGGACCGGAAAATCGTGGGCGGGATTTCGACGACTTCGGGGTCCATGAATGAGGGGCTGTTTTCGGAAAACGAGCGTTTCCTGTTTGGGGAGAGAGAAAGAGAGTGAGGGAAAATGAAAGAAATTTGGTTAAAACATGTCGTTGTGCGCGAGAGCGAGAGAGAGAGAGAGAGACCGAGAGAGAGTTTTAAAAAAGAAAGTGAAGACTGAAGGTAGTCGGAGTGAGGGACTTGGAAATATTGGGGAGGTGTTTACATGTCGGCGGCTTCATCGATCGGCTTCTGATAGAGAAAGCCCAAAGCAAACAGCTCGCTGCCTCAGGACGGCTTAAGGACTCAGCGACTATATTCGAAATAAGATTACGGCTTTTTGTTTTCTGAGCTGAGCTTCCTGGATTTTCTGTTTGGAGAGAGAGATAGCTTTTTTTTTTCTTTTTTTTTGCTCTTCTTTTTGGCTTCGCGCCTTGTCAATAGCTTGCGACGCCACCGTTCGTTTGCTTCGTTGATTTAATTTGCATCCATTTTTCCAAATGTTAGAATTAAATTTATTTTTTTAATTATAATCATATCACATCATTAAGAATTAATATTCAAATGATTTCATAAAGAGTAATTTTACTCATCATCTCAATTCGTAACATTCTCTTATCATCTCATAATATGATATTAGATAATTCAAGACTATTTATTATAACACTGTAATTATTAAGTCTAGACACAAATCAAGATACCAATTTAATAAGAGAAATTTAATTTGATGAGTTAAAGGGACTCTAATTTCTTGATTAAATTGAGAGATTTATAGAGAAAATATTGTTAATGTAAATTTTATAATTTTAATATTCCATATGAAGAGTATTAAATGTCAATGTATATCCATATGTAAAAATAAAATAATTAAAGAGAACTCCTAATGTGTAAACTAATAGATGTCATGTATGAGTATGATATTAACAATGTGACGGAATTATATTGTAATCGATTTGAATAGTCCCTAAAATGATTTTGAATTGGATATTAAAAAAAATATATATATATATATATATATATGTATGTGTGCGCGTGTGTGTATGGAAGTGCAAAGCAAATGAAACATGGAATGATGGATTAGAATTATATTAAATATGATTGCTACGATGTTTACGAGGTCAATGGACCATGGAATGTTTCCTTATCTAATCTATCAAATTTTAATTCATATTCATATTATGATTAGGGTAGCCATGATAGGCTTAGTCTATTATGTATTTTAAGTTTTTTATTTTTTTTTTTTATTTTTAAGTATTATTTTAATATATTTAATTATTACAAAAATTAAAAATTATATAATCTTACTAATATTTATTTTTTTAATCATTAAATAAAATACAAAAAATTAATAAATAAAATAATAACCCTATCATTATTCGATTATCCAGATATCTGTCTGACTTCAAGATCAGCGTCGAGTACGAGGCTGTACTGTACTGGATTCAACCCCAAACGTGACAATCAAGCAACAAACCCAAAGGACATTAAAAAAAAATGAAAAATAAGAAAGTCGCGGAGTTGCTGGATATAATTTTAGAGTTGTAATGTACAGTATTTTTATGTATTTTATTGATATAATTGGTTAAAATAATTATTTATATTAAAATAATTTAATCAATCGTATTAGTAGAATGTATAAAAAATATGTAAAAATAATTACACATAAAATTTTTTATAATTTGATAAAAAAATTATTCTCATCAATCACTATTCATCATTCCTTCACACCTTATAAAAAACATTCGATAACTTATGAAAAATTTATTTACTATATAAAAAAATGATAGATATGAAGTGTGAGAATGAATAGTAATTGATGAGTAGAATTTCTCAATTTTATAACATGTAAGTTTTGTATATTTAATTTAAAAAAAAATTATATAAATCTTAAATTTATTCATTTTCTGGCTGTAAATATTACTTTTATGCCAAAATATCACTCTTATCGTACCGGCCCCACTCGCTTCTATGGCTCATTTTTTTGATCCTACAATGTCCACGTGGTTTGAAATTGTTTGGGGAGTGGACGCCACACCTGCACGGGCAAGGCTACTCTGCCGCTTAGTATTTACCGTTGACGGCACAGTCTTATTTTTTTTTTAATTTTTTTAATTTTTTAATATATTTTTAATTTTTTTAAAAATAAAAAATATATTAATACATTTAAAATTATTTTCTTAATTATTAAATAAATAATAATAATAATAAAATAAAAAATAACCAGCGGTCAAGCCAAATGGACAAATCAAGTGGGCAAACAAGCTTTTCCCCACCTGCACGGCAGCCGCATTCGATTCGCGAGGATTAGGATGGACTCTTGCTTTAATTAATTGTACAATTCCTTCCAGATTCTTCGCGTGAGCACTAGCCTTTTATTTTCTTTTTCTTTTTAACTCAAATAAACCAAAACTTTAGAAGTGTCCGCAATTGTTTATTGAATTCAAAAAGATTTTTAATTCTCTTTAATTTTTTGCATAAACAAAGTCTTTATAAGGTTAGATGAATTTGTTTATTAATTCAAAAAATATATATTAAAATTATATAATTTGACGTAATTTAATATGCACGATAGATTATAAAATTATTTTACTAATAAAATATATTCAATATATTACATCAAACTACGTCAATTATTTATAATTGGATAATATCCATGCCACCCAAGTTTATCCACTTGATATGCCCTTAGTACAAATTACACTTTTATTTTCTTTTCTGGTTTTTTATTTCAAATATTTTTTAAATATATTTAAACATTTTTAAAAAATCAATATACTAATAGTTATTTTCTTAATTATTAAATAAAACAAATTAAAAAATAAAATAAAATATATAAACTGTCAAATTGAAGGATAAATTCAAGAGACATAATATCATTTTACTTTATACTTCTTCTCGAGTATTAAATATGCACTGTGACAAAATCACAATTTCATTATTTCGATTTTCAATGAAGAAGTGATATAGGTCAATACTCTTCATCCGCCATAGCATCGCAACTGGGCCACTACTGTAGTGTCGGCAATGGGCTAAGATGTTGAAGTAGCAGCATGGATTGGGCTGAGGTATAAACAGTACTACGTCACCTAGCTAAAGTTTGTTTGGGTCTCATCAAGCTGCACTTAGATGCTGAGATGATGTCATGTGATTTAAGTTGATTTGTAAATAGTAATATTTTATGGGTCATATTGAAATATATTTAAATGTAAATAAGTAGAGTTATGTGTTTGGATATATGAAATAGGTTATTACGAGTTTAACTTTTTTATACAAAGTTAAAAAAGTAGTTATAAGTTTCATCATTTTTTTTTTTATTTATTGGAAGTTTCATCGATTATTGATTTAAGATGGGTTGAAGTGATATTGACATTCGAGCATAGTATTAATTTCTCCAAGCTTGGTTCTATTTCCCTATAGATATAGTATATAGTTCCAATTAATTACCAAATATGTTTGTTTTCAAGATATTATTATAGTACAAACGTATTGTTTTTAAGTTTAGTGGTTGTACGTGCATGCAAGTTGCATTAAATAATTATGTGGTTATATTCCATCTTCTATCTTAGAAGAAAAATGTTATAGTCACACACACACACACATATATATATATATATAGATTTCATAAAAATAAATTCACAAATTGACGTGACTTTATGTAATATTTTAAATCTATAACCTTATAATCTGATGTACCACATTAAACTACGTCAATTTATGAGTTTATTTTTATAAAATCTCTTTATATATAGTCAAAGTATTTTTCTCTAAGAAAGTTATTTCATACCATAGACCTTTTAAGTCGTTATTTAGTTGATAAGGAGCACAAATAAGAGGTGGGCCGGTCTTGATTTTTGACCATTGGATCCATGTATGCATGAGGATTGCTCTCAATGAACTAATTCTCTATTGACAGGACATTCACATGTGATCATGACTCTAAAGTGATGAAATATGCATGGAATTAAATAATTAATGATAGTCGCATTTTGAAGTCATTTTCCATCTCCTTTTTTTCACTCCAGTAGTACAATATAATTTGTGATCGATTTTCCCAAGAATAATACTGGATGGTCCGGAAAATAGAGAGAGGCCTCAGGTACGTAACGGACGTTCAAACCATTGATTACGATCAATCGTTATAATCAGAATCCAAGCTATATATATATATATATATATATATATATATGGTTTAGAAAAAGCTTTAAGCTTTCGGGCTAATAGGATGCATGCAATATGCATGCATGGGACCCTCAAACCACAACAATGTATGCTTGGCTAATCTTGACTCTCTCTCTCTCTCTCTGATCTCTCAATTGGCTCCATCAATTATATAGCTAGTATTATTATATATCTTTCCTTTTTTTTAAAAAAAAAAAAAGATAAATAAAAGAACTATTTTAATGCAATTTCTTCCTATTTTTAATGTCAAATATGTTGGTTTTTATGACTACCATTCAATTATTATTTACTAAGAATATTATATATATATAGTAATGCTACGTACAGTTGTGGAATGCGCAAAAGCAGTGCAGTCGCTTTAAAAAATAGTGGGATCCACTATTAAAAAATTAATTTCTTTTCACGTGGGTCTCATATTTATTCACTTTTTTCAAAGCGACTGTACGGCGCTTGCACACTCACAACTATAGATCATGTGTATATATAAAACGAGTTGATGAAAAGTATAATGGACAGATATTTTGGTGACCATACAAAACTTATTGAATTCATGGAGATGTTTAAAACAAAAAATAGAGAAGTGTTGAGGGGGACAACCATAAACTTTGTACGGCTCTTTCTTCGTGGATAAAAAGATCGAAAACATGAATGTGAGGCTAACTTTCTTTGACAAAAATGTCTGAAAGCAAAGTTGGCTAATCGGAGAAGCAAGTGCGTGCATGCTGTGGAAAGTTTATGGAAACCACCAATAAGCTGAGGTATTGAGGTGATTTTGTTTGCTGCCTCAAAAATATAAAAATAAAAATAAATTAGCCAGCCACAATATTTATTTAGGTTTTCCCATATATCTGCATCCACACATGCATTTACATTATCAGATATAATGATAAATGGACACCCATGCTTGCATGCATGCTTGTGCAGATATCGGGCATACATGTATGTAGCTTACATGCATGCATGATCATGTGTCTCGATACATATATACATGATATACATATTATATGTATCATGTGTGTGTAAGGCCGGCCACTGCAATATATTCCTAATTTGATCCACCGAATGGAGCATTTAAAGTTACGCTCAGTTGAGAATATCAAGATATATAGCTAGATATATGCATAGATGATACAAGTCTTTGGAGTCTTTTGCAGAATTGAGAGATGAAGTTGACATGAGAGGAGGATAGGAGGCCAAGTCTTCCATTATTAAGATTCCTTCGGATTGTTCTTGGGAGGCGTGTGCTTCTCTCATGCTTACCGCCTACCGGGACCCCACCCTCGACTCGAGGCTTACCCCCAATATTGAACTAGCCTTAGCTTTTCCCTCTATAAAAAGAGGACCATCATGCAGCAGAGCTTGGAGATATAGCAGCAACTCATACAAAGCTAAAACAATCTCCTTGTTAAGTTCATCGTTCGTGCATCCTTAGCCCAATCAACCATGTCGGACAAGTGCGGCGACTGCAACTGCTCTGACAAGAGCCAGTGCGTGTAAGTGTTTCTTCATTATTTGCGAGCAGCTTTTGGCCGTATAGATCAGCTGGTTGATTAGTTTTCTCATCATTTGCATGATTCCGTGCATGCATGGCTACATATATACTGTTATATTGAGCGCCATGCCTCAACCTGGTTGTTTTAGAGAGAGTAGTACTCTAGCTAGCTTGAATCTTATATATGGTATTATTATTGTATCTGAGACGTTATTCTGAGCTAGGTATATATATCTATTAACCAGTACTAATGATGTTTGCTTTCTTGAATTCTTTCCCACAAAGTCTTCTATCAGGTCAGTATGCATGAGAAAGTTTCAAATCCATGCATTTTGCGCCATATGGATGTAGAATCACAGATATATATATATATATATATATATATATATATATATATATATATATATATATGCTTGCATCCTTCATCTAGCTAGCTAGGCTTCCTTTCGAATATCTAGTTTGTGGTTGAATTTGCAGACCTGATCAATTCTTTTGATAGCAATAATCATTAATAATATAACACGATTGGAATCACAGGAAGAAGGGAAACAGCTACGGACTCGTCGTGGAGACTGAGAAGAGGTAAGGACTTGAAAAATTCAAGGGAAAACTTTATTTTTTTATTTTTTCCTTTGGTACTGGTCCTCGCAAGTCTATTATGAAATGCATGGGTACGTACTTATAATTGCAAGATGACAGTCTTAGTTTCAAATATATTGTGGCCACAACAAAGTAAACTAGTAGATTCAAATTTTCAATATTAATGAAAAACAAAACATATAATTTGGATCAACAAATTAACCTAAATGGAAAAGCAGACCCGAACCTGAACATGAAGCAATTAACAAAACTACGAAGACATGGGATTGTGAGCATGCATTTGCAGAGAGAAAAGTCCAACGTGATCTTTCTTATCCAAGTTGAATGACCAAGAAAAATCAGACGCAAATAAAATAATTAAATAATCTCATCGACTGATAAGATCATCATGTGTACCATGAATATTTTATTTAAAATTTTAGACATAAATCCCACATTTCTGCACATCACTTAAAACATGTGATTTTATGTCTGCGTAGCACGACTCATATTTTATCACTCTTTTTTGAAGAAGTAAAAACGAAAAACCATGCAGGTATTCTTGTACGTATTCATTTGATAAGATCATGTTTATAAAACAAACAAAAAAAAATGATCATGATCTCTTCAGACTCGTGATGTGCGCAAGCCATGACCTAATATCTGACACGCATATATATATATATATATATATATATATATATATGTTGGAAATCCTTGGTACTTTTGCATGCAGCTACATCGACACTGTGGTCATGGATGCTCCAGCAGCTGAGCACGATGGCAAGTGCAAGTGCGGTTCTAGCTGCGCCTGCATAGACTGCACCTGTGGTAACTAAGCCAAGCCCCCCCCACCCCACCGATCGATACATGGTATATATATGTGGAATCGTGTGTCGACTCTCGTCATGAATAATGTATTGCTTTTGAATAATTGTGTTGTCCTCTGTTAAAGTACTCTAATGTGCTTGTTGTCTGTTAAGTGGGTTCGATCGCGCGTTGTGTCTCTCTGTTATGTTTCTGCATCTTTCATACTCATGTAATATGGCCATCTCTATCTGTGGCCTTGTGTGATTAAATTAAATGGACTTCTAATATATTTTCGCTCATGTACGTACACGCTCCTATTTTCTTTCTGATTATTTACTCAAACATCGTCCTGGCCGTCTCAAGACTGATGATTTGATGGTAGAAGACGGCAATTTCGTGCCCTTTTTACGTTTAAATCTCAGATCAATTTTGATCAGAAGACGCGCGATGCTGCTGTATATATCTTCTGTTACTCCCAAAACTGGAGAGCTAGCAAACATGTCTTAAAGGAACAACCTAAACTTTCCCGCATACAGAATAATTTGCCAAGAGGCATAAGAGCAAAACAGACACTATACTATGAATATATAAGATCAGTCGAACAAAAAATTGAGAAACCAAAGATAGAACTTGGTAATTAGATGGGTTCCGTGCCTCATGATCATGAATTGAAAACCCCAATCGCAGGAAGTCTGGTTAGAATTTCTAAACCTTGACAAAACATCGATGGCCAGACAAAGCTAAAAATTAATAATATGGAGAAAATAGCTAGCTCCTTGAAAGCTGCTACTGCCTGCCTTGTGCGGTTGCAGTACTAAACCCATCCTAACGCTAAGCAAATAAAAAGAAGACAGCTTCTTCATAACATAACTAAATCGATAGGTTCCCTAAAAATATCGAAAATATGAAGGATTACTGATCAAATTATATTTTTATGGGAGGCCTTGCATGCAGGCAATTATCATGTTCTAATTTCAAATTTAATTATTAGATAATCAATCCAGCATGCAGTAGATAGCAGCCACTACAACAAATCTTTTTTTTTTCAGGAGAGACTGTGGTCGAAAAAAGTGTAGACTTCATGGAAAATTGTATGTTTCCCACCAATTTGTATCGTGGGAGACTCGTGAAATAAAACTGGTGGAGAAAAATTCTTTTTCCACCAACTTCTGATTTCATGGGAAAAACCATCATTTTTGCCACGACATGAACGGTGGATAAAACATTTTAATTTCGTAGCAACTAAGTTCACTAACATCAACTCGTGATTAGTAATAATGTCTTTATCCATGGAAGAAGTTTGTGAAAAATCAAGTATATCCATAAATTCTCTTCGTGGCAAAAGATGTATATATTAAGTTTTACCCACCACTTCGATCATGGCAAAAAATTATTATGGATGATCAGTTCTATTAGAAATAAGCAATTCCCACCACAATTGTCTCGTATAATATGGTGGGAAAAAAACTCTTCACATTCCCCATGAGAAGAGGTTGTGGCAAAAAGTGTTTGCCCATAACATATTTTCTGGAAAATAATATTTTCCATAGAATACTTATTTACGAAAAACTATTATAGCGGGAAATAATCACTTCCCACAAATAACAAAGTATTTGCCACGAGTTGCATTTGCGGTAAATACTAAGAAACTTCAGAAGAAAAAAAAAAAAAAAAAAAAATCCATGCTTTTGGAGACTCAAGTCTTCGCATTCCTAGTAAAGTCGATGCAGGTTTGGCAGCTGCAATAAGAGAAACGACAGATTTCACATCCAAAACAGACACAAGAAGTGCAGCCCTTGCTTGTTGGAGAACGCGTGCAGCCCCTGTACACTCTGCGACTCCCTCGCTCTTCGTCATCATCACGTGTAATTCTAAATACAGAAAATCGTTGTTTCACATGAGTAACTATGAAACTCAACCAAAGACACTAACATAAGACTTAAATGCCTACTAAAATCACCAGTGTGCATACAAAGATGGTTACATAAATATTCTTGTACATGAAAAAAGATATACAGGAATGCGTAGTGATTTTGGTACGTGAGCCTTGTCCATTATATTTTGAATAACGAGGCCTCGAAGATATATTATTGGCAGTGTCTCACTAATATCTTTGCAAGGCTTCCTAATTTTAAATGTGATGGGTCATCCAGTGCAAGATAGCTGGCATATAAAAGTACATCACTCATAGTTGCCAATTCCCTTGATATCTCTCTCTTTCTAGTCTTTGATAACTTTCTAGTTCTTCAATGCAAAAGGTCCACTCAGAATCTCGATGGCTGTTGCTACACTCCTTCGATTGATACCTTAGACAATCCTATCCATTTTTAATTATCTTATCTGTCAAGGCTCAACAAGCACCATACCGACATTGACACATACCGGCATTCAATAGTGTTTCAAAGTTCAAACACGAGCAAACATCTTTGTAGCATTAGAAAGACAATGAGAAATTAGCTGATAATTAGTTATTAAAGAGTAAATAAAAAGCCAAGCAAAGTTCCTGGAGCTAGGGAGCATGGAAAACACTACATACTAAGTTGAGTATGACAGTCTTCAATTTTTTACATATCCGTATATTATGATAAAGCGTTTGTAGCTTGAAGTGCTTGAAAGGTGGAGACCATTTTTTTCAATAACAATCTTAGAGTGAGAAGTTGAAACCAGAAACATATATAAGCTCCTCTTAAATTATGCCAATGCAGAAAGATTCCACTCAAAGGTCCAAGATAGGTTTACCTTCAGTCCAAGTGAATACACAGGATCATTTGCATTCCATCTAGAGGCCATAATGGTATAAAAGAGCTAAGCTACCTTTTATTCTCAACTCAGAGAGCCAAAATCAACATTTACATGTATAAGAAATTCTTCCGTATCCTATATATGAAACTGTGGAAGCTTACAGAGATTTTTCCCAATTCCCTCACAGGAACAAAAATTACCTTGTGAAATTTACTTCAGGCTTCATTTGACATACTAACAACATCTTCAAGATTTTAATGATTACTATGAAAATGAAACACCATGGCTGAGGTCCAGACCTAACCAGACCAGGGTCCCCCAAATTTATTAAACAAACTTGCATCTTGAAAAATCAATTTAGGGATAAATCAGAACCTTCTAGGTCACTTACAATCTAAAAGATGCTATTTTTTTGTAACAAAGCACAAAGGTATCCTATGTTAAAAAGACAAATCTACAGTAAAAGTATAGATAAAGAAATAAACAGGCCAGCACATTGAATGAGCATAATGCAAGCCATTAGAAAAAGATTTATCTGATTGAAAATAAGAAAACTGCAATCATTTCAGTCCTGATATGCACTGACACATTTCTAGATACCAATTCTCTAGGATAAAACGGTAAACATAAGCATCATGTTACTGAATGGTTGTATTCAAGAAGTCTGCTTCTTTGTAAAAGCTATCCTTTGATTTTAGACTTACTCCAAAACATCAACATATCCCACGCCACTTTAATACTTCCATCAGAAAGTTCTAAATATCCTTGAGAAGTATCTTACGCTCAAAGCAATTTGACAATGATAATGGGAGGTAATTTATGATTCTCCCAAAGAATTTTCATCAATCTAGACCAAGAAACTCCTATTCTTCAAAAGATTTTAGCATCAGATAAAAAGCTTAGTAGTGAAACAATAGGACAAATACAGCAAGGGACAATAAAGAATTTTCATGTACAGAAAACTTAAAACAAAAACTTCCCTACCATTCTCCATTGGAAAGAAATGTTAGACCTTCAGGGGACACGTACAAAAGTTAAGGTTTCTCCGATAACTGCATAAGAACAAAAAATGAAAAAAAAAAGATTTTAGAATGTAATAATCAAACAATGCTTGATTACAATAGCAAACGTAGTTTCTATGAATATTTCCATGAATATTTCCATGAAAACCAGAAGAGTTATAAAAATTGATCACACACCTTTATAGAAGCCTCTCAGTATTCATATGTATAATCTGCTAAATATATTGTGTGCGCCATACTTGGACAATGCAGTGCAAAAGCCATAGAATCTCGAACCGAAAGTAATACTTGAGGAGTGGTGACAGGGCTATCGCCCATCCTTTAGATCTATAAGAGCTATTTTCAAAGTGAATGAGATAAATCTCATTTAGGTGAAGATAATAAAACAGTAAAGAATCAAAGGCCTGTGTACATACATCATAGGAGGAATGAGGAGACACAATGCATCCAGGGTCAAAGGGATCTTCAGACCCACAACAATGCCAGTATTAACAACTTTGCCGGAGTTGGGAGTATCCATGGTAAGTTTAGAACCACATTTTATCAACAGGCAAGTTTACATGATTAGATTACACAAACTTTCATCATTTCCTTTAATAAAACCACATCACAATGAATACTTCCATACCTATAATTCTCTGTTTCGGCAAAGGTAGGATTTTTACCATTCTTAAGGGCTGGACAACGAAGGAGGCGTGCGGGAGGTGCTGCTGCGTCCATGGGTTGCTCGTGGTGGTGCTGCGTCTTGGCTGGAGGCGGCGATGGTGGCTCACGGCGGTGGGGAAGGCCAATATAATCAGAAAACCGTGGGGGTGTGCGGTGGAGACCAGCGAAAGAGACCATGCGAAAAAGAGAGATGTGGGAGCTAGGGTGGACTGACGGTTGGAGACTGGCGGAACCGTAGGACGACTGAGGGTGGTGATGGCCATGGCTGGAGACGGCGGAAGTGCACAGATCTGCTAGGATCCGAGACGGAGAGGGAAGAGAGAGAATCGACGAGAGGGTGAGGGGCTGAGGGGGAAGACCCACGATGACTCGACGGCAAAGGGAGCCGTTCGTAGAGGTGCAGCAAGGAGGAGAGGCTCGACAGTCGCAGGAGAGAGAGAGAGAGAGAGAGAGAGAGAGAGAGAGAGAGAGAGAGAGAGAGAGAGAGAGAGAGAGAGAGAGAGAGAGAGAGACTCAGAGTATCACGCGGGTGTTTTTGGGGGGAGGGGGGAGAAAGGGGAGGGAGGAGAAAGGAGCGGGGGATTTAATTTTATTAGTATTTGTGGCGGGTTATTATCGTCGGAAAAGGTCATAACACCGCCGCAAATACTAATAACATGAATTAAAATGGTTAGTATAATTGTGGCGGACCGGCATCGCTGCAAAAAGATCAAAATTCTCGTAAAAAAAACTAATAACCCACGACCAAAAAAAATTCCTGTATTAGTTTTTTGCGGCGAGATAATGTCGCCGCAAAAAACTAATAACCTTGTGGCCAAAACTTATAACCCACACAAGGAACATATTTTTGTTAAATTTATTTCCGGCAACTTATAATCGCCGAAAAAAACTTTTATTTTGTGGCAAAAAGTCGTTTTCCCACAAAGTTATACTCACCGATGTGATCTCATAGCAAAAGACTTGTATTTTTTTTCACGACCAATTTTCATGTCATAAACCTACTATTTGCCACGATCGTTTGTCTTGGAAAAAAAATTGGTGGAAAAAACTCATATTTGTTGTAGTGAGCCTGAAAAAATAAAATAATTATAAAATAGAAGGGTGGGGGAGGAACAAAATCATGATTTAGGGATACCAAGTCAAAAGAAATGACATCAAAATCCACTAATATATAGATAAAATTAACAAATGCAAATACAAAATGTAATAGATCCTCACTTCTCAATGTGTATTGGCTGTGCTTTTGCTTTGTATCAAGAACATACAAGTAATTAGAAGCTTATGGGTGAACCTAACAGTAAAAAGAAGCTGCCTGTCCTGGCTTTATTCTGAAATTCTGAATAACATATGATATGTGTGATCCTAAAATGAATAGTTTGAGCTTTAACCAGCTTGTTTTCGTCGATCATGTAATCAACTCAACTACCTCTACCAATCTCAAACATTGATGCCCTCTGTGTAGAAAAGTAAATATTTTGGAAGATCACAATGGAAATTTCAACACACCTTTTATTGATAATACGGATGTCTCTTATATAGACTTTACAATTCTATCTAAGGAAATATACAGCTATTGAAAGACTGGAATACAGATCAGTTACAGAATATAATTACATAAATGAATTGATTTACAAGGCATGATGTTTGGCTTGATTATTGCTGCAGTTACTTCTAGATTTGTTGGGAACTTGAATCCGATGCTTGCTTCTTTGTGTCACCTTCCTTAATATGCCCCCGCAAAATTGAGCTGCCATTAGCAAGGCCAATTTTGGCTCTTAAAAATTTTGTGCGTTCCTTAGACAGTGGCTTTGTGAGTAAATCAGCTAGTTGATCTTGAGTGTGGACATGACTTACTTTAAGTGTTCCTTCTGAACTTGATCACGCACAAAGTGAAGATCAATTTGAATATGCTTCATTCTTGAATGTTGAACTGGATTAAAACTAAGATGGGTTGCTCCAAGATTATCACATAGGAGAGAAGGTGGCACCTTTAATGCAAAACCCAGTTCTTGAAGAAGTGCAAGTAACCATATTGTTTCGGATGCTCCATTTGCAAGAGCTCGGTATTCTGCTTCCGTAGATGACCGAGCAACAACTCTTTATTTTTTGGAACTCCATGAGATTGGATTGCAGTCAAGAAAGGTGATATAAGCTGACGTAGAGGTGCGATCATCAATGTTTCCAGCTCAGTCGGCATCACTGTAAGTTGTTAAGCACGGTGCTGCAGTTTTCTTGATGTGAATGCCATGAAAGATTTTTTTCTTGAGATATCGAAGAAGCTGCTTAGTAGCTGTCCAATGGGTGACCATTGGCTTGTGCATAAATTAAGAAAGCTTATTTACTGCAAACGAAATGTCTGGGCAGGTTAAGGAGAGATATTGTAGGCTGCCAATGATGCGTCTGTACTCGGTACTATCTACTGCAGCCGTGCCATCCACCAAATGAAGAGGTTGACTAGTAGACAAAGGAGTGGAGACATCCTTTGCACCAGCCATGTTTGTAGTCTCCAAAATATCTCAAACATACTTGTGTTGAGAGATAGACTTGCAGCAGTGGGTATAACTTCTACTCCTAGGAAGTGGTGAAGTGAGCCCATATCTTTCAATGAAAATTGAGCACCAAGTTTGTTAATAACATGAGCTACAAACTGATTGTTATTTCCCATAATGATCAAATCATTGACATAAACAAGAAAATAGCATATAACAGAATCATGTCGATAAACAAAAAGAGAAGAATCAGCTTTAGAATTGTGAAACCCAATTGCTTGGAAATCATTTCTTAAAGCTGAATATCATGCCCTCGGGGCTTGTTTAAGATCATAAATTGTTTTCCTTAACCTGTACACATAATCAGGTCTAGACAAATCTTTGAAGCCCAGGGGTTGCATCATGTAAACAGTTTCAGACAAATTTCCATGCAAAAAGGCATTGTTTACGTCCATTTGTCTTAAGGGTCATCCATTCATGACTGCAATACTCAACACAGTCCTTATTGTTGCTAGTTTAACAACTGGACTAAAGGTTTCTTTATATTCAACTCCAGGACGCTGATTATAACCCTTTGCAACAAGCGTTGCTTTGAATCTATCAACTGAGCCATTTGCTTTCCGTTTGACTCTAAACACCCACTTACAACCCACTGGTTTACAGTTTTCTGGGGGGGAACTAAATCCCAAGTGCCATGTCGCATGAGGGCTATTAATTCACTGGACATGGCTTCACGCCATTCAAGGTGAGATACGGCTTGACTCACACATGTTGGTTCTAAAGGTAACGGAAGAGGATGCTTAGAGACAGTGTGCAATTGTTAGGGTTTGAAAATATTGTTCATGGAACGAGTAGTCATGGAATGGGTTCGGGTTGATGGGGTTGCATGTTGTGCAGGAAATTGTGAATCAGGGACGGATGTGGGTTCGGGTTCGGGTTGATGTGGGGATGAATCATGTGGTGCAATAACAGGTAAATCAAAATTTGAATTCGAAATTAAAGTCTCAGCACCAAGAAATCCATGAAATTCATAAATAGGAGGAGAAAGAGACGAGGGGATATCTGGAGGTGGCGTAGAGACGGCGGCAACAGTTTCCATGCTCATCAGTGGCTGCGATTGGCGATCAAAGAAGAGGGATTGTGCAGGAATTAATTGATTTAGCTGCGACAGGGGGGCAGAGAAGTTGGGTTGTGCAGGGACCGTGGGAGCAGATGGGAAAGTGATATGGCACGAGTTCGGCGAAGGAAGGAAATTGGTTTTGGGACATGGGCTTGCGCTGGACATTGGGCCGTGTATGATAGTTTTTTCGAGTGGGCTTTGTGTTTCATCAAAGGTCACATGTTTGGATAAATAAATCCGGTCCGTGGAAGGAACCATGCATTTATATGCATTCTGTGTTTGGGAATATCTAAGGAAAACACATGGTATTGATTTTGGTTGTAATTTGTGAGTGTTGTATGGCCTTGTGAGAGGATAGCATAAGCATCCAAATTTTCGCAGCTTAAGGTAATTTGGTCGTTGCCCAAAAAGAATCTCAAATGGAGATTTGTTTTGGAGAAGAGGAGTTAGTTGTCGATTTATGAAATAGGTGGCAGTTTGAAAAACATGAGGCCAATAGGCAAGTGGTAAGGGAGCGTCATGGAGAAGTGTAAGACCCGTCTCTACAAGAAGACGATGACGTCTTTCGGAAACACCATTTTGTTGTGGGGTGTAGGGAGCAGTAGTGTAATGGCTTATACCATGATCGGACAAATATTTTTTTAAACTTAGAAATTCTCCGCCATTGTCCGAGTATAAAAGTTTAATAGGAGATTGAAACCTTTTTTCAACAAGCAGTTTAAATTGTGGAAAGATGCTAGAAACAAAAGATTTTGTAGACATCGGATAAAAGCACATGTATTTGGTATAATGATCCACGAAAATGAGATAATATCGTGCACCATTTAACCCTGTGATGTGAGCGGGACCCCAAACATCTGTGTATATAATTTCAAGTGGAGAATGACTTTGAAAACTTGTAGAACCAAATGGTTGTTGATGTGCTTTATTGATAGAACAAGAAGTACAAGAAGATGGTAACTTATTGGTGGTAAGAGGAAGAGAAAAAAGATTGACAAGATTTGAACAACTTTAATCGATGGGTGTCCTAGACACTTGTGCCACCCGTCAATTGAAATTCGTTCATGCACATAAGCAACCATTTTGGGGTTGGAAGAGGCCACCATTGAGTTTGGAAACATGTAGACGCCATTCTCACACGTTCCTCTTAGAAGTATCACCCCCGTGGATCGTTCCTTCACAAGAAAATAACATGGGTGAAATTCAAGGAAAACATCATTTTGTTTGGTGAAGTAATGAACGGAAATAAGATTCTTGTGAATATGTGGAACACATAAGGTGTCATGTAAATGAAAGATTATTTTAGGTGTGGGTAAGGTTAAAGAACCAATATGTGTAACTGTCAAACCTGTACCATCACCAAGAATGACTTCGTCAGTACCATCATACACAAAGTGAATAGATAAATTTTGGAGATCGTCGGTGATATTGTGTGAGGCTGCGGAGTCAATTAACCATTTTTGTTCTTGACCATCAGATGTTCCTGCACAATTAACAGTCATTTCAGATAATTGTAATTTCGGACAGGCCTTAACTGTGTGGCCCACTTGGTCACAACATTAACATTTGGGTTGGAAGCGGCGTTGATTTGGATTGGAACGGCCCGAAGAGTTGTTGTGCCTTTGATCTCTAGGTGGGCCATGAGAAGGACGATACTGGAGCTATCCTTGTTGACGCGAAGACCTGTTGTTCTTAGGGCTCGCTTTCGGTTGCTGGTTTGCAGAGAAACCAGGGCGACAGCTTGTAAAATTTGCGGCAGCTACGAGCTGTTGGGTTGCAACCTCCATCCTCCTCAAGTAGCTCTCATGTCCAACAAGTAGATCATGGAGCTCTTCAAAAGCAAGAGATTTTTCTCTTGCCCGAATAGGAGCAGCAATCTCACGAAAATCGGGATCTAACCCGTTGAGAACATAGAGGGTGAAGTCATCGTCGGAGATTGGGTGATCAATGAGAGCTGTCTCATCAGCCAATCCTTTAACTGCATGAAGATACTCTGGGATTGGTCGAGTTCCACGCTGAATCAAGATCAGTTCTTCCTTGAGTTGCATTGCCCTTGTACGCGATTTACTTGCATACATAGTTGATAATTTTTTCCATGCCTCATACGAGGTTTTGGCTATGGCAATGAGAGGCGTGATTGTGGGTGGAGTAGATGCAAGAATAGCACTGAGAATTATCTTATCTTGTCGAACCCAGTGATGTTTATTGGCTATAGATGATGGGGTCCCATCGGAAGAGGGGCAATGCGAGTTTCCATTGACATAATCCATTAGATCATAGCCAATTAGAAGTGCCTCAAATTGAGCTCGCCATTGGGGAAAAGATGAGGGTATGAATTTCTCATTGATCTGAGCTGTGATGTTAAAAACGGCAAAAGGCATTTCTGAGGAAGAGATAGGCTAATTTTTGGAAGACATTTGGGAATTTTGGGAAATATGGATCGAAGTCTCGTTGGAGGGCTGGTCGTCTGATACCATGTAGAAAAGCAAATATTTTGGAAGCTCACAATGGAAATTTCAACACACCTTTTATTGATAATACGGATGTCCCTTATATAGACTTTACAATTCTATCTAAGGAAATATACAACTATTGAAAGACTGGAATACAGATCAGTTACAGAATATAATTACATAAATGAATTGGCTTGATTATTGCTGCAGTTACTTCCAGATTTGTTGGGAATTTGAATCCGATTCTTGCTTCTGTGTCACCTTCCTTAATACTCTGCACGAAGACTCTTGTGATGAGCCTTAATCCATTTAACACAAGCTTCTTCGCCACGCTCTACGATGCATTCATCTCTCAGCTTCTTAGTATCAAGGCAAGCACAACATATCTTTTTCTTTGGCTTTGACTCGGGACTAGTTTTAACAGCTAACCCTTAGTTTTGCTGGGCAGCTAGCAAATCTAAAGCAGGGGAGGAACTAACTGTGGATAGCTCACCCATTCTGACAAGACCTTTAGAGATAAAAAACTGAAAAATAAACCAAAAAACAAGATTTGAAAGTGAAAACTACAATTCAGAGAGCAGAGCAAAAGCTATATGAAAGAAATGCAACAATTAGACATGAAATAGATATCTAGTAGCATGTACATCTCGTAATTCATTTTGTTTCTCCATATCAAGTTGACTACCATGAAAAGAAAGTAAAAGCAAAGATATCTATCTTAGTATTTTTTCCTCATCGAGACAATCTTAGCAAGATGATATCTCTGGTTATTAAAATTTTCCTTATAAATTTTCTTTCAAGATTTCTCACCCAACATCCTCATTTTCTCTTGTTCCTTACAAACTCACATGGCGAAAATGTGTCCATTATATATTATCTTTTTCTACGGTTGTTCCGGAAATTTCCTTTCAAGAAAACAGGAAAAAAAAGTTAAGAAGAAAGCAAACCCAATATACAGTGAAACAAAGTCAGGAAAAAACTAAATTCCAAAAAACAAAATAGAAGTGTATGAAGAACAAATTTGTGATGCCGGTTTACCCACAGAAAAATAAATTCTAAGAGCGCAAATTACTTGCTTTAGCTAAACAAAGCCTTTAGTAAATGCAAAAACTATCGAGTCATGAACCCATATGGGCTAGTCATCAAATAAATGGTGGGCAATATCCGATTAGACTTCCCAATTATTCCAACCGAAAAGACATCAAGCAGTACCACAAAACAAACCAAAAATAATAACACAACAAATAAAACAAGTATCAGAAACCAAAAATCTATGCAGCCACCACCCAAACCCCACATATATGTCCTGTAGTAGCTGCAAAACTGTAACAACCCATTCTAAGATTAGGTCATAAGATAAGTTTTATGTATTTTTTATATAACTATAAATATTCTATTATTATTATTATTATTATTATTATTATTAGATTTTACATTTATTAATTTTAATAATTACTATTATAATTTTGTTGGAATTTACTAAAATTTTGTTTTATTATTAATAATTATTATTAGATTTTGTCCGATTACGTTTTACTAGAGTTTGGTTTGAATTTAAATTTTACTTCTTTCTATCTCCACCCGTAAACCTCATCTCTTAATTCTATAATCCTAACCTCATACTCATCCTTTTCCCTCTAAATAAACCCACGAAGCCTATGAAATAAACACAAGAAACCTCCAAGTCAGTACGTCTCTTAGTGTTAGTTGTTAGTGTTCTAATGGAAGACCAACTCTCACGTCAAAGCCCTTATAAATCCTCGCTTCCTCCTCACAATATTTACATCAACAAACCCACACCTCAAACCAGAGTCACACAGTAAAAAAAAAAAAAAACAAAGAAAACCACTTCCCCAACAGCCATCGTAGCACTTCCCTTCGTTCCAAGTTGTCCATCATGCCGACATCACTTCAAGGGATGTCAGAGTACCTCTCGAACAACACAGAGACCGTCGACCAGTTTTTTTTTTTCTTTTGTCACCCCTTGTCCACGATCACGCGATCACGTTGGTGCCATTTCACACATTGTGTGCGTGGCCGCCACTAGGTGGGGGTGGTCGGGATCTGAGCCGACGGCTTACGTGGTGGACGGTCGCCATCCTTTAGCCGTCTATGGTAGTCGGGAACCACCCTGGGAGGGAGAAAGAGAGAGGGAAAGGGGCGCACGCTATGTGTGTGGTTGACCGCTACGTGACCGCCACTAGGTGGTCGGGGTGGTCCAGATCTAAGCCGACGGCTTGCATGGTCGACAATCGCCGTCCTTTGGTCGTCTGTGGTGGTCGGGAACCACCCCGAGAGAGAGAGAGAGAGAGAGAGAGAGAGAGAGAGAGAGAGAGAGAGAGAGAGAGGAAACACAGAAAGAAGGGAGACGTGACACATTAACAGTGTTCCACATTAGTGTGTGATATCACTTTATGTCTTTAGCAGCTCTCTTCCGAAAATTTATTTTTAATTTGTCAAAATATTAGTATAAAAAAATTATATTTATAAACAATATATTTTCTACATTTGTAAAATAATTAAATTTTAATTGTATAATAATTAATGTCGGAAAGAAAAAGAGAGAGAGCATTGAGGGAGTGGTTGATTTATTAATGGTGACAACACGTGGTGTTCTATCAAAATCAGAATGTTGTACTCTCACTGAAGGAACAACTAACAAGCGGTATTTCTCTCGTTTATAACGTCGCCCTATTCACGAGACGGGGGCCTGGAGGAGACAAGAAGTTTTTAAAGCAATTTTGCTAGATACAACCGGTTATGAAAACCGCGATGCAACCTAGGGGTGCTACCTGCCCCCTACGGGACCATCCCTACCCCACACCCCGCCCTGCATGGGGCGGGGGGTGGGGTTTTCACCCCCACCCCCGGGATGCGGGGGCGGAGTGCAGGACGGATTCCCCAATCCGTCCCGCCTCTGTTTACTTAAAAAAAAACTACATTTTACTTGGTTTAGAAATTATTATTAGAAATTTATTTTTAGACCCAAATTATAAATTTAAATTTTGTAAATATGACTATAATTTAAAAACTATGTAATTTTTAAATTTGATAGTGCATATTTTGTGTAAATTGTAGTGTATTAGTTTTTAAACTATGTAGTTTTTAAATTTGCCAGTGTATATTTTGTGAGCAAATCTAACAAATTGTAATATATATTTATATATACACAATTTGTAAAACATAAATATATATTTATGTTTATACATATATATATATAATGTAATTGGGGGCGAGGCGGGGCGGGGTTGGGCCCTCCCCACCACCTGCCCCCGCTATGGGCCCTAGATGCGGGGCGGGGCAGTGGGGCCCCACTGCCCACCCCTAATGCAACCGGCTATTTTTTTATTGTTTATTTTATTTCTTGAATTAAAATAAAAAGAGAGACCCACCAAAAAGAGAGAGACCCACCACCATTCTCTCTTCATCTTCTTCACCCTCCAGACTCGATCCGAAGCAACTTAGAGCCCTGATTCTGGGCATTTGTTTTGAAGCTAAAGACTATTTCTTGAATTAAAATAAAAAGAGAGACCCACCAAAAAGATAGAGACCCACCACCACTCCCTCTTCATCTTCTTCACCCTTTAGATTTGATCCAAAGCAACTCAGAGTCATGATTCTAGGTATTTGTTTTGAAGCTAAAGGCCATCTCTCGAGTGAGTGAAATAAAATTGGTTTTTTATATTATTTTTTTATTATTTTTGTTCCTTTTTATGGGTATTTGTTTTGAGCTGAAGAACTTGTAGAATTAGGTATTTGTTTCCAGCTTTTACTGGAAAATTGAATTGACAATTTCAGCGACAATTAATTTTATTTCATGGCATTTGGTTGCTCGGTGGTGATGGTATGTTTATTCGTAGGTAGTTCCTATGATTTTGCTAATGTAACATATTTATTTCCTTTTGCATGGTTTGCATTTCTGGATTCTTTTAGTCGGAATTTTTACTTTGAATTTGAACACACACACACACACACAGGAGATGGAGATGGAGGGAGAAATCGGGGAAAGGGAGCTTCCGGTGGCCTTACTGTCGTGGGATGCTTGACTCCAGATGGGCGGAGCACGACTTGCACTGGAGTGGTTCTCGGCCTGCATGGCTTGAGGCTGACGGTAGTGGCAGTGGAAGGGATGAAATCGAGAGAGTGTGTCTGAAACCAGAGAAAATTGACAAGGAAGAGCCCCTGTGTCGATGGCTGGGGGAAAGAGAAAATGAGAGAGTGGGGAAAAGAAAAAAAAAATTTTTGAAGGGGACAATGAGTGAACGAGTAACAAAAAAATTGAGAGAGAGAGAGAGAGAGAGAGTGTGTGTGTGAATGAAATAATAAGGTCGGAAAAAATAAAAAATTTTATGCAACCGGTTAAACGGGAGCTTCCAGCCGGTTGCAAGTAGAGTTTTTCATTCCAAAATATTCAACAAAGCTTCAATCACCAATCTCTTACGTATTCTTGTACCTTTCAAAATAAATACTAACAGGCGTTGTAAATAGTACTGCAAAGACAAGTGTCCGGCTAGAAACAAAAGATAAGCAATAATGGCTACAACATATGAGTGAATAAATTCATTCATCTCTTAAAATTGGTTCTACAAGTGAGTATTGTTCATTCTTTATAAACATACTCAAGATCTTGTCCATAGACAATGTGAAATTATTCATCAACAACCTCTCTGACGTGCAGACCAGTATTTTTCCTGATCCTTGTCACGGGTAAGTAGTGTGGACTCCTTTCGTCCTGTGACTGTGACAGGCTCTGATACCATGAAGAAATTCATGGACCTAACCCATCTTATAAAACCAGTTCTACAAGATAGGATTATTCATTCCTTATAAACAAGGACAAGATCTTGTCCACAGGCAATATAGAATTATTCTTCAACAGATACGGCATGTGTATGAGACTGAAAATGAGAGAAACTTAGGACACTCTGCAACTTTGAGCAATTTGGTCAGCAATCACAATTAATTAAATAAATTTGGGGCATCAAAGTGACAAAAACTCCTACCCTGGATCAACAATCCAGAATCAAGATCGTCTTTCTTGAGGATTTGTTCTATCTCAGCACAGTTCTACCGACTAGACTGCACGGCAATGTCAATGACTGCCAAGTGCCATCCAGAATGATTCCCAAAGTAAATTGGTCCTGAGCAAGCTTCAAGGCAATAAGAATTTGCCAATCTGCTTTCATATTTGATCTTTTTGGGGTAGGAAAATAGCATCTTGTTTCAAGACAAAGTAGGAATTTTGCAGAAGCGTAACCAGAATCAAAACATTTTCTGATTGTTTTGTACATCGTGATATATATGTGGAAAGTTTTACAAGGATCCTCATTACATGAAGCAACAGGGAAACAAATACATGATCAAATCAGAACAGAATCGAAAACATTTCTAAAAGAAACTTATTAAGCAAACACGCCAGCCCCAGATACCCCCATTCACTTTTCTGGGACTACAAGCATATCAGACCCTAGACAAGGTTTAAGGCAACATATTTTCCTGAAAATCTGTGCTTTGTTCCCAAATCAGTTCCAGCTCAACCTCATTCAATTATGTCCCGAAATGCATATAATGAAGCACCAGAGGAAGAAGCAGATCGCAGCTCCATTCAACAGGGTGATTGCTCTTAACAGTCATTACAAAACTAATCATACTTCTCCCTCCATGAGTATATAAGAAAAAACACCCACGAAAGGGCCAATGCAATATCCCCAACAACCTGCCTCATCCAATCATGAGCGAGATCCTCAATCTTCCTCTCAAAGCACACTCTCCAAATAGCCATGAAAATGTGAAGAAGCACACACCCCTTGGCAAAGAAACTCTGGAACTCTCTGTCCTTGACAAAAGCCACCATGAATATAAGCATCCCAATGGAAAAGAGAAGCAAACCAGAGAAGGAATCTGAGGTTCGAATCAATAACTGATCATGGGGTGTGGATCCTTGAAGCTTACTTGCAATATCAGGACCATGGCCAAACACAGAGGCCTCATTGGAGTAAAACATCATTAAAGCTCCACAAGTCAGAGCTATCACCGAATGGAGAATACATATAAGAAAAAATCCAAATGACCCCATGATTCTATTGAATTGAATCTTCTTCTCCTTCAGTTGAGCTCTAGTCTTAGTTCAGAAAGGGCTCAAAAGCAACAGCCAAAAATCCTTCTGAAAACTAACAATCTTTAATAAAAGCAGAGAAACCCAAAACCCCTGCTCCATCATGATATATTTTGGTATAGAAAGATGCAATCATTGATAAAAACAAACCCTTACCCAACAGTCTCATTGTAAATTCTATTAAATAAAAGCAGATAAAACCCAAACCCCAAACTTCACTACGATATATTTTGGTGTATTAAGGCGCAATCATTGATAAAAATTAACCCTTACCCAAAAGTCTCGTTGTAAAATTCTAGGTGACCAGAGTAAGCTATTGATCAGAATCCGGTCTTAGGTTTCACTGTTGAAATCTAAAAACCCAGACGAACCCATTTATCAAAAGCATACATAGATCTTCCGTCAATTTGACAGCGCCTTTGAGGAAGAACCAGGACTGAAACAGGAAAGCCTACAATAAGCCCTACCCTAACCTCGATATTTATATACTTAACACAAACAAACAAAAAAGACCCAGCGATAAAAGATCTAGACACGCACGGTGAGTGAGAGAGAGAGAGAGAGAGAGAGAGAGAGTAAAGAAAACCTTGGATCCAAAATGGGAGTTTTCTTGGGGATGACGAGAAAGAGTATGTATTAGCAGTTTGGATGGGCATTCGCGAGGCGTTATGTCAGCAGGGCTTTGCTGCATCACACACCATTTTTTTTTAATTTAATTTAATTTTTTTAAATTAACTAAAATTTTCTATTAATCGTCTATATACAACATATTTAATAAAAAAAAATTAAAAATATGATATTTAGTGTGTAGAGATAATGAATATAATTTTTTTATATCTGCAACATCAGTATTTTTGTAGTTTTTTTTTTTTAATTTTATTTGATGGGGTTTTGAGCTATTGGAGATAGATGATAGACGGCTGCTTAGTTTGGATTCAAAGATGAGATAAGATGGTTTTAGATGAAAAATAAAAGTTGAAAAAAAATATTATTATAATATTATTTTTTAATATTATTATTGTTTTGATATTTGAAAAAATTGAATTGTTAATTATGTTTTATATAAAAATTTAAAAAAATTGTAATGATGAGATAAAATAAGATAAAACATTTTCTAAATCAAGAGGCCAGCAAAGAGATTACTTCCTTCTCCACACCCCCGACAATGCAGAAAATGCCAAGCTTTTCTGGTTACTTTCTAGGTTGTTCTGCTAAGCAATTGAACATTTGTGGGTCACAGATTCATGGGTCTACATAACTTGGGTTTATTTAACATATCTTTTGATTTTTGGAATCATGGTAGGGCCATTTGTTAACTTAACAGTTTCTTCAAGACTTTCCTACCAAAAATTTGTTTCATTGTCTTAGATCGGAGGACATCTGGTTGATCCTGACTGGAACCTTGCTTTCACTGCTTGACTATATATCTTCACCAATTTTGCAGCTTGACCGACTCATTGCATAGGCTACTGGCCATATGGCACAGATGATTTCAGATATTGCAAGCAACCCAGTCAAAAAAATATACTAATCCACTTGATGATGAATCAGTGCTCGCGTCAAAGAAAGCGGAAGAAAAAAAATACAATCGTGCTTGAGCTTATCCCTTGACATTCATCTGTAATTGGTAGACGCAAAGCAATGATGGGATAGTTTTTTATTCAAATTGGGGGACTCTCCTGTATTTATGTGCATGTATTTGTACGTGAAGATGAGGGCAACAAAGAGTGCATTTTTATGTGTTTGAGCCTTTGGGATATTCAGATGGTGCACGTGACCAAGAGATATACACTGCCCCGTTTGGATTGAAAGTTGAGATGAGATGAATTGAAATAAAGTTAAAAATTGAATAAAATATTATTTTTTAATATTATTATTATTTTGAAACTTAAAAAAGTTTAATTGTTTATTACATTTTGTATAGAAATTTAAAAAAATTGTAATGATGAAATAAGATGAGATGAGTTGAGATCACTTCTCAATCCAAACGGGGCTGATATCCTTCGGTTGCAACAAATTAGATCTTCCACAATAAATATACTTGATGTTGCATGTGACCTAAGAACTAGATGGTCTGTCCTCTATCCAAAGCTGTGAGTAGAGCTAAAACATTGTTGTGGAAACTCAGATGCCCCATCGTATTTCTGCTATGGTAAAGAAATCCATATTTTCACATAAGAGGCTGCAAAGTCCCTAGGATATGATCTACAGCTTACCGACACATATGACAGCGCAGCTGGGGGAGAAAAATAGAGAAAACAGAAGGAACAAAACAAAAAGAAAATTAATAAACACAGGCTTACTGACAAGCACCAGAAACAAGCACATTCAGCCTTTCTTTTCCCCCTAATTTCAATTATCACTGCAGAAATAAACCTAATTGTTACTGCATGCCTCCAGCAAGTGCATTTTCTGAAAAACTTTTCAAGGTTAGAACTACTCAGGTCTTTTGGCAAGTTTTACCCTAGCCTCGACATGCTGGAACCATCTTTTCTTTACCCCACTTAGAAAAGCCCTGAACACATAAATAGCTTACATTATAGAAATCTGAGATATCCATGTTTTTTTTTATAGGTAGAAGTCTGAGATAATAAGATATCCATGTTCAAAGAGAGAAGGGAGTAAGAGCATATGATATTTATAACGATAATAGACACTAGTAAAGTATAAGAGTCATGGATATTACAAGTCTTGCATTTTCCACAGGCATAGCAGCCGAGCACAGTAACATGAAAATGAAAACCCAAAAGGAAGAATGTACCTTGCACGTAAACACCGCCTTGTGGAAGATACATGGAAATGGCAGGTAGCTCGTATGAAATTTATTTGAAGTAAAGGTATTTACAGCAAAAATGGATAGTTATCAACATTCTTTGAAACAAAAATTAGAGCAATTTTTCATCCTTATGGCCACACTGCATGCATCTAACAACATCTTCCTAACCCATGATGTATAACTTGAATAAAGAAAGAAAGAACGAAAGAAAATTTACATTCTCTTTAATCACCCCCCCCCCCCCCCCCTCCCCCCCAAAAAAAAGCTAAAATGAATTGTTGTCTCTACTACCAGCAACAACTTTACGATGATGTTTTTTACCAGATTTCCGATCTCCTCTTCGCCTACTATTCCTCTTCATAGGAGGCCTTACAATTGGATTATAACCAGGAAAAGCAGGTGGAGAACGGATTATCTGACCAACTGGTGGAGACATGTGCTCCAGCAAATCTCTGTGGTATGCCTGTATATTGAAGTTTTCACACTCAGAATATACAACAGAAGTATAGCCTCTTTTTTTACAATCTAATAGATGTTCAAAAGTATCTTTTTTCCCCATTCATATGGAAATATGAAGACACTAACCTGTATCACAAAGTTACGCCTCTCACAATCCATAAACATATTGATGCTCCAACTAACTTTTGACATCATTTTGTCCCTCACTGTGGAAAAGCTTAACTGATCCCTGGGAGTAAAACGATCAACTTCATTGAACCATAGACAGGTAAATAGATCTGTGATGGGAATGTGCTCCCTTATGATGACACAACCTTCAGGAACATCTGCAGAAACTCATTTATAAAACAAAATACTCAATTTGGAAAACACAAATGGCCAACATCTGCAAATAGAAATGTAACATACCTACATTTATAATTACACACATTTATATATCAACACAAATGCATAAACAATGCACCTACCACTAGTTATAGGAAGCTTAGCTAAAGAATATGGTGTTAGACCCTCGCTTTTGTAAAACTCAATCTGGTCATCAATAGAGGAATTGTCGTATTTCCCAGCAGCTTTATTAGCTTCAGCCTCTACAAAAACGTCATAGCGCTTATAGTGTCTTGAGATGGCAAAATTGGCATTTTCGCGCCACAAAAACCTGAAAAATATTTTAGGTATTGAAACATCGAGGTTAGAATTTAATTCCCATGAAGCTCAGAGAATCATGTCCCTACCTTCCATGCATGAACATCAATACCACAGACTCTTCAAAATACAGTTGAGACAGAATAAAGCAGGGAATCAAAAGGATACATGCAATTAAATTGCTTGCATTTGTTGATATTATTGATGATATGTGCAGAAGGTATATGAAAAGACGTCAAGTTATAATACATTCCATTATAATCTTACATTATAAAAGGTGAAGCAAAATAAAGCTAGAAAACAGGTAAATATACAAAAACACCACTTTTGTCAATGAACATTCTTTAGACACCTGATAAATTTTTTTTGATAAGTACATTAGACACCTGATAAATATGTTGCCAACTCTATAATTCTGAATCTCTATAATGTCTTAGCCATACAGCAAATCATAACTTAAAAACAGAACTAATCTGTGTAATAACACTACTTTGGGCACCCACATACCATGAGCATGAGAGGCTAACACAAACAGAAGAAGGCATGTACCTCTCAAGAATTTGATATGGATCCACAATAAGCTGTAGCTTTCCATCAATCCATACAGAATACCGTACATTGGGGAAGATCCTGTGCAATAGAAGCTTTGGAACCTGTCAAAAATACATACAATGTCAACAACACCTAAAGTCTTAGATAGTTAAGTTTCTTCGTCACAAACTTTCTCCATAACTGATTGGAAAGAGGCAACTAACACATAAGCATGTATGCCCCCCCCCCCCCCCCCCAAAAAAAAAAAAAAAAAAAAAGAAAAGAGAAGAAATGAGTTAATTAAATAGTGTCATGTCACAAGTTCCCATCTGCAGATGTGGTTAGGATATATTATCTTCCATACAGGAGAAAGTGAAAAAAATCTAACCTAGATGATTGCTCAAAGCTAAAAACTTTCAAGAAATGATTAAAAAAAAATTTGATCTGAGCTACATTTTGATTTAGAGTCAAACATAAGAAACAAATCTTCCAATATAAAATAGACAGACCTTTCCATTACGTCTTGGATCAGTATATGGAATATTATGAACGACGATAATTCTCCATAATCCAACCCTTTTACTGCTGTCCAAAACAGTAGAATTCTTCATATAAGCTTCTGTCTCTTCATCAATAAACATATAAAAAGGAATATTTTTCATTGCCGCTTCACTAATGTTCTTGGGCTGCTGAATAATATCATAGTTTCCTATAAAAGATGCAATCATAAGAAGCAGAAAATTATTTGTATGAGATTCAAGCTAGTTATTACAGAGTCTTATACTCAGCAGTACCAAATATGGCCGATGCAACAATAACCTCGTGGAACTGCTCCATCTCTAGAAGGTCAGCTTCGTCAATATTAAATCCACTATGGTGCCCAGGTTTGCTTCCCTTAACAAATCTGATAAAATAAAATAAAAAGCACCAGCAGAAAAGGACAGAAATGTGGGATGCATTTAGCTGAAAAAATATAGACAAGATAACTGCAAACAACAAAGATAATATTTGACCAAAAAGAACCCATGGGAACAAAAGCTAAACCTACCCACAGTGCACTGCCATTGCCTCTTTTATATCAAAAGACTCATTCCTCTGCTTTAGAGAGGGATATCCACCAAAGTCGGAGCCTCCGTGAGTTTCAGTTTTAATAGAACCTCCATCATGGACATAGGTCAAATTACGAAGCACCGGTGATTCTGATGGGGAGCTTGGCATACTAGCTATAGCCTGCTCCACAGGGAGGTAACATACTGGACATGCTGAAAAAGAAAAAGGAACAAAGAACTCAACAGAATTTTACCAGAACATATATTGGTGATTGTTTTATATCAAAATTACATGCATTTGGGTGCATGAGATTCGTTAATAATACTAGTTGCGAGGGAAAAAAAACTTGAACTTACGGCGTGGTCCTATCCTTTTACTCTGAACTGGTGGGGGAGGAGGAAATGCAAAATTTACACACTGATGGCCCAATGGAGGGTTAGAGCGTGCAACACTTGTAGCTGTTGTAGTAGTAGTAGGAGGAGGAGGAGGATGGGATGAAGCTCTACTTTGGTCATTTCCTCTCAAAGAGATCTGTCCAGAAGAATTACTACTCCCAAGATTGTCTTCTACTCCTGGTGGATTGGAAGATACAGGATAATTTGACCGATAAGGAGTCATGCTTCCAATATGTAAAGTGATGTTGGATTCTGGTGCATCATCGTTTAAAAACCAAACTGATAAATAAGGACAATAGTCAATAAACAAAACAAATAACTAAGTAGCACAATGAAATTCTCAAATAGAAAGTTAAATGAGACAAAGAAATCCCAAATGTGCCTCAAAAATCAAGCTTCTGCTACTAATTTATGGAATGAAGAGAGGTAAACTCCATCAGGTCATTATTTGTGTAACAGTTAAATTTAAAAAAAAATGATAGTGCCTCCTAACTATCTCGTAAAGCTTCCATGCATAAGCATAATCATAGGTGACAATAATTCCACAACTGGATGATAAACAACTACGAATCAAGAAGATAAGGAAGTGGGATAGAGACACAAACCTTTATTAACTGTAAAGGAACCGAATACAAAAACCAAAAGAGCAAGGGCAACCAATAGGAGCATTGCAACTCTCCTTCGACCAACGTATCTGCAAATAAATATGAGAAGCTTTTCTTTCTCCCTTGAACTAGAAAGAAGCATCTTAGAAGGCTTGCGTGCCTGAGTAGTGTGCAATACACTGTTCTGTATCTGCTGTTGCAGTGATCCATAACTCCCCGTACGTAAACCCAATGACGCTCCAATCATCGTACCTTCAGACCCGCAAGTTTAGGTTTCATTTCCTGTCTACTTTACAAAACCCTCTCATTCACAAACCAAAATTTTCTTCCAATGCTGAATTCCAAAATGCCACAACCAACTCCAAGTTCAATACCAACTCATCAATCCCATCACCAAAAGTCCATCAATTCACGAAAATCTCCAATGCATGGCATCACATTCTTGAAACCCGTATTCTTCTCCTAAATATACATTCAAAAACACCGAGCCACCTAACCCACAATTCCTTCTCGATGCTAAATCTCAAAATTGCAATGAGAACTCCCAATATTTCTTTATCCCAAAGCACGAATCCACCACGAAATGAATACCAAAAATCAAACCCACTTCTCAGTTTGCACTAAACTTCCAACCATACGATCACAAAGAGCAATGTGATTCTTTCGGGAAAACAAACAATTCCGGTGTATATCAAAGTCGAACTTGCAAATCC
This sequence comes from Juglans mandshurica, assembly GCA_022457165.1. Classification (NCBI taxonomy): domain Eukaryota; kingdom Viridiplantae; phylum Streptophyta; class Magnoliopsida; order Fagales; family Juglandaceae; genus Juglans; species Juglans mandshurica. The sequence goes on from CM039622.1 coordinate 34,767,237, forward strand.
CAGATGAAATCCAAACACGGATCAGAATCCAAAACTGATTATAATTTATCAAAATACAAACGCTCGCTGATCAGTGTCCAAATGTAAACTACAAAAATCCAATGATAATAGGCAGAGCTATTGACAGAAGAAGGCTTACCACTACGCCAATGGGCTCCGAATTCCAAACCCAATACAAAATCCTAAACTTTTTTTCCGGAACTGGGTTTTTATCCTGTACCCAAATTATAGGGTTTCGGTGTGGACAATTTGATTATGAATGAAACTCTTTTCTCCTGTAGGATTGGCTTCTGCCGGTCTCTCTGTGAAAAAGAAAACCCACGTTTTTTTGTTTTCTGAACATAAAATTCAACTCTTCAATATCATTATTTTATATTAATTATCTTCTAACAACTTGTATCTATAAACATATCAAAATAAACGCTGTATCAGTGTATCTTAGAGAATGTCGGCTCAAAATTATTTGAATTAATTTTCAAAAAAATCAGAAAAACATGATATAATATACATAATAATTATATAATATTATGTTATAACTAATGACTATGACAAATTTAAAGTCGATAAACCAAACTCAATGGTTTAGTACGAGAGTTTTGTTATATATAGTCATTTTTACGTATTTTTTATACATTTTATTAATATGATTGATCAAAATAATTATTTTATATTAAAAAAGTGACGCAGTTAATTACATTAGTGAAGTGTATAAAAAATACGTAAAAGTGATTATATATATAGAGTTTTTGTTATCATAATTCATAGTGTCGGGCCGGATGACTTGGCCCATATCTCTCATAGATAGCGTAATGGGCCGAACTTGAGATTCAAGATGCTTTTGGTTGGCTAGAATTGGAAAAGCACTTTCCCACTCTGCCTTGAATTGGGAAAGCAGTCTCGAAGAAATGATTAACCTATTCATCTTTGGGTAGGAGGGAGGGGAAATCAAATAAGTACCAAGCACTTATCATCCTTGTATAAATTTTAAAAAATAAAATTTAAAAATAAAAATAATCTTAATATTATCTGATGATAATTTTATTATCATCCGTAGAGAGTCTTAAAAGTAATTGATTCTTGTGATGAGTGAGAATAGTGAAATCGATTCATACGCCTTCGGCTATTAGTTAATGATGGATGATGGGAAATGAAGGTTGTTTTAGATAGTGATTTTATTTTATTTTAAAGATAAATTTTAATTATTATTTAGTTAATAATATTCTTCATCTTAAATTTTATCATCTATAATCGCACTCTGCATTTTTTTTTATGTCAATGAATCTCTCAAAAGCAGGACCCTTCAGACTAACATTTGCAGAATAAATCCCGGTCCCGTACACTATACCCTCAAAAATTTTATTACACGGAACTGGTTAAATCGCTAGTTTTTTACCAAGGGTGTGATCCCAAACGATTGTTTGCATCCACGAGGTATTGACCCCCATAAGGTGTTGAACTTTGAACTTTGAAGGGAGTGATACTCTAAGACCAAAGCCTCCATTACTTAGGCCAAACCCTTGGGGTTAATCATACTCTACATTAATCGCTTAAAAATACAATTATTTATCTTAATTCTCACTTATCTTTATCCCACTTCCCGTCTACCATGACCAACTTGCATGATTGCTCTTATCCTAACGACGCCTACCACATTAAAAAAATAATAAAAAAAACACATACACACACTTTTCATGTCTTAATGTGTCACCTAATTTGCCCTTTTGTCAAAATAGTCGGGCTACTTTGCTGCCCAGAGTAACCCACTCAATCAGTCAATCTTACCGCTCTTTACTTTTTTATTTTTTTTTCATTTTTTATTTTATATATTTTTAATATATTTAAATATTTTAAAAAATACTCCAATACACTTAAAATCACTTCATTAATCACTAAGTTAAAAAAAATTGACAAGTGGTCAAATTGAGCGGTAAGCTTGGGAGGGCAAAGAAGTTTTTTCCTTTGTCAAAATGCCATCCTTTGAATGTTGTTGCATATACATTGTCTCCCATAAGAAGTAACCCATGTTCCTTCGTTTATTAGTTTTTTCTTTTTTTATGGCGGTGGTGCGGGGGACCTTCTTTTTCAAAATCATGCTACACAGAAACCTCAAATTTCTATACACTACTTAAAAATATGTGATTTTACTATTATATTTGTGATTTTCCAGTGCTTGGGAGCGACCATGCACGTCTCTCTTACTGTTGTGAGGGTAATATTAAAACCTATTTGGTGAGTACTGAAAATACAAAAACGAAAAAAGATAAAAATGAAAAGGCTGTGGTCATGAGTAGCTTTACAAAGTGTTAGGCTGCATGGAGACACTAGAAAAAATACATACATAGGCCAAAAGGAGTACTGGACCCAACACTTGGGAGAAAGGTCCCATGCACTCGTTTCTTTGTCTGAGTGGCAGAAGACACTGCCATAAATTTCATGGTGTGTATGATTATGTGGATACCTGTTCATTATTTAATTGGACATGGACATGTACAGCTGTTTGGTTGTGAATGGTGGATCTGTTATCTGCGGATAATATTAGATACAGTTATGAGTTGTGTAAGTATCATATATTCTTTTTTTTTTTAAATAAAATTTATTATTAAAAAAATAATTTTTTATATAGATCATATATTTACAGTATGCGGCACTAGCTCGCTCTATGATTATAAATATTATTTATTCCAAACAAATGTTACACCATCTTTTAAATCAACTTTCTCGCATAATCTTTTAATATAATATCCCATTTTTAAAAAATTATTTATCATCTTTTACTTTTTTTTAATTATTTAATAATACGTGAATAGATGATTAAAATGATCATGATCGTCGAAATTTAAAGCAAAATGGAAAATCTTAGTTTGATTTGTTTCGCATTTATTTATTTTTCTTTGAGAATGAATATATGGGGAAACTACAAAATGTTGGATATGGTAGATGAGTTTGGGTGGGGGGCAATAATGAATTTTACTCTGTCCCACAAGCTCGATATGTTCTGTCAGGCACGTCAACGATGCATGTGGCTCACCCAACTGGGGCACGGCTTCAAGTCTTTCTATGCGTATGCTGGTTTACAGACCGTGTAAATTATCTCAAAACATTTTCGATTTCATCCTCCGCAATTTAATCAGTTGATTTTGTGTTTTTTTCTTCCATATTCGCCCCCATGAGTAGGCATGGTGTGATGTCTTTACGACAAGTTTTTTCTGTGTGAATTGCATGGTCTCGACACTGACTTATAACAATTCGGATCTATTTATTTAGAACTTGTACAAATCATTTCTCTATTTAGAGTTATATATATATAATTAAATATATTTTTAGATTATGCAAATTTTCGCAATCTTTTAAAAAATAAAAAGTGTGACTAAAAATATAAAAAAAAAGTAGATTTCTTCCCATAATTCTAAATGTGCTCCATTTTTTTAAGCTCAAAAACTTTAGAATTATTTTTCAAAAAACTGAAAGTTAGGGTGTAAGGATACAAGATTGCATACAGCTAATGTTTTAGCTACGAATAAATTATATAAAAATGAATATAACTTAATATATATTACTTTTTAATATTATTATTGTTTTAAAATTTAAAAAAATTAAATTACTTATTATATTTCATGTATAAATTTGAGAAAATCATAAAGATGAGATGAGATGAAACCGTTTCCGCATCCAAGCTTTAGACCAATCATTGAAATTAAATTACTGCTGGTGGGACCCGCATTGTGGAGTACCATCCTTACCGTGTGAGTGCTTGGATGGTAAAATCTCTCACCTAAAACACTATGAGATTTGTTACACAATCTCCATCATACTCCATATTCTATATTTTTTAAAATTTTTTTTTAGTTTATTTTTTTTAAATTATATCAAATTTTTTATTCATTATTCATATAATAAATATTTAATAAAAGAAAAAAAATTAAAAATAATATAAAATGTAGAATATTAAGAAGTTGTAAAGATTTTTTGAATCACTGTTTGTGAAGCAAATGCAACTTCGGAAATGCAACGACCACGTGATATCATTTATATTCGGTATTGACTATGCATACTTTTTAAATTTGTTAGAAATTTTTTAATCGAGGAACTTAACTGAATGTAACAAATATACGCTCTCTCCAAATACGTGCATTGGACTCGCTGTTATTTTACTCAAATGATAATTATGCTTTATGTTTATTACATAAATTGCATGCAAGGGGATATCGTGTACTTATATATTAACGGAGTTATTCTATTTTCATGTCAGTGTGTAGATAACATTATTTATATGATTTAAATTTATTTAAATTTTAAAATTTAAATTTTAAATCAAATTATATAATATAAATACTTTATTATATGTGTTTTATACACTAATTTGAGAATAACATTTTTCATAATAATATATATACACATGCATGAATATTATTTGGTAAGAAATGTTTTATTTACTATCTTTTCTAATCATAATCCCTCATGTGACATAAAGTGATTTGAACATACTTAAAAGATGATAAATAACTTTTCAATAAAATCATGTCACATGGAGAATGATAATAAAAAAGATGTTACAAGAACATCTTTGTTCGAGATAGGTGCTGATACAAGAACATAACACTAGTTCGAGATGTTATATTTAAGAAAGTTTTAATAATTAAGTTAACTACCTAGGAAAAAAATGACTGTAAATAAGAGAAAACAAATTATAAAAAATGAATACTTTTGTAGGCTTGTATATAAATTGACTAAATCGATTATCACTGATGTGAATCTGTCGTCGAAGTCTGAAACCGGCCAAAATCGACAGAAAACCGGTCGACTTGCTGTAGAAAAAAGTTAAGTGGTGCTTCGGATTATGGTATGCCACCACAATTTTTATGCACATTTTGATTGGCCGATCTATGTTATGTCCTCATTAATTATTGGAATTTTATACCACTTCAAATGGAATGTTCTCCTCATTATATTTTATTTTATTTTAAAAAAATAAAAAATAATTTATTGATACGAATAGTACAAACTCTTGTAAAAAAAAAAAAAAAACCATATTTTTGCCTTTTGGCGATAACAGCAGCAGGAGCGCGTGACTGAAGGACTCAAAAAGTATGTGTTGCTTGTTTATTACAGGGTGCTTCGCTTTCACTGCCATTGTGGCTCTCGCACACTCGAAAGAACAGCCGGGACACACTCCATCCTTCGCAACTGAAAAAACGCGCGCCGCGACTATTATTTAATTAAGAATAATGTTATAGAGAAGTTACTATAATAATGCACACTTTATATTCACTGTGTGACTGTTTCTAATTGATTATTTCTAACACTTATTCGAGGAGATGTGTGGTTTAGATAATGCCACATTATGTGTGTAAAATAGATACTCTTAATAGTAGCTTCTATTTATATTTATTCTTTAATCAATAAATTTTCACAACTTTCCAATACTCTGCCATCTATATTATTTTTAATTTTTATTATTTTTTTATCAAATATTTATTATATGAATAATAAAAAATAAATTGAAATAATTTTAAAAAAATAAAGTCCAAAAAAATTAAAAAATAAAAAATAAAAATTTATAAAAAAAAAATGTATAGTATGAAAGAAGTTGCGTAGCAAAATTCTGATTAATTACCCCGTCTTAAAATACACCCAGTTTTATCTATTTATTTTAATTTTCATTTCAATTTTTATTTTTTCAGTTGGAACTCAATCTACGTGTGTTTTCCTCTCAAATCTCCGTGCCCTAGATCCATGGCTTCCTTGTTCGTATCATAGACCCCTCTATCTAGGGTTTCAATCCCCTCTCTGTGAAATATGTTCTTGCAACTGCGTCTCTACTGCACGGGAGTAATTTTTTCCAAATTACTGGAAGTAAATTGAAGATTCGCAGTGTTTTGCGTTCTTTTTTTTTCTTTTTTTTATATTTATTTATTTTTGTGATTTGAGGGATTGGGTTTCGTTTATTTTATATATATATATATATACATATATTTTTTTCCATTTCTAGCCTGTGAAGTAGTGGGGTTTGTAGAGGAGTGAAATTCCGGTGCATAAGAACTGTATTTTCCAAGGCATTGTGGATTGATTTTCACTCAGTTCTTTAAAAGCTTTCTAGATTCTAGGGTTTCTGCTTCTTCCAGAACTGTAACGTTCTGAGTCGTGCATTGGTCGATTCGATGGTAGTATTGGGTTTTAGTTTGAAATCCATGCTTCTTTAAGATAATACTTTAGGGATATTTTTTTTAAAGTGAAGTACGTCAAGTATGGACATTGAAGACGAGGAAAGTATTGCGTAAATGGGAAATTTGGGAGGTGAATATTGATTCAGAAGGAGGGTTTTGTTGTTGGGGGTGGTTTTGGTGCATTATGGGTTGCATCAATTGCAAGCCCTCCGCTATCGAGGATAGCAAGGAGAGTCCGAGAGAGCGGTTCTCGAAAGCATCGTCAGACTGGCAGGCATCAAGAGTGACCTCGTCCAGAAGGGAGGAAGTGCATCGAGCCAAGGATCGGTATGATAACAATGATGGGAGGACAATGTTGATCGATAAGCAATCAAATGGTTTGGTTCGGTTACACAGTGGGCATTTGGAGAGCAAGAGGGAGAAGATGGAGTATATCGTTGCTCAACATCCGGGAATGGGTAGTGTTCCGAAAGCTACGGAAGGGGAGCAGGTTGCAGCAGGGTGGCCATCATGGTTGGCTGCAGTGGCTGGAGAGGCTATCAGAGGATGGACTCCACGGCGTGCTGATTCTTTTCAAAAGCTGGATAAAGTATGCTCCTTTAGTTTTTGTGTACTTGGGCTATGCCTATCATCATTAATACAATCGTTTACTTATAAAAAAAAAAGTATGCTCCTTTAATTATTTGTCTGAAGTTACATTATTTTGTGCATCATGGAAATGCTTATGGTTCAATGCAGATTATCATTTTTTTCTTCTTTTAAGATAGTAACTTGCTTTGTTTATCAGTCCGTTAACTCAATCTGGATACTTTCTGTTGATTCTATTTTTAAAATTGCATCTGGGCATAAATCTGCTACCTAGAGTAAACCCATTTCCTTGTGGTTCATATATTCTTTCTGAACAAAATTATCTAAAATATTTTTGTTTACCTATAACCAATTTTATTTAGGGCCAAGGGAACTAATATTATGATTACTCAGCTGGAATTGTTGCAATAGGAAGCAGGTGAGTTACTGCCATCAAGACTTACCTGAACTAATAACTCTGTTCCAAAGTATGCGTACAGCTGGCAATGGGTTAAGACAGAGCTTTAGCTCTAATGGAACTTTCTATCCTCATAAACATTAAAATGCACATGGGTTAAGACAACGACCTATAGCCCTAATAGAACTTCCTATCCCCATAACATTGGTCATAGGATGGAGGGTGAGTTATCTGTTATGGGATCAAGTCCCTGTGGGGTACAGATATAACTTACCAATAAAAATAAGATTGGTCATTAGTTAAATTTGTGGACCATATCCTCCCACATTGTGTAGTGGCATTGGAAGTGTTCCTTATTATCCTTATCTCTATTTGGGGTACATTGGGTGATGCCCCGAACTGTAAGTTAACGGAATCTGGAGATTGGAGAGGGAGATTTGGTAGGTATGACAGTGGTGTGATGTGGGAGGCAGCTCCCCTTTTTTATGTGGAAGTACGGTGGGAAAGAAATAACCCCACTTTTAATGATCTAGAGCTGAATCAAAACTCTACCAGATCCATCTTTTGACATCTCTATTTGGCTGGCTATCTGTTTTTGGCAGCGTAATTTGTGATGGTTTCTTGGATTTTATCAATCTTGTAAGCACTTGGAAGGGTGCTATACACACCCTTCCATACTAGCAAAAGGTCAGATTAGTGATGAAGCACCGAGTTGGGATTTGACCTAAGGTACATTAGGGTCTAGGGTGCAGGTCTAATTAGGCACCGGAATCCATAATGAAATGATGATTGATGGCAAATGCAATTTTTGTATTGTTTTGAACAGAAAAATGGAATCAATAATAGGTCCAAGCGAGGAAAATTATTATACATTGTCTTTGAAGCTGGCTTCAGTTTGTTTAGACAGCCCCTATAACTCCCTGGTTCTTCTGTTCTCCACTTTTTTTTTTTTTACCCCGCTTGGGGGAGGGGGGGGATTGGGTCATTGTTGTATGTATCTTTACCTTACGAAGTCTTGACATAAGAATCACTCACATACTTGTTTGGTTGAGACTTCTCACTATGAGCGCTTGATGCAATGCACACTTGTTTGCTGAGCCGGATATGATTTTTTCTGTTCCATTTTTCATTCTTGTTTGGGTGATGTGATGTACAGCTGTCTAATGTCTTGATTGAGGGGGGAGGGGGGGGGGGGGTTGAGGAGAGGTATCTTAATAAAGTTCAATAAACAGAAGATTATTATATTTAGCTCTTACAGTCCACTTTAAGTTTTATTACCTGTTTGCTGGTTTTGGCCTGTCTTTTGATGATATCCATTTTTTTCGCAGATTGGCCAGGGAACTTACAGTAATGTTTATATGGCTCGTGACCTTGAACATAATAAAACTGTTGCTTTAAAGAAAGTAAGGTTTGATAACCTGGAGCCCGAGAGTGTTCGCTTTATGGCTAGGGAAATTCACATTTTGCGAAGGCTTGATCATCCAAATGTAATAAAATTGGAAGGTCTAGTTACATCAAGGATGTCTTGTAGCTTATACCTTGTTTTTGAGTACATGGAGCATGATTTGGCAGGGCTTGCTTCACACCCGGGTCTGAAATTTACAGAAGCACAGGTATTATACCCAGCCATAAATTGCAATTTTCTGTTTGATTCAATGCTTTAAGCTTTGTTCCGTGTAAACTCAGCCTGCTATGATTTAATCATTAAATAGGTTTTCCAGACATTAGAGCCAGATAATGCTACTTGGTTATATCTTTCACAACAGCAATGAATGGCAATCTATCCTCTAGTATCCAGAAATCTTGAGATGTTTTATTTTTTTGTGCCTGTTTTAGTTTGGTGTTTGAGTTCCTTTATTTAATTCATCTATTTTCAGGTTAAATGTTACATGCAGCAACTTTTACGGGGACTTGATCATTGCCACAGCCATGGCGTTCTACATCGTGACATAAAGGGTTCCAACCTTCTAATTGACAACAATGGCATCTTGAAGATTGCAGACTTTGGTTTGGCAAGTTTTTTCAATCCCCATCAAACTCAGCCACTTACAAGTCGTGTTGTAACTCTTTGGTACCGGCCACCAGAGCTTTTACTTGGAGCTACTTACTACGGAACAGCTGTGGATTTATGGAGTTCTGGTTGTATACTTGCTGAATTATATGCTGGCAAGCCTATTATGCCAGGAAGAACCGAGGTATTTGTTCTTTCTCTTCTATATCATAGGACATATGCACATTTTCTACTTATTATAGTGTTGACGACAATCTATATATGTCCATTATTTGAGTTCCAAACAATTCATCGGATCGATCATCTTATCGGTTAAGTACCTGTCTTGGAATTTTCCTTACAGGCAGTGATTTCTCACTATTGCTCAGGATGCAGTTTATGGGTGCTACTTATTGGTGTTCAAGTATTAAAGAAGATTTAACGATTTAGACTGCTTTTTTGAGGCTTTATAAAACTATAGGGATATGCAGTCATTTTTTCTTAACGAAGAGATGGGCAGACTTAGAGTAATTGCATACAGCAGTAGGGAATGGGATTTTGATTGCAGTATGGAAGAATATATTTCTTTTTATAAAAAGTGTGATATGAAAATATGAATGGAAAGAGATGGTTCCTCTAGAGATTTTGGATATTCATATAATGTTTTTGATTGCCACTGGTTATAGTAGGTATCTGGTAATTTTGTGGTGTCAAGGGATTTCCGAATTTCCCAAAATTTCCTGGTCATCGTACTGAATTTGAGCAAATTAGAGTTTACAAAAAATAGATGTCCCAGTAATGCCTTTATTAATATGATATCCTATTACCAACTGCGTAACTAAAATATTTTTACATTTTACTTCACTTTCAGTATGTCGTTTTGCTTGTCTTACTGAGAAGTAGCCTAGTTCTTTGAATTTATTCTTAAACTCTGTAACCTTTTGTGTTGTAGGTGGAGCAATTACATAAAATTTTCAAGCTTTGCGGTTCACCCTCCGAGGATTATTGGAGAAAATCGAAGTTGCCTCATGCAACGATATTTAAGCCCCAGCAACCTTATAGACGCTGTGTTGCAGAAACATATAAGGATTTCCCTGCACCTGCATTAGCATTGATGGAGACTTTACTTTCCATAGATCCTGCTGATCGTGGATCTGCAGCTTCTGCTCTCACAAGTGAGGTAAGCTGTTTTTGAAATCCTGTAAATTTTCCTTATTGTTGTTCTACTGTTGGGTGTGGATTATCTTGATATTTTTTAAGGTAATGAAACATAGAAAAGCATCAATTCTTCATGGCCAAAGGTGGTAATCATGTCACCTTCATAAGTACTATATTTTGGGAGTTTTAATCTTAATTGATTTGCTATTTTCTTGTGTTGCTGGTTACTTTTATTTTTCTTATTTTTCTTTTTATTTTATGCTTTCCAGTTCTTTACAACAAAACCAATTCCTTGTGATCCTGCCAGCTTGCCGAAGTATCCTCCGAGCAAAGAGTTTGATGCAAAAGTACGGGATGAGGAAGCCAGAAGGTAAACATTTTTTTTTTTTTCAATTTTTTTCAGAGCGCCTCACTTTGTGATATGCTATTATCTAGCTTCAAACAGAAGCATGCCTTTCGATGTTTATGGTGTTATTTATGAAGCATGATTGTCTGAACACGATAAGAATTGCGGGCTCAAGTACACAGGATTTATACAAATGAGATACCTACTACTTTCTAAAAACAAAAGGAAATCTAAAACGAATTCTGGAAATTATCATCCATTACAAAAGTTTTAGCCCACAAACTCAAGTACTAAAGAAAAAATCCCTAAGGTCTCCCAATGAACGTTCTTTGTCTTCGATGCATGTCTTCGATGCATCTCCCATTCCTCTTTCAAACCATAGACACCACATGAGACAAGAAGGAATCATCTTCCAAATATCAACAGCATTCTTGCTACCCTTCAATCCCTTCCACCCTACCAATAATTCCACCACTTCCTTGGGCATTACCCAAAGTAGACCAATCCGATTCAAAACCTCATTCCACAAGAACCTGGCCACTTCACAATGAAGAAAGAGATGATTAACAGATTCCCCATCCTTTTTGCATATGATATGTATTTGATATATGTCTGCAGTAGGATATCTTGTTGTAGATTTTTGTTTATAAATGAATTGAGAGAGAGAGAGAGAGGTTCATCTTCCTAATTGTGGCGTTGACCTCCTTCAGAACAATCAGGATAGCCTAAGCTTGTATTCATCCATGATGGCAGGCAATTATTCATTTTCTTGGTTCTTGTTCATTTGAGAGTTGAGAGTTTTTTTGTTTGGGAGGGGGGAGATCTAGGTAATGCTCAATAAGAGTAGAAATAGAAAAAAAATATTGTAGTCTTTAATTAATATTTTAATCCATATCTGTACCGTATTCGACATCCTCTATCCATACAGGTGCTTCCTAGGGTGGTCTTAAAACTTGGGTTGTCAGTGCTTGCACATCATGTGGTAAATTTAAAATTTGTCAGCTGATTCATCAAATGTTAACTGAATCAGGTTTTGGTGACTGAGTTGACAACAGTATTTTGGCTGTTTCAAGATACATATTGCGATGGTTTTCTCTTGTTAACTTTGTCAACCTAAATATCCAGTAATTTAAAATCACTAATTGTATGAAGGAAAATGTTGCTTGTTGGCTTTTGACTGTGGAGAACTGCATTGGTCTCATATCTGACTTATTTTGGCTTTTTAGGCTTGAGTTTGTGGTGGATTATTGTGAAAGTAATGTTGATGCAAATTCTAATAGATATTGTCATTCCTGCCAAAGGAATAGATAGCTTAGGTGTTTTATGCACTGATAACCCTATTTTTGTTTAACATGGATAGACAAGGAGTAGCAGGAAGCAGAGGCCAGAGACTTGACCTCGAAAGGAGAGGAACAAGGGAATCTCGAGCCATTCCAGCGCCTGATGCAAATGCTGAATTAGTCTTGTCGATGCAGGTAACTCATGTTTATTTCACTTTTTCTTAGTTCCTCTATTTTTTATTGGGGATTGGGGTATGTAATTTGTGTGGTGATTTTAGTTTATTTGCCATTATCAGTTGGTCCTTGAGGTTCAATTGATGACATGCTTAATTTCAAACTTTTAAGGGTATAAGAATATTAGCAGAGAAGATACCTCTACTTATAAATAAATAGCATTCTAGTCTTCTAGATGTAAATTTATAGGAAGAAAGTTTTAGGAATATAATATTTAATAAGGTTTTCGTTTTCTGGCTGTTCTTTTTTATTTCCCTCTATCGGCAATGCAGATTGTACGAAAGCGTTCTTTGTGGAACCAATATAATAATCCTCCTGTTTCAGAGTGACCACAGAGCTCTTTTGTTTTTGTTTTTTTTTTTTTTCCAAAGGCCTTTGTGTTTTACACATTAGATAACAAGCTTCCCTACATATATTAAGCATGTGTGCACTATAATATATTATATATATGGTTTTTCTTCGAAGTCAACACAATATAAAGGAACTTACTGGATCAAAAGATTCGAGTCGATGTCCTTGGATAGTACTTATGTTACACGTGCAGATTCCAATTTGAATTCCTTTAAGAGAGAGTCAAATATTAATTAGTCAATCATAACTTTATTTCTTTCTCTGTTCACTAAGTTTACCAATTTCAATGATTCGTTGGATCATGGATGGATTACATCTTATGATTTTAGACTGGTCCATTATCAGCCTCGTGCTTTGTGCATGGGGATATGCAATATGAACACCATGATAGTAGTCTGAGCGTACCAATTTCAACTTTTGGAAATATGTGTCCTTTTCAAAACGTTAAACCATCACAATCTCTTTTAAGTACCTTCTTTGAGTTATCTAAGCCATGTATTTAGCTTTCTATGTACTTATAAAAAAAATGTATTTAGCTTTCTATGTAAATTATTCAATATTTTTTTTATTCATTGTTTTGTCCTTTTTTTTTTTTTTTTTAATTTTTCCATCTTGCTTCTATATCATTAAAATTGCATGATTAATAATTTCTTGTTACAGAAACGACAAGGTCAATCAAACTCTAAGAGCCGGAGTGAAAAGTTTAACCCTCATCCGGAAGAAGTTGCTTCTGGCTTTCCAATTGATCCACCTAGACCATCACAAGCTGTCGAAGGAAGCATAGAGCCCCAGGAGCATCATCACAAGAGAGCCTCCCATTCAGGGCCACTGGCTCACCGAGCTGCCTGGGCAAAGGCTGGCAAGAACTTGGAAGATGCTGCAAAGGTATCGACTGGGGTCAATTTGTCAACAATATCAGGTTTAGTGGAAGCAAGGAGGATATCTGAAGATCACAGACAAAGGTCTAGTTCTTCACAGCCAGAAGTTGCGAAATTTATGGGCAGGTTTCCGGGATCCTTCAAGGAGGGCTCGGAATTTGTGATGCAACAAGATCAAAAGCATCACACGCAGGGAATTGCAGGTTCTCATAGAAAGGAAGATGCAAAAATCAGCAACAAAGATCCAATTCTTGTAAGTGGTTTGAATTTTCTCGTAAATAAAGATATTTCATTTTCTTTTTAAAGTTTTGTAGGTTGTAATAAATTTTTTTCTACAAATTTTGCCGGTATTTTTTTATTGAACCATACTACTTTTTTTATCTAGTGAGATTGTCCACTGCTAAGAACGTTTCAGCCCAATGATTTGCAATAGTTAACTTCCTTAAAGAGCTGATTTTGCTTTTTAAGCTGTTTAAAATGACAAACATTTGAGTAGTAGTATGGTCTCTTGTTTTTGTCTTCTCAGAGCCTAACACATGATTCTTGCCTTCATTTGGTTCAGCTTGGTTATGGGTCAAAGGGTCACAAAATACACTACTCTGGTCCATTGCTAGTTCCATCAGGCAACATGGATCAGGTGCTGAAGGACCATGATCGGCAGATCCAGGAAGCTGTTAGGCGAGCACGCCTTGAGAAGGCAAAGGTCAGAAAAGTTCAGGTTGAGGGGAATCAAATTTCAACCAATTCATTTTTTGTTTCTGGTCGTTAAACTGGTTGATGTAAATCCCAAATGAAGCTGACCATCATCAGTAAGATCACTGCACGCTGTTTAGCTGGTGATTTCTGGTGCAAGATAAGTTACTCATTTGGTGGGTTTTTTCCTTCTCTGATTTTCTTTTTGAATAGGTCCTAGAAGGATGGCTAGTGGCCATTTTTAGCTAAGCTTATAGCTCATCGATAAGTCTCTCTCTCTCTCTCTCTCTCTCTCTCTCTCTCTCTCTCCACTTCGCAATTATCCCATGTATTTTCTTTCCACTATGCAGCTGAAATTGCTAGAAGTATGGGCCATTCTTGTTGATCTAATTTGTCATTATAAGCTGTAGAGAATGTGGATAACATGTCATTTGCTTTTGTGATGAAAAGAGTAAGCTATTGCATCCTCCGCACTGAAATCACGAAGGTGATGAATGCCCATCCTATGTAGGGCGCCCAAACGCTTTCTCTGATATCATTGTTACGGGTGGCTGTGTTATTTTATTTTTTTATTTAATGAAATTTTAAAGGCAGACCCCCTTCCCCGCCGGGTGGCCCAGCATTATTAAATGAGTGCCTGGGTCCTGCTTGCTTGCCTTATGTAGTAGTTAACATGACGGCTGCTTTTATTATTTTTTGGCATCGCGTCACCTCTCAACACACCCCCCAACTACCCCTGTCATGCTTTGTTTCTCAATCTGACATTTTTTAATTGCTTTCGGTGCATTTTTTTTTTAATTTTGGGTGTAATTCTCAATTTCTCTGCCACACGTTTCACTTCTATCCATCATGCATCGTGGACATGTCTTGAATAATCAGAGTTGGGTAAGTGTTGACTCAAAATGCCGATAGTGGGTATATAAAAGTCAAACTTGCAGCCAGTTGAAAATTCCAACATGACGGCTCTGGATCAAGACACTGTACTGGGCATTATTATTTATTATATTCTTGACCCTGAGAAGCTATTTCAGGTGGTGAAGTTGTCAATGCACTTTCTCCATTTTCTGCTGCCGTATTTAGCCAGGAAGCTCTTTCTCCTCCAATCTGCCTTCGATGGCTCAGACCTCTTAACTCTATGGCACTGCAACACTGAGCTACGAACACATACATTTTCCCTTGTTAGAGCTCTATATAACACATACTTTGAAGATTGAGTGCATCAATTTAGCCCATTTCTTTAACTGACGTGTTCGAAAAAAATAATAAAAATCTAGCAAACCAACAAACCGGCCATCCTTTGTTTTGTTTCTCGTCAACTCGTTACCGATCCAAGAATGGGAATGAATGCCTTGCTTTCGGAATGAGAGACATTTGTCCTCCTTGTCCAAACTCCATGATAGCATGCATGAATGTAAAAAAGCTATATATTAAGGTGTAATAAAAATATATAAATCAATTAGAAGTTATAAAAATAAAAATCAGAGGTTAAGGTTTCCGCATCATGATCAACATGAAAATTAGGTAAAGTATTTGGAGAAGGAGATGGAATGATGAAGGCTCAACTCAAATCATGTGTACCCGCTTCATAGTCAATATATGTACTTTTTAAATCATGGAGTTGCATGTGAATCTACGAGCTTGTCGTACGGAACTATTTATTAGAACATAAATAAATAAATAAATAAATAAATTATATATGTTTGAAGAGAGTAATCTATTCAACTTGATCTATAGATAAAATGTGTATTTTTATTATTTTATATTTTTTAATATTTTTAAAAAATAAAAAAATATATTAATATACTTAAAATCATTTTCTTAATTATTAAATAAAAAAATAAAAAATAATTTTGACCAACTATAAATTTGAGTGGTTAAAGTTCAAACTAGGTGGGCAAAGAAGCTTTTTCCATGTTTGAAATGTGCCGGGTGACGTGTCTTCCTGTATTCCGATGGAATGAGACAATATGACGAATTCTATTGTCATAGGAAGTGAGCTTTTTGACAGTCTTTTGTGTTCTTGATTGTGGCAGGCTGCTCCAATGCCTTAACATTATTAATTGTTTTATATATATATATATATATATATTTTTTTTTTCTTTTTGGTGTTAAAAAATAAACCTAAATAAATAAAGTATTTTTGCGTGTGAGAGCAAAATAAGTATTTTGTGATTTCAGCACATTTGTTTGCGAGTGATTAGGATTACTATTAAAAGAAATTAATCAAGTTGTTTAATCAAGCTTATTGCATTAATTATCTTTACAAACAACTACCGACTCAAATATACGTTAGTTTGTGAATTTTTTTTTTTTTTAATAAAATTACTCTATAACTAAAGCATTTCTTATTTTATTTTTGTGTTTTACTTTTTTTATTTAAAAGAAGAGCAATTCTACATATCTACCTACACTCTCCACACACCATGCACTCAAATTTTTTTTTTTAAACTCAAATACACTAAATATGTGGAGTGTGTGATAAATAGTAGAGTGTGAATTAAACTCTAACCTTTCGTTTTCTTCTGATAATGCAACTTTAGGGTTTAGGCTGGATCCAAGAAAGATTTGAGCTGCATTTGGAAAGATATGTATGTTTCTAAACATTGCGGTAAAATGCAAGGTTATTTGAAAAAAGTAATCGCCGGTGGCCTGTTGAGAATCTTTTACTAATATAATAATAATAATAATCATACGGACTAATATTAATCACTCATTTTTTAGTATAGCAATAGACATTAAGGATATTTTTTATGAAGTAGTTATTATTGACACAGCTCCATCCATTGAATTTCTGAATATTATTAAATTATAAGACTTTGGCTTTAATGTTCGTCCCTCCCACATATGGATCGATTGGACTATATTAATGCTTTTTTTTTTTATTAACCTAAACATGTTGTTTACTGTGATGATTAGGGTTTCTGTTTCTGACTTAATCAGATATTATTCACGTCGGGAAAGCAACTTCCTCTTTTTCAGAAGAAACATTTTTTTGACGTAATTTTTTAGATTATATTTCAAAAGTTTCATCTTTATGTCCCACAGGTCTGGTTCAGGCCATGGTTGCGCCACGTAGGTGGTTTGGAATAAAGCGGGAAGATAATGAGAAGAGAAGACTGGCCTCACAAGCTTCAAAAAAAGCAATAAAGTAAAAATATTTGATAGACCCAATAAGGATACAAATAATAATAGGGCCTTGAAGTTATTGGGAAATTTTTTATTTTTTATTATTTATTCTTTCCTATTCACAAACGGTCTGTGTTTTTTGTGGGGAGATTTTATTTTGTATTTTTGTGAAGAGAGATGTTGGGAATTTTTGAGAGGCTGTAGAGCATTTGTGTGGTGTGAAAGTACTGCAACTAAGTTTTTGATGTGTGGTTCTGTTTGTCAGGTGGCCTAGCATGAACTGAAGACCCTCCCATGGTGGTACTGGCACCTCTCTCTCTCTCTCTCTCTCTCTCTCTCTCTATCTCTCTCTCTCTCTCGCTGCAATATACTAATGGTCTGTTGGTTTTTCTCTATTTTATTCAGATTTCTTTATTTCTTTGATGGGTATATGAAGATAGTGTTGCTCGTATTTATTTTTTTTGTTCATTTTTTTCCGCTTAAAAGTTGAATATACGCGGATGTGAATATAATTAAATAATGGGTATTGTATAGTGTTGTTACCTCTTCAGAATTTATTGCATATTGTTGATTGATTGTGTTGGTGGCGATGGTGCATGTGTTGTTGGCCGTGCTGAGATTTGTATACTGATTTACGTTACTTTTGTGCCCAGCAGGATATTGTCGTTATGTTTGTCAAGCCGAGGTGTTGATCTTGATTAAAGGTTAGGTTTTTCTTATAGACTTGGACCACTAAAATGAGTTTTTGATTCAAAATGGTAATGGTGGAAGTGAGAGAGTGTAATAGAAGTCGGAGAATACCTCCGTTTCTTGGATGTGTTTGTTCTGGTCTTCATGCAGCTCTAGGTGGATAGTAATGGAGGGTTCATCCGAGTCTGCTTGGCAGAAGTCTGATGGTTCTAGGGCATTGAATGGTTCTGGAGTGTCAGACAGGAATCTGAGTCTTCTTCCTGCCAACAGAATTGGCTTGTCAGGTAATGCATTGCATGATTCTGTGTTTGGAAAGGAGAGAGGTAGGGTTGTGTTGGCTCACACGGATCATCTCAAAAACCAGGGTGGTTCGTCTGGAGTTTGTGAGGATGAGGTTGCAGTTGGCCATTTCGTCCATGCCGTAGAATGGGGTGATGTTAGTTTGAGGGAGTGGTTGGACAAACCAGAACGCTCTGTTGATGTCTTTGAGTGCTTGCACATATTTAGGCAAATAGTAGAGATTGTTAACGTAGCACATTCCCAAGGAATTGTTGTTCACAATGTGCGGCCTTCCTGCTTTGTGATGTCTTCTTTCAATCATGTCTCCTTCATTGAGTCTGCATCTTGTTCGGATTCTGGTTCTGATTCCTTGGAGGATGGGTCCAACAGCCGAAATGTGGAGGCTAAGAACTCATCCTTTTCCTTGCCCCATGATACGCGTCAACAAAGAAGCAACCCAGGAAGTGAAGATTTTCTATCAGTGATGACACCTACTAATGCTCTATCAGACACCACTTGCATGCAGTCAAGTTCAGCATATGCAGCCCGCATGGCATTAATAGAAGAGACTGAAGAAAATAGAGACAAAGATAGGGGGAGAGTTGAAGAAGCAGAAGAAAAGAAGCAACCATTTCCAATGAAACAGATACTGCTTATGGAGGCCAATTGGTACACAAGCCCCGAGGAGATCGAGGGTTCTCCAAGTTCCTATGCTTCGGACATTTATCAGTTGGGGGTTCTTCTCTTTGAGGTTCATAAGAAAAATCATTCTCAAACTTCCTATTAAATATTTAAATTGATGTAGAATTTTCCATTTCTGTTTCATTCTTGTCATTAAAACCAATAGTTTAATTGAAAGTATGTTGTTATTTTATGTTTCTTTTTCTTATGTACCCTGATATGCAGTTCTACTTGTGACCAGTTATTCTGTCCATTTAGCTTGATAGAAGAAAAAAGCATTACTATGTCTAGTCTGAGGCATCGAGTTCTTCCTCCTCAACTGTTGCTGAAATGGCCAAAAGAAGCTTCATTTTGCTTATGGCTTCTGCACCCCGAGCCAAGTACTCGACCAAAAATGGGGTAATGTACTCTTACAAAATGCCTTTTACTCATCCATGCCTTTCATTCTTTTGATATCTGATGCCTTGATGTACTGGAAAGTTGCTATAAGATGAATTTAAAAAATATCTGAATACAACAAGCCTCCCCATGGATATCTTTGCTTCAGAACAAAACAATTAGAATTAGGCTCGCGGTCAACTGGAATGTGCATTATCCATATGTAGATACACTGTCAGTTTTTTATTTTTGATGATATATAATTATATAACAAAAGGAACGAAATGTCTGATCTATTAATGTACAGAGAAATGTGGCTGAAGTTGGATTATTTAATTTTGAACTAAGTCAATTTTTAGGAAAGATATAACAGTAAAAATCAGTCGATGCTTTTGATGATGGAAGAATAGGTGATAGATTGGGGAAGATAATCCCAGAATAAACATCACTAGAAGTTATACGACACTTTCAGTTTTTTATGCTTTTGAGATGGTCACTGTTTAATTGCTTATGGGGGAGTTATTCAGCATTTTGAGCATAGCTTGATTGGTTTTAGATAAAATAATTATCCATTTCTATTGAATATCAAGTATGCTACCTTGCAATAGAAGGGAAAATCAGTAAATGGTTTCCACATGCATTAGTTGCATGTGATTTCTTTTTTTCTTGTATTCTTTTAAAATATTCTTTCTAATCAGTGGTTTATTAGAAAGTCTTTATTGTTTCTTTCCTTGGATAATAATCAATGAGAGGAATAAGATTTCTTTTGCTAGCGTTCTTCATTTGAATTGCTCCCATTGACTCATTGCACTCGAATCATTGATAGTTAAGAAGATGATGCTGATCCTTAAGGTATTTTATTTTATATGTAACTGAAATTTTCTGAGATAAAAATGTACATAGCCTTACTTTTTATGCCATGTGTAACAGTGAGTTGTTACAGAGTGAGTTCCTGAATGAACCAAGACATCATTTGGAAGAACGCGAAGCAGTAATTGAACTTAGAGAAAGAATAGAGGAGCAGGATTTGTTGCTGGAATTCCTTTTGCTTGTTCAACAAAGAAAACAGGAAGCAGTTGATAAGTTGCAAGACACCATTTCCTTTTTGTGTACTGATATGGAAGAAGTAATGAAGCACAAAACAATCCTTAAGAAAAAAAGTGGGTCTTGCCCAGAACTGGGGAAGGATGATTATTTAATTTCAAGTCTTCCATCTATGAATATTGTTGATAGTGGTGATTCTACCGGCTTGGGGTCTAGAAAACGATTTAGACCGGGGCTGAAGATTCAGAACATGGAAGAATGCGATGATAATCTTGGTGATGCTCAGGAGTTAGATACACCCAATGAAAATAATGAAAGCCTTCTTTCAAAAAATTCTCGGTTAATGAAGAACTTTAAGAAACTGGAGTCTGCCTACTTTTTGACAAGATGCAGGCCAATCAAGCCCTCAGGGAAACCAGCGAGTAGACATTCACCAATAAGTAGTGATGGCAAGGGGTCTATTGTTCTAACTGAGAGAAGTTCTGTTAATAATTTGGCATCAAAAGAGCTGTATAGCGAGGGTAGACAAAGTGGTTGGATAAATCCATTCCTCGAAGGGTTGTGCAAGTATCTATCTTTCAGTAAGTTAAAAGTTAAGGCAGACTTGAAGCAAGGGGATCTGCTAAACTCTTCCAATCTAGTATGCTCTCTTAGCTTCAATCGTGATGGAGAGTTTTTTGCCACAGCTGGTGTAAATAAGAAAATTAAAGTTTTTGAATGTGACGCAATCATAAATGAAGATCGTGATATTCACTATCCTGTAGTTGAAATGGCTAGTGGGTCAAAGCTAAGCAGTATATGTTGGAACAGTTATATCAAAAGCCAGATTGCTTCAAGTAACTTTGAAGGTGTTGTACAGGTAGTTAAAGCCTTGCATTCCATTCCATTATTCAGCTTTCTATTTCTTTGTACTAAGTCAGTTGATTGTCATGTTCAGGTATGGGATGCTGCAAGAAGTCAAGCAGTGATGGAAATGAGAGAGCATGAGAGGCGTGTATGGTCCATAGACTTCTCATCAGCAGATCCAACAATGTTGGCCAGTGGGAGCGACGATGGTTCTGTTAAGCTATGGAGTATCAATCAGGCAATTCTATTTTTGCACTTCGTGGATGTCAGCTTTGAAACTAAACGTACTGCAGTCATATCATTGCATGGTGTGTAATTTTACTGCTTGATGTGTGATAAGTTTTTCTCTTACATGGGTTGCTACTGCAGGGAGACAGTATTGGTACCATCAAAGCAAAGGCGAATGTCTGCTGTGTTCAGTTTCCTTTGGATTCTGGTCGTTCCCTTGCATTTGGTTCAGCAGATCATAGAATTTATTACTACGATCTCCGCAACTTGAAAACTCCTTTGTGCACATTAATTGGACACAATAAAACTGTGAGTTATGTCAAATTTATAGATACAATGAATATTGTTTCTGCATCCACGGATAATACTCTCAAGCTCTGGGACTTGTCAATGTGCGCATCTCGGGTTATTGACGCTCCACTTCAATCATTCACAGGACACATGAATGTAAAGGTACATTCAATTGTCATACTATATTAGACAATCAACTAATCAACTTCAATATATGATGAAATATTGTCCTCTTTTACTATTCCATCAAGGTCCCGTATACTTGGGCTTTTGCCTACTCTTTTGATCAATAAAATTTTTTACCGATAAAAGAAAAAAAAAAACTATTCCATCAAGGCCAGTTCTGTTTCTAATACCCTGTTAGATATTCAATTATCCTGTTCTTGTCATTATTAAATTATTAGGTAGAGCAAGCAAGTCGTAAAACAATCAAACGAAGAAATAAAAAAGAAACGAGTAGGAGGAATCTGGAACAAGTCCCATGTAAAACCCCAGATTTATGAGGGTGGTGAATGGGAACCTACATCACTTGGGAGAGAGAAGCTCTTGGTCTTTATAATAATTCTAAGAGACTTAAATTGTAACCTTGGCCAGTCCTTTTGGAGTATAGACACAACTGTGAAGTGGTTTGCTTTAGTCCTTATATCCCATCTCTGTTGTCATATTCATACTTCCTTCTTGAGAATGCCAGCCATATCTGGCATGCGTCAAGGTGTCAATCTCGGCTCTAGAAGGGATTCAGAACTGATCATGCAGTGCAATATGGACCTGCCGACTATTGCTAATTTTGCAAGCCATTATTGGTAGGTATTTGTTGGTTGCATATTCTCTTAGAGAAGGACATGATCATGTTTGAAGGACCTCGGTCCTCAGCCATATAGACAAACTGGTGTCATCCCCATATATGGCGTCTTGGCTCCAATTGATGTGACCTTAGGCTAGGTACCTTGGCCGTTCCAGTGACTGGCATCTCTCACCATGTACAAATAGTTATTGGTTTTTGTGACATTCTGGTTTTGTCTTCATATATATTGTGTGGAGAAATATGCTTACGGTTATATAAGTTTATTGCTGATGATTACCTGTAACTTGATTCCTTTTTGCAGAACTTTGTTGGTTTGTCAGTTTCTGATGGTTACATTGCTACTGGTTCAGAAACAAATGAGGTACGTAATGTATCATGCTGGTTATTAATTAGATATTTCTCAATTTCCATGCACTTGTTAGGTTATTCACATTAATGTTGAGGGATGGCCATCCCCTTCTCTTATTGATCTGGGAAACCGAAGACCGATGTTTGTGTTCGCTTTGTATTATTGAATGAAATCACATTAGGTTTATTATTGAATGAAATCACATTAGGTTTAAGTATTGGGCTTCATTGCTGCATTGATTTCTTGAAAAATTAGTTATCACGTGCTTGCTGAATTATATCTGAAGGGTCCATCTTAGATGTCGGAAGCATAATGCAAAAGTTAAACTTACATGCCCAGCATTGTTTTTAAAGAACAATCCTGTGTTCTTATGTACCTTACAACGATGGTCCCCGAGAAAAGAGGCACCCATGCTTCTGACAGTTCACTTGTTCTGCAATTATTGGAATTATAAATTAAAATTCTCTTGTCCGCATTTGCTACTTGTATTTTCATGGAAAAAAGTCAAGAATCCAAGTTAGAAACTCATTCTGTAAACTAGTAATCACAACAATGGTCATCAGATATTGTTTTGGTGGAGTTTCTCTCTGAAGCTTATACAATGATCATACCCAATTGGGGTGAAATTAAGTTTAATAGTTGCAGTACTTAATGGTATCTCCTTTCTCTCTGCATTCAGTATGAGGAGCAAAATTTTCTGAGTCATCAACAATGTTTCTTTCTTACATACTGAAATATCAGGTTGCTTTAGCCACTATAATCTAGAATAGTACATACCCATCTGTGGAAAGTATTCTCCTAGTTCAATTTTTAGTTCTGATAGAATTTGCATCAGACTCATCAGAGGTCTGTAAGGTGAGGCAGATAAAAGTGAATGCAGTGTTTAATTCCTAGCACTAGAAGTAGTTGTTTATTTCCGCATGCATTTGCTCTTTGCTAGTTTACAGTTAGTTATATTCATATTTGTTGTGGCTCAGGTGTTCATCTACCACAAAGCTTTCCCCATGCCTGCATTGTCATTCAAGTTTGACAACACAGACCCATTGTCTGGCCAGGAAATGGGTGACGCTGCACAGTTCATCTCTTCTGTTTGTTGGCGCAGCCAGTCATCAACTCTAGTTGCTGCAAATTCTGCAGGAAATATAAAAATTTTGGAGATGGTTTAATGTGGCCACTCTCCAATCATCCATGATTCTAGGGAAAAGGAATGGAATAGATTTATGGGGGTAGAGACACGAGGTGAAAGGAATCTTATGCCGGAGACGTGTAGCGAAGACATAATTTTAAATGTCCTAGGAGCTCGATGATTCTGAGCAACTCAGGAAAATTTTGGCATTAGTTCATAGCGGATGTGGTTTTCCTGAAGAGTGAGGATGATCTTGTTCAAATTTAATGCAGATAACTATTCAAACAAAAGAAAAAAAGGGGTAAAAAATCATAATCCTTTGTATATTTTGTAATTCCTACAGTTCATAAAGATATGATATGAATTTACAACAGATCTTCAAATTCATCACAGTTCTTCTTCCGAGGAAAGCACTACTACTACAATTGTTCCGATTTGGAGGGGTATATTGACAAGCCATTGATGGCATGCCTTTGGTAATAGAAACCTTTGCATGTTCTGCATCAAAGTTTAATACAATGTTCATTAGTATGACAATTCTGGCACCCACATGAACCGTGCGAGTAAGAATTATTATGGATTGCTGGCAAACAAATCTCCAAACTCTTTCAAGGTTAACCTGTCGAGTTCTTGTCATATTAGGGGGGAAAGATCAACCTGATGAAGCATTTGTTTGTGCAGCTCCACTCATTATTTAGTTCCTAATTTCAGAAAGTACCTTCCATTGATTTACATTCATACAGTGTTGATGGGCCATACCAGATATATATATATATATAGTGTTGATGAGGAATTAAGATTATTGCAGCACAAGGGCACATACCAGATGTAATCTCTGTGCATTCAATATGTTTAATTACAAATCCAAAAAACATATCCAAAAAATATGTTTAAGTACCTTCAGAATGGTTGTCTTTATGGAGTAACCAATGGAGTAAAAAACATCAACATTACCAGATGAAAATTACAAATCCAAAAGTTCTGGAATCTGTAAAAACAGATGATCTGAAATATCATAAGCCATGAGATTGGAAAAATCATAGAGAAGAAGAGGAAAAACACTGCAGAAAAAATAATCATAGTAAATATGTGAATAGTTCAACCTAATCAGAAGCTAACAGAAGAAGAATGAGTAAGAGCCAACTTTGAATGATCCTGGCAACAATTTATTGCTATGCTTATACCTACGCTAACATGCCTCCAAGACTAACAAGAATGAGGTCTTGGCTGCATCAACAGCATTAAATTCTTCGTCCCAGTGGAAATTTTCATTTACTTTCGTTTGGCTTGTAGATAGATCTTTCTAATTATTATTATTTGTTTCCTCTTTAGAATCTTTCACGTTCCAAAAAATCCTATTTACACTGATTTTGGCCCATATTAGCCGTCAATACAAGCCTAGCTATGAGGCGGCGAAGCCTTTGAGCTCCTGGGCCTGGTTTCAGCTTGATCGGGTTCCCTACCTCGGAACATTTGGAGCTGCCAGAGCACCAACCACCAGGGGTGAAGCTCCCATTCTTCCGCCTTAGTAAATCCTTATCAATCTTATCCAACACCGGGTCATCTTGTTTGAATTTTCGAGCAAATGGCGCACTGCTACCAATAATCTTGTCCGTGTCAATAAGGGAAAGGGTGTGAGGATGTTGTTTGGGGGGGTTGTCCCAAGAAATATAGTGCAAGTCATGGTTGACTGCAGTCTTAGCAAACTCAGGCACGTTGCATATGACAGTCTGAAAGTATCCCTCAGGGGAGGAGACGAAATTTGTGTAGTACATGAGAAGGGTCCTTGGTAAATTATCCCAACCCCAGACACAATACTCTACAAATGAACGTGACAGAACCATCCATGCCGAACCTGTGCAACAAAAATAGATGTTATCTAACGTTACACAACAAGTTTCAGAAAATAAACTAGACAACAGAGGACGAAAAATGATTGTCAAAACAGGTCGAGGCAGATCCATGGTTTCATTGTTTGAGGGACAAGGGGGCTAAAGAGGATGCACGCCGTGATGCAGTACCAACCCAAAATGGAAACGCTAAGATCTTAAATATTGCTCCAATATTGAAGGATAAACCAAACGTCAGGGTGGCTGAAATTTAAATGAATGCAGATGTTTAGAACATTCAGTGTGATAGAGTTGCTATTATGGGTGTATCGCTAGAGTCCACTGCAGGAGGGACTAGCATCTTAGGGTATCCAGAGTTAAATTTTGTTTTGAGCATAGCAATAGTTGCAAGCAGAAACATAAGGACAGTTGTGAAGCTGACACTATGGCTGATTGGGATTGACACGGTTTGTTTGTTAAAGAGGCAAATAGGACATCCCACCAGGCATCGGCTTATATAAGGGAACCTCCGCATACTTGCACACCACTAGAACCAAGCTATATACAGCTGATTGATAGATTGTTTGAAAAGAATATGAGAAGCTATCAAGTTACCCTCATCACAATGTTTGGATTCAACTAATAGAAACATACACTCTTAAAATGCCTGCCTTTTGGGATTCGTAAAATATAGATCCTACAGATGTAAAAACTAAGAACTAACTGAACTAGAAACGAGATGCATTTTCAGTCTGACGTTTTTTATTTGTAGACGAACTCCTCCCGAAAGCACTGAAAAAAAATTCTAGTTGCTAGCAGAAATGAATCTACTTTTGGAAGTCTTGTAGATTGACAGAAAATTTAAAAGCAACAAATCCAGTAAAATTAGGCACATTTGACTCAATTCTGATATGCACTGTTTTATTGGTTCTGTCCTCAATAAAATTTCAAACATGTGTTTGTAAAGACACGTCAATGAACAATCATATAGGATACCAAAAGGATAAACAAATATATTTGACAAAGATATCTCACCTGTAAATAACTTAAAAGCCGTTGGCAAAGTTCTTCCGGGATTGACCCAGAAGATATCTGATTTGGTTGACGAGTATAAGCCAGGGTCTATCATCAAAGGCATTGCGCGCTTATCCCTGAAAACCGCAATCAAGTATTGAGGAATTTGGGATATCTGTGAAGGTTCTATTGTTTGATATAATGTTAGAGAGAGAGAGAGAACTCACTCCTTCCATCCTAGCTGGCTCGTGTGCTCAATGAAATTCAGGTTTCGATCTAAAGGCGAAAATGTGTATAGAAGATCTACATAAAATTAACTAAACAGTTTAACAAAAGGATTTGCATCTATCACATAAAAGATAAACAGTAGCAGCAGCAATGCTAATAATAACACCAACATAATCTTGTCACAAGTTCAATGGTATGGACTAACCATCCTGAGTCACGAGAGGATAATCGGAAGCACTGAGGTTGATAAACCAATCCCAATCCTTACTCCTTTTGAGAAGAATGGCACAAGCATGAAGAGTATTAGCTACCATAGTGGGTCCTCTATAAGTGACCATATTAGCTTTGGTAATCATGTAAACATTCCCAACCTTAGCAAAAATCGGTTCTTTCTCCACTCGGGAGGCTAGCTCCAACCTCTCCTCTGCCGGTGCCTCAAGATCCAAATGAACAACATATTGGTTTTGTGGATGGTAAAGTGCGTGAAGAGTTCTCCAAAGCTTTTCCAAATCACCTTTTGACCCAGAAACCAAATAAGCGAATCGAGGAATCGTTGGGCCGGTAGGAGGGGGTGGAGATTGTGAAACTCTTGATTCGGCAAAAACTGGGCTCTTTTGATTTGTAGCCAAGCGAGAAGGAAAAATTGAAAAGATCGAATTAATTGTGTGCAGTGAGAAAACAAGACCCATGTTGAAGGTAGTGGCCAGAAGGAATATGCATATTAGAGAGCTTATGATGAGCGGAAATAACCATTTCTTCTCCATGTTTAGGGACCCCATTAGCAAGCCTTATCATGGGTTCCAATCAATAAATTCTGCATTCCAAGTTTCCTTGCTCGCCCAATACATAACAAAACAGAATAATGAACGACCAATTGATCAAGCCTTTGAACTTGGATCAACACCTTCTTCAAAAAGACTCCAAAATTTTGACCTATAAATATAGCTGTTGAATCAAAACCAAAAATTAAACCCCGGTAAAACAAGAGATTGAAGCTAACTCAAGAATTGGAACCAATAACCAAAAAGCAATTATAAAAAAACTAAATGAATAACCAATGAAGATAGAGAAAGGGAGGTGGAAAAACATGACAGAAGAGACAGATAGGGTGCATCAAGAAAATCGACAAAAGGAAAATAAACAATTCCAAAAATCTTTGCCGTCAATGAGCTAACAGCTATACAATTTCTAGACAAATACATTGATGACACAGATAGTAGCGAAACTATGTCAAATCTTGGAATTATCTTTGACAAAGAAAACCTCTTTTTTTTTAAAAAGAGAGAGAGGGGTGGGGGAACAAACCCCAGCAATAGAATGCCATATCCAACACGAGATTTTCAGAATAAGTTAAAAAAAAAAAATTTATTGCATAACATGAGCAAAATAATCATCTGGAACAACCAAGTGGGCCAAAAATAATGCAAATGATACAAAACACAGATCAGAAATTCCAGCTTCAGATCATTCAATCAGAAGAACCATAGTATATGATACGAAATTATACGATATCACAAAACAACGCAGCTGAGCACGAAGCTCGGTAACGAAAATCAATGGTAGCAGAAACTGCATATCAGAAAAAGTAAAGTAACCCAATATAACTTACAACAGCACACATAACAGTAACACAACGCAATCAAGGAAAGAGCGGCAGACAAAAATACAGACGGAGAGAAAGAGCTCGTGATGTGGGAAGCCAAACCTGTTTTGTATGCGCAAAACACAAGAGTTTGTGCACGTTGAGGAAGATAGGGGACGGAGATAGAATTAACTACTATGAAAAAAAATGAAAGATTTAGAGAGAGAAAAACAATTGTAAATTGTAGATCTCTTTATTAAAAAAAAAAAAAAGATTCTTCCTTTATGTTTGAGTTATAAACAGAACGTGTTTGCGTGTGAAAGAAATCAGAGAAGTCGTTCGCTTTGTTCGCGGCTTGCAAGGCTTAAGGACTCTCTCTCTCTCTCTCTGAGCGAGCCGAGTTTTTGGAGAAAAATAACATGAAAATTGTAACAGATAACAGTATTGGAGATGATGTCGGACTCTTATTTCTGGAAACAAATACTAAACTTATCACAAGAATATGCATTGAACACTTTAAAACCGAACATCAACCGACTTCTCTTCATTAAAAGTTCCCGTTAAATTGCCATTTCTGCAAACATATGGTGGGTATTTGGATCATGGATTTAAAACGTTGTATAAAATTGTCTTGGACTAAAGGACAATATGGAGTACTGGGTTAGGGTCTTTTTTTTTTTTCTTTTTTGTTTATTTCATTTTGCAAATATTGTTTGATTTTTTTGTTAAAATTTAGCTATCAATCGATATAGATGGATACATGCACCTACAAGAAGTAGAACCAACATCAAGATAGGTTAATGGTTGTGGTACATATTCAAAGAGGCTGGAGGGTAATTGGAGTTTTGATCAAATAGCAATGCTACGTGTATTTATAATTTTACTTACAATTTTACGTATAACATTAATTTTATCAATTTTTTTAATTTTAAATTTCATAATTTTTAACATATCAATAAGTAACACGTCAAAATTATAATGCCCCGTTTGATATCCCCACGTTTCCAAGCACATTAAAATAACAGGAAAAAAAATAATAGAAATGATAGTAGAATCATGAGTACGCAAGTGTCGCGCAATCATTTTGAAAAAAGTGAATAGATATGAGACCCTCGTGAAAAAAATTAATTTTTTAATAATAGATCCTATTTTTTTTCAAATCGATTGTATGATACTTATACATTTTATGACTGCATATAGCAGTACTAAAAAAAAAACCCGAATGATGCCACTTTTTTTTTTTTTTTTGGTAGCATAAATCCAAAGGAAAAATAAAATTCTCAAATTCCATTAGTGTTTTATTGGATTCCCTATGAGATTTCAGGTGAATTGGATTGTGCGTTTAATCTTAATGTAAATATCTTTAAATATAATTATTTCGTCGAGTAAAATAAAAAATTATTTTATTCTCAAACCGGTTTGTAAAACATATTATTCACGTCACTTCAATGATAATATTTGATTTATAAAATTTAAATTTAAAATTTATGTACTTTAGATACTGACTGAATGTATTATTTTATAATAATAATTAAAAAATAAACAATTAAAAATTGGTGTGTCTTAGCTAAAATGTCCACGTACGCAATATGATTCATTCCATGAAGCATGAAATAACCAATATTGTATGATCATCATCACCACAAATAACTAAGGGTACTGATCATCCTCATTTATTTATTTATTTTATGGAGACAAAAACTATGTTGTTGGGAATAAAATAACCTATTTATATTAAAATGTTTAAATTATATAACCTTAAAAAAATGGATATTCACTCCTCATGATCTGAGCACTACTTATATTTTGATTGTTTGGTCCGACCAACCACTTGTCAAGCATTCTATTTTTATTTTTTTTCTTTTTTTTTTGTTAAAAAATTAATAATAATAAATAGTATGTTGTTCATAGTCTCGTAATTTTTTAATTCACAGTCTCGTCCTTTAATGGACAGAATTTATACCCAAGTGGCTTTCTCTTTTGTTAATCAAGGAAATGAAATAGGATTTGTAATACATCCGTCATTATTTATTCTCACATTTTATATTTATAATTTTTTTATAAAATGTAAAAGTATTTTTCATAAGATATATGAGCATTTTTCATAAAAAATGTAAGTAAATAATGATTGATAATATATATATATATATAATTAAGGTATTAAAATATTCAAATGAATTTCGAAAATAAAAGTGAACAACATTTATAAATTATAACATTGATTCAGATTTTATACAATTCTAAAGACTGACTTGACTCGATAAGAATAATTGCCACGCTTGATTCCCGATAATTGGATGCAATTATTAAATATTAAAAAAATATATAAATAGGGTTAAGGATAAATCTCAAATGCATAAATTTTTTATTAAAAAATGAGTCCCACCGAAAAAATGTAAGTTTTTCCCAATTTTTATAACAGAGTCTACTTTTTTATAAAAGATATGCTTGGAATTTATATATTTTTAATTTTGTATATATCATTATTAAAAATATATATTGTCAAAATGAGGAAATATAAAAAAAAAAATTAAATTTTACTATCTATTTTATCATCATTTTCTCGACATTCTTTAATATAATATTAAATTATTAGTCTAAGTTGAACATGACAAATAGTTTTCAATTATTTAATATCACACAATAAAATCTTATGAGAATTATAATAAAAAAAATAGTGTGTAGCATTATCCGAGCTATAGATGAGTATTTGAGAGTATTTAAATGTGTTTTGGACTTATATTTATGAAATTATTTTTTTATTATCATATGATATGTTATTAGAAGATTGAATATTATTTATTATATTTCACTTATGAATCTATCATATAATATTACGTCATGAAATGATGAAAAAATAAATAACGAATAAATTTTTTTATATTAAGAAATAAACAGTTTATTCAATTTCATTAAAGTCGTAAAACCGCGTCCAATTAATTTTTCATTCAAAGAATAAGACCCCTTCTAAATAATTCTAAATTATCGTGCGGTTTGCTCATTGTTGACCAGCATTCTTAGGTAGGGAGACCGAAAGATTTTCTCAGATGGTGACGTCATGTATTACCGAATCATTCCGTAGCCGGATGTTACGTCGTTATTTAGAGAAATGCTATAAATTATAATTTTATCTTATTTGTATTTTATTAAATAAAATATTTTATTTTATTTTATCGTTCTTAATGTTGTACCAAAACCACCCAAAATCACACCCAAACACAAGATAGAGACAATATATAAGTGGTTCGGCAATTTGCCTACGTCCACTGTAGCAAAAACAATAAATTTCAAAGTGTTTGTACAAAATATACAAACTCCAATAAGATTATTTCTATCTCTACAAATGACCCTTTTCTATGTCCCACACAGATACTGTTTCGTTTACAATATGATCTCTTTTTATAGGAGAAGGTTCATGAGACAAACAAACAATAAAAGTGGCTGTAAGAGACAAACATGATATTTTAGAGACAAGCTTGATATTTTCAGATAAGCCTGATATTTGGAACAACTATCTAAGTTTGTTAATGAGCTACTGTTCATACTTGGGTTGATATTTAACACTTAAATTATATATTATTTTTATAGAAGATAAATTTAAAGAAATTATTTATATAGAGTGATGGTTTTTTATAAATCATTTTATAAAAAAAATACTTATAATTTAAAATATAATTATATGAAAAATATTGTAACCTATATATTTTGAGATGATCTGAATTGACCAATTGAGATACGTACAAAAAGCTACGTGTGGGTCCCCCCATAGGACAAAAATACAATAATTTAATTTGGGCCGACTCAATTAGAAAGAAGAAGGAAAAAAGTAGGACCGAAATTTATTAGGCGGACGGTTTGATATTCGACTCTATTAAATAGAGTCTATTCAACTCTGTGATGTGTCGAGTTTATTATTCTAGTTAGCTGTTGGGGACATTTGCGTGATGAGTCAGTCATGCGTACCATCCTATTTTAATAAAAACTAGGCTTAATAATATAAACATATAAAGCATGATATTGGCACGTTAAACTTTTTTTTAATTATTTTAATAAAATTTATAGACGTGTTCTTAACATTAACATGTTTATAATTTAATGAAAGATTAATGATATTTGAAGTATTAGGACTTGCAAATCCTATACACTTCTTTTAAAAAAAATAGATAAATTAAAATTTATATAAAAAAATTATTTTTTTAACGACGGATCTTACTATTTTTTAAAGATAGTATATTGGACTTGAATACTATACAATTATATCACACAGAATGACTTTTTCTTTTTTTATAATATTTGGAATTATTTTTACTTTAGTCTTCGTTTGATTCCTAAATTAATCTCAACTTATCACTATAATTTTTTCAAATTTTAATATAAAATATAATAAATAATTCAATTTTTTCAAATCTTAAATAATAATAATATTAAAAATAATATTATAATAATATTTTAACATCTCCACTCAACTCAACTCAGTTAAACATACAAATGTACGGATTAAAAAATGAGATATTTTAATTATGGGTAAAATATCCCACTTATTTTTATCAAGAATATTTTAATAATTTAATGAAAATAATTAATTTCACCTATCAATTTCATCGTATTTAGAAAAACAAATAATTAAAGTGCATCCTATTACATAGATTGGTATCATCTCTAATATTGGAATTTGGAAGGATCTCATTGCTTAATCTTGGTGAGTGTGGCGCCCATCATGTCAAGTTGGCCCACGAAGTTGTATGGTAGAGTATGGACGATGGACCAGTCGTAGCTTTTACCAATTAGGTTGGGGATCGGAATAGGATTGAGCCCAGCATGCAGGTGAGTCTTTGTTGTCGGCCCTAATCCTTCTGATATCGGATTGCCGCCGGATCATTCCATCTATTTTCAAGAAATTATATTTGCAGTTAAAGAGTGCGTAAATATCGCACTTATTTTTTTATAAGCAAATATGAGATTGACGTAAAAAAATTTAATTTTTTTAATAAATATTTCTTTTTTCAAAAATAATAAGTGACATTTACATAACTCATAACTATATATAATGTTACTGGTACTAGCCCACAATTGAGCACCAGAGCTACTCATAAGAGCGTGCCAAATAGAAGAATGCGATGAGCTACCGTCTTTCCCGCTGCCATCTTCGGTGGATGGACCCCTAAATGAAAGAGAAGGCATTAGATAGAGCAGCAGTCTTAATTTAGATCTGGACTTGATTTATTGGGCCCAACTCCCCTGGGTTACAGTTTAGTCTTGTGCAAGTTCAACGACATCCAGACCCCCAAAAAAAAAACAAAACAACATTATCGTAACTACCTTTGAATGTTGTTAATTGTCGAATTGAATGGTTTGCTTCAGGCAACAATACCGGTATAGTGAGTGGCTACCCTTGCGGAAAGTACAAAGTTGGAAGGACTGGTGAATTTAAGAAGGCCTTTAATTAGGACCCAAAATTTAGGATGTGATGGGTTCAATTCATGCACTTTCTTTCCTATCTCTATATTCTGTTAGAATTACATCTTCTATCCCATTTTTCTCATAATTGTTTAAATTTTAAAAGGAAAATAGAGGATATAAATTTTTTTTTTAAATCACATTAAAATATTATAATAATGATAGTTTAATTTATAAGAAAAAATATTCCATCAAGTGGAGGGACATATGAAATGGACATCATATTTATTGTTCGCTTAATATTATTTTAAATATTTATACATATAATAATAAATGTTGTATGACTCAATTTATATATGAGTGATGTTAGGCTACTGCCAATCGCTAGGTAAAATTTTTATTTTTATTTTATTTTTTCATATTTAAACATTTTAAAAAAATCAATACAGTAATAATTACTTCTTTAATAAATAAATAAATAAGTCGAAATAAAAGAAGAGAGAATGTACTAGTATTTTTTTTTGTGAAATTCTATTTGTAGTCTCCACTTAAGGACTGTATGTGCAAGCTCTTTATTAAATAAGAAAAAATATCATTTTAAGAGGGATAGTTTTGTAATTTTAAAAAATTTTAAAGATAAAATTATCTAGATTTGTATTACAATCTTCAACTGGAGATTGTATCTAGCATTGCTTTTTTTCTTTATGTACGGTTTTTATTTTCGAAAGTAAAAATTGAATCAATAAATAACATTCAATAAAATAAAATAAAATAAAATAAAAATGATTTTTTTTTTTTTTTTTTTCTTTTTAGGGGGCAACTTTGACTACAACTGGCAGCTTGTATGGAAATGCCAAAAAACTAGCAGACTGTATCCCACCAGAAAACGACGGAGTTTACACTGCAGATTAGATATGGAAGTCCATCTTGGGTCTCAATAATTTTTCGATTTGTAATTTCCTTAACGCAGTAGGGGTAGTCTTGTACTTTTATGATGTTACCCTTCCAATCTTATCAGGTACTCTCGTGATCATCGAGCTAACGTGTCCCGATCCGACGCTGAATAGAACACGTGCTTGTTTACGAGGATGTTGATATTGCCAATCACAAGGGTAGCAAATGACAGACAAAGAGACGAGCGTCGTCGCTGTACATTCCAAAATATCTCAAATATGGTAAAATTAAATAAGTGATGTTCTTGAATTTTCAATTCCATTTACAAAATGGTAAAATTGTTATTTTGGGGAATATGTAATAACAAAAGCATTCATAATTATTTGGCCTATAATTTTTTAATTTTACTTTATTTAGCATATTGAACTATAAATATTCTTTAATTATAAAATGAATTTTGCTATAAAT
The DNA here is from genome assembly GCA_022457165.1 of Juglans mandshurica. Lineage (NCBI taxonomy): Eukaryota > Viridiplantae > Streptophyta > Magnoliopsida > Fagales > Juglandaceae > Juglans > Juglans mandshurica. The sequence goes on from CM039622.1 coordinate 34,802,571, forward strand.
AAGCTACTATTCACCCTCACATTTCATACCTGATAATTTTTTTTTTACATAAAATATGAGGTGTGAAATAATAAATAGTGATTGATAAAAATAATTATTTTTATAAAATTTATATGATGTGTCATATTAAGGATCATGTTACCTGCCATCCCTTTTATAATCCTTCCGGACAAATATCAATAAAAAAAAAAATCTTTCATTTTTTTGCAACCTTTTATTGTGATCATATTTGAGAAACATTGATAAAAAGTCATTTTCTTTTAAGGAGATTATAAGAATATATATATATATATATATATAATTATTTATAGTTATAAAGAAGGGTTGTAAAATGAGATGTCAAGTATTAAATGTTATTTTAAGACTTTTATATCAAACATACATAATTTAATTTATAAGATTTAAATTTTATTTTTTAAATTAAATTATGTAATGTGTATAATGTGTGGTGTATGGTGTGTAGTGTAGAGGTCTTAAAATAGATTTTTTTTTTAAAATTTATTTTATCTTTAAATCTATGGATGAAGAAAAAAAGTCCCGACTTAAAAAAAAGCATTTTTAAAGAAAAATCCATGATATATTTATTTATTAAAGAGCTCCAAGAAAAAAGCTATTTTTCTAGAGTAATTCTACGTACAACCGTGAAGTGCATAATCGTTTTAAAAAAAAGTAGGGTCTATTATTAAAAAATTAATTTTTTTTATGTGGATCCCATATTTTATTCATTTTTTCAAAACGATTACGCGACGGTTACACAATTCACAATTATAAATATATTTTCTTATACATAATTCATAATTGTAAATATCGTTACTCTTATGAAAATCGAAGTCACAATTTAAGAGGTTCTTTTCCTTTTCTTCAAGAAATAAAAGGGTCCTGCTACACGACCGTTGGTTTTATTTTCTGATTTTGACAGTTAATGTATTTTTATTTTTTTAATAATAAATAAGAGACAACCTAACATTTTCCTTTTTTTTCCTTTACTTATTAGAAAAATGAGTAATTCTACATACAACTGTGAAGTGCGTAATCGCTACGTAATCGCTTTGAAAAAGAGTGAGGTCCACTATTAAAAAATTAATTTTTTTTATGTAGATCCCATGTTTTATTCATTTTTTCAAAGCGATTACGCGGCGGTTACGCAATTCACGGTTATAATTATATTTTCTCAATTATAAAATGAAAAAAAAAAAAAAAAATCAACAGCGGCTAGTCTACATTTGTAACCGCTGCCAGGACAACGGTAGTTCAGACTTTTCTTTAAAAAAATAAAAAGAGAGAGAAAAAATCTGCTGGTGTATATAAGATTGCGAAATTTGTCTGGAAATAGAGAGAGAGAGAGAGAAAATTGGGTCGGAGACAAGAATTGGAAACGAGATCTAAACCCTTTACGTTTTCTTTCTTTTTGCCCAAACTCCAGAATTGGGCGTCCTTTGTTTTTTGTCAAATATAGGATCTTCTCCTTCACATCTCGCTCTCTCTCTTTCACTGATTCAGTTTCTTTTTATTCCAGGTAAATAACCTGTCTTTTGCTCTTTTCATTTCTTTGTAATCTTTATCCAGGTATTTCTCTACTCATTTTCAATCTTCATCAGATTGGTGTTTTCTTTCTTTCCATTTCTTGGCTGATCTGTATTGATCTTGATAATTGAGGGTAATGAGATTGCATTCGTATCATATATTGCGGAGCTTGCTTAATTATTTTTGTGGGATTTGCTTTTGCATGCCTGGCTCGTTTGGTGCGAGGCTTGATCTTTATAAAGCTCTTGTCTTTATTCAATGTTCGCGTCCTTCTGATTACAGTTCCTTTCTGCACCCGTTTCTTTTCCCCTTAAATTTGTTTCATTTATGAACGCTTCTGTAAAGGGCTGATTGGATGTAACATGCATGTACGTATATCATATTCCTCTTTGGGTGTTTAATTGCTTTTTGTCTGGTTCTCCTTCTTATGTTGTTTGGATGGTCGTTGAAGCTTTTGGATGCCCATGTACTGTGAATAACGGCGGGATTTCGATCTAGTACTTTGCACCTTTTTCTTTTGGGTGTTCCAGATTTAAAGATCTCTGTTGAAAACGTGAAAATTTTCGATCTTGTTTTTCTTTTTTCTTTGTGTTTAGCTTATTATTCTTACAATCGTTTCCAGTGGTGAATGCACGTGCTGCTAAGCATTTTGACCAATTTAATAAGAAAATCTGCATAGCATATAAATTTGGAATGGTCTAATTTATTCAGTAAATGAGTGTTCCTATTTTTCACGTGCTTTGTCCTTGTCATTTCCATCAGGTCTGTGGTTTTGAGGCTATTTCTGTGGTGAACCATGGCTGTTGAGTTTGAGGGGTTTGAGATGGTCCAAGGACCAGTGGAGACTGTAACTGAAGGAGACATTACTGTTTTGCCTGGAAAGGATAATGGCAAATTGGATCAAGAGCCTGGTCTCAACCATCCCATAAAATTTGGCTCGCATGGAGATGAACCAGTTAAAGGAGAAGGAAATGACGTTTCTGACGCCAACTTCCCAAAGGATGCAGTCGACGAGTGGCCTGCACCTAAGCAGATCCATTCTTTCTATTTTGTCAGGTACAGACCATATGATGACCCGAAAATAAAAGCCAAAGTTGATCAGGCTGACAAAGAGATTCAGAGGAAAAATCAAGCCCGATTTCAGATCACTGAAGCACTAAAGGCAAAGAGGGTAGGTTAGAGTACTTCATAACGATAATTTTATACTGTGACCTCATTAGTATATTTGTGCTATAGATATTAGTATTCTGTTAGTATTACATTTCATTTCTTGAGGAACTATTTCTGGTTGGAATATTGTTCCAATGCTTTGAAAGCCAATAGATTTAGAACCCCAGAATTGGGGCCTTAAAAACAGACACCCATATCAGATTAACTATCTTGCTACAAGAGATAATTGGAAACAGGCGATACTTATATATTAAAGAAAAGATAATTGGAAACAGGAGATCTCGAGAATGATTTTCAGAGACAATATTCTTGAACTTCCAATTAGTGTAACACATTGAAGTTGTGCTTGGACTACTTTTTTAAAGAATGATTTGATTTATGACCTTCTCAAAGTTATTTTGCAACAAATTTTCTGTTCTATTTCTTTTTCTGCAGTCGGATCGAGCAGAGTTGATTTCTCAGGTTAGAGCTTTGAAAGATGACAACCGGCAGTTCAGGACAATCTTGGATGAGAAAAGAAAGGAGATCGAGCCTCTGCAACAGGCTCTTGGCAAGCTGCGCAATGCAAACACGGGTGGTCGGGGTGGTGGTTTATGTTCGTCTGAGGAAGAGCTTAATGATGTTGTATGTTTTATTTTCTTCCCATGTTTTGTAAGATGTTGAATTTACCAGTTTCTTCTTGAGCTATAGTGGTCCTTGATGCCTTCTATTCTCTTATTTTCTTACTTGATTTGTGGAGTCAGATCCATAGTTTGAAGTACCGCATACAACACGAAAGCATTCCATTGACTGAGGAAAAACAACTCCTTAGAGAGATCAAACATCTTGAGGCGACAAGGGAAAAAGTTATCGCTAATGCTGCTATGAGAGCAAAGATTCAGGATTCATTGGGTCAGAGAGAAGCCATTCAAGACCAGGTTAAAGTAAGGCAATGCTTGTTGGAATTGTGTGTTTTGGAGCTTATCCAATACTAATTTGTACTAACTATATGTAAAACTATACATTTATTTGTAGCTTATAGGTGGTGATTTGGATGGAGTAAGAAAGGAGAAACAAGCACTTCAGGCCAAAATTAAGCAACTTGACGATGCACTAAGGGCAATAGACAATGACATTAATTCTTTAACGGAGGAACTAAAGGTTGTCTCCCAAAAGAGGGACAAAGCGTATGAAAGCTTTCATCAACTCAGAAAACAGCGTGATGAGGGGGTAGGTTTGTACTTTGTTGCAATGCTTGTAGATCCTTCTTTGTTTTCGCACGCTAGTGTGTGTGGACCTAAAGAGGACCGTGCTTACTGTTGTACACATCCTGAAAATATCTGAAGTCTCCTTGGTCCAATTAGGAAAGTTAACTAGTTTGATCCGGGGTCCTCAATTTTTGGCAAATGTGCATACACAGTGATATTGAATACGTTAAAGCTCTCAGCTAACATAAATTTGGTTCTGTATGCAAGAAAAGAAAAGAGCATTTGGATCACGACGTGCACACTGCACACTCGTACAAAAAGCATCATCTCACAACTTTTCTGGTCGTGTGTTTAGTAACATGACTTGTTTATAAGTATTTTGAAGTTGTAAAAGAACAGTTCAATGGCCAGATAGTGATAATCGTTCTGTTTTGGTCCTTCGTGGTATAGAAATGTGGAGTCATCTTCATTAGCTTTGTAGCTTTCTTGACCATGATTATGTTAAGTTTAGGTTTCTAATGTAGTCAGTAATTTTGCATTCAATTTTAAACTGATATTATCTCATATTTCAGAATGCGTACTTTTACCAAAGCCGTACAGTCTTGAACAAAGCACGGGAGCTTGCTGCAAAGAAAGATATTACCGCTCTTGAGGAACTCACACATTCAGAGGTTGGTTCAGTTAGTGTTCTTTTGTCAAGAACATCACTTGAAGTTGATCCTAGATTTGTACTCTAATGTGTTATATTGATCTATTCTGCATTAGGTCGAAAGTTTTATGTCTCGCTGGAGCAGTGACAAGGCTCTAAGGGATGATTATGAGAAAAGAATTTTGCCATCATTAGATAGTCGCCAACTGAGTAGGGATGGACGGATGAGGAACCCAGATGAGAAACCTTTGGTGGTGTTGGAAGAACAAACATTCTCTGAAAGAGAGACAGTGGCAAAAGCTAGTTTGAAAGAAGTAAAGGAAGATTCCAAATCCCCTTCACAGGATACTTTGCTCAGCCAAAAGCCTCAGAAGGAAACCAAAATTAAAGCAGCACACCCAAAATCCACCTTGGAGCCTATTAAAGCAGAAGACAAGGAGACCTCTGGGTTAGAAGAGATTCAAAAGGACACTCCTGCCAAGGAAAATGAAGTTGATGCAGCAAAGTCCAAGGAGATGAAAAGAGAAGAGGAAATGGCAAAAGCTAAACTGGCCATGGAAAGGAAGAAGAAGTTGCAGGAGAAAGCCGAAGCCAAACGAGCTATTAGGATTCAGAAGGAAACTGAAAAGAAGCTTAAGGAAATTATTAACTTACTGTATTTTCATCATTTCTGGTTTACTATTTCTGTTTGTTGTGGGGCTTAGAATTGACACATCTTCTCCAATTAACTTATCTCAGGAGCGTGAAAAGAAAGCAAAGAAAAAGGCCTCAGGTTCCGCGCTTACTAGTGATCCTGAAGAACCGGCAGAAGCAGTGTCAGAGGTTGCAGAACCAGAGAAGGTAGATGAAAATGTTGAAGCTCCAGTTTCAGGAAAGGAAAAGTTTCCAAAGGTGAATACTATCAGACCCCGGAACAGATCTAAAGGACCGGATTCTGCTCCCAAAGTAGTCCTGAAACGTAAGAAGCCCACTAACTACTGGATATGGGCTGCTCCTGCTGCTGTGTTTGCCTTGCTGGTGCTGGTGCTTGGGTACTACTATCTTTTCTAAAAGGCGACTTGGAACCAAGTAGAAAGAGCCATGAACCAGTTTCTATGCTTGTGCCCGTGTGAGTTGCTAGGTTCGTAGTCCTAAAGAATTAAGTTTATTCCCGTTCGTTACATCCCTTTTTCAGGGGATGGGGACACTAAATCATAATGTTGCAGGTAGCTCAGTCAGAAAGAGAGAAGCTACTACATACATTTAGTTTGACTGTATGAACTTTCAAATTTTGACTCTTGATCAAATTTCACGAATGTTTTCTTGAATCCATGAACTTGCTTTCATTGAAGCTCTATTTTGTTTGGAATTGGGTCTGCCCTTACCAAGTGAGAATTGATGCTCTGGTATTGTGACAGGTTTTTACTGTGTGCATGATTCCATAACCTGGAAAAAGAAAATTGAAAATTTACCTTTAGAACCGTACTTGCAATCCCCTTAATAAAAGTGAAAAAACTCACTTTTTTCTAAAGAGTCCTGCAAGAAGTCGGAACATGGAGACAGAAGCCTCCAATTCAAAATGGAATCGGAAAAGATATCATGCAGCTTTAGAAAACATATAAAGAGAAAAGCAAAGAGGCAGAAGGCGGCGACTCTGAGATTCATCAAAATTATCAAAAACCTTGAAATCTTCGACAAACAAATTTAATAAGAAAAATTATTTAGATATTTTATAAAGTCACACTATTATAAAGTAGATTTAATATATAATTTTTTTTTCTTATCAATTACTATTCACTACCTCATACCTTATGAAAAACATCCTATGAAAAATATTTTCACACTCTATAAAAAAAATATAGATGTGGAACGTGGAAGTGAATAATGGATAATGCATACCATTTCTCTTAATATATATTACGAAATCACACTATTTTGTAAGTTTGTATTTATAAAAAAAAAAATTGTGATTGTAACACTTTTTAAAATAAAATATCTATAAAACTATATATTTTTTTAAATTCAGAATTTTCATAAATAAAAAGTGAAAAATTACGATAGTTTTTTTTTTTATTAATTCGTTGCTGATGCCATCCATATACATACGAGTGTGGTTACTCTGCCCCCACTCTTACTGTTGATTTTTTTTTTTAATTTTATATTTTTTTAATATATTTAAATATTTTAAAAAAATAAAAATATATATCAACACATTTAAAATCATTTTCTTAATCACTCAATAAAACAAAAAAACAAAAAATTTTGACCTGCGGTCAGAGCGGTCAAATTGGAGACGCAAACTAGTTGTATTCTATACATTATACGATGCTGGTACGGCGGTGTCTCTGGTCGGTACAAGTGGGAACCACAGCGGAGTTCTGATGTGGCAAGAATATCTGACCGAGTGAATTTTATTTCTTCCCTTGTACGCACACTGAACAGTGGCCATGGCTGCCACTATCGGCTTCGCAGCACCGTGGGTTCTAAAAAAAGCAGCGAATGGTTTTGCTCGTTCTTATGTTCCTCTTATCAACAGCACGTTCTCTCCCTACAAAACCCTCCGTTCTTTTCCTTTCACCTCTCCTCTTACTTTTCCAGGTGAGTGGCTTTGGGATGGTTCTCTTTGTTACTTTGTATCACTAATGGAAGTTTCTTAGGTCTATTTGTGCTATACTATATTCTTGGGATTTTCGGATTCCCATTTAGCTAAATGGTTGAAAAACGTCATATTTTTTGTGCATTGTAGACAGTTTATGTGAACTTTGGTGGTCTGGTGTTAAGTCACCATCTGAATGCAGGGGTCACCTTGCATTCAAATCCTGTTAATAATCTAATAAAAAACAACAACAACCATGCATAAAAACGTAACATTACCTCTAAAGATGGTAAATTGACAAAATGGGGGAATGCTGTTTGATAAAAACCCTGACTTAAATTTTGCAGAAAATCTGCTTATTCAATCCAAAAACTTGTAAAACGTGCCAAGCTGTTCAAGTATCGGGTTTGTATAAAAAAGCGGCCAACCTCAGTTCAGCAGTACGTACTCAAAAATAAACTTTCATCAAGAATAAGGAGGCCCTTGGATGGACTTTATCCATACTGCCCATGATACCACTAATCACCTCAGGTCCTTCCTTAGAACTGTTTGATTTAATGGCTAACATATAAATGATTTTTAAGAATCTCTAGAAATTCATATCAAGGGTCAGTATGTGTAAACCATTTCAAAAGACCAATAATTTTATTATAGTTCTGACCAACTCGAGGTTTCCTACAACAACCATATTGGCACAGACCTTATCTGTTGAACACTCTATTGAATGATGAGTAGTTAAGGCCTCATTGATCACCTGTGGGATTGAATACTAGCAAAGTGATAAAAGCAGGCAAGACTTGTGTCTTGCTTTACTACTTTAATATGTGAAAGCCTGTTCACATGTTTCCCTTACATTCGATGGATTCTCTATCTTAGAAGCTAATTTTTTTTATTTGAAAAAGTACAATTTGCACCCTCAAACTATCAGGTGTGTAATACTTTGCACCAAAACCTACCCCCAAACTGTAAAAATTGCAATCTGCAACCCACGTTTTTTTTATCGGTAAGATTATATCATCAACATTGTGCCACGTCACTTGTTTTCTGTACATCTTAAAGGCCAGAATTGGACGATTTTTTTTTCCAGTCATGGTAATTGGAGGGTATAATATGTTTGTTTTTGTTGTTTGGGATGCAAGTGTAAACCATTTGGTAGTTGGAGGTGCAATGTTTATTTTCCCCATTTTATTTTCGTATCTCATGATATGTTTTTAACAGTTTGGATGACTGTAATATAGCTTCAGGATTATGCCATGTAGCACAAGCCATAAGGGGCGATGATAAACATGCTATTGAAGAAGTGAAACATATTCTAGAAATGGTATTGTGTTAATTTTTGCTAAATACATCATATTAAACTTTCCGTCATTCTTTAAAAGTGGTACCGATTTACAAATCTGTTTTGCATTTTTTGGAGGCTAAACGAGCATCATCTAGAAGAGAAGTTCTCCATACCAATTTTCTTACCCCTCCGGTTCTTAAGGAGTCAATGCTCACATTGGAAAAACTAGCTGACATTAGAGCAGTTGCTCAGGGAGGATACCCTCAGGTTGGACTGGAATAGTTCTGGTTTACTTTGTGTATATCATATATATATATATATATCACCTTGTCCCAGGTAGATTTTCAAATTGTGAAATTATCTAGGCTGAGCGTTGCCGGATTTCTATTGGACATCCTGACGTACTAACAAGTGATCCAGATGTAGTTGCAGCATTGAGGTATGTCATGTAGCAGCTTCACCATTCTTCACAATGCATATGTTATTTGAAAACATTACTTATAGTTTGTTAATGGATATCTTTCCAGTGTCACGGGGAATTTTGCATTTCAACCTTGTTCTCATGGTGACTACCTTGGTGCAATTCTTGGTACAGGGATTGCCAGGGAGAAGCTCGGAGATATTATCTTGCAGGTATCATCTGGATTTTCCTTTATAGCTTCTAGGGATCCAATCACTTTGATAAGTATGCAAGTTCGTAAGATTAGAATTAACAAAATGATGGTGCTGAACACATCCTTGTTTGAAGCATGATACTTATATTGTTTCTGGATATATGTAGGGTTTAATGGGCTGTCAGTTTGACTGCAGTACTTACTATAAAGCTCTTAGTTTTGGGACTCCATTTTGTTGATTGATCATGTTCCTATTTCCAAATTAGAAAGTACAACCATCTCTGATATTCAGACCCTATTTCGGTTTGGGAAAAAGAAAAATACATATAATCTTTTATTTGACCGCTGGCCATTTCTAAAGGGCATCATTGAGCAGAGCCTGGTTATCTATTGTTTTTCCTTGCTAAATATTCACTGCCCAGGGAGAGAAGGGAGCTCAAATACGCATCGCCCCAGAACTCTCTGACTTCTGTTATATCCTCATTAGACAAGGGTATAGTTGAGTGGATTTTGAGTTTCGTTTTTATTGTTAAAATTTTCACTGCCCAGGAAGAGAAGGGAGCTCAAATCGTCATTGTCCCTGAACTTGTTGATTTTGTTATATCCTCATTAGACAAGGTACTCTTTATCTCTGCTGTGTTTCTGATGATACTTCTCCATTTCAATAGAGTTCCAATATGATAATTATCCTTTATTTTAGGTTTTATTATAATATGAATCAATAAACTAATCACTTGATCTTTAAATTCCTGTGATCAGATTAGATTAATTGGTTCTATAATTGATTTCACATATCATGAATTAATAAGCTGTCCCCCGACTATGGTTTTTATGGCAACAAATTCAACTGTGCACAGCATACTGCAATATGTTATTTTATTGTAGTAAAAAGTTCTAGAATGAGAAGAAGTTGTGCCGTACATTTATATTGCGACAGTCAAAAGATTGGGACAGGATGGGATATATTGGCCACGGGTCCCTAATAGGAGCAATACAGTCCTTAGTTGCAAAGTAGTTGTGGTTGTGATGCCTTTTCTTCTTGCAGGTTGGTAATGTTTCAGTCTCTTGCACGAAGATACCTTTAATATCTCTTGATTATGAACCACCAAGGTTGCAAATCATCACCTTGCAAATCATTCTTGTTTCAGTCTATAAATGCTTCTCCTCTTGCATAGGCTTAAACGGAGTTTGTTCTCTTGGCAGGACTCAGTCATTTAAAACTGTAGAAGCATCACTACGGGTCGATGCTCTAGGCAGTGCTGGATTTAAGATTTCGCGATCAAAACTTGTTGACTCAATAAGGTAAAACCTTGTATGTTAATGTGAAATCTATCACTTGAATATATTATTATCTCTATGCTTTGAAATAGACACGGTATATTAGATTTTATAGGATTCTTATGTGGTTGGTTGCACTGGGTGGCTGTGATGTTCTGGATTCCAGAAGGCGTGTATGCTTTAACCTGACATAGACCACAAAACCTTATTTTTACTAGTTGGGTTGCCTGCTTGAAATTGCTAGCCTTGTGTGATAATAGAAGTTTAAGAATTTGAAGTTATCTATCTGTGCAGTAAAGGGGAGGTGCGTGTCAATTGGAGCCCTATTTCTAAAAACAACACCATTCTCAGGACTGGTGATGTTGTCTCGGTTAGTGGAAGAGGAAGATTAAAGGTGAGTTGTTAAATTCGACTGAAACCACTACTCGATAGAATGGCTTTCCTCGAGTATCTAGCCAAGCATTTCTGATGTTCGGATCTACTTTGGAAAGGTAGGAGAAATAAAGACTACACGCAAGGGAAAATTTGAAGTAGAGCTCATTCGATATCTATAAGACTTGGCAAGAAGTAAACTCTCTGAATCATTTTCATGGAATTCATTGTTCTCTTACAAGTGACATGTCCTCCGCCTTCCTTGGACTCCGGACTTTCGATCTCTATGCCGCGAAGTGGTTTCCCTGTGAGAGCAGAAGCTGTATCAACTTGGAACATTATTAGCAAGCTTCAATGTTAACATTTTGGTGGGTGAGGGCTGGAGATAATGAACAACATATTGCAATTGTAGCATTGACTACCATAAAAATATTAATTAACTGGAAAAAAAAAAGAAAAAAGAAAAGAAAACCGTCCTTGCCAAATAAAGGCCTTAAATTCTATAAAATAAAAAAGTCACGAAATAAATATATTTTGGTGAGATTTTTTTGAGAAGTAAACATTTCTCTAAAATTAGTTCTTGGTAGAATGTGGTGTCAACATCTGTTCTGACAATATATGATTGGTCCACGATCGGTCTTGGTGTACGGGCCTCTATTTTTAGGTTAGTCTCATTTCAGGTTTTACAAGGAGCCAGCTGGCCCGGATCTGTTTTTTGGGCTAGGTTTGCTTAAGCCCAACTCAGATTGGATTTGAGTATTTTTTTTTAAGAGTAATGCTAAAGAGAAGCCACTATAGTAGTGCACACTCTGCACTCATTGTGTGGTTGCTTCTAGTTTATTGTTCTCAACACTCACTTGGGGAGATGTGTGGTCTAGATGATGCCACATCATATATACAAAATGGATGCTTCCAATAGTGGCTTCTATCTATATTTATGCTTTTTTTAATTAGTTAATTTTAAAGCCCAATTTGCAAATTGAATACCTTAAATTTAATTGGATATTCAAGTTATTATTTATCCATTTTAAACTTGGAGAGCTAAATTTAAAATAGGAGTAATGGTACTCACATAATATATTTTACAAAGAGCCGGGCTACTCTGCCGAAGCTTGCTCAAGTCTGCATGGCACTTTTAGATTTTTTTTCTTCATTTTTTTTCACATTTTTTTAATATTTTTAAATATTTTTAAAAAATAAAAAAAATACACCAATAAACTTAAAATTACTTCTTTCATCATTCGGTAAAAAAAAAATTACCGAGCAGTCAAATCGAGCGATACATTTGGGACGGCATAGTAGCGTTTTTCTTTTACAATATATATTGTAAAAAATAAGGATATTTTGGTAAAATAATATTTCTTTTACAAGTTAGTTTATAAAAATAACATTCTTTTTAAAATATTATAAAAAGTTACCTGTGTTTATTTTTCAATTTCAGGGAAAAAAAGAAAGAAAGAAAGAAACTTCTTGCAAAAATAAATAACAGAAAGGCACTTTCCCAACCCAACGGCCTCATGAGCCAAATTCAAATTCAAAAACCTGTCCGTATCTCCAAGTTCCAACTCCAATGGCCACCTTTCTCACCACGCCCACCAAGACCCCGTACGACAAGCCCGCCTCCGCCATGTCCCGCAAACACCTTCACCCCAAATGTGCTGACTCCTCCTCCTCCGCCGCCGCTCGATCCTCTCGTTTTGAGGCCTACAACCGTCTCCAGGCGGCCGCGGTAGCTTTCGGTGAGAAACTCCCGATCCCAGAGATAGTGGCCCTGGGCGGACAATCCGACGGCAAGAGCTCACTCCTCGAGGCCCTCCTTGGGTTCCGCTTCAATGTCCGCGAGGTCGAGATGGGCACCCGCCGCCCGCTCATTCTCCAGATGGTCCACGATCCCTCCGCCCTCGAACCCCTGTGCCGCTTCCAGGTCTTTACGGCTTTTAAGAGTTGCTCAATCTGATTGTTTTTTTTTTCGGGCATTGAGAATTATCAATGAGTGTTGAGTTAGTTTCTGATTCATATCTGATAGACTCTACTTGCTTTTTTATTAAAAAACGTAAATACATGAAAAAAAGATGGAAGTTGGACGGACTTAAACGATTCATGCTGAAATAATCGGCTTCTAGTTCTCTGAAATGAATGGATAATCATGGAAGCCATATAACTGGGTCTAGAGCACAAATAAGAGGACTGTTAAAATAATAGTTGAGCGATTAAATTCAGCATTTCTTATAATCTTAACCTTCTGAGACAAGTGATAATTCAACTTTTTCAGTGCTTTATCTCACACTCTTATTCTTAGTTTGGTTGTGCAGAAACTGCTGGAAATTGAAAGAGACAAATGTGAATTGACAAAGTGCAGAAACTTATTATTATTCTTTTTAAAAAACTGGGTGGATCAAGTAGTCTCCTATTTATTTCTCGGTGATTAACATCAGATACCATAGGAATACAAGCATCATGTTTTCAGATATCGAAAATGGAAAATTTGTAGGTTAGGCTGCTTTTGGATATATTTTGACTTGGTGTTATGGTAATGAATGCTATTGCAATCATCTTTGCGTGGTGGTTTGCTTTGTTCCTTTGTTTTGCTATCTACTTTCTTCTTGCTGTAATGTTTAATTTACAAATGTTCTGAAAACTGAGCATTGAAAACAGGAGGAGGATTCTGAAGAATATGGCAGTCCTGTTGTTTTGGCATCTGCAATTGCAGATATCATAAAGTCCCGAACTGAGGCACTTTTGAAAAAGACTAAAACTGCAGTTTCTTCTAAGCCAATCGTGATGAGAGCTGAATATGCACATTGTCCTAATCTCACCATTATAGATACCCCAGGCTTCGTTCTTAAGGTGGCAATATTCTATATAGATATTGAGTTAATAAATGTTGGAAATTATCTTCATCTTACACGAATTCTTGTTTTGAAACTTCGTTGGCAGGCAAAGAAGGGAGAACCGGAAAACACACCCGAGGAAATTATTACAATGGTGAAGTCATTGGCTAGTCCTCCCCATCGCATTCTGTTGTTCCTTCAACAGAGTAGTGTGGAATGGTGCTCGTCATTGTGGTTGGATGCCGTTCGAGAAATTGATCCAACTTTTAGACGGACAGTAGTTGTGGTCTCCAAATTTGATAATCGTCTCAAGGTACAAACTTATGGTTTTATTGAGCGTCTCCAATATGAAAACCTAAGCCAACTATAAAAGAGATATCCATACAGATCAAAGAATGCCTCTATTTGTATTTTCAATGGACTGTCAATGAAACAATTTAAGTCTCCTTATGCTGTTGATATTTTCTGTAGTGATGGTACGATTAAATGAAGATATTTGTTATCAGTGTATGGCGGAAGTTAATGGTTTTGCGGGTGTCATTATAATATGGTCTGAAATATGGTTTTTGGATATCTATAAATGCAGGAGTTCAATGATAGGTGGGAAGTGGACCGATATTTGAGTGCAAGTGGCTACCTGGGAGATAGCACGCGCCCATTTTTTGTAGCCTTGCCAAAGGACAGGAGCACCATTTCAAATGATGAATTCCGCAGGCAAATATCTCAGGTGGACTTAGAAGTTCTACGTCATCTAAATGAGGGTGTCGAGGGTGGATTTGATGAGGACAAATTTAGGCCTTATATTGGTTTTGGCCGTCTAAGAGATTATTTGGAGTCTGAGCTTCAGAAGAGATATAAAGAAGCTGCACCAGCAACTCTAGCTTTGCTTGAGCAACGCTGCAGTGAAGTTGCAGCTGAACTGGACATAATGGACTCTAAAATTCGGGTCACTTCTGATATTGCTCATCTTAGGAGATCTGCGATGTTATATGTGGCTTCTATCAGTAATCATGTGGTTGGTAATCGGCATGAAACTTTTTAAATCTGTGTTGTCCTAAACCATTCTAGATGTGACAACCAGTTCCCCCCCCCCGCGAAAAGGGGCGAATATGAGCTTCCTGTAATTCATTCATGAATGATGAATCTCTAAATTTCTTACCATCTATGATTTCTTCTGAGGTCTTCTAGTATTGGCATTTTAACAATTTTTGGATTCCTCTTCCCAAGTAATTGGTATCCTCATCTCCCCTCCCCCCAAATTGAAAAAATAAATGAAAAGAAAACTGAAAAGTAATCCCCTTAAAAAGCACCTTGAAAAGAAACAGAAAGTTTAAATATGTTATAAAGTTTAAATATGTTATAAATCATACCATACCGCTGCAAGTAACCCAATTACTTCTTGTACTTATTATTTCTTCTTTTTGTTACTATCAGAAAGTAAGATTTATATTTCCACTAAAAATGGAATCTGTTGGTGCGTACTGTACAGGGTACTTTGATTGATGGAGCAGCAGATCCTGCCCCTGAGCAATGGGGAAAAACAACAGTGGAGGAGCAGTCAGAAATTGGTCTTGGGGGTTGGCCCGGTGTTACTGCAGATGTAAAGCCTCCCAATGCTACTCTTCGGCTCTATGGAGGAGCTGCTTTTGAAAGGGTGATGCATGAATTTCGCTGTGCTGCTTATTCCATTGAATGCCCCTCGGTGTCAAGGGAGAAGGTATACTGTAAGGGCAATTTACCTTGGATAATGGATTGAAATTTTTTGTGAGTAGGTAAATTATTTCTTTTCCTGACAGGTGGCAAATATATTACTTGCCCATGCTGGCCGAGGTGGGGGTAGAGGAGTAACAGAAGCAGCTGCAGAAATTGCCCGTGCAGCTGCCAGATCATGGCTTGCTCCTCTTCTTGAGACTGCTTGTGATCGACTTGCTTTTGTTTTGGGGAATCTCTATGATCTGGCTCTAGAACGAAATCATCGTCATGACTCAGAATGTGAGAAGCTTAGAACTTTTTATTTGCATTGTCATGTTATTTTGTTGCCAACAAAAAAAGTTTGGATTATTCTATCTCAGGTTATGTTATTTGGGTAAGGTATAAGTAGTATGCATCATATGACTAGCGTTAATATCTTATGGACATGGGAATTCATGTTTGCCTTAACCTGATGTCTGAGTTAACATCTACTATTTTCTTCAGCGGTCTATTCTGTAATCTTATGTGCACGATGTTTAGATCCTAAGCTATTTTGACCCAACATTTGCCTATTCTGTAATCTTCTTTTGCTTTCTAATTGTTGATGTTGGCATGCTTAATTTCATGGAACTTATCATAAATTGTTTACTCTGCAGATGGGATGAAATCGGAAAAAATGGATGGCTATGTTGGCTTTCATGCTGCTTTAAGGCATGTTTACAATCGCTTTATCAAGGACCTTGCCAAACAATGCAAGCAACTAGTTCGGCATCACCTTGATACAGTTACAAGCCCATACTCGCAGGTCTGTTATGAGAATGGCTTTCAAGGAAGCTTTGGCTCTAGCGCAACCTCTTTTTACAAGTTCAACCAGGCTTCAGCTGGTTCATTTTGTCTTGAGCTAACTGATGGGGGCCCAGCAGCCCATGATGGAATAATGAGAGAGCAAGAGAACACACCTCTGGAAAGAAATGGACAGCAAACCACACCAGTGAGAGGTGCAGAAACTAGAGGTGCTCTTCGAGAAAGCCAAATGACTGTGCCTGAGACCCCATCGCCTGATCAACCATGTGATGCAGTATATGCTGGGGCCAAGAAAGAACTTGGAAATGGCATTGACATTGGAGCAAAAAAGCGGTTTTCAAGATTGCCAGGCAATAGCAGAAATACCGATCACGTAAGAGTTCAAAATGATGGTGGTCTTTTATTTGGTTATACCGGTTCAAGTTCAGGTTCAGCCTACTCAGAAATCTGTTCATCAGCAGCACACCATTTTGCACGGATTCGTGATGTTCTTGTTGAGCGAAGTGTGGCCTCAACTTTGAATTCTGGATTCCTAACCCCTTGGTAAGCTTGTTTATCTTTTCAACATTCATTTGTGTTTACACAAGAATTGATATTTACTGGAACGCCAGAATACTTTGTCCTTGTTGCTGTGCAAGCACCTGATTGTGGTGGGATTTTGTGGCTTGATAGGGTCAGGGGTTTTCCAAAAATTTTGAAGTTTTCTCTGACTGTTGTAGGCTTAAGGCTTTTTTGGTTGTATTTGTTTGGTCTGTTAATGGTACTTTGTACACATTTACCGT
The DNA here is from genome assembly GCA_022457165.1 of Juglans mandshurica. Lineage (NCBI taxonomy): Eukaryota > Viridiplantae > Streptophyta > Magnoliopsida > Fagales > Juglandaceae > Juglans > Juglans mandshurica. The sequence goes on from CM039622.1 coordinate 34,819,331, forward strand.
ATACACTACTTTGGGGAAACCGTATCTTCAAATTGCGTGATCTGCCATATTCAAATTGCATGCATGTATCCTGGATTCCATTGGTTTTCGATGGAAGTACACTGGACCAATATTCTTATTAACTCTGTCTTACCCTGCCATATTGAAATTGCCTTCTTTTACTTGTCTTTGCAAAGTTTGTTGCTTGATTCTTGTGGCCAATGTCCTTGTTGGAGTATCTGGTTGTTGAACATAAGTTTAAAAAAAAAAGGCTCTAATATTTCTTGGAATAATGTTTTGTCAACTTTATAGCTAGAAACTGAATACAAAAAAGCTGTTATTTGTTCCTCTCTATGCAGCCGGGATAGGCTCGTGGTGGCACTTGGGTTGGAATTATTTGCTGTGAACGATGAAAGATTCTTGGACATGTTTGTTGCTCCCGGCGCCATTGATGTACTGCAGAACGAACGGCAGTCTCTTCAGAAGCGTCAAAAGATACTCCAATCTTGCTTGAATGAATTCAAAAGTGTTGCTCGGGCACTTTGATGGCAAGTTGGCTACTGCATTAATTATAACCGGAAGTTCATATTTTTTTTCCCCCTAAAGAAACATTATAATTTATAGAGAAAGTTCATAGGTTTCACATCTAGTGAACATACAAAATTCTAATTCTAGGGTCCTGCTTATGGCATTTCTAGCAACAACTTTCACTTACAATTGTAAACTTGTGAGTATATGCTTGATTCTTCTATAAGTTTGCGATTAAAATACTAGGCCCCATGCGACATGTTACGTTTGCACGATCTCCGAGGTTCCTCGTCGTAAAAAAAATAAAAAAATAAAAATTCTATAGTAAGGTTCCGTTTGATATAAAAATGTTTTATTTCATCTTATTATTATAATTTTTTAAAAAATTTCATAAAATATAATAAATAATTTAATTTTTTAAAATTTTAAAAAAATATTATTATTAAAAATTAATATTTTATTTACCTTTAAACTTTTATAACTGTCTTTTACCTTATCTCCCTATTACCCAACTTACTAGCCGGTTGGTCTCCAGACTCCAGAGTGAGCAACACCAGCACACAATCCCCAAAATCGATTTTAATGGAGGCGTACTATTTTATTATTATTATTATTATGATTATGGGTGAAGTGAATAAGTATTTTTTGTGATTCCTCAAAAAATGAAGAAAAATCATAGCCGTCTGTTTTTGACTTTTCAGTTGGAGTTATTAAGTAATGAAACAGCGCTTAGGTTCAATTAACTTGTCTGCTTTGGATTATTCATCGGTATACAAGAACAATAAAAAATAAATAAATAAATAAAATTAACCTTGCCCTCTTTAGATTATTCTTTTTTCTTAAATACTTAATAATTTCTTTTGAAAAAAATATATATAATTGGAGAGAGAGAAAGGGTGTGTTTGACCCATTTGGTATTAAAAATTGAACGCTAGAACACAGCTCCCAGCTCCTGCTAGAGCTACTGTTAATTATTTTGTTGTATTTTTTTTACATATATATTTTTAATAATTTTAAATATATATTTTTTAAATTCATAATATTATTTAAAAAAAAAAAAAAACGAACGGTTGCCAAAGCCATCATGCTCGGCAGCCTTTAAAGTTTACATCTAGGAGTTGGGGGTTTCTTTGCCAAGACTCAAAACTCGGAAAATTCTCTTATAGCCTTAGAGACAAAGACAGGTATGGTGTCTGTCAGCAGTCAGCAGTCAGCAGTCAGCAGTGGGTAAGCAATTCATGAACCTCCGTAAAAATGGACAAAAAGTGGTCCCCCGACCCGACCCACCATCCCAAATGTTATCGATACAAGAGGCCTATTCCAACAAGTTAAAGCATTGGAATAACATTATGTTTCTTTTAGGCTTTCGTTTCCTTACCAAACCTCTGGCTCTGACTGCTTGTGAACTTTTAGGCTTTCTTTTAAGTTACGATTAGATGTTGAGATGAGATGAGTTGAGTTGAGATGAATTGCGTTGTAAATAATAATATTTTATGGATCTAATTGATATGAGTTTAATTTTTTTAGATTGAGATGAATTTAACTTTTTAGGTTAAAATATATGAAATAGGTTGAGATGATTTTGACATTTTTATAAAAAATTAAAAAAGTAATGAATCTCATCCGTAAATAGTTTGAGATAAGTTGAATTTAGTTCAACAACCAAATTTACTCTTCATATAAATATATATATATATTTTCTTGGCCTCTTTTATAGATATTAATATGGGAAATGCGATTGTCATTTGCTTCCTTCCATATTAATATGGGTCGTTTAGACTATATAGATACACTCTCTTTATGCCCTTTTTCCATAGAAAAATTATTTAAAAAAAAAACTCACACCAGCTAATTTAAGTTAAATATATTGAAAAGACCTATATATATATATATATATATGTATATATATCCTTCGTCTCATATGATTTCAAGAAGCTAGCGTAGTGATGCAACTATGTATAGATTACATCATTACCACCTTTTTTCCACCACCACAGTTGTGAGGGGAGTTATCCCTTGGGTCAGATCAGGAGAAGGGCTTGGGTCAGGAGCCGGACTAGGAGAAGGGCTCAGGTTGGGGGCTGGACATGAAGTCTAGGCCGAACCAAGCACACTAAAAAGACTCGGGCCCTAGCCTAGATAATGGGTCTAGGCCAGGCCGTGTATACTTCAAAGGCCCAACCAAAGAAAATAAGAAAACGGAAGACCATAGCAAAAACCTGGCAAAGGGAACAACATGGAAACTCACTAACAGACAAACAAGAATAGTCACCTACTCCACACATCAGCGCTTAGACATAATAGGAGATAAAAAATATCTGAGGAAGGAACGTCACATTAATGGAGAAGATGAAACTTAGAGAGAAAGACACGTCGCATTAATGAGGTAGAAAAAAAGTTAGAGAGTAAGACATGCCGCATTCAATGCGACCCAAGACTTGGAATGCACTGGGAGAGGCCTTGCGTCAGGAGCAGTCACCATTAAACCTGAACATCTTATAACATGACAGATGGGCAACATGAGTGTCCGATCTCCTACCGAGCAACACCCCACTACCATGAAGGCCGGACCATTGTGTATAAATAGGCATCACTCACGATCAATCAAGAGATTAACATCTACATACATTTCTACTACTGCCTTCCTCAGGGTTTTCTCTCTTCATCTATGACATTGAGACTAACTTGAGCATTGAAAGTATCACGGACCTTGAGCTCCCCATTCTCCTCCTAGCAAGGAAGAGTCCGCGTGCTGCCAGTGTGGAGTTGTCTAGGCGCTAATTTTAAATTAGAAAAATCACCTTTGTTCTAATTAATTAATACAAACACCAAATATACAATTTTTGTATAAAATTTTATTGTAAAAACGTGAGTCCTATCAAGAAAAAGTAAAATTCTCACACTTTTTCATGGTAGAATTCACTTTTTTTTAAAGGATTTGTGCAAGACTTGTGTATTTATAGTTTGTATATATCATTTATCTTTCTCATTTTTTATAAGAAATAGAGATACTAATCATACGGATTAGATTGTTTTCTTTTTGTATCTGTTGGGTCTTTTTTTTTTTTTATTTAATATATAAGAGGATTTGGCACACAATCACAGATTATAAACCAATGAGCTATTTTATTCTTAAGTCAATGTATAAAGCACATTATTCATGTCACTTAAATGATAAGATTTGATTTGTTTAAATTTTATTTTTCAAATCAATTTATACAATGTAAACACTTTATTAGATATGCTCATCGATTAGGGTAGGTTTGGATAGTAAGTTGAGATGAGGGTGCGTTTGGATGTTGAAGTGAGTTGAATTGAGTTGAGTTGAGATGATAAAATATTATTAGAATATTATTTTTTAATATTATTATTATTTTGAGATTTGAAAAAGTTGAATTGTTTATTATATTTTGTATTGGAATTTGAAAAAGTTGTAATAATGAGTTGAGATGAGTTTGGGATCCAAACTCACCCGAAATGATCAATTGAGAATTGAGATGAAAGTTAAAAGTTGAATAAAGTATTATTAGAATATTATTTTTTAATATTATTATTGTTTTGAGATTTGAAAAAAATTGTAATTATTAAATGAGATGAAATGAATTAAAATACTCTTTGTATTCAAACGTAGCCTAATAGAATTTCTAAACCAAATAAAATAATATCAATGCTAGGGACTTGAAATGGGTAATTTCTTTCAATATATTTTAGAACTTAGCATCGGGTAATTTATTTTAATTCCATTTAAATACAAGTAAACAGCAGGTAAAAGACATGAATCCGAAAATGACACAGATTTGAAAGATTTAGGAAGGATTCTCCCATCCCAAACACTACCATATATATAATTGTCTGACAAAATTAAGGTCCTGAAACTGGGTTTTCAATTTGCATAACTAAATTAATTTTCCTCAGAGCAAATATATATTTAAGTGATGAGTAAAGTTGGCAGAAGAAGTTTCAGCTTTTTCAGTGAGTGATCAGTGAAGCATTTAGTTCTACTGTTCCCATTGAGATTCCAGCTGAAAAGTGAAAACATCTCAATGATCTCATTGAATTGTTTCCTCTCTCTCTCTTTTTTTTTTTTTTTTTGTTGGAGTAAGGGCAGTTGGTAATCCATAATTGTTGTTTGTTGACTGTAATAAAACAGTACTTTTATCCTGCAGGGACAGGTCTAGTTGTCTTAAAAACAACCAAAGATTTGCCTCTGGCATTCTACCAAAGCCAAAGGACACTAAGTCAAGGTCTTCCACCTTTCTTTATCAGAATGTTGGGATCCAGACAACATTCAAAAACCCTACTCCTATTATTTATGGATAGCATTAGGCCAGAATGGTCATCGATCCCTGTCCATGATCATCTGCACATGGGAGAGCCGGGAAAGATGCAAATTTAAGTGGGGGCGCCGAGGGAAAGACAAGAAGATAAAGTACTTGCGCCTATAACATCTTGTATTTAAGAAACATACAAAATACAAACCATCTAATCTAGCTAGCTAGGAGAGTAATGATATTTGTTGGCACATTACTCAGTTTCTAATAGTTTTGCAGCTAGCTAGCTAGTCATGCATGGTGCGACAAATGCCCGCATGCAAGTGATCAGGTGGATCTCCGGCCTCTTCCCCGGCCCTCATGCATGCAGGTTCACCGCACGAGTTGGGTTTGGGGCTTGGACTCTTGTGTATGATAAAGATCATGGTAATTATAACTTTTAACATGATTTCATAAAGTACGTACCAATACATGATGAAGCATGACATGAATACTTCAATATATAGTGAATGCTCTATAATTTACTTTATCGAGGCAGATTAATTGGGCCATCTGATGAAAGGCCGGATGATGGCCTTTTAACATTACTTTAAACTATTTTTGGTATTTCTGGGACTTAGGAAAATTATTTTGGAGGGAGATTTAAAGAAATTTGTACAGGCTATTCAAGGACATATGGAAGATTTGAGTTCTGTTGGGATGCTGATTACAAATATAAAGACCAAGCTTCTTTGTTTTGAAAGCAGCTTCATCAAACACATTTCAAGAGAAGCAAACGTAATTGCACATACGTTAGGCATGAATGCCTTAGGATTGTCTGAATGTTTTGTAGACATTGAGGATCCTCCTCACTGTATACTGTCTCTGTTATAGGGACTTTCATCTATGGATATTTCATAGTTTCATAAAAATAAAAATAAAAAACATTACTTTAAACTAAAAAACATTATATTATGAGACCAAAAAAAATTACAACCCGAGCTCATTTGGATACAGAAACCATCTCACCTCATTTCATCTCATCTCATTATTACAATTTTTTTAAATTTTTACACAAAATATAATAAATAATTCGACTTTTTCAAATCTCAAAACAATATTTTATTTAACTCATTTAAAATCATCTTATCTCACTATCATAACATAACAAGTCCAAATCTCACACTAGAAGTTAATCCAATTCCAAACTCTTAGAATAAAATGATATGCATATGCCTCTTATACTCATAAAAAAAAAATTGAAAATCTGATCTTAAATTAATTTAGACTTTGTTTAATTAATTCCTTTATGCAAAAATAAAGGTAGGCTTGCATGTGTTTGGAATTAAGTAAAAGTGGAGGGTTTGGGGGGACAAAACATGTGCATAACATTAACTAAAGACCAGCTGTGACGGTGAGATAATATTATATAGGTATAAAAGGTGTTGGCGGACCCTACAAAGTCAGAAAAATCAAAGTAGGATTCTACTACGCAGAAGTTGTCACCATGCTTCCCTCATACATTACCATATATTAAACCTAACAAAATGCCACCCCATTATTATTATTTCATTGTTAATTTAATTAAGGTCTTAGTCAAGCCGGCCATCGATCCCCAGACTAGCTTTAGCTACTATATATTATTATTATTATTATTATTATTATTAATTATCTAAGCTAGCTCCTATGCTTCATGGTCGGAGGAGTACTCATGATCATTCAGTGCATGTCGACGGCCAGTTAGCACTGATCATGTACGTTACCTTGGTCCACTAGTTCAATTTTAGATAATTCAATGCAATAATAATGCACAGTACTACTACCAGAAGCCTATATATATTGCACTAAATACGATCGATTACTCCAAATTTTGTCAAAGTAGTAGACGTCCCCATTCCAAATTACAATGTCAATGAAGATAAAAAATAATAATTAATAATAATTTAACCACAATGGATTACACAAAAGTAAACCCATAAACTAATATAACTTGATATTGTATGTTAGAATGTAAAGTCACTTTTATTTTAAAATAAATTTTAACGGATTTCATGAAATCACATCAGTTTGTACGTTTATTAATTACTTTATGTAATTTTTTTTTTTTTTTTATGTCTGTAACAATTTTCATAAAAATATAGTATTAATGTCGCTTGAAGCTTTTTATATCACGTAGTATTTTTCGTATCAAACGATCAGTACTTTGAAACAATATTATTAATTATCATGTAATATAGACGTTGTGCGCGATCCAAACAATGGGACAAGAAAAGGAAATTTAAAAAAAATAATTGAAGCCCAATCTCCAATATTTCTTACGATCGAGGGCTGGAGGATCCGAGGCATGTCATGTAATTTTGTAAAAGTAAGAAATCTGTGTGCTGAGAGAGCGACCAAGGAAACAATGTTATATATATATATATATATATATTTATATATATATATATATATATATGGGGGTAATGTTACGTATAATTGTAAAATGTATAAATATTGTATAGTCATTTTGAAAAAAAGTAAGATCTATTATTAAAAAATTAATTTCTTTTCATGCGAGTCTCATATTTATTATTTTTTTTAAAATAATTATACGGTACTTACTTACTTACGACTGCAAGTATCAATTTTTTTTTTTTTTTTTTTTTATATACACATACAGCGACAGGATAACAAGGTTACTGTCTGGCCAGCGAAATGAGTGTTTGACATTGGAACACTAAAATCTGGCAAAAGAAAGCCAACCCTGGCGTGAGTATTTTATTACGAGCAATATTATGTAGAAATATATATCTATATATATATTTAAGTGTTTGTCAACAACATATATCATTCTCATGCAATAGTAAGCTCATGATCACTTAGTAAAATGAATATTTCTTTTATTAAAATGAGTTTGTTTTTATCATAAATAGTCATTCTCGACATAAATAATTTGTCATAAATATTTATTTTTTTATAATAATTAAGTGTTTCAATTTCCAACCATAGTAAAATCTTAATTATTCTTTTATCATAATAGAAATAAGTCGATGCATGGATTTTCAATCATCTTTTGAGCATCTTGCGCGCTGATATATCTCTTATAAATGAATTAAACTACAAGACTTTGAGACAAAAAAAAAAAAAAAAGTAACGATATATACACAACATATTATACAACATATTATACAACAATGTGTTAAAATGATGTTACTTTTATAAGATGTTTTATAAAAATATCTCTCATTTAAAATATAATTATATAAAATGTTGTAAAAAGTGTTGTGTGTAAATCATTTTTTTAAAAAAAAAAATAGTCATTATTTAATTACATGGTTGATGGAATATGTTAGGGACTCCACAATCCAGACCAGAATGATCATGATTATAATGACGTACTGCTAATTCCTCTTGGAGCAGAAAGCTAGCTAGCTAGCTCATCATCATGATCATGTATTGTGTCATGGGCATTAATTGGGTCCCAGCTCCCTCCTCTTTCTGCCTAATTAAGAATTTGATTCTCTTTTCTTTATTGCTTTTCTCCAATATTTGTGTGATCAAAATTAATATGAACCACCCAATATATATATATATTAATTATGTGGATACGGAACATGAGCATCTTAAGAAATGGATTAGACATTGAGATCGAGTGAGTTGAGAATTAGAATCCGACCATTTGCTAGCTGATCTTGCTGGCCACAGCACTATTAATTTGGAACCGAATTTATTCACTTAGTCATGATTGGCATTAAAAACAAAAAAAACAGTACTAATTCATATATGTTTTGAATGCCATTAAACTAATATATTGCAATATATGTGTCTGTTTAGATCATTTTCTTTTTTAATTATTGTCGAAACTAAGGAAATGTTTGAATAGTGAGTCGAGATGAGATAAGATGAGATGAAAGTTAAATAAAATATTATTATAGAAAAAATTATAATAATTAAATGGGATGATCAGATGAGTTGAAATGATTTCTGAATCCAAACAAAGTCGAGTCTCAGATGAAAAACATATCAATACATGAAGAGAGTTTTAGAACATTTTTTATTGATAGTTTAAACTTTTCAGATAGAAGATTTACATATCTCTGTTGTATGCATGGCTCTTCTAGACTTCTTATTTGCTAGTGTGATGCAAAAATTGGATGAGATGTCTCAAAAATACTCTACATTGGCTTAGCCATAGATCAATCAAAATGGACTTCTGCTCCAATTGTTCTACAAAAACGCAAGGAACTATATATAGCTCTAGGCAGTAACATTTTTAATTGTTATTTTCTCCGTCCCCCCTAATGGCAATTACAACCTTATATAGACCTAATTCAATGTTGGGTTGAGATTGATTGAGGTTAGCCATTTAAATGTCGTTTTTAACTCAAATTTAATTATAATTATGCATAATTCAATACTAATGCTGTTTTAGCTGAGTAAAAAGAATGGGTAGAAAAAGAACAACTTTGGTCATTTTCATGTGAAAAACGGAAACAAGATATTCTAGATGCTTTGATCACTATAGATTGACCAATTTGCATGATGAATCTTGACTTATTAATGCACTTTTATGAGTGTGGTAACTGTTAAGGTTCCATCAATCACTGGGACTTATCTGGACCGTACGTGTGATTCACGCGAATTGAATGTGCAGAACTACATATGAATGGATGAATCTGATCTAAATACCTTTTTTTATTCATCCTCTCCAATCTCCAATCCCATCACAGACACACACACAAATACGCATACAGAAGTCTCTGCAGTCAGGGCTCTGAAGTCAATGCCACTTGTACATACAAACATGGAGAGATGAATTTATTTGATAAATTTTGGCACAGATGCTGATGGCCAAATAAATTCCTAATTCAACCAATACCCTTTATTCTTGATCAAATTCCCAAAACCGTTGTGCATTTTCTCTCTGGCCAATCAACCCCAACACCCACCTAAAAAGACAATGCAATTTTCTTCAAGACTGATAGAGACTATAATATAGAAACCAAGGTCTCCAGAGACGCACGAGAGATAAGCAGCGCACACAAAAACAAAAAGCACAGCAAATAAGCAACCTTTCCCCATCCAAACCTTGTTTTTCACTCATCCACCCCTCCTTCTCCCACCCAAAACACCCCCCCGCAGCCCCAATTCTGTCTGTCTCTCTCTCTCTCTCTCGGGGGTGTTGGAGATGGACCCATCAATGGAAAAAACCTCAAAACCCCATGAAAGAGAGAACCTATTTCCCATAAACTCCCCAACCAGCAATGTCACCAACAGTGTGTGCAGCAGCTACAGCAATGGGCTCCAAAACCCCACCCCGCCTCTCACCCCAAAAGCCATCCCCAGATCTGACTCCAACCCCTACCCAACGACTTTTGTTCAAGCGGACACCTCTACCTTCAAACAAGTTGTCCAAATGCTCACGGGCTCATCGGAGACCGCCAAACCATCGCCGAGGCCGAACCAAGATCCATCACAAGCTCCGTCCAAGAACCATAGCATACCACCTGTCAGGACTGCACAAAAGAAGCAACAAGGGTTCAAACTCTACGAGAGGAGGAACAACCTCAAGAACAGCCTCATGATCAACACCTTGATGCCGAACTTTGCTCAGAACCCCGGGTTCTCGCCGCGCAAGCAGGAGATCCTCTCGCCAAGCCTGCTTGACTTTCCTTCACTTGCTCTTAGCCCTGTGACCCCATTGAATGGAGAAGACCCGTTTGACAAATCCTCCTCGCCCTCTCTGGGAAGCTCATCGGAGGAGGAGAAGGCCATCGCGGAGAAAAAGTTCTACTTGCATCCGTCGCCGATGACAACGCCAAGAGATTCCCAGCCACAGCTTTTGCCTTTGTTTCCCGTGACTTCGCCAAGAGTTACAGGGTCTTCTTCCTGATCGAGAGAGATCTTGTTTGAAGGGTGTTACAGTTAAAAAGGAGGGATTCATGGCGGGTTTAGGATGGTTCTCAATGACAAGTAGACATCTTGCTTTTTAATTGTACAATTTCATCCCTCTTTTTCATAGAATGATGACGGTCTTCGTTTTACTCTGGTTTCGTTTCATTTTATTTTTTGCTTTCATCGTTATATTATCCCCTATTAGGAACCATCAAGAGTGGATAGATTTTGTTCAGGTCAATTACTTTTTTTTTTTTTTTTTTTTTGGGTTTGTTTCTTTTTGCTCTAATATTCCATGGAGGAGTTTCCATCAAACATTTTCACAAGAGAATTACATAAATTAGAGCCTTTTATATGTTCCCCGTCCGGGTTTGCTTGATCAACAAAAGGGCATTTATCTCCTAAGAACATCTCTCTCTCTCTCTCTCTCTCTCTCTCTCTCTCTCAAGCAGACCTGTGTGTACATCTGAACTGTAAATACAAATTTCACTTAACCCACTAGCATTATTTTAGCACTTGTGAATATAAAATTTGTTTCAAGAATGTTATTTGCGTGTTTGTCTGGAAATTGATGATTATGGGATCATAAGGGATGATGATGGCTGAGAAATTAGGAAAATTTCTGTTACTTCATTGGCAAAGCAGACTGCATAGGAAAGAATCGAAAGAAGAAGTCCTATCATATATAGTTGTAGTAGTATTTGCTGAAACTCCGGTGCTTTAAGGATTGGGAGTCAACTTGGGGAAGGTCTTTCTACTTTCTAGCCTTCTGGGGCCCCTCTACACTCAGGAACCGTATCACCAAAGGCAAATTTGAATGTCCTATCTCACTCACCAAAGGCAACTGCAATGCGGCTTTGCAAATATAATTTGTTTTTTCTATATTTTCATACCATTTAAACTTTTTCAATTATTGGACAATACAAGATGCTGTTCTCAGTAACTCAACCAATCGATCCATTTCCACCTTCAGGCGTTGTTAGAGTTCCCCAAGAAAGATATTCTATTTGAAAATGACGTATCCTAATATATAGGGCTAGTTTGTTTTCAGAAATGAGATGAGATAAGATGAGTTGAGATGAGATTAAAGTTAAAAAGTTGAATAAAATATTGTTAGAATATATTTTTTAATATTATTTTTATTTTGAGATTTGAAAAAGTTGAATAATCTACTCTCAAATTCAGCACAAAAAAAAAATACTGCTGGCTTTTATTTTCTTTTTCTTTTTTTCCTGATGTTTGGGGCCTTGGGCAAGGCAAAACTAAACCCTCCTCCCAAAGGTTGGTAGGGTTTTGGTGACATGGTTTTAAAAACCTTGGCTTCGAGAGAATGCAGAAACAGAGAAACTCAAAAGTGGAAGGTTGAATAGTTTGGGGTCGAGTTTTGGGTTGGTAGTTTTAGAAAGGAGAAATACTCTAATCATAAATGGATTATACAAAATGATCTCACAAACTGATGTGATTTGATGTTGTTCGTCAGATTATAAAGATACTTTTATTATAAAGTAAATTTGACCAATCATATAAAATCACGTCAATTTATAAAAAGAAAGACGTCTATGTGCATGGCTTTACAGTAGAAGCTTTTGTTGACATGTTAAGCCTTTTCTTTTTAGTCTAAAGACACACTCGAAACGTATGCTTTTAAGTCGACTACAGTTGCAGAGGCAAAAAGACTCTTGAATTGTTGTGCGAATTCTTTTTCCTTTTAACCATTCTTCCTTTTTCAAGGAAATTGTGGAACCGAATAAAGGTTAAGACAAAGAAGCAGAAAGTCGGACTTTGGTGATTATGATAATATGATGTTTGAAAAAGGAAGAAAAATAGAGTATTCTGATATATTAATCAACAAAAGCGGAGAAACTATGAAGACTTTTTCTTTTCCTTTATTAATAGAAAAAAAATATTGACAATCGTAAATTGTGTAACTACCGCATAATCGCCTTAAAAAAAATGAATAAAACATGAGATTCACATTAAATAAATTAATTTTTTAACAGTAGACCTCACTCTTTTTTAAAGCGATTACGCGACATTTATGTACTTCACGATTGTATGTAAAATTATTCTTATTAATAATACCATTTTAATTAGTCATTGTAAATGGACAGGACCAATAGTTGGTGGGGGCCAAAAGAAACTGCCAAGGCAAGATATTTTTTTAATGCAAGTTGTTAGTTGAGTATGTTATTATGTGGAAAATGCTTGGTAGTTTATTTACTTGGATATTTATTTAAGCCTCCTTTGTAGTCGCTTTGACCAGAAACTTGGACCAAGCTAGCTTCTAAATCGTTTTCCTATAATTTACAATATGCAAGCAATTGAAGCTGTTTGAAGGGTTCATTTTATAAAGTTGAGTGGTCAATATTTGTAGGGGCAACCTTTTTGATGTCTCTCCCTCCAATTGCAAATTGCAATTTGATAAACCTTTTTAAGACATGGGTGAATATGTCAATAACCTATTTTTTATATGTTTTCTTCTTTTATTCTTATGTAGGGGTGTAACAGGTTCGATTCGGTCCAGTTTTATACATAGGGGTGTAACTGATACCGGACCGATTCACTGTCCAAACCCAAACTTCCGATTTTTTCAGTTTTGATCTGGTTTTTTCGATCTTACGAATTATCTATGTTAATAATAATATAAATGTTTACATATACTAAATTATTATTCTATTTATATTATAGTATAAGTACATTATTTTATAATAATTAACACATATTAGTATAGTATTAAATTTAACTATAGTTTATATTAAGTTCTAGACTCTTTATATGATCATATATGATCAAATGTGTAAAAATATATTTATAAAAAGAATATATATATTATAATTTATTATGCCAAAAATATATTTATCATTGATATATATATATATCAAAAGTAATTTTATATTAATAACTTAATATTAATGTTTATGTTTAAGATTAAAATTTTATGTTATATTAATTTTACATTATAAGATTAAAATTTATATGTTATATTAAAAAGTATAAGATTAATTTTATATTATATCACATGTTATATTAATCTTATGTTATAAGATCAATATACTTGAATAATAAAATTAAAATTTCATGTTATATTAATTAACAATTTAACATATAATATATATAATATAATATAAAAATTATAAATATTTAAAATGCAAAAATTCAGGCATAGCATTCATTGCAACATAGACCAAGCAAGGAAAGTAGCAAAGCACAGTCATTTATTTTATTTTATTTTAGAAAGAGCGAGCAATTTATGTATATACTTATAATTCATGGTAATCGTCACATTTCATATGATTACAGAACCACAAGTCTGCTTTCAGATTCCTGAGAATGATTTGATTGTTTTGAATCCATGATTCTCTGGAAGGGGTCCATTTCCTGGCCGGATGGAAATCATCACCTCCAAACCTACAACATGAATTTGTGTTTAAATTTTTGTAGGAAAAAACAATTTGCCATTCCGTTTCTAACATGGATGTAAACATGAGTAATGGGTTTTGTAAGTAATTGCAACCAACGTCAATCTCCTATTATAGGTTCCCCAGGATGAATATGAAGAACCAAATATATATTCTAGATGCAAGATGAAACCACTCTTGCAACGTCCCTTGCGTATATAATTGTTGCGAAAACAAGCATTTCTCGGAAAACCTGAACACAAAATAGTTTGCCTTTCAAGGATGAAATTATCATTCCTTAAAAAAATGAGAACATAGAACATGGGCATTTACGAGCGTGTGACAATCCAAAAATAAGAGCAATTTGGTAAGCAATGAATGTCTTTTTCTTTAATTATTTTCTATTTACATGATTATTCTGACAGGTGAGGGTCACGTTAGTTTTATTACTTCTATTTATCTTCACAATGGAAATAGCTGATTACCTGCCGCCTTTGCAGCTACAGCTTCTTGATAAACATCTGTAATAAATAGAATCTCTGATGGCTTATCAACTCCAACGGATTCTGAGATTTCAACATAACTGTGTGTTTCTTTTTTATTTCTGAGAGAGAGAGAGAGAGAGGAGTCAAGAAGGGACTCTTTTGAGTACTAGAAACAATGGTGTTTATGGTTTCAGAGGCACTATATAACTTTTTGAACTTACCCCACTGCGGTGTCAAAAAACCCAGACAAATACTTTCTTAGATCTCCGTAGCTAGTATTTCCAAATAGGAGCCTTTGTGCCAACCTGCTACCGCTGGAGTATATATACACCTGTTGCACAAGATAGAAACATGATAAACTTTCAAAGAAAATGTATACATATCAGATGCATTCAAGAAATTGCATCTATTTGTTATTCAAGTAGCGATGTCTTCCAAGTTAAGGTGGATAAAAGAACGTAGAAGACCTTTATGCCTAAAGCATGCCATTTCTCCAAAGCTTGTGGCACATCCTCAAAAACTACTCCCTCCAATTCACCATTCTCAAATCCTGTACGCCATATATGACCCTGCATAACTAATGTCAGCGATATCAACAAGATGGGCTTCATAGTGATCATATTTCTTTAATCTAGTTTGGATTACTTGTAGTTGTTTCAAGGCAGTGATCTTCCTATCAGCTCTTATCATTGCTTCCACATTAGCAACCAAAGCAGCAACCACCTCCTCTTTCCCTGCATTATCAGAGGGAATGGGCACAGCACCCACAACACCTTTGTCCAGGTCATCCTGAACCTGCATTAAGAATGCAGAGTAATTTACAGTTCATAGAAATAAGCTTTTGAGTCAGTCAATTCTACTAACTGTTTAACAAAATTCCGCAGCTCCAAGAAAACTAATTTGAGTCTTCCCTCCCTCCCGCATTACCATCAATGGTTTGCTGGCAGGACTACCTGAAGCGAAATTCTCACTCACCTGACAATCCTACAATTAAATTGATGCTGAGGGGATAGAGTGATCTCTCAATGTATTGGTACAAGTCTTCAATTCTCCTCGTGTATGTTATTTATCAAAAATAAATAAAAAATCTCTTCGTGTATGTTTCCTCTCTCTTTCGGTAACTGTCCCGATTCTTGCATTACCAAAGGCAAAATATTCGGGTCATGAACTACTATCATTAATATTCTACAACTCTAACTTATCAAAAAAAAAAAACAAAACTACAACTCCTGGTAAGCACTACAGGAGATTTCCTCTCAAGATCACTTCACAAGAACAGTCTATCACAGGACCATCATTGTTGTGAATTTCGTACTGTACCGGCCGGTATGGCCAAAATTTTTAGTACCGGCCGTCCGGCCAGTACAGGTACTATATCTGTTTCGTACCAGCCAAAATACCGGCCGTACCGGCCTCAATTTCGGCTTGTACTGGCCGATATTTCGGCCCCTTTTTTTTTTTTTTTTTTCAAAAACTATAAATTTATTTTTTAATCTCCAATTCAGAGTAGACTATTTATAATATATATATATATGTATTTATATATAATTTATTTATATATCGACTATCCCGAAATGCTATCCCGAAACGGTACCAGTACCGGTACCGAAATATTACGTTCCAGTGCCTTGACCGGTACGGCGTCCGGTACGGTATTCAAAACATTGGTCAATAGTCCATAGAAAAGGCAATTCTCCTTTCAAATATTTTTTTTATTGGCACCGGGCGTCCAGCAACAGCGTCTCGACAATCCCAGGGGTGCACAGGCCCTTAACAAAGAGTTTCCCGCAAGTGCACCTCGGGTAATTCAAGGGGAGAATCACCCAATCCGATGGGCCCTAGAGATTTGCACCTAGGAGTTAATTCTCCTTTCAAATATGATTCATGCGGATGCAATTTTCCATTAAAATTCACCATCTTTGTTTGAATAGTAAATAGTAAACAGCCAATCGGGTCCGAACAATTATATATATATTTTTTATGTCGGGGAACCTCTCCAAGGCAGGGCCCTTCGGACCCACCCCTGCAGAGTAAACCCCGGTCCCGTGTACCGCACCCCTAGAAGTTTCCCTACACGGAACTGATTATATCGCTGTCTTTTCACTAGGGGATGTGGCCCCAAAGGATTGTTTGCACCCATGAGGTGTTGAACCTTGGACCTTGAAGGGAGTGATACCTCAAGACCAAGGCCTTCACCACTTGGGCCAATTTTTTATCTGATTATCTATTATTTCATCACCTTGTTATCTATTATTCATCTGGGTTTTCATTAGTTGACTTCAGTAATTGTTACAACAACCAGTAGCAGAAAGGTTACTCACGAAAAAAAAACTTTTTTTGAATATGTAAATGTAAATTTTATTGGGGCAATAACAGGATTGAATCTTTTGAGAGTCATGTTTGCAGCTTCTAGCTTTTTTTTTTTTTTTTGAATCTTCAGTGGATCTAGAAGGAAAAGGGTGTGTGTATTATTTGACTGTAGGCAGGCATTGTCAGATAGATGGTTTATCATACAAATAGGACGACTCCTCTGATTTTCAGTTCTCAGACCATGAATGAAATTTTTGACAGGACCATTGGCATCCTCTGTAACTTTGTCAAATTAGGCTTTTTAACATCACAAAGTTACTAGCAAAGCAAAAAAGGAAAATATTGACAGCATTCACTTTTGAGAGGAATTTATCCATATTTTCTTGCCACTAGCAACACCAATAAAAAAGCTAAATGTCATGCAAACATGTAAATTATTCCACAAGCACCATTATCAATTCCAAACACCCAAACAAATGTCTTACTTGGGAGTGCAACAATTTAATATCATCTTGGGTTTCTGCAGTATCATATGTTGCAGATAGATGCCTCCCAACATTGTCACGAGCATATGGAAACAGAACATCAGAAACAAAGGATATAGGAGTTGTAGTCCCTTCGATGTCAAGAACAATGCAACGCTGCAATCCAAATAAATGAAAACTAAATTTTATAAGCATAACAAATATAAAAAAATTGAGGAAAAATACACCTTTTACACTCCAACTAATAGGAGTTTTACACTTTACACCCCAATTACTAGCACTGACACATTGCATTTCCAAATGACCAAAAAGTTTCAATGTGCACGCTCTTTCTAATGACCAAGATTGTGTGACATCACTTATCTTCACCTATTTTCATTCATCTTAATAGTTAAGATTGGATGAGGGTGCTATTTGTCAGTTTGTTATAAGTAGGAGGGTGCAATATTTCGATGTCGGTAGTTAAAGGTGCAAAGTGTCAAATTGTTAAATGCTTATTAGTTGAAGGCTAGAAAGAGCATTTCCCCAAAAATTAAAAAAATAAATGATGTGAAAGAATATTGCTAATTGGTCTAGGATCCCACAATTTCCAGGAAA
Source organism: Juglans mandshurica (assembly GCA_022457165.1). Classification (NCBI taxonomy): domain Eukaryota; kingdom Viridiplantae; phylum Streptophyta; class Magnoliopsida; order Fagales; family Juglandaceae; genus Juglans; species Juglans mandshurica. Next base: position 34,837,237 of record CM039622.1, read on the forward strand.
AGGAAGAACATTTCATAAACTCACTCGCAATGGCTCAATTCCATGAGTTTCATCAGCCACTGCTTTCACAGGTATGCTTGCAGATGCACCATTCCCTAAATATCCTTTAACATTCAGAATGGGGCCATGGTTTGGTGTAGACCAGTCCAACCCCAGTTGATGAAGCTTGATAGCAGCATCAAAAAGATAATGATAACATTCTGCCTGAAAGGAAAGCCAGAAATTTGAAAGATAGCATATCAAATGAACTCTAGAGAGATATTAAAGATGGTTTGAAGATAATTGTGTCCTAGATATTGATATACATTGCAGCTGGGTCCATGTGGCTTTAATCCATACACATATAAATATGGGTTATACATCACTCACGGCTATGATCTAGCAATTTGGTATAAGTGAATTGCTTTGGTGTTCACAGCAATATGAAGAGAGAAAGAATACTCATAAAATAGTGTAGGTGCAAACCGTGGACTGAGCGTAGTTGTAATGCAGGCTATGCATATGCTACAAGTGAATTGCAGGAGAACATAAAGGCACAAACCCAAAGAAGAAAGCGCAACAAGTGAACAACTTTAAAACAAATGAAAACTGCAAAATTGTAAGAAGGTATTTGAAAACAACATTCTTCCGTGATTTTGGTGAAGAATGTTGTTTTCAAATAAAGTAAAGCTACATACAGTCGTGGAGTGCGCAAGCGCTGCACAATTGTTTTAAAAAAGAGTAGGGTACACTATTAAAAAATTTATTTATTTTTTCATGTGGGTCCCGTATTTACTTACTTTTTTCAAAGGGATTGTGCAGCGCTTGCACACTCTACGACTGCCAATATCATTTCTCTTTAAGTATCTATCCATGACTCAAGCATATCCATATGGTTCCATGATTTTAGTTTGAAATTCGATGGACAGTAAATATGAGCCTCAGTAGTTTAAAAATATGGTAACTCTGAGTCTGGATACAAATTTAGTATTAAATACTAAAATAATTGTTAGCAAAAGAATCTAAATGGAAAGGAAGCAGAGAGTAAAGCCACATACTATTTTATGGTGTAAAGTTGTATATTCTGTTTGACACACCACCATATTATTGCTCTACAGGAGTTTTCACAAAGCAACACAACATGGATCCTTGATTCTCCTACCCAAATGATTTCTTCTATCATTACTCATTTGGGCAGTTGACAACATCTTTATGTTTTTCTTTACATGGATAGATAAACATACAAATTCCAGGAAGCAAAATACTGAATAATCAACAGTGGCAAGAGAAAGTGGAGTTTGGGATGAAACTAGTTTCCAAAAGCACCCATGAAAATACCAGTCTTATCATTAACAATTTACATTGGCCTAATTTAGAGCACATTGAGCACTCAGTGCAGCTAATTTGATCTTCCTTAGATAAAACAAACCTGAGTTTTTGCACTGATCCATGAATCTCCCCATATATATATGCCATGATTACGAACAAGAACAGCTGTTGTTTTGGGGTAGGCTTCAATCTACAATACATGAAGGCAAGTTAATAATCTTAAGCTATATAGAGAAAGGTCAAAACATATCATTGTATATTACAGTATAATAACAATTAGTAAGGAACTTATCAAAAAACCAATTAGGAAGGTTATCAGAGTAAGCATCCATCACAAAAGATGATCAAATGAAATCATGCAGGAAAATAGGTACGTATTTTCCCCATATATGAACTCATGCAATCACACGGTTGTATTATATTGTTATAATTTGTACAGATCTCTCTCTCTCTCTCTCTCTCTCTCTCTCTCTCTCCCTCACAGAGTAGAATGTGCCATTCAACATTTATATGAAAGGGAAATAGAGTCACGTTGAGTGAAATGTATAAAAATACATACAGCTTTAGCAAGAGATTCTGTGAGCTCAAATTCATAAGCAGTATTCTCTATTATCGGCACCACGAGTTCATCATAGTAACCATGCCCTTTGATTCCTTTTATCATTTCCATGTGAGTGATCTGCACATTGTACCGGTAAGCATGAACACAAAAACAGAAAAACAAGGCAACCAAAAGATGTAGACAAGAGTGGTTGTATATGATAAAGGGGTTAACCACTTTAGAGAATAGTAGCCTGATTTAAAATAAAAAGAAGGTAATTTTTGCTAACATGTGCCAATAATAAAAACTTACTCGAAACTCTTTTGATAATGGATTAATCATTGTTACAAGACAAGATTCAATTCCATGACTGTGGATAACAGCTCCAGCATTACACATCTCATATGCCTAGATTAAAGAAAATCATAAACAGGAAAAAATAAAAAGGATTAGAAATCAGCTTAACGAAAATTTGATTACTATTGCAAAATGCTTTCACGTGCATGAAAAAGTTGATGAAATCTTTATATCGCAGGATTGTCAAGCACCTGCTTCTGGGGAACACTTCACAACTTCGGGATCATGTTGGATCGTTTCTAAAAAAATTTAAAGTTGAGCCCATACAGATCTACAACATATTAACCAGTTGAGATTCATGTTGCATTTATAGCAACTCGATCTCCAGATTAATTTGTCGATATCCAACAAAAGGAATCCAACAACTAGCTTGTTAGTTAAAAAAGTTACAAAGAACAGACTTTTAATACCTTCAAGAAAAGAGGACCACAATCAGAACATTTAGGAGGCTTATGAGGATATGGTTTAGGAGATGGCTGCGACAAGATAGACCCATCTGGAGATAACACATACATATCCTCTGACACCATTCTCTCCTTCTGAACACCTACCCATGTTACACAACACAAATTATTGAGCTCGTATGATCAATATTAAAAAAATTAAAATACTCATAGAATAAGTCATGGTACCCACAATCAACACATGCATAAAAAAGTACACCATATAGCCAAACAACTCAAAAGAACACTTCTTTTTTAAGGAAGAGTATACCCCCAATTTTAACGACTCAAAAGAACACACAAACACAAACTAAGAATAAATTAGAAAACCCAGAAATCCAAATACCAGATCAACGCGAGCTGAAACTGGAGTACATATCCCCTTTGAAATCCAATAACGGAAGAACGAATGTGCACTGAGCTTGAACAACGTATGCTCAGAAAAAAGAAACAAACAGAAAGATTGGGAGGAGCAAGCACCTGAGGGGGACATGACGATGAGCTGGTGGGGCTTAGGGATGGAATCATCATGGACCTTGATGGTGATGCTGCCACCAGTCCCGGAGACCCATCCAAGAGTGTAGAACTGGCGGCAGAGGTCTGAGATCAAAACCCTCGCGTCCTTCACTGCCTTGCTTTCCAGGTATGCCTGTGATGCCATCCCCATCTTCACTCCATTCGCTGCCACTGCTGGCACCGTCGCCATTGGATTTTATAGAGAGCAACAGAGTATTTACTTGATCAAGAGACGGAGAATAGGTGTCGGATGGATAGTCTCCATTCAAAACCCACCTAAACTCATTTCATCTTATCATTACAACTTTCCTAAATTTCTATACAAAATATAATAAACAATTTAACTTTTTCAAATCCCAAAATAACTTTTCCAAATTTCCACATAAAATATAATAAATAATTCAATTTCTATTCTACTATTTATAAACCATCTCAACTCATCTCTGAATTCAAACCACTCCTTACGTAAGCATATTTGTTTTACGGAAACAGACAATTATGTTTAATGTTTATCCCGGAAAAATAATATATGACATTTGAGAATTGAATAAAAATTTAATATTTTGTTCAAAATTTCCTTTCGATTTGTTATGAAAATTTGCTCAAAATTTGTTACCTCAATCGTCTGAATGGTAAGTGACTTTAGTCATGTTGTTTGAGATTCGAAGAGGAAAAGAGTCGAAGAGTGAATTATAAAGAAATATAAATTGAAGAGCTAAAACCCTAAAGTTTGATTTTTTTTTTTTAATAATCGTACATGTTATGAATCCCTTAGGTATAACTCACTCCTAAAAACCAGCTTTTAAGAGAAGGGTGGTTAGGGACTTACAAACCATAAACCAATCTCATATTTAGTCAATATGGGATCGTAACAACCACCACGCTTCACAACCGATGTCCACGATGGTCCCGACGCTTACATAGGCTGACTGTGCGCTAGGTCTTTCCTAACCCCAGACAAACACTGTCATGCCGACATCACCTCGTGCCGCACGATTGCAACCGTCGCAATATGATATTATACGTGGAATGGTTCTGATACCATTTGTTATGAACCCACTACGTAAAACTCACCTTTGTAAATTGGCTTACAAGAAAATGGTGCTTAAGAGTTTATAAACCATTCATCAATCTCATACTTAGTCGATATGGGATCGTAACAGTATGCATGTATCATGCATTCCAAAAACTGGTTTTAGTGAATGACCATAACAAGCGTACGAGGGGACAACGTTGCTTATATTAATGTATATCGTATATGTTTCATGGTATTTTATTTCAAGTTATATATTATTTTTATTTATAGTTATTATATTCTCAAATCGATATATAAAACACATCATTTAGGTTGGTTACATTGTAAGATTTGATTTAAAAAAATTAAAAATTAAAAATTATTTTTTAAATTAAATTATATCATATAAACATTTTACTAGAAGTGATTTACATCGTCCTGAAAATATAATTTTTCTTTTATCTATATATGTTGATATGTTGTTTTAATTAATTTTATATATATTATTAAATCTATAATTATTTAAAATATATCAAAATTACAAATATGTGATCGAGCCTCGTTTGTTTTCGCATATGAGATTAGATGAGTTGAGATGAAAGTTGAATAAAACATTGTTAGAATATATTTTTTTAATATTATTTTTGTTTTGAGATTTAAAGTTAAATTATTTATTTTATTTTGTGTGAAATTTTGAGAAAGTTATAATGATTAGATGAGATGAGATGAAATGAGTTGTGAAAACAAAAGATAAATCTAAAATGCTAGAGAATACCTTAGAGCTGGTCGGGCTTATAAACGCATAAAAACAGTCTGCCAATCATGTGATGCCACGTATGAGGTACACACATTCACTTGTTATATCCGAGATGCATACGATGAATGCCTCTAGCTATCATTCTCGTCTCCCCCCCTCCCCCTGTGCCCCCTCTCTTCAGTCTTCATGTCGTCTTCATCGTATGCCCCCTCTCTTCTGTGTGACCTAACCCCCAATAGCATGAAATCGAAGCCCCTCTCAGCCCACCCCCTTTCTGTGACGGCCAATACCCTATTTTGTGTCGTCTCCCCACCGTGCCCCCCTCTCTTCTGTGTGACCTAATCCCCCAAAAAAATAAATCGAAGCCCCTCTCAGCCTGCCCCCTTTATGACGACCGATACCCATCCATCTTGCGACGGTGGTGGTGAAATGACCCCATAATTTCGCGACAGAACAGTAAGTAATCTCTCTTATTTCTCTAATCTTCTTATTTGATTTTCTTTGGAGTGGAGCATGATTTTGGCTGTTGAGCATGATTTTCGTTGAGTGGAGCAGTTTTGAGCATGATTTTGTTGAAGAAGAGAGGCTAACCGATCTGTTAGTGTTGTCGTCTGCCGAGCTTTTGGCTGAATATACCACAAAATCTGGAAATATGGTGTGGAATGAGTAGGTAATTCATTTATGGAACTCTTCATTTTTACTTAAAGTGATTAAGTTATATAAGCTATAAGCATGTATTGACTGTTTTTTTTTTATCAGTAAGAATGAATCCATTGTGTGTTTTTTTTATTTATTAGTAAGGATGTTAGTGATTGCTGCTTTTATGTAGGAGATAAATTGATCTTTTTAATAGTGATTGCTTCTTTTCCATGAATAAAATGGATGCTTTCCGTGTGAATTGTTTGCACAGTGATATTGATATGTAGTTTGGTTCCCATTTATTGAATTGTTTTGATCTAAGTAAGTAACACATACAGGTATTGGTAATTTGTTGGCCTATGGGTATCATGGAATCTTTGTGTGAATTGTTTTGGGCTATGGATACCCGTTGCTGGGTTTTGATCAAATAAGGTTGTCTCTTGTGTATGTAGATATACTATCAATTGTACTCACTTGATCAACTTTTAAAAACAACCTCCCTCAATGTACTATCAGAATATCTGCAGAGTATCTCAAGTATAAAAAAGACCATCCTAAATTTTGACCAAGCAGTCTCCAATTAAGCTATGTACATGTAGAAATTCGTAGACAATATTATCTGAAAAATCTGTTAGTGCTTTCTTTTTTTCCACATTATGACAGAAAATAACATCTTATGGTTCTCATTTCAGTTCAAGTTCTTGGACTGCAAGAGGGGAAGACAGAGTGCCAATGGAGAGACCATTTTGCTATTGTGGAATTCGAGCAAAACTAAGGATTTCTGGAAAAGCCAATAGTTTTGGTAGAAGATTTTACAATTGTTCAAACTATAAAAATAAAACACAATGTCAATTTTTTGAATGGATTGATCTTCAAAGTGACCAAAACAACTATTGTAAGATGACGTTGGAGTTAGCTGAACGAAGGAATGAGAGGGTACTTCATGAACGTGTAGGCATCGAACAATCCAAATTGCAAACAATGGAAAAGAAGTACAAGGGAATGTTAAAAGTGTTGATCATATCATGGCTATTTTTTTCATATTTTGTGTTGTATTTTTTATGTTGCCAAAGAACGACAATGTGTGTCGGCCAATGCTACAACTAATGTATTGAATATGTGATTGATTAATGTATTGGTAACTTTTGGACATGTATTGATTGTTTACAATGTATTGGTAAGTTTTGGACATGTATTGACTGTTTGGAATGTATTAGTAAAAGCTTATGAATTTAGTTTATGAATTATTGTTTGGAGTTATTGTGCAGCTTTACAATGGAACATGAATTCCAGTTGTTGTTTGGTGTGGTGGTGATGCCATTATGTGGGTGCATGTGTGTGTAAATGGAACTTTGTCCAACTGCCTGTCACTGATTTGCATGCGAAAAAGGCCATCAATGACTCCAAAAAACACCCTTTTTGCCGATTGATATGGGACAAAATTCCAACTGCTTGTCACTGATATGGGACTCGTTCACACTTCATATCTTGACTACTAGATAATGAAAACGAAAACTAGGAAAAAAAAAAGACAACACATGCAGCCTATTAATTTGATTGTTTCTCATGTCTTCCTGTTTTCACACATATAGGCACCTGAATAAGAAATGAATCTGCAAAAACAGGTGGTAAAACATTTATGAATCTTTTCCAATTTCCATAATAGTAATACATAGACCTTTAGGCGGGGATTGTGGTCACGCTCATAGATACATTGCGTCATTCTAAATCAATACAATTTCCATACAGAGTGCTACACAATTATCTCTAGATGCGTACAAAAATACTTCTTCACTGCATTCAACTTCTATACAAAAATAAATCACCATTACATTCAAGTTCTCTAGATTCATACAAAAATAAAAGCTGCAAAATCTTCAATGCTACTCTTCAAAGCTCACAATCCATTGCGTTGCTCCCTGTCACAATAAAAACAAACACGGGTTAAATTAACATGGATGAAACGACCCGAAAAAATTATTTCATTATGACATAAGAAAAGATAAATATTGCACATACATAGTATACGATAATTTGCACTAGGAATCCAAATGCTGTGATATGTTCTCAGTTGTTAGCCCAAGATCCCTACATAAACAACAACAAAACACAAACTTTTTTAACTTCTTTAATTAAAAACCAAGAAACTAAAAATAATTGTAAAACAACTATACCTTACTGAAGGACAATTGTTTTTAGAATGCCATTCATTCTTGCAAATACTATAACGCCTTTTCTTTGATGTTTGCGTTTCCTTTGGGTTTTTCGCTCTCAAAGTTTTGGGTCGACCTTTTGTTGGCACCCGTGGAGGATCCTGGACAGTTTGTGAAAAGTTTGATATAATTTGACTTCTAAGCATTTGATCATCATTGCAAGTATCACATCTATCTGAAAAATGTGTTTCCTAAGTATCGACGTGATCTTCCATTGCAAGTAATTCTTAGTGAACCTTCTTCAGTGCACGGGTGAGGTGATTGTGTTTTGCTTCTGACTGCGATCCAAGTTCGACAATGTCATAAAACTGTATCATCGTCTTGCTTTTTCTCAGCATACGATCATCTAGTGATTGTTGAAATTGCCCTTCAGGACATGGTATGTCATGAATGGGTCAATTCTTAGCAGTAATAGTCTATATTTCTAGAACATAATGCTGTGGTAATCTATTTAGTTTAGATTTCTTGCCAAAAACACACAAGATATGCCTACAGAGAATTCCCATAAATTCCCACATATGGCATGTACATGTGACATGTCCTTCATCACCCTCCAATATCACGTGGTATAGAGGTGTTTCTTTACCATAAGCTGCGACTCCATATGTCTTGCTCTCACCCTCTTTGGACTACTTTCTTGCTAGGTACAATAGACTATTGAACAGCTCATCCTGAAAGATCATAAAAGACTTTCTTGTATAAACTTTTGCTGACTCCTCTTCAATTTTAAGAGGTGTCTTCAATATCGCACGAGTAGATTTCGTCCGCACATCCTTCTATTTCTCTTTAAAGTAATGTGCATATAGAGCTTTTTCATACTGATGAACAAAGTCACTAATCATAGTACTTGAACGAACATAGTCTTTAAAGAATTTGTTCATGCTTTCACTTATTTGAGTTGTTGACATATCGGCACAAAATATTAAATGCAAATAGGCCAGAACCCACTTATCTTTTCGGATGTAGAGATTTTGCAGCCAATTATTTTCTCCTAATTCATACTTCACTAATATCGAAGCCCATTCCTGTTCGAATTCATTAGTGGTAATTGTCTCATGGATGCAATGACGAAAATCTTTCTGAAAGTCCGGAAACTTGTTATATACATGGGCCAAGTGTTCGGGAAACTTTTGTAGAATATGCCATAAGCACAACCGATAAGTTGTATTTGAGAGTACCTCTGTAATGGCATTCGACATCGCTTTGTCATCGTCGGTAATTATGGTTGAGGGGGCACGCCCAAACATTGCCTCTTGCCGTGTTCTCAGTAACCATATATATGATTCGGCTGTTTCATTAACTAACAAAGCACAACCAAATATACTGGTCTGATGATGATGGTTAACTCCTGAAAACGACACAAATGACATTTTATAAATGTTGGTCAGGTAGGTGGCATCAAACGTGACAACATCTTCAAAATGTTGGTATGTCGTTCTTGAACGAGCATCAGCCCAAAAACAACTTCTCATACACCCATCCTTATCTATTTGCATGGAGAACACAAACCCAGGTTCTTTGAGTTGTCGTTCTAGAAAATAGGAGTATAACCATTGTGCATCCCCCTCTTCAAATACTTTTCTCCTTTTGTTTCCCAAGTAATTTTCGACATCCTTCCCAATACAACTAATATTGAAGTCACCACCTAATTCTTTACTCAACACCGACATAATCTTCATTGTCGGTACACCGGACTCATTCAAAGTCATTATAAGTTTTTTTTGAACCTTAGTAACTCTCTTGTGTCCACGGAGGAAACTAACACTTCTCGGTGTAAGTAGAACATGGTTATGCCCAACCACAAACTTGTTGACTATCCACTTTTCTCCATCTTTTTTTATACCCATCAAAGCTTTACATCCAATATTAGTCTCGGCAAGTTCAGGCATAGTTCGTTCTTTTGCTTTCTGAGTTACCCGCCGAAATCCTTCCATTGTACAAACATAGCCTACTGCACATAATTTTTTCTCATCTTTCGACAATCGAGTATGATTCGTCCGAATTGCAAAACCTTTTCATCTTGCATATGCCTTATAAAATGCTTGGGCATCTTCCACATCGTCAAATAACATACCAATGACTGGCTCCAGCGGACCACTAACCAGATTGACTTCTCCATCCACATTCACTCCATCTTCAACATTCATACCATTTTCAACATCAATACCATCTTCAACATTCATACCATCTTCAACTTGTCGACTATCATCTTCAACATTCACTCCATCCTCACGTTCTTCACTATCAAACCAATAAATTTATTCCTTCCATACAAAACACAACATTAAAAAATCATTATTTATACAAGAGACATTTTCCAACAATGTGAGATTTTAACACTAACACACTAACTATTCTAACACACACTAATGATAGATATTCTATTTCAAATTACTTTACAAGCAAATCCGGAACTGCGCAAAATAATGAGAAAAATCCTCATCTAACACACACTAATGATAGATATTCCCTCTACTCAATGTAATATCCTCGCCAGCCTATTGAAATTTCCTCGTGGTTGGGAAATAAGAATAGTACTAGAATTTCTAGTTTTCGAAATTACAAAAACCAAGTAGAATAAATTTTTGGATCTAGGAGAAAGCACTGACATTGATTAAAACTTACTTGTTGGGATCTTTTCTTGCATGCAGGGATATGTTTTCCATGGAATATAGAACCCAAAATTTATAGTTCAAATGTCATAACATTCTTGATATCCCTTGAATTATATATCGTTTACCTTACAAGATCAGATCGAATCCTACATTCATCATATACAAAAACATCAAAATGTGCTATTATCGCCAGCCTATGTGGTAACTCATTCGTAGTATACCCAAAAAAACAAAAAGAAGACTCACTCATAAAATAGCATTGAGCAATCGTTTATATTAGGAAAAACTATTTCAGTCAATACTTACTGGTATATGATTTTCTCAGGTATTCTCTACCTTAAAAAATTGTTTTTTCTTTGAATGTGGGCCTGTCTGATTTTTCTTAGCTTAGAGATTTTATGATAGTATTTTATGGGAGTCTCTGTGTGTGTGTATCAAAACAGGGCATTTCAATAGACGGTATTAAAACAGGGCATTTCAATAGAACGAATCAATGAAGATTAACAATAAAATAGCTTACATTACTTCCTTCCCATGTTTCATCTAGTCGATTTGCCATGAGAAATCACTATGAATGGGAACTGTGGGTGTCGAGGTGGGCGTCGGAACTGTGCGTCAGAATGAGAGGTTGGCATCGGCAAGAGATGGAATGAGGAGTAAGGTGGGCGTCGGAAGCGTGGGAGTCGGAGCTATGTTGTCGTCTATACGTGAGCAATGCGGACTGAGTATCGTGAGCTACGCGGATTGAGTATCGAATTGTGAAATAGGGTTGTGTTGAGGTTGTGATTCTCTATGGGTGTACCTTGTTTCTATTATGTGTAATAGCTGATGTGGCATATAATTAGTGGAGGATTGTTTTTATACTAAAACCAGCCGGACTGGTTAGAAGTGCCTCCCAAAATGCTAATTGCGTTTTTCTATCCATAATTTTCACAAAATTGCCAAATGAGATAAGTTTTTATTTATTTATTTATTTAATTTATTTTTAATTTTTTAAAAGTAGGCACATTTTAGCAGCGTGTTTGGTCATGGACATAGATACCACGAAACTGTACTACTGAAAATCTTATCTGGGATAAAGCAGCCCCTGCCCTGCATCATGTACATCATCCCAGGTTCCAAACTAAAAGACTCTATCCTCCGACTCTCTTGAGTGTTCCCCTATCTATCAGACTCTCTCTCTCTACCATGTCGAGAGGAACAGACCGTCTGGTGAAGAGCTTGAAGAAGTTTGCGGATGTTCAATACAAGCTCTTCAGAGCTCGTTATGGTCACCAAATCACTGACATTTTCGAGTTCCCCATAAAGCTTGTGCTCTCTCCCTTCACTCTCGCTTTTGACATTGTCGGCTCTGCTCCCCGCGGCTTCGGCGTCCCCGAGCTCATCTCCAAGCTCTCATACGCTTCCATCTTTGTGAGTTCTTGTAATATTGATAGCCATGATGACCAGTGCATGGTGTTGGAATACAAAAATTTTATGAATTCGGCCGTTGTTCTGGCCGGTGTTTGTCATTTTGGTAAATGGGTTGCTTCAATTTTTTTTTTTGGAGTTTCTTGAATTTATCGTATCTCAATAAACGAACGTTTATATGTTGGTAACTTGGTATGTAAGGATTTTGAGAGTTTAGCTTTTTTTTGGTTAATTCTTGTCATTGGGTATCATTGACCTGCTAATTTTTCACAAAATTTAATAAAATGTGCATGTATATGCTGGTATGAAAAATTCTGGGAATTTAGTGCTTTGGGTGACTATCTCTCATTTGAGCAAATAGGTTTGCTTCAGTTTTCGTGAGTGCTTAAAATTATCGAGGTTTATTTTAATCGAAGTAATGTTGGTATGCAAATTCTCAATTGACTGTTTTGGGTGATACTGCCATTTGTTTAGACCCGTAACCCGGTGTTTGCTTATTTGACAATGGATTTTATGAATCTTGGGCGTTGGAGACAAATGAAGGCATTGTAATATTATATGATTACATGTATCATTTGAGTTATGCTTGTAATTTGGTCAAGTGGGACTTGCATGATATTCAAATGGTTCAATCATTAGATGCATCGTGGGTTGATTGCAGGCTGTTGCTACTCTAGGGACTTATGACATTGCGTTGGAGTTGGGAAAGAAAGTAATATGTCAGAGGTACCTGTTTTCTGTTTTCTGTTCAAACCCTATAAATTAGTGCTGTTTTAATTAAGTACACGTGTAGTAGCATATATACAATTAACATGGGTTGATACTTCCCATGGCTCTTAAAAGTTGGTTGTTAGAGGTCTCATTGGAGTTAAAAAAAGTGGGGGTTCCAAGAAGATAAGTGTTGCTAATGACTTTTATCCTTTTTTTTTTTTTTGGGGGGGGGGGATTTGACAAGTTAAAGTCTTTACTTTCCTTGGAGTAAAGCTTTGTAGGATTTGATATAAACATTCGAAAGAATCAGATTAATTTACCTTTTGAAATGTATATAGTCGTGATACAAAAAACAGATACTCTGGGTAAGGGGGGGGGGGGGGTGGATTTGACAAGTTAAAGTCTTTACTTTCCTTGGAGTAAAACTTTGTAGGATTTGATATAAACATTCGAAAGAATCAGATTAATTTACCTTTTGAAATGTATATAGTTGTGATACAAAAAACAGATACTCTGGGTAAGCTGTAGAATTAATGTTTGATGCTTTCTTACTTAAAAGTGGTATTGAAGTGCAGGAACTGTCAAACCTGCAATGGGTGGCAGGCATTGCGGTGTACCATGTGCAGGGGATCAGGGAGGGTGCACTACCAAGTGAAAAATTACGCCTTGAAAAGGTAACCCCTCTCCAATCAAGTTTGTTCCAAGATTATAAAATTCTAACTATATAAGCTACAATTCTCTCTGTCCCTTCAAGGAAAAATTCAAAAGCTTATTCAGCTTGCCTTACAAAGCTGGATTAGCCTGAAAATTTCTTAAATTTTACTTTTTTAGCCTTTGAACGTCCCATTATTGTCCTTGGTTGTGTCCATGATGTGAAGCTTTGATCAATGTCCAACTGAAATATAATGTTATTTTCTTCTTGTATTCACTCCCATGGATCCTTCTGCAGTGGAGAGAAGGCAACGGCTGAATGTGTTGCAGATGCCATTGTTGACAATCGGGCTGAGTTGGTGCACCTTCCTTCCACCATGGATCTTCATGTGCCTTTGCCATCTAAAGACTGTCCTACCTGCGATGGAACGGTAAGTGATAGTTAAGCCTATGGTTTCCAATTGATTAACCTGCCTTTGGGCTTACGCTGCTCAATAATTTCCTATATATTAATCTTATGTTCTTGTCGTATGTAATATATCATATATATTCAATATTGCAGGGTGTAATGGGATGTCCCGAATGCAAACACAAATTACAAGTCAGAATCTCTGGGGATGATGTGAGTTGTCTTCTGTAATGCAGCTTAGATTTTGTTTTGAACATATCAATAATTATGTAAGACTATTAAGCACGTGAATTGCTACTTTTTCCTGATAAATAAGATAAGTTTATTAATAATCGAGAAAAAAGAAATAAAGTTATAATCAAAGTATAGATGGAGTACACATCATATACACATAAGTAGAGAAAGAAAAAAGATCAAGAACTTCCTGAAAGCTAAAGCTATAGATGGGCTGCCATGTAATGGCAAAGTGAATTGAGAAAGAAAGCCTCGAGATCTTCTGCGGTACTTCTACTATATTCAAATTGCTGTAATTTCTTCTCTCCATAGGTACCACATTAGACATATTGAAACAAGTTTCTACAAGGTCTCAGTGTGATGACTATGAAACTTCCCTCTCTGAACATGCTAATAGATCTACCACCGTACTAGGTATTGCCCATATTAGCCAAAAAAGACTGAAAACAGCTTGTCATAATGTGCTAGTCACCTTCTCTATAATGCACATACCTAGCCTAGGGGCTGCTTTTTGTATTCTCTTTTAGAACTCTGTACATGACTTTGCCTATTCTTTGATCAATATAATTTGTTTACTTATAAAAAAAAATAAAAATAATGTGCTAGTCACCTCACAAGGGAGTAAAACATGATTTATGGGTTCTTCATTCCTCACGCACATATAACACCATTCTACAACCATAATATGTCACTTCCTGGAATTATTCAAAGTGAGGATCTTCTCCGGTCCAACCATCCAAACAAAGAAATCCACTCCCAAAGGGGAATAGTAATGTTGTTGTGGGGGCTCATGCATTACACAACGATTTAACTTTTTTTTTTGATAAGTAAAATAAGTATTAATCATCCATTCAACTGTCAATTACAAAGTCAGAATATGCCCTATTTATGTAAGAGCAGTAGAAACTAAGAAGTCATGAAAATCCATGCCATTAAAGTCCACAGCAATGGCCCAAGTACAAAGAGTCCTAAAAAATAACATTTTCAGCTCTGCCCTAGATCTCGCTGTCTTGAAAAATCCTCTCATTGCGCTCCTGCCACAAGCACCACATAATACAGATAGGAATCATCTTTCGAACCGCTTTGATCTATTGCATACCTCGAATTGAGGTCCAGCAAGCCAAAACATCCAACACGGTTTTCGGCATAACCCACGCTATGTCCAATCTGTTAAACACCTCATCCCATATAGTCCTGGCTACCTCGCAATGTAAAAGTAAATGATTCATCGACTCACCCCCTTTTTTACACATGCAACACCAGTCTGCAATAATTATCCTTCTCTTTCTCAGATTATCCGTTGTGAGAATCTTACCTAACGTCGCTGTCCACACAAAGAAAGAAGCTTTGGGAGGAGCCGTATTGCGCCAAAGCTTTCTCCAAGGAAACTGTACCTCAGGAACTTGTGTGAGTACCTTGAAAAAGGAACGAACAGTGAACACTCCTTTCCTTGCTGGACTCTACCACAGATCATCTTCATGCTGGAAATTTGGACGACAAGAATACAAGAGACTATAAAAATCTACAAAACTCTCCATCTCCCAATCCTGTGCCGCCTGGTTGAAGTTGATATTCCAGTGAATGTTCCTTCTTGCGACTTCCATAACCTCCGCCACCATGGCATCTTGAGCATTTGCAATCAAGAATAGTGTAGGAAACAAGTCTTGTAGAGCACTATGAGTACACCATACATCTTTCCAAAATCTGATCTTAGAACCTGTACCCAATTGCAGTCTAGTGTGTTGATGGAAGACCTCCCACCCTCTTCTAATGTGTTCCATAGCCCCATTCCAGAGGCCCCTCTAACTTCTCTCGTACACCATCCCTCCTCTAAATCACCATATTTGTTCTCGATCACAGTCTTCCATAAGGCTTCTGGTCCCTTGATATATCGCCACAACCATTTGCCAAGTAATGCACGATTGAACAACCTCAAATTTTTGATACCCAAACCGCCATTAGAGATATGATGGCACACAATCTCCCACTTGACTAGATGGAATTTAAACTCTTCTCCTAAGCCCCCCCACAAAAAATTTCTCTGTAACTTCTCAAGTTGATCCGCCACACTTGCCGGTATAGGGAATAAGGATAAGAAGTACGTGGGTAGATTAGAAAGTGTACTTTTAATTAGCGTAATCTGGCCCCTTTTTGACAAATACATCCTCTTCCAACCTGCCAGTCTCCTCTCTACTTTTTCAATCACTGTATCCCAGATAGAGCGTGCCCTCGAGGCTATACCCAGTGGTAATCCCAAATAACTCATCGGGAGAGACGCTATCTTACAACCCAGTGTGCCAGCTAACTCCCTTATATTATGAACTTCTCCAATAGGCACCAACTCGGACTTATCATAATTCATTTTTAAACCAGACACTGCTTCAAAACAAAGCAGCAGCGCCTTCACATCCTTCAACTGATTTTGATCGGCTTTGCACATAATAAGCGTATCATCTGCAACAGTAAATGCGAAATAGTAGTGATACCTCTACTTGGCGATCCAATCTGGAAACCACTAATAAAACCATTAGTCACTAATGCCGAGATCATCCTGCTTAGTGCCTCCATAACAATAACAAAAAGTAAATGAGATAACGGATCCCCTTGTCTCAAGCCAGGAGAACTCGGAAAGAAACCCTCTGGGCTACCGTTGATTAACACAGAGAATCTTACCGTGGATATACACCAACTGATCCAAGACCTCCACCTTTCTCCAAAACCGCACCTACCCAGTAGATATAGAAGAAAATCTCAGTTAACATGATCATACGCATTTTCCATATCTAACTTACACATAAGCCCTGAGCTGCCAACCTTCAATCTAATGTCCAGACATTCATTAGCAATTAGAGCCGCATCAAGAATCTGTCTACCCTTCACAAAGGCATTTTGAGGCTTAGTAACAATCTTCCCCAAGACCCACCTTAAACGATTAGCAAGCACTTTTGCAATAATCATGTATGTACCATTCACTAGGCTAATAGGCCGAAAATCTGCAATCTCAATGGCCCCTACCTTTTTTGGAATTAAAGCAAGAAAAGTGGTGTTGAGGCTTTTTTCAAATTTCCCAAACGAGAAAAACTCCTGAAACACCTTCAGAAGATCTTCTTTAATCACCTCCCAACATTCTTGGAAAAAATCCATAGAGAACCCATCAGGGTCGGGGGCCTTATTTTTGCCATTTTCCTTACTACATCATATACCTCTTCCTCTTCGAAAGCCCTCTCAATGTTAGCAGCATCCCCTGGCTCAATAGTGTCAAAAACCAATCCATTTAGAGTAGGCCTCCACCCCACCTGCTCAGTGAGGGGCTTTCCAATGAAATCGACCACGTGATTTTGTATTACCTCTTTTTCTCTGCACTCAACCCCCTCAATTTTCAGTACCTTAATGGTATTATTTCTTCTATGAGAGTTTGCAATTTTATGGAAAAACTTCGTGCTTCGGTCCCCTTCCTTTAACCAAAGAGCTCTTGATTTTTGGCGCCATGACATTTCTTCTTGTATGATTATCCTCTCAAGATCTGCAACCAGCAAAGTTTTCTGTGCTTGCTCCTCCTCAGTAAGTGGTCTCCCTTCTTGTATTCTTTCTAAATCCTGTATTTCCCTCCACTTAGTAATTTTGTTTTCCTCTACATTGCCAAAAGACTGCTGATTCCATTCCTTTTAAGTCCCTTTTTAATGCTTTCAGTTTATTTGCAAAAATGAAACTGGGGGTACCCTCAAAATGATACGAAATTCACCATTGTTTGACCCTTTCCACAAAACCTTCAGACTTGAACCACATATTCTCAAACTTGAAATACCTTCTACCACTACGAATACCTCCACAATCAAGCATAATAGGCCAATGATCCGAGGCTAGGCGTACCAAATGCGTTTGCCAGACGTCTGGAAAATGACTTTCCAATTCAGGTGAAATTAAGAAACGATCCAAGCGGGACAACGTCTGATTATTCGACCATGTGGCTAAACCCCCTGCAAGTGGAAGGTCAATCAAATTCAAGTAAAAAATATATTCTGAGAACTCCAAACTTGCTGGCCTCTATCTTCTGCTTCCAAAATATTCACTCTGGAAACGAACCACATTGAAATCCCCCCAATACACCAAGGAAGCTCCCACCAGCTATGTACCCTTACAATCTCATCCCACAACAATCTTCTGTCAACATCTTAATTCGGCCCATACACACCTGCAGATGCCCACAAAAAGCCATATGATACACATTTAAATGAACATGCTATTATATATCTCCTTATGTATTCCTCCACTTTCTCCACCACCCGCCTATCCCACATCACCACAATTCCTCCTGATGCCCTTGAAGAGGTCAAGTAAACCCAATTTACATAAATACTGCTCCATAAACTCCGCACAGTCTTCCTACTGATCATCTTCAGCTTCGTCTCTTGTAAGCAAACAATGTCCGCTTTCCACTCACGAATTAAATGCCGAATCCGAAGACGCTTCTCTACCTCATTTAGACCCCGGACATTCCAAGATAAAATCTTGGGTTTCATTGGGAAAAAGTTAGCCCCTTTCCTTTTGCCCTTTTCCTACTAGAGCTACCCTCCGAGTTCATCGACCACATCAATCTTTTTAGTTCCCAACTTTTCTTCGAGTCCCCCTTCTTTTTTTGGCGTTGTCCAGCTTCCATAGCAGTTAACAAAGCTATGAACTGCTCCTCATACCCATCACATTCAATCCCCAACATATGTTGAATTTCTTTTGTTTTATGTATTTCCCAATCTGAGGCTTGATCTGGGAAATAGTAGTTCAATGGGATAGGATTCCCCATCTTGTTATTTAAGTTCTGAAAACCTCTCCCCACCGAAATCTCCTCGAACCCGCAAGCCTCAGGGATGAAAAGTTCATCCTCCATTGAGTGCATCAGATCATCCGAGTCCTCCTCTTCCTCAACCACCTCAAATTCCTCAAAATGTTTCACAGACAAGTCCGCCGGAGCCAAGAACATCCCTCCACCCTTTGTCAGCGAGTTTTGCACCTCCTTAGGTTGAGAAAAACGCGTATCGAAACCCACCAAAGCCTGATCCGCAAAGAACGCCGGCGACACTTCATCGACAACCTCCTCTACCACCGTCGGTGTCGTCTGTGCTACCGTCGGCTGGCTGTTCGGCACAAAATTGAGACTGTGCAACTCAGGTGGGAAGCACAAGCTAGGGCTCTCGACAGGCGTTGCGGGTTGGGCTTCCCCATTCGACTTGCTGCCACTATGGGCCCTGGGCTGAGACGGCCCAACCCCATTCAAGTTCTGCATGTTGGGCCTAGATGACCCAGTCCCACCAGATAGTGTTACCCACCCCTCTTTCACCACACTGCCCATCCCTTTCCCCTATTTAATTTCTGATGGGCCTCATTCTGGGCTTTACTTGGCCCACGGCTCGTAACTTGTGTCTTCCCTTTTAAATCCCCCGTGTCTTCCTTTGCCTTAATTGAACCAACAAATTCCACTATTGCAGCCATGTCCCTCTGCAGTGAACGCAGCTGCTCCTGCATTTCCAACAACCTCTTCCTGACTTCCCACATCTCCTGACACGCCACAGACCCCTGCCATGGAAATGGCTCGACACTCCATTCGACTTGCCTTCCCAACACCACTGCCCTTGCCCTTTGTCAGAGACTCTCGTGCCACCATAACGCAAGTTTGCTTTCAGCATCGACGCAGACAGGGCCTCCTTATACGACCGAGCATGGTGCCTCAGTGCCCCTTGACCATGATTCCGATAACCTCCACCAGTCAAACCACCCACTTTAGTGACCTCCTTCCCTTGCTCTAACAACACCTCCCTCATCTTCCTCCATCCCCATCCATTTTCTCCTTCAGGAATACATAAAACATTCCTCCTTCCCCCCTGGTTGTACTCTGAAATTTCAAGATATCTCCCTCTCCTATTTGCACATCGTTGAGCAATAATACTACAGAAACCATCTCGCGTTGCCGAATACACCTCCTTCTTCCCCCTGCTTAGGCTCTCCTCTAATACCTTCCCAAGCCATTGGATTGAAGAGTGCCCCAGCATCACCATTTGCTCTGTTTTCCAGCTTCTCTCAGTAACTCGCAAACCATCAGCACCAAATTTTGACAAAATAAAGCATTTGGATTCAATCGCCACTTCTATGGAACGACCCATCATAATCATCTAAACTTCAGAAAATAATTAACGTAACATTGCCGATGAAGAAAAGTGTTACAGGAAGCAACGAGAAGAAAAAAGTGTGCATGTGTACGGAGAGAAAATTTCTAGGAGAGAGATTTTAGCAGAAACTGTACTAATCAACGATTTAATTTCAAACACCTATATTCACCACTCTAAAAGAAGATTGTTGAGAATAAAAAGAAGTGAAAGAATCCATCTCCCAGTCTTGTGCTGCACAGATAAACTCCCATTTCCATTAAGGAGAGCACTTTGAAAGTTGTAAATTCTCTGCCACCCATGCTATCTTTGCCCAGCGATGTAGAATAGGCCTAGGAAAGCCCCTTTACAGGGCTAATCTCCGCAACATGCTTCCTTAGCCCTGTGGTAATAGGCTGCTTGTTTCCTAAGTCTAAAACTTCAAGTTGAGTTTTGTTTTCTTCCTACTTGTATACTCTAATTATATACTTATTCCATATGGCTGGCCAAAATACTAGATGGTTAGAGAGCACATTTAGAAGGATTGCTAAGCTCTAGACAATTAGATCTTTTAATTTATGTTGGGCTTTGTGCTTTTATTTTGCTGTCCAATTTGAAAATGCTTCCGTTCTTATACTGACTTCTCTTTTCTTGCAGATCATGGAGCCTCCATGGAAGGCTTATAACGTCTTGAAAAAGATGGACTATCCTTATGAGGCTAGTATCTTTCTCTTCCATATAATATCGTGGTTACATAATTGGTATTAGTGCAAATCAATTTAGAATTCATTGACTCTCATCATAGAGTGCTATGCATCATTGGTCTAAAGTACAATATCATGATCGCATAAGTGATGTTGAATCTCCTGCCCTCTTGTGTAAAAATGGTGGACCCAATCTTTTAAAGCTGCATATTACCTCATTAGCCTCACATTTCTTGCATTTGCCCTGTCCGGCCTATACTAGCAGAAATTCTGTTTCTAGTGATCCATCTCACACTCCCATAGCTTGTAAGATTTTATTAAAATACAAACTTCTACTTGTCTATTTTTTGCTTTCAACATCATGGTGAAATGAATAAAAAAGAGAGATTTATGTGATATAGTTTGATGTATGCCGGTAAAAGTCAAGTAGGAGAAGCCCTCGATCCTGACCGAGAAGTTGCCGATGGTGAGCCAGCAGGTGGAGATGACGGCTATAAGGTTGTTGGAAGACACTGAAGTCGCCGGAGATATCGTAGCTGGAGATAACGTCTCTGTAGCAGAGCTGTGGGTAGATTCTCAGGCTAACCTTGGGCTTGGACAGACAACGCCGATGGACAGAGGGGTTGAGCCTCCTCTTGAGATTCCACTGGCAACAGTGCTGACGACTGCTTTACAACCTTTGCAAGTAGTCTGAGTTCCATTTTTAGAGACAGAATGTGATTCGGGGGGGGGGGGGGAGAGATTTGGGGTGTTCTCGGATGTTAGTTGTTGCAAATGACTGCTTTGAGGGGGATGAAAGATTTGTTTGTCCTGTGGAAGATCTTGATGTGCTGATGAAGTCACGATGGACGTTTATAGATGAGATGGACATGCATGGGGGATCTAATACCTCTAAAATACCTGCTGCCAGACCAGACTAGTGTCTCTGAGTTGGTGCTGCATAAAGTAAAGGAGATCCAACACTGTGTTGGAATCGAGTGCGAGGGTTTTGAGGAACAATTCATGGCTTTACTAACAACCATTGAAGTTAGACATGGTCAGCTGAAGAAGTTAGATTCTAAAAACCAACGGGAGCTAAAGAGGCTAACATGGTCTTTGAACTATGAGGGCAGTTCAAGTTCAAGTAGAGAAAGAGCTAAGGGGCGGGGATCAACTCCATTTTTATGAAGCCCAAGATTGTATCTTGGAATGTCTGTGGGCTCAATGAGGCAAATAAACGCCTTCGGGTGAAAAACATGCTTCGTGAGTGGAAGGCGAACATAGCATGCTTACAGGAAAACAAGCTGAAATTTATCCCCAGGAGAGTGGTTAGGAGTTTCTGGAGCTGTACTTATGTGGATTGGGTTTATCTTGCTTCTGACGGGGCCTCAGGAGGCGTTTTGGTGATGTGGGATAGAAGGGTCGTGGGAAAATTGGAGGAATTTATTGGTGAGTATACTGTGGTATGATCCTTTAGGAATGTTTATGATAATTATTTATGAGCTTTTGCTGGTATTTATGGACTGAATATAGACAACAGTAGAAGAGTGTTATGGGAAGAACTTGCTGGAATTCATAGTTGGTGGAACTTACTGGAATTCATAGTTGGTGGAACTTACTGGAATTCATAGTTGGTGGAACTTACCATGGTGCATAGGTGGTGACTTTAATGTTATAAGGTTTCCTAGTGAATGATGTGGTGACAGCAGATTATGACCAGCAATGACAGAATTTTCGGAGTGTATTTTTGACTTGGGATTGATGGATGTTCCTCTCATGGGTGGTGCCTATACGTGGTCCAATAATCATACGTAGTCTAGATTAGA
This sequence comes from Juglans mandshurica, assembly GCA_022457165.1. Taxonomy (NCBI): domain Eukaryota; kingdom Viridiplantae; phylum Streptophyta; class Magnoliopsida; order Fagales; family Juglandaceae; genus Juglans; species Juglans mandshurica. Next base: position 34,859,699 of record CM039622.1, read on the forward strand.
CAGATTTTTAGCATCACCAGAGTGGGAAACTCACTATCCGGAGCTTTATCAAAAGAGGCTGCTTCGTTTATGCTCAGATAATTTCCCACTATTACTAGATTGTGGAGGTATTTAGGGAGGGCGTCGATATTTTAAGTTCGAAAACATGTGGCTGAACACTGAAGGTTTTGTGGAAAGGGTTAGGCAATGGTGGGATTCTTATTAGATTGATGGCACTCCTAGCTTCATTTTTGCAGGTAAATTGAAAGCTCTAAAAAATGATTTAAAGTTATGGAACACTCAATCGTTTGGTGATGTAGGAGACTGTAAAAAGTCCATGCTAGAGGAGCTTCAGGAGGTAGAGAGGACTCGGGAGAAGAGGGCTCTTTCTATGGAGGAAGCATCTCGGAAGGCTGAGCTAAAGGCAGAATTAGAAAGGGTTGTGTTACTGGAGGAGATCTCTTGGCCTAAAAAATCAAGAGCTTTATGGTTGAAAGAAGGTGACTGTAGCACAAAGTTCTTTCACAGAGTGACCAACTCCCAAGGAGAACTAACACCATTGAGAAGCTAAAAATAGACAGAGTGGACTGTATGGAGGCTCCTATAATTAGGGAGCATATTTTGGGATTTTTTGAACACTTACTTTTTGAACAGGTGGGATGGCGGCCAAAACTCGATGGACTAGCCTTTGAGTCCATTGATCCACAACAGATTTTGTGGCTGGAGCGGTCCTTTGAGAAACTAGAGGTCCACAACTTGGTAAGGAGAATGGTCAAAGATAAAGCACCTGGCCCCAACGGCTTTTCCATGGGATTTTTTCAAACTTGTTGGAATGTGGTGAGGGCGGATTTAATGAAAGAGTTCCAAGAATTCTTTTCAGTCCGGAAATTTGAGAAAAGTCTCAACGCCACATTTATTGCACTCGTTCCTAAGAAGATTGGGGTCTTAGAGGTGAAGGATTACCGGCCCATTAGCCTTGTGAATAAGATATATAAGATTATTTCTAAGGTGCTTTCTAATCGCTTAGGAGAGGTTTTGGGGAGGATCATTACAAAACCCCAAAATACTTTTGTTCAAGATAGGCAAATTCTAGATTTAGTTCTCATTACTAATGAATGCGTAGACAATAGGCTAAAATCTGGCCAGCTGGGAATCCTATGCAAGTTAGATATGAAGAAGGCGTATGATTATGTGAACTGGGAGTTCTTACTCTATGTGCTTGGGAGGTGCGGTTTTGGAGAGAAATGGTGCTCATGGATCAAATGGTGTATTTCAACAGTGAGGTTTTCCATATTGGTAATATCTCTCTTTTTACTGATAAAAAAAAAAAAAAAAAAGGTTTTCCATATTGGTGAATGGCTGCCCACAGGGTTTCTTTAACAGCTCTCGAGGTCTAAGACAAGGAGATCCTTTGTCTCCACTCCTACTTGTTCTTGTCATGGAGGCACTTAGTAAAATAATTCTAGCCTTGGTGAACAGTGGCTTTATTGAGGGATTCTCGGTGGGTAATCCTAATAGGGGCACCATTAACCTATCTCACTTATTGTTTGCAGATGATACACTGATTTTTTGTGAGGCAGAACATAACCAAATTCGAACACTGAGGGCATTATTACTTTGTTTTGAAGCGGTATCCGGGTTAAATCAGAATTGGTGCTAGTGGGTAATGTTCCTAACATGCGGCAGCCTTGAATGTAAGGTTTCCTCTCTTCCCATGAATTACCTTGGTCTTCCTTTGGGGGTAGCTGCAAGGTCTATATCGATTTGGGATACAATGGTGGAGAAGATTGAATGTATATTGACAGGTTGGAAGAAATCATCTCTCGAAAGGTGGTAGGATCACCGTTAACAAAAGTACTCTTTATAATCTACCAACGTATTTTTTATCTATATTCCCAATTTTAGCAAGTGTGGCAAACCTTTTTGAGAAGTTGTATCATAATTTTCTTTGGGAGTAGGATAGGAGAAGAATTCAAGTATCGTCTAGTCAAGTGGGAGAAGGTATGTTCTCCAAACTCTTTGGGTGGGTTGGATATTAGTAGGGGTGAGTCCGGTCCGGTCCCGGGAGGTTTTGTGGTCCGGACCGGACCTATTTGGTCTAGGGTTTTCCAGACCGAACAGCCTAAGGACCGGTCCGTTTGGTCCAACCTTTTTTTTTTTTTTTTTTTAAATTGATTAATAAAATTTTTTTATTTAAAATACTAAATTAAAATTAAGTGACCTATTAAATAAAAATTACATAAAATTGTAAAATTATTAATATATACTAGTATTATATATTATAGTTATACATTAAAGAATATAATAATACATTGATCTAAATATATATAGTTATAGACTTAGTACCAATACTATAACTAATAACTATACTAGTAGTATTACTAATATACTATATGTTAGTGATAAATTGGTAATACACAACTAATACTATTTTAAATAATACTCTTTGTAGTTATAGTAATTTAATACTAACATATTAAGTTAACTATACTAATACTATTATAAATTTATACATATACTATAATTTATACTATAACTCTTATAATATGTTAATATATTAATATATACTAGTACTATATATTATAGTTATACATTAAAGAATATAATACTTATGCAATATTGTGATTTATTAATAATTAATTATATACAATTAATTATATAAATAATATATATAAATAATAAAATATATTGATATATTTTTTTTAATTTTCATTCGGTCCGGGGTGAAAAACCCTTGGACCGGGGACCGGACCGAATTCATTCGGTCCTATATAATTTGGGGTCCGGTCCAAAAATGGCCGGTCCGGTCGGTTTCTCCGGTCCGGATTGGCCGAATCTCACCCCTAGATATTAGAAATTTGAGGATTTTCAATCGAGCCTTGTTTGGAAAATGGTTGTGGAGATATAATATAGAACCGGAAGCCCTATGGAAGTTGGTGATTGGTTGCAAATATGGAAGCATGTGGGGGGGAGGGGGGTGCACTAGGGATGTCCATGGGATTTATGGAGTGGGAATTTGGAAACACATTCGAAGAGGGTGGGGGATCTTTAATCGGCATACTAGACTGGTGTTGCGTGATGGATCTAGAATAAAATTTTGGATTGACCTATGGTGTGGAGATCAACCCCTAAAGGATTTATTCCCATAAGTTTTTAGGACTGCAGGTGAGAAAGATGCCTCGGTGGCTAATTGCATGGAGTCATTTGGGGAACCAGTCCAATGGAACGTGAATTTCACTAGAGCTGCCCAAGATTGGGAAGTTGGCAGCTTTGAGGAGTTCTTTGCTCTTCTATACACCATGAGGCAGAGAACTCAAGGAGCAGATAAGATGAGGTGGATACCCACAGGTAAAGGTAAATTTTCGGTCCGTTCCTTCTATAAGTCGCTTACACAATCACAGAATATGCAATTCCCTTGGAGAAAGATATGGAGAAACAAGGCGCCTCCCAAAGCGGCATTTTTTGTATGGAAAACAGCATTAGGTAAGATCTTGACGACAAATAATCTACGGAGATGTAAGGTGATCATAGTAGATTGGTGTTGTATGTGTAGGAAAAATGGTGAAAATGTGGATCATTTACTGTTGCATTGTGAGGTGGCTGAAATGTTATGGAATGAAGTGTTTAATAGAATGGAGTTAGCTTGGGTTATGCCTGCCACAGTGACAAAGCTCATGGCTAGCTGGATAAATCTACGAGGTTTCCCACAAATCTCAGCGGTGTGGAAAATGGTCCCAATTTGTATCATGTGGTGCCTATGGAAGGAGCGAAATGACCGGACATTTGAAGACAAGGAGCGCTCACTAGAATAACTTAGATTATTTTTTGTTAGCACCCTTTTTCTTTGGGCCATAGCTATAGATTGTCATGGCTTCTCTCGATTTTCATGATTTTCTTGTTTCTATCACTTCTCTCTAACTAGGTGTGACCTTTTGTATACCATCTTGTGTACTTAGGCTATGCCTATTCATATCAATATAATCGTTTACTTATAAAAAAAAAAAGAAGAAGTCAGGGCCCATTGTTAGCTGGCTATGTTTTATGACTTTATTTTTTGATGACATGGAAGCTCACCAAGACTGGGTCCTTTGGAAATTGGACCCATTCCTAGGGAGTAAACCATACATGATCCAGCCCACCAAAATCATATATTAGGTAATCTGAGGAAACTCCTAATACATAATATAAACCGGGGTGTTTGAGTCTACAACTCATCTCAAGCCCACTGTTTGACCAACAGGCTCCCTAATGAGTTCTGACTTGTTTTTATGAATCATGATAACATGTGAATAGTTTGTTGAAACTCTGAAGGGCTTATAATGTATGCTTCAATCACATAATAAATATGACTTATGTGCTTTCTTGAGGCTTTACAGAAGGAAATGTCTCAAGACAAAGGATGATGGAATTGGTGCTTTTGCTCTCAATAAATATGCACGGTCATGTAGCCTACATGGAAGGCCTGTAGCATACTGTTTATATCTAATATTTGATTCGTTATTTTGTTTACTGTTTCAGCATATAGTTCACAGCATGAAAGATCCCAGCATTGCTGCATTTTGGTTGATTACCTTGCCTCAGATTGTGGGTGGCTTCAACTATGATGACGAGATCAAGCAGAAAATTTGGTGGCAATACCAGGTTTGAGTGCATCTCGCTTTTCTTCTGTCTGTAGTTGTAAGGTGTAAAATCTTAATTATCTACTACTATTGTATCACAAACATATTATTGCTTGCCCACCGAACTGTGCATTTTCTTTTATTGATTGATTGAAAAATGGAAAACCATCACTAGTGGATGCATGTGCCCTATAAATCTCCACTTCTCAAATTTTAGCTGGAATTGGTAGATTCTAAGTCTGTTAATAGGTTGAGGAACTTTATCCCAAAAATATGAAGTTGGTATACATCTTTTATAGGCTTTTTTTTCCATAAAGATATAATTTATTTCGGAGGTTATGATATTTGCGTAATAAAGTTGATTCATAAACAAACACATTATAGCTTCTCATTCTTGTTTGGTTTTTGAGAATTGGTTTGGTTCTGCTTGTTCAAGTCCAAAAATTAAAACTGATAATGTAGAAGCATCCTGAAACAATAGATGGGTTTGAGATACCGGGAACCTAAGTCCTTTATCAGAGCCATATTAAAAGTTTATAGATCAGAGCCATATTAAAAGTTTGTCAATAAAATCCTTTTGTGCTTTCTTTGTCTCTCCCACCCGTTTTTCTCGAGGGTCTGATTGGTCTGGAATATTTCTGGCATTCTCTTATCGGATCTTACAGTCAATTTAAATTGGTGTTTTGACCAATTCTTCAGTTTTCCAATCATTGAAGGTAACTTTATATGCAGTTTCATTTTGTAAGGGCCATCTTGTCATGTTGAAGAAACACTATATTTTCCTATTTCATAGAAGATGATAGTGACAAACTCTATAATGACGGCGAGCTTTACCTAAAGTAAAAAATTGTGACCTTCTATTACTTGATATCTCATTTTAGCGTCACTTTTTTACATTGGCATCTTTATTACAGTGACTGATCTGCTAAAGATGAATACTCAAGTGCCTTCCAGTAATCATTTAATTTTTCCTATATGGCTTCAGGAATCCATGCGGTATGATCATCTTCAAGATGAGGTAGCAAAGCGAAAACCAGGGTGGGAGCAGTTACAGGAAGTAAGATATTTTATTCTAAAATGACTTAAGTATACATTATTCTAAAAATGATGGCATATGCAAACTGCTAATATTCCCCACTTAATTTTAATTCTATTTTGTAACTTTCCTATTCTAAATCCACACCCTACTCTCCCAACTTCTCGCTAAATATAACTATGAGTAGATCTGCGAACATCAATTGAGAACTATTTACGTATAAATTTATATTATTGATCAATGTTATGTATGCATATCTGCATAAATGTTTATGGTAGCCTTGTGATCCGCTGATTGATAGTTGAATTTGAAAATCATGTAGTTGAAATTCCTATCCATTAGTTGCAGGCCCTAAAAGAGTCAGTATCGTATTTTCATCCTTCCATTATACTCTATCCATGCCTAGATATGTGCTGGCGTCTATAAGAAATCATTCTGTTTCTCATTAAACTTTTTTTTTTATAAGTTAAACTTTTTAAACAACTTCTTCATTTAATATGATTAAAAAACTTTAAATCAAGAAAATCTCTATGATGGATGGCTGCTCACACCAGCTCCCAACTTGCTATTATTTTAGATTTCAAAGCCATTTGCTCTCTTTCCTTTTCGTGCTACTTAGGCCTATCATTGTATACTCCTTGTGTACTAAGGTTTCATCCTTTGCACTATTTATAAAATTGCATTACTTATTCAAAAAGATTTATATTGTTTATGATTCACAGGCCTTGATCTCTATCGATCCTGTACGTGCTAGGGATGATCCTGTTATTGTGAAAAATATCCCCTACTACAAGGCCAAGAAGGCATTGGAGGCAGAGGTCATGAAAATTGATCCTCCACCAAGGCCAGCAAATTGGGGTGTGCGTATTTTCTTTCTTCATTCTATATTTAGCTAACTCTTATTTGTCAATATTTGTCTCTATTTCAATCCTATTTTGAATTTCAGTTCTAAAAATTGAAAAATATTTTTGAATGCATGGTAGGAGGATGTCTTGACCAATGCAATTATTGGGTAACTGATGGAGGTGATAGACTTGGCTGAATAACTGGTCTTTTTAGGTGACTAGAAAATAATCCCCCATATTTTCCCAAAAGCCTACCAAAACTCTTTTAGTTTAATCAGCAGCAGGATGGTGGCCAACCATGGTCTTGGCTTCGACGAAGGGGCTTCTGTACAAAGCCAATATTTTTTCTTTCACTAATGTTATTTCAGTGTATCACAACGGCTATCATTGGAAAGACTACAAGTCTACAACTCTTATAGATAATATTTCCTCATATATCTAACCCCTTATTCATGTCATGCAAAATGTTCAGTGGTCTGACCAACATACACACGCAAGGCTTGCAAATCTTAATGTGTTTCTGGTAGACAAGTTATCCTATCTTCTTCTGCATGCGATGCATTGAATTGTGGTTTGACTTGCTGAGACCACTTTGGTTTTTGTAAGATTTTAAAAATATATTTGTTCTCTCATTCTCTCCGTGTTGAACATTCCATAGTCCTGTTAAATATGAACTGTAAAACAAGGGAAGAAAAGAGAAGGGTTCAAGGGCGTGTGGCTAAGAATTTTCCTAATATGCATCAGAATTGAGAAATGCAGTTTGAATGGCTTTGAACTAACTGTAGAACATTGGCAGGAGCTGGACCTTCCACTGAATGCATCTTCTTGGAGTGAGGAAGATCTCAAAGATCCTGAGAAATTATATGAGATGACTGTTCTTCTTAATGCCCAAAGAGAAATTGCTGATAAAATCTTGGATGTGCAGTGGGAAACTAAATGGCGTGAGGAAAAGGTCAGTAAGTTCTGAGTTTTAGTAGATGTGTTTTTTTAATAAGTTACTGTAATTATTAAGGAGAGTAATAGGTTCTTAGGATTGGGCCTTCCTGTTTCTTTCTACAATGGCGCGCACACACACACACACTTGTATCAAAGACTCATGCACATAATAGTGGCCACGGCTCCACCGATATCACAAATATGCCTTAACTTTTGATGCACAATCTCGTGCCTCAACCTGTATCACTAATGTATCTTGAGGATTTAGTACAACATTCCCAAGCCAACACCCAAGGCTGATTTGTTTTCTTATTATAATCTTTCACCATTTCTTTGAATTGTAGTGACGTAGAGGGATAAGTTTTGGTGTTTCTAGTGTCATGTTGAATGGCATGGATGTGCCACATTGGTGTTTTCCTAAGTGGCATGGATGTGCCACATTGGTGTTTTCCTAAGTTTTAACCAATGACCGACTACCTCCAGCCCTCGTGCTACGAAGTTCCTTGGGTCGTAAAAATAGCTGAATCTTTCATTGGGTGAATCCCATAGGGTTTGAGATCCATAGTTTAGCCAATGAAGTGTTTGATGATAAATAAACCATAACATGTTGCTGAGAGGTAAAAGGAAGAAATTGAGATGCAGGGGAAAAAAACTTGTTGTATGGCTATAATAGCCATAAATCATCAATTCTTTCGAATGATATTTTGTACTTGTTTTGATTTTCAGTTGAATGAGATGTTAGAGGAGAAGGTGCGCCCCTATATTCAGAACATCGACAATGGTGTCCTCTCTAAACCTATTGTCTTACAATCACAAAAGCAGGAGCAGAAGGTTTATCTTGTGTTTCCTTTTCACTGATTTATTCTTTTTACTTCTTTTGGGTATTATCTAGAACTGATTAGAAATTGTATATGTTAAAATATAATTACAATAAAACTAATCAGAATGCCTTAATTGGAAAATGACATCCTTTTCTGCTTTCGAAATTGACCACTCACAATTCTTAATTTACGCCATTTCTTGAATGCTCCATTTGGTGCTTCAAGATTATATTGATAATGGTTGTATATAATATATGATGAATTATGATAGTTCTCGTTGGCATTGAGATGCTCTGTATTATCTGCGAGTTATCTTTTAACCAAAAAATATTCATCCTTTTGAAATGGTCTCATTATCTTGAACTTCATTTGATCTGTCTGCCTTGATGGTCCAAGTTTTCATTAGGTAGTGTAAATGATTTTCTCCCTTCTAATGTTGCCCATGTTAACAGCGTTACATGCTTGCAAATATGAACATTTTATATTTATAGCAATTCAGTAATCTTTAATTAAAACTCATGTTGGTGTGTTTGTTGCAGAGGACCCGTCAACGGAGATGGTGGTTTTTTTGAAGTTTAAACCATTGTTGTATCTGGGTGGCCACAACTGGTTTGATGTTCTTTACCGGTGGTATATTTTTTGGTTTTCCCTAGTCTTCCTCATGGTAGATTGTTACGTTTTCCTGTATACGTGCTTCATAACTCCATGCATCTCCACCATTTGAGGTCGCTGGAAATTCTGTTTGATACAATTAGTCTCTCTCTCTCTCTTCCCCTATATATATAGAGGGGTGTGACTCATGTTTCGATAAGTTGTTTTTACTCGTAGCTGCTTGTATGAATTATGGATTTATAAACTTTTTTTTTCTTCTTTTGTTACGTTTTTCTTTATCCTCCGCCCCCTTTCTGAAAACCCTGAATACAATGATTCCGATCATGATCCGTATAGGCCGGAACATATTCGGAATGAGTTTTGCTACACAACCTCTACTACACTCCAGAGTTCACACTCCAATTTTTTTAAATTTTTTTTGAGTTTATTTTTTTAAAATTATTTCAAATTTTCTATTCATTATTCATATAATAAATATTTGATAAAAGAAAAAAAAAATTAAAAAAAATGTGGAGTGGAGTGTGAGAAAGTTGTGAAGATTTATTCATTCGGAAGATTGTCTAATTTGCAGCCACACCAACCTCTACATGTAGTGAACTGAAGAGAAAAGAACTATGCCTTGAACTTCTGCATGATCAAGTTTTGTTTTTCTGATAGTTAAATAAATTTTTATTAATAACAGAAACAGGCATAGTCCAAGTATAAAGGGAGTAGACAAAGGAAACACCTAGCTAGATACCATGATCAAGTTTCCCCTGAAGAGTAGAACTGTGGCTGTTTGACCTGCTTGCTATACATACTCTAAAACAAGACGATTCTACAAGAAGAAATGATATTTGTAGTCATAGAGTGTATAAGTATCGTGTTTTTTTTTTTTTTAAAAAAAAAAGTGCGTAACGCTTGCAATACATGACTGAGCATTAACAGTAGGCACAGTAGCATGCAAACTCCCAAATGTATTCATACGAGTCGTCCTCCAATTCCTTGCATTGCTTATTATTACACTTGCCAGTGTTTAATGGCGCAATGCAATGATCTCCAGACCATGTTTAGCATTCGGGGACGCGACAGGACACCTCCAATCGATGAATTCTACGACAGAGTAAAAGAGCATCGAAACCAGAAATAAGAATTATCTCCATCAAAGAGAAAAAGTAGGATATCATGTTCCAGTACGTTCGTTATAGGCCCAGCTTACTAATAAAGATGCTGTGCGTTTTACTACAGCTAGCTGGTGACTAATAAATAAAGGAATAGTCTGGAACTTAAATATTTGATCGTGCATGGTTCTTAACTTGCAAAATTCTCGAGGATCTTGACCTTCACATGGAGATCAGCCAATTATATGCATAGATGTCGCAACTATAGAACTAATTCGTTTCCTCTATAATCCTCTTGCTTACACTAATTAATTCTTTTATCTTTTCGTCGTAGCAGCGGACATATCATCTCATCAGCCATCACATTCCCGGTACCTAGCTAGCTGCTCCACGACAATATATTTTAAGGGCGAAAGATCAAGACAATATATATATATATATATATATATATATATATATATATACACACGCATAGATATTAGATAATATATATATATATATATATATATATATATCAACATCCAAGTGGGATATATATATATGTCGGGCTTGCTGTGCTATTTAGCTTTCAAACCATATAGATCAAGATATTATGATCATTTACATCTATATTTTCAGGGAAAGATGCAATCAACATACGTACGTGCCAGGACGAGAGATCGGGCGGCCGGATGCATGGCACTTCTTGTGGGATTTCAAAGAGTGTGAGATTTGCTGCATGCTTATGATCGAGTTGGAATTAAGTAATGGGTCATAATACTATAGTCAGAGCTTGTATGATTTGGACGTGTGCATGCAGGTATACGTGGAAAGAAATTGATGTAATGCTGATCATGATGTCCCCGGCCGCCAGCGTATTGATTGTCATCAGAGACGTGGCAGATAATTAGAAGCGGATTGTAGATAAAATATAAGTCATTTTCCTTGATTAAACACTAATATTTGGCCATGGTGACATGACGGCCTTCCAAACTTTTATAGGCTTTGACACGTGAAGAGCAAAACGCCAATGGGGTTATGATCGATCTATCCGCGTAGCCGATCGCGCGAGAGCCTTGGGCATTAAGTATTTTCTTTTGTTTTACATATATTATATGTAGAATATTAATACAGATCGACTAATAATCATCGACAACATGTAAGAAATGTACATTAATTTTCTTTCACTTCAGGTCAGGAATATTAGAGGTACTGTCCACGTACACATACGAAGAAGACATAATTAATTTTTCACATTCATCCAATTCATGTACGTAGTACGTACGGCCTGCAGCTCTTATTTAGCTAGACATTAAGCCATTCCATTTTTTCCCCTCTTAAGCTACAAAGCCAAGCGATTGCTTAATTACCTTAAAGATGTTTAATTAGATATATAATTTTGACGAGGTTTAGATAATTTATTTTGAAATGTATATATTGTTTATGTAAATAGATAAGCAGATTTGAAAAGATGTTTGAATTTAATTTTTTAAGAGTAGTTTTTGTTTTGATATTTTTAAATTTTTAAATATTTTTGTATTTGGATAAAAAGTTAGAATAATCTATCTTTTTAAAATTTAAAAATGTTTAGTTTAAAATTTTTAAAGATATTAGAAACTTTTGTGACCAAACAAGCGAAAGTCATTTGTGTCCGGAAGAGGTAGAGAATGCACCGTGTAATGTCATTTCCGAAGTAGGGGTACTTTAAGGATTAATTATCGAAATTATGGTACGAAATCAATATTAATTCTCTCAAATATTTTTAAAAAATTAATAAATAAAGTATTAGATATTTTAAATAGATATATTTTAAACACTCTATAAAATTTAATTATTTGTTTGAATTATTCATACGGATAATCCTTAATTTTTTAAGGATTAAGAAAAGAAATGAATAAACTCGTAATAAACATCTCATATATGCAAGTATAAATAAAATCTATTTAACAATGTATATACATATTTATTTATTTTATTAATATACATACATACATACATACATATATATACATATATATATATATATATATATGTATATTACATCACCCGGCCAGTTTATAATACTTTGCAACACAACAAAAAGGCAGACACATAATATAATGGATAGATAACAAATGCATGAAAGCGTTTAATTTATTCACTCGTACGCACAGAAATGAATTAGTTTTCATTTGTGGTATTTTTTTTTTATTGATTGTAAAATTAACGAATTAATTAATTAAGGCAGAAAAGGCATTCCATTGTCTCGCATAAAGGCTGGCAAGTGTTATCTAGCAATCAAAGTGCTTGTATTTGCCCAAAACCATGCACGCGTGGAAGCACTTTCGGTAGCATTCCGGGTCCATTCTCCATCGAATGGCTTCTCCAACCTGCAAATATGCCGCCATAACCATCATCACGCTCATCAATAGCATTGCTGAACTTTTGCTAAATATTAACGCCATCATTTTCTTCTTGCTGGGCGCACTTAATTTATCAATACATGCATGCATGTGAGCTAGCTGCTTTATTAATTAACGCAACGGCATATATGAAGGCATGCGCGCAGGAAAATGATCGAACACGTATGTACGAGGTGGTTTTATCTAGGGGTGAAAACCGACGTTATCGGCGCGGTTTTTGGGCAAAACTGACACCGACCAACGACTGAAAAATTGGGAGAGCAACCGACCGTAACCAGTCGATGGGGAAGAGGAAACCGATCGAGGCGGTTCTCGGTCGGCGTCGGTTCCCCTAGCGGCGTGATTCTATTGAGAGAGAGAGAGAGAGTTGCATAGAAGAGAGAGAGAGTTCGAGAGTTGCAGAAGAGAGAGAGAGAGTTGTAGAGGAGTTGGGGAAGAAGAAGACCCCATACCGAAATGACGCCGTTATTGTATACTTATATATATAGTTTAAGTGGAACGGCGTCGTTTTGATTAGTGTATATTAAAAAAAAAAGTTTTATTATATCGATCGGTTCAGCGGTCCGGCCCAGTCTCAAACCGGGACTGAACCGCTAAACGTCGGTTCTTGTAATATTCCACCACACACTGGCCGATTCTCCATCGATTTAGGCCGGTTCCTGACGCGGCCGGCAGGTTCGTGTCGGCGGCGGCCAGTTGCGTCGGTTTCTGTATAGCCCTAGTTTTATCCAAGTAATTTACACACGCATGTTATTTATATCCATTAATTAAGCATGAGAAATGGGAAGTTGCGCGCATGCATGGGCTGAGACAGTAATTGAACAATTGAACGTAGCACTAGAGGATTTGGCTGTCTTTGTGGTGCAGAGGCAAATGCGTACAAACGGCCAATGGTGTAAACTCAGTACTCTCAAACGAACCTAAAACAATCGTTGATATCTAACCTGTGAAAAGTCTTTAAGTCATGGGTACGTACTAAGCATGCATACAATCGATTCCATTCGTTAATGTCGTGGAATTAAAAAAAATGGTTTTTTTTTTCTCTCTGTTATAATACGTATATACTCTCAATGAAACCAGATCATTCAGAATTTTTTTCACTTGTAAACCATTAAATTTGTAGGCGAAACAAACTTCTAAACAACTTTTTGTTTCATGAGACTAATTAAACAATTGTATGAGCATAACTAAAAACAAAATTACAAACTAAAATGTACAAATTATCTTGTTTTTCTTGTCTACATGATAGTCCTTGGGCATGTCACTGTTTGTTTGTTTGTTTTTTTTTTTTTAATGTTCTTTTAAGGATGAGTGACAGATCAGACAAATGGAATCAAAGTGGAATCATGTGATTTTCACAATGCATGAGTCATGGTGGCCTAGGGGAATCATGAGGAACTAAAAGACAAGGGTTTTACAAGAGGCAGCCCAAGAAGCTAGCCGGCCTCGTCCAGAAGAGGTAAGATCATAGTATATAATGTCCTTATACCAGGATTAATAATGCCTAGCTAATGGAGTAGGAAAGGCAAGGTGACACTACTATATATACTTAAAGGCGGGGAAAATCAAAACATTAATTAGAACGGAGTTTTGAAAGGATGTTCGACATTAATGAGCATGACAAGACATGCATAATAAGGAATACTATGATCACATGATCTTGACAACATTGATAACAATGAAAAATGGAAGGTAAATAATTAATTAACACTACAAGATATGTAGTACTTAATTAAATATGTTTCAATAAGATCACAATGACCAAATTCAGTCTTTAATTTGTACGAAATAATAAGTAGTCTTGTATATTTTATAATTATAAGATAAATAAAATGAAAGAATTTAGTACTACTACTTGTTGAGATAAGATATACAAATAGCGGCGTTACAATAAACGCCGCTGCTAGTACGTTATCGGTGCAATTTAAACGCCACTAATAGCACGTTGGCGACACATTGAATAAATTAACAACATTTAGCTAAACGCTGCCACTAATTAAAATAGTGGCATTACCATAAATGCTGCTGCTAGTACGTTGCCGGTTGTTAGGGACCTCGGCCTAGTCCCTAAATACTATGTTGTCCTCGCCTTGGTTCTTCTTGTGATGACCGATTGTCTTATTCCTCTTGCTTGGTCTTTGAACAATAATGGCAATGAAGGATCCCTAAGTTGATGAAGGTATGATGTTTAGTGATGGAAATTATGATGATGATGAGTTCAGGTGATCTAAGTGATGATTTGGTGTGTTTGATGCAATGTGGAACGGCTTGAAGGTTGCCCTTGATGTTGGCACCACTTGGATGATGTTTAGGGTTGGTATGGTGAAGTGCAGCTAGGGTTTTGGGTGGTAGCTAAGGGGGATTACGAAATTGGTAAGTGATGGACTAGAGCTGGAGTCTAGGATGGGTTGTTAGGGTTTGGAAGGAGGATTTTGTGGTGTTTGAATGAGTCTAGGGTTGTTCCTTGACTTTAAGAATTGTCTAAAGTAAGATAAAGAAGATAAGATTTGGATATGGTAAGAGAATGAAGTTGGATGGTGTTTGAATAAGTCTAGGATTGTTCCTAGAGTTTAGGGATTTGGAGATGGAAGATAGGATTTGATTATGGCAAGAGGATGAGGATCTTTGGTAGGATTTGGGAAGATGGAGACGAGTGAGCTATGATTCCTAAACGGTAGGAATTAGTTTAGGGATTGATTGAGTTTCGGATTTGGAAATCGAAGAAAGGTTTGGAAATGGTTGACTTGAGTGATTATAGGAATGGAGAGATTTTAGGGATTGAGTGGTTTGAGTGATTGAGTGATTTTAGGGATTAGATTTAGAAGATGAGATGAAGAGTCCTAAAAGGTAGGAATTACCTTGTTGGACTTTAGGGTTTTGGCTAGGGTTCAGTTGGATGAAGCTTCTAGGGTTAGGATTCCTAAAGTTTATGAAATCCTTATGGAATGCTAGGGTTCCCAAATGAGGCAAGATTTGTGTATGGCAAGATGGGGCAATGTGGGTTTTGCCTAGGGGTAATGTGGATGGAAGAAAGGCTAATTTTGGTAAGTGGCAAATATGGGAAATATGAGATTTGCAAGATGGAGGCTTAGGTTATGTTTGATATGTGAGAAAGTGCAAGGAAAATATATGAACAAACAAGAAAAGATAAGAACAACAATGTATTTTTGGATTTTTTGAATAAAGAATGGAAAATAACAAAAAATTGATAAAATGAATCAACACCTATTCACGAATTGCAAGATGATGAAACAAGGATAGATAAATGGACAACACCTATTCAGGAGTTGCAATGTGTTAATCCTCTCTTTGGGATTCACCAGTTGCACCCAAAAAGTCCAAGTGCAAAAGCATCGAAAGTGTTCTTCAAGAACACACCAAACCATTCCACAAAAGAAAAAATGTCAAATGATCAAAAGATGTAAACTGCTAAGGGTTCTATTTATAGAGATTACAAAGTGGAAACCCTAATAGATCCCTTGATAAATAAAATAAATAAATAATTAAATAAATAAGTGATAGTGGCGTGGGGTCCATGGTATTGGCCCTTGGTGGCCTAAGCTTGCCCATGGCATGGGCCATGGGCATGCTGTGTGTGTTGCTGGCATGGCCCAAGCATGGGCCTGGGCATGGGGCTGCCTACTGGTGCATGGCTGACATTGCCTAGGCAAGGGCTGGACGTTGGGGCTGCCTGATGGCATGGCTGCTGGGCTGCCACATGCTAGGCGTGCCTACTGCCCTGCTGGCATGGCTGCGTGCTGGGCTGCTGCGCACTGGGCGTGTGCGTGCTGTGCTGCGCTCGCTGGGCATGTCCTGACACGGCCCTGGTGTGCTGATGGCCAGGCCATGTGTTGCTGGTGCATGTTGAGGCATGTCACTAGCCTCACCCTGGGCAGTCAAGGGCATGTCATGGCAGGGGCCATGGCATGCCTGCAACATGTCTGTGGTGCTGACATGGGTGTGCCATGGCATGCTTGTAGTGCTGTCAGATGAGTGCCATGGCAGGAGCCATGGCATGTCTGTGGGGCTGTCCTGGTCGTGCCATGGTAGGGGCCATGGCATGCATGTGGGCGTGCTGATGAGCTGCTAATGCTGCTGGGCAGGCTGATGGGCGTTGGGGCTGCCTGCTGACCATGCTGATGGACTGCTGGGCGCTAGGCTGCAATTGGGCGCTAGGCTACTGCTGGGCGTGCCATGGCATGTCAACGACAGTGTCAGGGCATGGCCTTTGGGGCTGTCAAGGTATGTCGCTGGGCTGTCAGGGTATGTCAGCAACAGCGTTGAGGCATGGCTTGTGGGGCTGTCAAAGCTTGTCAGCGACAGTGTCAAGGCATGTGCCATGGGGCTGTCAAGGCTTGTCAGCATCAGTGTCGAGGGGCTGCCATGGTATGTCAGTGGCTGTGTCGTGGGGCTATCGTGGCATGTCACTAGCAATGTCAAGGGCCTGTCAGGGCTGAGCCATGGCACGATCAAGAGGGAAAACGTGAGCCACGTTCTAATTCACCCGTGCCATTCCTGCAATCTTCCTTGGGCATACACTAGATCTCTAGAGAAGTCCTCTAAAGCTTGGCTTGACCCCGAAAGTAGCCCTATCTCGACTTCCATGCATGCCTAGGACCTTATCCCATGGCGATTTTTGTTGGGGTCTTGTCAACATCATATAAATTGACAACATTTATTTAAACGCCAACAATAGTATGTTGGCGACATATTGAATATATTAACGACATTTATCTACACGCCACCACTAATTAAAATAGCAGCCTTACCATAAACGCTGCTGCTACGAGGACCTCGATGACAATAAACCACAAATTAAGCAATAATCTCTGCATTGATCAAGTGATGAGTCATGATGCATTTTGTATTTTAAGCAATCATATAATTCCTATTTGTAAAAATGAAAATTGGTAGCGTTAGCGAATGCATGCAGCGTCTCAAATTCCTGTTCGTTATCACCATCTCAATAGAGTAAGGCCATTCCAAAAATTGCATCCTATGTACTGCTTTGCAGAGTCCATGGGCACGTCCCACTTTTTTATGTTCTTTCAAGCTGGGATGGGAGCCAGAGGCCAGGGCCGGGAGTCAAATTGGAATCATGGGATATTCCGAGCAATGGGTCGATGAGAATCAAGGGCTAGCTCAAGAACAAGGAGTTTAAGGTGCCTTTGGATAGCGAGTTGAGATGAGATGAAACTTGAATAAAATATTGTTAAAATATTATTTTTTAATATTATTATTATTTTAGAATTTGAAAAAGTTGAATTATTTATTATATTTTGTGTGAGAATTTAAAAAAGTTGTAATTATATGATGTGATAAGATGAGATTAGATGAATACTTTTTGTATCCAAACGGAGCCTTAACGGGGTCGACAAGAAGGCGAGGTGACGTTATACCTCAAAGCAGGAAAAATAATAACATTAGGTAGAAATGGCCTAGCTTGACGTCTTCATGTTATAACGACGATGAAAGAATATGGAAGGCCAAAGGCTTATTTAACAGTAGTACCACAAACCGGGTGATGAAAATAAATATATGTGCATTAACATATATATTAATAGGATTTGGTCATGGCGTCGATTGTTGCTTCCAAAATTAAGATTAACTTAAAAATACTCAGCTTTAATACAATGAGTACTACGTATTATCTTTATTAATGTACTCATGAATTCGCCAGCGGCCTTAAAGAAATAATCTAAGCATCGGGGCTACTACCGTCTTTGTTGTACTCAATTATAATATATATGGATGATGGAACTGGGATCATATATGAATAGTTTTGATTAAGATGATCACAGTATCTAAATTAAGTTTTTTTTTTTTTTTTTTAAATATATATTTTTCTTCTTTTTTTCCTCGACTATTTAGATTTGAAGATCCCAAAGAATATTAAAGAAGCATAGCTAGCTCTTATTTCTATGTAAATATCATAGACTAATTAACTTGAGATAACATGATCGTATAGTCCCGTATATAATACAAGAGAAAATATATTTATAATTATGAATTGTGTTACCGTCGTGTAATTATTTAAAAAATAAAAATAAAAATAAAATATAGAATTTACGTGAAAAAAATTAATATTTTAATAATATATCCCACTTATTTTTAAAACGATTACGCAACGATCGTACAATTCTAGTTTATATATAGAATTTCTCATAATATAATTAATCATAGCTAGTTAGCTTAAAGCTGGCGTGCTCGAGAAAAAAACACTACGTACTAAGCAAAAGTCAGTGCATTGGTTAGCGGGTTGTGTTTTCTCTTTCAGGCAATCAAAGGCGCATTTATGAAGGTGTTGCCATGATTGAACGGGGAGGATTTTGAACAAACGACGAAAGTAACTCTTCCCATGACGGTGGAAGCTTGGGAGCTAGCTTGTGAGAGGTTTTTCTTCTTTTTTTCCTCTAACTATTTGGATTTGAAGATCCCAAAGAATATTAAAGAAGCATAGCTATCTCTTATTTCTATGTAAATATGATAGAATGATTAACTTGAGATAACATGATCGTAGTCCCCCATATATAATACAATCATATATAGCTAGCTTAACGCTGGCGGCGTCCACGAGAAAACAACACTTCTAAGCAAAAGCCAGTGCATTGGTTAGCGGGTTGTGTTTTCTGTTTCACGCAATCAGAGGTGCATTTATAAAGGTGTTCCCACCATGGAACGGGGAGGCCTTTGAACAAATTTCGCAAGTAAGTCTTCCCATGACGGTGGAAGCTTGGGAGATTAGGAAAGGACCCCTTTGCATGAGAGGATGAGTTGTTTGCTCGATCGGGGAGGCCTCGGACGTCATCATGAGAGGACGAGTTGTTTGATCGATCGGGGGGGCCTCGGACGTCATCATGAGAGGACGAGTTGTTTGCTCGATCGGGGGGGCCTCGGACCTCATCATGAGAGGACGAGTTGTTTGCTCGATCGGGCCGGATGCCTCGGACCTCATGAAAGGAAGCAATCATGACAATCATGGCAATGAGGAGCAGTAGTGTACTTGCAACTTTCATTGAAGTCATTTTCTCTATCCGGCTGTATTTCTTATTCTTTAATTAGCCCTGGTAGCCTCCAGAACTGTCACAATTAACAAAGTGTGATGAGAGGGGGGGTGGGCGGCTTGGTTCCTTTTAAGCTTTCATAGTAATTTATGGAGGATGATAACTACCGAAGGATTTGTTTTGGGGCGACCCATTTTGGGACTGGACGACAAAGATCGATGTGTGATCAAACGCTATAATAGGCCAAAAACATAAACTAGACCTTGTTACATATTTCATATATACGACTTTTGTCGTTACTTTTTTATGGACCAAATTAAACTATAGTTGAATTTCTATCGCGGGTTATATAAAGTTTTGATCTCCCAAAACAAGAATATTACTTGTTACCTTGTAAAACCAGCTTGGCACTCAGCTAGACCAAAACTACATTTTCTTTGTTATACAGAACGCTAATTACTACCAATAAAAAAAAACCAATTTACAGGTGTTTATATTTCCAGCATTTTTGTATGTGCCGGTAAATATATATTATTGCCGGCGCTTATTTTTTGTGCCGATAAATAAGAAGTTTTGCCAGCATTTACATTGTTACGCCAGCAAAAATATATAATAGTTCCAACGTTTAAAAAATCGTCACTAATTTATTAATTTTGCGCTGGTAAATAATAAGTTTTGCCAGCGTTTACATTTACAACATTTTTGTATGCGCCGATAAATATAAATTATTGCTGGCGTTTATTTCTTGTGCCGGTAAAACATAAATCTTTCCGGCGTTTATATTATTATCCCAGTAATTATAACATATAATTGTTCGCCAAAAATTTATTAGTTTTGTACTGGTAATTATATTAACTTAAACTTTTATTTGTATTTTAAAATTATATTGTTTATATTTTAAAAAATAAAATAGCAAATAGAGGATGAATAGCAAGATAAAGATGAAGTAGAAGAAGATGAAGAAGATCACGAAGAGGACGAGGATTTAATTATCTTTTGAATCAAATAAAAGTACTAAATATTAATATAGTATAGTATTACGACCTTATTTATAATTATATATTCAATACAACTCTTTTAATGTAGTTCACAAGATATTGTTATTTTTTTAGAATCCTGCAAAATAAATTTTTTTATTTAGTTATTATTATTAAATTATTTTTTAAATCAAATAAAAATATAAAATATTATAAGATTACATGTGTCCAATTAAATTGTTTAAAACTATTTGTTGACTAAAACACCATGTGTGCATAAATAATACGTAATTCCCTTAAAGAAAGATATGGAGAAACAATGCACCTCCCAAAGAAACATTTTTTGTATGGACAACAACATTAGGTATGATCTTGACGACAGATAATCTATGGAGATGTAAGGTGATCATAATAGATTGGTGTTGTATATGTAGGAAAAATGGTGAAAATATGGATCATTTACTGTTACATTGTCAGGTGGCTGGAATGTTATGGAATGAAGTGCTCAATAGAATGGAGTTAGCTTGGGTTATGCCTGTCACAGTCACAGAGCTCATGGCCAGCTGGATAAAACTATGAGGTTTCCCACAAATCTCAACGGTGTGAAAAATGGTCCCAATTTGTATCATGTGGTGCCTATGGAAGAAGCAAAATGACTGGACATTTGAAGACAATGAGCGCTCACTAGAAGAACTTAGATTTTTTTTTTAGCACTATTTTTCTTTGGGCCGCAACTAGAGATTGTCATGGCTTCAATTTTCATGATTTCTTATTTCTATTACTTCTTTCTAACTAGGTGTGATCTTTTGCATACCGTCTTGGGTACTTGGAGTATATTCATATCAATATAATCGTTTACTTATCAACAAAAAAAAAAGGTCAAGGCCCATTGTTAGCTGGCTATATATGGCTTCTGACTTGATGACATGGAAGCTCACCAAGACAGGGTCCTTTGAAAATTGGACCCATCCCTGGGGAGTAAACCATACATGATCCAACCCACCAAAATCATATGTTAGGTAATATGAGGAAAACTCCTAGTACATAATATAAACAGGGTGTTTGAGTCTACAACTCATCCCAAGCCCACCACTTGACCAACAGGCAGCCTAATGAGTTCTGACTTTTTTTTATGAATCATGATAACATGTGAATAGTTTGTTGAAATTCTGAAGGGCTTATAATATATGCTTCAATCACATAATAAATACGACTTATGTGCTTTGATCTTGAGGCTTTACAGAAGGAAATGTCTCGAGACAAAGGATGATGGAATTGGTGCTTTTGCTCTCAATAAATATGCCCGGTCATGTAGCCTACATGGAAGGCCTGTAGCATACTGTTTATATCTAATATTTGATTCGTTATTTTGTTTACTGTTTCAGCAGTTCACAGCATGAAAGATCCCAGCATTGCTGCATTTTGGTTGATTACCTTGCCTCAGATTGTGGGTGGCTTCACTAGTGGATGCATGTGCACTATAAATCTCCACTTCTCAAATTTTAGCTGAAATTGGTAGATTCTAAGTCTGTTAATAGGTTGAGGAACTTTATCCCAAAAAGATGAAGTTGGTATACATCTTTTATAGCCTTTTTTCATGGTCATGGGATGACACAATGCAGAATATATAAGTGCATGTCCTTTACTTTTGTTTGCACAACCTACCATAAAGATATAATTTATTTCGTAGGTTATGATATTTGTTTAATAAAGTTGATTCATAAACAAACACATTATAGCTTCTCATTCTTGTTTGGTTTTTGAGAATTGGTTCGGTTCTGCTTGCTCAAGTCTAAAAATTAAAAACTGATAATGTAGAAGCATCCTGAAACAATAGATGGGTTTGAGATACTGGGAACCTAAGTACCAGTACTACAACAAATATGGGCTTTTCCTATGAATTATTTTCCCAAAATATACGATCTTGGAAAATAGTGTGCTGATGACACGAATACTATTCATGTGAAAAAAGACAAGCCTTTTACCACAAAATCACGTCGGCAAGTAAAACTTTGTGGAAAAAAACTTTTTGCGACGACATAATTTTTTGTGGTGAGAAAAAGTCGTCGCAAATAAGCTTACCATAAATATTTTACTTTCGTGGGTTAATAGTTTTTGCGACAAGGTTATTCGATTTTTGCGGCGACGTTTTCTCGCTGCAAATAATCTTACCATAAATATTTTCTTTGGTGGGTTAATAGTTTTTACGACGAGATTATTAGCTTTGTGCGGCGACTATTTATCGCTGCAATTAAACTTTTAATTCTGGGTATTGGTATTTGCAGCGATGTTAGCAGTGTTTGCGGTGATAATGACCCACCGCAAATAATAATAAAATTAAAACCCTTCTTCCTTTCTCCCCCCCCTCGCCCGCGATACTCTTGTCTCTCTCTCTCTCTCTCTCTCTCTCTCTCTCTCTCTCTCTCTCCCTGCGACTATCGAGCCTATCCTCCCCGCTGCACCACCGCTTTCGGCTCCTCTTGTCATCAAGCCATTGTGGGTATTCCCCCTCAGCCCCTTGCCCTCTCTCTCTCTCTCTCTCTCTCTCTCTCTCTCTCTCTCTCTCTCTCGGATCCCAGTAGATTTGTGCACCTCCGCCGTCTCCAGCCATGGCCATCGCCACCCTCAGCCACCTACGACTCCACTAGTCACCAACCGTCGCTCCACCCTAGCTCCCGCATCTCTCTTCCTCCAACCCGTGCGACCATAGCAACTAAGCAAATGGTTTTCTTCCTCCCAAGTTGTGCAATGCCCTCATCCCTCTACCCATTTTTGGTTTCTTTCCAAGTTTGATTTAAGGTCTTATTCTCATCTTTCCAAAGGGAAAACCTTGAAGGTAAGACCATTTTGATTCACTTTCTATTATGGTTTCGAATGAGTTTTGATTTCTTCAAGTAAGGTTACCCATTGATGTTTCAGTTTGGGGTATTTCAGTGCAATCACTTGTGTTCTTTCCTCTACATGCCTATAGCATTATTTGATCCTCCATTTTACATTTTGAGAAGGAGCTAAGAACCAAGGTAAAAACCCTAACTTGACTCCATTTGATTTGTGTATTATTTTGAAGCCAACCGAATTCTTTTGTGATGGAAAGCTTGTGTCCTTGGTTGTGTTTATTTTTCTATGCTGCAAAATATTATAGATGCTCTGCTTGGGTCCTAACCGAATGATGATGGAGCTGTTTTACTATATGATTTCCTATGTTTCGAATTTGGTATTTTGCTAATGAGCTTGGTTTAACCATAAGTGACTTTAATATGATTTTGTGTATGTATGTTAGTGACGTGTGTTCTGTTTTGAGGTTGTACTATGTGTTTTGTCTTAGGATGCTAGAGGTGTTCGGTTTTATAGATTTATTGTGGTTGTATGTAATCCTATAAACTTGCTTTTAAAAGGATCCTAGAGGTGTTTGGTTTTGGGAATTGGGGTTTTCCTTTTAGCTGTTCCTTTGCCACTTTCTTGGGGTTTTCTTATAGTATAATTCGGTTGAATGAATCAGAATATGCAAATTCGAGCAAGCATTTCTGCAAATTCCACATTAAGCATCTTCAATTCAAATAGGTTGGGTCTCACATGATCAGAATATGCAAAAAGTTCACCTGAATTAGAAATAGAACTGCAAATAATCTTCCGAGATGCCTTAGCCTTAATTCGAGCAAGCAAATCTGTCATTGCTATAAAAGAAGCCTTGTCATCACTAAACCCCACTGTCTCACTAGAGAGCTTATACCAAATAACCTGGCCATCAGAACCAGCAGAGAACACCCTATAAGGGCTGGTAGCTGCTGTACTATCCTCCTGTGCCTTTGCACCCAATCATCCCCTAAAAAATCCTTGGCCTCTGATCTGCGTGTAGATCTGACCATATAGTAATTTCAGTGCAAGCTTTACCTTTGAATTTCAACTCAATCTCGGAATGAAGCTCCCGCATTATCTCATACATGTCTAAAAGTACAAATAAGTTAAATAACTTCTCAGGGGATCTCTTGCTTTTGGCAATCGCATCCCCACAGCTAAGTAGCACCGAATCATGTGCATAATGTGATTTTGACGTTGTGATAATGCAATAAATTCCAGATCTTGTGCTCTTTCAAATGTCAGATTGTCGCTGGGATCATGTAGGTGCAATATGCCTTTCCATTCATTATCATGATTATATAATTTATTGCCTGTGGCATTGATCTTTCAATGTAATGTCTTAAGCTTTAACTATTAATGGGTTTTTATTTTGTTTCTTGCAGAAAAACTTTCTCATACTCTGTCCTGCTCATACTTCAATCAAGTTTCCAAATGAGAAATCTCAATCTGAAAATAATGTTTATAAGGATAATCTGGTGCCAAATCAGAGGTACAACTCCATTTTCTTAGGTTTTTTAATGCTTTTAGGTTCTTAAGGATATATTATATTTCTACATAAAATTGAGCAAATAATATTGGGACGGTGATTGTTTGACAAAATTGCCAATTGAGTCATGATCATTCGACAAGCAGTAGGGTTGTGGGAGTAGGGGCGCCACACATTTTAATCCATGCTTGTGAATCTATATATATATATCATGTGAATTGTAACAATCAACCCGATCGACTTGTTCAGTTTGTGAATACTGTTATTGTGGTATGCTAGACATTTTTTTTTTTTCTAAATTCTTTTAATAGTTTGTGAATACAATAACAGTTTGTGAATACTGTTATTGTGGTTTGCGGCAAATATTTTTTTTTTTTTTTTTGCCAGAAGAAGTTTTTTCCACCAAGCTTGTTCATGGGAAAATGTTGCATTTCTCAATAATCTTCTGATTTCGTTGCTCATTTTCCATGAAATCCATGGCCTTTCTCCGCAGGTTATATGGTGGGAAAAAATGAGTATTTCCCACGAGATAGCGTTTTGGTGGGAACAAATACCTTATCTCACCAATAATATGCCACAAGGCTCCTACGGAAGAATTTGGTGAGAAAAATATGTTTCCCACCAAGGTGGTATGTAATCCGACCACTTTTAATATGATTTTATTGACAAACTTAGAGGCATATTAAAAGTTTATAGATCAGAGCCATATTAAAAGTTTTTCTATAAAATCCTTTTGTGCTTTCTTTGTCTCTCCCACCCGTTTTTCTCGAGGGCCTGATTGGTCTGGAATATTTCTGGCATTCTCTTATCGAATCTTACAATCAATTTAAATTTGTGTTTTGACTAATTCTTCAGCCCCTGTTCGAATTTATGCACCTCCTTTTCCTCATCAAGGATCAAGTATGCAACAAAACGTGGCAACTCGATAAATCTGGCTGCATACTGGTGTATTGTCATAGCTCCCTGCATCAAAGTGGCGAATTCCATATCCTTGCCGTCCTTGACCGAGCTTGGGAAGAAACGTTCCAGAAAAATCTGTTTGAAATGCAGCCAATTAACTATTTTTGTTCATTCAGCTTCTCTGATAGTTCTTTCAGAAATTTACCATATTTTCGCCTCCCCGGTCAGTTTGAATGTGATCTATGCTACTTTCTATTCATCTGTGCAGGTCAGGACCTGCAATATCTTCTCAATATCCTGAACCCAATCCTCCGCTAGGGTTGGCTCGCCTCTCCCATCAAATGAAGGGGTGCATTCGGTTGAATTACTCTACGGTATAGCCTCCTTCATTATTGTTGTGTTGACGACCCGAGAGATTATGCATGAGATCATCTATTAATTGATGTGCCGCTGCTCGGAGTACTTCGGAAGAATTCGTATTTGCTTCCCTTTCGTTATTGGTTGCGTTCAGATCCGATATATATTGTTTCCGACGATGAGGTGGCATCCTAAAAAATTTGGACCTTTAATAATTGTTTCAAAAATATAGAGTTCATATAAATATAAATAAATAGTAGTACCCATAAAACAAACATATAGTCTAAACCTTAATGAATAAGAATTGAGCTCATCAACCTATATAAATCCTATACATTAAAATCATTCCTAAAGTCTGCAAACTCTAAAACCTCCAATACCAACAATATTATTCCTTACAGTCCGCTCCACTATCACATCAAATCTAAAAATGAATTCTTAAAATCTATCTATAATTCGAAATCTCACATACTATAGTATGCACCACTAGTCCTCATATTCCTACACCTTAAATTTGGAATTACTTCCTAAACCCACAGATATCCAAAACCTCATAAAGTATAGTCTGCAGAATCTCAGACCTAAGTCTCTGATACCAACTATAACGCCCTATCCCCGTGTGTCAAGAAAGTTGGCTCCTGTCACCTAAAATCATCTTCAATAACACATTTAAAATAACATAGGGTCTCCATAAAATATTAACTTATTTGTTCAACACAAGTATCCATATTCCTCCATAAGGTCACAAAAGAAGTACCTTAATAACATACATAAGAATTTTCACAAAAACTCAGAAATATCTATGACTCAAAATACCAAATCAATATAAAATATCAACACTACCAAAGAGACTCTCCAAAAAGTTCTTGTACCCTAAGGCACTTAATCTTCTACGATCATCAAAGCTTGCTAGTACTCTCTATTCCTGACTTCCAGCTGATGCATCAAAATTATATGAAAAATAATCATGGAGATAAGGGGTAAGTTATCAACAACTCAATAAGCAGAGAATATATACTAGTATATAAATATGAGCATTTACTGAGTTCAGAATGCAGAACAAAATATTTTTATTTTCAAAAATGTAGAATCAGAACATGTTATTAAAAATATCAGAGCGAAATTTGAGAAATATTCTTATTCAAAATTTCCTTTGGCATAACATGACTGAAACATCATATCAGAACAAAGTTTCATGTTTAACCCCATGGTACAGTTGTGCAAACCTTGGCGGCCAACCGAGCAAAAACAGAATGTGAATCTTCCCCTTATTATTCTTGGAGCCCCGAGTGTGCACATATGAAAGACTATGCAGAAAATCACTTTGTTACCAAAGTGGGTGCACCAGAATAGAAAAGTTGGTACCATCCTAAACAAATGCCACAGTTTTACACTCGTGGTAAGGTCGGAACGGAACAGAAACAGAAATAGAATGTTGTCATGCCAGAGGTTTTAGAAATCATATCACATCATATCAAAGTACATAACATTTTCAGAACATAACAAAATTAGATCACAAAAACATAATTTATGCAAAAAAATTTATATTCGCTCTCTTTTGCACAGTTCAGAAACATAATGCCAAAACTTTGCTCATGTCTACACTAGTCATGACAGAAAGTACTTTATTCTTAAACATAATTTCATGAGTTATGCAAAACAAATAATTGAGATTGTTTCAAATTTCTCTTCATAACAAAACATGCATATTTTTCCAAAATTGACCCCAGTCCATTTTATTTTTATGCAAAGTCTAGCATAAGAACTCTACTTACCTGAACTTCGTAGCTTTTCATAAATTTTCTTCAACAATGCCAAATAACTAAAAATCATCACCTATAAGTCTGCCACATAATTTTCATAAATATCCGAATTTACACATTTTTCAATACTTAAACCTGAAACGCTAAGTAACCTCTTTTTCTTAAAAAAAAAAAAAAATAAGTCCATTGAAATATTCATAAAAACAATTGGTAGTTTTATAATTGGAAGGGCAAAAAAAATGTAAAAACACTTCAAAGGTATGAACTGCTTTGCGGATAAACAATAACTAAAGGACTGGATGGCATTTCCGTAAAATACTTCCAAGATCATGACTAAAGCTAACCAAAGGTTATCAACTGCATCTACTTGTTTCTGGAGAACAAGAAAAACCAGAGAATGGCGTTGGGAGAAAATATTTTTATTGAGAGAAAGCGCGAGGCAAAATGGTGGCTGACCCGACGATGGCACATTGAGAAAGAGAAAGAGATGAGCGAGAGAGAGAGAACAGAGAGAGAGAGAGTGATCACGACATGAGGAAGGAGGTGTTACTGAGAGGAGAGAGAGCAGTGGCTTGAAGCGACATCTGTTGTTGGGAGCCCTAAAAAAGATTTGGGGAAGTAAGACAGAACTGAAGTGAAAATCAGGTATCAGTTGCGAAATGAAGTGAAGAAGTGTTAGAACTCGTAACGGCATCGTGCAAGAATTGATGAAGTGCAGCGTTCCATTAAAGCTTGGAAGAGGGTCGTAGTGTGTCTTAGTGATCAGACGCTGCGTTTTGGTGAAATATCCGAATGGTGTGTTATGATTACTATTATTTTAGTATTGAGTCTGTGTGGTGAGCATAGCAAAGTTAGAGTTTGTTATGCAATAGAACATGGAAATGTGCTTCGTATATGAGGGAAAAGGTAAGAAGGGAATATCATCTTGAATGTACTAGAGTTCTGGTTTGAATTTGGAGGAAGGGCTGCCTCGAACTAGCCCATTGTGATTACACGTTTTCTTTCTCAAAATTTCTATCAAACATCTACTCTGCCATTTTCATATTATTCTTCCTTTGTGAGCTTGGTTATTTCTTCTACCCGAGTACAACCAACACAAATTTCTCATCACAGAAAAGGGTCTTAACGACCATGTAGTACGGTGGTGACGTGGAGGTGGGAGTTGGCAAAGTGGAATGGTTGGTTTGTGGCACTCGATGGAGACAGAAATCCCTCTATTTTGAGAAGTAAAAATATGGGCCTCTTAAACGTGCAGTGGTAGCTTGGGCGACGATGGTGTAAAGCGGAGGTTTGAGGTAGTGGCCCATTAATGTATATGTCTTCAAGTCACAGATCGGGGTTAGAGAGAGAGGGCTACGGGAGTGAAGTGAGAGAGAATTGTGGTTAAGAGGGCTATGGAAGTTAAGAGAGGAAGCAGAGGAAGTGCGGCCTCGAGGGTGAGAGATGGGAGTGAGGGAGACAAACAGAGGGTGAGGAAGGGATCTGAGGGAGAAGTTTAGAGTCTACGTGTGAAGAGAACGGGGAGGAAGGGATCTCACGGGCTACGGATAGACGAAAGGAAGAAAACCTATTATCTGCGAGACTGCGTGCGAATCCCCTCCTTCGATGAGTGTAAAATCGTGACGTGACAACCAGATCGAATTCGCACGTCTGTGGTGTTGGTAAAAGGAACCAGCCTAAGAGTAGAATTTCTCATAAAGGAATAGTCTGGAACTTAAATATTTGTGCGTGCATGGTTCTTAACTTGCAAAATTCTTGAGTCTTGACCTTCACATGGAGATCAACCAATTATATGCATAGATGTCGCAACTATAGAACTAATTCGTTCCCTCTATAATCCTCTTGCTTACACTAATTAATTCTTTTATCTTTTCGTCTTAGCAGCGGACATATCATCTCATCAGCCATCACATTCCCGGTACCTAGCTGGCTGCTCCACGACAATATATTTTAAGGGCGAAAGAAGACAAAATATATATATACACACACGCATAGATATTAGATCATATATATATATTGTTATTCTAAGGGGTGTGATCACCAAACGGTGTACCCCTTGGAATTATATTCTCTAACATGGTGATAGTTTCCATGATGGGTGATGTTTAAGGAAGTGTTAATAGACACAATCTTTTGATTTAGTCAAAAGGTTGTATGTGATTGGTAAAGTGTCAAGAGACACAACCTTTTGATTTAGTCAAAAGGTTGTGTCACTCCTTAAGGTTGTGGCCTTTGGGTTACCATTGGTTTACCAATGGTTGTACCTTTTTCACAATAGGATGTGTCACTCCTTAAGGTTGTGACCTTTGGGTTACCATTGGTTAACCAATGGATGTGCCCTTTACCAACCGGTGCATGATGACCTATAAATAGGGGTCATTGGTGCACAAACATTTGCACTCAATTCCCTTTGTTCATCACCAACTTGTGGGACAAATACCCTCACGGGAGTGTCACCATATTGTCGTAATTCTGCTTTTATTTGTTGTTTGATTTCTCTACAGTGGTATCAGAGCCAGGTTATGTCAGAGGGAATTTTATCACGCATAACGAAGATGATAAATAGGCAAGTGCTTGGTTTGGCAACCACATTTGCATATTTTAATCATCTTCGTTTGCTTGAAAATCTGAGAGAGAAACTCTTTCAGATCACGGTGGGGGGTTTAGAGTATACTGGTAATCTTCAAAATTTAGTAAATTGTTACTATTTTGAAGAAAATTATTGGTATTATTTTACACAAAGAAATAGTGATTTAAATAGCCCATTTGCACACAAAGTTACTGTTTCTGCCGGCCGCCGGAGCCTCTCACCGCCGGACTTCGTCGACCTCGGGAGCACGTCGGACTCGTCGTCGCCGGCCACCAACTGGTCGGACGGGAGTGAAGACACCAGCTTCACGGACGCTGGAACGCCTCTGCGCGAGGTTGAAGACAACCCAGGACGAAACGGTGCCGTTTCGTCCAACGGTCATCCCGTTCAAAACCATCCAGGGCTAAACGACAGTGTCGTTCAACCAACGGAGGTTAATTCCGGCAAAAATGACATTGTCGTTTTGCCCGTTTCTGAGCCTCTGGAGCCGAGCCACCAAGCCGAGCCGATAACCGCGCCGTTGACCGAGCTGTTGACCGCGCCGTTGACCGAGCCACCAACTCCCGTCCTCCCAGACCCGGCTTGAACCGGCTGAACCGGTTTACCCGGTTTCCTGAACCGGTTCAGGGCAGAATTTTTCAATCGGGCCGTTCGAGATCATTTCAAGCCCGATTTCGTCCGTTCAAAAGCCGTTGTGCTCCAAATTTCAAGCCAAATCATTCTAAAGCACCTGTTGATCGAAATTATCGCCAGAAATTCTTTGAAAGAGGTGAAACATCAAGGAAAGGTCGTGGATATCCTCGATCGGGGCGTCATTTTCATTATTCTCCTTATATAAAATATAATAGGAGAATTTCTAGGCTGCCACCTTGGATTAAATCCAAGGGTTATTATTATTAATTAAGTTTGTAATAATTTTAATTTTTCACAGTTGAACTATTGTATTTAAATAGTACACATTTATTATTTCTACATTCTTCTTGTTGATTAATTTTTTAAGGTTTATTATTTATGGCACCGAAGAAAAGTATTGATCCCTCGGGGATAGAAAAATTGAATGGAAGAAATTTCCGGGCCTGGAAAAGGCATATAACTTTTCTTCTAACCCATGAAAAGACCTTATATACATTAACAACACCAAAGCCATGGGGAGAAATTGTAGAAAATGATGAAAGTGAAAGTGGAAGCAGCGTTTCAAATGTAGATAAATGGATAGAACACAATGCATGAGCAAAAACTTTAATTTTGCATTGCATGAGTGATCACATTATTCCTTTATTTGAAGATTATGAAACTGCTAAAGAAATTATGGATGCAGTTGAAGCAAAGTATGGTTTAAGGTCGGATACTTATATACAGTTATTGTTGGATAAGTATAACCGGACTTGTATGAAAGAGAATGATGATATTGGCGATCATGTACTTCAAATGGAGTTGATGGCGAAAGAATTAAATGATGCCGGCCATCCTCTCACTGATAAAATGCAAGTTACAACCATACTAAATAGTCTTCCTTCATCTTGGGATCACATTATTACTTCTTTAACACACAGTGAAAATGAAGTAACAATGATATCGCTTCCAGTACTTTTAGTACTTGAAGGAGAAAGGATGAAAAGAAGGAATAAAGATGGTGAATCATCCAATTTATTAATGGCTCAAGATAAGCGTTCTACACAGAATAAGATGAAGCCAAAACAGTTCAAGAAAAAGAAATGGTTAAAAAGAAAACAAAACAAACCATTTTCTGGAAACTGTTTTAAGTGTGGAAAGAAGGGTCATTACAAATCACAATGTCCTAACAAAGGAAAAACACAAGAAAGCAAGGAAATTGTGGTGTTCTATATGTACCTAGTATTCGTAGGAATTTAGTATCAGTGTCTGTACTAGATCAGAAAGGCTATACAGTTGAGTTTAAGTCTGGAACCGTTGTAATAAGTAAGGGAAATGTATCAGTGAAAGGCGTGAAAGATCACAATATGTATGTACTGAATGTTGATATTAATAAAGTACCTATTTCTGAGTATTTGAATGTGTCTACAGATTGTGCATATTTATGGCATTTAAGATTAGGCCATATAAATAAAAATAAGATGATCAGAATGTATAAAAGTGGATTAATACCACAAATAAACTCAGATAATTTTGATATATGTGAACCATGTATCAAAGGAAAAATGAGTAGTAAATCTTTTTCAAAAAGTTGGAAATCAACAGATTTACTAGAAATTATACATTTTGATGTGTGTGAACCTTTTAAAACAAAAACTCATAGAGGAATGAAGTACTTTATTACTTTCACTGATGATTATTCAAGATATGGGCATATCTACTTACTCAAGCATAAATCTGAAACAATTGAGAAATTTAAAGAATTTAAATTCGAAGTAGAAACCCAGTTGGGTAGACCCATTAAAAGTTTGAATAGTGATAGAGGAGGAGAATTTGAAACTTTAGACAATTTCTGCAAATTGAATGGTATAAGTCATATTTATACTATGCCATATAAACCTCAACAAAATGGCATTGCAGAAAGGAGAAATAGAACTCTATTGGATATGGTGCGATCGATGATGGCATATGCTGATCTACCATTACATTTTTGGGGTGAAGCATTATCGACTGCTACATATATACTAAATAGAGTTGAAACTAAAGCGAAACCTCTTACACCTTATGAATTATGGACGGGACATAAACCAGACTTAAGTAAATTCAAAGTGTGGGGTTGTAAGGCACAAGTGCTTATCCCAAGGCCACTAAGGGATAAATTAAAAAGTAAAACCTGGGAATGCAGGTTTATTGGGTATGTAGAAAACGAAAGTGGCTACAGATTTTATCATTCTGAAAAAGGATTGATAGAAAGTAGGGATGCCGTTTTCTTGGAAAACACGAAACTTGTTACTCCTGTTGATCAAATAGATTTATTAAATAATTTAGAGAATCAACGGATCTCCACAGAATCTGACAATGAAAATAATGATATTGTTCAAATCCAGAATAATAAAAGAAAGTCAGATGAAAATCAATCTTCAGGTATTGATGTTGGAGACAGTGGGAGTAAAAGATCCAGAAGACCATCAATATTATTTCAAGATCATTATGCACTAAATACCAGTTTGAAAAATTTAGATAATGATCCTGAAAATTTTTCTAAGGTAGTCAATAGTATTGATTCAGATAAATGGCTTGAGGCCATGAAAGATGAAATAGAATCAATAAACAAAAATAATGTTTGGGAGTTAACAGATCTTCCAAAAGATAGAAAAGCTATTGGCTGTAAATGGGTTCTCAGAAGAAAACTTAAAGTTGATGATAGTTTGGAAAGGTACAAAGCAAGGTTAGTGGCCAAGGGATATACTCAACAACCAGGTGTAGACTTTGTGGATACATATTCGCCTGTGGCGAAGTTCACATCCGTAAGGATCATCATGTCCATTGTTGCAGGATGAATTTGGAATTACATCAGTTAGATGTAAAAACAACATTTCTCAATGGTGAATTAAAAGAAGATATCTTTATGATTCAACCAGAATGATTCCAAATTAAAGGACACGAAGAGAAAGTCTACAGGTTGAGAAGGTCACTGTATGGACTTAAGCAATCTTCAAGACAGTGGTACTTGAAATTTCACCAAGCCATTTTGGAAATGGGATATGAAATGAGTCCACTAGATCACTGTGTATACATATGGAAAAATGATAATAAATTAACATTATTATCATTGTATGTTGATGATATATTACTGGCAAGTAATTGTCTAGATATGATGTATGCAACAAAGGAATTCTTGAAATCTAAATTTGAAATGAAAAACATGGGTGAAGCCGCTTATGTTCTTGGTATAAGAATCTCTAGGGATAGAAATTCAAATCTATTATATTTAGATCAAGAAAAATATCTAGAAAAAATGCTTAAAAGATTTGGTATGGAAAATTGTAAATCTTTAAGTACGCCTGTTTGCAAAACTCATATTTTGAATAAAAGTATGTGCCCAAAAGATGATGAGGAAATAAGTGAAATGCTTAAAGTTCCCTATGCTCAAGCTGTGGGAAGCCTCATGTATGCAATGACAAGTACCAAACCAGATATTTGTCATGCAGTTGGATTGGTAAGTAGATTTCAATCCAATCCAGGTAAAGAACATTGGCAAGCAGTGAAGCGTATATTGAGATATTTACAAGGTACCAAAAATTTGAAATTGTGCTTTGGAAACAGTGATCTAGAATTAATCGGCTATAGTGATGCTGATTTTGGAAGTGATGTAGATGATAGAAAATCTATAACTGGATATATATTTCTATTTGGTGGAACAACAGTTTCTTGGTTAAGTAAGAAACAAGGTTGTGTTGCTAAGTCTACTATGGAAGCAGAATATATTGCTTGTAGTACTGCAGTGAGTAATGCGGTGTGGATAAAACGCTTTGTTGAAAGCTTAAATTTGGGTATATCCACAGAACCAATCAATGTGTTTTGTGATAATCAGTCTGCCATTTCTTTGATAAAAAGTGGAACACAGAGTTCCAAGGGAAAACACATTGATGTGCATTATCACTATATTTTAGATATAGTGGAAAGAGGTGAGGTCAATGTTAATTTTTTTCCTCGACCGAGATGGTAGCAGATCCAATGACCAAAGGTTTATCTCTGGAGAAATTCAGAGAACATGTGACTAGAATGGGATTGAAAGAAACCTAGGTGAAGAAATCTCATGGTCAACATGCATAACTCAACAAATTCTGGGGACGCCTAAAAAATTGGAGTTATGAAGATACCCAAAAATGAAAATTTTGGTCATTTGTAAAGTCACTGATAAGGTGATCAAGAAAAACCTCAGGAATGGCCTTAGGGTGAGTACTTGATAAAATTTCAGTGCAGATTGATTAATCAAGTAAAAGGTTGATCATGGTAAAGTCGCTGATAAGGTGATTAAGGAAAGACTCAGGTGAGTAAGTACTTAACGAAAATTCAGTGCCATTCACTAAAGTTTTAGTGAAATGTGATTTAATTATCCAAGTAAATGGTTAATCATTTGCAAAGTCGTTGATAAGGTGATTAGAGAAAAACCTCAGGAATAGCCTCTAGAGGAAGTACTTAACGAAAATTCAGTGCAGGTCGATACATGTGTTATGTATTCGGTTGAAGTCGTCAATTGTGACAGAGGTATGGATTGTTGATCCAGTCACGGAGAATTGATGCCGTTCACTAAAATTTTTTTTTGGTGAAATGTAGTCACCCCTAATATGTGATCAGTGGGAGCACATATGGTAAAGGGTGCGGTCAGATAAGGTAATGACAAAAACGTGTGCACGTAGAAGCTTGTCATGCTCTGACGCCGATCTGCAAGAGTAGCAGATGATAGTTGAGTAGTGGAAAGCTTATATTGGTACCAAGGTAAAATACTCAACTGGATCATCATCGTTTTGTGATCAAGTGGGAGATGTTATTCTAAGGGGTGTGATTACCAAACGGTGTACCCCTTGGAATTATATTCTCTAACATGGTGATGGTTCCCATGAGGGGTGATGTTTAAGGAAGTGTTAATAGACACAACCTTTTGATTTAGTCAAAAGGTTGTATGTGATTGGTAAAGTGTCAAGAGACATAACCTTTTGATTTAGTCAAAAGGTTGTGTCACTCCTTAAGGTTGTGGCCTTTGGGTTACCATTGGTTTACCAATGGTTGTACCCTTTTTACAATAGGATGTGTCACTCCTTAAGGTTGTGACCTTTGGGTTACTATTGGTTAACCAATGGATGTGTCCTTTACCAACCGGTGCATGATGGCCTATAAATAGGGGTCATTGGTGCACAAACATTTGCACTCAATTCCCTTTGTTCATCACTAACTTGTGGGACAAATACCCTCACGGGAGTGTCACCATATTGTCGTAATTCCGCTTTTATTTGTT
The DNA here is from genome assembly GCA_022457165.1 of Juglans mandshurica. Classification (NCBI taxonomy): domain Eukaryota; kingdom Viridiplantae; phylum Streptophyta; class Magnoliopsida; order Fagales; family Juglandaceae; genus Juglans; species Juglans mandshurica. The sequence goes on from CM039622.1 coordinate 34,895,875, forward strand.
GTTTGATTTCTCTAGATATATATATATCAACATCCAAGTGGTATATATATATATATGTCGGGCTTGCTGTGCTATTTAGCTTTCAAACCATATAGATCAAGATATTATGATCATTTACATCTATATTTTCAGGGAAAGATGCAATCAAACATACGTACGTGCCAGGACGAGAGATCGGGCCGCCGGATGCATCGCACTTCTTGTGGGATTTCAAGAGTGTGAGATTTGCTGCATGCTCATGATCGAGTTGGAATTAAGTAATGAATCATAATACTATAGTCAGAGTTTGTATGATTTGGACGTGTGCATGCAGGTATACGTGGAAAGAAATTGATATATTGCTGATCATGATGTCCCCGGCCGCCAGCGTATTGATTGTCATCAGAGACGTGGCAGATAATCAGAAGCGGATTGTAGATAAAATATAAGTCATTTTCCTTGATTAAACACTAATATTTGGCCATGGTGACATGACGGCCTTCCAAACTTTTCTAGGCTTTGACACGTGAAGAGCAAAACGCCAATGGGGTTATGATCGATCTATCCGCAGAGCCTTGGGCATTAAGTATTTTCTTTTGTTTTACATATATATGTAAGAATAATACAGATGGACTAATAATCATCGACAACATGTAAGAAATGTACATTAATTTTCTTTCACTTCAGGTCAGGAATATTAGAGGTACTGTCCACGTACACATACGAAGAAGACATAATTAATTTTTCACATTCATCCAATTCATGTACGTACGTACCTGCAGCTCTTATTTTCTTTTGAGAGGCCGGGTTTTGTTTAAAGTACTCTAGATCTACAAGCCAAAAACCAATTTAATTCCTCGATCGATGAACATGATTGAAATCCATTAACGAATCCTCAACCCCATAAACCTCGTACCCATGCACAATAAATTCTAGGATAAAATAAATTTTCCTAGAGCAAATTAAAGACGAAAATATCACCAAGTCGATCTGTTTGTATTTCTCCCATTCTCATTAGGCTCGTTGAATTGGACATGGTTCTTCGATCACTATCAGAATAGTGTCTGAAGCAGAGACTTTTGGTTAGCTAGACATTAAGCCATTCCATTTTTTTCCCTCTTAAGCTACAGAGCCAAGCGATTGCTTAATTACCTTAAAAGAAGGTTGCGTGCATGACCATAAGTTCAAAATGTCTCGTGAAAAACTGCTTTTTAATTATATCAATAATTGCAACATTCATGAGATCGAACGTGTCACAACCACAGGTTGATCGTACTGAAAATACTGATCGATGTATTAATTGAATAATATCATAGTCCTTTTCATCCTTTGGATAAAGGGTATGTGAGAAAAATAAAAATAAAAACGAATATATATATATATATATATATATATATATATATAGAATATATTATGGGGATCATAGAGATTAAACGCAGAGGACAAAGGAAAAAGGAAAAAAAATTAACATCATCGGCTGCATTAGGCTCATATATAATATTATTGTTACACAAAAAAATCTCAATCATATATAATAAGATTAATAGAAACAAAGCAGAAAGATAAATTAACAAACCGTTTGATAATTAAAAAAATCCCACAAATTAATTACTCTGTTTTCTTTTTTTTTTTCGTTTTTTTTTTTGGCCTTTTTCTAAAAAGCACCGAAAGCGCTGCTCAAAGCCACATTCAGCGCTAGCGTAACGAAAATCACCAACACACTTGTAGTTGTGGGAGTTAAAGCCCATGCAGATGATGGTGGTGCCGCTGCCGGTGAGTTTAGACTCCCCGATGGAGTTCCCGGCTCCGTTGCTGGCGTAGTTGGACTGTCGGCTGCCGGAGAAGATGTCGTCGTTGGTGGCGACGACGCTGGCACAGGCCCATAAGGCCATGGAGCTGATGCTGGTGATGCTTTCGGAGCATTGGACACAGGGGATGGTGATGTTGGGGCCAAGGCCGGTCCAGCTGAGTGTGCAGGAGGGGATGCTTTGGGAGACACCGGGGCCTCAGTACCTGGAGCTGGGGCGGCTTTTGGAGGAATTGGAATCGGAGATGAAGGAGGAGGGTTTTTGTTGTAGTGTCTTACAGCCAAAACAATAACGTTCAGTTTCTGTCCTTCCTCACAGCTTTGGTCCTTCCCCGAGACGAAAAAGAATGGCCCAGACCTATCAAACTGGAACTCAGAATCACCTTCCTCCAATTTCTTGATGGGGTTCTTTGTGTTGCAGTTGTAGTAATCATCTTTGTTCACAACCAGCACAGAGTCCGTCCCTTTCTTATACTTAAAGACTGGAAACCAAATAAGGAAAAACAGTACTCAAAAGAATAAATCACCCAAATGATCAATCAGTAAAAAGGAAAAAAGAAAGGTCGTGATTCTGCATGAAAACTAAATTACTTACCGAGAGTATCATTGACTTGGAACCTGTTTCTCTCAGCCCAGTGGCTGTAGCTCTCAGAGGGGTACAAGACCCACCCATCTCTTCCGCCTACAGAGAATTTGTAGGCAAGGGAAGAGGATAGAAAACAAGAAATGAGAACAAAGGAAAGGAAGATATGCGTCTGAAATTCCATAAGGGAACGAAAATAAAGAAGATGGCCCTTGGATATGTATATATGAGAGACTATATTTATATGTAGCCAGAGACAAAGGATCGATTCATGAGGAGGCTTCAAGCAGGAAGTTCTCTGGTACCAAATGTGGGGTATGTTATATGATTGATTATGGGAAATTTTGACGAGGTTTAGATAATTTATTTTGAAATGTATTGTAATTTAATAGAAGAGGATACGTACCTATTTATGTTCTGTGGCCCCACAACAAGTTGTATGAATGGAGCTGCTGAAGCACATCATCAACACTGCCATCCAATGCCGATAACAACAGCCCACTTCAACCCCATCCCATCCAAAAAAGCAGCATTGCACCATGTTCTGAATCCCCACATCTCCGTAAGTGCGTTAAATTTATGGACCTAACTCATCTCATAAAATCAGTTTTATAAGATATGATTGTTTATTCCTTATAAACATGCCTAAGACCTTATTCATAGACAATATGAGATTATTCTTCATCAAAAGAACATTGCAAAACCGACATATATACCACTTGGATGTTGATATATATGATCTAATATCTGTGTGTATGGTATTTCGTCTTCTTTCGCCCTTAATATATTGTCGTGGAGCAGCTAGCTAGCTAGCTAGGGACCGGGAATGTGATGGCTGATGAGATGATATGTCCGCAGCTGTGGCTTAATTACCTATCCTCTCAATTAAATAATGCTAACGATTTAGACACTGCAGGCGTGGCCAGAGGATGTGGTTGGCAGCACCTGGTTGTGTATGCTAACTTGGCAACTTTCTACTCTGTTGGTGTACCAATTGCCATGATCTTCCTCGGTTTTAAGTTGAAACTGCAGGCAAAGGTGAAACACATATCTTATAGTAGTCTCTTTACAAAATCGCATATACTACGATTCATTCATAGCAGTTTGGAAGAAAACAAGTATTCGTATATAATAAAATTCATTCATAGTAATTTGGAAGAAAACAAGTATTCGCATATACTACAAAAAAAAAAAACCGTGGTTTGTCGGCGTTTGCAAAGCGCCGGCAACAGTTAAAATAAACGCCGCTAATCGATTGACGGCATTTATTTACCAGCACAACCAAAAGCCGGTAGTGGGTGGTCACTATTTATGCGTTCCGGCATTTACCCAAACACCAGGACTTGAAAAATTCATTACCAGCATTTTTGTAAAAATTAACGGTGTTTAGATAAACGCCGTCACTAGTATCTTGCCGCAACAGTATATGAATTAACGGCGTTTAACTAAACGCCACTAGTACATTATCAACGTTTGCACAAACGCTGTAACATGAAAAACTCATTAACGGCGTTTTAGTACAAATTAATGGCGTTTATCTAAACGCCATTACTAGGACGTTATTGGTGCATTATAGAAATGCCAATAGCTATATTTTCTTGGCATTTCGTAAGAGACACCAAATAATAATCATTGACTTTAATTTACGAGCATATGTTGAACTTTAAATAAATGTCACAATATTTATGTTGTTGGTTTTTTTTAACGCCACAAAATTTAGATGAAAGTCCATAACAGTATATTTTATATCGGCGTTTAAAAACACTCCGGTATAGGATATAACATAATTAAAAAATATAATATACAAATTAATAATAAATATCATATAATGAGTCATTAATATTGATGTAATAGAGAAAAAAATCACAAATCAAATCACATGAAAGTGATTTAATAACAACTACTATATATATATAATATTATTACATGTGAAAGAGAGACTTTATTTCTATTGATTTCTATAATTCCTTAATTTTTCATTGGCAACTTCAATATTATCTCCAAAATCTCAATTTTAAGCACTATATTCCATTAGTGAGTACTGTACACTAGTGTAAACTATACAATTAAATTAGTTTAAACATATAAGATAAGAGTATTCGTATCAACTATATGTCATATAACCAAATATAAAACACACAGATGGAATAAATAACAAAACAACTTATATGAGAGTCAAATTAACAATCATGGCCTGAGCTTCTTCGGCAGATGCGATTGTCACAAAAGTAAATTAGCGTCTACTCTTCCCATTGTTATGCTTTATTATCTGCATTTTTAATACACATAACCAAAACCCATTACTCAAAGTTCTATGGTAATCAAAATCTTTAATCCATACTACAAAATTCTCAAACCGATTATTCAAGGTTACAGAATTCAGAACCCAATATTCAAATTTATTTGCATAAAAATGAAAGAAAGAATAAGAACCTCAATGTCCTTCACAGTTCCACACTGGCCAAAGAGGTCCTTCATGGAACAAACACTAATTTTGTTAAAATTCGACCACTTTACACTTATAACCAATTGGGCTAAAAAACATTAAGGGAAAAAATAGCAATACCTCTTGAATGGTCCAATGACTAAAAGCAACCCGAATGGGAACTGCTTCAGGAAAACATCTCTTTTTTCTCTTGAACCTCCCAGCAAGGAAAACCAAAATGGGTAGAACTAGATAAAAAAGGGGAAAAAAAACATGTAAGCGCGCAGGAAGTTGGTCCTTGGAACAACACATGGTTTGGTTTGCTCTCTGCATGCCAATCAAGAGGCTTGGTGGGCGTCCTGAGCTTGGTGGGCCTAGGCTTCTGTTGGGTATATGTGGAGACTGGTTTTGGAGCTGAAAAAGTATTTGCTGAAATTGTCTCAACTGTTGGCTCGAGCCAAGGTTCGCTCGACAGACCGCTCGAGCAAAGGCAAGTCAGAGAGAGTTCGCTCAAGTCTCCCGAGACACTCCGCTCGAGAGAGACACAAACCCTAGTATTCGCTTGACACTCCGTTCGAGCCAATGTTCATTTGGCTATTCACTCGAGTCGCGCTCAAAGCTTTGCTCGAGCGAAGTATGCAGTTTTTGTCAAATTAGGATTTACAGCGCCACTCACTATATACATGTCATATTAGACTTGTGTTGGACAGCCTTAAGCATATTTTGAGAGAGAACTCTTGTCGAGTGAGTGCATATTGTGTGAGAGAGCAAAAAACCCTAAAGAGTGTGAGTTGAGATTGAGTGATTATAATCTCCTCTGGCTAATAAGATTTCTACAGCTCTGTGGACGTAAGCAATTTGCCGAACCACGTATATTGTGTGTCGTGTTCTTGATTGTGTTGCTTTTACTTTATTTGTCATCGTTGGTATGTCTGCTTTGCATAGTATTTCACAACAGCTTCCACTTTACACTTCGGTGCCATGGCTTCCCCTCTCTCCCTCTCTCCCTCTCTCCCTCTCCCTTCGTCTCCGTTAATGAATGAAAACGAGAGACTCTGCCTTTCTTGTGTGCAGTTTAAGAGGGTGATTTAAAATTTTACGGGAAAGTTTGAGAGGTAGGAGGGAGCCAATTTAAAATTTTCAACCTGATTAATTTTTGATAATTTTACTCTTTTGGATATTAACCTAGTATTTATGCACACATAGTGTTTTTGTAAACAAATAATTTTAAACAATTTAATTGGACACATGTAATCTTATAATATTTTATATTTTTATTTATTTAAAATATAATTAATTAATAATAATAACTAAATACAAAATTTTATTTTGCAGGATTCTAAAAAAATAACAATATCTTTTGAACTACATTAAACGAGTTGTACTGAATACATAATTATAAATAAGGTCATAACACTATACTATATTAATATTTAGTACTTTTATTTGATTTAAAAGATAATTAAATCCTCGTCCTCTACCTCTTCTTCATCTTCCTCTACTTCATCTTTATCTTGCTCTTCATCCTCTATTTGCTATTTTATTTTTTAAAATATAAACAACATAATTTAAAATACAAATAAAAGTTTAAGTTAATATAATTACCAGTACAAACCTAATAAATTTTTGGCCAACAATTATACGTTATAATTACTGGGGTAATAATATAAACGCTGGAAAGATTTATGTTTTACTGGCACAAGAAATAAGAGCCAGCAATATTAATTTATATTTATCGGCACATACAAAAATGTCGTAAATGTAAACGCCGGCAAGACTTATTATTTACCCGGGCAAAATTAATAAATTAGTGACGATTTTTTAAACGTTGGAACTATTATATATTTTTGCCGGCATAACAATGTAAATGCCGGCAAAACTTCTTATTTATCGGCACAAAAAATAAGCGCCGGCAATAATATATATTTACCGGCACATACAAAAATGTTGGAAATATAAACACCGGTAAATTGGTTTTTTTTTATTGGTAGTAATTAGCGTTCTGTATAACAAAGAAAATGTAGTTTTGGTCTAGCTGAGTGCCAAGCTGGTTTTACAAGGTAACAAGTAATATTCTTGTTTTGGGAGATCAAAACTTTATATAACCCGCGATAGAAATTCAACTATAGTTTAATTTGGTCCATAAAAAAGTAACGACAAAAGTCGTATATATGAAATATGTAACAAGGTCTAGTTTATGTTTTTGGCCTATTATAGCGTTTGATCACACATCGATCTTTGTCGTCCAGTCCCAAAATGGGTCGCCCCAAAACAAATCCTTCGGTAGTTATCATCCTCCATAAATTACTATGAAAGCTTAAAAGGAACCAAGCCGCCCACCCCCCCCCCCCCCCCCCCCCTCTCATCACACTTGGTTAATTGTGACAGTTCTGGAGGCTACCAGGGCTAATTAAAGAATAAGAAATACAGCCGGATAGAGAAAATGACTTCAAGGAAAGTTGCAAGTACACTACTGCTCCTCATTGCCATGATTGTCATGATTGCTTCCTTTCATGAGGTCCGAGGCATCCGGCCCGATCGAGCAAACAACTCGTCCTCTCATGATGAGGTCCGAGGCCCCCCCGATCGAGCAAACAACTCGTCCTCTCATGATGAGGTCCGAGGCCCCCCCGATCGATCAAACAACTCGTCCTCTCATGCAAAGGGGTCCTTTCCTAATCTCCCAAGCTTCCACCGTCATGGGAAGACTTACTTGCGAAATTTGTTCAAAGGCCTCCCCGTTCCATGGTGGGAACACCTTTATAAATGCACCTCTGATTGCGTGAAACAGAAAACACAACCCGCTAACCAATGCACTGGCTTTTGCTTAGAAGTGTTGTTTTCTCGTGGACGCCGCCAGCGTTAAGCTAGCTATATATGATTGTATTATATATGGGGGACTACGATCATGTTATCTCAAGTTAATCATTCTATCATATTTACATAGAAATAAGAGATAGCTATGCTTCTTTAATATTCTTTGGGATCTTCAAATCCAAATAGTTAGAGGAAAAAAAGAAGAAAAACCTCTCACAAGCTAGCTCCCAAGCTTCCACTGTCATGGGAATGTTGTGAAATACTATGCAAAGTATACACACCAACGATGACAAATAAAGTAAAAGCAATACAATCAAGAACACGACACAATAATATTGTGAAGGTCGGTGGGTTTAGTCGGGAGGCTTTGACCCTTAGCCAATGCATCGTGATCATGTATTGTGAAGGTCGGTGGGTTTAGTGACTCGTGCCCTACTAGCTGTCAATGGGAGAGCTCGAGAAGTTCTAGCCCTTAGCCAATGCATCGCGGTCAACCAAGAGACTGAGCTTGTGATGCACAGGCATTGGAGTTTTCAGGCAAAAGCGAATAGAGACAAAATCACACTTTCATTTAAAGGAAGCTAATTACATGATTAGGCCGACCCATGTTTTTCAAACAAAATGTTCCATCGCATGTTCGTTGTTTCTTGGATGGGGTTGCCTATGGCCTTTGTGGTCCTTCATTCTGCAGGGGCCTGGGGCGGGCCTGCTGCTCCAAGCGCTCCTCCGAAGGTCCAAACTTCGACAGCCACGGGCTTCAACTCCCGAGCGTAGTACTCCCGAGCTAGCTTTTGTTCGCCATGTATTTCTCCTACTCCCATAGGGGTTGAGAACTTTATTTTCAGGTGATAGATGGACATCACTGCATTGAGGTGGTTCTAGGTTGGTGGCCCCAAGATCGCGTTGTAGGAGAAGAGGGCATTTACTACAAGAAAATCCACCATGGCTGCCGCGGTTCTCGGGGTTTTTCCCAGTAGAATGAATAAGGTGATTGTTCCGACTGGTTGAACCATGTCCCTGGTGAAACCTTTGAGGGGGGGATGGGGCCCGTCATAGTCAGTCAGGAGTAATCCCCATCCGGATGAACGCTTCCCAATACATGATATCTGTCGAGCTGCCATTGTCTATTAGGACCCTCCTTGTCAAGTAGTTGGCGATCTGCATAGTCACGACTAGGGTGTCATCGTGAGGGCATAGAACCCCTTCCTCATCCTTCTCGCTGAAGGTTATGACAGGTTCCTTCGCGTGGCTATGCTCGAGGCTGCCCTGTAGGTGGTGAACATTTCCTTGCACTTGGCCCTTTTGGTGTGGGCTCTCCTTGCCGATGAGGTGGCGCCTCCCCCTGCGTACCCTCATGCTATCGTGCGTATCTCGCATATCGGGCCTTCTTCTTTGACTGGGCTTCTTAGTCGTGGGCTGGTCCTGTCATGCCCATCTGGCCTCCTCCTGTTGGGGCTTTCGCTTCTTTGTGGCTGCACACGGCTATCGTATCGCGGGCCACGCCTCTCGTCACCCCGTTGGTCTATCAGGGCTTTCATCTCCTCTAACTTTCGCTTCCTTGTGACGTAATCCTCCGTCCGGTGGCTACTGGTTTTATGATAGGTACAATATTTGGGGCGAGCGGAGTCCCACCGTCGCTCTTCCTATGGGCTCGGATCTCTTTCGATTTTTGCAGCCAAGTTGGTGCGGATGCGCTGTCCAACCTTTCCACGTGCAGGCTGCTCTTCCTTGCGCTTCATGTCACATGCCTTCTTCTTACCATCTTCCCGACTTCCCTCGCCGTTTTGGCCGGCTGCCTTCCTATCTGCTCTATCTAGCTCGGTTCACCATGGGGCTGTCAAGGCTTGGAGTGTGTTCTCGGCGTTGATGAAGCTATCAACGGTGTCCTTGAACTCCCTTAGCGAGGTTGGGATCCTCTGTGTGATTTCCGCCATGAAGGGGTTGCGGGGTCAGATTCCCCCCAATAGTGTTGCCAAGGTTATTTTTTCATCCTGGTCAACTGTCGTCATGCGTTCTTTATTGAAACGAGGGAGGTAAGACTTCAGGCTCTCATCGTCTCTTTGCTTTACGGTTAAGAGATAAGCAGTGGGTCATCTCCTCTTCCGACTTGCCATGAATTGTGTCAAGAAGAGTCGAGCCAGCTCGGTGAAGTTGGTGATGGTCCCGGGCAACAGGGCCCCTAACCATGCTCTTGCTGCCCCTTCAACGTGAGGGGGAAGGCCCTGCATGCGACCTCGCTTGGGAATCTATGCAGGGTCATGTGTGCCTTGAAGGTCTCTAGGTGCTCTAGGGGGTCCTTTGACCCGTTGTACGCGTCTATCAGCGGCACCTTAAACCTTGGGGTAGGGGAACTGCCATGACGTTGGCGCTGTATGGCAACTCAACGTTGGTGAGCAATTGATCCACCGTGGAAGGCGGGCCTACTCATTTGACCACCTCGTCATACTTGTTTTCAAGTTTCTGGAACCGAAGGTCCGCCTTACGTCGCTCTTCTTCAGTTGCTTTCGTCTCAAGGGGACGATGGGTCTCGGAGTTGTGGCTTTACTGATCTCCCTCCGGCTCTCCATCCCCCTCGCAAGGCGGCATTTTCTTGACAAAGGGCTGCCATCTCCTCCACGAGTTTCTGTATCGTCACAGCCTGCTCGTTGATTTTCCATTCCATCGCCTCAGGTTGTTCTTCTCCTCGCCGCGAGGCTTGAGAGCACGTCGTTGCTGGTATACAAAGGACACATTACTCGTAGGAAAATATATCTCACAGACGGTGCCAATGTTGATGTCGTGTTTCGCAGGCTTGGACAATTCCACGCTAGCAGCACTCGAGCGCTTCCCTGCAAGGAGGAGAGTGGGGAAGCGCAAGGGTTGTAGTACCTTCGACGCTCAAGTCAGTTCAAGGTAGGAGATAAGAGAGAAATGAGAGCTAGAGCTATATAGCAAAGAAGTGATCAAGAATGTGAGTAACCCCTCTCTCGGTAGAGTGAGAGGTATTTATACTTGGTCTAGGCGGGTCCCGAGGTGATGGTGACCCGTATGTGGCTCCGTACTAGGATCTCATGTCCCTGCCAACCTCTTGTTTTTCACCTGTCTTGCTAGGCTTGGCCAGACTTGTCGTTGACACTTAGGAGGGCTTTCGCGTTGCTTGCCGTCCCTCAGGACTCATTGAATGCGGTGTGGTTTCAGTCAGGCTTGTTCCTGCTCCATTAAATGCGGCGTGGTCCCTGACAGGCTCCCTTGTCCTTCTCGATTAGTAGTGTCAGGGTCTAGATGTTTCTGACGATCGACCACTTTGGGTGTCAGTCCTACCGTTGTGTCTGGTCCAATGGTACCTCGATTAGTTGTGTCAGGAGTTTTGGCCCTGCATTATCTTGGCCCATCCTGACTCTCGTACGTGGGTCTAGGCTCGGACTTCATCCTGGGCCTCTGGGGATTTCTCCCTTCACAACCATCACATTTACGATAAAGTTTTATCATTTGGCCATTTACTTTGTTTCCATTTTCTGGTTTAATTTACCTTTTCAATCGTAATGATTTTGTATAGTAATAAAAATCTTCATGATTTTGGCTATATAAACAATGCATCCTATTATATATATATGTAATTTTTCATCGACCGGTATCGATTTTGCCTCTCACTTTTTTGATGGGATATTCGCAGTAAAATAAACACTAAATTTCAATCAAAATCGTGTTAGTATAGCAGTTTTCAAACAACGCAAATCATCTGGCAGATAGATCATCATAATCACAACCTACGTACGTTAGATATATCGTCGATGCTCGCTCGCTTGAGGTATACACGCACACTGTACAAAAACACCATTGGGTTGTCCGCATTTGGCTCCACACCACAAAGACAGACAATCTAATTTAAATTTGAAACCAAAGAATCGGTCCCCTCCCACACAAAAAGAAAAGAAAAAAAAAAGAGAGAGAAGGATAGTCACTAGCTCTCAACTTCCCATGGCATTCTTCATAAATGGATATAAAAAACAATAAAACTTGAAACAAACAGCATCAAGCTCATTTTCTTGCAGTTACATTAATATAGCTGATCCCACACACACACACACACACATATAAAAAGAGGGGGCAGCATCAATCCATAGCCAAAAAGAAAGCAAGAAAATGGCCTCCTCAATTAGCAAAACTGCAGCAGTGCTTTTGATCAGCATGATGGTTTTGATGGCGCATATGCAGGTTGGAGAGGCGATTAGATGGCAACTCGACCAGGCTTGCTACGACAAGTGCTACAACAAATGCATGGAGGATAGCACCGCCGAGGCCGCTAACTGCAAAGAAGCATGCGAGCCTTTATGCGATTCTCTTGAATGCGTCTTCTGTGTTAAGCTTGGTAACGTTCAATTATGATCTTCAAGGCATGCAGATCATACGACCTTTCCTTTGCCGATCCATGTCAGTGATGTCACTGCTCAGAATATTTGAACAATAATATCTAAATAAAAAAAAGAGAGGATTTGTGTAGAGTTTGCTATCTATTATTAATAAATTTGTACAGAAAGTAAACTTTTCTGTGCGGTATTAATAAATAAAACCCCTATATACGTATCCTTGCAATTCTTGTCTGTTTTTTAATTCTTGTGTTGCACAATATTCCATTAAAAAGTAAAAACCTCCTTACATGAGATGGCAGTGCTTCCAAATCAACCATTGGATTACAAAACTACTTCTTTAATCATCCCTTCCTTAGCTCGACAAGAAAATATTGGTTTCATTTTCTAGATTTTTACATATCCTATCTTTGTAATGACGATATTACATATTAATTTGTTACTTTTTCTCAAGAAGCCGAAGCAATTTAAAAAATGTTTACATGACATAATTTAATTTATAGATACTCAGGGAGGATTTAAAAATTAGAAGAAAAAAGAAAAGAAAATAGTGCTATACATGAAATATCATTTTGTCTAATATGAATAAAATAGAGTAATCATCAATTGAGTCTTCAAATTCAGCGAAAAAAGCACACGGAATTGCTGATTATCCCTAAAAAAGCTAAAATTTATCCAAAATGATCAATGTTCCCAATTTATATCATTAATCAGATTGCCTGCTCAGCTCAGTTTCTTGAAGATATGTGCTGCAATTATGGGAAATGTTTTTTTAGTTAATTCAGTTGGATCTCGATTTTTATAATAGAAAATGCTACTTAAATATTTGTCCTCTATTCTATCTCTTTTTTAAATAAATATTTAAGAAAAATACACATACTTTTACTCTAGAAACAAAGTTGGGGCAAGTAACAGATCCCTTTTACCCATTTGAATACAAGAAGTTAGCGTTTCATCTCATTTCATCTTATCATTACAATTTTTTAAAATTTCTATACAAAATATAATAAACAATTCAATTTTTTAAAATATCAAAATAATAATAATATTAAAAAATAATATTCTAATAATATTTTATTTAATTTTTAACTTTCATCTTAACTTATCTCATCTCACTAAGAATTTTGAACATCATTGTATCTAGGGGTGTAAACCGGTCGGTCCGGACCGGAGAAACCGACCGGACCGACCGGTTCGGTCTAGACCGGACCGGACCGACCAAATGCATGGTCGGTTTCGATCCAATAAATAGGAGAATTTCGGTCTTCGGTCCGGTCCCAGGGTGGAGATTTCTCGGACCGGACTGGATCGGACCGACCGAATAAAAAATAAAAATAAAAATAAATAAAATATTATATATATTATTTATATAATAATTGTACAATTAATAATATAAAATTTTAAATATGTTATTAATACTTGTTAATATTTTATAAATTAACAATATTTTATATATATCTTCATCTAACCTATCACTATTAACAATATAAAATTTTAAATATGTTATTAACACTCGTTAATATTCTATGAATTAACTAATATATAATATCAATTAGTTAATTATATCGTAATTATATAAATTAATAATGTAATTTTCATTTAATTTATTATCATTAACCATATAAAATATTTTTTTTTATTGAGTTTGTTACATAATTCACATTAATAAATCACTTAATTTAATTTAGTATTTTAAATAATTTTTTATTATTAATTGATTTAAAAAGAAAAGAAAAGGCCGGACCGGACCCAGTCCGGTGATGAACCGAATATTTTTCAGTCCATCACCGGACCGGACCGATCAGTTTACACCCCTAATTGTACCCTTGACTTTTGTGAACTAGACGAGCATATTCAAGTTCCGAGTACTCTAGCAACCAAATAATATTAATATAGGTAACTGCCGACCAGACGAGCATCATTTATTACTTTAATCAGATAATCTTTCACGTTATCCATCTTAAGTACTTGCCCTTTTATTTTTATTTTTTATTCAAGTAGTTTCTACCATTCCAAAACCCACGTATTTGAATCAAAACTCACGCTGCCTTTAGACTATATTTGAATCAATATCAAAACCCACGTATATAAGAGTCATTTAAAAAGTATACTGCATGGAGTTCTATAACTTATATAAGTTATAATTATAAATCTGTGGGTAAAGCTTGTAAGACTCATTATAATTTTATATTAAAAAAAAAATTCTTAGGTTTCGTTTGGATACAAAAATGGTTTCATCTCATCATTACAATTTTTTTAAATTTTTACACAAAATATAATAAACAATTCAACTTTTTTAAATTCTAAAATAATAATAATATTAAAAACTAATATTCTAATAATATTTTATTCAATTTTTAACTTTCATCTAAGACTATCTTATCTCATTTCACAATCCAAACTAGACCTTACTTTTTTATGCTAAATAATATGGAAGGTTGCTGCTTACATCAATAATTATTATAAATATAAAGAAAACAACTTTATTGAATATATATATATATATATATATATATACACACATACGAGAAGATAAATTATATTTGTAATTGTGGAGTGCGAAATCACCTCGTAATCTCTTTAAAAAATGAATAAATTCGAGATCCATATGAAAAAAATTAATTTTGTAATAATAATTCTTATTCTTTTTTAAAACGCTTATATATTTTATGATTATATTTAATATTACTCATTCAAAAAATCGTTTTCTTTCCTAAATTGTTCACTACTTTATGGAAAATTGGGATTTCGAGGGCATTGGAGAGGATATGATCCTATACTTTCAAAGGTCAAGTAACTCGTAAGTTCTCAATTCTTCAACAGAAAAATAAAATAAAATAAGTTCTCAATTTTGATTTTGCTTCTCTTCCTTTTGAAAAATAAAAAATTAAAAGAAAAAGTGTGATGGCGATGGCTTTCTTGGATTTCATATGATCACAGTTGTATAGATCCTATAATACTTAGAGAAATGATATATAGAAGTTCTAAATATATAATTTTCGTGTAAATTTTATATAAAAGAGTGAATCTCATCGTAAAAAAGTGTGAAAAATTTTATTTTCTTAATTGTGGTTTCTTATATTTAATAGTAGGAAAAAAACACATCTAATCACTTTTAGGTTTGGAAATTTAGTCAGAAATTATCATCAGTTTCCTTTCAAGAAAAAATAAAAATAATAAAATAATAAACACTATCAAAGAAAATAATGTATCAATTAAAAGAATGAAATTTTGCTGTCACAGAGTGATCTCATCCTTTTCCCATCCACAAATTTGAAAAGGTCCAATGTCTAAATTCAACCATGAGCAACAAGTGAAATCCTCTCTTTCCACTTGTTTCTATATCAACCATAAAGAATCTTATAAACTTTAGTTAAATGTAAAGAGATATTGAGATTATATGATCTGGTTTGATCTGGATAATAAGATGAGATGAGATGAAATAATCTATAAATTTAAAAAAAGAAAACTACTATAGACATTCCCCACAAAAATTTCTACGAACTGACGTGTCATCTCATTTTTATTTGAAAAAATGTGAGCATCTGCCCCACACGGGGCATATTCCGTGTAAAAAAAAAAAAAAAAAAAAAAAGTAATGTGCAGTGTGTGCTGGTGTGGGACAGATGCCCATAATTAATCTTTTTATTTTTTATGTTTTCATTACTCCACACACACCGAGTTTCCCTCCCCTTTCTCTGTCTCTCTCTCTCTCTCAACCTCTCAAACTAATCTCTCTCCATTTTCGTTTTCCTCCCCTTCCTCTCTCTCAAACTCCGATCTCTCCATTTTCAGCAGCTAGTGGTCTGTACCAGAAACAAGAAAAAAAAAAACATAGACGAGCTTGCTCTCCTGATTTTGATGCTTCGTTTTTCATCTTGATTTTTCGTTTTGATTTTGATCTTGATGCTACGTTTTTTATCTTGCTCTTGATGTTGTATTTTTGGTATTGTTCATGATTCTTTGGACCAACGTGAATGCTGTCTTCCCATTGTTCATTAACAAAAACAGTAAAAATATCAACTTCGACGGTGAAAAAATGGTTGTCGACAACGTAAAGAACAGGAATGGGAAAAAAAAAGCAAGAGAAAAAAATAACTTACCAACTGATGGTAGGGATGAGAAGGTGGAAAATACCAAAAACGCAGGGGCTGGATTTGGGGGTAGACCAAGGAAAGGAGAAAAGAACGGCAGCTGATGAAGAGGAAAAAATCAACTGACGTGGTGATGCGTTAGTTGTTGGGTTTTTTTGTTTTTGAATTTTTTAAAAAGTTGTAATGATTATATAAAAAATTTAAAAATTTAAGATTTATAAGATATTTATAAGATATATATTAAGATGAGATGGAATAACACGAGATACAAGTACTATCCAAATCAGATGTAAGAGTTCATTAAAACTAATGATTATTCCTATCCAAAACCAGATTCCTCAGTAAACGCAAATTATACTGCAAAAGAATATTACGAGGACAAAAGGAAGGAGAACAAAGAACTGGAAAAAGATGGATATTTTAGAAAACGCAAATTTAGATAGCAAGACACCATTGATAGAGGTCGGTCACAGTGAAGATGAAACGAAGGGATCAGGTGGTCACTGGTGGGAGAAAGTGTTGGAAGTGGAGGAGGCCAAGAAACAAGCCTTGTTTTCTTTGCCCATGATTCTTACCAATGTTTTCTACTACTTAATCACCTTGGTTTCCGTCATGTTTGCCGGCCACCTTGGCGACGCCGAGCTTGCCGGTGCCACTCTTGCCAACTCCTGGGCAACAGTCACCGGCTTCGCTTTCATGGTAACTCTCTCTATATCATGCGTATGTGTATGTCTCTGTCTATGACTGTTCCTGCAATTTTCCCAATCTTTGAAAACTTTATGATTGAGCTAGTATCTTAGAGAAGGAAAGGACACAAATTTAATTTCGCAAGGGTTCAAACTGGGAATCCAAGAAAGTAGTCCACACGCTCAGGAGGGCAAAAAAGAATAGAAAGTTATTAATCCCAATTCATACACATATGAGCGAGAAGACATAAATAAGCCGAAAGTAAAAGTAAGCACAAAGACCCATATGCCAGCATATTGGAAAAACTACGAGGCATAAAGTCCTCACGTTTGGCAGCCCCCCAACTGTTGGATTGAAGTCTTCAATGGGATCAAACTTGATTTAGATTAAAGCCCCCACTAAATCTTAGTACTAACATATATGCTGGATTTGAAGTGCAATTCATCAGTTTCTCGTTCCAACAGAGCAATTTTCAGCAATCACTAACATGGTTATGAGCTTTCACCATGTCCTGAAGAAGTAACGATAGATTATATCCTGACTAAAAAATTGTAGATTGTGAAATAACTGTGAGCAAGATGAGTTAATCTCTAATTAGATAGGTAGTTCATGCTTTATTTTTATCAGCGAGCTGTTCCTATTTAACCTTATAGTGAAGCTCCATTCGCTTTATTGTTATCATTTTAGGTTGGTTTAAGTGGAGCTCTTGAGACATTGTGTGGGCAAGGATTTGGTGCAAAATTATACGGAATGCTGGGGATTCATCTGCAAGCCTCTTGCATCATATCCTTCATATTCTCTATCATCATATCAATAATCTGGTTCTATACAGAGCCCATACTGATCTTTCTTCATCAAGATACTGAGATTGCAAAGACAGCCGCTCTCTATATGAAATTTCTCATTCCTGGACTATTTGCATATGGCTTTCTGCAGAACATCTTGAGGTTTCTTCAGACACAGTCTATGGTTATGCCCCTGGTTGTATGCTCGTTGCTACCATTGGTTGTTCATATCGGCATTGTATATGCTTTAGTACATTGGACAGCTCTTGGTTTCAAGGGAGCATCTTTGGCAGCCTCAATTTCATTATGGTTGTCATTTCTTATACTGGCCATGTATGTCATATATGCAACTAAATTTAAGCATACATGGGAAGGATTTTCATGGGATTCCTTCCATTATATTTTTACCAACTTGAAACTAGCCCTGCCCTCTGCAGCAATGGTGTGGTAAGTGATCTGAACGTCTATTTTATATCTGATCTCTCTAATTTAACAATGACATAGCCTCACTTGAATAGGCAAGTTGATGTTTAGAACATAAATAACCAACAAAGTCCATAAGAAATATGATGCAGCCTAGTTAAGATTTTCTAAAACCTTCTTTCTATTGGTACTGTACTATGAAAAGACCGAATTCCAAAAGGAAGTAAGGAAACCCAGTCCTGTTTCAAACTTGCATGCTGTCCAAGAAAGTCTTAACACGAACGGTTTCATTTTAGTGCACCATTCAGCCAGAAGCCACCAGATAAGGTTATAAAATCACGGTGTAGTAATTTTTATGGCCCTCTCTACTTTCAAATTTGTCAGTTTGGAGTACTGGGCTTTCGAGATTCTGGTTTTCTTGGCAGGACTGATGCAAAACTCAGAAACAACTACATCATTAATTGCAATGTGGTGAGTTTTATAATCTTTCCGGCATTTTCGCAACCTTGAATCTGTTACGGACCTAATCTTCCCGATTTTCCTTTTCTTTTCTTTTCCTTTTTGGATCATATCTCCAGTGTCAACACAGAAACTGTTGCCTACATGATCACATATGGTCTTAGTGCCGCTGCAAGGTTGGTTGAATAACTTCTAGTAGGTTTCTGCCGTTCTTTCAAGTTCTAAGATTTCTGAATTCTGTCTCATATATTGTTCAAAATAAAACTTATTGTGGCAGCACAAGGGTGTCAAATGAGTTGGGAGCAGGCAATCCCAACCAGGCCAAGAGTGCCATGGCTGTGACTCTCAAGCTCTCTGTTTTTCTTGCACTCACAGTTGTTTTGGCTCTTTGCCTTGGTCATAACGTCTGGGCTGGATTCTTTAGTGACAGCCCTATGATCATTAGGGAATTTGCATCAATGACACCCCTCCTTGCAGTTTCAATATTTGCCGATTCTGTTCAAGGTGTCTTGTCAGGTTTGAACTCCAATTTTCTTTTATAAGCAGCTGTGGCTTAATTACCTATCCTCACAATTAAATAATGCTAACGATTTAGACACTGCAGGCGTGGCCAGAGGATGTGGTTGGCAGCACCTGGCTGTGTATGCTAACTTGGCAACTTTCTACTTCGTTGGTGTACCAATTGCCATCTTCCTCGGTTTTAAGTTGAAACTACAGGCAAAGGTGAAACACATATCTTATAGTAGTCTCTTTACAAAATCGCATATACCACGATTCATTAATCATAGCAATTTGGAAGAAAACAAAGACTTAGGGAAATATGTTTAACATTTGCTTAACGTTCCTCATTCTGGACAGGGTTTGTGGATTGGCTTAATCTGCGGACTCTCCTGCCAAGCTGCCACTCTCTTGTTGATTACATTGCGTACAAACTGGGCTAAACTGGATCTCACCCAGAACGCTAACAAAGAAAATGTAGTTTTGGTCTAGCTGAGTGCCAAGCTGGTGTTACAAGTAATATTCTTTTTTTGGGAGATCAAAACTTTATATAACCCGCGATAGAAATTCAACTATAGTTTAATTTGGTCCATAAAAGAGTAACGACAAAAGTCGTATATATGAAATATGTAACAAGGTCTAGTTTATGTTTTTGACCTATTATTGCGTTTGATCACACATCGATCTTTGTCGTCCAGTCCCAAAATGGGTCGCCCCAAAACAAACCCTTCAGTTATCATCCTCCATAAATTACTATAAAAGCTTAAAAGGTCCCAAGCCCCACTCTCTCATCACACTTAATTTGTTAATTGTGACAATTCTGGAGGCTACCAGGGCAAATTAAAGAATAAGAAATAATACAGCCGGATCGAGAAAATGACTTCAAGGAAAGTTGCAAGTACACTACTGCTCCTCATTGCCATGATTGTCATGATTGCTTCCTTTCATGAGGTCCGAGGCATCCCCGATCGAGCAAATGGTAAGGTCCTAGGCCTCCCCCGTCATGCAAAGGGGTCCATTGATCGTAACTTCAAAGACCTCCCCGTTGAATGGTGGCAAAGCCTTTATAAATGCACCTCTGATTGCCAGGAACAGAAAACACAATCCCCTGACCAATGCACTGACTTTTGCTTTGAAGTGTTGCTTTCTCGACGACGCCAGCGTCACTAAGCTAGCTATGATTGTATTATATATGGGGGACTACGATCATGTTATCTCAAGTTAATTATTCTATCATATTTATATAAAAATAAAAGCTAGCTAAGCTTCTTTAATATTCTTTGGGCACTTCGAATCCAAATAGTTGAGGAAATAAAGAAGAAAAATATATTATTTAAAAAAAAAAAAAAAAAAAAACTTAATTTGGATACTGTGATCATCTTAATCAAAACTATTCCTATATGATCCCATGGTTCCATCATCCATATTGTTAGCAAGAGGCAAGGAGGGGCGCCCACGTGGGCTGACCCCCTCTCTTTAAGCCTCAAAGCAACGTATGGCATAAAGCCATATGTTACTTGACTTGTAATGTATGGCTCATACGTTACAAGCTGTTGTAGCTTGCAACGGCTGCAGTGTAAAGGCTGGCCTTTAAGGCTCTCTCTGATACACAAAAAATCTCTCACTTTTTGTTATCTCTTGATAAAATATTTAGGATGTGGATTTGTTAAGTGTTACTCTAGTTTTATACTACGTAGTACACTTCGCCACTAAGAGAAAACGCTTGGGATTTATCAATCTGGAGAAACTTGTGGAGCAATTTTATAAGCTGAGCTTGAGGTACTTTTCCGCTGTGCTTTCTAACATTGGTATAAGAGCTTTTTTGAATTGCTTCCAGTTTATAACTTTTTCTCGCATATGCTTGAGATTTGTATGGTGTCTTTTTTATCTTTTTTTTTTTATCTGGATTCAAAAAAAAAAATGGCAGCGCACTGCCAAGGTGCTGCGAGCACCAACGCTGTGGTGCTGCGCGCACCACCGCAAGGCACTGCACGCACCAGGAGGTGCTGCGAGCACCAACGCAATGGTGCTACGCGCACCACTGCAGTGCAGCGCTCACCATCGTGGTGTAGCGCACACCAGCGAGGTGCTGCGCGCACCACCGTGGTGCAGCGTGCACTAGCGAGGTGTTGCGCCTACCACAGAGGTGCAGCGCGCACCAGCGAGGTGGTGTGGCAGCACCTAGCTGCTTGGACCGAGCTTTCCGGCGTCTGCGGTGCTGCGTGGTAGTCTCGAGCGGCATCTCTGCTGCTGCTGTGGAATGGCTACTGTTCACGTGAACAGTAGCCGACTGGAGGAAGAAGATGACCATTAGGTCATCTGTTTTCTTCCATGGGCCTGGGCCTCACGGCCTATAATGTTTTTTTTTAAAACCTAATAAAAATGGGCTGGGCTTTCTACAATTTAAAAAATAATAATAATAATATGTCTGGGCCATTTTCAAAGTCCAACATTGTTTAAGCCCATTTTTAACAGAAAATAAAAAGAAGGGGATGAAATTGGCATCCCTGGGACTCGAACCCAAGACCACCGCTCAAAGGCTGCGCGCACCACTGGGTTGCGACTTACCTTTGGTTTAGGTGGGATTTTTTAAATGTATTTATTATACATTTATTTAGTTTCTTTAAAAAAAAATTGCATGATTAAATATATGCTTAGATATATTGTTATATTACATGTGATTTTTTATTTAATGTTTTAGATTAAATGTGATTACATGTGAATATATAGTTATATTCATGCTATTTTTTTTACATGTAATCTTTTATTTGTTGTATTAAATGTGATTACATGTATATGTGAATTGAACATGTGGATATGTAATTATTTTATCATCTATGAATGTTAGGCTTGAATGTTTATACATTAGTATTCATCTATGAATCTTGTTCCCACTAAGTAGTCTTAGTTAGAATTGTCAGTGTAAATGATAGACTGAAAAAAAAAATTATAGTGACCCCAGTAAGAACTGTAAATGCACTGATGGAACAAGAAAAATAGACTATAATGGTCTTATATGAACCATCTTTGTAGACTGGCCCAACATGTTACTGTGGTTGGAGTAGTTGTCCTTGTAAACTGGCCAAAAGGTTATTGCGATTTTAGTAGATTATGTCTTTACATGTGACTATGACTAGATGACTACTTAAGATAGTGGGAGTATGGTTGAGATTTATGATTAATTCTCTCATATTTATTTTTTGAATTTGTGCGGGAATTAGGTTAGAAATTTAGTAATTGGATATTGTGGCGTAAGAAATGATTCTGAAGCTTGGCGATTTTTCGATCTTGCGACATGTCTAAATTATTTTTTTTCTAGCTTGGATGGACGTGGCAGATTTCTTAGGTGTGTGTGTAATATCACTTCTTTGCGTATTGTAGTGAAATGGCATCCAAGAGTATAGTTGCCGATTTAAACAAGGGGAAAAAATTGGATGGGGAGAACTACAACATTTGGCATCGCAAGATCTAATATGTCTTAGATGAGCAAGAGGTATTGGAGGCCTTATCTCACTCCCTAACTGAGCCCGGGAAGGGACCTCAGAACAACAGAAGATAGATCAACTAGCCTATACTCAATGAGCTAAGAAAAGTCGGTGCGCGCGCATAATAATGTTAAGCAGCATGCACAATGATCTAATATGTGAGTTCGAGATCTATGACACTGCCCGAAGCATGTGGGAGGCTTTGAAGTTGAAGTTTGGTAGAACTTCAGCCACTAGGTTGCGTGGGTTAACCATGAGGTTTGACTCCTATAAGATGCGCTCTGACCACACGATGAAGCAGCATCTTAGGGTTATGTCAACCATGATCCGTGAACTTAAGTCGGCAGGAAACAACCTGACTGATGAACAGCAAGTCCAGGTAGTGACAAGATCACTGCCGAATTCTTGGGAGAATATGAGACAGAACCTGACGCATAACGAGAATATCAAAGACTTTGATGATGTCTTGTGTCACTTGGAATTGGAGGCTGAGCGCCTAGAGGCTGCCAAGCCCAATCACACGGACTATGTGGCTGATTCTGGTTCGCGTAAGGCATCAAGGCCTAAGCGCAAGAAGTCTAAGAATGGGGTAGCTGCTAGACAAATTAAGAAGGTGTCAGGAACTTCTCAGCGCAGCAAGAGAGGCAAGCGCGGGAAGAACAAGTCAAACTTAGAGTGCTTCAACTGTGGAAAGAATGGCCACTTCGCTCATGACTGCACTGAGCCTACACTCTGACTTTTCTCGCATTATTTTTGTAACTAGCCATGTGATGGTTGCTCACTCCTATCCTCCAGCTATGGTTCTAATTTCCCCCCAGAAGGGGCTCCTGCTTTAGCAGCGAACAGGGACGACTTGGCAGTGGCTCTTTTATCGCCGGTCACCGTTGGTGGCTGTTTGCCCGCCTTCTAATGCCAAAGTCAGTAAATATTTTTGGAAATTTATAAATAAGTAAATGAGTCTAGAGATCAGAAAGATTTTTGGTACTTGGAATTGGCTATTTATACTGTAGTCTAGGAATTTTCCTCCATAAAGTATGTGCCTTCTCTTATGCGAAAACAAATGAGACCTAAACGATCGTATCACAATCATAACTAAAAGCAAAATTACAAACTAAAAGGTACAAATTACCTTGTTTTTCTTGTCTACATGATAGTCCTTAGGCATGTCACCTTTTTTTTTTCTTTTTTTTTTTATGTTCTTTTAAGGATGGGTGACAAATCAGGTAAAGGGAATCAAATTGGAATCATGTGATGTTCACAATGCATGAGTCATGGTGGCTAGGGGAATCATGAGGAACTAAAAGACAAGGGTTTTACAAGAGGCAACCCAAGAAGCTAGCCGGCCTAGTCCAAAAGAGGCAAGATCATATATCTCTTTATACTTAAAAGGCGCTATAACGTGAACAGTAATAAATAGTAACATGAACAATGAAACGTCCCTCTCTGCATCTGCGTCCCCATCCTCACAACAAAACCACGGCAAAATACCACAAAATAAAAAAATCACCACACAAATCACGGTGGTGGAGGCGAAACTGGCCGTGTGTGAGAGGGAGAGATGCCGTGAGAGAGTGAGGGAGCATAGGTGGTAGATCGGGGCCATGGGTGGTTGGGATGGGTCGGTGGTGGCCTGAGGATGCCGGAGAGGGTGGTCACATGCCGTGGGTGGCGATGTACGGTGGTGGAGGTGGCCTAAGGGGAAGTGGGCGTCCGTGAGGGAAGGTGAGCATGCATGGTGGCTCGGCTGGACGTGGGGATGGCTACGAGAGGTGGTCAGTGGCCAAAGGAGGTCTCGGTGGTGGTGCAGTGGCCAAAGGAGGTCTCGGTGGTGGTGCGGTGGCCAGAGGAGGTAGAGCTCCGCCGTGGGTGTGGAGAACCCGTGCAAGAGAGAAGTGGACTTCGTGAGGGCAAACGACAGGGAGATGGAGGCCAAGCTAGCTAGAGGAGGATGGCCAGTGGGAGGGGAGGCTACCGTGGAGGTGGTGTCACCGGAGGATGGCGCATGGCGGCGCAACAATATCAAGCCCATTCGGGCTGTGCACTGCCGAGAGAGAGGAAGAGAGAGCGTGAGAGAGGGAGATCGGTGCGGGGGGACTCGCAGGAGTGAGGTGGTGCGGTGGAAGGGGCGGTGAGGCTCACTGGTGCACGGCGGCGCCGGGCTGGGTAGTGGAGGAATTGGGCATGGGGAGAGCTGCGTACGACGTACGCTGAAGGGGAGAGAGAGAGAGAGAGAGAGAGAGAGAGAGAGAGAGAGAGAGAGAGAGAGAGAGAGAGAGAGAGAGAGAGAGGCTGGGGTTTTATTGTAAAACCTAACGTCTGGGATCTAAAATTTTTTTAAAGATATTGTTCAGATTTTACACACTTTAAAATTATATAAATAATTTCTATTAAAATTTAGAGATACAATTATAAGACTGTAATATTTATCACTATAATAAATAATTTCTTTTGTTAAAATTTATATATAAATAATTTCTCTTATTAAAACACTGATTTAAACTAATTTAAAATTAAAATAATTAAAATATAAATAACATATCATACATAAACTATCAAATTTAATTTATAAAATACTAATCTTTTATCATTAAATAAATGATGAAATTTTATTAAATATTTTTAAGAAATTAATCTCAACCCTTCATTTTAAGTCCTTAGATAAATATTTTAAGTCCTTATTAAATATTTTTCAGAAATTAAAACCATATAAATAATTAGAGTGTTAACATAATTTAAGTATGATAATATCCTTAATTAACTAAATAAATAGCATATGATACATAAACTATCAAATTTAATTTATAAAATACTAATCTTCCATCATTAAATAAATG
Organism: Juglans mandshurica; assembly: GCA_022457165.1. NCBI lineage: Eukaryota > Viridiplantae > Streptophyta > Magnoliopsida > Fagales > Juglandaceae > Juglans > Juglans mandshurica. The sequence goes on from CM039622.1 coordinate 34,921,097, forward strand.
ATGAAATTTTACTAAATATTTTTAAGAAATTAAAACCATATAAATAATTAGAGTTTTAACATAATTTAAATATGATAGTATTCTTAATTAACTAAATTAGGCAAACGTGCGTGAGGAATGAGAGAGAGGGAGAAAGGAAAAGTGGGGAAAAATGTTGGTTTTTAGGTTTTAAATCTCAACCATTCATCTTGAATCTTTAGATTTAATCTAACGGTATAAATTTAAATATTGATTTAAATTAACATAAAATAGATAATTAAAATATAGAGAAATGATACTTGCAGTCATGAGTGTGTAAGCGTCGTGTAGTCACTTTGAAAAAAATGAATAAATATGAGACCCACATGAAAAGAAATTAATTTTTTAACAGTGGACCCCACTTTTTTTCAAAACGACTGCACGGCGCTTGCGCACTCCACGACTGTATGTAGCATTACTCTAAAATATAAATATTATATCATACACTTAAAATTAACTTTAATTTATAAAATACTAATTTTTTATCATTAAATAAAAGATAAAGTTTTACAGAATTAGGCAAACGTCCCTGGACGTCATTATACTACTAGTAGTATGTAATGTCCCTACCAGGATTAATGCCTAGTTAATGGAGTAGGAAAGGCAAGGTGACACAACTATATATACCTAAAGGCGAGGAAAATCAAAAAATTAATTAGAATGAAGTATTGATAGGATGTTCTGTGATACCCCCATATGATATGGATAAGGGTAGGTGGTGTATGGAATCTCACATTGCTTGGGAATGAGAAGTTCTTGCTCTTTATAAGATTCCAATGGGGCTCCAATTGCATCATTGACTAGTCCTTTTGGAGTATAGACCATGTGGTTTGGGCCTTCCATTGGGGCGTTACAAATGGTATCAGAGACTATCCCAACCAGAAATGTGGGACTCGAGCCGTGCCACCTACAATGGACAGGCCCGACGAGGACGTCGGGAGTTTAAGGGGGGTAGATTGTGATACCCCATATGATATGGATAAGGGTAAGTGGTGTATGGGATCCCACATTGCTTGGGAATGAGAAGTTCTTGCTCTTTATAAGGTTCTAATGGGGCTCCAATTGCATCATTGACTAGTCCTTTTGGAGTATAGACCATGTGGTTTGGGCCTTCCATTGAGGCGTTACATGTTCGACATTAATGAGCGTGACAAGACATGTATAATAAGGAGTACTATGATCACACGATCCTAAGAACATTGATAACAATGAAAAACGGAAGGTAAATCATTAAGGAAAACTCTAAGTAGCAACCACTATTTAGTGCATCCAATATGCACACATGACGTGTCTTTCGTTCCTCTCCCCACAAACGGAAGAAGCCACTTTCAGTTTTAATTTTTCTTCCATTTCGTGCATTCCGTTCCTCTCTCCCAACCCCCCGCGTTTCTTTCTTCCTCCCTCCCTGTTTCTTTCTTCCTCTTCTCCCTTCCCGTTTCTTTCCTTCTTCTCCCCCCACCCCCCCGAGCTCCCGAACTCCTCTGTAACGTGATTTCCCGAGAAGCCCTGCAGTGCGATTTCGAGTTCCTCCCCCGAAGCCCCGAGCTCCTCTGCAGTGCGATTTCGAGTTCGCAGGTGATTTCTTATTCTTCTTCTTCCTCTTCCTCTTCTTCTTCTTCTTCTTCTCTGAGATGTCTTCTTCTTTTTCTTCTTCTCTAAGGTTTCTTCTTCTTCTCCAAGGTAACTATTTTTTTATTCCTCCTTCTCCCTATCGCACGTTTCTCTCTGGACCTTTTCAAATTTCTTCCCCATCGCCCATCCTCTCCCCCACCCCCGTCACCCATCCTCTGCAAGGTTGCCATTACCACAATAGCACTTCGTCCGTGTGAAACTTCGTCCACTACCACGTTTCTCTCTGGCCCTTTTGCATTTTCTGTTGCATTTTTTTATTGTGCAGAACTTAATTACTCTCTCTGTGAAATTTTTTATTTTCATCTTCACTTTGTCTGTGTCTAATCGAAGTTTTCTGTTGTAGAAATTTTTTGATTCATCTCCGTATTTAAGAACTTTCTCTTGACTCAAGAAAAGCTCTGAAAATGTAGAATCGGGAGCGGGGAAATGGGTTTCACATCTCAACCGAGAGACGAAGCTAGATTCTATTATTGGTCGCCGTCCAACTTCTCCTCTTTTCCCGAAAGGACTATATATATGCCAATGTTGGAAACGGTATTATGCTAAAAAAATTTATTCATCTTTAAGTCAATACTTTTCTTTAAAGCCAGTATTTGCCGGCAAAAATTGCTTTTGGTTTCTCATTTGACTGCATCTCCCAATGTATCATTCCATCAATATTCATCACTGCAAAATATGTTGCTATGGATTTAAGCCTCTTGCCTTCACAGTCATTTTGAGTTTCTCTGTCCATTTATGGAAGACAATGCTTATGGATATGTTTTATAGTGCCACTGATGGAATTGTTAATTAAACATTGAAGAAGGCATCACTTTAATGAAGTGAGCTTTTGTTTATGTTTTCACAACACCTGGTCCAAGTATGATGCAGATCATCGTTCCTGCATTCTATATGGTCTATTGAAGATATGGCACATACGGAGTAAGTTATATTTGATTTTTATTTTCTTATGCTCAGGCTATGCTTAAAATTAATGAACATATGCATAAGATATAGAAGAGCCAGGTGAAAGAAAAGTCTTTGCAGTCTAGTGTTTCTAGTTGGATTATGAATCTTCCATTTGATACAAAAGTTAAAGACTAGTTGGCTGCAGAAGAAAGATACAAGCAAGACATACAGATGAAAAATATTCCCCCTGCTGTAGCAGACAAGTTTTTAAAATTGGGTTGTCACAATTGTAATAGTTTTGGTTTGGTTGGATAAATTGTATGTAAATAGCACATTGTATGGAATATATCGTTATTGAATAGATCAACTGTAATGGTACTCCTCTTATTGTACAAAAAGGGTACCTGTAGGTTCATTAAATTAACCTTTGTAATGAAAATAGCTTGTGCACATCTCATGAATGATTTTGGTTTTGATTCCATTGTTGCTAATGGTGCAACATGAACCTAACTTCACTTGCATTCTCAGGTTGATAGTACCGGTTTTTTAAAAAATATGCAATTAGTCACAGTTTGAATTTGTTCTTTTACCTCATAATCTTGGCACCTAATCAGAACATATTTAGTTACCCAACATAATAAAACTAGAAGGATTGGCTACATCAAGATTCCAACACAGTTTGTATCTGGTTTTCGATTTCATGCAAACGGAATAATAATAACATAATACAGTCTGTATTTGGTTTTGGAATATTATGAGAAAGGAAAAATAAAAGAAAAGCAAATAAAGATCAAGACTTCTCTTTCAAGGAAAAACTGTGAATCAATAAATTCACATACATTTTCTATGAAGTGAAATATAACACTATCTTAACACTATAATACACTGTAATAACACTGTTAACTCTTTCTCATTCCCCTCTTAAACGATCTAGATGTTCCATCTCTTTGATGAGCAGCAGATGAAGCATCTTTCATTGGTGATTCTGTTACTATCCTTGAGAGCCCGAAATCACAGATCTTGACAGTCCAATTCTTATTCACAAGGCAGTTTGCACTCTTTATATCACAATGAACAATCTTCATCCTATGTATGCACATCAAACCCCTACATTGACAGCAGGAAGCTCAACTCAACATGAAATCAATATTTTTCATCACTTTAAAGTCATATCTAACAAATGGAATTTTCAATTTTGATAAAGATCATGGCTCCAGTCATAGAAATTGATTAAACAATAATAACAGTAGCAAAAAGTAGTTGTAATATAATGTATACATCCAGCCAACTTCACATTGTCTTGCAAGATGACAAATTTTCCAAGCATTTAGCACATCTTCATGAATAAGGTATCGTCTCTCTCTGATCCCCTCTTAGCCTCGTAGATATCTTTCCTATGAATATAGAAGAGAAGCAAAATGGCAATAGGAGATTTCTAAAATAAATCTTACAGAAATTTGCATTTGCAAAGTTGATGAAAACAGAATACTAATTGTTGTTTTTAGTGACTAAACAAAATCTAGCCAGTTCAATTTAATGAAAATTAAGCTAAAAGTTTTTTTTATTAAAGAAATAAAAAACAGTGACAGAGAACTTACCGGAACAGACCATACAGGAATTGTGATTCCTTTCATGGGATATTTGAGGTCTGTCATCATATCCTTTCCCACAAAGCGATGAAATGGGCCAATGATATATACAACTACTTCTATCACGACAAGAAGCAGCAATAGAAGCCAATCATAAATATGATTCCATGCAAGAGTGGCACCATGAGATTGACTAGTGTGCGTTCCAAGCTCCACCTATCCTGTTCTTCGCTGCTGTAACATGCACATAACACCAAAGGTATGATGATTCCTTTTCATGATTCACTCATGCTGGACCATTCAATCATCTTCTGAAGCTTTGGTCATATCTGTACTGCTTCCTATATGATTCACAGCGCTTAAATCCAAGCCAAAACCAATTAAGGCAACTAGAGTGGGTCTGTTGCAAAAGAATTCCAGTTTGGACATTCGAATACTCATCTGAAAATATTCAATTCAAAAGATTAGCATTACAAACTAATGTTGTCAAGTCTAACTCAAAGTCCAAACGCTCAGCTCAGGTACCTGTGCTGAGCTAAACAAATTCTATATTCTGGCCATCTTCTGGCCTGGCCAATCTATATTCTACACAATAGATGGCCTCCTCAACAAGCCATCACAAAGTAATGATCCATAGAGACAAAGAGAGCTTGTCACAAAGTAATGGCCTGTCCAATCTATATTCAAGGCCCTCGACCAATACTTCCCTTAAAAATTGTCAATATAAAATTATGGTGTCGGCAAATTGCTTATAAAAAAATATATATATATATATATATATATATATATATATATATATATATATATATGGTGTTGGCAAATTCATAATATCAGAACTACTGAGTTGGAAAATTCATCCTTGAACTTTGAAAGGCCATTCAAGATTCCTTTAGAGGCTCAGATAACGAATCTAGGGAATGAAAATGAAAAAGATAGAAAAAGGAAACCCATGGAAAAAAAAAAAAAAAAAGTATGGAAAATCGACCAAATTGAAAGAAATCTAGCACAACGACATGCCAATCATGATATCTCCTAGAAACACAAAAAAAAAAAAAAACCCATATATCTCAAAACAATCACAAAAATAGCCGCCATCATAACTTCATAAGCTTCTTGACAAATTTACAGATCCTCCGTATTCACCAAGTGTTTAAAACAGAGTGCAAACAGCAGGACATGAGTACCAGGTATGACCTAAACCATCCACCTCCACTCTCCAGCATCTCACTCTAGGTAGAAAGAAAGCTAGAGAACACACAGTAAAGTACCTAAAAAGGAGATGATGCAAATTTAAAAAATTAATAAGAAATTGTTTATATACCTTATTACCACACCGCTCAAAACTTTTTCCTTCCATCAAAATTCGTTCGAAAGGAGATAGAGCAAATTTGAAATAACCTAATATGGGCCTGCAGCAAATAACCAACATAGATCTTTACCACTATATATCTCAAGCATATAAGCATGACAACAGAGTACTGAAGCTGAAACCAAAACACCGTTTGTAGCACATCTAATAGCATTCAGAAATGAAGGGAAGATGAAATATGAGTGCAACCATAGGAAAATCATAAAGTTCAGAAATTATGTAGCTTAACTAATGCATAAATAACACATGACCCCACATTATCATGTACACAATACAACCTATAGAATATAAAATTCCTAAAATAAAATTCAAGGACCCATCAAGATGGCTATAAAGGGGAAGGGAAAATCAATCCAATTATTGAAAAATTTTCAAGGACCCATCAAGATGACCCAGTAAGTTATGATCAAAGTCATAATGTGGCACAACTAGAATATTGGAATGAAAGAATACATATACAAATCAATCCAATTATTGAAACTGGAATAGACCCATGACCTTAAATTTCACCAAGAGCCAGGGAAACCTAACTAATCGCCTCCTAATCGTCACGCCAGGTATGCGGCAAGGTAAGCAATATTAATGTGGAATTCAAATCCACACAAATCAATCAAAAGAAGATAAGCAATAAATACAAGCAAAAAGATTGTAATAATACATTCCAGTTTGCAGTTTCATAATTCATGCTTTACAAAACAAAAACAAGACAATAAAAAGGGTGAGTGAATATAGACATCGAAAATTTCAATCCAATATTTGAACACTGCATTGACCCATGTCTTCAAATTTCACCAAAGGCTAAGAAATCCCAACTGATGTCCTCGTAAGCAGCAAACGAGACATGAATCAATCTCATTGCATAATATCCACAAAACTCAAAAAATCGAACCAACCAACAAGCAAGCAAAATATGCAAATGCATAATACAAAGAGAGAAATACAAACAAGAAGTAAGAGAGGAAGAGGAGAGAGCAGAGAATAAATCGGTCTCGGCTTACCTTTTCAAACTTCGCAATCAGAGGATGGGCAGAGGGAGGGCAACCAACGGGCGTGTTGGGCAGAGGTGGTGCGGGGCAGCTAGGGCATTGTTTGGGCGACGTGGAGGTAGGGCTGGAGGATGGGCAATGCGGGGGTGGGGGTGGGGGAGAGGATGGACGACGCGGGTGGTGGGGGTGGGGGAGAGGATGGGCGACGCGGGTAGTGGGGGTGGGGGGCGACGCGGGGGGCGGGGAGAGGAACAAAAGAATATGGGCGGGCGACGGGGAGGGAGGAGAGCTGGGCGACGCGAGGAGTTGCGGTGCTGTGCAGACAGAGGAACGTTGCTCGGTGTTGCTGGACAGAGAGGCGGTATCGCCGGTGGCGGTGGGCAGAGGAACAACTCGACGCGGGCGAGGGAGAGGGAGATGAGCTTTTTCGCACAGGGCAAATTCGAATGAATTGGGGAAGAAGAAAACCGTAAAATGAAAATGCACGTTTTGCATTAAAAAAAAAAAAAAAAGATGCTGGAGTGCAGCCGGAAGCCGCAGCACACTACAGGTAATTTTTTTTTTTTCACCCAATACATTGGGTGTGCGGCGGCTATTATGCACAGTAAGTTGCTATTTACATTTTCTCAAAAAAAAATTACAAAAACAACATCTACGTAGCTTGTATATTGTGTGCACCGCTACAATAGATGTTCTATAAAAGGACTCAATCATTAATTAACACTACAATAGCTTAATTTTAATTACTTTATAAGGCGGTCGACGGTCCAGCTACAAGGACCTCGACGACAATAAACCACAAATTAAGCAATAATCTCTGCATTGATCAAGTGATCAATCATGATGTATTTTGTATTTCACGCAATCATATAATTCCTCATGTTTGTAATTAAAAATGAAAATTGGTAGCGTTAGCGAATGCATGCAGCGTCTCAAATTCCTGTTCATCATCACCATCTCAATAGAGTAAGGCCACTTCCAAAAACATCCCACGTACTGCTCTGTAGAGTCCATGGGCACGTCCCACTTTTTTATGTTCTTTCAAGCTGCAGGGATGGGACTTGGGAGTCTGTCTTTATTGCATGTTTGGTTGCGAGAAAGTGGAAGAAAAGTATTTCGGAGTTGGCATTTTATCTTGTTTCCAGGGGTAATGAATCTACTAAATTGGGTTCAGTACTTCTCGCTATATAGGCTGCCTTTTCGTAAAGTTCCTATTTGAATTTTATTTTACATTGAATTTAAGTGTCCATTCTCTGTCAGTTTTGTGTCGGATTATAATAATTGAATTGTTGTGCACTTTTAGGTATAATTTTTTTTAATTTATTTTTTTTAATTATTATAATTTTTTTAAATTTTATACAAAATAAAATAAATAATTTAATTTTTTCATATTCCAAAATAAAAATAAATATTAAAAAATATATTTTAATAATATTTTATTTAATTTTTAATTTTAATCTTATCTTATCTATGAAAACAAATCAGACTAAGCTGCATTTGGATAATGAGATGAGATAAATTGAGATGAAAGTTAAATAAAATATTGTTAAAATATTATTTTTTAATATTATTATTTTTTTAAAATTTAAAAAAGTTAAATTATTTATTATATTTTATTTAAAAATTTAAAATAATTATAATAATATAATGAGATAAGGTGATGATAAAACACTTCATTTATTCAAACGGGGCCGCCGACAATAAGGCGAGGTGACATTATACCTCAAAGAAGGTGCTTGACGTCTTTAAGTTATAACGACGATGAAAGATGGGAGGCCAAGGCTTACTCAACAGTAGTACCACAGACCGAACAATGCTACACAACCTCCCCAACCTCCACACACCACCTTTGTTTTAAATCTTTATATTTTTTAATATTTTTTTTAAATTTTTTTTTGAGTTTATTCTTTTTAAAATAATTTTATTTTTCTATTCATTATTCATATGTTAAAAATTTGATGAAAGAAAAAAATAATAAAATTTAAAAAATGTATGGTGTGTGGAGGATGAGAGGTTGTATAGATTTTTTCCCACAGACCGGGTGGTGAAAATAAATATATGTGCTTTAACATATATAATAGGATTTAGTCATGGCGTCCATCGTTGCTTCCAAAATTAAGATTAACGACCAATGCTACGTACAATCTTTTTTGGAGACTGTATTGTAAGTCTAATTAATTTTATTTTTAATTTTTTTTTAAATTACAATAATATCTTTATTAAAATGATACTTATTTGAAAGACTTGTACATGCAATTCTTAAATAAAGACTGTAAATATAATTTCTTATATAAATATAATAGAATAATTAACTTGAGATAACATGAGCGTAGTCCACCATATATAATACAATCATAGCTAGCTTAATGCGGGCGGCGTGCTCGAGAAAACAACACTACTAAGCAAAAGTCAGTGCATTGGTTAGGGGGGTGTGTTTTGTGTTTCAGGCAATCAAAGGCGCAATTATAAAGGCGTCGCCACGATTGAACGGGGAGGCCTTTTAACTTCTGATGAGGGTACGGCAGCTTCCCATAACCGGGGAGGCCTCGGACCTTACCATGAGAGGGCGAGTTGTTTGCTCGATCGGGGATGCCTCGGACCTCATGAAAGGAAGCAATCATGACAATCATGGCAATGAGGAGCAGTAGTGTACTAGCAACTTTCCTTGAAGTCATTTTCTCGATCCGGCTGTATTATTTCTTATTCTTTAATTTGCCCTGGTAGCCTCCAGAATTGTCACAATTAACAAATTAAGTGTGATGAGAGAGTGGGGCTTGGGACCTTTTAAGCTTTTATAGTAATTTATGGAGGATGATAACTGAAGGGTTTGTTTTGGGGCGACCCATTTTGGGACTGGACGACAAAGATCGATGTGTGATCAAACGCAATAATAGGTCAAAAACATAAACTAGACCTTGTTACATATTTCATATATACGACTTTTGTCGTTACTCTTTTATGGACCAAATTAAACTATAGTTGAATTTCTATCGCGGGTTATATAAAGTTTTGATCTCCCAAAAAAAGAATATTACTTGTAACACCAGCTTGGCACTCAGCTAGACCAAAACTACATTTTCTTTGTTAGCGTTCTGGGTGAGATCCAGTTTAGCCCAGTTTGTACGCAATGTAATCAACAAGAGAGTGGCAGCTTGGCAGGAGAGTCCGCAGATTAAGCCAATCCACAAACCCTGTCCAGAAAGAGGAACGTTAAGCAAATGTTAAACATATTTCCCTAAGTCTTTGTTTTCTTCGAAATTGCTATGATTAATGAATCGTGGTATATGCGATTTTGTAAAGAGACTACTATAAGATATGTGTTTCACCTTTGCCTGTAGTTTCAACTTAAAACCGAGGAAGATGGCAACTGGTACACCAACGAAGTAGAAAGTTGCCAAGTTAGCATACACAGCCAGGTGCTGCCAACCACATCCTCTGGCCACGCCTGCAGTGTCTAAATCGTTAGCATTATTTAATTGTGAGGATAGGTAATTAAGCCACAGCTGCTTATAAAAGAAAATTGGAGTTCAAACCTGACAAGACACCTTGAACAGAATCGGCAAATATTGAAACTGCAAGGAGGGGTGTCATTTGCAAATTCCCTTATGATCATAGGGCTGTCACTAAAGAATCCAGCCCAGACGTTATGACCAAGGCAAAGAGCCAAAACAACTGTGAGTGCAAGAAAAACAGAGAGCTTGAGAGTCACAGCCATGGCACTCTTGGCCTGGTTGGGATTGCCTGCTCCCAACTCATTTGACACCCTTGTGCTGCCACAATAAGTTTTATTTTGAACAATATATGAGACAGAATTCAGAAATCTTAGAACTTGAAAGAACGGCAGAAACCTACTAGAAGTTATTCAACCAACCTTGCAGCGGCACTAAGACCATATGTGATCATGTAGGCAACAGTTTCTGTGTTGACACTGGAGATATGATCCAAAAAGGAAAAGAAAAGAAAAGGAAAATCGGGAAGATTAGGTCCGTAACAGATTCAAGGTTGCGAAAATGCCGGAAAGATTATAAAACTCACCACATTGCAATTAATGATGTAGTTGTTTCTGAGTTTTGCATCAGTCCTGCCAAGAAAACCAGAATCTCAAAAGCCCAGTACTCCAAACTGACAAATTTGAAAGTAGAGAGGGCCATAAAAATTACTACACCGTGATTTTATAACCTTATCTGGTGGCTTCTGGCTGAATGGTGCACTAAAATGAAACCGTTCGTGTTAAGACTTTCTTGGACAGCATGCAAGTTTGAAACAGGACTGGGTTTCCTTACTTCCTTTTGGAATTCGGTCTTTTCATAGTACAGTACCAATAGAAAGAAGGTTTTAGAAAATCTTAACTAGGCTGCATCATATTTCTTATGGACTTTGTTGGTTATTTATGTTCTAAACATCAACTTGCCTATTCAAGTGAGGCTATGTCATTGTTAAATTAGAGAGATCAGATATAAAATAGACGTTCAGATCACTTACCACACCATTGCTGCAGAGGGCAGGGCTAGTTTCAAGTTGGTAAAAATATAATGGAAGGAATCCCATGAAAATCCTTCCCATGTATGCTTAAATTTAGTTGCATATATGACATACATGGCCAGTATAAGAAATGACAGCCATAATGAAATTGAGGCTGCCAAAGATGCTCCCTTGAAACCAAGAGCTGTCCAATGTACTAAAGCATATACAATGCCGATATGAACAACCAATGGTAGCAACGAGCATACAACCAGGGGCATAACCATAGACTGTGTCTGAAGAAACCTCAAGATGTTCTGCAGAAAGCCATATGCAAATAGTCCAGGAATGAGAAATTTCATATAGAGAGCGGCTGTCTTTGCAATCTCAGTATCTTGATGAAGAAAGATCAGTATGGGCTCTGTATAGAACCAGATTATTGATATGATGATAGAGAATATGAAGGATATGATGCAAGAGGCTTGCAGATGAATCCCCAGCATTCCGTATAATTTTGCACCAAATCCTTGCCCACACAATGTCTCAAGAGCTCCACTTAAACCAACCTAAAATGATAACAATAAAGCGAATGGAGCTTCACTATAAGGTTAAATAGGAACAGCTCGCTGATAAAAATAAAGCATGAACTACCTATCTAATTAGAGATTAACTCATCTTGCTCACAGTTATTTCACAATCTACAATTTTTTAGTCAGGATATAATCTATCGTTACTTCTTCAGGACATGGTGAAAGCTCATAACCATGTTAGTGATTGCTGAAAATTGCTCTGTTGGAACGAGAAACTGATGAATTGCACTTCAAATCCAGCATATATGTTAGTACTAAGATTTAGTGGGGGCTTTAATCTAAATCAAGTTTGATCCCATTGAAGACTTCAATCCAACAGTCGGGGGGCTGCCAAACGTGAGGACTTTATGCCTCGTAGTTTTTCCAATATGCTGGCATATGGGTCTTTGTGCTTACTTTTACTTTCGGCTTATTTATGCTTCTCGCTCATATGTGTATGAATTGGGATTAATAACTTTCTATTCTTTTTTGCCCTCCTGAGCGTGTGGACTACTTTCTTGGATTCCCAGTTTGAACCCTTGCGAAATTAAATTTGTGTCCTTTCCTTCTCTAAGATACTAGCTCAATCATAAAGTTTTCAAAGATTGGGAAAATTGCAGGAACAGTCATAGACAGAGACATACACATACGCATGATATAGAGAGAGTTACCATGAAAGCGAAGCCGGTGACTGTTGCCCAGGAGTTGGCAAGAGTGGCACCGGCAAGCTCGGCGTCGCCAAGGTGGCCGGCAAACATGACGGAAACCAAGGTGATTAAGTAGTAGAAAACATTGGTAAGAATCATGGGCAAAGAAAACAAGGCTTGTTTCTTGGCCTCCTCCACTTCCAACACTTTCTCCCACCAGTGACCACCTGATCCCTTCGTTTCATCTTCACTGTGACCGACCTCTATCAATGGTGTCTTGCTATCTAAATTTGCGTTTTCTAAAATATCCATCTTTTTCCAGTTCTTTGTTCTCCTTCCTTTTGTCCTCGTAATATTCTTTTGCAGTATAATTTGCGTTTACTGAGGAATCTGGTTTTGGATAGGAATAATCATTAGTTTTAATGAACTCTTACATCTGATTTGGATAGTACTTGTATCTCGTGTTATTCCATCTCATCTTAATATATATCTTATAAATATCTTATAAATCTTAAATTTTTAAATTTTTTATATAATCATTACAACTTTTTAAAAAATTCAAAAACAAAAAAACCCAACAACTAACGCATCACCACGTCAGTTGATTTTTTCCTCTTCATCAGCTGCCGTTCTTTTCTCCTTTCCTTGGTCTACCCCCAAATCCAGCCCCTGCGTTTTTGGTATTTTCCACCTTCTCATCCCTACCATCAGTTGGTAAGTTATTTTTTTCTCTTGCTTTTTTTTTCCCATTCCTGTTCTTTACGTTGTCGACAACCATTTTTTCACCGTCGAAGTTGATATTTTTACTGTTTTTGTTAATGAACAATGGGAAGACAGCATTCACGTTGGTCCAAAGAATCATGAACAATACCAAAAATACAACATCAAGAGCAAGATAAAAAACGTAGCATCAAGATCAAAATCAAAACGAAAAATCAAGATGAAAAACGAAGCATCAAAATCAGGAGAGCAAGCTCGTCTATGTTTTTTTTTTTCTTGTTTCTGGTACAGACCACTAGCTGCTGAAAATGGAGAGATCAGAGTTTGAGAGAGAGGAAGGGGAGGAAAACGAAAATGGAGAGAGATTAGTTTGAGAGGTTGAGAGAGAGAGAGAGACAGAAAGGGGAGGGAAACTCGGTGTGTGTGTGGAGTAATGAAAACATAAAAAATAAAAAGATTAATTATGGGCATCTGTCCTACACCAGCACACACTGCACATTACTTTTTTTTTTTTTTTTTTTTTTTACACGGAATATGCCCCGTGTGGGGCAGATGCTCACATTTTTTCAAATAAAAATGAGATGACACGTCAGTTCGTAGAAATTTTTGTGGGGAATGTCTATAGTAGTTTTCTTTTTTTAAATTTATAGATTATTTCATCTCATCTCATCTTATTATCCAGATCAAACCAGATCATATAATCTCAATATCTCTTTACATTTAACTAAAGTTTATAAGATTCTTTATGGTTGATATAGAAACAAGTGGAAAGAGAGGATTTCACTTGTTGCTCATGGTTGAATTTAGACATTGGACCTTTTCAAATTTGTGGATGGGAAAAGGATGAGATCACTCTGTGACAGCAAAATTTCATTCTTTTAATTGATACATTATTTTCTTTGATAGTGTTTATTATTTTATTATTTTTATTTTTTCTTGAAAGGAAACTGATGATAATTTCTGACTAAATTTCCAAACCTAAAAGTGATTAGATGTGTTTTTTTCCTACTATTAAATATAAGAAACCACAATTAAGAAAATAAAATTTTTCACACTTTTTTACGATGAGATTCACTCTTTTATATAAAATTTACACGAAAATTATATATTTAGAACTTCTATATATCATTTCTCTAAGTATTATAGGATCTATACAACTGTGATCATATGAAATCCAAGAAAGCCATCGCCATCACACTTTTTCTTTTAATTTTTTATTTTTCAAAAGGAAGAGAAGCAAAATCAAAATTGAGAACTTATTTTATTTTATTTTTCTGTTGAAGAATTGAGAACTTACGAGTTACTTGACCTTTGAAAGTATAGGATCATATCCTCTCCAATGCCCTCGAAATCCCAATTTTCCATAAAGTAGTGAACAATTTAGGAAAGAAAACGATTTTTTGAACGAGTAATATTAAATATAATCATGAAATATATAAGCGTTTTAAAAAAGAGTAAGTATTATTATTACAAAATTAATTTTTCTCATATGGATCTCGCATTTACTCATTTTTTAAAGAGATTACAAGGTGATTTCGCACTCCATAATTACAAATATAATTTATCTTCTCGTATGTGTGTGTATATATATATATATATATATATATTCAAGAAAGTTGTTTTCTTTATATTTATAATAATTATTGATGTAAGCAGCAACCTTCCATATTATTTAGCATAAAAAAGTAAGGTCTAGTTTGGATTGTGAAATGAGATAAGATAGTCTTAGATGAAAGTTGAATAAAATATTGTTAGAATATTAGTTTTTAATATTATTATTATTTTAGAATTTAAAAAAGTTGAATTGTTTATTATATTTTGTGTAAAAATTTAAAAAAATTGTAATGATGAGATGAAACCGTTTTTGTATCCAAACGAAACCTAAGAATTTTTTTTTTTTAATATAAAATTATAATGAGTCTTGCAAGCTTTACCCACAGATTTATAATTATAACTTATATAAGTTATAGAACTCTATGCAGTATACTTTTTAAATGACTTTTATATACGTGGGTTTTGATCTTGATTCAAATATAGTCTAAAGGCAGCGTGAGTTTTGTCAGTAAACACCACAACATTAAATACTGTCCATGGTTATGGCCGTAAATTTCTACATTAAATAGGGTGGTGTCTATATATTGTCTTTTGGAATGGTAGAAACTACTTGAATAAAAAATAAAAATAAAAGGGCAAGTACTTGAGATGGATAACGTGAAAGATTATCTGATTAAAGTAATACATGATGCTCGTCTGGTCGGCAGTTACCTATATTAATATTATTTGGTTGCTAGAGTACTCGGAACTTGAATATGCTTGTCTAGTTCACAAAAGTCAAGGGTACAATTAGGGGTGTAAAATGGTCGGTCCGGTCCGGTGATGGACTGAAAAATATTCGGTTCATCACCGGACTGGGTCCGGTCCGGCCTTTTCTTTTTTTTTTAAATCAATTAATAAAAAAAATTATTTAAAATACTAAATTAAATTAAGTGATTTATTAATGTGAATTATGTAACAAACTCAATAAAAAAAATATTTTATATGGTTAATGATAATAAATTAAATGAAAATTACATTATTAATTTATATAATTACGATATAATTAACTAATTGATATTATATATTAGTTAATTCATAGAATATTAACAAGTGTTAATAACATATTTAAAATTTTATATTGTTAATAGTGATAGGTTAGACGAAGATATATATAAAATATTGTTAATTTATAAAATATTAACAAGTATTAATAACATATTTAAAATTTTATATTATTAATTGTACAATTATTATATAAATAATATATATAATATTTTTTTTATTTTTATTTTTTATTCGGTCGGTCCGATCCAGTCCGGTCCGAGAAATCTCCACCCCAGGACCGGACCGAAGACCGAAATTCTCCTATTTATTGGACCGAAACCGACCATGCATTTGGTCGGTCCGGTCCGGTCCGGTCTAGACCGAACCGGTCGGTCCGGTCGGTTTCTCCGATCCGGACCGACCGGTTTACACCCCTAGGTACAATGATGTTCAAAATTCTTAGTGAGATGAGATAAGTTGAATTAAAAGTTAAAAATTAGATAAAATATTATTTTTTAATATTATTATTATTTCGACATTTAAAAAAGTTAAATTATTTATTATATTTTATGTGAAAATTTAAAAAAATTATAATAATAAGATGAGATGAGATAAAACTCTTCTTGTAACCAAATGGATAAAAGAGAGCTGTTAGTTGCCCCAACTTTGTTCTAGTGTAAAAGTATGTGTATTTTTCTTAAATATTTATTTAAAAAAGAGATAGAACAGAGGACAAGTATTTAAGTAGCATTTTCTATTATAAAAATCGAGATCCAACTGAATTAACTAAAAAAACATTTCCCATAATTGCAGCACATATCTTCAAGAAACTGAGCAGAGCAGGCAATCTGATTAATGATATAAATTGGGAACATTGATCATTTTGGATAAATTTTAGCTTTTTTAGGGATAATCAGCAATCCGTGTGCTTTTTTCGCTGAATTTGAAGACTCAATTGATGATTACTCTATTTTATTCATATTAGACAAAATGATATTTCATGTATAGCACTATTTTCTTTTCTTTTTTCTTCTAATTTTTAAATCCTCCCTAAGGACCTGTAAATTAAATTATGTCATGTAAACATTTTTTAAATTGCTTCGGCTTCTTGAGAAAAAGTAACAAATTAATATGTAATATCGTCATTACAAAGATAGGATATGTAAAAATCTAGAAAATGAAACCAATATTTTCTTGTCGAGCTAAGGAAGGGATGATTAAAGAAGTAGTTTTGTAATCCAATGGTTGATTTGGAAGCACTGCCATCTCATGTAAGGAGGTTTTTACTTTTTAATGGAATATTGTGCAACACAAGAATTAAAAAACAGACAAGAATTGCAAGGATACGCATATAGGGGTTTTATTTATTAATACCGCACAGAAAAGTTTACTTTCTGTACAAATCCTCTCTTTTTTTTATTTAGATATTATTGTTCAAATATTCTGAGCAGTGACATCACTGACATGGATCGGCAAAGGAAAGGTCGTATGATCTGCATGCCTTGAAGATCATAATTGAACGTTACCAAGCTTAACGCAGAAGACGCATTCAAGAGAATCGCATAAAGGCTCGCATGCTTCTTTGCAGTCAGCGGCCTCGGCGGTGCTATCCTCCATGCATTTGTTGTAGCACTTGTCGTAGCAAGCCTGGTCGAGTTGCCATCTAATCGCCTCTCCAACCTGCATATGCGCCATCAAAACCATCATGCTGATCAAAAGCACTGCTGCAGTTTTGCTAATTGAGGAGGCCATTTTCTTGCTTTCTTTTTGGCTATGGATTGATGCTGCCCCCTCTTTTTATATGTGTGTGTGTGTGTGTGGGATCAGCTATATTAATGTAACTGCAAGAAAATGAGCTTGATGCTGTTTGTTTCAAGTTTTATTGTTTTTTATATCCATTTATGAAGAATGCCATGGGAAGTTGAGAGCTAGTGACTATCCTTCTCTCTCTTTTTTTTTTCTTTTCTTTTTGTGTGGGAGGGGACCTATTCTTTGGTTTCAAATTTAAATTAGATTGTCTGTCTTTGTGGTGTGGAGCCAAATGCGGACAACCCAATGGTGTTTTTGTACAGTGTGCGTGTATACCTCAAGCGAGCGAGCATCGACGATATATCTAACGTACGTAGGTTGTGATTATGATGATCTATCTGCCAGATGATTTGCGTTGTTTGAAAACTGCTATACTAACACGATTTTGATTGAAATTTAGTGTTTATTTTACTGCGAATATCCCATCAAAAAAGTGAGAGGCAAAATCGATACCGGTCGATGAAAAATTACATATATATATAATAGGATGCATTGTTTATATAGCCAAAATCATGAAGATTTTTATTACTATACAAAATCATTACGATTGAAAAGGTAAATTAAACCAGAAAATGGAAACAAAGTAAATGGCCAAATGATAAAACTTTATCGTAAATGTGATGGTTGTGAAGGGAGAAATCCCCAGAGGCCCAGGATGAAGTCCGAGCCTAGACCCACGTACGAGAGTCAGGATGGGCCAAGATAATGTAGGGCCAAAACTCCTGACACAACTAATCGAGGTACCATTGGACCAGACACAACGGTAGGACTGACACCCAAAGTGGTCGATCGTCAGAAACATCCAGACCCTGACACTACTAACCGAGAAGGACAAGGGAGCCTGTCAGGGACCACGCCGCATTTAATGGAGCAGGAACAAGCCTGACTGAAACCACGCCGCATTTAATGATGCAAAAGCAGACCCGCGTAGCAAGGCTACGCCGCATTCAATGAGTCCTGAGGGACGGCAAGCAACGCGAAAGCCCTCCTAAGTGTCAACGACAAGTCTGGCCAAGCCTAGCAAGACAGGTGAAAAACAAGAGGTTGGCAGGGACATGAGATCCTAGTACAGAGCCGCATACGGGTCACCATCACCTCGGGACCCGCCTAGACCAAGTATAAATACCTCTCACTCTACCAAGAGAGGGGTTACTCACATTCTTGATCACTTCTTTGCTATATTGCTCTAGCTCTCATTTCTCTCTTATCTCCTACCTTGAACTGACTTGAGCGTCGAAGGTACTACAACCCTTGCGCTTCCCCACTCTCCTCCTTGCAGGGAAGCGCTCGAGTGCTGCTAGCGTGGAATTGTCCAAGCCTGCGAAACACGACATCAACATTGGCACCGTCTGTGAGATATATTTTCCTACGAGTAATGTGTCCTTTGTATACCAGCAACGACGTGCTCTCAAGCCTCGCGGCGAGGAGAAGAACAACCTGAGGCGATGGAATGGAAAATCAACGAGCAGGCTGTGACGATACAGAAACTCGTGGAGGAGATGGCAGCCCTTTGTCAAGAAAATGCCGCCTTGCGAGGGGGATGGAGAGCCGGAGGGAGATCAGTAAAGCCACAACTCCGAGACCCATCGTCCCCTTGAGACGAAAGCAACTGAAGAAGAGCGACGTAAGGCGGACCTTCGGTTCCAGAAACTTGAAAACAAGTATGACGAGGTGGTCAAATGAGTAGGCCCGCCTTCCACGGTGGATCAATTGCTCACCAACGTTGAGTTGCCATACAGCGCCAACGTCATGGCAGTTCCCCTACCCCAAGGTTTAAGGTGCCGCTGATAGACGCGTACAACGGGTCAAAGGACCCCCTAGAGCACCTAGAGACCTTCAAGGCACACATGACCCTGCATAGATTCCCAAGCGAGGTCGCATGCAGGGCCTTCCCCCTCACGTTGAAGGGGCAGCAAGAGCATGGTTAGGGGCCCTGTTGCCCGGGACCATCACCAACTTCACCGAGCTGGCTCGACTCTTCTTGACACAATTCATGGCAAGTCGGAAGAGGAGATGACCCACTGCTTATCTCTTAACCGTAAAGCAAAGAGACGATGAGAGCCTGAAGTCTTACCTCCCTCGTTTCAATAAAGAACGCATGACGACAGTTGACCATGATGAAAAAATCACCTTGGCAACACTATTGGGGGGAATCTGACCCCGCAACCCCTTCATGGCGGAAATCACACAGAGGATCCCAACCTCGCTAAGGGAGTTCAAGGACACCATTGATAGCTTCATCAATGCCGAGAACACACTCCAAGCCTTGACAGCCCCATGGTGAACCGAGCTAGATAGAGCAGATAGGAAGGCAGCCGGCCAAAACGGCGAGGGAAGTCGGGAAGATGGTAAGAAGAAGGCGTGTGACATGAAGCGCAAGGAAGAGCAGCCTGCACGTGGAAAGGTTGGACAGCGCATCCGCACCAACTTGGCTGCAAAAACCGAAAGAGATCCGAGCCTATAGGAAGAGCGACGGTGGGACTCCGCTCGCCCCAAATATTGTACCTATTATAAAACTAGTAGCCACCGGACGGAGGATTACGTCACAAGGAAGCGAAAGTTAGAGGAGATGAAAGCCCTGATAGACCAAGGGGTGACGAGAGGCGTGGCCCGCGATACGATAGCCGTGTGCAGCCACAAAGAAGCGAAAGCCCCAACAGGAGGAGGCCAGATGGGCATGACAGGACCAACCCACGACTAAGAAGCCCAGTCAAAGAAGAAGGCCAGATATGCGAGATACGCACGATAGCATGAGGGTACGCAAGGGGAGGCGCCACCTCATCGGCAAGGAGAGCCCACACCAAAAGGGCCAAGTGCAAGGAAGTGTTCACCACCTACAGGGCAGCCTCGAGCATAGCCATGCGAAGGAACCTGTCATAACCTTCAGCGAGAAGGATGAGGAAGGGGTTCTATGCACTCACGATGACACCCTAGTCGTGACTATGCAGATCGCCAACTACTTGACAAGGAGGGTCCTAATAGACAATGGCAGCTCGGCAGATATCATGTATTGGGAAGCGTTCATCCGGATGGGGATTACTCCTGACTGACTATGACGGGCCCCATCCCCCCTCAAAGGTTTCACCAGGGACATGATTCAACCAGTCAGAACAATCACCTTATTCATTCTACTGGGAAAAACCCTGAGAACCGCGGCAGCCATGGTGGATTTTCTTGTAGTAAATGCCCTCTTCTCCTACAACGCAATCTTGGGGCCACCAACCTAGAACCACCTCAATGCAGTGATGTCCATCTATCACCTGAAAATAAAGTTCTCAACCCCTATGGGAGTAGGAGAAATACATGGCGAACAAAAGCTAGCTCGGGAGTACTACGCTCGGGAGCTGAAGCCCGTGGCTGTCGAAGTTTGGACCTTCGGAGGAGCGCTTGGAGCAGCAGGCCCGCCCCAGGCCCCTGCAGAATGAAGGACCACAAAGGCCACAGGCAACCCCATCCAAGAAACAACGAACATGCGAGGGAACATTTTGTTTGAAAAACATGGGTCGGCCCAATCATGTAATTAGCTTCCTTTAAATGAAAGTGTGATTTTGTCTCTATTCGCTTTTGCATGAAAACTCCAATGCCTGTGCATCACAAGCTCAGTCTCTTGGTTGACCGCGATGCATTGGCTAAGGGCCAGAACTTCTCGAGCTCTCCCATTGACAGCTAGTAGGGCACGAGTCACTAAACCCACCGACCTTCACAATACATGGTCACGATGCATTGGCTAAGGGTCAAAGCCTCCCAAGTTTTCCCCTTCACAGCTAGTCAAACCCAAATCCCTTGACTTGCCGACTTTCGTGCACCACAAGCTCAGTCCCTTGGCTGGCCGCGATGCATTGGCTAAGGGTCAGAGACTCTCGAGCCCTCCCCTTTATAGCCAGTCGGGCACAAGTCACTTCACTCGCAGACCTCCGCGCAATACATGGTCACGATGCATTGGCTAAGGGTCAAAGCCTCTCGAGCTTTCCCCTTCATAGCCAGTCGAACCCAAGTCCCTTGACTTGCCGACTTTCGTGCACCACAAGCCCAGTCCCTTGGCTAGCCGCGATGCATTGGCTAAGGGCCAGAGCCTCTCGAGTTCTCCCCTTTACAGTCAGTTGGGCACAAGTCACTTCACTCGCCGACCTCCGTGCAATACATGGTCACGATGCATTGGCTAAGGGTCAAAGCCTCTCGAGCTTTCCCTTTCATAGCCAGTCGAACCCAAGTCCCTTGACTTGCCGACTTTCGTGCATCACAAACCCAGTCCCTTGTCTGGCCGCGATGCATTGACTAAGGTCCAGAACCTCCCGAGCTCTCCCATTCGCAGCCAGTCGGGCATGAGTCACTTAACTCGCTGACCTTTGCGCCATATATGGTCACGATGCATTGGCTAAGGGTCAAAGGCCTCCCGAATTTTTCAAATGGAATTTTAGTTCATTAGTCTACATATATAGAAAAAGTCTTGAAGCACTTTTATATGTATAAAGTTCATCATTTGAGCATCCAATGGTTGTTCGATCACTTGATGTAGAGAAATACCATTTTCGACCTCAAGGGAAAGATGAAGAAATTGTTGGTCCTAAAGTATCATACCTTAGTGTAATTAGTGTTTTAATGTATCTTGCAAATTGTACAAGACCTGATATTGCATTTTCAGTCAACTTACTAGCAAGATATAGTTTTACACCAACTTGAAAGCATTGGAATGGAATCAAACATGTTCTACATTCTTTTCAGAGTACGATCGATATAGGATTATTTTATCCAAAAGAATCAAGCATGCAATTAATTGGATATACATATGCATGTTATCTATATGATCCACATAAATGACGTTCTCAAGCAAGATACATATTTACATATGGATGTACAACTATTTCATGGAGGTCTGTCAAACAAACAAGAGTTGCTACTTCTTCCAATCACTCAGAAATTATTGCAATTCATAAAGCAAGCCGTGAATGTATTTGGTTAATATTAGTATTTCAACATATTCAAGAAAAGTGTGGTTTACCCACAATCAAAAGTAGCCTAACAATATTATATGAAGATAATGCGGCATGCATTATGCAAATAAAAGGAGGCTACATCAAAGGTGATAAGACCAAGCATATTTCACCAAAATTCTTTTATACACACAAGTTTTAAAAGGGCGGCAGCATTAATGTCAAGAAAATACAATCAAGTGATAATTTGGCAAGACTTAGGGTAGGTTTGGAATATGGAGAGTGAGATGAAATTTTTTTATTTTAGATGAAAGTTTAAAATATTATTTATTATTATTATTATTGTTTTGGGATTTGAAAAAATTGAATTGAGATTTGAAAAAGTTAAATTATTTATTATATTTTGTGTGAAAATTTAAAAAAGTTGTAATATAAGATGAGATGAGACGAGAATTTTATTCACTAAAACTTTAGCAACTACAACATTTAAAAATTGGTACACAATATTGAAATGCGATGGCTCAATGATCTTTCATCATGAACAATTGAAGCTTTACATACTTATAAGAGGGAGTCAATTATTATCCGGATTATACTCTTTTTTTTCCGCTAAGATTTTTCCCATAGGGTTTTTTCCTTTACAAGGTTTTAATGAGGTAATCCTAAAATGTTTAAAAACACATTAGAATGTTGTACTCTTTTTCCTTCATCACAAGTTTTTCCACTGGGTTTTCTTTGGCAAGATTTTAACGACTCATATTATTTATGTATGGTCATCCAAGAGAGAGTGTTGTAAATACATGAATATAGTAAAATACATTTCATGTATTTGATGGATGACCATTAGAATTCTTGAATAATCATGTATTCTTATTTTTCATGTTCATGTATCCTTTTGATTCATGTATTGTCATTCCTTAAGTTCATATATTCATTTAATATTATGTATCCTCTCATGCCTATAAAATAGTATCTTGAAGAGCATTTGTTGTAAACACACAATAAAAAAGTTGAGAGAAATAATATTTAATTCCTAAAAAGTTAATTTTAGATATTGTGATTTTTTTATTCTCTTATTATTGTTTTTAATTTTACAACATGAGTTTCTATTTTCCCAATAAACAATAAAATGAATTCGTCAATAAATGACGAAAAGCAATTAATTAATCTAATTTTCTGCGCACGGCCTCATTTGCTTTCAAAAAATATTTCATCTCATCTCATCTAATTATTAGAATTTTCTCAACTTTCAATATAAAATAAAATAAACAATTCAATTTTTTCAAATTTCAAAATAAAAATAATATTAAAAAATATATTCTAATAATATCTTATTTAACTTTTTAACTTTAATCTCAATTCATCTTATCTTATCTCCGAAAACAAACTAACCTAAAAGATCGAAAGCTATGAAGTAAAATACCGACTCGACATTAATCAATCGCCATTCCAGGGATTCTTCCGGGATCTACGGTCTTGCATAGTACTGTGGACATCGTTTGTCGATATCTTCGTACGTACGTAGTGACATCAGATACATTTTGTTGGGGTTTTCACGGGTTCTGAGCATCTATTAATTGACGTACATACTTTTGGAAGTAAACTGCAGAGAATTTTGATATACGCAGAACACATTTTTACAGTATATTTTATAATAATATTATAAGATAAGGATATTTTTATAAAATAATATTATTTTAATAAAGTATTTTATAAAATTACCATCATTTAATGTATTTTGTAAAGTATTGTCTATAAATCATTTTCCAAACTGTAAAAGTTTATAATCATCGATTAATATTACAAGTCGAAATGCATAAATGCGAGGAAAAAGGGCATGAATTTGTGCTGTGATAAAGAAAATTTAATCTTCATAATTTCGTCCACTTAAAACGAGGAAAGATAAGAGCATCCAATTTATATCACCGTCACAGTTCCGGCCATGTGATCAGTGATGGTGTAAGATCCGACTTTTGACAATTTCTATTTTGAGTAATGTTAGAGATAAGCTACTATAGCAGTGCACACTTTGCACTCATTGCATGACAGCTTCTAATTGATTATTTCCAACACTCACTTGGAGAGATGTGTGATCTAGATAATGTCACATCATGTGTGCAAAATGGATACTCTCAACAATAGCTTCTATCTATATTTATTTTTCTATTTTCTATCCAGGACGGCAGGACCATTGGGAAAAAATAGAAAACAAAAATGAATTTTTTATATATATATGAAACAGAAATGATATTTTAATTGTGTACCACATTTTTTTTTAAATGAATGTGTGACGCTTAAACAATCTATAACTATATTGTTGATGTTTGTTTTGTAAGAACATGCTGAAAAGGGAGAATGAGTCATCTCTAGCACACTGAGATGATTGGGGTCCTGATCGGAATGGTTTGAAGCCTACAATGACAGTTTGGGGTCACGGAACAGTATCCATACATACATTCATTGTAGTAAATAGGAGCTAAATACATCAAATATAAATAGAGAGTAAGATACAAATCTATTATAAATGAAAGTATTTTACAATCTCTTATAACTCAGTATACATATGATAAAGTAGAATTTTCCGTCTGTAGATTGAAGAAGCTCTCTCTCTCAATCGCGTAGAAGCAGTCTGAAAGAAGCCTAAAGTCTCCAAAGTCTTTTTCCCCATCCTCCCTTTATTTCCCTATCACCCCTCGCTTTATGTATCTTTCTCTCATTTATATCACATCCCACTCTTTTCTCCTAGATCCTTTATTTTCTCCGGCTTTTGTCCCCCGTTTCTTCCTTTTCTCTCTCTCCCTTCCTTTCTTGAGATCCACTTTGAGTTGGGCCGGAATGCCATATGGACTAAGGATATTTTTACCCTTTTCATATATCTAACATTACTCAAAAGAAAAACCAAAATCACAGGGATTCAAGCTTAACGTACTGGACGGAATTAGTAGTTATATATGCTGGTGTGATCTTGCAGGTTCTTTTTATGGATATTCAGATATACAAGTTTCCCTTTCTAAAAACTTGGATTCCACTATGAAAAATTGTACAATAATTACTATTTTTAGTGGGATTCATTTTTTTTTTTTTAATAAATGGTCTGCGCAACACTCACTCACTTTAAATTTTTACATTTTATACTTGTATCTAACATTATTCGGTCGCAAAATATAAGGAGTCAAAATGAGATTGCTGATTTTCTTGCCAATTGATGGGTGCTAGTGGTGTTTCAAATGAGTACTTTCAGGTTTTTAATGAGATGTCAAGTAAGATCAAATGGAGTTTATGCTTGATACATAGATGAAATGAAATGAAGTCTATTTCTTATCAAAAAAAAAAAGTTATGTTTTTCTTTTAAATTGGCTGTATTTTTTCAAGTGGTTAGCTAGATCAGTTGCAGGGTTTTTTCTACCTTGGTATTCCTATGTCACGAATTAGAATTTTTAATAAAATAATGAATTATCATCCCATCCGATATTAAAATAAATAAATAAAGGACTTTTGACCAATGAAAATCATTAGTTGGGTCTATTAATTCCGGTTGGGTGAGTTTATATTCGGTAAAAAAAAAAAATATTGTTAAAAACTGAATATACACGTGTAATCATTTTCTGCTAAATTTGGTCATACAATCGTTTTTGTTATGGCTAACTTAAGATTAGCAACCTGTGCATTGATTTTAGGAATAGCACGTGCCCATTAATATTATAATAGAACATAATCCATTCACCTAGATTTTACAATAAAAACTGTTTTTTTATTACAAAAAATGAATATTTTCTTTATCTTTTAAAGAATTTCAACTTATTTTTTAAAAATAAAATTTAACACCTAAGATTTTGAGATTGGGTTAGGTATTTATTCCTATACCACATTCATGTGTTTATCTTAATGGAAAAGATACTTACAACCGTGAATTGTGTAACCGCCGCGTAATCGATTTGAAAAAAATGAATAAAACATGGGACTCACATGAAAAAAATTAATTTTTTAATAGCGGACCCTATTTTTTTTCAAAGCGATTACGCAGCGGTTACGCACTTCACGGTTGTATGTAGAATTACTCTTATCTTAAATTTGTGATAATATATAAAAAAAATTTGTTCAGTCACTTTTATATATTCTTTGTGCACTTTACTAATGTGATTGGCTGCATCATTTTATTTTAATATAAAATAACTGTTTTGGTCAATCACATTAATAGAATGGACAAAAAATTACATAAAAGCGATTGTATATAGTAGAACTCGACAGCATAATAGAACTGTGACTAAATTTTCGTGAGAATTAACTTTTTGTATAAGTTCCACACCGCCTTTTGTGAAAAAGTAAATCACATCATGAAAAAATGTAAAAAAATATGTTTCTTTTTAGTGGAGTCCACTTTTTTAAAAGTAATCTATACAACACTATCCTTTAACTAACATTATTTTTTTGCATAATTACCGAACGTTGATGGGTACAGCTACAATAAAGAAAAAAACAAACATTGGGTACTGACTGTTAAGCACTCAAACTGCATCGGTAGTCCAGTACAACAAAAACCGTGGAACAGCATCGGTCTCAAACAGCTAGTGCTTTCAGTCATCTTTTTTCAATAAAAGTAGGTGCTTAAAGTAAGCAGAAATGACCATGAAAACCATAAAGTAAGCAGAAATTCTCCTTTCTGGCCTCTTATTTTTCCATTTTCCCTGGCTGCCTATAATGCCTTATGCTAAACCAGCATTTCCCTCGAGAGAAAATGCAGATGGAAGTTAAACTGTTTCCATTTTTAAATGCTGTTAAGCATTAATGCACACAAGCAGGTTCCAGTAATCAGCATGCCTATTTGAGCACACAAATTTGTAATGTCTGAATTCCCATTTGTCAAATCGTCAGATAACCCACCGGTGGAGAAATAAAGCAAGCATTCATTATATCTCCATGGCAGTCTCATAAAAAAGGCATTAGCCATGCCTTGAAACCAGTTACCAGATCATCCTCTGGAGTTTTCTGTCTGAAATTTACTGTAGATCTAGATCAGAGAGAGGATCCACACATAATCACATTGTGTCCATCTATCTCCAAACTCTGCTGTAAATTTCACGCAGATATAGCTCTTAGAAAATCTCAATGAGAATAAAATACTTCAAATGTAAGCATATTATATATCCAGGTCAGATGTTACCATGAATGCTCCAGAAAACCTTGAGCAGAACAGATCTGCTAGTGATTAAATTACATACACATGCAGCGAACGGGCATGCTCAAATAGCAGGTATATAGACATATATATATGGGCAGAGACTTCAGATCCAGATGCTGGCATGCGTGCATTGCATGGATCTAGGGAAAATAAACAGGTGACATTTTATTTTCTATGCTTAGCAATCATAAATAGAGGCATTACATGAGCTTGTACGCGCATACTAAAAGCATCAATCATCTGGAAGCAGAATGAAAGAACAGTTGTGCAGAAACCAAATTGGCTTAATTCATCAGCATTGTTTGATGGAGGGCTGCGTTTGTCACTCTTTCTTATCTTCCTTGGCTTCCTTCTTCTTCTCTTCCTTTGCTTCCTTCACTTTTGCCTGGCCCTTCTTGGGCTTCATGAAGCAGAAACAAGAGCAGCACGGACACTGGAACAAGAACTTCATTGTTGCAAGTAGCCTTACCCCAATCTCAGTTGTTCTCAACACCCTTTTGAGAGTATAAAGGTCAGCTTTAATAAACCTGCTCTCTCTTCTTCTGTTTTTTATCTCCTTTCTTATCTAATAAATGCCGGTATGCATATTTTTTTAAAAAATAAAAAAAAACTATAGCTACTGGCCCATAGGATTCCAATTCAGTCTCTGTCAGTGATAAAGAAGATGCCTCTCTTATAACATCTTCTTTCGGCCGGGAAAATGGTGGGGGCTACCTACCCATGTTGAACCATGAAGTTCATAATTCTAATAGGCTCCTCTACATGGGTCGTGTTTCACTGTGTATCATGGGAAAAGAGGGTCTCCTTCCTTTTGATTGCCTTGTCTCACACAAAACATTGATTAGCTGGAAAGCAGTAATGATATATAATTTGCATTTTTTATTTTACCGGAAAAACTTTCTGCTTGCAAGCTGGCGTAAAAGATAATTGACATAATACATTTGATTTAAAAATCAGATCTTTCAATGTGATATGTCCTCCATACATACAAATATAATTTTTACATGGTGTTAAAGTCCAACACCATCCAATCTGGATGCAAAAACTTTGTAGCCAGATCAATCCAATCGCACTCTTGCATTGTGGCTGGACTATTTATCCTCCTTTCAGTTTTGGATAAAGATAGGTAGAGGTGGCCATGTGATATCAAGCTACCAGATTTGACTTTTGTGACTCCATTTTCATGAAGAATTTACGTTGGAATCATGTGCATGACAATCAATTTGAGACATAAATCTTGATGGATACGTACCTTATGTTGACAACTGGATCCCAAACCCGAAGTAAGAATATTTATGTCACAACAACCGTTTCGATCGGTTTTCCTAGAATATGACAAAATCTGCTGTTGTATACTGGAAGGACCCAATACGCACAGCCTTACCACATTCACATGCATGACTTGATCTACTTGCCACTGCCACAGGACGTACACGTAATAGCAAGCTTGCATTGCTTATTTGCAGTCTCTGCATATTCTGTTTCTGTCTCTGATCAGTATGATCAAGGAATCAACAGAAAATGCGATGAATGCGATAAATAATCCAAAGGGTGACAGCTGCTACCACACGCTTAAAGTTGGTTTCTTTCACGCCATCATCCTGGCTACGTTTGGGTAGCTATCATACTTCAACACTTTTTAAGTATTTTCATATTATTGAAAATATTCTACATACCATACATGCCAAACACAATGAACCATCTTCATATCAAAGTCTTTCCAAAAATTATTATAATATTTATCACTATTATATATAAATAAAAAATAAAATCATTATAATATTTATCACTATTATATATAAATAATAAGGGTTGAGAATTTGGCAGAGGTGGGTGTTATGATCCCATTTCAGTATTTTAATTAGCTTAATTTAAGGAATGAGATTTTCTAGACTAGGTAATTTTCATGTATGGCAAAAGTATGAAGGCCTAGTCAAATAACTTTCCTGTTTAGCTTTTGGGTTATCTATATAATGAGCTCTATGTTTTGCAGTAAGATCATGAAGGAATTATCGTCTAATATTTCATCTTGTATGAAATTGGAAAGACTGGCTCCCTCGAAGTAAACCACCCTTTTCCTATCGTCACTAAAATTAAACATAGGTCCAAAACCACAAGGTACCATGGGGTCCGTACCGATTGAGAGGTCATTTACTAGGTATGTCCCTTGAACTAGGAGCTCAAATGCCCAAGAACGAGAAGTGCATACTGATACACTCCTCATCTGCCTGCAGCATTTTGAGACTCATCAACTTGACTGAGGTAGGCCATAGTTCATATTTACAGATGCCCTAAAGCTTGAGAATTTTATTGTTCTCACCATGCTAAATGTTTCAAAGTCGAGGAGATGGCTTCACTGGTTCAGGCACTTTACGATATTCATACACACCGATACCACGTTTTCTTCCAAGTCGACCAGCATCAACGTATTGTACAAGAAGAGGACAGGGTGCATATTTACTGTCTCCAAGGCCAGCATGAAGAACTTTCATTATCGACAGGCAGACATCCAATCCGATGAAATCAGCAAGCTCTAAGGGACCCATTGGATGGTTTGTCCCCAGCTTCATACCAGTATCAATGTCTTCCTTCGTTGCTACACCAGTATAGAGAGTAAAAAATGCTTCATTTATCATCGGCATAAGGATCCGGTTTACTATGAAGCCAGAATAATCCTGAGAGCATACAACCGTCTTGCCAAACCTGCAAATTCACAAGTCACCAGATAAATTACGACACCCCAAGACTGCAGAATCTATTACCATTTATCAGGGCGAGCCTAAGGGGTAGGCGACTTGGGCAATTGCCAAGGCCCCACCCCAACTGAGGCCTCCAACATGAAACACTAGTTTTGGGTTAATAATAATAATAATACACATTGAGAAAGAGGAAAAAAATGAACTTTCACCTGAAACAAAAGAGAGATGGGAAAAAAAAATGTAAGAGCCATTATAGTGGAACAGAAAAATGGCCAATAAATGACTGAAATGTTGCGAAAAAATAAGGCCAAAATTAAGAAAAAAAGAAGGAGGCCTTGGCACCTTGCTGCCTGAAAATAAGTTGGCAGTAAAAGTAATTAACTAAAATTGTACAATGAATGAACGAAAGTTATCCAAACATAGGTTATATATCGTTCGCTTAAAATATTATCACAAAATAAAATGCAAATCAAGCAGCCCTCTCCTTTGTTATGTCTCTCTCTCATTTTTAGTCTCTGTTACTCTCCAAAAATAAATATTCAATATTTTTTCATTTTATTTCAAAACCCAGTCGAAAATATTAAATTACATTAAAAATAGATTCTTTTCCAAATACACACATTTGTGCAGCATAGAATGTTATTCACTATACTTGTAATCAAATTAATAAATCTTATTTAGAAGTACTATATCGCAGGCAAAATAAATAAATTAGTCATTTTATCCAATAAAATATAGAATAATGGCAAATCTTGAATGCCAAACTTTGATAAATAATTTTGTAAGTAATTTTGTCTCTTAGAAAGTTAAAAAATAAAAAATTCTACATAGAAAGTTACCATTATATATAATATAATACTTTATTTTATTATTTATTACAAATGGAAAGGCCTCGTATTAAATTTTTGCCTTAGGCCTCTGCATAGATAGAGGGCCGCCCCTGCCATTTATAGACAGCTCCCTTTCTCTAAGAAGAGACAAAATATAAAGTGTAAAGAGCTACTTACAGACATAGGGCTATGAAATCATCACTTATTCCAAAAGCTTGAGCTGATGGGAAAATGTAGATTTAATTATTTGCATTATATTTTTAACACTCGCCTTCAAGTGTGGAAAGACACCCCCTCAATGAGTGATTGCAACACGTGAGATATTTAACTAAATAGAGTAGAGTGTAGAGTGTAGATTTTATTATTTATATCATATTCTTTAACACTATCTCTAACGTGTGGGACAGACTCTCTCAATAAGTGGGCCAACATGTAGAATACTAATTAAATTGGGTAAAGTGTAGAGTCAGGGTTCAAACTCAAGACCTCTGCTCTGATACCATGTGAAATCACCATTTATCCCAAAAACTTAAACTGATAGGAAGATGTAGATTTAATTATTTGTATTATATTCTTAAAAATGGGGAAAGGACATGCCATTAACAAGATGATTTCCAATGTAGAAATCACAGAGGGGGAGAAAAATATTTAGCAGCCCTCTCAGGAGTGCAAAGACTTGCATGACATGAACACAAGCATAGGTTTTTTTTTTTTTTTTAATTGGCACCAGGTGTCCAGGAACACCGTCCCGACTAATCCCCAGGAGTTTGAACACAAGCATAGTTTGCTACCCATGCCACTATTTAGAGACACAGGGACTAAAGCTTAAATTTTCCTCTGATTTGGGTCCGAAGGACAAGAGTGTGTTATTAGCCTGCAGCAGCTAAGGGCAGCTGGGAAAATGGCGTGCAACAGGATAAAAATACTAACAGATTTCTGCATTACAAGAACTTTCAAGAAATCACCTCTCAGCCAAGGCTTTTATTGCATTAAATGTCTCATCTGATGTGTCTGCACCACGTATGACCTCCACCAGTTTCATAATAGGAGGAGGATTCATGAAATGCATGCCAATCACCTGCAGATGAACTACGTTGGTCAGACATGATCAGATTTCTCGTCTAGTAAAAACAGTACAGGTACTTACAGAAAGCAAAAACTCCGCTATAACTTACACGAGCAGGTAAATGTATTAGATATCTAATCATAACTTCAGGTGAAGGAAAGATATTCCGAGTATAACCTGGAGGGGTCTGCCGGTCACAGATGCTAGACGAGTAATGGAGATGGAGCTCGTATTAGATGCCAAAATGGCCGAACTTTTCGCAATCTTATCTAGCTCAAGAAATAACTTTCTCTTCACATCTTCATATTCGGCAATAGCTTCAATAATAATATCCGCTGAATGAAGCTCTTCCAGGCTTTTTGTACATCGTAAACGTCCCAAGGCACTACTACCTGCAGCCTTTTAGGTAGAGTTGACACATTTTGTTAACATTCTAATGTTTCAATAGCACAAGCTTGCAGGAATTTTAGAACCATTAAACTCTTTCATTCAATAAATGAAATTTCTGTTCTCACAAGTATGTTTTCTTTACCATTTTTATTCAAATTATTGGACCTTGCTTTAAAATTAATTATTTTAGTCAATAGATTCATCCAGTCAAGCTGAACCCCACGAATTCAATGTCAACCCTCGTAATGAACAAATGTCCTGCCTCTCTGTTTACTGCATGCACACATGGATTTGTTGTCTCCATACTGATTGTGGTGGCAGCTGCAATGAATCCCTGTAATGTAGACCAATAAAGTGGCAAAAGAACCAAGCACTTCATAAAAGGTTCTACCTCTTGCTCTAAGGAACTCATTCAGGCTCGTGAACCAGCTAAATAAAGAAGCAAAATCCAGGATTCTAAGCTACTAAACATTTGAAGTACGAAAATTCTAGACATAAGCCTCACACTCTGCACACCACTTAAAAATATATGATTTTACTTTTTTACTTTCATATTTTATATTAAATTGAAGTATGAAATATAAGAATAAAAAGATAAAATCACATATTTTTAAGTGGTGTGTAGGGTGGTGTGTAGGGGTGTGAGGCTTCACTCTTGAAGTAGGCCATCTGTGTAGCTGGAAATGATATAAATCTAGTGAAATTCAAAGAAACAAATAACCTATTGATCGGGTACGCAGTAAATGCTACTTACCTTTATTCCCAGAATTCAGATTCTGCTAGCTATGAGCACAGCCCAATACTCCTTCCTACGCCAAGCAATACGCCCACCTATTTTCTTAATTCCAAGGGTAATAATCTTTCCTCTCCCATCTAAAAGTGGGTCCCTTTTGTGTATCTGGGCCTTTTCATAATTACACCAATTATATTTTTAAAATTTACTAATATTTCATCCATAATAGGTCATCTTCACATCCTGATTTTAAAATTTAAGTGGAGAAATACTCCATAGTACAAATCATTGAGAGGGGAGGAGGAGAGAGAGAGAGATTGAGATGGAACCTGAGAGAGTAGACCTTTGGAGACTAAGCGCTGGATATTGGAAGAGATGGATTTGGAGGCTCTGGCTAGAGCGTTGGGATCGGAGTCAATCAGCCATACGTCGATACCGTGAACGATACCGAGCTGAGCGATTCCCGAGCCCATTTGGCCGCTGCCCACCACTCCCATGCTCTTCATCACCGCCATTTTCTTCTTGTTTCTTGATTTAGCAACAATCTGCAATACTGGCTTGTTCTGATTGACCGTCAATAATGGGCTCCCAGAGGATAAGGGGATAAGGCCGAGGAGTGGGCTCTCCTGATGGTCCAGACATAAATCTTAGAAAATTGTTATTGTATACAGATATATTACGAAAATAAATTCATAAATTAATATAATTTTATATAATATGTTATATCTAATTTATAATAAAATTAATTTTATAATCTAATACTATATCAAACTATTTCAATTTTTTAATTTACTTTTATAAAATATTTTTGTAACTAAAGCATTTTTCTAAACTTATACAAAATATAAAATAATATGCTAAGTGAATTATTATTAAAATCTCATATTGTTATAGAGTTTTTTTTTATAACATATTCATCTCTAGAATTTACGTTATTAAGTCGATTAGCACCTGCAAAATACATCTAGCAATTCCAAGATTCAAATTCACAAGCGAAAGAAAAAGAGAAAGGGAAAAAGATTATGCTATTGTAATTGGTACACATTTATCGTTTATTTTCGCATATGAGATGAGATGAGTTGAGATAAAAGTTAAAAGTTAGATAAAATATTTTTAGAATATATTTTTTTAATATTATTTTTGTTTTGATATTTGAAAATTTTGAATTGTTTATTGTATTTTATGTAGAAATTTAAAAAATTTGTAATAATTAAATGAAATAATATGAGAATGGTTGTAAAAACAAACTAGGCGTAAGTGAATAAAATACACTTATTTATCATAAATGTATTAAGCCTTTCAATTATTATATTTTCTCTATAAAATTACCGAAGAATGTTTCCGAAAGAGTTGAGACCCATTGAGCCAAACTATCAACTCAATAATAAATTGGATTGGAGGTTGCTATATGTCACTATAGTGTATAAGAATTTTTCCTATAATATTAGAAATAATGTGCTTTTTGCATAACTTAATTAAGACCACACCAAAATCATAGAAGTCATGATAAAACCCTATTGAGTAAATGAAAGAATAAATAATGGATTAACCAACAGTCAAACGGTTTGAATAAAATTTAAGTCTATGTGAATGCAACAAAAAAAAAAAAAAGAAGAAGAAAACTAACATAGGACTTAATGGGACGATGAACTTTAACAGTTAGGGTGTGATTGTCTTCTGCCTACATTAGGTAGGGTTGTTTTGTTTTTTATTTTGGGTTGTCCCAAAGATTTGTGTCGTTTGCGCAACCTCTTTTGACTTTATTTTCAAGGCAAGAAGACATGGAACAATGTGGTCAGGGTATGTTCACCGAAGAAAGATTGCAAGAGGGTGGCATCTATTGAATTTGGAGTTTGGGAATGACACATTATTTGAGTTATTGAGATAAGTAACCTTTTAGGTTTTATTAAATTTTTATTTTTGGTTCAACATCTTATGGGTGCAAACAATCTTTTAGGACCACACCTCTTAATGAAAAGTTAGCAATTTAACCAGTTTCGTGTAGAAAAATTTTTTAAGGTGCGGTGTATGGGATTGGGATCTCTCGAACTGTGCCTTAGAGAGGTTCTCTAACAGCAAAAAAATATATATATATATTTCAATAATAGACTATGTCCGAAGAAATAAAAGAGATAATGATAGACATATAATATTTTTTACAATTTTAATAACATTTTTATAAAATAACCTATAAAAATAATATAACTTTATATAAACACTCTCATTTTAAAATATAATTGTTCAAATGATTATAAAAAAGGTTGTGCGTATATCACTACTCGAAAATAAAGACATAACACTAATAAGATTTAATGGGTTATAAATATATCTAACTCTGATCTCATGTTCATATATTTCATAAAATCAAAGTAATCGTCGCGCAAGTTAATAAAAAAAGAAGTTGTGGACAGTCTTTACAGTCCACATTGAGCATTAACACGAACAATATGGAAAATAAAAGAAAGAAAGGCACTGACAAGGCTATCATTGATGTGTTTTCATCGTGGCCAACGCCATCAATCTAACGAGGAAAGCTAAAGCTTATTCAAGAAGATTAATCATGACTCATTTTTTAGAAAAGTTGTAAAGGGAAAATAAGATTAATCATGGTGAACTTTTTTTTTTTTTCAGGTTACCTAGCAAGTCCGTACGTCCACTAACCCCATTGGCTCGTGCCTGGTCAAACAAGGATTTATGCCATTTTCTAAGAAATTCTTACAATTTTTTCCCCTTTTTGTTGGACAGGAAATCAAGACCTCCTACGTCTTGTGGACGAATGAAAGTGTTGCCGCAATTTCTTAATCAGTCTTTTTTGTTAGGCATTTTTTTTATTAATGCTAAATATAATTCTACAGTCTTGATAATTATTGAATTTTAGATATATGTCTTTTCTTGAGTACCTAGTCGCCTCAGGGGCTTTCTCTACATGGATAGAATTGGTTTACCTTACTTGCGGATCTCGTAATAGTTTTCTGGTAAGTTGCTTGTGGTTTTTTTGTCTTATTTATCCTCGTTTACATGTGTTTTTTCCTTCTTTTCTCTTGTCTAGAGTTGATTCTTTTATTGTCTACTCATGGTTTTGACCTGTACTATGTTTTTGTTTATGGATGGTTTAGTTTTTTGGATGCCTGAGTTTTGGTTTTCATGAAAACTTGTATCCTCTAGGTATCTGGTTGTAATCACGGTTTCCCTCTGTCATAAGTTAGGGCAATCAATAAAACTGAGGTACCGTCATCTTCTCCAAAAAAAATAAATGATATAAGTCTTTTAAAAATATAGAATCTTAGTTTTTTTTTTTAATAGAATCTTAGTTATTGAACTCTAGATCAAGTTTTTTGGTGTCTTTATCAAGAGTCTGATGGACTGATGACATATAACATGGTTCTCAAAATAAAAATCTGAATTCGAAACCCCACCCCTTTTTATAAAAAATAAAAATAAAAATTCATGGTGTCTTTAAATGGTAAAGTCTTAAATAAATTAAGCCTAATAATATATTTATAACATCTTTACAATTATATTATAATTTGTTTCACAATTAATTAATGCAATCATATCACTTAATTAAAAATAATCTCAATATTATATAACTATTCTCTATTTTATATCAAGATTTTAAAAACTTGTAAATTTATCATTTTTCATAAGGTAATCAATAATTGTTAGAAACTAAACTTGTATCTAGCAAGAAAATTATTAAACACGTCTCTATTAAGGCAACCAACGAAAGAAAATTATTCGGTTTGGATTCAAGAATCGCTCAAACTCATTTCATCTCTTTATTACAATTTTTTTAAAATTTTCGCACAAAATATAATAAACAATTCAACTTTTTCAAATCTCAAAACAATAATAATATTAAAAAATAATATTCTAACAATATTTTATTTAACTTCCATCTAAAACCATCTCATCTCATTTCATCTCACTATTCAAATCTTACCTAAATAAAATAATTTAATTTTAACGATTACTTTTTAAAAGGATATGTTCAATAATTTATTTTTTATTAAATAGAAGATCAACTCAATATAAAATTTTAAAAAAATAACTTTAATAAGGTGGAATGGTTTATTATTAACCTACCATTTAAAAAATATAACAAACTTTTGGGATTATAATGAAAATCAAAAGGTGAATGAAAAGAAGGAGCACCACGGGGAAAGAACACATAAATAAAGGGTGATGGGAGTTGGATGGAAAAAGAGGTTTAAAAAATAAAGAAAAGGAGAAAGTGGTTTTTGGTGATTCATATAACATGTAGGCAGGTTAAGTGGTTGACACGACAAGTAGATCAGCAGTGAATTACGACGATTGAGTCGGGCCTAGATTGTTTTTACATATGATAAGAAATGAGATGAAATGAAAATTAAAAATAAAATAAAATATTATTAAAATATATTTTTTAATATTATTTTATTTTGAAATTTAAAAAAATTGAATTATTTATTTTATTTTATATAAAAATTTAAAAAAATTATAATAATTAGATGAAATGAGATGAGATGATCTGAAAATTTTTTATTTAAATACGATTTGAGTTGAACCTTATTACTCATTTATATTTTATATTCACAAATAATTCACTTATATTTTGAACAAGGTCAAATTTATTTACGTGCTCTTTGATTTGGACAAAATAAATTATTTATATTATAGTTCTTTTACTTATCATCCTTATACTACATATTTAATAATGAAAAAAAAAATACGTGTATAGTGTAGGGATGAAGATTATAATTTTTCTTTATATTATATCTTATAAATTAATTGACAATTTTAATAAACAAAGTTTAAATTGTTATAGTTATTTGTATATAGTTTGTGGAAATGTTTAGATCAATGATCATATTCATAAAAACACAAACAACACGTGTTATATTAAAGAAAAAATATAGTTGTAAGCGATTCTGCGCACTAATAAGTGCACTCATTTAATATGATTGGTCATAAAGTAGACTTTATTGAAAACAGTACTAATTTAAATTTAGAATATGAAGACAATAATATTAGTATGCAGATTAGTACACAAACTTGCTTGTATATAGCAAAACTCTGTATTAAAAATGTGGGTTTTTCTGTATTTGTAATTTTCAATGTAAAATAAAAAATAATTTTAAAATTAGAGTAATGCTACATGCAGTCATAAAATGTGCAAGTATCGTGCAGTCACTTTAAAAAAGAGAAGGATTTACAATTAAAAAATTATTATTATTTTATATAGATCCCTTATTTATTAACTTTTTTTAAAATGATTGCACGGATTTTATAGACTCACGACTGTAACTATCATTTCTCTTAAAATTGATTAACTTTATAAGAACTAATCTAGTATTTATACAAATAATATTATTTAATAATTAAACATATTTTGATGTATACAAATAAAAATATAGAAAAATAATTTATATCAATTTTAAATAGATAAGTATCATGTAAGTCCCTTGTAAAAAAAAGTAGATACCACCTTAAAAAAAGGTGAAAAAATCTATAATTTATTAATATGACATAATTTTTCACAAATTATTTATATAAAATCTATCTATTTAAAGCTGTATCTACCGTTTCTCAAAAATAAATCAAAGTCGATTTCTGATAGATAAAAAGAGAAAAGAAATCGCGTCTTGACGTCGGCCTACCACCGCTCTCATATCTTCGATCGAGTAATGCTAGAACGAAGTTATTGTAGTAATATATACTTACACTTATTGCATTTTTAATTCTTTAATATTTTTTTTAAATTTAAAAAATATATAATTTATATGATGCGACGTTATGTATATAAAATGGTTATTATCAACAGTAATTTATATATATATATATTCATCTTCCACCTGCTATATTCGGTCAAACTTTTCGTTTAAGCATCCAATTCCGTACTCTCCGGCCTCTCTTTTTCCAGTCACTTTTTTACTCATCAACTGCCTCTACAGCGCGTGCAGAACACACTAATTAGTAATAATTGATTATGATTTGTTCTATTTAAAACAAATGTGCATTAGAGTATTAGACAAAAACACCGAATATTAGGAAAACTCAAAAGTACAGGTAATTGAGTATGGCTTGTTTTATTTTTATTTTTAAAATTTTAAACTGACTGGATATAAAATGTTTTTTGGAGTTTCCATTTTATGAATCTCCATTTTAATTTCAAATATTGATCTTATTTTATTATAAAACCCTATAATGTCTTTGATTTAAATTTAAACACAGATTTGTTTATTAAAAAATAAAATATATTATTCTTCATCCCGACTTTATTATCTCTAGTTAGGTAATTTCATTGGTTTGTTATGTTAAATACTTGAATTACAAAAATACTTGAAAGTACATCATAATTCATATTAAATGATATACTTAAAAATGACAAAATTAAAATAAAATATATCATGTAAAAAAATTCATAAAACTCTAGCCCAAATCTTTAACATGAAGAAATAAAAGCTATATCAAGAGTAAGGATAGAGATATGACTATATAATTTTTTACAACTCATCTTTAAATGAATACTATTTTTATAAAATAAGAACACCCTTATAATTTTATAAAAAGAAATGATTTATATAGTCTGATATATAAGTTATGTGCACTTATTTTGAAAAAGTGTACAAATTTAAAAATCATGTGATAAAATATATTTTTAATGGTTGATCTACTTTTTTCTAAAGTACTCACTATTATTTTTTTGAGCAAAGATATTCGCATGAGATCCACATGAAAAAAATTAATTTTTTAATAACAGATCTCACTCTTTTTCAAAGCGATTACGCGGCGTTTACGCACTTTACGGTTGTATGTAAAATTATTCTATTTTTTTATAAGGATCATGCTAGCGAGCAACCTAGTGTTTACTACTAGGAGTCTAGTCGTACAGCTAATTATAATTGTTTTTAATTTTTCTTTTGATTTTATTTTAAGTACTTTTTTAACATTATTAATTATTAAGAAAAAAAATAAAAATATATACATTTTATTAATAATCACTTTCTTAACTATTAAGTAAAACATTAATAATTAAAATTAAAATTCAAAAGCGGTAAGGTTAAGCGATAAATTTGAGGAACTCCACTAATATTTTCTTTTATATAAATTAAAATTTAAAGAATTATAAAAAATAATCGTGTGTGTATATATGTTTCTCTTTTGTTAATGCGTTGCAGCCTGAACGTCCACAATAATGATTCGGTACAATGTCAGCACGCGCAAAATGTAAACGTGGGAGTTGGGTGAAATCCTTTTTCTTCGTTAGACCGCACCAAACAAAACATGTACAACCTTATCAAGTATCACACACACCCCACCATCTCCACAATAGATTATTTAATATATATATTGTAAATTGAAGTCAGAGACTGAGAAATAGATAACAAGCAGACAAATGTAGGTGTTGATTGTTGAAAAACACAGGAGAAACAGACGGTTCAATCCGTAACTGGTAAACTGTCCAGAAAAACCAAAGAGAAATTGTCTAAAAAGTCAGCCCTTGCGTCTTCAACTTTCAAATTGCTTGCTCCATTTCCCCAAGCGTTTCTCAATTAAAATAATAAATTATAGGTTCTCAAAGGACGATAAGGAACTTTCCTTTCCTGTATCAGAAAAACAAAAAGAAAAATGCACTCCCACACTGCACTTTTCTCCTCTACTGTTTCTTGATTTGAAGGACCCGGCTCTCTTTTTTCTTCCCCTAGATTCTGTCATCTTTTCTGGCTTATATTAGCGGGAGAGGTAGAGACATATGGTTTTGAAATCAGGGAAGATGCATCCGCGGAAAAAGTCGACACAGTGTTTGGTTCACGGGTGACTGTTGCTTCACTTGCAAAGCGGTGGTAATGCTAGAGATCTTTATGGGTTTTACTGTATGGCTTTCTTTGGTTTCATGGGTTTACTAGTTTTCTTGGAAACAAAAATCAAAAGGTCTACTCGCTTGGTTAAAGTTCCTTTCTTTTTCTTATGCTTCCTCGGTTCCTCAGCTCTTCTTGTTCGGTGACTGAAATCTTTGATCTTGGGATTTGATATCATTTAGCCATTTGGCTTTACAGGTTATTGTTGCTTAACTTGCACGTTGTTGTTTTTTTAGTATTATCATTTTAAAGCTCCTGGGGTGTTTCGGAGGCGGTTTAGGAGTTCCTTCAATCGGGGACGTATTTTTTTATTCTCTGCAATACCGTTGCTTGTTCATCAAAATAGGGTTTTGGGTTCCTTGATTATTGGTCAAGGGCTTTGATTTCTGGTGGGGACTGGGTATCTCAGTGGTTCTACTGGTATTTATTACCACTTCACTTTTTTAATGCTCACTGTTAATTGCTTCACTTGCAAGCTGTTGTTTGTTGGTCCTTTTGTGGTTTCTGAGGTATTTTGGGATGTGGGTATTCGTTTTCTATAAGGGTCGGTGTTTGTTGAACACGTTCAGGGTGAAGTAGGGTTCTGGTGGGATCCTAAAATTGCTTGTCTAGGGAACTGATTTCTGGTGGGGATTGGTGATCTCAATTGTCGTGCTCGAAATTCTTGCTTCATTTGCAAGCTGAAAGTTGGGGTTTTTTTGGTGGTTCTTTTGGCATGCGGGTATGCATAGTTCTTCATTTGGATTTCTTATTGCTTCTGGAAAGCAGCGCACGCAGAATGATAACAGGTTCAGCTAAGTTATTGGCTTTACTTTGAGCTTGAAAATCTCCTTTGGTTTCAGTAATGGTGGTGCTTCCGTATTTTCCAATGACTTTCCTCAAATGGCTATGCTTGGCTTGCTTTCTTTATTCATCTTTGGGTCTGGATAACCCAAACCCATCCTGTGATCCACACGATCTGTTGGCGCTGAAGGAATTTGCAGGAAACCTCACAAATGGGTCCATTGTCACTGCCTGGTCCAATGAATCCATTTGCTGCAAATGGGATGGTGTTGTCTGTGACAATATGAACGGTAACTTTTCAGTTGCTAGAGTGA
This sequence comes from Juglans mandshurica, assembly GCA_022457165.1. Taxonomy (NCBI): domain Eukaryota; kingdom Viridiplantae; phylum Streptophyta; class Magnoliopsida; order Fagales; family Juglandaceae; genus Juglans; species Juglans mandshurica. Next base: position 34,963,131 of record CM039622.1, read on the forward strand.
CCAAGTTGTTTCTCTCCAAAATGGGTCTCGAAGGGACAATTTCAAATTCTCTGTGTCGATTGGACCAGCTGAATTTGCTTGATCTTTCGAGCAATCATCTCAATGGTGAATTGCCCCCAGACCTCTCAACCTTGAAGCGGCTGGAAGTTCTTGATTTGAGCCATAACTTTCTATCAGGACCAGTTTCAGAAGCGCTTTCTGGTCTTGAATCCATTCAAATACTGAACATCTCTAGCAACTCATTTAATGGGAATTTTCTGGGACTCTGGGGGTTTCCAAATCTTCTTGTGTTCAATATTAGCAACAATTCATTCACAGGCCAGTTAGATTCTCATATTTGCAGTTCCTCAAATGGGATTCAGATTCTTGACTTATCAGTGAACCACTTGTTGGGCGGTCTTGAAGGCTTGGACAATTGCAGCACATCTCTGCAACAATTACATGTGGGTTACAATTCACTTTCAGGGCCTCTTCCTGATTCCTTGTATTATATGACAGCTTTGGAGCAACTCTCGGTCTCTGGGAACAACTTCTCTGGCCAATTAAGCAAGAAACTGAGTAAGCTCGCTAGCCTTAAAGCCTTAGTCATTTCTGTAAACCAATTTTCTGGCGAACTGCCAAATGTGTTTGGGAACCTTACAAAGCTAGAACTGTTATCTGCACACTCGAATTCATTTACTGGGCCATTGCCAGCCACCCTTGCACTCTGCTCAAAGCTCAGAGTGCTTGATCTTCGCAACAATTCGTTTGTGGGTCCTATTGATCTTAATTTCACTGGGTTACCCAATCTGTCCACGCTTGATCTTGCCACTAATCATTTGTCAGGGCCTCTTAGGAATTCCCTATCTAGTTGCCGTGAGTTAAAGATTTTGAGCCTTGCTAAGAATGAATTGACTGGCTTAATCCCTGAAGATTTTTCAAATCTTGCATCGCTGTCATTTCTTTCATTGTCGAATAACAGCTTTGGGAACTTATCCTGGACGCTATCTGTGCTGCAGCATTGCAAAAATCTCACCACTCTTATCCTTACCAAGAACTTCCATGGTGAGGACATTCCTAAAAATGTGAGTGGATTTGAGAACTTGATGATTTTGGCGCTTGGGAACTGTGCTCTGAAAGGCCAAATCCCTGGTTGGTTATTGAGTTGTCAGAAGTTGCAAGTTCTGGACTTGTCTTGGAATCACTTGAATGGCAGTGTACCGCCTTGGATTGGTCAGATGGAGAGTTTGTTTTACTTGGACTTCTCAAATAACTCTCTCACAGGTGAATTGCCAAAAAGTTTGACTGAGCTTAAGAGCCTCATTTATTTAAATTGTAGTGCCCCAATTCGTACTGCTTCTATTGGTGTTCCACTATATGTAAAGCGAAACCAGAGTGCTAACGGTCTGCAATACAACCAGGCCTCAAGTTTTCCCCCCTCAATATACTTGAGCAATAACAGAATAAGCGGAATGATATCCCCTGAAATTGGGCAATTAAAAGAGCTACACGTTTTAGATTTGAGCAGAAACAACATTACAGGGACCATCCCTAGCTCCATTTCCGAGATGGGTAACTTGGAAGTATTGGATTTATCATATAATAATCTATATGGATCAATCCCACCGTCATTCAGCAAGCTCACATTCTTGTCAAAGTTTAGTGTGGCATATAACCACTTGCGTGGAGCAATTCCAAGTGGAACACAGTTCTCAAGCTTTCCCAACTCGAGCTTTGAGGGCAACCTGGGACTTTGTGGGCAAATGTATTCCGCTTGTGCCTTTGGGGGGAATACAGGAAAACCTGTTATTCCATCGGGTTCAAACAGCAAGTTTGGTCGAGGCAGCATCTTTAGCATAACAATCAGTATTGGTTTGGGAGTTGCTGTGCTACTTGCAATTGCTCTGCTTAAAATGTCCAGGAGGGATGTGAAGGATCCAGTTGATAACTTTGACGAAGAACTCAGCAGGCCACGCCGGTTATCTGAGGCTCTTGGGCCTTCAAAGCTGGTACTCTTTCAGAACTCAGAATGCAAAGATCTCACAGTTGCAGACTTGCTGAAATCTACAAACAATTTCAACCAAGCAAACATAATTGGTTGCGGTGGATTTGGTCTGGTTTACAAAGCCAACTTTCCCAACGGGACAAAAGCTGCAATCAAGAGACTCTCTGGGGATTGTGGTCAGATGGAACGTGAATTCCAAGCTGAAGTGGAAGCCCTATCAAGAGCTCAGCATAAAAATCTTGTTGCTCTTCAAGGTTATTGCCGATATGGTAGTGACAGGTTATTAATTTACTCCTATATGGAGAATGGAAGTTTGGATTATTGGCTGCATGAGAATGTTGATGGGGGTTCAGTTCTAAAATGGGATGTAAGACTCAAGATAGCTCAAGGTGCAGCTCGTGGATTAGCATACTTGCACAAGGGTTGTGAGCCAAACATTGTTCATCGCGACGTAAAATCTAGCAACATCCTTTTGGGTGAAAGTTTTGAAGCTCATTTGGCTGATTTTGGTCTCTCAAGGCTACTGAACCCTTATGATACTCATGTCACTACGGATTTGGTTGGTACTTTGGGCTATATCCCTCCTGAATATAGTCAAACATTAACGGCAACTTTCCGGGGTGATGTTTATAGTTTTGGAGTTGTTCTTCTGGAGCTTCTTACTGGTAGAAGGCCTGTGGAAGTTTGCAAAGGTAAAAACAGCAGGGACTTGGTATCTTGGGTGTTGCAGATGAAATATGAGAAGAGAGAGGAGGAAATTATAGATTCAGCAATATGGGATAAGGATAATGAGAAGCAGCTATTAGAGGTGCTTGTTATTGCCTGTAAATGCATAGACCAAGATCCAAGAAAGAGGCCCTCTATAGAACAAGTGGTGTCATGGCTTGATGGTGTTGGATTTAAAGATGTACAACAATGAACTCCGTTAGTTTCTCTCTTCCAATTGCATGTCCGGATTCCCAGAAAAGGAAAGTACACCTGTAAAGAAACATTGTCCCACCTTCCTACAAGGTCGGAGTGAGTTTCAACGAGTGACTGACAGATGACCTTGTATACACAGGCTATTTGGCCATTTCTTTCCCCTGAAATAAGCATTTATAAGAATTTCTAAATTATATTTCGGTTGATTGATTGTCTAAGTTATAGATTGTGATGCACCCAGAAGATGAAAATGATTTCTTTTTCTTTTTGTTCTTAGCATCTCAAGTGATTCATTTCATTGGCCTTATACGTCCAATTTAATTTCTAAAAAACAGAATCACCAGGACTTGGAATTTATGCTCTTAGATGTCTGCAAATAAGAAACTTGCTCGAAAACTTGGAATTCTCCTTGATTGTTCTTGTCTCAAGCTTTTGGAATTTACCCCCAAAGAATTAAGGATTGATAAGAAGTCCGAAACTAGCAGCTACCCTCTTGAAACATATATTTCATGCTGCTATTTTATTACATATATACTTCGATTCATATGCAGCTTGATAACTTAACTCCACTTCTATTGATGCATTTTTGACTGGCGGCATTTTCCTATACCGGTATTTTTTTCTTTTATCTACATCAATCCTAGACCATTTTTTACTAGGAAAAAAAAAAAATCATATTCTGGAACCTCATTCTTCCACCTTCTTTGCCTTTTTCTTTAATTTTTTTTTCCCTTTCGGTTTATTCTTAATAAATCATTTTTAGTCGTGGGATTACACCGAAAGTCTGCATCTGGAATTTTTTTGAAAAATGCCTGCTTTTTCCACATAATACGTTTAGAAGTTAGGTATCTTTCTAGTTGTCGGATGACATTTCAAGCCTATTTTGAACAATTGAAAAAGCTGGTAAGAACTCATTAGTCATTATCCAGACTTGTGAGGCAGCATCATTAGTTGTCACCCTCCTCGTTCATTAGTCAAAACCTAAAATACCACTTTCCATTGTAAGCCGAACCCTACATTGAAAAGTAAGGATAAAGACTTTTCATTGTTGAAATAAAACCAAAATGAGTCCCTACCCTATTAACATTAAAATATGAAAAATTGTACTCTTCTCGCTGGGGCTACTTTTGGTAGCTCCTGCTGAATTTTTTTATTTTATTATTTTAAAAAATAATTAAAAGTATTAAAAAATACACGTATGAAAAAGTAAAATAATAAAAAAAATCTTATAATTAACTGTAGCTGCGGTGGCGGTAGAACCACCCTAAAAATATATAATGCCGTTTGAATAGTGAGTGTTTCATCTTATCTATTTTCATCATTATCACTTTATCAAATTTTCACATAAAATATAATAAATAATTTAACATTTTCAAATCTTAAAACAACAATAATATTAAAAAAATAATATTATAATAATATTTTATTCACTTTTAACTTTCATCTCAATTCATATCATGTCAACTCACTATCCAAACGACACCTAAGATGATAGACTTTTGGGTAACACCCAAGATATCATCCTTCATTAAGTCAATTTTTAAAGGATAAAAAATAGTTGCAGTCATGAGTTCGCAAGCGCCGTACAATCATTTTGAAAAAAGTGAATAAATAAGAAACTTGCATGAAAATGAATTAATTTTTTAATAGTAGATCTCACTTTTTTTTAAAGCGACTGCACGACGTTTACGCATTTCACAACTGCACGTAACATTACTCATTTTTAAGTAATAAAATAGTATTGGATTTATACATTCAAAAACTTCTTCGAGTTTTCAATTTATGATGTTACTTTTAGGTTTAATATTTTTTTAATTACCATCAATATTTATAAAAGAATAAATATAGATAGAAGTAACTATTGGGAGCATCCATTTTGCACACATGATATGGCATCATCTAGACCACATATCTCCCCAAGTGAGTATTGGGAACAATCAACTAGAAGCAGTCATGCAGTGAGTACAAAGTGTGCATTACTATAGTAGTTTCTCTCTAACATTACTCTTTATAAAATCAAGTACCATAATATTTGCCATCAGCCCCCCAAAACCATGTAATAGCCGATCAAAATGTGATAGTGTTTCTAAAATTTGACATGTCAAATCTTGAAATAAAAAAGAAAACACGTCAATTAAAATATTAAAATATTAAAAAAAAGAAGAAAAAGAGAGACAAAAAACAAAATTGCCCTACTATATCCACCATTCCTCGGAAGAGAGTAGCCGGGGAAGATCTCATTCCTCTTTGCGAACTACTCCGCGAGGGTTGCTGGCGAGAAGGGAGGATGTCTCTTGTTCTGTCACCTCCCTTATCCATCCTGATTCCTTCCTATACAGGGAGGGTGATTTTTATTTATTTATTTATTTTAATGGTTTCTTTATTTCTATTATTTTATATATTTTAATTCTTTTGAGTTAAGGTGACAAACTTTTTGTTCTAGGATTGATGCGTCAAATTATAAAGGTGCGGGGGAGGGGCGATATATGATGAATGTAGCTTGGTCACTAGAACAATACTGCTACAGACAACCGTCTGTAGCAAACCGCTGCGTAACCGGCTCATGTGGCAATTATGCCATGTCAGCCGGTTTAATTAATAAAAAAAAAAAAAACACGAAGACGGACAGAAAAGGAGGGAATTTACCCATTTCAGACCTTTTATGTTTCAGAAACAGAAAAAAATTTCACAAAAGTTGCGAAAAATCGTGGAAGAGAAAATATTGAGCTTGAAGCAGTCGATTTTTGGGTCTAGAAGAACCGCAGATCTCTTCGTTCGTGTTCACGTGAACAGCTATGAGATCTCTTCCATCTCTGTTATTCGACTTCATGTCTCCGTCGCTAGCTTCAGGTAAGACATCCCACAACGCAAGCTTCCTATATTTGTGACTTCATTTCTTTGTATGTGATGTTTTTGTTGTCATTTTGGTGGTTAGAAACATCAATAAGCATTTTTAGTTGTTAACGAGGAAGGCCCCAAAGCCAGAGTGTTCTTCGAGGTCGGCCAAAAAGTGTAGGAAGTAGGAAATAAATTTATTTGCACTGGTTATCTCTATTAATTTAATTTTGCCACATTGTTTGCATTTTATAGATGTTAGTATTTCATTTTGCTACTTGTTGTGTAGATAATGTGGTAGTGCAAAGGGTCTGGTTTTGTTGGCTTCTTAGTTGGCATTCTGTGTTTTTGTTGGCTTCTTGTGTAGATAATGGCACATTTGCCACAGCCAGCATGACATGAATGGTAATTACTAATTCAAGAAAATCTAAGAAAGATGTATTCATTTGAATGTAAATGTCCAAAACCATAAGTGTGCAAAATAAAAAGCACAAAACGATCCTCAAGATCAACTCTCGCAGTAAAGACTCAAAAGTCATGAATATTGGCAACCGAGAGAGACCCCATGACTGGGCAACAACTTTGACAAGCCCTATGCCATCTCTCATACCTAAAAGCTGAATTGAGAGGGTTTTTTCCTTTTTATAAATGGTGTTCTATATCATCTGTGACTTCATTTAATCATGTTTTGCTTACATTTTGGGTTACTTGTATATGTCACCACGAGGGGGTCAATGGATGCTAGCTAGCTGTTCATCTATCTATATCATAGTCTATTACCATAGACGACTTTTTGCATAATGCTTTATAAATTTTTTGCAAAATGCATTAGTGAGCTGATTTTGGGGTTTAGAGACTATGTTGTTCAATCAAAACCATTTAATAGTTAAATTATTATGAAGTTTTCAAATGATAGAGTCCATTCTTCAATTGTTTTTAAACAAATCAATTTCTTTTGCTAATAAATTTAATTCATGTGTAATTGTTAAAAAAAAAAAATTTTATTAACTTGTTTGGATCATTTACACTAATACCTCTAACCTTTGTTTTCATAAGAATGATCAACATAATTTAGTGATTTTCTTCTTGTTCTTTCTTCAGGAGGTATAGTTTTCATTGGAATTGTTAGCATGGAAAAAGGAGAAGACCACTCAGTTGGGCTAACACCAAGTAGCTCAAATTCTCTAAGCACGGTATGTGATATTATTTTAAATATTTATTGGAATGTGCTTACATTGATGTTTATTGGTTGCGACTCTCATTATTATTTTTTATGTTAGGACATCCTAACAACTGCTCCAAGCCTATCAAATTATATGCACGTTTGGCATGGACCAATACCTGCATGGTCACCAGCCTTTATGCCATATCCAGATGGCAACCAATATCCAATTAACATTCAGGTGGTGTTGCAACTTTGCTAGTATTTTTTTTAATAAATATGTTTATTAATCATAAAGTTTAATTGTGTTAATTTTTGTGATTTATGTAGAATACTGGTTACAAATTTTAATATGGGATGGGACCTCCCATTCCTCTCATCACTACTAGCTCCGCAACGAGCTCAAGAGTTCATACAGAGGATCCACCCAATTGTAAGGAAATTGAAAAACCTGATACATCCTCTAGACTTAACGAGGAGAGTAAAGAGGATACCTTTGTTTCACGGGATACCGAGGATGGCAGTGCCGGGACATCTGAGTTTGTCCAAATGGATGGTGGTGATACGATTGAGGAGCCAAAGTCAGGGATGAAATTTAATTCTTTTGAAGAGTTATTGACCTATTATAAGCAATATGGTAAGAAAAACGGCTTTGGGGTGATGACAAAAAGGAGTGAAAAGGCCGATGATGGGACTATTAGATATGTCACCCTAGCTTGTGCCCGCGGTGGGAAAGCCCGAAATAGAACGTTGAATGTCGTCAAACCACGTCCGACAGGAAAGACGGAATGTAAGGCAAAGATTAATGCCTTAAAAGTTGAGGGAAAGGTACGGTTGACAACATGTCATAATATACATAATCACGGCCTCAGTCCACAGAAATCCCGATTCTTTCATTGTAATAGAGAAGTTAGCGAGATTGTAAAAAGAGTTCTAGATACAAATGACCTGGCTGAGATTCGAATGAATAAGAGCTTTGGCAGTCTTGTCGTTGGCGCCGGTGGATTCGAGAATCTCCCATTTTTGGAAAAGGATTGTCGTAATTATATGGACAAGGCAAGACATCTGCGACTTGGGAAAGGTGGCGCTGGAGCGCTTCAAGATTATTTTTTAAGGATGCAGTACAAAAATCTCAGGTTCTTTGCGTTGATGGACTTAGATGATGAGGGGAGATTAAAGAATGTCTTCTGGGCGGACCCCCGTAGTAGGGCAGCATATCAGTATTTCGGTGATGTGGTGACATTTGACACTACGTATCTGACCAATAGATACGGTATGCCCTTCGCACCATTTGTTGGTGTAAACCACCATGGCCAGTCAATTTTGTTGGGAACAGGATTAATATCCAGTGAGGATACCGAGACATTTGTATGGTTATTCTAGACATGGTTGAAATGTATGGACGGTATAACTCCAAGAGCCATAATCACAGATCAAGACAGAGCGATGAAAAATGCCATTGCCATTGTATTCCCAGAAAGCCGACATCGATTCTGTTTGTGGCATATACTGAAGAAAGTCCCCGAAAAGCTTGGCTCTCATAGTGCATACAAAAGTGGCATGAAAACTGCTTTGATGAAGTGTGTGTATGACACTCAAAGTGTTGAAGAGTTTGAAAAATGTTGGGAGCAGCTAATCACCACGTACAACTTGCATGAAAATGTCTGGCTACAAAGTTTATATGATGAGCGTGAGCATTGGGTACCGGCATTCTTGAGGGACGTATTTTGGGTTGGAATGAGTACTACGCAGCGGAGCGAGAGCATGAATGCATTTTTTGACGGTTATATTCATGCCAAGACAAACTTGAAAGAATTTGTCGACCAATTTGATAATGCTCTGAAAAAGAAAATTGAGAATGAAACTACTGCAGACTTCCATTCATTTAGTGTCTCCATTCCCTGTATATCTCGATCCCCAATTGAGAAGAAATTTTAAGAGCTATATACAAATGCTAAATTCAGGGAACTTCAACAACAAATTACCGGTATTATTGATATGGATCCAAAGTTATTTCAGCATGATGGTACAATAAAGACATATCATGTAGAGGATGAAGTTCGTGTGGAAGAGTTCACAAAGTCGATTACACACTATGTGGACTTTAGTGAGGAAGATTCAACTGCAAAGTGTTCATGTGGATTGTTTCAAATGAGGGGGATATTGTGTAGGCACATTTTGGTAATATTCAAATGTAATGGGATTAAGTCTGTGCCGGATACATACATTTTAGATCGATGGCGGAAAGACATCAAAAGGAGGTACACATTGATCCATAGCAACTATGACGTAGGGGATCATCGGGCAGATGCTAATATATATTCAAGTCTGTTGAATATCTGTTATCAGATGATTACTCATGCTGCGAGTTCAAGTCGGCATACTGAGGATGCAACTACAAAATTGTATGCAATGATTAAGTTATATCGTGCCAACCAAGAACCCCCATCGATAACCCTCCCTGGTGCGAATGTTGGCTGTACGACTGCTGATACAACTATAGTTGGGAGTTCAAAGCAAGTACTAAGTCCGAAAGTTGTGAGAGGAAAAGGTAGACCCCCATCTCTAAGGAGAGCATCAAGGATGGAGAAAGACATTAGGAAAGTTAAAGCAAAGACGAAGAGAGTACCAGTTAAGGGGAACTGGAGCTTTGGAAACTGTTATTTTTTGGAGCTTTGGCAGTTTGTTATTTACCATGATCTATGTTGTATGTTCATAACAGTTTACTAAAGTACATGAAGAGTGTACATCATGTAATGATCTTTTTAAAACTACATTCTGTGTAATACAGTTCAGTTAATGGCATTTTGTGTCACCATTTTGTGTCTGAAACTGTTCTGTTTTAATACAAACTGCTTACATGTTTTACACACTGCACAATAGTAACTGTTCACAAACTGCTTTACAAACTTGACCAATTTGATATTGTTCACAAACTGCTTTACAAACTCAGAAACTGCATTACATCCCAATATTACAAACTGCTTACATGTTTTACACACTGCTATTAAGAAACCTACTTCAATACATCATCCATACCAATATGTTCACAAACTGCACAATAGTAACTGTTCACAAACTGCTTTACAAACTTGACCAATTTGATATTGTTCACAAACTGCTTTACAAACTTAGAAACTGCATTACATCCCATATTACAAACTGCTTACGTGTTTTACAAACTGCTACTTGAATACATCATCCATACCAATCTGTTCACAAACTGCTCAATATACTGTTCACAAACTGCATTACAATCTGCTAAAATGCTGAACCAGAGTGTTCTGTTTTACAAACTGCTTATCAACAACCAATATAAAGGCATACACAAAACAGTTTTACAAACTGTCCAATACAAACTGTTTCACAAATTGTTTCACAATCTGCTCAAATCCAACCTAAACTGTTTTACAAACTGCTTATCAACCAATATCCATACAAACAGAAAACTGTTTTACAAACTGCGTACAAAGTTTCCATTACAAACTGCTTCACAACAAAGTTATATCCATACAAACTGTACATAATAGCAGTTTTACAATCTGCTCAATCTCAAACTGTACATAATAGCAGTTTTACAATCTGCTCAATCTCAAACTGTACATAATAGCAGTTTTACAATCTCAAACTGTACATAATAACAGTTTTACAAGCTACTCAATATCCATACATCAACTACATAGTCCAAAAGTAAATACCAAAACCCCAATACAATTTCTGGAACTACTAACACTATCTAGGAATTACTTAGACACTACCAACAAACTACAAAAATGCAACTACAAATGCAAAAGCCCAATAAGCCCGAAGTAGTTTGCGTGAACGCCTTAATTCAGCTTCTTGTTCCCGAAGCACCAACTCCTTCTTTATAACCTCAATCTCCCTCTTGTGGACATCCTCGATTTTCTTCTCTAGCTCTTTCTCCTTCATTACAAATTCATTGGTGCTTTCTTGAAGATGGAGCTCATTCTCTTCATTAATATCTACCCACTTGAAAAACCTATACAGTATGGTAATCCCTGCAAATTAAGAAGATATATAACAAAATGTTAGATGTTTTAATATTAATCATTATATAACAAATGTTAGATGCTTTAATATTAATGATTACATGAATAAGTTTTATGTACAAATTATGTAGTTACCTTAGTGTTGTACTTTGGACACCCTAAGAAGGGTCTTCTTGGATTCTTTGCAGTACGAGCCAGTCTTAGTGTGGTTGGCTCCTCACAAAAACAGAATGGTATGCCCAAAGCATGTTTACCAAATGAAGATGAAGATATTGATGATGACATCCCAATATGGCAGTAATTTCAACAGTACAGAAAATTCAACTGTCGGGATGGAATTAGTTGAATTATTCAGATACACTTAAACATTTTAATATGGAAGTAATCATCCCAATAACAATAACAGTAACAGTAGCAGTAGCTAGCACATTAACAGTTTTAATGTGGAAGTAAGATTCCCAATAACAGTTAGTGATGTTCTGTGAAGTTTAAAGAATGCTATGACAATTGATAGGGTGCCTCATTTTAAAAATAGTTGATAGTCTAATAAAACTCAAGTGAGAAATTGAGAACTAAGCCATGCTTATTCAGTTCTAAAAACAGTATATCATACAAAGTGTATATCAAAATTACATTAATAATAATAATAACAATAATAATAATAATAATAATAATAATAATAATAATGATGATGATGATGATGATGTATATTAATAACAGTACATACACCCTTTTAAATACAAATATACATGAGTAACAGTAACAATTTAATACACAAGAGTACTAAATACACAAGAGTAATAGTAACAGTTTCATACACAAGAGTATTAAATACACAAGAGTAACAGTTTAATACACAAGAATACTAAATACACAAGAGTAAATACAAGACTAACAGTAACAGTTTAATACACGAGTAAATACACGACTAACAATAACAATTTAATAAACAAGAGTACTAAATACACAAGAGTAAATATAAGACTAACAATAACAGTTTAATACACGAGTAAATACACGACTAACAGTAACAATTTAATAAACAAGAGTACTAAATACACAAGAGTAACAGTTTAATACACAAGAGTAAATACACAAGAGTAACAGTTTAATACACAAGAGTAAATACACAAGAGTAACGACAACAATTTAATACACAAGAGTACTAAATACACAAGAGTAATAGTAACAGTTTCATCCACAAGAGTATTAAATACACAAGAGTAACAGTTTAATACACGAGTACTAAATACACAAGAGTAATAGTAACAGTTTCATCCACAAGAGTATTAAATACACAAGAGTAACAGTTTAATACACAAGAGTACTAAATACACAAGAGTACTAAATACACAAGAGTAATAGTAACAGTTTCATCCACAAGAGTATTAAATACACAGGAGTAACAGTTTAATACACAAGAGTACTAAATACACAAGAGTAAATACACGACTAACAGTAACAGTTTAATACACAAGAGTTTTATGACAAGAGTAAAACACCCCACTAACATTTTACATAAACAGCTTAATAAAATAAAATTTGTTGAAATACCCTGCTCAAATATTATTTTATGCATTCCATATGATTCTACTATTGTCATACATGTCGAATTTATAAATTGGTAACTTAACAAGATGATACGGTATGTGAATTGAATAATTACATGACTAAATAGTTAATGCAAGAATTATACATCATAGGCAATGTATTACAGTTCTAAATGTACAATGTATGATAAATAATTATTGAATTCCAAACATTTGGAAAGTAAAAGCAAAGCACAAAAAAAGGAGAAAACTAACGACATTTTTTTTTGTAGTGAGGATACTTTGAAACTCGACCCGATCGATGATTAGAACAAATTTTGTTAGGGTTAGGGTTAGGGTTAGGGTTTCGGACCAAAAAAATTTAGGGTGATTGGTTAGGGTTAGGGGTAGGTATTAGGGTTAGGGTTAATTTTAGGGTTAGGGTTTCGGGGCTTGATAACCAAACAAATTTAGGGTTAGGGTTTCGGGGGAAGGGGATTTCAGATTTGGGTTTCTGGGAAGGAGGGTTCGTGGAGAAGACGAAAAAGAAGACAGAGAAGACAAAGGGGATGTGGGTCTGTGTCTTCGTGGAGAAGATTTCATAGAAGGAGACTTGGAAGACAGTGACTTCGCTGGTTCGTGGCCTTCTAAGGGTTTGTGGGCTCGAAGGAGACCATGAAGAATGACTGTGGAGAAGGCAAAGACTTTGTATGCGGTGGCTTCGTGGGGCGGCCAGTTCGTGGAGGAGTATAGGGCTTCGTGGAGGACGATGGGGCTTCACGGAGAAGAGGAAGAAGAAGACAGAGTGAAGGGTTGGGTCTCGTGGGGATGGACGAAATGGGAAAGAAGGTGAAGTGACCCCTTCTGTATTCGAGGTCTGTGAGCTAAACGAAGCCGTTTAGCACATCTAATTTGAAAATAGTCATCGTTTTCAAAAGCCGCTGAGCAACGACGCCGTTCCATTAATTGCCACGTCGAACCCGATTCCGTGAGGGTTCCCCTACGCGGTTGTGAGTAGCATTTTTGTCACTAGAAAGCTATGAATTTCTCAACTAATCTTTTTAGACTTTTACTGTTACTTTCTTTATAGAAATGATATTTACAGTAGTAAGTATGCAAACAACATAATTATTTAAAAAAAAATGAATAAATATAAGATCTACATAAAAAAAAAAATAATAATTTTTTAATAATAAATTCTATTATTTTTTAAAGTAACTGCATAAAACTTGCATACTTAACGACTGCTTGTATCATTACTCTTCTCTTTATAATGGTGAGAGATGTAAGTCCCGATGCCTTACGCGATTATGGGCCTTGGCTTTGGATATGCATGGGCCCTTCGTTATGAATGTAACTCACAACTAAATACAAAGGCCCCAGGTCCACTGCCATGGATTGTGAGATCAAGTACCGCGGCGATGCAAAATAGGCGTTTTAAGAAGGTGCAGTTTCAACCATGTCCAAAACTATCTTAAGATCTCTGTGAGCTTGAGATCAGTGGCTGTCTTTACGAACAGGCATGAAACCTCAGTTTTTGTCTGTCGTGGAGGCATTATGAGTGACTTTGTGGATAGCAAGGGGTGGCGCTAGCTGCACTACCGAGTGCTGTCCTGTCCTGTCGTGATACAAAATAAAGCCTTGTCCCTTGTCGCATTGGGTCGTCTCGAAAAATACAGGGGGGTGGTTCCGCGAATCTGATACGCAGGTCTATTTTTGAGACCCAAGTGAGCTTTGACCGTCTTTTTTTAGGCATTTTTGAATGCCTTTGTGGATTGCAGCAGTGCAGTGCACTATCGGGCGGGTGCTGTCAAAGATGCAACAAATTAAATGCCTCGTTTGTTGTCTGCATTCGAACGTGTCGATGGGCCGGCGAGGGGGCGTGGGGGGTATCTGATGCCTTGTCTACTTTTTGCGCATAAATCGACATATTAAAGTGTACGTAGCTAGGAGGAATGATAAAAAAGAAAACGCGATAGATAGGAAAAAAAAAAAAAAATAGTTTCTGAAAGACCCACGGACTTGATTTTGAAAGTGCAATGGACGTACGTACTTATCTTCCCGGTAGCTGTATCTCTGTCTTTACGAGATGAAATGAAATGAATTGAAATAAAATTAAAATTTTAAATAAAATATTATTATTATTTTAATATTTAAAAAAATTAAATTATTTATTATATTTTATATAAAAATTTATAAAAATTATAATGATATTATAAGATAAAATCATGAAATGAGACATATTAAAAGTATTTCTCGATCCAAACTTAAGCGCAGTGGAGATGCCAAAAAGTAAGCTCTGTATAAAACAAGTCTAGTATCATGCATCAACTCTGATCGTAGAGTGGTATATTTAAGTCATATTTGATAGTCATGTGTTTGAGTTTGAGTACTTAATCACTTTAACTATATATTTTATATTGACAAATGAGTTATTTATTTCTCAAACGAATTATTCGAGTATGTTCATGAGTTTCTTAGTTTTGACAAAATACATTATATTTTATATTATATGTTATAATTTTATGTACAATATTATATCATACGAGTTGTATAAGTTAATAATCAATTATTGTTGTATCTGTTTACTTTATACTCCTAGTCGTCTATATGCTTTCTGCTCGAATCGTAGCTGTTGGGACCGATCAACGTATAAATTTTAAAATTTGAATTTTATAAATCAAATTTTACTATTTAAGTAATGTGAATGGTATGCTCGATCTATATACTGATTTGATAATATAACGAGTAATGTTAGATAAAGTCTTAGATTGAGTAAGCGCCGCACACTCTTTTAGAAAAAGAATGAGGTATTTTCATATAGATTTCATATTTAGTCATTTTTTTAAAAGAAGTGCACGACACTTACATACTCTATGATTATAAATATAATTTCTCTATAATAACTAGGTAAATTAACATTTGACAATGACCCGATGACCTCTATTATCTGTGTACATGTATCTTTTAATGACACAACGGCCTTCACCTTTCTGATTTCAGAAGTTTGAATGTAATGCTATTACTCCAAGAATTATAATGAACATATATCATGTACGTACAGAAAACAATATTGAGATACATGTTTGTATCTTAATGGAAAGTGAAGAAGCTTTATGATATGGATAAAAGATTATAACAAAGGGAAGAATCCGAGAATGACATGAGCTAGGGGACCAAAATTCAACTAAATAATCATGAGGATCATGGGCATGCACGTTATTGTGATGAAAATGAAGTGATATGACATGTTGATTCTCACTTGAAAAAAGATGGGCGACGCGGAAGCCGGTTAATTCGCACCGTGGTCCTATCTAATGCCCGATCGAATAATCATGATATTTACAGTTTTAATGTACGTAAATCTTGTACATTTATTTTTTTTTTAAATGAATAAATTTAAAATTTACATAAAAAGATTATTTTTTAATAATAAGCTTTATTTTAAAAATAAAATTACACGAAATTTACATATCTTAAAATTATATTTAATGTTACTTTATCTATGAAACTGGAGAATTAACCTCGTATCATGTTTATTTTGATGGACTTGAAATTCATAATTAACATGAGTCTCGTATTTATTTATTTATATTTTAATAATTACTTGACGAGTATACATCCTATAATATAACTATCGTTTCTCTTGAATTAATATATATATTTATAAACATGTACAATAAGTACGAATCCAAGTCCATCAAAGTAAACATGATACGAGCTTAATTCCCCCATGGCTAACTATATTTTTGGAAGAAGAAATGAGATATGGTACAAGACAAGAGTAATTAATGATGAGTTGTCTTTAATGCATTCGTCGACAGCATGGTACCATGCCCATGTGAACTCATATGTTGCAAGGTCATGTCACTGAATTCGTCTTGAATGCTAATGTGTACGTACGTAGTACTGTGGTCATGACGTTCATTTTATTGGCAAGGCAGGCTTATAAGCTAGCTAGCTGCTAGTACTCTTCTGTCTTTGTCCCTATATTTACGTAAGGAAAATGATTTATCTACGACATATTTTATAATATATTTTATAATACTATCTTAAATAAGAGGTATTTTTATAAAATTATTTTATAAAATACCCTTCATTTAATATTATTGTAAAATATATTATAAAATGTATTGTAGGTGTATCATTACTCATTTACATAATACATCTCGACATATTTCACAACATATATCATAAAATAAAGATATTTTTATAAATTAGTTTACCAAAATAACATTTTTTTTTAAATATTATTACATAAAATATTATAAAAAATGACGTATGTTTATTATTTTTCATATCAAAATATACAGTCTCCAGCACTATCCGTATATATATGTATGTATATTACCTTTATATATATATATATATATATATATATATATATATATATATATATATTCTAGAAGAGGCAGATAAAGCGCCTGAGATTCAAAGCGTAAAGATACATATAGGCCATCTAAACGACAAGCGTAGAAGAAGGTACTGTGTTGCACAATTTTACTTGTATTTATAACTGAAACGAAAGTGATCAATTGGCGAGGCTGAGGCTGAGGCTGAGGCTGAGGCTGTGGAGCAGGATAGTTAAAAATGATGGGTCCCTCTTATTTCGTCCCATGTGACTACTTTACAGGCTTTAAATATGAAAAATACTTATCATTCTTACACATTATTTATTTTTTTATCAAATATATGATATATATGACGAGTAAAAAAATTAAATTAATTTAAAAATAATAAAACAAAAAAAAAATAAAAAAAAATAAAAATAAAAATAAATATAGTGTATAGATGAAGAGAACAAAGCTCTTTAAGTATAAGCTGCAATATTGGAGATATATGTATGTCCATGTAATTTCGGTTCATCCATTAATTTTAATTTTTGTAATTAATTATTTTTTGAATTATTCAATTTTGAAATCGATGGGTAGAGTATAACATATACGTTACTTATTAAAATTTATCTTACAAATAAGATTATGTCATATAAATATTTTATTATCCGGTATGCTCTACACATCAACTTGAAAATAAAATTTTTCTTTTATTTAAGTGGCCATAATTTATACACTACTCCTTATCTATATGCACTCTAAAAGGTCAAGCATGGTTGCAACCATAACCCCCAACCACTCCAATATGTGAATGGATTAGGCTCAAATCTTTCCATCATGAGCAAATCCTTCTCCAAACTTGTTTAACATCAACGTGTTGTTATTCACTAATATTAATGCATAATCATATATACTGACACACTCAAGAAAATGGAGCTTGTGGTCCAGGCCTCCACCTTTTCCAACTTTCCCTTACACTTTCGTCCCCTACATTACCCCCAAGTTCCACCCCTTTGCTCCAACCAACACCTCCTTGACAGCATTCGGCTCATCAATGGAGGCTAAGAGCTTTGAAGGCAAACGAACTTTCAAAGAGAAGGTGAACAGGCCGGATGCCATAGTCGAGGATCAAGATGTGGATGATGACTTGGATGAAGAAGAGGGCGGTGTTGAAATGATAAGCTTTGCGGATAATGATCAGATCAGAAAGAAAGCAGGCGTTAATGTTGCTGTCTCTGCAGGGAAAAGAACAGGATCTGGTGCTGGGGGGGTGTCACCGCCATGTTGCCAGGCAGAGAAGTGTGGTGTTGATTTGACTGAAGCAAAGCGGTATCATCGCCGTCATAGGGTCTGTGAGTTTCATTCAAAGGCGCCCACTGTGATTGTCGCCGGACAGCGGCAACGGTTTTGTCAGCAATGCAGCAGGTCTAGGATCGATCCCCACCCAATTTTCTTTAGCATTCTTGTTTCTTCCATCTATATATGCATGGTTTAATTGGTATATTTCATACTACTAGAACAATCATCTATATGCACGCTTCCTTCTTTTAACAAGAAAATATTCATCTATATATATGCATTAGAAACCTTATTGTTGTTGTTAAAGATAATCTTTTGCAAGCTACTAAAATATATCTTTGGGAAGTTTTCTTCTCAGAATTATTTGCGTACAACACAAATGTAACTTCAATACCTTTTGGTCCTTTTCCATTCCTTTGGAAAATGTTCGGATTGATTTCTGGAGAATGTTTCGCCAACACAAAGGACAAGCCATTAGCTAGGCCACAGGCATACATACATACATATATATATATATATATGAATAATATTATATATACACTATACCATCATCCTACTTTTCTTTCATTACGTAAGATGTGACATATTTAACACTATTAGATGATAAAGAATCAAATAATAAATGATCATTCAATGGTGATAAATGTGCCACATCATATATAATGAAATGGAAATGGGATGGTGGTGTGGTGTATAGAATTTTTTATATATATATATATATGTATGAAGAATGCTATACACCATACTCTCATCCTACTTTCATCCCACTATGTAAGATGTGGCACATTTATTATCATTGGATGATAAAGAATCATATAATAAAGGATCATCTAATAATGATAAATGTGTCACATCTTACATAGTGAGATGAAAGTAAGATGGTAGTGTGGTGTATAGAATTTTACTATATGTATATATATGGATATGGTTGTGAAGCTAATTTTGAGTTGCAGCCATAATGAGCTACAGATAGCTAACCTTGAGAGTAAAACCTTAATTTCTATGTGTATGCAGCCTTGAATGTGATTTCTTTGATCATCACTTCCAGCAACCCACTTGGTTAATTTCTGAGACCGAATTAACGAATTGTTTACTCCATCTTGCACTAGCTACTTATTAAAACGAGCGAAGATCAGCTTACGTACGATCTCGAATAATTCCCAAAAATGATAGATACGTTCTAATTCTAGCTATACAGAATAAATCAAGTGCTAGCATGTTGCATGCTAGACAAATGTATTAAAAATAGTTGACGTACTATTAAATGCATTAATGAAAGAGGTTAATCCCCGCTTAATTAGTTTTGACAGCTAGAGCTGGGGATCGGGCAATTAATGCAATGAAGGAATATCATGTACAGGCATGCAGTTAATGCGCATAATCATAAGATCGAACTCCACATGATATATAATTGGAAATGTGCAGGTTCCATGAGGTATCGGAGTTTGATGAAGCAAAAAGAAGTTGCCGCAGACGCTTGGCCGGACATAATGAGCGGCGC
This sequence comes from Juglans mandshurica, assembly GCA_022457165.1. Lineage (NCBI taxonomy): Eukaryota > Viridiplantae > Streptophyta > Magnoliopsida > Fagales > Juglandaceae > Juglans > Juglans mandshurica. Next base: position 34,982,706 of record CM039622.1, read on the forward strand.
CGGAAGGGCTCAGCAGATCAATCTGGTGGAGAAGCTGGCTCGAGCCGCAAAGGGGTTGGTCAACAGTCTAAGGAGATCAGTCAGATTATTAGGCAAACTGATGATAATCAAAGAGGAAGGATTCAGGTTGCAGTTCCAGCAGGGAATTCCAGCTACAAGCATCTCCAGATTAGATAAAAGATTAAATGCTTAATTTCTGGCATGCTCTCTCTCTTCTGTCAGCCTGATGATCATATATATATAGTTTTCTATGCCATGTACTGAGAAATAGTCTGTGTCGTGTTGAGATAGACCATTATCTTTGTAACCACAAACCTTGGGTACGTAGTTGCCTTATATATGTTCTACTTTATAATGAGCTTGTATTCGATCTGGAAACTAATTGATGCCATATATATGAGTACTACTGGTATGTTCTATGGAAACCATGCTTCCATCTTACATATATATATATATATATATATATACTTCACTTCAGCTAGCTAGGCTTGATCTGTTTGTTTTTGACGGACATTGTCTCTCTACGGACCAACTTTAAGTAACTTTAGACACAGGAGTAATTTCCGACGAACCTGATCTCTACTGCAAATTAGACATTTAGGTGTGGTCAGGTTTGGTTTGACGATACTTTTAAACTATCTCATTTCATCTCAACATTCAAATATTTTTTAATTTCAAATTTTTAATTTTTTAACTTTTTTATCTAATCATACATAATCATTACAATTTTCTCAATTTTCCAGACAAAATACAAATAAATAATTCAAAATCTTCAAATCCCATAACAAAAATTATATTCTAACCCTCTTTTAACTTTATAATTTTTTTATTCAACTTTTTCTCTTTTCTTTTCCAAAATTCTATAAAAATCTTAGGTCAAAACATTTCACTATTATTCACAAATTTATCATCTCATCTCATCTCATCTATGTAACCAAACGAGGCATTTTCTAGGCGTGTATATTAGGCATTTCAATTCAGTAATATAACTACTTGATGCTTTTGGACACTAACGTTTTTCAAAAACCTGCTTGAGTAGAGAGTGCTAATTTGAAGTCAAAAGGTTCAAGATGTTAGAGCACCGGCATTGACTTAGCCAAATGCCAGTGCAAAGCCAAATTTTGCCTAAATATCGCTGAAAGCGTCTGCATTGGAGTAAGCAAAACTCCTTAGCTCTACTTTTGAGTTACAGTAAATCCAATTCCTTCTCCAAGTTTGGCGTGATATAGTTCATAGGCCAAATAAATTTTTTATTCCAAAATGTGAAAGAACAACTGCATATGTGTTTCCCTAGTTTTTCAATTCCCAACGCCCCCTTTCATTTCCTCTTCCTCTCTCCCTCGCCAATTCCCCTTTCCGATTTGCATAAACCTGTTTTATCCTTTCCCTTCTCTCTCTACATTTCTCTCTTCCTTTGCCAAACACTCCCTCCCTCACATTCTCTTTGTTTTTTCTTTTTCTTTCACACTACAAGAAATCTGACCTTTTGTGGCGATTTTTTGTTTGTTAGAAAAAAAATCGCTGCAAAAAGCGATTATTGCAGCAATTTTTTATATCGTCGCAGTTTTTTTACATAAAGTTGGAAAATGGTCTTTTGCGGCGATTTTTTTCACTTTTTACGACAGAGAAATTCGCCACAAATACTAAATTGGTCTTTTGCAGCGACTTTTGACTTTTTGTGACGCACAATTCGCCGGAAAATCGTAACTAATTTTTTGCGACGGTTAGTTAATCGCTGTGATTGTGAAAGTGGTCATTTGCAGCGATTTTTTATGTTTAAAAATCGCTGCAATAGATAGATTATTTCTAGCGTTTTTTAAAATCGCCGCAAAAAAATGTGAAATACTACTTATTTGTGGCGAAATTAAATTTCGCCACGGAATTCAGCATTAAAACTTAACCTGTCGAATGTACTGTAGGTGTTTTTCCGACGATTTTTTGTCGCCACAAATGAGTATTTGGAGCGATATTATTTTTGTTGCTAATGACTTTTTTTGCGGCGAGGATTTTGATATTTGCGGCGAGATTAAGACGCCGCAGAAAGCTAGTTAAATTAAAATGCCCGCCTCTTCTCTATTCATTTCCCTTCAGCCCTTCCCCCCTTCCCTCCCCTCTCTCCCACGGTCTTCCTTCTCGAGCACAACCCACGTCGGTAAGCACAGTCCGTCGCCACCGCCACCACGCCACCGCCACCTCACCTCGACGGCCACCCCCTCCTTCTCCCCCACCCCCCCGCCGATCTCTTTCCTCCCCGAATCTTGCCTCAGCTCTCTCTCTCTCGGATTTCTCTATATCGCTGCCACTAGGGGCGCCGTTCGCCACCACCCACACGTCGTCGCCGTCGGTAGTTCTCTGTCGGAGCCCTCTTCTCCTCCACGCCCAGCCCTGCAGCCCGAGGCCCTCCCTCTCTCCCCAGCTCTGTTCACCAACCCGCGGTCACTAGCTCTCCTCCACGCCCAGTTCTGTTTTACAATTTTTTTTTTCTTTGATATGGTCTTCCTTGTATAATGTTTCTGTGGGGAATATGTAGGATATGTGGTCCTCCTTGTATAATGTTTGCTTTAAGGATATTGATGAGAGTAATCGGCAGAATGATCTCGGTATGCTACTTTTTAAACCTTTTAGAAATGCATCTTATTTTTTTTACATTGTTTATCACTTGAATCTGCTTAGGGACAGATTCTGTAATTTCTTTTTTCAATTTTATAAATCCCTAAATACATTTTTTCAATTTAATTGATAGTAAGAGTGACTTAGGTTCAGAGTTACAACAGGATCCTATAACACTAGTGTGTTGTGATCATTTTGATGTATGATATCAAAAGTTAACAACAGGACTTTAACGCTAGTAAGAGTGCAACAGATTGATGTGTGATGTCATTTTCTTGATCAGTAAATGATGTTGAACCAGGGTCTGCCTCTTGCTACTGAATGGATTTCATGCTATTAATTTGATTCCATTGTTTATTGTTCTTAGGCACCAGAGTTGCACATGGAGATCCACAAGCATGGGCTTGGTCAACAGACTATGGATGAGCATCTTCTACTTCTGCTTCTGTTAATGAAAAGGTTAGATTGTCAAAGTTTTCCTTCACTTTATAGTTTATGCAAGAGGATTCTGTAATGTACTACTTACAATTAGTTAGTGTTGTTTGTGTAACTAATGGAGTACTATGATCACCTCTATTGTATGTTTGTGTTGTTTCAACTGTCCAGTGTCCACAAATATGGTTGAATAAAATTTCTGTTTCTTAATTATATATGGATGATTTGCTGTGGGAATACATTGATCAATATTAGAATTTAGCTAATGTACTACTTACAATTAGTTAGACCCCAGCTTCTAATAATTAACACAATTAGCAATTAATTATTATATTTATAGCAAAAGAAGTGGTACACACTTTCAACTTTCGACTTTAATTTCAAGTGGCTTGAGTCTTGAGTCTTATTCTTGGTCCTGTGCTATTTCTTTTTTATCAAACTGTTTTATGGAGAAGGAGCAATATACTTGAAGTTGGATTGAATTGAGTACGCGGTTGATGTAGATTAATAAAATGCAGGAGTTAGAATGTGGTGTAGAAACTTAGAGTCAAGAAGTGGAAGCTTGTGTTGTATTGTACTCTTAATCAGATTTTTCAGTCATTAAATACACTTTAATTTGTTGCATGTGAGCACCCTTTGTTTGGGTGTTTTTTTTATTTAGTTGTTTGCACATGGATTGAGTGGAGCTAGGGTCTTTGTACAAGTATTTCATTCTCATGATCGTGTACTTAGTACAAGCAATCTGGAATGTGGTTTCTCGGGTCTTTGCTCATCTTCCTGCATCAAGGCGCATCTGGAATTTTTATGTAGATGGAGGAAAAGCAAGCTTCTGTCATAGTGATTACAAGTAACGGATGCTTATACTTAGTCATAGTGATTACAAGTAACCACTTGTCCTACGGGTTGCTTTTTTTTCTTTCCTTTTCAGTGGTTAAACTGGTTAGCTTTGTCATCCATATGCTTGGCACTATCGATTTGGTTAACTGAAGCCCTTCGTATCTTGTTGTATAAGTGTGCCTACAAATAATATCATCTTTGTGTTACAGGAAAGATGTGCAGGTGCTGACAGTTTATCTCTTGCATGTTGCTCAAGTATTGCATAGATCTAAATCTCATCTCCAATTGATGCTTCTGCAAAATAATGGAACTATAGTTGAGGATTTTTATGTCCATCTGGTATGTTCCTCCCTTACAAATCTCTTGGAGCATTCAGCATTCAGTATTCGCAATAAGTTTTGAAGATTGGTGTACATTTGTTTGAGTACATTTGGTTGAACCTTATGCTAATACAAAGGCTCTTGGTTAAAAAAACTTGAAATTGGGTTTTTTTTTTAGTCTATTTAGTTTAATGCATGTTTCAAGTCTAATTTTTTTATTAAGTTCTGGAAATTAGGATGTATGTTTTGTTCCATTTGAACAGAATTCAATAGGTTTTGGCTATGTCATTTGGTAACTTTAACGGTTATCTTGTTGATATCCCTATCATAGGCTAGTCTAACTTCCTACCAAGTATCATAGGCCCTATCTGGAGGCTATGAAGACGATGAGGACCATGGTGAATGGTTCCTCTACACAGGGAGGTATTTTCTTTGCAGTACTATTGACATTCATACTTGAGTTCTGGCTTTAGTGAGTAATTGGGTTGCTTTTACCAATTCTTTTAATGAGCTGCAGTATATTCATAATGACTAATTTCATTCATTCAACAAGTTTTTTGCATCTGCTTGATGCTGTTCTCATATGATTGTACGGAATAAAGGTTTTCCATGATTATTTTGTCAAAGAAATGGTCAGTAATGGTCATAATAATTGAAATATAACTATTAAATTTGGATGGATGACATGCACTTACTTAGAATTTAGTTTTTCAATAGAAAAAGAAGACCCAAGTTTTGTAGTATGCTGCTCACATCTTAAACGAATGATCTTTTCTTGATTCCTTGCAATATAGCGGCGGAAGAGACCTTAGTGGCAATAAACGCACAAACAAGGAACATTCTTTTGATCAAAAGTTTGAAAAAATCAACGAGGCATTACGAGTAAGTTGCCGGAAGGGTTATCCTGTTCGTGTGGTGAGGTGAGTCATTTTAATGAAAGTTCATTATATTCTGGTAGCATGCAGCTGCATCTGGGTCTTTGACTGTTAAGGTCTTTATTGCAAATTTATTATGTGGAAAAAATAGATAGTGCTGTATTTGCATAACCAATCTCAGTTTTCAAACAATATAGAAATATAATGGCTCACTGTTCTGGTATCATTTATAGTAGTCATAGATTCTTCCTAGTGTGCATGAAGCAAAGTCACTGGATAATCATAGTTTTCAACCTCTACAAATTTGGTGGCATATAAAACAAACATTAGAAATTGAAAAGGTTAATGATCTTATCCATTCTGCAAACATTTTGTTTTCCTATGGAGGAACTTACAGTTAATGAGCTTGTATGTTAAAAGAAAATAGGGTGAGATGAACAAATGGAAGGTATCGTTTTTCCTAAACAGGCAGCCAATGCCATTCTCTTTGTGAAAAACTCCACAAAATGTTGGGCCTCGAAACCTTTATTCTACATGACACTTTACTTTTTGTTTTTTTGATAGGAACATGACACTTTACTTGATACTCATTATAGGCTTATGTTTAATTGATCAAATTTTGTTTTTCATGCTTCCAACTTCTACCAGCAAATTACTGCTTCTAACTTTAAAAGATGAAAAAATGAAAAAGAAATTAATGCTTCTAACTTTGTAGAGTAGCAGGTGCATAGATGCCCTTGATAATCATTTTACTTGCAAACAGCTTGAAGCTATCAGCTCCCATTAGTACTGTTGTCAATGTATCAAATCGACATCACAGTTTCAGAAGTAAAACATGCACATCTCAGTTTCAGTTTTTTTAATTTCTCAGTTTTAATTGTCCCTCATCTGCAGGATAGACTATTATTATTTTTATTATATCCTTTTGTTCTCCTTTTCCATTATAGATGAATAAAATTTAAGTAGATGGGTCATTGACAAGCCATTTCACATTACAGTAATGCCAAATATCTGTTTGGGATCAGTCTTAGGTCATTACATGGCATATCTATACTGTTTTCTGCATTTTTTTTTAATTTTGTGAAACACCTTTTCCGGCGAGTTTTACTCGCCGCAAATAGTTTTTTCATAGCAGAAATATATTTACGGCGACATGAAATCGCCAAAATAATTTTTTGTGGCGAAACTTACCCGCTGGAAATACTTCATAACGGCGATAATTTTAAATCGCTGAGAAAAATAATAAGTTATTTGCGGCGATTTATTAAGTTTTTGTGACGATACATATCGCCGGAAATAGTAGTTCTCAGCGATTTTAAAGATAAACCGGAAGGTCATTTCTGTCGATTTTTTGAACTTTTGCGGCAGACTAAAATCGCCGGAAATAGTAGTTTTTGTGACGATTTTTGCCTATCGCCGAAATAGATAAAAAATGGCTTTAGGATTTCGGCGAACCTGCAGCGATTTATAAATCGCCGAAAAGGATCAAATGCAGCGATTCTAAAGGGTATTTGCGACGATTTTGAGCGCTGGAAAAGACCAGATTTCTTGTAGTGTCAGTTTCGTTTCTTTTTTCTTCAATTTTTTTCTCTCACGACTTTCTGTACACTCGGCAGGGATAATGTACAAGGATATCTGAGGAGATATCGAGGGAACTAGAAGTTGGTGGTTTTTTTCTTTTTCCTCTTCATTGGAGTTTTTGATCAGTTAAGAACTTAAGAGAGAGCGAGAGAAAGTTGCGATTCAGGGATATTTAATTCGTGGGAGAACTTTGTTTGAATTTTGAAATGGGTTTCTTCAGTACCATATTGGGTTTTTGCGGTTTTGGAGTTGGGGTTTCTATTGGTCTTGTTCTTGCATATTTCTTCTTAATCTATTTCCCACCCACCGATGTTCAGGTACCTCTCTCTCTCTCTCTCTCTCTCTCTCTCTCTCTCTCTCTCTCTCTCTCTATATATATATATATATATATATATAAACACGCATTATGTATATATATATTGCTTTGTATATTCTCATCTACGTGTTTCGTACGCATTTGGGCCGGTTCCAACAACTTGGGCCTGGACCATAATATCTGCACACTTCAAGAAAATAGAGAAAAGAGGAGATGGGGGGAGGCCGGGGAGTCTCCGTTGCTTAAATCAGTATATCTCATTCGTAGTTTGTGTGAGAGTCCGAGAGCTTAGAAAGAGTTCTTCATACCTAGGGGTCGGCTTTTATATGAGGTTTTTTGGTGGGGACATCTCATATCTTGCCTTAAGGGCTCATGTCACTATGACTGTTGTTTGATCAGAATATTTTAATGCGGCGTGGCTCCCTGACTAAACTTTAGCCTGCGAGTGATCATTGTTGAGTCTCTCCATACCTTATGCCAGGAGTTCGAGGGTCCTCCGCATTTCTCACCCACCTACCTGTATAGGTTCTCGACGGATAGGCATTACTAGGGTGTGTCAGGGCAACGAGTCTCATCTATCCCTATCGTTCGCCTTTCTCACGTGAGGGTTGCTTCACACCTCACGAGTTGGTTTTGCTTACGGGCCAAGTTCTTCGCTGAGGCCCAATGACTTCTCTGAAAGGAGGGTCGTTGGGCCGGGTTGGGCTCTTCCTCCCCTTTTCCCAAGGTCCCTCATGGGCTTGTTACTCGGGCCTATAGGAGGGAAGATTCCCTTACAGTTAACTCGTCAATTCCTATCGGACTAGTCATGTGGGAATTTATTCTTTCCTTTGTCTTCTTGCTCTTATTTTCGTGTGGCCGTGTCTATTGAACTTTCACGCCTTTGAGATGGGCGATTATTATTTTTCCCGGCTCTGTGACACATCTTAGGCTCTTGGTACTTGATTGTACCCGTAGGACTTTTTCGTCATTAATGGTGTCAGGCGACGGTTCCTCTCCCGACTCTAGTGGCACATCTCCTAACAGTTGGATTTGACACTTGATTGTGTATGTTCAGTTTTCCTAGCATTGATGGTGTCAGGCAATGGTTCCTCTCCCGACTTTAGCGGCACGTCTACTGACAGTTGGATTTGGCACTCGATTGTGTCAGTTCAGTTCTCCTAGCATTGATGGTGTCAGGCGACTCTTTCTCTTCACGTCACATCATACAGTACGCGCTGCGGGATTCGTGCTTGTCTCGCTGGCCTCATGGGGTGTGTGTGCTCCCACGATTTGGGATCTCAACCGTCAGGGCCTATTTAAATCTCAATACCTTCATCATTTGGCACCTACTCGCATTCCTTGCCATCGTTTTCCTATCCCAAATCCGTTGTGTTCCTAAGCTCTCTTTTCTTCCTTTCTTCCGCATATTTATTGATTTTCCTTACTCTGTTTTATCATTCCCATGGCTCCCAAGAACCCTTCTTGTGCTGCCCCAAGGGCTCCAACTATGTCAATCTCTCTGATTCTTCACAAGCTCCCATGAGTTTGGACCCTCTCGAGGCTCGTACTAAGTCCCAACAATTTGAGAGGTTTTCTTGACGGTCAGTGGTGACTCCAAGTGAGTTAGAGTCTCTGAAGTCTGCTTTTAAGGTGCCCAAAATCGTGGAGTTCGAGGTGCCAGAACCTCAAGAAAGAGCGGTGGACTGTAGCCTTGTACCCAAGCATGTTCTCTAGCGGCCTCCGGCTGCCCTTCTGCTGCCCAGTTCGTGACTTGCTAGACTTCCTACGCTTGGCACCAGCACAAGTCCATCCAAATGCGTGAAGGATTTTGGTGTCTAGCTGCGTCATCTAGCGGTGGGCGATGGAGGAGGTGCGTTCAGAACATCCTGACCTAACCGCTTGCGAGTTCCTTCTCATCCAGAACCTCTTGAGAAAAAATGGTAACACGTGCAGCTTCTGGTCCATCCATGCACTGGCTCGTCTAGAACGACAGTAAAATCGGGTGAAAGGGTGGACCCAACATTTCTTTTTCTAAGGCAAAAGATGGGAGTTTCGGGTCAGCCAGAGCGACTGTCCCTTTCATGCCATATAGGGAGTTGTTGGCGAGGACTAAAGCTTTAGGCCATCAGCGACTCCCGAGGAGGTGAGTCGGATAAAGATTGTCAGGGCCTAGGTGAAGGCACACCCGGATGATGTTTTCTCCGAGGCCCTTTTGGATGAGAGTAGCCTCCGGCAATACTTGGCACCCCCTGCCAATATGCGTTTTTTTATTAGACTATACTGATTCAATCGACCAATCCTCAAGTTCGTAGGCGTTCCCCTAGCCCTTTGACAGTAGGGAAAGGGAAGAAGCCCCAGAAGGACGTTCCCGCTAAAAGCAGCTCTGACTCGACTCCATTGCCCCCCCCAAAGTCTCTGTTCTTGTGCTCTCCAGCAAGTTCGGGCCGACCCCCCGATGGCTGACATTACTCAGCCTAAGGGGGTCCTCCCAATCCCTTCAGAGGTTCCTTCTTCGACCCAGCCGGACAATGTGGTGAATTGTGAAATTTTCACCGGGGTACGAGTTGCTCTCCTTACAATTTTATAGAGTAGTATCCCAGATAGTGGTCTCATCTCCTAAGATTGATATCAAGATGGTTCCTTTACCCGTGTCTGAAGAACGTCTTGCAGGGGTGAGGATTTTTTTGACTGGGTTTCTATCCCGAAGTCGAGGTTGTCTCGTTCGAGATCATTTCTGAGAGGGGTGGAGGTGACGAGATCGTGCTCGGAAAAGAAATAATGAGGGTCGTGTCTTGGGCTGCCGGGATTCTGGTTGATGCATCTGAAGCTAAGGTTGAGGTAGTGCTAGTTGAGGTCAATAAAGTTTCGGCTATTGTTGTAGACGTTAGGGCTTCATTGCCCTTCACTGGCACCATCCTGACCTTCGTATCAGTAGGAGCAAGGACCGAGGTCACGATGGCGTCAATGGGGGCCAGCGAGGTCCCGGTTGTTTTGGTAGATGCAGGGGCCTTATTGTTCTTCACTAACACCATCCCGACCTTATATAGTATCGCCAGGAGCTGGTGTCGAGGTGGCAATGGGAGCGGTGAGGTAGCTCTCCTCAACCCTGGCACTGGTGCGCTGGCTGCAGTCCAGACTCTAGTAGTTCCAACAAGCCCAGGGGTATGAGAGGATCCCGAGCAAGCTGCAGAAGATGAAGGTGAAGGTGAAGGACCTAGAGGTCCATTCCTGGTGGAGTTCGCGAGGGCGATGACACTTTGGTCGAGAATCCCTCTGAGGGAAGGGATTATTCTACCTTGAGGTCGAAGGTAGACGGGGCCTACTTTGAATTTGTCCAAGAGATGGTCGGGAAGCTCAGGGGGTTCTTTTCTAGGGTTGACTATTAACTCGTCACATTCCTCTTTAAGTTTTCTTGGCATATTTTGCTTTTAGTACTGACTTGAAGACTTTCATGGCAGGGTGTCGAGCAATTGACAACCTTCATTGTGGGTGATCGAGAGGGGCTGGAAGGCAAGAACCGGGCACTCCAATCCTTGGCACGATTGACCTTGGATTTTGCCAGGAGAGAGAGAGAGAGAGAGAGAGAGAGAGAGAGAGAGAGAGATGAGTTGGAAGAAGCCCTTGTTAAAGTGCAACTTAGTTGCCAACAGAGGCAGAAAAGGATAGTCCAGGTCCATCATCGAAAGGCCTAACTCAAGTCTGACCTGGCGAGGTCACGAGAGGAGGCCAGTTTCCATCGCCTTGAAGTGGTGCTTAGTAGGGAAGTGAGGGAGAATCTTCAAGACTCCTTTGATCACCAGTCAGAGAAGCTGGACAGGCTCCAGCTTGAGAACTCAAGGCTGGCTAAACAACACAACTCTGATGCTCAATTGTATAAATGGATGTAGGGGATATACTAGGAGCTTGCTAAGTCCTTACAAAACAACTCGGACTCTCTCAAGGCCAAGTCCAAAAGGGTGAAGGAGTTAGAGGCTGAGAATGCCTTGGCCCCGTGTTAGGGAATCCAGCGAGAAGGGTCAGGTTGATGTGTTGGAGATCAAGTTGGTCGAGGCCGATTGAACAATAGCTACTCGTGAAGCAACTATCAAGGACTTGCGTTCCCGTCTGGATTATGCTGAGGCCATTGTCCCTCAGTTGCGCGCTGAGTTGTCCCGTGTTTGTTTGGTTCATGATGATGCCTGGTCTTATGGCTATCTGGAAGGCTTGGAGAGGATGCGGACCTTGTGCTTATTAACCCTCAGAGTGACTTGAGGTCTCTAAAGGTGAAGGAGCTATCTACGGACCTGGCAGCGCTGAAGCGAGGTGCCTCAATAGGAAATGACTTGATCCCAAGTGCCCTCTCAAACAACCCTGCTAGTTGAACCCTGACTGCCTTGTGTCCTTTCCTCTTCTATCTTTGTGTTTCTCTCTTTCGCCATTTGTACCTGTACTTTGTAACAATGTTAATGAATTTGGAAGATTACTTTATCTTCTCGTGCTCCTTTCTCCTCAGCTCCTCTTTTTTTTTGGGGTCGGGGTGTGTAACGGGCAAGAGTAGCTGGGTGGAGTTGGCAAGTAGAGGCCATGCCACTTGCATTTGCTAGGCAGGCGGATTGGGCCTGAGGGGGCGATCTTGGTTTCTAGAGTTAGTACATTTTACCGGCCTGCCAATTTTTTGCAGGCTCCATGGGGGGGGGGGGGGGGAGTAGGGGTGCTACTTGCATGGTGAGGGGCGGGGGCACTCCCTCCCCGCCCCCCGCCGCATGGTGCGGGGCGTGTGGTTTCAACCTCGCACCTCGCCCTGGTAGCGAGGGGTGGGGTTGAAACCGCCCCCCGCTCAATCCAGTGATTCACTAGATCTATAATTTTTTTTTTTAAACCCAAATTATAATATAATATAATTATAAATTTTATTCAAAAAAAATATAAACTCATTAGAGTTGTATTTTAGATTGTCTTGACCAACCTTTATATAGGAGACCAAGGCAATACAATAGTCATTCTTAAGCAATATAAAGGTTGGCTTAAGAGGTCAAGGTAATCCATTAACTTGAATTCAAGTTTTTAACAAGTTATATATTTATATACAATATATATTTATATAAATATAAAAAATAATTTTTTTTATTACAAATTTGGGACGGAGCGGGGTGCTGGGCGGGGCCCCGCTAAGGTCGGCCCGCCCCCCGCCCCCGCTATGGGTCCTTCATTGACGTTTCGAGGTGGGGCCATGTGGAATATTGACCTCCACTTTCTCTGGATTAGCTTTTATTTCCCGTTCGGAATAATGAAACCTAGGAACTTTCTGGAGCCCACTCCAAAGGCACACTTTGTCAGGTTGAGTTTCATCTGGTATTGTTGTAATACTACGAAAGCTTCACAGAAGTCGACGAGGTGTTGCTAAGGAGCTCCACTCTTGAGGGAATTTGCATAGAGGAGTGGGGCGAGGGATCTGGGTTTGGGGGAGGGGCTTGAGTGATCTAGGTTTGTGATTGTGTGCCACGCGGTCACATTCTTGACAGCAAATAATTCATGGCCGTTTTTAGATCTTAAACAGTCTAACCGGTTAGAAGTTATTTTCTTATCAATACCCTGAGATTGGCCGTAACAAGTGTAGGTCATTTATTTTGATTCCTAAAAAAGTAGTGATAGGATTTCTTTATCCACTTTATTAGATGCAGTACATCCATATATGTCCTACTTCGGGAAGCATTGACAACTTTACAGAGCCTTCACTGTTTAGCCCATTCCATGTATAGCTTTTCCGTCAAGACATTTTTAATGTTTTTTCTTTCCTTTTTATTTATTTACTTTCCTTCTTATTCCAATTTTATTTTTTAAGCGCAAACTGCAACCCCCTCCCTAAGAAAAGGACAGTATTAGCGGGTCAGTAACCCTAGTCTATTTTTTCTTTCTTTCTTTCATTTTTTAACAATTTTTTAATATCTTTAATTATTAAGTAAAAATTAAAAAATAAAAATAATTGAACTGTAACATTGAGCGGGCTCCAGTAGTATTTTTCCCTAAAAGAACCACAAAAAAGGAAAGATACTAATATTTCCAGAACTGGTAAATTGGGCAGTTCTCTGGCGATTCGCTTACGCATATGAAATTGATACAAACAAAACAACAATATTATGGCACAAGATGGGAGTGTTTATACATCACTTAAAAACAGAGATTTTAAACAAACATGAGAGCGGAACAATCCTTAAAATCACCGAAATCTTACGACAATGCATGAAATATCATCCGAGCTCTTCCGATTAAGTGCCTCTTCAGTAAGGAGCTTTGCTGCTGACCGAGCATCCTTTATTTCCCGGATGCAATCTGCTGCTTCTTGGTTCGACATTACCTAGAACAGATTGAACAACAAATTTTAGTCAACTCAAAGTAGAAACCATCATATAATATAGGGAGGAAAAAAAAAAAAGAATTCAGGTGAAACGAGTTAATTTGCTTCTGATTTTCACCATTTCTGTGCCTTGCATACCGTGGAACGGTAGTACTTGTACAAATATGAGATACCAAGATCACAAATTCAAATAAGACTAACCTTCCATAATCCGTCACTTGCTAGGATAATAAACTCCGTTTCATCATCTATAGGCTCCACCGTGATATGGGGTTCTGAACTCAAGTGTTTCTTTAAGCTCTTGTCACCAAATGCCCTTGCCACTGCCAATTGCCCATCAACTCGTGGAACATCCCCTGAAATCATTAGGGTTCTAATCTTGTTATCGCAATATATGAGAAGAAAACATAGTGATGAGTAGAAAACTGCTAGAGACAGTAATATCATTGGAACCGGTAATGATCTAAGTAAGGATAGCTGATGTTGCTAACAGCAAAGATCAGAACAGTGCAGACATTTAACATTGCTCAGAGAGCCACCCAACTTTATAGTCTTCCATAAGTTTTCGATGATAACAAAAGAAAGATCACAGTTAGCTAGATTGCTCACACCCAAGCCAGTGTGTCTAACATGTGAATCCCAACTCCATTTGCCAAATGGGACCCTAGGACACCACAGAAAGTGTGAATCGTTAAATATAATCTTCATTATTCTATAAATTGCACCATGAGAACTTTATTAAAGGTGAAGGGGGAAAATAACTATTTTTAAAATGGTACAAGATACATGGTGATTTTCATGTGGCATATGGATGAATTTCATTTCAGATCAATATTAGTTTGCATTTTCAGAAATCGGGTTACCAGGAAAGTTCGACACAAAACCACCTCTCTCCTCAATGCTCTCCCTTTCCATGCTTGGCTCATGATCAATCGATAGTTGTTTGGCAACACCATTCTTACAGATAACAGCTCGAGAATCCCCAACGTTAGCAACCACCAACTTCTGGCCATTAATCAATATTGCTGTAACTGCAGTAGAACCACCTTTACCAAAATCAACTGCTTTCTCCAAAATTTTGTCATCAGTTATGCGATAAGCTTTCCTTATTGCTTTCTCTGTTTCTGTCCAGAAGTCAGGCTACTTGGAGGAAAGGGAAACAAAAATGAAAGATAATTATATATGTTCTACCATTTCCGAATTATATAAGAAAGAAACAAGGATTGCAATTGAATCTACCTCCTTTAAAATATTCTCAAACAAATGAGACCTCAGATAATTCGGAACATCATGGCTCAAATGGCCATCAAAGATTGCAAATAGACCAAGCTCATGGTCATCAACTGGCTTAAACTGCGCAACGACATAATCTTCCATGGGATGATGTGATTTTCCTTTTACCAGGTGAAAGCCATGGGTTATGTTCTTTGACATCTTGCTCTTCCCTTTTCCAGAGTCAGGATCTGACGAACCTAACCCTACTTTTTCCTGCAATAAATTATTCACAATGGTTATTCCAAAGGAGAATACTCAACCTCTTCCAAACTCAAAACAAAAGGGTGTTGAAATAATTTTTTTTTTTTTATGTCGGGGAACCTCTCCAAGGCAGGGCCCTTCGGACCCACCCCTGCAAAGTAAACCCCGGTCCCATGCACCGCACCCTCGTGAAGTTTCCCTACACGGAACTTCTTGATGAAATAAATAACAACATTGTAACCTGTTGATGAACAGCATCTAAGTTATAACTTCACATATTAACATATCTCAGCAATAGTGATAACGCTGGACTGGCAGAAACATCCTCTATTTTTGGGATACGTATGACAATTTTATTAATGAGCAGCAAGGCGCGATCTAACAGGGTACATATAATTAACAGATACACCTAGTTAACAAGAGGCCAAAGACACAAAAAGTTCAGAAAACTAAAGGTGGAGAAACATCCTTTCAATTTATGGTATCGGTTCCCCAAAATACATTTTTCTTTGTTACTTTCAATTACATCATATAAACATTTCCTTTGACAGGATCTGTTTTGCTGAACCTCGTGAAATGAAAGAAAGAAACAAGCAAACGGAGAAGATTTACTAAATATTAGACATGTATAACACTAAACCAGATATCCATAGTTGGTTTGTTTGCTTGATGTCTGATTGAAGTTGAAGAGTGCTGTTATGGTTTGCATATACTTGAATGTGAAATTCTTAAATAAAAATTTATCGACAATTTCGAAAAGTTGACGTTGGATCGAAATAAAAGAACCCACTCGACGCCATTAATTTGATAACTTGCCTTCAAGATCCCTAGACTAGCTGATGTAAATAAACTTCAAACTGCTGTACAACTGAATGGAGCCACTCGATCCGATCGCATGATCACAATTCGAAACCCGACTCTCTATTCAACGTTGGATGATTATATTCAACGTTTCCTAGAAGCTACTTTCGTGACAACTCAATTTCCACGAGAAATGGATCGTGGTCAACCCCATATAATATATATATATATATATATATATATATATATATCGATAGATCTATATCATCACACCAATCTTAAGGGGAAATTATAGCAAATTAAGCAGATCGTACAAGCAGTAAAAGAATAAACGTGAAAAATAGATTGAAACCCACGAAAGTAGGTGCGAAGAAATTGAGTAAACGTACCTTCATCTTGAGGAGGATCTCTCTGCCGGTCATGGTTTCTGTTCCCGCAGAGCTGCTTCTTAAAACGTAGATGATAATACACAAGAGAGCGAAGAAACACGAGAGAGAGAGAGAGAGAGGAGAGAGAGGTGGAGAGAGAGGTGAAGTGTAGATCGGGACAGGTGTGATGTGTGTAAGAGATGAGGATTGGAGTCCTGTTGACACGCCCACAGTGTTTCCTTCCTCAGTGCCAATGTCGCGTTCTCTGCAGTCACCGAAACGCGTTCCCCCAAACCCCTTCCCCCCAACTTGTGACTTGTCTTTCCATTTATATGATAAAATAAAATAAACTTTTCCCCAATCTCAATCATTATCTTTTATTATTATTATTATTATTATTATTATTATTTACATAATTAATAGATAAATAGAAAGAATAATGTATATACAAATGTACAAATGTCGTGCAGTCGTTTTGGTAAAGAGTGAGATCTATTATTAAAAAATTAATTTTTTTCATCTTATATTTATTTATATTTTTTAAAATAATTATACTGCGCTTGCACACGATTGTAAATATCATTTCTCTAAATAAAAGATAGAGGCAAACAATGGTGGTAAGTAAAGCCGAAGTCAAATCTTGATAAAGGGCTGGGCCTTTATAAAGTAATCGCAAGCCCAGAAAGGCCCAACATGTCAAAACTAAGCTTGTAAAGAAGGCCCACAAATGTAACTTAGTAAGTCGTAACCTTAATTTATGGGCCTTCATGTGTGTGTAGTAGGATGCGGGCTAAATCGATGTAAATTGTAATGCTTTCAATCACAATGAGATTTAGGCTGCGTTTAGTTGTAAAATTCAGCTGAATTCAATTGAATTCAATCTAATTTTAATTTTAAACTGAATTTAATATTTAAATATCCAACTCTCAAATTACTAAACTTATCTCAACTCAAAATCTCCTTACACATGGGATCCACAACATTTTTCAACTTTTTATAAAAAGTATTAAACTCATCTTAACATCCAAACATACTTTAAACTCAGTTTAGATAAACTCCACATAAATCTCTCAACTACTCAACTCACTAATATTTATAAAGAGCTTAGCTGAACTCAACATTCAAACACAGCTTAATTTGGATTTAGTTTTTATTGAAATTGAATCTGTTGGATGTGGGACGTGTCTCATAACAAGACACATGAGACGTGTGCGCGTGTGTTTTGCATCCACCGAGTCCATTAATCTCAACCATAGATGGACCCAAATTTGCTCCTTAAAATGGAGTATTGATACATTGTAATTGTGCTTAAGATGAAAGTTTTAAGAGCTCGAGTTTAAACTAAAAAATATGATGTTGATCTCTATTTTTAGTGACTTCTAATCCACACGAGGTATAATCATTTTTATTCACACGTGTAGTGTACATCTAAATAGAGTTTGAGAAGAGAGAGAAGAATTTCGTTATAAATGATTAAAATAAAATAGGATTTAAATAAGTTGGTATTTTTTAATAATGGAACCAGCCAAGTTGCATAATTGGAGTGTCACCCGAGGGGTGAATGAGATTACGAAACGAATGAAATGCTTAATTGGTTTGGGGGAAAGAAAAGGAGGACAAAATCTGGGAGACAGGTGGCCCCAGAGAGCTCAACTGGGCCCGCCCATGGGTCCTCTACCAAAACCCAAATGGAGACCAAACGACTTTTCTTACGGCTGCTCTGTCTCCTATTGTGCACTTATCTTATCAAAAGCTTCTCATCGTATTAAATAAACTTTTGGTCAATTTTAATTAGTCATTACAGAGCCTTTGCTTCCACAACATGACCAAGAAAGCTATATATGCTGCTCCCACCATTTCTTTATTTTGTGAAAGCCAAACGGCTCAATATTGCTATTAATTACTTGAGTTGCTTCCCCCACCTCTCTCTCTCTCTCTCTCTCTCTCTCTCTCTCTCTCTCTCTCTCTCTCTCTCTCTCTCTATATATATATATATATATGTGTGTATGAACGAGTATTTGGATTAAAAAGCTTTTATTTGCTTTTATATGGATGAGTATTTTTTGGAGGCTGTGCCCTTCAATAAAACAAAAGCAAGCGGACAAAAATAAAAGATGGGTCCTTTAAGCAAGGAATAGGAGAAATGGCGCTACTCTATCATACTTGTACTTTTTATTATTATTATTATTATTATTATTATTTAGGAGAGAAGATTTCAAACTCTATACTTCTATTTTAGAGACTGGTATTATGCCAATCAAGCCACGTATCTTTGGCCACACTTGCACATTCTTAAAACAAGATTTTTGTTACTTATATCATGTCAACACATAAACATACCACTTATTATGAAATCCATAAAATTAAAATAGATTAAAACGTATACTATTTATGCTAGCTAGCCTTTTATATAAACAGACTCATAAAAATAAAGATAAATCAATGCAAATTTCTAGTACATGCATTATGGCATTCGTTATATTCACCAACTCAAATATACCAAGGCTCTCCTAGCGGTTAAAAAAACAAAAACAAAAACAAAAACAAAAATTAAAGAACTTGGCCATATTGGAACTGTTTGGATAGACTAATGGTGGCCCATTTCTACAACGTGGGGTTTAAGTTTGACCGGGAAAGATGTACCTCGATCGGCTGCATCATTGAGCAACCACTTGTTTCCAACATCCCACACACTAAGCCTATAATTACAACATGACCATCATCATCCGGTCATGTGTTAAAATTGAGGTCGAGTTGGCAAATATGACTTGATGATTTGCACCACCAGGTTCATCAAACTTTCCAAACCAAGTGTCCAGATCACCCCACGTATCCCCCCACAAAGCAAGCATTCCCAACACTACCACCTTTTACTTCATTTGAGCCTCAGATGATGCCTTCATCTATAAAACCATGCTCACCCATGCAGACCAAACCCTCAAAGTACTCCATGGAGAATCGCCGGAAAAGAAGTATCTCCGGTGAAAGGTTCTCGTTTCCGAGCACTCCTGGGGCTGAAGACCAAGACTCCGACTTCGAGTTTGGTTCTGTTACACCGGACTCGCCCTCTACCGATCCCTTCAAAAACTCTCCTGCTGACTATTTGTTCTTCAATGGCCGGCTCTTACCACATGCTTTTCCTATTCAATCAGCAGCCAATATCATCATCGACAGCTCTCGTGCAACGAGCCGAACGAGCAGCATTAGCAGCAAGGACTCGCTGAGGTCGTCGAGAAGTAATAGCACGAATAGCAGCAGCAGTAGTCCAAGGACAAGCGCGAGTGATAATTCTGAGAGAAGATTGTTGTATCAGAACAAAGTTGCATCCAAAGCAAGTACTTTGGTTAGAGATCATAATGGATACCAAGCTGGCAATAAAGCTCTTTCATCTCAAGTATATGGCCGGTCTTCTCAAAGGTGGCAATATATTACAGTGCCTGTACCCATTTTGACTCGCGAGCCTTCGCGTAGAAAGAAAATGGAGATGGTGGGGAAGAAATTAAGAACAAAGAAACAAGCCGAGGAGAGGAAAGGAGCAAGCTTGTGGCTTTTCGCGAGATTCTTCTGGTGGATCGTCTCGGCCTGCAAACAATGCCATGCAATGGAACCGTCGAGGAAAGATCATGTGTTACAAGGAAATATGGAGTTAGAATAACTTACCCATTTCAAGCTTGTCTTGTAATTAGTTTGGTTTTTAGTATCATGTCGCTAGGCATAGTGATTTGGTTTGCTTGGTTTTGAAACTGATGTGAGAAACAAAAGTACTTCCGAGATCCGAGAGGAGATTGGACGTCATTAATTGGCGTGTTAATGATTTTTGTTTTAGTTTTTTACATCATTATTAAAATCACTAAGTACCCAAGAGCATCTGTAAAGGGTTGCAAACTAACGTGATTGCTGTAACTGCGGTTGCTTTGGAGGAAGATGATTGTGGTATGTATCAGAACAAAGTTGCATCCAAAGCAAGTACTTTGGTTAGAGATCATAATGGATACCAAGCTGGCAATAAAGCTCTTTCATCTCAAGTATATGGCCGGTCTTCTCAAAGGTGGCAATATATTACAGTGCCTGTACCCATTTTGACTCGCGAGCCTTCGCGTAGAAAGAAAATGGAGATGGTGGGGAAGAAATTAAGAACAAAGAAACAAGCCGAGGAGAGGAAAGGAGCAAGCTTGTGGCTTTTCGCGAGATTCTTCTGGTGGATCGTCTCGGCCTGCAAACAATGCCATGCAATGGAACCGTCGAGGAAAGATCATGTGTTACAAGGAAATATGGAGTTAGAATAACTTACCCATTTCAAGCTTGTCTTGTAATTAGTTTGGTTTTTAGTATCATGTCGCTAGGCATAGTGATTTGGTTTGCTTGGTTTTGAAACTGATGTGAGAAACAAAAGTACTTCCGAGATCCGAGAGGAGATTGGACGTCATTAATTGGCGTGTTAATGATTTTTGTTTTAGTTTTTTACATCATTATTAAAATCACTAAGTACCCAAGAGCATCTGTAAAGGGTTGCAAACTAACGTGATTGCTGTAACTGCGGTTGCTTTGGAGGAAGATGATTGTGGTATGTCGGGTTTTTCTTTTACAAAAGCAGAAGTGCGCAATTGTTTTATCCTTTTTGTCTACCTCATTCTCTTCCTTTCCTCTAGATCTATTTGAACTTAGCACATGTATAAGCAAAGTATCAGCTTTTGAACTTTAATTCTAACCAATTAACAAGGAAGCTAGCTAGAACTTTTCCTCATTGTGTTTACAAATAGAGCATGCATGCATGGTTAATTATAAGTGTTAATTGCAAAATGCACTTCATAATACTACGTAGCGAGTAAAAGCTAAGCCACATAAAAGGGTACGCAATTCTTTCGACAAGTAACAGTCTATATAGTTTTATAAATTTGTGCATACTGTTGCTCATGTTTTGAAACCAAGATTTTTAGACAATTCTTTGTATTAATTTGGTAATAAAGAGTTGTACATATACAAAACCTCTTCCTTCTTTTTCATCCCCTTCAAATGAATTAACCACTGGGACTGGTTTCAATTATGCCAAGATGACCATGGCTGGCATGCATGCATGCAAGCCTCAATTAGTTGTAGGGAATTACCTGATAATAAAAACTTTTTAGAGGTCAGCTTCCAATATTTCGATATTCCCTATGCCGGAATATCAATTTAGTTGTTTCCATTGAATCATGCACTACATATATGTGTGTGTGTGATGATCATGACTGGGAATGATCAATCATTTAGTGAGGAATTGGAAAAGCCTAGGCCCGATCAATATAATATGATTGCTCGAATGATTCTTTGGAAGTTGGAACTGTGTATGTACACTTTGGGCAGCTCACAGCGAGAGATCAGCGAGTTTCCAGAATGCCATGCAAGCCTGCATGCCTTAGTGTTGTAGTATGTGGCTCATATTAGGACTGTATAAGAAACCGGCAAACCGATCAAGACCGACTCAAACCGACTGCCGGAGCTTGGAATCGGCCGAAACTAACACGAATCGGTCGGCCGGCGGTACAATTTCTTCAAAACTGATGTGGGTCGGTTCGGCAATGGTTTGACCTGTGTTAAACAGATGAATCGGCCAACCCCATACATATATATATATATATATTTTAAATTATATTTATCTAAAACGACGTCGTTTCACTTAAATGAGTGAAACAGCTTTAGGGTCTATAGTTTAAAAATAAATAAATAAATGAAACGACATCGCTTTGCCTAAGCCAAATAGTGTTGTTTCATCCTAGGGTTTAAACACCCTGTGATTCCCTCTTCTTCTTCTCGACTTCATTCACTTTGCAATTCGCACTGTGCAACCTCCACTCTCCAGCCTTCCACCTCCAGCTTTCCCTCTCCAGCCTCCACCTCCACCTCCAGTTCCAGCCTCTGGCAAACGGCACAACCCCGGTATTTATAATCTCACTCCAATTTCATCCCTTTCACGGAGTCCACCGCGTCTTAAAATAAACCCCCACGGCCCATAGAGTCCACTGCACAACGGTTTTTTTTTTTAGGTATGATTTTCAGTTTTTGTAACTTTGTTCTCACTTGAAAGTTGAGTCTCTTCACAATTAGATGTTTATCTTCTCACTTGGCAGAGTCCGCCGCAAACCGATAAACCGACCGTGAACCAGCCGGCAACTGGTCCAGCCGGTTTTACCCCTTTACACGGTCGGTTTCAATCAATTTTTCCTCCCAAAAAGAGGTGTTCAGTCGGTTTCGATTTTTCCACAAAACCAAACCGAGGTATACTAGGTTTTCAACCCTAGCTCATATTGAGTGGAACACATATACAAAGAAAGCAGGCTGATGCCAAGAGTGAAGCAGAGTGGAGTGAGGGGAGCATACTAAGCGGTACGGTACAGGGGTATCATTGGAATTTTCTAATACCTCTGTACGGCTAGAGTTAGTATAAATACATATTATGTAACTCTACTTTGACAGTTAGTGAAAATTCAGTTCTCGCTCCTATTGATGTTAGTATACTGCCAAACTACGTTAAATCTATATATTTTTCTTATTTTCTCTTGTTTTGTACTCTTCTTCATAATTACCGCGCGTAACTAAACAATTTAGCCAATGGAATATATACCAAAACTACTTGACAATCAACAGGTATACTCATCTAAGAGTTTCAACCTTCAACCTTTCCTTAGCTGATGTAAAACATTTGACATCAAATAGAGGAGCTGCCTACTGATAATTGATGTTACCGATAATTTAAAAATTGCTGACAACCTTGGGAATGAGAGAATATTTCCAGTGATGGAGAACCCAAAAATACATTTACGTGCTTTTGTGCATGTGATAATACGAATGCGAGATCTGACTTTGATATTGGCACACCAAACTCCTTAACAACACTTACATAATTTTTTTATTATAAAAATAAATAAAAAAATACCTTACATTTAATATTGGTATACAATTTGGTGCACAAAATCGTTTGCAATAAAATTTTTCTTAAATTAAAAGATTTGCTAGGTACAGGCGGTAGAATAAGATTTCAATCTCGAATTGACTTAGTTAGCCAAGGTTTACAGTATTTTTGAATGCAAATCATCATGCTAGCTATGCCTTTTATGGAAGTTTGAAGTAATTGCCATTGAACTGTGAAGTCATACATGGTGTATCTTATATGACTGTAGGACTACTCTGCCGCTCAACTCTTACCGTTGGGCGTACCTAGTGATTTTTTTTTCTTTCTTTTTTCACATTTTTTTAATACATTTAAATATTTTTAGAAAATAAAAAAAATACATCAATATACTTAAAATCACTTTCTTAATCACTAAATAAAAAATAATTTTTTTTTTTTTATCAGCTATCAAATAGAGTGGTCAAATTGGGAAGGCTAACTAGTTTTATTCATCTTTTATCGGCACCCTTTCTGTGCGTGGACGCTACTAGCACATGATACGGATCAAGAAAAGGACTCAAGGGGGGGATGCGCTTCAGACGTGGGATTCCATATCCACTTGAAGAAAGCGTTTCAGCATATGCATGCACGGTAAGCATGTTTACCCAAGGCTACTAGATGCTACATCCACAGGAAAGCAGGGCAGGTTTAATCCAATCCTGGCAGGGGCAGGTCGTATTCCTGGGATTTAATCGCTGATCATGGAATGGAGTTACTCGAGAAATGTGAATACGGAATCGATGTTCTTGATCGACTATATATGGCCCTTGATTCGGAGATGGTTTTAACATTTAATTAGCCCAGAAAAAGATAGCTTTCGTCCTGGAAATTGACTATTGAGCTAAACAGGGCAAGTTACTAGTACTGTATTCTTTTGAATCTTTGCAGTATTCAGAGAATTTCAAGGAAAATTTATGTTCCGATGAACTGCAACAAAAGATCATAAGTAGTCATAGTAATGGAAAAAAGGAACACAGAATATAAAGAGAATAAAAACGTACAGGCACGAGAACATGAGCAGCAAAGGAACACAAAAGCTAAAATGTCATCGTTTTTCCCTCTAATACAAGTCTTTTCAATTCACTCCAAGAAGGTCTCCATGACATCTGAGTACATGCCCCCTTCAGGATTCCTATACTCCACAGGTTGGTGTTGCTGGTGATCAATAGAAGTTGAAGAAGAGGATGAAGCCATTCTAGCCGGCAATGTAAAGCTCCTCTTGAATTTGTTTTCCATCTTTCTTGCACTCTCCGGATGGCTGTCCAAGCTCAAGAACTCATTGGGGTTTGCTCCACTACCATTATGCATATTTAAGGCATCTGAATTCGGGTTTGAATTCTTTCCTTCAAGGATGAGAGGGTGGTGATTGTGGTCGGGCTTGTTTCCTAAGCTGTCCGGGTTAAACAACAGCTTGGCATCATCAGTACGTCCAGTGAGAGCATTGAAGAAAGACAGCCCGTTTGGCCACTTGATGTCGTTTTCGTGCTCTCCCACCATATCTTCCATACGGGTTTCAGATGAATGAGGTAGAAGAAACATGTGGGTCTCATCTTTGGCTTGTGGAAATCCAAGTCTGGCCGAGTTTGGAAAATTGGGTGAAGAAAGCATAGAAGTTGCAGACGGAAGTGGCCTTTGGCCCCAGTTGAAGAGCGGAGTAGGAGGTCGGATTGGAAGGGGTGATTGCTTTGAAGGTAGTGAGGAAGAAGAGGAAGGGTTCCCGTTTGAAGAAAAGAGCTGGGAGAGGTAGAACCCAGACTGATAGCCTAGAGATTCAAAGGTATGCCTCATTCTTAGCACGAAATGGAGATCTTCAGGTATCTGTTATTAGACGTTTATCTCTCAGTTTGATCAAACATATGTAAAACTGATCATTTATTTAGTCCAAAAAATTACTGTTTGAAAATCAACCAAACGTATAATCGTAGCTTCTGAATGAGAAGAAAAAAAAAAAAAAACTCACAATCTTGCAAGAACCCAACTGTAGAAGGCCATGGCCAGCTTGAATGACAGCTATTGTCTGATCATGGAGTTGAATCAAGGAGCACAAAAGTCTTAAGTCATTGGAAAAAAAAAACCAAAAAGAGAGGGAAAAAAAAAAACAGTAAGACTGGAAACAGTGAAATAACAGTTTCTTTTCTGACCTGAATTCCTGACTCGAATTGATCAGTCCATTCAGGAGGAAGCTGCATTAAATGGCACCAAAAATAGGAAGGTTACTGTCAATCATTAAGATGGTACCATCCAACCAATAGTAGACCAGAACATAAAAAAAAAATTAATTTATCTGAAACTTAATCTAGAATTGGACGAAGAAGAAAAAATAATGGGTGTTTTTTTGTGCGTTGAGTTCCCATACAGCATCAAAAGAACTCTGCCAGTAGTTGGAGATATTTGGTTCGCATTCAGTTGGTTCTTTGAAGACCCATTTATGACACTTATCAGATGCAACTTTCCCCATCAACCTGTTGGAATCAAAATCACCCAATCAGGCCCCCCATATGATAAGAAGACTCTTCACCTTTTACATCTCTCTACTTTCCATGTTACCTCAAGATTTTGGTTAAGAGACTCAGAGAGAGACAGAAGAGAGAGAGGGGGAGAGAGGATCGAAACCACAACACACAAAAACACCTACCCAGTACCCACCCTTCTCCATAATTATATAACTGAATGGACATCTTGCTGAAGGATCTTCTGACAGGATCTTCGCCACCATCAATCTCTTCCAAACAATCGCCAACTCTTCCTCGACAAAACCCATCTTCCCACATCAACATTCTTCACACAAAAATTACATCCAGTTGAAATTACTGAAGAACATATCGTGCAAATGAAAACTTACTAAATAACTATCAATAATCATCAATCACAAAAACTAAAATACAAACAAAATAAACATCTTCCAATTTCACTCTTTTTTCCACTCTTTTCTTGCAAGGAAGACGGTAATGCTCTGCCTCTTCGCTGAGCAAAGGAAACAAAGAATGCAAATTATACCGCTAAGCTGAACATAGTGTTTGAAAATACTACTCTGTTTACTAAATCCTCTGCTTTCTCAGCAACCAAACTGAGAGGTGAAGGCAAACCATACTTACAGGCTACCGTTGTCGTCTCCGACCTTGCACCCATTACCCCCTCTGACTCTTCTGCAATAAAAAGAAGAGAGACCGATTTTAAGGAAGCAGTTCAGATAAAAGCATAATACAGAGAGACAGAGACGGAGACAGAGAAAGACACACGGGCGAGGACGGATGGTCCAGAAGACAGAGTAAGTCCAGTCTGAGTTGAGGCAGACGCTTCTGAGGGCCTCATGAAGAGCCATCATCCCAACAGCTTCTTTGCTCCTATCTGATGCTCCTGAGCCCACCATCTCTCTCTCTCTCTCTCTCTCTCTCTAGTATATATGACTTTTCTTTTTTCCTCTTTCACTTGCACACACTTGGACCCTTTTGAGTTCCCCTTTCAACCTCAGAAACACCGCTACTTCTAACTGAACTCAATTTTTATCTTCTTTTGCAACTCTGCGACGCTTAACCACCATATATAATATCCTTTCATCTCTCTCTGCTGTGTTTGTTTTTGGCTGGCTTCCCCCACCTCCCCTCCCTCGTCCCTCCCTCTTCTCTCTCTACTATTCCTTTTCGTTTGTCCCGAGTAAACAGGTTTGCCGATCTTGACAGAGGAAGGTAAAGAGTGAAGAGTATAAGATAAAGAGGGAGGGATGAATGTTATTACTAGTAATTAATTAAACCATGAAAATACTGTGGGGACAGCTTGTATCCGCTTTCTGTCTCTTGCAAAGCACTACAGTGGAAGTGAGGGCAGAATAAAATAATAAATAAAAAAACAAAAAATAAAGGCTGTTGTTTATGATAACCCAAAATCACGTTTCTGCCCTTTTTCTCACTTCAGCAGCTGGGAGCAGTGTTAGGTTTTGGTACTTGGGGTTTCTCTGACTAGATTCTTCTGTATCGTGCATTGTATAAAGCTTGTTGGGACGAAGAAGAGGAGGTCAAGCCCCTGAGTTCCTCCACAGTCAGTTTGGTAGAGTAGGCTACTCACTGTTTTAGTTTCAAAAGCACTTTTTTCAAAAGTTGTGTTTATATTTATTATTTGTTTTGGATCCATTGCTATTTTAGAAATTTTTTAATTATAAATAGATTACGTAAAAGTAATTATACGAATTAACATAATTTTATGTATTTTATCATATTATAAAATTATTTTTATTATAAAGTAGATCTAAAAGACTACATAAAGTCGTGTCATTTTATAGAATTACTTTTGTATAATCTTTTTTGAAATAACTTTGGATATAAACTTTAGACAACGTAAGTTTTTTATTAAAAAAATAGATCGCAATAAAAATGATTATTTTATAATTTTTATGATAGAATTTATCCTTTTATAAAAAAATTTCACGATACGAACAATGACTCACAATTCCTTCTAATTACAATCCCGTTTGCGGCTGAATTAAAGCTTGGGTAGATGAAGTTGGTTCCACATGCTTCTTTTAATGAAAACGATATCCATGATAACGACATAGTTACACTTTCAAAACAAAATAAAGATACTTCATGAACTGCTAATTATTAAAAAAAACAACATACTCCTACAAATTTTACAAATTCAACTCCAATCCCAGATGATACAACCTATTTGTGTCACAATGGATATATATACTCCTTCCTAGCGCGAACCCAGCAAAGCCATGAACTTCTCATTACTAGTTTGAACGATATATATTTATAAGAGTAATGCTAGATATAGTCGTAGAGTATGTAAATACTGTACATTTTTCTTAAAGAAATTGCACGTTTGCATATTTTACGACTGTAAATATCATTTTTCATTTCCACAAGTATAACGCGCAGGACTTTAGATTTAAGATCATTTCCTGTTTTGTTTTGTGTTGTGTAGTAAACATGGAGATTGCCAAATTACAAACCCTAATATTTTTTCTAATAGCTTGAACAGATCAAGGATAAGAAAGACAATTGGCAAGGCACGTACAGAATCTTTACCAGTCAAAAGAGGTAGGGTGGGATTCTGATCTTTAGATTTGGATTAATATTTTAAAGGAATATGATAATGTTATTATGTCAGTTTTGTAAGGACGAACTTAAGGGTAATCATCATAATTTTCGTACCAGTTTTAGTAAAAAAAATAGAAAAGGAATAACCATATGAGCACTCTTCCTTTTAACCTATCTTCGTAATTAAGTCAAACAGAAAACCAAAATTGTCCTACTTTTTATTTATACATGCATCTAGGTCAAGTCATCTATATATGAACAGTTTCTTTTTATGGCATGCTCCTTCAACATTCTCATCCTCTACAAATTTCACCTTCATCTTTTAAATTCATTGTGTTCATGTGTACTTAATAATTTCAAACCTACAAAAATCATAATATTTCATCATTTCCTTGCGTTACTGTTCAACACAAAAATAAAAAATTATAACTTCTTAATCTTTTTTTAAAATATTTTTTATATTTTGATCGAAAATGGCTTTAAAAGTTTTTTATAATACATCCCGACTAAAGAATATAATAACTTATTACTATGAACTCAACTCCATCTAAGAATAGCTAGTTTGAGTACTGAGAATATTTCAGAATACATCACTATTATTTATTATTTTTTTATTTTTTTTACTATTATTCACAGAATATTTACAAATATCTCACTACCTAAACGCAATCTTAATTACAAACATTTTTCTCACTTGAAGAGAGAATTACCACCCAAAACTCAGTTTGTGTTTTTAACTCAAATAAAAGGATGAAAAATGTAAGAAAGCACAAATATTTTGAACTTGACAAGGAATAATTCATGATATGTGTGTACAAAACTGTCTTTTCACCGACAAGGGCGGCTGTCGTAGTCAAAATCCAAATTGAGTGCTCTAATCATTTAGCCATTTATTAAAAAGTATTATCAACAGCAAAGGTTAAAAATAAAATAAAACCAGTAAGATTTAAGGTATCACGTGCGCACGTGCTATGGCAGTGAGTCGGTGCATCGTTTCTCTTAAAGAAAGCGAACCGCACGAATTGCGGGGCACTGCGTCCCCTACATGCGACACCTCCTGCCCTAGCGAGCACACGCTTCTATTTCACGCGCATATATCGCACGGTTGTAAGTTTTCCGGATTGGGATTAAACTCCGGTTCTCCGTTCTATGCATTAGGCGATGGCGCGTTGATCGCAAAGCGCGTGGGAGAGATTGCTGTGAAAAGTACCCTCTACCGCATTGACCGGCCCGGCCCTCGCTCCGAACCCAAGACCGTATCTTTTGTGGGCTCCACTTCCAACATCCTCCCCTAACTCTTGACCTAGCCCACTTACCAATCCACTGCAGCAAAGGTAAATATATCGGGCAAATTATACAGTAAATTTTAGAGTTTGACTTTTATTTTCAATTTTCAATTTTCAATTTTAATATTACTAAATTATAAAGTATATTTGAAATATAGATGGGGTGATACTCTAGCTTATAATAGGAATGAATTTATTGATTTGTCATTAATACAATGAAAATCTATTTTAATATTTGTTTGACACCACAATTATTCTCATATATTTCCTGTCCAAATATCACCAAATATAAAATATTTTTAAATGTTAAATTTTTAAATTTTTTATCTAATTATTACAACTTTTTCAAATTCTTAAATAAAACACAAAACTTTACAATTTTTCAAATTTTAAAATAAAAATAATATGAAAAAATTATATTCAAATAATTTTTAATTTTAAAATATTTTTATTTAATTTTTTCTATCTTCTTTTTCAAAACTAGATAAAATATCTTAACTCAAACAGTCAAACTTTTATTACTATTTACAGATATATTGAGATATTTTAACTATCCAAACGGGGGTTAAATATCTTTATATTCTTTGAATATCACGGGATCTGTTGATTTGTGATTTGTGTGGTGATTTTATGATGAATTTGTTGTGAGGATGCAGATAGGGACGTAAGAAGAAGTGATAATTTTGCTGTGAGATAGAGAGGGACGTGGGGGGAGGAAGAAAACGTAACATAAGTTATTGTTCATCTTAATGTTCATCGGGCGATAAATACTTTTAAATATAAGTAGACATATACCTTCATTTTCATTTCCCGATCAATTGGGTATCTGTCAGGTTCCGTACCTTACTGAAATAAATATAACGATATATGCTTACAGGGAAATGCTTTTTGAACGATGAATTGGACCAATGATTTGTATCAATTATCTTTTTCTTTTTAATTTTTTTAATAATGAAGGAAGTAAATATTATTGAATTTTTGTATTTTTTAAAAATATATTTAAAGATGTTAAAAAAATATTTAAAATAATAAAAAATTGCAATGATCGGTTAGACCTCGTTTGGTTATACAAATAAAATGATATGATATGAGATGAGATGAGATAAAAATTAAAAATTGAATAAAATATTATTAGAATATATTTTTTCAATATTATTTTTATTTTGAGATTTGAAAAAATTAAATTATTTATTATATTTTGTGTGAGAGTTTGAGAAAGTTGTAATGATTATATGAGATAAAATGAGATGAGATAATTTGTAAACAAGCATAGTAGTTTACTAGTATTTCAAAAATATCAAAAATTCTATGTGCGAGTTATTTTTGCATACTCTTTATGCACTCCATTAATAATATGATTGATTATATTATTTTTTAATATAAAATAACTATTTTGACTAATCATATCAGCAGAGTAATAAAAAATATACAAAAGTGATTATGAAGGAAACTTTTCAATATTTTCTAATCTGAAATGCACCGGACAGGCCATCTCCCAATTTCTCTCCAGCGTGCCGCAGTACCATTAATCATGATCAAGCCTGGCCTCTATCTTTCATGGTTGCTTTAAGTACATTGAAACAAGTCTAGCATAGGAGTGAATTCATACACTGATGATGAATTTGTTATATGTAAAGCTTTTTTATTAAAACAACTTTACTGTGAAATTACTCATTTTTCTAAAGCTTAAATCGGTGGGATATGTAAATTTAATTATTTGTATTATATTTTTAACATTTATTTCTCGTGTGTGGGTTATACTCTCCTTTAATGAGTGGGCTCATCACATAAAATAGGTAGAGTGTAGAGTTAGAGTTCAAACTGAGAACCTCTACTCTAATACTATATAAAATCATTACTTGTCCTAAAAATTTAAATTGATGTAAATATGTGAATTTAATTATTTGTATTATATTCTTACCATTTCTTCCTCACATGTGGGCAATAAATCATCTTAATGAATAGACTCATCAAGTAAATATTAAATTAAATAAGATAAAGTATAGAGTTATAGTTCGAATTTAAGACGTTTGCTTTAATATAATGTAAAATTATCTATTATTCCAAAAAGTTAAGGCAAATAAGAAGAAATAGATATAATTATTTGTATTTTATTATTTTTAGGTAACGTACGCGCGTACACAGTGAGAGCAAATGTAACTTGAGAAAAAACTTCATGAAGGGAGTATGTATGCATGCATGTGATCTAATGTATCACTGTTCATATATCCAGGTTAGATTTTTTCCTGGCCCGGATATGTGCATGTATGCATGCATGTGATCTAATGTGATTAATTTCAACAGACACGATGACACGTACATGCAGTACTTGCTAGGCGGCGTTGCATGCATGCTTTAAACCTTGTTCATGACGTGAAAATGGAGAAATTGTATGAGAAAGCATATGCATGCATGCATGCCCAGCTAGTTAGCGCACTAGCTAGGATGAATACATCATGATGCCTTGCTTCCTCGATCCAAATTAGTACTTGAGAAAAGTCCAAGACGGACGATTTGAATGTTTCTTAATTGACTAACTCTCAAAAAAAAAAAAAATATATATATATATACTAGAAAAATAGACTTTTAGAACTATTTGTTTGCGACAAAATGATTATTTATAATTAAAATAGATTTATTTTAATTGTAAATAGTCATTTCGTTAGAATTAACTAATCACAAATGAACAATTTTTTTTATAGTGATATATATATATATATATACACGTACATATTTTGGATTTTGCTAGCTTGATCTTGATCTCATCATGGTGACGAGGCCCCACTTCCCGTTTTTGACTCCATAGAAAGTTTCTATTAGAAACATTAATCAATAGTGTTGAAGACTTTTCTCAACTCTCAAGTACCTTGGAGGCCGAAACACTTCTCCTGCCAATTCTCCTCTTTCATAACAATACTAGTCTTCCTGTTAGGGCTCCGTTGGAATTTTTATTTTTATTTTTTTTATTTCGTAATTAAGTAAATATTTTTTAAAAATGTTGTGAATTTTTTTTTTTTAAATATTAAAAAAATATATGTACAAAAGAGAAAAAAAAACATAAAATATACTAATGGGAGCTCTAGCGGTGGCTAGCGTTACAAGTCATGAAAATTGTCATGTAAAGCTAGCTTAGCTAGCCAGCAGTACTGCTGCATGCATGCCTACTACTTCAGGATGTTGAAATATTTTAAATACACGACATGTGCATGCATGCATATGCATTACATGTTTTCAATATGCATTACATTTTTCTTTCAATATATAGAGAGCTCATGAAACATGGAGGGCAAAAGCAAATTAATGTAACTTCCTAAATTAATACATGGCTTGTCAATGCATGGCAGCATGGCCTCGTGATCATATTGTTTGCGGTTGTAATTGACATTGTGTCGGCAGTCGGCAAAATGTCCTTGTTTCTTTTATGGCTGAGATATGGAAATTTGTCTTTGACATAATAATATTAATTAATTGTCCCACACAAACACACACGTGTATATATATATATATATATTGTATAGTGTATACAGATAACATAGACATAAAAAAATTATATAAAAATAAACTCATAAATTAATATGATTTTATATAATTCGTTAGATTTATTTTATGATAAAAATAATTTTATAATTTAACGCACCACATCAAACTACGTCATTTTATAAGTTTACTCTTACGCAATCTATTTGTAACTAAATTATGTATATGACACAAGTGATCACTTTATTTTTCCAACCTAAACGGGTTTGATATATAGATCAAGTCAATGGAAATTGTGATATTAAAATACGTATATTTAATATTTGTTTCCCAAAAAAAGTGGTTTAATGGCAAAATTGATATATATTTTTTTCTATTTTTTTGTCTTCCACTTTTTCTGTGTGGTGGGTGGAAGGGAAGGGGTGCTAGAGATATGTTGTTACATACTTGCTGTAAAGAAGCAGATTAGTGATTGCTAGTAAAGGCTGTTTATGGGATGCAGCATGCTTGTATTATTCGAACCTAGCCTGAATTGTTGGGACTTATGGAGAGTTTGGTGTTCAGAGGCAGCATGCTTGTATTTTCAGAGGAACTAGAACTGCGCGAGTGAATCTCCCTCGATCTTTGGTTTGAACGAAACTGCAAAAACCGAAAAATGCGAATCTCGGTTTTTGCTTTCAGCCGCTTGAGTTTAATCTCCCTCTCTTCTGTGTTTTCCTTTTATTTTTATTTTTTGTTTTTTTAATGTTGACGTGGAACGCGCCACGTTAGTGGAGTATACAGTAATTTTGCAGTAAGTAGTAAAACTTTTTTTTTTTTTTTAGCCTTGTTAGGTATAAGCGGTTTGGTGTAACCGATTATGATATGATTTTTTTTATTGAAAAAAAAAACAAAAACAATTTTGAGAGAACAAAATATCTTATGTCTCATGAAAATCATTTTCATCTTTAATTCGTACAATTTCATTAAATGTATGTCTTGCATGTCCATATTAGTGTGCGGTTTGGTGTGTGAACTAGCTTGCAAGATGACTTTTCTTTTTTCTTTTATATGCTTTTCAGTAGACCTAGACGGTAGGGATGGGTAGCGAGACCACACCCCCGCCCCGCCTCCGTATGGCAAGGCGGCTTATCCCGTCTACCAGATGTTGGGGGCGGGTGGCCCTGCTCGCATCTGGCACCCAAGTCATGGACGGGGGCGGGATAGGGGTTACCCCCGCCCCGCAAATCTCCTGCCCTATATAATTATATATATATAAGTATTTATGTGTATATATATTATTTTAAAAAAAACCCAGACATGAAATGACGTCAAAGAGGAGGGTGGTGATCAGCCTAGATTTAGTAATCGTGGGGCTTCAATTTCATTTTCTATTTTTTTTATTTTAATTTATTTATTTTTATTTAATCGGTATTCATTTCAAATTTAATTGTTATAGTGATACATGAGACGGCGTCTACAACTACCTCCGATAAAGTATAACTTTGTGTGTATTGGACTCATCATTGCCATGATTTACACAATTTGTCCCTTAATTATTTTTTGCATTTATAATTTTATATAATATTTTAGTATCTAATTATTTTGCTTGTATGTTTTTTAGCTTTTATATTTTCAATATACATATGTCGAATCCTAATGATCAATCTATGCTCATCTGCCTCATCTTCATCTCAAATTCTAATGGTCCAATCTCAATCTCATCTTGATTAGTACTTTTAATATTTTGTATTTTAAATTTTTGTTTCATCTTTATAACTTTATAATTCTAATTGGTTTTATTTTTAACTTATTAATATTTCAGGTTTTATAACTTATTAACTTTTATGATTTTGATTTTCAGTCTCACAGCAGTCGACACAACTCACCACTCAGTGAACTCATGCCACGGAGCAACCCCAAATTGATCGAATTGAAATGTTATGATTTTGTTAATTTATAATTAATTGCAATGTTACTACAATAGTTAATAGTACAATTTGTAATATTTACTATTTTTATATGAGTTTGTAATATTGTAATAGTTTATTAGTTATCTTAATTTGTATAATTGTAAATTGTAATAGCTTAGTGTTAGTGATGATTATTACTTAATTAGTTAATACTTAATAATATTAGTTGAAACTTAGTATATAGTTAACAGTTATATCTATATATTTTATTTTAATTAGTTAATACTTAATGGTATTAGTTGAAACTTAGTATATAGTTAATAGTTCTATCTATATATTTTATTTTTTGTTTTCATTTTTAAAATATGTTTATTTATTTTAGTTAAATTCTGGGCCCAAAAAATAGATTTTGGGGCATTTGGGATCCAAATAATTGAACTGGGCCGAAGGCTCAGTAGGGGGGACGGATGAAGGTCCACCTCCACACCCTAGGTAGCAAACAGGGTATCCCGCCCCCGTATGGACAGGGGGCGGGGTACGGGAAAAAATTTCCCACCCCTGCCCATGCGAGGGAGGGCCTGGGGGGCCGGTGGCCCTGCCCCGTAGGGGGCGAGTAGCACCCTTATTGGGCGGGGGGCTTGGCCTACTAACCCAATTGCTTAAGTTCCTTTCAAACCAAACATGTTTAATGTCATTGATTTTATGCTTGATTTAATCTGTACAATATCTTCATTAATTTATAAAGTTTATTTTCCAATACATGCATAGTAACTCATTATTATTATTCCATATTTATCTCTTCGTTAATCTGTACAATAACTTGATTAATTTGTACAGTTTCTTTTCTCATACACGTATGATAAATCATTATTGTTGTTCCATATATACCATAAATGTAATCTTAACACTTTCTTGGCATTGCATTTTGATGTGCTTATAAGTCAAAGAGAGCAACTTCTATCAAGATGTGGTGTGAAATAGGGGTTGCAAATTATGTTTTCGGATCGTGTTTGTATTGTATCAAGTTATGAATATTCGACTATATAGGTCAACCTGAACCCAACCTGTTAAGTTAAACGTGTCAAACTTCTAAATCCTAACCCAACCTATTTTAGATAATGGGTCGTGACTCGTGTGGTGTCGTGTTGTGTCACCCGTTTTAACCCGTTTAATAATTAATTAGAAATAAGTTAACACGACACAATTCATTTACACCCGCCTGTTTCATGAACTAAAACGCATAATACATTTGACATGATTAACATAATTTCATATGAAATTTAAAATCTATATTTATTAATAGCCATAATATCTTAAAAAATATATATCAATATTTTTCAAATTTAAACATATAATAAAACCAATATTACAAACCATACAATAACAATTATGAGCATAGGCATAGGTCTAAAATTATAATCCCAACAATAAAAATATAAGCATACTGAGAAATATCAATATTACAACTTACCAAATAAATCATGTCTTAACGGGTCAACCCGTTTTGACCCGAACTCGTTAACATCAAAATAAAAACTCACTAATTTCTTGTTGTATTTCGTGTTAGGTTCACGGGTCGTGTCACATATTGTCACTCATAGTGTTAAACTTTCCAATCTCAAGTCACCATTTAAATTTTACTAATCAATAAAAATACACCACACGGAATTATTTTTCACATTCTAAAATTTTTAAAAGCCTAAAACAAAAATCCTAATATCTAATGAAAAATAAATATTTTTTTATGACAATAATTTTTATGATAGCTAATATAATAAATATTCACATCGTTTGGTGTAACGATAAAAAGAAGAAGATTGAAAATAGATTTTCTCAAATAAATATACGAAAGTTATTTTTGCACTGCAGGCTTGTTTATAAAGGCCCAGCTCAGCCCAGCCCTAAATTACAACATTTGATTAAAAAATCTATTTTGGTTTCCAATTATTACGTAGAGAACGAAAACAAAGCTCCGTTAAACAAAGGTACAACAGTTCCTCTCGATCCCTTTGGAGCTCCCAAAGTCTCTTTTGCTCTCACTCCCTGCAACGACACCCAGGTTAGCTTTGAAGTTTAAACCCAATTACGTCGAGATTTTAAGAATCCAAAGCCTGAAGGCACGCGTGTGTTATCGTTTCGCTTTCATTCGATGGAATTTCTCTCCGTCTGTTTTGTCCCCTAAAATTATATTCTGGTGGGCAGTCAGCGTGTCATTATCCCACGTTTCGTAACGAGGATTGGAAAATAATATCTGACCCAAGTGCTTTGCTTTGAGTCCAAGAGCTTCTTTGCATTGTGTTATTTTTTTCAGGTTTTTTTTAAGATATGGGATTTTAGCGCGTGATTTGTGTTTGATCTCGGGGGATGATTGATTTGGTGCTTGCACATGGTGTTTTCAGATTTTGCATTTGAATACAATATTCGGGTTTATTTACCCACTTGGGGTTTTGTGAATTTGGGATAGTGAATTTGTAGTGGGTTTTGAAGAATGTGGGAACGTGGAGGTATTCGGCTCGAGTTTGTGTCTAAGCATTGTTTGGTTTGGTGTTTTGGATTTGTGTAGCGAGTGAGGATACTAAGGATTTCCCTGTGAAGATGACCGATGCTACGGGGTTAGTGGAGGCTGCAGGAACAAGATTTACTTCATTGGAGCTGATTGGTAGAGGATCATTCGGTGATGTTTATAAAGGGTAAGTCCGATTGGTGTCATCTTTCTTCTTAATTACGCTATACTGTTATATACATTTGCTTTCCTGGATAACTTGCAAGTGAACATTTTGTTTTGTGGTTGGTTTTGCAATCCATTTAAGGTTGTGAGAGCCTCATGGTTTTGCTTTTGCAGAATAGTGGTCTTTTGCTGCCCCCTCCCAATTGAGAACAGGATGGAGGGTTAGGACATGAGTTTGATAAGAAAATAGAAAATCTTTTGTAACTCTATACTTTTATTGGTAAAAAAATTCATTTGTAACTTTTAACTTACTTTAAGTGGAATCATGATAATTCTGCATAATATACAATTATTTATATTCGGTGATAATTATATAATTAATTCATGAATACAAGCAATTTATTGGAAATATGTAGAGGTGCATTGCCTAAGTACGTGGATCGTATACAAGAGGATCAATTAAATTCTGCCGCCATATACTCTGAAAAGGAACTTGTTTCTTATTGTGAATGTTCCCAATTAAAATACAAAGAGCCTCAACAGAACCAAATTTTTCTCAAATTTTGGTCCAACCTAGTGAATTAACTCAAAAAGTTAAATTTCCGTGTTTCAATTATCGTATACATTCAGGAACTCGTAATACAAATTTCTTAATCTACATAACTGCATGTACAAACTGTGGCATCGCACTTTGGTTGGGTTATTGACTCACAATATCCATTTCAATCTGTCAGTTGGGTAAAGCTTGTCCATGCAGTTGTGTTGTGTATTAATCACATTGCACAGCATTCCCACGAACAAGTCAATAACGGAATAGGTCCTAATGGATTTAAATAAGGTTAACATCAGACCTTGAACAAATGAAAAGTGAATTTTAAGATGAAGGATGAAAAACTCTAGATGTAATTGTATAAAAAAAACTAAGGAAGAATGTTCTTTGATGGCTTAAATATGGATCCCATATCAACATCTATGTGGTTTCCTTATTAAGGATTGAAAGAAGTGGGAAATATTTATCTTCACATTGTGGTGGGTAATGAGACAAGGAATAGTTTAAAGGTTTCTCATTTATTATTTGCTGATGATACCTTGATTTTTAGTGAGCTTGATTCTGATAATTTACGTGCTTTAAGAGCACTATTGCTGTGTTTTGAAGCTGCTTCGGGGTTAAGAGTTAATTTATCGAAGTCTGAAATTGTTCCCGTGGCTGATGTTCAGAATTTATCAGTTTTCGCTAACTTACTGGGGTGCAGAATCTCGTCATTGCCTTTGAGGTATCTTGGGCTTCCTTTGGGGGCCTCTCTTAAAGCTGTAGACATATGGGATGGGGTGATTCAAAAAATTGAAAGGAGGTTAGCTGGTTGGAAGAGGATCTACTTGTCTAAGGGGGGAAGATTAACTCTTATAAAAAGTACTTTGTCTAACCTGCCCACCTATTTCCTTTCTCTTTTTCCTCTTCCAGCAAGGGTTGAAGAGAATTGGGAGTTTATTTCGGAACTTCTTATGGGGTGGCAAAGGTGAGGAAAAAAAGTTTCATTTGGTTAGTTGGAAGAAGGTTTGTCAACCATTGGATCGTGGTGGTGTGGGGATTAAAGATTTAAGGGTTTTTAATAGAGCTTTACTTGGGAAATGGCTTTGGAGATATCAATTGGAAAGTAAAGCTCTTTGGAAAAATGTGATAGATGTGAAATATGGAAGTTTGTGGGGAGGTTGGTGTTCTAAAGAATCTAGTGGAGCTTACGGGGTGAGTTTATAGAAATTTGTTAGAAAAGGATGGGATTCCTTCTCCAATAATTTCAGATTGAAGGTGGGAGATGGAAAGAGGATACTCTTTTGGCATGATCTGTGGTGTGGGGATACTGCTCTCAAGCTGGAATTTCCTGCCCTTTTCAGAATTGCAAGGGATCAAAATGCAGCTGTTTGTGATTCTTACTGCAGCAGTAATAATAAGGTTGAATGGAATGTTATTTTTAAAAGGGATGTTAATGATTGGGAAGTGGATGAAGTTAAGGCATTGCTGGTTAAACTTTACAGCTCAAAGTTGGTGCTAGAAAGGACAGCATGGTGTGGATTCCTGCTGGAAATGCTAAGTTTTCAGTTTCATCTTATTACAGAATTTTGTCAAGCCATGTAGTTGTGTATTCCCTTGGAAAAGTATTTGGAAAGTGAAAGTTCCTTCCAAGGTTGCTTTTTTCTGTTGGGTGGCTTCTTTGGGCAAAGTGTTGACAACTGATAATCTTAGAAGGTGAGGATTGTTTATTGCTGATTGGTCTGTTATGTGCAAAAGGGATGGAGAATCAATAAATCATCTTTTTCTTCACTGTGAAGTGACAAGATTCTTGTGGAATGAGGCTTTGAGCTGGACAGGTTTACATTGGGTAATGCCCAGAGAAGTGGTGGATTTATTGGTAGGGTGGAAGGGTTTGAAGGGCTGTAAGAAGGCGACGAGTGTTTGGAAGATGATTCCTCCTTGTCTTATTTGGTGCATATGGCTCGAAAGAAATGGGAGATGCTTCGAAGATAAAGAACGCTCTTTGGGAGATCTTAGGGATTTTTTCTTGAGTACTTTGGGTCTTTGGGCTAAAGCTTATGTAATGGTGGATAATTTTCTGAATCTGTTTTAGTTTTCTGGTGTTAGTGTTCTTTTTGTTTCTGGAAGTTGTAGGTATTTCCTTTGTATACATCATGTATACTTGGGCTTATGCCTATTTCTTTGAATAAAAATTATTACTTATAAAAAAAAAATTATCTTCACATATGAGAGAAATTCCTGAATCTTATAAGAGATGTATTAAGGATGTGTGGTTGTATAGTTTTGGGTTGTAGACACGTGCAGGCATGCACTTTTCATATTAGTTCTTCAGCGGGGACTAGTTTGGGTTTTAGGCAAAAATTGTATGATTAATAAGCTGTCTGAGTGCCCACGTTGATGATCAGTATTCCCTCGCTTTCTTCTTGCTGTTTAAGGTGGCGCTTAATCATTGGAGATGCTACAGGAGAATGAATATTATCTTTATTACAAATAGTTTACTAGTCGTGATCCCAGTGTGTACCGACTCCCCCACCCAACAACTGGTCCTTGAACCATGGACCTTTTAACTTTATGATTCATGCACTGCCAACAGATTATTTGGAGGGTCAGCTCCCTGTGTGCTGACTTCTTGGTTGTGATTATGTTTCTAATATGCGATCACACTGTTATCAAATTGGAAAATTCACATTTCTTTTTACTTGAAAGCACTAGGCAATGCTACTTTCATTTGAGTGGTGCACACACGTTTGGCTATGTGGCCCTGTCAGATGCTAGCACATTCCCTTGAATTTGATAAATATACGATGGTAGATTAAAATCATAATTGGTGACTGATCATGATTGCCTCATGTACAGGTTGATATCCACCTAGTAAAATTTAATGCTTATATAAGATAGTCATACAGTTCATCATAATCTAATGAACATTTGCCGCATTTTGCTGATGACCTTGATGCCTTCCTAATTTGCAGGTTTGATAAGGATCTTAACAAAGAAGTAGCGATTAAAGTAATTGACTTGGAAGAGTCGTAAGTAGATAGCTTCCCACACATTTGTTCTTATGGTTTTAGATTCTACTTTCATCATCCGGAGTTGAGGTTTTTTGTGTTTTTCTTTTTTTTTTTTTTTTTTTCTCTTTTGAGGGCTGTTTCTTGTTCTGATATGAACTTTTCAAGCAGCACAAAGTGCAGGAAAAAAGTCCAGGATCATCTGATTCCCATGTCATTTTGCGAATAAAAAAAGCACAATTTCATTACATAGACTCTTAAGTGTTTTAAGCACTTGCCCAAAACAGCAATGATGGTGTTTTAAGCACTTGTTTCTTTTTCAGGTTCCTACAATGTATTTAGGTGTTTTCTTTTGTATACTCCCTGTGGATTTGGGGAATGCCTATTTCATTCTCAGTGGTAAAGTCATTTTTACCTTTAAAAAAATGGCTTGTTTATATCAATTTGGAGGTTGCTCTAAGCCTCTACTTGCCTCACCTGAATCTGCTGTAACGTTATCAAAAGGAAAGAAGCACTATTGGGCTTCCGCATTTCCTTTCTTGTGTAAGAATATCTGGAGATGTTTTTGAAAGATTTTGATCTGACCTATTTAGCTGATTGGATGGTATTTTGTGGTCTTATTACTCATGTCAAGGGCCTTGCCCAATTTTTTATGACATCTATTTTTTTTCTCTGCTTCATTGTTTGCTGCTGATTTTTGGTTGCAAGTGAGCACTTTTTAGCTCACAGCATGCTTCACATTTAATTCTTATTTGACTTGTTTAATGAGCAATGCTTAAAACTACCTTTTCAATTTTCTTCTGCAGAGAGGATGAAATTGAAGACATTCAGAAGGTATTACTTCACAATTTTCTTCTGCCACAAGTTCACGATTCACTCCATTCTTATGACAGGAGGAAATGTCATTTGAGCTACAGCTCATTGGCTCATATCTGCTGTAAATAAACAATTACTTACCTCATCTATCCTTTTTAATGACAGGAAATTTCTGTTTTGTCACAATGTCGATCTCTCTATATTACCGAGTACTATGGTTCCTATCTCCACCAGACTAAACTCTGGATCATAATGGAATACATGGCTGGTGGCTCGGTTGCTGATCTAGTAGGTTACTTTATTGACTTTCATCTACATGTTCATCGCATGAAAGTTTGAAGTTGCTTTCTTTTTAGGATTTGAGTATTGATGAAAGATCTTTATCTCTCTGTCTTGTACATGTTTGTCACAGATGAGAGATCTTTTGGTGTTAGGCTGATGCAAAGGAAAAAATGCATTTTTTTCATGTGTAAACTGCATGTTCATTGCATGAAAGTTTGATACTTGTTTACATGTTCATCAGATCAGTACTGATTAACTAGTGTTCATTAATTGCTCTTTTTCTTAGGTACCTATCTTTCTGTTCTTTGTCTTATATGCTTTCCCTGAAAAAATAAACTGTAATATCCTTAGGTATGTTTGTCATTTTATGAATGATTTGCCTAACCTTTCTTCACACTTTTCAATGAGAAGGGAAACTCTTATCAAAGTTGCTTGATTGAGCTGCTTCTTTTTCTTTCTTCTTCTATGTGTTCATGTTTATGAATGCAAGCAAGTTCTTAAATACACGTAGATGGAAAAATATTTAAAAATAATTTCATACATTGCATATTTGTCCTTTTGTATACTATTTTTATACTCAATGCTGCTCTTTCCTTAATAATGTATGCATTATATATTAAAAAATATATATGAAAAAAATGCTATATTGCATACACTCTTCTTGACAGCTAACAGAAATTTTTGCTTCTGCAGCTCCAATCAGGTCCTCCACTAGATGAAATGTCAATTGCTTGTATATTACGTGACTTGCTGCATGCAATTGAGTATCTGCACAATGAAGGAAAAATCCATCGAGATATTAAAGGTTTTCTTGCCACCCACGCTGACTGTCTACATAACAGATATACTGAGAAATTTCCCAATTTGTTTTCTTAAAGATTTCATAAATTTGATATATTGTGTTTGAAACATGTTTTTCCTCCGCCTGCAGCGTCATAATAATTTTCCACTTAAACTTTCTCCCAATATTATTATTATTATTATTATTTTTAATCTTTGTGTGATGACCTAATATTATAATTTTTGCAGCGGCAAACATATTGTTGACTGAGAATGGCGATGTCAAGGTATAAATTTTTTGCTCAATGAGGCCTACAATTGGCTTAATTCTGTGTAAAGGCTGACTAACTGGAAAACATCGATGATATGGGTTGAATTACATAAATTTGCTTCTGGCCTTCTGCATTGAGAGTGTCACCTTGTCACAGGTTGCAGATTTTGGGGTTTCTGCACAATTAACAAGGACTATATCAAGAAGAAAGGTACTCCATGTCTGTCATACTGTAATTGTTTGCTTGTTTCGCATGGGCCGGGTTTTTTTTTGGCAGGG
The DNA here is from genome assembly GCA_022457165.1 of Juglans mandshurica. NCBI lineage: Eukaryota > Viridiplantae > Streptophyta > Magnoliopsida > Fagales > Juglandaceae > Juglans > Juglans mandshurica. Next base: position 35,025,899 of record CM039622.1, read on the forward strand.
GTGGGGAGGGGGGGAGGTGTGAGGGCAGAGGGGCACATAATTTATCTACTAATGGTCATGATTTTATTCCTCTCATGATGATGTGAGACATATTGTGGAAGAATCTGATTAATGCTTTCTTCCTGATTGCCTACTGTTTGTAGCTGTCAAGTTATTTATGACAGCTATTTATCTCCTGGTTTCATTGCCATATCGGACAATGGAAGCAACGGGTGTTAATTTTTAAAATCTCACGTCTTATGAATGAGAGTGGGAGGGGGCAGAAACTTGATTTATTGAAAATTATCTTTCTTCCAAGCTCTCAAATATATGGTCTTTTGAGTTTGGTTGTGATGATGTCAACTATTCAATAATTGGTCATTTCTGGGATGCATTAATTTGTTTGACAATGTCAGACATTTGTGGGAACACCTTTCTGGATGGCGCCAGAAGTCATTCAAAATTCAGAAGGGTACAATGAGAAGGTATTATATCTCAAAACAGTGTTTGGGATCTTTATTTTTGGGAGTTATATTTTTTGTTGCTGCTTATACACCTCCCACCCCTACTCTATGCTTCCCCTTTTCACCCTTTTCTTGCTGCAGGCAGATATCTGGTCTCTTGGAATAACTGCAATTGAGATGGCCAAAGGAGAACCTCCACTTGCGGATCTTCACCCAATGCGAGTTCTTTTTATCATTCCTCGGGAAAATCCACCACAGGTCTGTTATCATTCCTTAATGCCTCTGTGATTATTCTTGGTATAAAAATGGAACACTGAAATGCCTTTTACCTGATGGAAGCATCATACTTCACAATTTAAAGGAATCATGACTTGTGTTTTTCATGCAGCTGGATGATCATTTTTCTCGTCCGATGAAAGAATTTGTTGCGTTGTGTTTAAAGAAAGTACCTGCAGAGGCAAGTAATTATACCCTTCAAATACCCCCCACCGTTTTCGAAAGTGCATGTATTTTAAATGATATGTGGTGGAAGAGTTTATTAGGATTAAAAGAGCATGTTAGCAAGAAGAATTTGTTACAGGGGTAGTTTGGTCATTTTATGTATTTGCAGCCCTGTATATTGAAGGTGCTAGAGAGACCAAGTACACTTCTCAGTCTCTTCTTTCTCTATATGCTTTGTATGCAAATCTTATAACTGTATTTATACCACCCAAATGAATGGGTATGATTAAGTTCAATAGCTTGGACCATCTTGCAGAGCATTACGTAATATATTATTTCTTTTTTCTTCTGGCAAGTAGATAATATTTTGTTTAATATATTTGATTTTGGATTTTACTTGAACATGCTAGTTTTATTGATGATAAAGAAAATATGGAGGGCATTCGATTAAGTTTCATTCTCCCCTCTTAGATGAGAGATCCATTCAATTAAAGTTACTAGCTTGGAGCTTCTATAGAGCTTTACATATTTATAATTCAACAATCTCAGTATCTTATATTATATTGTGTTGTTGGCATGTCAGATGATTTAATTGATGTTACACACTTTGTATTGGTGGGCAAAAACCCATTATGGCGTTCTCTTTATATTTCTAGTTTTCAGGACAGTAATTCTATCCCGCTCAACTTCAGTGGCATGAGTTTATCGTTAGCATATATCTCCACCTCCACTTGAGTTGGATTAAGCCTCAAAAACAGAATTCTTTAATTATCTCCACCAAAGTAACAAACTGCAAAGACTAATCAAGTCTCAGCTATCCTTGAACTTGAGCACAAGGACTAGCTTAGTCTATATATATATATATATATATATATATATATATATATATATATATATATATATATATATAAGTAGAACTAGCTTAGTCAATATTTTGGCTAGAATTATTTGCTTCACTGTAGTGTCTTCCTGAGATGCAACTTCATGAATAAAGTAGCTAAGGTTTCTTTGGATCTAAGGTTCTCACATCTAGTGCAAGTATTGTTTAGAAATTAGAAACATTTTGTATTATATCTTGTGTCACAACATTTGGTAACTTTTACTGAGCACTCTAACATTTCGTATTATATCCTTTTTAATCAATTGCAGAGGCCAAGTGCTAAGGAACTTCTCAAACACCGTTTCATAAGAAATGCTAAGAAGAGTCCGAGACTTTTGGAGAGAATACGGTGTGTGAACATCCATATAACCTAGTAGTGGCATGCATCTGTGTTCAATACAGACAACAAAAAAATAAAATGCAGAAATAGTGTGTTAGTGCAGAGTCTGCTTGTTGTTAACGTCTCATACCTTCTCTATTCTTAACAGAGAGCGTCCAAGATACCAAGTAAAGGAAGATGCAGATGTTTCTAGAAATGGTACTAAAGCCATAGGGGAGGCATCCGATACAGTGAAGGCGGCAAGAGATCCAAGAGGAGAAGAAACTGCTCGAGCCAGGTGAGTTGAATCTGTTGGTTAATTGTACTTTGTTTGGTATTTGTTTGAATTCCGAATCATTTTCTTATCTGCAGTGGTCAGGGTAAAACCCTGAAAAATGCTGGATGGGACTTCAGCATTAGTGGATCACAGAGCACAGGGACTGTTAGGAATGTTGTAAGACCACCTCCAGCTAGAGAAAGGAGACCAGAAGCTAATAATCAGGCTGCCCAAAAAAGAACTCATGATAGTGGTAACCAAGGGTTGTCTGCATCTGGAAATGCGAATCATGTATTACTAGAGGCTTCCTTCGGGAGGGATGCCAGAGTATTATACAACAACGAGCATCAGGATAATTACCATGGAGATGTAATCGTCTGTCTCTGTCTGTCTCTGTCTCTGTCTCTCTCTACACACACACACACACACACACATATGGAGCTCTGCCTATTTTGTTCTGTACTAATACATAGCACAAGCTATACTAGTCACCCTTCCTTCAATATTACAGCTGTCCTAATTAATGCTTAATTTAATTAGGTTTTGATGTTTGTTAAGCAAAGACGTACTTTTTCTCCTTAAAAATCTGATTAACCAACTTTCAAGTCAACCTCTCAAGGTCTTCTCAAGTTTTTATTGGTGCTCAATTTCCAGGATGAATTATCTGCAAGTGGGTCCGGAACTGTTGTTATACGCTCTCCAAGAGGATCTCAGTCATCTCTATTTAGCGATCAAAGTTTGCCGGTATGGTTTCTGTCTGGGTGTGATAAATAAGAAATTTTAAGTTTCTATCTACCCTTTCCATGCTAGCCAGTCATTTGATTTGAATTTACCATACTGTGTAGTTTAGCAGCTCATATGCAGCTTTTGAAGATTCATCTACAAGTGGAACTGTAGTTATCCGAGGCCAACATGATGATTCTGACTCTCCTCGGACTCCAAAATCCAGGCTGGGAATTCAAGAGAAAACTTATACTGCCTCACTTGAAGACAGTGCGATAAACCTTGCAGAGGTTGTTTTAGTTTGTCATGCTGTCTTCAGTTTCTTTAATGTTAGGTTCTAACGTGCCTAGTGAACATAAATAAATAAGACTTAGGTTTTATATATTGACCATCCTGAACTGTAGTTTAGATGCTTTATGATCTGTAATTACTCACCCGGTGGCTCTTGAACCCAACAGAACACCCTTCACCCTTTCTTATTTGAGTTACACTTTATCTGTTTCTTCTTTCATCAGCTTTATTTCTTTTGTTGAACCCAACAGCACACCCTTCACCCTATTTTTATTTGAGCAACACTTTTATCTGTATCTATATGCATCAGCTTTATTGCATTTTATTGAGTAACCAAAGAAACTTGTCTAAGTATATTCTTGAAATGATGAAGTGTATTTCATAACCTTTTTCCTTTATTTTTTTTTTCATTATGCCTCATAATATTTATGGAAGGTTTCATTCTGACATTTTCCTGATTTTCTATTGAATCATATTTTCCCCACTTGAGTTCCTGACTTCCTTTATGACGGACGGTTATTGTCAATATCAGAACTTGAAATAACCATTGGCTTCTCATCTAGGATTTTGCCTAGCTTTTGTTTTAATAAATGTGTCACTGAACTTAGCTGAAAGTATTTTCAATTATTTTGTTGATATGAATAATTAGGCGAAGGCTGCACTTCAAGGAGGGATGAGAAGAGGAAATGCCAGGGAAAGATCTACAAAGGGAAAGATCGACAAAGACCTGCAGGAAAGCAGAAAAGACCAGATGACGAGCAGCTCAGATTCTTCCAGGTACATCCATTGCTTACACAGGTGCTAGTTAAAAGAAAATTAATGGTTTGGTTATTGCAAAATTTCAACGGACAACATTTTTACCTCAGACATTCTCGTGAATACTTGGATGCACAAAAAGGAAATTCAAGATCACAGCATTCGAGTGATGATGAAGTCAGTCTAAAAATTGCATCATCATCTGCGCCATTATCAGTTTTACTTATTCCTTCACTAAAAGAGGTGAGCATCCAGAAGTGTTTGCTTTAAATAGTCACCTTCTAGAGTTGTAATTTTGTATGTGGGGCGAAATGAAGCTGCTTGTGCTAATTACAAGTAGTTAAGAGTGAACCACAGTTATTCCATTCAGAGAATTGAAATTTGGTGCAGATGGTCAGCAGAGGATAATAGTTTATTGTCAGTGAAAATGAGCTAATTATTCTGAAGATGGGGTTGAAATGACATTATGTCTAGAAAGACCCTTTCAATACTTGTAAAGAATCGGGGATATTGAATTTGTTAATGATACTAACGTGTGCAAAATAAACTATTGTAAGCAATCTTCATCACCCATGTCTTCAAGTTTTAGTATCTTTAGTGAGCGGCTCAACCTCCTATTTGTAGGCCATCGCGGAAGATCCAGAAGGGTCTGTTGTGCATTCTGTTACAAAATCACTCATAAATGTGGAACGCATGAAGCCTGGATCTTGTGAGGTTCTTGTGAGGAGGTTGCTTCAGCAATTGGCAAGGTTGAAAATTTCTGCTTCCTTCCCATATTCTCTTGTCTGGGTCCCAGTGTCTTATCACTCAAGTTGTTCCTCGTGTTCTATTTGAAAATTCTTTTATGAAATTATTAATGTTGTTTGCAGTTCAAAGGAATCTTCATTGAAAGACCTCCAGGAGCTCGCTGCTTGTTTGTTCACCAAGGTCAAACCAACGCCTGAAGTGCAAAATTCAAATTCGGAAACTGATAACAAGAAAAAGCAACAGAACAAGGAACTTAATTCAAATGCCAATTTAAGCCCACTTGCTAGATTTCTGCTATCGAGGTTAGTCAATTGATTGTTCATCTGATTGTATTATTTAGATATGGAGTCAACACCTTGGTAAACCATCTTTGGACTCCATGACCTGAAAATAGAAGATTATAATCAGCAGTTAAGGTCCAACTCAATACATGTATGCGATCTAAATTTTAATGGATCGTTTCGAGTGCTGCCCTCCTTCCTCCTTCCTCCATCCAATCCCCTCTCATGAACCTGTGAGTTTGGCGAGATTTTACCAAATTTCAAACATCGAGTGTGCTTTGTGTATAATGTGGCCAAATTTGTTATGCAGATGGCAAGGCCAAGTTTCACGGGATCTCAGCCCAGCTTAATTGAAAGATGCTTGTCCTGTGAGTTCATTATTTATTTTGTAGTGTGTTTCCTCTTTATGCATTTATTCTGATTGATGTACATATCATCATTGTAAGAAATTATTTATTATGATTTTTTTTTCTAATTTTCCATTTTTGTTGTGTAGTATCGGCATCACTATAATTAGGGGGTTTGCTATCAGCACATTGAAATTGTAATACTATGACCATTGAGTATTTGTCAATAATTACCCAGCATGTTGATAATTATCTTTTTGCAAGTGTGTTTTGAACATTTCTACTCCAGCCACATCTTTAGCAATTTGGTTGTTTCCAGATGGGTCTCTTCAACGAGAAGGTTGTTTTACAAGGGGTCAGCTTCCAAAACGGAGCGTGGAAAATCATATGCATAGAGAGGGGTTTCAAAATTTGGACTAGTTCATTTAAGTGCCAGATATAATTTTCATCTCTGATTCTCATAACTATATACACCTCAAACTACTTAAATAACACATTGCATCTTTCAATTATCCCCAATTATCAAATAGCTCCCTATCTCAACTCATGAGCTGAAAATCAAGATTGTCTATTTCGCCACCTTCACAGTCAAATTTGAGCAGAATCATGTGTTATATTGTTAGTGAAAAATGTTTGGTTTACAAAGAAATTTTATAAAAGTTAACGTGACTTAACACGTACTGCGTCAGTTTATAAATTTATTTTTCTAAAATCTCTTTATAAGAAAAGTCTTTTTATAGATCTAACACACAGCACGCCTCATTGTTAGTTTCTAATTCGAGGGTGCAATATGATTTTTGAAGAACAAAAATGCAGTATGTTAAATTTGATAATTTGGGAGATTAAAACATTAAGTGCAACACATCTACTAATACATACAGGGATAAAAATATGCATCTGACCCTTCATTCAAAGGACAAGAAAAATATTAACAAGGACAAAAAATAGTACATTTAAAACTGTAATATTGGTCTGTAAACTGCATTTTTTCAGATCATGTTAATTATATGGTCAGAAAGATGTTCTAAAGCACAATTTAGCCTTTTCACAATAACATTTACTCAAATATGGTTACGAACTGCTTTTTTTTAAAACAAGTACTAACAACCAAAATCTAAAGCTCAAATAGAAGTTTTTGATCTTGTATAAAGGGCAGGCACCCAGAATACAACAGCCATAAGATATGTAACATCCACTATATAACTCGTTCACAGCTGCTTAAGCAAAATAATACGTCTCTACGAGTGGGGCAAGCCATCCAATTCTTTGCTCAAATGACCTCATTGTAATTTAGCATTTCACGGAGGTGAGCTTAAAAAAAATGATCCAAAAAGCATCATATGACCTTGCGTATGTACCATCAGCTTGATAAGCACCATCATCTCCATCAGAGTTGGGATTCAAAATTGTTGATCTCTTGCAGTAAAAAGGCCTTAGACTAAAGCTTAACATATTTTTGCTCAAGGGTAATTTCACTTTTCACCCACAAACCACCACATATTTTTCACCTTGCACCATAAACGACAAAATTTCAATTTGTACCCTAAACTACCTATATTTTTCAGCTTACACCTTTGCTTAAAATCATACTGTTAAGATGACCAAAAAATTAGCCACATGGTAAAATCTGAATGGCCATATTTGAATTTAGGTGCAAAGTGAAACCTACTTGTAGTTTAGGGTGCAAAACAAAAAATAGGTGGTAGTCTGTGCAGGTGAAAGTGTAAATTCATCGTTTACTTATTTTGCTCAAGCCTACTACTTGCTTCTCCCACGAGGAGGCTGCTTTGCAGGAGTCAGCTTCCGAAATGCAGCATGTAAAATCATGCCTAGAAAAGGATTCCAATAATAAAAATATTAGTAATTTTTTATTTATTTATAAATAAGTACTAACAAAAGTACACAAGAATATGAAAGTCACCTGTATAACCAACACCAAGTGCACAGAACAGAGCCATCTGAACATTAGAACATATAACAATAACAGCAGCAACTGCAAAGATGACATCCACCCAATGTTAATGGCATAGCCAGATTTTTTTTTTTTTTTTTACTCCTATATATAGCTAAGACAGTTGTCTGGTGCAATCGTAAAGTTCGCAGATTATCAAATGCCAGTGCATGATTCAAGTCTTGAGAATTACCATTTCATGTTAAAAATGACCAAGGCTGGGACCTATTCCAGCCACCCCTCCCAAGACCCCGCTTAGATAGGACCAGCATAAGATGATGGCAGTTTAAATAGGATGAGAGTTTTCACATTTTTTTAATAATGTTTGTATTGATATTAATGCCGATTAATTAGAAATAGGGGACTGTAAAGATAATCCACTGCCATACAGGAAGACGTCACATCATGCAGAGCATTTGACATTTTTTTTTTCCTTCTCTTAGGAGGTTATATATGCAACATCGAGTTCTATGCTCCACAATAATCTTACAAGGTGCGAAAGCACTGTTTAGCTAGAGTAGAGCTCATTGGCAAGAATGGTTGAAACGATAAGACTTTTGGGTTCAGAAAGGCAAGTTTGGTCTTATAGAGCGCTGTAGCAAAGGATGTAGGATGTTGGGAATTACACTGTGCATCAATGTGGGAAATGTGTGCATACTACCCTGCCTTCTTAACCACCCCCCCACCCCGAGGAAAAAAAAAACAAAACAAAACACACTTGGCCTTGAAAGGAAATGAATACTCAGTCAAGACTGACCTTACTTGTGAAGAGTTATTTATCACCCAAGTTACAGACCTAAAAAGTTCTTCATCAATAAACAAATAATTCGTCAAGACAACAGTAAAAACTACATCAATAAACCTCCAAGCTACAGACCTCAAAAGTTCTACATCAATAAACATTATTATCTCATGGATGGAGCTCCACATGCACCAAGCAAAATATTTCCTCCACCTTGGAACATCATCGGAATTATTCTCCAAATTGATCATTAAAAAGTGAAAAGATGAAGATCGGATGGAATTTTCATTTTAAATATAGATAAATACTTTCCAGAGACAAAAGATTTGATAAAGTACCACATTGGGCAATGCGAACCAAACACTGTTGAATTACTGGGTAATGATCCAATCCCCATCTGTCACTACAAAACTTGAAAACATCCCATAGTGCCAAACATGATAACAATCCAATGAGAGCAAGCGGCATCTGATACCTAAAACCATGAACATCAAAAACAAAATTGAGAAATAAGAAAATTCTTTGTGGGTGAAATAATAACCATTTTTCTATCCACTTCAAAGAATCAGCTACCAATACAGGCGACAACATAAAGCCCCCTCACAAATAAACGTACACTAATGGAAAGGCAAGCAACTATAGCTTCATCGTTCTCTCTTTCCCTTACCATTGGACGAGTGAACTCCAATAGCCTAGGCTAAATTGATTCAATATACCCTCAGGTATTAAAGGATCGTGCATTGAGATTGGAGTAGAAGCCATGCTGTGCAGAACCTCCTTACATGGTCTTGTACTTGCCCATTAAAGCCTACTTAAATACAGCAAGTCCCAACCCTTCTCTCCAGGTGTTAAGGAGACTACGGAAAGATTCAAGAGCATATAATTATGAATATCTCCATGTCTTTTTCCCCTCGAGAAAATAAAAACTCATTACAAGCTCCAATTAATTGCAGGGAAAAGAATACTAGGAATTTAAACCACCTCCTAGAAGTCCAGAACTTCCAATCGTAGATATTTCAATATTCAAAATCGTAGATATTTAAAAATCCCCACTCAATTATAAAATTTCCCAAAGAAAAGCAAAGAAACCTAAAACATAAATTACAAAATCTCTTCCACTAATCCTTAGTTCTAATAATCTGCAGGTAGAGGGAACATTATAGAAACCACGGAGTAAGAAAACAAATGGCTGAGACCCGTCTCCTCTCCTACATTTTCCCATAAACCAAGAAATCCCAATTCCCAAAACCCACGCGATAATCGAGAAGTAAACAACAATATATAAAAATAAAATTTACAGAGAAATAAAGAGAGCGTGTGTCCATACAGGGTGCAGGCGAAGAAGAGGATAAAGAGGGTTGCATAGTTCCTGGCATAGCGCTTGACATTCTCGTGGACCCGCAGCCTGGCCTGAGCCGGGGAGGACGGGAACGAGTAGGAGTCGCAGAACCCCACAAACCCATAACTCCAGGACGGCGTTTGGCCGGAGAAGTCTTCGGTGGTGAGCTTGGAGAAGGGGTTGAAGGTGAAGAGAGAGAGGAGGGTGAGGAGAAGGGAGATGAGGCCGCTGGTGATGGTTGAGTTGGTTGAGGTAGTGGTGGAAGGATCAGAGTATGTGTTGGGAATTGAGGAAGTGCGGTGGTCGAGGATTTCGAGGTAGCCGGAGTCCCGGAGCCATGACTCGAAGGCGGGCTCTGGGACGCTGAGGGATAAGGGGTTTGAGGAGAATGCCATTTCCCAACTTCACCAAACAAAGTGGGTTTGTTTTTTTCCCTCTCGGAAAACTTACCTTTTATTTCTTTATTAAAAGAGAAGAGAAATGGTTTTTTTATTCTTCAACAATAAGAGTACTCGGTTATCTCTTTTTCTTCTCTAAAAGAAAGAAAAAACGCCCAACAGTACTTAAGATATGAATTAAGAGAAATGATATTTGCTGTCGTGAATGTGTAAGTGCGGTGCAGTCACTTTGAAAAAAATGAATAAATATGAGACCGACATAAAAAGAAATTAATTTTTTAATAGTGGACTTCACTCTTTTACAAAGTAACTGCACGACGTTTGCACATTCAACGACTGTATATAGCATTACTCATGAATTAATATCAATTTGTTTCAAAAAACAGTACTAAATATCAATTTCAAAGAATAATACCGACCCAATATTTCAAGATTTTATATTCAATCGAACCTCAAACTAGTAGGCGTTTTCGTTTCTAGAAAGAGAAGCTCCTCCCTCGGTCTAGAATAGCTACTCATCCATTTTGAGTGTTTTCACTTGAAAGAAGGCCTCATCTTCTCCGTTCCTTTTCCAGTATCGATCTGTGTATATGTTTTCATGTTAGTGTTTTTTATCTCTCATTTCCATTGGTTCAGTTTTGGTCAAATCTACCGCACTTCGACGACCAACTATCGACACGGGCCCCACCATGCAACTCCTCAGCGCCGATCTATCAGGACGAAGTGGAACCACGACGAAAATCTCGACGCATGATGCTCACGTGTGGCTTATTCCGCACGTGTTCGTCGCGCCATAAAACATCTGTCGGCTACACGCGTCGCACCAATAAATTCTCCACCTTAAGATCTTTCAAATCTACCCAAACCCATCTCACAATCATCGGCGTGTGGTCTCCACGTGCCACCACAGGTGCGCGTGAAGAAACTTGACCTGCCGCAATCCAATCTATCCGATGTCGGTCTTCCTACTATGTTTTCGCCTTCCCTAACTAATGATGTTGATGAAGGGAATACGAGTCTCTTCAGGAAACATGTCAAAACAACAAATCGCAATGCACCTTCAGTTTCCACCGCCTCTAGCAGTGGCTCCACAGTTCGCACAACTCGAATTGCAAAAAACCGTCATTTAAGACAGCACCCTCTTTGCAAGGTATGGGTGGGGACCAAGTATTTGGTCCTAAAACCCTTTTTTTTTTTTACTTTTTCAATGTGGTTGTTGTAATAGAGAGTTTGTTGGCGAACCACACCCCCTCCTCATGAATCTTGTTTTCTTTATCTTAAAGACATATTTGCTTGTTAGGAAAAAAAAAAAACCTCAAACTAGCATGAAAATAGCAGGTCTTGCTTCGTAGTACCTCTCCTTTTTCCTTTTTTTCTTAGCATCTCTCCTCCGACCATAGTCTACTTATTATTCTGGAGAATGTAGATTGGTATTGCCATTAGATTGGCTCTTTACTAGTCCAACTTGGAAACCCTTGTTCTGTTTTTTTGTTTCTTAATTTCTTTCCTTCAAATCTCTATTTTCTACGTTGAATGGAAAATAAATTACATAGAAAGCAAAAGTTTTGGAAGGTGCAATAGTAGAGTGATAGGTGTTCCTTTCGGCCAGTAATCATTTTGCCTTGAGAACAGTAAATGACAGAGTCACTAATGACGGATGACGGATAATTGCACCGAAACTCGGCGAACAATCCGACATCCTGTAGTGAGAATGGAAGAAGTGTGGTGCGGTGGAAGGGTAACGCGAAAGGTGTGCTTTGGGATGATGCTGACAAGTAATTGCAGCCTTTCGGAAGGTAGTTTTTTTGCCTGAAATTTGCAAGTTTCCAGTGCTTTGGAAGAATCGTTTAAGTTCTTGTTAATGTAAAAAATCGCACAACAATCCAGAAGGGAGAAAAAGTCATTCCTAACCCGATATGACGATCTGGGTTTCATTCCGTGTAGTCAGGAGCCCCCGGCATGGTTCGGTGCAGCTATGTGTACATCTATGGTAGTGAATGAAAAATAAATACTGAGAATGTAAAAGAGAGGGAGACACAGATTTACGTAGTTCTGCATGATGCCTACGTCCACTGGAATTTTTGTGAGGGAATATTCACTATAATAAGTTTATTTACAATCCCTCATAGCCTCTCATTTCTTATTGCACAGTGGAAATCTCGAATATATTTTGCTGGAGAATATGTAATTGTTGGAGCCCCTTTCCGTATTTTTCCTTCATCTCTTATCCTGACATCCTCATTTCCTTTGTCCCCTCCTTGTCTTATCATTTTTTTGTCTTATAGTGAGAGGACCTCCCCCTTGGGCTAGGCTCTTTTAGGCCAGGTATATTTTATCCATTACAATTGTCCGCGATTCTTAAAGGCCATTTGTTCCGAATAGGGGTGTAACCGATCCAGTTTTGGACATATTTTAGAACCGAATCGGTATATACCAATTTTGAGGTTTGAAGAACTGATACCGCACCGATTACACCCCTAAATTGGTACTTTCGGTTTTATCGATTCTTGTCCAGTTCAATCTAATTTTTTTGATTTTCTCGATATATTATATAATATATATTATAGTATATAATAATATAGTGATAATATATTGAAGTATATTATAATATATATTATAGTATATAGTGATATAATATTAGTATAACTACTTATACAATAGAATATAGTGATAATATATAATTATTTATATATGATTTTCATATTTAATATTATATTAATTAGTAATTTATCATATAATACAAAATTATTTTATATATAATTATATATATATTATAGATAAAAAAATTATATATAATATAAAATTTTAAAATATATATATAAGAACCGGTCCAGTCCAGTGTTAGAAAAAGGAAAATTAGAACTGAACCGATTTTGAGAAAAATGGAATGGGTACCGGACCGAACCAAACCCACCGGTTCGGTCCGGTCCGATCCGGTTTACTTGTTCACTGATTTTTTTTTCATTCCTAGTTCCAAAAAAGACCTTGAGAATCTTTAAATATAAAATATGCAGTCAAAATGATATGTTGATGTCCGTAGAGAAATAAATCCAGGGAGTGGGTTCCTGGTTATCCGTCTCATTTACGTTAAAGCAATAAAGATTTCTAGGCGTGAAGTTAGGTGGAAGGTGTACTTGGCCGTGTAAGATGTGAGTGCGGATCTCGGACGTTTCAAGAGATGAACTTGACCACGTAAATGGCGAGCGCGGAGCTCAGTGTGACAGAAGGTATACTCAACTAGGGGTGTAAAAATTAATCGAAAAACCGGCCCAAACCGATGGAATCGGTACGATTTTGGACTAGTCCGAGATCGGTTCCCTTAGTTCCAAAACCGGCTGGTACCGGTCCAGTTCTGAATCTATGCTTTTGATTTTAAACATAAAAACTTATTTGATCATATGCTTTAAACATAAAATATATATATATATTAATACATTTTATGGCCTAATAAATTATCAACATATTCTTTTTGATAAATACATAATGCATTAGTAATACTAATATACATTAGTATATTAATTACATTTCGCTTTAATTAATTAGTATACATTAGTATATTAATGTATATTAGTATATTAATTACATTTTATGCCATAATACTAATACTATTAAAACTGAAAAATCAAACCGAACCGGACCTGAACCGATAAAACTGGAGGTACCAATTTAGGATGATAACCAGTGCGTAATCGTTTTCGAAAATGCAAAACCGATGCATATCGGTTCGGTCCTAAATTTTGTCCAAAACCGGATTGGACTGGACCGGTTACACTCCTATACTCAACCGTGTAAAATATGAGTGAGGAGCTCGAACATGGTGGGAGATCAACTCGACCGCGTAAAATGCGAGCAAAGAGCTCGCATGTGGCGGGAAGTGTACTCGACCACATAAGATGCGCACGAGATGAGTCGGGTAATCAAGTGACTTGCCCGCCTACTTGAGCACGTGGGAGGCAGGGTGGTCCCTGGCCTTTCCTGCGTGTTAACTTATTATGAAAGTGGGGGTAAGCTAGGCAGCCGAAAGACTAGACCCGCCTTTTTGGCGTGACGGAGATCGAGTAGTTCGTAAGACTGGACTCGTCTGTTGTTGTCGAAAAGCGTATATTCATCTGACATTTTTGTTTTCGATGGTGTTGGTGAGATTTTCCTTTTATATCATGAATTGTTGTTAATGTGTCCATTTTATTGTCAGTATTGAAGTTTGTATGTGGTAACCCATGCAAAGTGGTCAGGAGCCCGTCGACCCTCTGGATCCACATTAGGCAGTTGCCGAGTTGGTCAAATCGTTCCTAAAGGTATCCTTAGCAACGTAGTTTTGGAACTCCGAAGGCTCGTTCCCTAAAGAGTCTTGTTAGTAGCGATTATGGCACGAGTGTATACACTTGATATTTGCTGGTGGAGATGCCTTCTCGTGATTATTCTTGCTCGCCCCCTAGATTGAGGGAAGGGAAGGGATGAGGCAAGCCCGTGGAGAAACGGTGCTTGGCTCCCCTAGTCTTCTCGTCTCTCTCGTAGACTGAGGGAAGGGATGAGGTAAGCCCATGGAGACACGGTGCTCGGCTCCCCTGGTCTTCTCATTGCCAAAAGTTCGGGAGTTGGTGCGAACAGTTAGTGCGCTTGACAGAGCTACAGAAGTCAAACCGGTTAACATAGACAATTTTCAATCACAAGTGTGAGGTTTGCACACCTGAATTGTCCCGTCGGAGCGTGACGACGGTTTAAGGCGTCTTGGCGTTGCTCGAGAGCCGCTATGTTTCGGTGATGACGAAGAGCTGAGGTGCCTGCGTGCATGTTAATTCCGAGAAATCAATTCACAAACTTGGATGTCCAAGCGCTGCCCAAGTGGGGCTGGGCGACCGGTGTTTCGCGCTACAGGAATAACTTTTGTTAGCATAAATAAAATTCGCACAAATTTTGAGAAAGACAAACCGGGGAGTTTTAGTTGTTGAAGTCAATTTTTGCTTGACTGAAATCACCCACGGTTGGTTGTCATTTCTTCTCTTCTTGTTCTTCTTCCCTTTTTTTTGGGCAATCAGTGACAGTGGGTGGACCAAACACGGTCCTCATCGTGGTGGATATGGGTGTACGAAAAAACCAGAAAATCGGTTGAACCGGTCCGGTGCAGTACCGATTTTCATATTTTGAAAATCGGTTTAAACCGAACCAGACCGATACATATATATTTTTTATTTTTTATATTATATATAATTTTTATATATTTTGTGCTACATTTTTAATTAATATAACATGAAATTATAATATTATTATTCAAGTCTATTAATCTTATAACATAAAATTAATATACTAGTATAATTAGACATTAATTATACTATTTTAATCTTATTATTCATGTTTATTAATCTCACTAATAAGTTAGACACTATTTATATTATACTACTATAATTGAACATTAAAGAATTAGTAATTATTAATAATAAATACTAAATTCTCACAATTAAGTTTAGTATAAAAAAATTATAATATTAAACATATATAGTGCCACACGTGTAAATGGTAAACCGGAAAATCGGACCGGACCGAAACCGAGAAAACTGAAAGTTTTGATTTTGATGTTGAATCGGTCCGTATCGGTTCTTAAATTTCCAAAACCGTTATATACCAGTTCGGTTCTAAAATTTCTCCAAAACCGGACCGAACTGAACCGAACCAGTTACACCCCTAGTGGTAGAGGACTCGGGGTGTTACAAGTTGCACGATGCATGAAGCGCTGGCCGAGGAAGATAACCGACCTTGATGCATTTGTCTGAGCAGAGGGTGTTCGAACAAGATTGGCGCAGCACGATGCATGGGCAATGCAACGTGCCTTGGAGGTAGGCCGTGTTGGGCGAGGCAGCTCGGTTTGATGGTGGCTGTGCAGGAGGGTCCGTGGGCGAGGAGTCTAGGGCCATGCACGATGAGTGTATTGTCAGATGAGCCCATGGCCGTGGAGTGGCTGGCCGACGATTGTGACGGTTGAAGAGCCCATGGACGTGAAGTGACTGGGCGACGAGTGTGTTGGACGACAAGTCCATTGCCGTAGGGTGCGCTGGCCAACGAGCCCATTGTCGTGGAGTGTGTTGGCCAACGAGCCATGGCCGTGGAACTGTACAGTGAGAAATGAGAGGCTATGGAGAACTGTAAATAAGCTTATTATAGTGAATATTCCCTACCTAAAAATCCCGTGGACGTAGACATTATACCGAATCATGTAAATCTGTGTATCTCTCTCTTTTACATTCTCAATATTTATTTTGCATTCACTAACATGAAAGTACACACAGCCGCACCGGACCACGCCAGAGGCTCTAGACTACACCGAACGAGAGTGAAATTGTCATAGCGAGTCAGGAATGATTCCTTCCCCCTTTTCGGACTGTTATACAATTTTTGGTATTAACGGTCCTACTAGTCGACACTTCTTCGGTACGTTCCGTTTTCGGCAAACGCAACGCAAAAAACACAGGATGCCGGCCTCGGTCTGCATTTTATTCAAACACCTTTCCTACGTAGTCTCACGTCGTTGTCTCATCCACCCATCTCCTTCTCCCCTCACTCTCTTCCTCACAAGCCACAAGGCGAGGGACCGCTCACCATGGGCCTCACGTTCAATCACCGCAAAGCTTTCAACTTCTTCTTCTACTCCCACAAATACAGAGTCTTTTACTTCTCCCTACCTCTCCGTCCACATTCGCTGTCCAAAAGATGCGGCTGTGAGCTTCTTTCCTCTCCAAGTTTTATTTCTAGTAGAAATTCTGAGACATAATGTACTTACTGTTCCGTTTCTTCCCCTAGATTGAAGAACTCATATGTGTGCGGTTAGTAATTAAACTTTATTATGTAACTGACATAATGCACAACTGCTTTCTTGGATAACTGGAAAAATAAGAACTCCGATGATAATGCAGAAATTGAAGAAATTTTTGAAAAAAGTAATCGAAGTGTAATTCACTTTTATTTTCGACTGTAAAAGAGTAACTTCATAATGGTAATAAGAACTCAATTTTTTTGTAACTTATAATACTTGTCACAAGCATATGTAGTTTATTATTATAACAAACCTTTGTTAACACAATACTTTGTCAGAATTTGGATATAAAAAATACATTAACAAGTAGCTTAGAGAAAGGGTGGGGTCTCAGGAGTATTATCCTTTACAGGAAGAATGGTGAAAAAAGATTCCTAGAACTGGCCATGTGTGGTTGGATATAGAGCCTGTTTCATTAATCAAGGATTTGTTAAGCCAAGTGAAATGGCAAATGTTTGACAGCATGCTGCTTTTATGTTGACCAGGATATGCTTTCAGAAGCTCTTTTATGCTTTGGTGCTAGTTCTACCTCCATGGATGAAGAAGATGCCTTTGAGAATTCTGACAAGGTGGATCCTCTTCAAATTAATTATGCTTAATTTGGAATGTTATATGCCACTGTCCTAGTCTCTATTCTTTTGTTTACTGCCCAGCTTCTTCTTTGAATCAATGGAGTTATGAAACGGTAATGAGGAATAAGCAATAGATAGAAGATTACATTGCAATCATGTATTCGGCTCCTCTATTATTACCAACAACGAGGCAAGATGCTCTGACATTGTGTATGGCACTGCAGCTATGGGAAAGAATTCTGGTGTAGTCTATGCAGCAAGCATACAGAATACAGACAGCAGTGCTTGTGGGCTACAATTGTGCGGTAACAAATCTGGTATCACAAGAAAAAACTTTGATAAAGAGTGAAAGACGAAGATAAATTGTAATGCATCATGTTGAGAGTTGAATATGCCCCAAAAGAATGGGTCTCCTCTGGATTATTGGATGTGATTAAACTTGGGGTTTCAGATTATGCTGATAAAGTGATACAGATTGCATGCATGACAAATTTTCTTTTTCTTTTTCTTTTTCTTTTTCTTTAATAAGTGCATGCATGATTAAATAGCTGCAGCCAAACCTAAATTGAAGTTTTCAGGTGTTTCTTGTCCCAATTATTTGGGTTTGATTGTGCATGTCTTGCCTGTTGAGAATTAGGAGTCATAGCCAGAGCATTGAAATTAGTAGATGAATTTGGTCGAGTCCATTTATCAGATCTGAGTTTGATAGCAGTGCAAGAATGCAAGGCATTAGAAACATACTATTAACAGAATTATAAGTATAACTAGGAGTGTATTGGCTAGGGTTACTGTCCTCTTTTTTTTTTTTTCCTTCTTCAAGGAGTGGATGGGCTACATGATTGGATATGTTGTGAATGCTATCATTATAATGAATAAATTGTATAGAAGGCTTTCCTGACTTATTCCTGTAAATGCTTTACCTCCTGTTTAGATTTTGATACGTAATGCCCCCCTCCCCCTCCCTTTTTTTTCTTTTTTTTTTTTGCTCTTGAGATAACTCAAAACTTAACTTGTGGTGCATACAAAACGGCATGCATTTCAAAAAGATGACACACTCTTTGAAAAAGTGATCATGTGTTGTACTCTCCAGCTTCCATATGTGGTGCTTCGCACAATTAATATCTGAATCATAAAAAGCCAACGTGCATAGATTACAGTAGCTAAACATTGGCAGCCAATTGACTCATTGAGATTTGGTAACAACGAAGACTAATTATGGGTATTAACAAAGGTAAACTCTGTTTAAAAAGTTCACTGACAAATAACTTGTTGTGCAGATTTTTATTAATACTATATTTCCTGAAGGCGAGGACGTAAATATGTGCATTTCACATGCTTCTAATTCTATAGGCATGAAAGAAATTCCTGATTATGAAGTCAAAATGGGTGAGCAGTACAACTGGATAAAGAAAACTCAGGTTGATTTGCTTGCATGTACTCTCTCTTGCAGTAGTAATTTTGTTATGGTAATTTGTTTTATTCTAGTGAAATACTTCTAATTTGGTTTGTTTCTGTTACTTGCTTGTCTTGTACTTCATCTGTTGTGTATCTGTCATTTATGTGATGGTGAAAAAAGAACAACTCATCTGTCCACCAATAATGATTTGACCGCCGCAATGAATGAGTACTTTGAGGAGCACAAAAGTGCCTATCGGTAAAATTACAAATTATCCCTTAGGCTGATGGGCACTGATATTTTCTCATGTTCCGATCCTGTACCATATGATGCAAATCCATTGGTTGAGAACATTGAACCAGAGCCTATTTAAATAATTCAAGAAAAGAGGATACTGTGCCATTCAAACGATTTTGGGGCAATATGATTTATGGGAACCAACTCAGTGATAGTTTATTATTATAAACATGATATTTTTAACTGATTTTAAAAATTGGTTATTTTTTGGGTGCATTGCAGGAAGATATATTCTTATCTTTTAGGTTTATTGAGTCCTTGTATATCTGTATAATAGAAATATAAGTAAGAACATTTATTTATGGATCTTTTCTTTTTTATACTCGACATGAATAACTAAGTTTATTGTGCTCAATAGACCACATATATAGAGCTACGATGACTAACTCTTATTTTTAATTATTTTGTATCAATGTTTGACTCAAATTCCTTTTGCATTTTTTTTACAGGAATCATTTCATCCAGTTGAAGTTACTGAAGGAATTTGGGTTGTGCCAGAGTGGAGAACTCCTCCTGTATGATTATTTTGAATTAGCAACTTCTGCGTTGCCCATTATATTTAATAACTTCTGTGTTGCTTCTGAAAAATCTCATAGGCTTTTCTGCTTCTTTTATGCATTGTTACACCCTATAGCTGTAAAACTTCGTTTACAACGAAGAATGTGTTATCTGCAGTAAATGCAATTGAATAGTTATAACTTGCTTTTCTTTACTCCACAGAATATTCAGGCAACAAATATAATTCTGAATCCTGGGTTAGCATTTGGAACTGGGGAGCACCCTACTACTAAGATGTGTCTGTTGCTATTACACAGCTTAATAAGAGGAGGAGAACTCGTCTTGGATTATGGCACAGGCTCTGGAGTTCTCGCAATCGCAGCCCTTAAGGTATTCAGGTCAACCTTAAAACTTTCAACGAAAACAAAACCTCATTCATTAACATTATGATAAACATATTGGCTCCCTCGGTGTTACCTGGAAATTTTCTAGAATGCAATGACTTTCTTGGTCATCCATGACTCTATCATAGATATATAATTTCAGTAGAACATGAGTGCTGCTTTTCTAATTGTTTCCCTTTTCATATGCCTTGCTTACTGCTCCAATTTTAGCGGTGGTTTCCTCTCTCTTTTTTTTCAAATTATTTTCTTTAAGACAATTAATTATTGATAATGCCAACTAATCCTACTTTATTGTTACTTCTGGTCCAGTTTGGTGCTGCCTTATCAGTTGGAATTGATATAGATCCCCAAGCAATTACATCTGCACGCCAGAATGCTGCTCTGAATAACATGACACCTGATAAAATGCAATTACACCTGGTTTCTGGCAAAAGCTACCCTCCTTTAATGGATGCAAAGACGTGTGGAGTTGTGGAAGAACAGAAGTCAAATGGAATGGGGGTCATCTCTGGAAGAGAGAAGTATGATGTGGTCATTGCAAATATACTTTTAAATCCTCTATTGGATTTGGCAGATGATATTGTCTCTCATGCCAAGCTTGGAGCAATCATCGGCCTCTCTGGTATTTTATCCCAGCAGGTATCTTCTGGCTTGTATGTTCATTGCATTTACACGACACTCGCCTAGGTGAAATATTTTGGAGATTACCCTAATCCCTAGAAATAGTGTAGTTATGGCAGTGTGGCAAGCTCAACAAATATTACACAATAGAAATACTTTTCTAAACTTCTACTACCCCTTCTTTTCTTTCAGTTGAATAACTTATCTGAACCATGCTTTAAATAAATAGTACTGCAGCATCATTCTAAACCTGAAAGAAGTTGTCAACTTGAGATCTCAATCATTTTCAATAATGCATTAACTGCTATTAATGATTTGGCTTTAAATTTTAATTACTCATTGCGGTGGAGATTATAGAGTAAAGGGCACAAATTGCTTTAAACTTTCAAGTTATGGATAACAACTTTAGAACACTGTAAAATGGTGATGTGAACAATTAATTAGTCGAATTATTGTCTTATTGGCATTCATTATGTTAACATAGTCCACTTATAATTTTTTTTTTTCTTTTTCCTTTTCGTTTTTTAAATAGTAATTGAGATACATAATCCACTTATAAATTGTTGTGTATCATGAATTTTATGCAGCTTCCATACATAGTAGAGAGATATTCACCATCCTTAGACGGCATATCCGTGTCGGAGATGGATGGTTGGGTCTGTGTGAGTGGCAGGAAGACGAGAAATCTTGCTGACAGCTGAGGTTGCTGCTCTGATTAACAAGTTGAGCAGTTGGCATATAACGCTGATCTTTGCCCTTCGATGTCAAGCCCTTTGGTGTACGCTCGGTAGATTTGTACAAGCTGTACTTGAGTCTGAGTCGCTACTCACCATTAATTGGTGCTACAACATTTACTTAAACGATCTTGTTAATTTAACATTATTGGATTGAGTCAACACCTGCTTTACCTGACTAAAACGAACTGATCTTTTTGACCTTCGATCAGTGTATAATCTGTAGTGCATGCGGGCATGGCTCAAAGACTACGGGATTTGTATCAGTGCGACCCCGCCCTGGCGGCCAAAACCACATCGTCTGGCTGCCATTGGTGGCCACTGCTGTCCGGGCCACTGCAGGGTGGCCGTCGCAGGTAAGTGCAAGTAAGCCTGGGCCACAACGCAGGTCTCAAGATTTAAACCTACGCACTTGCGCTTAGCAGCCCAAGACGTTTGCATTTCATCAGACAATAGTCCCAAGCGAGCAGGCAAACAAAAAAGGAACAATTTGAACAGAGTAGTTCCGAAAGGACCGAAACAAAAACTAAACTGAGATAGGGTCATTCATTATTACAATAGCTATAAAATGAATACTCTGCGAAGAATTTCTTCTGCTTACTAAGGCTACGGATGCTGTAAAAACAAAGCATAACTGAAAATCACGAGTCACTCCGGCAGAAGTTTCTTATACCTCCTGATTTATCAGGACATGCCTCCTTTGACATATGACCGTCGTCTGAGGCCATGAAAGTCCTCAGAAAAGTACCCCTTATTGCAGGTGCTAACATCAGCGCTTAAGTTGCCTTCTAGTGAAAGCAGGGGCTTTTTTAGGTATGTAGACCTTGTAGCTCACCTACAAAACATTATTAGAACAACATACATTATATTTCTTAGCAGTGTAAAACATTTAACTAGAAAATCGAATGGTTACACCTTACTCCCTCAGAGAGCAATGCAGGATATAAGACAGATGGCAATATTCACCTGCACCATTTCACCACCTCGCATCACAGTCATTGTCTTCTGCTCAAACTGTGAGCCGTCTGTAGTCTCATCTTGTGATTTATTTGAACCGTCCACGGCTAATGTAGACTTGATGCAAGAAGAACACTCGGGAGCAGCAGGACCACATGCATCTTTAACATCTTCATTATTATTATTATTGCTAGTTGGGGTCATAGTTTGAGCAGTTTCAGGGGCACACTCAACCGAAGCACTCTTAGTCACCAACAAATTTGTTTGACGAGGCTCATCTGAGGCAGACCTTTCCTTCAGAGTATTGTGATTCTTAAAAGAATTATGCCTCAACGCTGGAGTAGCCAACTTTGGTATGTTAATTTCAGAAACAACAGCTGAATTAAGCTTTTCACTGGGCTGACCAGCAACAGCCATTGGATCCGGTACACAAGCAATTTCCTGCTTGGCAGTCACAGATTGGTGGTCACCCTCCGTCCCAGATGAAGTATTTTCCTTCTTTTGTGAGTAACTGTTAGAACTGCTCCTCAGAGCAGGCACTCTGATCTCTTTTAGTTCTTGGGTTGCACCAACTGATTTAGAACCATCCCCTTTCCAGGACTTGGCACCACCAACAGTTTTAACACCATCCTCTTTGGGAAGTTTAATCTGAACTATTTCAGATTTAACAGTCAATGATTGCTTCACGTCTCCATAACTATTATCTTTCTTACCGGTACGAGTATTTGCATTTGGTTGGAAACCTCCTCGAAATCTTTTTAAGTTTTCCAAAGCCCTTTGTCTTAAAGTTGACTCCAAATCCTCACCATTCATACTACCAGAAACCTCAGTCACTTTTCCTTTTACAAAGTCATTTGTCCCGACCATGCAGCTGCTAGGATTAGTCCTACTGCGTTGGCCCTCAACATCCTTGAAGCTTTCTGTGAGGTCAGTGGTTCTGATGTTCGAAACAACAGGTTCTTCTCCTTTTTTCTCATTCACCACCATCATGTTATTATCAGATGCAACATTTGACCGATGATCTAATTCCCTTTTATGCCCCCCATCATTACTATCATTGCTTCTGCAAGAAGGGTAATCATCATTATCATATACAATCTCTTCTTTATGCTCATCATTGTCTGAAAATCTTTCCTCCTTCTCTTCAATAACCGTAATAACAGATCTCAGCCGCTTCATATTGTTCTCACCTGCCTTTTTCACCTCAGTCCAATATTCATCACCCTCACTACTCCGACTGCATGAAGAGCAACTCCTTGACCTATATCGACTCCTTTTGCTTCCACTTCTAACCTTCTCCGATTTCCCTTTTTTTCTCTCTTGTCCATCATACCTGCCCCTATGGCTATGCCTCTCAAACTCTCTCTCGTGACTACTAGTACTCCCAACCTGACGAGCGTCACAGCTGCATGAATCACTACTCATAGAACTTACACTAACTTCTCTACTAGGCTTCCTCTTCTTCTTGTGGGTCTTTGTCCCCAAATCGGAACCACCCTTCCTCTTTGACCCGATTTTCTTCCTCACACGACGAGACTCCTCACTTCTTTCACGGCTAAAAGAGCGCCTTCGATCCTTCTTCTTACTGCCTTTCAGATCTTTCCGAGTATGAGATCGAGCCCTTCTACTTCTATAGTCATCCTCAGGACCAGAACATGACACTGACATGAAACTCCTTGAATCATCATCACTTGAATGAGAAAGAGAATCGTCATGGTAGCGAATCTTCTTGGATTTATTATATCTCCTGCTCCTACTCTTAGTTTTCTTCTTGGTTCGACCCTAAACCAGTGATATACGGCATATAAAAGTTGGCACTATAAACACATAATGAAGGACCCATAAACAGTAAGAAATATTAAGCAAACTGAAATTAAAAGTTTCAACTTTTTTAGCTTTTCCCAAAAATTAAGACTTAAAAAGAGTCCCCATCTAAAATATGCCGAATGCGACCAATCAGCTTAACAGAGTTTAAATCCTGGGTTCGACTCCCACTGTGGTCATGCTTCTGAAATTTTAATCTTTACTTATAAAAAAAATCCTATGATTTTCATTTACGCGGGCCCAGTAAACAAAGAAGTATATAACCTTCATGGTTCTGAAGATCTTCTCAGCAACCAAACAAAGGGTTAGTCTTTTACAGTTCGAAAAAAGGAAAGGGGAACAGAAAAATCTAAAACACAGACGTTTCACACCCAACATATATATACACACACAGAGAGATTACCTGAGAGGAATTCTTCCTGGATCGTTTTTTCTTATGAGAAGAGGATTTTCCCATCTGGGTTACCTGCAACAATCAAAATCGAATATAACAGAAGAAAAAAGAAGAAGAAAGAAAAACCAAACGGTGGTAGATCCTCGGAGAATTGTGATCGAAATAAAATTGAAAGCAGTCCTGCTTTGTGCTCTGTTAGACCAAAACCCCCCTTGCTTCTCTGACTCCACTCTTTAATCTTTGATCGACTACCATGAAACAGGAATATGGTACCCAACAAGCGAGCGGGGCCAATTGGCAAACAGGCCAACCTCTTTGCACCTTCTTCACAAAAGCACCTATATTTGTGCGTCTATATATATTATATATATTGAGGAGTAATGTTAAATACAAGTCTCAAATAGACAAATTTTATACAAGCATTTTGTTAAATAATGGGCCATATTAATAAATAATAATTTTTTTATACTTTTTTAAGGTGGGGTCTACTTTTTTATAAGGGCTTGTATGGGGCTTGTCTATTTGAAATTTGTATAAATCATTTCTCTATATTGAAAAATTCTAAACATAAGCTTGTACTCCTACATATCATTTAAAAATATATGATTTTACTTATTTACCCTCATATTTCTCATTTACTCTCATGAAGTAAAATCATATATTTTTAAAATGATGTGCAGAGTATGAGGCTTTTGTATAGCACTTCTCATATATATTTATTTTGAGTAATTAATTATTCATTACAAAATTATTTATCATTTTTTATCATGTGATTTTTTTTTTAAACAGAATTTATCATGTGATATTGATATAGCATCAAATGAAATATAATAAAAATAGAAAAATACTCGGGTCACAAAGAGATTACATAAAAATAATCTCACAAACTGACGTAGTTTGATGTGGTTCGTCAGATTGTAAAATTATTTTTATTGTAAAATAGGTCTAACGCATCAAATAAAGCCACGTCAATTTATGAAATTACTTTTATAAAATTCTTTTGTAGATATAACACTCATCTAATAAATATATACAATCATTTTATTACACATAAAATGAAAGAAAGATGATAGTAAAAAAGATGATAAAAACATATTATTTATCATTTTCTCTTTATTGAACATCCTCTGTTTCGTGATATTAAATGATTTGAAAATAAGTATAAATATTTTTTTTAATTATTTAACATCCCAATAATAAGAGGATATATATTGAAATAATGAAAGGCACTTATCTAAAACCTATTTAAAAGAAATTATTTAAATATCAAATTTTAAATAAGCCCCTTCAATTTAAAATAGAATTCGTAAAAAATTACCCCCCTTTCAAATTGCAAACCTCTACTCATATAAACCACAAAAAAGGGAACTGAAATTTAAGTCATTTAAGACGAGAAAACAGAAGCTTTGGGAACCTTTAAGAATGTCATTGTTGCAAAAGAACCTCTTGTCTATTTACAACGTCAAGCACAGATCAGATCACAACAAATTCAGATCATGGAGATGTCTTGGTTGAGTAACAGTCCATGCAACTCAAGAGTACATTAGCATTCAGAGTAGTACAATCTAAAAGGAATGAATATGTTCCCTAAAGATCGCAAAAATAAGACAGTATGATTATTATATAATTCCATACATAAGCCGTAAATCTCTTCTCAATTGTGTAAAATGTCTACTAAAATATTTGAACAAATGGAGTAGGATCCTAAACGTCTTCTTCAGCATCACTCATGCTTGGGCGAGTATCAATATAGAATTCGGTAGAAAAGTCAGCTTCATCGACGATCCTCCCTCTGTTAATGGACATGTATATGGGATTTACGGTAAGTAAAAACATAGTCCGCTCGATGCCAGCAGGAGGAATAGAAGGAAAGAGAAGAAATGAGGATTACACCTTTCAAGAACATACTTCCCTTCTTTATACTTCTGGCTCCTCTCATGTGCAGCCTCCTAGGTGCAAAAAACGCAGTAGAGGTTAGAGAAGTTGGCAACCTCTTATTCAGCTTTGCTAAATTAAGAATATCTGTTTGTAGATGTGTGCCACAAAGGGAATAGGAGAAAGAGAGAGAGTACGTATTTCCATCCAACAATCTGTCCACAACAGCAGCAAAATATATCCACCACAGTATGCAATCCCGAAAGCATCAACCTCTCCTCTAATGCTCCAACTACGAGGTTCACCCTGGATCGTAAATCAAGACAAATACGCGAATCAATTTAACGTTGGAATATCAATTTGAAAGGGAAAACAAAGCATTTCCCTTGTATCTAATATTAGTCCAGTTACAAGCTTAATGCAAGAAAAGCAGTTTTCAATCAGATAAAATGAGCAGTAGTCGCTTCCTTCTAGTTGTGTGAGAAAAGAAGAAATGGTTTTGTTTTGCCTTCCCATTAAAAACAAGAAAAGATATTGTACAGGAATGCTGAGAGTATAATAAAAACTCTCAACCACATTGTTAGGGAGTACATTAAAGACATTGTTAGGGAGAGAAATGGGTAGTAGTAGAAACATCTAATTTTGCTTTTGTTGGGGAATACGTTTAGATAAAAGAAACATATATAGAACTCAATTATGATTCGGTTTTTAATTTTCCAAAAGAAAACACAGTAAGCATACAATAATTCCTACAAAATCATATTTCAGTACTTGTAGTCCTTGAAAGAAAAAGGAACTCACGCATTATTGAAGAGGTATGCTTTTCCCCGACGGCAACGAAAAGCCTGACCAAAAGACACGGTGAAAATCAGACCGAAAAGAATTTATCATGCTGCTAAGCATTCCCAATATAAATACTGGGCGAATGACATCCTTATTTAGAAAAGACATGCAATTGAAAGGATCAAATGGACTGCAAGTTGTTCCTCTAAGAGGCTCAATTGATATTTATCCTTTCAATAAGTAAGAAAATTCATCAAATATGATGATATGAAGTATTGCAATCTCAGAACATGCAGAGTATAGTAGAGAACACTCCCCGAAAATTCGATGTCAGAGCTGAAATTACAAGACATCCAGAAAAGTAAGAGTTAACCTGACTGCCAAAGTTTCTAGAGCTGAAGTTCAGCCACGTGTTGTAATTAGTTATAAACAGATATAAACTTATACCATGTTATTCATGTAGGTGACAAATAGACTCAAAAATTGTCCTCCAAAGCATGAAACAGCTTCTATTTGTAGTAAATACTAAATAGAGTCATAGACAACAATAAATGTCTTTTTGTAGTATGTTATACTCCATGGAGCCACGGAAACAACTTGACTATCTGATGCACCATTCAATCCAGGTTCAAGTATCCTAGATCTCCATGCACTGGTCAGGTGAAATGACAGAACCTAAGAGGGCAGACAGCAATAGGTTGGCAGTGTACATCCGCTTCGACGAAACCTTGGCCACAACCTGAATTTCCTCGAATTATTCACTCAGGAAAACTCGCAGAGCATCATCATTGACACACTTCTTTTTTAACCACATCAAGAGTAACCAGTACCAAACTATATGTAATGTTAAATTATGGACACGAGACAACTTATCTATTCCCATATATCGCATTCAATACACATATATATTGAGGATCCAGGGTATAGAAAAAAGAGTAATTCTTCACATATTGCCATCAACATAGCCTGAAGAACTTACTAAAATCAAATAGCCTGAAGAAAAATGGCCTATAAACTTGATAGTATATAAGTATCCAGTAACAAGTGCACCACACATAATCCCGGGATTAATTTACAAGCAAAAGAAACTATTATATATTTCTATGATTCACTCGTTTGCTTTCAAGAAATTTCTCATCTCATCTCATCTCATCTCATCATTACAATTTTCCTAAATTCTCATATAAAATAAAATAAACAATTCAATTTTTTCAAATTCCAAAACAAAAATAATATTAAAAAAATATATTCTAATAAAATTTTATTTAACTTTTAACTTTAATCTCAACTCGTCTCGTCTCATCTCATTTGTAAAAATAAACTAGGCTTAGAATGTGTTTGGATATTGAACTGAACTGAGTTGAATTGAGTTAAGATGATAAAATATTGTTGGAATATTATTATTTTTTATTATTATTATTTTAAGATTTGAAAAAGTTGAATTATTTATTATATTTTGTGTTGAAATTTGAAAAAGTTGTAATTATAAATTAGATAAGTTTAATTTCCAAACACACCCTTAATTGCCAGAAATTAGAAACAAATAAAACATTTACTTTTGCGTACTCGTTTGGTTAGGCGATTCTGATGAGACGAGAAGTTTTGTTAAAAGTTATAAAATATTATTTTTATAAGACTGGATAATTTAATTTTGTGTAACTAAACAGTTAGAATGGTGAGAAGGAGGATCAGGAAGAGAACAGAAGTACCCGAGAGACAAGATCGTCTGCGAGAGCCAAGTGGGTCTTGCAGAACTTGCATCTGTATGACCTTCCCTCTAGCTCCACCGCAAATACCCTTCCCATATCTACCTCTCCGTCGTCTTCCTTCTTCTGACCTTTTTACCTGCTATCCACCTCTAGTAAGTTGCAAAACCAGTCATTTGTTAGAGAGAGAGAGAGAGAGAGAGAGAGCGCGAGAGAGAGAGATAGGATTAGACCGTAGCATCAAATGCAGTTTCATAGCTCCAAATGTGTAAAATGCATGTCTGCCCCCACTCCCTCACGTGTCATCTGTTTTTAAGCATCGGGACTTCGTGACAAAACACTTTTTAATTCCTTTACTCCATTCAATTTTGAAACTTTATCTTATCTCACAAAGAAATTTTGAAACTTTATCCAACTTTTTATTTTATTTTGTTACAATTAATATATTTTCTATCTTGAAAACAGCATGCTTTTTTATATTCTTTTAGAAAGAAAGAAAGAAAAAAAAAAAAAAAAGCGAAACACCATATGCTTTTTGCAACAATAGAACATATTTTATAAAATAGGAAAAGTTGTACCCAAGTTTTGGATCCAAGGTATGGGAGCCCAAATACACTACAAGTCCATAGTTTAGGTTTAGTTTCTTTTCATAATTATTCTCAATTCATCTTATCTTATCTAATCATTATAATTTTTTCAAATTTTTAGATAAAATAAAATAAAAAATTTAATTTTTTCAAATTTCAAAATAAAAATAATATTAAAAATATATATTCTAATAATATTTTATTCAACTTTTAACTTTAATTTCAACTCATCTCATCTGACCAGTGCAAAGTAGTTATTCATCTAATCGGAATACATCCCCTAAATTGTTTAATATACGAGGGTTATAAAGAAGAGCACATAATTATGTAAAACTCTTCACAGACAAAGTGGCAAAGCAATTTGTAGTAGTAGTTCATTTTTAAGGTTTTTTTTATTATAAATTAGATAGAACATATCAAATCATGTCATGTAATTATTTTATCTGTAATTTTATTTATAAACTTGGCATTTCTCATGACTTAAAACATGGTGACCGGGATGGTTAAGAAAATTGAAAAAAATATGGATTTAACTATTATCTCCATTAAAAATTTAAAATTGGTTTTATATGATTATCCACCAAGGCCAAGCACTGCAAATTTTGAAAAGGGGTTAGAACCCCTAATGGTCCAACAAATTACAAAAAATCATTAAATACTCACTAAACGTAGATAAGCAAGATTTTCCTATCTTATAATGAAATGACATGTCATGTTATTAAAATTGTTTAAAGGAGCTTTGCATGCCCATGATTATAAAACTATATGCGTATAAATTTGTAGCCATGTGGATTATTATATATATAGGGATATATATATGGTGCAAACGTGAGGTAATCGAGAGACTCTCTCATAGCTGGATAAAGTTAATAGCATGGAGATTGGGTTGTCACAAAACATGCATTCACTTGACTATGTTATGTAGACTGAACAGTTATGAGTTATAACGGCAATCAAACTGAACCTACTTATATTACGTGACAATTACCGATCGAGGTAGGCTACTATCTATAATGGCTGTCATAAAAACCTAATCCGGACGGCCTCTACTCTACTATATACGACTTTGGTACTCACGTATGAATTTGTTTTAGACATGTAAGAAGAACTCATTAGCATCATATATTTGTTATAAATTTTTATTTTTTAGCATTTTATTCCTTCTTTCTCCTTGTATTTATATTTTTCTTTCTTCGACAACGTCCACAAATTCACGATCACACTTTCTATTATTGAGTTATTATATTATCAAGCAAGTCAGTTTATTAAACACATGTTTCACATTATTTAGAGTCGGTTTGGATTGAAAAATGAGTCGAGATCATCTCATTATTATTCATAAATTTCAATTTACAAATCTCGTTACTATTTATAAACCATCTTAACTTATCTCATTTCTTAATGTGATTAAATTATATTATGTAAACACTAATAATATTATATAGTAGTATACTTATACAATAATATAATTTTTCTTTATTATTTACTTTTACTCACCAAAACGTAGTTACTTGTTGGCACGGTTTTTCTCCCTTGCCTTATTTCCCACTACTGTCTCATATCATATGTTGCCCAAAAGAAAAGAAAAGAATAATAAAAAAAAAAGAAGCCCATAATTAACGGACGGTGCAGGTCCACGTGATGACAACTCGAATCCCGACATGTACCTCGTCAACACGGATTTACTCCAGACCGGGGCCCGCCTCTAGACCCGCCCGAGTCTGATTTAGTCGCTGAAATTAAATAAACCAGCTGTTTCGCCGCCCAATAATAACGATAAATAAAAAAGAGATATATGCACGCACCCGAAAAAAAAAAAAAAGAAACCGGACCGAGTCTTCGTGGTCCCAGCTGTCGCACTCTCTCCCGTTGGATTAGACTAGTCTCGTCGAGATCCCCGCCCAAGAGGACAAACAGATACGTGAATCACGAGGGAGCCCCATGTTTCTCATCATGAAGCCGCTCCGCCTTCGTGTGTTCACAGCTTTTGTTCAGACCTCAAGTTTCTTCTTAAAATAAAGAAAAAACTTTTTTAAAATCAAAATCAGCCCTTCAGTGCGGGTCTCCGTACATTTGTGGGGCCTAACAGGTGACGCAAGCATCGAGATTTTCCTAATCGTAATCCATTCAAAAAATTAAAAACCACACGACTGGGGAGCTTAGCAAAGACGCAACTATGCCGCCGACATGTCTGTTCGACCTTCAATAAGAATATATTAACGTGCAAAAACCAAAAAAAAAAAAGAAGACCGTGTTTGGTTAGAAGGAAAATGAGCCAACAGAAAAAAGAAGTCTTCCCCCTGGAAATGCTTCGATTTGACAGTTGTTTGGGAGCTGGGAAACAAGAACGTCAACTACTCGAGTAGAATAGCCAAACAAGGGAGAGAGAGGAGAAAATGGAACAAGAAAATCGTTGATTTTCATTCTTCTACAAAGATCGAACATATAACTAATAACAATAATAAATTGCAGAACAACCATGAGAACTCTATCACAGATTTCTCAGTTGCAAAAATACGGAGGGATTGGTTATCTATGTACATATACGGATCACAATCATCATCAGCGAATCCATACAACATGTCAGCTAGCTCTCTCTTTATCTAACGAGATCTACTTGCCATCTCGATCGGAAACAAAAATAAGTAAAAAAGCGTAGAAACAAATGCCAACACTGAAGCTAAACGACAGGAAAACTCGGATCTTCGCCGGCGATCAAGAAAATTTGGCGAAATCAGGCAACCTCCGGCGGAGGAAGGTTGAGGTCAAGGTCGAGCAGTCTATGGGTGGGAGGATGATCAAAATCGACGACGGAAGATGAATCGGAGTCGCTGTGGGCCCCACCGCCCACGATTTGGTTGAAATCCGTCTCTGCCCGATCGAACCTGCACAAGTCGCGGTGATTCCCGCTCATATTAGCGACTGGGTTGAAGAAGTAGACTGGACGCACAGCCGTAACGAGGGGAAAAGCGACCGCACCGCTGGCTGGGAACTGAGCCGAGCCGGAGGGGAAATGGACCGCGCCTCCAAGAGTGAGGTCGAGGGGCGGCGGTGGTGGGGACGAGGAGTCGACGGTGCTGCTCTGGCTTGGGCTGCGCGTATTGTTGTTGTTATTGTTATTGTTGTGGGGCTGGCTGAGGGAGGTGAGGTCGGAGGAGGGGTTGGGGAAGTTGGTCTTCGCCTTAACGCCTCGGAACTCGCGGGCAGCGGCGTCGTAGGCACGTGCTGCCTCCTCGGCAGTGTCGAAAGTGCCAAGCCAGACGCGCGTCTTCTTACCCGGGTCGCGGATCTCGGCGGCGTAGCGACCCCATGGTCGCTTCCTCACCCCTCTGAAACGAATCTCCTTGGAGCTGGAATCCTGGTTAACTGAACTGGATCCGTTTCTTGGAGCCATTTGGGTCCCGTGGGTTAGTTACGTTGGGTGGTATATGGAGTTTGGAACGGGGGAGACCATGGATGTTTGAGGATGGGAGGGGTCGAAGGAGGCATTTTATAGGGGACGTGGGAAGGGGTAGGAGTGATTAAAGTTACGCTCCTTTTGGGCGATTGTTGTGTACAGTAAAAGCAGCACGGATGAGGTGATTCAAACGAATTTTAATATAGAATAAATTTATTTACAGCTACTTTTTTTTATAATCCTGACCTAACGATTAAGGTGCCGACTGAATTAAAATAAAATTGAATTGAGAAAAAAAAAAGTTAAAAATTAAATAATATATTATTTTTTAATAATATTATTATTTTAAAAATTAAAAAAATAAAATTATTTATTATATTTTGTTCAAAAATTTAAAAAAATCATATTGATAGACAAGATAAAATGTAATACAACACTTCACTATATAAACGTTGCCTAAATCTATCATGATGTGCAACTTGTATAAAAATATATATATATATAAACCTATCTACATATTTTAAAAATTAAATTTAAAAATTAATATTTTTTAACATAAGAAGCTGAATCTGCTTTATAATAAAATATAACATAATATCTCACATTAATTTATAAATCACATTTTATAAAATTTTGAATACATTAATAATTTTTCATAAGTAATATGTTCTGCAATAAGGCAATAAGTTATCTAAAATTACACTATGATTTTAAAAGTTAGTATATATAATTAAACTATTTGCTTGTTATACTTGAAAAAAAATATATAATACATGAACACATCTTTATATAGATGATATAACAAATTTCGGTTGATACTGTGTTCATAATTTTTATATATTATAAATTGGTCATGAATGAATGAATGGTAAGAAAAAAATATAATAATATTATATATAATTGTGAAGTATACAATCGTGAGGTAATTATTTTGAAAACTTAAAATTTATTATTAAAAATTTATTTATTTTATATGTATTATATATTCACTTTTTTTTTTAAGAATTGTGTAAGGTTTAAGTCTCATTTATTTTAACGGATGAGATGAGTTTAGATTAAAATTAAAAGTTAATAGAATTTTATTATGATATATTTTTTAATATTATTTTTATTTTTAAATTTTAAAAAATGAATTATTTATTTATTTTATGTAAAAATTTTAAAAAAATTTAATAATTAAATGTGATAAAATAAAATAAATTGAGATTAACTGTGAAAAGACATATTAGAGGCAAATGTCATTTCAAAAAATATTTTGTACCGGAGCGTCTATCCCGCCTATCGAGCCAAGAAATATTCGGCTCCGTCAAAGGGATTTGACCGCTTTTTTCCGGCACACACGAGAAAAGGACAAGAATAGCCCCGCCGCCCAGCCGCGGGAAATGTGGGGCCTGCAGGAATGAATAATTGCAGTTATTTTGCGAAGAAATGTAGCATAGCTACGTGGCACTGATTTAACAGTCCACGCGGCAAGCGGTAGAGTGAGGGGCGGCAGGGTCGTTTTAAACGGAAGTTAAGACGGCGGTTCTAGTCGTTATCTTTTGTTGGTTCCCATAAATTGAAAATTTCTATTGACGGCAGAGTCGTTTATTTTTTAAAAAAGAAACACAAAAATTATCGGTCCAACCCGACATGTTTGTCGGCATGGTCCACCTCCTCGCCGCGTGAGACGGACATGTGTTGGCGTCTAGAATTGTGCAAAATTGTGTCAATCATTTCTGATCTTTAAAAATGCCCCTTTTTACAGAGTACTAACGCACAGACCTTATCCAATTAAATAATGGTTTTTATAAATAAAATAAAATCAATTAAAAGTTAATTAAAATATCATAAAAAATATATTTTTAATATTATTTTTATTTTAATATTTAAAAAAATTAAATTTTTTATTTTATTTCATGTAATAATTTAAAAAAGTTAAATTATTTATTTTATTTTATATAAAAATTTAAAATAATTATAATAATTAGATAAGATAAGATAAAATGAATTTAAGGCTTCGTTTGGATCATCAACTACTCTCAACTCATCTCAACTCATCATTATAACTTTTTAAAATCCCAACACAAAATATAATAAACAATTCAACTTTTTCAAATCTTAAAATAATAATAATATTAAAAAATAATATTTTAACAATATTTTATCATCTCAACTCATTTCAATATCTAAAATCACCCTAAAAATTAAGTTAAATTATTTATTTTATTTTATATAAAAATTTTAAAAAATATAATAATTAAATAAAATAAGATAAAATAATTTAAAAAAAAAACCAATCACCACATCAATATTTTTCTAGTAAATATAGTGCAGACACCTCATCAATCAGATGCATGCAAGCATTGCATGCATGATCAAGAATTAATTGAATATGCGGTCTGATCGTCTGTTCTTGCAAGATTTTCTTTGGTGTGTGTGGAGTAATGCCAGGCTCTCCACGTAATTACAATAGAATGGGAAAATATTCAAAGCAGCCTAACATTCTCAACACAGTGTGTTGAGGTGAAGAAAAAAAAAAAAAAAAATTGTGAAGGGAGTATTGTGGCTTCCGGATGGTGCCCAGCATTTCCCCAATAGAATAAAAGACCGAAACCACTACACCTAGGAAAAAAATCTACAGTTGCCGCCGTCGCCGAGTTAGATTGAGAAGCTCTGCCTCTTCTCTAGAAAGAATAGAAAGAAAACTAATTCCTCCATGTGCCATCGCCGGACTCTCCCTTTCCTTTTTATTTTTTTTGTTCCTTTCTACTATCTGTTTGTGAATATGTTTTTATGATAGTATTTTTTCACCGATGTGGATTTTTTCAGATTTGCTACACTCCGGCCATGAACTGTCGACACGCGTCCTACCACGATTTTCCCCTCCCGCCGATCTACTGGGATGATGCGGAACCGAGCCCAATATGTCAGCGCATGGCCCTCACGTGCAGTTTTCATGCGTCGCCGCACTCCAACAACTCCGCCGCGCTGCACCGGTAGACTCCCCACCCTCCGATCCTTCAGATTGGCTAGACGCCTCCTCCATTCCACCGGCACGTGGTCCTCACGCGCCACTCTAGAGGCGTGGATTGACTGTTCCAATGTTGCATATCTGCTCTTCCCTTGCTGGTCTATCCGGGTTATTGTTTTTCCTAATCGGTGATCTTGTGAGAGAGACTAAGGACCTCACCAACAAATATCTCAAGACTTTCAACTACGGTGCATCCACTTGCACCGCTTCCAGTGGTGGCTTACCTTCAAAACGTCTTTTAAGACGATTCCCTCTTAGTAGGGCTTGGGTAGAGACCAAGAAATTGGTCTCAGAATCCTATTTTTTTCTTTTTTTTACCACATTTGCACTGTGTTTGTTGTTTTGGGGTATTTTGTTGGGGAACTTCATCCCTTCTAACATGTATCATCGTTTATTTTAATGAAGTTTGCTGGTTTAGAAGGAAAAAAAAAACCACTACGCCTGACTTTGTGAATCTTAAAACTTTTGTTCGAGTTAATTTGGTTACACAAAATCAAATTATCTCATCTCATCTTAATTTTATAAGTTTTTTGAAATTCTACACAAAATATAATAAACAATTTAAAATTTTCAAATTCAAAAAAAAAAAATTTATAATATAACAATATTTTATTCAAATTTCAACAAAATATCTCATCTCATATTATCTGAACTATGTATCCAAACGAGACCTTAGAGAACTAGTCATGCTGAAAATGCTAATTTCTTGTCAAGTCATTTGCATTGAAATAGCTAAACTTTTTAAGTGAGACTATGATCTACAGTAATGTAAAAAATAAAGAGTGGATTTGGATAGAGAGTTCATATGAGATATTTTATTAAAAGTTGAATAAAATATTATTAAATATAATTTTTATTTTTAAATTTGAAAAAATTGAATTATTTATTATATTTTTATATGGAAACTTGAGAAAGTTGTAATGATGAGATAGATGAAATGAGATAAATTTATATATGCAAACCTTGCCGAGGAACTGTTCACATATCAAAGTAATATTTTATTAAGAAAAAAATCATAATTTGTAGTACCATTTTCCAACGCTACTCCTTTTAGCTTTATTTCATTGAGATCAAAATAATTACATTCTTCGTCTGGCTCTTCATGCGAATTTGGGTTCTTTGATCTCGTTCGAGTCGTTCGACGCCCTTGGTTGGATAATTAGGTTGAAAATAAATAAATAGTTGAGAAAGAATAATTTAATTATTAATTAATATATAGTAAGTATAATTAAAAAATAATACAATTTTTTTAAAGTATTATTATTAAAATAATATATAGATAATTTAATGTGGAGTTATATCCTCAATGTCAATGCCTTGAAACATATAATTTTAGATAAATTTTATTTTGGCTTTTACTATACCATTACCAATGCTCTTAAGATCGTATGTAGGTAGCTGTCCGCCAAGTGTTCCCAAAACCACCTCACCGCTCTGCGTAAAAAACCCAATGGATTTGATATGGTCAAAGGTCGATCGAGTACTGAAACGAAAAACTGGCACCCAAGACTCTGCTACACCATACTCCTCCATCGCCCATAGAGAAGAATCAGAGAATGAAGGAGTTCCGTTTTCATACACTGCAAGTGACTTTTTATTAACTGGGATATATATACAAGTTTTATGCGCGTGCAATATTATTATTCTCCATGGACTGCGGTAGCATTAGATTCTCCCAGAATATTTCATTACTTATATCGAACGCCAAGATCCATTTTGGGAGGTCGTCAATGCAGGATATTGCAAGCCAGTGGATACCGCCATTGACGAAAGCTCAAGGCGGACCAGGACCAACCTAGCCAAACAAACGAACCGTACCATTTGGTTCATGATCTCTATTAATGCTTTTCCAAGAGCCAGCCTTGAGTGAGATTACTTCTAGACTGTCGAGACTTGCAATTTTAACTACTTTATAATCATTTGTTCGAAAATCGAAGCCGAATCCCCACCAGCGCACATACAGTAAAACGCTCATCATCCTGATCATGATCATACTCGGTAGTCCTGGGTTTAGAAAGGATCATGGACTTTCTTATCAATGGGTTCCACAAAATAATATTGCCCATATAATCACAAATTTCAAGCATACTAATCCATTGCAAGAACCAACCACCTCAATTCCCTGTATGGTTTTTGTAATATGTATGTCAGTACATTTTATTTATTGCCTTTTAATTACTAATGTGTTTTATTATGTGATTAAGTGGATGATGAACATGTGGCACGATTTGATCTCTTGAAACTAATAAGGCAGAGTTAATAAGCCCGTCAGAAGCCCGTGACTTGAATCTGAGGAGTTATGTGCTGAGCCGTTGGATTTCTACACGTTGTGGCATCTGTTGTACTATATAAATTCATCCTTATATGTTGTAACCCTAACACATACTCATTTTGTACATATCGGCTAAAAAGAGAGGCAGAGAGAATAGAGAATAGAGAGGGGGCGAAACTAGGGTTTCTAGGGTTTGCTCTTAGAGATAAGAAATCTGTGCGATTTCTTGTGGTTTATGTGAAGACTTTGTAACTCTAAGTGTACTGAGACTTATTTGTGAAGTATTGATTATCAATAAATATATCTGAGGCCCATTCCTGCCGTGGACGTAGACCGTTAGGGTCGAACTACGTATATCGGTGTGTTCTTTCATTTATTTCCTTTACAGTTTTTGTTTTCTTGATTTATTTTATAACTGTTTATGTTCTTGTTGATTTGTGCTTCATACTGTTATATACTATTTGATATTTGTAATCTGGTCATATCTTGTAATACTGTTGTTTATTTGGTTGTGGTTGGTATCAAACTGCGATCCTTGTGATTCTTGAGTTGATAACTGAAAGGTTTTTATAACAATAAAACATAAATGTTTTATCACAAGAAAAACTGAAGGTTTATTTTTTATAACAATAAAACATAACGTTTTATAACAATTGGTTTTGAATGAGATTCTTAACTCCGCGTACTCATGATAATCGAATTATGTGATCATGTTATGCTGGTTGTGATTACGTTGATCATGATTTAGTGCATGTTGTTTGGCAAGGCAAGCAGTGGCAATGGTGTAAATCTCGTGGCGGAGGCAACAACTACGGAGAGGTCAAAACTTTTCCTTAATCTTCCTAGATAGTAGTAAATTAAAGTGGAAGGAGATCGTTGTTCGTGACTTTATGATCGGAAATAGTACTACTAGCTAGTCATGCTTCTGTAATACTCGAGGTCATGAGTGAAATGGAACAGAAGCGTTCTGATCATGGAGGACCATAATTTTTTTAGGCCAGTAAATCTAACCTAGGATTTTGCCAATAGTTTCAAGAGAATTTCGTTTATGATATCCTCCAGAATGTATAAGCCCTGTGCCATTGCTTAATTAATTCTAATCATCAACTCTGAGGATCAATCGCTGGCAGTACTCAAACCATGATTAATGTTCTTTATATATGCATATAGATCGAGGACTCCTACACCAAGACTAACACGAATACCATATCCAAATAGGAGTTGGAATTGGAGTGATCGATCTTTCGTAAATATTTCCTAATTTTTTCAAACAGATTAATCCAAATTACAACATATCATGTCACGTCAATATCTAAATACTATTCAAAATTTAAAACATAAACATTTTGTGATTGTCTTTCTTTTTGGGGCTTTTCTCATTGAGTTGGTTAGGGCATGGTTTGATAGCCCAAAAGGAAAAAATCACAAAAGTTTTGGTCTGGCCTTGGGCTGTAAGTAGATGCACCGGGCCCAGGGGACCGAAAAAGAGCACACACCCAATCGAATCATACCCCTATGCCTTTAACGCTAGAAATGGACAAAAGACCAGTTTTTATTTTATTTTTTCTTTTAAACCCACTACTGATTTTCCTACTCAACTTGAGACTGACACTACCTAAACTGATGTCCCATTCAATAAGCCACGGTTTTGTATTCAAGTCCGGTGAATAGGATTATAAAAATATTCATCTTTATGAGACACTTGAATGATAGGATTTTGTTATATATCAGTTACTATTTACTTCAATCTCATACTTGGTAGTTTTTTTTTTTTATAAGATGTGGAGTGTGTAATACTAAATAGTAACTGATGAGAAGAATTATTCTCAATGATATGTTGAGTTAGCCGAGAATTAAATTTATAACTGTATTTTTTAATGAAAAATATATCATGATATTATTTAAACACATATAATATGACCCACATATTACTTTTATCTCTTTTAAAATTCGCCCGTATAATTGGAACATGAAATTCTAAAGACAAAATTATAAATGGAGAATTTGGGTGCCATTTGATATGTAATTGGACTCTCAATTAGAAGTTGTAATTAATTAATTATATATATATAAAGAAAAGAAAAACAAGATAAAAGGTATAATTAGTATTAATTTTTTTTTTTTTAGAAAAAATAGCTAAGTTATCATGATATTTGGAAATTATAAAGCATGGCATAAAGTGGCATCTAAAGAAAGGTACATGACCTCGTTAAATACGTTCCTTTCGGCCAATTGTTGAGCATAGACGCTTTCCCACCGTTGGATGTTCTTGATAGACGCACTGAATTTATCTAACGGCTTTGAGAGAATGGAAGATGTACGACTCACCAGGACAATGACATTTCACCATGGGAAAATATATAAAGACAACTATACTACAATTTATTTACAATTAACTATAAAAAAAAATTATTATTTTATTTACTTTAAACTGTTGTAAGTACAGAAATTTTAAATTAAAATAAAAAATATTAATATTTTAATATATAATAATAGTTAAGTTGTAATATAATTGGCGGTATATCATTAAATCTTATCATCTAAACCGAGCGGCGGAATTAGCGGTTTTTTCATTTTTTTAAAGTGAAAAAAGAGCAAAGATATAATAAATAGTATTATTAAACCGATTCTTCCCATAATGGCTTGCCTTCCATGGTCGGCTCCTTTTAAAGCCATATTCATTACAACTCTCAGCTTTTCATTTTTGTCTTGAACGAACTCTTTTTCTTATTTTTATATATTTTTTTTTCTAGTTTTTTTTTCTAATTTAAAATGAGAAAAACAGATATAGAAAGCAAAATTTATTAACATTAACATTAATATTTAATATTTTTATTTATCTCATTCTAAGTCATATCATTCAGATAAAAATTTTAAGGCCATATTTAAATAATAAGATGAAATGAAAATTATGATAATAGTAATAAAATAGTTTATAAAATAGATTGAGTTAAGATATTTTATTAGATTTTAAAAAGTAAAAGAGAAAATGTTAAATAATAATATTATAAAGTAAAAAATTATTTGAATAATAACTTTATTTTAAAATTTAAAAAATTTAATTTTTTTTATATTTTATTTAAAAGTTTGAAAAAATTATAATGATTAGATAATGATTAGATAAAAAATTAAAAATTAAAAAATATTTTATATTTGAGAAGAAAATTATGAAAAGTTTTAGATAAGCTTCCAAACATAGCGTAAATCTTTACATTAGATTAATGTATTACTCATTTAAACTAGTTTCTTTGTAAATATTGACTCACTCAATTCAATTAACAACGTTCTACGAAAACGAATTATTTTATTTTCTAAAATGGGAATCATTTGAATATTTTTTGGCTTTCTGTTTCACATTAAAGATGTGATATTTATCTATCCGCAGCCCGAGATTCCATAATACAAGCCGAGCCAACCCCCAACCGCCTCTATCTTAAAGCCACCAGACACACATTCTAAACACAAACTTATGATGTCTTTGTTTCAATGTCAAAAAACGACATTAATAACAAGATATTCCAAATCTAAACCCTTTCTCGAGTCTTTCTCGGTTCACACCCTCCAAGCTTCCACTCTACTACACTCTTCATTTCGCTAACCCCCCTCTTCCTCTCTCTCTGCGTGTCTATTTTTGTTTTGTTTTTCTTCTTTTTTGAAGCTTGATTGAGTAAGGGGGTGTCGAAATGAGAGGTCCTTTGGGAGCAGTGATAGGGAGGTACCCATCAAGTGATGGGAATGCCCAAATGGGTGGGATCATTAGGCACAACAGGAAATGCAGAGATATTGCTTTTCTTGTGATCTTTATAGCCTTCTGGGTTGCTATGATTGTTAACTCCAGCTTTGGGTTCAACCAAGGAAACCCATTAAGGTAAAGAATCTAACATTACCCACTTTATCAAGTTGTTCAGTCGTCAAATGGGTCTTCTTTATTATGCAACTTTTTGTTTAAGCGTGATTTATAAGGTAAAATTGAGAATCTCACTAATGGGTTCGTTTTCTAGCTCTCATTTGTCATTTTTGTGATGCGTTTCTCGTCAGTAGCTCTATTTTCTCTGTTTGTCTTAGCCGTTTGAAAGAATCAGGGCTAGCAGTACGCATGTCATTTAAATTTTAATGCTTTAAGTTGATATTCTTTATCTTCTTAAATTTTATTCTCTGCACTACTGATTTATTGTTCTGTACTAGTTGAGGCAAAATTATATATATATTTTTTTCTCGCGTGGCTATCCTTTTATTCTACCTGTGCCTTAGTGGGTTAAATTACTGAATAAATAGAAGAAAGACGTTGAAAATGAAGTATTGGTAGGTAGGTTTATTTTTATTACTGCCCCATGTAACATGAAATCCTCTCAAATTACAATTTAATCTTTTGGTCTCTCTCTCTCTCTCTCTCTCAAGGTGTAAAGATAAGAGAGTATCTATCTGTTGAGTTGTGGTGGAAGATGTCATCAAGGTTTCCTTTGTTTTCTTGTTCTTTATCAGATTTCATATAGATTGAAGTGGAGAGAACATGACACTTTTGAGTTATATTGATTTTCTTAAGATAGTGAATTCAACTCTACCTAGTTAAGGAGTCGCTTTATGTACAATTAAGTTGAGTTCCTTTCTTTTTGCATCACCTAGTTGTTTTGATTGCTAATGATAGTGGAGAAAGGAAAAATAAAACCTACTTTAGCTGAGCCAAACAGGTGTTATAAAGGGTATTAGCTTGTAGATGGTATTGTTCAAATTCGTGCAGTGGTGTTATTATATTTGCTACATTACTGTGTTTTTGGGTTGTGATTGATTGTTTAGTGGTTTGGCAGGCTTACATATGGTCTGGACTATAAAGGAAACGTGTGTGGTGACAAGCATGCAAAACCTGGCCTTCATGAATTGGAGCTTAGATATTGGTTAGATCCTAATCAGGTTTATCAAAGTGGTTTGAAAAACAACCAATTTAAATTGGCCAATGCCCGGAGTATATGCTTGTTAGATTGCCCTATCCCCCTTGAAGATCAACTAAGTTGGGTATGTGACTATCCAGAAGGAGATATCCATCTTTCAATGGACGATTGGATTAATAGGAATTATGATTATTATGAGTTCCTTACACCAGAAATGAGGAACACCTCTCTTCAACTTCAGGGTCCTTGTTACCCTGTAATATTTCCAAGTGTAAATGGTATGTAAACTTGATTCCCTTCTGATGCAATTGTGGGCATGTTCACATATGTCATATTGGTTGCAGAACTTTTATCAATGAGATAGGACTTTAAAAGCTCATGTAAAGGAGTTTTGCCTATTATGTTCTTTCGATCTATACATGTATTATCTCTCATATGCTTATCATAGAGTTTGTCTTACCATTTTACAGTTTATTGGAGCTGCCAGTTTATTGCTCGTGCATCAAACATGTCTTTGAGGCATTGGCAGCAGATGGGTGGTGTGAAAATCAACGAGGATATCATAATTGACAAATCTATTCACAGGTCCATCAATTCTAGGTCATCCGTCTTAAAGGTAGAGGACTTTTTGTCTCAATAATCCTTTATAATAATAATTTTTGTGGAACTGTCATGGAAAGTATATACATTGTCTACATTGCCTTTTGAATTATGATTGTCTACATAGCTTTTTGCATTATGCCCTGCCTTCCAATTGATGTTGTTTTTTAGAGGAAAATCTTCTTGTGATTTTTTTTTATTACA
This sequence comes from Juglans mandshurica, assembly GCA_022457165.1. Lineage (NCBI taxonomy): Eukaryota > Viridiplantae > Streptophyta > Magnoliopsida > Fagales > Juglandaceae > Juglans > Juglans mandshurica. The sequence goes on from CM039622.1 coordinate 35,069,659, forward strand.
TAATGACCACTATTCTTTTTTGGGGTGACAATAGATACATGTTCGCCTGTAAATGGAATCATGAACTTCTGGCTCTATGCCTATTTAAGAATCTTTGGTTTCTCTATGCATTTCCAGTGTACTTGTTACTTATAAAAATAAAAATAAAAAAAGGAAAAGAACAATCCTATGTACTTGTCATAATTCCTTTATGTTTTATATCTATTAAATGCCTTTCCATTGGGCACATATATGTCTAATTTGTGTTGCTTGATTAAAAACTTATCAATTATAGAATTTTTTCAGAGATACATGGCTGATATTGGAAAAGCATGGCCAGTATTGATTGTTTGTGGAGGAATCTTGCCGTTGTTTTTATCAGTGATTTGGCTGCTGATGATTCGACATTTTGTTGCTGCAATGCCTTGGATAACGGTGGCCCTCTTCAATGTTCTCATAGTATCAGTAACAATGTTTTACTACCTAAAAGGTCAGATATGAACTTTTACTGTTCTTTCTATGGCTGTTTTTTAAAAAACCTGGTTCATTTGGAAAGAAACATCTGAGAAGAAGGATTTGGATTTGAAATTTTAGTTTGAATGGCTCAAAAGAAGTATGAACGGTAGAAGTGTTAAAGTTCATTGGTGGATTTAGGTCTTAATAATACGTGAAGGAATTATTATTCAAATTTGTAATGTTAGCGATTTGCTGAAGAAAAGTATTCAAACTTATAACGTTAGCGATTTGCTGAAGAAAAGTATGTCTTTCTTCCCTTTTGCTCATATTATGCTTGATCAAAATTCAATCAAGCAATTTATAAAAAAAAAAAAAAAATCTCTCGATTCTATTATATCCCCACATCCAAATGCAACTTTGGGTGATCGTAAATAACTTTTGAGCGTTGAAATTTACTAGAGGCTTCTTTGCTGGTAAAGATAAAATTTCAGATCTTTACTACTTGTTTGACCGTCAAGCATATTTGAAATAGAGGGTTGATTATTTACATACTTCATTTTCTTGTATAATTGAATATGTTGATAACTCTTAATCAAATATAATGCTGAACTTATTTTCTTCCTTGCTACTAGCTGGATGGATAGGGAACAACACCATCTCCCCCATCATTGGTGAGCATGATCCATACATTCGTGTATTTGGAAGGGTTGGTATCATCATCAACTGAAACTTTTATACTGGAGCTCTCTGTATATATATTTGTGATTCACTCGTTAATTTTCATCTTTTAGGAGATCAATCATCTTCGTGCTGTAGCAGTTCTTATGACCTCTATTATGGTGGTTGCTGTTCTTACATCAATTGTCATTGTCCGCCGCATCATTATGGCAACATCTGTCCTCAGGGCAAGTCTTTCTATCTTTGTCTTAGGGCTCGTTTGAATAGCGAGATGAGATGAGATGAGATGGTTTTGGATGAGTTGAATAAAATATTGTTAGAATATTTTTTTTTAATATTATTATTGTTTTGAGATTTGAAAAAGTTGAATTGTTTATTATATTTTGTGTGGGAATTTGGAAAAGTTGTAATGATGAGATGAGAGTGAGATGATTTCTATATCCAAGCAAGCCCTAAATTATCATATGAAATTTAACTGTCACATTTGATATCCAAGGAGAGACTTCTTTAAATGTGCATTTTCCAATCTTGGGCTCAAATTCGTGGTGCTTTTTCCTTAATCAGCCACAGGTTTAGGCAACTCGTCTATGTAATCCTGGGTGCTGAAGTTTCAATTTGTTGCAAAAACTGATAACTTTCCTGGTTAATATGTACACAGGTTGCTGCAAAGGTCATAGGAGAAGTGCAAGCGCTCATAATTTTTCCAATCATGCCATATACTATCCTTGCAATATTTTACATGTTCTGGTTTTCAGCTGCTCTCCATCTCTTCAGTTCTGGTCAAGTCGTCCAGAATAACTGCAACACTAACTGCTGTGCTTATGATCTTGTGTCAAAACGGGTAAACTGTGATCATTGCTGTGGCTATAGCATTCAATACACTCCTCATATAGGAGTTGCCATCCTTTTCCACCTATTTGGGTGTTACTGGGCAACACAATTTTTAATAGCATGCTCATCGACGGTGATTGCTGGTTCTGTTGCTTCCTATTATTGGGCTGGTGGTGAAACATCAGTAAGTTACTAAGCTATATGCACCATGACAATGTGAGATGTGTCACTTTTTTCCCTATTTCATCTATATAAATTACTCTTGATTTTGAACACAAGAATGTAACTGCATACATTAAATTACAGCATGGAATGTGAAATATGATTAAACTGGGTGATCGATCCTATGGCACAAGTTCTGTTATGCATCAAACTAGAACTGCTATATACCCTGGATTAAGCAAGAGTTTGATTCTGAGATTTAAGAGAGTGGAGTCTGGTCAACCTACAAAATGCCTAGTTTTATTTATTCAGCTTTGTTTTGGGTTGTTAAACGTTTTATTCAGATACTAGCAACTTTAAGCAAGATGGACTATTTGCGAAAACTTTTTATTCATTTCTTGATAGCGGAAGATGGAGCTTGTCTTTGATCTGAGTTGCTTGAGATTTCGTTTTTGGTCATTGTTATAGTTTAAAAAAAAAAAAATCTATGGTATTCCTTTCCTTGATAATTGCTATTTGCTTTTGCCAATGCAGCCTGAAATTCCATTTCTTCCAGTTTTTTCCTCCATGAAGAGGCTTATGCGGTACAGCCTTGGCTCTGTTGCTCTTGGCTCCCTTATCGTATCCTTTGTGGAATCAATCCGCTTTATGCTTGAGTCAATTCGTCGCAGACTGAAAGTTTCTAGTACCACCACACCTGATAGCTGGATAGGAAAAGCAGCATTCCATTCATCTCGGTGTTGCCTCAGGTGTATTGAGTGGACTATAAAGTCTGTGAACCGCAATGCCTACATTATGGTAAATTCAAGAAACACTTGTTTCACGCAAATTTGCATGTGGGTCCAGCATATCTTTCTGGCTTGTCCGATAGCCAGTTGCATCTTTTGCATGGTGTGTGGAGACAATTGTCCAACTAGGAGAGACATTATAGGCTGATTTGGTATGCATTCTCCAGTACTCTTTTCTAGGTGACTGGCATGCTGGGAGAGATTGTTTCCCATAAGACCAGTTGGGAGATGTCTTACTAAAAATGATATGATGTAAAAATAAAAATTATACGTTTTCAAATTTGTTCTGACAGTTATGATATTTTGTAAATCACGCAAGCTCTGGATGGTCGGGACGCTGTTCTCGGACATCAGGTGCCAATAAAAAAAAAATTCCATTCCACATCTCTTTGCAGAATTTGACATTGGACCCAAATTCTTTTTGTAACAAATTAATAATTTTTTTTTTTAGAAGAAATAAAACATGAAAAAGAAAAGGCAGAATAGAGAAGGGTCAAGGTAAAGTGAAGCTAGTATGTAATGAACTTTGTCCATTTCAGTTCTTCGTAATTCCAATAAAATTTTTCTTTGTTATCCTCATCTAAGAATTTTATCCACTTTTTGGGCATTTGTGAACTGATTAGGGTTGCTATGTAGAAAAGTTTCATAATTGATAATATGCTGAATGTCTGCTCACGTGTTTGTGGAATGTCTGCTTGTACTCTTGCAGGTTGCCATCACAGGTAAAAGCTTCTGCAAGGCTTCTGCAATTGCAACGGAATTGATCCTCAACAACATCCTTCGAATAGGGAGGGTGAATGTGATTGGAGATGTTATTCTATTTCTTGGAAAATTGTGTGTCAGCCTTTCAAGCGCAGTTTTTGCTTTCCTCATGTTGGATACCCACAAATACAGATCTGCCCATAAGATCTCTTCCCCGCTGTTTCCTGTATTGGTATGCTTTTCTTTTTCCCTCATTTCATATATCCAATAAGATGTACGAAATCTAAATGACACAAACTAATTTTGATTGTACCCAAAGCTGGGTATTCTAATGGTTGGTGAACAAAAGAATGCGTGGTTTAAGTGAGTTCAAGTTCATTGATCATCAGTGGGTAAAGGCTAGAAGACAAATATGACCAGATAGGTAGTTTGTAAAGGAAAGGTTACTTGAACATCTCTCGAACCACTTGACGCAAATTTGAATGCACCACGTGAACTAAATCGGTGGAACCATGTACAAGGAGCTTGCCTTAGACCGACCATAAATTGCCGTTTTGTTTGGCAACATCTGGCATAATCTGTTAAGCTTGTACCTGTACGTATGACCAGACAATATTTTGTAGTCTTCTAAATAGAAGTGTACCTTTATTTATGTGTACTCAGGTTTGCTGGTGTCTTGGTTACGTCGTGGCCACTCTTTTCTTTGGAGTGGTGGAGATGTCGATCGATACCATCATCCTTTCATTCTGCCAGGATTCCGAGGAGCACCAAGGGACAGCCCAATATGCGCCTCCTCTTCTCATTGAAACTCTTAATGATCAAAATGAGATGCAGAGACTCACTCAAGGACCCCATTAAAAACATCTCAGATGTACCATTTTCCTTTCACATTCAGAATCTTTTGCATGTTATATAATTAGAAGACGTACTTGTTTTTCCCCCGAGTTTTGAGTTTATCCCTGTATGTGCTTCATTGCTAGAGAAAAAAGCACGTGGGAAAGAATGCCTTGGATGAAGTTTTTGCAACATCATGGATCGTAATGTAAGAAACTCATGGAAAACTGAGTAGATGCCACCTTATACAAAGTCTTTTAAGACAATTGCAATTTCACACGATACGTCCATTGCTTCTTCGATATACTGTTAAAAGATAAAACTAAATTATCGGTGCCACAAAATTTAGTAGCTTGCAGAAACATTTTGTTTGCTGACAGGTTTTTAACACAAAATGCGCACAAAGTTCAGTTGCAAGGGCAAACCATGATGAACAATGATACCTATACAATATATTTCACAACACATTTTAAAGTGATGATATTTTTGTAAAATGATGTTACTTTTATAAAGTATTTTACTAAGTTGTGTAATGTGTTGTGAAAAGTTACGCAGGTTTATCATTTTTCAACCATGCTATGATAGTCTATATTTCCAGAAGTCTTGGAGTGATTGGACCTCTTTTCGAAGCTTCTCCCGGTCCTATAATTCATTTTTTCCAAAAACTCAAACGCTTTGGGTTTATCCCATCCACTAGGATCATAATTGTCCGACCATCTGCGTCCTCGGTCCATTTTATGGATTCCTTACTCAATAGCTTCAAAATCTGCAAAGTGAAATTCGAAAACAAATGATTTTTTAAATCCTTCTTAATTACTAAGCAGGGTAATCCGGTTATAGAATGTTCTAAGAAGCTCAAAGGTAACCCCCTATCGACAAATTTATCAGAAGACAAAAGAGCTGGACAAAACAATAATTAGTAATTTTTCTTGTATGAACAAGCTTTGTTATCTTTTACATCTGCGTAATTGGAGAGGACTCGCAACATGAAAGTTCAATAATGAATCTCCACTTGAACAACCACATTGCGATATGCTACTGATATCTACAACTAAAGCTATTGACTTTTGTGATAAGTTGATTTATTTTATGTGGTCAACTACATGACTGATTTAGGTCTCGATCTCTAACTCATCTCATCACATCTCATCATTACAACTTTCTAAAATTTTCACACAAAATAAAATAAACAATTCAATTTTTTCAAATATCAAAATAAAAATAATATTAAAAAAATATATTATAACAATATTTTTGTCACACTCCAAGCTTATATCGAAGGAAGGGCCCATGGACCACATCATAACTTGTTTCATGAATTCCATTTAATAGTTTGTTTTATTGTTTTTGTTGGACTTCTAATTGTAATCCGGGCTTGAGCGTAAAAGTAGTCTTTATTCGGCTCATTTTGATGTTATTAGTACGGGCCCATATAAGGGATAGCTTTGGGGAATATTTCATACTATATGTACTTGAGTCAAGAGCCTAGTAGGATTATTCTGGAATGATATAGAATTCTGTCTTTCTTTCTCTTTTCTCTCATTTTCCCTCTCATTTTCTTGAAGGGGCTCCCCTCGAAGAGAGCAAATCAATGTTACCCTATTTTAGTCATTGAGGTGTGTTACAAGTGGCATCTAGAGCCAGGCTTTCCTTGGCAGTTGCTTCATCAATCCATGGAACTGAAGGAAATTATTGCATCTCTGCTTAAAATCAGAGAGATGGTAGAACAATCACAGCAACGTTTGGATGTTATTTTGTAGACATTTAGTTTGGATTGAATGATGAGATGAGATGGTTTTAGATGAGTTGAATAAAAAGTTGTTAGAATATTAATTTGTAAATATCATTATTGTTTTGAGATTTGAAAAAGTTGAATTGTTTATTATATTTTATGTGAAATTTTGAAAAAGTTGTAACGATAAGATGAGATGAGTTAAGATCACTTCTCAATCTAAATGGAGCCTTAAAGATGTTAAGAACAAACTTGAAAATTTTCAGACTAACTTCAATGAAGAGTTCTCAAATCTGAAAAGCCAACTCTACGCTTTGCAAGAAGACGAGAAATACACAGCAAGGATGGAAGAATAAGAAGTAGTCGAGCCCGATTAGATTACTCTTTCTTCTATCCCCAATAATCCCTTACAAATCGGAAGTTATTTTGTCAACGCTCATATCTCCATTCTCAACTTCCATTTCCTTCCCTTGCCCTCAGATTTTACTCTCTCTTTCTTTTTCTTTCTGTCAATCATCCCTAGCAGTAACTACACATTGGCCATCTAGGGAGAAGGCCTAGCCATCAGTATCCCTCCTAAGCCGCCTCCACCTACCGAAGGCAACACTGCTCCTCGACGGCCACAACAACCAACAGCCATACAAATCCTTGTAGAAACCCCAACCAGGAAGACCATTACCTTCGAGATTGAGTCCTTCGATACCATAAACAAGCTTCAGATCCAAGATAGGAAGGTAAACCTGCCCAACCAACAGCGCATCATCTCATTCTTCTGTGACTACCTCCTAAGCCTCGGCGCCCAGCTTCCTCCTTCCGCGTACAAGCATGAAGCCTCCAAATCCAAGAGTTGTGTAATGGAGGAGAGCGACAAGGATGTGGCGGACACAAATGTCAGGAAAGGGAATGCAGACGATGCGGAAGAGGAGGATGAGATAGTTGAGTCCGACATTGAGCTTGAGGGCTAGACGGTGGAGCTTGATGATGATCCTCCGCAGAAGATGGGAGATCCATCAGTTGAGGTCACCGAGGAGAGTCACGATGCCGCGCAGATTGCTCAAGCCAAAGCAAGACCAAAATTCTCTAGCTCTTCGATAATTCATCGCCTAACGCATAGGCTGAGACCACAAAAACCAATACAACTCCCCTTTTTGAGCAAATCATCACATACTGTGCTGTTGAGCTCAATTCAGAACAAAAATATTACCGAGATTGCAAATTGCTCTTGACATGGATTGTATTGTTCTTCTCGGACGTGTTGCCATGGGAGGCTCTCCACAAGATTTGAGAGGATTGTATGAAGGATCTGATGTTGCCTTTGTGCTTCACATGAAAAAGGCAGTAATTGCGCCTCAGTTGTTTGTGGAAATGTTAGTGAAGGCTGGACGTGGTAGTTCTGGTGATTTTTGGTCCATTTCAATGTGGAAAAAACTTGTTTGAGGGTGAAATTATTGGTGCATTCTTGTCAATGTCGCCAGTAGTGGTGGGGGTAAAATTTCTTGCAGAATGTAATAATCTGAAATCTTTCAGAATTATTGGTGGATTTGAGGAGGGTATTCGCTCGTAGAAGCACGATATCCTGCATCTCTATTCACATCAGTTGGCTGTATGTGGGGAGCAATTTTTGAGTATGATTTATGACCACTTGGAAAAGACGTCGATACCATTACTTTTGTCTATCAATAACTTTATTCTTCTATCCAAATAGAAACGTTAGTTATGGGGACTATGTATACAAGAAAAGGGCTGAGGAAATGATAAACTATGCTCTTGGGTTCTTGACACCAGGAAACATGAGGGTTAATGTTATCAAAAGCTTTCAAGTCTCAAGATTCACAGCTAGAGCGATTGAGGTTTTTTCCTTCCAAAGGAGTTGATGTTAACTCACAAGGCGATGATGGTACTCCTCTAATTTCGACTACTGGTCAAGGAAGAAAAGTGGCAACTGGGTCATTGGCAATATTAGAGTTGTCAATGAAGGAAGGTGCTAAAATGGATTTTGGCATTGGTGGAGCAAGCCCTTTGCATATTGCCGTCGATAATGGGAGTTTAGAGACCTGTCTCCTTGAGGAGAACTTTTGGGTTAAAACTCAAAAGACTCAGCTCTCTCAAGTATCAATTCATTGGCCTTTTGATAAAGGAAAATGACTTGAGAGAAATCATTGGGGGAACAAAATTTGGGATAATGTTTTTCATCCCTTTGGTTTTGATTTTTATCTTAACAGGGTTCTTCATGAGGATGACGATGAGACCATTTATCTCCTAAACCCAATGACTAAAATTGGTGCACCTGTTGAACCATGCCAAACAATGTGGAACCCGCCCAAAGGCAGCTGTTGGGCATTACTTGTTGAAATCGAGAAATGTCTTGCGCTCGCTTGAAGTTGCTGGAAGAATTGCTGCTATCCCTATTGCTGAGGGATCTCATGTCACCATTACTAAATGTGTCATTGATGAGGATGTTGTTGGTCAACTCAGGGAAATTGAAAGTAAGAAGCTAGTCTCTGCTACAAAGGGAGAGGACTGAAGCATTATTGCACCTTGTGGGCAAGGTGCTTTGAATGGGAGGGTTTGTCACACTCCGAGCTTATATCGAAGGAAGGACCCATGGACCACATCATAACTTGATTCGTGAATTCCATTTTATAGTTTGTTTTATTGTTTTTGTTGAACTTCTAATTGTAATCCGTAATGGGCTTGAGCATAAGAGTAGTATTTATTTGGCTCATTATGATGTTATTAGTACGGGCCCATATAGGGGATAGCTTTGGGGAATACTTCATACTATATGTACTTGAGCCAAGAGCCTAGTAGGATCATTCAGGAATGATATAGAATTCTTTTTGCCTTTTTTCTCTTTTCTATCATTTTTTCTCTCATTTTTTTAGAGGAGCTCTCCTGGAAGAGAGCAAATCAGTGTTACCCTTGAGGTGTATTACAATTTTATTAAACTTTTAACTTTTATCTCAATTCATCTTATCTCATCTGTGAAAATAAACGAGGCCTTAATAGATATTAGATATCCGGGTTCTTTTGCTACAATACAAATTTCATTCAATTTATACATACAAGGATGAAATGTCAAAGCGATTGCAGAAAAAAGGGTGAGAGAGAGAGAGAAAGAGAGAGAGAGGGGCTTAAAGCAACCTTGTGTGTGTGTGGAACTAAAAAATGAAAATGATTACAGAGTGTAATAAAAAGTGGGGCATGTAGTCTGCAATCCAAAAGACAAATTGCATGAATCTGTTCCACCGATTAAATGGGCACGAGATACGAGTGTCCAAATCTAGGCAAATCCTCAAATGAATCTCAGGTATTATCATTCCTTTTAAATTAGATGAATTTTATAATAGGATTTTACGCGACTGTTTGAGAAATTCTATCATAGACAGGTTTTTCAGATGTTGAAGGGCGGCACAAAGAAACTAGCAAAGCCCACCTTTGTTTCGTTCCCGTCCTATTATCTTGTCAAGTGAATGGGCCTGTTGGACAGGCCTATACACGAAAAAATCTATTCGTCATCCTCACACATAACACACCACATATTTTTTTATTTTTTTTTCTTATCAAATGTTTGATATATGGATGATGTGTATAAGAATTCAATTAATTTAAGAAGAATAAAACAAAAAAGAAAATTTTAAAAAATAAAATAAAGTGTGGTGTGTGATGTGTGGGATGATGAGTAGCAAAGCTCATTTACGTTATGGGAAGAACGTATGTGGTATTGTACATTGTTTAATTCCTGTACGAACTAAAGTAATCTGCTCTATTACTGTGAATTTGGGTAGGGAATCCGAGATTCAAATTCCCGAAGGTAGCCATTTCCTTCACATTTCTAAAATAATTCCATTATTTTCCCAGAAATTAATATTCAGAACCCCTCTGTTATACTCTATAATTAAATGCAACAAAGACTTATCGGGAAAAAAAACTGAATGCTATAGATATGCATGCCTGTTGACATGTCCCATTAGACCTAGAAATACTAAAATAGACGTGTTGATGTGTTTTAGTTCAAGCAAAAATATAAAAGACAACCCCGAAAACAAATGAAACAAATTGCATGTACTTTATATAGGAATGATAATTTAGTCATACCAGTCGTTTCCGAGCCCCTTTGGTGTCTTCATCGCTGTTCCCTACTATGATCCTAAGGTGCTTTAAAACTGACAACAAGCAAAATGGAAAGTCATGTCATCGCGTCTTTTTATTTTGGTCTTGACAACTAAGGAAATGTCTTGATCCAAGGACTATAAGAGGCAAAAGAAGACATGAACCTACCTGCGATGCCAGAAAAAGTAGTTAAATGAAGCCTCAGTAGGCGTAGAGCATTCTTAGGTTCTTGGTCATGCAAGTCGAGAGACACCACGTCCTCTTGGCTGTAAAATTGATAGTTGTTCTGTGATATATGAGGCAATAAGCAGAGCATGCAACACGAGAAGAAAATAATTACATTCTGCACCAACCTAGTTTCAAGAAGCTTTTGAGCAGATTTCTCGTCTGCTTCTCTGGCCATTCTGTTAAAAAAGTGTCCCTAGAAGTTTCAAGCAGTAAGCATTTACTAAAATATTTAATAATATTGCCTATCAAATATATTATTCAATCTTGTCTATTTAAACTTCTGTTTATGTAAGAACTCATTTCTCCAACTTGGATCCGTCTAATATGAAAAGGATGCACGTCCCAGGAACAGATATTACAAGCACTCACCAATCACCGTACTCTCAAAACCACCACCACCACCCGCTTACCAGTTTGAGGACGGAGAAAGATGGGTTACGCGTCTTTTTTTCTTTTTTTTTTGATAAGTAGTTACGCGTCATTTTTCTAACCATAATGCCAAAAAAGTTTCTTAAGACTATAACCTAAAATGGTCAGAGCTTCACCTGGCATCTTTTAATAACATCGATACCTTGTGCCCCCGACAAATTATTACAAACTACAGCCCCCAAGCCTGGGTACATTTGGTGAAAGGGTGGGGGATACTGGGTTTTAACTAATCTATCGAATATGGGTAACTAGTGGCCATGGGGAAATTAAAAATGGTTTATTGATTTTGAATTTAGTAAATAACAATTCAATTTATTGTTTCAATAAAAAACCTAATTGAATTGACACCCATCATAATGAAATTAATTTGATTGATGAATGTACTTTCCAATTCAACATGGATCTAAGATATTTCATTGAATCATCAATGGAAATATTTTTAGTATCCTCTGATCTCCTTTTAGCGGAGAATGATTTCAATAAATTCTTGATTGCCAATCCCTTTCCCCAGATTTGCCTTTTTTTTTTTAGGCCTGGTTTGGATAGCAAAATCCTCCAAACTCATCATATCTCCATCTCATTTCATCTCAATATCCAAACACAACAAACATAAACATTTTTCAATTTCAAATCTTCAACTTTTTCATCTAATCATTACCTAATCATTTCAACTTTCCAAAACTTCCAAACAAAACATAAAAAATAATTCAATTTTTTCAAATCACAAAATAAAAATTATATTAAAAAATTATATTCTAACAATATTTTAACTTTATAATATTTGTATTCAATTTTCTCTCTCATTTTTCAAAACTCCATAAAACATATTAGCTATCACTTCACTACTATTTACAAATCATTTCAATTTCATCTCATCTTACCATCCAAATCAGCCTTACTGAATTTTTCAAGTTGAACCTAAAGATAGAAAAAGGCATAACAAAAGAGTCTTTACATAAATAAATATTACAGCCTAAAAGCTTATACAAATTTTATATTCTCAGCACAAATATAAAGCGAAATAGCCATAGAAGAGGATTACAGTTGCAATTATTTTTGTCTTTAAGCATCAATATCAGTGATATAAAACAAAGATACCATACCTGCTCTCGAAGTTTGTTTGCCCGTGCATAATCGCCCTTAACACACGCATCAACAGCCTGCAATACAACTGAAGCAGTTAATAGCAATCACGTTTGCCTAAACGGTGCTCAGAACGACCAGAGCATAACAGGGAAATTACAAATCTACAGAAGTGCATATTCAACATAACTATCAGCGGGAAGAAGTTGGGAGTCAAGCTACACAAAGCAGAAAACTGTGCGGAGAGCAACAGTGTGGTTGTCACATCACCCTTTCATTCTTAAAGCATCATGAAAAACGGAAAAATCCACTTTCTATATCATGCCTATGAATATTCTATACAACTTTTCTATCAAGCACAATTTACAAGAGCAGCAGAAGAATTTAAATAAAAAAGAGGATCTTACAGCTTGGTAGTATTCTTTCGTTGTAATCCAATATTCCTTCACTGCTTTACGTAGGACCTCATAGCTATTATCATCGCCTCCTTCTATTTGCAGAGGAACAATTATTGATGAGAACATGGTACAGTTTATCCTCGAGCAATGCATTAAACGAGGACATGGTACAATAAATATTATTTTCTTCAATAACCAATAACCTTTTGAAATGTCTGAATGTGACATATTACACTGACTAATACCTAACAAACCTTTTTACATAATTTTTTTTTGTTTCAATGCAGTCAATAAATGAATATACATATTATCAGACATGATTCCAAAATGACAAAATAGAGCTATTGGTAACATAAACCTCATAGTTAACACTAAACTCAATATGTAAGGCTTCAAGACGTAGAAAAGCAACAGTGTTAGCATCAACTCATAGCATTCCAACCTAGTTCATGTCTTAAGAAATAATCTTGCAGGTAAATTACACTCTCCTAGAGAAAAGTAAAGATCAAACTCAATACCATCTTTTGTAACTTCTAGTGGTTTTACAGTAACAATCGAATGCTCTATAGCAGGGTCTTTCAAGGGTTCAACCACCACTTCACCAAATCCTCTAAATCTCCTCACTGGTTGCACTCTTTTGGGTGCTTCCTCGGATCTTTCAGGAACAGTGAACAATGCTTCTAAAATTTCTTTCTGAATAACAAATCTGTCTTTGTCTCTTTTTGGCGATTCTGTTGAACTTTTCTTCATGATTCTAGCTTCATCACTGCATGGGTGCAAAGAAAAACAGAATGAGTTCTTGAGCTGTGCAAAATGTAAAAGTGACGGACTATAAGGTAGCATTCCCAAATTGGATCCTTTCCCAAGCCATCATGTCTGCTACCCAGGACTGAACTAGTAAACAATTGAAATGGAAAGAACTCACCTGCAGGCAGAACCTTGTTCATGGTGTTTCTCCGAAGACTGTTAAAAGAACTTGGATGAGAAGAGAGAACAAGAAAACTAAGAATGGGTATTTGGCTTTTTTTTCCCCAGGTTTGAGTTAAGAAACAATCACAGACCTCTAAAATATCTTACGAGAGTAGAAAGAAGGTTAACCCTAAAATCTACACGCACACACACACACACAAAAAAAAAGAAAAAGAAAAAGCAAAAAGCATGAACAAAGATGCAAATTAGTTGTAATATCAGTGAACTACATTACAAGAAAATGGGAAGAACCATCATTGATCAATTATCACTCTACTGAGCTTTACTTTTCAGTAGACCTGAGGGAGATCATTGTCATGAACATCATATTCCACATAATAAGATCAGAATCTTATCAGATTTCAATATAGCAAACCTGATCTCAATTTTATAAATCCCATATTAACCAGCAAAGGCAATCAGAAAGATTGATGGACTGTTCATTTAGCTACTAAACAATATATTCAAAATACATTGCTATACCACACTGGTCATCTTTCTCACCTTCTCCATTCAAGGACTATCAAGGAACATCACATCATATAAGGACTATCACAATATTAGATGAATTTAAAGTTAAAAATATAGTTGTGACACGAAAATATGCATAGACTAGCTGATAGAGAACATACAGGTTGAAGTATTAGTAATCTAAGGATTCAAATTTCACAATACAGAGTCTGCATGCAGTACAATTGCAAAAAGGGACTAGCCACATGAGGAACACAAGAAGGATCTTTATTGCGTACAAACAATTTATAGTTTGAACAAGAATCATAAGTTTTAGATTGCAACTGGGTAAAGGCACAAATCAAGACTAATGCTTACTTTTCTGTCGGCCAAGTCCACAACATCATCACGCTTCTCCAAAGTTGAAGCTGACAAGTCGAGAAGTTTCTCCATGCTCTATGTGATCAACATAAGTCAATTCTTACTTGTCAAAAAAAAGAAGTCAATTCTTCAAAATCACTGATATAGATATGATATCAAACAAATATATACTAATAATAATAGTTCGCCACATGGAAAAAACTCAAAATGTTGATCTTTTAGTTATAATTGTATCTGCAATTCATATGTAAGAGCAGAAAAAGGTGAAAGATTGAACAGTATATTTTTTATTCTGTAAGCTATGTATGGGGCAAAATGAAAGATATTTTTCATTGGAGTCCTGCAGTAAATTGCTATAGGTAATAATATTATTCAGGATATATGCCCATATACTGCCATCCCAACTAAGTTCTATCACAAACAAATTTGGGGTGCCAGATGATGACGCATGCTAACTATGAGAAGTGAGAACTGAGTGGTTTATCTCCCCCCCCCCCCCCCCCAAAAAAAAAAAGACAATATTATATATTAGACTACCTTTCTTTATTATACTTATATAAAGCATACTCTGGTTGTTTCAGTTAATTATTTCCAACTGATGTTAATTTTAACAGTTGCACAAGCATACATATATATTATATCTATTCGGGGGAAAAATATCTGACTGTCTCTTCATAACCTTTCTCTTACGAAATGCAAGAGAGTGTATACTCTTTGTAGTGAATATAAACCATAAAGAACACAAAACCAACTTAACCTTAACGTGAATGTGCACTATACCTTTCGTACATCATAACCACAACAGCCTGCAAATTCAACAAAATGCCTGATTAAGTACCTAATTAAACTCAACAAGTGAACTTATAAAATAAAAATATTTTTTACCAAAAACGAAAAATAGTAATATTTAAGGTCAGGAAATATGGTAAAAGAATTGTTAATTGCCTGACAGAAGTAAAGAGCAGCATAAATGGCTGAAGGGAAAAGGAAAATTTACCAAGAACTTCTTGGATAACACTCATATCTAGTTGGAAGCCATCACCAAGCATTTTAAACATAAACTCGTCAACATAACCATGTGTAGTGCCCTTTCCTGCTGTCATGCTTGTTGGAACTTCTTCCCTCCATATCTCAGAGATGGGCAATTCTTTTGAATCTAATCTTGGTGGTTTTGTCGATCCAGGATATTCCTTAGTTACAGGCCTGGGCCTAGCATAATCTTTTGCAATGACACCTGAAACGGTACCCATTGACACAGGACGTACTTTTGACTTCAATAATCTGGTATGTCTTCCTCCATGATGAGAGTTCTGAAGAATGCTGTTAGATGACATTTCTGAAGGCATTGCACTTGCACCATCTAATTCAGATGAAAGCTCTGAAGTTGTTGATCTTGCGCACTCTAATTTATCTTTAGATGTGCAACTAGCACCATGAGAGGTACTTCCAAGTGATGCACAAAGTATTTGACCAGCCGTATCTACATTGTACCTAGCCTTGCAATAAGCAGAGGCTATGTCTTCAAGAGAAAATGCAGAGCCAAAAGCTTTGAGCAGCTCTTGTAAGTCTCTTTTTTCAGCATCACAATGTGAAGAGGATGAACTACCTGCCTGCATTTCTATAATCTTCACAATGTAAGAGGAGAAAATGACAACAACAAATTAGAAATATTTTCCATAAAGTGAAAAAGTCTTACAATGGCAAAAGGAACTGTAACTTTGAAACATTCAGAAGGCAAAGGTGAGCATATAATTTTGGTGTCATGGAAGTTTAGATAAATGCACACCGTTCAGAAGAATTTTCAACCATTACTCATTCCCCTCAATTTTTTAAAGTCCGGTAAGATAGTTGTCTGGAACTAAAAGGGTTTCTCCTTTGAGATGTAATAAAATGGAACAACTTATACAAAGTTTATCTAATTCTTTTCCTCCATTTTCTCATCTGTTGTTAAAACTTACATGGAGATTTCATAAGTTTTCAGGGGAAAAAAAAGAAGATAAATCAGAACTCCAAGGTTTTCCAATTTTTTTTAAATTCCTCCACTTCCCTGGAAACAAAACACATTGCTAAAAACACTTTCAAGAAAAGGGTGAGCAGAAAAGGAGACAAACCAGAGTCAGAATAAGTTCCAGTCTTTAATAAATTTCCGTATGAGTAATTTAATGATTCTTATTTTCCAAGAACAACACATAGCAAAAGGAAACAACAGATTTAAATCTCCCATTCCATTTCTTTCCTTTCCTACTTTGTTTCCCAATCTCTGTTAACCAAACAAACTGTTAAAGACATGTACTAGCAAAATGTGATTACTAAAAACCGCTGAATGCATAAATAGGAAAGAATTCCAATTACCAATAATTGTTTTCAACATCAACAGATTATTTGTTCAAGAAAGTGAACAAAAAAAGCTCTAGAATGGAAACCAATGGACTCAAAAATTCCATTTCTTTCATGTTGTACTCCTTTCCTCCTAATTTTTACTTCCAAACAGAACGGTGGATACAACAAAATAAAAATGTCTTAACAAAAGTTCGAATATAGCATTGCAGACACAAAGATTGAGAGAAATTTTTTTCATAGGTAAGATATGGATGTTATTAATGATTAAAAGGGGTGATACATCAGTATGCAGGACATATACATAGAATCTGTTGAAGTATGAAAAGGAAATGGGGCTAAGAAATCCTGAAAGCTAGAACTAGAGATGGTAACATCATGTTATGCGACTGCCTAAAGAGTTAAGAACGAAAAACTTGAGAGCCGAACAAAGAGATTTTCTGCATTGTTTGCTGTTACCACTATTTCAACCCATTTCAAGCTCATACCATTAGATATGCAACTGAAGATGATTGAAAAGCAATGACAAGGAAGAGAATCATGGATTGCTTACTTGAAGATTTGGTAGTGAAAGAGCGATGTAAGAGAAAGCTCCTCTCTCTCACTCTCTCCGCCTCCTTCTCTCTCTCTATCAAAAGACTATGCTTCTCTAGGAAGAAAAGTTAGGGTTGGTCGGGCCTATTTGAAGAGCCATTTGGTGAACTCATGGGAGAAACGCCTCAAACTAATAAGTGGAGAATTTATTAAAATAAATATATAACAATCAAATGTGATGCATGGGTGAAGAGTCACTTCTGGCACAGCTCAGTTCTCGAGAACGATAAATGTAAATCTTCTCATGAGATGCTAATAAAGGTGGCACATACAGTAGAGTATATTGTTTTTCTTTTCCTTTATTGTTTTGTTGGTAATAAAAAGACTGCCAAAAGGGAAAACAAGTAGAAAAAAGAATATGAAAGGAAAGTGGAAGTGGAAGTAGATACACGATTAGAAGGTGGAAATTGTAACTGAAGTACGTAAGATGACTCAACCTAAAGCATTAATATGAACAAATAACAAGAAGTTGGGAGTGCCTCCTGCACATTATTCGTTATTCATTTTCTTCGATAAAGTAGCTATTACTTACAAAATAAAATCAATAAAAAGACTTACTATTTGAATCTTATGGACATATTAAGAATTGGTTTGAACCTTACAAAAAGAAAAAGAAAAAAAAGAGAGATGCAAAATGATTGATGCATATAGTAGAGAAAATTTTCAACAGTTTACTTTGTTTCTATCACTTAAAAACTCATTTTATGCTCATCAGATTCAGTCAAGAATAATATTCAAAAGTTTTCCTTATCTTTGTATCTACATGTGTTGAAAGCCAAGCATATGGTTAATATAACTAATAAATGCCAGAAACACACATTTAGTTGTTGAATTTAACATTCAGAAGAGTTTTATCCGACAATCTAGTCCAGAAATACGCAACAACAGAAAACAATGAGTTCGGAACTTTCTTTCGATGTATATTCTTTAGCACCAGTTTCTTCCCTTCATTCTGTTCTGTCCTTCAAGAATTACAAAAATAAAATGAATAGAAATTTAGAAATATGACGACTGCAGTTAGCATAGAACAAATTCCAATATTAAAACAGTTTTTACTACTAATCAAGCCAATTTCATGTTCAGAGGATTAACTTAACATTTATGATGATAAAACAATCTTGATGGACTGATTGAGAGAATGTTTCTAATCTTGACCTACATTTTTCTTGACAACAAGCTATAAAAGCAATCACTGGACGGTTTAGAAGAAAACTGAATTATCAGCTACTGCTTTGACAATCAGAAGAGTCCTTTCTCTTCATTTCATCCAAAAATCCTACGTTAGATAATAAAGAACACTTATATTCGATATGAGATCTGCAAAGAGGAAAAAAAGTAACAAGCGCAAGGGACGCGTATGGCACGGTTATCTCCTTTTTTTCACAACTTGACAAAAAAGTACGTAACAGCAGCAGAAAATGGACCGATGATTATATTCCATTGCTTTCATTTGCTATTCTTTCCAATCAAGCATCATGACAGAGACTTAAAAATAAAATGCTATTAATTTTTCCAACAATCGGCATTGCTTTGAGCATTAATTGAAGTCATTAGAAACACGTAGGAGCAGAATAAGCAACCAATGACGATGCAAAAGGCAATGTAGTTGAGTAGAGAAGACAGGAGTGCTAAACCTAATACTCAACAATAAAAAAAGGTGGCGATGATCACAGAATCGAGCTGCCAGCAGAAAGAAAATGCTATGGACGTACAGATTTTATAAAGCTATTTCTATGACTAACTTATTTTTTTTACGACAGTGAGTTTACTCCTCGGAAAAATCTAGTTGTAAGCGATTCTGTGCACTAATATGCGCACCTATTTAATATGATTGATCAGAAAGTAGAATTTTTTAAAAACAGTGCTAATTTCAATTTAGAATATGAAGACAAAAAGATTAGTACGCAGATTAGTACGCAAACTTGCTTGTAGATAGCAAAACTCTTACTCCTCTACTTCGTTTTAAAATATACACAGTAACACAAACAAAAAAACACATGGTTTGAGAATATTCTAACAGTTTCTTCTTTCCATTTCTTTGCCTTTCCTTCGTTTTCTCACCAACCAAACACGCCAGCAAAAACACACTTATATCCAAATGTGATTAAAAGCAAACTCAATCAATCCTCTCCATGGAGTTTTTTCCAGTAATCAAAGTGATTTCAACCTCATTTGATCAGATTAAGCAACCGAAGAAGTTGGAAGCGGAATGCAGAGGAAATGAACAAGAGATCGCTTACTTTGACAGTGAGCCTTGAAAGAGCAATGTGCGCACAAACACACGCAGCTTTCTTGCTCTCTAAGCTAAAGCTTCTTGATAGAGAAAGGACCGGACCCGAACGCATGAGGGACAGGCACAGAGGTGTATTTATAGCGTTTGCTTGGAGCGATAACGAGGGGAGTGCCAAAATTATAAGTTTGAGAGTAATGTTATATACTACCTTATCATTCAATTTTGATTATATTAAGTGATATGTGGTATTCATCATCATTAGATAATAGAAAAGTATATAATAAATAATTATTTAATGATAATAAATATGTTATTATTTATTATAGTATATAATAAATAGTAGATTAGTATTATAGTATATAAAATTTTCCTAAATTTGAGGATCCGTGCCAAAAGTGCCTTTGTTTTTATTTCTAAATATTTTAAAAAATTATTATTAATGAATTTATGTGTTTTTTAACATTAAAAAAATAAAAATAAAATATATTATTAGTATTTTGGAACATATTTAAAGCGCATCGTAATCACACTTACAAATAACAGTTGAAAAAGAATTTTAAAGAATAATGATATAATTACAACCAATTTACATTTTGTTTACAACTTATTAATAAAATAGTATTTTTAAAAAAAATTAAATACATCGATTCAAAATCAAAATCAATATAAATATTTAAATATTTATTATTTTATTTAAAAATTATAAAAAAAAAATGTAAAAGTTGTAACTCTGTCGTTTCTCTTTAAAAAATGTGGGGAATGCCAAAAGTTTTGAGAAGAAGGACGGGGAGAAGTAAACGGTCGCAGAGTGGCGGTTTCAATTTTGTGCCACGCGACGCCAGAGAAGGTGGTGGGTACGTTCACGGTTCAGCTTGCAATACCTGTTTCTTTCTTTCTTATTTTTTTAACAAATAATATTAAATTAAATTGGACAAGAATCCATTACAATAAAACAATTGCACAAATAGAAAATAAATAATAATAATAATAATAATAAATAGAGCGAAAGTATTTTGATGATCTCAAGCTTTGATGGTTGATTAGGCGTATAGTGTTCGGTTTAAGTAGGGGTGTGCAAAATTTTGAAAATTTCGACTCCGTCCGACTTCTGCTCCGACTCCGACTCGAAGTCATCGGAATTCGGAGTAGCTCCGAATATCTATTCGGAGTCAGAGCTCCAAGAAGCTCCGATTTTGACTCCGATTTTTTTTAAAAAAAAAAAATACAGTTGTAAAACGACGTCGTTTTACAGCTAGGTGTTTAAAAAAAAAAATTGAATGACAACGTTCCACTTAATATGGAACGGCGTCGTTTCATATTAAAGGGGGTCCAAAACGCGTCACCCCACTTCTTCTTCCTTCTTCTTATTCCTTCTTCTTCTTTCTTCTCTCTCGCGTCTCACTGAACCAGTGAAGCCGTCTCGCGCCTCACGTCTCTGGTCTTTCTTGCCAGCGTGCTGCCGTTCGTCGTTGCTCCTCCGTGCCGCCGTTCCTCGTTGCTCCTCTATTCAGCTTCCACCTACGGTGAGAGTAAGGTTCTGAGCCCTAAATTTAATTCAAGCACGTCTCTTATGAATTGGAGCCAGCAGTTGTGATTCTTGTGAATTAGTTGTATTGAATATAGTCCTAACAAATCACGGCGCTCAAAATCCTGAATTTTACATTGTATTGAACACTTGCGCTCGAGCGAGGTGTCGAACGCAAGTCGAGCGCACGTTGTATTGAATATTGGCTCGAGCGACATGTCGAGCGGAAGTCGAGCGAACCTCTCTGGAAGAGTTCTGCTCAAGCGCCACGTCGAGCGCACATCGAGCGAACCTCTCTGGATGAGTTCTGCTCGAGCACATGTCGAGCGAATCTCTCTGGATGGGTTCTGCTCGAGTGCCACGTCGAGCGAAACTCTCTGGATGAGTTCTGCTCGAGCGCCAATACAATCTACAACAAATTTAAAACAAACATGTTACAACTTACAAGTTACAACTATAGTCCGAACCAACCAAAGCTATTGCAATAGATACAATCAAATACAATAGATACCAACCAAAATTCTGATAGAACGAAAGGGATACAAAACAATAGATGATCTTATTTCTATCCATCCCAAGTAACCAGACAATGCATCTATTTATGAACTTCGAATCCATATTTCTCTTCCACCAGGCTTTAGAGCTTTCATGAAATCTGTAAAAAGAGACAAAATTGAAATAAACTGAAATTATAATCCCCACCATATAATTTTGTCGTCCAAATACATTTCGATCGATTAGAAATGCATAGAAATAAACGATCCGAATCCGAACGGAATTCGGAGCTCCGATCGGAAGTCGAAGCTTCTATCAAGAGTCGGAGTTCCTATCGGAGTTTGACTCCGATCGGATCGGAGCTCCGATCTTATGTCGGGCTCCGACCTTCGATTAGAGTCGAAGGAACAATTTGGCTCCGACTCTTGTTGGAGTTGGAGCCCAGCCCTAGGTTTAAGGCTTCGTTTAGAGGGTAAGATGGGCTAATATCATCTTATCTCGATATCTAATATCATAAATATAAACATTTTTAATTATTCAACCATCTTATAATCTAAGACTTCGTTTAGATTGTAAGATGGTCTAATCTCATCTAATCTCAATATCTAAATATCATAAATATAAACACTTTTTAATTTCAAATTTTTTATCGAATCATTACAATTTTTTTAAAATTTCAAACAAAATATAAAAAATAATTCAATTTTTTCAAATTTACAAACAAAAATAATATTAAAAATAATATTCTAACAATATTTTTATTTTATAATATTTTTATTCAACTTGTTATCTCTCATTTCCCAAAACTTCATAAAACATCTTAACTCAAACCATTTCATTACTATTCATAAATCATTTCACTATTATTCACATATTTCTCATTTCATCTTATTTAATCTCAACATCTAAACGAAGCCTTAGCAGTCCAAATTGATATGAATGCTTTGGTTTGTCAGACATAGGAGTCGTTTGGATTGAGAAACATTTTCAACTCATCCCATCTCATCATTACAACTTTCTCAAATTCTCACACAAAATATAATAAACAAGTCAACATTTTCAAATCTCAAAATAATAATAATATTAAAAAATATTATTCTAACAATATTTTATTCAACTTTCATCTAAAACTATATCATTTTATCTCACTATCCAAACAGCTCCATAGTACATGCCATAACATAAAGATAAGAGCATCTTTGGACGAGAATTAAATTTTTAAAACTTCTCATAATCTCATTATCAAATATTATTTAAACGCAACACTTTTTAATTTTAAATTTTTAACGTTTTCATTTAATCATTACTTAAGCACAAAAATCAATACAACTTTTATAAATTTCAAGTCAAAACAAAAAAATTAATACGAGTTTTAAAAAATTTCAAAACAAAAATTATATTAAAAATTATATTCAAACAACTTTTTAACTTTATAATATTTTTATTTAACATTTTTTTTTTCAAAATCTAATAAAACATCTTCACTCAAACTATTTTACTACTATTTATAAAATTCTAAAAGGTCTAATCATATCCTAAATCTTATATTATTTTAAAAAATAACAAAAAAAAAAAGGAATGAGTTTCATATGTTGTATTGGAAAATCCAGGGGAACTCTACATTGTTCACTGTTAGTAGGAAAGTACAGGCTTGTCTCTTTGTGAATCAATGAATCGTGATAATGATTTGTTTACTCCAAGTCTATAGGGATGATTTTAAACAATTCAAATTTTTCAAATTTTAAAATAAAAATAATACTAAAAAAATTATATTATAATAATATTTTATTCAACTTTCAATAAAATATCTCATTTCATCTCATCTGTAATGTATTGTATTGTCTATCCAAACCTAGTAACCCACCCTTAATGTATCATTTTCACCAGGGGAGAATAAAGAGTGACTCATTGATTTGGTGGCTTAAACATTTTATTTTGTTACTTGTTGTTTTTACCTTATTTGATGATAGTCTTCGATGATGGGACACTCAAATTACGATGGACTTAAATGTTTAACATTCATTACTTACTAAGTAGAAGTCCTTAGCACGATTGTCCACTAGGTCCTTTTATCGTTTGGCAAATACGTAGATGCTTTCGATTGGGATGAAGATCTCAGCAAAGTTGTTGTTGTAAAAAGAGTACGTACTCTCCCCTCCTTTGTTGCGCCCCCTAAAGATCCCAACGAAGTTGTTGTTGTTGTAAAAAGAGTACGTACTCTCTCCTCTTTTGTCCCCCACCCCACCCCACCCCACCCCACCCCACACACACAACACTCATGACTCCAGATTCTAAGAACAAACTAATGCGAGGCTTTTGGTGTTTTGTTACTTGCATGGCCATTTCTTATTGTAAAAAGAGTATGTACTCTCCCCTCCTTTTGTCCCCCCCCCCCTGGGGGCCCACCCCAACACACACACACACACACACAACGCTCATGACTCCAGGTTCTAAGAACAAACTAATGCGAGGCTTTTGGTGCTTTGTTACTTGCATGGCCATTTCCCACAAATACTTGCTTCTACATTTCCATAAAGTCGTGAATATCTCACTATAAATAATATATAACCTTGATCACTTCGAAAGTCATGCAAAGCACAAAAAGTTCATAAAAGATGGTTGCACTAAGATGTACCTTTGTGGGTTTTTTGGTCCTCCTATGCTTAAGCTTAAGCAGTGCCAGGGTACTTGAGGACACCGATAGTTACAAAATACCCAGAGGCCATCCTTCTAGTAAAACATTTGGAGGAGAACATAATGCTTGGGGGGTTGGTACCGGCGTTGGCTTTGGTAGTGGCAGTGGCTCTAGTGGTCAGGGATTAGGAACTGGCATTGGCTTTAGCAGTGGTAGTGGCAGCTTTGGTCAACAAGTAGGAACTGGCTATGGCTTTGGTGGTCAGGAGTTTGGAGTTGGCTATGGCTCTGGTAGTGGTAGAGGTTCTGGTGGCCAGGGAATAGGAATTGGATATGGTTCTGGTGGTCAGGGGTTTGGAGTTGGCTATGGCTCTGGTGGTGGCAGCGGTTCTGGTGGCCAGGGAATAGGAACTGGCTATGGTTCTGGTGGTCAGGGGTTTGGAGTTGGCTATGGCTCTGGTGGGGGCAGTGTTTCTGGTGGCCAGGGAATAGGAACTGGCTATGGTTCTGGTGGTCAGGGGTTTGGAGTTGGCTATGGCTCTGGTGGTGGCAACGGTTCTGGTGGCCAGGGAATAGGAACTGGCTATGGTTCTGGTGGTCAGGGGTTTGGAGTTGGCTATGGCTTTGGTGGTGGCAGCGGTTCTAGTGGTCAAGGAATAGGAACTGGTTATGGTTTTGGTGGTCAGGGGTTTGGAACTGGCATTGGCTTTGGTAGCGGTAGCGGTTTTGGTGGTCAAGGAGTAGGAACTGCCTATGGCTATGGCAATGGTGGTGGCTTTGGTGATCGGGGGGGAGGAGTTGGTGTTGGCTTTGGTAGTAGTTTTGGTGGTCAAGGAGTAGGAAGTGGCTATGGTTCTGGTGGACAAGGGATAGGAGCTAGTTGGGGGACTGGCATTGGGTTTGGGGGAGGTAGTCAATTTGGACCAGAATTTGGTACTGGAGGGGATTATGGCGCAAGAGGTGGAGTTAGTTTTGGTTCAGGTATTGAGGTTGGATTCGGGCATAAATTTAATGGTAACACGAAAAATCAAGGTTTTGGAGCTTGTCCTCCTAACTGGGGTACTCCACCTGATTGCAGTGGCTTTCAACCTCCTGCATCTGGATGCGGTGGCTGTCAAACCCCTATTTTTGGACCATGTTGTCAACCTTCTCCATGTCAATGCAACAATCCTCCAGGTATAGGGATGCCGCAAGGGCATGGAAGTTCTTCTGCACAAGAAGCTCATGAGCCTGAAAAGAGCAAGGAAGATGCTGAACCTATCCCACCAAACTCGTCACCTGAGCAAGACAATGAAGCCCACCACTAGTCCGCAACTAACGGGCCTGAACAAGAATTTCATGACCATGACAAATCTCAACTTGTAATTCAGATAATACTTTGGAATAAAAGCTTCCTACTCGCTTCCTGAAAAGACATTTGTATGATCCAATGATATGGTATACGTATCATTATATTCCAAAATCCAAAAGGTTGAAGTGGCAGGATCTACCAACCTTCCCTAACCCAGAGTACGCGGTTCCCACGATCCGTTTTACATGAATATAAAACAATATTGAAAAAGCGTTCAAATCAAGGTGGTCATGGTTGAGGTTTCTCGGGTCACCACTAGCGATGATACAGGGAACAATATTAGTAATTGTTCAGATGGCTCGAGGAGATCTAGAATTTCTTCTGTTTGGATCTAACAGGAAAAATCAGCTAACAATTTTAACAATTTTATGCAGCACTAGTCACATTTTCTTTCTAGGTTTGTGTTTTAACTGCCTTTATTTTGCTCCACTACGAGAGGGATGTTATTGTTTAATGATAAAAAGCTGAGAAACTAGAACCAGACATCATCACAATTAGTAAGTGTACATTCTTTAAGTTCCACGAATCAGTTACGTCAGAAGCTCGTGTATTGATATCTACTTAATCATTTCACAACTTGTATTCTCTAGTATTCTATGAACTTCTACCATTCATCTGTATTTCGGAAAGAACATCGGATGATGCTGTACGGAACCATATATCAAGCACACATATCTCTCTCTCTCTCTCTCTCTCAATAATCTGAAACCCGAACAAAGCCTAAACTCATCAAACTTGATATTTGTTTGCTCATTTTTTCTTCATTATCATTTTCATGATCACTTCATTCTCTTCTGCTTGGCAAAGAACAAGATCTGGGAATACCTTGTGTCTTAGAAGACAATGTAGCTGGCGAAGAAACCGAGGCGGAGGGTCGAAGGAGGGGTGTACCTACTCTGCTTGAGGTTTCATTAGCAACTGGCAAGGGGCTGGTTGCAATATCAGAAGCTGGCTGTAACTCAATTTCAGTGCATGCACCAGTGGCAGTTCCAGGGGTGTCATCAACGAACTCATAATCGTCTTCCTCAATTGACATTACCGTGCTTGTGTCTGTGTGTATAGTGGAATCATCGGTGAAAATACCATGCCGCCTTCTCCTCCTGGCTTCCTTCCCCCATCCATGGATAGTCTCTCTTATCCTTTGAGGAATTAAGGCTGCCTTATAATTTGTTCCCATCTGCAAAATAAAAACAAAAAAGTCGGTCCAATACTTTTAGGAATCTTAGTAGATCAAAATTTGATGGCATGAAACATCTACTATTAATGGGATCTATATCCTCACTTGGAAGTTTCTTTAGTAAGTAAATAACACAATCTTGCCATGCATAGCATATGTTATACAACAGAGCAGAAAGAGCCAAACCAGTCCTACACATATCGGATAGTGGGGATTTACAGATGCGTTATCATACCGAAAGACAAGAAACAAATTTAGTAATTAGGTCAAGGATGAATTTTAAAGGAAGAATGTCAATCGTTATTGTTATTATTTTGATAGGTAAGATTAAATTTTATTAAAACAAGTAAATAGGAAAAGCCAAAGTACACATGACGTATGTAAAGAAAACAAATTAGGAGCTAGAAATGGATGCAAGAAAATTTATCATTGTTAAAATTGGAAAAGACATTCCACAGAGGACACGCTAACGTCATTTACAGGTATCCAGAAATTATCTGGCATGCTATATAACTAGCATAAATTAATCATACTCACTCAAATTATACACAAGTACTTGGGAGACTTTTGTACATATTTGGACTCCAAAAATGCATCCCTAGAAAAAAAAATATTAAAGAGCAGGCTAGATTTGGGGCTAAAGCATACCAAACATATTTATCCCGTTGCTTAAGTTCTATCGACCTATAAAAAGAAGTTTCTCTGTCAAATTTTATTGGCCATCAAAATGAGCATGTTCTCAAAGATAGAAACTCCCCACCATCTCATAATTCCTCAATCAATCACATCAGCGCTCAAATCTATGCCACAGGAGAGTACTACCTTATAAATAGTTAGTTTCATGCTTTTGCTATATTTCAACTCCAACTTTTACTCAGTAATAATACCTGAGTAACAAGTGCATAAAGAGGCAAGGTGCTGTAGCTGCACAGGAACTGTCCAGCAAACCTACAGGATAATGACAATAAAAAAGGGTCATGACTGTAAACATGTCCTAAACAAGACGGACAGCATTTAAATGTTTGCCTACCCCAAAATCAGCCTTAGGTACACGAGCAAATGACTCCTGATATAGCAAGAATCATACCCAAACTGCCACTGTGATGATATCAATACAGATAGTTTAGTTTAAGCACAGATCTTCCATCCTAACAGAGAAAATAAAGGAAACAAAATATCTTTTCCCGTGTATCCTTTGCGGTCTATGATCTTGTAACCATTAAAAGCTCTCAGTGTATTTAAACAGTTTGTTTAAGTCACTTATTTTCTCAACTATTATCTGTAAACTGAAGAATAGCCCCCGGGGGGGGGGGGAATTAATTTTCAAGCCAATGTGAGATTGGTCGATATTGGGTTGAAAAGTCATCTCCAGCACTCCAAATAAATGCCAAACTAGTCAAGAAAGAGGCAGTACCCAGAACCAAAAGAAAGAAGCCAATTCAAATGCATTCTGCAAAAAGAGTAAAAACAAAGAAAGAACCGTGCATATCAGCTTTACTTTCCTGAAAGTAGTGGAGAATCCGTTAAAAAAATGAGAAAATAAACTTGCAACAATCTGCAGATACTTCATAGTAACTTTTGCCAACCTGGAAAAGAATAAAATGGATCAAGGACAATAAGAGTTCTGGCTTTTTAAACCAGAAAAGATCATCTCGAGGCCTCAGCTTTGCTCCTGGGAAAAATCCAGTTATACTTGCATTCTCTAATGCCAAGGTTGCAATAACATGCTGCAGCTTTGTGCCGACCAGAAGAACAAGCTGCACACAAACATATAGAACCGGATTTTTTAGGTTAGAGTCAGCCGCCAGGTACCAAGACATGTACGTCATGGAACTCCCAGCTATGTAACAGATCTAAGATCAAATTTTAATTTAGAAAATGCATTCTTGAGGTAGTTCCACCAACTGGACATTTAATATTAAGATGTAATATGCTGACCATCTCTGTTAGTTTGTGAAAATACACCTATGATACCCCTTGGAATCCACAACGTATTCAATCAGCCAATAAGTAACTGTGAAAGCTACAAATGAAAAACTACAAATGAAAAAGAAGAAAGAAAAATACAACTTACAGAAATAGGAACGATCGCTATCCAGAAATAAAGATTAGACCCTGTATCAAGTATCAGAAACAAATGATTGTATGTTTAGAGAATTTGGAAGGACAAGTATGATAGATTGAACTACAATCTATAGATGGGAAGATGGGATAGACAGCACGACAAGAAGTAAAAGCCTACAAGCTATGTTGCTCATTGAGACTGGTGCAGAAGAACCACTTGAAAAGTGAGAAAACTAAATAAATAAAGATTAAAGGACCAGAAGTATATTCACTTCAGCACAATTCAAAATTTTCCTGCATCTAACCAAAACAAGCACAAAAGAACTATCTGTGGCCTCATTTCCCATAATGTGCTGTACCTTTTACATTAAACAGCATGAAAGCAACAACGAATCCCCACAGTGGGCCACTGCAAGAGATTAAACAAATAGGCAAAATTAGATGTTAATTTCAGAAAGGAATCCCCTTTAGAGAAAAATCAAGAGAGCCAATCATGCAAAATAATACTAAACGGAAAAAAAAAAATGCGACTCAGGTAAAATGACCTAGGGCCCCCAGAGTCAAGTTAATCCCCGAACTCCCAAATTCCAGCTTGTCCTTAAAAAAACAGAAAAACTCCTGGTGGAACAAATACATATATACAACCATAAATAAATGGAAACTTGGTAGTGTCCCCATGTAATCCTGTTCCCTCTTGCCTTCCGTGAGAGCTCAATGAAAGTTCTTAAAAAAATTTTGCCTTAAATGATTTTATTCCAGGAATTTGTATCTGGAGTAAGCTTTTGAGATAAAGAAGAAAGTAGAGCAGTTTGTTTAACCAATGAGCCCATAGGATAAAAAAATTATGAATGCTTAGTTGGTCATTTTATCCTGGAGGAAAATCAATATTCGATTTTGATCTCATTTGCACAATTCAATAACGTTGCTTAGAACTCCATGAGCAGATAAGAGGCCCCGATATGTGAACAGAAACTAACAACAAAATTATTCAAACATGGCGTGGCAATGGAAGTAGTGGGCTTTAAAATATTAGGTACCTCACACCAACAATCATTTGGAATTCTTCTTCCATTGAGCGAATCATATAGGCATGAAAATCGTATTTTAGTGTGAGATTGTGGTTCTGCAATGAATAAGGAGAAACAGAAATCAATATTCGTAAAGCAGTAGGCATAAAAGTCTTTGTACGATGTCAGCAGAAAATGCAATCCCTCAATAGTCCAAATATCAGAAACGGAAGAAATCTCATTTTAGAATATAGTAAACATAACCCGGGGGATAGCAAGAGAACAATAACAAACGAAAAATCCACAAGGGAACTCCACAGTGGAACCCAAGACAAGCTCAATTGTTTTTTTTATAAGTAATAAGAGATTTTATTCTCAAGAATAGGCATAAGCCCAAGTACATAGGACGTATACAAAGGAAATACCTACTACTTTCTAATACCAAGACAAGCTCAATTGTTAAGACTTGCTAAGATGATAAAGCGTGATCTTTTGAAATTAAGTGATAAACCATGAATATTTTAAAAAGGCATACAACCAAAAATCGAACGAACTACCTGCTAAAATAATTCAAATATTTGCAGTTTTCTATGAACAGAAGTTTCTGTTAAACAGATTGTGATCATAAGATTGTCCCTCAAAACTATCCTAGCAGTCAATAGATGGATATCATCTTCAACTTTATTATCAGAAGAATCTTCAACTAACTGTTTTCTCAGCCAAATATTGGAACATTGCATAAGTTTGTCTTTTGCACTACTTAAAAGTTCACTTTTTCAGAGCACAGCAGATCTGTGAGCCCCGTTAACAATATTAATGTTGAGAGCAATTTCCAAATATCTTTTTTTTTTCCAATTAATTTCTGGACATAATTAGTAGCTCAAAGGAATTTTCTGTGGATGACCAGGCCTATAGGAGATTTAAAAAAATAAAAAACAAAAATCTGTATTACTGACAGTAAAACCAGAGGATGCCAGACTGAAGTTATCTGTTGATCTTGTTAGAATACTGCATACCATGATGAAGCCCTTCCGGAGTGTAAGGTAATCGGCACGAACCACCGAATGCCCAAATTGCCGGAAGAAACATGTCTGCAATATCAATAAACCATACAGCTTAGCATAAATATTATACCAACACAACAACAGCAGAAAAACATACATGGAGGGAAAAAAAAAATCATATACGAGTGTGGAAAAATTAGAAGTTAAGAAATAGTACAAAGAAAGCACACATACACTATCAGCACTAGTCATTACAAAGCAGTATACGTGTGCAGAAAATATTAAAAGTAAGAAAAATAACTACAGGGGAAAATCAATTACATCAACAGAGAGAATAAAAGAATCTGAAAACAGAATATGGGGAGAAGAGAGTATATATGATCCTTCTAATAATCGCCCTGAGGTGGTTCTTTTAATAATAATAATAATCCAGTTGACTGCAATCTGAAATCCTAGGATAGTATTGCAGTGGATCTAAACTCCTCATTATGCTCGGAATTGAAGCTATATTACCATTACTGCCTATATCCTTCTAATAATCCCCTATGGTGGTTCATTTATTGCAAACAAAGACATTTGCTGAAATTTTTGCAGACAGTAAGAAAGGACACCACAATTCTCGTAACCCATTACTGCATTTACAACCCCACATATTTTGAATTTTACTTTTCAAA
This sequence comes from Juglans mandshurica, assembly GCA_022457165.1. NCBI lineage: Eukaryota > Viridiplantae > Streptophyta > Magnoliopsida > Fagales > Juglandaceae > Juglans > Juglans mandshurica. The sequence continues at coordinate 35,100,967 of CM039622.1, forward strand.
ATATGTTCTTAGAATTTCCAAAATACACTTTCACTGACACTCCAATTAAATCCCTCTAGCATTTGAGATTAAAAGAAGGAAAAATACAATAAGTAGCTAAGTTAAGGAACCCAAACCAAACACACACTTAGCAAGTTTATAGTCTACGAGTTTTCTGAGTGTTTTAAGCACTACTCTAGCCTTAAGCATACAGTACAACAAAAGAGAAAAAAAAAAATGTACCTACCACCCAGACAAGGAAACTATTCCTGGCCAAAGGATTTGAAGTATGAACCTTGACAAATGTTGATTGCCTTCGCAATGTCTGCTCTCTTGTGATTTCTGTTACAAGATATATATATACATATATTAAAAAAAAGAGAAAGAACATACAATGGCAATACCAAACCACATCAATTAAAAAGTAACATACTCTAAATAATGTAGGATCCTTGAATGAGAGTCAGAAAATGGGTAATGTACTGTTATCTAATAGAATAATTTAATCAACATGTGGGGAACTACTAAAGATGACTGTCATTCAATTATACTAATTACCTCTTCAGAACTTACCAGTTAATGCATCATGCCGGTCCATGTGAGCCTCATCCTCCCATACCCTCCAGCTGTGAATCTGGTAAAATTGTTACATGTTATACAATATACCAGTACGGCAAAGACATCCGTTTTCTATTTTCAATGTTTACAACTAAATCACCCTGTATATCAAGCGGATGAGTATTGGGCTGCACATAAAACATTCTTACTTCACATACACAGAGTCTTAGCACCTAAGGTAAGAGATACTACTTGTAAATGACTATGAAGGCATGTCATGACAAGACCATACTAACAAGGACCTATACAGTACTTGGTTAGTCCAGGTTTCAGAACTTTGTTTGCATTCATTTCTGGTTCCATAGGTTGTTTATTCAAGCGGAAAGGATACATGGCTCCTGTTGGGTGTCCCCAGACCCATATCAGTTTACAGAACGAAGAACATATAAACTTCCAGTCTGGAATAATCAAAAGTAAAATATCAAGTTTGAACCAAAAGAAGCAACAAAAGATTCAAAATATTACTCCAGACTGAGTTGCTAGTTTCTCTGACTGCAAGCAAGCCATTTCCATGGTTTCATGGTTTCCAATGAAATGTATGACTGCTACATTTTCATTCATTGTTTTTATGGGTGCTCACAACCTTAATCAGGGAAATCAGTACCCTACCACTTACTCTACTTAATAGCATTAACTGGCCACAAATAAAGTATGCAACCACTGCTTTGGCTGAGTCCTTTGTAGTACCTTTCTCATGTTTGCAGGTCTTGACCAATAGTTAAAATATTTCCGTTTGTATCAAAGTTAACATGATTCATACTAGTGGTATCTTGTGGTTGACAATATAAGAACAAATAAGATACAGCGCAAGTATGAAATCACCCCAAAACAAGACATCAGTATCTCTCCAAGACTTTGAAGCTCCTACAACTATTAAATGGGAAAAAAATGCGCAAGGAACTTTTCACTTAGGTTGAGTGTAAGTATAATACAGAATGTCCCACCTTCACAATTGCCAGCAACATCGTGAGGCAACTGTAAGATATATGAGTTATTGCCATGACAAATATGAAGCGGTGCAACTGCTCAAGACCTTGATATGAAACAAATGGTTCATGATCCTGTGGCACAGAAGAAACTTCAAGACTATCCAGAAGGTAAGCGGGATTTATAATATATCGCATAGATAAACAGAATATAAATGCATATATATCTATATATATATAATTTCCTTGAGTATTCATGAGAGGAGAAATTGTTAGTTTATCTTTACGGAGAAGTCACGTGCCTTTTTGCAGGTATTCTGATTCAACCCATTCAACATCCTCCTCAACAAGTGAGGTAGAACAGAAGCCATCAACAGTTTACGATCCTGGGATGAATTATTTTCTTGTTCTTCGTCAATCTCTGATCTAGAGCATGGGGCAAACTTGCTATCATAGAACTTCGATGGTATGCAAATATTGGATATCATACTTGAGGTAGCCGTTAAAAGGAGAGAAATAAATCCAAGCAACATCAACTCTGATGAAAGAAGTCCACAAAATGGAATTTCAAATATCAGCACAATCAAGAAACACGTAACTAAGAGTCACTGATTACCAAAACATAATCTTTTAATGCCAAATACCTTCTTTCATTTTCTCCACTGCAGCAAGCAAGGGTTTTCGATTAGTTTTCTGCAACCACTGAAACAACAGAAAAGCCAAAACCTCAGATAGAATAAATACGTAAGTTGTTAAAGGCATTACAAGAGGGCAAATGAATGGACTTTGACTAAGAACACAATGTATGAGTGAGATAGCTTTAAGAATTCAAAGCTTTATATATATCAAATAACTTGAAGATATCAAATCCCTGTACGCCTCACTGTATATAGGGAGCTGCATTAGTTTAAGCTTCAAACCCAAATCAGACGTCTAGACTAACTACAGAAAAACAGGGGCACCATCTAGTGTGGTATGAGGCCCACAAAAAAAGTCTCTGTGCATACAATACTAAATTGATAGATTTGACTCGACATGGAACATCCTAGTACCCAATGAAACTCAATAAAGCTTTATCCCCAAATGGTTCGGCAATCGGAAACAGAAATGCACTTTTTCAAACCCGAAGCTTCTTACTTGAGTTGTCCAAAAAATTCAACATTATTTGGTGGAGACATCACAAGGATGCATTGAAAAGCATACAGATATAGTTGTGTTCAAGGCTTGGACACCAAGAATACGCTTAAGTGACAGGGTGGAGCATTGCAAGGTTGTGTAATCAGGGACTATCCACCTAAATAAATGATACCGGCAACAACTTATCTGACAAACTCCATTTGGCAGTTTGAAGAAAAGAGGCCCACTGTAAGAAGCTAAGATCGCGTTGCAATGGTATTTTCCACCAAAACAATTCTCTTTGAATAAATATCAAACATGGTCTTTATTATTGTCAAAATAGATGATTTATCAGCCGACGAGAAGATTCAAGGGCTTCATTACTGTGACTCACGAAGATAGTCACCAAAGTGATTAGGGCAGGTTTGAGGGGTGAGATGAGAATTTTGTGTTTTATTTTAGAGTTTAAAATATTGTGTTTTAATATTATTATTATCTTGGGATTTGAAAAAGGTGAATTGGGATTTGAAAAAGTTGAATTGTTTATTATATTTTGTATGGGGATTTGAAAAAGGTGTAATGATGAGATGAGATGAGAATTTTGTCTCATCCCACCCCTCAAACCTAGGGACATACCCCGTTTGATGGGAAAAGCAGAGTCATATAGAAGATTCAAATATTTTACATTTGTATATTATACACAAATGAGTCCCATGTAATACGCAAGTTGTCTGGCAGAAACCTTACAGTCAACCATCATCTAAGGAATGTCAGTCTCGCCATGAAGCACCATTGTAAAGAAACATAATAGCCTAAGAGTCTAACGTTTTAGTGTTCTTCAACCTCACCCAACTTCCCATGCTTAAAACCGCCTAACAGATTCTAACAGATTAAATAAAAAAAGTATGCATAGACCGATAATTTGTCAAACAGGCCATGCTGAATTTAACAAGCAAAAAAAAAATACAGAATATTACTTACGGAGCTTAATCGGTGGATAGATCGTTCCACGAGAACAGAAACGGCAACAAAGATCGTCAACACGGTAGCAACAGACCACGTCGGAGTCAAGGCCAAAGACCGCATCTCTTGAGCATCTTCCGCCATTCGGAACAATCCTACTAGCAGCCCTTAAACCTTTTTATCCCAAATACCCGCCAAGTACTCCCATCCTACACCGACCACGGCAGAATTTTCTCAAAATTATGACCGAAAACTCTTGTGCTTTGATTATAAACAGAACCAAATTACGAAATGCACAATCAGAGTCATTCCTGGATCTCAGAAAACATAATAATAATTCATAACGTGAATCACAGAAAGTTCTAATATGGCAGTTCCACTCATCAAAATATAAATGTTTAAGCCGAAAAAATTAAAGGTATTTCTCAATTCGATTTTGAAGCTAAAACGCACCCACAAAATGGCAAATGCGTTACAAGATCCGTAAAAGAACCTGTTATCCTTCCAATCTTCGTTCCGGAACGAGATAAGGCTTCAATAACCTCTCTATCCTGAAAGTATCACTACCATTAACTCAAGACCCAGTTTTTTTTTTAATAAAAGATACATGAAATCTCTCTAGCCCCTTCAACTGGAACAATGCCGGCTTCAAGAGTAAACCCCAAATGAACCCTGGTTAGTGGTTCCTAGGGGAACTAGTTCTGATAATTGCCCAACTGCCTCTCTCTCTCTCTCTCTCTCTCTCTCTCTCAGTTGGTCTCTTTCTTAAAAGCTTTCTCTAGAGTCTGGACTGACTACGTTTTTCTGCAGCTTTTATTTCTCCTTAAATGTGCAACTTTTTTCACCAGAGTCCAGAAACCCTTCGTGATTCTTGCTCATGTTTAGGAAACAACAGCACATAGAGCACCTATATTCATCCCCGGATCTACTTCGACGTTGACAACAGATTTGGAAACTCAACGCCCGCACGAGAAAGAGACAGCTGTTTCTTTGTCAAATCCGATAAATTATTTGCATGAAACTTCCTCCTGGTACTTACCCAGATGATATAAAAGGAATTCCTCTCGGTCTTGGAGAACCGCCATTTGGTAACACTAGAGACGAGATAGTTGGAAATAAAAATATAAAGTGGTATAAAATATTATTATAATATTATTTTTTAATATTATTATTATTTTAAAATTTTTAAAATTTTAATTATTTATTATATTTTATATAAAAAATAAAAAAAATTATAATAATAAAATGAAATGTCCAAACCAGCCTACCATGTTTCTATGATCTGAGTAACCAACACGGGAGAGACATCGAACCTTCACCGGGACAAAACAAATACTGCTATTTTTTTTTAATCAAATACTCTGTCAGTTTTAATTAAATTTTTATTTACATTAATGGCATGCAGATTCGCATGCCATTAAAATATTCTAGAAAAAAAAACTAGATACATAAAATAAATTTTATAATATTTAAATATCAATATTACATAACAGAATGGCATTCACACTTGCAAGGCACATGCATGCGAATCTGCATCAAATATTATTTACTTCAGATTTATTTATACCATAAGCTTTTTGTTTTTACAACAGATTAATCTTCAAGAGTAAATAAAACAATCCAAGGCCGACTATACTGCCATTTTAATTAAAACAAATGATAGTAAATCATTCTATCCTGGGGCGGACCTTCGAAGATTTTCAAAATTTGATGAAAATTAAGTTTTAAAATGTGTTTTTATAAAATAGACTATATAAAAATTAGTATCTAGATTTTTCCAAAATTATTTTTTTTTAACTTAGTCCCCAAATCAGATTTTCTGGTTCGTCCCTGATTCTACCCCATTCTTACTTCCTAGCTGCAACTTGATTGTCCACCACACTTTGCATTATTGTGCTTCTGATGGCTCTCTCTCCCGTCATGGCGGAATCCTTGACTGGATCAATTAAGAGACCGATAATAGCTTTAATAAGGACAACTGAAATTGGGTTCCACCCACATGGAACCCTCTATTTTGGCTTGAATCTACAGGACAACTCGAACTTCTTTTGATAATGCACACTCAACAACTAGAGGTGATCGATGATAATGCACAGTTGCACACCCTTCTTAGTTCTTTGGCTTGAGCCTATGGTTTTTTGTTTTGATAGGTAGGTTATTAATGGAGCTATGCCTTCATCAATCTAATAGTTTTTAGAGATTAATTACACTTTTCAACAAAAGATTATTACCTATTTTCTCATCAATCGATCGATCTAAATGCATTTTGGAATGACCATCGATACTATTTATAAGAGTAATTTTATATACAACTATGAAATATGTAACTGTCGTGTAATTGCTTTGAAAAAGAGTATGGTCCACTATTAAAAAAATAATTTTTTCATGTGAGTCTCATATTTTATTTACTTTTTTCTCAACGATTATGCAGCGGTTGCACAATTCACAATTACAAATATATTTTTTCTATTTATAAAGCCATGCGTTTTGGAATGACCATTGACCCTGCTTTTATGTCCTCGAGAATAACGAGGTCTTGAATTAATTTTCAACCGACCATGCAACCTAAAATGTACGAAACTCTTTTTAAGATTCTGGACCGGTAACTCAACATTAACGAAGAACAAATTATAAAGCCATCCAGTGCCATCAAGCATTCGCAATGCCTAAGTCTAAAATTTGACTGGCAGTTGAAATTTTAGCTATAGTTAAAATTATTGAAGAGGTCAAGTTTAAATAATAACATGATATTAGATATTTTAATAATATTTTTTTATTTTGTAAATATACTTTATATATTAATTAATAATTTAATTTTTATTTAAAATTTTTATTTTTTATCTATTTTTTTTTTCAACTTAATTATCTAACGTTAACAATTGAGAATATTTTTAAAATAAAATATTATTTTAAATATAAATAATGGCTAACCAGATTTAGAAAAATTGATAAATCAACTGTAACTTAAAAGTGAAGCTTTAAAATTTTGAATACTCTGATACAGATATTTTTGAGCTACTTTAACTAAAATTTAATTAGACACTGACATTTTATTAGACCAAGGCCGCTTAATGGAGACTCGGGTGTTAGGCAATAGACATTACTGCTACACTATTTTGGACGTTTACATGTCGTGGTTTTGCTTTTAGGTGTGGTTTCGAAAGAGACATGGACATGATCATCTAGGTCTTGGAAAATTTTAATTAGACACCGGCATTTGACTAGTACTTGCAATTTTCCTACTGTAGATCCTGATTTTCCTGACCTAACATGTGCCGACATAGAGACTGTCATGCGATCGATCAATGTCACGTGGCTATGATGGAACAAGTGTCTGAATGAAAAGTGATAAATTGTGGCCTATTTGGGAACTGAAAAAAATCACAAGTTTTATATTCTTTCTCATTATCTAAAATAAACTACAGACTCCAGTATTTATAGCAATACACTCTTAACTACATACGAAAACCTACTTCTATTCTAATAAAAATAACAATTATACTCCGATTCTAATTAGAATAACAATCCTATCTGACATTAATTAATTTAAATCAATAAAACAACTACAGTTATGATAACTCTTTCTACTCTAATTAAATAATAACTCTTCCTATAATAAAACATAACTTCAACTCACTTTGTGTTCTAATCCACTGCAGCTTCTCCACTTTGTAGTAGACTTTTAAGTTCTGTATCCATTATTCCTCTCCTCTTCCACCACAACCGTATCCTCAAGGTGTAATCATGGAAATTGTCATTTTAATTGTTTTGTTTCTTCTTACTTTGCATATTCCACTGTTTTAAGGATGAAGATTTGTGACATCCGACACTTGTTTCTTGATGTGAACTTTTCACTGCAATTGAAGCATAGCTCTTTTTCTCGCTTCTTCTGTATCTCCTCCTAGCTTAATCTTTTGAACTCCATATTGTTATTGTTACGTGTTGTAGGAGGTGTAATGACCACTTGAAGGACTCATGTTGCTTGAACTAGTGTGTCGACTTCGTTTTGGATGTGTACTTTCCCTTTGCTTATTTAACCGATCATCCCTCATTCTTGCCAACTCAATCGTCTGACGTAGTGTTTTTGGCTTGAACTTCGGATGCCCGCAACGATTTCATCCTTTAATCCTCCCAAAAATGTGCCTATCAGTGCCTTTTGAGGCCAACCAACCACTCTGGTTGCTAGGCGTTCAAACTCAAACTGATAATCTTGGAGAGACCCAGTTTGACAAATCCGGGATAGTGCTTCATCAATGTCCTCGTATTTGGTTAGTCCAAAATGCACAAGTATCTCTCGCACAAAATCATCCCAGGTGATGAGCTTTTATTTCTCCTTGTAGACTCGTTAAACCCATTGCAACCATACATTTGTCTTTACTTCTAAGTGGAATGAGGCTAATCACACCTTACGATCCTTAATAATGGCTTAAAATTCAAAGAATTGTCCGCTTAGTTTATCCACATCGTTGGATCGTTGTAAGAGTAAAGCGAAAAGTCCATTTAAACTATCGTGGATGGAATTGTTGATGTCCTCATTCTCCTTGATGTGGAATCCGTGAGTATGACCCTATTTCTTCTTGCTTTAAAAAGTCTTTGTCTAGCCGACATAAGGGTTTACTTTCAAACTTTCTTCTATTCTTGAAGTCGTGAACTGGTGTCTTTGGTCCCTTCCCGTATTTCATGTAGACTATATTCCAAGCTTTCAATACATTCCTTAGTCGTAGCCATGCTCTAATGCCATTGATGAAATGAAATTAAGATCTTATTACGATGAAAAGTGATAAATTGTAATCCACTTAAGGCGATAACAAACCACAAAGTTTTATACTCTTTCTAATTATCCAAAATAAACTATAGACTCCGGTATTTATAGCCATGCACTCATGACCATGTACAGAAACCTACTCTTATTCTAATAAAAATAATAATCCTACTTCAAATCTAATTAAAATAACAATCTTAAGTGACATGAATTAGTTTAGAGCAATAAAACAACTAACAACTATAATAACTCTTCATACTCTAAATAAATAATAACTTTTTCTAGAATAAAACATAACTTCAAACCACATCGTGTCCTACTCTACTGCGGCTTTTCCACTTCATAGTAGACTTCCAAGTTCCATTTCTATCATGCTATGCTACGAGTCTTTTTTTTTTATGCTTTCGATATACGCTGTCATATATATCTCCCAAGTATCAAACTAAACCTTATATTACGCAGCCTCCTCCCCCTTCCCGACCCTTTTTTCTGGCATTTCCCAATTTGAATGGTTGGCATTGAAATGTCTGAACTTGAAAAACCACAGTTTAGAGATTTACTCTTTGATTATTTTCATAGATTACAAGATATGAGTTGAGATTAAGATTAAAATTTAAATAAAATATTATTAAAATATATATTTTTTAATATTATTTTTATTTTAATATTTGAAAAAATTTAATTATTTATTTTATTTTATGTAAAAATTTAAAAAATTTATAATAATTATATAAGAAGAGTTAAAATAATTGTAAAAATACGAGGATGACGCAGGTGAAAACAAAAAGTAGTTGGATATATGACAGCTGCCAGCTTGCGGCGCATTACAGTGCAAATCAATTCAAAAGTTGGTCGAATTGGTCGTATGCATGACAGCTGATCAAACGATAGCATATTACTCTAAAAGGAAAACAGTACTGTAGCATATGGACGGTAACATTTGAGTAGATAATAGACTATCCTAAAAAAAAAAAAAAATTGAAAAAAGAAAAGAAGATAATAGATTGAGAAATGCTAAACGTTCCGAATTGGTGTCAGATTTTTTTTTTTTTTTACTTAGTGATGATTAAGAAAGTATGTTGTAAATTTTTTTATTTTTTTAAAAATATTTATAATGATTAAAAAATACATGAAAAAAATGAAAATAAAAATAAAAAAGTGAAATCTGCTGTTCCGGACAACTATTTGGGAAGTGTAGTGCTGCTCTAATAGATTACGATAAATGATCTGTGTAAGTCTTAATAGATAAATTCTACACAACTTTTTTTTAGAAAGGTGGACATCATATTGAAAAAGTGTTAAAAAAATATATTATTTTTTAGTGAGATTCACATTTTTTATAAAAGGCTTACGTGGAATATGTCTATTTTAACCTTATACCTAACATTACTCATGATATATAAATGTACGGATTGACTTGTATGGATATCATTTTTATTTGAAAATTTTTACTTATTATCTTTATACCACACACTATATATTATTATTATTATTTTCTTATCAAATGCATGGTGTATGAATTATGAGTAGAAAATTTTATTAGTTTAACAAAAAAAAAAAAAAAAAAAAAAAATCAATGTGGGGTTTGATATAAGGATGATGAGTGGAAGGGTTTTTTTTTTTAATTTTTTTTTTCCTTTGATCATAACACTATCATGGATGGGGATGGCCGCGCTTTAAGGACGACTCCACTAAAGTGGACAAACCGGCTTCAACGTATATACATTTTTAAAAAACTTCCTGATTCTTTTAAGAATAAAATTTTATTGGGAATATTTATTTATTTAATAAAACTCACAAATTGTAAAAAAATAAAAAAAAAATTGATAAAAAGATTGCAAATTATTAATCTATTATTACGCTAACATTTTCTTCGACTAAACCGTTTGGGCTTTTTGCTTGGTTACAGGCCCAAGACACTCTTACCACTCAATGCATCTTCTCATAAACATCACGTAGCCCAGGCTCAACTCCAGGAAGTAGTGACCGTCCAATGCATCTTATAATAAAACAATGGGCTGTATTGTGTGGCTTGAGTCCTTTATTTATTATTGTTTGGTTGCTTTTTGTTGAATTGTGAGTCGTGATAAGTTCCCACGTGTGTTTATTATCATTATAAATTGTTTATTTTTACATTTTTTAATATTTATAAGCAATACAAAAAGATATACAGTCTTATTTATTCTTTCAAAATATGAGAATATTACTTCCCATAGAATAATGAATAATCATCGTTATATTGATGAATACGCTTTCAAATATGACGCCACAATAGGTAGCAATAAGTTAAATAGCAATGGTGAATACAACATGTCCAAGGAAAAAAAATTAAATAGGCGACAATAAATTATGTGATTTTTTTCCCTAAAAAAGCCACAGGTAGTAGATACTGTAGATTCGAAGACAAACCGAAAGTAGGACGACTTCCGAAATTTTGAGCTTTCCTTCGAAACTATGGCGTGGTAGGTCTTAAAATAAAAAATTAAATAAATTGTTTATTTTATTTTATACGAGAATATATAAAATTTATAATGAGATGAGATGTGATGTGATGTGATGAGATGAGATGAGATGAGATGAATTTAAAAAATTTTGTTTAATCAAACGACTCCGTAGGAATAAATATCCTACAAACCTCTCGCTTTATCCTTTTGCGCTTTGAAGGACCAACAACAATGGAGCTCTGTGTCAGTAGCTCTACAAGGTTCATGAACAAGAACCCATCTCGACCCTCTCACACCTTTCTCCGTGCAACCTCTGCCCATTCTCTCAGAAACCCAGTTTTCCAATTCAAGCACAAACCCTTCAGCTCCCTCAAGCTTCCCTCTCCTTCCCGCCAAATCCACCTCCTTCAACCACATCCATTTCCCCAAAATCCCTGTCACTTCTCCATTTCAGCGTCTTCTTTCTCATCTTCTTCCTCTTCGGTTGCTCTTGGCAATGAAAAAGATCGGCTTCCGGCCGATATCGAGGTCAAAGAGACTGAAGAACCCAATTGTAGAGTGAGTATTTATTCACTAAATTGTCTGCCATGTATTCACACATAATCATTACCATTTGCTTTCTTTACACAATTGGGTCCTTTATCATTTTTTTTTATCAGCTCTCTCTCTCTCTATTCCTTGTTTGGGTTTCTAGCTGAATTTGAATGGGTCTTTTTCGAGCACTTCCGAGTATAGTATGGTTCCTCAATTCGACTGGGTCTTCATTTTTCGCACAATTGTTGATCTTAGTGCATTGTTCTTTCTTTACAACTTTCAAGTTCTGTTTTATATGTTTTTTCGTAAATGGTTTTTTTCTTTTTGATAAGTAAAATAAAAAAGCGAATCTTCGTTTTTTGCAATTTAATAGGCAATGGTTACGAATGAAATCCGTAATCCTTTGTGTCTCTCTTTGTCCAGGTTAGGTTGAGCGTAGGAGTTCCACAAGCTGTATGCGAGGATTGCTACAAGAGGGTCATAAATGAGTTCATGAAGAAAGCGAAGGTGCTTTTGGGAGGAAACATATTTAGCTTCTGCAAAAGGAAAGTAATTTGATGTTTAATAGTGTTTTTTCACGTACTTAGGTCCCCGGATTTCGTCCTGGAAAGAATGTTCCCGAAAGTATTCTTTTAAGTCATGTTGGAAAGAAGAATGTGCAAAAGGCTACTGTTGAATCTATTTTGAAGAGGACACTTCCACATGCCATGGCCTCGGTAGGTTGAAAGTAAAATTCAGTTACTTTTTTCCCCTTTTCGTTTTAGTTTTGTTGGTATTTAAAATTATAGAACAACTTTCTAGGTTGCTATTATTTTACACATAACCTTTAAAGTGTCTTTGGGTTCAGTTCAATTCATTACATTTACATCCATATATACACTTGCGTTGATCCTGTTTAAAGTCTGGTGTGCGTGTGCATGTGTGCGCAGCACGTTGTTTTATTCTACATTTCCCCACACCGATAGGAAACCATTCATTGTTTGCAAAATCCTATAAAAGTTGCATCAGCTGTAAAAAACAGAAATCTATACTGGCTGTGAATTACCTTTCCAGTAAGAATTTTAGGGTAAGTGAAAAATTTAGTATTTTGGTGATCATATTTCAAAGAAGTTGTAGTTTGGAGTAAAGTGTGATTTTTCCTAAGCATTTTAACTGAGAATTCCTAATCTATGGCTCAGTTCTTTTAGGAAGAGTTTAGAACCTTTTACTGTTAATTTCGGAACTAGTGTTGATTTTGGAGGTTCTTTAAGCGAAAGATGCAATCTTGATCCTTTTCTCTTAGCCATATCATTTTCTCTTGAAGTGCTTTTATTCTACAGGTGACAGGAAGGGCTTTGAGAGATTCAGTCCGCATTGTAACCAAATTTTCTGACATGGAGCAGACCTATTCTTCTCTAAACACTCTCAGGTTTTTTGTGTATACATCTTATAAGCTACATTTCACTCGTGTGTTCTTACTATCTTCTTTAATTTTATACCATACTTGTGCTCCAGATATGATGTCATTGTCGACGTGGTGCCTCAAGTTAAATGGAGTCCTGAGAATGGATACAAGAACTTAAAGGTTGTTGTTGAAATAGACAGTGACATAGATGCTCAGAGAGCTTCTGAGCAAGAACTGAGACGTCGGCACAAATCCCTTGGTTTGCTGAGAATTGTAACAGATAGAGGACTGCAGGTAAGTCAAGTTACTTTGGTCTTATAAACATTTAACCTGCTGCTTTTCCCATTTAACTTTTTTTTTTTTTTATAATTTTTAAGAAAATTAATATTTTTGAATAAAACATTCATGTTGTATTTGTTTAAAGGAAATTAGACTCCCCAATCCTGTCAAACAATTTGGGAAAATTTTATCCCACATGAACTGTTCAACTATCCTACCGTAGCATTGCAGTAGTCATAGATTGCAGCCCTTAATGCCATAGAAAGAAATCTAGTTAGCAACTATTATTATTATTTTTTTAAATAGTTCTTTTTGCTTTTGTATATATCCATTTGAGTTTGGTGAATTATAAAAACTTGAACCTTCCACAGATTGGTGATGTTGCTGTTCTTGACATATCAGCAACAACAATTGATCAAGATGAGTTGAATGTTCTAGAGCTTCCATCTGCAGAGAGTAAAGGTCTGCCAGTATGCACTGAAGATGTAATACCCGTGTCAATTTTTCATTTGTAATGCATGATTTCATCACCCAACTCCATGTTCTATCTGCAGGTTTTCATTTTGATACAGAAGATGGTGATAAAGTGATTCCTGGTTTCATCGATTCAATTATAGGAATTCAACCAGGTGAAACGAAGTCCTTTCCTCTTGTATTTCCCGAATCATGGAAACAAGAGAATCTCCGTGGTGTTCATGCTCAATTTACTGTGAGTGCCTTCATTTCATATGAGTCCAATTATAAAATAAAGGATAAACATATACTGGAAACTCCATTGCCTTTTTCCTGGTTCTTTTCAGCCTTTTCATTCTGTCAAAACAAGGTTAAATTGTTTTCTGTGGTAATCAGTATGCCCATAGTACTGAGCTCAGCTCAGAAATTGTTTGTACTGATTATGTACTCTTTTATAGGTTGAATGTAAAGAACTATTTTACAGAGACTTACCTGAACTGGATGACTCCCTTGCTGTCAGGCTTGTTCCTGGATGCACCACTCTGAAGCAGGTAACCCTTCTGCACACTCTCAGATACGGAAAAAAGTAAGTATCCTGTCCAACTAGATCTCAAATGAAATTTTTTGTTCTGTATAAATCTGCAGGTTAAAGAATTATTGTTACAGAGATATCTAGAAGTGGAGGAAACGGCTAGAGAACAAGCAACAGATAATGCAATTCTAGATCAGCTTCAAAAGGTTCATTGGTTGCATGAGCAAAATTCAATTCATTTCTTGTGGCTTCTGATTGATGCTTCCCTTTCTGTACATTGACTACGCATGGCCCAACTCTTTTTTCTATTTACTAACTGAGAGATTTAAAAAAAAAAAAAAGAATTATCCAGATATATTGAAACACTTGGCATCACATGAAATGACCAGCTGTTTTAATAAATCCGCAGAGTCCAGGCATGAATGTTGTCAACATTTAGAAATGAAAGTCATCATGAAAGAGGCTTGATGTACCATTGAACTTTCTTTGGGTATTAATCCTCTCTTTGGTAGGATCTATGGTTTGATGGGACCTATGTAGCTGTCCAGTGGATAACAAGAATTAATGATTATCAATTTCATCCTGTCAGAAGAATTGTGATAAACCAGCCATGAAAATTCTATGGAAACTATATAGTTAGCTTCACTTGTATAATTATATGGAAACTATGAACCCTAATTGAAAAGCGTCCTCCCTTTTTATTCTAGTAATTTCACATGCATTTCTGCATTGTTATTTTCAGATGGTAGAGGTTGATATTCCTCAATCTTTGTTTGAGGAACAAGGTAGGCAATTTTATGGAGCCAAACTTCTAGAGATACAGGTCAGTACTTGGAAAAATATGTATCATATCATGGTACCCAATTTTAAATCCTTCTAAAATTCTGCTTACATGCATGTTTGGCTTTCAACTGCCTCCCGTTTTCTCAGTTGCATGTGTATCAATTCTAATTTCAATATTATGGTGGCACAGGCAAATGTGAAACTAAATGAACAACAATTGGCTTCTCTATCAAGTCCAAAGGCAGTTGATGAGTATCTGGAAAACCAGAAGGACAATATATTGAACGCAATAAAACAAAATCTGGCAGTTGGAGATATATATAAACGTGAAGATTTGCAGGTAATATTGAATCCTAATTTATCTAGTCAATTTTGTGGATTTATTTTGTCCTGCTCATGAATGAGATGCTTCCTCTTGTGCCACATGGGCTTTGTTGGAATGCGGAGGGAATTGTTTGTGGCGGAAGTATCACTTGCTTACTAGAATTTTAAGCTGCCTTCTACAATGATATGAATATCTGGTTTTGCTTGTTGCAGTTTTCGACAGACGATCTTGTGAAGGAGGTTGAGAATTCCATAGCTGAATTTAAACGTCAAAAACAAGAATATGATGAGGAGAGGGTGAGGGAACAGGTTTGTACACCGTCCTATCAAAGAAGTGGAATGCTCTCACTTATTCCTTTTTTTGTTTGTTATTTTTAAGCCTTCACAAGGGCCTGTCTAGGGATTCCAGGACAGGTCAAAGGGTGTTCATGAAACAGTTAGTTGAACTAGTATACCGTTGTAACCAGCAAGAAACTGGAGGCACTTCTAGTCGCATATTATTGATTAAACCAAACAGTGGTCTGATGTTCTCAAATTGCTGTGACTTGACCTTCATTTTCTGTCTTTTCTGGAATCAGTATAACCTTTAACTGAAATTACTCTTCCCCTAGCATCTCTCTTGGTAGGATAACTTAAAGACTATTGACAATTACCTAATTTCCGCTCTAAAATTTTGCAGGTACAGGAGATATTGGAAGGAGCAAAGGTACTTGAATGGTTGAGAGAACATGCTGAGATTCAGTACATAACCAGATGAGAGAGAGAGAGAGTCACTGCCGCTGTTCAAAATTTTTGTTTCTCATTATATGACATTCTTCCTAGATAAGATGTTTACTTTGTAGCTTGTTGGAAAAGGAATGTTAAATACAATCCAAGATCGCTAGAAAGCGTGCCGAGAATATTGGAATAAACAAAAACCCGAGTATTTCATGGTCTCCAGCCTGAGGACGATCAAAGCTTTTGAATGGATGGCATACTTATCGTATGATGGGACTATTGTTTTTAGTTAGGCGAGAGGCAAGCAGCAGATCCGGTAGCAAGGCTCGATACTGCTCTCAATTCCAGTTTCGGTGATGAGAGCAGCGTAGCTCCCAATTTTTGCGGGTCTTTCAGACACTCCAATCATATGACACGCCAAATTAGTTAACTGAATTCCTTATGCTCGATGCCCGGAAAAGAATAAAACTTGCAATTTTATACATGAGTAATTTAGAAAATATCCCATACAGCAAAAATCCTCTTAAAAAGTTGTAACACGCCGGTGGACTGAAATGGAAATCTCACTTGGAGGGAAGGATCCTCCAGGAAAATGGAAAGAATATTGAGAGAAAATAAAGGTAACTAAATTGTATTTTTCTGCACAAAAATCGTAAGTCCCTTCTGACAGAATATATCATTGATTCCCGTAATAGAATTGGACACAAGTAAGAGTTACCTGTAGTGCATTTAAGAAACATGACAAGCAAATATAAAGGGCTCATTAGTCCAAAAGGGTTCAATAGACCATATAACTAGTGGACCAAAGTCTTTACAACAACTATTAACGAGATCAAACCATAATAAAAGATAATTGAAGTCCAGAGGCCCATGCTGTGGCCCATGAAGTAGCCCAGCCAACGGTCCATGTACTTCAAGCTCCTAACCTTAATTCTTCCAAATCCTGACCTCCTTTTGTCTCTTACCTCTTCATCTCAACAACCCTAAGCCTTCTCTTACCACGCTATTGACCCCTATGTAGTCGGCATCATCAGTGGCCCAGAGTGTTACATTACCCCTCCATAAAAAACACCTTACCCAGAAGGTGTGGGAATGTTGATTTCAACTTGTAGTAGTTTTTCCAAGTGGCGTATTCTTTCTTTTGTCCCTGCCACCTGATCAATAGATTCGTCACCGGTCGGTTGTTGGCTAGCCTAATTCTTCTGTTCAAGACCTCCTCAGGCTCTTGTTGCAGTTACCCCTTGACTATTGACTGTTGGTACTTGAGTGGACATCGAGATCCCGTCTCCCACCATTTTCTTGAGCTGCGAAATGTGGAATACAGGATGGATCTGTGTAGTGGCAGGAAGCTTAAGCTTGTAGGCCACCTCCCCTATTCTGCTGTCAACCTGGAATGGCTCATAGAAATGTGGAGCCAGCTTAAAATTCCAATGCTAAGCCACTGATGTTTGACCGTAGGGTTGTAACCGTAAGTACACCCAGTCGCCTATGTTGAAAGTTTTTTCCTTCCTATTCAAATATGCAATTTTCTTCATTCTCTCTTGTGCTCTGTTGAGGTTGTGCTTTAGAATTTGTAATATATGGTCTCTAGATCTTAGAGTAGAGTCCACTTCCTCGACCATAGTAGTTCCAGGGCTATAGGATAGAATTCTAGGTGGTTTGTATCAATACAAAGCCTCGAATGGTATTAACTTGCTAGAAGCATGAGTACTGGTGTTATACCACCAGTCCACCATTTTGCGAGTGGCACCCACCTCACACAGTCCTTGGGTCTATCTCCCATGAAACACCGAAGATAAGTCTCTAGGCTCTTGATGACAATCTCAGATTGACCATCAATCTGGGGGTGATAAGTTGTGCTAAAAGCCAGCTGAACTCCTTTTGTTGAGAACAACTCCCTTTAGAATAGGCTTGTGAAGGTACTGTCCCTGTTAGAAATGAAGGAATGGGGAAGTCCATGCAACTTAAAAATGTGTTTGATAAACAGTTGGGCCATAGACTTAGTTGAGTAAGGATGGCCCAAAGGAGTAAAGCGACTGTATTTTGTCATGCGATCCACCACTACCTAGATTGTACTGAAACTAGGTAACCCTTCTATGAAGTCCATGGTCATGTGGGACCATGGTTGGGAAGGGATTGGTAAGGGCTGCAGTAGCCCACTAGGAAGGGCATTCTTTGTTTTTTGCACTTGATAAATCTCACAACTCTGCACAATTTTTGTAACATCAGATCTGAGTCCAAGCCAAAAGAATTCTCTTCTTGTTCTTTGTATTGTTTGGTCGAAACCAGAGTATCCCCCCATGAGCTCCCATGCACAAATTGAAATAATTTGTTCCTGAGTTCTAAAACATTAGCTATGTATAATCTGACTTTATAAAATAGAAGGCACTCCTTCATAGAATAGTGTTGGTTCAGCTTCCCTTCTTGACATTAAATTACCAGCTTCTATAGTTCAGGATCCTTATCATAACCCTACTTAGTCTCCTCCATCCACTCCACTAAGGGCACTGATATTAGGGCTAGTGATATATCTTATTCTCCCTTTGTTGAGAGTGCATCTGCTACTCTGTTCTCAGGACCCTTCTTGTATTGGACCACAAAGTCGTAACCTAGCAACTTGCTTAACCATTTATGTTGCATTGGTGTACCTATTTTCTGGTCCAGGAAATATTTCAAGCTGTGGTAATCAATTTTAACCACAAAATATCTGCCCAGTAAATAAGGTCACCACTTCTGGATAGCTATCACCAACGCATACAATTCTTTCTCATATGTGGATAGCAAAAGGGTTCTCCCTTTTAGAGCCTGGCTAAGAAATGAGATGGGTCTACCTTGTTGCATTAGGACTGCTCCCACTCATTTCCCTGATGCGTCACACTCAATCATGAATGATTTAGAAAAATCTAGTAAAGCCTAACAGGTGGTTGAGTCAAGGCCTCTTTTAGCCTCTCAAAGGCTATTTCTGCAGTATCATCCCACTTGAAGTTATTTTTTTTTAACAAAGTTGTAAGGGCAGCAAATATACTCCCGTACTTTTTAATAAAACGTCTATAATAGTCAGTCAAACCTAGAAACCCCCATAGGGCATTCAAAGTCTCAGGCCTAGGCCAATCTATCATAGCTTTCAATTTCTTAGGATCTGCTCTCACCCCCTGTCCCAAAATCAAATGTCCCAAATAACCAATTTCCTGACATCCAAACTGGCACTTGGATTTTTTTGCAAATAGCTGGTGTTTCCTTAGGAGTTCCAGAGTTAAGTTCAAGTGTCTCAAGTGTTCTTCCTCACTGCTGCTATAGATCATTATGTCATCGAAAAAGACTAACATAAACTTCCTCAAATAAGGCCTGAAAACTTCATTCAGTAGGTTCTAAAAAGTTGAGGGTGCATTGGTCAACCCAAAAGGCATGACCAGAAACTCATAATGGCCTCCATGGGTACGAAAGCAACTTTATGCATATCAGCTGGTTTGACCCGTATCTGGTGATAACCAGATCTAAGTTCCAGCTTAGAAAACAACTT
The DNA here is from genome assembly GCA_022457165.1 of Juglans mandshurica. Lineage (NCBI taxonomy): Eukaryota > Viridiplantae > Streptophyta > Magnoliopsida > Fagales > Juglandaceae > Juglans > Juglans mandshurica. The sequence goes on from CM039622.1 coordinate 35,120,301, forward strand.
AGATCCATTAAGCTCATCTAATAATTCCTCTACTATGGGAATAGGGAATTTATCCTTTTTGGTAACCTGATTTAGGGCTCTGTAGTCAACATGACTACACACAGCCTCCAAGAACCATCTATTTTTTTGACCAAAATCACTGGGGAGGAGTAAGGGTTTTGACTGGCATGGTCACCCCTGATTATAACAACTCATGTACAATCTTCTTGATCTCATCCTTTTGGTAAAAAAGATACCTATAGGGGCGAACAGTAACTGGCTTTGCCCCTGGTAATAGGTTGATATCATGATTGTGGGTTCTACTAGGGGGAAGCCCCTTGGGCTCTTGAAACACATTTTCAAACTGTTGTAGTACTCTATTCAGTGGTGTAGATAATTTTTGCTCCCAAGTTAGTTCATCTTCACATAATAGTTGTAGTAACACCCCTTCTTTGTTAACCACTGCACACCTAACACCACATCACATCCTACTAATTCAAGCACAAAGAGATCCATAGAGAATAGGAAACCCTGGATATTAATCTTGACTCTCTGTCCCCTTCCCTTCACTTATCAATTGATCTCCATTTGCCACCCTGACTCTCACAATCTCCTCTACACAAACAGGAAACTTAGATATTCTAACACTGTGGGATCCATAAAATTGTGGGTACTGCCTAAATAAATTAAAATGACAGTCCACTGACCTGCTATCTTGGCCTTTACCCTCATGGCCCTCGGGTTTGAGGAACCATGAGAGGTAAGGAGATTTCTGGCTTGTCAGGTATCTCAGGAAAATCCAGAACTTCTTTCCCATTTTTTGTTTGCACCTTTTCTCCCAACTCCTCATCTTCATCTTCTTCCATTTCTTCTATTAAGAACATTTCAGGATTTTTATATTTGTGACCTGGATTCCATTTGGAATCACAGTAGTAGCACAAACCCGTATCTATCATTTCTTTCATCTGAGTGGGGTTAACTTTTGGACAGGCACTAATGCCTTCCCAACAGATTTGCTAGACTCATAGGTCTGGCCATGACTCATTCCTCCTTTAGTACCCCCAGGATCCAACACATTGTGGGTTGTGCCCTTAAAAGCCCTCTTGCTAACCTTCACATTTTCTTCTTAGATCTTTGTCAAACTAAAAGCTGTCAATAAATCAAGGGGATTGTACATCTTCACTGGTAGCCTAATCTTATCTTTAAGGCCACTTAAAAAACAGATTAGCTTATGATGACCAGACAATTTCTTCAGCGTATTAGAAACTGCCTCACACTCTATTTTGTATTCCTCCACAGATCCCATTTGTCTTAATCTAGTCAATGTTTTCATTGGGTTATCATAAGAACTTGGCCCAAATCTGACCAAGTAGGCTATCACAAACGATTCCCAATCCAAAAATAATACCAGATTCCTTTAGGTCCTGGTACCATACTATGACATTTCCTTCAATGTGAAGGAAAGCCATCCTAAGCTTATGATGGGGCAAAGTATTGTAAAAACATGAAAAATCGATTGGCTTTATAAAGCCATCCCAAAGGATCATCACCATTAAAAGAGGGAAAGTCTAACTTGACTGACCTGGGCACTATTTCACCGCCTTCTTCTCCAAATCACTCAAATCTACTGTTGGTTCCTGATGTTGAGTCCTCTTGCTGATGCTCATTGTTCTTTTTCTTCAGTCCCAAGGTGAGAGCTGCCAGTTGCTGCACCATTGAGTCTAATTGTTTCTTGATGGCCAACATCTCTACTTCCAACGTCATCAACTGCGATTCTGTGGTCTTCTTGAAGCCATTCAGGCCATCCTGAAGCTGATTCAACCTCATCCCTTCGGCCATAGATCTGGTGAACCCTTGCTAAGGAAAGACAGGCTCTGATACAACTTGTAACAAACCGGTTAAGTGAAACAAAAATATCACTTTGAGGGGAGGATCCTTCAGGAAAATGGAAAGAATATTGAGAAAAAATAAGGGTAACTAAATTGTATTTTTCTGCATAAAAATCACAAGTCCATTCTGACAGAATATATCATTGATTCCTGTAACAGAATTGGACACAAGTAAGAGTCACCCGTGATGCATCTAAGAAACATAACAAGCAAATATAAAAGGGACTTATTAACTTCGTGTTTCTTACGCCTTTAAGTCGGGTTCCAGCAACTAGGGTCATGAGTTTTTCACCTGCACACTTAAGAAAACATGGAGAGTAGGGGGCTTGGTGGAGGTCAGGGAGTTTCCAATGCTAAAGTTAGTATATCCTTAATAGTTTGTGTGTGAGTTTTTTAGAAGTCAGATAGAGTTCTTTGTACTTGGAGGTTGGCTTTTACACTTCAACTGTTCACTTAGCTAGAATCCTTTAATGCGGCGTGGCTCTTAAGACGACATCATTAATGCGACGTAGAGCCTGGGGAGTGGTGCCATTAATGTGACGTGGCTCCCTGACTCACTTAACCCTGCAGACGTTCCCTGTTAAGCCCCGTAAGAAGATCAAGGGTTCCTCATATTTCCAGTCCACCTGCCTGCGCTGGTTCTCGAGAGTAGTGTGTCATCACGGCGAGTCCCATCTGCCCATATCGTTCGCTTTCTCCACGTGTGGGTTGATTCGTGGGTGGAGTTTGCTTATGGGCCAAGTACTCTGTAGATGTTTACTAACTCTTTTTAGAGGAGGGCCATTGGGCTTGGCTTGACTCTCTGATTTACTTCCCTAGTGGTCCCTTGTGGGCTTTCTATACAGGTCGATAGGAGAGAAAACCCCCTTACAGGGCCATTAGCTCAAAAGGGTTCAGTAGACCATATAACTAGTGGACTGAAGTCCTTATAACAACTATTAACGAGATCAAATCATAATAAAAGATAATTGAGGCCTAAAGGCCCATGCTGCAGCCCATGAAGTAGCCTAGCCAATGGTCCATGTACTTTAAGCTCCCAACCTTAATTCTTCCAAGTCCCGACCCCCTTCTATCTTTTACATTTTCATCTCAACAACCCTTGGTAGTCGTTGCCATCAGTGGCCCAGAGTGTTACAAAAGTATAGACAATAGACATACAAAACTGCCTAGACAAGAAGATGGCTCTTGCTCTCGGGTACAAAAACCTATGAGTCACTACCAGGAAGTTGGTCAGGAGTTGTGTCCTTAGTTGCTCAAAGCAACTCTTGTATATTGCCCTTAGGGATGGAGGTTGGAGCTGCTTGGATGCCTCATTCTCAGTAGGCGGAAGCCCTACATCTGTGTCGCCCTTCAACTCATTCTCACCAAAGAGATCCTTTTGAATAGGGACTGATTTTTGCTATTGGATTTTTTTAAAAAGTAATTTGCTTACTAGAATTAAAATGACATTAATAGGCAATTGCATTATTTTTGGAAAAAATAAAGAAACTATAATGGATTATCTATCCAAGGTCGGGAGAAATCTTGGTTGAGAGTTGAGAGTATCAAGTGATCACTATCTCGTAACATTATTTTGGAGAAAAAAACGCATCACCAACGGTCAAGCAAAGTAATGGCTTGTGTTTTTTTTCTTCTTTCTAAGCAAGCATATTATAGATATATTTAACATTTATAGGATATAATAATCAACAGGGTGTGAGGTCCAAACATTCATTCCAAACCAGTAAATACAACACAAGAAAAAAGAAAAAAAAAGGGTTTGGGGCCAATGACTTGACCCCCACCCATTTCCCACAAGGGAAGCAGTTTGAAGCGGTTTTGATACAGACCGAAAACAGACTGTAAGACAGCGATTGGAAGTCACAATGAAGTGGTGTGTGCTACATTTTGCTGGTCTAGATTGGTTGTCGGAGACTTTCACTATCTCTTTTCCGCGATCCTTAGTTAAGGGAAGCAAACATATAGGAAGATAGCAAATTGGAGATACACCAAATCTCCCACTGATGACTGCTCGGGACAATGGTGACGCGTGGGAGCCATGCGCCATGCTATGAGAGTGGAGGATGGTCGGGTCCAAAGGATCAGAGACATTGCGAGTTTTGATTAGATACAATCAACAATCACGTTCCCGGTTTGAGTCCAACTAGTGTTGGGAAACTCTGGGAAAATAATATTAGGGGCCAAGATTTCATGTTCTATTTTCATTTCAGTTCCGCTTTGCAATGGTCCATCCGTTGCTAACAACATCCAATAAGAGTCTGTCACATCAGCAATCCCACACAAAAACTCTAAGGATGAACACATTGGATAAAATCAAAATTTCTGCATTCCCTCTGCACGAAAATCACTCAACCTCAATAGAAAGTTAGGGACCCTCACAAACTTCACACTGTCGCTGCAAAATTTGTCGCCCACGGTCGTGTTTTGCGTCACCCACCAGTTTCGTCGCTGTCAACTCAGTTAGCACCTATTTCATCGCCACTTATTTCATTGGCCACCAAATAACAGACGGCCACCAATGCGAGAGAAATACATTGCGTCTTTGGTCCCTATTCTTTAGACGTTTGCAACGACAGAGGTTGTGCCATTCTGGTAACGGAATTGGCCTCATTGAATTCATCTAGTTTTTTGTTGTTGCATTGGTCTGGCCATGGCACATATATAATTGATATCAGAATGGAAATGGGCACTTGGGGATACTGATACGAGGAAAATATGCCTATTTGATTCCTGATAATTTTCGGGGGAGACAAATTCTTCACTTTAAATGTTAGGAGATCCATCAGATAAGCATTACACCAAAACCAATTCAATCCAATCATGACAATACACATAACAAATATTCACCATAGGATGAACTTAGTTTTGTAAAAATCTGAAGAAGTTATGCTTACATAGATTTTATGTAAGCTCCCCAAGTTTAGGTATCAATGCTCCTTCAAGACAAAGATCATTCTGAGTCTTGCAAGTGGTCGATTATGACTGCAAGGTTAAAAATCAATATGAAAGATCTCAGAAGAATTCTCTAGAGAATATGACTGCAGGGTTAAGCTAGAGACTATAGACAAATTCAGAAATAATAGAAAAATCTCAGACGAATTTGTAAGAGGGTATACCAGAGAGGAGAGGGGAAGGGCTCTTGAAATGGGGAAGAGGGGGGAGAGGGGAAGGGAACACACTGGAGAGGGGAGAGGGACCTGGGGAAGGGCTCTGGAGATGGGGTAGAGGGTGGTTCATCTGATCTGTGGGCACATGAGAACTAAAATAAGTAGTCTATTTGTCATTCACTCTTTGGAGGACTGTTTTTTGGGGTTTAATGGACTAACTGGTCAGGAGATTTATCTTTTTATTTTCTTGTAGTTGCTAAGTTTCTAAAAAAAAAATTTTATTTGAAAACTTTTAAAATTTAATTTAAAAAAAAAATTTAAAATTTCAATTTTATCAATACAATGTGTACTGTGCAGTATAATGACGTGCACTGCGAATCGGGAATTGAGACTGGACCGTGGGTGGTTTTGGGTCGGGTTTGATGTCTGCCCGGCCCCAGTGCCGAAGCATGAGAAGAAAATGACACGTGTCAATTCGTAGCACATCATTCGTTCGGTTCATCGGGAGAGTTTTTACAGCTTCAACTTCCTAACCAACGTCGAACTCAGATCTGAAAGCAAGATTCAAGCTGCAGTACATTTCCGAGGAACCGTACTGCCATGGATCGGGTTCTAAAAGCTGCTAGAGCCTCCGGCTCTCTCAACCTATCAAATCGTTCCCTCAGGCACGCTCCGTGTTCTCTTTCTTCTCATTTTAATGTTGTTCGGAAATCTAAATTTCATGTAGTGGTGTTCTGTTAATTGCTTTGCGAAGATAATTAAAGCCAGATGAAGATGCGTCAATTAGCGTAATAGTAGATAGCATAGTACAATGATACATCCGTGTTTGTTTGACATAACTGTTAGTGCCAATTAGATGTTTACAGGCTGTCGGCGGATCAGCCTGACACATCTTAGTTGTGGTTCGAGCTGTCTGAGTGTTATTCACCTCGGTTTAGTTGAATACCATGAGTAGAATCTACTTTCTTTGTATTTCTTTTTTTCTCGACAGCTTTCTTTGTGCGTTTTGCTTTTGAATATATTGGGTGTTTAGTTCTTATGACTCGTACGACGATCGCAATATTTTTCCTCTCGAGAGATAGGCCGACGGTTTGTTACTTACTCCTGCTCTTTACTCTTTCGGTAATGACGAGAGTGATATGATTTGAGAAGATTTGATGATTTCTACTTCATAGTGTTTCATTTAAATCGTAATGCATCGTAGTAGAGAATGATATGGTTAATTATGTATGCCTTACTTTTACTTGTGTTTCTATTATCAGGGATGTGCCCAATGAAGTATACCAATGTTTGGATGCAGTTGGAAATGATGAAAAGTGGTGGGAGGTAATTTATTGACTTTTGCTTTGTTCTTCCTTAACGTGCCATATGGAATGGGAAAATGATATGGGTCCCGAGACTTTGTCCCGACAGTGGGTCCCGACAGTAGGTTTTTTTTTTTTTTTTTAACTTAATGATTAAGGATGTAACGCTCTAATGGAAGGACCAAACCACATGACCTATACTCTAAAAGGACTAGTCAATGATACAATTGGAGCCTCATTGGAACTTTATAAAGAGCAAGAACTTCTCCTTCCCAAGCAATGTGGGATCCCATACACCACCTACCCTTATCCATATCATATGGGATATCACAATCTACCCCCCTTAAATTCCCTACATCCTCGTCAGGCCTGTCCATTGTAAGTGGCACGGCTCAAGTCCCACATTTCTAGTTGGAATAGGCTCTGATACCATTTGTAACGCTCCAATGGAAGGACCAAACCACATAGCTTATGCTCCAAAAAGACTAGTCAATGATACAATTGGAGCCTCATTGGAACATTATAAAAAACAAGAACTTCTCCTTCCCAAGCAATGTGGGATCCCATACACCACCTACTTTTATCCATATCATATGGACAAAGGAAGTGTTTTTTAATGATGATGTGATTTTTTTAAAATGTTTATATAAAAAAAATAAAAAAAAGACCAAATGGCCTTGTCAGTGAGTTTTCTCGTGCTACACCCTCGGCATGATCCTATGGAATGTTAACTAGAAAGATGAAGTTGAATACAACTTACGAAAGATATATGGTGGACTGATGGTGTCATTGCTTGTGTTGCAGGCTGTGGAGTTACAGAAGCTCATTTTGGCTCATAACGATATTGAATCATTGAAAGAAGACCTTAGGAATCTACCTCAACTGACTGTATTGAATGTCAGCCACAATAAACTTTCTGAACTTCCCGCTGCGATAGGAGAGTAGGTTTTCTAAAAAAATATAACTGTTAATCTTTTTCATGAATGTATTCCCATGTTTCTTGGTGTTCTTAACCTAATGTTTATGCATGTTTAATGTGTGATTTTGTTTTTTTCTTGACCTGTTTGACAGGCTTCCTTCACTGAAATCTTTAGATGTGTCCTTCAACTCAATTCAAAACCTACCCGAAGAAATTGGATCAGCAACTTCTCTTGTCAAGTATACTTTCATCTTTTCTGTCTTTCTGCTTCCTCTCCTTCTTTTTTAATAATTGTTTTTTCTTTTTTTCCCTCCTCCATTCTTCCTTTGATCACAACTAGTACACTTTTTACTTCCTTGTTGCTGTTTTGAATGTTTATTTTTGTTTCTTTGCTTTTTTTCTTGGTGTTCCTAGTTTCTGAAAAATCGTAATGAAATACAAGAAAATATCGAACATGATATGGTGTTATGATCAGGATTATATCACTCTGCGCATATGATGGTTTTGGGCTGTCCTACCATCTTTTGAGGACCTTAAACCTGAATTAGATTAGTGCATTTATTGGTTTTGCTGCAAATCTACAGACCATTCTTGGTGATTTTCACTCTTCTCATCTCAAAGTGATATTGCCTTATTTGTTTCATATTTTAATCCTTTTTTTGTTGGCATTGAATGCTAACGAAGAAAATATTAATGGTAACATAGATAATGAGTGGCAGAAATCACTCTTCTCGTCTCATAGTGATACAGGCTTATTTGTTTCATATTTTAATCCTTTTTTTGTTGGCATTGAATGCTAATGAAGAAAATATTAATGGTAACATATATAATGAGTGGCAGAAATGATTGATAACTTTTTTTTACCCCTCTTTTGGAAGTCCTTTTGGAATGGACTGAGTGTGAGAGGCCTTAACCTTTCACACCATACAGGATTTAATTACTTTGTTTATTCTTTCGCTAGTGTTTATGTTTTTATTTTCCTGCTAGTGATTATAGGATAGATTTTAACCTTTAGCAATTGATATATTCAGATTTTGTGTGATCATTTCATACCAGGTTTGACTGTTCTTCCAATCGGCTTAAGGAACTTCCAAGCTCCATTGGAAGATGCATAGCTTTATCAGATTTGAAGGTAATGATTTACCATGAAGGAATGACAAACACCAGGGAACTCACAATGTGTTATCTGATGACATTTGGGTCATGACACTTTTTTCCCAGGCATCAAACAATGTTATTACCAGTTTGCCTGAAGAGCTAGCGAACTGTTCAAAATTAACAAAACTAGATGTGGAGGTATTAGTTGGATCTATTATTTGCATACTAGATTTTAAATGGCCTGCTTGTTCATGTACTGTAAAGTATTGTTGACATATTGTGTGTATCTCTGGTCTATGTCAGGGAAACAAGCTCACTATGCTATCTGAGCATTTGATTATATCGTGGACCATGCTTACTGAACTCAATGCATGTAATTATCAGCATTTTCCCCATCTAGGTATTAGATCCTACTTGTATAGCTACGTATGGATTGAACTTGTATTGTTACTTTAATCTGTGCAGCAAAAAATATATTGAATGGTATACCAGAGAACATTGGGAATCTTTCACATCTCATTCGTCTTGACTTTCATCAGAACAGTGAGTCAATCGTGCTAGGATTTCCCTTCCCCCTTTTTCCTTTTTTATGTGTAACTTAAACCAGTTTCTTCCACATCCTTAGAAATTTTCTATGTAATGAGTTGTGCAGGAATTTCATCAATCCCGGCATCAATAACGGGTTGCTCTTCTCTTGTGGAGTTCTATATGGGGTCATACTCTTACTTGATATTATTTGATAATTTTAGAATTTTAGGGGCATTTGGATTGTGTGGATTTCCTTCTGCTCGAAAGTCGGCACCTTTTGATAATTATATGGCTTTGATGACATAAAATTTCAGGAATAACACATTGTCTTTGTTACCGGCAGAGATTGGGGTGCTTTTGCATTTAGGGACTTTTGATCTTCACTCAAACCAGGTAGCTAGATTTATTTATTTTTTCTTTTGATGATATTATTTGGGAAGAAGTCCTCGTTTCTATTAGTTTGTTAAGATGGATGGGCTACAGGAATGATTTCTATGTGATCCTTGCTCAGCTTTCACTTGAACAGGCACTTATTTCTCTTTAAAGTTTGTTGCTCAGACCTGATTATAACTATTTTCATGTAAATCGCTGGAGTCCTTAGATATGATTTTTTTACAAGTAAAAAAGATATGATTATGTGAGTCAATGTGTGTGCATGGATGGTGTGATTGAGAAAGTAGAGAGGAGACTGACAGGATGGAAAATGATGTATTTGTCGAAAGGTGGTAGGATTACTTTGATTAAAAGTACCTTATTCCAACTCAGCAGCATATTTTCTATCATTGTTCCCTATACCTGCAAGTGTGGCGTCTCGAATTGAGAAGCTCCAACGGGATTTCTTGTGGAGTGGAGTGGGGGAGGAGTTCAAGTTTCACCTAGTCAAGTGGGAGACGATATGCCACCCCATTTCTAATGGTGGATTAGACATCAGAAATATGAGGATTTTCAACCGGGCATTACTTGGCAAATGGTTGTGGAGATATCATAAGGAACCAGAAGCCCTATGGAAGTTGGTGATTGAGAGCAAATATAGAGACTTATTTTTTTTTGGGGGGGGGGGGTTTGGTGCACTAAAGAAGTAAGAGGGGCGCATGGAGTGGGATTGTGGAAACACATTAGAAGAGGATGGGAGGTCTTGAATCGACACACTCGACTTCAGTTGGGGGAGAGGTCCAGGATTAAATTCTGGAGAGATACTTTGTGCGATAATAGTACTTTACAAGAGGTATTTCCTTCACTTTTCCATCTTGCAAATGATAAAGATGTATCAGTGGCGGAAGTCATGGAAAGATCAGGGGAGCAAATCCACTGGAACATCATTTTTAGTAGGGCAGCACAAGATTGTGAAATGAGCAGTTTTGCAGATTTTTACAGCCTCTTGTACTCCATAAAACCGAGCAATCAGCAAGAAGATGTATTGTGGTGGATACCCGCTGATAAAGGGGTATTCTTGGTTCGTTCCTATTATAAGGCTCTCACATAAGGACCCAATATTCAGTTTCCGTGGAGGAGGCTTTGGAGACATAAGGCGCCCCCCAAAGCAGCTTTTTTTGTGTGGACAGCCTCGTTGGGGAAGATTCTCACAATTGATAACCTGAGGAAACGAAGGGTAATCATTGCAGATTGGTGTTGTATGTGTAGAGAAGGGGGCGAGTCTGTAAATCATCTTTTACTTCATTGTGAGACAGCTAGAGTATTATGGTATGAGGTGTTCAGTATATTAAACTTGGTTTGGGTTATGCCGGAGACGGTGGTGGCAATGCTGGCCAGCTGGACAAATCTAGGAGGTGTTCAACAGATTAAAGCTGTTTGGAAGATGATCCCTATATGCATTATGTGGTGTTTGTGGCAGGAGCGCAATGACCGGATGTTTGAAGACAAGGAGAGATCGCTGGAGGAGCTTAAAGAGTTATTTTTTAGAACACTATGTACATGGGCCATTGCTGTTGATTTCAATGGCATGGACCTACATGATTTTCTTCTCTATAATGCACATACTTAGCCTAGGGGCTGCTTTTTGTATTCTCTTCTAGAATTCTGTACATGGCTTTGCCTATTCTTTGATCAATATAATTTGTTTACTTATCAAAAAAAAAAAAAGTAGCAGATGGTGGAGTCAATTTTCATTAGTGTTGATGGATGTTATATGAAATGTTGTACATATATGAGTTCTTACTCTATTGATGCATTTTGAGTGTGTACATGAAAAGAGGTCCTTGCTACTTCTTGTCCATTGGTTTTTATTTCTGAGCAGAGTATACTGTTATGCGCTTAGTATTCAGTTCTGTAACATATCCCAAAATTGACAAGGGCTCTAGTTTGAACGATGTTTCCTCCCCTTATAAGAAGGTGAAGGGTGATGTTCGTGGATTCAAAACTCATTGAGCACATGTCTCACTTGCAATGAAAATTGAATATTTTGTTTTTCAAATGTATTTTTCTTCAAATCCTCAAGTTTTGCATCGGTGAATTTAAAAGTGCCTGCTAAATGCTTCGTATGCATGCAGTTGAAGGAATATCCGGTGGAGGCATGCAAGTTGCGTCTTTCAGTCCTGGATCTTTCAAATAATTCATTGACTGGATTGCCCCCCGAAATGGGTAAGGTTAGCACATTATAGATTGGTGCAAGTCCTCTGCTTTATTTTTTCACAGGATTATAGCGTCCTGAATAGCTCATGGTGCCTTGAAGAAATCTGGCACTTTCATTTCAAACAATAGAACTTTGTTTACCTATTTGAAGATTTTTATTTTTTTTTACTAATGAAAAAAGACCTTTTTAAGAAGTTTTTGCTTAACTGAATTGAACTCAAATCACAGCCTTAACACTTTCTCTCTCATATATACATGTTTTCAATCTTATCTTTATAAATGCAAAGATTGGGAATTAAAATGATCAATAGATAGTGCATAACATAACTTATCATTTGTGTAGGCAAGATGACAACCCTGAGGAAACTTTTGCTTATTGGCAATCCTTTGCGAACTCTTCGAAGGTGCAAATAATCATGTTGAGCCTTAGCATGTCTATTGTGTCTTTTTATTAAGGGATTATCCAACTGTTAATTTTCCTCCAGTTCATTGGTTTCTGGACCAACAGCTGCTTTACTGAAGTATCTTCGAAGTAGACTTTCTGAGGGTGAAGGTATATTGGTTCTCACTAATCATGCTTCAGTTAGATTGTCTTTGGCATTCCGGGTTTATTGTCTCTGTTGTTGCAAGAGTTCGAGATTTTCGACACAACGTCAAATTTCATGACTTACAGTTTTAAGTTTTCTTCCATTATGAGTGATCAATTCAAGCTTGTCATGTAGATCCTGAAGCAATGACAACAACAAAAAAGGATGTAATTTCTATGGCATCTCGATTGTCCATCACTTCAAAGGTATAAGTCACTGTAATTCCAACATTTATTTATAAAGAGAATAAGCTTTTCCGTGAGAAATCTGTCGGTGGTTTCAGTGCTATTCATGTAATCTTAGTTGCTTACCGGATGTCACCTAGAAAACTACTACTTTACTGGTGCATATGATCTAGTTATGCAAGTCAAATAGCCACTTCTATCTACTACTTTCTATAGATAACTTGCTGCATATTTTTCTGCTGGTAGAGACCAAGTGGGTGGTGTGACATGTAGAATCTACAGAAATCAAACATATTATAGGGTGAATAATACTTTTGAAATGGGGGAACATCTCTAAGGTGGAAAAAAGGGGGGCTTGGGGGAGGACGTTGTTCAGGAAGTTATGTAATTAAAGAAACCATATGATAATAATGCCATTAGTTAAAGTCTTAAAACTCCATTTTTTGAGAGAGATTTATGAGGAAACCAAGTAGACTCGTCTGAATACTATCAACAGCACTATAGATTTTTTAATAAGTAAACAAAGTTTTTCTTAAAATTTGCAAGAGGTTTACTTATTGGACAAAGAAACAGGAAAATCTTGAAAACTCGCCCCCTTCCCCATCGCGGCAATCTGGGAAAACTCATCATTGGCTTGATAAAATTCTCACTCGAGGCAGTTTTATCCAAGCTAGCCTTTAATAATGTTGTAATTTCAGGAACTTTCTTTGGGAGGGCTAGGTTTGAGTGCAGTACCACCAGAAGTATGGGAATCTGGTGAGGTCGTTAAAGTTGACCTTTCCAGGAATGCCATTCAAGAGCTGCCAGTTGAACTTTCTTCATGTAGTTCACTGCAGGTAATTTCTTACTTGTCCTCAGTTTCCATAGTGTTTCCACAGTAGCTCTTATGGAAACTGATATCCTAAAAAGTCATAGAGTATTTAAACCGCTTTGGGTTAAACCCAGAACATATTTTGGTTCCAGACTATCACAGTCTGAGTCAGGGGTTTTTCTATCCTTAAATTCACTTGTTGGAATCTGAAACCATCTATTAATGCATCAACTTTGTTTCCCAATGTGCAGACTTTGATATTATCCAGGAACAAGATTAAAGACTGGCCAGGCTCAATATTAATTTCGCTTCCTAATCTTTCGTGTTTGAAGCTAGACAATAATCCTCTCATACAGGTAAAAACAGATCTAATTTCTATCTTATGCAATATAAATTAAGCTTCTGCTGTAGAAGTATGAAGTGGACAGGTTGGCAGTTTCAAAGAGTTATTTTTCACCCTTTCTTTCAAGAAGCTCAGGACTTATAATAGAATTAGAACCTTTTCTTGAGAGAAAAAACAAAATAAACGCTTTTCTGTAAGTTTCTTTACAATCTAGAGGCTTCTCATTCTACGTCAATAGTCATGACGTTAGTCTTGTTGGAAGTTGAGAAGCACTAAAGTCCGTTCCACATTATAAAATCTTTCTGGAATTATTTACATATTCATATTTTGAGGCCTAGTGATGGAAAGGAGGTTGGATTACAGATCTATTCACAAGATATTTTCTTGTGTGCATGTTCTACAATGTGTTGATGTGTCTCTATTACCACTTTGATCCAACAACCCTCTTATTACTTGACCTGCAGATTCCATCCGATGGATTTCAAGCAGTCTCTAGTGTTCAGGTTCTGGATCTAAGTGGTAATGCCGCCTCATTACAAGAGCATCCAGTATTTTCCAGCATACCCCATCTACAAGAGCTTTACCTTAGGTCAGTTAGCTGGAAATTACTATACAATCTCACATATCGATGCACAAAGACAAATATCTTATTTTATGGATTCATGTCTGCCAGAGTGTGCCTGTAAACTTCTATGCTTGTACATAATGTTATCTTGTCTAATGCTGAGCTATTTATCTTACATTTAATTTGACTTGACAGAAGAATGCAGCTACATGAAGTGCCATCTGATATATTTAGCTTACAGCAATTGCGAATCCTTGATTTGAGCCAAAATTCCCTTCAATCGATTCCAGTGGTAATGTATATCATTTTTGAATGAAATATTCGAAATATAACTGTGCCATTGTTTGATTAGAACTTGTCAAAGTCAACTTTGATCAATGTGGACTTTCCTTGAGGTAAGAGAGACTTGAAAAATGATCCATATTGTACATCAACTGGCTTCATAATTTTATTTCCTTGATTGTTGGGACAATGAAGTTATTCTTTTGGTTCATTCCAATCAAAATATTTATTTCATGGTCATCTTAAATGGATTTAGTGGATTGAGCTCTGTAAAGTGGAGAGGTTAAGAGTTCAGGTTTTCAATATAAAAGATGTAAATTACTTGTAAAATATATATATATATATAAAAGATGTAAATTTCCTAGGAAGTAAAGTTGTATCTATAGTTTAATGCCTTTATCTCTTACCTTGTTAATTCTTTATTCTGTTTTGGGTATGGATAGAAGGTTATACTTGTTGCATTTATCGTGTAGCTGGTCCATGGAACTACAAATTGGCCTGTTGATAGGAGGTTGATTACTTTTCACATGTTAGGAACTGCAAGACAAGTAGAGTACTCTGGTGCTGTTTGTAGATAACTTTTGAGATATAGCCTTGGTTCATAAATCTTGTCTTTTGATTTTCCTGTGCGGGGTGCATCAACTGCCAAATTTGTGATTTTTTTCTTTAATATTGGCATGCAGGGGTTCCAAAATCTTACTTCTCTTACTGAACTTGACCTATCTGACAACAACATCTCGGCGCTTCCCCCAGAGCTGGTCAGTATATGGAATCATTTCACCATTATTTTTATATTATAGGTTTTCAAGTACGGTGTTCAGTAAGATGTTGCTAAAACACACTGGTACTGAATTAGTGTAGTGCCATAATGACTTAAGTTTTTTTCCTTTCTATTTTATCTCTTTTAATAAATAAAAAAATCTCAGAAGCAAACTGAACTTTGGAGAGCCCCATATTTACCCTATACAATATTTTTGAAAAAACATATTTTCGAGCCATAATTCTCACTATGCATTGTCACCAAAGAACCCCCTATGATGGTTGGTTCAATTCCCATCACACGGTATAAACAAGTCAATAACCACCTTTTTCTCAGCTCAAGTAATTTAAACTTGGGAAAAATATACTTTTTACCCATTAACTAACATTTTACACTTTGCACCTGAAACTACTAAGATTTTTTTGATAAGTAAGAATTTTATTAATAGTAATCTTGGCAATACCCAAGTACCCGAACTATTAAAACTGACACAATATACACAAACTACCAAAAACTGAGCATCAATTTTCAATTATGGCCATTAAGATGGATGAAAAATAGCTGATGTGACACAACCTGGACTGTTGGATCTCAAGACACGATGCACATTGTAAGTTTTTGATAGTATGAGCATGCAATGTATTAATTCTGGAACTATAAAAAATGACTTAATTCGGGTAGTTTAGGATGGAAGGTGCAAAACACATGTTAGTTGGAGGGTCGAAAGTGTATTCTCTCCTTCAAAATTGTATCCTAGTCTTTTCCTTTCTTGATTATAAAGTAATAAAGACTTGTTCACCAACTAGTAGAAGCACTAGTATTTATTGAACAATAACCACTTGACTTAGAAAGTTACCTACCGCTTCACGTGATACATTTGTCCTGACTAGTTTGAATGATTTATTTCATCATATAAGCTAAGGAAGAGTTCTTTGGTCAGGGTTTGCTTGAACCGAGCCTACAGGCCTTAAGACTTGACGGAAATCCATTGAGAAGGTAAGCTAATTTTTTCCATTCCACCTTTAAAAAAAAAAGGAAAAAGAAAAAAACATTACTTATATTCTGGATGTAGTGTAGCCTTGCTGGGATTTTTTGGTTTGGTGGCATTGTCACCCTTCCTGTTCATAATTGGAGTTTCTGCTTTTGCAAAGGTTGCATCTTTGATCCCTCCCCAGATTAAAGAGGGCATTGTCTTAACAATTAACTTAAAATCCTTGCAGTTTTATTTAGCTTAGCCATCGGAACTTCTTGAAATTTGGTTTGGTGGCGAAGTTTGTTACTGGACACTAGCCCAATTACACAGTGTGAATCATATTATATCATTTTCATGAACTTTGATGGTGGCTTATTTAGCATCCAATACCTGTGTACTCTGTATACTTATCTGGAAAAAAAAAAAACTCCTGATGTTGTCAGAAATTATTTATCAGTAATGAAATTAAGTTTAAATCATGACAGTTACTGAAGGGTATTAGAAGTTCACGAGGCTCTTATTCTTTCTGTATCTTTTACAGCATCCGGAGGTCAATCTTAGAAAAAGGGACCAAAGCTGTTCTGAAATATTTGAGGGACAGAATTCCAGAGCAGTAGTATGTTCATATATTCTTCCCTCTCTTGATTGGGGCAACATTTTTCGCTCCTTTGTCTTTGGTTTTTATTTAATCGATTTAATTTTATTAAAGCTTGATGTTAGAGACCAAGTACTTGCACACGTCTCGAGTGTAATGCTATGTAACATATGATACATTGATCTTTGTAATCCCAATATTCGATATCAATATGCTTCTGTGTTCTACTATTATTATTTTCCGAATTTCATTTTTGTCTGCTATACTTCCTTTTTCCCCGATTATGACCTGTTTTAAGGGGAAAGGAGGAGGAGAGGAACCAATGGAGAGTAGAGTTGACCTTGCAATCTAGTCTCATGAGGTGGAGCATGGTCTTGCATGGGTTGGGTTGCCGGACCACTGGAAATGCGGCCACCGCCCATCTATATTGTAGTTTTAGAATATAGTAACAAAACTACAAAAGAAAATAAAAATTGTGACCATGTACAATTTGATAATACGAGAGGTCAGGAAAACTACTCAAGGGAACTGCAAAGATCTATGTTCTGAGAAGCATGCATCTTGGCATTGAATGGTGCTCCTGTAGACTTCATGGAATGAGCAAGTTGAGTATGAGTGGAACTTATTATTTATGTAGGTATTTCGTTATGAGCAGAAGCAGGTATTAAGAAAGAAAAATCTAGTAGGAAAAACACGTCTAAGCACCATTTGGTTTTAATGGTTACGATCAATTACTTAATTAATTTTCTTGTTAAAAACGAAAAAAAGCACACACATCTCTGAGTTCACAAGAATGACCGAAACGGTATGTCTAAATTTGTGTAAGCTTTTGATGCTGAATTTTGTTCTGTTGCCAATCTTGTGATGTCCAGGCAATGTCTAGCTCTTTATGCTACAATTTACTTGAAATTTCCCTTTGGCAAGCATCATTCTTACATGTAAGCAATCATTTGCAAGGTATTCATGTCATCTTGTGTTGCTTCTGCATATGTTGGATGCTGCGATTGGGAAACACAGAATCCAAAATACATTACTATAGCCTATATACAGTGATCTATTCAGCAGTCATTTTTATAATTATTTATACAACTATATTTTAAATAAAGGCACAATTTTATAAAATAACTTATAAAAATTACGTCAGTTTACATTAATACCATCATTTAAAAACATCTAGAAAAAGTTAAAAAGAAATTGTGCGTGTATTATCGTGTTGTGATATTTTGTCTACTTTTTAAGTAACTAATTTAAAAATAAACTAATTATTTTAATTGATAAACGGTATTGCACAAATATAATAGAAAAATAATATTTAACCGTCACACACTCATTTTAATTAAAATAAGAAAATATAATATTTACACAAAAAATTAATTTTTTAATATTATACCTCACTCTATCTTTAAAAAAAATATTGCTATATCACACTCTACTATTCATCACATTCTCTAAGCACTTCACATAATATACTTCGACTTTTCTTATAAAAGCAATCTACGGAAAAGTACCGTCAATTTGCCCATGTGTCACCAGCATAGTGAGACACAACCCAACCCAACAAACGAAGTTAATCCTCGAGGCTCGAGCTTGAGCAGCCGAAGCCGTGAAGCGCCCAATCCCATGAAATTCCACGCAGGGAGATTCCTTCGTGCGCGAGAGAGAGGGAGGAAGAAAAGGAGAAGACAAGGTCACAGAAAGCTTAGAGAGAAAGAATGACAGCGAGGAATTGCAGCTATAAAGAGAGGTCTTCAGAGCCTCTTAACGTTTTCTACTGAACAAACTCTTATAATCAGTTCAAAAATCTCACTCTACCGAGTTTATTATTTTCCACTTCTTTTTTCTACTCTACAGTTTTCTGATTTAGAGCACACAATTGATCAATTTTTCGGCGAAAAGGTCGGGCAACGGCATCTTAAAGCTTCACCAATCGGGCCTTTCTCTGTAAGATTTTGGCAATTATGTGCTTCTCTAAATATTTTTCTTCTGTCCAATGCATTTTTTATATGCTGCTTTAATTGCCTTGGATTTCGCCCAAAAACTCGATGTTTCGCTAGTGTTCTATCGGTAAAGTGCGTGCTTAGTTGGAATTTAGCATAATGGGGGACTGGTTCAGGTCGGCTTCGATCAAGGAATTGCCATCGCATTTGATTTTGGAGATTTTGACCTCGGGCCGGCTCAGTGCGGTTGATCTTGTTAGTTTGGAGTTGACTTCAAGCATTTTTGGTGGGAATCATGGGTTGTACCCTCATAAGTTCCGGTCATTGGTGGACTTTGTGGCATTTCAGCTGTGCGATTCCAATACTATATATGCTCGAATGGCTGGGAATGCTCAGAGAGAGTTGTTTGATCAATGTAATGGGAACTGGAAGCGGGTTTTGAGGTTCTTGCAATCGGTGGAGCAATCGTCTGGGATGGTCGAGACCTCAGCAGGCAAGGTACTTCATCTTTTGAGTTGTTTACGGATATCGTGTGCCGTTACATTGAACTTTGTGGAAGCATGAGAATATTATTTGTGCATGTCATTGGAAAAAATATACAATAATAATAATCTGCAAGATTGTTGATTTTGTTAGTTGAGCTCTTCTTTTGGTGGTGTGTTGCAGCATTATGCTAGCATAGCAGTAACTCATCATTATTTTTTTATGAACAGATGCAGATTACCACGGGAAGATATCACACATTGCTGATCAACAATTCGACTGTGTACTCTTGCGCTACCAGCTCGTGTGGTGTTCTTGGCCAAGGCCCTGAAGCGACACAATGTGTAGCATTTACCCGGATCGATTTCCCATCTTTGGCTCAAGTTATGCATGTTTCGGCCACTCAATATCATGCTGCTTTTGTCATGCAGTTTGGACAGGTTGGTACATAAATTTGACAAGTTTTCAAATATATATCACTTTGCTCTCTAGCAGCCAGATACATAGTTTAAATGTGCATTCTATTTTTATAACTGGCTGCCACGATCATGTTATCTTTCCCATTATTGATGCAGGTTTTCACTTGTGGAGATAATTCATCATTTTGTTGTGGGCACAGTACTGCCCGCCCCATTTTTAGGCCTCGGCTTGTTGAAGCATTGGAAGGAGTTCCTTGTATGCAGGTACTTGCATAATGTATTTTAGGTGATAGTTGATGTAGATAGGCATGCTAATGTGTGTGCGTGTTTTTTTTTGGGGGGTAATTAAAATTCTTCTGTCTGTGGTTCTTTCTATTCTTATTTCCTACTTTTTATTTATGGTCTGGCCTTTTTCAACCTCTTCTTTAGGTATGGGATAATTCCAGGTCATTCAAGGATTAATTGGCCTCCCCAAAAGTATTGTCTTTGATCCTTCTGTTCAATGATTGTCTTATTCATTTCACCAAGACATATATCATGGTTGGGAGGTGAAAATATACGCATGAATTCCAAACCTGAGCTGTCAGTGAAATATTATAATTTTGAAAAACATACTGCTGGCCTTATGCATGCTGGTTTTAGCATTCTAAGGCCTCTAAATATAACTTTCTGCCAATGATACATTCATCTTTATAATCCTGAAGTCTATGAATCTTTTGAAAGGTGTGTTTTTGTTCCACCTTTAAGGGCCAATACTTTGCTTTCTCTTCTCCTCTCTTCCACCTCCCCACTCTCTCTTCCTACCCCCTCTTCCTCACCTTATTTATTATACAGGATTTTGTATGTCCATTGTCAGTTGATGACTTCATTTTGCTGAAATATTGTTCATTTTCTTGCTGCAATAAATTATCTGACATTAAGGAGTTCGAACTTGTTTTAGGTTAGCACAGGGCATAATATTAGTGTTCCTCACTAGACAAGGCCAGGTTTATACATGTGGAGCCAACACACATGGTCAGCTTGGTCATGGTGACACCCTAGACAGACCAACTCCCCAAATCATTGAAGTTCTTGAGGGAGTCGGTTCTGTTGTATACGTTGCTGCAGGTTCAAGTTATGTATTAGCTGTTACTGACAATGGGGCAGTGTACTCCTTCAGATCAGGTTCTAATTTCTGTCTTGGCCATGGAGAGCGGCATGATGAGCTTCAGCCACGAGAAATCCAGACATTTCAGAGAATGAGTATTCATGTGCTTCGTGTCGCTGCTGGTGATGAGCATGCCGTGGCACTTGACTCCAGTGGACTTGTCAGTCTCCAAATGCAAGATGTTTACTGCTAATCCCATTATGGGCTAAGAGCATTCCTTTATGCAGATTGATTATGCATAGTTTTGGTTACTTCGGTAACTTTCTGCCATGATGGTTGCAGGTATATACTTGGGGCAGAGGCTTCTGGGGAGCATTAGGGCATGGTTATGATGTTGATAAGACTACTCCAAAACTTGTGAACAGTCTTAAGAGCCGACTTGCTGTGCAGGTTTGTTTCGTCTTATTAGCAAGGAAATGAAACTGCCGTTGTTACAAAACTGCTAATAGCATCAAGCAAGAACCATCTTTATCCACCTTTCTGCTATACTCCTTTCTTTTAATTGGGATTGCTGATTCCCATCCTTGAAGATGCTTGGTGCCCATATCCTGTAGGTCTGTGCAAGAAGAAGGGAAACCTTTGTTCTGGCTGATGATGGTTCAGTTTATGGCTTTGGGTGGATGGGGCTCGCTAGCCTTGGGTTCCCAGACAGGGGAGTATCTGAAAGGATCATGAGGCCTCAAATCCTTAGATGCTTAAGAGCTCACCGCATTTCTCAAATTAGCACAGGGTTCTGTCATACTGTTGTTGTCACTAACCGTGGACAACTCTTTGGGTTTGGAGACAATGAAAAAGCACAACTTGGTCATGACACATTGAGAGTGTTCCTTGAACCCACCGAAATTCTTATACAAGAAACGACAGATGACAAAGGTAATTCTGATAGCAGATGATAATCGGGGACCTACCGTCTCATCTGCTTCGTTCTGGCCTTGCAGATGCAACTTTAATTGAGATATGCAGCGTATGTGAGGATTAAAGAGGCTATTAAAGATAAGTTTTACAATGTCATACAACATTTAGCATTTTCCTTGCATTCAAGATGTTTTACCATGCATTTTTCTTGTCAAGGAAATTCTGTCCGCATGGGAAAGATATGCTAATCCATTAGAGATCAGCACATTAGATGGGGATGGGAATCTAACTCCATCAGGCAGGGAATCCATCCCATGCCGTCCTGTATATCGCATATATTCCGTTACATAAATATCCTACCGTTTCAACTTGCAAAGCATAAATTTAGAAAGAATTTGTAGTTCCCTAAGCAATTGTTTATATATATATATATATATATATATATATATATATATATATATATATATATCTCTCTCCTAAATAGGAATTGGAGGTATGGGAAGAACTTGATCCCGACAGATGCCATAAGCCGCACTAGTAAGTTTGTAACTCCCTTGAGAATGTTATGTGCAAATGAAAGATCAATTCTTTTTACGTCAATGAATCATTTATGAGCTAATTCCAATGACTGGACATTACTTCGGTGATTTCCTCCCTTTGAGATATTTGACCCATTCCCGTTTCAAGTTTTGCTTTGAGTTTTCGCTTCAAATGTTACTCTTATTCCTCTTTTTAAATACATCCGTTATATCTATTCATTAACTTTTTTATCAATAACTTAGCTTCAAATATATGGGTTTGTGAAACCGAAAGCCGTGAAAGATAAAAGAAAGAAGAGCTAATGAATTGCTATTAATTTATTGGGGGGGAAAAAACGCTCTATCTTTCTCGCACAGCTTTTTAGGGAGGAAACAAAAAATAGAACGCTTTGCAGATTTGGATGACAAAGGTCGTAATTGGTGGATCGTGCACTACAGAAAAGCTATAAAAAAGGGTGTTTCAGTGCTTTGCAAATTTAGATGATTAGGTCAGAATGCGGATCGTGCAGTACAAAATAGTTGTAAAATAGATTTCTTTTTCCTGTAAAATAGCTGAAATAACACTTACATTAAAAGCTTAAACTAAGTATAGGTTAGTTTAATCACTGCTTATCTCAAAAGGTTAAACTGATGAACTTTACTTATTTATATTATATCCAACAATGGTGGACACATTTACGAAAAGTTACATGATGTAATTGATTAATCACCTAATCTTCATTACCACCAACCACCACTAAAAGGTAATCGAATCCTTAAAAGAGAGTTAGGAATGAGATTCCAATGTTTTTAGGTTGTCTGCCATGGCTGGGTCAGAATTTCACAACATAAATTACAGAGTCCAAATATATATTCAAAGGAAAATACATATTTATCTTTGGATCCTCCATGATATCAACAAAATGAACATGCATATTTATCTTTGATTAAAAGAAAGAAGTGCTATATACATAAATGGATTATATAAAAATAAACTTACAAACTGACATGGTTTCATATGATCTGTTAAATCTATTTTATGATAAAAATACCTTATAATATGACATATTACATCAAATCAGTTGAATAAAATATTTCTGATCAAAAGAACTAAAAGTAGATACCGGAGCTTTTTTTATTATTATTTCTTAAGCATGGTGGATCGGTAGCTTTAACTTGATGATGTAACCTAAACATTAACAATAGTTCGTAAATTACCAGTTATACGGTACCAATTGGTAGTTTCAAAACACAAGAAAAGCAAAACCAATGTAGATTATTAATTAAGATTACTAAAAGTAAAGTCTTGTGTTTAGTTTGCCTTTGAATTGTGTTTTGTAAATGTAGATTACAAAACTAGTAGTTTTGTAGGTGAAAAATGTAACTTCCCGAATTAGTTTGCCTTTGAATTCAACAGCCATTCAGTTATAGCTATGTCAGTTTGATTTGCTGAGAACGTTGAAAAAATTCAATGGCATTTGAACAAGAAACAATCGAATTGATTTATTTCAGATTTTAATACACATTTAAGCAGTTTTATTTATTAATAAGAGACTTTATATTTATAATGTTAGATGACACATTTCTCAAGCGAATCAAACCAAAATGCCAACAGCGCTCTGCTGCACTCTTTCCCAAGATTAACCTATAATCAAAAGCATAAATGGCATTCTCGAATCCCAACCAACATAATATTCCTGACACTCCCTTTGTTTCATAATCAAATTTAATAGAACATAGAATAATGTTAGAGTCACCCGTTGAGAGCTACCGTTATGTATTTTTTTAATTTTTTTTTATATAGATTTTTTTAACAATTTTAAATATTTTAAAAAAATAAAAAAATTTATAATATCATTAAAAAATACTTTCTTAATTATTTTTTTACTTTATAATTAATAAAGTATTTTTTAGTAATGTTTTAAATTTATTTTATTTTTTTTAAATATTTAAAAGTATTAAAAAAATTTCTGTAAAAAATAACTGAAAAAAAAACATATTAGAACCGGTGATAGCTAGCAGTAGTGGTGGTTCTAGCAGTTCTCAATTTAATATACTTTTGCTTTGATCAGTACCGATAATGGACGAGAAGGTACGGAACTGGACACTATAATTAAGAAGCAGAGGCATCACTAACAATATCGACATGTCTGCAATTTTGCTTCATAATAGATGAATTACTGCATAGGTTGAGCATGCCCTAATATCATACAAAGCCATTTGAAAAAAAGTACATCTTGATCTCATCCCGTCTATATATATATATATATATATATATATATATATATATATATATATATACATACATATATATATCGTCATGAAGATTTTGAACAACTAACTACCCACGAACGAGTCCTTGACAGTGAGCCAGAAAACCATTGTGTCCACATGTATGTGGATTCGCATATTAGATCTCAGAACTCTTTAGTTTATTTATTGACCCAAAGCCAATTCTTAAGAGTCATAACATAGTCATCCAAACAGAATCATGAGCTAATTAAGGAAACACAGTACCAAACAAGAACAAAAAGACAAAAGATCAAATCTGCTTGTGTCTGATTTTCTGTCTTAAAATAACAAAAAACCCTACAAAGAAGCAAGATTCAAATGTAGAAATGGAGGATCAGAAGAAGACACATGACGAATCATACAAACTCAGACCCAACTTCACAACCCAATATTAAAATTTAAACACAAAAACGTCTGCTGCTATTCACAGCACTTTTTCCCTAACCTTTATCCTCCCCTTATCTCAACTGGCCCACCTTCATGATTAACCAAAAACTTTACTCCCGATTGCTCCTAGTTAACCTTTCCATCCCATCGTCTCCAAATGTTCCCGGAAAATTTTTAACATGTTACAGAATGTCACTATCCCAACCAAGCTGCAATCATCCTCGACAACCCAAACATAATTCACACGATGAGCAATTGCCTGGATCATCACTGCCACCAAAGAGCTCTTGGGGTGACAAACTATTGCCTCCGCTCTCCTCACCATCCGCACCGAGTAACTCATAGACCTGCTATACCTTCCTGATCTTGAAGTAGATAACAAAGACTCCTCGTCCGATGAAGATGATGACGACGATGTTACTGAAGCTGTTAGAATGTTGAATTCCTCCAACATGCCTTCCAAATTCTTTTCCTTTAACCTCGCCTTCACCACCCTGACTAGATCCTCCGGGGGTCCTCCACAATCAATGTAGGCCATGAGGTCTCCGGAGGATAGAGTGGTGATGGCTGCTGCGACCGTTTCGTCGCAGCAGGCGAGGGTGAAGGGTGAGATCTCTCCGATCAAACCTCCGTCACCATCAACTACAGCCACGGAAGTTTGCTCAGAGAGAGAGCGGGATATAGCTCCAATTGCCGAAGAGGCAGGGGAGTAATAGTCAATGGCTAAGATGTCGGTGGTGATAATGCCAAGAGTGTCAACAGAGAGCGCCGGGAGCGGGGAGAACAGACCGATGGAGCCGAGAAGGAACCGGATCACGTCCTCTTGAGTCAACCAGCAGAATTCGCGGCCGTTGTGGATGGTAGTAGGGCCGGTGGTCGAGGGTTTTTGGAGCTGTTTTCTTCTTGAATAGCTGCTTAGTTCGGTTTGTATCGGCACCACAAGGTTCTGGGCTCCTTGCAGAATCAGATCGATGACTTCCCACAATCTGAAAAGACAAGAAAAACAGATTCACGTTTTGCAGAGCTTGTTTGAAACTGAAACAGGGGAGGCTAAGTTGAATTGGGTCAATTTGCTTTCGTCTTTCTTTCAATTCAGGTCATAACTGAAAGGTTACGATGAAATGAAACAACGTTCTGAATTATTTTTCAGGAATTATAATTTGAAAATCCTAAATTAAGAGGCTTGGGTTGAGTTTTTGGAGAAATTTGTTGCAACCACATCGATCTTGGGTTTGATTAATAAAAATGTCAAACATTTACGAATAATGGCACCCTTCAGTTTCACGCGTAGCAGTTGAATAAACACATCTTATCAAGTTCAAACGAGCATTTAAAATTATGAAAAACTCCTACGGAGATATTAAAACTGAAATTCAAGGGAAACCCAGATAGTGCCCTGCAAAGACGATCAAACTCAAAAAAAAAAGAAAAAAGAAAAAAAAAAATGCATAGAGAAAAATCCAAATTATTAGTGTCTGTATCAAGTACCTCGAAGATGGCTCCAGATGCCTCACGAGTCCAGGAATCTTTGGCAAGATTGCAGAAACAGGCGCCTTCAGAGCAGCAGAAGGAGACAACAGATTCTCATCCCTGCAAAGATAGCATATCACATCCACCATGCACACCTTGCCAACGCAACGGCACTCGCAGCCAACGCCGACGTTGTCGTCACCAAACTCAACCTTGGCCGAGTGGTCGACGCAGTCCCATACGCTGATGAAGTTGTCGTCGGTATTTTTCAAGGCCGCCAAAGCGTCAGCGACGGTGGCAGAGATGGGCAAGGACCTCAGGGCTGGTTTGCCGAGACAGAGGTCTGATACCACGTTCGCCAAAAAGTTCACTGCCATGCAAAAGCTAGAGAGAAATATATAACCAGCAGGAAAAAGCTTTAGAGGGTGTGAAAACGGTGGTGCTCGGCGTAGTTGGTGCGGTGGTAGTGACGATTTTATGTAGCAATGGGATGGGTATTTATAAGTAGGAAGGCAATAAGAGAGTTGGATGCCAAACGTGGGCACAGTAAAGATACCAAAAATGTGAGGGGTCCATTTACAATTATTCTATTGTTATATATCTATCATATTTTTATGTAATATTCTATTGTTATATATTTATCACATGTTACCTAAATTACAGGCTTACAGCTTGGAGATTTGAATGATTACTTTTTTCTCTATCATTAGCTAAACAACTTTATATATTAGGTATTTTTTTTAAGCAACTCGTGCATATATACTACTATTATTATTATTATATAGACAAGCCAAACACAATCTCTGTATAGAAAGAAAAATTATACTTATCATCTCAAAAAAATATATTTATAATCATGAATTGTGTAATTGCTGCGTAATCATTTTGAAAAAAGTGAATAAAACGTAAGACCCACATGAAAAAAAATTAATTTTTTAATAGTAGACTCCACTCTTTTTCAAAGCGATTACGCGTCAGTTGCACACTTCACGGTTATATGTAGAATTACTCTAACTCAATTAGTTTAGCAAGAATAAAATAAAATAAAATAAAAAATTTAAAATATATAAAGTGTGTGGTGTGAAATGATGAGTAGCATCCCTCTTATAAAAAAGTTGACTCTACCATAAAAAAAATTGTAAAAAAATATTTTTTTAGTGTGATTCATTTTTTTATAGTGTAAAACTTATTTATTTGAAACTTATACCTAACATTACTTTCATTATTAATATAATAATATCAAGAGATGGATAAGTAATCCCAACACTACCTCTATTAGAATCGGTACTACATAATTAGCAGAAGAGTGTAGCTAGGGACTGAATGCAGTGATTACCGCAAATTTACACTGGCCCAAAACTTCTACGTACAGTCGCCCCGTGCAAACGGGGCGTAAACGACAAATATAATAATGCCACGTCAGTTTTTATTTAATATTTTTAAAAAAACATAAAAACGAAAAACATATTCTTGTGTTTATGCCATAGAAATGCAAATTCATGTTTCTGTGTCAAAAACATGACACAATTTGTGGAGGAGAAACTCCCATTACAGACCATAATTATTTGTGTTTGATTTCATCGAATGGGCTTTCCTCGATGCGCTTAGGTTACGACTTTTGGGGCTTATATGCGAACTTTGGATTGAACTCTGATTAGATATACTGCAAACACACAACGATGGAGGTCAAAACAGAGGTAGTATAAGGGCAAGGACCGATTTACGCCCAAGTAAACACAGACATATATCTGGGCATGTATCAAAATGGAAGCAAACCAGTGGACATACAACCCTTCAACAACTTCCACATACCCATCAATGGATTCCTTTGGCTCCGGTTAGAACTGGATGGGAACCTCAAAGGATATTACTAGGACGGATCTGTGTGGGCCTTAGACTATCAGGCGATGTCGGACCTATGCGAACTCTCGAGTCCGTACGATTTGTGCATATAGAGGGAAGTCTTGCAGCGTGATGGTCTTGGGATGGAGGAGAGGGAAGGGTCTTGTCGTCTTGCAGCATGGGTCTGAGGAGAGAGAGGGAAGGTCTTGCAGCGTGATGGTCTTGGGATGGAGGAGAGGGAAAGGTCTTGTCGTCTTGCAGTGTGGGTCTGAGGAGAGAGGGAAGGTCTTGTAGCGTGATTTGGGATGTTTCGAAGAGAGGGAAGGGTCTGCGTGATTTGGAATGTCTCGAGGAGAGGGAAGGGTCTTGCAGCGGGACAAATGACAAAAAAACAAAACGCAGCGTTTTGTTTTTTGCCAACTCAACAGCCGTTTACACGACGCTTAAGGCAGGCGACTGTCTTGAATATTTTTCGTGTAGGAAATGAATTTTGTGTAGCTACTCTCTCTCTCTCTCCTCTATGGTTGAAGGCCAAAGCAGAGATTTCCCTCCCTCAGTCGATGAGGTAGAGATCTCTGTGTACCTTCCCTAATTTTAGTGGGATCTTGCAAATCATGTCTCTCTCTCTTCCTCAATCGATCTCCCTCTGTAAACTATTAAACAGAGGAAAATTAAACAGCCCCTCAACTATACATTTAAGCCTTTACAATAAGCCAAAATTGATCTAAAAAGTCAACCAAGGACAATAATCAGCAACAAGTGAGACTCAACATCAACATCAACAAAATGAAATCTGCAATTTAGGTTCAAGCTTCAACCCCCCATAAATATAGCACACAATTCAGCCCTATAGCAATCCGTAGCTAGAGGAAAAAGTTTCAACTAATGCTAGGCTAAGTTGCTAACCATGGTCCTTTTCTTTTTGAGTAATTCTACATACAACCGTGAAGTGCGTAACCGCCGCGTAATCGCTTTGAAAAAGAGTGGGGTCTACTATTAAAAAATTATTATTTTTCATGTGGGTCCCATGTTTTACTCATTTTTTCAAAGCGATTACGCGGCGGTTACACAATTCACGATTGTAAGTATATTTTCTCTTTCTTTTTATACGTTTTTCCTTTTTTCTTCTTTGCTTTTTTTATAGGTCTGTAATGGCAACTCACACACCAAATGAATCGAAATCATGGCCTAGGTCCCCGGCCACCAATTACTTCTAGGAAAAGAAGATCTTATTTGGTTTCCTGTGTTATGAAAGCACTTCCGGCGTTAAGACTAAATGGTTTGAATACCGTACCGGACGTCGTACCGGTCAAGGCACTGGAATGAAATATTTCAGTATCGGTACCATTTCGAGATAGCGTTTCGGGATAACGTTTCGGGATAGTCGATATATAAATAAATTATATATAAAAATATATATAAATTATATTCTAAAATAATAGTCTATATATAAATACATATATATATATAAATTATAAATAGTCTAGTATGAATTGGGGGTTAAAAAATAAGTTTGTAGTATGAAAAAAAAAAAAAAACAAAGGCCGAAATTTAAGCCGGTACGGCCGGTATTTGAGCCGGTACGAAACTACGAAAAATTTTAGCCGTACCGATCGGTACGATATGAAATCCAAAACAATGATCAAAACCACCGGAGAAAGGGAGAGGATAGGGTACCGTTGGAGGAGCTAGGGGCGGGGAGAAGGGAGAAGAGAGAGAGGCTTCAGGCGAGAAATGATTCGCTCAAACTCGCACCTATTATTGATTCTATAAATTGCCTACATGTCAAATCTTTATTGAAGGGTGTAAAACACAAATAAACATATGTCCAGTTTGAAAATAAACTCTTAGTAGAAGTTGAAGAGAGAGAGAATGAAAAAGTGGAGTGAAATTGTTCTCATGTCTTTCTTTCTTTTCTTTTTAAACGAATCAGGGTCTCAAAAAAGCCCACCATGAACAAGATATGGATATAGGTAAGATGGGATTAATTGAACGTAGCCATTCGAGCGCTATATCCTTTGAGTGTTGTGGTGTGACTCTATACTTAAGAGATGATTTAAGAGTCCATCTTGTGAGAAAAAACACAGAATATTTTATAAAAAGGTAACGAGGAATACAATTTTAAGATGTATAAGACTCGAGCTCTATTTTTAAAAAAAGTTAGATTCATTATTAAAAAAATGATTTTTTTTATCATACAAGTCTCATACTTATCTATTTTTTTTTTAAAAATACGTGAGACTTGCATAGCTTAAAATTATAAATATTTTTCAATATTTACATATTCACCTCTTTAAGGAGATCATTTCTTACCACGGCGACTTGGGGGAGTGGTCCTCCCTCTCGCCTCGCCTCCTTAATCCTATGCCAGTTAGGCTTTTCTTTTCTTTTTTCCTTTTTTTTTTTAATTTTCTTGATCCTCATTTTCCTTAGGTTTTCTCTTTTTTGCTCTAAAGTTTGATCATTGTCAACCAACGCTAAGTTGCTAATTACCACTATATGCGCGAACAAAATAAGTTACCCTTTCTATATATGAATAGCTCTTTCACTAGTTTCATCTGAGGGACCACGTGTCGTTACACACACTTGTGGGCTCCCACGTGCTACTTCACCTAATGATATATGGTATATATAATGTGTATTTATTTGGAAACAAACAACTAATTTGTCAACTCACGATGATAATCAACATGCATACAAAATTCACAGTTCATCATGTGACCCTACTCGATCTACGCAACAACTCTGTCTCATACATATATATATATATATATATGAGTAATGCTACATATAGTCGTGGAATGCGCCAATACCGTATAATCGTTTTGAAAAAGAGTGAGATTTCTTTTTATATGGATCCTATATTTATTCATTTTTTTCAAAATGACTGCACGGCACTTACACACTCACGATTGCAAATATCATTTATATATATATATATATATATATATATGCACTCATCATGATTCTCACTCATGCGAGAATCACTTGCATGCTTTGGACCTCAGCTTCATAGTAAAAAATCCTAAATTTAGGCAATTAGGCCATCTACATTCTACAACGTCTCTCTCTCACCAGTCACCTCCATATAATTTTACTTTTTATATTAATATGATATAATTCTATATATGTTTTCGAAAAGAAATTTATTACTTAAGTTTTCCCTGTTGGGTATTAACTATCAAGTGCCGGCTTCATATGTGTGTGTGTCATGTTATGTATTTATATGCGTGTATGCCGGCTTCATTTATATATATATATATGAACAGACATTCTTTTTTAACCATTGATGGTGTTAGAGATCAGGCTACGCAGCATCGTTTTCAAATTTATAGCGCAGTAGTAATTGGGTTTCAAACAAGAAAAATTATATTCTTAGGCGGGTGTATAGAACGTATTAATAAAGTGTTTACATAATATAATTTGATTTGAAATATAAAAATTTAATTCTTACAAATTAAATATTAATATAATTTAAGTGATGTGGATGATATGTTTTATGCAACAACTTTAAAATAGAATTACTCGAGTCTTTGAAAGATTCCCTTAACCTTTTAAGCATCATGCATGATGATCATCATCATCTAGTATATATATTCAACCTCTTAATTTGTACAGTACGTACTTCTATAACCACGATTTTAAAATCATGTAACGGTTATTAGTTGGACTAATTACTACAGTACTAGTAGTACTGCTAGGAGAGGCCTGCATATGTTGTACCTGCATGCATGGGGTGTGGGCTTTTCATGTAAAACTTAATTCCGCTTCAATTCTAATTAAGCTTTAAAATATTCCTCTGAATTATTTTTCAGAAATAACGAAATCTGGGTTTCGAATTTCAAGCTTTGAAATGCTAAAATTAATTATCACTCTGAAGTTATACGTACGTACACTACAAGGAAAATGAGCTTTTGTGGTCATTTAATTGCGGCGAAAATACCATTTGTGATCAAAACAGATTAATTTTAGCTGTAAATAGTCATTTCGCTGGAATTAACTGGCTGCAAATAAGCAGTTTTCTTGTAGTGGTAATTTATCACTCTAATTTAGGAACCCGATATTCATGCATGCTTTTATGGCTTTTAATTCTATTTTTAAAACAATGGCGTTATTATTGTTTTTTTTTTAAGGGATAACGTGTAGTTTTTTAATTTCAAGATGTACGTACTTTAAGCATAATAACGTGCTAATTTAGCAATTTATGAATGATTTATATATATATATATATATATGATATTATTATTAAATATTAATTTTCTATGACGTGGTAGCTAGCTAGCTAGCGCTAGTTAAAAACTTCACAAACTAATCGTGTACAAGTAGTACGTACGTAGTACTACAAGCTAACACGCTTTAAATTTTATAGTATAGTGCATGCAAAACATGATGACCGACATTAATAACCTCTTGTGAAACCCTTCCTTTCCATCAATCTTCTCATGAATTACTAGCTAGGAGGTCATCCTACGTGGTCGATCGTCGTCTCTTTTCCTTTTCCTTTTTTTTTTTTTTTTAAATATTTGTGAGCCGCCTCAACTTTGGTTCTTCCCCATGGTACTTCTTGTTAATTTGGCCGTATTGACCCATTATATATCCTAGCTAGCTAGCCGTCATGACCCCGGTGGTGTACACACTACTTGGCAGCTAGCTAGGCGTATTACTTAAAATCGCAACCATTTTGTAGCTAGAGAATTAAGTAGTCTCGCGTGCTAAAATCGGTGTTGATTTCATGTGTATTTTTATAAAAGGAACAACTTAAATATTAGAGTAGTACAACTAATAGAATTTAGGTGTGATCATGTTTAATTGAGTCTTGGATTCAAATCTCGAATTATAAAAAATATTCAGATGAAAAAAATTATAAATGTCGATGTTGATCCATTAATCGTCCGTCCGTAGCTGATCTACTAGTTTTTGAGATCTAGTATATGGACATTATCATTTGAGTCCTGAAAATGACGTCCATGATTATGCAGCACATATGGACATTATCGTACGTGGTCCATTTATGTTACAAGAATAGCTAACAAGACACAAGATGACGTATAAAAGTCGAAAAAATCTACCCATCGGGAAACAAAATCTGTAAATGGACGGTTTAGATTTATGGAAATGGTGGGGCCGTCACACTCACACTTGGTTAGATTTTAGAGGTTGGATGGGGCCGCGATTTGATGGAGAAAGGATTGCTAGCTCCTTACTATCATGTGATATTACTTCATGATAAACATTACAGCCATTCGTTATTTATGGTGTGCTTTAATTCATACTCACCTTATTTAATTAAACGTACAGCTCTTAGAGAAAGTCATGATCAAGTGATGGAACGATTAATTAGATTACCATATCCATTTGTTTTTTATCCAATTAAGAATATATATAATATGATAAAATATACTTACAACCGTGAATTGTGTAACCGCCGTGTAATCGCTTTAAAAAAAATGAATAAAACATGGGACCCACATGAAAAAAATTAATTTTTTAAAAGATATTACGCGACTGCTACGCACTTCACGATTGTATGTAGAATTACTCATATAATATTTAGCTAGCTAGCTAGGGTTTTTAAGTTTTAGGCCGGATCATCATGGCCGGGGACCATAATTTTATAGAGAGAAAATGCATGGTTTTAAATTAAGATCATGCTTTTAGTTTAAGTCATCATGAAGTATAAATATATTTGTTTTTTCTTTCAATTGGGTAATAGTTGGGTCTTGGTCATCATGTGGATGGTAGACAGGCAGAGATGATCAGTACTGGCCTGCATGCAGCCTCGATCGATCGGATGCCGACTGTACTGAACATGCCAAACCAATGCATGAAGTCTCTGGAAAAATACAATTACCAAATAAGGATAATCACAACAAGAAAAACGGATTTTTACGATTAATTTATTATGATTAAAAGATTTTTTATAATTAATTTTAATTATAAATAATTATTTTGTTGGAATTAATTGATTACAATTAAATAATTTTCTTATAGTAAATATGTAAATATCCCATGCTGTGCATATGCCTGATCATTGATTGTGTTGATTATGATCCATACCCATCGCGAGGAGTCGGACATTAATGTGAAATCTATCATACCTATCCTATCGCCCCGAGAGAGAGAGAGAGAGTGATATCATGTTTAGGTAATGCTTGTTTTATAGTTTAAGTTTACGATTGGATGTTAAATTAAGTTTAATTGAGTTAAGTTTTTTATGAATAGTAGTGAGTTGAGTAGAGTACTAAAGATAATTATGTGGGATCTATCTAAACTGAGTTTAAAGTGTGTTTAGATGTTAAGATGAATTTAGTACTTTTTATGCAAAATTGAAAAAGATTGTGGGTCTTATGTGTAAAAAGGTTTTGAGTTGAGATGAGTTTAATAATTTAAAAATTGAGTGTTTGGATGTTAAATTTAGTTTAAAATTAGACTGAACTCAACTGAAGTCGGTATAATACTAATTATTTATATATTGAAGTTCGGATCGTGCTACAGCCCCCGCTGGGGGTGTAGTATTATTTTATATATGTTTTGTTTAAGTTATTTTTTATATAGATCTTTTATTATTTTAAAATATTTTAAAAAATTAAAATAAATTTAAAACATCATTAAGAAAATATTTTCTTAATCCGAAATTAAAAAAAATAAATATTAAAAAATACTTAATCACGAAGTAAAATAAAAAATTATTAAATATTTTTAAAAAATAAAATAAATTTTAAATATCATTAAAAAACACTTCCTTAATTAGAAAGTAAAAAATAATAATTATTAAAAAATACTTCCTTAATCACGAAGTACAATAAAAATTATTTTTTTATTGTACTTCGTGATTAAAGAAATATTTTTTAATAATATTATATTTTTTAATTTATTTTATTTAAAATATTTAAAATTATTAAATAGATCTATATAAAAAAATTAAAAAAAATACATCTAAAAAAATACTAGAGCCCAGCGGGGCATCTAGCATTATCCATTGAAGTTCAAGGTTAAAAGCATCTTCTGATCACTTTGGGTAAAAGTGATTACCTTTGTTGGCTAGTTATTAATTATTTGTTCTTTCTTCAGCTTTTAAGAGAGAGAAACAATAAATATATCGAAGCTAGAATTTGAAGAAATGCAAGGATATGATGGTAACATGAGTTCTTTTTTTATTTTTTATTTCCTTCTAATCAGTTCTTTAACTTGTAAAAATTTAATATCCTTTCTTTTTTAACAAGTAAATGTGTATTTCTCTATAGGATGTTGTTTGCGATTCAAATCCTCTTAATTCAACCGGTAAGATGGAGAATAAATCTGAGTCACGTTGAATTACAAGATAAGAAATTAAAAAAAAAAAAAATTCTACGTACAATCGTGAAGTGTGCAACCGTCGCGTAATCGCTTTGAAAAATAGTAGGATCAACTATTAAAAAAATAATTTTTTTCATGTAGGTTCCATGTTTTATTCACTTTTTTCAAAGCGATTACACGGCTGTTGCACAATTTACGATTGTAAATATATTTTCTCAAAAAAAAAAAAAGAATATCTAGAATCAGAATCATGTCAAATCTTTTAATATTATTGTATTTCTTTATAGAATGTTGTTTTCGTAGATGAAATGAGATTAAAATTAATAGTATAATAAAATATTATTAGAATATAATTTTTTTAATATAATTTTTATTTTAAAATTATAAAAAGTTGAATTATTTATTTTATTTTGTATTTAAATTTTAAAAAAATATAATAATTAAATGAGATGAGATGAATTTAAATGAATTATAAAAAAGACAAAACTCTAGTTAATTTTTTCAAAACGTGTACCCCGCGTGAAGCTGTGATCACACCATTTTTTATCACACCAACTTTCTCCTCGATGATCTTATTTTTTATCACACCAACTTTCTCCTCGATGATCTTATTTTTTATCACACCAACTTTCTCCTCGATGATCTGTTTAAAATATCTCTGTTAATATGCGGTCGAGCCCACCAGACTATGACTTTAGAGCACTCCAATCGGTTTTGTAAAACTCATTTTAATGTAAAATTTAAAGAAAAGTAGTTTAAAAGTGTTTCCAATGGATTATTTATTTTTAAATCTATTTTACATTTTGCTATAATGTTCAGCTATATTTAGCATGAACTATTCATAAATATAAAAATATTTTATTTATTTATTTTTTTGTATATACTTTATCTTCCACAATAATTTTTCTCTCCTTGTACTTCTTTTCCAACAAACTATTAAATAATATAATATAAAAAAAAAATAAACTGACATATAATATATTATAAAAGTTAATATATAAAATAAAAAAAATAAATTTTAATAATATATTTTAAAAGATAAGATACATAAATTTGCGAGTACTCTAATATCTCTGAGAGTGAGTTTCCACACAAAACCAAGGCCCACAATTAAAATGCTTAATATTACTTCCCCTCCCTCATCACTCACCCATGTGCACACATACAAACGTGCATTAAGGCACCCTTTGCCTTGCTTTGCTGTTGCCCTTCCAAGGTCAAACGACAGGGCTGGATCTTTTAAATACTAAGGAAAACGACATGATATCCAGTAGGACCCACCACGTGCTCACTGACATGGACGCACGCATATAATTTGTTCGATATCCGTAACACGGCCAGGGGTACGTACCGGTACCGGTACCGCCCTGCATTTGGCAATGGGCATCTTTCCGGAGCAATATTCCTCACTGGATTCCATCAAAAATTTTCAGTACTAGTGTTAGATATTGATAAACACATAATTTTATACAACATTTTATATAATATATAATATTTTAAAAAGATTGATATTTTGGCAAAATACCTTATAATTAAAAGATCGAATAGCATTAATGTACTACTTTTTTTTTGGAAAAAAAAAAAACAATTATCATTGTATTCAAATTTTTCATTAGAAATAAAAATCCATATATATATATATATATATATATATATATAATATATGTATAACTAGTTATGATCAAGAGTGAGTACAGAATGACCAATTGCAAAGATAAAGAAATAAGTAAATACAATTAAATTATATATAGATCATATTACTTAAAGAGCACAACAGCAACACCAAATTAATCGCTAGGCCAAATGATACAAACTTCTAACGCATGTCATGATGATCTTATGTCGATCGATCACGTACATCAGAAGAAATTGACCTTTTAAACTGGCCTCCTGGTCATGCGGTAGCTGTACTGGTCCTGCTCCTCCGCTCCACTGCCTGAACAACTCCCATATATATGAAGTTGGGTATATATTATATATATTTAATTAATTCAAATTGTAGTGAGAAATTATGTAAATAAATCGTGTTTTTTCCAATAAATAATTACAAATATATATATTTAACACTCTAATTTGGACTTTGACCTGTATTTTTAGTTCTTTAAAGACTTCAGATTTGAACGGCGGCCGGGATGTGGGTTGTTGCAGTACTTTTGGCCTAACTAGCTAGCCAGCAGGCGGCCAGCCGATGGTGAGGGGAGTGGCTTAATATTTCTGTACTATATATATATAATGGAGTAAGCTAATTTTCATTATTGATTTTATTAATTTTAATATTTTCATTACTTAACCATTTAAATAAACATTACTTACAATATAACATGTCATTTATATGGAAATGACAAAATTTCGAGTGAAAGGCAGTATGCCATTATCTCTCTTTTATTAGTGGTGTTAATTTGATATTTTAATGTAATTTATATAATGTAGTATCATAGCAATATCATTTTATTACGATATATTCACCTAATTTTATGAATCGATTCTCGATTAAACTTCAGAAACCCCATGCATGCATATCTTTGAACAAGTTGATGGGTCATGAGTACTGCTCCCATATTCCTATATATGTACGTAAATGATGTAGCACCAAATTGTTGCAACAGAAAGTGCTTAGCCCAATCGATAATGCATATATATATATATATATAAAAATAATATTATATACAGTCGTAGAATGTATAAACATTTATTTTAAAAAAAATTGGAGTTTACTATTAAAAATTTAATTTATTTTCATGTAGGTCTTATATTTATTTATTTTTTTAAAATGACTACACAGCACTTATACACTCACGACTGTAAGTATCATTTTTCAATATATATATATATATATTTGCTATAATCGTAACGCGTGCGTGTGAACAAAAATCCACCATCATTTTAGACAAAATGCCATCTCTCTCTCTCTCTAGATCTCTCTCTCTCACAATTTCTGGCTCACAGCAGTCGTTCACATTCATCATTGCCATGTGCCAAATAGAAACGACATTCTTGGGAACAGAACTCGATCGAAGTTCGAACAATAACCATGATTATTTGTAGATCAGGGTAGTCAGTACGTAGTGTCACGTTCTCCGCCTGCACTGCGAGCGATGGAATCTTGACTAGATCATTAAAATTTAAAAGCGCTCGAGCTAAAATTTGACTTTGGTTTTCCCTCGTTTATGTTCTTCTATCTTGTTTCTAATCCCCATGCAGTGCGCGCATGTGCAGTAGTACATGATAATCATATTGTGTGGGAAATGATTTCTTCAAGTCTCATATATATATATATATATATATATAAATCTCGTATAAATTTTTGTAAAAAATAAATTTTACTTTAAAAAAATATAAAAAAATTATTATTTATTAATGAGATCTATTATTTTATAAAAAAATTATATAAAACTTATCTCATTTAACAAATACTCGTTTCACCCAATAATATCATGTCTTTACCTTTATTTAATTATTAATTAAGTGATGGTCCAATTTCAGCCACGCGCGCAATATGAGTCAGGACCATGCACCAAATATTGCACGTAGTTAGGTCATCAAGGCATATATATATATATATATAAATAAATGCATGGGACCGGCTGGCCTGACCTGGGGACCTTAAATTAATGCCCCCATTCTGAAGGAAATTAAAGGCCGGATCAAGATGGGGAAGGTGCGTGCAGACTCTTGCTTGTTCCCTTTTGTGACCAATTGTTCCAATATTCAAATCCATTATAAAGTATATACATTCATGCAAGAGAGAGAAAGAAAAATATATAGTGTAATTTTTCTACTCGATCGAGTCATGCATTCATATCATATATACTGTGAATCAGATCATGATCATTTTCAGCTACTCTTTTTATTAGTCTTGACCATTTATTGCCCATTTAAAAAAAAAAAAAAAGGAAAATGACCCGCTCATCGTTATTTGAGCTACCGATCGACAGCATGCCATTCCTATAGTTTATACTAGCTAGGAAAATCCCTCCCACTTGTCTATAGCTGATATTTTACCAAAGGCATGCAATACAATAAAGAATACAAGATCAAAACATGCAAAGCATATATATATATATATATATATTCACGATGTTCGATCTGTTTCCTTGTACAGAAGAAGAGCATATCCATTAATGTATAAGCAATATTATACTTTATATCTGGACCAATTAAATGATATATAATCAGTTCCATAGATCAAAGGCTGGCTTGCAGTTATTCTCTTTGTTCGCTGATCAGCATGCATGATAATCTCCTTTAATTTTAAAAATCGACCCATATAATGTATATAATATATATGTTCTGATATTTCTCTCACTTTGTTTATTAATTAGTTAGAAAGAGACCCATCACCAACCTATTTGCTCGGATATTTAATTGGACCACAGAGATAAATTAACAAAATAAAATGATGTAGTCCAAATTGACCTCGGATCATAACAAACCATATATATTAGCATCATAATTTTTATTTTTTATTTTGAAAAAGGTATTCATAATCTTTTAAGCATCCTACTTTTATAACTTTTGGACATACCATCGAATTATTGATAAATAAATAATAATAATAATAAATAACTTTATATTCATTTGATATTATAAGAAATAAATAAATAATAGTATTAAAACAATAACACTATTAAATTAATTAAAGCCGATCCGAATGTCTCGAAATGCCAGAAGCAGTACTTCACAGTTCAGAATTCACAAAGATCCAAAATTAAAACGTAAAAAAATTCGAAAAGGTCAGAAGAAGAAAAATTAAAAATAAAGGTATTGACAGGCAGGCAGGCAGGCACATGATTCCACTCCCCAGTTTGCATACAGAGACGACAAAAAATGAGCTGTCTCTCAATGGACCGTACGTCTCACATGTCACAGATAAGTATCAAACGAGAAACATAAGGTTGTCTGGTAATGGACTCTACATCTGCTGCCTGCTTCATACAACGACCTGAAAAGCCTGAAATGAGAGGGAACTTATCTACTTTTCGGACCTGCTCCTCCGTTATTCAGTGTACCTTCATAGATAAAGCTCGCCAACTTTTCCCCTTATTATTATTGTTTTACGTCAATTTTTCTACGGCCTTTTTTGTTTCTTAGGTTAATGATTTCGTGTACGTGACGAAATTCTTTCTCTAATATTTGTCTACCTCCCGAATTTTAATTCCAGTTTTTTTTAGGTTTGAAAAAGAGAAAGTTATGATAATTTTAGAGATATGTTCTTATACAATATATTATTTACGTGATTTAATTTAATTTAAAATATAAATTTTATAATTTAAATATTATAAATTAAATTATATCATATGAATGATGTGTAGTGTAAAAATCTTCAAATAACTGAATATAACCTCACTCGTTGCGATCATCTGTGTTTTTTTGGTCAGTTTCGTTGTAATTAAAACCTTAAATTTCTAGTCCTTTTTCGATCGATCGAGTGCACTTGCCTCCCAGGATTCAGTCTTGCTTCATGGGCTACAACAATTTCATTGGTAATGCCTATTTGGACCGCTTTCTAAGGCCTAGACCTACTTTGCCCATATCTCCTGTCCTCCACGAAGACATTTTTTTTTTCTTTTTAATGCGTATTTCCATTCGTCACAGACAAGAAACTTCAACACTTGTTTATGGCTCGATCGTTCTCCAATCTAGACAAGTAAGGACTGTTATTACAGCACATATAGCTTTCTGGGCACCTTCAGTTCTTGTCATTAATCTTCTTATCTCATAGATTATTTATTTTAATAGAAGTATTGGCATTTTCTGGCCATGCAATTAAACTGGACGTCTTGGATTCGAAATTCCAGATTCACACTTGATTGGAGAGATTTTCTCTTGAACTATCTTTAAGCACACTAGCAGAAGACTCCTTATCACTAGCAAATACCTTATAGCTTCAGCTTAATAGTTATGCACACGGGACACCACTGGTCAGCCTGTAACATGCCTAGTGCAAGCTGTAACCAGAAACTTGTCACTGCAGGCCCGGCCCCATTCCTCTTTCCATTTTCAACTGAAATAGAGCAGAAGCAGGGCCCAGCTTCATTGACCTATGTTTCAATAATTTAAGAAATTCTGTTCCTTAATGTGAGTCTGTGACACCGATTTGATTTGATTCGATTTGAAGTCTCCGAGAGATTTTGAATAAATATAGATAGAAGTCACTATTGGAAGCATCTATTTTGTATACATGATATGTCATCATTTAGACTACACATCTCCCTAAGTGAGTGTTAGGAACAATTAACTAGAAGCAATCATGCAGTGAGTGCAAAATGTGCACTGCTATAGTAGCTTCTCTCTAGCATTACTCATCTGGATAGATTTGGATGTTAAAGTAATTTTAGACAATTTGAGATCAGTAATATTTTGTGAATTTCTTTGATCAAATGCATTTAACTTTTTATGAGTTTGAGATAATATGTAAACAATAATATTTTGTGAGTTTATTGAAAAGTATAAAGTATGTTGAGATATGTTTTATTTTTTATGAGAAGTTGAAAAAGTAGTAGACTGCGTTTGCATGTTGAATTG
The DNA here is from genome assembly GCA_022457165.1 of Juglans mandshurica. Taxonomy (NCBI): domain Eukaryota; kingdom Viridiplantae; phylum Streptophyta; class Magnoliopsida; order Fagales; family Juglandaceae; genus Juglans; species Juglans mandshurica. Next base: position 35,161,986 of record CM039622.1, read on the forward strand.
AGTTGGGTTGAGTTAAGTTAAGATGAAAGTTAAAAATTGAATAAAATATTATTAAAATATTATTTTTTAATATTATTATTATTTTAAGATTTGAAAAAGTTGAATTATTTATTATATTATATTAGAATTTGATAAAGTTGTAATGATTAGATAAGATGAGTTGAGATGGATTTAGATTTGAGATAAGTTAAGATTGATTTGACATCCAAACATTACATGATCACAAAATATCTTAAACTCAAATCCCTACAATTTAGATAAATCTATACAAAAAGAAAAATGCTAGGATGCCCTACAAATACGCTCTCAAAAGTTAAACCTAATGTGTTTTTTTTTTTTATATTTAAAAAAGTTATTATTAGTGAATTTGTGTGTATATTTTTTAATATTAAAAAAAATCAAAATACATTAGGGACACTTTTGGAAGCATATTTAGTGGGCATCCTAGCATCACCCATGCAAAAAAGCTCTCCTAATTAACTTAAATGATAGTAATCTTCTCCTTCGTCCCACAATAGAACTCCACAAGTGGCTCCAAAAATAAATTAATAACCATGTTTGATTATGTTGCTATAATGAAAGAACATGAAGCTTAATTTTACAAGAATAATGATATGTTTACTACTTTTTATTGCGTATTTACTACTTTATAGTGTATTTGAGATTTTTATTTTTTATTATTTTCTTTAAGTATTTTTTTAATATCTTTAATCATTAAGAAAAGTTAAAAAATATACAATTTTACTAATAATTAATTCTTTAATCATTAAGTAAAAGAAAATAATAAAAAAAAAGAGTATAAAAGAGTGGTGGGAAGTAATAAATATCATTAAGAGCATTAGCATTGGATTGGTCATTCTATTCTTCAAATTTTGATTAATACATAATTTTTTCACCTTTAGCTAATCATTCAAAACTTGAAGTCTACATTGGATTAGTCATCACACTCTCTATAATAATAAAATATTATTATTTTTATTATTTTTATTTTATTTTCATAATCTTCAATAACCTCTAACAAATCATATTCATTTTTATTTTCACAATCCAACAATTTATAATATATTAATCTCATATGTATATAGATGGTAAAATCTCATATGAATAAAAATCTCATATCTATAATATAATAATCTTAAAAAATATTTTTAGACTTGCTATAATTCTTTTCATATTTGAAAAGAAGAATAGATTTACTGTAACTTATAGTTTGGATGAAAATAATTTAACTAATTTAATATAGAGAAAATATAGATGATATTTATTAAATTTAAAAATAAAAAGATATTTGACTAATCTAATGCTGATGCTCATGCTCATGCTCATGCTCATGCTGTATAATGTACTTTTGGATGAGATTTTACGCAAAACGAAAAATAAAAAGCCTCCATTTATGACAAAAGTTATATAAAGGCTGAAAATCCGAAAGCAAGGTATGGGCTAAAGACAAACCAAAATGGCTTGTCATAACGAGATGGGTATCCACCAAAAGAAAAGGGAGAGCAATGTGATCCGTAGTCAATCCTGAATTTCAAAACAACAAATACTTCTTTTACCAAATGCCCACAGAATACTCCAAGAATAGCAGTTTATAAAGCAGCTGAGCTAAGTCTTATCCTGGTCAGTCTCTTTCCAGTTTTAGATAAGGCCAATATGCAGTAGCTCGCCTGCCGCAAACCATATCCTATCCCACGAACTAATTGCATGAGTTTGATCAAGATGACGTGTTTAATTAACATTATGTAGCCAACATAAGACAGATTTCTGTTAAGAATAAATTTTTTGTTCTTAAAATGTTAAAAACTTGATATTGACTGGAATTTTTTTTTATAGATCTCTTTTTCCACCGTGTGCTACGTGTTTATCGAGGATATTTAATTAAATAGAATATATTGTAGAATCAGTATTCAAATTCAAAAGCTCTGATCTCACGTAAAATCATTACTTATCTAAAAAATTTAAGTTGATAAGAAAATATAAATTTTAATTATTTATATTATATTCTTAATAATAGTTAGTTGAAGCAAAAAAGTAAAGGCAGTGAGGTGGCTCACATATTGCTATTACATGGATGCATTGGGGACTTTTATCTTCCCCAAACCTGGTTTGGTCTCGACAAGGTGTTTCATTTGAGGAGATGAGCTTTGTTTTGAATTTTCATAGTAATAAGATCAAGCACGTGAAAAGATATTGTTGAAAAGAACACAGATTTAAAAAAGAAAAACAAAGAGTGATTGTGTTGGGAGATATAACAAAACAGTTGACAAGTAAGAATGGTGGTGTAACTGGTGTTAGAACTTGGGTTCTCGAATGAAAATAAAAGAAGACTAGTTCTTTAGAAAACAAACAAAAAAAGGGAAACGAGAAAGATAAGAACATCTGGGAGTTTGAGAATCCTTATCCATCACACAAGGATCCACGCCCGCTATAATATTAAAAAAAAAAAAAACTGCCACCTTAACATCAGGCCTTTTTTTACTAATAAGGTGACGATATAGATAAATACTACTAGGACCCTCCCGACTTTTCCTTTCATACCGTCGGCCACTACTTATTTTGATCAAACTTGGGTTTCTAAGACTAAAAACATCAAAGAAAAGAAGAAATGTTGGCTATATTTCACAAGGCTTTTGCTCACCCACCTGAGGAGCTCAACAGTCCTGCATCATACAATGGCACTAAGAAGCCTAAGCTTCCCGAGGAAACTCTCAATGATTTCCTCTCTCTTCATCCTCACAACACTTCCTCCATGAGCTTTGCAGATGCAGCTGTGCTTGCTTATGTTCGCCCTGACCCTCCTTGCCAACTTCATCAAAGGTAATAACATCTCTCTCAATTCCTCTCCATATATGTATTGGAATCTCTTAATTAGAACGAGTTCTATAAACAATTAATGGGAAAAGTAAAGGAATATAGTGAACGGTTTGTGGGTGATTGCAGGTTGTTCTGTGGGTTTGAAGATATCTACTGCCTGTTCTTGGGGAGCTTGAATAACCTATTCTCACTCATTAAGCAGTATGGTCTATCAAAGGGCACGAACGAGGCCATGTTTGTGATCGAAGCGTACCGGACCCTTCGAGACCGGGGACCGTACCCAGCGGACCAGGTTATCAAGGATCTTGATGGCAGCTTTGCCTTTGTTGTCTACGACAGCAAGACTGGAACTGTCTTTGCTGCACTGGTATATTTATATATGCCGTCTTTTTACCCATTTCACCTCTAGGAATTAAGATTAGCAAGCATCAATGAATTCGTGTGCTTCTTTCTCTCTTTCCGAATTTGAAACTGATTCCAAAGGCATGATTGAGGATTTGCTTGTAGTGACCTTTCATAAAAACGTTCATTGCGGTTGTAGGGTTCTGATGGTGGAGTTAAGCTGTACTGGGGTATTGCAGCTGATGGCTCTGTGGTGATTTCTGATGATTTGGAGGTCATAAAAGCGGGCTGTGCCAAATCATTTGCTCCCTTCCCAACAGGTACACGTCTAGGAGTTTTAGCTGTGATTTAAACTTGTTCCCTGGTTTACCCAGTTAGAATTATAGAATGAATTTCTCCATCAAATTCACTTCCAATTAATCAAGCTGCTGCCCAAACATCTGCATGCAACGGAAAGTAAAGTTGGAAACCAGATCTTTCTCTCATCTGATCTGTCTTACATGTGAAAAGAATAACATGGGCCTAGATTAATGGTGGTTTGTATCTTTGCAGGGTGTATGTTCCATAGTGAGGGAGGCTTGATGAGCTTTGAGCATCCAATGAACAAGGTGAAAGCAATGCCAAGGGTAGATAGTGAAGGGGCCATGTGTGGGGCCAACTTCAAGGTTGATAAGTACACAAGGGTCAATAGCATTCCGCGTGTGGGAAGTGAATCCAATTGGACCCAGTGGGATTCACGTTAGCTAAAATGTGGGTCCTTGTGTGCGATTTCACAGTCACAAATCCAATTGTTCCCTGGATTTGCCCCTCTTTCAAAGTTTTTATTTAATACCTTATGTTTGTTTTTCTCCACGATGGAATTAGTACAAATAATGGGATGATCTTCTGGATGATGTTCGTCTCCTTGTTTAATGTTCTCAAGGGAACCCATTTTTTTCTTCTTCCCCTCAACTTCAAGTCAGGAAAAAAGAGGGGAATCCCAAATAAAGAAAGACAAAAGGAGAAAAAAGTGGAAACTGGTAAACAGTCCAAAAAACGTACCAAAGGTCCAAAAGACTTTTGGCAAAAGTTAGGTAAATACACACAACTATGATGCGATATGCTACGAAAAGACAAAAAATATCAAAACTACTCTCTTTTGTTTTGAAATTCCAAAAAGCTTTTATTAAATTTAGCAGTAGTAACTCAGTCAGCGAATTAATAATTCAGGGAACTTAGGATGTGTGGCTCTTCGAGCCTGGCTAGTGGCTATGACTATGCATCATCCTGATGGGCCCTGTCATCGAATCAATGGATGTACCTTTAGTAAATTTTCATTTCTAACATCAACCTTCATGGTAGATGTTTGCACGCGAAGGTATGGGCGATAACATGTAACCATGAATTGAGGAATTAAAAACCAACCGTTCAAGCCATTAATAAAACTAAGAAACACTGGCAGCACTACACATTTCTAACGGAATACACAACGATGATGAGATTAAGACCTGTAAATAATTATATGAGATAAGTGCAGGATCATATAAGAATGATTTCTTATCTTTGTAAGAGAGACAATAGGAGAACATAAGAGAGAACAAAAGAAGCAAATAAAGCATAGATGACCTCAACATCCCCCAACTTGAATACACAAGCTAATCAACTGGGGGACAATACAAAACAGCATAAAAGGCAGGAGCAGTTAACCAAAATCTGCCATTTCAATCTTTGATAATACAAGGTGAAAAAGGAAGTTCTGTTCCTTGTTACAAGAAAGGGCGAGGTTTTCGAATTTCATTCTTTCCACATTTCTGCAAACTCATCAGGCTCCAGTGGATTCGATAGCTCATGCATCTTCCTCCTTGTCTTTGCTTTGACTTTCTTTGCATACTTCCCAGCCTTTTTCCTTTTCTCCAAAGCTCGAATCTGAAAGCGCCAAACGACAAGCATTATGAATTTAAAAAGAAAAAAAAAAATTGCAGGAGAAAAGGGGTTTAAACACTAAAGTGCAGGCTGAGACACCGATGAATACCTGATTTGGTGATATGTAAAATGGATTCTCATAGAGGGTAGGGCCTCCAAAGCTGCCAGCAAATATCTTGATTGGGTTCAAGCAGAATCGTGGACCAACCTACACCAAGTGTCTTCAGAATTAAACTACCATCACAAGTACCTGTTAAAGCACATAAAATAAAAAACAAACCGCTGCAAACCTCAACAAGGGTCATATTCTCTAGGCCCCCTCGAGGCACTTTATCTGCTTCATTATGAGGTACAGATATCTGCATAAGAAAATCAAGAAAAATAAGCAACAATATTATGACTAACAATTTCAAAATGTATTATTATTGCCTCATATTGTTAGATTTGGTGATTTAGGAATTTACAAATGCAAGCTCTACGTGAAACCATCTTGTGAAAATTACAAGATAAAGCCTAGCCTAGATGGTGAATTATGTCCTTAACAAGCCTTTTTATTTATTAGTAGTCAACAAGATTTTATTGCAAGAGCCCAAGTGCGCAGGACATATATAAAAGCAACACCCAAGCTTGATGTTCTAGTAATACAAGAAATTCATGAATGTTCATGCCATTAAAATCAATTACAATTGACCAATGGAACAAAGTGTTAAAAAAGAAAGTTCGAAGCTCATCCATTGACCGCTCATGATCTTCAAAACTTCTCTCATTCATCTCCCTACAAAGACACCAACATAGGCAAATCAGAGCCATCTTCCAAATTGCGGCAATCTATGAAGTGCCCTGAAGGCCACTCCATGAAGCTAGGAGATCAATCACCCTTCTTGACATCACCAAACTACACCCACCCCAGCAAAGAAATTATTCCACAAGGTCATGGAAATCTCACAATGGATTAGTAGATGATCAACACTCTTTTTGCACAAACAACACCAATTCATGACTGATTTGGCGTTTCCTTAAGTTGTCTTTTTGTAAGGATCTTCCACAAAGGAAGCTGTCCATACAAAAAAGGTTGCCTCAGTTCCTTAAGCCATCCTTAATGAGCTTTATTTCCTTCCTCACAGAGTCCATGTAAAACCACCAAAATCTTAGACATCATATCTCCTGACCAACCACCAGCAAGATGCATCAACATAGCATCTGTTCATAGAATACAAGCATCTAATGGTATGACCACCTGTGGCATCCAGCCAACGGCTATTGAGGGATCCAAGGTATCTCATATAAGATGTAATTACCATTTTACTTATCAAAAAAGATATCTAATATAATATATTCACATACGCATTCAACAAGCAGATCCAACTGAAAACATTTTTGATGGCTGTCAAACTAAAATTGACCCTGCCTGGTAACCAATTGCCAAATGCAGGACAATCTCTTTTTTTGGGGGTGGGGACTCTTGACAACACAATCTAAATCCATAAATTTATATAACATATGCAATGAATTTCGTAAGATTACATTAATTCCTCCCTCTTTATCTTTGGCCAAACAACAGAACCTATGATGTCTAAGATTTATAATATTATATATCTGAAAACCCTATTTTTTTTTTTTTACTTATTTTACATGTTTTTTTTTTTGATAAGTAAGAAGTAAGTTTCATTGATATGAATGAAAGATAGGCATAGCCCATGTACACAAGGAGTATACAAAAGAAAACGCCTAAATACATTCTAAAAGAATTACATTAAAGATATGAAATCATGCACATTGTTTCCATTAAGGACAATAGCTGAAAACCATAGGAGTAAAGTGTGTATAAAAAAATTCTGAAGCTCCACTATTGTTCTCTCTCTATCTTCAAAGCACCTCGCATTCCTCTCCATCCAAACACACCACATAATGCATAAAGGTATCATCTTCCAAACTGTGGCCACCTGGGAACAGCCTTGAATACCTTCCAGCAGGCAAGCATATCAGCCACCTTTGACGGCATAACCCAAGCAACATTCACTCTACTAAATATCCCATCCCACGGCTCTCTTGTCAACTCACAATGCAATAAAAGATGGTCTACTGATTCCCCTTGTTTTTTACACATATAACACCAATCAATCACAATGAGGCCCCTCCTCCGTAAGTTGTTAGTGGTTAGAATATTCCCCAGGGCTGCAGTCCACACAAAGAAAGCTACTTTGGAGGGTACGCGAGATCTCCAAATACTCTTCCATGGGAAAGGTACATTACCTTGTGAAGCGAGCCTTTGATAATATGCCTTCACTGTGAACTTCTTGCTACTACTGGTTCTCCATTGTATTCTATCAACCTGTGCCATAGAACTTCTTGCGAGATCTCCAGAGGAATGTAGTAAGCTGAAAAATTCTGCAACGGTAGACAACTCCCAATCATGATTATCCCGAGTGAATAGAATGTTCCACTGATAAGTACCATGAGCAAACACTAACACATCTGCCACCATATCCTCCCTATTAGTTGCAATGCTATAGAGCGCTGGGAAGGCCCTGTCCAAAGAGCGCTCACCACACAAACATCCTGCCAAAACTTGATTCTAGTACCCTAGCCAACCACATAACGGATGTTTTCGAAACACTGCCAACCCCCCCTAATATATTTCCACAAACCCACGCCATACCGCCCCTTCACTAAATTAGTACACCAACCACCCCAAGCACCTCCATGCCTAGAGTCACTACCTTCCACAAAGACTCATCCTCCAAATGATACCTCCATAACCATTTCCCCAATAGCGCTTTGTTGAAAGTCCTTAGATTACGCACACCCAAACCTCCACTCGCTATTGGGGAACAAACTTTATTCCAATTGACAAGATGAAATTTGTTTTCCTCCCCCAAACCACCCCACAAGAAAGCCCGAAACAACTTCTCGATCCTATTAGCCACCCCAGCAGGCAACGGAAATAAAGATAGGAAATAGGTTGGAAGATTAGATAAAGTGCTTGTGATTAGTGTAATCCGCCCTCCCTTTTTTTTTGATAAGTAATCAAAGATATTATATTCATAGAACTAGGCAAGGCCCAGGTACACAGGAAGTATACATGAAAAAGCCTAGCTAGAGGTTACAATAGAAAGGAGAAGGTCATGGATACTAGATCCGTTACAAACTATAGCCCCCGCCCATAGGAACAATGACTTAAAAAAGAAAGCTTTAAGCTCAGCCAAAGTTCTCTCATGATCATCAAAACATCTAGCATTTCTCTCATTCCAGATACACCAACACAAACATATTGGTACCAATCTCCAAATTGCCGCAACCTGAGAGTCACCATGGAGGCCTCTCCAACTTGCTAGAAAGTCCACCAATCTACTAGGCATAACCCAAGACAGACCAACTCTGAAGAAGACATCATCCCATATAGCCTTGACCACCTCGCAGTGTAGAAGCAAGTGATCAACTGACTCACCATTCTTTTTACACATGTAACACCAATCTAAGACAACAACCCGACGTTTCCTCAAATTATCAGTAGTGAGAATCTTGTCCAAAGAAGCTGTCCAGACAAAGAAAGCTGCTTTTGAAGGAGCTTTCGTCTTCCATATGCTCTTCCACGGAAACATCGACAAACCGGGGTTCGTGAGCTTGTGGTAAAAAGAAGGAATATAAAGCCGCAAAGAACTCTGTAAAAGACTCCAGTTCCCAATCATGAGCTGCCCTAATGAAATCCACATTCCACTGAGGGGCGCCATTCGAAAAGATCAAGATATCGGCAATCGAAGCCTCCTTAACTCTAGCAAGAGCAAAGATGGCAGGGAAGGTATCTCGTAAACAGTGGTTGCCACACCATATATCAAGCCAAAAACGGACACGCGAACCATCACCTACCACAAAATGCTCATGGTCCCGGAAGGTCCCCCAACTGCTTCTGATGTTTTTCCACAAACCCACTCCGTGAGAACCTCGTACCTCATTCGAGCACCAGCCTCCCCAAGCTTCCCCAAACTGAGAATCTATAACGGACTTCCAAAGTGCCTCCCTTTCATTTTGGTACCTCCACAACCACTTTCCCAAAAGAGCTTGATTGAATTTCATCAAGTGGCGAATCCCCAACCCTCCCCCCGAAATTGGGTTACAAATAGTAGACCAGTTAACCAGGTGGAATTTGAACTCTTCCCCCAAGCCACTCCATAAGAAATCCCTTTGAATCTTCTCAATGCGATTAGCCACCTTTACAGGAAGCGGGAACAAAGACAAAAAATAGGTGGGTAAGTTAGAGAGAGTACTTTTAATCAAAGTCAACCTACCACCTTTCGACAAGTAAAGCCTCTTCCAAGCAGCCAATCTGCATTCCACCCTTTCAACTACATCGTTCCAAATCCTTTCAGATTTAAAAGACGCACCCAACGGTAAGCCGAGATACTTCAACGGGAGTGAAGATATCTTACAACCCAAGGTGGAAGCTAGAATTTCCACATCAAGGGCAGCCCCCACTGGCACTATTTCCGACTTTGCAAGGTTAATTCTCAAACCTGACACAGCAGCAAAGCAAAGGAGAAGCGCCCTCAAGTCTTGGACTTGTCCAAGATGAGCACCACAAAAGATGAGCGTGTCATCTGCAAATAATAAATGAGAAATATGGAGATTGCCATTCCCCACCGAGAAACCATGGAGCAACCCACCATCCACCAGGCCCTCAATCATCTTACTGAGTGCTTCCATAACAAAAAGGAAGAGAAGAGGAGAAAGCGGATCTCCTTGTCTCAGACCACGAGAGGAGTTGAAGAAACCCACCGGCGATCCATTAACCAAAACAGAGAAACGAGCTGAAGAGATACAAAATTCTATCCATTTCTGCCATTTCCCCCCAAAACCGCATCTTTCTAGAATGTAAAGGAGGAACTTCCAATTTACATGGTCATAAGCTTTCTCCATGTCTAACTTGCATAACAGCCCAGGTTCTCTAGACTTCAATCGACCATCCAAAACTTCATTTGCAATAAGAACCGAGTCAAGAATTTGTCTACCCTTGACAAACGCATTTTGCGGTTTTGAAATAAGTCTTTCCACTACCGAGGTTAGTCTATTAGCTAACACTTTGGAAAGAATCTTATACACCCCATTCACAAGACTAATGGGGCGAAAGTCTCTCACATCCGTAGACCCCACCTTTTTAGGAATGAGGGCTAAAAAAGTGGCATTGAGACTCTTTTCAAATCTAGCATTAGAATGAAAATCAGTAAAGACTTGCATAATATCCTCCTTGACCACCTCCCAACAAACTTGAAAGAAACCCAAAGTAAAGCCATCCGGACCAGGAGCCTTATCACTTGCCATACCTTTGATAACATTGCCCACTTCCTCTTCTGTAAAAGGCCTTTCTAGCCACCCTGCGCACTGCTGGTCTAATGTGGCAAAAGACAAACCATCCACTCTCGGTCTCCAATTATGCTCTTCAGATAATAGTTGATGAAAGTAATGCTCAATATGATTTTTGATAACCATCTGATCCGAAGAAGCTACCCCATCTACCATCAGTGTGTCAATAGCGTTGTTCCTCCTGTGAGAATTAGCCATCCTATGAAAGAATTTCGTGCATTTATCCCCTTCCTTGAGCCAAAGAACCCTTGATTTTTGCCTCCAAGAAATCTCCTCCATCAAAGTGACCCTTTCAAGATCAGCAACTACCTGGCTTTTACGCAATTTCTCAGGTTCAGAGAGGATTCTAGCCTCCTCCTCACCTTCCAGACCCCGTAATTCCTCAATAAGAGAGCGCTTTTGCTGAAAGACATTGCCAAAAACTTGCTCGTTCCACTGCTTCAGGTCCTGTTTCAGAGCTTTTAACTTTTTAGCCAAAATAAAGCTTGGAGAGCCTTGGAAACTGTATGAAGTCCACCAATGTCTGACCCTATCTACAAAGCCATCAGTTATAAGCCACATATGTTCAAATTTGAAATACCTTCTACTCCCTTGGATACCTCCACAATCTAAGATGATGGGGAAGTGATCGGAACATAAACGGGGTAATCTTCTTTGAGCAACATCCGGAAAATGAGACTCCCAATCGGAGGAAAGTAGAAATCTATCGATCCTCGACCAAGAAGGAACATCACGGTTATTTGACCAGGTAAACGTGCCTCCTGATAGAGGAATATCCATGAGTTCCTGTTCTGAAATGAAATCAGAAAACTCCCTCATAGCAGCAGTGATGTGGGAAGCTCCCGACCTTTCGCTAGGAAAGCGTGACGTGTTAAAGTCCCCCCCAATGCAACTAGGTAGGTTCCACCAACTAATGATCCCCGCCAGTTCTTCCCACAGAAATCTTCTCTCAGAATCTAAATTTGGGCCGTACACACCTGCAAAGGCCCATTTGAAACCGTCTTCAAGATCAACAAAGGAGCATGCAATCGAGAAATCACCCACGCATTCTTCCACCCTTTCCACCACCCTTGTATCAAACATAATGAGAACTCCCCCGGAAGCTCCTCTTGAAGGTAGGTAAGACCACCCAACATGTTGCCTTCTCCATAAGCTTCGAACTACTTGTCTAGAGATAACTTCCAACTTAGTCTCCTGAAGGCAAATAATATCCCCTTTCCATAGGCGCAGTAAGTTTCTGACTTGGAAACGCTTATTAGGATCGTGTAATCCCCTCACATTCCATGATATGATTTTCGGCTTCATGGGACAACCGATTTCCCCCTCCCCTTACTACGCTCCCGAGTAGAGCTCTTTTCACCCCCATCCTCTTTCATAGCCCAATCAAGCCTTCTGAGCTCTCTATCCCTTTTTTTTACCGACGCCACAAATTGATCGGACTTGGATTGGGCGTTTGCAGCCTCTGTAGCTGTAAGAAGGGCCAAAAATTCAGCTTCAAAAACCCCATAAGAAATTCCTACCATCTGCTTAATGTCCATTGCTCTCTGAACAACCCAGTCAGATACATTGGGATGAATAGAGAAAATTGGAGTTGGTTCAACCTCCCCCTCCCTGTTGTCAGAAAACAAAACCATGGTACCAGCATCTTCTACCAATTTCAAACCTGAAGTACCTGCCAACTCCGGTGTAGAAACCTCCACCAAAGATTCAGGTATAGTGACAGGGAGAACCGGAATCTGAGCCACCACAAAAGGTGGAGGCGCCTCCGAGAGCAGCCCAAGTTCCAATAACCTATGCACCGGGTAGTTGACAACGTCGGGAGTTGCCGAACCCTGAGAAAGCAACTCTATGGTTGCCGTCAACCCCACAGAGTCCACAGAGGGTGCCGGCGGCGTTGTCTGTGCCACCACAAAGGGTAGTGGCCCATCAGATAACTCCTCGGGAACATCCAACGAATGCGCAGGGCCAAAGGCGACCGCGGGGGAAAACTCTTCTTGGGGAGTCGAAACTGATACTGTCTTCGCCTGAGTCTCCAGCGTCAGGGAGATCGAAGAATTCTGCTTCAAGGAAGGATCCGGCGAAGGAGCGACTCTGAACAACTTCTGCGGGGTATTTTCCTCCTCCTCCGACGCTAACTCCATCGCCCCCGACTTCTCTGACAGACCCACTGCCACCTCCGACGTGCTCTCCACCCTCGCCGTCGACCCCTGACCCGCCGCCGAATCAGAAACTTTGGAGGGGGCGTCGCTGCAAGGAGCCCTGCGTCTCCATGCAGTCGACGGGTCCTGGCCCTGAAGACAGGGCTGACCCGAAACGTAAGGCCGAAAGGCCACTGGGCCACGGGTCTGCACATGAGGCCCAACAGGAAGCCTCTGGGTCTCAGGGATGAAGGCCCGCGAGGAAGACCCAACAGCTTGCTTCTGGGCCCCTTTGGAAAAGGCCTGCGAGAGTGGCCCAACAGAAGCCACTCCTTTCCCCTTAGGCCCATCAGATTGAGACGGCCCAACAGAGGGCCCTTTTCCCTGGCCTGATGCGCTAGCCCACTCCCTCTGAAGTGTCTCCTCAACACAACGTTTTATCATTTCCATATTAAGGAGTAGACCCCCCACTTGCATCTCCATTTCAGCCATGGCATGCTGCAGAGTTGACAAACTAGACCCCGACAGAAACCTGCCCACAGACACCTCCTCACTGTGCCACACCTTCTCAAGACTTGACCCCTCTGCAGGAATAGGAGCACGAGACAAGGCCTCTTTGTACGAAGAGAGACCGAGATGACCCTGGGAAGGAGAAGGAATTGGCAGCCATGAAAGACTCCCTCTGTTTTTTCTACCCATTACAGAGGATGTTGCAGACACCTCCTTCAACAACCCTCCAAAGTTCCTCCAACCAGTCCCTTCCCTCCCTTCCGGGATCACTAAATAACCACGCCGTTTCTCTTGGCCAAACTCCGACAAAGAGAAAAATCTACCGTGGAAGTTACGATGTCTCTGAAAAACCAAAACTTGAGAGCCATTTCTACGTGATCTGATAAACTCAGAGAAGCCCTCACAAGCTACCCCTTCCTCCAGCATGGCAGCCAACCATCTCAAAGAGTCTTCAACAAGGGAAATGTGGTTCACAGCACGACAACTGCTCTCAGTGATTCTCCACCACCTAGTGTTCAACTTTTTGAACTCGAAGCACTTTTGATCAATGACAACATTCCTACACGACCCCATCAAAAGCTAACCAACACAATAACTCAACGAGGACTAGTACACTAACCACCACAATACGATTATTCCATTAACACAATACTGCTTCCATTAACACTACCAAAAGCAAGCAGAAAAAACGCAGAGGGAAAAGTTCTGTACGGAGAGAAAAACCTATGGTGCATAAATGTTTTAAAACCCTGCATTTAGGAGATTCAAGTCTCACTATCTTCCATTCATATCATGTAGCAGGCCAGGGGGCGGGGATTTGAGATAGAATAACTTTAATTTTTTGAAAGCTGGATCCTAATCAAACTGTTCATTGAGATAGATAGATACAACCGTTTCCACCCAGCCAACCTTTTCTCTAGTTTCTCAATAACCCCTTCCCACATAGCTCTTGCTTTGAAAGGCGCCCCCAAAGGGAGGCCCAAATATTTCATGGGCAGAGAAGACACTTTGCACCCCAAGAGAGCTGCTAGGTTGCTGATTTGTTATTTTACATGTTAAAAGGTTTTAATTTATAATATTATGTATCTGAAAACCAACACCAACCTTTGAACTTTAAAGTAAAGCCTCCATTATGAATACTACTACATAATTTACATCACATATATTTTATACTTTCACCAACCTGATAATTCCGGAACCATATGTGGTCATCAACAATGGAGAAAACAAATACATGATCATGGTAAGGTTTAGATTTCCTGTGTTCCTTTGGTATTCCAAATATCTGGGGAGGGGAAACCAAGAATATGTCAGTTCACGCAACTGATAACAATGTTAATGATCTTTAAAAAATAGTATCATAAAATCCTCAAGCTAAGATATGATTATATTTTTTGGATAATTGATCAGAAACAACCACAACCAAGCAAGAGTTCGTAAGTTATTTTTCAATATAATAAACCATAGCGATATCAGACAGGTCCACATTCAAAGAAAAACTAGTTTTTTAGGTAAATCATATAACAGTAAGCATTCATTGAAATAGTTTTGGCTAATATAACGGTTGGTCAATGCTATTGTATGAGTGAGTCTTTTTTTTTTTTTTTTTTTTTTTTGCCTTTTTGGTATACTATGAATGAGCCTACCGCATAGATCAGGATATTTCATTTGAAAAACATCACACAAGGAAATTTCAATACACTTCAATTTTATATTTGCCTTTGCATCGAGTAGAGGGAATATCAATATGTGATCCACAACTTAATTTGACAGAATTATTCCTTCAGAGGAAAGAAGCAAAACGAAAATACCTGAATTATCAACTCTTTCAAAAGTTTCCAATGGGCATCTTTATCAAAATTGTCTGAGAATGTCAAAATAGGACGAGACCCTTTCAGATGGTTTCCAGTAAGCTTCAATTCCTCCATTGTGTGCACTGAAAGGGAAAGGAAAAAGAATCACATCCGTTGCCCATCATTTATCAAATTTTGACACAAAAATATTAACCATATAATTGGGGATGAAATCAATTGATCTCATTGCTAATAATGGTTTATTTCCATTAGACATTCACTATTAAACAAACACATCGTTAGAAACCACAAGAGAAACATACCAGCATTAACTAAAAATTTGACAGATGGCCCATTGGGAGATTTTGCCATCCATAGATAAAGATCTTGATGTTTCCTGCACTGAAATAAGGATAAAAAAAAGTTACATCTGGACATCAGAACTAAGTAAAGCAAACTAAAGTTTCATATCCATAAAGCAGTCTCACATATCCTAATAACCAGCAAATAATTAAAAAACAAACAGTCAGTCTTTGTAGATACCAAAACAATACATGAGTAATGCAATAATAACCATATCCATAATCAGCACGCAATAGTTTAACTTATATTCCATCAATACAATTCTTTTTATAAGTAATCAAAAAGTTTATTAAAAATGCAAAAGATACAGTCTATGTACACATAAAGTATACAAGAGGCCATTGATTACAATTACAATTTTTTTTATCGGATTGATTACAACTGCAAATTAGGAACAATAAAATCTACATGCCATCTATTTGAAAATTACTTATTATTATTATTATATATCGTGTTTAGCTAAATAAACAAACAGCGACAACAGACATGGATCTAATTAGTAAACCAATTTAAAGGAAATCACCTCAAAAAAAAGACAGGAAGAGCAACTCTTTAGCTCGACCAGCTCGTTCAAAGTGGTGCCCTTACTAGCCTTCGACTCGACCTTGTTATCCTTCTTACAGTGGGGCAAGAGCGACACCATATTCAACATCAAATGCCGGTACCTGCACACAACACACACGAACAATCTAACAGTGATACCAGAAACAGTAAACGAACACAATTCACCATTGGGGAATGCAAAGAAACTAGATTTTCGACCTGAAATTAATGCGGCGCGAGCAAGTGACCAGAACCTTCTCCTTGTTCCTGAAACCCGTGGAATCACTTTCTTTCTTTACTTCTTCAGCCTTGTCTTTCCAACCCAATAGCGTCCTTTTAGGTCTCTCTTCAGCACTCATATCCTTCTTTGGCGGTGCCACCTCCGTCTCAATGTGTTTTCTCTTCTTCCCCATTGATTTTTCCTCTTATTTTTATCCTCTTAAGACAACTAAACTTCCATAAGAAGCATATTAGTTGAAATTTTCACCAAAAAAATATATTTGGAAAACAATATGACAATAAAATCAACACCCAGAAAAAAGAAAGATAAAAAAACAAAGCTAAACGATAAGTTCAAGCCATAGTTTGGGATTCGGATTACATAGAAAAGAAGAAAAATAAAAGAAGTGCTTATTCATTGAGTTAAAAACTTGTATAAGGGCAAATTGCGAAAGACGATACCAAATAAGCAGCCGGACAGAGTTGAAGCGCAACGCTACGACTTGGATACAGAGGGAACGAACGAACAAACACGGCCGATAAACCCTTCTGCTCATCTGCTGTAAGAAGGAGCCGATACGTAAACCCTAAAACGTGAGGGCCCAACAAGGCCCATGAGGCGGAGTTTTCGTTGGTTGGATTACGTTTTGGGCTTTAGTATAATGATGCAGGCCCATCTGGTGGTTAGTGAGGGCCTCATGTAGGCCCAAGCAATCTTAAAGGAAACCGAGTAAAAATGAGACTTTAATTTTGGGATTTTGTTTGATAAGATATTTGATAAATCATCAACAAATTTCCAGGGAGACAGTGATGGCAGACCGTTTCTTCACAAACGAACTGCCGGACTTCGTAGAAGAGACAGCAGAGAACGAAGCAGCCTCTGAAAGCACCAGCGACTCACTTTCGAAACTCCTACATCTTCCCTACAGATCACTCTCCGAGAGGCTCAAAACTTCAGCGCTAGACCTCAAAGAAGCGGTACCCACAACACTACTTGGAGGTTTCACTGAAACTGAGCGTTTGGAATTTGTGGATTTCCGCGGTATTTTGGGATTTTAGGGATGCCCGCCAAGTGAAACCTTCCCCCTTTTTTCGGTTAAATATTCGCTTTGGGTTTATGGGTCTTTTAGGGGACTCCGGAATGTCTCTTATGGAGTTCGAAAAAGGTTCTAATTTTTTGGGTTTCAGGTGGTGAGGGAGACATGGGGACTGAGTGCAAAGCGTGTTCACGATTATAGTCTCTACACCGGTGCTCTTGGGACGGCGTACTTGGTTTTTAAAGCTTACCAAGTTACCAAGAATCAGAATGATCTCAAACTGTGCTCTGAGCTTGTCAAGGCTTGTGATTCAGCTTCTGGAGATTCTGGGTACTCTCGGCCTTTCAAACTGAGCAGTTTTTTTTTTTTTTTTTGCAAACCAAGATTGTTTGAATTGATTGGGATTTTCGGGCTATGCACAACTATCGGCCTTGCTTTGTTTTTAGTTGACCCTGAATTCGGTTCGAAATGAGCAATTTTGATCAACAAAGGTTGTTGCTTGATACTATGTGATTCAAAGTGATATTGCTTGAAGCAATTGGAATTGTGCACTCACTCGTGTGCTAGCTTACGCAGAATTTTGGATGCATAGTACACGGAAAATTGGGGGGAAATCCGCGCCCAATGATTGGTGCAGTCGTTTCTTGTTCCATTTTAGTCAGTCTACAGCGATGCTTAGTTTTTAGTTCTTTAGTTGAAAAAAATATTATGAGTTTTTTTCTCTCTGTTTTGTTTTGCTTTTAGTTTTTGTGACATGGGATAGCTCAAATTGGCTGCAACCTTGCACCTACCGCGAGTGCAATTCTAGCTTACCATGTGGTTGAAATGAGCTAATTAATTCAACTAGGGCTGTCGTGCAGATTGAAACGAACAAATTGGATGAACTAGGGTTGTTATGTTGTATACTAACTAGAAAAGATAAAAATAAAAGAAGGGTTGGGTTGTCATGTGAACCTTAGATTGATTACTATAGTGCTGCTTCCAATTCTAGCTTACCTGCCATTGCAAATGAATAATTTAACTTGATTTGTTTTGTTTTGTGTTGCATGGGATTGCAGGCGTGTGACATTTATATGTGGAAGGGCTGGCGTTTGTGCTCTTGGGGCTGTCATAGCAAAGCATGCTGGTGACAAAAGGCTGCTTGATCACTACTTGACACAGTTTAAAGTGGTATTTAATCTCATATTTAATCTTTATTACTTTAATGATAATCCCCTTAGAAGTTAATATCTAATCATTTATATGAATTTGAGATTCATTTTGCCCTTGTGAGCCAGATTAAACTGGCCAGTGATCTGCCAAATGAATTATTATATGGGAGAGCAGGATTCTTGTGGGCCTGTTCATTCTTAAACAAGCATATTGGTAAAGACACTATATCTGCTTCCCGAACAGTAAGATATTTTTTTTGTCTCTTTCCCATATCTTTTCAGCTCAACATTTTTAAATCAGAAGATAAGAAAAAACAAAATCTACTAATTTGGATTTTCATTTATGAAGAGAACTGCGGTGAATGATATAATAAAGGCTGGTAGAAGACTGTCAAGCAAGGGAAAATGTCCATTGATGCATGAATGGCATGGGAAGAGATACTGGGGTGCTGCCCATGGACTGGCAGGGATTATGCATGTTTTGATGGACATGGAACTGAAACCAGATGAGGTGGAGGATGTCAAGGGCACCCTACGTTATATGATGAAGAATCGTTTCTCTAGTGGCAATTATCCTTCAAGTGAAGGAAGTGAATCAGACCGTCTAGTGCACTGGTGCCATGGTGCTCCTGGAATTGCTCTTACACTTGTGAAAGCAGCTGAGGTAATCCTTATCTAGCTTACTATATTCACTGCTAACTTATCTAGCTTACTAAATGGACAAAGTTTCTGGATTTAATAGCTTTATGTGCAAACCTTATGATAAGATCACTTGAAACTACCATCTTCTATTTGGTAATATAGTTGGTAACAGCGAATGATGAGCTTGTAGCTGGTGATATTCTTAAATTTTTATTTATTTATTTTTTATGATGGGGGAACCACTTCCACGGTAGAGCCAGACTCACTATTCTTAAAAGTGAAAGGAAGTAATCTGCCATATGGTAGACAAGAATCTATTTTCCATGTAACATCCAGACATATGAATTGTGACGATTGTCTTGTTAAAAATCTTTTAAATCATCAGGCTTTTGGAGCTGATGAGTTTCTGCAAGCAGCTGTGGATGCGGGAGAGGTGGTATGGCACAGGGGTCTGCTTAAGCGAGTGGGAATTTGCCATGGCATCAGCGGGAACACCTATGTGTTTCTATCACTCTTCCGATTAACTGGTAATGCCAAGTACTTATACAGGGCAAAAGCATTTGCTTGCTTTCTGCTTGATAGGGCACAAAAACTGATATCGGAGGGGAAGATGCATGGAGGTGATCGTCCTTATTCCCTGTTTGAAGGTATCGGAGGAATGGCTTATCTTTTCTTGGACATGACTGAACCATCTGAAACCAGGTTCCCTGGATATGAGCTTTAAGGTGCTTTCTACTGAATAAATACGCCAAATATGTACGAGTCAGCTTCTGTGTACAAAACTGTGACGGAATCTGTAAATATGTAAAATGTTTGAACTTGTACATTTGAATTGTCCAAGCTTCTCTTCCACTGAGTAGACAATGAATCCAGAAAAATAATGAGCGGAAGATATGCATTATTATTATTATTATTATTATTATTATTATTATTATTATTTTCTCTGGGTTTCCTAAGTCTCATTTGGGAGGAATACCGAGAAACAAATAATGATAGGTTCGGATTCTATATTACTTTTCCTGTGCTACTGTGGTCATCAAAATAATTAGTGGTATGGTTTCCCAAAATTCCACAGAGATGGGCACTATTATTATCAGAGTAATGCTAGTGCCACCAAGAAACTCTACCAAAATATTGTACCGCTTAGTCTTTTTTTTAAAAAAAAAAAAAAAATCAATAATTTGTATATATTTTTTTAGTATTTTTTTTTTAAAACACACATACATATGCTTAAAAGAATACAAAGTATACAGTCAATACTTTTTTGATTTTCTCGGTAGGACTATCATTTTCTTTTTAATTATTCTCTCTTCAGGAAGAGATGGGTGGTTTTGTTCAGCTATTAGCCTCAGATATGGAGGAAGAAACCCGGACGTTCCTCGCAAGTTTTAGATCGCGCGAGTCAGTCTTCCAAAATTAGGACATAAAGACTAAAAAATCGCAGCTTCCGGGATGTTGGTGCTTTTGAAAGTTTGAAACAGGAGTGATTTTTATTGACAATTGCAAGAAGTAATCTACTTCTACGAGAGAAAATTGTTTACAACAACACATCATCCGAGTCCAAACTCCACACTCAAGACTGGATACAGTCTCTCTGATATCATCCTCTCCCACTGCAAAGTTAAGTCGACAAGGACCTCAAGGTTCTTGATTAGGCCAAACCAACAAGTTTCTCACTGATTTCCCACACTTTCCGAGCCTTATCTGCATTGCTAGCTTCTTGAGATAACTGGTTCTCAAATGAAGCTGAGTCCTTGTTCCAGCTCCAGTAAACACCAGACTTTGTTAAGCTCGGATCGCTCACAACCTACATTAGAGGCAACCGGTTAAAATCATGCCCGCCAAAAATCAAATATATGCAATATGAAGAATCAGTGCTGTTTCTCTACTATCCTTACCTGAGCGAGTCTTTTCCCAGATTCTTCTTCAGAGACAAAGCCCTTGGTGATATATTTCTGGAATGGTGGGAAGAGGAGCCTGAACAAGGGGATGTGCTCCCTAAACAAGCCTGTTGTGGCAATGCAACCCGGGTAAAGGGAAGCAAATGTTATGCCTGTTTCCTCGTGGTAGCGCCTGTGGAACTCTTGCATTGTGAGCATGTTGCA
This sequence comes from Juglans mandshurica, assembly GCA_022457165.1. Lineage (NCBI taxonomy): Eukaryota > Viridiplantae > Streptophyta > Magnoliopsida > Fagales > Juglandaceae > Juglans > Juglans mandshurica. The sequence goes on from CM039622.1 coordinate 35,182,903, forward strand.
GACTTTGCTGTCCTTGTAGGCCTTGGCACCATCAAAATCTCCACCATCAATCATGGCCGAAGTGTTTAGCCCAGTTAAGCCCCCTGCAAGTCCCCTCATATCCCCGAGGTTGGCCTTAGGAGGTACATTTCCAGCCAAGGTATTTGTGTTCCCTGATTTGTTCACAGTCAACACATAAGTTTTAGTGACAAAATTGGGTTACAGATTCGGAATCAAAACACTATCAGAGAGACAAGCAGAATCTGAAACTTGAGTATTATTCAAAATGAATCGGTACCAGTAATTGAGCCCACAATGATGAGACGCTTTGATGGGTAGTCAGATTTGTTCAAGTCCTCGAGCAGCAACCGTGAGAGAAGGAAGTGACCGAGGTGGTTAGTGCCAACACTAAGCTCAAACCCTTCAGCAGTATATGTAGGCTCCTTAGCAGTTGGCAAATAAACGGCTGCATTGCAGACTAACACATCAAGTGGCCGGCCGGACCGCCGGAAGTTATCTACAAATTGACGGACACTGTCAAGCGAGGCAAGGTCTAAGTGCATTATGGTATAATTTTCCTTGGCAATGCCAGCTGATTTAGCAGCTCTTTCGGTCTTCAGAAAATCCCTGCAGGCCATAATTACGTGCCATTTTCCAGTTTCAGCAAGAGCCTTGGCTGTGGCGAGACCCAATCCAGAGGAGGCACCAGTAATCACAACACTGCCCTTTCTGAGAGTTTTCTTCCCCTCTGGTGTAGTCTTATTGACTGCTGGAGTTGTAGTCACTGTCTGAGCTCGAACTGTCCCGACTCTTTGCTTAAATTCCCTCTGCAATTAGAAGTCACTTGCGTTATAGTACACACAGTAACCGATAAACCATTTCGTTCCATTCTCATAAACCAAGAAAACAACAAAAGCCCCTGCTTTGTGATAATGTATAAAATAAATAATAAAATTTTCTTCTTTTTGAACTTTTGGGATGATTTTATATAGTATTAAAATAGAGGTTCTTAATTTGAATCATGAATCTACATTTTATCCTATTTAATTAAATATTTCTATCGGCTTAAACTTTTGGAAAGGCGGTGATTTCACACTTTAGACTTCAATTTTGAAGTTTTAAACATCAGATCTTAGCGTTCTCCTCCTTAGATTATGGATTAGAGGAAATTGATCCTTCCCTGTCAGCCAAAGCTTTCGACACAAGTGCCACTTTATCATTTCTACTAGTGAATAGTTTGTGTATTCCTACAATATTTGCAGCATTATTTGGGTAATTTGGCCACTTTAACATTTCCCAATACAAAAAACTCGTAGCATTATCATAGTAGAACATAAGTCATTGCTTAGCTATCTGAACAACGGTGGATCAGAAACAAATTATTTCTCTCTGCAAAGAAAGAAGTAATTGACGTTGTTGCAAACTACCTTACACCTTAATGCAGAAGAGCTGAAGTCAGCTTTGACAAGCTCTGAGAATGAAACTCCAAATAGACTCGAATCCTTGGAGGATGCACTGCACTTGCCCTGCAAATATGAAAACCTCCAAAATATCAAATCTGATAAGTTATTTTTGAGGGCATGTTTGGACTGAAAATTTAGGAAAAAAACATGCTTCTTAAAAAAATAACGTTCAATCCAATGATGGCCCAATTAACCAGTAGAAAAAGCTCCTTTAAAGCATAGCAAAGTAATGACAAACCTCTTTTGGGATGGAGAAGGAACAGGAAACCAGAGAGGTAGCCTGGAGCGCCATTGGCAGTTTCAACAGCTTTGAATTGGGTTTTCAAATCCCTTATTACGAGTTCAGAGCAGAGTTTGGAGCGCAAAAGTGGAGCTGAGCATAAGCATTCGGAAAGGAATTCAAGTAGTATTTATATAGAGTTGTTGGCTGATGCGTGACAAAACAGCATTAACATTTTTGGATATGGGAGGCAAAGAGGATAAGATAAATTGCAGTATGCGAGTCTGCCACATCAATCTCAAGCAACCAATGAGGCTTCGAGTCTTGGATTTCCATAGATATTTTTTATGCTTTTTCTTTACTAACCGTATGATTGATGGGCATAGAAGGGGATAGTTTGGTCCGCTCACCAAACTCCAAAGTCCTCCACTCCCCAAGACATGGGGCTGAAACCTGAAAATAATGTAGAAGGATAGGGTATGTGGGGGCACATATTTTGGACTAGAAGTGCAATTTGAGACAGGCTTTGGTTCATCTGTTATGTGGCTTTAATGCTGTTTAGCCCCTATAATGGTTTTAAGTGATTGTCATGGGTCTATATGGCAGCTTCGACAGGCCCGTAGCTTTGGTGGGGGCGATAAGACAGCCCCAAGATTAAGCGACGTGAACATGATAATAAGAACACTAATGATAATGGGCTCAGCCCAAAAAGCCATCTCATAACGATAAATAATCATACCGGGTATCGAAAATATAGTAATTGTAGGTATGGAATTTCCATGAGAAATATAATTTCAAGTATTTTTTGGGTTCTTGGCGCTTTTCAATCTTGCTAATATTCATTACTTTCTTCTTGTAACTTACGTGAGTGAAAAGTTCAAACTTTGAAAAAAAATAACAAAAAACTTTATTTGAAATTCTTAGGCCCAGTTTAAATTGAGAGATCAACTCAACTCATCTCATTAATTTTTACTACTATTCACAAATTTCAACTCACAAATCTCATTATTATTCACAAACCATCTCATCTCATCTCTCAATCCAAACGAGACGCTTGGTTTGGATAGCAATGTCCTCATAATTCATCTCATCTCAATATTCAAACACTACAAACAGTGCAACACAAATACTTTTCAATTTTAAATCTTCAATTTTTTCATTTAATCATTATCTAATTATTACAACTTTCCAAAACTTCTAAACGAAATACAAAAAATAATTTAATTTTTTCAAATCTCAAAATAAAAATTATATTTTAATAATCTTTTAACTTTATAATATTTTTATTTAACTTTATCTCTTTTCTCAAACTCTTTAAAACATATTAACTCAAACTATTTCATTGCTATTAACAAAACATCTCATTTTATCTCTCTATCCAAACGGTTGGAATTACAGTCCATCCTAATGAAAACTCGAACTCTAACGTGAGAGTGCTTTAATTTATATAGTTTGACCTGGCTAGGAGGGAGTAAAATCAATGTTTTGAATATCGTTTTGGTGATCATTTCAGTCGAGACATTGAAATGAGATATTTCAATATTGGTACTATTTTAGAATAATCTATATATAAATAAATTATAAATAATCTTGTCTAAATTGAAAGTCTAAAAATGAGCCTAAACTTTAAAGAAATAAAACAATAATAACAATAAAAGCCAAAATTTGTATATCAGCCAGTACCGGCGTGTACGAAACGAAATTCAAAACTTTGAATAAAATATCAAGCAGCTTTCATGACTCAGCTGCCTATTATTTATAATCTACTGCTTCTGCCCCATATCTTGGAGAGTTTTTCTCTACATAAATCGATGCGTTAGCACACTATTAATAGTAAAATTAATAGCTAATGTGAAAAATTTTAACATCCGTTGTTGTATGTGTAAAAAAAAAAGAGTTCTAAAACGCCGTTTACTCATTTTAAAAATAAATAAATAAATAAATATCAAACCTATATAAAAAATAATAATAGCTTTTTAATAATAATTTTTTTTAAAATTAAATACGCGACAGTTCAATCCTATATAGCATGACAAGTTTAGCCGGAACTCCATGAATCTCAAACACAGACGGATTTGGATGAAACAAAACCATTGAAAACGAACCGTAAAAGAATTTTCATTTAATAATTTCAGTAAGCTTTTTCCATCCTCATAACTCTACAATTTCCGATTACAGAAATTCATCGGTTTCAAGATTCAAGGTGTATTTTTTTTTTCCCTTTTTAACAAATCTATTTTTTTTTCTTTTTTTTTTTTCAATGCTCGGTCGGACTGGCTCTTCATCTACACTCCACATCCGGCTAGCACATGAACCAGAAACGGAACACCGCTAAATATTACAAATCTCACCCAATTCTCTGTACAAATTTTGCCATGTAAGGGGGGAAGTATTAAGAGTACTGCCTTCAGTAGTAGAATCAACTTGTTTCCCCCGAGCTCGAGGTTGAGGTTTGGCCCCTTATAGTCGAACTGGCAACCCAAAATTTTGAAAAGTTCTAATCTCCCCTCTAAGGCCAGCAGTTATAATCACCAAACCCCAGGCTGACACGTTTTGGTTTACCCCATTGAAGAAATCCACACTGACACGAGGGCTGCTTCGATTCCTGGTAGGTACAAGAAGTTTTTCCTCTGGCCATGTTGCTGAGATTCTATCAAAAAAGTAACTATTGGTTGCACTAGAGATCGTTCCATGAAGTGGACTATTCGAGTAGCCGGATGCAGATTGAGAACCGCCGTTAATCTCCTCAACAGGTGTAGGCGGATGATTGGCTGTGGAGACCTCATCAAGATTATTGTCAAGCCCATTTTGTTCCCTGCAGTAATTATCTTGTAGTCCCCAAGAGTCACCCAAGCCAGGCCAAGGGATGGCTGCAGACACATCTTGGCAGTGGAAATGTTCAAAGGAGTGCGTTACAGTGACACCTTTGCTCCTATTCGGTCGGGAATCAGCTTCGTGTTTCCACACAAACACACACGAATCCTCACTGGCGGAGACAACATATTTTCCATTTGAAGTGAGGGAAGCTGATATTTGACTGTTTTGGTTGCGAAATCCTGTCACAGAAGGCACCAACTGCTGCTGTCAAAATTGTTCAAGTCGGAATATGCATATGCCAGTACAGTAAAATACAAAGGTTCGTGAGTAAGGTGCCCAAATGCATACATCATTATACATTCTGCATTTTGTCACAACTTCTGTTGCAGTTTGCAGAACTTAGAATTCTAATCTTCATGCAATTAGAATGGGAACTTAAATTATGGAGATCTGTTCAGTGGCCAATAACAGAGAATGAGCTTGAAGGACTCGGTTTCCAAAGTATTTCTTGTCTAACGATGTAATTTTAATTTAATAAGAAATCTAATGACCACGGAATATAAAACCAGTGAGACAGACCTAATTTGGATTGTATCATGGCTAAAACCATGTGATATCTGTACAACTGATAACTCAAACGCAATAACTTGCACCTGAGTTTTACATCTTAAGCACGGGCTCTAGCACAAGAATTCCTACTTTAAGTGGTGCAGGATACACCAGCAGATGAGCTTGAATAAGAATGAATGTTAACCCAACAAACCAAACACAGGACTCCATCGTAGTATCATAGTATCAAGATATTGTGTAATTCATACATAGATCACTCATTTTCTCATTTTCGTTTCCAACTTATGAGCCAGCTTTACATACTCCTAGCATTTTCAAAGGTCAGCAATCGATTTCAAACTATTTGGTGAAAACCATTAACTCATCAACTCCGTTCTTATAAAGAAAAGCTCCTCCACAGGTAGTTTACTAAATATAGCAGTTAATATAACGTGTCATCACTGTCTTGATTTCAAGTAACAATTATTTGAAATCTTAATTGATAATTGACTCCTCCAAAAGGAAGGGTATCTTTTGGACAGTTTACCCACTTGCTCTACAGGTGAGCACCAAACTACTCCATTGGTGTTCATTGGATTCAGATGTGAGAAAATAGGGTTGGCAAAGATAGTTGGCAGATGATATTAGGGTGAGAGAAGGTGGGATTTAGGGCCAGTACAGTGGATGAGAGAAATGGGTGGTGTGGGTGTGAGAAACTGTGGGTTTCTATAGAATGCATCACAGTTTGGATATGGTTAAACCGCCAACATCCAAACCAACTTTGACTTTTTCAAACCCCCAAACAGAAACGACCTATGATGGTCAAAAACCGACCAATGGATCTAGACACCACAACCTCTCCTTCCACTAATTCTTATAGGGAGAGGAAATATTAATTGAGCTAGAGCTCACTAGCTAATTTACTTTGAAGCTTGTCTCAATCTACTGTAAACTGGCCCCTTGCATATATGCTTCAAGTACTTCCAGTAAACACATCCTGCCTTTACAACATCAAAGATGCAAAAAATCTAGTTGCACAGTTAACTATATTAGTTGGGAACTAATGAATATGAAATATTGATTGTCAAGATCAATGTAATATGGACCTTCTGAACATCTAACCAGGATTTGGAACAAGCTTTGGAACCCAGGGAAACATCTTTCACTTTACGGATACTGTCCAATATTCATAGTAAAGGGAAAACTGTTTCAAGTTGTCAACTGAAAGTACCAATACTTAAAGAGCCCTTTCACAGTGTTAATGGTTAAGGTTGCAAACTGGAAATTGGGAGCTGAACAATTAAGGACATATCTAAAAATTAGGCTAAAAAGAGCTGATGGACAGTCACAACCATATGCTGTCATAAGCTTCACCCATGGGCAAAATAATTAGATCAAAAGGCTGGAAAACAGTGAAGAAATAAATAGGAGAGAGTGCTTTACATCACGTAAATACTATGAATCACTCGTTCAACTGACAGTTCACATTGGATCTCAGGTCATCTATTGCACTTCCTAATTAGGGTTCTTTCCGCCTTCCCTCATGGTAGTTGAATGCTATTGGACTTTCTCACTGTAAAACAAACCTTAAGAAACTTTCGAAGGCAACAACTTCTGTTCGGATGCCTTTTTGACAAAACAACATTTCTATTAGATGTAAGTGCACTCCACGAATTATTTCTAATTACTACTAGTGAATGGGCATAGAGCACTAGAATAAAATAGATTGAAGAGATGTAAAATCATGTAGGTAGGATTCACCACAGACAATAATCTCCAAGAAGTCCCGAGCAAAAAAAGATAGTACATATTGTAATTAAACAGGCTATTCAAAACATTTGCAACAGGTTATGGTGGTCCACAGTGTGGTCTTCTAAATATTAAAATTTGACTTATTGTTGTCCAGGCTATTAGCCCATGGTCCTTCCTAGAGATCAAATTTTTGCAATCTTTTATGAGTGACGAATAAAAAATCATTCCATTGAAAACTTCAGGAAATAAAGAATCATGTGAATCAATTTCTTGCATTACTGTCATATTAATCAACTTAAACAAATTTTAGACATATGAATTCATGACTTGAACAATTTGATGTAGCTGAAGGAAAAAATAAATAAATGAAGCAGCATTTTATGTATTTTGTTATTACCTTTAAACTTGTGAACCAGATCAACACTGTCAACAACCCTAATTCGTGAATCTGCAGAAGTGATGAGAACTTCTGATGAACTTCCTGGAGCAAACTGTTCATTTGAACTGATCAGAAACTGAAAAGATCACACAAACTTGCGGCTCAAAGTAAATATAAAAATAAGCTTTGCCAGGGGAAAACTGAACAGAGCAAAGAGCAAAAGGGAAAAGAAATCATTCATGTTCTTCATAGCAGAATGTATAATTTCGTAAGTATGTGATGGTAGGGCCACTGAATTACCTGGAAACCAGTGATTTTCTTGTGATTAGATTTTTTCTTCTTGTTCTGAAGATTGATTTGAATTTTCTGTTGCAACTTATTCTCTGAAAGTATGAGCAGATAAGAGTTATTAAGTCATGTGCAATACACTTGACTAAACCAGGCAAGCCTGCATGCACGCAACAACAACACAAACATACAAAGGAGAGGAAGCTGTATAAACTCATACCAGATGTATTATACAAACGGCAATTCCCCTTGTATGAACCAACTAGTGCACCCTTCAGGAATCAACAAAGTTCGTTGAGCTAATTGAATGATGATATTTTTCACAAATTGAACTTGTCTTTTACGTAAAAATTAAGCCACAACCAACCTGACCATCTGGTGTATAGCAAGCAGCAGTAACCATCTCATGCACATCATTCCAATCAACAACCTGACGATCAGGAATGCTCCATATCCGAACCTTAGCATCTAGGGATCCACTGATGAAGTATCTATCATCAACAGGATTAAACTGGATGCAAGTTACTGTGTCAAGGGAGATCCAAGAAATAGTGTAATTAGCGGTATACAAACTAGCTCACTGAAAAAAACGGGGGAAAATATATTTCTGGTTATGAAAAGCCCACTTTTATAATAAATCAGTAAGTGATACCTCCAACTAAACTAAATTTCATTTACTTGAGTGTGAAATACTATATTTTCTTATGAACCCAAAAGTAAATTTAGCTTGTTTAATCCATGAATGAGATATATTGGTCCTTTACTTTCTTAAGGAGCATCCATATCAATGGCCTATATTCAACAGGTACAAAAGAGAGGCCGAACAAAGAAAAAGAAAGACATCAGACCACATTGACTTACCATAATCGCTGTGTGAAAAAATTTTCAAACAAGCCTCGCTAGACAAATGCCACAGCCGCACAGTTTTGTCCATTGAAGATGAGAGCAAGTGCTGAAAAAAAAGGCACATTTGTAAGTCTATATTTGGCTCAAAATTCTATAAAATGTTCAATTAGTTGACTAAGAGGTGCATATTCAACTTCACAGTATCCAATACATATTTATTTCAGAAACGTCCACTAAGTCTTCTGAAAAAAGGCCAAATGCAAACTGCTGAACGTTGCATGAACAATAGCATCAATTACCTCCCCCCAATAAACATTTTTTCTTTTTGGCTAAGTCCCCATAATAAACATTTAGTCACACTAAGTGGTTACAAGTAACCAGGCAGTACACATTAGCTGCCTGGCCATACTCATGTCAACAGGACATTACCCGAGTTAGGGCAAAGGCTAGCAGACACTTCAAAATGATGATCATCGGAAAACAGAAAAATATAATGCTTGGAAGTCTACTTGCAACGACAGCCATTCCCAAGTCCATAATATCTGGCTAGTTAACCATCAAATCCAGTATTCAATGTAAACTATAATAAAAACAGAGTGCTAAGTGAAACTTTTTTTAGTACTTTTAAGAAAATACCCATAAACTACTCATAAAAAAAGAAAGACCCATTAAACCCAACAATTATATCCTATTTAATCCATTTACCCCCTCACTACCAATAAAATACGAATCCTCAAAGCTATCTTACGAGAGAAATAACTCCTGCAGTAACTTGTGCTTACAAAGTGAGAATATTGGACATTTAATCCAGAAGGCAGCTATGTTGATGATGTTCTCGTGTTATAACTTTCATAAATCATAAACAGTTAATTAGTTCATAAGTTACTCAATAGCACACATTAAGTGATCGTAAAACCTTTACCTGTTAACTAAAAGTATAGTTGCATTAGAAAAGCCCAACTTTCCAAGAGTTAAAATCAACCACATGACTTCCATGATGGATCACAATGACTATTTCTGTAATTTTCTCCCCAGGATAGTAGTCTAAATTCAGCGCTGTAATTTTGTTATGCGAGACTTGGACGTGCTTATGTAAATAAAAGACTGAACACATCAAACAATGACATAGAGGAGCTTCACTGTTTGGTAAAAAGAAAAAGAAAATAAACCATACCAATAGAAACATAAAAAGTAGCAACTAACCTGTGACTTGGACCATGAAAGGTCAAGCACATCATCAAGATGTCCTCGGAATGAACAAATCGGTTTTTCTGAAAGCGAAAACACGGTCTCTGGCACCACAACATGATCCAAGCTCATTGATTTCCGGCTCATTGATGACCTCCCCCTTCTCTTTTTTTCTGGATGATTGTCCATACTTGGCGATAACAAAGTTGGTTCCGGCGACCCATTGGCAACAAAGAACAAACTCATATTCCCATCATCCGGTTTATCCATCAACAGATCCCCCTTCCTATCCGACTCCACAACCTGCCAAACATGAATAACGCAATCTTCACCGGCACTAGCGAGATACTTCCCATCCAAACTAAACTTAATGCTCCATATAGACCCATTATGTGCCTGTATCTCCTGGCTCTTGTAGAGTGCCGTGAGCTCTTTACATGACTTCCCACACTGCCTAACCTTCACTCTCTCCGGCCCATGAAACGAAACATCCTGGCTATCATCTGTGGCAGAGCTCGACCTCCGCCCACCCTTCTCGGATGAAGTGTCCCTCTCATCACTGCTCCGCCTCTCTTTCTGACCCGTCACCGAGCTCGCCACACTCCTTATGCTCTTAAACCAACTCCCTTTCTTCTTCATCTTTGCGCCGCTCCCATCAACCCCATTTGCATTCGAATCCGAGCTATCCTTATTTCCTTCCTCAACATTCTGCCGCCGCATCAATTCTTGAACAATTGGCGAATGCCCAACACTCATCTCAAACTCCTCCATAGTCAACTGCCGCCCAGTCCCTACTTCCTTGAGCTTGTTCCACGTCCCATCTTCCCTAATCTCGTTCACCACAAACTCCTTCCCATTATCAAGGTTCTTAATCAAACATACCTTTTCACTTTCCCTCCCAACCCCATTACAATCCAAACCCTCCACCTCAACTTCCCCACCACTACCACCTGCATTGCTATCAAAATTAACATCCAAACCCACCGTGAAATTGCCACGGATCTCATCCACCTTTTTGGAACTACTCTTCCCAATGGGCGGCTTATTCGGCGAAGCAGCGGCTCTCGATTCTCCATCACTATTACCGCTCCGCGCCTTAACAAGAACAGCGTGGTTGCATTTATAACTATCATCATTATTATTTACAAGAGAAACCGAAGGAGAAGAAGAAGGAGTCGAAAGAACTGGAGGAGCAGAAACTGAGGTTGATGTGGGCCTAACATCAGATTGACGATCACTCCCGTCTGATTTTGATCGAACCATGGTGGACGCACCGGAATGATTAGTCAACCGATCGGAAGACACCGATCGGCCAATGTCTCCACCGAATCCGAAATCTCGGGCGTGTTTATCGCGGGACAGGGACGGGTCGTTGCTGAGGCCCATTTGGCGGAGAAGACGGGAGCGGCGTTCGGAGACGGAGGAGGGCTGGGAGATCCAGACATCGTACTTGTTGGACGTGCCCATTGGGAATTTCGGTACCGACCCATGATTGGGCGAGGCCGAAAAAGAAACGGTGTCGTTCTCGTCGTTATCGGAGTTGGAGTTAGAGCAAGAGCAGGAGGAGGAGACGATGCGGTCGAGAGATTCGTAGTAGCACTCGTTGTCGTCGACGCTGTCGTTATCGTTGTCCTTGTTGTTGTTTTCTTCGTCGTCGTCGTCGATTTTGCTCATCGTTTAATACTAATACACCTCGCGGGCATTTCCCATTTCAATGGAGAAATGCCCGGGGGATCAATTGGATCCGAATGCCCGACTCTGTCTCTATCTCCGTGAGCCTGAGGCCCCCTTTCTGTCAGCGCGTAAAACGGCGGGGTGTGTGTTCGATCCGGGTGAGTTTTGAGGAATTCGGAGAGGATCGGACAAGAGGAGATACGGGTTTTGGGGTTGGAAGTTGGAACTCAGATCCAATGAGAGATAGAGGGGGTTAGAGGAGCGAAGTCCAATGCTGTGGGGAGTTGGGGTTTGGGCAATGTTTTTGTGTGTGTACAGACAGAGAGACAGAGAGAGAGGGTCTATTTTCTCTTTTTCTAATGGGAAAACGTGGGAAAGTGGGAAGGAAATGGAAAATGCAGATCAAAATGGATCAGAATTTTGAAAGTTGGAAATTAAATTTAAAAAAAAAAAAAAAAAAAAATTGATTGGATTGATGGTTATGATGGTGTTGGTGTTGGGTGAGTTTATTGGGAGCCATAACTCTCTTTTGAATTTAATGTTGGGATCGTGCTTTAGACATAATAGGTTGATTGATATAGATAGGATTATAACTTTTCCCTTTTACTCTTTCTGCTAAAACATGCTCTTTCTTTTGCTGTCAAATGTGGTTTGCTTCATATAAATCTTTCTTTTTTGTTCCCTCTTTTTAAAGTTAAGCCCGTAGATTCAGATAGCCATTCCTTTCTAAACATTTGTCAATGCTAATATGAGATTTTGTATGCTACTTTTGTCTTCATCCTTGTAATTTATTTGTGATTTGAAGGAGTTCTGACTTTTCTCTCTGGTAATTACTAATTAGAGTTTTATTATTAATACTTTACCCTCCATAGTGCAAAACACACCGAGACATTGATTATTTTATTCTACTATTACGCTAAAATAATTAGACATGACAATCATGTTAGGTGACCCCCTAACAAATGCCAAGATTTGGCCACCAAAACGACACTCTTTTGTGAATAAAACTCTTAAGATGGTCCCAATCGTTGAGAATAGAGTCTTACAATACTATTTAAAGAGATAAATGATATTTGCTGTTATAGAATACGCAAATGTCGCGCATTCCGTTAAAAAAAAAAAAAAAAGTGGGTAAATTGAAGACTCGTATAAAAAAAATTAATTTTTTTAAAATAGTATGCAGTGATTATACAACTCATGACTGTATATATCATTACTTTTTAAAGAATAAAGGTACAAACCCATAATAAATTTGTGATTTCCTTATCACCATCTTCTCTAGTGGAGGAGGAAGAAAGATGCCATATGATCCAATCATTTCCTTTAGATTAAAATTAGTTTGTCTCTAAAACTACATATAAATTACATCTCAATCAGGATGTAAGAGCATTGCCCTTAAAAGGTGGGTCTTACATACCCGTACCGAATATTATATTGGATAAAACGAATAGAAAGGCACAAATTTATGGATGGTTTAACAATTTCCATGGACCTAGAGTTTATTATTTAATCAAACAGTAATTAAGTATATTATATTCAAATAAAAGGAAGATATATTGTTATATATATATATATTCTTTATTTATTTTTAATTTTATCATTTTTAGTTATACTGATAGATTTTAATTAGCTTTATAAGTTATCCATTTAAAATATATAATAAAAAGAATTAACATTAACTGTAGTATTGGGCCTGAGAGGGTTTGGAGTCCAGCCTAAAGCCTTACAACCACTTGCTGCTCTCTCCATTCCTCCCACGCTGTCCAACCCATTACTGCTTAATGACCCATTTATTAATGTCTGCCACTCTCTCTCTCTCTCTCTCTCTAGGTGGGCGTAGTACTTCCACCACTGCCCTAGGTTCGGTGTGGTATATCATACGCAATAATGCTAGAGCTCTAGCATTTGTTTTTATGTGATTTTTTTAAGTTATTTTATATATATATATATATATATATATTTTAATAATTTTAAATATTTTTTAAAAATAAAAAAATTTATAATATTATTAAAAAATACTTTCTTAATGAAACTGTTTAATGATTAAAGAAGTATTTTTTAATGATTTGTTTTTTACTTTTTAATTAAGAAAGTGTTTTTAATGATGTTCTAAATTTATTTTATTTTTTAAAAAATATTAAAAAGTATTAAAAAAATCTATGTAAAAAAAAACTTGAAAAAAACCACATCAAAATAGATGCTATAGCTCCAGCGGGAACCCCAAGCGGGAGGTGTAGCATCATCCATCATATGAATCATGGGTCAAGATCCCAAGATAAATGAACGGCCACAATTTCAGTGAATAATTATATAGAAATAGTTTCATTTTTATCTTATCATTATAGTTTTTTTAAATTTTCACACAAAATATAATAAACAATTTAACTTTTTCAAATTAAAAAAAAATAATATTAATAAATAATATTATAATAATATTTTATTCATTTTTCATCTAAATCATCTCATATCATCTTACTATTCAAATGTGGCCGCCTAAGAGAAATTTCAAAACTTTTTGTTCTTATCCTTAAAACAGTCTCAAATAAATTATTGCAATTTGATCTTCATCAAAATTCTACTCACAACTTGCAGGCATGCAGCTCTCCATAAGGTAAAAAAAATGCACTTAAAAAATAAGTGTCAAGCCACTAAATTGGATGCCAATCTTATAAAAATAGTCAAAACTCTAAAAAACCCTCCTGAAAGTCAATGCATTACCACTAATCTCATACAATGACCTACCCAATATATTATTTGAAAAATACATTAATATGTATGTAATTTTGTGGCAAGTAGATGTAATTTAATTAGAGGAGAAGAGGAGATAAAAGCAACCAGAATTTCGCTGCAATATGTTTGGACACATCTCATGAGTTCTTAGGAGTTGACTCCAAATATATAGGAATCTAATCTATACCTAAAAGACTAGGCTTGGGCTACCAATGCCAGGCTAGTGTAGATTGAATGAAATTAATAACGTTTTCCCTAATGCAAAGTTCAAACGTGACATATAATTAAAATATAATCTCTTTATGCCTCGGTGCCGGGAAAGCTTTATATCTTAAGCATGCCAAGGTTAGCTTCTTGTGTACTTTTATTTTTAAGCCAAATGAACTTGCTTCTACATATTATATATATATATATATATGAGTAATTCTATATACAATCGTAAAGTGCGTAAACACCGCGTAACCGCTTTGAAAAAGAGTGAGATCTACTATTAAAAAATTAATTTTTTTTAATGTAAGTCTCATGTTTTATTTATTTTTTTCAAAATGATTACGCGGCTGTTGCACAATTCATGGTTGTAAATATATTTTCTATATATATATATTAATAATCATAATAATCTACAGCTAGCTAGACTTTTGACCTGTTTCAAAGATGCATTACAACTCATTCTTGCACAAGAAGTCTGAGGAGCTCAAGTTCTCATAAAGAAGAGGGAAGAAGCTTAATTAGAAAGAAGAGGGACGGCAGAGGCGGTGGATAGCCAGCAAGACCGCCAATTAAACTATATATGTGCTCATAAAATAGAAAACAAAAAGAAAATATTATCTATTTTCTCGATTTAAATTTCTAAAAAATAAAAAACAAAGTACGAGAAATTGTTCTGTACAAAAAAAGGTGGAAAGAAGTGATGCAAACGGCAGGTACAAGGGGAAAAGTGCATCGCCGTCCAACCCCCAATTGGAAGACAAAAGCAACCTCAGAATATAATTCAGACAATTTTGGTGGGTTGGTCTCCATGATTGGGTGACACTACGACTACTCCGTAGTCCATACATTTATATATATAGACTGCAATTTGAGGAAGATACACAAGTCAACCAAGTCATGTCGTTGACTCTTAAATATATATATATCATGATCTAACAGTATTTTCTCTCTTTAACGAACCCCTGAGCACACTCAGACAAGAGTACTTACAACGTCGTGGCAACCTAAAGCTGCTAAAAAAAGAAGAAGAAGGAAAGGCCCCATTAATGGCCATCATGTCTGATCATGCAGTACCCTCGCTAGCTTCGCTTCTCCAACTCTCCTTCGTTTCTAGCTTTTTCAACGAAACCATGATTATAATCTTTCGATCGGTTTTATCTTCAAAGCTCTTTGCATTGCAAACACACACATATATATAGCACATGATACATTGACACGTAGAGATCGATCAAACATATGAACTGAAAGAATAAGAACAAAATAGAGAAGAGGTTGAAAAAGTACTGTATATTCAATTTCATATTTACATATCCTTATATATACATCTTGTAGTGTAACGGGTAACTAAAGGCAAGATTACAATGACATAAATACAAGATTACAGTATTAATACAATAAAGAAAAAATCAAGAATTCAGTAGTTCCAGCTTGGTGTTGATCAGCGGCAGATCTGTTCTTCTTGATCTTGTCTTGGCTAATTGCAGTATATTGGTTAACATGGACGTCCCAATTAAGATAGCTTTTTGACCTTAGCGTACGTATTCATTTCGCATGAATTTTATTTATTTAGTTTCTTTTCTTATTACTCCATATTATTTGTACGTACCTATATATAATATATAGTACTACGTACTGTTGATCTCCTAGCCTACGTACCCATGCATTATCCTGCACAAGCTTTTCAATATTGTTTAATTCCATAATTGCCATATGCACCATTATTAATAATTAAATTAGAGCTAAATCATTATAAACTACTCCACATAAGAGTACCACACTACGTGACTTGATTCCCAACAGCCTGTTTGGGGCTTGAAAAGGATTCCGGCCGGACCTAGTGGACATATATATATATATATAGAAGATCATGGGCAAAAGGAGAAATGCGAAGATATATAGTAACATGAACTGAAATCGAATGCCCATGGGATTATTTAAACGAAGGCAACTTAACTAAGGCCGGGGCTGGCAGATCGAGGAAGAGACCAAGCAGGCTAGCACCGCAAATATCCATACATACAAGATGCATGCATGAATTTTAGAATAATAAAGAAAGGCCAATGAATATATCATCACCACTGTAAGCTGAGAGCATATGGCAGGTACATAATCGAGCTAGGTAAGGGGACATGACAATGTAACATTTTCTAGCTTTTATAAGGCTTGCATGTGCACTATTGTACTATTTCCAACTCAATAAAAAATATATATAAAAGAAAAAAAAAAAAACAAAACAAAAAACAGGAACATAATGCAGAGGTTGGCCTTCTGAGTATCAATAATGTTCTAGTTCGACACGAACAAAGTATCAATCATGTTTCAGGATTATTCGCTCAAGCGTGGAAGCATGATTGTATTGCAGGCCGATTATTGGCTGATTCAAAATACAAGGAATAATTAATTACAAAACAGCAGGATATGTATAGGGATTTCAAGCAACTAAGCTGGCATTCAAGATCTAGAAACGACAAAGATTTTAACTAAAACAGTAACAATACAGTTTGGATGAAAAAAGAGAGTAGCGTAGCCCCAGGAGTGAGAATTGGGGAACATTCAAATTGCAAGTTACATTCAATTTTAGCTAAAAATAGAAAGTTAGATGACGAGTGATACAATTACAAAAAAATATCCTAAAAATAAACTCATAAATTGATATGATTAGATTTATTTTATAATAAAAATATTTAACAGTTTAACGTATCATATCAAGTAATCATGTTATTTATAGATTTTTTTTTATGATATATTTTTTTATGATTAAAATATTTCTCAAATTAAATATATAATAAATGATTTTTCATTGAGGGAATTACTTTTGGGCTGTGATCAAGTAATTAATGAGCATATTTTAAAAGGAAAATGATTGGGTGATTCTTTTTTTTTTAAAATGAACACTTAATTTCATTAATAAGTTATAACAGAAGACTTACATCAAATCACTTAAAACAGTGGATTGAATACATTGAGGAATTTCTTCCAAAACATACTTGTCTTCATCAAGATCAAGACTAACTTTTGCCAATCTATGAGCTGTTATATTAGCATTCCTATTTGTATGAACAACAGACCATGAAGTAAGAGTTGGTAAGACACTTTGAGCATCTTCAATCAGTAAACCACCTAAATTTAGGTATGTGGCAACCATGTTTGCCATGGTGACTACTTGCAATGCATCTCCTTCTAGTATAACCTTTGACAGCCCCATTTCAAGATTGGGTGATTCTTAAATGTGGCAATCATGTGCATCCCAAATGTGCATCTTCATGTATTTTAATTTTTTTTTTAAATGGTTGAGGAAGTGATTATTAGTGAATTTGTAATATTTTTTTTTAATAATTAAGAATGTTTAAAAAAATTTGAAAGAAAAAAACAAAGTACATTAAAGGCATATTTGGGATACATGACATATTGGAGTCATCCTAGCTACATTTTAAAATGTTGTAGAGAGAAGATGACTTGAGGCCTAGGAGGATCTCTTGCTTTATGGTTCTGAGAGCCTTCGTAGTGGTCTCGGTAAAGCCATTGCTTAACACTTGGCTATATTTTAGCCATTTCCCTTAAAAAATATTCTACAACGAATAAGTTAAATGAACAATAAAAATGGTTAGAGTTTTTTTTCAAATCTGTTGAGCCAAATATGCTGGACATTCAATTTTTTTTTTTACTTATTTTATTTTTTTCTTGTCTTTCTAAGCTCTCCTTGTAGAAAAGAACTAGAGCTATCTAGGTACTATACGTTCTGTTTTTTTTTTTTTTTTTTTGAATGTATATGTTCTGTTGTTATTAGAGGGAAACAAATCAATAGAAAAATTATCATATTACATTTAGTTGGTGTATGTCTGCCAAGTACTATATGTTATGTTGTCAACTCTTATTGTGTGTAGTATATATGCATTTCATTCCATTTAACCCAATTCAAATGTTTCTAGGGTTGGTCCTGTTTTTGTTATTGTATTATGAACAATATTGATCAATGTTTTATTTTGGTTGGTCAATTAGGTTTTTGATTTATGGGTTTTGGTTTTATGCTTATTTGTATCACCCAAGTATTTGGTTATAATCACAATTTTCTACCGTTACAAGTGATAGTTATTAATAAAATTGGAATATCGTTTTTAAAAAAAAAAAAAAACCGAATTCAAATTAAAGCCGTGCTCGTTTCTAAATATATTTGTTAAAACTTATCATATTTTTTATGTGCATCCGTGTTTTTTAAATGATTAACTTAAATAAACTTTTTAACTATCATACGAACAGTAAAGATCTGCGGGATCGGGAAGATGCTGCTACATAAATGTCCAATATACAGTTATGGGGACAATCGAGCTTAAACGATACGTACGACTTGAGCAAGTCCTTTGGTTACGGGTCATAAAGCAACGAGCTTAGCTTGAGTAAGTATTTATTATTATTTTGTGCGAAAACTTAGAAATATTATATTAATGAAACATTTTCAGAATCCAAGCCTTTAGCTCTTTTCTAGTTCATATGTTCACTATTTTTTTTTTCCAAACTTTTAGGTTTAGTTTGTTTTCAGGACTAAAATTCAAAATTTTAAAAATTTTAAAAATCTTCTATCTTATTATTACCATTTTTTTTTTATATTCTCATATAAAATAAAATAAAAAATTTAATTTTTTAAAATTTTAAAATAAAAATAATATTAAAAAATATATTATAATTATATTTTATTTAACTTTTTAATTTTAATTTCGAACAATCTCATTTCTAAAATCATACGAGGCATTAACATTTCGTAGTTTTTGGTAGTGTGAAGTTTGTCTTCGGTTGCATCTAGCAGCGGCAATGTCAGGGTGGTGTGGTCCAGGCTGCAGGCTGGAGTCCGGTGCATTTTGGGCTCTGCAGAGGCAACAGGCTGAGAAACATGATCTCTTACACACTACGTTTAATTAATTGCAGGATGAGTTGGCGAACCAAGCGCGAGCATGAACTCTGGCAGATATATATTAACGAAAAGAGACTTTGCTCACAAAAAAATTATATAGAAATAAATCTATAAATTGAAGTGACTTGATGTAGTACGTCAGATTATAAAATTATTTTTATTGTAAAATACATCTAACGAATCACGTAAAATCACGTCAATTTATAAATTTACTTTTATATAATCTCTTTGTATTTGAATACTCCAAGCAGTTTTTACACTCCTGATGCATAAAAAATTGCCCCGTTTGCTTTCAGGATGGGATCAGTATTCACTAATAAGAAATGGCAACGTAATAAAAATGTGGGGGATGGCGGTTGGCATCATCAAAACTCCCTCCATTTGCATTCAAATGCCATAATTATGCAGTTATCATGGCCCCATGGCATTTGCAATCAAAATGATTCAAAATTACGCCGCGGACATTGGGCATGAAAACGAAACGAAACCAGTGCTTAGGCAGATATGGGAAAGGTAAGCATCGTTTTGCCACTGAACTTCTTGATTGCATTAACATCCTACACTATATTGCCTTTCTGCCTTTCTTGCCAGTAGTTACTATTGTAGTGCGTTGTGATTTTCAGTGCAATTTGATATTTCTATACGCCCTCCAACAGGGGCTGAAGAGGGACTTTCACAATTTTTTGCAGCATCAATGTGGAATCCAGATCCCCTGCCATTGCTCGAGCAACGGCAAGATGAATATATGAGAGAAAACAGACGGTTGGAGCCCCCCTACCCAAACAAGAAGTCTGGGGAGGTCTTGGGCAGATGGGTAGGGTCGGGGTCCACATCTCTATTTCTCTCTCATAGATGCACCCTCTGGAACCCAATTAATGGATGTCATCCTAAATTGGTTCTCAGTCTTCCCAATCAACTGAGATTGTATTCAACCAAGCCCCTGCAACATCCCCCCAGTTTCACTTCAGGATGTTCCTGGGTTGAAAACCCAGTGTGACCGCCACAGCTTCTTTGCACACCCTGCTTGATTTTATTTTGTAGCCTGTCAGAACGACGATCCTTGGCAAGAGAGGATGAAATAGTAGTTATGTTCTCTCCTGCTAATTTAGTTTGATCACTGTTACCATTACCCTGTGTGCACCTAAATTACATGTATTACTCACTAACTGGTGAAGGCCATGTTTCAAGTATATACCTCAATATATGGTAATGGAATCACAGAAATAAATCGCCAGATACTGATGGAGCTGTAACGTTCCATGGAAAAATGGAAAATGGGTTGTACAAAAATGGTGGGTGAAGTCTAGTCACAAAGGGAAAGAGAAAACATGCATTTGATAGTCCGGTAAAAATTTGGTTTTTATTTGAACACATGAAATGATTTCTGTCAGATAATCATCTGACAATTTAAATAATACACAAACTATCACCTACTATAGTGAACCCTTAATACATGCAATGAAACTGGAAAAAACAGCAATGGAGTAAGAAAATCAATGCAGAGAGTCCAGACAGTCACATCTACATGCAAAGTAGGTGGCCACAAATTGATCATCTTAATGCAGCTCATTTGTAGGTTCCCATACCCACACCAGGGTCTCTACCATATGGCTGGAAGCTTTCTCTGGCCTTGGAATAGCAAACATAGTAAAACTCAGAAACTATGGTAGTGAAGAAAATGAAAGCAGCTCCTGCTCCAAAAACTCCCTTTCTCAAGATTGAGCAAGATGGAGGATCTGCATCGGCTATTGCATACTTGGTGTGGTATGCATTCCTCACTGAACCAGACAGCAAGCAGATTTCCGCGATCAAGAAAAACAGCCTGAGAGAGATCATAGGACAAAACAATCATCTCAATCTCATATAGTACAAGAAGCAAAGCCTAGGCGCTTGATAAATTCTTACATGAGTGGTTTTCAATTAAAGTTAAGCTGGCAATAATGATTGTCATATGAACTAATGTCCGAGTCTCTAAATTTCAAGTCTGTCGAAGACTGAAACTTATCGTCATATTGGTAAGGGCACATACCAGCAGATAATGAAAAGAACAATTGCCAAGGCTCTTGAACCTCCAGGACTCAACGGCTTTCCACAGCAGAAGCATCGGCTTGCAACCATTATAATGACTTGACTAGCCATGAGAAACAAAAATGCACCAACACCCAAGCCTGTTGCAATGTCAGAGTCATAGACACAGTACCTATAATTTGCTTCATTATCCACGGCAACTTTGGCCTGTCAAAAGAAGTTATTGTTCATTATATCGTAAGGAAGCAGCAATCAGCCACTGAAATTAATTATGTCAGGTCCAAACCAATTCTCAAGTTCATATGAGAAAACTTAGTCATATAATTCCTAATTTAGCGGACTTACTTTCAGGCTTCAGATCTGTTTATTCATTTATGTTCCATTTCAATTAATCACTTAGAAGTTAATGATTTACACCAAAGTGGAAAAACCAACAAATGTTGACTTCTCAAGACAGATAATGTCTTTTAGTTTTATAATCTATTTGACATGTTGAAAGCATGAACTGGGGCTGAAAATCCTGCATACAGCCTTAATTAGTCTTTTCACCAATCTGGCCTCGGCTTTAATTTTCTGGGCCACCAAACAGAAGTTAAACCGCCATAGTTCCCAACCCCACCCAAAGAAAAGGGGGAAAAAGAGAAGGGGCAAGGAACTTTTCATGATTTAGTTTTGAGTAACAGATTTCAATGGAACCTGTTAGTCAACTTATGCCTGCAAACATATGTGCATGCCTGCAAAAATATGTACGAAACTTAAGGGAATTTGTTTTGCTGGTACAATATCCTAAACATGTTTCTTTAAAAGTCATTTCCATTAACAAGTCTGGCATTTTCATCAGAAAAAAAATCTCATCGGGAGATAGAGCCAGTAGTGAGGCTTCAGCAACATTTGACGCAAAAAAATTCGATTGCCGTAACTATTATTCCTCGTTAGGAATACAAAAGAACTGAATGCCGCAAATTGTAGAAGGAAGAAAATGAAAACTAGTGCCTTTTCTTCTTCGGCGTATAAAAGCCAAAGGCTCTTTAGTTTTTCTACGTTTCTCAGCAATCAAAATAACCCGCAAGAAAATAGTCACTTGCTGAATTTGCTACAAAAAGATTGAAATGGGTTGGGAACAAAAGTAACGGAGAAAAGAGTTCAGTTGTAGAAACGGAGATAAAAGGAATGAATACTCACAGTGCTTCTCCTTTGCTCAGCACCGACAGCCAAACTGAAAGCGATGACATCAAGGATTGAGACTGCAATCAATAGAAGCTTGGAAGCCATGGATAAGAAGCTTCACAATCCAACGAGATCTACCTTCTTCTCTGTCTCCGTCTCTGTGTCCTGCTTCTCTTTCTAATTTCTACTCTTTTTCTTTATAACATACGAAAATCCCGAGCGAGTGTGGAAGAAACAATGACCGGTTCTGAAACGATCTACCTAAGAGAAAACAGCATCACACCATTTTGAAAAGTTGTATCTCAACTCACTCGCACGAGGGCATTTTCGGTATTTTGAACATGAAACAAGTTTATATAAAATTATGGAATGGAAGAATTAGATCCACGCAAGAAAGTAAAAGCAAATTGATGATTTGTTAAGGCGATTGATTGAGTGTCGGTGGGGGCAAATCTTACGCGGAGAGCAATGAAGAAGAGAGTAAAAAGCAATTTGATGATTTGTTGCGACGACTATGTGTAGGTAGAGAGTATTAAAGACGAGAAGGTGAATCGAACCGATGCTTCTCACGTCACGTAAAGCTGCCTGGTGGGCTTTATTTATTCGTTTACTTTTTCGACAGAATAATAATAAAAAAAATGATAATAATGCAATACTTTTTACAATATATTTTATAATTATATTTTAAAATAAAAGATATTATTATAAAATCTCACGTTATTTTATAAAAATATTCTCATGTAATGTGAAAAATATTGTGTATATCATTACTTGTCACGGCTGGGGGTCGTGTAATGTGAAAACCGCGGGGAACCGTGGAAAATGAAACGGGGTCGTTTCTTAGTTTTCTTCCCTCCGTTTTCGACCGCCGAACTCGTCTCCCTCCATTCGCTTTAAATAAAACCAAGAGTAAAAACGGAAAGTCGGAAGCTTCAATTCCATTTTCCTGAGGATTTTGCCCAGGAACCACACGAAACACGGATGGATTTTCAAGAAATCTCGGAATACATTGAAAAAGAAACAAGATTCAAACCCAAACTAAATGCATTCAAGTCTTTTGAAAGATAAAAAGAGTAACAAAAGTTATTGCAGTACGAACCTATAGACGACAATGATCTGGAGGCTGCGTCTAAAAATGGGTCCGGTGGGAAAAAAAGATAGGGAAGACAGAGACCAAGATCTCGAGGTTGGTAAAGAAGAAGAAATAGCAGCTGTGGTGTGGAACTCTGGATGTGGACTTCTGGGCTTGAAAGTAGCAGATGTGCTTGTAAGAATGAAAGAAAAAGCTTTTCACAATGAGAGAGAGAGAGGGAGAGAGAGAGGGGCAGGATATGCAGTAAGCAAACGGCACCAGAGGTCCAAAGCCATCAGACTGAGTAGAGACTGAAAGAAGGAAAGAAGTAAAAGAAGAAGCAGCAGCTGTGCTTGAAAGTAGACTGAAAGTCAAGTTTTCTTTATCTTGGAACTGAAGGAGCAGACGAAAAGAGGGCAAGATGCATGAACCAACTTTATTCAGCTTTTTTTTTTTTTCTTTTTTTTTTTCACGTGGGGCCGATTCCCCGGGGTTCCCCACCCCGGTTGTCTGTGACTCTGTAGCAAAACTGGTCTCTGGGAGGGACGCCTGAGATGTACGAAAGAGTTGGCCTTTAGCTTCAATGCCAGCTTGTCTTTCTCTGTCTTCTGGCTTGGGCTTTGTTTTCCAGTCTCCTCTCTAGTCTCTACAAGAAATTCGTAATTAACATCTTTCATAATATATATCATTAGTGATTGTTTCATATCACATTTTATTTTATTTTTTATCTTAAGTTCTTAACAATAAAAATTAAACAGATAATTTTATTTGATGAAAATTAATGGTTGAGGATATGATATTATAAAGACGATACCATATATATATGACAAGGTGAACAAAAGAATGTTTCAAACTGTATCCTTTATTTTGGCATTGAATATATGGAACATGTAATGACAATTATTTCATCATAAAAGTGCAGTACTGTCTTTCTTATCATCTATGTTTGTCATATCAAGTTTTGAATCCATCCTAACCCAATTATGTCTAGATTGACAAAATCTGTTGGATAAGTACATATCCAAAATAGAAATAAGAGAGATTCTCCCACCAAATAATTATTAATGGAGTATTACAGAATGCCAACCATGAATCATTACAGGGCTTTTTGCATTACATATCAACAGAGCACAGAACCCAAACAAAAAGACTCCAAACGTGTATATATATATAGAGAGAGAGATCTATCTATCCAAGCAAATTCATAAGGTTTACCAAATTATGAGATCACTTGTTTACACTCTCCAAATTCAGATACATAACATTGCAAATAGTCGCATGGCAGCCAAACCGAAAGCCTTATTATGATGTGAGCTCTTAATATCTCCACTCTACAGCTGTAATGCACATATCAGCTGTCAATCTATTCGATTGCAAGTTAGCCGTTGCTCCTGAATAACCAATAATCTAAAGCAGAGGCATCATGGAATGGTATGAACACATAAGCTGCTAGCACAAAGTTCAACCAATTACCACAGGATCAATTCACAAGTGAGTTTCAGCTTTTTTCCTTCCAAACAAAAGAAGCCTTCTAAACCCTTTGGCAGGTTTAGTTGAGTTCTCATCACTCTCCCATTTCTTCCTGGAATGGACTGTCCTTGAGACTGCTCCATTACTTGGCGGTGGAGTTAAAATTTCTATCTCAGAAATTTCTGGCGAGAATAAAATATTTTCAATTTTTGGTCCATTTGCTTCAATATTCTCAGCAGAAGCAATCAAACCTTTGTTAGGTGAAACTGGCATACGATGTATAGCAATTTCAGGAATACGGTCGCAAGAGCCTTCAGAAAGTGTTTTTTCTTCGGCATGAACAGAAGATGCATTAGATAACCCATCAACGTTACCTTCTAGCGGAACCAAATGCGGAATATGATCTGTAGGCACAGATGAGGCCACATTTACTGAGTTCCCACTATAGTTTCCATCATCCAAGGTATCCCTATGCGAAATCTTATCATCCCCATTCTTTTCAGTTGAAGATGTACTGTGCAGCTCCTTGATATCTTTCAGATCAAGGGCACCAGTAGCTTGTGTTATTTGTGCAGCTAATGACTTCACTGGCAAACCTGCAGTTGAATTCAAGCAATCCTTTACTTGGATATCAGAGTCCAAAGAAAGTGCCTGATTTGAATTCTTAGGGACCATTATCTCATCTGAAGGCAATCCTTTGTTTGGACTCGGTTTCTTATTCTCAGCACCAGCAGTCTTCTTTGGCAAGGTGTTTGCACCTGCACCAGTTGCCTTCAAGGTTGATTTTTTGGGCTTCACAGATTTTGATTGAGTTGGGGAGACCTTATGTATCCGTGCAGTTGCAAGGCGGTCTATGGTGGAACTCCTAAGAACTGGCTTTTGTAGTTTCTTGGTCTCTTGGATTGGGGTCTGAGTTTTAGGCTTCTCGATCTTTATGGAAGTTGTGATGGTTCTATTTAATGCAGCTGTCCTTTTAGTTGTTGCTGTATTAAGTCCGCTAGAAGCACTTCTTTCAGCAATTCTCTGCTGCCGTTTAAGCAGTAACTCCTCCATTCTCTTTCTTTTCTCTTCTTCCTGTCAGATTAGGAACAGAAAAGAGTGAATAAAATCAGTATAAATAAACAGAGAAATAAGTTAAATAATAATGGAAGTTAAGGGACTTCAAAATCCCCATAAAATGTAACATTCTCAAGCATTTAATGAACACATTCGTGTTGTTGTGGGAACATCTAATCCAGTCATCACCAGAATGACTTGAAGAGAGGAAGGAAAAACATGAAAATTATTTCATACATTTTATAAAGAAATCTCCAAGCTTAAACAAATTTTTGACAATGAAATTATATTATTCAAGATGATAAGAAAAATGCAATGCTGTGCCTAATTCCATGTCAAACGTTATAAACAACCTAAATTGGACATTTAAATCACAACTTTTTTCATTATTTCTCTCATTCAATCAGGGATCCAATTGGACCCTAAATGTTTGTTAAATACCTTCTCAAATTTGCTCTTCGTAGTTGATGTTTGGCTTCCAAAAGATGGTTTGTTACTCCTCAATATGGTGCCAAGTTTGCTTTTCCCAACGGATCCATTTAAAAGTGTTGACCTTGCTTCTTTATTTGAAACTTTGCCCACAGGTGTCTCACCATGTTTACCTTTTGTATCCTTACTATTAGAAGGCAGCTTACCATCAACTTCACTGTCAAATTGCCTTTTATTGGCTGCAAAGGATAAAATGTTATTTTCATAATCCATTTCCGGAGTCCAAGATGCCATACTGTGCTCTACTCTTGCATCACGATCAAGCACCATGTAAAGGTCATCTGGCTCATGAGTAGCAATGGCTTCAGGCTTATTGTTTGAGATCTCAGGTGTCCCATTTTCATATCGAGTAGCTCTGACAATCTCTGGAACTATGCTTATGTCAGTCCTTAATTGTGAATCAGATTCATTATCTACTGATCGAGCTTGAACCATGAAAGAGTCATCGGCTAAAACATCTTTTTTGTTTTTTTCAGCACAAGAACCATCAACAGCTACCAGTGAATTGTAAATGCTGTCAAACATGTTGAAATCTTTGCTTTCATCCTGATTTGACGATTTATCTGGTCGGCTGCTTATGAACCAGTCTCCTTCATTTTGACGTTTGGTTATGGAAAATCCAGTAGCAAAATCAGATAGAATGGCATGGGAATGATCCCCTGATTCTTCAATTCTCTGTGAAAACAACAATTTTTCAGCTGTGGTATCTGCTTTCCTAATAGTTGGGTGGGCACTTTCCTCAACTTCAAACTCCTGAAGGGGAGTTTTCCCATCCATACCTGTATTCCTCTCTGTTACAACAAAGGAATCACTTGGTACTGTTTGATGCTTTGTAACTTTTTCCTTTTCCAGGTTAGAGGCCCTTTCCTCTTCAGAGTTTTTAGTCATAAAATATTCCTCCTGAACCTCTACCGTGTTAGGCTCTGTAGCAACATAACTTGACTCATCTCTCATAAGAAGATTCTGGAAAGCATCCCAGTTGTCATTTCTTTTTTTTCCCTCAGAATCATTTGAAACTCCATTCTTAATTTCCTGATCAGTACCATCATTTGAACCATCTGCAATGCCAGGATGCTTGACCCCCTGTTGTTTCTTACGACGATGTGAAGCTGATTTTTGTCTTCTCTCCAATGATTCAACTGCTTCCTCTACTTGCTGTTTGAGTGAATCCCCATCAATGAATGAATCCTCATCAGATGAGTTTCCCTCAGAGATAGTGTCCTTCTCTGTATCCCTCTTAGAGGTTATGTAATTGATATTGCGGATAACAACCTTTCTTGATGACTTCTTCCCGTGCTTCTTTTTACGTGGCTGCTCTTTTGAAGAGCTTTTCTTGCCTTGCTCCAAATGCTCATCCTCTGATTCAGTCTCAGAACCAGAGTCACTAGGCTCCGTGGATCCATCTTGATCTGAAGTTTCCAAAACTTTACCACGTGAAAGTTTCTTTTTATTTCTATAAGATGATTTATGATTCCGACGATTATCCAGCTCCCGATCCAGAGCAAGACCAGCATCTTCCACATTTGAAGGCCATTGCATAGGCCCTGGATAGTACGAAGATGCAGGCTGCATGCCAGGGAAAACATAGCCTGGATATGGGGGCATTTGTTGGAATACTGGACCTTGAAAATTGGGCATGTACTGAGGAAGCTGGTTCGGCCATGACATTGGTGGCACTTGTGCTCTACCATTTGTTGATGGTATTTGAGTGGATGCCGGCAAGCTAGTATCTGCACATTTCAGAGTCAAAGATGTACCAATTATCCACTATAGGGAAAACCAAGTTTCCTCGTAACTAGCAAATTAAACATAAGCTGCAGACAAAACAGTTATTCTGCACAAGTAGGGCCAGGGTAAGGATGATTTATATGAAAAGGAAATCGCATATATCTACTGTGTAAGAATACACAAGAAGAATTGTCGGTCTAGGAAAATCAAAGTTTTGACGTGCATCAAGCTAGAATGTAATTTTTTTTTTGTGCAAAACCTCTTGTCACCATAAGCTAAACTAGGTTGGATTAAAACGCAGCTTGCAGCTTGCAACTTGCTTTTTTATTATATTTAGCACGTACAGTCTTTTTTTAAGTAGCCTGTCTAGATATATATGGCAATTAACTTATAACAGGCACACGTCCATATATGATAGTAATAGGCAAACAAGCAAATTTTAATTGTTAATTAATTAATAAATTAAAACATAATACAAAAGCCTTATATCTTGTAGAGCTCGAAATTATTAAATTTGAGAGTCACTACAAAATCTGCAGATTGCCATAATCACTACACGTTCCATGCACATATAAACTAGTCAAGAAGCTTTATGGATTGTGTTACAAGTAAAAAGAGGTTTTTGGCTGTAATGACAATTGCAACCATACCTTGGCTAATATCCAAACTTCCATTAATTGCAGTTGAATTGGACACTGATGCATCTACAGAGCCGTTCTGTTTCCCACCTGAGAGACTATTTGGGTGAACATTTATCATAAAACTATCGTCGTGATCTTCACCAGCAAGTATGATCTCAGATGTTCCCAAGTATGGCAATTCGGGCTGAGAGCTTGCCTGCATTGCTGCAATCTCATCTACCCAAAGCCTATCTTCGTTCTTTTTCTTGCATAGATTGATGAAATTTATGCACGCTTCCCTAAATGAAACCAAAGACATTATTTTCGAATATTTTAAACAGTTCCCCTGCCCCCCCCCCCCAAAAAAAAAAAAAAAAAAAAAAGAGAATTCTGAAACAAGTTGAAGACTGAGAAAGTAGGTGGCATTCCTCAATCAGGTAAGAATCTTAACACAGTACGGTCCTCTAATTGAAAAGACTTATTTGAAGGCTGATAAATACCTAGAGAAACTGATAAAAAAAATCTAGACACTCTTTCAGTGCATAATAAATAACAATGAACAAAACCATCTAGACTGGTAAATCAGAAGCGTGACAATATAAATGGTAAAGATAAAATAACAAACTGATTAAGCATTGTAGTTCATAGTATTTTAGATCTACTCTCTCCCCCATACCTTAAACGAGAAGCTCCAAAAGCATCAGCAAAAGAAATGAGATCTTCTATATAATCCAGCTCATATCCAGTAACTAAAGCACGGGCATAAGCCATTGCTTGCTCTTTACGGAGCACTGCCTTCCGAGTTTCCAGAACACGCTGAAGACGAATCCTGTTCATTACCAACAGCTGAACAATGAATGCATGAGAGTATACATGTATAGTAACTAGGTGCATATAATAATTAAAGGCAACCAATAGAAAACCAGAAAAATTACTTGGAGTTTTCTTCAGCTACACCATTGCCTTTTCCACTGGATTCACCCTTTGACTGAGATCACCACCAAAATAAAAGGTCAATACTTTGTGAGAACTTCAAAGGAAACATCCCTAAACAGTTTATTTTACAAAAACTTAAAAATGATGACATACATCAGAAGAGGCATTTGATTTCTTCCCATCAGTAGCTGATCCATTTCCTGTCAATTCCAAGGAAGTAGGAAAAATCAGTCACACAGTGCATCAATCTACAAGTTGGAAGAAATATAATCTAATTTCCATCTCTCATTTCCAGGTTTCATATTTTGCTGTCAGATTAAAGTGCATATTCTAACCTTCTGAATCCCAATCAAATTCTACTTTCTGTTATCTAAAACTATACAATGCCTAAAGATCCTAAAAAAATGAGAAATCTATGATGGTTATTGGTGAGTTTTCCAAACTATAAAAAGATTTAAGGTATAAGAGGTCCCCCCCACCCCGCGCGTGTATAGCCACAAATTATATGTTGATATACTCAGAAAATATACTAAGCATCGAAGGTGCTTCCAAATAATTGGTGAAAATACAACAGAACAAAGGCATTAACCAAAACCAAACTTAAATTGAAGTTTAACAATTTGGGAATGCAATTGACTTGCTCGACATAAAGATCTTAGGAGAATTATTACAAGGGGCATAATATATATGAGTATATCTAACCATACCATCTGCTTCTATCGAGTCACATGATTGAATTGAATTCTCGATCTGCACAATCTCTCTCTCTATAGTCACAAATCTCTCAAGAACTTCTGGTGTGCTAACAAATCTCACAAACCTGTTTCATACAAATAAAGCAAACTAAGATAAGTAGCACAGAATGCTGGAACACTTCCAAAGCAACCAAAATGCTTAAAATTATTTTCAACTCCATTAGTTTCTTCAATAAATTAGAAAATGAATTCCGCAAGAATCTTTTTGTATAAATGGCCGGATTCCCATCAAGTTTACCAATCCAATCAAACAACGATGTCATTGAACTAAGGAACACTAATCAAATATATACATTTTCAAACTGAGGAGGTCACACACATAGATAGACCTACGTGAATATTTACCTTTGCAGAGTGGCTTTGGTGAACCAGGGAGCACGTGAGCCCGCCGGACGCAGAGTGATCGAATACCCACCTCTCGAAATTTGATCTTTGGCGGACTTAAGGTGTGAAACAAAGGGTTCCAGAAGCCCCGACGCCAAATTCTCGCCCAGACCGCCGGCGAAAATCACCAAGTCACATCTTCAACAAATGGAAACCAAAGGACAAAAATTTTAAAAATTCAATTCAGTCACAAAGTAGATGGATATAGACATCTAGAAGAATAAGAAGAGTACCTGGTTCTGGTTGGAGTAAGTTGGAAAAGAACATGGTCAAGAAGAGTTGTGGAGTCCATTGAGTGAGAGAGAGAGAGAGAGAGTGTATGTGTGTGTTTTTCAAAGGGTCATAATCTCAGTTCGTACAATACATTGGTCCCTGGAAACTTTCTGCCTGTTTACCATGTTCTTCCAGTGTCGCACATGGAATAGTAGAGACAGACAAATGGCGTGCCACCAAGAAGGAGAAGCGGTGCACATGGGAGTGAGCGAGCGAGGGAGCGACGAAACGAGGAACGAAGGACGAGGCTTGTTTAATGTTTTGTGTTGGATTAGGGTCCCACTTAAACATGCGGACAGCGCATCTATCCCTCTCTTGCTCTCTATCTACTGCACACACTGGCAGAGTTAAAGCTTTTTCTCTCTCTCTATGAAAGGGAAATATAATTATAGAAGAAGAATACGACGATGAGGTTGAGACGTCAGTTTGTTTCTCTTTTCTTCTCTCTACTCTATTATGTGTAAGCTTGTTATCCACGAGAGCAGAAAGCAGATACCTTTTCCTCTCTCTTTCCCTGTTTGCTTCGCCATCACTATCACAGTAGAAGAGTGAATGAGTGGCCAAGGAATAATAGCCGTGCCTGTCAGCGGTCAGCCAACTACAAAAAGGATTCTTTTTCGTTATCCAAAACTTGTGAAATCCATAGATGAGCAGTATATTTATCTCACGATAACTATCATATCTATGAACAGATTTTCTTACCCAAAAAAAAAAAAAAAATTATAAACTTATGAGATTTAATTTAATTCACCGACTCTGTCAAACTATATTAATTTATAATTTTTTTATAAAATATATTTGTAGACCAAAAATTTCTATCATGTCACTATTTAAATCGAATTCATTTTATTTCACACGTAACGGTAATGTGATATAAGCATATGGAAATAAACCACAAACAAATTAAGAAGAAGAAACGGAAGATGTATTTATAAGATATGAACTCCTGCAACATTGCTAATGAGTTTTTTTTTTTTTTTTTGCTAAAGAGTTTTCAAGCAATTTTGAATTCCCGACTCAATGAATAGTAAACATGTGTCGATCTCGTTTGGATTTAGAAATGAATTGAGATGACTTTAGATAAGTCGAATAAAATATTATTAGAATATCAATTTTTAATATTATTATTGTTTTGTGATTTGAAAAAAATTTATTTGTTTATTATATTTTGTGTGAGAATTTGAAAAAGTTATAATGATGAGATGAGATAAGTAGACAATCCAAATTGGGGCTTCATCAATTGAAAAAAAGTGATTTTGTGGGATTTTCCAATAGCTCATAATGTTTTTGCAACATAACGGGATTCACATATATAAAATGATAAGTAATACTAGATACAAATTTTAAATAGACAAATCTCATACAAGTTCTTTGTAAAAAAATAGATTCCACTAATAAAAAATAATTTTTTTTTCACTTTTTAAAAATGAATTTCATATTTTTACAAAGGTTTGCGCATGACTTATCCATTTGAGACTTGTACAAATTATTTCTCTAAAATGATAAGACATAATTGCTTAATTATGCCAAAACAAATCATCTAGAGAAACATGCAAACAATCATTAGATGGACTCAACCCACTTTAAAGGGCCATTGATGGTTGCTCTTAATTTGCAACCAAACCATACCACCCACTCCTAAAACGTGTACTTGTTAGTTACAAATTAATCCATCATTAATCATCGAAGACATATGAGACAATCCTTAAGAATTTGCTTTATGTCTTTCCAATGATTCAATTATTATGAATCAGTACCATACCAACTTCTGTTTAATGTGAACTGTCAAAAGCTGAACAACGGATGATTATTCACAGTCCCATAACTACCACCTGCAAAGTTCAGCATCCTCTGGATCAAATAAAGTCCAGAACGATGAGTACGATGGATTAGTAATATTATATACAGTCATAAAATGTAAAAGTGTTATACAGTTATTTTAAAAAAATGAAGTCTATTATTAAAAAATTAGTTTCTTTTTATATAGATCCCATATTTATTCACTTTTTTTAAAATAACTGCATGACACTTACATACTCACGATTGCAAGTATAATTTCTAAATACGTATATATTGACAAGAAAGAGTAATTTTCATTTCTTCCATATTTAGGGCTCCACTCAAGCCTGGAAAGTTGAGTATGACAGATCATAGATATTAACAACAAGACTAGTTGTAATATGCGCTACAAGAAAAATAGATATTTGTGACCATTTATTTGCGATAAAAAATTATTTATGACTAAAACAGATTTATTTTAGCTATAAATAATCATTTTGTTAGAATTAACTAGTGGTAAATAAATAGTTTTCTTGTAGTGATGGTTAGCACTTAAAATGCTGTCTTAAGTTACACTAGTACTTCCTTAACAAGACCTGTACATTTCTCTCTATATTAACACTACGACAATATTATTTGACTTGGATTCTTTAAAGGGTCTCAAGGATGGAGACGGCCAATTGTCGCTTCAATAATTAGCAAAACCTCCATATATATATAATAATAATAACATGCTGTTGATTGCTGTAGTAGTACTGTAGTTGCAAGTGAACACAAGAAAAGGAACATTATTAATAAGGATGTGCATGCACAAGATGGATTGCAGGGTGCAAAAGCTTCCCAAAAACAGATAGAAAAACCTCCTATTTTCCGGTCAAGAGAAATAGTATGGATCATGAGCTTATTGCAGATAATGTGGGTAGATATAATTGCAAGTCATGCTATATAGGAAACAATTAACAAGAAGCTGGATGACGGCCTGAGCTGGATATATTATGACATTTTTGTCTTTGATGATAAGGACCAAACACCCATGTCAACAGAGACATTACGACGGGGTCCATAATCTCCATATGCCTAGCTATTTCATTTTCTACATCACAACTAAAACATTGATATGAAATTTTAACCACCAGCACCTCAAGGCAGTAGTAGTACTTGATCTAGCTGTCCCTGTGGAGCATGAGTACTCATGTAGCAGATCCGAATAATTGGATTCGTCATCCAACTATATTGATTGAGTAGTACTTAAAATATCTCCCCAATGTGGATCACAATTTGGCATCATGTTCTACAACCACCTCTAATCAATCGTTTAAAAAATTATTGCATCTGATTTTGAGTTTTGGATCAAGTTTCTAAACATTAATGTTCTATGTCATGTTAGTTTGAAGAGTTCTTCTACTCAATAGCCTTACAAACTACAACAAAAACGACCTATTGGGTCCAAAGTATTTCCGTCAATGCTAAAAGTGACGCTACAAAATATATATCATTTGTGATGAAATTAAACTTGGTGCTAAATTTCGTCACAAATGGTGTCATAAGCGATTCGAATAGTATATTTTTTAATTGTGGTGAAATTTTAAGTTTTGCGACATTTTTTGGTCGCTGCAAAAACCACTACAAGAAAATGATTTTTTTGCGATCAATTTTTTTGTGACAATTTTAATTTGATCGCAAAAAATAAATTTTTTTGGCATTCGTGTCGTTTTATTTCCGACGAGTAAAAAATTATCGCTAAAAATAACTTTTTACAACCAAATTAAAATTATCGTCGCGAATAATTTGGATGGAAAAAATTAATTCTAACACCTTGATTTGTTTTATGACGACATTAATTTGTCGCTAAATGGTCTATATGGTATTTAACTATTTGTGGCAACTATTTAACTATTTGCAGTGACATTATATCGCCACAAAAGGTGGAAAATCCTTTCTTCTTTTCCCCCGCCCCAGGGTCTATGTCTTTGTTTCTTTTTCTCTCTTTCATCCCGACGTTTTCTCTCTCTCTCTCTCATATGCCACCGTCGTGCTCCAACACACCGGTAAGCCGTCCTCTCCTTTTTTGGGATGGTTTCTTTCGTTGACGTTTTTGTCTTTTGAGCTTTGTTTTGTTTTCAAATTCAATTTGGGTATTTCAGTCTGAGTCTTCATCTCTCTCCCCGATCTCTCCCGCACTTCTCTTTCACCATTTCACTCTCCACCCTTTTCTATTTCTAAAAAAACTATGGACGAAGGTCATCTTCCTTGGTTTATCTCCACTTGCGACCTAGGCCTTGATCTCCATTGAAGGAGATCTTCTTTTGTGTTATTTGCGGTTTGGACGAGGATTTTTGTGCTTTGTTCTTCTGACGGTGCGTTTTCTTAGTTTTCTCTTAATTTCTTCTGTTACTTTTTTGCTTTTTTTTTAAGTTGTCTTTTTTTGCCGTTTGGAAGCTTGTTTTGATTATTGATTGTTTGGGAATTTTTTCAATGAGGGTTTTGTCTAGGTTTCTGGGTTCGTGTGGGCATTGTGCAGATGGATTTGTCAAGGATGCTTCAAAATCATATATAAATTTCTCTCTCTCTCTACCGAATGGCCAAAGGCAATAATAGGATTGCGATGCTGATAGGACTTTTTGTTTATGAAACATATTTGATCTAAAAAATTGGTTAGGACTAAGGTGTGAGGTGGAGATAGTGAGTAGAGTGTTTTGATCTTGTGCTATATGCTTATTTCGTTCTTCAATAAGGGTTTTGATTATTCATTTTCTTCTGATTTAGGCATGTTGCTTATTTCCTTCATTTTAGTTTGTATATTCTATTACCTTCTTTTTATATTTTTTTCTTTTTGATTAGGTGAGACAACATTTATATTGTATTTGGTAGTCTTGTGACTTTCTATTCTTATTTCTCGTATTAATTCATATGTTCTTGCTCTATGGTGTTCCCGATCTATTGATGCTTAAAACTGTTTCCAATGTTTTAATGGTGAGTCTTGTGACTTGTTGAGGACATTCGCAATTTATTGAGAAATTTTTAAAAAAATAAAGATTCTAACAACCTTGAGGACTAAGAAGTGGGTGGAATGGAGTTTGATAACTAATCTTGTATACGTCTTTTCAGCTTTGGGTTACCTTTGTGGGCATTTAAGTTTGATTGAAAAACTAGACATAATACAACATATGAAGTGGGTGATTAAAGATGATTTTGTCCTAATAGCAGCAATGTTCATGTTGAGATAATGCTTAAGTTGTGTGTCCAACATCTATGACCTTATCAGCCACATAGATGGATTGAGAGTAATGGAGATTACGACAAGACTTGTGCATTTTTCTTATTGAGCAAGCCAAATGGGTTAATGAAGTATGAGTATGATCAATTGAATGCATTTTATAGTTTTAGTTTTAGTCTCCTACATTTATAAAACTTATCCTGATATTATTTTTTTTCATGGAGTCGTAAGAATGTTGACTAACTTTAATTGAGGATATTACTATAGGGCACATTGCAGCGGCAAAGTAGCGCCATGGATATTAAATCAAGGTACTTGGGAGAAAGTGATTATTTCAACTCATTATTTACTCTGCACTCTAAACACAAGCATAAACATTATGGACTTTTTTCTTAAATAATTTCTGTGTAGCTCTAGATCTTTGATGGAGATTGTATTTTATGCTGCCAGTGATCCTATGCTTTTGTTTGTACTCTTCTTCACCTAAAAAGCTTTTACTCTCACTATATGTTGGGTTGGATTTCTCTGTCTCTCACCTTGCCCCTTATTTTAGCATGCTAATACTCTATTTTCATTCTTTCTTAGATGACAATTGAAGGGATCAAGCACACCGGTTAACAACAACTAAACAGAGCCTTGGATGATCATGCCAGGTTTTGTACTTTGATGTGCCTTGAGAAGTCTAAAGTTGCACACTTAGAATATAATGTAATTGTTTTATGGATTGTAATATAATGTAATTGGTTAGAATAAAAAGTAAGTACTTTGCATAATTGCTTTATGGATTGTAATATAATGTAAGATGTATAATTTTTTTTTTTTATGTATTTTGTGACAATAGTTTCGGAGTTGGCAATAATTTTTTCCTAGCAAATTATTTATATTTGCGGCACTACTAGTTAGTCACAAATGTATTTCTTGATCGCATTGTCGATTTTTTTGCATCACAAGAATAGCACATTTGTGAAGATATTTCTCGCCAAAAATATCAAATACTTGCAGGGATATCTATATATTAGCGACACTAAAAACGCAACTTGGGAATAATCCCTTTTTACGGCGATATTTTTCGATTACAGCACAAACATATTGCTGCAATTGTGTTTTTTTTTTTTACCATCGACTAACTCTTTTGCGTCTAAATTGAAACACATTTGTGGCGACAAAATTCGCTGCAAATATTTTAGCTATCTGTGACCCACACTAGTTTCACCTGCATAAATCTTTTGAGACACTCTAGTTGCATCCACTTTGTGGTAATTGGATTTGGACGAATTTAATTATTTGTGGTGTTTTTAGGTATTTTTGTAGTGATTTCATTTGACGCAAAATGTTGTTTCTATTATAGTGACACCATACACTTGCTGATGTGGATCTTTATTCTTTTTCCCTAGTAGGTCATATGTCGTGTAGAACTGCTTAGTAGAGTTTTTCT
The DNA here is from genome assembly GCA_022457165.1 of Juglans mandshurica. NCBI lineage: Eukaryota > Viridiplantae > Streptophyta > Magnoliopsida > Fagales > Juglandaceae > Juglans > Juglans mandshurica. The sequence goes on from CM039622.1 coordinate 35,220,313, forward strand.
TTAGGATTTGGATGTAACAATATATATCGTATTATAAGCTGGTTTCGAAATATCTTAGGATTTACACGAGACTGGCCAAAAGCATTATTTTATTGTATATATGTAGGTTATGCTTCGACATTAACTGCTATAATATATATGCACCAAAAACAATATGAACAGAAAAGTTGTAATATCTTGATCATCAATAAACATTAAGGCTCGGTTTGGTTAGCCAATACAGATAAAAACATCTCATCTGGAGTTGTACCGTACAATAGTTTTGACTATCCAAACACTATTTCATTTAAAATATCCACTTAAATTAACAATAAATAAACAATATAAAACTGACATGAACAGTACCAAAACTGACATAAACAATGAGTGAACAGTGTATGAACATATATAGTAAAAGCCTTTTTTTTTTTTTTTTTTTTTTTTTTTTTTTTTTTTTTTTTTTTTTTTTTTTCCTTCTAGTACTGTATAGAGAAAAATCTCAGACCTATATATGGATTTTAACTCGACTAAAAAGAAAATTAATAACCTTTATGAATAATTCGATGGTATTTTGATCTGTGCGTAGGATTCATTCGGCTAGAGATCGTTCGATTTTCAAGCCTTCAAGGTAACCCGGCCGGGTTTTGTTGGGCTAGCTGCTTCAAAATTAGTTATGCTAATCACTATAACTAATATTAATACTAATATAGACTATAGTTATAACTTATAGTATTATAACTTATACTAATATATTATATAGTTATACTAAATCACTATAACTAATACTAATATAAGTATTAGTATAACTAATATTTATATATATTAATATATATATCAAGTATATTAGTTTATTATTAATATTTCGTATACGGTGCCTTTTTCTTAATATTCATATATAATAATATATATCATATATTTTTTTTTATAAATTTTCATATATATATATAATATAAAATAGATTTATATTAGTTAGTATACTACTATACAATACGGCGTCGTTTCTATTGTAATAGGACTTTCTTTTTAATTTTTGAATGCATGTTAGTATGTTACTTGTTTTATTTAGTTGTATTTTTTGTTATAATCAAAAGTTTAATTAGTTTAGATTGTAATGTTGAGAAAATTGAAAATTGAAAACTCACAATTTTATTTTTTTTAAAAAGTGGGTCAAATATGAAGTTAAAAAATATAAAAATAAAAAATAAAAAAATCCGACTTCGCTCCGACTCCGTTCCGATAAGTTAGAGTCGGAGTCGGAGTCGGAGCGGATTTTGTATGTTTCAGAGTCGGAGTCGGATTCGACCTCCGACAAAGTCGGAGTCGGAGTCGGAGGTTGGCCGAAAGTGTCGGTGCTCAGCCCTATTCACACGCACGGTACGTAATGTCGTAATCTCCTTCTTCGACGTTTCCTTTGGAACGTGCAGAACAAATTAAGCATTCACCGGGTTGAGATAGAAGGTGCTAATATATATATATATATATTATACGCATGCAGTTAGTCGAGGCTGATCGATCAGAGAATTAAGTCAAGCAACATTAATCCAATTTTGAAAATCGCACTCCGTACTGATCTTTTAATTAAGAAAATGGACTCCATAATAATGATTTTGTAAGAATTTTAAACAAAGAAGCTTCGTGTAGTCTTATTATAAAAAATGTAGACTTCATTATTAAAAAAAAAAAAAAAAATCTATTTTCATCTTCCAGTAAAATCTATACTTTTCTATAAAAAATTTATATAAAATTTATCTATTTAGTTGGACGTACAGGCTGAATATTAATTTTTTAATAATGAGTCATATTTTTTTTAAAGCGATTGCACGACGCTTACGCATTCTTCAACTGTATATATGTAGTTGATAAAGTGTCAAAAATTACATGATTAAGTTGTTAAAGTGAATGATTTGTTTAACCAAAAAATGAATTAAGCACTTAATTATGTAGTAATTTTTAATACTTGACTCAATGTTAGATCATGATATTTTGCTCTTAAAAAGATTTATGCAGCTGTTAAACTCTATCAGAATTAATATCTCAATTTTACCATTTCCATTGTGAACGCTTAGTCCAAATTTTATGCAGGGTATTTTTGGAAGAGTCCCACCAATTGAACGTGCAGCACCCAAACACTAAAGGGCTAGGGATTTGAAGCACAAGAAAAAGGAAAATGAGGAAAGCAGCAGCTAGCCTCAAGCCGTGCAGCAACACATTCACGCACTCACAGCAGGACACTCACGCGAACGCTGGGTTGGAGAGGCTTCAATGCAATGCGTATCACGCGGAACTGCAAAGGTATGAGGTGTAGAGCAGTGCACTGCAGAGGAAAAGAAAGGAATGGGACGCTGAAACGCGCAACTGCAAGAACCTGGGCTGGATCGTGGCCTCACTGCGAGCAGCTCGCATACGGTGTTGGGCTGGAGAGGAATTGGTGTTGGGCTGAGATAAAAACGCGCAGCTGAAGGCGCGAACTGCAGGAGCTGAGACTCAAAATGCACGAGATGGAGAGGTGAAACGCAGAAAAACAAAAAGAAAAGAAAAGATACGGACAGTATAAAAAGAAAATGTTTTTCGTGCGCCGGGGCTCTCTCGATTTTTTCAGTTTTGTTTTACTTTTTCTTGGAGCACCTGGGCAGTTTGGAGGATAAAATATCTTTCGGCTGTAACAATTTTTTTATTCAGTATTTTCCTTTGATAGCAGTAATTAGAGATGTTTGATTTTAATCTTCTTGATCATTTTGTTAATCTAAAGATGATAGGCTAAATTTTTAGCTTGAGATTCAATGCGTAACCCATAACTATTTGGGGTTGGATTTTCTTTGATATTTAGTGCTTTTGATGATTAACTTGATGGATTATATTTCAATATACATCTAGAAAAGATTAGAGTTCTTTGTTCTTGGTTTAGATCAGTTGTAGACATAAATGCACAATTGATACTTGAACAAGTAACATGACTTTGATAGTTTTCTTTTACTTTTCTATGATTGTCATATAATTTGTCAAGTAGTTTTATTAGAATAAAAATTGTGGTTCATTACTATATTATCTGACCATGATTTCTAGGAATGAGAGAATGTTTGAGAGAAAATGAAAAGAGAAGTAAATCCATCACCAAATTAGTGGGCGAAAATTGCATCCCAAGTGTTTGTTTAATTGCTTCTTACAAGTTTAAATCAACTTTCGCACATTTTCTTTAAATCTCTTGATTCTTAGCAATTTTAGAAAAGTAGATTCACTCTTATTTTCAGCTTTACTCGTGGGGGAACTTCCCAACAATTTCACTCTTAATTCATTCTACACTCCCTTAGTAAATAGCTCCATTTTGGTGTTGATATAGTTAGGGGTTAACTTTTAAAATTTATTTCTCTTTTCTTATTATTTTTGTTCATTGCTAGATCATTTAGTGTACTGATTTCTTATCATTTCAAAATTTCTTGTTACCACAAATGGTAATATGTTGTCTTACGAATATGAAATGTTTGCTAAATTCTCATTGTCCCTGTAAATTCGATCTCAGAATTTACCCTTGTATTACTTTGACAGCTTCTACACTTGAAAGTCGAATTTTAAACAAACAAGCTTCGTGTAGTCTTATTATAAAAAATGTAGACTTCATTATTAAAAAAAAAAAAAAAAATCTATTTTCATCTTCCAGTAAAATCTATACTTTTCTATAAAAAAATTTATCTATTTAGTTGGACGTCCAGGCCGAATATTAATTTTAATGCTAGATACAGTTCCCATTTAGGGACTGTAATGTAAGCCTAGGTAATTTTATCTTTAAATATGTTTAAAATTACAAAATTATCCATCCTGAAATGATGTTTTTTCTCATTTAATAAGGGGCCTGCACATGCAGTCCACAAGTAGGGACTGCAAATAGAATTTCTCTTTTAATAATGAGTCATATTTTTTTTAAAACGACTACATGGTACTTACGCATTCCTCAACTGTATATATGTAGTCCTACTCATATTGAAAATGGTTGTAAGACCCCACTCCCATCAGAAGCGCGCTATATAGCTAGCACAACTCCCATGCATGCAGGAGGCAAATGCACTTAAAGTATTGTATTCGATCGAAATCTATTCTTGGAAAATCATCATGTACGTACGTACGTAGTATACTCTCCTAACCAATTCTATGAATCATATATATATATATATATAATTAAGGAGAAATTAAACTGGGCTCATGCATATATTAATTTGGTCTTTTATTTTGGAAACTTAATTATCTCAATTACTTCGGAAGCATATACATTATATATATATGTTATATAGTCTCAAAAAACTGTTTGTTTTTTCAATTGGGAGCTAGCGTTAACTGTACATGATGATGTACCGTATCGAAAATATTATTTTAAAAATTACTATTTACAAATTATATAATAATATTAACTCCTAGCTATATATATATATATATATATATATATACACACACACTAGCAGTGGGGCAATGTGCGAGGCACATTTGCTCCGAGATTGAACCAAAAAGATTTTGTTTAAGAAACAAGGCAACTCATCATCACTGATCATCATGATCACGTACGTCGTACCTCATCACTACTACACCTGATCTTGATTATTAATGATGTTATCTTCCAATAAAAATTATGCTAAACATGCTGCATGTCTCACCCAGATCAAACTAATCAATACCCTCCATCCAATCAGAATCTCAGATTTTTTAATTTTTATTTTTTTGTTAATTAATTAATTACTTAATTATATCGTTGAAGGCCAGCCTTGTACTCAATATGCATGCCTTTAGATTATTAGATTAATTAATACGACTATATAATATTTAAGATTCAAGAGCTTTCAAGGTCATTGTCATAATTTTGCCAAACAAAAGTAAAATTTTAAAATAATAATAATAATAATAATTTGAAAAAAAATTAAAGGGTCTGTGTCATCAAAATTAATAATAATTTGTTATAATTTGTTCATGTGAAGGTCAACGCAAGATCATTCACACAAATGTAATAAGGAGAAAATCCTGGTGAATGGTAACATTACTGTATGCATTGTTGTGTATATATATATATTATAATTAGCTATATATATATAATTAAAGATATTTTTCCCAATTTGATTTTATATAATATTTTCTTACTTTTTATTCTATTCAGTTTTACCCCCCAAAAAAAAAGAATTTACTATTATTTATTAATAACAAGTAGTTAGATATATTTTCAGATGAGAAATTGTAAAATATAACAACATATATTATTTTTTTAGTGATTTTATAGTGATTTTATTATTATTTTTCCTCACTTTGTCTTTCTCCTCGGGCCCGATTCATCCCCACGGCCCGTTCTCCTTCAGCCCAGCCTGGCACCGCTGTACGCCGGCCAGCCTCACTGCCACCATCGGCGAGTCCCCCTCATGCCGACGACCAACCCAGGCACCACCGATGTCCCCCACGCGCAGCCCTATCTGTCCCTCGTGGAAATCCATCCGAAATGGGTTTCTCCCATTTATCTCAATCTGCGCCGCTGTACACGGCCACCCAGCATCACGACCACCATCGGCGACTCCCCCACGCGCAGCCCTCCCTCTCTCCCACAGAAACCCAACCGAAATGGGTTTCACCCATTTGTGTCCAGTTGCGCAGCCGTACGCGGCCACCCAATCTACCGCACCTCCACCGCTTCACACCGGCGACAACCTCTACCAGACCCATCCACCACGAACCTCCATTTCCCTCTCTGTCGCACACTGTCATTCACACGCACACGGCAACTCTCTCTCCCTCTCTTCAAACCAAAAAGAAACGAGTCTGAAAGGTCTATATACGCGAGAAGTGAAATTAATGTAAACAGTAATTATTTTTTATGACTGTTCACGTTATACACGCTTTTAAAATATAGGAAGATATCAGGAAGAGTACTATATATAATTTTAACAATTAAGAAGTTGTTATAATATTGGGTGGTATGTATATAGAAACGTTAATTTGACGCCCTAACTTTCCTAGAAAGCAAGTCCTGATTGAATGAATTCTCTTGGAAAAGCGTGCCCAAAATCAAATCGGGGACCATTTCAAAAATGTGAATGCGGGGAAAATTGATAGGACTACGTACGTACGTTAAACAATGGCCAGGTACTTTCGTCGGCTCAATTTTCCAATACAATAAGGGAAATTAAAAAGGTGGGAAAACTTTAAGCTTGGTACATACGCTGCATGTGGCCGCAAACTGCACCTTGATCTTTTTCTTCGACAAGACCGAACTTAGGAGATTTTTAATCAAGCCTGGAATTAGCTAGCTTCATGCATCTTATAATGTGCAAAGATTAGGTTTTGTTAGACTTAATATTGTTGGCTAAGTATTTATAATTAGGTTGATTAGAATATATATATAGATCACGCACTATAAGAAAATTACTTATTTATTACTAGTTAATTCCAGCGAAATGATTATTTACAGTTAAAATGAGTCTATTTTGATTACAAATAATTTTTTCGCCACAAGTAAATGACCACAAAAGCCTATTTTTCTTGTAGTGACGTTTCAAGTTTATATTATATATAATTACTGCATGCATATATGCGCCAAAGGTAAGGTCGTTGTTCCCATTAATTCTATAACTAATTAATTTGATGGCCAAAACAGCCTATATTAATTCTATTGGGGAATTATTTGTCCCCCCAAAAGTTTTCAATATTGAATAAAAATTAGATTTTAAAAGGCACTTATATATATCATCGTGACTATATATATAATATTTAATCCCAAATTTTTTTTTTTCTTTTTTTGTAACTTTGAACCCGCCCCCAAACTAGATTTTTTGGTGGACGATATTCGAGCTGGTACAAGCTTGGAAAGTCTACAGGAAATTATCCCCAGCTTCGAGCTAGCTAGGAAGCTGCTTAATTTATATATATGCACGTATATTTTTGGCAAATTCTAGGTGTTGAGATCGATCAATTATATATATATATATATATATATATCGCATAAGCGCAAATACCCTTCAACGTGATTAAGTTTGAAAGTCTCAAGGTCTCATACATGCATTAATTTTGGACGCAGATTTGAGGAACCAATATTTATATTAAACCAATTAAAAATGACTCGTACGTAGGGCATGGTGCAATATTCTGTCCCGTTTTTTAACGTTGAATTTTCATGCATGGATCAAGCAAATTAATACTGCATGAAAGTGATTAGGATTATTAAAAAACAAAGAGTAGTTATGGCTAGATTAACATACGGTAGCTAGCGGCAAACGTACAATAGAATAATCCCAAAGCCCTAGATCCGGCCAAATTAAGAAAGACTCGTGCTAAAACAAAAAATTTAAAATGAGGCTAGCTAGCTAGCTACTAGATTTTAACATGACATAATCACTTAATATATATCATTAATTATATTCTGAAAGTTGTAGTCTTTTCTTACTCATCAATGCACGCATAGGTTCTATCATCATTATAAATAAACTTATATAACATTACCTTATATGATCTTAAACTTTATTTAAATTTTTTTTTTTCCAAAATGCACTTATAATTAGGCATTTATATATAATAATTTTTGGGACCTTGCTCTTTAATTGGGGAGTCTTAAGCAACTGCTTAATGGCCTAACCATGCATTGAGCCGGCACTGGGTTGGTGCAAGCATGCATGCATGGTGTGAGCTGTGTGCATGAAACATGCTGTTTTTAGAAAGTTGATGGTGAGTTACTTGGCTTTTGTAGCTAGAGTCATATGAAGATATATGGTTGTTGTCTCGGTCAATCTTCCCTAGTGTTGGGAAAGGAGCAATGATAATACACGTTGTAGGTAACAGGAAAAAAAGCTCAACTAATTCCTTGCGCGCAAAGCCAAGAAATGATCAGCCTTTTCTGCCGAAATCATATTTTATTATTACATTTGGTCTCTTGACTCTCTTCATGTTGTTCGAAGCCAATGAAAACGAATTAACCCCTACTTATTCCATCAATTTAATTCCGGGAATTCCTCACCACGTTTCTAATTTCCTTCGTGTTCACTAGAACGTTAATTTATATTCAAACAGTCAAAGAAAAGGTTTTGTTATATCAATATGCAGTAAAAATCATAGCACTATTCCTTATTTTGTGTTAAGAAATAAACGATAATTCAGTCCAAGGCAGTTGCTTTGAACTTATATATGTCTAAATTCCAAACAATCGAGGCAGCACTGACTTCCGAAGTTCGCTAGCTGTCTGCGTCTTTCACAAGGTTAGTATATATATTCGATCCTCGACATTTACGTAGAAATTAAACGGAATTTTGTCGGGAGAAAGTGGCCCCGGCCCGGTTGATGTAGCAAAGGAGGCGGTGTGGGCCAGTGGGGGTGGAGAGAGAGAGAGATGCAGAGAAAGAAATAGTCAATGAACGTGTTTGAAGGTCTATTTTCTCAGAGGTGGTCAAAAAAATTTGTTCATTTCCTCTCCTGTCAAATGAAATATGCGAACATTCTTTTTTCAAAATCAACTCAAGAAGTAAAAATTTCAATTAAAAGTTGAAGATTCCAACTTTTTATATACTATAGAAATATATATCACGTACGAAAAGTTGATCGCGGCCTCTAATCTGTATTTAAGGCAATGCAAACCAACAATTCCCAATACACAATTCTCATATATATAAACAGCACAAACTAGGCAAGAGATCGAAGCTCATATACAGTACAAGCACTCGGCCTATTACCAAACTAGCTAGGAAAGAAAAGCTAATATTATAGATCAGAGAAACCATGCAACGCTCTTCTCTCCAGTTGGCTAAACGTGCCATTAAACCGGCCTGTGATGTTTTCATTAACCATAGAGGGATTGACACAAAGCGGACTTTAGCCACTTTGCTCTATGATCATCTCTCCCGGCACAACCTAAGTCCTTTCTTGGACAACAAGAACATGAAGCCGGGGGACAAACTGTTCGAAAAGATCGACAGTGCAATTCGTAGCTGCAAGATAGGCGTGGCTGTTTTTTCGCCTAACTACTGTAAGTCGTATTTTTGTCTTCATGAACTGGCTCTTTTCATGGAGTCAAAGAAGAAGGTCATTCCAATCTTTTGCGACGTTAAGCCATCTCAACTTTTCGTTCCAATTAATGGAGTATGTGCGGAGAAGGATCAGCTTCGGAGGTTTAGCTTGGCTGTCGAAGAGGCCAAGCAAACCGTTGGCATTAGTTTCGATTCCTTCAAGGGGTAAGAATATATTTATTCTTTTGTTTTCAGCATATTCAGACACGATGTATCTCATGCATTTCTCTCATAATATAAGCATGAAGATCTTAGTATTCATCTAACCGATTTCTGTTCATGCGCTTGCAGGAACTTTGCAGATGTTGTAAGAAGTGCTTCTGAAACTGTGATCAAGACCTTGATAGAGCTTGAGAATGAAGAGCAGATGAAGCTTCTGAAATGATCTCAATCCTCCCGATCAATAATGAAGGAATATTGATAACGACACTGCAGGAAAATGATCATATATTCCTCATCAATCCTGTTAATAATTAGTTCTGCATCATTTTTCCTTGTTGAATATCTTCTTCTTTTATTTATTTATTTATTTTTTTTCCAAATCTTCATTTATTCATTGTTAAAGAGAGCACCAATTCGGATGTTATCACACAATACGGCAAATTCTTTCAATTGCATCGTAGAGAATAAAACTAATAAGAAACGGAATAAGAATGCAGAACTTCATCCTTGTTCATGATTTCAGTACAATATTGTTGTCAAATTGTCCATTTTTTTATAGCTGAATGAATATTCAATAAAAATGTATCGATGGAACAATACAAGTTGTACGTTGTTAATAGCTTTAATATTTCCCCGGCCAGTTTTGTTTTTCTATTTTCTGATCTTTCTTAACATTTCTGATCATGAATACACGATTTTTCTGATCTATGTCCACCAAGAGCTAGCGATCGAATAATATAATGAGCGGCGGATTGATTATAATTAACAGATATTCGAGAAGAGTCAAGGATACCTGCATTAATGTGCATGACATTAGATGCAGCTAACTTGCACCATGTCACAATTTAAATTAAGATGAACAACATATATATATATGTGTCTCGAAACCATGCACGTACAATATAGATTCTAGGATAAATTATATTGTAGGTTGACTTGACAGATCTAGAGTACCCCCATGTACAATCCTTTGCAGCTTTGGAGATCCACGGCCTGATCTGTATGATGAAATCATGATGCATGCATGGGGATCCATCAAATTGTGGGTCCGTAGACCCTAATCAATGGTCATGCATAGGGGTGTAACCGGTCCGGTCCGGTCCGGTCCGGTTTTGGACAAAATCTAGGACCGAACCGGTATGTACCGGTTTTGTATTTTTCAAAACCGATTACGCACCGGTTACCCTCCTAAACCGGTACTTCCGGTTTTACCGGTTTCCGGTCCGGTCCGGTCCGGTTTTCTGGTTTTTTTAAAATGTAAGTTTCACAATTTGTCATCATAAATTTGTTTATAAAAAAAAACTAATTTAAAAAATATTGTTTTATACTTTTATTATAAGTTATATATTAGTATTAGTTATAAACTTTTAGTGATTTAGTATTAACATTTTATGTAATAATTTATAAATTATAATAAGAAATTATTTCATATATAAATATATATAATTATATATAAAACTTTCACATAAAAAATTATAATTATACATAATATATAAAACTAACTTATATATATTAATATATATATATAATAATTTGTATAAAACTTATATATACAATAATATAAATATTATTTTTATATATTTTTTTTATCAACCGGTCCGGTCCGAAAAATCTTAAAACCGGAACCGGACCGGAACCGGCCGGTTTTCACATTCTAAGAACCGGTCCCGGACCGGACCGGTTCACAACCGGTAAAACCGGTCCGGTCCGGTCCGGTCCGGTCCGGTCCGGACCGGTTTTCCGGTTTCAACTTACACCCCTAGTCATGCATCAGTAAGATCGAGGGCCATGTCGATCTCTATGACCCACGGATGGCAATTCATGAATTCCTCCAATATGGAAGGAAGCCTAGCCGTGGTTATTGTAGTAGTACTGATGGTTACCTTTTATTTGCCAAGAAAGAAACCTTTTAATTTATATGTTTTATAGCAAATGTGGCATATTCCTAATTATAAGATATTGCATGCACTGCCAAATCAATTTGTAAAAAAATTAGAAAGAACTACAATATTGCAACACTCGTCTACAAATAATTGGAGAGGGGATTATATAGTGAGATATATCTCAGGATAGATAAATTAATTAACCCTCACAATGCTTATTAAAAAATAAAAAATGCTACTTTGCCCACTCAATTTGCCCCCTTATTTTGACACCTCATGTATTATACATATAATTGGAGAATGGATTATACGTAGTGACATTGCGTGTTCCATCTACACCACACTACAACATAAAGTTACTTTTGCGGCCGAGTTCATTTCCGGAAAAGAGATAGTTTGTGGGAAATAAGCATTTTTTGCTGTACTGACATCCCACTTCCGTCGCCTCAACGTGGTGCCAGAATAACGAACTTATTCCGGAGGAAATGACTTCGTCATAATAATTATGGACAAATATAATCTACTACGGCGAGTATTGTGTTTAAATGACAAGAATATCTTGCCACAAAAACATAGCAGTTCTGTTTTGCTTATTGTGGCTATATCAGTCGCCGCAATAACTTTCAACTTTAATGTTTTTAATCCTTTCCCTCGATGTCTATTCCCTCTCCTCTACCTCTAAATCTCCCGCAGAATACATTGACTCCCGCGAAGGCAAAATTTGCCTAACTCTCATGCCCTAGCCTGTCCTCCGCCACCGTTCACCACCAGCTACTCACCACAGCCATCCGTCTTCTCCATAAATCCTTCAATCCGAGAACTTCTCCTAGAACGATTTTGCCAGACCCGAAATTAAAATGTTCATTCCCCCACTCGAGCCCCGTTATCAGATGGTTTAATCGAACCACCTGAGTTTTAATGCGGTTCCCGACCACCTAGTTGTTGAGTCTCGCTTGTGAGGCTGCAATGGAGGACACTAAGCAGAACCTCTGAAATTATCATTCAATGGTGTGGCCATGTCCGACGGTTCTGGGGAAAATCCATGTGAATGGCACATCCTGTTATGTGAGTTTTTGTCCCCTGTTTAATTTCCAATTTCGTGTTAAATTTCACATTTTTTAAGGGTTTATATTCGCTGCTTTTATGTTAGAATAGTGTTTTCCTGGAATCCAAATTTGATGCCAAATTTTCAATGACTGTCTCCAAATCTCCCATCTCGGTCTGAATATTATTGGAATCAATTAATTATCATTTTTCTTCATTTTCCCCGCAACACTCACATCATCATTGTAACCTTTGCATGCAATATTTTCTTATATGTGGTTTGAGATATGCTTTCATTTGTGATTAAGTTTGCTGTGTACAACTAACCCACATATTTCACTGTCGTGTTTAATTGACTTTCTATCTCTTCTAGTTATAATAGAAACAGTATCCCGATAGTGAGATAAAGTTGACAAGTGATTACCTTTCAACGCATTTGGGCAGAGACTAAGAGTACCTTTGATATTTGTTACATGACGTGCAACTATTCCTTATTCCAGGTTTGATTCCAACAATTTCCTTGTGTTATGGGTATTCAAACTCTTATATATATATATATATATATATAGAGAGAGAGAGAGAGAGAGAGAGAGAGAGAGAGAGAGATTTAACCTGGACTGATGTGTATATAGAATACGATTATTTCCTATCATCGTTCCAACGAGCAGGCCACAACCACTCTGATTTAATAATTGCTCCAAGGTCACTCCTAAAGAATCAGAAGGTGAAACTTTAATGCCATAGGAAGCTGCTTTCATTCCTTTAGAGATAGTACACGACAATATGTTCTCATTTCACCCCTTTAAGATTAATTATTTCTTTCTTCTGCTTTGGATTTGCTGAAATTGTTGGTAGATATGGTTCGGTTTCAATGTCAATTGTTGATATTGCAAGCATGTTTTGGAACCCTACTAAATTGAGGACGACTCTATAAACCCCTACTTCATATATATACTTATTCAGTTCTTCTAGGTACAGTCGGGGCGCGCAACGGTTGGGGAGTCGGCTGACGTGTGATATATTAAAAAAATAATAGATGAAATTTGAAGAAAGACATTTAGACCAAAACAAAGCTCATTCTTCGTCTGGATCTTGCATCTTCGTCTTGGTGTGGTCTGGCGTCTTCGTCTTCATCTCTCACATAAACTGGTAGTAGTGTATGGGATGAAAGTTGTAGCTTCTCCTCGACTATAAGCAACAGATGTATCACAGATGGTGGTATCGTCCTTGTTTAATCCCACTTTGGTCTGCATCATTTGCTGCCAATGGTACACTTTGTGAGGCAGCCACGAAGACCATTTCTCCATTCATGAACCCCTCCAGGCACCTTCACGGGTCAACTAACAAAACTCATTTATTTACAAAAGAAAAAATTCAATGACCCATGTCACATAATTCATTGATGATATTGGATAAGAACAAATAATAATAATAATAATAATAATATAATGAATATAAACAAAGAATGGTTAGGTCCCAATTAGATTAGGGGTAAAAGAGCATTTATGAAACCCTAACCTACCTACCAGGGTTGTTCACATGATGTGGCAGTGCCCATCGTTTTGGAGAAGATGGATACTTGTGAATCTGTGATCATCTGTCCTGTTCAAAAAATGAGGCATTTGATAAAGCTTGGAAGCATCCTTGTTCTTGTCGTTGTCTTTATTCAATTGAGCTTGTAATTCCACAAGCTTTCTTGAATGCATACAGTTTTTCTGATAGTGTCGTTCGTAGTACTTTTGATCAGGAGTTACGTCTCTAGAGCATTGCAATTTGTTCCCATTGGTTCTCTGCACGTCCATGGCTTTGGATCTGAGTTAGAAGAAGAATAAGAAGATGCGAAGACGAAGAGAGGGTTAGAAGATGCGAAGAAGAAGCTGTGTAAAAGAAGGACTCTGTTTGGGAGGCTCGAAGGACGCTGAAGAAACAGCACAGGGATGTTCATGTGGGTTTGTGGGAAGACGAAGTGAGGGAGGGCAACGAGATGGAACGACCCGTTTTGATGCAAATGAAACGGAGCGTTTCATTTTTCACATTGGCAAGGACTCCCCAGCGATTACGCTGGGCGACTGTATTCAGCGTTTTTCATACTTATTTGTTCGTGCTAGAAAATACCATGTTTGATAACATGTTACTTTTAAAAAACTGGGTGCACTGGTTCTAAATAAAAAAGATATCTGGTGCTTTATTTGTCATGCGAACTATTGTGCTTCAGATGTTTTGGTCAAATGGATGATATTGAACATCTTCCCATTGTGTAGTTCTAGGTGTTGTCGTTTGACTTAATCCCTATAGAATTGACTAAATATTTCTCTGATCACACTCTTTATTACACATGCACCCAAATCATACTTAAGCATATGAATCTGCACTGACAATTGAATGAATCTGTACTCATACTTAAGCATATAAATTTGTTAAATCTGACCACACTCTATTACACATACACATGCACCCACACTCTTTACTTTTTAGTTGAATGAATTTGTTAAATGTGGCCTTTCCTCTACTTACTTAAATTGCTATTTTAAGTCTAATTTTGTTTGTACCCATTAACCAGCGTATGTGAAAATTAGAAACTAATGTGGGCTTGCATATTTAAATTGACCAGGCGAGCCAATATAAGCTCCAATCTGTTTATACCAATAATAATTTCATTGCTGACATCATTACTTTTAATGCATTATGCCTTGTGGTTAGCATTGTTATTTTATTAGCATGTTAAGGACCAAAGAATGTTAGAAATACATCCGTATGTTATATTGACTAATTGACTAGTACTCAGAAAATCAGTTGGAGTAGTTTAACCTGGATAGTAAAATAACAGGTCAGCAACCATTGAATGATAATTAGTCTAGAAATTAAAATATTCATGAGACATGCTTGACTATGTACAAAGTGCAAGACTGCTTAAGATAGGGAAATATGTGTTTGAAACCTATTAGATGTTGTAAATTCAAGCTCTGAATAGTATGTGAAAAGTCACTCTAATATGAAAAACTTTGTATAAGAGGTTACAATAATTTGCATTCAATTGGTACTCTTTTATAACCTATGTAGCTGGAATTTTCATAGCAGAATATATAATACTCTCTTTGATATATCCATACCTCGACGACACAATCAACAAAAAATAGGATGATTTCACACAAAAGACCAGAACTATAACAACAGTTTAATTGCCACCTTTGCATAGAAACTGAACCATGTGATAGGCTGCTTATATTGTGGTTGTGGAATTGCATTTGACTTTCACATTTTATTGGTTTATATGAAGAAATGACGTGTAATGTTACATTTGCAGCTTTCAAATGTTCAAACACAAGCTCCCAAGGGTGAAAATAAAGCTCCATGCATGCAGATTTAAGAATGCTCCAGCAAAGAGATAGAATGAACTGGGTTACCTTGTATGCATGTTTTGCACCAGTGTTAAAAGGATATAATACATCCAAATTAATTTGGTTTGTGTAGTCTACTTCCATGCAGTTTCAGATATTTTTGTAAATATAGGTTTATGTTGGTGACATGCAATCACACAATAGACTATTATATTCAATATATATATATATATATAATATGCATGTTGATATATATATATATATATATATATATATATTGACTTGAGTGATGATTTTATTTATGAATGTTGAAATATTATGTTGTTTCAGGGGGTTACTTACTAGCATTAATGCCAACTGTTAACACAGATGTTGAATCTCAAACCAAAGAATTTGAACTGCATACTGAGTTGGAGCATTATTGAATTGAGGTCTAAGTTCTGAGTTGGAGAAATCACTTTGTTGTACAACAGAGTTCAAAGGCCATAAATTCGACCATCATATTTCTTACAAGAAATAAGAATGTTGCAAAGAAAAAAAAAAAAAAAAAACTTTTTCCCATATACCATGCCTCTCCAGGGAAAATGTTAGTAAAAATGGATTAATTTAAAAAGATTTGGGACGATGTGAGTTTTCGCCAAAATAGCTTTATATGGACAAAATGGCATTTGATCGGTATTTACCATATCGGAAGAATATTTTATGTCCAAATTAAGTTATTCTGGCAAACCACGACTACGGAAAAAAAGTTAATTCTCGTAGAGAAATCTTGAGATTTCTGATGAGCCTTTTTGTCCCAAATGATATTTTCCTGCAACAAATGTAATATGGAAAAAAAGTTATTCCAGTAACGAGTAATGCAAGAAATATTATTCGGACAAACCAAACTTGCAAGAATAACTTATTTCCGATGATCTTTTCGCGCATAAAATATTTATTTTTGGTTGCAAGAACTACCAGAAATAGTTATTTCCTACGCAATAACATATGAGAATTACTCTATTCTGGCAAACAAAGTTGATGCATGCTCACGTATTTCTGGCTGAAATTATAATATTTCCAACGATTCGGGCATGCCAGAAAAAGTCACTACTTCGGACAGTGCAATTAGTCTCCGAAAATTATAGCATCTTCGGCCAGTTATTTCTGGAGATTTTGCTGCGACTTAAATAGGCCGGAAATAAATATTACCGGCAGCAAAGATAATTAATTTGGACAACTGATCTCCTGGGAAAAGGCCATATCTGTTGTAGTGCCATCATCTCTCTCTGAATCTATTCTTGAACTTTAATGCTTATTATTTCCTTTTGCCCATTTTGTTGTTCTCGCAAATGCATTTCTAGAGCTGCTTGTTGAGACAATAACATATCTTGTTAATTTGCCTTCATTTGTTCAATCTCTTGATGCATGCACAATGTTTTAATCTTTGAAAATATTATTCACTTTAGAACCTTGAACGTGGATATTGAATAATGATTGAAAGAACGTCCCAAATCAATTTGTAACAAAATGTAGAAAAGCTCAACACTCGTCTACAAATAATTGGAGAGGGGATTAATGAGATAGATCTCAAGATAGTTAAGAAGTTAAACGCTCACATTTGCTTATAAAGGAGAGAGATATCACATTTATTAATTGTACCTACAGAGGACTAAATAATGATGAAATACATAATTGTAATAGGTTAGTACGTACGCATTAAGGGGCTACTTTCCTTTCCATAATCCTAAATCCGCACTACAAGAAAACTGCTTATTTGTAGTCAGTTATTTTTTGAAAAAATGATTATTTCTTGCTATAATAAGTCTGTTTTCGTCGTAAATAGTCATTATCATCACAAATAATCCATCACAAACGTTAACTTGTAGTGCATGTGAAATCACCACTTGTCCCAAAAACTTAAACTGATGGGAATATGTAAATTTTATTATTTATTTTATATCTTACACCCTCCCTCACGTGTGGACTAGACTCCCTCTTAATGGATAACTCAACACGTGGAATATTTAACTAAATGAGATAAAGTGTAGAGTTAGGGTTCGAATTCAAAACCCCTGCTCTGATACAATGTAAAAAAGTACGAATTGGCGGAGTAATCTCTCTGTTTGCCTTGATTTGAATATAAAGAGTTTACATGATAAGATGATAAGTATAACAAAGAATATGTACAAAAGGATATCATGTGCTACAGTTACAGACTTTATCTAATTATCTTTTGTTCCTATATTTTCTGAACTAAGGAGCTGAAACTGATCTTTAGTTTGTTACTATGTTGATAAGTCTTGAGTCGTGGCAACTGTTTGAGTTTGAATAGGATCTGACAATTTGGGTGCTATTGCATTGGCTTCTAACCCAATTTTCCATGAAAGAACTAAACATATTGAAGTTGATTATCATTTCATTAGGGAGAAGATTCTTCACAAGGATATTGTAATTAATTACATTTCCACTAATGAGCAATGTGCTGATATTTTCACCAAGGGCCTTACTGTTGGGAGGTTTCTAATTCTAAGAGACAAACTCACAGTTGTTGCACCTCCCATGAGCTTGAAGGGGCATGTAAGGATCATACTTATCAAATCCTTTGTACATATTCTTTGTTTGTACTTATCATCTTATCATGTAAAGTACTATTTAATTATATTCTAATCAATGCAAACAAAGGTTTTATTCTGCCAATTCATACTTTTTTACTGTGCCGAGTGATAAATTAAATAATATCAAATTAAACTTTCTCTGGCATTTTTAATATATATTTGAAAATTTATTATTAATTACTTCTAATTCTATGTAAAATATATTTTATCAATAAGATAATTCAGATCATGAGAATACTTAATACGTATCTCTACCTTGGGCTACGAAATAATTATTTTAATTTTTAAATATTTAGCCGGAAAAGAATCTCATGCCCTGAGGCAGCGCGCATTAATACTCAAGTACAGCAGCTAGCGGAACTGATCTTTTTGCAGATTGAGTCCTATTGATGCAGATGGTTGTACGGTCTAAAGTCGATATATAAGAGACACCTACAATTACATTAATATAAAGAAGAGTCGTCAATTTTCATCCCTTTGCACAGTACCACTGATCTTGTCATGGCAATATTTTTTAGAAAATGATAAATCTATAAATATTTTACAACTCTATTTAAAATGAAGGGTATTTATGCAAAATTAAAAATACTTTTTTTAATGATCGAAGTATTGATACAATTAGATTAGTTAATTTGAAGTAAATAATAAAATAATTGTAAAAGAGTTTAGGTGTATATTTTTTTAGACCCAGTTTGTATTGATCATGTATATTAATTTGATCAGTCAAGCTATTTTCAAATGTATTTTTTCACGTTGTCGTCTAAAATACCGATTACCCAGAAAAGGGAAAAAATAAAAGGGTATGCATTTTCCACTTGATTAATTAGGATCAATAGCATGCATTTCATTTTATCATTTATATAAGAAATTCGAAAATAAAAATAATACTAATTTTTATGGCCACAATTTGCTGCATTAATTATAATTTATTTCCATTAATTCTAGTACAGATAAACCAAAAATCACCGCGCATATATTAATAATCACAGAAGACGAAGCAGTGTGAATGTTGAATTGAAGAGTTATATTAATTATTAATTACATATAAAAGTACGTACGTAGCATCAAACTATAAAGAATATTATAATTGGTAATTTGCAATTAATATATTTTTGTATATTCCCAAAGTACATTTATATATGACCAAGTCATGAGTCAAGGGAAAACATAGGACGCAAAGTACTGGATCGACCTGCTGGCCGGTGACCCTACATGTTATTTAAATTAATCGGCCTCATGATAAGGATATCAGGCCTTTGAAATCTGACCAGAAAGATAACTGCAGCTGCTTGAATCAAGATCATGATCAGTTCTTCTTTACTCGACCAAGAATATCAACCGAAAGTAACCCCAAAATCAAATATGAATTGCTTTTCAGACAGAGTTGTCCCGTAATCAGCACGTACAATTTTAAAAGATAAACAAGAAAAAAAAAATTAAAGAAGCAAGGAAATCAAACAAAGTTATGCCGTATAATGGACATAGCTGATAATTTAGCTAGGTTGCTGCATGCAATCCTGATCTGCTGCGAGCTAGTGCGAGATCGTGATCACCCTGCATCGATCACAAGATAATGGCATCGGCTATCGATCTGAGCTTGGCTAAGGAAGCTCCAGACTTTTCTCCAACTCCTCGATCGATCGAAAGCATCGACATGCCCCCCGGCCTAGTATCTCCGAGCTCCTCATATTGTTCATGTGAAATAGATACTACTAGATCACTTTGGTAAGGATCTGGTTTTGGTGTACTGTATACAGATATGGGTGGGTGTGGATTCAGAGCCAAATTAGGGAGAAAGAGGGAGTAGTGCAGTAGATTCGATTCTTCTTCTTTGGGTGAGATTGATTGATCATAGATTGGTTATTCTTCTTAATTCTAAACCTAGGTAGATAGTATGCTTGTGCAGAGAGTTGTTTGGAGCTAAAACTGCCAGTGAAGGAAAGAAGAAGAGTAAGGAAGATAGGTAGAGAAAGCAAAGGAAGGCGTGCCTCTCATAATCCGGAAAATGGCGTAGCCCATCACTTCTGTCAGCTCCCCGGCATATCTCATCAACATTGGCCGCAAATAAACTGCCCACAACCCCACTACCGCCATCGCTATCTCTACTCCCAAGCTCATGCTTGTTTCTTTTCTCCTCTACACAATTTTTGTCTTTTGTTTTCATGTCATATGCATATATATATATATATATATATATAATTTCCTCTTAAAATCAGAGCTGACCATGCACCAGTACAGACACTGGCATCATATTTTAGTGGATTACATGTTCGGTTGATAACGTTTGTCATGTAATGACTCGCCGGGGACGGCAGCATATGTTATCTTGTAGTTCTTTACTTTCCATTCCCAACTACCAGTCTTTGGTCTGGCAGTTGCCTTGCACTAGTGTTCCTTTTTCTTTTTTTCAGTACTGTTTTGTCACACGCACCTTCAAACACTCTAACGTCCAACTTTACACACTGAATTTATCATGAGTTGGACTATACACCTCCTAACAAACACTCAACAATCATGTTAAAAATTTAATATATGCATGCAGGTCCATTTTTGCACTTCAGACATATATATGGTTGGAACTTGGAACTTTTGCTTTGAACTGTGAACTTCATACCTTTTCATAGTTTCTTTTTGTATTTTCATTCTTGTTTGTTGCTCATAATTTTTTTTTTTTCATAGTCTAGTTTTGGAATTTCAGATACGGTTCTTTTTATATAATAGAGTATTTTTCTATCATAAGTAAGGATTTATTAATAAAATTAAATATCGTCATTTTAAAAAAAAAATAGAAATAGATTGTGAAAATATATAGTAGACAGTTGAGTTTTAGTAGGACATCAATAATAGATCCCGAAAACTCGTAGTAAACCCATAGATATCCGAAAAATCCTACTAGACAGTTGAATTTTAGTTTCGAATTTAAATATATTTTATAGAGAGAAATAGCTAGCATATTTGGGTCATTGGGTGGGCCATTTAATGCATTGCAAAACAATCATCTCTCTGTCAAAAACCTACGACGAAGCCCAATGATTTGTTGTCCTGTCTACATTCCTAGAACAGAAATGCTAGACCCCCGAAGAAGAGTCCCGAATTGTGCATCCCGAATGACGTGGAATGAGCCACGTGGTCCCTTTAATTATGAAAAAACCAATTTGAATTTACAAACAAAAAACATCCTCTTTCATGGGTCTCTGTCTCTCCCGGCCTCCTTCGTTTTTCTCCCTCTCCCGTTCCTCCCAAATCAAACCTCCTCTATAGAAGAATATATCATCCCGTTCAGATCTCCCCCAGAAATGTCAACCTCTTGTAGATCTCCTCTGCTCTTTCAATGAAATGCCATCCTCTCATATTTCCTCTGTTATTTACCGTTCCATCCATCCTTCCCTCGAAGAAAGGCCACGATTCCACCCTCCCTCCCAAATCAGAAACGACTTGAAGGCATGGAGCATCACCATTGAGTTGAATCGTTGCCATCGTCACCTCCATCCATCGGATTCGTGATTGTAACCTCACCGTTGAGCCACCGTCGCTCCATCCCAAAGGCGGAAACCCTAAGACCTCTGTCGCCTCCCGTCTGTTGGACTCCCCGAAGCCTGAGGCCAACTCCCTCACCACTGAGCCTACCATCGTTGCTGGTTGTTACGTTGGCGCAGATCTCTATTTAAGCCGTGGTCTGGTTCCCTCACATAAAAATCGAGGTTGTTACTCTATATTTATCTAGAATGGAATTTCTTCTTTGATTTAATTTTTCTTGCATGAATTGTCCCTTGAATTACTTTATGGATTAATGTTTGCTAAAATATGAATTATGCTCTATGCGATAGTTAAATCGAGCCTCGAAAATCCAGCTGAAATGCAAAGTTGTTTAGAGAGGCCAAAATATTATTCGTGCATAGAGAGGCATCTTATATGCATTAGTTAGATATGTTGTTTCAAATGTAATCACATCCCCAAATGATTCATATGCAGCTCTACTTCGGGCGTCTGCCCAAAATACATTCTTTAAACGCATCTCATGGTCCACGTCTATCTGATAGTAGAAATCCGGATTTCTTTTTTGCATATCTTGAAAATATTTACATAAAGCTTCAACACCTCCAACCTCGAGGCGAAGTTGTCGTGCTTTGTCAATATAATTTCGACACTCTTTCTCCCCGAATGACACATTCTCGTAACCCCCTGCCTCAACAACCACAGACTTGAAATTTTTGGACATTCGTATTTCTGCCTCATCATTTATTTCGAGCCTCTTAGCCACACGAGCATCAACCTTCTTAAAGCATCTTATATGTCTTACCTTTCCAGGACTACAAATGTGTGTGTGTTCCAACTTTACTTTAGATAGGGTATATCCACATTCGCCATTCATTGTAGCATTAATCCTGGCCATACATCCTATATTCTCTGTTTGTCTTGACTTGAGAATATTGGCAGCCTTACTCTTTGATGTGCCTTGTCGCGCACATACGAATGTAAGCCATCTGACATTCACATCATCTCCTTGTTTAGAATTCCTTTTACACACCCCAAACCCCTTCTGCTTACCATACTTCTTATAGTAAGACCAAACTTCTTCTATCGATGAAAATTCCATTCCAACCTTTGGCTCTTCAATGGTTTCATCACACTCATTATCTGAATGTACTACCTCATCATACTCATCATCTGCATGTCCTACCTCATCACCTTCATGTTCTGCATGTCCCGCGTCAGAATCCATTGCAAATCCAACCTTTAAATTATCTAAGAAGATGCAAGATTTTTAAAAAAATTATGGGTTTGATATTGCAACCAGATTCAATTAAAGATTAAAAAAAATTCTGGATTGGAAATTACAAATTTAGCCGTATTGGACATCTTTTTCAAGGCCTAACGATAGTATGCATAGACAAAACCAAGCAATCATTACAACTCATTTAAATTTTTACATAGAAGAATTTTCGGTAATGTTAAAAAAAAATTCATTGCGAAGAATGTACTATATATTTGCTATGATTAAGATGATTAAGACCACCAGCAGCATTTCACCCATAAATGATCAACTGGATGATCGACGCAGGTGTGATGCTACCTTATCAAATGCTCATATTCTCGTACATGCATTTTCAAAGATTTCATATCAAATGCTTATGACTTTCATGATTGTAAATGAGATTGTATTGGCAATAAAGATCAGAAAAATTAATGAACATCCCAACTCAGATGGTTGCAAAGTTCCACCAAATGATTTTATTACGCCACATAAGTTGAACCATGAAGAGCTTAAATCTCTCCTGGAGTTACCTTAATACCATGTTACCCAAGAGATATTAAATAAATATATTTATCAAAGAGTACTTCTAACAACAATTTTCAAAGAAAGAAATCCATATTTTTTTATGTAGTTAATAAATACTGGGGGAGATTGTAAAATGCAATAATATTTTTATAATTTTTACTCTTCAAGAATGACAATTTCTCTATCTCATAAAAAAAAAATCAAAATTCATTGTTGAAAATACAAAGAGCTCATATTAAAAGAGTTGAGAGATGAAGAAATTCTATCTTAAAAAAATGAAATATTAGATGGGGGCAATATTTATCAAAGAATACTTCTAACAACAATTTTCAAAGAAAAAAATCTTTTTTTTTTTTATGTAGTTAATAAATATGGGGGATCCCCATCTAGCCATAGAATCCAGATAAGCTTACTAAAAGAGCTAGTTCAAATGCAAAAAGCAACATCTTCAAAAGTTTATTTGAAAAGAAAAACCTTTAGCCCCATGCCGTAGTTTGGATCCGTAAATCTTTAATATTCTACCCAATATGTTTGATAATAATTTCTAAGACAGACCATAAGAGGGAAATGTTATTTACCGTTTGGATTCCTGCGAAAGCGAGAGCTGCTACAGTGTGGAATGGAGGTCAATGCCGGATGGAGGGAGAGGGAGAGGGAGAGGGATTCCGTCGGTTGGGTTTGGGGTCATATGCAATATGGGTTTTGGGGTCAAATCACGTTTGTTTTTTTTTTTTTTTGAGTATTAAATAAATTATTATTATTTTTTAATATTAAACAAATTATGTAGAATGCCACGTAGCATGACACTTCAGTCGGTAACTGTATTCAGGAGAAATTTTCGGTACCTGTAGAAGAACTCTTCCTAGAAAATGAAAATCAGCCGGTCCCAAAAATAAGTGAACTTCTATTCATCATTTTCACACATCATATACTATAATTTTTTTATTTTTTTATTTTTTTCTCTTACTAAATTTGTAGTATATGGATGATGTATAGAAGAATTCAACAAGTTTAAGAAGAATGAAACCAAATAAAAAAAAAAAATATATGTGTTGTGTGGTATGTGAAAATAGTAAATAACAAAACTCCAAAAATAAATATCTTTCAGCCATGACTCTGTTCCGACCTCCATCTTTTCCGGTTAGCTTTAGAAAAAGAAGAGGGCAGGAATCCATAATATCGATCACTAGTGGCCCAACTTTGAAAAATTAGGCTGAGTGGGATTAGTACGGGGGCTATCAAAGCCCAATAAAAGGGTCTCGATCCAAAAATTTCAGCCCAACGATGATCTGACAGCCTACCATACCGATCGAAAGAAAGACGTACGGCCAGCTGACTTCCTCTTGTAAATCTGAATTCATAATCCGGTGTAATTAATTATCGCCAGAGGATTTACAAGAGTTTGTCTAATTATTCAGTTCATCAACAGTGCAAGACAAGAGTCCAACTTCAAGTCTAATATCTCTACAAACTTTTGGTAGGTAAGAAAAGAGTTTAAACCCAAATCCAAATCTCTCTCCAAAATAAAATAAAGATAAAAATCTATAATATCTATATAAAATCTATAATCGTCATATTGTATGTAAAAGAGTCTATAAATACAGCATAAGCACACATGCTTTTGTGTGGTGCAATTTATCAAAATTGTGGGTACATTAATATATAAATGTGAGATATTGCAGTCGGAGAGCTAGGCCGATCAGTGCCCAATTGGGATGGTGTAGTTGACATTTTGCGTGTATAATCTCTCTTCCAACAGCATCAACAAACATCTATGGCAGCTGGTATCCTAATTACCTTGTACGTGAAGTGAAGAAGTTAATGTTAGACTTTAGGTTTGGTTTCCTAGAAAATCATTTGTCTTCCTTAAAGTGGTTCATTTCATCTATCAAGCATAGGTAATTGCCGTTAATAAATAAAGTGGTTAGCCCTTACTATTTTTTTATAGATGAAATAATGAGGATAGCCCAAAAGTTGTAGGAGTAAGAAATATGGATTCATAGTCTTGCCTATATAAAGGTTGTCGTTTCCATTAGACTTACTCAAAAAGTTCTAAGGCAAAAGACTAGAAGTTTATTCCCAACAGAAAAATCTCTACTCTCTTTTGTAGGTTTTTCAGTTCTCAAACCTAAATAACTGGAAGTTAAAGATCCTATACATCTATTTATTCTTTTAAGAAGTTTTAATTACTTACAGTTAATTGGAAAAGAATTTCCAGTGTGATTTGTTCCAAATTATATGGCGTACAATATTTAGGAAGCCAGTGTGACTTATATGATGATATATGTATCGTTTTAGACTAAAATGCTTTTGGCAACAGGTAATTTGTTAAATTTGAATTCCTTCTTTTATTTTTTATTTTTATTCTTTTTTTGGGAAAATTCAAAATTCGCTACTTAAAATAAGGATGAGTTCCCAAGTCTTTTACGGAAGCGAAAATAAGGCACATTATCAGGTTGTGAAAGCTAACTAATTCATATATATCACGTAATATTTTGGCACTATAAATGTGGAGTACTGGTGAAGTGGAGATCGATGAGCAGTAACAGAATGTGGGAGAGAGAGAGAGAGCTGTGGAAACGCCCAAACCTAAAATCAAGAGTTTCAAGCCAACATCTCATCAATTAAGGATTCTGACCATATATAGCCAAATCCAAAAACACTCTTCTCATCTCTCTCGCATGAGCAATATTTACTTCATGACCCACTTCATTCTAATCCCAACGTTTTGTTCTCTTCAACTTTTATTAACTATATATTGATCTATAACAAATAGATCAAATTCATGATCTTTGTCCCATATAGAAATAGATTGATTAAATTTATTGGAAGCGATAGATTCAATTGCTTGTATCCTTGAGAAGGCTTATAGAAGGACGTTTGTCGAAAAGTGAGATCATAGTGCAAGATCAGATGGCGGACATAGAAGCTCAAACTACTAACAAGACTGATACGGAAGCCTCTGCCATCTTTCAGAAAGCCAATCGACCTGTAACATTGAAGGTACGTTAAGATCATCGAGTACGTGAATTTCTTTCTTTTTTTTTTGTATGAATCTCATCCGAGATTGTCCATGCATGCATGATCTTCTTGTTCTTGGATTATTCAAAGTCTATAATATAACAGATTATATTACAAAATATGATCTGTTAATTATTTTTCATTTCTATTTTGATTGATTGAACAGTTTCTGGACGTTATTTACAAGATAAAACCTAGGAAAGGGGGATTAATACCTCAGAAAAAGGTCAGGTCTGAGGAGAAAATGATACTGAAGGGAATCACAGGCATGGTTCAACCAGGAGAGATATTGGCCATGCTAGGCCCATCTGGCAGTGGCAAAACAACATTGCTAACTGCACTGGGAGGCCGCCTTGGTGGCCGACTTGGTGGAAGCATAACCTACAATGGCAAGCCTTTCTCCAATGCAATGAAACGAAATACTGGATTTGTTACCCAAGATGATGTTCTCTATCCCCACCTCACCGTGACTGAGACTCTAGTATTCACTTCCCTTTTGCGATTACCGAATAACTTCACGAAAGAAGACAAAGTTCAGCATGCAGAAGCTGTGATAACTCAACTAGGGCTATCTAAATGCAAGAATAGCATTATTGGAGGACCATTTCTGAGAGGGATTTCCGGGGGAGAGAGAAAGAGGGTTAGTATAGGACAAGAAATGCTCATAAACCCTAGTCTGCTATTATTGGACGAGCCCACATCAGGTCTTGACTCGACAACTGCTCAAAAAATTGTATTTACGTTGTGGGAGCTAGCAAAAGGAGGTAGAACGATTGTGATGACAATACACCAGCCTTCGAGTAAGTTGTTTTATATGTTCGATAAGATTTCATTGTTATCTGAAGGAAACCCTTTGTATTTTGGGAGAGGATCCGAAGCCATTGAATATTTTTCCAGCATTGGATATTCCCCGTCGGTTGCCATGAATCCCGCAGATTTTCTCTTGGATCTAACCAATGGTACGTGCTAGTTAACTTACAAATTTCATTTCAGAACTATTTCCTATAATGTCATATGGTTAAAATTTTGGGAAATTTCCTTGGCCAAATATCCCTTGCCCTTTTATTTTTATCTCTTGGCCTGTCGATTTATCTTTTACTGCTAGTGTGTATAGAAAACAATTTGAGTTTTGGTCACATGAAATCAGTTTTCATTTCGGGGGATTTTGATCAGTCAGCTATCTCATAATTTTGTTTGTTTCTAGCTTCCCATGTACATGGTCTTCCACTTTAATTCTCGTGCGCATTCGCTTAAAATTCCACTTGAATTTAGTGGCTTCTTCTCCTGAATTTGAACAATAATTAGTTTGAAATGGCTAGAACTACATTAATCTAACAGTATCATGTTTGGTTCACATGATAAGGTAACTCAAGCTAGCGTACAATAATCTCACATCATCTGATGGGCAAGTCTGTACATGTTGCCGGATTCAGATTATTTGCACTTCTTTTTAAGATGATTAATACTTTGTACATGATATGTACACTATGTCCAACATGCATCATTCTGGATTAATTTTTGTAGGTGTGGCGTCGGATGATTCAAACAAGGATAGCATCCCGCCGGTTAAACAGAGCTTGTCCTCTGCCTATGCATGCCGTCTTGATGACAAACTGAAGGCCGAACTTCAAGGAACAGACATTAATGAAAGTCACGTCGCCTTGGAGGACAGGCAATCTGAGAGGTGGTCCACAACTTGGTGGCAACAGTTTTCAATTCTATTTAGAAGAGGGGTCAAGGAAAGAAAGCACCAATCATTCTCCGGCCTCAAGATTGGCCAAGTTGTGGTGATAGCTTTTCTCTCGGGACTGCTATGGTGGCATACTAGTGCTTACCACCTACAGGATCTGGTAACAAACCTTTATATTTATTCTGCAGAAATCTAAATGACACCAGTTTGATTTGGCATAGTTTTGGAAGATTCGAGTTTTGGAATTGAATAAAAGATGGATGAAATTATGTTGCATGCTTAAACCTTTAATATGCTAAGACAAGTACAAAAACATAAAGAATAATGCCGTCCGAAACATAACATTCTAAACACTGGAATAATTTTGCTGAAACTTTACATGGACAGATTGGGCTGCTCTTCTTCCAATCTGGATTTTGGGGCTTCTTCTCGCTATTTCAAGCCATTTTCACCTTCCCCCAGGAGCGATTGATGCTCGAGAAGGAACGTTCTTCAGGAATGTACAGGCTCTCATCATACTTCATGGCAAGCACAGTTGCGGACCTCCCTATGGAGCTTGTCCTTCCCACCATTTTCGTCACCATCACATACTGGATGGCAGGACTCAAAGCCAGCGCCGGACACTTTTTGCTCACCCTGTTTGTCCAGCTATACAGCGTGCTAGTATCTCAAGGCTTAGGTCTCGCCCTTGGTGCTTCTTTAATGGACCAGAAATCAGCCGCTACTCTTGGATCAGTCATAATGCTATCATTCATGCTTGCTGGCGGATACTATGTTCAGCACGTGCCTCCCTTCATAGCGTGGATCAAATACCTCTCCATCAGCTATTACACATACAAGCTCTTGTTAGGGTGTCAATACAGCCTTAGCGATACGTATCCTTGTGCTGCTCCTGCTGGGTATTGTTTGGTTGGGGAGTATCCGGCTATAAAGCAAGTGGGGCTAAACAAGCAAGCCGTCGCGTTTGTTGCCTTGACCATCATGCTCGTAGTTTACCGGCTCATTGCTTATATTGCCCTCATGAGGATTGGAATGACAAAGAAAGTGAAGTAAGGTAGGAATTCTTTTTCCCCTTTTAAGTGAAAATAGTATTGTTAGTGTTAAAATGGTATTCTACCTTAATCATTAAGGTAGAAACGTGGTGGTGGTAATTCGAACAGTTAGAGGTGCCACATGATCTCATACTTTAAACGGAGAGAATTTCAATGATTGTAGCGAGTGAAAATGCTGCTTGACTTTCATTATAATGAAACCTTTTGTTTTCGGCCCGAATTGGCTGTCGTGGTAATGGAGTTTTATGCTCAGGTGCTGTTAAAATTTCCAGAAGAAGTGGATGCCATGCCACCAAACAAACGGGCCTTCCTAGTCATAGTCACTCTAATAAATTGGACCCACATAGATGGCCCATGATGCCTCTTGTTAACATATTAGCATATAAATCGGCTCTGCTTTAGGCCTCACAACGTGTAATATGAATTAAAATTGTGGTTATTGGAAAAAGCCCAAAGGATTCGTTGTTCATGCAATCATGTAATTCTGTTTTAGCTCCGGTTTGCATTGAAAACTCATCTCAATTATCTCATCTCATTATTATAATTTTTTCAAATTTTCACATAAAATATAATAAATAATTCAATTTTTTTAAATTCTAAAATAATAATAATATTAAAAAATAATATTTTATTTAACTCATTTAAAATTATCAGAATTCAATGTTTTAGTTGTGTGCATGGTCTAATTATTAAAAATATCACAAAATGGTCAAAATCGGAAAAGCGAATTTCGCAATTGTTATTAATTATAATGTTTCTTAATTTGTTTTTATAGTTAATAAAAAATAAATATTAAAAAAAAAGTTGTTTTTATTAATATTAACGTACTCATGACAAAGTACGTAACCTGTGAATTAAGTTTAAATTAATTAGAATTTTTTTTTTCATCAGATAATCCGTACGTAACGTCAAGTAATTACCTGGAAGAGTTGAATGTGATATTGAAGGCGGAGAGCTTGGATCAGAGCCCAATTGGGACGCAATTAGCAGGTTTAGGGGACGATATATGGTTTGTTCGAAATTATATGCATGGTACATTAATTTAGGAAGCCGGCATGTGATGACCATGTCTATTCTATATATCATGTATCCTTAATTTTCAAGGTTAAAAATGCTTTTGAATGTCTTCTTCCCTTAAAAGACAAGCGGTACTAAATGGTAATAAGATAGTTTCTTTCATATATAAAATAATAAACACAGTATTTTATAATAATATTATTGCTCGGAAACCTCATCAGCATGCATGACATTATCGTTAAAGTGTTGCATGATCAGAGTCGATATTCCTCCATGCAATCCTCGATCGTATACATATTGCAAATCGAAAATAAACGAAAGAATTCATGCCATGCATGCACTCGATTTGGGAATGTAATGGGCAACTTTATGCAGTATGAAACAGAAGCGCGCATGACATGCTAACTAAATTATTTGTTCAATCTTGTGATGAAGAGCTAGCAAATCTGGATGGAGGATGAGCCTGATTTAATTCAAAGATGTATGTATATTGGTTGAAAAACAGTCATGTACTAAATGATTTTATATATCTACAAGAAAACTATTTATTTGTAGCCATTTAATTACAGCAAAATGATTATTTACAGTTAAAATGAGTCTGTTTTAGTCACAAATAGCCTTTTCGTCTCAATTAAATGGTTATAAAAACCCATTTTTCTTGTAGTTTATTGCAAATAAAGAGTATGCTTTACTTCTAAAAAAAAAAAGTCTTTCATGGAAGCGAATATAATAAGGCACATTCTTAGGTTATGAAAGCTAATTCATATATATCACCTAATTAGATTTTGGATCTATAAATGTGGAGCGGTGAAAACTCCAAATTTCAAGCCAAAATCTCATGAAATCATCAATTAAGGTACCGCAGGACGGCTCAAGATTCATGACCATAACCAAATAAAAAAACCTTAACTTTTCTCTTCTCTCTAGCATGAGCAATGACTTCATGATCCCACCCTTCATTATGGTCCAACGTTTTGTACTCTCGAGCTTTTAGTTATACGCTGATCTATAAATAACCACTCTATATCACCCATCTGAAAAGAACAGTAGGAAGAGAGACAGCGAGTTCAGATTCTTGATCTTGGTTCAAGAGAAGAACGATAAGGAGAGAAAACGTTCAACGAAAGTGACATCATATATAGTGCAAGACATGGCGGGCATAGATGCTCAAACTACCAATAACACGGATCGGGAAGCCACCACCATCTTTAAGCTGAAAGCCAATATGGACCTGCCGCATTGATGGTACGTACGTTAAAATCAAGTACGTTATGTCTGTTCTTGTATGAATCTCTTCCAATAGTTCCATGCATGGTCTACTTGTTCTTGGATTATTCAAAGACTATATTTTATCGAATATAACCATTAGATTATATTACAAAATATGATTTGTTAATTATTCTTCATCTGTATTTTGATTTATTGAACAGTTTATGCTGAGGAGAAAATGATACTGAAGGGAATCACAGGCATGGTCGAACCTGGAGAGATACTGGCCATGCTAGGCCCATTTGGCAGTGGCAAAACGACATTGCTAACTGCACTAGGAGGCTGCCTTGGTGGCCGACTTGGCAGAAGCAGAACCTGCAATGGCAAGCCTTTCCCCAACGGATTAAAACGAAACACTGGATTTGTTACCCAAGATGATGTTCTCTATCCCCACTTGACTGTGGCTGAGACTCTGGTATTCACTTCCCTTTTGTGATTACCGAATAATTTCACGAAAGAAGAGAAAGTTCAACATGCAGAAGTTGTGATAACTCAACTAGGGCTATCTAAATGCAAGAACAGCATTATTGGAGGACAATTTCTGAGGGGTTCCGGGGGAGAGAGAAAGAGGGTTATTATAGGACAAGAAATCAATGTTTTAAATTCCGTTCTGGTATTATTCTGGTTTAAGTATTGGAACAGAATATTTCGGTACTAGTGTATTCCGGCGTACCATTTGGAGATTAATTATATATTATATATAAATATTCATATGTATATACAAACTAACAACTAATAAAATAAATACATATATATATATATATGTAAGTGTGTATCATGTATATGTGTATATATATGGAAGAATTGAAGATTTATAAAATGAATATATGTTGAAAAAATCACAAACTTGAGTTGAGACACAAAAACAAAGAAAAAAAAATAAAAGAATAGAGAAATTATAAAAAATAATGATATTTAAAAAAAAAAAAAAAGAATGAGGGGACATATTTAAAGTTAAAAAAAATTAAAATTATATAAATACATTTTATATTCTAGAATTAATTAAATATCATTTGGATTTAAAATTTACAAACATATTATTCAAGCACAAGAAAATTACAAAAACAGTCCGAAACGGAATAGGGACCGAAATGTCAATTCCGGCCGGAATGGCCTGAATGGACCAGAACGGGCTGGAATTTGAAGCGAAATGAAACGAGGAGGTATAGTATACCAGATACTACACCATGTCGCAAAATTCTGGTTAGAACAGGCAGAACGGAACGTAATTTAAAACTATGCAAGAAATGCTTATAAACCCTAGCTTGCTATTATTGGACGAGCCCACGTTAGGTCTTGACTCAACAACTACTAAGAAAATTGTATATCTACGTTGTGTGAGCTAGCTAAAGGAGGTAGAACGATTGTGATGACAATACACCAACCTTCGACTAAGTTGTTTTATATATTTGATAAGGTTTCATTGCTATCTGAAGGGAACCCTTTAATTGTATTTTTGGAGAGGATCAGAATATTTTTCCAACATTGGATATGATTGTCATGATGAATCCTGCAGATTTTCTCTTAGATCTTGCCAATGGTACATTTGAGATAACTTTCAAACTTCATTTCAAAACTGTTACCTATAATGTCACATGGTTAAAATTTTGAGAAATTTCTTTGGCAAATATCTTTAATTTGCCAGTTTATTTTTATCTCTAGGCCTGTCATTTTATCTTTTACTGCTAGTTTGTACAGAAAACAGTTCAAGTTATGGTCACTAGAAATTAATTTGCATTTCGGAGGCTTTTTACACATTTATGTCATAACTTGTATGTTTATAGCTTTCCCTATATATAGTCTTCCTCTTACCAGTGCTCATTCTCTTAATATTCCACTTGAATTTGGGAGGCATCTTCTCCAGAATTTGGTTAACAAGATAAGGTTATTCAAGCATTAAAATAAACTCACTTCATCTGATGGGCAAGTCTGCACATGTTGCCTGATTTAAATTCTATGCTCTGGTTTTTAAGGTGGTTAATTAATACCTTTTACTCACATATCATGAACATGTGTCAAACATCATGCATCATTCTGGATTAATTTTTGTATATAGTTGTGAAATCAGATAATTCAAATAAGGATATCGTCCTGGTTAAACAGAACGGCTTGTCTTCTGCCTATAAGTGTCGCCTTGATGACAAACTTAAGGCTGAGCTTCAAGAAACAAACATTCATGAAACGACGATACCTTGGAGGAAAAGCAAATTGAGAGGTGGTCCACAACTTGGTGGCAACAATTTTTTCCATTTTATTTAGAATAGGGGTCAATGATAGAAAGCACCAATCATTCTCTAGCCTCAATATTGGTGAGGTCGTGCTGATAGCTTTTCTCTCAGGACTGCTATGGTGGCAATACCGATGTTCACCACCTTCAAGATCAGGTAACAAATCTTTATATTCATTCTACACAAATGGGACATCTAAATGAAACCAGATTGATTTGACATAGTTTCGGAAGACTCGAGTTTTGGATCTGAATAAAAAATGGATGAAATTATGTAGCATGCTTAAAACCTTTAACATGCAACAACAAGTAGACTAGCTGAAAGATTAATGTTTTCGAAACATTACATTCTAACAATGCACGAATAATTCTGCTCAAACTTTGCATGCACAGATTAGGCTGCTCTTCTACCAATTTGGATTTTGGGGCTTCTTTCCAATATTTCAAGCCATTTTCACCTTCCCCGAGGAGTGGTTGATGCTTGAAAAGTAACGTTCTTCGAGAATCTACAGGCTTTCATCATACCTCATGGCAAGCACAGCAGCAGACCTCCCTATGGAGCTTATCCTTCCCACCATATTCGTCACCATCGCCTACTGGATGGCAGGACTCAAACTGAGCGCCGAACACTTTTTACTCACCCTGTTTGTCCAAATATATAGCGTGCTAGTATCTCAAGGCTTAGGTCTCGGCCTTAGTGCTTCCTTAATGGACAAGAAATCTGACTCTACTCTTGGATCAGTCATAATGTTGTAATTCATGCTTGCTAGCGGATACTATGTTTAGCACGTGCCTCCCTTCATAGCGTGGATCAAATACCTTTCCATCAACTATTACACATACAAGCTCTTGCTAAGCTCTCAATACAGCCTTAGCGATACGTATCATTGTGCAGCTTCTGCTGGGTATTGCTAATTTGTTGGGGAGTATCCGGCTATAAAGCAAGTGGGACTCAATAGGCAAAAAAAATTTTTTTAAAAAAAAAAAGGAAAAGAAAAAAAAAAGTGGGGCTAAATAGGTATTAAGATAGAAAAGTGTAAAATAGTTTTTTCACACGTGTATTTGTATTTACATTACATTTCACTTGTATTTAGCTTAGGCTGGTTCATTTAGCTCTTAGTATAAATACTTGTATTATTTTTATTTTTACTTACTGTGACATTTGGGTAGTTTTGGGATTATTGAAATGGAAGAAACTTCTTGTCTTTCTATTCTTGATATGGTATCAGACGTTTTCTAGAGTTTCTTATTTCTTTTTCTCCCTCATGGCGGCGAAAGTTGCGAATCCTCCTTCCTTCATCCCAGCAATAATCTCGGCATTGTTTTGGTCACGCAACTCTTGATTGGAGAAACCTATTACACATGGTTTCGTTCGATGACCATGGCCTTTTTTGTGAAAAAAATTTAGGATTCGTGGATGGTACGATTCTTAAACCAATCTCTACCAATTTGTTTTTCTCTTTATGGTTACGATATAATAATATAGTCATTTCTTGATTACTTAAGTCGGTTTTTTCTAAAATCGCTGCTAGTGTACTGTATATTACCACTGCTTTTGAGATATGGATCGATTTAAAGGAACGATTCTCTCAAAGGAATGGATCTCGGATTTTTCAGATCCAGAAATCGATTTCGTCCTTGTCTCAGGGACAACTTTATGTTAATGCTTATTTCACTCGGTTAAAGGTTCTTTGGGATGAATTTGTTAATTACAAACCAGTTCTTGTGTGTTCTTGTGGTGCTGTGAATTTGTTAAATTCTTATGCTCAACAAGAATGTATTTTACAATTTCTTATGGGACTTAATGAATCTTTTGCTTTGGCTAGAGCTCAGATTTTGTTAATGGAGCCCTTGCCACCGATTAACAAGGTTTTTTCTCTTGTTATTTAGGAAGAGCAACAGAGAGAAATTTCTGTTACTCCTCTTGCTAATGCTCATGCTTTTGTTATTAATTTTGATACTTCGAGATATGTAAAATCTTTCTTTAAGAAAAATCTTCGAGATATGTAAAATCTTTCTCTAAGAAAAATCGACCAGCTTGTAAGTATTGTGAAATAACTGGTTATGTTGAGAAATGCTACAAACTCCATGTTTTTCCTCCTAGATACAAGTAAAAGCCGTGGCAGCAGTCCATGGCCAACCAAGTTATCCTTAGTGATAATTCTTTAGCAACATCTCCATTCTCCTTGACTAAGGCCCAAAATCAACAATTGTTATCCATGCTTACTCTCAATCCTCAGCATAAGTCTGATGATTCTAGCCATATGGTGAATGTTGTAACTTCTTCTCATTTTTTTCTGGTATTGTTTCATCTAAACATTCTGTTTTTAACTCTAACAAATATACTTCATTTAATCCTTCTAATTCTAGTTGGATACTTGATACGGGAGCTACAGATCATATGGCCTCCTCAATTGATATTTTTACAGATGTCACTCCTGTTTTAAACACTTATGTCAAATTACCAAATGGTCAATGTGTTCTTGTTTCACATATTGGCACTATTCATCTTTTTGAACATCTTGTTCTTAAAGATGTTCTTTGTGTACCTACCTTTACTTTTAAATTGATTTTTGTTAATAAACTCACCTAGTCTCTCACTTGTTGTCTTTTTTCTTCTAACTTTTGTTTAATTCAGGACTTGACCACCTCGAGGTTGATTGGAGTGGGTAGACAACAAGGTGATGACTCTATATCTTGCAACAACCAGGGACTTTTCTCAACCCTCATTTGCCATCATTATTTTTCCAAATAAACATTGTAATAACAATGATACTTTGTTGTCAAATGTTTGTTTTGCTTATTCTAAATGTTCATTGTTTCAATACCTTTGGCATAATCTATTAAGACATCTATCTATTTCAAGAATGTCTTTCTATTATTGATAATAGGAAGAATTATTTTTCTCCTTATAAGCGAAAATAGTATTGTTTTAGTGTTAAAATATTTAGACCTTTGATCATTAAGCGAAAATAGCAAGTATTCTTTTCCGGTCTATATAGAGTTGATAAAATGGACTCCCATAGATGGCCCATTATGCCTAGCTTATTAACATATTAGCATATAAATCGGCTATGCTAATTTAGGCCTCACAACGTGCATTATCAATTTATAAAATGCTGGTTATTGGAAAAGCCCAATGGATTAGTACAGTAATGATCTGTTAAAGATAATATAGAGCATGCATGAATTCATGGGGCCGGCCCATTTATGTCTTATTGCATTTACTTCATTAACCTTTGAATTAGATTGTAATTTGCAAATTAAGAATGAATTCAAAGGAATTAATGATCGATCGAAGAGCCGCCATGCATGTTAATGACGAAACAACCTTAATTTTCGATAACTATTCAGTTTGGTTAATGTTGTTATCAGAATCTTCCCAAAATATGCTTCAACGGAAAAGAATAATATGAGTGTTGAAACTTGAAAATGCTCTAAATTTATTGAAGAAAATATCAAATCATTTTAGTACTGGTGTTTGGTTGTTATCATAATATAAGCTTTTCCCAAAAGATGCTCTAAATTTATTGAAGATAATATCATATCATTTTAAAAATTCTCTAATTTTGTTAAAGATAATATCAAATCTAGATCAATTAATTAGTAGGATCATTTATAATATCCTGATTTGATTTCATAAATCAACTTATTTGATTTTCATAAAAATCAAACAAAATCATATGAAATTAAAATGATTCGATAATTGTGAAAATCAAATTAAGATAACGTCACTTTCCTTTCTTGATCACTTTGCTTGTTTCAACTAGTTAATATATCATGGGAATCGGATAGATAGACATCATGATGTCCTGTAAAGTGTAAACCTAGCTGTAAATTAGGCACGTGCTATTAATTTAGTTGTTCATGATCTGGTTCAATATTTTAAACTTTGTAAAATATTCTGCAACTATATATATATTATATATATATATCCAGAGTTTGACCAGTAGTTCTCGGCAATTAACCCATGCCGCCCTAGCTGATCGTCAACGATCTGAATATGCTATTAATCAGTGATCAAGTTCCTCTAACTTTGAAACGAATCCGGACATCTTAGCCAATTTTCAACGACAAACCAGTCTTGCCAAAAACTATAGTAAATGATCGATCAAGAACTGATGCAATTAAAGTACTCCTTGAAAATTAAAACAATATTGAACGTGGTCTCATTAAAAATATAACAAAATGGTCAAAAACTGATCAAAAGTGAATTTCGCTTGTTTTTAATGTTTCTTTGTTAATTATAATATATATATATATATATATAATTTGAACGTGTTTCATGGGTCCCTGCCTAACCTCCGACTTTAAATGCAGCGAAAGAGCGCAGAAGCACATGAAATTCACACGAAGCTCGTCATCATATATATGGTCGTTCAAAACCTTAGAAAATTAAAGGCTGCCATTAAACAACGGTCTAAACTCTTATGTTAATAGTCAAGCCCATGCTGAAAACTCTGGGGCTGTTCACACACACGCACACTATGTTTTTGGGTCAGGATCATACAAAGTTGAAACTGAATTAGCAAATTTGTTGGGAGCCGAATGTTTGTTGAAATAAAAAAAGCCATCAACCCTAGAAAAATTCAAAATGCATGCCTTGAATTAACTTTGGGATTAATCAATTAAAAAATGTTAGAAAGATTAAAAAATTCAAAATGCATGCCGATTTTCATGTATGCACACGGGTTTAGATCTAGAGCGCCGCTCAAATTAAGAAAGAGGAGAAAAAGGCAGCCATGCAGCCATGCATGCATGTGTAATTTATGATCAACCAGCCGCAATTCTATTGCATTTCGTTACGTACGATCGACCAAAAGCAATGATAATCTTTTATTAAATTAATGATTATAGGTAAGAAAATTTACATTTTCTGACTAACTTCATATTATAACTAATTTCAAAATCTAGGATATGAACGTGATCATTAAAAAGAATTTAAAAATAAATTAAATTTATCAGCTTAAAATGGCAAAGAATTGATATCATATGACTTTTTCTTTGTGACGTGAGCCTTTTTTTTGACATTTAAAAAGCATGTGATCAAACAGCTCTTTTTGAAAACTAATATACATTATACATTTCGAAAGAAAATTATATATTATTACAGAGCATATATATTATATAATAAGACACTACAAAAAAAACGGACTTTTACGATCAATTTATTACGACTAAAAAACTTTTCGCAACTAATTTTAGTTATAAATAGTCATTTCGTTAGAATTAACTGGTCGCAAATAAACAATTTTCTTGTAATGAGATGTGAAAATACATCCTTGCCCCAAACGTCGTATATAGTAGTGTACTTTTCTTTATTTAGAAAGTAAAAATCTAGGGGAGGATAGAAGTTATTTTTTAATAGAAAATAAAGCCTGACGCCTAAGATATTTTAGCATACAATATTGATTTATTTTGAAAAATTGGCGCCCTCGCCCTATCTCTAAAGGGGCCAGACATACAAATATAAATAAAGAGTAAATCTATTTAAAAAATTTTACACCACGTACTGTGGTATAATTTGATTTAAATAATAAATTTTAAAATTTAAATATTACAAATCAAATTATTGCACGTGGTATAAATAAATGAGTATGTAATGATACGTAATATAAGATTTTTTTTATAATTTTTTATATAACTATGTTTTAAATTGAAGATATTTATTTAAAATTAGATTATTTGTTTAGAAATGCTCTTAATTTACAATAAAATTGTGAAAATGATTGTATGTGTATCATTTTTCAAAATAATAATATACAAGAAAGTCTAGGTTAATCTTATTTTAAACCATATATAGCTTCCAACAAAACCAGTCAAATCTTTATTTTATTAAATGTTGATCCAAGTTAATTAGCAATAATAATTAAAATTAAATAAATGATTCTCAAAGCATGCACCACTTTGAAAACGTTTTGCATATAGTTTACCTTAAAATACAATATTTAAAATAGGAAACGGTAAGTACTACTTTGACTAGGAATTATTAATTGGAGTTAAATTGATGAATTAAAATGGTCATTTTTTTGTTAATTCATTATATAAAGTTAAAAACTGAGTACTCTTACCTTACCTTAAAAAGCTTTCGACTGAATAAACCCTTTTTTTTTTTTTTAAAGTTTGGATCCTAAAACGCGGTTTTGATCAGGAAATATGGAACAGACTTTACGCAAAGTGTTTTAGCTGGCGGGTTTTCTAATCATGAACTCGTAAAATTTGAAGGCTGCAACTCGATCGTAAAATTTCAAGTTGCAACTTTGAAGTTTATGCAGCAAAGTAGAAGTAGGTGGACCGCCATGACACGTGTGTTCTTCTAGCTAGCTAGCTCCTATATATATAGTTATGTGCATGGCATGGCCATTCCTGTGGTGCCGCCTAGAAAAATATCGCAGGTGACGTAAAGTAAATATCAGTACAAATTAAGCTAATTTAACATAATTAATTATGACGATGAGTTCTTTAATAATAATTTTCTACTACTTATATATATATATATTCCCGACAATATTAGACGGAAACTGTTCTCAATTAAATAGCACATGATCATCTTGGCTCATGTAACCTACAAATTATTCTATGCTCCATTTTATTCTCAAATCTTTTTGGTTTTTTGGATGAATTCTTATTGATCTCCTAAGCAAATCCGAAATCACAACAAAAAAAACACACACATGATATCTCTGTCCCTATCCAACCGTAGAATATATATCCACGTCCACAATATTCTAAATCCACACCAATCAAACAATTAAGAACAATCTAGTACACGAGACTCCACAAAATTAACTTTGACCCAACAACATCATTGACAATATTATTTTGGGAGAGAACCACCAAATGGTCCAATCTTAAGTGTATTTTTATACACTTGTAAGCTAGCCAAAAGAGGTTGAGGAGTGAAAGAAACCTATAACCCTACCAAAACAAAAAAGAAGAAGAAAAAAAAAAAAGTTTCTTTTGCTAACGTGTCACCTTATGATAGCTCTTTTTTGACTTTTTCTTATTTTCACTTTTCAATCGTCTTTCTTTCTAAAAAGTTTGCAGCCTAACTCTATCGATCAGCACGTGTGTGCGTGGTGGTGCACTTCCTCCTTGCCGACGTGGACTTCCCACGTATGAACCCACCACTCTTTTCTTTTTTTTCCCGTGAGCCGTGGAAAACGCTTTCTCACGAGGTTATTGGCTCGGTGAACCCCGTCTTGGCTCTCAAGCTTCTAGAAGATGTGGTGGTTTAATGACACGCGGTAAATATTTTTGGGATGACTCATCTATTGTCATTTCGTGACGGTTCATGCACCAAAGCGACCATCGTACTCGAAACAGATAAGGTCGGCTAGGCGATAACTTCGAATTACGATGGCCACGTGGAGTATTTTCAAAGGTGATGAACTGAAGTGGGTCCCGCTCAATCAACAGTAAACGATGACGACCGTACTTATCTCTGTTTCCAGTCGCGTGTAAATCTTTATAAATAAACCCCCACACATTCAACTTTGAAAAAAAAAAGAAGGAAATAAAATTCAAAACATTCACCGCTGCTATTTCCTTCTCTCTCTTAAGAATATACACCGTTCTCTTTCTGCAAAATCGTTGCCGGAAATGGGCCTACCGGAAATGGACCCGCTTTCTCAGCTAAGTTTGCCTCCTGGATTTCGTTTCTATCCGACGGATGAGGAGCTTCTGGTGCAGTATCTATGTCGAAAAGTAGCAGGACATCATTTCGATCTGCAAATTATCGCTGAAATTGATCTGTACAAATTCGATCCATGGGTTTTACCAAGTAAGATTAAGCTCACCATACAGTAGTACCAATAAACCGTTAACGATAACTCAATTCTTTTACGGCTGTACTAAAGTTTTTAGATTTATTTATTTTTTTGCAGGTAAAGCCATATTTGGTGAAAAAGAATGGTACTTCTTCAGCCCCCGGGATAGAAAGTACCCAAACGGGTCAAGGCCAAACAGGGTTGCGGGTTCTGGGTATTGGAAGGCTACTGGAACTGACAAGGTGATCACCACAGAGGGTCGTAAAGTTGGCATCAAGAAAGCCCTGGTTTTCTACGTTGGAAAAGCCCCCAAAGGAACCAAAACTAATTGGATCATGCACGAGTATCGCCTCATAGAACACTCACGAAAGAACGGAAGCTCTAAGGTAACCAAAACAAGCTTTAAGAATTAAGATATATACTCTAGTTCTCATAAATTTGTGTTGGGTGTTTGTGCTCTCTTCTGATGGATCTGTTTTTTCCTTGGTTTTTTATTGTTGCAGTTGGATGAATGGGTTTTGTGCCGGATTTACAAGAAGCACTCGAACTCTCAGAAGCCTACGACAAGCGTTTCGAGCAAAGAACAAAGCAACGATTCATCGTCTTCGTCCCCCTTGGACGATGTGTTGGAGTCGTTGCCGGAGATAGATAACCGCTTCTTAGCCTTGCAGCGCATGAATTCTCTGAGAAACCAACAACACGATGAGAAGTTCAACTTTCAGAATCTGGGTTCGGGGAATTTCGACTGGGCCAGCCTTTTAGGCGTCAACACGGTGCCGGAACTTGCATTGGAAAATCAAGCTCAGGCTCAAACTAATTACACAAGTAATGACATTTATGTCCCTTCCATTCCGGCACTTTGCCACGTGGAGTCCCCGCCGGAGAAGTTCCGGAACACGGTGGATGAGGAGGTTCAGAGTGGATCCAGAACTCAGCGGCCGGTCGATAACTCGTTCTTCTTCCAGCAGTACCCGAACTTGTTGACTCAGAACTTTTCTAACTCGTTTGACCCGAATGGGTTTAGGTACCCGAACCAGCCGAGTGGTTTCGGGTTCCGGCAGTGAGAAAAGTGCATTTAGTGCATTTTTAATTAGAACAGTGGGATTTGGATAATATGTAAATATTTTTTGGGATTATTTGGGCAAACATTTTGGCTTTAGATTCCAAAAGAAGAAAGTTGGAACTTCACTGTTAGGGTACTCATGATGTAGAGTCAAATCAAGACGGCAATGATAAAATCTGACCCTTTTTTGCTGGTGGTAGGGGAGGGAATCCGGCATAGGGTTCTGTTTCAAAATGTGCACCAGAATAAGATATATATACCTTTCTGCAATTTAAATGCAAATTAATAAGAACATTATTTCCAAAATCTACATTAATAAATTATTTTCGTTGGTTTTCTTAAATATTTGTTTGGGGACACATGACGATGATCATATTGTCTTGCAACATTTTGGCCTCATTAATTATGTTGCATGTGAGTCTGTGACTTATAAACTATTAATTTGATAGCAAAGTAGACAGCTAGTACTTGTAAGACAACGTGGTAGGGCATATGTTAATGATAATGGTTTTAGTTCAAAGGACGTATGTAGGGTCTTGTATTATTGTGGTCCGTATTTGAAGGCGCTCCTCACCATTAATATGGATTAGACTTCCGTTGGATATGCAATGGCTGTGAAGTAGTGTTAAGTTCATGTTAAAGCCATCGGAACGCGGAGTGATGGGTATTGCAACGGCATGAGGACAACGAAATAATTAAGGATTCTCTCTCTCTCTGTTTTTTTTTTTTTTTTGTCCTGTTCTTTTTCTTGACTCGTTTGAGTAGTCGTTTCTTTGAGGCCGCGCGCATTATATTCCATCACACATTTGGATTGTGATATATATATATATATATATGTATTTGTTTATTAGGGGAATATGAAGCAATATTTTATGGTCCAAGAGTGCCCTAGAATGAAAGTAATTGCGTTCTAGACTATGCTTATTGTTGATGTAAAAGTTTGTTGGGTAGATTAGATGATTAGGACCTATTTGAATTATTGGATGAATATAATTTATCTTTATCTATGAATATTTAAATTCAAAGATAAATAGATTAATAGATAAAGGTTTGTTTTTATCTTTATTTATAAATATTTAAATTCTAAGATAAGTGGTTAAATAGATAAATATTCAAAAGACTTTTTTGAATGTTTAAAAAGATAGGAGATATCAATGATCTGGATAAAAGATTCAAAAAGAAAATATCAAACAAAAAGAATTTTGAACTATCTGTCAAGAGAAATCAATTACTGCATAAAAGAGTTATCACGATATGTTAGCAATCTGTCAAGAGACGTTTTCGCGACAGATTCTATCCATCAGCAGAATCCTACTGAAACTGGAACTCTTTCCAGATAGTTTATTTAAGAGATTCTACTGGTTAAGATTTTTAGAAATTCATATCTTTATATTTTCTAGAGTACTTTCCAGTACATATTTTAGTGAGAAAATTCCTTAAAGAATTTTCATACTGTTTCTCTCAGAGAGTGGTACTTGAGTGAGAGAAAATCTTAAAAATTTTCTAGTGTTTTATCTCTTTTTTGAGTGCGTGCATATTCCATGTTGAAAAATTGATTGGTCGAGTTTTAGCCATTGTTCCAAGAGAAAGACCAATGTTTGAATATCGTTAAATGTTCTGGCTATTACTGTGGTAGAAGATAAATGTGTCATTTGTCTAGTCAAGTAAGAGTGTCAATTGACAAAGATTTTATAATTGAACTTTACTTGTAATTAATTTTCAAATAATAAAATTGAT
Organism: Juglans mandshurica; assembly: GCA_022457165.1. Lineage (NCBI taxonomy): Eukaryota > Viridiplantae > Streptophyta > Magnoliopsida > Fagales > Juglandaceae > Juglans > Juglans mandshurica. The sequence goes on from CM039622.1 coordinate 35,264,456, forward strand.
TTTTTTGAATTTGGCTGCCTCATAGAGTTTTACCTTTAAAGAGTTATTTAAAGGGTTTCCCTTCTATACCAATCTTGGTGTTACACACTTCATTTATTTTATATATTTGATTGTTTATCAAATTAATTGCATGTTTGACGACTAACTAATTTGTTGAGTAAATTGGTAAACATTCCTGCTACGTTACATGAATATTTGGATAATTTCACTTATGCTATATTGTTACTTGAATCTTGACTATTTCGCTAACTTTTCAAATCAGAAAAATAATGACCTATAACTAATGATGAAGAATTGTGAAAAATATTCAAGCCTTGATCCCAAGGCTCTATTCAACTCAATTGGAAACAGAAACATCAGGAAAATGTCCCGAGTATTTTTTAAGCTACTGATAATATACTATTTATGTGGTGTTTAGAAAAAAAAAAAAATTGACCAAAAGGTCTAGAAATTAAGGTATATTAATGGTGATGTTGAAAATTAGTACTTATAACTAGCACTAGATGCTACTAATTATTATAAATCATGCTGCATGTAACTTATATATAGATATTTCCAACAGAGACTAAAAAAAGAAATTAAGTTGTCTACGATCATATTCATGTGTCAAAAAAGGGGAAGATGATGAATTAATAGAAAGAATTGTCTAAAATGCATGTGCTTAAGAAGGGTCGAGAAAGAGCCAATCTACCCTATTCAAGCAGCACTAGTTGTATTCGCTTAAGAGAAATTAAAATACAGAACAATAAATAGAAAAGTAACTATATAGTGTTGAGTTTCTGATGTATTTGAATGGGGGGCTCGGAGGGCGTAATAGCTCCGATACTTAAGTTAGTGATTGTGAATGAGAGAAAAAGAGAGATATTCAATCAAGGTGAATGAGAGCTGAAGTATTCAAGAGTGTGAACCCATCCTCTGGCTATGGGAGGGGATATTTATACCTGGCTGGGTTGGTCCCTGAGGTGGAAATCGTGCGTGTGTAGTTCCGTACTGGGGTTGGGTGTCCCTGCCACGATATAGACTTGCTAGACTTGGTTGCGCCTGACATTGACACCCCAAAAGGCACGTCATGGCGTGCTGAGCCTCGGGATGCATTAAATACCGAGTGACTCCCTATCGTGACGTGCCCACCTCCGTCCCATTAATGAGGCTTGGCCATGTTAGGTAAGCTCACCGTCAATACCTGAACACAGGGGGCTTCATCTGTGTGCTGCCTTCAGTGCCTAGGAGTCAATGTCTCTCCTGACACCTTGATCTGATCCAAACACCTAGATTGTGGGTGATCAGGAGCAGTCTGCACTCCTGACCGATCCCCACACGAGGAGCGTTTTCTCTCCTTTCCCACTATGAGCCTTCTGGGCTAGCCTGGCCCATACCTCCTGGGCGACCTGGGCCAGTTCACTTCGGTCCAACCCAGACCCAAGGAATTACTCCTCTCACATTAGTGATGGATCAACACAATTCCTTTTTCACAATTTTTTTAAGGTCGGAGTGACAGTTGAAATTGCAACAAAAAAGAATAATTTAAAGATCCGACTATATTTTAAAAAAAAAAAGCAGTAAGATTTATATATATTTAAAAAAATCAGTAAGATTTATATATATTTGTTACAAACTTAAGGAAAGAGATAAATGGCAAATTAATGACCGTCGAGAATCTACGTCCACAATGCTCGCCAAGTGTCGAGATCGATACGGCCAAAAGTTTAGAAGATAAGTACTAGGTTTGAAACTTGATCAAATCTTCGTTCAGTCAGATTGTTCCATAGGAATATTATCTCAGATGCCAAATAACTTTTTCCACGCTTTCATATGGATATATATGCTTTGACGGCTTATGTATTATTTGGTTCTTTACTTGCACGTGTAGTCAAACTCATAATTAAATAATATCCCTTTGACAGTCACTTATAATTTTCTGTTACTTCTTTTAATTAATATAAACTAGTACTACTATTAATTATGACTTTCATTCGTATAAGTTATTGCCTAGTAATTTATTGGACAACCTCATTTGCGTGTATCCAACAACCTTATCCATTAGAATTAGTGGGCTAGCTGTTTTTGTTGTTTCTGATCATGATCGAATATCAAAAGCAAAAAGAATCTGAAAATAACATCGGATTTGAAGTACTTTTGAAGCGCAGAGCCTTATAATTTCAAAGTTCTTAAACTTTATACAACATAATAATTATATTATGTCTATATCAATACAATAATATGATTTCTAAAGTGTAGATAATTATTAGTAGAATATACTAACATAAATGATTTCTTCAATTAATCCAAGATAGATAGGTAGTACGTACGTAGATCAATCTTTCTAATTAAACAGGCTTGCTTGCTTTAAAGATGCTTAATTCATCTTTCCAAATGTTTCTATGCTTGCGAGTCCAACATGATTTGAAGAAAACAAGAAAAACAAATATTTGTGACGGATTATTTACGACGAAAACATATTATTTTTGGTAGAAAATAATCATTTTTACAAGAAATAGCTGACCACAAATAAACAGTTTTCTTTTAGCAGCAACGTTTTGATCTTTTATTGGCATCACCTAATTCAACATGAGTACTGCAAAACAACGGTAATCTCATGTCTTAGGTTGAATTCATGTTCGTTATTAGCATGCACGTACATTAATCATGTCATGCTTTCATGTTAACTATATATAAAGTTAACACTACATGATGATCTGATCTTGATGATTACAAGTCTTTATATAATTGTATTATTATCCAAATTAATACGAATCCATGAAAAATATTTATTAATTTAGCTATATGGTGATAAGATGCAAGCACTATATATGTATAATGAAAGTCAACATTATTGGGTAGGAATTGAACCCACTACTTTTTCAAAAGGAACATATATAAAATAATATCAAATAATCTTTGAAAACAGCCTCATCTTTTGCCACTTTCATGAATAATTAGCATATACCGCATGCATGCCCACTTTCTTTACGAAAAGTGACAACAAAGTGAAAGACTAAACATCAATAAAAGTGGGCAGATAGATGACAAAGATCACCATCCAAGTTAGTTGCAACAATTAGAATGAAAAGTGTTCCAATTTTGTCCCATGACCCGATGATTTGGGAGCATGATCGACATCATGTGTCCTTAATCAATTTTCATATAAATAATTTTACTTGGACTAGCTAGTACTCATCATGGATCGACCCAGCGGTCCTACTTGCAGTTTGCATGCAGATCATCTAGACACCAAAGAGCATTTTGCTTCGTACGTGTTCTCACTCGTGATCTTATTATTATGAAAAATTTTACACAACTTATTACTGTTCACACAATCTTCACACCCTACACTTTTTTTAATTTTTATTATTATTTTTCTTTTATCAAATACTTAATATATGAATAATTAATAGAAGAATTGAATTAGTTTAAAAAGAATAAATTTAAAAATTTTTTAAAAAAATATGATGTGTAAAGGATGGAGAGATTGTGTAGCATTGCTATCGCGGGCGTATTTTCTATTAAGAAAAAAAAAAAAACGGGACTGATAGCTATTGGCAACAATATTATTATCGCATTGAAAGAGTAGCATTCCAGCTTGTCTCTTGACCAAAAAAAAAACTTCGACTCGCTTTTATATCCTTTTTCTTTTTATCTTTTCCCTATGAGGAAAAAAGTGGGTGGCACCATTTTTTTTTTTCCTTTTTGAATCTTTATGCAAAGAGATCAGAAACGACAATATATATATATATATATATATATAGCGACCTATCTTGCGGCTACTACTAACGCATGCACTTACGTCATAGATCAGCGTTAATGTCTTCAACGTCGACATCGACATCGAACCGACCTAAAGGGAAAAAAACGTTTGCAATAAGTAAAATGATATTTGTATTTGTGAAATGAAAAAATGTTATATAATTCTTTTTAAAAAATATATATATAAAATTCACGGAAAAAATATTCATAAATTTAATATATTTTCTATTGCCATATTTTAGATGATTTATTAAGTAGGATCTACGTATATATTGTCATGCATGATGTCGTTCCACCGGATTCGCTCCGCCATTTGTTGCAGAGTTCTTTGCTCATGATTTTTACATCATACATACGTTAAAAAAAAAAATAGATATGTAATATAAGAATTTTTTTTTTCTTTTGCTATATATTCACAGCCTTGTCTTCCTGTGGGAATTAATCAAAGAAAAAGCGTGACTCACACGTGACCATTTGGTGGCCTAGACTCCACAGCGTCCATGAATTTAAAAAAAAAAATTCTGTACACACGTCACAAATTCATTCAAAGGGGTTGGATGAAAATTTGAAAGAGCTGCTTTACGACTGTTTCGCCACCTCATACGTCAATCACTTATGACATGTTTGATGAGCTGTTAGTTTGACTCGACATTTGATGCATGCCGGAGGCCCAGATCAGGACTAAGGGCAAAAAAATTCTTTCCATTTTGGTTAACGAAAATGATTTTTTTTTTTAAAAAAAACTTGAATTCTAAATTTATCTAATTTTTTAAAGAAATTATATCGAATTTATGTATTTTAAGACTGTAAATATTATTATTTTATTATTATAAATTAATCAGATGTGCTCCTTTTTAGGATAAAGAGATCAATTTATTATTTTTACCATAATCAATCTAATTGTTTGTTAACATAAAATATTTAGGGAGCTTTTCATTGGGTGTACCAAATCAAACATAATGAAATAGATCTTACAATATTTATTACCGCATATGTGAGTCTCTCATATGATCTTAAATGTTAAATAAGTTTTAATTATTCTGTTATTTAATTATTATTTACAAGAGAAAAAGAGTGTTCCACGGTTCCAAAGTGGTGGCAAACTAAAATTGGGCTCTCAGATCTGAGCCTGTCATACTTAGACGCGCATAATGAATGGATATCGGCCCATATCATGCAACTTATTGCTTTATCCATTAAAGCCACTTACTATGTTCCGGCCTGTCGAGTACTATATCTTGTATTTATTCTGAATTCGAGATTGGTACCTCCGAAAAGTGTTTGCAACCCCTGACCGTAAACTCAGTTATACCGATGGGAAATGTTAGGTTGTGCCATGGTTTTGTTTCAACTGTTGGTGTATTTTAATTTTTTTCTTCATAATTAAAAAAGAGATTATTAGTGAATTTATATATTTTTTTAAATATTTAAAAATATTTAAAAGAAAAAAAATGCAATTACACGTCTAGAGAGCATGCCCAGCTATACATGCAGTTGGACGACATAGTAGCATGATCCATAACCGATAGAGCCAGTATTTTTGCATAATCCCTAAAGATTTGTAAAATAACTGAAAGTGTTTTGTTTGAGTTTTTTTTTTTCTTTTTTACTTTGCACGCTAAAAAAATTCGTACTTTAATTTGTCCTCAAATGGGGTCTGTTGAAACCCAAATCAACCCATTTGGATTTTTAACTTTTTGGGAAGCTGGAGGATATATGAACCTCTCTCGCTGAGCAAAAGACAAAAGTCAAGCTTGATTTTAGAAGCTCAACATGAACTCAATGAAATATAAATCACCTCAAAAGTTTTTTAAATATATATCACAGAACTCACAAATCTAGCTACCAGCAAGTTAAGATTCATATTACTAAGTGTGTGTGTGTTGAAAATACATATATAACCCCAACAAACATACATGACATGATCATATTATATATAGAAATACTTTAAAAAAATATATATCTCACAAAAGTAAATCTATAAATTAATATTACTTCATATGATATAGTAGATCTACTTTACAATATAACGTACTATATGTATCAATAAGTTTAAGAATTTATAAGTAATGGTACATACAATCGTGGAATGCGCAAATGCCGTACAGTCGCTTTGAAAAAAAATGGAATCTATTATTAAAAAATTAATTTATTTTCATATAAGTCTCATATTTATTCATATTTTTCAAAACGACTGCACGACGCTTGTAAGGTTAGCATTTCTCAATTGTTTTGGATAGTAGTACAAAGATTGGGCCATTTGGGATTCATATTAATTATTATATGACATGCTAGCTAGGTAGGTAGTAGATACGTAAGTACCCAGGCGTGTAACTCAGATTGCGGCTTTATGCCACAAGAACAATGTGTACAAAAAAGCGCCTTTATGTATACAGCTTTTAGCTCTAATGAGAAACAGTACCATTGAGATTAATAATCCTATAGATAATTTTGGTATTGTAGGTAGCTACATGACATCAACCATATCTTTTTGACAATTTGCTGCTTTTATTAATGCAATAACGTGGACCAACACTGACCAGGAACCAATATTAAAATACAAAGATCCAAAATCACAATCCATTATTCAATTATTAACTACTAATAACTTTACCATGCACCGCAATAGAATTGCCTGCCGCGTGGCACCTGCATATGTGTGTGTACGTACTAGCTATCATGCATATGGTTACGTTTAGGAAATTATGTGTATTTTTCGACAATTTAATTTATATATCACGGAGATTCATGGAGACGCAAGCTGCAGTAGTTGGTCGTGATTGCGACGGTAATAAAAGCGAATAAGAACAAGAGAAATCTGAAGACATGCATGGATTTCAGATCAGTGGCGGTTTGGAGAGAGCCGGCCTCTCACATTACATGAACGTTTTTTGTTGGAAAATTTGGTTCACAGTATATATATAAACGTACGTACGTATATACCCAACTAGCTAGCTTGTAATTTCGTGTGACAAATGGAATCTCATGTCTGCCAACAGACCCAACAAGTGGCGATCACATGTATGTTGTATGGATCATGCAACTGTTACTTTTGTCTAAATTTGTTAGCGCTTAATTATATATAACTTATAATTAGAATGCTTGATCATGAAACTTGTTCAGCTTGCTCATGAATTAATTAAGAACCCCCAGCCTCTGGAAAAGGAGATAATTAATTAAGCAAGTCATCGATCATGTCGTGGCAGAATAACAGCGCGATCCATCTGAACATGCATAAGATCTGCATTCATCTCATGATCATCAACTGTGCAGGACGAAAGAAAGTTGAATGAAATAACAATATTTTCCGGTAATTCATGTAAATGTCAATGACAATATTTACGTACAACAGTAGTACTACCGTCCACATGTATGTGTAAATTATAAAAAAGTAAATTTTCCCACATTAATTATGCAGTACTTGACATATTGTATTCTATGAAAATTAATGAAACCATGCAGCCGAGATGTTTTCATTGTGCGTGCTTATTCAATTAGCTAGGGGATCGGAGTCATCGTTTTGATTGCATGGATTATGTTGGATTCTTTGATCATCTATCGTTTCGGATATCGATCGAAAGGATAACGATGGATATATATATTCATGGATAATAGAATCCAACATAATCCATATATATTAATTATCATTACTCAATCTGCATATGTATGTGGATGATGCATGCAATCCATCGTTAATTAATTAATTTCTGAATGGTACCCTCGGAGATGATCATCCCGTATATATATATATATATATATATATATATATATATATATATATATATAGGTCACTGTACCTACTGCTAAGTTTGTAAAAGTACTAGTACTCTTGTATTAAATTGTAAATACTCCAGCAAGCTGGGAGCGTTTAATTTTGGTGAGAAAACATCGAGCAATAGTACTAGATCAGGCCGAATATTGAGATATTTTTAATTTCTTGTTCAAAATATATATTAATTAGTTACATATTGCTCGGTTTCATCAAACATAACTAGGCCTTGTTAATTCGTTTTAATTCATTATATATATGAACATTGATCAAAACACAATCACATATAAATTTAAAAAAACGCAAAAATACAAACTAAAGAAAACAAAAAAAGATCAGTGGTGCATGCATGCAGGCCAGGGTCCCAATCTGATCATGTGTACCCGATCGAATGGCCCCCCGGCCAGTACATGATCCTGCAGATTGATCATTACTTATTCCACGTCAATGTCTAATCAGGTCGTTGGGAAGAATTACATACATTTATTAGATAATTAATGTTGAAACTTCTTTAATTAGCACATAAAATAGAAATTAATTTGGTGGGTGAGATATTACTCACTATCATATATACAATTAGTATATCATTTTTTGAAGCAGTAATTGTACTTTTTTTTAGTCGCGTTACTCATGTATATAGTACGTACTATTCTCGTCATGATTTTTTTTTTCTTTAAATATATATACAATCTTAAAACATTTCATAATCAAATCTAACCTGACGTTATAATATTTGTTTGTTACTTTTATTTTACTGGCCCGATATAAAACTTTCAGTTTTCGTTTCTATAAAAAATCATTAGGTTACGTACCTTCAATCTTCAAAATGACGTATATAAAAAAATAAAAACATTACTATAATTACAAAGTGATTTCTATAAAATTATAAAAATAAATTTATAAACTGACGTGTGTTTAAATCATGATACTTTATATCTATTTTACAATATGACGTACCGCATCAAGTCAAATTAGTTATTGAGTTTACTTTTGTGAAATCTATTTATAATTAAAACATTTCTTCCTAAAAAAAATAATATTGACCTTTAATTCTCCAAGTTTTCTTCGTAGCTATTTAGCTACGGCATCCTCCACTCTCATTATATGTCACTAATTATAAATTACTATTAAATTAATTATCTAATTATAGTTGAAAATATTAAATAAAAAAATATTGAATTGCAAAAGAGATTTTCATATAAGAGTCTTTAGTCATTCTAAAACTTTTTTCTTACCTAAAATGAATTCATGAAGTTTATTGAATTTTAAACAAAATTAAAGAGCCTAAATATAACTTTCATGATGTTCTTGATCGAATATGGACATAGTTGATTACCTCTCTTTCCAGTACTACTCGATCAAAGTCTGTGAACTTTTGGACTATTGCGACGTACATTGAAACAAAATAAACTAAAAAATAAAAATACCAACTAAATTACATATAATATTTTGTTGCTGATGATTAAACTTAATTGGTTATATAATATTTACAAATCGCACAATTAAGCTGATGACTAGTACTGATTGATATATATATATATATACACATGCGGAAACGGCCCCGGGTGCGTTATCTCCGGGGTGCATCATAATGATTTAAATAAAAAAAAATGAAAAAGTCAGTAGTTTATTTGTCGGAGAAAAAAATACAAGGTTAAAGAAAGATAAAAAATAAAGATTAAAAAAAAATCTAAACTTCAACAAAGTATCTAACCGCGGAGCTATTAAGAGTCTTTTGGTAAAACATGATCTTTCATTAAATTCTACAAGGGAGCTACACGTTAAATGATCAAGGGTCTTAAGGACCTTTCGGTAAAACAGAATCCTTCATTAAATTCTACAAGAGAGCTACACGCCAAATGGTCAAGGATTTTAAGAGCATTTTGATAAAACATGACTTAACGGAAAAACAAGAAAAGGTAACGAAAAAATAACAAAAATTACTATTCACAGTTAAATAGTCACTTCTTATAACAAAGTAGATATCTATATGATTAAAATAAAGAGAGACAAGTGGCCTATAACAAGAAAAATGAATATTTATGATGAATTATAATTTATGACAATAATAACTATTTACAACAAGAATTGACTTATCTTGATATATATACAGTACTGGAGATTGGATGCATGTATTATGAGAGGGTAGCTACCCTGGGTGCCACCGTGCCATGCAAGATATTCGATCGCCCGTAAAAGGATAAAGATGGTTGGTGCGCGCTACTCTCACAGAGGGAGGCCACCGAAACACCCACAAATGCAATTGTGTTTTTATTTTTATTTTTATTTTTATTTTTTTGTTTTTTTTTTCAAATATTTTTTAAATCTATTAATAAATTTTAAAAAATAAATAAAAAAATATAAATTTATTAAAAAAAATTTACTTAACAATTAAGTAAAAAAATAAAAAAAGGGTATTGGTGGCCACCATGCATCGGTGACCACCATCTGTGGGTGTAGTATTTCCCGATATTAATGTATGTACATTGAGGGTGGCAGCCACTAGATGGTACGAAATAGACTTGTAAGAAATACCGACTCCTATACCTCTCATCATCTGGTCGATCATAAATAAATATATATATATATATATGAAAAATTATATCTGCAACTGCTATGGGGAACCGCGGGGGAACTCTTGCCCCGTGGCAAATGAAACTGCGTGTTTTGGTCCCATTTTGGCGTGTTTATGCCTCTCCCCTTCGTATTTAACAATTTCACTCCAGTCTCCCATTCGTCTTTGCCTCTCAAATTTAGAACACCAAGTTGAAATGCTTGCTAATAGACAAAAAAGATTGAGAGAAAAATGTGGGTCATGCATTACAAGTTTACAAGACAGATGCTCAAATAGACACGATGCTAAAAATCAATTTCCTGAAAATATAAACACAAAATAGAAGAAATACAGTAATGGAATGCTTCGGTCAGGGAGATCTGGAATAATATGCAACCGGGGAGATTTGGCGACCGCAACAACCTCTACCCACGACGGCCAGCACAGACGGAATGTTGCTGCTGCAAATGAAGACGACGCCAGACAACGGCGACCGCAACAACCTCTACCCACAACGGTGACCACAACAAGCAGATGAAATGTTGGAAAAGTTCCAAGGAAAATGATATCCTTACAACCTCCAACAACTGCTTTACTACCCATTCACATTTTTTTCTTTTCTTCTCTCTATCTTTTGTCTTCTGAAATGGGTTGTGAGCGATTTGTGTTCCCTTACGATTTGCTCAGCCCATGCAAACCAACCCAAGCCCAGACCTCTCTCTCTCTCTCTCTCTCTCCTATGTTAGGGTTTGATATTGAGAGGAGGAGAGCCGAAAATGTTTGGGTCTGAGATTCCCTGAAGGATCAGTGCGAATGAAAATTGAAAGGCAACCATTGAGAGCAGAACTGAGAGGAGCAGAGGTGCGAAAATGAAAGAAAAATTAGGCGAGAAGACTTTCAGCATTAGGAAGAAAAAGAAAAAATAATCCCAACGTTGGATGGGTAGTGAAGCGGTTGTTATGGGTAGTAAGGGTAGTAAGGGTATCATCACCCAAGTTTCAGAACAAGCTTCGTTTCAGAACAAGTTTCAAGACAAGCAGACGAAATGTGAATTTCTCTGTTTCCTTCTATTTTTACATTTTTTTTAATATATGTCGGCTGATGTCAGCCGATTCCCCGGGGGTTCCGCAGTACCTCGGTTGCCTATAGCAGTATTGATATATATATATATATATATATATATTATGGACCACCATTTTGGATCCACAAAATTAAATTAACCTTAATTAACCATATGATCATCGAGGACATGCATTACTACTCATGTCTGCTTGGAAAAAAATAATAATTAATTTGAAAGCACTGCATGCATGTGATTGTTTTATGAGAAATTATATTTGTATTTGTGGAATGCGTAAGTACTATCGTATAATTTTTTTGAAAAAAGTAATTAAATAATATGAAATTCACATAAAAAGAAAATTAATTTTTTAATAATAAATTTTATTTTTTTAAAATAATTATACGATATTTACACATTTCACAATTATACGTTACAATACTCCAGCTGAATTTTACTAAAGCCCTCAAATTAAGTAATTTGAGAATCTGTTTGTGCCGGTTCTTAATCGAAGTTGTGACATGGAGAAAAGGACAAGTTATATTCTTTACTAGACATCCAATATTGACCATCAATTTCTAGCCGCCCCGGTTGCATCCTCGATCATCAAGTTTTTATGACAAACAACATCTTAATTAATAATTTATTTACTATTCCTTGATCAGAAGTTAGTACATGCAACACTAGGTGAATACCTTGTTTTTTTTTTTCTTTTCTTTTTTCATTTTTGCAGTGCCTCTATATATGTGATCAGAAACTTTAAATCCCTCCGCCTAGTCCCAAAATAATACTAGCTATACATGATATAGGAGATCATGAAATTAAGCAAAAACATTATTAATAATATATATTAGAGAATATTACATATAATTAATTAGAAAAATTCGAATAATAATTAAGTGGGTAAAAGCCATGAATTCTATCCATGCAGTCTGGCGGCCAGATCAATGACTGATCTCATGGCAGGGGGTGGCATAAATGGATGGGGTTTCTAGAGATTAATTGGTGGTATTTGCACAACAAAAGCATGACATCTGAAGCGTAAAGTTTGTTCCCACCCCACACTTATCTGTCCCTTGTATCACTTCCTTGTCTTGTGTGGGTGGGTTGTGGCCCCCCAGATGACCCCTCACCCACGTGTCAACCCATCCCACATTTGTAACCTACACGTGTCACGTTCAAAACGGCCTAAATTTCAGTTCTCGTCATCGTCAGGTAGCCATCAGTGCATCACCTCCATATCACTCATTCATTTGCCAACCACCCCATTTCTTTACTCTACCAATGCAGTTATCTAAATGACTAATCTACTTCCGATACCATGACGTGGCACGCAATCGTTGGTCGTTTAGAAAACCGTATCTAGACTGCATATGTACGTAACCTTTACCCATGCATCCACAGTATATAGTCTCTCCTCTTCTCCTTTGCCCATTTAAAAGATGGCCTTGCAACTCATGTGCAACAGTCTTTGAACAATCATCGATCTCACAAAGCTCTCTTAATCTCTCCGTTATGTTCTTCTCCGATCATATGCCCTCCCTCGGAACTCAAGCCCGCAAAGGTTTGAAATACTAAGACGTTGCTATTGCTTAAAATTGTGTGAGCCATGGAGACCAGTACTGACTTATCCAACGTCTCGCAACAGCCAAACCTCCCGCCGGGGTTCCGGTTCCACCCCACAGATGAAGAGCTCGTGGTTCACTACCTCAAGAAAAAGACCATCTCAGCTCCCCTTCCAATTGCAATAATCGCTGAAGTTGATCTTTACAAGTTTGATCCCTGGGAACTTCCAGGTACAATATATAATATCTATATATGAGTTGACCCAATTAATTAAAGCTATAATTAAAAACGAGAAAATTTTGCATTTTTTTGTGTAAATTTTTCATGGGTTGTAGTATATATCGCAGTTAAGTCTTAGGTTTATATATATATTCATGTTGTCTCAGCTAAGGCTACGTTTGGCGAGCAAGAGTGGTATTTTTTCAGTCCCAGGGACCGGAAGTACCCGAACGGGGCTAGACCGAACAGGACGGCAACATCTGGGTATTGGAAGGCAACAGGAACAGACAAGCCTGTGATAAGATCGGGGAGTAATCAAAAGGTTGGTGTAAAAAAAGCCCTAGTGTTCTATGGAGGGAAGCCCCCCAAAGGGATCAAGACCAATTGGATCATGCATGAGTACCGGCTTGCCGATAACAAGGCTTGTAATAAGCCTCCTGGGTGTCATGACTTAGGCAACAAGAAAAACTCATTGAGGGTAATTTTCCAATTGTAGTTTTGAGTTTTTTTTTTTTTTTTAATTTTTTTGTGGTGATATATAATGATCATTGGGGATATTTTCTGAAAAACGCAGAAATATTTGAAATATTGGTGATGATTTGATTGTTTATTGTTTAGCTCGATGATTGGGTCCTATGTCGAATCTACAAAAAGAACAACACCCAAAGACCGATGATGGATCATCAGGAAAGGGAGGATTCGATGGATGACATGATTGGACCCATACCACCACCTTCAAATTCAATAGCAGTGGGCCAACAACATCATCTTGTGAAACTGCAACTTGCAAATGCGGCCGCAAACTACGGTCCCCTCGAAAATTACCAGAATACGTTTGAAGGAATAGTAAACGGTGATCATGATATTAACTCTGCTAGCGCTATGTGCCGGTTTGCCTCTTCAAGTACTACTTCCAAGCCAAGTGAGCTGCCCATGGTAACCCCGAGCAGCTTCCCTCTGAAACGGACATTCCCTTCCTTGTACTGGAATGATGATGACGCAACAGGATCTTCATCGAGCAAGAAAACAATGCACTTGGATGATGGTGATCTTGAAAGCGCAGCAAGTGGGAATCCATCTACTTCTATTGCCGCTCTGCTTAGCCAGCTCCCACAGAATCCTTCATTGCACCAACAGGTGATGCTGGGGTCTATTATTGGAGAAAGCATTCTTCGGGCACCTTGCAGTCAGCTCCCTGGATTGAATTGGTATTCTTAATTATATTAATCGACTACTGGGTTATTATATGATGGCAAATCATGTATGTATATATGCATAAGTAGAATTGTCATGAAGCTAAAGACTACATATATATACATACAGAGATCAGCTTAATTCCCATGTGGATTGCCAGCAGTCTATATATGTAATCTACCTCTGCTAGCTGATCAAATTGTGAGTGTTGGATTTGGATTGATTTTGGCTGCTAGCTACCAAACTAAAGAGCTAGCATACGGAAAGACTTCTGAAATGGCCTCGGGAGTCTTCTGAATCATGTAAAAGGTAGCTCTAATTTCAGGTGAGGCCCTTGTATGAATTGTCATAGAGTTTCTATGTATTCTATAGATGTACATAATATATATAGTTGGTTATTTTATTTAGAGATGCAAAGAAAAAAAGAAGAGATGCTATCTTAATTTTAATGCAGATAAAAATAAAACGCTACAATAATATCCTTGGGTACTGTTGTTGTATATATGTCTGCATATGTATATTTAGAGAGAGATCATTCCTATTGCAGAACTTCAATAATGCTGTACATGCATTTAATTTGTGGAGAGATAAATATATTGATTAAGGTTTGTGATTGACATATGATAATATGTGTTGATCGTGATCATTTCACTAGGATTGTGGCCAAGTTTTGCTAGCTTTGTGATTGTACATAAAAGTAGTACGTCAGTGCTTGGTTTTTGGCTTCTGTATATCATGTGTCAGTTCTTGCTGTCAGTAGTACTACATAAACCCTGGAAGGTAAGAGATCTTTTTTCTTTCGATTATCTTTATCTTTCTTTCCACCCAGGTCTCTGGGGAATCTTGTAAGGGAGAATCATGTGCATTGTAATTTATATTCCCTTGCAGTTTTGTGCATGATAGGACTATATATTCTGATGATATATGCAGGTTAATACGTACTAGCTTGTCTTTCAACTCCAAGAAGAATAATAATTCATTTATTTAAAATGATAATTAATAGATCAAGTGTCACAAAAATCATTAATATGATTGGCATATATTACATCACAATGATTAATTGTAAGAGAAGGATAATACACATGAATGATCATGAACTTGTTCACCAATGTGAAGGATGCACATATATATATAGCTTTTAATCCCACGCTTAGCAATTAATTAATTGTTTATATAAATCATCATGTATATATGTATATACGTGTGTGTATTATAAATATTTGTATGTAACATATATTATCAACATATTACTGGTACTGATCAGGGATATATCTGTTTTCATGTTTGTGACGAAAATCTCGCAAACCTAATTGCTTGAGAGAGAGAGAGAGAGAAGACCAATTGTTCTTAATTTGCACTTTTTAAAAAAAATAATAATATTTTTTATTAATTTTATAATATTGGTTATAAAACAAAAAATGCATGATCAGTTGAAATTAAAAACAAACAATGAACATGTACATGTCATGTTATGACTAAGAAAATAATTCCACTAACTTTGAATGAAAATTAATATGATTATTTATCTTTAAATATATTTGGATATATTATTTAACGAATTAATTATATCATAGGAGAGAGTGGGTACTGTTGCTAAACAAAAGAAAAGCATCCTAATAATTTGTTTGAAAATTATAATCAATAGATATAGACGGTACGTACGTATATGATGGATACATGTCAAGTTAGTGTTTTGTTTGGAGTCTATTATTAGTAGTTAAGAAAGAACTAATCCTTGATAAAGTGATCTCCACTCTATATAGTTTTTATACAAAGAGCCATTAATTAAGAGGCATGTCATGACGTACGTCATATAATATCTTCGAATTAAGATGAAATTTTCAAGAGAAAATGAAAGTTAATCAGAACTTCTTATTATCATGTGATCTTCCGAGATACACACACACGATGAATTAGGATTAAATATAGCTTAGGCCTTACGCTAGCTCCAAAAAAAAAAAAAAGTGAAAAACCTGAAATTAACCAAATCACTAACCAATCACAAAGAGCTTGTATATATAGATAGATACATGACATGCATCTTCTCTTCATGAAAGGTACCCACATGCACCTGATGATCGGAATCTTTTTTGTCTATGCTATTTATGCAATATAGTCTCGCGCACACACACACACACACGTATATATGGGTATTTGGGTAATATAAATGGGTATTTGGGTATATATATAATGGTTGTCATTTTCTTCATCGCACTGATAAGACGTAGCTAAGTATGTTCCATGTCCATTGAGGTGTCACTGCATAATGACAGGAAGAGGCCGGCTTTCTTTTCTTGCTGACTTTTATGGGACCATTAATCTCACTATCATCTAAAGGAATCATTATCTTAAAACCATACGAATTAAATAGGCCAGCCTTTAATTGCATTAATTCCGTTCTTAGGAAAGAGTACAAATCAACTTTATAAATCTTTATCTTTCAATGTATTCAATTTCGGAATAGATATATATATATTGATCAAAGCGATATTGAAAATAAATGCGAAAGATATTATCTCTACGTACCCACTTTTAGAATGATGCTTATGCGAATTAATCCTAATTCAATGCTTAAAATCTGCGTACGTTCACATTAAAAGATGTATATATTTTTTCCTCGGGTCGATTTAGATACCAATACTAGTATACGTGCAAATTAATATATATATATGATACATTTTTTTCCTTCTTCTCTATTTAGATACGACCAATACAAGTTGCATACATACGTGTAGTAATACGTAAATACACGTGTATGCTCCACTAAGAGATTAAAAAAAAACCACGTACAAACATTAGAATTGACGCACTACTTAATTCCTTGATCTATTCTTAATTGGTTTAATCTCTTTCATGCCCATGATCTGATCATAACAATAAAAAATTAGCAATTAAGAAGTTGAGTTGCAGTTGTGTGTGTGTGTTAGAGATCAGAGAGAGAGAGAGAGCGCTAAATCAAAGTAGTCATCGTGTTGTAATGGTCATGTGGAGTTCGAACCTGATTCTTCCATTTGAAAACTAGTTCTTATGCCATCTGATCTGGCTTCATTTTCATCAGCACAAAAGAATAGAGTTTTCATTGATGAGCTCTTATCTATATATGACCTTCAGTTCGAACATCTTTCCTTTGATACTAGTGCTTATTTGAAATATAGATCAGTCATAGACAAGATTAAGGCTATTCCAAAACAAGTAGTTATTATATCAAAAACAAACGCAGATGCAAATGGGCTCAATTTGGTAGATACCATTGATATCTAAAGTGGGCCCTTTTGTTTTTTGTTTTAAATAGTAAATATCAAAGGGGGTTTAGATAGCTGGCCCACATAAAATTATTGGCCTTCTCATATTTTTTTTCTTATTTATTCAGCTTAGAAAATTTATATACACACAAAATAAATAATAGTTGCAGTCGTGAGTGCATAATTATTACACAGTCATTTTGAAAAAAAGTGAATAAATACGGGACTCATATGAAAAAAATTAATTTTTTAATAGTTAACTACACTCTTTTTCAAAGTAACTGCATGACGCTTGTACATTCCACAATTATATGTAGCATTACTTATACACACAAACACAATGGAACAAAAGGAACAAACTAAACAGTCCCATCTTACGATGCCACAAACGTCATGTTTTTCATCTTAACAATAAGTAGTTCTTGAATACTTAGATAAAGGAAAATGATAGAGCTATTGAGAGTTGGGTCCCGACATGGATCTGATACTTTTTTTTTATTTAGTGATTAAGGATGTATTTTTTAATGATGTTGTAAATTTTTTTAAAAAAATATTTAAAGATATAAAAAAATCTATAAAAATAAATAAAAAGAAAATTTGGCCTTCTCGAGACCCATCCTTAAACTACACCCTCGATGGGTACGTGTAGCCCTACTCAACTTGATTTTTTTTTTTACAAGTAAGCCCTACTCTACTTGATAAACGTCCACACTTTCTTATCCTCTTTTCGAAATAATTACATTTTTCGTTCGTAAGTTATTGCAACCTCTTTAGTATAAGTTGACACTTCTGGTAAAACGGAACTAAGTGGTGGTTTAGGAGGTAAATCGACACTTGTTCTAACGAGCTATCTACCTTATAAAGTCCGTGGGTAATATTGGATGGGGCCTCAAAGCCCAAAGGGCAACCTGGAGCTTGCTGGCTGTAGTGGTATTTTTTGAGATCATTGTGCCCAATTTATACATGGATTATCTATTTATATAGAGGTTGATACAAATATTTTTTCAGAGCTTTTCGCAGTTAAAGCGGTCTTTCTTTGTGTTACCAGCTTGATTTTTATGATGTTATTGTTGAGTTAGATGCATTGCTGGTAGTTAATTGGTATAGAAATAGAAAAAGGTTCCTACAGATATTTTATTTCTGTTATAAATACTTTGGAACAGTTAATGTAAGTAGTATTTTTTTTCTTAAAATAAAAGGGTTTTACAAGAGTTTTGGTTTTAAGATTTATGTAATTCTCAAAACTCTTATACGGATTATAAAATATATTTATTCGTTTTAAGAGAGAGTTATTAATAAAATTAAGGTACCGTTCCTCTTTTAAAAAAATAATAATAATATAATATATTTTATCAACTATTATGTCATGATTTAATTTATAGGTAAGTGACATTGATAGTAAGTTATCACACTTGCTTTGTAAATATAATTCTTGTTTGAGAAATAATTTAGAGGGATCGAGCGACATTTTGTTTTATAAATGAGAAATGTTAGAGATCAGCCTGTACATTGCACTCTCTATACATCTCACATAATTTTTTTTTTTTAACCCAACACAGTAGGTGTGCTGGGGCTTCTACCGACAAGCAGAGTGTGAAGAAGATTTTTTCTTTATAAATTAGAGGGATCGAGCGACATGTCTTGGATGTTTCGTAAATCACATCCCAGTGGCCTGCAAGGTGACCCGGTCAGGAAGTGCGGCTTCCATACATTCAAACACCATTGGACTCCAATACCATCTTTCTTTCTTTCTTCATTTCTGTCCAAGTCTTTGAACTGGTCAAGGACTC
The DNA here is from genome assembly GCA_022457165.1 of Juglans mandshurica. Classification (NCBI taxonomy): domain Eukaryota; kingdom Viridiplantae; phylum Streptophyta; class Magnoliopsida; order Fagales; family Juglandaceae; genus Juglans; species Juglans mandshurica. The sequence continues at coordinate 35,283,594 of CM039622.1, forward strand.
CAAGCTTGCCCAACTTTTCTCAAGAAAGTCCTGTTCTTCCAATCACTGAAAAGTTCCAAATTCGTCATTCATGACATATGCATTCAATTCAAATGACCATAAATTCCGACACCATATAACTTGTGACTCGAGCATTTCATTACCGACCATTTTCATCTCAAATCTCTCTCAAATCAAAACCGCTTCTTCGATTAGTTCTTCTACAAGATGCAGAGTAGTACTCCTCAAAAACAAGCTACACAAAGTCCGGCACAACAAGTACTACCGGCGAGGACGGTGACGGGGAATCGGGGACGTAAGAACAACTATGTCTTAGCATCTCCTAGAGTCGGGCGGGCGGTTTGTACGTGTTCCAACCATCCTGGATCAGTCAGGTGTACCCGGCACGGTTACGCGGTGCCTGAAACGACGTCGAGGAGGCGTTACGGGAGCAAAGAGGTCTTGGTCAGGAGGGCCTTGACGCCACCTACTCGTAGGTTGAGCCTTCGGTGGTGGAATTTCCGGCCAACGCCGAGTCGGCTCTCTAACATGTCTGTGGCTTAACTTGTGTTGATCCTCCTCAGGTTTGACTTGAGATAGATAGTTTGGGTGCCATCCGTGCATGATGGTTGCAGAACTTCTGATATGTACCGAAAAGCTTAGAAAAAGAGAGAGAGAGAGAGAGAGAGAGAAGATTGGGTATTGAAGAGTGTTGTCCTAGACTTCTAACTTCTTTGTAATTATCCAGAGGATTAAAGATATTTCTTTGTTAATATGTAGCCTTTTTATGACAAATTATCATCTCCGCCTTTCCCAGTATAGTACTCTAGAGGCATATCTCTCTGAATTGTTCTCTTTTCTGCATATTTTATTAATTGATAAACCCATAGACAGACAAGGATTTAAACACCATGTAGCTAAATCATGATTTCTTTTCAAGTACTCAAGATATTCTCTTTGTAAAGTTAAACATAAAACTATAAAAATAAAAATATGAAACTATATGATTTTATACGAATTACTGAAGTTTCCTTTTCTTTCATGTTGATGTTTGTGATAAACACAAGCAGAGTTCCTTCTACTCAAAGGTACTCAGTAACCATGAAACAAGTCCCAAAACCAGAAACCTCAAGAATCAGAGATTAATACTATCAAGAAGATCAACAAGATAACAAGAAATAAAGAAAAAAAGATAAAGGATAAGAGATACAAACAGATATTACGTGGTTCGGCCCTAATGGCCTACATCCACGGCAGGAACAACCTCAGAGATTATTTCTTATTGCACAATCTTCAAAAGTCAATGTATATACACAGATCAAGCCAATACTGAGCCAAAATACAAGCCTCAATACAGCTTCCTTTCTTCCCTCAGTAAACCCTAGAATCTCTCTGTATGTACAAAGCTCTCTCTCTCGGTCTCTCTTCGAAACGGTAGAATACAATTGCTCACAATAATCCCGTAACCCTAACACTGCTAAGAGGCATATATATATATATATATATATATATATATGTTACAGAGATGGCAGCACGTGTCCTTAATCCAGCGGCTGGAAACACAAGAGTCAGAAGGCCAAAGATTGTTCACGTGTGATGCACATGATCACATCTCTGCATATCAATAAGTGCCACTGCTTATCACCCACGAGTCCCACCCCTATGAAAAAAATGCTGCATATACACGGTGTTAGATAAAATCAAATAGAGAGATGGGAATTAAATTGACACAGTATTCACAATTCTCCACCTTGACAATATTAAAACCATCACTTCTATTCTACTCTCATCTTGGTTGTTCCTGCAACATCCCTCTATTAGGGATCCTTAATAGTCTGCATGTTAATAAGGTTCAAACAGTGTCTGAACTTTGCTACTGGAAGGGACTTTGTCATCATGTCTGAGGGATTTTCCTCAGTTGGAATTTTCTCTCCTCCAACTTCCTTAGACTCTATTATATCTCTTACAAAATGAAGCCTAACATCTATATGCTTAGTCCTTTCATGATATACTTGATTTTTGGCCAAGTATATAGAACTTTGGTTATCACAATGTACAGTGATATTTCCTTTGAAACTCCCTAATTCTCGTGATATACCATTTAGCCAAATGGCTTCCTTTATAGCTTCTGTCAAAGCTATATAATCAGCCTCAGTAGTAGATAAGGCCACAACAGACTGTAAGTTTGACTTCCAACTAATAGCCCCCCCATATGCTGTAAACACATATCCTGTTAAGGATTTCCTGGTATCCACATTACCAGCATAATCAGCATCTACAAAACCCTCCAATTCACAACCTTTTTTAACATTTGATCCATATTTCAGACCCAAATTATAGTTCCAGAAATATACCTTAAAAGCCATTTAATAGCTTGCCAGTGAGCCTTACCAGGGTTACTCATAAACCTACTAACAACACTGATAGCATATGTAAGATCAGGTCTTGTGCATACCATTGCATACATCACACTTCCCACCATGCTAGCATAGGGAATTTGTTGCATGAATTCTATTTCAGATTCTAATTCTGGAGCCTGACTAGTGGACAGCTTGTAATGCTGACCCAGGGGTGTGCATGCAGGTTTGACTTGGTCCAAACCAAACCTTTTTAGAATTTTTAAGAAATAATTTTTCTGAGATAGGTACAGACATCCCTCTGACCTATCTCTAATAATATCCATTCCTAAAATTCTACTAGCAGGTCCTAGTTCCTTCATGTCAAATTCAGATTTCAACATGCACTTAGTTTGTTTGATTAAAACAGGGTCTTTACAAGCCACTAACATATCATCTACATATAGTAAAAGATATAATAATATTCCATTAACATCTTTATAGTAAACACAGCTGTCATAACAGCTTCTTTTAAAATCAAGCATGTAGTTATCAAATCTTTTATACCACTGTCTAGGAGATTGTTTTAGACCATATAAAGATTTTTTTAAGTAAACAAACTTGATTTGAGTTAATGTCTTTTATGAACCCCTCAGGGGGTTGCATGTAAATGACCTCTTCTAATTCTCCATGTAAAAAAGCAGTTTTTACATCCAGCTGTTCTAAGTGCAAATCATGATATGCAATGTAAGACAAAAGCAATCTAATAGAACTATGCTTAACCACAGGAGAGAATATCTCATTAAAATCTATTCCCTCCTTTTGAGTGAAACCTTTAGCCACTAACCTTGCCTTGAACCTAGCACCTTCTACCCCTGGAATGCCTTCCTTTCTTTTAAAGATCCACTTGGATCCCACTAGTCTAACCCCATTAGGTTTGGTAACTAGTTCCCAAGTTTTGTTTTTATTTAAAGACTCCATTTCATCATGCATAGCAAGTATCCACTTAGTAGCATCCTTACTGGAGATAGCCTCTTTATAGGTTCTTGGTTCTTGATAAACAACCTCATCTGCAACAGTCAAAGCAAAAGTTGTAAGTTCAGCTTGGCCATACCTTATAGGTGGTTTTATAATCCTTTTCTTTCTGTCTCTTACCAAATTGTAAGAATCAGAACCTGGTTTATCTAATTCCTCTGAGTTTAAGTCCTCAGAATTACTGTTTTGCCCAGTCTTAGGATCTATTGAGGTGTTTGCCCTCTCCACCTCAAAATGTACCTTCTCCCTAGTGATACTAGGTCTGTGATCTTCCTCTGCCTTAGGTACCCTAGCCATTTGGGATTCATTAAAGACTACATCTCTGCTGATGATGCACTTGTGTCTACCAGGTTCATCAAGCCACAATTTATACCCTTTAACACCCTCAGGGTATCCCACAAAAATACACTTGAGAGCCCTAGGGTCTAGCTTATCTGTTTTTGAGTGTGCATAAGCTGTACAGCCAAAGATTCTAAGATAATCATACCTAGGAGGTTTTCCAGTCCACATTTCATGTGGCGTTTTAAAATCTATGGCAGAGGAAGGACACTTATTGATTAAGTGTACTATTGTGGCAGCAGCTTCAGCCCAAAAAGTTTTAGGTAATCCAGCATTAGACAACATGCATCTCACTCTCTCTAGAATAGTCCTATTCATCCTTTCTGCAAGACCATTCTGTTGGGAGTTTCCCTCACAGTTTTGTGTCTTAAAATCCCCTCCTTTTGACAGAAAATATTAAACTCTATTGACAGAAACTCTAACCCATTATCTGTTCTTAGAATTTTTAGTTTCCTGTCAACTTGATTTTCAACTAAGGATTTCCAGTCCTTGAAAGTTTTAAAAGTGTCACTTTTGTGTTTGAGAATATAAATCCATACCTTCCTAGAGTAGTCATCAATGATGGAGAGGAAATAATTCCCTCCACCATGAGAAGCTACTCTAGAAGGTCCCCAAATGTCAGAGTGTACATAATCAAGAGTCTGAGTAGTCATATGAGTTGCCCTTTTAAAACTGATTCTTTTAGCCTTTCCATAGACACAATCTTCACAGAAAGGTAAATTTTCCAAGCCAGCATCAGTTAACAATCCTTGTTTGTGTAATTCTGAAAGTCCTCTTTGACTAACATGCCCTAACCTCCTGTGCCAAAGCACAGATTTATTTTCAATGGCATTCTGTACAGGGGATGCTTCCCCTACAGTGGTTTTTCCAACTAGAGTATAAAGGCCATTTTTAATTACCCCTTTCATAATAGTGAGTGAACCTTTAGTAATTTTAAGGACCCCTGCTTCAGACTTAAAAGAATAACCTGAATTATCAAGTGTGCCAAGAGAAATTAAATTTCTCTTTAAGTTAGGTATAAATCTGACCTCCCTCAAAAGTCTCTCTATCCCATCATGTAATTTTAGTCTTATACACTCAATTCCCATGATTTTGCAGGATTTGTTATTCTCTAGAATTACATGTCCACCATCTAATTCAGAAAAGGTTTCAAACCAGTCCCTGTTGGGACACATGTGAAAAGAGCAACCAGAATCTAAAATCCACTCTTTTCCAGACCCTACCTCAGATACATTCAGTACCTCAGCACTTTCATACCCTTCTAACACCACTGCTACATCTCCATCCTCTTTAATTTTGTTACCTGCCTGAGTTTTTCTATCAGGACAATCTCTCTTGAAATGTCCTTCTTTATGACAAAGAAAACATTTTAATTGTTTTCCTTTTGACTTAGACCTTCCTCTCTTAAAGTCTAATTTATTTTTCTTGCCTCTCTTTTCTGGTCTTCCTCTAACAGACAAGCCCTCACCATGTTCTCGTTTGGTATCTTCTTGATTTTGTAATTCCCTAGCATGAAGAACAGACTGCACTTCATCTAGAGACAGGGTATCTCTACCATACATCATGATCTCCTTAAGATTCTGGTATAAAGAGTCCAAAGAACTCAGCAAGAGGATTGCTTGATCCTCATCTTCCACCTTAATATCTATATTAGCTAGGTCTAATATAATTTTGTTAAAGGTATCCAGATGTTCCCCTATTTGAGTTCCAGGAGTCATTTTAAGAGTATATAACCTAGTTTTCTTACACAGTCTGTTGGCCAGAGATTTTGTCATATAAAGGTGTTCTAGCTTAAGCCAAATACCAGCAGCAGTTTCCTCACTTGCTACTTCCCTCAAAACTTTATCTCTTAAAGACAAAATAAGAACACTGTGGGCCTTTTGGAGAATGTCCTTTTGGACTTCTCCCTTTCCTTCCTCTTTCGAGGAAGAGTCCCTTTTCTCAAAGGTGAGAGCATCCTGTAAGCCCTGTTGGACTAACAAAGCTCTCATCTTTATTCTCCATAACCCGAAGTCATTAAGCCCTGTAAATTTTTCAACATCAAATTTCGTGGTCCCCATTTAACCTAAGCTCTTGATACCAATTGTGATAAACACAAGCAGAGTTCCTTCTACTCAAAGGTACTCAGTAACCACGAAACAAGTCCCAAAACCAGAAACCTCAAGAATCAGAGATTAATACTATCAAGAAGATCAACAAGATAACAAGAAATAAAGAAAAAAGGATAAAGGATAAGAGATACAAACAGATATTACGTGGTTCGGCCCTAATGGCCTACATCCACGGCAGGAACAGCCTCAGAGATTATTTCTTATTGCACAATCTTCAAAAGCCAATGTATATACACAGATCAAGCCAATACTGAGCCAAAATACAAGCCTCAATACAGCTTCCTTTCTTCCCTCAGTAAACCCTAGAATCCCTCTGTATGTACAAAGCTCTCTCTCTCGGTCTCTCTTCGAAACGGCAGAATACAATTGCTCACAATAATCCCGTAACCCTAACACTGCTAAGAGGCATATATATATGTGTTACAGAGATGGCAGCACGTGTCCTTAATCCAGCGGCTGGAAACACAAGAGTCAGAAGGCCAAAGATTGTTCACGTGTGATGCACATGATCACATCTCTGCATATCAATAAGTGCCACTGCTTATCACCCACGAGTCCCACCCCTACGAAAAAAATGTTGCATATACACGGTGTTAGATAAAATCAAATAGAGAGATGGGAATTAAATTGACACAGTATTCACAATGTTTAATAATTTTAATCGATCATAATCACAAATAATTTGTTTAATAAAAGAATCGAGTTGAAAATCATTAATTTGGTTGGGTTGATCCGAGTGACTTGTCATATACTAATTGTTGATGCATTAAAAATTGCTCAACAGGCCGGAAGGGGATAAAGAGTCATTCCCGACCCACTGGGGCGACTTGGGCCTCGTTCAGTGTTGTTTGGAGCCCCCAGCAGTGTTCCGGTGCGGATGTACGACTGCAGTACGTACGTCCGTAACGGTGAATGGAAAATAAGAGCAAATAAAGTAAAGAGAAAAGACACCAAGATTTACGTAGTTCAGCACCAGCCCTACGTCCACGGGAGTTTGGGAAAGAGAAATCTATTATAATATTCTTGTTTACAGTCTCTTATATATCACTGTACAATGGTGATATTGTATATAAATTTACTGGAGAAGAGGTATTCGTTGGAGCTCCCTTGTTTGAAAGAGTCGTTCACCAGGAAGAAGAAACCCGGGTTCCATAATAAACACCCGGTACCAACCCAGGTTTATATAAATTCGAAAGACGTAACCCTAGAGCCGCTTCAGCCTTCATCTTTGACTCTCTCAGACTCCCATCCATCTCTCTCTCTATCTCACTCAAAGGCAGTCTTCCTCGCATTTACTCGACTTACAGACTCTCTCTCTCTCTCTCTCTCTCTCTCTCTCTCTCTCTCTCTCTCTCTCTCTCTCTCTCTCTCTCTCTCTCTCTCTCTCTCTCTCTCTCTCTCGCTGAAACCGTAGTGTCTCTGCCGAGCAAAGCTCTGTCGCTCATTGAAGAGAGTGAATCGAAGGTCTCTTTCGGTGATTCCGTCTTCTTCTTCATGTTTCTTTCGGGGTTCAAAGGTCTTTCTCAGTGCCGATCGAAGAAACTCTAGCCTCCCTCCCTTAGTACCGATCGAAGAAACCCTGTCATCCTCATGACCTCATCGTCGTCGCCGACTCACCGTCATCCTCTCGACCCCAAGGTTTGTTCTCTGTGATTTGGGTAACATTTGTGTGGAAAACGAAGAACCAAGGCAATATTTCTCTGTAACATTAGTGTAGAAAATGAATAACGACCCAGAATGGATGTTGTACAGAAAATGAAAACAGGAAAAAAAACTCACCCTCGGAGCAACATGCAAGTAGTACTGGTCTTGGCTTGCTTTCTCTGCAATAATTTTTTTAGGGTTTTCTCATTTTATTACTTTGTTGATTTGGGTCTGTTTTGATGAAAATGTTTGAATGGAAGAATCTTTGATAGATCTGAGTTTTTTTTTTTTTTTTGTTATTTTGTCAAACATGGGTATAAAGTATATGTTGTTAATCTTTTATGCCATTATGCTCTGTTGACGACTGGGTGGAGCACATTCGTGAACCACAAGAAGCTGGTCGCAGGGGACTTGGTATTTTCTGAACTCTTTTATGCCATTATGTCCATTTGTTGTATAATGGACATATTTTCTGGTTACCAAGTATGATGTTTGTTGTGTAATGGGCACACGTAACTATACAAGTGTAAGACCCAAATGGAGTCGGCATTGTCCCTTCTGATGACCCTCACAAGTTTGCCATTGTCCACAAGGTTTTTGGTGCTAGCAATGTCAACAAAATGTTACGGGTCTCTGTCTCCCTCTTTTACTGGTCTCTTTAAGCATGTTTTAATTATTTACCTGTGGTTGGTTTCCCACTTCCCATTCCTTTGGGTAGATGTTTTAATTATTTCTTTATTGAAGGAATGGTCATGTAGTCCCAGATTCAACTAATGCCACAGAGTTGCAGTTTTCACCTTTCTGTTGAATACATCTTGCTGATAAGCTTGGACCAACAATGGCTGTTCTGAGACAGGAAATTCATCAGAAACTAAACTCAATTGTGGAGGAATGCATTGATTGCATGAAGCAGACATATTATGTATTGGTGGCTCTACTTTTGATATGTAATTTTATATATTGTAATTTGTGTTTTGTAATGTAATGTATAAATATTAAATAATGAAATATGTAGTTATTGCACTATGTTTTTTTAGATGCATTTAGTTATAAAGGAAATTAGTTTTATATATAAAAGAATATGAACATTTTTTCTTGAAAAATTTACAATAGAATATACGCTCTTAGAATAATAATAAAAAAAATGCATCTTGAAAGAAACTGAATGATATATGTTTTTGTTAAAAAAATAAAAAATAAAAAATCCGAATACAACCCGGAACCCAGATTTCCGGATTCAAAAACCCGGATCTACCCGGGTTTCGACTCGAACCAACCCGGTCAGGGTTCCAGCCCGAGTTTGAAACCCGATTTTCGGTCCGGGTATAGGTCGAACACCCCTACCCCATGACCACCCTGGCTCCCTGAAACCCCTAACAGCCCCACACCCCCAATACCTCACCCCCCTTGTCCGCTTGTTTCTATCCAGTGGGCTTGGCTTGGTGGCTGGGCCGTATGGGCTTTTTTATTTTTACTCCCTCACACTAATAGTCTTTACTTATTTACATGCTTACTGAGATATCGGTTTCTTCTACTAGAAAACAAGGAACTCGGCTTCTTTATTACTAAGAAAAAATATTTTGATTTGTTTCAAAATGAAGGAAGATGAAGTGAAGCGATGCCGGATTCAGGAGTGGTATCCAAAATTTAATTCCCTGTCCATTAAAACCAAATCCATAAGCTTCCAGAATCCTTTTATCAAATATCCACATTGACAATTATGGACCCTTCCTTTTACCTGTTTCCATCTCAAATGATGTTGCCTTGCCCGCCCATGGGATTCATAACCTTGAAGTGGAAAGGATCCGAAATCTGGTTTGGATTGGAAAATGAGTTGAGATGATTCACTACTATTTACTACTATTCACAAATTTCAACTCACAAATCTCACTACTATTCACAAATCATCTCAACTCATCTCTGAATCCAAACAGGAAATTAATCGAGAGAGACGCTATTGTTTTCTTGATTCTTATGTAGAAGAGCCTAGTTTTACTCGACATTCAACAATTAGGAAAATCTAGCAAGAAAAGAGTACGAATAATAGAAAAGAAACCAAGCCATTCATCCAGAAGATCAGTGTGAGCCAGTTGGGGAATGGAACAGTAGACAATAATATATTCTTTTCTTGGTTTTAGATTTTGTGGCAAGCGGGGTGTAAGTGAAGAACCAGCATGCCAAGCTCTACCTAACCCCACAACTATAACCAGTTTAACGATCATGTTAACCATTGGTGGAAATGGCCTTTGAAATTTAGCTATGGAAACAAATTAGAAAAAAATAATAATAATAATAATTCGATGTCACTGATTTGAATAAGCATTCTCCGATCACACATTGTGATTCCGGTGGCAAAGGATACATCTCATTAAATCACAGGTCACAGTGACAATGGGAGAAATTCATCTGCCTTCAACTGGCAGTTTCTCAAGAAGACTATACAGTAGCACAGGCTAGGTTACTTACACAGTGAATGGTTAATGGAAGATGAGGTTGTTTTTTTATGCACATGCACGTTTCTGAGATGTCTTCACTATATCCAGTAATCAGTCATGACAGCCATGATCGGGATTGCTTTGCGTATCACTTCGAGACAACAACCACGCAAAAGTCGATTTTTACTCTATCATGATTGGATCGGCTGCTCCTCTGTACTGGTTTCTGGTTATTTTCGTGTTGTTTACTCCTAACGGGGAGAAAATGACAACAGAATGGATGCACCTCAGAGTCTGTTTATGCAGCTCGTATGTGAATAAAAATTAAATGAAGCTACCAGCAAGGGTATTTTCTCAAAGCCTAAAACAGTTGGTTTTATATACCTGAGGAGGGTCAATGGATAGAGAACTGGAGTTGGCTTCTTCTGGTGCATCAGAGATTCTTGCTTCTGACTTCTCATTTGAATAACTAGCAAAGAGGAAACAAATCAATCAAAAAGATAGAACATAGCAAAACATGACAAAGTCCACGCAAAGAGCTGGTTTAGACAAACAAAATCTAGCCATAGGAAAATATTTGCCAAGTTCAGGCAAGTGGTTGGCACAGGTTTTCTAAATGAACCTGAAACCAGGAAAAATCTAATGGTAGAATTTTTCTTGGGGGAGAAGACAACACAGAATGAGGACAAAATATGGTTTAGATCTGACCAAAGAAAATATCAGAATCAGTCAAATTCTATCCACATATACTTGCATCGCATTCACCTAATATAAGCTAGAAATTTTAAATTCTTGGAAAGTGTTTTTCAGCAGTTTAATTGAATGCTTGCTCGATAACTGAGGAGATTTTAAGATAGGTTTGGCAAGTGTGATGAAACACAAAATTCTCATCTCATCATTACAACTTTTTCAAATTCTTTTTTTTTTTTTTTATAAGTAAAAATATTATATATATATATATATCAATAGGAGGAACCAAGTACACTGGATGTATACAAGAAAATCCCTAACCCATACTAGAAAGCTCCTATTGCCCCAAAAGCCAACGAAAAACTACCCAACATACATCAAGTCCGAGATAGAATGACTCACCCCTCTCCAACCCCAACCCCTTGTTTCCCATGGCCCAACATAAATCACACCTCCCAAAATACCCTCTATGCGAAAGACTTCCCAACATACATCAACCTCTATGCCCTCAACTTGAGCTACCACCCTTAGCGTGTCATAGTTGATTGCACTAAAAAGATGCTTTCAAATTCTCACACAAAAATAATATTTTAAACGAATGCAAACATTATTGAATGCAGTCAAACAACATTTGTTGTTGAATCAAACTCAACTCATCTCAACTCGTCTCAAACCAATCATTGATGGGACTCACTACTTTTTCAACTTCTCATAAAAAAGTTAAACTCATTTCAACCTAAAAAAGTTAAACCCATCTCAATAGGACCCACAAAATATTACTATTCACAACTCAACTCATCTCAACATCCAAACGTAGGAGTTTCTAAAACCTATCTTTTACACATGCATCACATAAAATTCAATTAGTAGAAAGAATGGGCATGTCTAAATTATTCTTAATCAGTCTAACGGTAGATTGAATCACTCTAAGTGATTTGTTGTCTTTGTAGCCATTTAGCTTGTTTGCCACTGACCATATATTTTTCAGGATAAGCATAGATCAAGAACAAAGCTCTTAACCTTTAGCCCTCAGCACACAAGAATTCAAATTAATCCACATTAAATACTCACGTTGAGAGTATTGTCACCCAAATAAGCTCTACACAGTCCACCCAAAGAAGCCTTTGTTCTACTGGGATCACACCATAGGTAACAAGATGAGCAAATGGCCAAAGCTTCCAACCTGCCTGGATAATACAACCAACAGCCAGTAAGATGCAAGAGAAATCACACACACAAACTTGAGCTGATTTAAACAACAGGAATATAATTACCAAAGCTGAATAAACTCCTACTAAATAAACCAACCCATAATATATGGGCTTTCAATTATTCTCCAGGCCTTTCCTACTGTATCCTTCAAGAATAAATCAACTCCTATGATAACTACATAATGTTTTTTTTTTCAGTTCTGGATTGAAAGATCAACGGGCTAAAAGTTTTTTTGATAAGTAAAGATCGACAGGCTACAAATTGAGGTGAATTGTTGTACACTTCAGCTCAGAATAAATAGAAAAGCACTGCATTTCTTTAATGCCCAACCATGTTTTAGTACAGCTACAGACAGTATTCATTATCTGTCAATTTTTTGTAAGAGAAAACTGAGGTTTCTCCAGAACTGTAAGAACTAGATCAAAAGCTTGCTGGCAATGCATATTTGTGTTGGACTTGGACAAGAAATCTGCACACCAAGTTTGAAAGCCTATCTGAAAGTTGGAAACATTGGTGAAGAACAGTATTAAAGTTTAGAAATATAATAATGAAGGGCAAAGAATGGTTCACATAGAGCACATATGCCAATGCACCCATTTAAGATCAATCTATCACTAATTAAAGAGTTTAAATAAATGGTCCTGACTGTTCCAACCACCATTGGCAAAGAGGACACAAACAGAGAAGAAAGTCATGCCTCAAAGTCTGGCAAAAATAACTTGAGAAGAATGCAAGGATATAGCAGTGGTAGCAGAAGGTTCACTTACAGTAAGCATGGGCCAGAAAGTTGCCTTCAATTCTTTAAAAATACTAACTGGGGATTCAAGACGTAAAAATCCCAAGACAGTAAAATAAATACTGTTCCAAACTGCCGCCCATGCAGTTTGGTCGAAGATTACTTTGGCAGGAACCACCCACCAATCCTGGAAGGGAAAAAGCTCCTGGAAATATGAGGAAGCTGTTTCAGTGAACCATATGGACTGAAATGGGAAATCCAACTAACAAGAAAATATATATCCATAATAATCACCTCGCAGAACTGGTAATAATAATGAGAAAGGGAACCGTGTAGAGTAAAGCCAACAAGGCCAGATCTGAACATTCGTGCTCGATCAAACTCAAAGAGAGGTTTTCCCTCATAACACTACAGAAAAGGACAAATGTTTAAAAAAAATTTATGTAGAAGCAAATTTTTCCCAGCAAAAACAAGATTTAGAAGGACTTATTTCACAACATGGACTAACCTGTGCAATCCAATCCCCTAGAGAGTACACCACTCCACTAATAACCATTTTTGCTAAAACTGGATTTCTCTTAAGAGCTTCCTCATAAGCACTCCAGTTGTGTTGAGGTGCATATCTTATTATCTCAAAAAGCGTCCACCCCTATGAAAAACAAAAGATTAAATGATGATGATGGTGATGACGACGATAACAACGGCAACAAAGTAATAATAAAAATTAAGTCCTAGAAGATAGAGTTGACTTAAACCATGTTTGCAACAAAATCCACAAATAAATCGAAAGTTAACAAAATTCAAGCTCCATTTTGAATCTGAAGTGATTACCAAAAAGGTTTTGATACGAGTGATTTAAAATTCCGACATAAGCAATCACAGCTAATAAAGGAACTTCGCAAGAGAAACTATTTGGTAAAAGAAACACAATCCAAACTACTATTTTCCCCCAATTAATCATTTTCTTACGAGAACGGTTCGAGTTTACTTTCTATCTGCATAGTAAACTTGGCACAACTAGCTAGATTCTCCACGAAAGCCTTGTCTATTACCAATACTCCCGATCGATCACAGAAACAAAAGTTATAAATCGAATTTGAAGCACAAGAATAGTTTAAACTTGAACCGCTCCACACTGTAAATGAAAATTTCCGAAAACATAAACAGATTAAGAGCATTCTAAAAAGCTTTTCAAAACAAAAAAAGAAAAAGAATAACTTTTCTTCTGTCGATAGACCTCCGGAGAAAAAAGAAACAAATCAGTACTGATAAACAAAACCTACAAACCCGAAACCCGTTTCAAATCATCGACTTACCAGAGATACCAAATCACAAAATTCACCCCAGAAAATCACAACTGTTCCTCAAATATTCCCAAGAACATATCACAAACTGAACAAAAAAATAAAAGAAACGATCAGATGCAATTGAAGAGTGACTCACATGCCAGTAATCGTGGTCAATGGTGACCAACTTGGTGATGGCAAAAGTACCCGCAGCCAGAACTATCGTTGCGTTGATAGTCCTATCTAGGAGTTTCTCCATATCCTCATTTTCTCTATTCCCAGCTCCATCACCAACCGAACTCGAAGAAGAAGAGGAAGAAAAGCCTTGAAACTCACCGGCGCCTTCGAACGATAGCCTTCCCTCATTCGCTCCTAACCCGCTCACCAACTCCGCATCCAACCCGCCTTCTCTCTCCACCCGGCCCACCACCACGCCCTCTTGATGGTCCGTACTGTCCGTACTATGTACAGGGATCACGTCCAGCTCTTCCACCGCGGAGCGTAGTACCCACGACTTCGTTCTCTGTTTTTGCTCTCTCGAGAAAACTGGGGTCTGGGAAGACTTCGAGACGGGTCTGCATTTTGGTTTCATTTTGGAAGGGGGGAGAGCGCTCTGGGTGGATATGGAGTGTAAGGACGCCATGGCTATGAGTCTATGACTGCACTCTGTAGCAGCAGAATAAGTTGGGGAAGCACAGAGCTTAGTCTGACAGATTGTTCTCCGAGTTACAACGAATGATGGGACTTGGGAGTGGTTTATGTAGGAAGAGGGAAAACTTCGGTGCATCGCGCTGTATAATATCAGGCCACACTAGATTTGACTTCTTTTCTGCTTCAAGATGGGCTGGTTGGCGCAGTAGAAGGTAGAACTATTACGGTGCACCCTGACGCAGTTGACTTCTTTAGATGATGAACGTTGTCCACATGAGAAATGGTGGCTACAAAAATTGCTATATATCCTTCGCTCTACTAAAATTGAAAATCCGACAAAACAGAAAACAAAAGTATGAACAAAAAATAAATAAATAATTGACGTTGACTATGTAAGAAGATTATGTTTCCTTGTAAAAGAATCGATAAGTTCAAGAGAATCACACAAATTAATTTGTAACTGAATATGATAGGCTAGTTTGTAGAGATTTCTATAATAAACACATCATACCGGATCATTTATTATAATTCTTTTTGTGTGTCCAAAATTTTTCTATATTTCAATTTTTATGTCACAACAGTATAGATAGACTAATGTTAGGTATAAGTTTTGAATCACTCGTACTTCTAAGCTCATAAGTTTTGTATTCATTTTGAGAAAAATGACAAATCTAACTTATATAAAAAAAATTAATTTTTAATAGTATTTAGTATTATTATAATATTCAACAAATAATTAAAAGGGCCCAATTTATCATGCACATTAGACCATATAATATTCAGAAATGCAACACGTACGGTTTGTCATAGGCATTTCAAGATACATTGCTCGACAGAACTATGTGATCAATACAAAAAAGAACTACAATAGAAGTATAAAATCTTCCCTCGAACTACATATTTTTTGACACAGCTGAAATGCTAGTCATTCGATCACAACATAAAGAAGAGTACCACAGCGGTGAAACCCATGCGAGTATTATTACTCGAGAATAATACAAAATGGGGCAAAATTAAAACCAAACTGATCTGAAATAATTTTGTTGGACAAGAAAGGAGTTGTGGCGCGGCCCAGCCTATCTTTGCTAAGCATTAGACCGGAGAAAATGGCGAAATGGCCCCGAATGGTTGGGGAGAGAAATTCGCTTTGGAAATCTATAGATTTTGGAGCAGATGCTCTATCCGCAACATTTTCTCTTGATTTTGGAACCGACAACAGTAGCCAGATTATCTACCCCTACAATTTAATCTCTGAATTTCATTTTTCTGCTCGGTAAAATGATGAATTGTTTTTACTTCATTAATCGTTGCCTTATTCTTTCTTTCTTTTATTTTAATGAAAACCGACTCATTTCATTAATGAACCGAAGTTACAATTATGACTTATCAATACATAGATAATCCAGACTATAAGCCAAAGTGCACATCAACTCTGAGGCTTCTCCACACACAAATTCTTTTATAGCAGACATTGTCTTTAACTTCTCGAAAAACTCTCTCCTAACAGAGAAAATGCTCTGTAAAACAGAACTTAAAGGCCCTCTATGTCCTCCCAAGGAGGAAGAGTATGAAACACTACTATGGACACCAAATCCAATAGCCTATTTCTATTTTATTAATAACTAAAATAACAAAAAAATTACAAATAAAACACATTAACAACTACAGAGCTACAAACACTGACGTGAACCCGGACGTCACGCCTACCGTAAGCATCAGCACCTCAAGTTCCGACAGCACAAGCACCCAGCTCATACACGGACAAACAACCTCCAATGTGCAAGCGGCACCTACGCACGAGCACTGGCCGTACGACCACCGATCATAGCATCGCCCGCCAATGGTAAGTCTTTTTTCTAGGACTTCTATAGAATGAAATGACTTAACAATTAAGAGAACCTTCTTCTTAAACTTGCTAAGAGGAACATCCTTCTCGTCAATATCCTGCATCAACAACACGCATAAAGAAGCACAAATGAAGAAAGAAAAATCCTCTAGCTTCTTGCAGCCAACAATCATACCTACAATCAAAGAAATTTGTATACAAGATCTCAGCATATCACCATCATCAACAACAATATTAGAGATACTACTTAGAATGAATATATATATATATATATATATATATATATAAATTCATACTTAAAAAGGACAGATGCACTGGTTTATGGGAGTGGGGTTTCTCTCTTTCCTTGCTTTATACCCTGTCTCTACAAATGTGTGCGTAAGAACAAATTTCAGTTTGATATAGTTCCATCGCAGAGCACATGCTAACTTAAGAAATGAAAGAAAAACTAACTTGTATAAAAATTTCGGCGTTGAACTAATTTCCAAGGGGTAAAAAAGTTTGAGAAGCTTTCTTAGATACTGCATAGTTTAAGTATCTTCATGCAAAAGCCACGAAACTTTTCTAGAGAACGAGAAAAGATACAAAAAAATGAAGGAAAAAGTTTATAAGTTCTGTGGCCAGTGAATAGTATACAGTATTTCTATCGTATTGATGTCATTCTTGGATGAGAAAATATCCAAAATCAGCAACCAAAAAATACAAATCCAACAAATACAAAACCACAAATCCAAGAAACACAAAAATACACAAGATGATTCATGCTAGAAAATGAGAGAAAAAAATTATTCTTTCGATCAGTTCTTACTCTTGTCAGCAGTCCCAAACGGCGGCAAAAGTAGAAGACGAGCAGTGAGAATGTCGGCAACAAGAATGCGAGCAGAGGGCTGAAACCGTGCAAAAGGAGAACAAGCTGCAGGGGGAGAGAATACCAGGGGGAGAGGCAAAATCTGGATTTACAAATACCAGGAGCTCTAAAACGCACGTTTCAATTTTTTTTAAATAAAAAAATAAGAAATAACACGTAAGCAGGGTGTGTGGAAGTTGAGTAAAAGTGGGAGGTCGTGTAGAACTAATTCAGCTTAATTCAGGCCGTGTAGAAATAACAAGTAAGCAGGTTGGAAGTTGAAAAAAAAAAAGATTAATTCAACTTTAGATTTTGTCTTTGATGTCCAACAAAGAAGTGTGGGAATGAGAGGATTTGAAATGAAAATAAATGACTTTGAAATAAATGAGAAAATCAATCAGCATGAAAGAAAAACTAATTTAAAATGTTTAAATTGATGAATAGTTTCCTTTATATCTAATATGTTATTGTAGCAAAATGTAAAATGAAATATGAAATACAAGATCTGTTGAAAAGCACTTTTAACAAAATTTCTTTATTTAAAATAAAAATATATTATAGAACATCTATTGAAAATGCTCAGTATCCTTTTACACTTAATGCAACCACCCAAATTCATAGAATTTGATTTGAACACAAATTCTTACAAACCCCACGCCGACAACATCTCTACCACTATTGGAATTGGAGGTTCAAGACCTTACGAAATATCTACGATGGCAAATGGCCAATAGGATTGAGCGTAGTTTCTAACAGTTTTACGATGGTAGCATCATTTTTGTTCCTAGAAGAAAAAAGAGGCACGATGATCTTTAGGTAGTGGTAATAGTTACTTTTTTTTTATAACAACCAGAAATATTTTCGAACATGTTGGAAAACAATTCATTTTCAACTAAAAATATTTTCATATTTTTCTCATTTTAACCTAATTTAAACTCGATTAAACATCCTACGTGTCTTACATTTTTAGAATAAAGAGTGATTTAAGATCTCAAATGTTATGATTATATAAACTAAAATCTTTCATGTTTTTTCACTTCCTACGGATAACATTTTTTAAAAAAACGGGATGTGAAGAACCTAAACATATAAGAGTTTATCTTCAAACGTGATGATGTGTTAAGTGGGGGTTTACACCCTTTATTGACAGGACGACACGTTACCAATTTAAGAAATCAGTTCTTCTATATATAGTCGTTAAATATAATCGACGTGTAGTCGTCGATGTCACGTCAGATTTAAAATGAATTTTTCTTCTCATCATCTCTCTCTCATCAGCTCGGTCTTTCTCTCTCACCAGCTCTAGTAACTCGATCTTTCTCTCATCAAGTGTCACCACGTCAGCCACGTTTGCATGCTATTTACACCAGACGCTTGCAACAAGCGTTTTTCTTAAAAAATTTAGAATGCAACTGACTTCATCTAATCCAATTCACTCCGTTCTCTGTTTCTCTCCCCCTCCCCGCCACCAAAAAAAAATTTTACGATTCACACTGCTATCTTCTAGTCAGATATGTTTGTTTTCTCTTTAATTTTTGTTTATATTTTTGCTTGTATTTTTTTTTGGGATATAATCATTGGGGCAAAATGTCCTTAATCTCTTAACACCACAAATCTTTCAACCATTATGTGTCGGATTGCAAGCCTTGACAGAAATACCATTAGAATAGGAGTCAGGCTACTCAGCTGCCTCGTTCAAGTTGACTGCTTGTTGTTTTTTAGTTTTTTTTATATATTTTTTAATATATTTAAATATTTTAAAAAAATCTCAATTCACTTAAAATCATTTCCTTAATAGAAGGTAAAATAATTTTTTCCTTGGGATAGAGCTGTTGTTTGAAGTTTTGGATTAGCAAAATTCACTGTTTAATTTGCTGGCCTTCTGGAAATGTCAATTCTTGGGTTTGTAAGATTTTTTGTTTTTGCTAATTTCATGCCCTTTGGTTTTGGAGATATTGTACGTGATCACTTAAGAGAGAGAGTAGACATGAGTGAGAGAGAGAGAGAGAGCGACGGGACGGGCTAGAGACTGGATTAGATGAGGCCGGTTACATTCTAAGCTACCTAGATTGGTGACGTTTCTTTCTACTGTTGGTGGATGTAAATCATTTCTTTACATTCTAAGCCTCTCTCTTATCAGAAAACATATTAAATAACCCATAAAGCTCACACTTTTAATTATGTAAACTTCTCTTTCTATCCCTCTAATTTTATGATTTCAATCCATGCTAAAAATATCAGGGGTAACTTCCACGTCATTATGTCACTTCCATGGTGATTGTGATTCTTTAATTTATGTTAAGAATATTATTATATATAATTATGAAATGTATAAATGTTGTGTAGTTATTTTAAAAAAGAGGGAAATTTATTATTAAAAAATTAATTTATTTTTATACAAATCTTATATTTATTTAATTTTTTAAAAATAGTTGGATAGCATTTACGAACACACACTCCAAATATTATTCCTCCTAATTGCTGAACCGTGCGGTCATGCCGGAGTGCTCAAAATCTTGATTTCAGCGTGGAATAACTTATCTCGGCAAACCAAACACCACCAACTGGATAGCTTAGTTACAAATGCAGGCGCAGTCAGAACATGTGATCCAACGGTCAGCGGAGAAATTCCAACATCAAGCGTGATACCACGCGAAGCACTACATCCCCGGGAGACTGCCCAAGCCCCAACCTCCAGAGTCCAAACTATCCCCTCCCTCCCTACACACTAAAGACAGTGAAGCTCTCTCTCTCTCTCTCTCTCTCTCTCACGTATGAGTATACAAGGATCTATGATTTGCATTCTCTTCGTATAGATCGGGGATGGCGAACTTTCTAGCTCAGTTCCAGACGATCAAGAATTCCTGTGATCACCTCGTTATTGCAGGTTTCAAGAGCCTCCGAGTTTCTTTTTACTTTTCCCCTTCGTACTTTTTAAATTTTCTCTCAGATAATGAATTGAAGCTGAGATTCGTGGTCGAATTCAAATTTTGGCTTAATTTGCAACCTTCTGATCTCGATCGCAAAATCTTAATCTCTCAAGATTCGTAGTTTTTCCGTGGCATACACTTTTAGATTTGGATTGAAATTATAGATGGAATCGGCTTAACTCCAGAGATGGAAATACTGGGTTTATACCTCTAAGCGATATATATTTGCGAAACCGGATATGCTGTTCTTACAAATTAATCTTACAAACCTTTTGTTGTAAATTATGGCCCGATGTACATTATCATAACATTACTTGCGGAGTCTATTCCACATCACTTTGTCTGAATTTTTGTACTACTTGTTAGTATGCGTAGCGTTGCTCTGTGAAGTCTCTGTTATGAATGATCGTTGCGGGTCATATGAATCAATATTCGGTGGGAAAATGCATCCGGTGCTCTGTTTTCAAAGGTGTTCAGCCGATTGAATACTTTTGTAAATGTGCTGTTTCAGGAATTGAGAGTTGGGAATTTATGGGAATGGTCGGTTTCTGATGGTTTTTATTTAAATCACCAAATGGCAATTGAGAAGAGTTACTGGTGAAGATTCTATAACAAAATATGCAGTTCTGTGTGTGTGTGTGTTGGGGGGGAGCACATGTGGACGTGTATATGTGTGTCCGTGTATGCCTAATATGCTTTAGTTGGAAGAATTATCATGGCAAGAGGCATACTTCATCTTTGTGCCCTTATACATTCACAAGATGAGAATCACTTGTGGTCCTTCTAGATAATAACTTTCATTGTGAGTTCTCAGTTGTCATGAACTATAGCCTTCAAAAAAATGTTGGTAGAAAATATATTCTATATATTTATCCAATAGCTGAATAGCATAACGTTTTAGTGTTCTACTTGCTATATGACCATATACTAATTTCTGCTATGCTGCTTTTCAGTGGAAGACGTGAGTGATTTGTGGCCCATTGTCAAGGATGGGTTTGAGGAGCGGTTGCCATTCAAAAGAGCATGTTTAAACAACAAGACCCGTAATCCCATGTTTGTGGAGAAATTGGCTGCGGAGTTCATATTAACAACAGATTCAAGACTTCGTAGCCGTTTCCCACAGGAGCAATTGTTATTTTGGTTTCGGGAGCCATATGCAACTGTTGTTCTTGTTACCTGTGAGGTAACTTGCTGTCTAAATAACCTCATCCACTTTTTCTAGTATTAATTATGGTATAGCTGTACAAGTTGTTTTTTAAGTTAAATGTGGACATATGATATAGGTGATATTGCACCCTTCAACTCACCAACATCTCCTTGAGTAAGGAATATATTTCGCATACCTACAATGCTATCAATGTGCTGGAATAGTCCTTGTGTCACACTTTAGACATCATATACATTATTTTAAGGGAGGTACCATTCATGTGAGTATGTATGGGGTGACAGTTTATGACCTTTTGCTAGCGTGCTTGGTCATGAACTTGTTTATCACATTTGCATTAGTTGACGATGCTTTCAAGTCAATCCAAACCACAAAATTCCCTACTTTTGTCGATAAATCTTACCTAACATGATTATGACCCACTTTGGACCTTTTATTGGCACATTTGAGTGATTGCTATTATTCCATACATGGTACCAGAATTTTTCTTGGGATTGTGTGATTTGTTCCAAAGGAGATGGGCATAGCTTATTTTTGCCCTGACCTGGGTTTTGACATGCAGATTTACTGCATGTGGAATGTAGTAGATCAACAAAAAAAAGAGAAAACACTCTAAATCTTAATTTCATGGTTTCCACTGGTGTGCTTAAATTTCTATATTATGTGGTGATTTATTTCATTTTTCTTTTTGAACGTCTTATTGCTAATGTAATTCTGTTGTTGTACTTCCATTTTTTCCCATAGGATCTTGATGAGTTCAGAACAATTCTTAAACCACGCCTGAAGTTGATTGTCCAGAATGACGAGCGGGAGTGGTTTATTGTATTTGTGTCTAAAGCTCACCCAAATAATGAGAACGCCACCAAATCGACGAAAAAAGTATATGCCAGACTTGAAGTTGAATTTAGTTCAAAAAAGAGAGAAAGGTATGCTCACATCTCTCTATAATGTGTTTGGAGTATAATAGTTCACCAAAATTTTGGTACGTTTTGGGCTCCTCTTCTGTTTGTCGCAAGAGAGTTATTTCTACATATTTCCACACAAGCTGAATATATGTTTTATGTACCATTACATCTAATTATTATACATTCGCAAGTTAATAGCACGGCATCAGGATATTGGGAGTAGAAAATTGGATTTTTTTTTTTTCATTATCATTATCATTTTCTTCTTGAATCATAGTTCCCACATTTTTTTCTCTCTCGTAGAAGACAAGGTGGTGAATATATTGCATCAAGTCATTGGTGGTATATTTTTCTTCAATTGATTGAAGTCATTGGTGACATATGACTGATAGAATTTTAATGTAAAAAAAAAAAAAATCATATATTGGCTACCTCACCATCATTATTGCATTTTGTTTTGGGGGAGGGGGCGTTTAGAGATCTAGATGCGAGTAAAAAATGTGTATGACACTGTGCAAAGGGTTGATATTATCAAAGCTCTTCCCTTGTTTTCTATTGTTTCTAAAATATGCTTTGCTCAGGTGCTGCAAATTAGATATACACTGCCCTGAAGCAAGTTTTTGGGAAGACCTGGAGTCCAAGATTATGGAATCCATCAGAAATACTTTGGATAGGCGTGTACAGTTTTATGAGGATGAGATACGCAAACTCAGTGAACAAAGATTCATGCCAGTCTGGAACTTCTGTAATTTTTTTATCTTGAAGGTTGTTCCTTTCTCTGAATCTTTGAATTTAGTAATTGTGATGGAGGTTGCTATGTATGCAAGGAGGAATGTTTTGATTGTAAATTGGGATTGTTGACTTTCATATTTTTCCTTCTATTAATCTTGTACATTTCATTGTACAAAAGAGCATAACTTCAAGTTTCTTCTTCTACTTTTGTATCGAAGTACATGATAGAAGCCACATCCTTGCCACTAAAAAAAGATGTGGAGACACTAGTCTCAAAAGTTCTGTCCTTGGGACCATGCAATCTGCTTACACTATAAGTGTCTGAGGATAGCTTTCTTCCTTCCTCATTTTTTATTTTTATTTTTTTTAACAGGAAAGCCTGGCTTTTATGTTTGAGATGGCTCATCTTTTTGAAGATGCATTACGAGAGTACGATGAACTAGAACTCTGCTATTTGGAAACAGGTAAGGATTCTTACTTCTGCTGTCAAGATACTGACCCTCATCATGTTTTTCAATATATGTAGTAGTTTGATATACACATACACACTCTACGCATCACCTTTATCTGGCTTGTAAGCATTCAGGCCCTCATGCACAGGTTTATTCTGCTTATGTTGCTTAATTGATTTATTTATTTATTCTAGAATAAGAGGGGGGTCTATGCTGACCCTGACACTCAGGTGCATCTACTCAGGTGCTTTATTCGTTTTGTTTTAGTGTTTGTTTCACTTCAAATTTGTCATGTCCTCAATCATACATATCACTTATCCTGTCAATATATTATATTATACAAACTTAATTTGGTGCTAGATGGAGTTCAAGTGGTTTATATAAGGCATAATTATTTATTTATATTGATAATGCTGCTCTGTCCAGCAGTCTGTCTCTCTCCCTGTCTCTAACCTTTAATTTGCCATATTAGGAACTCTATTATATCCTTTACATGATTAGGTAGTCCCTTGTTTCACCCCTACGAAACTATTATTTTCAATCACATTAGAGTAATAATTCAAGGGGATGTACTTGGCTACGCCTGTTGGCATTAATAAATTTTTACTTATCAAAAAAATAATAATTCAAGGGAATCATTCTCCTTGGGTGAAGCCAGTCCTATTTAGTAACAATCCTGTTTCATTTATTCTATCAGGTTCTCATAAAATGAGTTATAAGATAGATTTTTATTGGTGATTGTGGAATTGGTAATGTCCTTTTTGTTCTAATTCAGGATTTTGAGGTACCACATCTATACATTTAATGGATATATATTTGGTATTTTTGTTTTATCCTAATTATATATATCCTAATTTTAATTTTGTGTTTTAATTAAATTTTTAATTATAAAAAATATATATAAAAAAAATTGTTTATCATTCCTGATCAAAAGAAATATGCTTATTAATCTGATCATACTTTTTTATGCTTCTATTTACTGGTGAAATAAGTTTTTTCTTTTCTTATTACTTCTCAAAAATAGAGGATCAAAACTTAAATCAATTTTATGCAGTCAATATGATTGGGAAACAGAGAGACTTTGGAGGAGTAGACCGTGGTGATGATCAGGCAGTATTGCTTAATCCTGGAAACAAATCGTTGACACAAATTGTTCAAGATGACTCGTTTCGGGAGTTTGAATTTAGACAGTATCTCTTTGCCTGTCAATCAAAGGTTTGCAAAACTGAGAATCCCTTACGTGATGCTTAAATGGTTGTACATAGAGCAAACTTTTTTTTTTTTTATAGGTAAAGTACATAGAGCAAGCTTAATTAGATAGTAGTTGTATTTAAGGATATCACTTTGTTTGGTTTTTCAACAATGCACATATCATTTTGTATAAAGTTGCTTTTGAGCCTTTGTTTTCTCAAAACTTGGTCTACATGGTAGATTTTGTTTCTTGAAATTACACATTGGTGCTGCATCTCAGTGATATATCAAATTGCAGCTTCTATTTAAGCTGAATCGCGCCTTTGAGGTTGCGTCAAGGGGTTATTCATTCATAATAAGCTTCTCAAAGGCCCTGGCACTGCATGAGGTATCTGATAATCATTTAGTTATGTGTTTGTTAATATATGTTACTCCTTTTGAGCTTCAATTGAAGAATATTGGTTCTTAGTGCTTCCCTGTCCTGTTTCTTTTCTTCTTATCAGAATATACTACCCTTTTGTATGCGTGAAGTTTGGGTAATAACTGCTTGCTTGGATGTAGTCAATGCAACTGCTTCTCATTATATTGATGGACTTGTGGCACCTGATATAGAAAAGGAGTTCTACCGACTTCAGGGTGACCTTTATTCACTGTGCCGGATTAAGGTTGGTTTTGTGTTAATAAATTTACTGCATATTCTGTCTAATTCGGTATTCTTTTTGGTGATTTACCAGTTTCTCTAAAGTTACTACGAAATTTTTCACTGAATTGGGAATGTGGTTTTTTAATATTCTGAAATTTGTCTGAATGCATTGATTCAGTGTTTGATAACCTTTTTGGTGGTTGTTTACATTTACTACAAAATGTTTTCACTTTTTCTATTTCTAGCCTGACTCAGAGTATTTATCATTTTGGCAGTTCATGAGGCTTGCATATTTAATTGGTTATGGAACAGAGATAGAAAGAAGTCCTGTCAACAGGTACATATTTTAGTT
Organism: Juglans mandshurica; assembly: GCA_022457165.1. Lineage (NCBI taxonomy): Eukaryota > Viridiplantae > Streptophyta > Magnoliopsida > Fagales > Juglandaceae > Juglans > Juglans mandshurica. The sequence continues at coordinate 35,309,111 of CM039622.1, forward strand.
TAAATGCCCCAGTTTAGCATTCTCTAAATTTGGTTGCCTATAAGATTTTTCTAAGAGCAAAAGTCTATCATATGACTAGACTCTTCTTCCCTTCTGGTATTAGTAATTTCTGGAATCTTACTTTTTCTTTAAGCTTTATCTTTTCTTTGGAGCAGTGCTTCACTCAGCATGCTTCCTTGGCCTAAGCCAGCAATTTGGCCTTCAGTCCCACCTGATGCTTTATCTGAGGTTTTTACTAAGGAAAAGGTAAGTTATCAATATGCCATATACTAGGATGTGCAAGCAAACATACAATTGAAATGTTCACTTTCTTCGAAAACCACATGATATTTGTGTTTTCTTTTTGTACTGGTTAATCATAGAGCTCTTGCTCACAAGAAAGATTGTCATTACAGGTGACAGCTCAAGGTAATCAATAGGCTTACATGGTGTCCTCAATTAGGCTAAATTCATATTATATGGTGAAACTTTTGGATCCCAAACAAATGGTAGTTTTTGGTATCACAGTTGGAATTGTTACTTAGAATTATGTTGGTTTGGTTGTCCTTCTAACATATTTTTATCATCATAATCTACTCTTCCTTTAGAAAATTGATTATCTTGATTATTTCAAACTTAAACTTGGATGACACCGAGGAAAATTTGCAATCATAACTTTGAGTAAGCAAATCTTTTTTCATGACTGGTCAATTTCAGGTAAGTTTAAGTCATCTCAATGAGCTTATAGCAGTCCTTGTTGACCTTCTTGTTCTTACTTATCAATAAAAGCAGCCCTTATAACAATATATTTTTTCCATGATACTTGATAGGCCAGGTACAGATTGTGTTAATGTGCTAGAAGTGTTGTTATTTTTGCTCAACAGTCCCTTGTTGACTTTCCTCAAAAGAAAAAAAAAAAAAACCACCGATCATGTTTTCCTTTGCGTAGATGATTCTCCAAGAAACTCATAGAGTCAAGCACTTCGGTATTCAAAGGAAACCATTGCCTCTTGAACCTTCCGTTCTTTTGCGTGAGGCTAATAGACGAAGGGCTTCTCTTTCTGCTGGAAATATGTTTGAAATGTTTGAAGGTCGCCCAGTTTTTAATGAAGGGTACTGGAAATGATTCATTAATCTTTTAAATCCATTATCTTTCATGTTTTGGTTTTCAAGTTCTAATCTTGTTGTTATGTACGTTGGCAGATCAGGTTCAGAAGCATCCACAAAGATGTCCCCATCACAAAAAGTCCGTTCAAGTGCTATGTCGCGCACTAACTCTTCACCAGGAAATTTTGAGAGCTCAATTGACCGACCTATGAGACTTGCTGAGATTTATATTGCTGCCGAGCATGCTCTGCAGCATACAATTTCTAATCCCAGTCTAAGGAAATCTTTATCATCTTTAGAGGAGTTTGAGGTATAAATATCAGGCCAAACAAGTGCATAACTGCACACGTACACACACATGCACCTCTGGTAGTAGTTTCTTTCCCTCTAGGAGTTTTTCTTCACAAGTTCTTCTATGTAACTTTTTAGCAGTACTACAACCTCTGCTTCATCAATTGATAATCCCTTTAAATATGATAGATACTTTTAAATGATATTTGATTTACGGTTAATTCTTTTAAATAGGTCTCACTCTGAAAAGCTGGAATCTAAAATAGGCTTTTACATCTTATTTTCAATTAAATGTTCTAGTTCTCTGGATTAGCTCTCTCTCTCTGTGCTCAATTTAAAACTCTGGTACTGGCAGCAAAAATATCTCGAGCTAACTAAAGGTGCTGCTGATAATTACCATCGCTCCTGGTGGAAAAGACATGGAGTTGTCCTTGATGGTGAAATAGCAGCTGTCTGCTTCAAACACAGAAATATTGATCTGGCAGCAAAATCATATGAGAAGGTTTGTGCCCTGTATGCTGGTGAAGGATGGCAGGACTTATTGGCTGAAGTCCTGCCCAATTTAGCAGAGTGTCAGAAGATACTTAATGATGAAGCTGGTTACCTATCATCTTGTGTGAGATTGCTTTCACTAGACAAAGGCTTATTTTCGTCCAAGGAACGCCAAGCTTTTCAGTTGGAAGTTGTTAATCTTGCACACAGCGAAATGAAGAACCCTGTACCCTTAGATGTATCTTCTTTAATTACGTTTTCTGGCAATCCTGGGCCCCCATTGGAGCTGTGTGATGGGGATCCTGGTACCTTATCTGTGACTGTTTGGAGTGGCTTTCCTGATGATATAACTCTTGATTCACTCAGTCTCACGTTGATGGCTACATCTAATGGCGATGAGGGTGTTAAGGTATGATTTTCATGGCATAATGTTATTCATTTTCGTTACAGTTGGAGCAATTTATATATTGGACTACAATCATTTCATCTAATATGTCAGGCATTAAGGAGCACTTCTGCTACTGTTCTAGAGCCTGGTCGGAATAATATTACCCTGGATCTACCCCCTCAAAAACCAGGTTCCTATGTCTTGGGAGTTCTCACTGGGCAGATTGGGCACTTGCGGTTTAGATCTCATAGTTTTTCCAAGGGTGCCCCTGTAGACAGCGACGATTTTATGATTTATGAAAAGCCTACTAGACCTATCTTGAAGGTACTGTGTCTTGAAGCTTGAAGATAAAACATGTAGTTAAAGAGTTGATTATAAGTTTGGATGATAATGTATGATGATGAGACAAGGAGAACTGTGTCTACAGCTATGATTTTCTTCTTATATTGTACACCTACCATTGATTCAGATACTGAAGCGGAATGGGACTGTTTGAATCATCTAACAAAACCTTTTCTTCCATAGGTTTTCAAGCCAAGAGCTCTGGTTGATCTTGCGTCAGCTATTTCATCTGCGTTGCTAATAAATGAACCTCAGTGGGTTGGAATCATAGTACGGCCAATGGACTACTCCCTCAAAGATGCGGTATTGCAGATAGATACCGGTCCAGGTCTAGCGATTGAAAAGTCCCATGTCATTGAGATGGAGAGTTATGCTGATGTGTCACAGAGTGCTGCTGACGTGGGAAAGTCTGATGCTTCTCACAAAAATGGTTCTTTGGCCATTGATAAACATTTTGAGCAGTTGAGACTCCATGATGGTAGGATAGTGTTTCCAGGTTGGGCAAACAATGTTACTTCTGTTTTGTGGATTCCAATACGTGCCATTAGTGACAGGCTTGCAAGAGGATCGTCTTCAGGTTAGGATTAGGATGTGTAGTTCTGTTGGTTTCCACAGTTTTCATGTGTTGCATGTATATTTTTTGTTGCATCCAACTGCTTCCATGTATATGACATTGTTTTCTATGGGCAGTTTCCCCTCAGAGGCAGAGTATTGTGGATGGAATGAGAACAATAGCTCTAAAGCTTGAATTTGGAGTATCTCACAACCAGATATTTGAGAGGCATTGTCATGTTCCATCACTCTTCCAGTTTCAGTGCAAATGCTGTTTTTTTTTTTTAATTTATTCTTTTTTCAACTTTATGATATTTTTATTTGTTATGCATTTGTCTAAATAATCACCTGGCCAATGTGCAGGACCCTAGCTGTCCATTTTACTGACCCTTTCCATGTGAACACACGCATTGCAGATAAATGCAATGATGGAACTTTGCTTCTGCAGGTAATTTGTGCTCAATTTTTTAAAAGCATTCTTTTTGCGTTTGCTTTGATTTTGAAGAACCGGTGTCAAATTTCATGAACAGAATTGCCTTTTTTTTATTGGTAAATAAAATTTTATTGATCATAAAAATAGGCAAAGCCCAAGTACACGAGTCATATACAAGAGCAACGCCTAGGAGTGATGTTCTACAGAATTGCCTTTTTTCCAATCTGTAATAAATATGAATCACATAGCTTAATGGAAGATACTCAATACAATACTTAAAGAAAATAGTTCACATTCATTGTTGTGAAAACAATAATTATGACATTCTCTTGACATGATCTATATTTTTCAATAAAGTCCACATTGGTTTATGTTACTTCCAGGTGATACTACAGTCAGAAGTGAAGGCCACATTGACCATTTATGATGCTTGGCTTGATCTTCAAGATGGGTTTGCTCATACTAGAAAAGGTGATGGGAGGCCCAATCCAGGCTTCATCCCGCTTGTCATTTCTCCTAATTCTAAAGCAGGAATCCTGTTCAGCATATGCTTTGACATGTCAAATGCAGAAGGTATTTCATTTGATTGTGCAAATAAACTTCGGCACTTGTACACTTTCGAACTGGAGTCAAAAAAGGAGTAGATGCATCTATTGTGGATCAATGTCTCACATTAACATTAATATGCAGTATTGTCATATATATCATAGGTCATCAGAAAACAATTAAGGTGCTTGATAACTGGTAATCATATCAGCACCCGAAGTAAAAGAGATATTCAATTAAACTTCCCACCATAGTTGGAGAGTGATTTCTCTGTAATCCTACCTTCCAAACATTTTTTTAACACCGTGCCAGATCAGGGCCATCTACTATTACTATGATATATTAACTTCTTGTTACATGCTTCCCTTCTGTTTTTATGGATGAGGTTTGGTTTTAAATGCCACATTACTTCAACATTTAGTCATGTATGTTCAGCAATGGTACACTGCTGATTTTGATACACCTGCCGCATTGGTTTCTTGAAGGTCCTCTTAATTTCCTAGAGTGATTTAGGTATTAATTGTGAACTCTATATCACCTAGGATGCGAACATGATTCGTGGGGTGAATTTGACACAACTTGTGTAACGCCCCAATGGAAGGCTCAAACCACATAGCCTATACTCCAAAAAGATTAGTCAATGATACAATTGAAGCCCCATTGGAACATTATAAAGAGTAAGAATTTACACTGCCTACCCTTATTTTATCAAATTGGGGTATCACAATCCCCCCCCCCCCCCGGGGGTTATATTTCCAATGCCCTCGTCGCACCAATTCTTGTAGGTGGCATGGGTCAAGTCTCCACATTTATGGTTGGAATAAGCTCTGATACCATTTGTAATGCCCCAATGGAAAGCCCAAACTACATGATCTATACTCCAAAAGGACTAGTAAATGATAAATTGAAGTCCCATTGGAACATTATAAAGAGCAAGAACTTCTTATTCCCAAACAATGTGGGATCCATACACCACCTATCATTATATTATGAAAAAAACTACAATGCCACCCAATTGTTGCCGTTCCATATGACCGCTCAGTGAATTTTGTTTTTTTTGTTTTTTACTTAATGATGAAGAAAGTAATTTTTAATGTATTGATGTATTTTTTATATTTTTTAAAAATATTTTAAAATGATAAAAAAAATGTGAATAAAAAAATTGAATAAAAAAAAACACTACTTTTATACTAGCGGTCACTTGCAGGCTTGCAGCGGTAAGCTGCAAGCGGCACAGTAGTGCAGCTCTTATATTATAAGAATGGGGTATCACAGCTTGACTTGTTATCTCTGAGGTGCTGATTATAAAATTCATAAATTGTGGCCAAGGTCCTCATGCCTATACATTTTGGGTTCAAGACAAATTCATGTTCATATGCTTATGTACATTAAAGCTCTCTAGCTTTGAACTATAGTTATGCAGTGAAAGGTGAAACGGCTTCAAATTCAGGGTTGAAGTTTGGTACTTGATGTGCGTAAGATTTGTTTGGCATGACTTTTTGCTTGTAAGACCATGCCTTGGCCTTGCAATGGCTGGATGTTATCCAGGCATCGTTGCCCCTTGTGATTATGAATGAAATATTTAAATAATTGAAGAATAAAAAGGACTAAGGACTTGTCTTGGACTTGGCATTGTGTTAACTATCTAAATAGACTTATAAAAAATATTTACATAGATACATAATGGGCCTTTTCGAATCCATTACGACTTATAGTGTGGTGACACTGCTATATTAAGTTAAGGTTCGTACTACTTACTTTTTAAGGAGTTAAAAAGTATTTCAGAAAAAAAAAAGTTGATAAATGAAAGAAAGCATTCTAAAGAATAACTGAAGCTTTGTTTTGGATATGAAAATTGCCTCAAGTCAATGAGCTCTGGCTCAATTAACACTTTCTCCCCTCACAATGAAGTGATGGAGGGTGTTGCGGGTTCAATACCCAATGGGAGCATGTGTTGGCTTACTATTAGAAACAAAAAAATGCTACAAGACCATTTTAAGAACAAATTACTTATGTTAGATTCACCTATGCATTGTTAGAAGTTCGTTCTTGAATTTTTTTTCCTTGGAAAGATGCTCATGTTCTTACAATTTTGGCAGTTCAAAGAATATTTAATACAACCTATCTAAAAAAAATACAGGTTGTCTATTCAACTGTTTTTTGGTGTAGAATATTGTCTATTTTTATAAACAATGTTTTTTTGAAAACGTCAGATGCATTAGCCTGGAAAATAATCTAATGCACAGAGTAAATGTCACATCCAAACATCTTTGAAGAACTTTTGAGCCACAAGTTATTTCATTTTGTGTTACCATGGAATGAGCTAACATGTCAACTTTCTACTTTCTCTGATTTTGCTGGACCTTCGGGAGAAGATGGTTAATTTTGGGAAAGATTATGGATATAATAGCAACTCTTTTCACATTTGTCTTAAATTTAATGAAGCGAATGTTTCTTTTGGTTTGCAGAGGAAGCCAAAGCACCACAACCTGATAGCATATTAAATATCAGATATGGAATTTCTGGTGATAGAACTATTGGAGCACATCCACCTGCCGTAGAATCTCCTGGACCTGAGGTTGTTAGACACGATTTGATCTTCAGGAGTGCTCTTGTTTTGAAGAGGCCTGTGCTTGACCCGTGCCTGGCTGTTGGTTTTCTTCCTCTTCCTTCTGGTGGCCTCAGAGTTGGTCAACTTGTTAACATGAAATGGAGGGTTGAGAGGTTAAAAGACTTCGAGGAGAATGAAGTTTTGAAAGACGATGTAAGTCAAGGAATGGTACCCCATTATTTCTCAACAATGTCTAACCAAAGTTAAAACTTAGGATTTAGAATATCACCCTTTCCTTTCAAATTTTAAATTTTGATGTGGCATCAATTGCATTGAAGAACCATTGCCCAAATAATTCTGTTGCTGTCTTAGGTCTTGAACTTGAGGGGTTTCTTCTGTTTTTGATAAGCAATCGAAGATTCTATTAAAGACACAGGGTGAAGCTCGAATAAATTGTTTCATTTAGCATTGCTTAAATTCCCAATCAACTTTCATAGGACCTGGTTTTTTATTTTGCTGGATGATTCTTTTGCTTTATGTGGCTGGCTGAAAGGTTAGGGAAAGAAAATTATTACTTTCCAATTATAAGTTTTCAATATTTAATATCTGGAGAGGAGAAAGGGGGAACATACCCTCAACTAAGCTTTAGCTCAATTTTTATACCCTTCAAACGATGTTACCCTTGCAATGTTTTCCAACTATTTGTGAATACATGAATATGAAATTTTCAACTACTCTTCTATTCATGCCTCAAATGCTTTATATTGTCTTTGTTGCTTGTAAAACAGGACGAGGTGTTGTATGAAGTCAATGCAAATTCAGATAATTGGATGATTGCTGGTAGGAAAAGAGGGCATGCGTCCCTCTCCATGAAGCAAGGTTCCCAATATCTTTTACAACTTATATGTTTTCATAAGATTATTTCTTTTTTCATGAGTAATAAAATAAAAAATAATCTGGTAGCCTTATAGTTGATGGATATGACTTTTACATGTCTCATTTCAGTGGCATCTTGATCATCTTTTTTTTTTTTTTTTTGTCCCCTATTACTGACAGGTTCAAGAATAGTTATCACAATATTGTGCGTGCCACTGGTGGCGGGTTATGTTCGTCCTCCACAACTCGGACTGCCAGATGTAGATGAGGCAAATATAAGTTGCAATCCTGCCGGGCCCCACCTTGTCTGTGTCTTGCCTCCAGCTCTCAGCTCCTCCTTCTGCATTCCAGCATGATTACTTGGCACCCTAATTTCAAATGTCCAGGTCATTACAATCTACCACTCTATATGGTTGGACAAGTTTTTCCGTTCAATCAAGAATTACGGTTATACTGATGATTCTAGGCACCCGATTTTGATTACCGAGATGTTTGTGAAGCTGTATTTGTTGAGTTTAATGGAAAATCCAGAAAAAGTTTGTTCAATTTAGATTGGCTTAGGTTGTTCTTTGATTCTTCTAAACATCTTGCATCACTGCTCATGTACAGTAGGTTTCGGTATTTTATTTCCATGTAAAATACATTGTAGAGCTTAGCAAGCGCATAAATTTCTTTGATGCATGATTTTATATGATTGAAATTTGTGCAATCATCTCATTGTCCTTGGTTTTTTTCGTTCTTTTAAAAGGTTGAATTCAAGGGGAACGAACATTTTGTCCCATTTCTCGTTAAGAAATTCTTTAAAAAAGTGAGAAAATCTTTATTTTCCGGTCACTTACTTATTGTTTTGGAAAATGAAACTACTCTGGAACCATATGTGAATCTGTTTCACTGGAGCACAGCATTTGACACATTGTTACCCCATATATCTTATTCCAAGGCCTTCATTACACATGCCTGCTTCTCAGCCGTCAGCCTGGAGTCCCTATTTATCTCAGGAGTTTTGCTACACAACTTTCCATACTCCACACTCCACATTTTTTTAAATTTTTTTTTGAGTTTATTTTTTTAAAATTATTTCAAAATTTTTATTTATTAATCGTATAATAAATATTTGATAAAAGAAAAAAAATTAAAAATTAAAAATAATATAGAATATGGAGTGTTGGGAGGTTGTGAAGATTTATTGTTATCTCATACCTGAGCGCTGCTGCATCTTGAGCTTTAATTCAGAACTCCTTTTGCTAGTCAGTCATTTACTAGGCATTAACAGAGGAACAAAAATCATTTGATTTAAGGAGAGTATATATGATATTAGAGTAACACTAGAGCTACTGTTGAGAGCTCCCGTTAGTGTATTTTATATGTTTTTTTTATATATATACATTTTTTTAACACTTTTAAAAAAAATCACATCATAAAAAAATATTTTCTTAATTAGTAAATAAAAATAAATAAATAAATAAATCCAAGCGGAAAGGCTAGTATTGTTCATAATATTATAAGGAGAGAGGGTTTTGTGCATGATTTTTCAAACAATTCTTAAAAGTTTTTCACTCAAAATTTGAAAATGGACAGGTCCCACCGAGACTTGAACTCGGGTTACTGGATTCAGAGTCCAATGTCCTGACCACTAGACCATGGGACCTCTCATGCTTTTCTATAAGAAAAGTAATTATAAATACCCTTTAGAATAAATATCATTTCCAACCGTTCAAACAATTAACTTCAGTACTTCACTACAGAAATAAACATTTATCTTAATTCTTTTCTCTAGTTTTAACTGTTAAGACACTTTGTGTACGTAACGAAAGTTCTCTAATCCTCCTTCAACCTTAGCTGAAAAACAAGCTACGAATTGAGCACAGATACTACTTCTTAATTATATTGTTCCTGTAATAAAATAAAAACAAAATAGTTTGTAAAAGATGAAATAAAATTAAAATTCGGACAATTACCTAAATTTTCAATTTACTTTAACGTGCGGTTTGGATAATAAAATGAGATGAGATGATTTTAATTGAAAATTAAAAGTTAAAAAAAATATTATTATAATATTATTTTTTAATATTATTATTGTTTTAGAATTTGAAAAAGTTGAATTGCTTATTATATTTTGTGTGAAAATTTGAAAAAGTCGTAATAATGAGATAAGACGAGATGATATGAGATGAGATGAGATGAAACACTTTTATTTAAACGAAGCCTAAGTTGACGAAAACATGTGAAATATTATAATATAAACGAATAATCCACGGCCTATGGATCCACATACGACGGACTGTTCGAGTCTTTCATGTAAAATTAGAAGAATTAAATGATTAATTATTCAAGAGGTAAATTTTTGATAAAGTCTCAACATATGTCTACGTTATCAAGCACAAAAAAAGAGGTCTTCCACATGCACATTTTTTAATTATCTTACAGAATGATTGGAAAGTCTATGCGCCTGAATCATTTGATGAGATCGTATCAGCAGAGATATCTGATAAAAATACAAACATGCACTTGCGAAATGTTGTTGTCAAGCATATAATGCATGGACCATGTGGAGTCTTGAACCCATCAAATGTTTGTATGAAAAGAAATGGTTGTTGCAAAAATAATTATCCAAAGAATTATGTATCTGCTACAACCGTTGGAAATGATTCCTTCCCAATATAGAAGTTTGAACAATTGAATAATTGTCAAAGTCAGAGGTAAAATTTTAGACAATCGTTGGGTTGTGTCATATAATTCATATCTGCTTGCAACATTTGACTGTCACATTAATGTCGAGATTTGTTCTACAATACAAGCAGACAAATATATTTATAAGTACATTTATAAAGGGCATGATCATGTTGCTTTCAACCTGGTTTTTGAACGAAACAATCAACAAGTTGATGAAATCCAACAATTCCAATTGGCCCGATGGATTGCTCCCCCCGAAGCTATGTGGAGAATATATGGATTTGTTATTAATAAAATGTATCCAGCATTGTATAGTTTATATTTACATCTGGAGGATCGACATCCAGTGACTTTTCGAGCAAATGACGATCTAATTAACGTTGTCAGTTTAGATCATTCCAGAAAATCGATGTTCGCAGAATTCTTTGCATTAAATCGAGTAGATGATAATGCAAAGAGATTACTATATAAAGAATTTCCAGAATATTATGTTTGAAGCCAACAATACAAAGAGTGGACTCCTCGGAAAAATAAAACTGTTATAGGTCGTATTGTTATAGCAAATTCATTTGAAGGCGAGATGTATTATCTGCGGATATTACTAAACCATGTAAGAGGATCTTTGTCCTTTGAAGATCTTAGAACAGTTGATGGCGTTGTGTCCCCAACATTTCGCGAAGCAGCAACAATGCATGGTTTGCTACAGAGGGACAGTAGCTTAGAAGATTGTTTACAAGAAGCATCTCTATATCAAATGCCGTCCAGTTTTAGACGGTTATTTGCAGCAATATTGGTTTATTGTAATCCAATCAATCCGAGGGAACTTTGGAAACGTTTTGAGTAAGACATGTCAGTTAATTTCAAATCAACAGAAGATTCTATATCAAATGTAAGAATCCAAGTATTGAAGTCAATCTCTTTCACAATTGAATCGATGGGTAAATATATTAATTCCTACCATATTCTTGATGAAGACATCTGTTTTGATGATGAAAAATTTCAATCTAGAGAAATCGATGATGAATTGACTGTTGAAATTTCAGAAGAAGATATTGCCGCATTAGAATCTCTTAATAGTGAACAAAAACATGTCTATAATGTAGTACTAGAAAAAGTATTTGCAAACCAAAATTCTGTATTCTTTGTAGATGGCCTGGGTGGGACAGGGAAAACATTTATATACAAGGCACTTCTGGCAACAGTACGATCAATAGATGTAAAGGACAAGACAAGAACAGGTTAATTCCAGTTTGATTTATTCCTATTTGTGGCCTACATTGACCAAGCTCTGCTTAACTGAAAATATGTGAGCAAGATTGGATTCGGTTTTTTTAGATTATGTGTTAGAAGTAGGCAACGGAATGCCACCGAACACAATTGATGAAACCATAAAAATTCCGAATGGAATGCTTGTTCCCTATAATGATGACAACACTTCTTTAGATCATTTAATAGAAGATGTTTTCCACAATATTCAAGAATATTCAGCAAATATTTTAACTATAATGAATCGGGCCATATTAACATCAAAGAACGGTTCTGTTGATAAAATAAATGCATTGTTAATTCATAGGTTCCCAGGTGAAGTTCAACGATATTATAGTTTTGATGAGACAATAGATGTATCTAAACAATCAGTTATGGAAAATTTCTTGAATATTCTAACCCCAGATGGACTTCCGCCTCTTGAATTATTACTCAAGAAAAACTGTCTCATCATGCTGTTTATAAACATTAATAATTCAAAAGGGTTATGCAATGGAACCCGTTTAATTTGTCGGACTTTTGATCGAAATATCATAGATGCATAAATTGCAGTTGGACACCATATCGAAAAAAGGGTTTTCATTCCAATGATACCATTCTTACCAGATGTTGATTAAAATAGTGGTTTTCCATTTAAACGAACTCGGTTTCCTATAAGATTAAGTTTCGCAATGACTATAAATAAGTCATTAGGACAAACATTGGATTATGTTGGGATTTATTTACCTCAACTACCTCAACTAGTTTTTTCACATGGTCAATTATATGTGGTTTTATCAAGGGCGAAGACAACATCTACAGTGAGGATTCTAATACGACCAGTGTCTACTAAACAACGTGAAAATAACTGCACAAAAAAATATTGTGTTTACGGAATTACTAATATTATCATGTTCAAATTAATGTTATACAGGTAACTAGATTTAATTGTATAGTTTCGATTTACTGTCTATTATAATATTAATCTCTATATGACTAATATTCAATCATTTAATTAAATGTCTTCGTCAATTGTTTTGGTAGGTCATGAATTTAAATCAACACTTGTTATACTTATGCATCTGAAATTTTTATATCTAAAAAGGGAAAAAAATGCGGACGGTGTATACATCAATAAATAATATAACTTCAAATATAAGAAACTGAAAAATTAAGATGATTGTTGCGGACAAGTCACCTAAGCGAATAAGTCAATGCACAATTGTGAAGTACCAAAATCTGACATTATTTGATGAAGAGGTATAATATTTGTTAGCATATATTACGTTTCAGATTTTTAATATTTTTTTGAAATTGGAGGTTCTTAAATTCTATCATATTATATAAAATTATTAATGATGTTGCACTTATTTATTTATCTTTTTACAACATATTTTGTTTAAAAGAAATCAAAAATATAAAAATTATTAAAAAAAATATTTTAGTAAAATAATCCTAATAGTTTTATATAATACACTATTAATTACAATTATTTTTATTGTTGATCTAGGGAAATCAAGTGCAGGCAGCAATGTTTGGAACTGATATTTACCACAGGGATGAGACTTTAAATATTTTTCAGTCATATTATATCAGCAATGCACATGTCAAACCAGTAGATCCAAAGTACAAAATTGGAGAATATCAATATCAATGGACCTTGAACTCAATAACAATAATAGAAGATGTTCTACAAAATGAAAAGTAAATAGAGACACCAAAATATGACATCGTCCCATTCAAGGACGTAGAGGCCTACAAAGAGTCAATTGGAAAAATAGGTAATTTAATTTTATTATAAATTAATAATCAATAAATTAACATTTCTATTTGAACATTTAAATATTTTAGATGTTGCAATCAAAATTAAGCCAACTAAAGAGGTAACGACAACATTTGGACCAATAACAATCAAAGAGATAAATGTTATTGATGAGAGGTAAAAAATTCTTATAACTTCTCATTTCTTTTAAAATTGAATTCCAATATTAATTTTAAAAAATTCTATTAATTCTTTTAATTATTTTAATTTTGTAGCTTGAACCCTATATGTTTGACTATGTGGGGTCGATTTGTCCCAAGAAGAATGTCAGAAAAATAAGAAATTATTGAAGATAAACCAATAATATTTTGAACAAAAATATATGTTCGATCAAAAAACAATATTTATAATAATTAAGCAGCTTAGTTATTTTTTCGTATTGTATATGTCTGCATTAATATTGATCTCAGTTTCAACAACGGATTGTCTCTGTCATCATATACGTCAAATACCTTTACAATTAATCATCTTCTTCCTGAGACAGCTACAATGAAAAATTGTTAATTCTCAAAAATTAAATATTACATATTAATGCATTTATATTAGAGTTAATTATGCGATTTATGTAATTTATATACATATTTCATTTCCTTATATTATTCTTCATTTCTGGGTTTTAAGGGCGGATAATAATGACTTGATAATTAAAAGTATTATTGCAAAAAACTTGACATACCCATCTGCCCCTCTGTCATCTGTTGGTATTCGAGAAATTGTAAAGAATTGCGATATTGCAGAGTTGATGAAAGGTTTGCAACCCATGGAGATAAATATTATTTTATTAGTAATAAATTAAAATATTTATACAAACATTTATTCTAAAAATTGATTATGATTTAATGTACAAACTAAAATTCTGGATAGAGGCGAAGATAAATGTGATTGACTTGGACCAAGTATTTTATTACATGTCATGTGTTGGCTGTAATAAAGGAATTGGATATAAGTATAATGAAAGTTTTGTTTGTATATATTGCAAAAGCTAAAGGGTCTGCAAACCACGGTATGTATCTTACAATTTAAATTTACAATCGATATCTAATTTAATTTAGAATTTAAAAATATTCAAATTTAAAATAATATATTCAATGCATCTAAAGTGTTAGGGCATATGTTGAATTGAACGATAATACTGGAAATATAGTTGCTATTATGTTTGGTGAAGTAACAGAAGAGACATTTGATTGTTCAGCAGTTGAGTTGATGGAACATTCTAGAGAGGTATGTTTTAAAATTATTATTCAAAAGTTAAGTTTGGTTATAATGAGTTAATTAAAAACGAAATTGGGTTTTAATTAATTATATAAAACTATTCAAAAAATTTTTTTGTAGGAAGATCAACCATATATTAAAAGCGTTGTGGATAAATTATCAACAAAAATCTAAAAGATTCAAGTTTCTGCAGATCTAGAGAAAGTGAAAGAGAACAAATATTAGCATTATAATGTCCTCTCTATTGAGGCAATGCAAGATGAGAAAAATGCTGGAACGTCATCCTAAAATCAAACTTATCTAAAATAATTTTCATAAGACTATGGACGACGTTTATTTATAAGACCATATTATAGTTTCAATTAATGCTCTTCTTTTTATTGTGATGTTAATTTATATGACATAAACATTACAGCGTTATTTAATTAAACTAAAAAATTATGTCCTTATTAATAAAAAATTAATTCTTAAAAAAAAATATAAACTAAGCAAACATTCATTACACATTACTTTTACGTAGTATAATATCAAGGCCTAAAGTGAAATATAATATAATGAAAGTGGGTTCAATTCAGTCCAAGTCATAACCATTGAACATTGGAAGTTTTATTATAAAGTAACAAGAGTTTTGCTACATAATCTCTACCATATTCTATATTTTTAAAATTTTTTAAGTATTTTTAAAAAAAGTTTTTAAGTTTATTTTTTTTATATTATTTTGAAATTTTTATTCATTATTCATATAATAAATATTTAATAAAATAAAAAAATAATAAAATTTAAAAAGAATGAGAAATGTGGAGTATTAGTAAGTTGTAAAGATTTTTTTTGAAATAACAAAGGATATAGGATTATAGGCTTGACAGAAGCCCAACCCTACACGCATCTATGTCTATCAGCTCACAACGACCTCCACAGAGTTGCTTCCTGCCAGAATTAGAAATATCGCTGTCCTTTCAAACATCATCTCTGCTATCTTTTCACATGCCCGGAAACTTTTTTTGTAAAAATATATATATAAATAAATTATCTAAAGAAAACATAGTATATAAGCGAGAACAGTTCTCGATAATTTAAGATATTTGAAAAGGAAAAAAGGAATAATTACACTACCTCGGTACCTCCTCCTAAATTGTAGTTATTCCCTTAAATTAGTCATTTTGATTTTTTTTTAATGATAAAAAAAATTACCATTAATAAATTAATATATTTTTTTAACATTTAAAAAAAAAATTCATTAGAAGTAACTTGGAACAACGTAGCATCAACCTTTTGCAAAGAGTGCAAGACATAATGTGCATTGCACCAAAATTATGTCTATGTCTCTTCACACGAAGAAGACCTTTTCTTTTTGTTTATTTATCTAATGATCAAACTTCCATTAGAGATTAGAAAAACTTCCCATTAGATTCTCTGAAGAATTAAAAAAAAAAAATTAAAAAAAAATGTAAAAAGAACACTGTACGTAGGATGTGAAATTTTCAGGGCGCTTGAGCTTTCATCCAAGATATATGCTTGGATCCAATAATGCGTACGGACCATTTATCCCTATAGTTTTTTTTTTTTAATGATTTAAGTATTTTTTTATTGATATTGTAAATTAGAATGTAAAAAAAATTAATGAAAAAAAAACCAATTTGCCTTGTCGGGAGAATCCCTCGGTGGTCTTCATTTAAACAATTGCTATATACACAAAAAAAATTATATAAAATAAATCTAAATTTTATAAGATTTATCAAATTACATCAATTTATAAATTTATTTTTATATAATCAATTTGTATATAAGATATTTCCCACAAAAGAAATGAAGGGTAATTCATTTTAATCTATACTCTGTACCCTACCCACTCAACCAAACAGACGATAGATCAACACTCGCTATCCAATATCCAGGATCTACGACAATGACTTAACAACAGCACCCAACCCTACCAAACCCAACATCACCTCACTTGCTCCACAGACTTGAATCCGCATCCCACCAAATTTCATAATCTTTTCATAACTCATACATCTTTTGCTTTCATGACTTCCTTTTCTTTTTTTTTTCTGGCCGGATATTTGGCAACATCATCAACTAAGAAATAATGATAACTCACAACAGTAATGTTATGTGCCACTACTTTTATGTATATTAATCGTGACCCTTTTATCACTTTTGAATATTATTTTTTCAAAGAATAATTTGAAAATTGATAGACAATACCAAGTAATCATAGTTAAATAAATAAATAAAACTTTTCATATAAACTACTAATATACGGCAATTCCTAAAACTTGAATATATATACATATATATGTATATATTCTTAATACTTATATCCTTGATTTGTACAAAACTGAAAATTAACTAACTAGACATCAATTATTCCCATACCTTTTTTAAAAAAAAAAAAAAAAAAAAAAATCCAGGTCAGCTTCGCCTTCCCAGAAATTTGATTAAAGCCAAACCCAATATTCTCTCAATACAAAATATATATTTCTCTCATTTTTTTTCAATTAATATTGGTTACTATTTGCATCAGCATCTCCACTCGAGCCTGACCTCACCGGAGCCCACGACGTGCTCACTGGGCTTACGGAAGGTCACGATGTGGCTGCTGACCATGAACGCCGTTACCGGCTCCGACACCCTGATTTCCTCCATCTTCAGTTCCTGAAGCCTCCTCGCGTACTCCGGGACGTGCACTAGGTCCCACACCACCCCGACCCCACCTGGCTTCAGCACCCTCACCACCTCCCCCACTACCCTCATCCTTTCCGCCGCCGCTTCCACCGTCCGGTGGCCGTGCTCCTTCCCCACCGTGTGTACAAACACCCCAGATACCACGACGTCGAAGCAGTTGTCCCCGAACGGCAACCTCCTCACGTCTCCCTCCTTGCACGTCACGTACTCCCCGACCCCCTCCAGCTTCGCCGTCCTCAAGGTCCGCAGCGTCTTCGCCTTCGACCGGTCCAGCCCGACAATCCGACCAGAACTACCTTCCTTCTTCAGCTGGGTCGCCACGGCGTTGAGGAGGATCCCGCGGCCGCAGCCTAGGTCCAGGGCGTGCTTCACCGTCGACCAGTCGTTCACCGCGCTCACCATGCGGAGGGCCATGTCGTGGTGGAGCGGTACAGCGGAGTAGAAGAAGTTGGCCGCGGCGAAGAAAAGGCAGACAGCGGAGAGGGCTGTGACGGAGCCGGTGAACCCCGCAGCAAATCTGGCCGCGCCACCTGGAACTCCGGAGGCGGTGACAGTGAGGGTGGACTCGAAGAAGCCCCGGATCGGGTTGAAGTAGATGAGGTAGAGGATGGAGAGAACGGTGAAGAGAAGCGCGTGGAATAAGAGGAAGAGTAGAGTTTGCCACTGGTCCAAGCCGTAGATCGCATAAATCTGGGTCCAGTCTCTGCTCGTCGTTTTACCCATTTTCTTTTGGTTCGTCCACTAACCTAATTCGAGAAAAATGAAAACCTGCCAGTTGAGAAGAAGGAATCAGGGTGAGAAATCGGGAAACAAGCAATTTCCTTTCTTGTTTGGTTACCGAGAAACACGAGGCTAAGAATGCACGGTAGAAAGTTTAAAAACTTATTGTACGACAGAAAATAATTACGTGGCGACAAATTGGTGGGAAATTAATACGAGTAGATTAGAGTCTAACTAAAATCAGAAAATAGTAGTAACGCATTTCTTTTGGAAATTTCCCTTCGTTTCTGGGCAAGCAAACAGACAAATAGTAGCACAAAGTACGGGGCTTTTCTTATCGTTACATTTATACTCACAGTGAACGAAGTTTCTGAACAAGCTCAGACCCTCTGATCCAGGAGCTGCAGAGAGTATCTTTTACAGATCCCAACACGGAAAGCAAGATCTCAGATAACTGAGCGCCCAAAAGTCATCTACACGCAGAGAGAGAGAGAGAGTGTCACAGTTACACATGAGCAAGTGTTAACTGTGGCGCACTGAAGACGATGACGACGACGATGTTATCATCTCCAGCAAATTCACGCGCTTTCGCTCGTCGGTTAACGATTTTGGTTGAAATTCTCAAAGTGAAGAAGCAAAGCTCCAAATGGGGGTCGTCGACCTTTTGAGCATCAACAAAGATACTTCCAAACAAAAAAAAAAAAATGGCACACAAACACACACTCTCTCTTTCTGGCCGTGGATTTGTACGGACTCGGGAATCGGGGAGTGCGATCCTGATTATTATAGTGTGTACGGGGAAGGAGTAAACCGGTTGAACAGGCACAGCCGGCAGCTTGAATTTTGGGTGGAGATTTTCCCAACTCTATCTAAAAGTGGGTCTTCGAAATGCCAATTAGGTGGCAGTTTTATCAGTAGTAAGACCGGCCAATCAGGATTTGAATTGGTTATCTTTTGGAAACATTAAAACAAAAAATATACAGAGATTGATTGGTTTGACAAAAGAAAAGGCCTATGTTTGAAAGACAAGTTCGTCACAAATTCAAAATGCCAAGCTTGTTAATGGCCGAGTCTAGCTGTTTCGTACATTTTACAAGACCCTATTTATCTTTGTACCCACGTCTATCCGTGGCATTTAATTTATTGGAATTTGGGTCAATGACTCAATGGTTGAACAAGTTTGGTGTGTTCTTTTTCCTCTTTTAATATATATTTATATATAAGCAGATTGGGGAAGTTCAACATATGGCCATGTTTTTTAAAATTTTTTTTTTTTAGAGAAACTTATGAATGAGGAGGAATCAAGAAATCGGAGAAATTGAACAAATCAAACAAATTGAGCATACTGTGAATGAAACCTTCAACTTTTGGAGGCTCCATTTGGATATAGAAATACTCTCAACTCATACCATCTTATCATTACAACTTTCTCAAATTCTCGTACAAAATATAATAAACAATTCAACTTTTTTAAATTCTAAAATAATAATAATATTAAAAAAATAATATTTTATTTAACTCATATAAAATCATCTCATCTTATCTCACTTTAAAATGTTATGTGAAAGTAAGGTTGTCTCTAAAAGAACTTGAAAAATAGAACAAGACAGACACAAATTGAGATCCTTTTGAGAATGGGAAGAAAAGGCAATACTGTTTGACTAATCTTCCATCTACAACAATGTCTAATTTTCCAAACAAAAGGGACTGTTTCACATTTCCTTTTTAGTCTTCATGTCTATTTGCTGCTTAGTTTTTTAATTTTCTTTTTCTTTTTTGTGGGGATGCACTAATCATGTTCTTAAACAAAATCATAGGCAAAAT
Source organism: Juglans mandshurica (assembly GCA_022457165.1). Classification (NCBI taxonomy): domain Eukaryota; kingdom Viridiplantae; phylum Streptophyta; class Magnoliopsida; order Fagales; family Juglandaceae; genus Juglans; species Juglans mandshurica. Next base: position 35,328,852 of record CM039622.1, read on the forward strand.
ATTCTTGTACAAGGCATCCCAGCATCTACAAGTACAATGGATTCATATTCGCCATAAAATTATTTAAAATTTATTGTTTAATAGCATGGTTTAAAATAATCATTAGACAACTGAGATTTTAGACTCTTAAATAATACACAGTTTTATACATTCGATCGATTTCAAGAATTTGGATTTGCATAATTCTAACGGTAATTCTTATAGTAACATGTAGAATTTTTATTAATTGATATGGTTTTCTAGTAATAATAAATAATGTTTGTATTTTTTTTATGAGTTTTGTTATTCATAAGTCTCACACATCATACACTACACACTACAATTTCTTTTCTTTTTTTTTAATTTTTTAATTTTTTTTTAATTCTTCTTAAAATAATTAAATTATTCTACTCATCACTCATATACCACATATTTAATAAGAGAAAACAATTAAAAAAATAACAAAAAAAAATTGTGTGTGCTTATGAATATAATTTTTCTGTAAAAATACTTAAAAGACCTTCTGTTCACTGTCACTGCCGGTGGCCCTTGACTTTTCCTCTTCATGAACCCCTCCCGTTTTTCTTTGTTTTTTTATTTAAAGTGACCCAACTACCCTCTGTCTTTTACTTTCTGAATCCAGACTAGAGTTCTTTCCACACTAGCATCAGCATCCCCACTTTTGTCAACGCGGTTCCGAGTCACCTATAAAATCTTGGCCCTAGCTTGGGGATCTCTCACCATATAATAATTTTGCCAATTGCCGGAAGTTTTCCTTTTGTTCTACGTTTCTTTAATGAAAAGAATTATTTACAAATTAGTTTATTAATTAACACACTAAATACGCTATTAATATAAAGTAACCAACTTGTAAATATGATCATTCTGACCAGTCACATATCAATATAATAACCTTGAAGATAAGATTAGAAACTTTGGTCAAAATAATGTATACAATTGTATTTAGTATTATGTAGCTTAATTGGTGCCTAACAAGCAAGGTTTCTATGCAACTTTCATCCACTGATTAGGTTCTAAGAGCATACAATGGTTGGAAAGAATATTTACCCCCATTTTTTTGCTATGTGAAGAGTGACAACATGAGATGGAGATGTATTTTGGCCATGTATATTGAAATTGCAAGACTAAGGCCTTGTTTGGGTACTGAGGTCCTGATAATAGTTTACACCTTATTACTATTCATTATTTTTTACTACTATTCAATATTTTTTCATTACTATTCACAAAATACCTCAGAATACCTCACTACCCAGACTCAACCTGAATAATTATTATTTCTTTTAAAAAAATTGACCAATATTTTTTTTAAACGAGCCCTTAAGTTTATATTTAACATGACCAAATGTTGGAGAAGATTAGACCGACTCATTCATGTTTCTTTGAGCACGTCTGTCGCTTTACTTCTTAGCTAGCACTCGTTATAAGTGCAATAACAGTTCAAAATATATACCATATATAGATTGAACTCTTCCAACTCAATGAACAGCGTTACTAGAAAGATGTTGATGATGTGGATCCTAGTAGGCATTGTCAACATTTGTAAATGACAAATGCCAAACCCACTGGGGATAACATTCATTTGTCATTTGAAAGCTACCTAACCCATTTGGCTATTTTTGTACAAGATAATGATACCACCTAAAACCAGAATTTTGTTTCATAAATATAGTATGAATTTAATTGAGAATGAGAGAATTTGAACTATTACATTAAAGAGACATTTGAACTAAGACCAATGGGTTGATAAAATTATTTTATTATATATAAAAAAAATTAATACAAATAATATTTGACTAGCAGCTGGCCACGCCCCAATGTGGGTCTGCGTATAATTATTTTATTAGGAGAATGTCCAAAATTCAAAATCAGCTAGAGACGCACCCACAGAGTTTGGGATTCCCTTTTTTATATTATCTTTTCACCTATAATATAAGCTTCTAGATTCAAGTACAGGCATAGTTTCTGAGATCCTCTGGTTAAAGCCCTTTTTAACCCGTATACTCTATGAAAAAGTTATAAGTGTAGAATGTGAGAGTGAATAGTAGCTGATACATAGTAAATTCCTTTATTTTTTAATGCCTTTTGACTCTTTGAGCACAAGTGGATTTCCACCTTTTACAGCCTTCGTGGTTTCTCATTTGCCAATAATCCAGGCCAGCCTATGGTGGGCTTTCACAGTAAATCTGTGGCTCATATCGGTCAGGCCTACTTTTTTTTTCCCGTGGGCCTGTATCTAATAATCTTGACTTTCAATTTATCAAACATTTTCCTATCCAGGCGGTAAAGTCATCAACAGTACATTCTTGAACTAAGAAGATTTTTCTTCAAAAATCAAGCATAATTAAAATGAAAATATATACTAAAATGAGACATCATTGTTTTGTCTAGATCAGGTAAATATGTAAATATACTTAGCAAAGCTGTAAAACTTGTACTTGGTCAATGGTCATGGCTCATTTCCCCGAAGCAACGTGTCAATTTTGCTAGACATGGAGAAACATTATGGAGCATTGTCAAACTCGAGTACATCCGGGTGACCTCCATAACCAATTTGCGGCAATCTGCCAGCCCTGAATTGTTTTAAAGAGCTCAAAATTAATACAAGAAGCAACCCATAAGACTTAAGAGAATTGTTTTAAATCTTTGCAAAAATGATGACCTGATCTCAAACCAACTTGGACAGAGTTCTCAGACTTGTCAACCTGTCGATCAACTTTTAGGAAAACAGAGCAAAAAATGACTGAACCACATACCAGTTTGGGATAACAATAAGTGATTACAAAGAAAAATGGAAGATAATTTTGTGAAATTAAATGCAACCATACAGACTCATTCCCATTATTTATTTTAAGGTATGACCAACCAAAATCCCAGATTGATTAGTTTCCTATAGGCTATTATATTACAATACTATAAAATGCAATAACCTTACCCTGCAAAAGTCCAAATATAATGACTCCACAGTGCACTGGCATGATATGAAAGTCTCATAAATTAGAGGAATCCCAGCTAGCATAAACAGCCCCGATGATTTTCTCATGCAATGTGGCAGAGCAAGCAACTATTCCCCGGTCAAGACCTTCTAAGAACACTCCCCTTGAAAAGTCCAAGGTACGCCCTCCAGCATCAGTTACAACACCACCGGCCTCTTCTACAATGACAACACCAGCAGCATGATCCCATATCTTCTCTTTATACCCAGATCTTGCAAACTTCATAAATATCTCAGCATCTCCCCGAGCAATGGCTGCATATTTCACCATGCTGTAAACACGCAAGGGCTGCTTTCTGCCATTAGAGTGAGAAAAGCATTCCGTGAGCATCCAGACATAACAAAACGTAAGCTTTCTTTCTATTTTTTTCTTTTCCCTTTTTTTTGGACAAATAAAAGCACAAAATAAAAGCACAAGTAAAAGGAAAAAACTTCATAAAGCTCTAATACCAGTGCCATTGGCATCCAATTAGTAAGGGACTCAAAATCTTGTTGTGGGTTTAAAATCGGAAAAGGTGAAATGACAAAGGAGTGACAAAAAATGAGAACAAAACTCAGCTAATCTACAGCAATGCCTCATAGATTTAGCTTGTATCTCTTTTAGATAAATAAAACTCGTGGGATTGAATCTACAACCTCATCTCCAACCCTTATGTGGAAGATATATGCTATTTGGTCCAAGATTCCTGAAAACTTAATAGTTTGATGCCTCCATGAAGGCACCACCCAACACACTAACTCATAGCTAAGCAAGGCAGTCTAGCTATTACTGCAAAGCAAGGGCAAGCGTTTGTGACAACTAATCCTGTTCCTACAATAGTACACTTCCAATGATGGGCATAGATAAACATTAAAACCGAAACCCCTCTATAGTAACATTAAGTTACCTTCTACTTTTGCAAGTTGTCATTGTGGGAAACTAAAAAATAATCAAACTTCTAACTGACAAGGAAATTGCATATATACTAGTTTATTATGTCTTACACACACAACAGACCTGAGGCCTACACTATGAGCAACCCCTGCTGTGAAGGAATGGTTTGAATTTGCCTTCTCTACCGACTCACAAAATGTTGCCAATGACGGATCATCAATGGATGAAACACGAATCCGTCTAGCAGAGTTTGGCCATTCAAACTTCTTATCTCCACGGACTAATGGTTGCATCCATGCCTCACCACTGCCTCTTCTTGCATACATAACACATCCTTCTTCCCATGAATCTAAACTGGGTGGAGACAATTGGGACATATTTTGATAGTGGTCATGATGAAAATTTAACCACTCTTTCCTCATAGGATAATTGGGGCATCCAAGAATGCCAAGAACAACTTGTCCATCCTCCATCAAGGCTAAAGCTATGGCATACTGATCCTTCCGAACAAACCCTAGTGTGCCATCAACCGGGTCAAGTATCCAATGTCTTCCCGTGGGGCCCCCAGTTGAGTTGCATCGACTGATGGCTTCTAGAATCTGTAGAGTCCCAAGGACTTTGCCTGGTCTCTGAAGACCATACTTGGGTGCATCTGCCAAGCATTCATTCACAGTGTTCACCACAGCTGCCAACAAATCTGCTGAATCAGCCTTGGAAAGAGTTTTGACATCTTCTTCGGCAACAATAGAGACATTCTGACTGCCAAAAATTTCTGACAGTATCCAGCTAACAGTTGCTTGGACACTCCAATCTGTTTCCACAGAGACATCAAGAGAATTAGCCAACCAAACTCGATAACCGTGATACAAATTGCACTCAGATATATATGGATCAGATTATACATTGAGAGTAAAAAAGAAACTTCTTATTGCCAGAAATTGAACTGGTTATCACTGCAGCAAAATCCTAGCATATAATGGGGAATAGAATTGGTAGAAATGACGCACTTCAGCTTCAGAGTCATTATTATATTCTTTTAAGAGCAGCTCTAACCTATTTCTGGTTGAATATAACAAAATCTTGGACATATACACTAACCATAGCATAAACAGAGTAAAGACCATTTTTATATGCTTTACTTTTTCAACCAGGGCTTTGTATGGTGACCATCGGAATCTCACAAGGACAAATTTGAACTTTTAGGCCATATGATCCAGGAGAAACCTTTACAGGCATTCATCATACTCGCTCCCTCTTCTGAAATAAAAAAAGACTCGACTACTTGCTGCTAAGATGTACATTGGACTTGGTTTTCTGTCGGACAGGATATGAAGACAGTAACTCCTTCGAGACTTATTTTTACTGGGAGAAGAAGAGAACTTGACACAATGAAAACATAAAGAATACAATGCTGTGGCATCACCAAATTGAAGCATTACTACCTCACGGAATGCATTTTGCACGATGTGGCAGCCCTCCAACCAAACTCATATAAAAATGTTACAAAACCTTATATGATCGTTAAGCACTATTTAATACTGATTTCACGCAGTCACTGCTACATTATAAAACCAGCCATTTGCACAATTGCTCAAGAAGGCACAGCAGCTCTGGAACAATAATGCATTTTTGCAATCCCAGACACCAGCACTTTCATTGTTTTATTGGCCATATAAGTACATAATTTCATAATTCATGCAAAGAATCCCCCGAGACATCTGCATAAAGCAGAATTAAGCAAACTTCATTCGCCAATCAAGTACAATAAATATTTTTATGTAGCGGTAAGCTTATCTCCGTTTGCCAAAACCACTAGCTCCATTGAATCCTCTTTCTTTTGTTCTTTTAACAGAAAATAAGTCACCTTCGTAGGAAGAGCCACTAAACAACTAGGGGTTGGCTCAAGTGGTAAAGGCCTTGGGCTTGGCCAAGTTGAGGCTTCTCTCAACCGGGCTCGTGAACTCGAAATTCTTAATTTTCGTATACAAAGTTTTCCCAACAACCATACAGGCACAAGAGCAACATAAATGCTAATCACAGATGAGACATTCCAAAATGCAATACATTCAGAGCACACCCACCAAAAAAACAATACCCCAAATTCAAGAAAACAGAGTTCAAAGCAGAGAATGCAATGTAAATGCATACCTGCGACAGTCACAGGAGAATCGTCGTCCTTGGATTTAACTTGGTCACTGTCAGTAGAAACCAGCCCCTTTTGCACCATCTGACACAGAGAGCACGCCATGTGCACCACTCTAACGGCTATATCCATTTCCTTAGAGTATTTGTCGCTCTCCATTATTGAGATTCAACAACCTTCGAACGAAACCCAGATGAAATGGAGAGAACAATGTTTTCCTGAGACACCCACCTCGAGACCCTTGTAAATTAAATGTTTCTACATGGTTTTCTTTTCTAGGTTGTTCTTGACGCTTGTTATGGTTCAAGACAGGAGGGAATTTTGGTGCGTATGGTTCTGGCTATATCACTTGCATTCCCTCGAAAATTGGGCCAATTCATTGCATCTTACATGTTGGTGTTGGTGTTAGCACAGGAGTGTTTGGTTCGAGGAAAAACGAAGGAAATCGGCGAAAGTTTGATGCAATATGCAAATTTCTTTATTTTATATATATTTTGATTTCCAGAGAGCCACAGGGCACAGCCCACTGGGGTCTCTGCGGAGAAATATTACCTTTTCTTTAGCCAATAATAGGTTGCCACGCCAGATTTTTAGAGTGCCAATTGGGTGGGTCCTTTGACTACCTACCGAAAGCATCACCTTTAATACGAGGTGCTGGGCTGGCTTAAGGATTTTGGGCCACAGCCTCATGTGGGCTCAAATGTTATATAATAAGCATGAATGAAGAATTATGACACGTACTTTAAGGAGTACGCTTTTTAGGTAATTATGTATTGTTTGTAATAGACCAAGGACCACACATTTTTATAAGAAAAATTATAGGGCTGCCGTTGATGTCCCGTTTTCTATTATTTTTTTAGTTTTTTTTTTTACACAATGATTAAGAAAATGTTGTTTAATAATATTGTGGATTTTTTATTTTTTTTAAAAAATATTTAAAAGTATTACAAAAATGATGTGAAAATAAAATTAAATATTTTTTAAAAAAGAAAAAAATTTACAATATTATTAAATAATATTTTCTTAATCACTATGTTAAAAAAATTTAAAAAAAAAAACTGAGCGGAACATCAACAAGAAATCTCTCAACAAAATCCCTAGCATTGCCCTTTTTATAACTAACTAATGTCTCTCCATTTTGTTTATGGAAGTAGTCTTTGAGTTGGGTCTATAAAGGGTGAGGATTAAAGAAGGGGAGAGGGGCAGCTAACCTAATTGTAGCGGGAGATAAAAGGGAGTTTGTGTTAGTGAAGTTAATGTCTGGACAATATCATTTTAAATCACGTCAATTAATTATATTTTAAACGATTTTATAAGTAAGTGATTTAAATGAAAAAAATATTGTTATTCAATCTTAATTTTGTCATTCTTAATCATATAAACTGATGTATCATATTTTTAGCGAATTTCTATTTAAGTGATATCGAACTATAAAATTACTTCAAATGTACCATATGAATTAATGTAATTAAAGATAATTAAACTTGAACCAAAGGTTAGGCCAGATGGGAAATCATTTTCACGGATCGCATCATTCAAGACAACAAAGTCAAGAAGTCATAAAAGTACGTAGCTACTACGGTCTTATCATTTTGCTATGAGAGTGAAAGATGCAAGTCGCCAAAAAAGAAAAGCAAAAAAAAAAAAAAAAAAAAAAACAAAAACCACTACTTTCATTTTTGATCTTTTGTCCGGTGAGAACCATCTTAAATTCATTTTTCTTGACTGAATGTTTATTAATTTATTGATGTGTTTGAAAAATAGTAGGAGGTAACCCTTATTGGGCCAAGTTCCAACCATTATATATAATGGCATAACCCAACCAAAACCTGAATGTTGGCCGCTAGCTGCAATTTTCTTTTTCGAGGAGGGATGCTATTCATCTTCTCAATTTTTATCAACTTTTCAGTATCTTATAATATGACATTAGATGATTAAAAATTATTTATTATATTTTATTTATAAATCTATCATCTAATGTCATGTCATAAAATGATGAGAGGATGATGAAAAAATAAATGTTGAACATATTTTTTCTCCTTTTTCTTTGTTCTAAATTAAAAAAAAAAGGGTTTGATTGGAAATTTGGAGCATAGCCAATGCCGAAATACCTCCACCTCCTCGTCTTTATTTAGGTGCGAGTTAGCTTGGCCGTGCCTAAAATGCTTTCGTACTGTGTCTAGTCTTCGTTTTAATAAACAATGGTTGCTCAAATTATGTTATCAATTCAGAAACGGTTATTCTAGGTACAAGCGGGTTGGTGTGCCAACCCGCGTACCAAATGTTATTTTAATGTTTTTGTCAGATGCTATATGTTGTCCAAATGATTATTTTAATTTTAATTTATCAATTGTCAGATGCCACAAAACCTCGATGCAGAGCGAGCGAGCGGGAGAGAGAGAGAGAGAGAGAGAGACTCTGTCTGTCTCTCAAACTCAACGATAGCGAAGAACAGGAACAAGAAGAAACGAAAAGCTAACGTTTTAATGGATATATCCGAAGAGACTATTACAGATCTACCTCAAGTAATGGACACGTTAGAGTCTGGAGCTCAAAACCCAACTTCTGGTGCTCCAATTAAAAAGGTGAAGAAGGAGAGACCAATGAAGAGACCAAAAAATGTCGAAAAGACCAAATCCATAGAAAAAACCATATCTAAAAATAAGATGTACGCTGAGAAAAATTTGAAGCATGAACACAAAAAAACAAGAACACAATCCGCCAAAACTCTGTATGACTGAAGAATCGAGGATCCCAATCTACTGGGCCATACATTATAGAAGTGGCTTAGAATCATCAAATCCTTCCTGTGATCTCTGCATCAGTTTTGGTATATTTTCGTTTACTACAGGATAGTTAATATTATATTTTTGTCTTAGCTTTAGAGTGGATTTTTTGGGAGTGGTTACTGGTAGTATGTTTTAGCTAGTTCAGCTTATGAGAATTTCATTTTCATTATAGTCAATATGTCAATGGTTCGTGGTATTGAAGATTACTATCTGTATAGTTTGTCATAATTACACTGCTAGCTATTTTATGTTATGGAATAATAAAAATTGTTCAGAAGCAGCTAAAGGAGAGGAAGAACAGTACTAAGAAAATTGTGGAGTGAAGAAGTCTAAGGCTTCAGACGCCGAGGGCGGAAAGAGAAAATAGTTTTCATTTTATGGGTCCCATGCCAGACGGGTGCGCAATGGGTGCGCAAAGTTGCTTGCGTTTAGAGTTTTTCATTTAGAACATTTTGAAAACCCTGCCCAATTCAAGGTGATGATACGGATTTTTGGAACAAACTCATTAAAAAGCCTGGTCTACCGCCACCTTTTGGGTCCCAGTCGGGAAACATTAATTGTTACAAATATCAAGTAAACTGATCATTTGTTTGCAAGACTATACGTCTATGACAAATTAATGAAAACAAATCTAGTTTTTTTTTTCCTAATCAAGCATGCATTATATTATAAAAAGAGTAATGATAGAGAGAAGTCACTATAACAGTATACACTTTGCACTCATTGCGTGACTGCTTCTAGTTGATTGTTCCCAACACTCACTTGAAAAGATATGTGGAATGCCACATCATGTGTGCAAAATAGATGCTTCTAATAGTGGCTTCTATCAATATTTATTCTTATAAAAAACCAGAATACAAAAGGTTCAAGATGGATCATTTTTACTATCAATAAAAAAAAACATCTATTAAGAATATCTAAAGATATGCATCCAAAAACTAGATTGGTTGCTGCATATTGCGCTACCGAGTGCACATATCAATTTTAAGATCGATGAATTTTGGTTACTTTCTATTTCTGGTGATGACGGAAGATTTGTTGAATGTCTTCAATGATAGGGGAGATTTGCCAATGCGAGGTTGAGTCTGTACTTTCAATTACGCGCTGTGATGATGGATTGGGCGTCACCTTCGATTATTGTCAGGATTTGCTGATGTTGGGATGTCATTTTGGAAGTTGGTAGTACTGCTAAAGCTTCGGGTATCAAAGGATTTATGAAATGAATTTTCTGTTCTAATCCCTAGAATTTCTCTGTTATGGTCTCTGCATATTACTGTTATTATTCAGAATGAATCTTTAACTGCGGTGTGGAAGGAGAAGCTTTTAAAATTTTGTGGTGAAGATTTCCAAGTTCATTCCAGAAACTGTGTCTGCTGCCATTCTTGAATGGAAAGGACATTATGTTCGGCTTTGTCGCTGTTTTTTCCAATTGTCTAGAGCCAACTGCTAACACCAACACCACCAACATGTCAAAGAGTCACCTGTGGCAGAGGCACCATCCTGAGGCTCACGAAACTGTACAAGCCTTTGATGCATTTCTAGAGCCACCTGCTTATTATGTGTTGGAAATATTTTCAAAATAATATATATAATATTTATTATTAATAATATTTTGGGGATTTATTTGGAAGTTATGAACAATTTTGGAAATAGAGAATTTGTAAAAAGTTTATAAGCTATGAAATAGGCTTATAATATTTTGGGTCTATCGTAATGCCATTAGAAGATAACTGGCTTAGTGGTTTTGAGCCTCCAAGGTTCACCCATGGGACTGGGTTCGAGCCATGCCTCCTTCACAAAGTATGGGTTTTTGTTGATTTACGGAAAGCTGCTTGCAGCCTGAAAAGGCATGGTGCCACATAAAGACACAACTCTTGGCAAATAAAATGCCAAAAGTCGCACCTGTTGGTTTTCGAACCCGTGCGAGATGGATGGCAAGCAATCCAAGTGACCGTTGGACTAGGTCCAACCTTTGCGTCACTTGGTAACATGCACTAATAATATACCTGTTCGACTCAGATTTCAGAAATACGGAGGGTTATAACTTTTCGTTCACATCCTTTGGCCCTCTATAAATAGACCCATTGGCCTACGAATTTTTATGAAAAATGATTAATGGAATACAAAACATAGAAGGAATGTAGGCAATTTCAAAATTCTCTCTCTCCCAAAAGTTTTTCATTTCTTCAAAACTTGTTATTAGGATCTGTTCATTCTGCAGAGAACATATTTCTAATCTCTTGGTTGAATAGCAAAATCTGAGGGTATTCGGGGTCTAATTTCGTGTGTGCATAACGCAGTTAGACAAACAGACTTGTTCTGGGCTTCATTGTATCTTGGAGGTAAATTCGCTTGTAACCCGTGTGCATACCGTTAATGGTGGGGGCGAATATTGTCTTAAGGAAAGCGACATTCGTAACACTCCTTGAAGCAAACTTTTCTCTCACTATTTTCTGTTTTGCAGCCCATTTGCTCCAACAATCTTAAGACAATATTAGATTTTTAATGGCAAATAGTTTGAAAGAGTTTGCTTCGGATTTTGTAAAACTCGAACGTTTTGATGGAGCCAATTTTCGACGCTGGCAAAAGAAATTGCACTTTCTCTTGGCCAGTCTAGAAGTGGTGTATGTTTTAACCACTCCTAGACCATCTGTAAATGAAGACGGGACAATCGTTCAAAGTCAGGCAAGAATCAAGTGGGAACAAGACGACTACATCTGCAAGGGTCACATCTGCAATGCAATGTCTGACACATTGTTTGACGCGTACCAGAACAAAGCAACCGCCAAGGATCTTTGGAACGCACTTGAGGCTAAGTATCTTTTAGAAGATTCTACAAGTAAGAAATTTCTGGCTACAAAATTTTTCAATTATAACATGGTAGATTCTAGGCCTGTTGTTGAACAATTCAATAAGATTATGCATGTTCTTAATCAATTCTCTCAACATGAGATGAAAATGGATGAATCCATATCGGTTTCCTGTATTATTGATAAACTTCCTCAATCATGGAAAAACTATAAAAGAAGTTTGAAACATAGAAGGGATGAAATGTCTCTAGAAGATTTAGGCCAACATCTTCGTATAGAAGAAGAGATTAGGCTTAGAGACATTAATGAAGAGCGTGACTCTTTGACTTCCAACCTGCACATGGTAAAGGAAGGAAAGACCCACAAATCCGGACAACCCAATGAATCCAGATATGAAAACTGGAATAGAAAGAATAATTTTGGAAGAAAACAAAGTCACTTCCAAAGTGAGAATCAGAAGAATCTGGGAGTAAGTTGCATCCATTGTGGCAAACAAGGCCATTTCAAAAGAGACTGTCATTTTTTTTTTGAAAGAAAATGCGAGACTCTAGTTCTACAGAGAATTATGAGACCATGATCTCTGAAACTGATACTCTTGAAGGAGATAACTCTTGGTGGATTGACTCAGGAGCAACAAGGCATGTCTATAAAGACAGGAACCTGTTCAAGAGGTACGAGCCTGTGGAAGATGGCCATGTTCTGTACATGGGGAACTCGTCCACTGTCGTAGTTAGAGGCAAAGGGACCATAAAAATGGAGTTAACCTCAGGAAAAGTTCTTACTCTCAAAGATGTGTATCATGTACAAGAAATTAGAAAAAATCTTGTATCTGGTAGTCTTCTGAATAAATTTGGGTTTAAATTAGTTTTGAGTCAGATAAATTTGGGTTTAAATTAGTTTTGAGTCAGATAAATTTGTACTGATCAAAAATGGTAATTTCGTGGGGAAGGGATATCTAAGTGAAAGCATGTTCAAACTCGATATTATTAATTAAATTAATATTTTACTCAATTTATATTATTTGTGGTATTGTTGTTTAGAACACATTATGAATATGAATGCAAATAAATAAATAAATAAAAGATGGTGACTTATATATATGATTTTTCTATATATTGTTATGGTTATATAATGCATTCAACGAACCAAGTTAATTGAATAGTTGTACAAAACATTTTATGGTATTTGAGAAATATCATGGATTATGGTATTGAGTACAACTGATTTCCTTCGGTTATAGAAGGAGGTTTTCTTCGGTTGTAGAAGGAATATAGATGCCAGTTGGGAACTGAGCATGATGATCAAATCAACCAGTGGGTAAATATTTACCATTGGTGGAGGAGTAATATCCTGAGATCAAAGAAGCAAGCATGCAAAACTTATTCAACCATGATGATTGAGTTTATAGCATTGGCTTCTTGAAGCTAAGAGGTAGAGTAGCTAAGATATTATTAATAGAGATCTCGAATTTGACAAAAATAATGCCACCAATGTCTTTGCATTGTGACAATCAGACTATATTGTCACAGGCCTAAGCCTAAGCCATGTATATAATGGCCAGTTTAGGCATATTAAGGCAATTACTCACAAATCGATTTATTTAACGAGATATTGCCGGAACTGGCATATCCATTAACTAAAGAACTTGCAAGTGATTTGATGTGGGACATCAAAGGGATGGTTTAAAGCCAAAACAATAAAATCACCAATAATGAAAACTCGACTCAACTCTTGAACATATCAAGACTTGAGTTCAATGAGCAAAGTACATTATATGTTCGTGATTTGCAAGCACTGTGATATTTAAATTAGTTTTCAAACTAATTTAATCGTCCCAAGGTTTGAGGTGCTTGGTACTATAATGAAAAGGAGAGGCTGAGCAATAAGCTCTTAATAGACTTATAACATGGTTATATTAAAGTGTATAGTTACAGGACACTTTTGATAAGTCTACCTATATGAGTGTCGGGGGTGGTGCCGCCTCCTATGCGAATTAAGGCTTTGTCACTAGAGTGCTCATGAAACCAGGATATAGACACAAGGCCAATCCACGTGTCGGCTTTTATGAACTACCCAAAGAGAAGAAAGTTTATATGTGAGATATATCCGGCTAATCGTATAGAATCGCTAGTTCAAAGCATTGTCTACTATGTCATTCTGGTTAGCTTTGATGTGTTTTCACTATGTGAAGGTTCAAGTCCAAAAGACACCTTCATTTATGTATAAATTTTCCTATTCTAACCAGGATGTATTTTGAAAATGGTAGGGGATTGTTGAAAATATTTTCAAAATAATATATATAATATTTATTATTAATAATATTTTGGGGATTTATTTGGAAGTTATGAACAATTTTGGAAATAGAGAATTTGTAAAAAGTTTATAAGCTATAAAATAGGCTTATAATATTTTGGGTCTATCGTAATGCCATTAGAAGATAACTGGCTTAGTGGTATTGAGCCTCCAAGGGACCATGGGACTGGGTTCGAGCCATGCCTCCTTCAAAGTATGGGTTTTTGTTGATTTACGGAAAGCTGCTTGCAGTCTGAAAAGGCATGGTGCCACATAAAGGCACAACAACTCTTGGCAAATAAAATGCCAAAAGTCGCACCTGTTGGGTTTCGAACCCGTGCGAGATGGATGGCAAGCAATCCAAGTGACCGTTGGACTAGGTCCAACCTTTGCGTCACTTGGTAACAGGCATTAATAATATACCTGTTCAACTCAGATTTCAGAAATACGGAGGATTATAACTTTTCGTTCACATCCTTTGGCCCTCTATAAATAGACCCATTGGCCTACGAATTTTTATGAAAAATGATGAATGGAATACAGAACATAGAAGGAATGTAGGCAATTTCAAAATTCTCTCTCTCCCAAAAGTTTTTCATTTCTTCAAAACTTGTTATTAGGATCTGTTCATTCTGCAGAGAACATATTTCTAATCTCTTGGTTGAATAGCAAAATCTGAGGGTATTCGGGGTCTAATTTCGTATGTGCATAACGCAGTTAGACAAACATACTTGTTCTGGGCTTCATTGTATCTTGGAGGCAAATTTGCTTGTAATCCGTGTGCATACCGTTAATGGTGGGGGCGAATGTTGTCTTAAGGAAAGCAACATTCGTAACGCACCTTGAAGCAAACTTTTCTCTCACTATTTTCTGTTTTGCAGCCCATTTGCTCCAACATTATGAACGGCATTCAGCACGTTCGCTTGGGTTGGACATGTCCTACCATGTGAGTTTCAAATCAGCTTGTTCATGCTTACTGTTTTACGTGGAATGAATGGACTTGCACGATTATAATTTATAATATGTACAAACTTTTATAATAGTTGGATAGCCGGTCCCACTGAATTTTGCTGTCAAAACAATATGGGGTTATAAGTTTAGTTTTGATGAGCATTAAAGAGGGTAAGGTAAATATTCATGATGTTATGGCTTGTTTTGGCAAGGTAAAAGCTTTCCAAGCTTTTAAAACAAATCTAGTTACAAGTTCATTCCTTAACATATAGGAGCATATTAATTATTAATGTGATAGTTTAGCACGTGATAAAGATATGTATAGTAATATTATAATCTATTCATATGTGTAATCAATCTCGTAACATGTGGCCGCAGCTTATAATGGCATGCAAATTGATAAAGAAAAATGTTATTTATTATCAATTATGTCAACTTCTGGATACCAATATAATCGATATTTGTTCGGTGGAGAGGGAGAAAAAAGATAATTATTTTTGAAAAAAAGAAAAATTTAATTGTAAGTGATTCTGCGTATTAATATGCGCACTCATTCAATATGATTAGTCATAAAGTAAATTTTATTAAAAACAGCACTAATTTAAATTTAAAATAAGAAAGTAACAATATTAATATGTAAATTATTACGTAAATTTGCTTATATATAATAAAATTAAAAATTTTTTTTTTTTTTAAATACATTGGAGAAATAGGAATTTCGAATCCAAAACTTCCATTTCAAAAAGTTTATGTAAATCACGCCACATGACTTGACATTTAGAAAACGTTTTACATGACTTGACATTTAGAAAACGTTTTGAAAAGTGAAAATCCACATTTACTTCATGAAATATATGCGTGTACTGCTCGATGCTTTACAGCTGCACAGATTTGAAGTTTGATCTTTGAACCCAATAAGTTCGACTCAACTGAACCAACGGTACTACTTATACATGCATGATCAAATAAACACATACAAATACGAATGCAGTGTAAATGTTATACTTTATTGCATTTTATTTTCATTTAATTATGTAAATGCTCATATTTAAAAATAAATAAATAAAAATGATGAACAATACAACATTATTATAATAAAATAAATATAAAATCTTTATATATAAGCGAATAATAGATCAAGAGATAGAACTATTCGTGTCCACTGGACAGCCGAGGAAAAGTCTATCTTGGCGGTAGTATACGGATTAAAATTAAAAAATTAAATAAAATATTGTTAAAGTATATTTTTTAATATTATTTTTATTTTAAAATTTAAAAAAATTAAAATATTTATTTTATTTTATATAAAAATTTAAAAAATTATAATAATAAAATGAGAAGTTTTCAAAATCTTTAAAATTTAAAATTTTAATATTGAAGACAAACCAACTAATCGAACGGCCCTCATTAATGAGTAATATTACACCTATCGAAGATTTCTTTCGAATTGGTGTCTCGAAACGTGCGTTTTATCTTTTTATTTTTTATTTTTTTTATATATTTTTTTAATCATTATAAATATTTATAAAAAAAATAAAAATTTCACTACATCATTTAAAAACACTTCTTAATCACTAAATAAATAAATAAATAAATTCGGAATACATCTTCAAAATATATTTTCGAGACATTTAACATTTCTGCTCATTAATTGCCCGGCCAGATCGAAGAACCATTCCTGAAGGCCAATGGCCCAATATCAGAGTAATAATATCTGCGTCGGCACATCGATCGATGTGAAGAATTCATTATATACTTGTTTTTTTTTTAAATTTTATTCATAGTGATTCATGACACGTATCTTTCATGTCAGTAATATCGCCTGAATATTATGGAAAATACTATTTCCATCGAAATTAAAAAATTTCTATCGAACTGTATTTTATTTTTTTTAATGATTAAGGGAGTGTTTTTAAATGAATTTATGATTTTTTTATATTTTTTAAAAATGTTTAAAGTGTTTATAAAAATGATTAAAAAAAAAGAGTTTATCTTTCTGTGAGGATTCCTCTGTAGCTGTAGCAGGTTCCAGATGGCACCAACGCCTTTTATCCTATTTGAATGGGACGACAGCTGAGACCACAGTGGTTCACGAAAGTGTCGTAACGATGGCTATGTTCCTCGCTTGCTTTAACTCATACGACTCGTGGTGTCTCAATCATGGTAGGAAGTATAATTGTACTAAATCTTATTACCTAGCTGGCATCTTAAAAAAAAAAAAAAAAACATCCTTACCATTTTTTTTATAATTTTATTTAAATTGAAGATTATTATTTAAAATTAAAGTATTTACGTGACTAAAGAGTGGAGTAGGTTTGCTGTGGAGTAACATCTCACGCAATAATTACTCTTTACTATTTACCCAGCGAACCACATCTACCACATTTGCACGCACAACACGTGGCGGTTAACCACACTCTCGTCATGAGCACCCTACGCAGGTTTACGGTTAACGGCTAATATAGCATGAGCAAAAAAAAATATCGAGCTACTCGTTCTACACCGATGATGATCTAATGCCACCACACGTGTCGCCCATCCAGCGATAGCTCCAACGCTGTGGTAATCAGACTATTTTAAACATCTTTACATAAATGCATGTCCGTCTCATGCGTACGTACTAAGTTGTCTTGTATACCATACTTTGGAGCTCCGTGCATGTGTAATTAGCTTGCTAGCTGATTGGCTTGATTATTTTTTCCCAGAGTTCGATGGTTTGCTTCTGTTTCATGGTGGATCAGAAGAGGAAGGTGAGGAGCACGAAGCCGGTGGCCGGAACGTGCTCCCGGTGCGGTGGAGGAGCCAGCGTCGGCAACATGATAACGGCGACACGGTTTTGTTATGTACCGGTTTATTGGAAGTCTTGGAAAGCTATCATATGTACTTTCTGTGGAGCTATTCTTAAATCTTACAGATGAACAACTTCAAGCTGTACGGTGAGCTTTGTGGCTTTCTGACTTCATATTCTAGTTCGCTTTCCGCGTGGAAGATAATTAATTAATCAAGGTGGAATTATTACCCTAACTGGGTGATCATTGATTAATAAGGTTTTTGTGCTTTGCATTTTCTGTTTTTGTTCTTTCAGAGTGAGTGTCATGGCGTTTTTGTGGAGCTAGGTTCTTTCCGTCATACAAAATGTCATCAACTCCAGGTTGTTCTGGAAGAACTACAGCTTTCGTTTGTTTGGCTCTATGTGATCCCCGGCCGCCTCTTCTTCTCTCCAGCTTTCGTTTGTTTGGCTCTATGTGATTTTATAGATTCGAATGATCAAATGCATTCCCGGTTTGGATGAGATACAAACTATCTCACATGAGCTTTACTTTATCTCTCATCTGTCTATCCAAACGGTATGAAACAAAATTTTATCTCATCCCTAATTTTTCAACCATCGATACAGTAAAATATCACTATAATTGATCTACTATAAAGTTTATAGTAACTTTAATTACCACATTTTTAATATATTTAATTAATTAATTTATTTTATTGTAATATATAAGTAGAATAATATATTTCAAATTTTATAAAATATAGTATAATAAATAGGTTATAATATAATAATATAAAAACATATTCTGGAAAAGTTAAAATATTTATAAGTTTTTAAAATAATAATAGATATTACTTATTTTTAATATGTTTATAATATTTTCTACTCAATATTTAAAAATATCTTTCAATAATTGGTGAGATTCTTCACTTTATCAAATTTTTAAAAATTTAAAATCATTTTATCTCATTATTTAAATATATTTTTTTATAAATAATCTCATCTTATTTTAATTTAAAAATATTATTATTATTTAAAATATTTCATCTTACCTTATCTAATCTGATTTGTTATTTATAATCACAAGTTTACTTCATTCTCACTCCTATCTAGTTTTCTCTTCTCTAGAGAAGAGTAACAGCATTAATTATCATTCTGCCTCCCAAATCAAAGGAAGCTGCACACCACAGACAAGATCAACCTCCTTTTAACTTTTGTTTTTTCTGTTTTTTTAAAAATTGAACAGGCTTAATTGGTCACGACAAGATTGCACCCTTCAATCTGATCTCTCTAGAGAAGAGTAACATGAGCATTAATTGTCCATTCTGCCTCCCAAATTAAAGGAAGCTGCACACCACAAGACAAGATCAACCTCCTTTTAACTTTTGTTTTTTTTTTCTCTGTTTTTTTAAATATTGAACAGGCTTAATTGGTCACGACAAGATTGCACCCTTCAATCTGAAATGGTTGAAACCACAGAGATATTGGAGAAATAAACGTGCCTTAAGAATTTTGGCACAAGACGCCCATGATGAACAGCCTCAAAATTAAGCAAAAAGGAAAAAAGTTAAAAATCAGAACTACCTTCGTAGAATCCCAAAAAAGCTGTCTTAATGCAAAACTTTCTACTTAATAGATCATATATGCCTCTTTCACGAAAATATTATACACAACTTTCAAAAATTCTTCTTGAGATTTTTAATGTCATGTGACTCTTCTCCCTTTTATTTGAGTCCTTTAAATTCGGATAAGATTATAAAAGAAACTCTTTCCAATTACATAGTTAGAAGGCTTCCATACTGCATTTTACAAATCATGGGGGACTAATTATCAAACAGTCTTGAAATGCACAGACGTATCATACTAACATTTTACAAATACAAATACATTACATTCTCTTCATATCAGACGGGACATATATGTTGGGTTTGTAGAGTTTGATTTGTTATTGTGTCGATCCGATTTGATAACTCGGCCTGACAAGGATGCATTATGATTTTTTGATGGATTTTCAAAGGGGCCTTGACCATGTTTGCTTCGGCTTGGGCCAGTACTGGGAGCAATGCCCCCGAGGAAATTTTTGGCACTATTTACAACTCAAAAAGCACTAGACAAAAAGTTTACTCGATGTTTGCACGACAGCTAGTTTGAGTGAAATTCACATAGAGAGTTTGTTTGAGCAAATGTCAAAATAGAAAGTTCGCTCGAGACGCACTTGACACTCTGCTTAAGCGAATATAGCAAAAAAATAAAAATTATGGTTTCCGCCCTGTAACACTATAAATATGTACTTAATGAATAGTGTAGTAGTTTTGAGGGTTCTGAACAACGAGATTTCGCCCCAAAATGTATTTTGTGATTTTTAAGTACAATTACATCCTCTGCGCAGCTCTATAAACATAGGCACATTAATTTGTATGTCATATGTGTGCGTTTAATTCTTGTATTTTTATAATTATTTCAATGTCTGTCTCATTATGGATGTTGGTGGATGTGGTTTATTTCACAACAATATCATTAAACATCGGTAGTCATGTCAAGTAATTTTAATGCTGTCATGTGATAAATCATAGGGGGTGCAAATTAATAATATCAGTTCACCATAGAGTGCAATTGTTGATCACTAGCTAGCTTGTTCTAGCTTGGCTCATCAATTATGGGTAACAATTGTCGTGTCGAAGGCCAATGATAAGATAGTCTATCTCAACAGTATAATTCAATTACAGTTAAAATTGTGAAAGCAATATTCATCCCCCACCTTATTCCGGCCTAGCAGCTAACTGCATACGTCTTGTGGGTTTATTCGTGATTAATGCACTCAGTCTAAAAAGACTATATCATTAGCAGTCATGTCTTTTTCATTTTCCTCGATTGGCTAAGATGTTTAACGCTCTTTTTATTTTATTCTTTTTTTTTTTTTTTAATTTTCCATTTCCCGTCCATGAATCTGTCAATCTCCTTCCCACCCTTATCAATAAATAAGTACGGGCTCCAGTGAAGCCTTTACAGTATTCAGGCCCAATTTCATTGATGGCCCTAATTTCGCAAAGGCAGCCTCTGACTGGCATGATGAAGTTCTCGTTCATAACTTTTTATTTTAATAAAAATAAAATGAAAGATATGAGAAGGCCCAAGTTTATTTGGGTTGGTATGGTTCGAATTGAACCCATACTATTTGGCGATATTTCCTCGAGTGCTGTATCGAAACAAAAAATATTTTCATCATCCTCCTAACTTCCATTGAATCACTTCTAAAAATAAAAAATAAAAAAATCCATAGAATCAATTTCAATCATAGAGTAATTTGGTTAACCTTTGCAAATAATTCTCAGAATTTTTTTTATTTGTTTTCAGATATAAGATAAATTGAGATTAAAATTATAAAATTATTATAAAATTATTATAAAATATTTTTTAATGTTATTTTTTATTTAAGATTTGAAAAAATTGAATTATTTATTTTATTTTATATAAAAATTTTAAAAAAAATAATAATGGAATGAAATTTTAAATTTTAGAGGAGGATTTGATTCAAAACCTATCTCAACTCATCTTATCTAATTTCATTTCATTATTTTAATTTTTTTAAATTCTCATATAAAATATAATAAATAATTCAATTTTTTTAAATTTCAAAATAATTTTATTAAATTATCACATAAAATATAATAAATAATTTAACTTTTATTTTATCATTCACATATCTCAATTCATCTCTTTCTTATACGCGAATACAAACCTTTCTTGGCAAATCAGTCATAAATTGATCTCTTCGTTACGTCCGTCGAAGTACCCGGAGTAAATTCCACTCAGAAGTCAGAAATCAGAAGGTTGGAGAAGAGCGGGCCCACAATCAAAAGGCCAGAGATGACGTGCCATCCATAGGCATGACGTCACCCACGTGGCATTCACTTGTCTGACAGTTGTGGGAGGTCGTGTCCCTTTCGTTACCCTTTATGTTTTCGGTCCAATCAGAGCGTTGGCGAAGTGCCGTCAGGTTTTAACATAGAGAAATGATACTTCAGTTACGAGGGTTCGAGTTGGATTTAAAAAAAATATAAAAATATAAAAATTATATGTAAAGAAATTTCTTTCTTTTTTAAAACGATTATACGATATTTTTACATTCTACGACTATATATAGTATTACTCTTTAACTTAAGTTAAAATTTTTGAAGAGCCACGTTTGATTAGTTATTTAAAAGTTAAAATAATAATAATAAAAAAAATAATTCTACATATAACCGTAAAATGTAGAAACGCTGCGTAATCACTTTGAAAAAGAATTGGGTCTACTATTAAAAAATTATTTTTTTTCATGTGGATCTCATTTTTTATTCTCTTTTCAAAACGATTAAGCGGCGGCTGCATAATTCACAGTTGTAAATATATTTTCTCAATAAAAAATATTTGTAATTATAAATTATACGATTGTCGTATAATCAATTTGAAAAAAATGAATAAAACATGAGACTTACAGAAAAAAAAAATTACTCAATAATAATGTAATATTATCACTTCACAGTCTTCTCACTTTTTCTCGAAGCGATTACGCGACGTTTACCACTTCACAATGATATGTAGAATTACTCAATAATAATATAATATTATCTATTTTAATAGATTTTTTTAACTTTTGCGTTTACCACTTCACAATGATATGTAGAATTACTCAATAATAATATAATATTATCTATTTTAATAGATTTTTTTAACTTTTTTATATTTTATAAACACACTCTATATATCAATTAATAATTTAATTTTTACTGTCTAAACAAATTATTTAACATAAAGAAGAAATGAAGAGAAATATAATATTTTTGAATAAAATATTATTTTAGTTGGTGAATAGTAACTCACTAAATATGACTTTTATTTTCTATTTACTGTAGTTCATAACTTGACTTAAAGTAATTTAACTAATCCATTGCAGGTAATTTCAAAAAATTTAATCAAAATTTAGACTTGACATTTGACTAGTCTAATATCAGTGCTCTCACTCGCTCCCCCGCCAGATGAAAAAATCAAATTAGGAAAGAAATATAAAAATTGTTCTTTTTCCTCGATCCCACAAATAATTCTTAATTTTTGTAGCCCATGTGTTTTAAACAAGAGTAATGCTATATAATATCTACTATAGTGGTGCACATAATGCACACACTACATTCTCCTAATTGAATTGTTGTAATGATGTCATATAGAGTGTGCAAAGGAGTAATGCTACATACAGTCGTGGAATATGCAAACGCCGTGCAGTCGCTTTGAAAAAGAGTGGGATCCACGATTAAAAAATTAATTTCTTTTCATGTGGGTCTCATATTTATTCACTTTTTTCAAATCGACTGTATGGTACTTGCACACTCACGACTGCAAGTATCATTTCTCGTGTGCAAAGTGGTTACTCCCAAACAGTAACTTCTCCCATGATTATTTCTTTAAACAAAATCGAAAACTACAAAATCCATTAGATTCATGCTCACTTTTCAGTTTTCCCAATCCGTGATTGGTGTTCTATATAGACACATAAAATATTGAAATATATTTAGGATGTTATATACATGAAATTTTGATTGATGGTACGGCTTAATTCGATTTGAGATTCTTCTACATTTGCCAAGAAGGTTTCCTACATTTCAACACTATCAATTTTCAATAGATTTGTAAGATTTTGTCAATTACATTGTTTTATTCAATAAATTACTAGCGAAAGCCTTACCAAGTAAAAAGAAATAAGAATATTAGATATAGTTATAATGTATGCAAAATTCCGTCCATTTATTTTGAAAAAAATATGGTTGTTATTAAAACATAAATTTTATTAAATTTATTATTTTTTGAAAGAGAATACGTAAAGTTGCATATACTCCTGAATTGCAAATATTATTCTTCAAAAAGAAATTTAATGGCAAGTGACAACATAGAATGTAAAACAAAAACAAAACATTTGAGTATTCCATAGAGTCAAAACCACTTCAAACTCCAAAGTTTCGTGAAAAGAAAAAGAAAACATTTACATGCATCCCTTCCCGGGCGACTCGCAGACCACTTGCGAGATAGCCTGTAAGCCACTAGCAAAGAGGTGGCTTATTGTGCATGCCAAATGAGAGAAAATATGAAGAGTCGGGCTAGCCCGCTCTACTTGGTCGATAATTATTTTTTGTAATTTTTCTATTTATATTTTTAAAATATAAAAAATATATCAATATACGTAAAATCATTTATTTAATATAAAAAATAATATTTTTTTTTCTTGAACGGTCAAGTAGAGTGGGCAAACTAACTTTTTCCAAATTTGAATTCTGCTAATGAGTTACTATTTACTCTCATACTTCATACTTGTATTTTTTTTTTAATTGGATGTGAGAATATTTTTTATTGGATGTGAGGTGTAGAGTAACGAATAGTGAATAATTAAAAAAAAAAAATTCAACAACATATTAGTACTATATAGACAGCTCTTGACTGTCTTCCAAAAAAAGCAAAAAAAGAACTGATCAACGTGAATGACGGTGCCCATCTCTCTCCTTAGAGAATGCTTGCGTTAATTAACAGCTAATTACGACTCATATATCCTTATTTTATTCAATCAATGTTTATTTATTATTTAAAAATAAATAAAAACTATAATCTCAAACATCGATGCGTCGAACGCGGCCAATAAAAAATCTATATTAAGTACTTTAAAAACAATATTTGCTGACTTTTTTTATTTTTTACGTATGCATGGTTGAATTCGCTTGTAAATTGCGATTGAGACTCTTGGTCCACCTTAATGCATGCTGGCGTACGTGAATGTCCTGCATCGGCCTGTCTTTCGCATGTTCGATGTTCCGAATCTTATGTCGTGATTTGATTGCGAATTAATATCCAGCTTAGTTAAATTGAAATTAAAATTAAAAAATTAAATAAAAAATTATTATAATATATTTTTTAATATTATTTTTATTTTAAGATTTAAAAAAATTAAATTATTTATTTTATTTTATATAAAAATTTAAAAGAATTATAATAATAAGATTAGAGGTTTTATAAATTTTTTAAATTTTAATTTTTAATCTTAAAAGCAAATCAATTATCAGACCGTCTTTCATTGCCCCGGCCCCAATCCACCCAAAAATAAATAAAAAACAAAAGCTTAATTCATTAGTCAAAATTGAAAATTGTTAAATATATATAGAAGCTTGACAATTAGGACGATAGTGCTCGTGGCCATGTGCTCCAATGCGGCGGAAATATAATGTAGATTAGGGTTACGTTTGGATACTGGATGATATCACATATTCTGTGAATATCAATGAAAAATAATAAAAAAAATATTGAATATTAGTAGTGAATAGTAATAAAAATATATAAAAAATAATAAAATAATAATAAATAATAATACAGTATTTTTAGAATATTCCAGTATCCAAATTAGCCCTAAGTGTCATGCATTTTGGGGCCACTTCATGCCAAACAAGTAACGTACGGCCACTTGACGCGGTTTGCAAAGCATCTTCTCTTAAAATTAGTTGCTATTAAATTTGTTGATGAAGAAGCTAATTATAATATGAAAGACTGAACAACCATAAAATCATACTCAAGGCACAGCTTTAATTTATTAATAAAAAAGGAAACATTCAGGCTGGGTCATCTGATCATGCTTTGCTAGCTTTTACATTTAAGTTTACATTGTTCAACTCATTTTAAGATCAAATTGTAGAACAGAGTTTGTTTTGATCCTCAAATCCTTTCAACTCATCGTTACAACTTTTTCAAATTCCAACACAAAATATAATAAATAATTTAACTTTTTCAAATCTCAAAATAATAATAATATTAAAAAATAATATTCTAATAATATTTTATTATCTCAACTCAACTTATCTCAACTCAGTTCAACATCCAAACACAGTCATTAGTGGAAGACAACCAAGCCAAGACCTTTCTCTGTTTATGGAAATATATATATGAGCTCATTGAGATTTATGTAAATAACCATACATACAATTAATTAGTTCGTTTTAATCTGCATTAGAGTACAATAAATTAAACTGTTTGATCATTTAAAAAAAAAAATAGTCACAAAAGTATTTCATAAAAGCATTTCACAAAAGTAAACTTACAAATATTTTATGTGACTTGATGTAATTACACATTAAATTATAAAGTTACTTTCACTATAAGGTAGATATAGCTAACTTATCACGTAAAATCACAGTAATTTACACGTAAATTTATTTTTATAAAATCTTTTTATGACTGCAATGTGTTATCACTAATGCTATCACAAAATAACAACTTGTATACAATTATGTAATAGAAAAATATTTTTTAAATTTTATTTTAACTTTTACTTTTAATTTGATGTGATTAAATCTAATAAATATATATTTTTATTTAAAGTTGTAAGTTGTGAATAGGTTGTTAGAGCATTAGTAGTGGCCTAGTTATTTTTTAGCTAAAATTTGACTAGAAAATTCATTTTTTTATAATTTAGCTAACCATTTTTCAACAGTACCAAATAACAAAATCTCTAAAATCTATTACTATTCCATTAAAATATCTATTTTGGCTTTTTTATTTATTTTAATTATTCCAATGGATATAATTTTCTAACGGTCGCATTCTTCTAACGAATATATTTTTAATGAATATATTTCTCTAACGGTTATATTATTTCATTATAAAACAGAACATTTCCTCAACAATTTTATTCACTTCAACTCAAGTTTATTTATAAAATCATTTTTTTCATTTTCTTCCAATAGATCGTTCACTTTTTTGGAAAATGGTACTTCTTGATTCATATTTTGAGAAAAAAATTTGAGATAACAAAACAACTTGTTGAGGAAGAATAATGATCAAATTCACGTGATTGTTCTAAAAATTGTATTGGAGAACAAATCGAAATGGAGGCCTTCTATTTTCTCGTTAAGCTCCATAAGAAAAGAAAAATCTAGGCTTTGGACGATGGTAGGGGCGCAAAAATGAGAGAGTCCCAAATTGAGAGAGTGAAGAAAACAAAATAATGATAGAAAAATAAATAGCTAGCCACTTTCATTGACTGGAGTTTTTTTAAGGGAAATATCATCATTCATTCATTAAAAGAAACTTATATCCATGACCGGAAACATTCGAGGATATCCCCATATCAACCATTTGGAGCTCCATTAGTATACTATTGGACTGGTCTAAACTTTACTACTGCTGATACTCTTTATGGATAAACATCCAAGAGACAACATTCTGCCTAAACACAAACTAAACCTCACTTTTCATAAAAATGGAGGACTCAACCTCTACGGACAAACTATCAAAGAGACAAACTCTATTTTTTTTTTAATTTTAACTATACAATAAAGAAAACAGAAGAAAACAAGTACGAAAAAAGACAAATTACAGTTTGGACCAATTTCGGTAGACTTCAAAATCTGTGACGATCGTGAAGGCCACAAGCTTTTATCTTTTCAACTACAAAAGTCAGATCTAAGAGATCTGGTGGTGACGATTGCGGTGATCCGACGCATGTGGCGGGTGCCTCGTGAGGACTACACGCAGTTGCAAGGAATGCAGGGGACCACGCATGGTGATTTTTGCAAAACTGCCACTAACCTCCAAACGATTTGTAGCCTGTGAGTCTTCTTGTGCTGACATGTCTCTCGAGAGTTGCTGAAAAATTGTAGATCTGACTTTTTGATACGGAAGAAAAATAAACCAAGATATGAGTGAAGGAAAGAGAGTAGGATGACGAGAAAGGAGAGAAGGAGATGGAGAATGAGGTCTCCTCCGAAAATTAGATTTGGAGGCTTGTTTTTTTAGCAAGATAGAGAGAGGGAATGAGAGGGAGATGAAAAAGAGTTCTGCTAATAATACAACGTATAAAGTCCTTGATAATATAAGATTGAATGAGATAGATTGAGACCATCTCAACTTCACTGATTGGAGTTGGCCAGTATAAATAACAATGGATAATGGATAGATGTACTGTTTATTTACCTAGCTTGTTATAAAATACGTTTTGAGCTAGCTAGCCAAATTTTAACTCAGTTTTATTTATAACTAAGAGCACTCCCAATAGATTTTTTATCTTATCTTTTAAAATCCATCACCAAAATTCAGTTTTTCTATTTTACATATTGACTTTTACAATACGTCATCCATCAGTTTATCTATTTTTTCTCTTTATTATTTAAATATTATTTTTTTTTATTTTTAAATATTTCATTTCTACCAATAAATTTACAATATCCATATATATTTTTATATTTGCAATTTGTTTTTATATACAATGTAAAATAATTCAATCCTATACACGTAAACAAAAATATAAAAGTCAAATAAAAATTAAAAATAAAATCAAAATATGAAAAAATTGGTTTAAAAATATTTCCAAGATATTTTTTAGAAGAAAATGAAATATGTGTTTTAAATGATGAACAATAAAAAGAATTTGCTTACATGATAAAAATCAAAGTAAAAGAAAATGAGGGAGTAAATAAAATATCAACAATAAAAAATTTTTACAGGATGAACAGTGCCCGCTACATGTAGCGAGTTACTGTAGCTAATTGTATTTTACAATTCATTTTACATAATAGGATGAAACTCATATTTAGAACAATTATTCAAATAATTTACATTTTTTGTATATTACAAAAGTCATTGAGAGTGCTCTAACTCATTACAAATGCTCTAAAGTTCTAACTATCATTACTCATCCCTAAAATTAGGGTCGCTACTCGCATAGTGCGGGGCGGGGGGACCCTTCCCTGCAAGTCGCCCCACACCCTGCAGGGGGTGGGGTTTTTTCCCCGTCCCCCGAAGCGGGGGTAGGGAAAAAAACCCCATCCACCCCGCCCCCCACCTAGGCTAACACATTGAGTCTTAAAAAAATTTTTGGTCCAAAAATATTTGTTTGGACCTAAATTATAATATAATTAAAATTTATAAATACAAAACGAACTTATATTCATTAGAGTTAGATTTTGGATTATCTTGACCTCCTAAACCAACCTTTATGTAGGAGACCAATGTAATACAATAATCATACTAAAGCAACGTGAGACTTACCAAATTTTTAACAAATTGTATATATCTATATACAATATATTTATATATATATAAATATTTTTTTATATATATGGAACGGAGCGGAGGGCAAGGCGTGGCCCCGTTGGCGTCATCCCATCCCCCACCCCCGCATGGGTGGAGCGGGATAGCCCACCTGCCCATGCCGCGGGGGGGGGGGGGGGGGGGGGGCGGTGTAGTGGGTAGCGGGGTACGGGGCCCGCTGCCAACCCCTACCCAAAAGCCATGATCCTAAGCAAAACCTCGCGCGACTAACGCCATCGAACGAGGGCGCCACCAAGCGGTCGCCAAACGCATTCCATTCTGTTACGACACGCCGTCAAATTTGCCTCCTATGTCTCTCAATGCCGCGTAGAAGGGGGTCCCAGCGGCTGTTGGACCCAGCATCGCAAAGTAATCCTAGACAATGCATTAAATCTTTTACGTATTAGGCTCGAAAATCATATAAAAAAATCTCTTACCTTATTTATAAGCACAGTAACAGAACTTTCATGGCGTTTTCTGTTATAATTTTGCAATATTTCCAGAGATTCTGACAATCAAAATCAAACTACAATATCCTTCATAAAACAGCTGGAACTTTTATGGGAATGGGATGAGCTTTGAATATTCATATCCTTAGTTCTCCCTCTTCATGTGGGGTCCTCTTCTTTCCGTATATGACAGCCTAATCTACAGCCTGGAAAAGGTGGTGGTAGCTGCACTAAAAAGCTATGGTTGATGGGTTTTCATGGGTGGGTTCAAGGCTTCAAGCAACCACAGCTGGGTTTTTTTTTTCCCGCTTCGGTATAGACCCATTTCATTGTTCGTCAGACAGTGTGCATTCTGCGCTCTGAAAGAGGTAAGGCTCTAACTTTATCTGTCTATATCAGAGAGATTCTAGCATCTTAGAGTATGGTCAATGTTTGAGCAGAGTTTGTGCCTTTGTATCGTTTTGTGCTGTTAAGATTGCAGTGCTTCGTTCCTTAAAAAAAAAAAAGATTGCAGTGCTTCGTATGTTCCTTAAAATGCAGGGTATCTTCGTTATACATTCAGTTAGATAGATCTGTGCTTGGTGAAGTTGAGGGGCTGTGGCGATAAGGAACCGGGGAACCGAGTTTGTAGCATTTGGGACCGAAAGCGTTTGTTGCGGTCTATTTGGGGTCTTCGGAATTGGGCTCTCTCAGATCGCAGTGGAGTGGGAGCTAGATTGTCTATTAGTTTTGAACTTGATCGTGCCATTCATTGCTTGCTAATTTAACTAGGAATCAGGCGTCCGTTTGGTTTATGAGGTTTCTTGGATCTGAGATCTTAAATAGGGCGAAGATGAAAGCAGTGAAGTTGGTACCCCTGGTTCTGGCTATGATTCTCTTTATGGGTCATGGATCATGTGCCTCATTCACTCCTGTCGATAACTACTTAATTGCTTGTGGTTCCTCAAAAAATGTAACATTCCAAGATCGAACTTTTGTTTCTGATTCAGAGCATTCTTCACTTGTCCTAAGAAGTGGCAATTCCAGTGTTGCCAGTTCCAATTCTACTATTCCGCCTCCAATCTACCAATCTGCCCGAGTTTTCTCAGGCATGGCTTCTTATAAATTTGAAATTGAGCAGAAAGGTCGGCATTGGGTCCGCCTCTATTTTTACCCTCTGCCAAAGTCAGGCGAAAACTTGACCTCTGCCTCCATGTCTGTAGTCACTGATAATTTTGTGCTCTTGAACTACTTCACGTTCAATAAGTACAATGGTTCTTATATGTTTAAGGAGTACGCAATCAATGTCACTTCAGATACCTTGACTCTCACTTTCGTTCCATCTAACAATTCAGTTGCGTTTATCAATGCAATTGAAGTTGTCTCTATCCCATATGAAGTGCTCCCAGACCAGGCGTTGGCTCTAAATCCCTCTACTCCTTTTAATGGCCTCTCTGAACTTGCCCTGGAAACTGTTTTCCGGCTAAATATGGGGGGTCCTTTACTGACCGCTCAAAATGATACCCTTGGAAGGGTTTGGGAGAATGATGTTAAGTACCTCCATGTGAACAGTTCTGCAGAGAGTGTGTCAGTCAGCCCTGCAAACATAATGTATCCAGCTGCGGTCACCCCTGAAACAGCACCTAATTTGGTTTATGCCACTGCTGAAACGATGGGAGACGCAAATGTACCCAATGATAACTTCAACATAACTTGGGTCTTCTCTGTCGACCCAAACTTCATGTATTTTGTTCGGGTACATTTCTGTGATATTGTGAGCAAGTCTCTAAACAATCTAGTTTTCAATCTCTTCATAAATGACGATATTGCTCTTCGTAGTCTTGATCTATCATCTCTTACTGGTGAGTTGGGTGTGCCTTATTATAAAGACTTTGTTTCCAACTCCTCAGCAAATTCACATACTTTGACTGTGAGTGTTGGTCCGGACACTGTGGCAGACACCACTGATGCCATCATGAATGGGCTAGAGATTATGAGGATCAGCAATGAAGTTGGGAGCTTGAATGGGCTTTTATCTGTCGAGAGTCTCCTTCCTAGTTCACCCCCAAAGAAGAGCAATATAGGAATAATAGTTGGTTCTATCGCAGGAGCTGCAGCTGCAGTTGTACTTGTACTAATTGGTTTGTGTTATTGCTGCTTGGTAGCCCGCAAGTCAAAGACTACTCAGCAAGAGCACCCATGGCTGCCTTTGCCCTTGTATGGAAACTCTCAGACCATGACAAAAATGTCAACAACTTCCCAAAAGAGTGGAACAGCTAGCTGCATTTCACTGGCTTCCTCCAGTCTTGGCCGGTTCTTCATGTTCCAAGAAATTTTGGATGCAACGAACAAGTTTGATGAAAATCTACTTCTTGGTGTAGGTGGTTTTGGCAGGGTTTACAAGGGAACTCTAGAGGATGGCACAAAAGTGGCTGTTAAAAGAGGGAACC
Source organism: Juglans mandshurica (assembly GCA_022457165.1). NCBI lineage: Eukaryota > Viridiplantae > Streptophyta > Magnoliopsida > Fagales > Juglandaceae > Juglans > Juglans mandshurica. Next base: position 35,360,448 of record CM039622.1, read on the forward strand.
CCAGATCTGAACAGGGTATTGCTGAATTTCGAACTGAGATCGAAATGTTATCCAAGCTCCGCCATCGTCACCTTGTGTCTCTCATTGGCTATTGTGATGAAAGGTCAGAAATGATTCTTGTGTATGAATACATGGCTAATGGACCCCTCAGGAGCCATTTGTATGGAACAGATCTACCATCTTTATCATGGAAGCAACGGCTTGAAATTTGCATTGGTGCTGCAAGGGGGCTCCATTATCTACACACCGGTGCAGCTCAAAGCATAATTCACCGAGACGTGAAGACTACCAACATTCTCTTGGATGAGAATTTTGTAGCCAAAGTTGCTGATTTTGGCCTTTCAAAGACCGGTCCGGCTCTGGATCAGACCCATGTCAGTACAGCTGTTAAAGGTAGTTTTGGTTACCTTGACCCTGAATACTTTAGAAGGCAACAGCTTACCGAGAAATCAGATGTGTATTCGTTTGGAGTAGTCCTGATGGAAGTCCTCTGCACTAGACCGGCTTTAAACCCTGTTCTCCCCAGGGAGCAAGTCAATATAGCAGAATGGGCGATGAGCTGGCAAAAGAAGGGCATGCTGGATCAAATCATGGACCCGAATCTGGTGGGGAAGGTGAATCCGGCTTCTCTTAAGAAGTTTGGTGAGACAGCTGAGAAGTGCCTGGCTGAGTATGGGGTTGACAGGCCATCAATGGGAGATGTCTTGTGGAATCTCGAATACGCACTTCAGCTTGAGGAGACTTCATCTGCGCTAATGGAACCAGAAGATAACAGCACAAACCACATTCCTGGAATCCCATTAACCCCGCTCGAACCATTTGATAACAGCATAAGTATGGTTGATGGAGGGAACTCTGGCACAGAAAATGACGATGCAGAAGATGCTGCCACAAGTGCTGTATTCTCTCAGTTAGTAAATCCTCGTGGAAGATGAGAAGATATGGCTTTCATATTGTTCTGATCCTTGCCAAGGGATGTCCTGCGAAAGAAATTGGCCATTGGTCATCTCGGCGAGGAGAGTAACACCAAAGACCACAAAGGAATGATTGAAGTTGAAGGGTACTTCTAATTTTCATGATTCTGTACTTTTTACCTTAATTTTTCGTCCATTTATTTAGTTTGTAATATAGTTGAGTGGTGGGTGCCAATTGATCCATCAGAAATTGCACGGTAAGTACCATAAAAAATTGGATTGTTGTCTTGGTTTGCCTTCTTATCTCTGTTCCGGCTACCTTTGCGGGTTCCACGGTTACAAGATATGTGTTGTATCTGCACTTTATATTATAGTTTTTCCACAAAAAGGAATATAGAAAATAATTCACGGGTTATGATCTCTTTCCATCTTTATTTGAGAAGTGCTACAGTCACAAAAAGATTACACAAAATTAATTTTACAAATTGTCTCGATTTTATGTGATTCGTTAGATTTATTTTACAATTTGATGAATAACATCAAGTCACGTCAATTTGTGAAATTGTTTTTATGTAATCTCTTTGTGACGTATTTATCTTTTTATTATGTTGGTTACTTTGCTGATCCCTTCATGTTTTTCATTTAACGTTTCTAATAACGATCTATCACTTTCCTTAATTTTCCAGGAACTCATTGCAGGTAGGAAATATGAGTTTGATGTTTACTTTTTAATTCCATAGGTCCTTCCCATTTTCGACATTAGATCCATAGATCAGAATCCAGATGCCGTGAAGTTTTGCGAATATTTTTCCAAGGGTATTTCATTCATACTGAAATGCATTCAGTTTACTTCCATCATTGCATGCTTTTAGATCTAAGGATCCGATTGAAACAAAAGGCTGACACGTGACCACTTAGTTTAGACTTGTCCAATCCAAAGAATAGGATCCTTAGTTCTTCTAAAGTGGGTTTTGCTCATTTTTAACCACATTATTAATATTGATACTTTTTTTAAGACTTCATTTATTATGTAATGACTCAAAACATATTAACTTGGTTAAAAATGACTTGCATATTTTATATTAGACATTTCGCTATTCCGTCGCTCAAGTTTACAAACAAGGGGATGTTTGGAAAATGAGATGTTGTCAGATGAAAAATTTGTGGATAGTAGTGGCATATTTCGTAAATAATAGTGAAATAGTTTGAGTTAAGATTTTTTATTAGAAAATAAAATTTTAATATTATTTTTGTTTAAAAATTTAATTTTTTTTAATATTTTGTTTGAAAGTTTAAGAGAGTTATAATGAGTAGGTAATAATTAGATAATAAAATTGAAAATATGAAATTGAAAAATGTTTGTATTTGAATGATATTTGAAAAGAAAATTATGAGAAATCTTTGAAATAAGATGGTTTGTGTTACCAAAGAAGTCCTAAATGTTTTTAAATTTCAAGAAAAAAAAAAGTACTAAATTGGATATTCATTCTAGTTTCTGGTTTCTACTAACAAACCTCCACACGCGATGGAAGAAACATTACTTTTTATTTATTATTTGATATGCCAAATTTCGTAATCATTTCCTACAAACAATCCCATTACCACCGGTGGCTCCACTGGTGCAGTCTAGCATACTATATTCCATCACCACCGAGTCGTTCTGATCCAAAGCTTCAGCCGGAGAGAACATGCATGAGCTGCAATCTGCTGAGAGGAGTGATGTGGTTCTGTACTTGTCCTCACCTCCCACGATTGGCATAGCCACCCCTGGCTTTGCCGGATTGACAAAATCCGGCTGGTAAGTCCGGCCAAGAACCCCTTCGACTTTCGAGGATAGGCCGTAGAATCTGAACTGTGCCTCCAAGTGAGCAAAACAGTCATCTGAAGGTATCCGATAGTTGTGGATTCTGTCATCTTCCTTGGTTACGGGCACAACATTGATTGATATCTCTGCAACCTCAGGGAGTATGACTATGACGCTGTTCTTGTTGGATGTTCTCTCCACTCTAAGGTCGTTTTCAGGGCTTCTCCATACAGAGAGATGGCCTTCTGGTATCATTAACTCCCTCCCATTGTAAGTGAATCTCAAACGGTCAATTTCGTCTTCCCAGGTCGCCGCTCGGGTGGCCTCAAGAGAGAAAGTGTTGGAGTCAAACAGGAGACCTAGGGCTTGAATCCAAGTAAAGTCTCTGGATCGGCCTGCTGGCCGGAGCCCGCTGAAGCGGGCATTGATTTGGAGGTTGAGATCAGAAACTAGGCTGAAATGCTCATTGCTCTTGCCGTGGAAGTAGAAAACGATGCCATCTCCACCAATGAAACGGGGATCATAGCATCCTGATCCGGGCGCGTTGCAGTTTGCTTTGCGATCTATGATAATTGGAAAAAAAAAAAACTTGCAATTAGTAAAACTTTTGTGGTATATTTGGTTCGAGGACAATATATATGATGGAAAAGGAAGAACAATGACTACTCATAATATATAAAGCTGATAACTAAATGTGTAGATAAATACGAGGAAAGTCTTACGTTTGCACTCAGTTTGGCATACGGGTGAATTACAGTTGACATAGCAAACTTTTGCTTTCGGGTTTGTTGGTGATGATGTAGGACATTGGGATGGACAGGGCATCTTTATAAATCGGCATGGGCTACCTTTAATGGTGCATGTCTTAGTTTCTGCATCGATATGCACAGCGCCGGATATGAAGAGCAGAAGAATGATCAGTAACCCATTCCTGCTAAAAATCTCCATGACTTTCGTCTTCAATGGCAGAAGAATACTACGGATGGTGTGGCACAAAGTGACTGGCTCTCTCGTGATCTATGCTCTTCTTATAGATCAATTTTAACAAGTGGGACTTTTTCTAATTCTGTTATCGATCTTAACACCAAGTATTCTTTCTTAAGATTCTCAATTTGCTTTTTTTTTTTAGCTCAAGTTGGAGAGGGGGAACATGGCCCTCGTTGGATACTTTAAATGCTTTGCGGGATTTAAAATCTTGGTCAATGCTTTGGGGGTTTAATCTAATTCCGATTTAAGGGTCGTTTGACAACTAACACTGCCTTTCAGTGGTCAAAAGGCTTTTCCTTTGGTTGCTAGGGTGGCATATGATGATCATTTGGGTTTGGGTTTGGGTTAAAGCGCGTATGTATGACAAAGGCGTTGTCATCTCCCAGACTCGTTTGCTTTTATACGTTATAGGGGCTGAAAACAAGCTATACTTGCGCGCACGAAAACACCGCGACACCTGTGTCAGCGGCAGACTAAGGGGCTCCTTTCACTTCCTAGCCTCCACGTGAAAGGGACATGGCTTTAAACTTATAATACACCCAACACTTATTGACCGGGAAAATGGGTATAAAACCTATATTTATTATCTCCGTTCCCATATCCTTTGTTATGTTTCTTGCATCATAATATGAGTGGTACCTACACAAGTCAATGGGAATAATACAATGATCAGAGTAGACTTACAACGAGAATGCGGATTCTATGGAAAATCACTTGAATTGTAGATGAGATCCGTCAAAATCTCTACCTTTGTGGCGATTCGAGTGTTTGGAAAATTTAAATCACAAAATCGACATGCGCACTTAATGGCACAAATAACTAGCGACCAATTTATCTTTTGATCGTATACTCCTAAATATTAATCTACCCAAGTGCATTTTGTATATTGATGATGGAAATGATCCACTATGTATTTATTTTTATTTTCTATTAATACTAAGCGTGCTTTATTAAAAAAAAAAAAGAAGAGAGACTTGCAGCGAGAATGCTTTCATTGATGTTCCAAGCCATTAATTGACGCAACAATTTAAACAGACATATTATATTTTGTAAACCACACAATAATTATTTCTTCAAGACAAAAACAAAACTGATCAAGGACTTTTGAGAACTAAAACATCCGTTCTTTTGAACTTGATCAAACAAACAGAGCCAAGAAGGATCGATGACTCTGGAGTCTGGGGACCAGACCTAATTAAGGCTCTGCATTCTGTATGAAGTCAACACAAGTGCGGCATTCGCAGTCCGGAAAGCGGCACTTGAGGCAGCCGAAACAGACACAAGAGGGGCAGCCCGGGCATGTCGCAGAACGAGGACAGCCCCTGCAGATTTTACGGCATACCCTCTCTTCTTCATCAGCGCAGGTTATCCTGAACAAATAAGAATAAAAAACGCAGTTATATCAACAGGTCTGACAGTCTATCTAGAACTTCTTAAATGAGATATGTGCATGATAACAACTTTAATAAACAAAATTTCATGTAACTAAAACGAGATTGTACGTATATTGTCAAAATGGTAGAAACATATACTTATCATAAGGCCGATCAGCACATCTCCACCTCTCATTGGCCAAGGCATCATGGTATATCCGACGTTCCTCACGATTTCGGAGACGAAATCTGCGCTCCTTGTTACATGTTAAACATTTTATGAATTCATCGCGATGAAATTTTCGTTCACGTTTGGAGTTTTTTGAGTCGGTACTGATATTTGATGCATTTCTGTAGTAGTTGAGCAGAACGGTCTTCTGGAGAGAAACCTTCTCGTCATTAACAATGATCCAAATGTTACGTTTCCAGTTTCTCGTCCCTAATTTCCCGCAATGTTTCAGGAAATTATCAGGAGTTAAAGTCACTGTTTATCACAATAAATTTACATCACATGAGAATTAGATGCTGACAAGCTGGTTTAAATGAATGGAAATAGATAAATTGAATTATTTAATTTATAATTTTTTTTTTTTTAAAACTCAAATCGATTGTAAGTGAATATACATTCAGAAATACACAACATATGCAAAGCCTTGCAAATATATACTACTTCACATTATATAGAGAACTGCATCGATCTTACCATTATTTATCATATAGTCAATATCATAATCATGATCCCAGTCAAAAAAAAGAAAAAAAGAGCTGCATTATATGGCATTCAGCAAATGTGAACAAACAAAAAAATATAGAAAAATCACGACAAAGTTGGATAAAGTGTCTTGCCTTCCGAGCATTCGGGGTAGCACTTGCAATCGATCACAAAATGACCAGAGACAGAAATCCTAAGCTTTCCGACGAAATCACCATACTTTCTATTAGTGTATCCGCATTTGACCTCAATAAAATCTAGCCCTCTCTCGAGGTCACTCATATTGTTCAGCTCTTCATCATCGAATACGATTGCATTCACATCCTCATCATGCCTATCTCCTGTGACTCAGTACGTACGTGTAAGATATATGGAAAATGATAAGCTTACAATTAGTATACAATTGGTTGATTTGAAATGAATTGTAAAGTACTAATTGTAAAGTAGTTGTAGGTGTATCATTATCCAAGATATATAGATCGATGAATCTTATAATTAATCTAAATTAATATGAGAAATACTTGAGCCACAAAGTGATTATATAAAAATAATCTCACAAATTGATGTGGCTTGATGTGGTAATTTGTCAGATTTTAAAGTTATTTTTATTGTAAAACATATCCGACAGATCACATGAAACCACATTAGTTTGTGAGATTACTTTTGTGTAATCTCTTTGTTACTGTAGCACTTCTCAATTAATATATATCATGTTACGATTTGCATTATTAAGACATGCATGCAACGTGCACAAGCATGGTGATTTAGTGATATATATATATATATATATATATAAATTAATTACTCTAGATAAAGAATTTTATTCAATAATGTGAATAAAAATATCCAACAGTTTTTCAAATGGTTCCAAAAAGATCAACTGTTGAATATATTGATTTGCATGCATGGATTGTTGAATCGAACTCTTTCAAAGGTTTAGGGCCGGGATCCTAATCTATATGTGTGTGTGTGTGTATGTATTCCTAATTCACCATGTCATGCGCGCGTGTTGCATGTCTTAATAATGCAATATTATAGTCAGTATTAATTATAATTAGCGGTTAATTTCCAACATTATTAATACTGTACTGAACACAAATTGTGGACAACACTTATGGTGATCATGACTTACAACTCCAAATTGACTTGCACTAGTACTTAATGTTCTATTATGTGGGTACTTAATTTCTGTTTGTAAATTCCCTTCATGCATGCGCGCGGCTCATGATTAACTTCCAGCAAGAAAGGAAGATCAGCATGTTCAAGGGAACTTACAAAGAGAAATTAGCTAGCTAGGTACCGACATTGAATGTTAATTTGGAGCAGTATATGTGCATGACACTCATATTTTCTTGCTGGCCTGCATGCATGACATCTTTTAAGGAAAGAAATTAGAGAGAACAAATTAAATACATAATTAGAAGAGCATGAATACTTTTTCTAGATAGGCTTATTCTTTCTTTAATCTTCCGAATTGCTAGCTGTTTAACAACAAATTACTGATCATGAATTAGATCACTAATTAATCAAGTGACCGGCTGGCATGTTATAGGGAAAAACAGCAAATAACTCGAGAACAATCAAAACTAAAAGATCATCATTATCTTCTGTGTGCTAATGAATGAGTACTGTCTAAACTTAGCGATCAAGATTCGAGGTTTTATTAATTATAGACTGATCACTTCGTAAAAGGAACAAAAACGTTGATAAAAGCTCATAAAATACATGATCGGCAGTACTTGATCCAGCAAAAAGTGAATACATTTTTAAACATGATATTGAGATAAAGATTTTGTGAAATTATTCACATATAATTTCAACATTCATGTGTTCGATCTTGATGAACAGCTGATGGCAAAAAAAAAAAAAAAATATTACGTACCTTCAGCCATTTTCAGCAAATTTGGGATTGATCTTCAAAAGAACTGACTGATCCTTCTGGTGTTTTGAAGTTTAGCTTTCAATCGACGTACCGTCTCTGATCTTTTAATTTTAAAAAGAAAATTTTGATCTTTAAATGGTGTAATCTTTCGATTTCTCCTTCTTCTTAATGCTTAAGTGAAGAGAGCTATATCCTTTTAAATAAGACTAGAAATAAATTCTCACGAACATATCTAGTAAGTACACAAAGGTTTGAACAATTTTCTCCTCTTAATTATCCAGATTAGACACATTTATTTGGTTTCTTTAGCATGAAATCCAAGTGTTAGACGAGAATTAAAGGCAATGCAGTTATGCTACCTCGACTGCATTACACGGGGAGATGAATTGCATGCGCTACGTGGCCGATTTGTATACGTCAAAATAATTGCTTGTATAAATATAAATAATGATAAATCAACCAAAATGCGACAACTTATGATCATCAACCATTCATGTAAAGATGTTGTCTTTCTTTAATGTGTGATGAAATACTTCCAATCACAACCCAAAATAAATGTCATATAAAAATGAGTAAATAAGATTCAAAACTGTCAACACCGCCAGCTTAGGAATTTAAACAAATTTGTTTTTATTGAAATAAATAGAAGATGAAATAAATTTGTGTATATCTAGGCCTAATTATTAAGCAATCTGTGAGCTTACATAAAGGATTTATATCATTAATATTATTTAAGTAACTGATAATTTTTAATGATTTAGTATCCTGTGAATCTGTGATAGATTGCGAATACTATATATATATATATATATATATATATATATATATGAATGTATTTCGAAACTAAATAATAATTACTCATTCAGAAAACAAAGTTTGAATTTAATTAATGGGCTAGCTTTACAATTAGCACAGATCTCTTACTTTAATTGGGTTCACATTTGAGCCCACATCTTATGGGCCGGCTTTATGCGGATCTTATTTTATAAATTGTAACAAAAATCAGAGCTTACATTCATGTTTAGTTGAGTGGCATGGCACTAATTTTCAATGCTATAACATCTTGATCTTGTGATAGATTGAAAATATTAAATACACTTATTTAAAGTTTATATAATAATCATTTATTTATAGAAATAGTGGATATCTATATAGAACAGAAAAAAAAAAAACAAATTTGATTTTAATTATGCAATCTTTGTCTGCCTTTTTAAGGCCTGGTGAGGATGGTGGACTTGACTGAGACCATAACATGCTCGATCGTGGTCTCCGCCAATCCAGAGGTCATGTCGTTATTCATGGCGTCGGAGTTTAAGTGCCAATGATCAGATAGAGAGGGCAATTAAGATGATTTAGATGGTAATTTCACTTGGCAAAAAATGGTAGAAACTTGACTGGATATGGCTACTACTGAAACCGTTGGAGTTTAACTTTGGGCATTCGTTGATATTTTGCATCTTAAGTAGAGAAAATTTTGAGCTCTCAAACTTCCTTTATCTTGCACTTGTGCTTAGAAAAAAAAAAAAAAACAGAAGGGTGACTATACTAGGCAAAATTCTTTGTGAAATACATATTCTTAAGAATATAATGCAAATAATTAAATTTATATTTTTCCATCAGCTTAAACTTTTGAAACAATTGATAATTTCACATGATATCATAGCAAAATGTTTGAGTTCGACCTTGACTTTACACTTTATTTCATTTAATTAAATATTTCCAAAGTGTTGTGTTGGCCCATTTGTTGAGGTAAGTGTGCCCTCTCTTGATTTCACAGGCACATGTGCGGCAGTCAGAGTCCATAGGGGCACTTGAGGCAGCCGAAACAGACAATATCAGACGTTGCTCACGATTTCGAAGACGAAACGTCATGCGCTCCTTATTACATGTTGAACATTTTATGAATTCATCGCGATGAAATTTTCGTTCACGTTCGGAGCTTTCTGAGTCAGTACTACTGATATTCATATATATTTGATGCATTTTTGTAGTACTGGAGTAGACCGACCTTGATCTGGAGATCTAGCAACCTTCTCGTCGTTTACGATGACCCAAATGCTGCGTTTCCAACTTCTCGTCCCTTCATTCCCGCAATGTTTTAGGAAATTATCAGGAGTCAAAGTCGCTGGTCATCACAATAAGCTAATGAATATATATACATTTATAAATACACACATATATATATAGCGCAAAGCCTTACAAAGGCTTCAAATTATGTAGAGTACCATTGAGACCATTGCCATTCTGGAAAATATGAACAAATAAATATAAAAAGTGACAAATTTGGAGAAAGAAACTTGCCTTCCGGACAGTTGGGGTTGGACTCGCAAGCGATCACAACATGGCCATAGCCATAGGTAGAAATCCTAAGCCTTCCGGTGAAATCACCGTACTTTCTGTTGGTGCAGTCGCATTTGACCTCAAGAAATCTTGGTCCTCTATCAAGCTCACTCATGTCGTTTAGTTCTTCCTCGTTTAACATGATCGCATTCGTCTCCTCATGATCCCTAAATATATATAATCTTATATTTCAGTGCTAATGTGTGTTGCAGGCATTGCTAACGCAATACCATGGTATTTATAAGAGTCTCAACATAATTGTAGACTACACTTATGGTAAGTTACAGCTTCAAATTGACAGCTCGCATGCATGCACTACTTAATTAATTTCTCTCTATAATGTCCATATATGTATGGGGCTCATGATCATGATTAGCTTTCCTTCGTATCTCTTCTTTATTGCTGGATTACAACTCATTAATTATGAAACCTTTTGAGCAAAGAAATTAATGAGAAAGAAGAAGACAATGAATATTTGCTCAGCATGAGCTCAATCTTTAATCTTCCTCGCTGTTCAACAACCAACAGAATCAAACTAATTAATATGTTCAGACTATAACCTACATCAGTTTTAATTGATTACCATGCATGCGTGCATATGACCAAATGACCATCATGGTATAGGAAAAAAATAGCAAATAACTTGAGATTTGAACAATAAAAATAAAAGGAAATATTTTGGTATCAGTATCTACTAATATTGTACTGTTTTTTTTATATATATAGATAACCGGTATATATGACTATCTACATGTATATATGTTGACATAAAGTTCATGCCTTCATTATATTAAAAATGATAAATTAAAAGATTATCTTCTTGTGCCGATTGACTAGAATTGACGAACAGGCGCATTTCTTGATCCAGCAAAAAGTAAATACAACTTGAAACATGATATTGAGATAGTGATCTTGTAAAATGATTATATACATTAGCATGCATGTGTTAGATCTTGAACCAGTACTGATGAGAAAAAGGAACAAAACTAAACGATTGGAGACATACCTTCGGCCACTTTAAGCAAAATTGGTCTGCTTCCAAATTATAACGTCTCCTTGTGCTGTTTTTGAAGTTGAATGTTCTAATTACCTATCGATTTCTCTTTCTGATTGCGAGTGATGAGAGTTTAGTCCTTGCAAATATATTTGGTAAATCTTCAAAGTTTTGAACAACTTTCACCTCTCAATTAGCCATAACAAAGAAGCATTTATTTGTTTTTTAAAGCACAAAATGCAAGTGTTAGAAGTAAATCATGAATGGTAATATAATTACGCTTCTTCGACGGCATTACATGGGGAGATGAATCGCACTATAGGCCGGGTGCTACCCACACCCCCCGAACGGGGGGTGCCCCCTGTCCCGCCCCTCGCCTCTGCATGGGCAGGGAGACAATTTGAGCCCCCAAACCCTGGCACTGCTCCCCGTAGGTGGGTGCCCCCATTTGGATGCTAGGGGCGAATTGGCCCTCACAACCGTTTGCCCCACCTCGCCCACCGCCCACCTAGGGTGAAAAACAATTGAAAAATAACAAAAAAAAATCCAAAACCAATCGAAAACAATAACAAATCCATAGAATCACATATCCATCCCTAAAATCCATCATTCAACAGTTACAAACACAAATTAAAAAAACAAACTTAAAAAAGATCGCAAGCTCCGGCAAGACCATGTCCACGAATGGTCATGGGTCTCTTCACAAACACCTATTCGTTGCCTCAGACCCATGGCCACCCTATGGCCTGTGGGTGTCTCGTAGTCACAGACCCACAAGCTTTAGCCTTCAAGCTTCAAGAAGAAAAAGTGGAGAAGAGGAGGAGGAGGAGAAGAAGAGGAGAGGCGACTCAGAGAGAATGTGAGTGAGAGAGAGAGAGAGAGAGAGCATTTTAGATTTAGGGTTCCGTTTTCTTTATATAGTACTCAACTAAATTTTAAAACGACGTCGAGTCGTCGACGTCGTTTTATTAATGTTGAATGATGGGTAGGCCTGCACCCGCGTGGGTGTTCTGGTTTGGGTAGAGGCCTGCACCCCACCCCGGCTACCCAAGTGGAGGCAGGCCGATGGGGCGGGTGGACGAGTACCGCCACCCACCCTTATCACACTATGTATTCATCAAAATGGTCGTTTATGGAAATATAAAAATGATAAATCAATAAAAACAAAGACAAAGATGTCCTATCTTGTTATCATGTGATCAAATATTGATTCAATAACTATCTTAGAATTTTTTTTTTTTTGTTGACTTGATTAGAAGGACGAAATAATTGTATGTATATTTGGAATAGTTATAAAGTAAATCGATCTGGAGTATTTGATAAAGATTATATATATAAGGTAGCATAGCATTAAAATTACTCATGTAACTATTGATTTTTAATTATATAATATTCTGTGATAGATTGAGAATACTTTATATATACTGCACAATTGCTTAATAATGACCAGTTCCTCAAAAGAGTGGATATAAATACAAAATTTAAAAAGAAAATGTTAGTTGAACCGATAAAAGTGACTAATAAAAGTAAACGATTGAATTTTTAATTTTTAAAATTTAATTTTTATTTAATAATTAAAGAAGTTAATATTAGTGAATTGATTTGTTTTATTTTTAAAAAATATTTGAAATTTTGTAAAAAATAATTATAAAAAATAATAATAAAAAAATACATTTACACTCATTGATACACTTCATTAGATTAAATATCGGTCTCAATAACACTGTCCAATTTAAAATAATAAAAAAAAAGATTGAATTTAATTAATGGGCTAGCCATGCTGTTAGAACTTAGCACAGACCTCTTATTTCTGGGCTAGCTATGGATTCACATTTGAGCCCATATTTTCTGGGTCGATTTTAAGGGGATCTTATTTTCATAATTCGTAACAAAATCAGTGCTTGCTCGAGTTGAGAGGCCTAAAGACTGGAGACGTCCCTTTCAGTTGCTCGAAAATGCGGGTCTTATCCTGCGCCTCTCCTGCGTATCCGACGCACTCTCTTCGAGCTTCCAGTCCCATAACTACAGTTCGTTCAAGCTCTCGAGTCCCAGTCTCCGTCAGCAGCCCTAATAGTCATAAAGATCTTCATCTTCAGGACCATCCCTTTGTACCGGAGGTGAAATTGCTTCAGCTCGTGTTGCTTTCAGAAACCCATAATTTTAAGTTGCTTAATGCTGCGTTTGGTGCTAATACCTAGATTTTTTCATTCTTCTGCAATGCAGGTCGTAAAAGCAGTGGATTCCTTGTATTCAGAGTTCAGAGCCGTTGATAACTTGGTGGCCCGCAATACTGCCCGTGTTCTGAAAGCTTTCCAGAATGCTCGAGTTGGGTCTCATGTAAGTTTGTGCTTCATTTAGGTATCGATATTACATGGGTACTTGGATGCCAATTTGGTGCCAGGTACTTCCCTCGTTCTTAAGGCGTCTTATACGTTCCCTGCTGTGGGAGAACACTTGGATTGTCCGTATTTTGATATCTCTAGTGGGGGAACATTTTCTGGTCGAGGATCTGTTTTTCAAGCCTGGGGAAATTAGAAAGATAACATGTTTCCAGTTTGAACGTATATTAACTGCATGCAATCAGATTTCAATAAGTTACCACTTCAATTTAATGGATATCAATCGTCATGCTCATAAATTTTTCTTTTTTCAAATTTCTGCCTCTAATAATTGTTGGCACTCCTGCATTCATTTTCTAACTTTGAGAGTTAAAAACAAACAGGGAAAAGGCTACATTTCTATTCTCTAACGCCTATAAAGACTAAAGTCAGGCAGTTATGATCTTCAGTACTAATTTCCAGGAAATATACTTGTTCACTATTTAATCAGCACTTTGGCGGATGCACTGGCTATGGCCATGAAGAAGCTGGGGGACGGGAAGCACTTGACCAAGCTTTTGCAGAAATTGTTGGTGCCGAATCCGCAATAGTCCGCTCACAGGTTTGTGACATATTGTCGTTCTGAGCTTTAATTACAAGTAGTTCGGTTCATTTTTTAAGTCCCCATTCCTCTATTATCAGTTTTTTTCAGGTACTCATGCGATCACTTGTGCTTTGTTTGCTCTTTTAAGGCCAGGAGATGAGGTGAGCTATTATTTTGACTTTATCCACACTTTCACTCTATTGAAAACTTGTTTCTGGTTTGAACTAACATCCTCGTCAGCTTTTGGCAGTTGCCGGTGCTCCCTATGACACATTGGAAGAAGTTATTGGAAAGAGAGACTCCCAGGGACTAGGTTCCCTGAAAGATTTTGGAGTGAACTACCGAGAAGTTCCGGTATGTTTCTATTATAAAAGCAAAATTAGTAGAATATTTCCTTGTGATTGTCAACTGTCTTATAATATTTCAGCTTGCTGAGAATGGTGGGCTTGACTGGGATGCACTTGTGTGTGCTGTGAAACCTCAAACAAGATGTGCACTCATCCAGAGGTCATGCGGTTATTCATGGCGTCAGAGTTTAAGCGTAAATCAAATAGAGAGGGCAATCAAGATGATTAAGGTGAGCCTTCAGATGTGCGATACGAATCATTTGAGCCATATTATATTGGGAGTCTGTCTGTAAAAGTGGGGTCAATGCAACAATGAAACCCATCAGGGTTTGAGATATGGTGGATGCATTATCTTCTTGCTTTAATAATGTCCCTTGGCAGAAATGGTAGAAACTTGATTGGATATGGCTACTACTGAAACCTTGAATTAAGCTGGTATTACTCCAAATTAAATGTCTCAATGGGTTTTGACCAAATATTATGCTCAATTTAATGGTTTTGTGCTTGGGAATTTAAAGTTTAGGAGGAAATGCTGCCTGCCCCAACATCCTCACCCCCAAAGATGAGAGTTACTAGGACATCATCTGTAGTCGTTTTGAGATGGTGAAATTCATTGCTTGTAGCCTTGTAGTAGGTGTTAAATGTTAACAATTTCTTCGATCTGGCATATAACTTCTATACTATTGATATTTTCACCCTGTTTTTGTCCCCCCGGCATTTCTACAAATACAGATGCAGAATCCTAATTGCTCAGTGATGGTGGATAATTGCTATGGTGAATTTGTGGAAAGCATTGAACCTCCGATGGTGGTATGTGAGATATCTTTCACACTTGGTTCTTTATAAGGGTAATGTAATATTTTCAATGTCTGGCCAGGGTGCAGATTTGATTGCAGGCAGTTTAATAAAAAATCCTGGCGGAACTATTGCTCCATGTGGTGGATATGTTGCAGGAAGAGAAAGATGGGTGAAAGCAGCTGCTGCTCGCCTCTCTGCACCAGGGCTTGGGGTTGATTGTGGTTCAACTCCTGGTGACATTATGCGAGCTTTTTTCCAGGGGTTGTTCCTTTCACCTCAAATGGTTGGTGAAGCAATCAAGGTACTGGCTACTGCTTTTTTTTATTTCACCTTTTTTTCTTTACCTCTATGCAGCAGTGAATTATTTGTCTTCTGTAATTAAGGGGACTTTCCTGCTCGCTGAAGTTATGGCATCTAAAGGGTACAAGGTGCAGCCGCTTCCTCGTGTCCAACGCCATGATGTAGTGCAGGTTTGTCTTACTACATGCATTTTATGTTCTTTGCAAACACCCTTCAGAATAAGATATGTTGAGATGATAAGGTAAGGTCCCCCAGTGCCTTGAATAATGATCGTGGGTTGGCTTGGTTGAAAGTTGTTCCACATGCACCAGCAATGAGTTCTATAAAACAATCAGTACTCATAATGAATCTAAGTGGATAATTTAATTGACTCCATAGTTCTGATTAGCCCATAAAATAATAACACTTGTGAAAATATTTGAAGTTGTTCATTCACTCTGTAATGGCAGGCTGTACAGCTTGGGAGCCGTGAGCGTCTCCTTGCTTTCTGTGAGGCTGTTCAGAGAAGCTCCCCAGTTGCCTCGTTTACAAGACCAGTTGCAGGCACAACTCCTGGATATGCATCTGAGGTCTGGCGATATTAAGTTTTACATTCAATTGTGTTAATGTCTCGTGTGTTCATTTTGTGAAATTCCCTCTTGCAAGATCTCAGTTGCAGCTTCAGTGAGTGCAAGAGCTGCCTCTAAAATATATTGTGGAAAGTGCACTAGAGTATTATAAATTTAATTTATGTCACACGTCTTAAGCTCCTTTAAGCTTTTATTGCTTTCAATGCAATTCACATAAAGGAGGCACCTTAGAGTTATTCATGTACAATTACATAGTTGGCCCAGCCACATAAATGTAGGAATATGATGGTGTAAATGGTAATTTGGACCTGCAGTTCTCCTATGCAGACATTAGTCAAGAAATTGCAAGTCCCAACTTTTGACTTATTACATCACGTTACGACTTCTAAGAAAATATGGTGAATGATTCATAAATTGAATGAAGATTCACATATCTTAGCAGCTCAACTATGTTAATTTCTTAAACAAAATATCTGTGAAAAGTGGTGCCAATTCTCCAATTAACAGGTTATCGTTTGAGATGATCTATTTATTTTTATTTTCATTGGGTGCATGTGATTTAGGTTTTAAGACTTATCAACCGATAATTCTGACCAAAGAGAAAAAAAAAAAAAAAGGTTTCGAGACTTCCTCAAATCTACAAAGATGTTTATTAAACCTTGTTGAGGTAACTTGACACGAAGTCTTTGTTATTTTTCAGGTGATCTTTGCTGATGGAACCTTCATTGATGGGAGTACCAGTGAGCTCTCATGTGATGGACCATTAAGAGAGCCTTTTACTGTATACTGCCAGGCGAGTGCTTGTTTCTTGTTGATTCTTTTTCCAGCCAATGTTTCTTGCATGCTTGCTTATGCTGGATTTTTATGAGAGGGGAGATATTACTTTATGCGTCATCCGATAGTGGCCGTGGAAAACTCTCCATGCACGTAGCATTATTCTTTACTGAATTGTTCTTGTATACTAAACTTTTTGCGTGATTTCCAATGCAGGGTGGCACACATTGGACCCAGTGGGGACTAGTTCTTGAAGAGGTTTTAAAATACATATAAGCTAAAATCCATTTTGGGTTATGAGGATACACTAGGTGTTGCGATGACAATCTTCCAGCGACTCTTTTTTCACCTGTTAGCAAGCTGTTGTGTTGAACTGTCAAGTTGTGCCACTCCCAACATTGGCAGAACTGTTGAATTTTCAGGAGGAGGGGGCATCTACTTCAAGGCAAACCTTACGACCAAAGCGGTAATAGAATTCATTATATTTTTCCCCCCGTGCACAGAATGCAGTTTCTCGTGCCACATACTGACTAAAGCCGTGAAGAAGGCCTTTGTTTTGGGCCAAGCTGTGAAGGGAGCCGTTATTTCACTCGTATATAAAAAGTTAAGAGCCCTGCTTGAGGAGGCATGCATTTTCCCCCCATAACAATCTCTTTATTTATCAGTTTTGATTCAAGTCAACTCCGGTCGCCTTAAAACTTGAGAACGGTGTATACTTGTAGAGAATATAGAAATGAAATTCTCACAAGTTATCCGTGAATTATCTCCATACGTTCGTTATTTGCAAGTTTGGTGTGCATTCATTCTGATCATAAAATTTGCAAGTTTTAGTTTTACGCAGCTGGTTAGAAAGAGAAGCTCCTCCTTCTCTCTAGAAAAAAACTACTCATCATTTTCGATCCCATTCTCCTCTCCGTTTCTTTTTCAGTGTTGATCTGTGTATATGTTTTTGTGATAGTATTTTTTCTTTCTTTTCCACCGGTTTAGTTTTGGTCAGATCTACTACACACCATCCGCCGATCTATTGGGACGACTGCAGTGAAAATCTCGGCGCGTGATGCTCACACTCAATTTGCTCCGTGTGTGGCCTTCACGCGCCGCGCCATGTTGCATCTGTCAGCTACATATGTCGTACCAGTAGATTCTCCACCTCAAGATCTTACAGATTTATCCCATCCCATCTCACAACTACCGGTGCGTGGTCTCCACGTGCCACCATAGGGTGTATGTGAAGAAATTTGGCCCACCGCAGTCCAGTTTATCCGATGCCGATCTTCTTACTATGTTTTCGTTTTTCCTAACCGATAATCTTGATAAATAGAATACGGGTCTCTTCAGAAAATATCTCAAGACAACAAACCGTAGTGCACCTTCGCTTCCACTAGCTCCAACGGTGGCTCAACAGTTCGCACAGCTGTGCAAACTGTAACGAAAGGTCATTTAAGACAGCTTCCTCTTTGCAAGGTATGGGTAAGACCAAATATTTGATTCTAAGATCCGCTTTTTTTCTTTATTTTAGTGCTGTGGTTGTTGTAATAGAGTGTTTATTGGGAGCTTCATTCACTCCTCATGTATCTCATTTTCCATTATCCGAATTATATATTTGATTGCTTAAAAAAAAGTTATATCTTATCTGAGCTGTACCATAAACTACGACGAGTCTTCTTTTTCCCTCGAAGTGGTAATGTGGGAGAATCCTACAGGAAAAAGGAGAAGCATGTGGAAGTCATGGTATGAAAGAAGCAATGAAAAAATAAATAAAATCTAAAATGCGGTGAGCGTGGATCGAACACGCGACCTTCAGATCTTCAGTCTGACGCTCTCCCAACTGAGCTATCCCCGCTCGTTTTTTATTAGCTCTCCTCTTAGCTATCTGAATCACGAAACCAAATTCAAACCCAAAGAAGGTTCCCCAACCGAATGGCTGACAGAAAGCGAAAGAGACCGCATTCTCTTACCATAGGGCCACCCACTGCCAATGCCTGTCACCACCCGATCGTTAATTATTCAATCAGAATCGTTGTCTAGCTGAAGTAATTTCTCATTTCGATTCTCAGCGCTATCTTTTTACTAAGAAACCGCAGGAAAAACTGACTCTTTTACAAGAAGTCGTTCCATATCCAATCTGGTCTGGTTGGCTCTGCGTTTTTCTTAGCAACCAAACATACCGTTAGTCCATCCTCTGTAAAGATTTCCTGAAGAGTATGTATTTAGCTTGAGTTTCTTTTGATGATAAGTAAATTTTTTTAATATTTCTTTCATTTGCCACTGTGAGTGCAGCTTTAGAATCTTGATTTTCTATAAAGCTACTGTTTCTTACTATATCGTAATTCATTCAGTACATTGATTCTTCTTCTTCTTCTTCTTTTTGTGTGAATTTTGTTTTCTAATTTTTCTCTTTCGTTGCTGAGGATTCGGAGAAAGAAATAAAACTGAAACGTATACACATAACCAGCCCTTATGGAGCTCAATTGTTGACTAATGACTTTAGATTGTTGCCTTAGAAAAGCAATGTGACTTTATATGAACTACCTCCTGGATAAGAGTGATTGTGAGTTACATGTTACATGTTGTTAATCCCTGCAGTTCGTAATTTAATGGCTAGCTGTTGCTTCAGTTGGTTGATAATGTAAGATGTAAAGTATCCTATACATCTGGTGAATATGAGAGAGAGAGAGAGAGAGAGAGAGAGAGGGAGATGAATTTAGTTTCCAGGTACCAACATATTCGGGTGGTGATTTTCATAGCATGCTTTGTCGTCATGAAGATTCATATATTCTATTGAATCATGTTTTAATAGGCTTCTACATGATTCTAGGCTCGTAGACCTTGCTTTAGTATTGGGCTCAATGTGTCATAGATAACCTAAACTAGCTTTGCTTCCTTCTGCAGGTACTAATTCTATTTTACCCTGTGGTGAACAATCGATATAATTACCATGAATCCTGGCCAAGTTACCCAGCTGGGATCCACCATCTGTGTGATGTTTACTATGCATTTTGCAGCACAGCTTATCTCAGAACATCTTTTATGTTGGAAGAAGCCAAAGGAGCCGAAAAAGCTATTATAATTATCACATTTATGGCCCCCATATATGCTTATTGACTCCTATGTTGGTTTGTTAGATCTTCGGGGGACCAAGGCCTTTTTTATGTTCTTGGACTCAATTAAGGAATGTTACGAGGCCTTGGTAAGATTGCAATCTAGGTGAAGTTCCTAATGAAGATTTGTTGGTATTACTTATTTAATAAATTGCTGTCTTGCTGCTAAGTTTCTCAGTTTCTTGAATGCAGGTTATAGCTAAATTCTTGGCTTTGATGTACAGCTACTTGAACATATCCATTAGCAAAAACATAGTGCCTGATGAAATCAAAGGAAGAGAGATTCACCATTCATTTCCAATGACTCTTTTTCAGGTGAATCACTTGTATCATTTTTTGGGGCATCTCTCTCTCTCTCACACACACACACACACACACACACACAGTGTCACACACACAAAAACATGTTCTGTGGACTACTGAAAGTCTAAAACCCATAATTTTTACATCTTTGCATTGTCAGGTTCTATTAGTCTAGATATTTTGTGATATCCTTTTTCTTCTACGAAAAATAAGATCTAAGCACTAGACCTATCTCAATCTGTGGCATGAGGGTGATGATTCATGAGATAAGCTAATGGATCATACGATGTGCTGTAAGCCAGTTGCCTTTGCATGTTTCTCACTTTCTTTCTTTTCTGATAATTTGTTTTATAAGATAAAGCAACATGATAACGCGTTAGAATTTGGACTTTTTTTCCCAAACACACTCTTTAGCGGAGAGACTTTCTTGTTCCAGCCCTTTTACTAATGAAGGGCCATAGCATACATACAGAGTTGTAATTGGGGCCATTAAACAAGGATTAAAGGCATGTCTGTAAATTAGAATGTTTAAGTTGCATCCATGATGGCATCAACAGTACGCTAATCAGAGCGACCAACAAATATACTTCATTTTTAACTCATTCTGCTATGCCCTTATGATATCGACACTACTTGGATATGTTGCCCATTTTCTAGATAAAGTTGCTGCTAGCTCGGCTAATGACTTTTTCAGGTTAACCAGTAGAGTGGAAGTGTTTGCACCTCTTTCTCTATTAAGCATTTCTTTCATAATTAAGAACTCAAGTTTAATTGCATATCACTCAATTGATTTGTGTTATGACTGAGACCCACCAGCCAGTAACGCTAGATACAGGTGTAGGGCGTGCATGGCAGCAAGCCTCGTGCAGTCCCTTTGGAAAAGATGGGACCTACAATAAACAAGTGTAATTTTTTCCAGGTGGATCCCACTTTTTTTTTTAAAGGGGCACGGGACTTGCATACCCTAGATCTGCACAAATTATTTTCCACTATTCAAATGCTTACTTTCTTTTTCCAAATGGCAGAGTAAATTAGTCAATGTGTGACAAGCATCTGGTTAGCCTGCATATCATACGGTTAAATTCTGGGTTCTGACTCGTAGTAACCTACCCCGCACTGCTCGTCTGAACCACAATACATTGAAGCTTCTCAAGTACTGGACATGGCAGTTTGTTGTGATTCGCCCTGTGTGTTCAATCTTGATGATAACTCTTCAACTTCTTGGAGCCTATCCCAGTTGGGTCAGCTGGACATTCAGCATCATTCTTAACATTGGCTTTATACTCTCGTCATTTTCTACCATGTGTTTGCAAAGGAGTTGGCACCAAATAAACCGCATGCTAAGTTTTTATGCATCAAAGGGATTGTCTTCTTCTGCTTTTGGCAGGTAATTTGTTCTGCAAACAATTTGATCACTAGGAATATATGTGGGATGTCTGCATGAGTAGTGAACATTGTTGAGTTAAAATATGCATCCACCTAGAATTTCAGAAAGCAATACTGATTACATATAATATGTTTTTTCCTGAGTCAGTATGGATTACATATCTTTTTACCTCATGTTTAGCCATGAGGAAGATACAGCACATTTATCTGCGTTAATATCTTTATCTGTTCCTATGTGTTTTTCATTGAGCCAAGAGCTATCTAATGATGTACATAGTGCCTTTTCGGTACATGTTGGAAACCTCATGCTGGCTCTTATCACCAGCAGCATGTGTCAACCATGTAGCATTCTTGGTTCTTGAGGTTTTTAGCACCAGTAACCTTGTCTTCGAACCAAACATCAAGAATCAAGTTTCCCCCTTTGCTGTTGTATTAAAATTTAATGCACCACTGGCATTTCCAGTGAGGGGACATGAATTTGGTTGAATGGGGAACGAGGTTGCTGACATGCTGTACAACAAGCAGGACTGTTCACCCGACCCGACCTGAAACAGAGCTGTTCCGATTACCCGATTAACCGACCCGAACATGGTTTTGGAAAAATCGGGTATTCCGACCCCATTTATATTTTTTTGATTGGTACCAATATTTAAAAATATATATATATATAATATAGACCAATCAGGTCTACCAAAATGCATGGTATTTTTAATTTTTGGACTTTTTCATCTTGAATATGACTTCACGTGGCAACTACACATGTTTCTTTTTTTGGGTTCAAGAACCGGAGGATCAATATCAATAACTTAGATACATATTGCCAATATTGAGACTAGAGAGAGGGCCACCTTTAATTTGTATATGCATTATTAGTTTAGTCTCATTAATCAGACGTTACCTTTTTGGAGCTCTTCATTATATCATTTTTCATGTGAAACGAAAAAAATACATCAAAGGACAATACATGCATGCATGCCTGCCCAAGTATTCAAATCAATCTATTACTTATCAAAAAAAAAAAAAAAAGTATTCAAATCAATCTAATTAAGTATATTGCCATCCATTTTTCTTCCTTCTGTTTTTTGGAGGGTGTGCCAAATCACAAAAGAAATATGCTACGTTTTCTTCTGCTGCATGCTTCATTGCTTTGTATTGGCTCAACTAAAAATTCTTGAGCTGCACTCTGAGCCAAATAATTATTTTGCTTTTCTATTGTCTGGCACCATGCATTGGTTCCAACATAAATTAATGTACTAATAATCTACCATGCATGAACAGTTATTCACATGCTAGCAGCTTGAAAAGAAGTCTGATGTTTGAATGCCGAAAGGTTTCACCATGTACAATGTATTTATTATTCAGTACAATTTACAATGCCACAAAGCAGGCCAATCCGAGTCCTAGTACAAAGAGGACAACAAGATATAATTTGGAGGCTGGAGCCATTGATCTACACAGTTGAGGTGGAACACATGGGAACACCTCACTAGTATTAAAAACTTTACATGTCTGATGATGGTACTTAAGGATGAAGTACCTTATTTTTTAGGGTGACATAACAAAACCTTATCACAATAATCGCACGAGGCTTTGGGTTTATTGGGATCATCGAAATTCTCAATTCTCGTAATGTGTTGCCATACATCTTATCTGCCCCGTTTTCTTGTGATAGGAGGGCGACCTTGAGGACTAGTTGTTGGGAGAGAGCTATCCAAAGTTGGAGGCAGAGTGCTATCCAAATGAATCACATTGGGCATTGATTCAGACTCCAGATGAAGGCATAGCAACGCTATGTTTCATAGGGTTCAACTGCAATTGAGATAAATTATGTTACATATACACCAATATATTTAGATTAAGAAACTAAAGCTACGCCTATATATCATCGTCATAAAATACATATATTGTGCTCAAAGACAATGTAAACGAGATTGGCTTGGCTGAACAGGAGGGTAGTTTGCAGCCAGCTTCAAATAGGCTCTCCAAATTTGAGAGGCAGAGAGGTGAAATAATTGAACTCTGGGATGCGTGCAATGTACCATTGGTCATATTAGTGTTGGACTTGCCTAGTGTTAACTCGTGAAGTTCTTAGTTGACTTATGATAGCCAACATCCAGGAAATGGCTGCAGCACTTGTGCATTAATTGAGAAATGCATACCAAGTTTAATACATGGGGGTAGGGGACTTGAATTAAGGTTATAGATTGTATTATTACATTTTTTACCCAATGCTCAGAAAGTCTGCAAATTGTTTTGTAAAATCCCGAAAAGACATTTTGAAAGTGCAGATCACTTACATGATGAGCTAGCTAGATGTTGTATTTTCCCTACAAGTCAAAACAATGGACAAATAAAAAAGGGCAAAAAACGGTGGTCCATGAAATAGCCCATGAAATAAAAGGGGAACAGTGCACTAAAAGACCTCATTAAAAGAAAATGTTGGTCCTAAACCATGCACACTGAAGCCACAGGAATCAACATGCCAATATATTCTAAAAAGTGCTCAGAAATGCATTGGTCTGAAAAAGTCATTAGTTTATTACAGAGGAAGCGGTAATATTTATTAAAAAAAAAAAAAAAACAGTAAACCATGGGTGGGGCAAGGTGTTGGAAGAGTGGGGTTGAGACAAAAGTGGGAAAGTGGAAAGTGTAAGCTGCGTGGGTAAATTTGAGAGAGTTTATGTAAGCCTGGTCAGGAATAGGCCCATCCTCCCCCCCATGTCATTCCTTTACGAGAATCAAACAGAAGTGCTCAGAAAATGAACCATAGTACCTCGAAAATGGCTCCAGATGCCTCACGAGTCCAGAAATCTTTGGCAAGATGGCAGAAATAGCAGCCTTCAGATGCGATTGCAAGAGTGCTGCGAGGGAGAGAGTGAAGCTGCAAGGGAGAGAATGACTGAGAGCTGCGATGGAGAGAGTTATTGCAGATTTTGCACCAACAGGGTCTGTTTTCGGGCCGGGTCGGGCAGCCGGCAGCTCCTTGGGTCGATTTTGCCGGGTGTTGTACTTGATATTCTTGTAGCATTGGGCATAATCCGATCTCATCATGTCTGGCTAGATGTTGAGCACATTGAGGAAGCCCTACAAAATGTATTGGTGTGTGTGGAGATGGTTTTCTTTTCCGCTTTTCAGCAATATGCATACAACGTTGCGCCATACAGAGATGATGTTGCATCAAGCGCAAAATTAGATAAGAAGAAAGAGTGATTTGGAATTTACATAAATATGGGTGAGAACTTGAATGTACTAATAAATATCATTAACTGAACTAAGTTAGATTTATATGACCCATGCTATACCTATATCTAAATAATTTCGACTTTTATACTTTTAGCTAGAGGATATGAAAAAAAGGAAAGAAACCCAAGATAGCATTTGACTTTTGAGAAATATTAGGCGCAAGTTGGTTTCTGCTCTTGTTATCTGTATGCTGTCTCTTTAGGTGATCAATCGGAAATTGCTTTTCTTGCACTGCACGTAGGCATGAAAAAAAGGAAGGAAAAAAAAAAAAAAAACTAAAAATCCAGATGCGAAAGTACATCGGATATTAACATCGTGGCAAACGAAATATGTCGGACGAGAGAGATGTTGTTGCAGAAGTTGATTTGTTAAATGTTCTTAATCGTGTAAAGAAAAACATAAAGGAATCCACTCGGTGTATAAATTATCACTGCATTGTGGTTCGGTCCAAACGTTTTTGTGGTCTGCTGGAATCACTCGTCGTTCGTCAAGAAATGGGTAATTGCTGAAAACAGAAGACTGCCGATTTAAATGTTATAAATAAGAGGAATTTGCAAATAGTTTTTACAAACATGACATCTATCTAATTATGCCTCTTAAGCCAAAAAAAATAAAATTTATATTTACATTCTCAAGTTATTTTCAAAAAAGTTTTTAGTTTACAAGCAGCCTCGTTAGATTATACTGATAAAATAAGATGTAATAAAATGAAAGTGAAATAAAATATTATTAAAATATTATTTTTTAATATTATTTTTATTTTAAATTTTAAAAAAGTTAGAATTATCTATTAGATTTTATTTAAAAATTTTAAAAAATTATAATAATTAGTTAAGATGGTACGAAAACAAAACAGGGCAAATCGCATGGATTACATCCAAGTTTGAAAGGGGAAGCGAACAAAGGGTCCAAATTAAAAACAGAACGGAACTGTTCACTTCGAGCACACGTGGTATTCCTCCCTGAGGATAATACCAATGCATATGTCCAGAAACAGCGTGACTAACCAAAGGCCGACCAGAAAAATCTTTTCCGTTTTATTAAGCCACCATGAAATCCCCAGTAACTATCCAAAACCATTGCTATAGACTTTTGTAGTCAGCATATTTGCGATGACGCCACTGTTGCAAATCTCCGTTAATATCTCGGCCTTCAGGTTGGAAACCTTTCAAAATTATAGCACATACAAGAAACCCGCTAACTGTTGCTCCTTATCGAGAGCAAAGATTGCTTCTTTGCATCACAACAGGTTCAAATTGAGGGCCTATAGGGAGAGGTGGTCTTTCTTAGCTGGAAGTAGGGGTCAGGATGGGATTTTAGTGCGAGAGGAGGGATTGAAGTTGAAGAAAAGAGTGGTTTTGGTAAGGTTTAATCAGGGTTTCGGGTTTAATGGCGGCGGCGGTGGTGGGAGAGATGATGGTGCCACTGCTAGGATTCTGGGAAATCTTGCTTTGGCTATTGGGTTGACTTATCTTTCCATGACTGGGCAGCTTGGTTGGGTTCTTGATGCCATTGTTTCCGTTTGGGTACCTCTCTCTCTCTCTCTCTCACGTAATTCCCTGTGTGTTTTATTCAACTAAAATACGAATCTCTAGTACTATTCTGCTTGTTTTATTTTGCTTGTATTCGTGTAGTTATGGGATTTGACAAAGCTAATCTGCCTATGCAATAGATAATCTGCTTTTGCTTGTTTTTTGTTATTATATAATAGTATGTGGCTTTACTGGTGATTCTTTTTAAGGTCCGGGGTTCTTGAATCTCATTTTTTCTAGGGAAAATAAATATGTATACTCTTCTGGTATACGTCTGATAGCATAATTTTGTTTGGACTCTTGAGACATTTTATAACTTGTTGGCTCTGACAAGTGATGTCAATATATATGGTTGAATCTGATTGCTTCATGTTTTATCATATACAGCTCTTTGCAGTGCTTTTACCCATCGTTGGCTTGGGTGCTTTCCTCTGGTGGGCTGGACGGGATATGGTTCAAGGCACTGTGAGGCTTCTTCAATTTTCTGCTCTTGCCTTTCTTTCTCTCAAAATTTCTTCTTAGTCTAGACTTCCAATTACGTAATATTGCACTTTATAAAACTGTGGGTCCTAAGATTGTTCAATTACTGAGGACAGCAAAAGAATTTCTTGCACCTGTTGGTTGAGCTGCGTTCAAATGAATTGTGGACATCAGAACGTTGTGCAATATGTAGTATTTTTGTATGTGTGGATGATTAAAAACTGTGAGCTAATTTGTTACCCGGAAATTCATCACCATGAGTGATAGACCTTATCAAGTTTACATTGCATTGGCAGGTTCCTACACATCATAGACACTAAACATATAGAGCATCGATAATTTATTGAAGGGCTCATCGGATTGCTTTTTTTCTGGGAAATGAATAAGATATTCATGAGTTCTAATACGTCTGTAATACATGCTTTATTGGGTGAATGATCATGCTGATTAGACAGTTCGATCTTTTTATATGAACTAGATTTATATATGTAAAGAGTGAAATTCGATCTTTTTATTTATTTGTAATGACATAATTTGTGTAAATTTTCTAGTGATAGAACTTAAACCATGTTAATTTCAAATGGGTTTTGGACGTATCTGCAAAGAGTTTTGGCCATATTTATTTGTAATGACATAATTTGTATAAATTTTCTAGTGATAGAACTTCATGTTAATTTCAAATGAGTTTTGGCCATATATGCAAAGAGTGAACTTAAACCATGTTGACAGATATTGTGTTTGAAGAATGATCCATTGCAAAATACATGAAAAGCTTAAATTTGTCTGTTAAGTTTAAACTATTTTCTGTGGTACTTTTAGAATCTGAAGGAGTGATCATTTAACCATTTCTGTTTTGTGCCTCTATTGATTGTTTTTTCTTTTTTCCTTTTCATATATGGTGTATGTGCAGTGCCCAAACTGTGGAAATGATTTTCAAGTTTTCAAGTAAGAGATATCGAGACCTTCTACGACATAAAACTCAAATGCAGAGACTTGGCTTTGTATTATTGTGGATCAGGATGCATAATGAGTTTTCTGACCTGGACAATAATGTTATCTTTTGCAGATCTTCTCTAAATGATGATTTGCAGTTGTGCCCCTTCTGCAGTCAACCTTTCTCTGGTAGTGTTAAACATTCAGTTTTATACTTGATGAAATCCCTGAAATTCCTCTAATCAATTTGCTCCATTTAACTTGCTGAAATGCTTATTTTTGCTATGTTAGTCCTTTACTTGTATATAGCCATTGGACTCTTAACTTCAGCAAAGCTGTAGAGCTATCAAGTGGAGTCATTTTTGTTTTTAGAATTTTCTCTCAAAGCTACCAGTTGGCTTCTTTTTCTGCCAAATGTTGCAATTTTTATAATGCATAATGATATTTTGCTTTAATTACATTTGTTTGCCGTTTTATGTTATCCCTATCTCATTATGTGTAATATAAGCTTGCATAATGATGTCATCTATCATGGGTGGTGAGTTAACACTTTTTTGTTGTGCTCCCTTGGGCTCACATGCCCCAAATTCCAGTGCCATTTGAAAATGATTCAAGCTAATTCCACTTACCTGATTCTCACCATCAATAATCACTCTTCAAGCTTGAACTAGAGTTGGTACTTCAAGCATTGATAGAAGTCAAGTCTTCATTACAATCTTTAATATCTTTGCTATTTGTGGAGTGAGCTCTCGATGCCTTTTTACCCCTCATGGAAGTTTTTCAATCATCATTGTTCTGTTTAAAATTTTGAGATGGCCCTGACTGGAACAAACTAGTGAAACTCTAAAGTCACATCAAACATGGAACCTAAAATATGACGCTAGACAAGGAATATGCTTGATTGATCTATAAAGATGGACAGCATGGACTTTTCCAACCAATGTCCTTGTTGGTGCAATTCATCTGTCTCTCCTACATTTGAATTAATATATCTTAGTTTACATGTAGAATACATATGTCTGCATTTCTGTCATGTTTTGAGACATCCCAATTAAATTTCAGTGGTCGGTGATGAGTTTGTAAGGGACTCTGTGAAGTTCTCCAACCAATCAACAACATTTGGGCAGGCTTTCAAGGATTTTTCCCGTTCCAAGAAAGGTACTTTCCACAATGCTGGTTGTTTCTTTTACTTCGAGAGGATTAAATGTGATGTTTATACGATCAATATATGTAAAGTTTTGTTGAGACAATTGTACCCTCTGCCTTACTGAAATACCACTCACAACAACCTTCTAGAACAGATGAGAATATTCAGGAAGATTCGGTCTGTAAACAGAAACAATGATGTGGCACAATTCTGTTATGATTTAATTTTCTATATATACTCTGTACTGTGCTATGTAAAAAGTATGAAAGGTAGTGCCTAGTCGAAGAGAGACTGTAGACACCATTTGCTTTCTTTCTTCCCTCCCATGACACCATCTGATAAAAAACCCCGCAAACATCCTCAACACAACAAGTTTCATGTGTTCATCTAGTTTACAGTACCTGCATTAGATGGTCATCAGCAATTATATGTTGTTCCTCTTTTTAAACACCCCCCCCCCCCCCCCCCCCCCCCTCTTTTCCTGCAATTGTTGTTGAAATGGTTTACTAAATCTACTGCCTCTTTTCCAGGGAAAGGTTCTTCTATGGCAGTTGTCGATGTTGAAGCAGAAGTAAAAGATGCAGACTAAGGCCATTAAAGCCATTATGGCCTGAACCTTTGATGGAGAGGTATATTGTCATACCGAGCTGGAGACACCCTCAATGAACAGGGCCATTATTGCTTGAGAGGATTGGTTAGCAAACTGACATCGCAGCTGTAATATAAGTTTTGACAGTGATGTTTCTTATGTTGTATTCTTGCATATCATTCGTGGGCCTGAAGTTCCTTCTTGTCTTAATTCCAATGATCTTCTTGTTCCAGTTTACTACTTTCTGATATTTTAGTGAGCATATAGAAAAATTTGAATGATAATATGGCTCATGGACTTGTTTTAAACTAGTTGTCATTTATTTAATTTCCCGTTTAACAAGTTTTACCAAACCAGATTAGGTAAAACTTGTTTGAGAACGTGCATTGAAAGTTCATGCTATGTGCGTGGAAATAGTTCCTCTTATTGTGTGACAGTCTAAAGTCTGATGAGAATAGATAATGTGATGAGCAAGATTATACCATAAATAAGCAACAAACAACCAAAAAGGTAGAGAACAGAACCTGATCTTCCTTCTTGTTCTTTTTGCCTTTAGTGAAGAACTTGTAACCTCCATAGAAAAGTAGCCCCCATCCAGCTAAAGAGACAATCACAAACTGCAAAAGATAAAAGCATTTCTTCAGCCAACTTTACAAACAACAAAAAGGTTGAATACACACACACACACACACAGAACCTCTAATTAGACTAACTAGCATCTCTAGTTTGTTCCCAGAATCTCATTCGAACAAGAGCTCGTTGGGATGATATTTTAAATACTAATAAAACAAGTTCACTGCAAGGGATTACGTACGTGTTCTTCTTTCCATCTAGATGGGTGCAATGGGTCCTGCCAAAAGTTCACCTTTGGAGGTCCCTGATGATCTGCAATATGCTCCAAGTAATCAAATGTTTACACGAGTACTATAAGTTATAACCACAAAAATAAATTCAATGCACTCTAGATCTCATATATTTGCAGAGAAATTTGACAACTGAATTCCATGTGTCAAATTCAAATAGCCCTCAAGAGCAGCGAAAAAAAAAACGGAGGATTCAACTGAGATCCATGAGTTAATTGTCGGTTTCTTTATTGAAAAATATAATGGCTTTTATTCTCTTTCCTTTATTTGTTTTCCTCTACAAGCAAACATGGCCTAAAGAAAGAAAAAGGAATGACAGGTTACCGCCTCCTCCGGCGAGACCGCGCCTATGTATAAGGGAAGCAGCTTGAGCAGAGGAAGCCGTTTTAGGGGAGGAGTGCCGAACGAGATAAGCGGCGCCTGTCCACACCGCCATCGGTGTTCGGTTTACTGAGAAGTGTCTGAGAGAGAGCGTCTGTCTGTGTGTGGAAGTCCAAAGAAAGTTCGAGTGCAATAGTTAAGACTTAAGGAACAAAGGATATACCAACATATATGTGTACACACACATGCACACCCACGTGTATATTTGTGACATTTGATGGTCAAGTTCTTTATAACATTGATATAAATATAACTTTTATTTTAAATCAAATTATAAAAATGGTGTGTGAGGTAAAGATTTTTAAATAAAATTATTCATAAATATAAATAGAATTTATGATTTTTTTTTTGTGAATTTAATATTATTTGAAATATTTAGATAGATATAAATAAATATTATAGAAATTTTCAATTGAAACTTCTTAAATTTAAGCAAAATTTTTGCAGACAACTGACATCTTTAACAAAACCGTTGGCTTTTGTTACAGGGACCAAAAAAGGCTTGATTGCGGGAACCGACGGTGATGAAGGTTACCAGGCCGATGCGGAAGGTGACCGGGAACCGCAAGGTTGCAAGGTTCCTGGAAAACGGGATTCGATATGATATGAGTGCTCGAATTCATATATGAATTTATCCCATATTTCAGATTTAAAGCAACGGAGAATATTGCTGCTCCTAAATTTGCTAAACAGTGGAATTAGTTGTAGGCTGCTACCAAAAGAAAATAGAACATGAAGGTTATCACACACTTATCCAAGCAGGAAATGTAGTCCCAAATCGCCATCCCTCTGACTCTCGATCGCGAGAGGAAAAGTAAGATGGCTGAAGTCAAGTGGAAAGTACACGAGGAAAACTGAAAAGAATGATTCGCGTCATCTTACAAGTCGAAAAACCCCACTTACCCAACACCAGAGAGGAGGGGGGAGGGGGGAGATTGGAGTAGACCCTTCAAGCCCCTCAGTTCAGTAGCCATTGGGAAGGAAGCTGCACATTTATGTCACATCTCGCTAAGAATATTTGATGGAGGAAAAGAGTTGAAATAGCTCTTTGTTTTCTTGCAATATCAAGCAGTTGAGAGGAAGAAATCTGAGAAAGTGGCGAAGGGAAACAATAAAGTGAAAGAAACAAAGATAGTAAAGGAATGGAAATAAACACATACACATATGTTGTTTTCTCAAGTATCCTGACACCAATACACCCAAATCCTAAACATTCCTGTATGATGTCCATTACATGTTAGCAGTACAATTTGCGATACTTTAGGCATATCATTATCAAGGTCATTTTATAGCCGAGACCGAATAAAAACTCTTTTCTTATCCGTTTCTAAAAGATCAGACCCCTTTTTGCCGTCATTCGGTTTCTTCTTCAGAACAGCAGAGGATCCATTGACTGATTTGGCTGATACTCTAGTTCCTTGCTTTGGTTTATTCGTGTCTTCCTGCACTCCATCCTCCTTTGCTTGCAGCTCCTGCATCACTACTTTAAGATCCTCTGGTTTCTTCTTGTCATCTAAAGCAGGTGAAGCAGGTTGATGCCTGAATCCTTCCTGCACAATCTTATGCATCTGCTTCCTACCTGTGCTATACATTATTGTGAGAAGAGAGAATTTAAAGATTGGGAAACGGAATTCATGGTGTATGCCTGTAAACATCCTTATCAATGTTGAAACTAAAAATCTATCTACAAAAGAAAGTAGTGCAAAAAGAAGTTGTGGCAACTTGGAACAAACATAGCCTGAAGGTAGAGTCAAAACTCAATCATACAACAAAAGAGGAAAACCAGAATAATTATACCCTTCAACTTGCTTTGGATCATATAAAATGCGATGCTAAGCCAATAAAGAGAATTGCAAAAATGAAACTTACAAGCGGATTTAATTTAATTGTATTATCACAACTTCTAACACACCACATCAAGTTTGGTAACCTTATAATTTTTGTAATTTTCTTCATAAACATGCATCTTTCTACTAAAATGTTCAAGCTGGCTACCCGCTCTCTAATTTGGATCTCACATCTAAAGGTGATGCCTTAAAACCCCGAGGAATAACAATGATCCCCTTGGTCCGCATGCGTGTCCATTGGACAGAGTTTGCGGGATATAGTTTGCCGGCGGGGGGCAATCAAAAAGCTCCGGAGAGACATGTCAGAAACATGCTCCCGAAAACCCATCTGGATTAGAACATTAAAGTATAACATCTATGTACCTCAATAAAACACAAGCCCGCTGATTATCCATTGAAAGAATAAAATCCATGAAGAAAAAAAAAAAGAGTATGGGTTTTCACCACATCAACCACCGCTCTGTGAAAAAAACCTTAAAATTTCTGGAAACAGGTATCCTATTTTCCTCCCAGCCTCATCCCATAGGACTAATACAGAGAATTCACAGAATTATCATCGCGTATATTATAAATTGGATACGTTTGAAGGCATTAAAATCAAGAAGATTTATTACTAACAAAATTATAGCTCATATCACCACTTGATTATATTGAATCGAACGAGAATAAAAAACAATGCCTAACAAACCATTCTTAGTTAACAAAATCGAGGGGACCAAACACATCGAAACTCACAAAACTCGCACATGTACATCATGAGAAAGATAGAAGGGGCGGGGAGGGACTAACCGGTGACGGCTTTAAGAGAGTCATTGACGGCCGAATCAACGGCGAACTTGCCGATGCTGGTTAGGATCCGGCTGATCTGGTCACGGCGTTCAGGGATGGTCACGTGTTCCTTCAGCTTACGATTTCCGTCGTCGGCCATTTCGTTAGCGGCAATAAAGATCGAGATCGTACGGATTCCACGCTATAAATCGAGAGCTCTTCGTTTATTTGCGTGCGTCTTACAAATTGAAGATTCGCTTTTTAATATAGGGTAATTCTTGTTTATTCTCTTTTCTTTTTTTTTTCTTTTTTTAAGTAATAGACACTTATGTACTTTATAGTTGTAAATATAATTTCTTTTTAATTTATCTCTTTTATCATATTTTCATTAAAATAATATGACGAAATAAATATTTTAATTACAAACTGGTGCATGACTAGGAAAGAAGTCCAGATTATAAATTTGGAGAGAGAGGATTTTTAGGTCTAGAATAAATAATCAATTTAAAAACATTTAATAAATTGATAAAAAAACTGAGTAAAAATTAAGAAAGAAAAATAAATAAATTTCAAATTTGCATTCTGTCATGATTATGGGTAATTTTATATTTAAACTTTTCATATATTGCAATTATGAGAATGGGTGAAGTATAGAAATGATCAATAAAAAGATATAATATATGTAAATTATAAATTAAATTATATATTTTATTGAATAATGTATAGCAATAATATCATATATTTAAAAGATTTTAAGTAACATAATTGCATACTACATAGCCATAGCCAGCTATTTAGTGAACGTGAGATTTTTTGTTAAATATGTTTTATCCAAATAATTACAAACTTTAAAAAAGTAATAATCTAATGTGAATATTATATAATAATTTAATTTATTGAAATAAAATAGGAAAAAAATGCAGTTATAAATGAGACCAAATTATAATTTGATGATATATATATATATATATATAAATAAATCTATTAAAAAACTGTTGACAATTTGCAAACTACCTTAAGATGGGCCATTTAAAAGGATTGGCTGTTGCAGGTTATAAATTGCAGACAAGAATAAGAACAAAAATATATAAAAGACATATAGAAATTAGATACAAGATTATATATATATATATATATATATATATATATCTACTCTATTATAATAAGTGGCTATCTAACCATGAATAGTAATTTTTGTTATTTTTCGGTTAATTTTTCTTATTTTTTCGTTAAATCCGTTAAGTCATGTTTTATCAAGAGGCCCTTAAAACCTTTGACTATTTGACATGTAGCTCATTTATAGAATTTAATGAAGAATCTTGTCTTACCAAAAGGTCCTTACTCTTGATCATTTAATGTGTAGTTCCCTTATAGAATTTAATGAAAGATCATGTTTTATCAAAAGACTCTTAATAGCCCCGCAACTCACATGAATTGACGTCTCTTTTTTATATCTTTTTTATTCTGACAGTGTACTCATTTTTCTTTTTTTTCAATTTTTTTAAAATAAAAAATTAATAATATTTTATTATTATATAGAAAATAAATAGATAATCGAATATGGATGCAGATTAAAGCTCGTACTTCGTTGAAGTTTAGATTTTTTTTCTTTTTTTCTTTTTCATCTTTATTCCGTATGTTTTTTCCATATTTTATATAGTTTTTTTATTTTTTTTATTCATGCTGACGTAGCATCCCTGCGCAGCTCTCCTGCGCAAAGTCTCTTGCCCGTAGCGGAATTGGTTAAGAGATAAGCCACACATATATGTCGGGCTTGGATATTAATCTCTAAACCACAACAATCCAATTTTGAGTGAAGGTTATTAGTAATTACCAGCTCTTCTCAACCAAAACCCTAAGCATACAGCAGAACCGTAAAAAGTGCTAGAATATACCGTTTAAATTCACAAAAACTAAATGATTTAAATTTATATAATAAAATAATTTTATTTAAAAGTTTTTACACTTAACACCATTCAAATAGCATTTTTTTTATTAATTTTATAATTTATATACCACACTAATTACGTAGAGTACTACTAATGCTATTTGAATTTTGAAGGCCTTTACAATGGACAATTATCTACGTGACTGAGGATTTCAAACAAAAAAATTTACGATACAATTAATAAAAGAAGCAAAATATATATAGCAGAGTTCAATTGAAATTCTTAACAGATTATGCATTTGGGCTGCAATGGCCGTTGGTTTCTTTATCAGCCTGGAAAAAAATAGTTTATTCTTCAGCCTGGGGAAAAAATAGCTTTCCAACAAAAAAAGACAACCTTCATAAATATATATATATTTCTACATTGCAACCTGCATCATCGCGCGCTACTAAAAATTTTCGTTGAACTGACCTCTATTTTTCATCCCTACCAAACACAAGACAAGAAACAGCTAGCTCAAAACGTTTTCCTCTGTCAAACAAAGCCAATCTAAAACCAAACAAAAAAAGAACAAAAAGAAGAGGAGAAAATATTCGAGACACATCAGAAGTTAAGGGCCCAGCGCCCAAGCATTCTCCTTTCTGACTTCTTCCTCTTCTTCGGGGGTGAAATCATTCTTGATGTTGAAGGTTCTGCGTATCTCAGCCGGACTTTTTCCTTTAATCATGTCGGCAACTCTCATGCATGCCAGTTTCAACAACTCCTCGATATTAAGGTAGTTTGCTGCCATGAGAAGGTCATAGAGAATAGCCTGATTAACGTCGATAAAACCAGCGTCGTACTTGTTGAGTTCATCCTCGGTGATGGTAGGATCGACATGCTTCTGGCACCACTGAAGAACCCTGGCCAGGGTCTTGCCGTTGACATTTGGCAACGGGATCGTGCCATTAGAAACGCCGTCCTCGACCATGTACTTAATGATTTGGGACTTCAAGGCCACGGCCTCTTCCACCTCGAAAGTTTCATCGTCTTTGCTCTTCAACTTCAGCATCCGGCCAGTACTCTTTATCGGCGACGACGACGAAGACATGATCGCTGGATGTTCTCGAGAAATAGGAACTTGTTGGAGGTTGAAATTGAATAGGGGGGGAATGATGAACGTACAGCTTTCGTGGAGAAGTCGGGTTTATATAGACGTGCCTTTACCAATCCTTCCCGAACAAGAATTTGCATCGCATTTGGAATAGGATATATATGATTTTGTGTATGATTGGGAAATATAACTTTTAGGGTTTATAACTTATAATTGAAGTGATAGGTTTTACTATTAAAAATTTATTTATTATTTAATAACTATATGTTTAAAGCACTTTTAAATATGTTATGTTTGTTTAGAAATAAATTTAAAAAGTGTTTTCTAAGTTATAAATGACGATTATTTTTAAAATTTGAAAGTTATAATTATCATAGAGTTATATGAGTATTTTTGTCTATTAACAATTTTTTTAAAATTCGAATTACTTTTCGCATTATTCGAAAAAGCACGTTAATTTGAAGAAAAACATTCCGCAGCATTTTTCATGTTTTTCCTCAAACGTGCTTTTCCAGATAATGCGGAATGTAATTAGAATTTTAAAAAGATTGTTAATGGATGAAAATACCCATACAACTCTTATATAATTACAACTTTCAAACTTTCAAGAATATGATCATAATCTTTAAAAATTCAAATAATCGTCATTTCTATTTTAGAAAACATTTTTTTAATTTGTTTCCAAACAAATGTAATATATTTGAAAGTATTTTAGAGTCGGTTTGGATTGGAAGATGAGTTGAGATCAGATCTTCTCACTACTATTCACAAATTTTAATTCATAAATTTCACTATTATTTATAAATTATCTCATGTCAACTCATCTCAAAATCCAAATGAAACTTAAACATATGGTTATCAAACAAAATAATCTTTTAATAATAAAATTTATTACTTAAATTATAAGCTTACAACTATAAGCTATATTATCGGAATTCCAAATATGCACTAATTCTACGTAACTTACTTACGTGGAGCTGTATTTTAACCCGTGAAGACGAAGCGAGCCACGTGATGGGTCTACGCATCAAAGTTCAAACAATTACGTGATAGATTAAAAGAAGTACTGAATCTACTGATGCTCGACTTTATCACGTGGTGGCTTTTTAACTCTTATAAATGAAGTGTGAATTGTCTGGAAGTCTAGTACTACTGAGAAATTGATAATACAATATATCCTTGAATCTATAATATAAGCTGATATCTAAAGTTCGAAAATGTTTGTGGTATATTAATTATTGATACGTTGAAAATTATAAAATTTAAAAGTTAAATTTAAATTAAAAAATTAATAAAATAAATATTACATAAAATTATAAGTAAGCATGTGCTCCAAAAATTTAGGATTACTTTGCAGCCTAGTAAAATATCTCCTAAATCTTGTACATAACTCTACAAATATAGAAAGAAAAGAAAAAATTTAATTGTAAGTGATTATGTGTATTAATATGCGTACTAATTCAATATGATTAGTCAGAAAGTAGATTTTATTGAAAATAGTGCTAATTTGAATTTAAAATATGAAGGTAACAACATTAGTACGCAGATTGGTACATAACTTACTTATACATAACAAAACTCTATAGAAAATGGTTCTCTAAAAAATTTATAATTTTCACATGCTCTATAAAAAAAAAATAAAAAATTCAATATATTTAGAAATGCCTCTATTTTTTTTATAGTCTTCAAATTTTGTTTAATTTTTATTTTTAAAGATGTGGCCTCTCCAAAATTAAAATTAAAACTAATAGTTTATGAGAAATAATAAACTTATTAATATGAAATCTAAAGTGAAAATACTAGAAAAAATATTTGAGATCGATGATTTATATGAAAACTAGTTTGTAGTTATGTTTTTATGATTTTATGATTTTTCAATATTTTTTTCAATTTAGATAAGAGAAATGATGTTAGTGCAACTATCGTCAACTCCTTTGAAAAAAAAAAAGAGTAAATTTAAGATTTATATGAAAAAAATAATTTTTTAATTGTAGATCTTATTTTTTTTTCAATTGGAATACGTGGAGTTTACATATTCTAAGACTCTATCTACTAATATTACTTTTTGTATAAATATATCACACAATAGAAAAATTGGCATCCCTTGGCACAAGGAAAATACTAGTTTTCCCGATGGGAGCTCCCGCTGGGATTTTTTTTTTTATTAAAAAATGTTTTTTAATAGTGATGGGATTTTTTTTTTAATTTTTTTAAAATATTAAAAAATATTAAAAAAATATATGTAAAAAATAAAAAAAATAAAAAAAATTCAAATACACTAGCGGGAGCGGGAGACCCTGCGGTGACTCTAGAAGGGTCCTTGGCACAATTGTTGGTTACGCCATGCAGCCTGTGCATGATCTCGCTGTAGCTGGTTTTTCGAAAAGGAACTTTTGTAAGATGAACTATCGTGAGTGGAGGATTCATCGGGATTGCCTATAATAATAAAATATGCCCATCACAGGTTGAAATAGAGTATAATCTCTTGTGGTTAGAATAATTTCACGTATTAAAATATCAAAGCACGTCCTTGAGATTATAAGTTGGAGGGGCTTTGTAGTCTAGAGATAAAGTGCCAAGAAAGCAAAGAAAGGCAGAGCCGCAGAGGAAATAGGCTGCTCGAGCCACCACACCAGTTCATCCAAATTGAAACTTCATTTCCTCTCCGTAACAACTTGTAAGTTTTTTAAGAATAAATTAACAAAGTAAACCATTTTTTTTTTTAATCCGCAAACAAAAGTAAACCAATTAATTCAATATTGTTTTGTTCTGTCTCTCAAGTCAGTATTAATTTACTTAAAAACAGCAATTATCTTTAGAACATCATTCTTAACCCCAGTTTAGAATGGAAACTCATTTCCTATCATCATTATAATTTTATCAAATTTTCACATAAAATATAATAAATAATTTATTTTTTTCAAATATCAAAATAATAATAATATTTTATTCAACTCATCTCAAATCATCTCAATCCATCTCTGAATCCAAACGGGACGTTGTTTTTATTGTATATGTCAATATGATCTGTGTACTTAAGACTTCTACCTATTCGATCAACAAAATCTTATTTACCGATAAAAAATACTTAAAAAAGAGCAATCAAAATCTAACTAACTAGAAAAACAAAAAGAATCTACAATTCTTTTTAATTCTTGAGGAGGAAGTATTCAATTACACACTTCATTTTTCCCTCCAAACTCACATCATTAATTATAACGTAGCTAGGTAAGGAAATGCCCTACGTATATAACAGAAAAAATAAATGTGTATTTCTCTAGCTTCCCATTTTCTACATAAAGTAGTGGACAAGTTTTGTGAATATATGGGGAGCAAAAATCACCATGTAAAGTACATAAAGGAAGAACTTAAAAGTAAGTACCCTTCTTTCTTTTCTCACTAGCCCTTTTTATGATCTTTTATCAACGATTCTTTATTTTTTATTTTTCTAAAAAAGAGTTCATCTTAAAACCAAAAAGACAAGATCCGACCATCTTTGAAATATAGTCAGGAAAATGGTTC
Organism: Juglans mandshurica; assembly: GCA_022457165.1. Lineage (NCBI taxonomy): Eukaryota > Viridiplantae > Streptophyta > Magnoliopsida > Fagales > Juglandaceae > Juglans > Juglans mandshurica. The sequence goes on from CM039622.1 coordinate 35,400,241, forward strand.
TAAAACTTTTTTTTTTTTTTAACAAATACGATTCAAACACTCAGGATGCTCTGACACGGATATTGATGAAGGCCACCTAAGTTTTGAGGATTAATTTTGGAATGGAAGAAATCTATTTTCAAGCTTGTTTTTTACACACGTAACATACCACTAAAGTGTGTCCCATATAACGAAGAAATATAACTTTCTAGTAATTATAATGCATCCCACAACAAGTGGTGTGTTAATACACCTAATTTGCAAGTAGCAAAACTCTTTTAATCTTAAAATGGTTTGTACTTTTCAAAAAAATAAAAACTTTTATCTAATCATCAGCTTAATTTTCATAAGAAATAAAAACACAAAAACCAAACAAGTTTTACAAAAAACCAAAAAACAATAATCAAAAGGATTAAATTCAAACAACTTTGCAAATCTACCTACTCATTTTCACAAACCTCAATACAAAACACATCTCAAATTGCTACCCAGACTTCTCATATTTGTATGAACTTTCACAAAAGTCAATAGCTTTTTGAAGAAATTCTACAGCCTCTCGAATTTTTTTTTTATCCAAGCACACATCATAGCTGTTTTGAAGAAGAGTTTTCCTTTTGTCATTGTCTATATCTTTAGGCTATTTTTCTTGAATAGTGAGCGTAGTTCTTTGCTCTATCTCTGAGGAATTACCCTAAAATTACTCCCTATCCCATAGGAATTACCCTTGAATGAAGATCACTCCATTCCTCAACTTCATTCCCAAACATACAAAACTAAAAAACATCTAACTCAAGTTTTTTCACTTGTCTCAACATATTTTCACTTCTTAAAAAAAAATAACATTAAAAATAAGAAAAATACATAACTTAAAATGTGTGATCGATCAGACCAGATAGGCTTTTGAGGCCCTCGTGGAAGCCATAATAGGCGGTTTCTTTAGCAATATAGGTGGCGGCCTGGCCGATCTTGGACCGCGCCTCCTCGTCCGTCATGCACTACTTCACCTTGTGGGTGGCGTCAATTCTAACGGCCTTGTCAATCTTGTTAACGGCAGCCCAGCCAATACTATAAGAACTCAAGCACCAGCCTTTAACGGTCGTTTGATCGGGAGCATTCGTTTTAAGAAAATCGCTTGTTGAGTAAATGTAATCCCACATACCCATCTCTCTCTCTCTCTTTCTTGCGCTCGCTCACGGAAGGTTTGGATAGCAGAAGCCAGAAACTAGTGAAAAGAAGCTTGACAATGGATACCCTGCTTTGTCTCCTGCTTCCATTGCAAGTGGAATGTTGACGATGTGGAAAAAGAAGCGTCCCGTTCGAGTTTTGTCACGTACAACCAAGCAACAATCATTAATGTTATTTTTTTTGTATTCTAAAGAGTTTTGCTACACAACTTCTACCACACTCTACACTTTACATTCCACATTTTTTAATATTTTTAATATTTTTTTTAAAATTTTTTGAGTTTATTTTTTTAAAATTATTTCAAATTTTCTATTCATTATTCATATAATAAATATTTGATAAAAGAAAAAAATATTAAAAATTAAAAATAATGTAGAGTGTTGAAAAGTTGTGAAGATTTATTATATTCTAAATTCAAATTAGCACTGATTTCAATAAAATTTACTTTCTAATCAATCATATTGAATATGTATACATATTAGTGCGCAGAGTCACTTATAATTAAATTTTTCCTATATTAAAATTTATATTCTTTCATTTGAAACTTTTTTTTTTTTTTAATTTTGAGATAGATAGTATGTGAATACATTAAATATTAGCAACTCCAACATTAAATAAAATAATAAAAAGACTACTCTGTCGCGCAAACGTATCGCTCGGTTTGAGTCGTTTGACCGCTCGGTGAATTTTTTTTTTTTTTTAACTTAATGATGAAATAAGTTATTTTAAATGTATTGATGTATTTTTCTTATTTTTTAAAAATATTTAAATACATTAAAAAAATGTAAATAGAAAAATGAAAAAAAAAAAATTGCTTTTGCAACTTAGGGTAACACCGAGCTCATAAAATAATGTCCACATACGTGTCATTGATCAAGAGTTAGTAAATCATCATAGAATTCACAATATAGATGAGAAGATTATTTTATTTTATCATTAAATATTATATCATCCAGATTTTTTATAATATGAAGTCCTCGAAAATACGTCTGAGACGTTTTTCAATAGATTAATGGTATCAAGTTATAATATAAGAAGATCTTTATAAAAAAATAATAATAAAAAAAAATCCAAGGACTTATTTTACAGTCAATCCTTTTAAATATAAACACCCTACTTTTTTCCTTAAAGAAAAACTGCTAGAGGTAATGTACATTAGTCACTAAATTAATGTGGGTAGTCCGAAAGTCCATTAATATATGATATCATGCAAAATTAAAAAAGTAAAAACCAATTAAAAATATACTTTGACAAAAAAAAAAACTGAAAACGGGGTGGCCAACCCTCCAAAGTTCTAACATAAGGGTTGGTAGGTGGCTGCGCGGCCACTCCTCCAAACAGGCCAAATTGATCATCAAAGACACAGATCATCGATCCACATTATACACAGCATGTTGATAGGCATAGCCGCATAGATATAAAACACATTGACAACCACTAAACATCAGCGTACGGCTGTGCACCACTCTTATACATTGCGCACACGGCCTGACTACTTTTTTAACAGGAATAGAGGAATCCAAGATCTGACATCCTGCGATAAAAATCACAATATAGATCATACCTCATATCGAACCAGACGTAGCATCAAAAGATTAAATATGACGGAAATATATACAGCATAACCTATTTAGTGCATGAAACTAGCATTTAATTCAAATATTTAGAAGTGTTTAGAATGCAGCTTCATCAGTGCTCCTGCATACCCACTTCATCAAGGGGCCGGCCGGCACAAACCTTTATTCATATCATGCCCAAGGTGCAGACAGAATGAGCAATGACAATTAACCACATAAACACCAACTGCAGTGACTAAAAAGAAATATTCTCACACTCGGACAAGAGGAATGAAGGTGCGAGTCCAACAGTTGTTTCTGACTGGCAAAGTTAACACCTTATGGAGAGTGTGGCAAAAGTATCTAGTCCAAGAAAGGAATTTGTGAAGCATAATAGAATTTCAGGATGCTGGATGTTCAAGTATGTTGATTAAGAAAATCTTTTCAAAAAAATTCTCAAACTGACGCAGCAAACAAAAATGCAAAATGAAAAGAGTAAAATGCTGAAGGCAAGAAAGTTAGTACAAGGAGAAGATGACAAAAAAACTTAAGGCAAGGAATATTAGCATCTTCCTTATGATGCATAATATCTGAACAAAAATCATGTCAATCATTCTTGGTTTGGGAGAAGAAATTGTGGTAATAATATACAGAAATATTGGGGAAACAAGATGACAGGACAAAAATATTCACCCATGGAGGTTTGGAAGTATCAATAATCATAGTGAAAATGAAGATTAAGGTAAACGATGGCTGTTAATCTTTTTGTTTATATATAAGTTGTGGCTGTTAATCTATTTACACAAGCATATGTACTCACCAGTACACATGCTCACAAAATATGCATGTTCAAAATTGATCCAATAAGCCACAAAACAATAAAAACTGGAACGCTATATTCATTTGCAGCAAGCACTACAAATACATTAGCAGGGAGCTATGTGGCCATAAGGGGCTACAAGGTGCTCTGTGCACCTCATCGTGGATTTCCTTTAGAGTCATGCTACGCACACAGATGTCTGTGTGTTTATCATTTTTTTCTTAAAAGGATGATACATTATTTACAATAACAGAGAAAATTTGAAATCTGACAAGTTTGAACAGTTAGGAGAAAAAAGAAGAATATAAATTAATGACTGGAAACTAGATAAAAGATGGTCCCAAAGAGAAAGGAATGATAAAGCATGGTTAGTTTGTAGCCGACCCCAAGATGCTGGGGTAAGGCTTTACTTGACAGACTCAAACAAAAGATATTATAACTTTAATAAACAGGGACAATACTCCAAGCCAAATGGCAATATAGAAGTAGACCTGATAGATGATAGATATCATAAATGCAAAGTAAATGCAAACTTAATCTATTCCACAATATCAATGCAACTGAAACTAACCACTGCCTAGACAGGCTGGTTCACAGAGACAGCCCAGAAAAAAGCAACTCCAACTCCTCATCCTGTGATGCAGTTCTCTGGCATAAAAGGCAGGAATAAATATCTCATCGAGATTTCAAGTCAAAGTATACTTTTTTAAATAAGGAAGAAAAAACAATTAGACACAAAGATATTCGTACTGTATACTAATCAAACCTGTATTTTCTCCTAACTTGTCAGATTATTAAATTCATTGTGATTCTCTAATTAAGTTCAAAAGAATTGTACATTGTATTACATACTGAGAGACATGCAGGGCTCAAAACAGCGGCCATTAAGAAATATAACAAATGGCTGTTTAGCATTAAAATTATATATTAGAAACCTGAGCTATCATTTTCTTTGACAAGTAGTAGAAATCCAAACTAATTGATAAGTCTCATCCTCTTCAAAGACCTAAAAAGTATATCCACCCTCTGTCCACGATTCTACCATCATCCTATCCCCTCATTTCAAACTCTACACTTATTCATGCATCTGAAAGATTGCAGGGGCCTCGTTAGCACTTTACTAATATAATCAAAGTAAAGACTCATCTTACTGAGCGAATTGATAGGCAAAATAGATCCTATTTCGTGTAAAATAGTTCCTTAAGTTGTTGGTGTTGACCTATAAACTGTTTACAACCCAAAAAAAGGTGGGACTCCTATAAAGGAATTGAAATACAAGCCAAAAATAGTAACGGATCACTTCGTCTAGCTTTTCATTTTTATAAAGGACTTCTTTCCTCCTTATACTCCTAATTACCTTTTTCTGTAAGTGACTCCAGTTACCATTTGAGCAATAACCTAACATCGGTCAGACGACACTTGCTTTCCCAAAAGACATCCTTTCGTCTTATATACTTGAATCCATATCCGTACAACAAGTCAAAGCAATTTTACAAGTAAACATAAAATGGTTAATACCCAGCACCTGTGACAATAATAATATTCTATGACTTAGATCAACAATGCAGGTCAAATGTCACAAACCTGAATGGACAAAAGTTGCAGTATTTTATTGAGGACCCGTATGCGATGAACAGCATAAGAGCTGTTCGCAGGAAGTCGGTTCATTCTGTTCATCTCTCCCTCGACTGCTGCTTTCTTCTCTTGATACCCCATTTGCTTCAGTTGATATTTAGGTTGGGTGCTAACTCTACTGTCCATGGTCTGGTCAACAGCACAGCTACCCCAAAAATGATTGAGTGAATTCACTTCTGGACTAGACCTACTAATAAGATGATTCATCACAGTTGAGAATGCACCCAACTAAGAAATAAACAAGCAAGACATAAGAAGTGCAAAATTGACAAGGCGTAACAACAAATTAACAATAATAAAAATTGGTAAAGCGCATCATCCATATAGTTAAAGGACTTTTTTCTTTTGCACACCTCCTGTGCACATATTTTTTGCAAACTTCTCGCATGTACTGTAATTTTAAATTAAACTTAATAGATGTACGTGATCTTTACAATGTACATGAGATGTGTACACAGAAAAACAAACAGAAAAGGTGTGCAAAGAGCATAACGTATTGGTAAAATAATGGCGATTGCACCATAAGGTTCCCTTCTCTCTTTCTATTGTCTATATCACAATCACTCCATTAAATTATGAAGGGAAGCCCGGCTCAAGCATCAGCCCCTTGACACAATCCAACAACACTTTCCACTAGCCAAAGGGGTCAATGAGCAAATAAGAAGGCGAAGTCGATTTCATGAGCATCAATATTCTCAAAATGGAGGAGGGTGGGGAGTCTGGTATGCAGATATTGCCTCTACAATGAAATTTGTTTGATCTATAAAAGGCTAAAACAAAGCATAACTAGACTTCAGAGATAAATATGCCCCTCAAAGTTATTCCTAATCATCTAGAAAGACCAATAATAGAAACAAGTTAATCAAGCTCTAAGCACGTCTAAACCCTAATTAATTATTTGGTTGGTGCGAACTTCCTACAAATTCTTGGACACTAAACAGCCTCTTTAAATGCCATTAAACCTGGATAAAAGCGTTAATCCTATATAAAGCGATCAAGAGAGAGAACTTACAGGTCGTGCGGTCGAAATCCCTGATGTTGTCGTCCAGACCAAGAAAATTCGGAGGAGGCGAATAGAGAAAGTTATCAAACAGAAGCTCGGATTTTTAAGGGGACCGTTTTGTTTTCTCCCAAGAAAAAAAAATTCTACTTATCCCTGTGATTTGTCATTTTAATAATTTAATATACCGTACGAGAGATAATAAGAATTTTTCATTTCAAGATTACCGTTTTCATTTTTTTTTTTTTTAATACTAAGAAAGTCAATATTAGTAAATTTATAAAAAAAAAAAAAATCAACATTTTTTCTAAATACAATTTACATTAGAGTACTGTTACTCCCGCAAAAAAATCGATAGTATATTGAATAGTGTAAATTATTGTTTTTTTAATATTTTTTAAGCCCTTTTAAATATTTTAAAATAATAAAAAAATCATAAAATTATTAAAAAAAATACTTCCTTAATCATTTTATACAAAATAATTAAAAAAAAATAGTACAAAATATGTATATAATTTTTGAGTGACTGAATCATTTTTCACTCACCTGCTGTGGGCGGCCAGAGCCGCAGCCTAGGAGCATGTTGCTTTGCTTTACTACTACGTCAAACAGAAATGGAAGTTGAAAGAGAAAAGCTTCAAACCTAATCTAGTGTAGAGTTGCAATTTATACAATTCAATAAAAAAACTAACACGTAAGAGATTCAAGTTTTCACTATGAATGTGAGTTGAGGAAACATTTCCCCTTTCTCTCTCTCATTCTCCTGAGGGCTTCGATTTTCTTTTCCTTTTGGATTTCTACTATATCTTCTCCTTTTTAATCGTTCTCTCATCTCGGCTACGTTTGGATAGTGAAAATACTTGAAAAATGTTATGAATATTTATGAATAGTTATGAGTAGAAATTGAAGTGAGTTTGTGAGTCCCATTAAAAGTATTTTTAGTTATTTAGATGTATGAAATATGTTGAGTTGTTGACTTTTAGATAGATAATTAAAAAATGTGTGGGTCCCATCAATAATTAATTTTTTTTAATGATGATTTTATTTTTTATTTATAATTAACAAACAGATAACAAAACATATTGAGAGAATAAAACATACCCACGAATGAAGACAACGACACGAGAATCTAACCCATAAAAATAATTCTCAAACATTCAAATATTCTCATTAAAACAAACTCAAAATCAACAAAGAGATAACAAAAACGTAAACCCTCAAAAATTAAAAAAAAAAATAAAAAATAACCCATGTTTAACAAAAGAGAGCATATCTAGAAAAATAACGACATATACTCTATACCCACATAAGATTCGTCCAAATGCATTGCTCAGAGAAAGAGAGAGAGAGAGATACCGAAGTGAGAGAGAGAATAGAGACTTGCCGAAGTGAGAGAGAGAGAAGATATACTTATCGAAGTGAGAGGGAGAAGAGGGACTTACCAATCGGAAGTCCGGTAACAACGACGAGAGAGAGAGAGAGAGAGAGAGAGAGAGACGACGACGACGACGACGACGGCAAAGCTTGAAAGAGAAGGCTAGGGTTTCAAATTTTCATGGCTCGAGGGGGAGAGAAAGAGAGAGGAGAGAAGTGAGGATAAGTTCAGCCAACGGGAGCTTAGTTAGACTTAGTTTTTTTTTTTTTTTTTTTGTTATTAAAACCGGGTACTGGAGTTAAAATCCAGTACCCGGATGTAATACTGTAATCGGCCTGGATTGGGCCAATTAAGAGTGATGCGGGTTTTGGCCCGGATTGTATTTGGGCCATAACCCAATTATCTGAGTTCCAAATGAACAGTCTGAATGGGATCCCAGCGTGATCTCTAGCTTTCCCCTATTAATATATATTGCTTGTAGAACAATTTAAACCATTAATTGCGTGTGATTTGGGAAGGAATATCAACTTGTAGAGCATTGCTTACACACGAATAATTGGAGAGTTGGAGGTTATCGTTGAGCGACAATAACTTCCCTTCCATGTCTCGCAAGAACCATTACAAAAGTCAGTGAAGGAAAAAAAATTCTTTGTTTAAAAGTAGATAGGTTTTCGAAAGACAAGTATTATAATTATAAAAATATATTAAAAAAGTAAATTTATAAATTGGCATAATTTCATGTGATATATTAGATTTAATTTATAATAAAAATAAATTTATAATTTAACGTACCACATCAAATTACGTCAGTTGGTGAATTTTTTTGTAAAGTCTCTTTGAGATTAAATCTTTTTTAAGAATTCGATTATGTATTATTTTATTATTTATAGAATTTGGGGTACGAAAATTCAATTTCGAAACATAACTCTGTGAGAGGAGGAAATCTGGAATCAGGCCAGGAGATCATTGACATTGGATTACAAAAACCGATTTATTGGGAAAATGCTATGAAACAATGATGTAACCTGATAACAAACGTATGACATTTTATATTTCTGTCTCTGTGTATTATAAAAGCAAGCGGTAAAGAGAATACATAATTGCATGATGAAGACATGTCAGCAGCATTGGTGTAGCAGTGGGGCTCTATTGCGGGGCTGTTCTGTCCTGCCTTTTCCTTCTGTTTTTTCTTTGTTAATCTTACTCTTGGGACATGGGAATTAAACAAAAAAAATCTTTTTCCTTGAGGCTTTTTTTGATAAAAAAAATGCTAAACTCACTGAAAGTTGGGTTTGAAAATGTGTCTTAAATTTATTTATTTTATTTAATGATTAAGAAAATATTTTATAATGACGTTGTGAAATTTTTATTTTTTTAAAAATATTTATGATAAATAAAAAAATAAAATGTACTGTTCAGAATATTTTGAGAACTTTCTTCTTCGATGGCGGTAGAAGGACTCTTCTTTCATTTGCTAGGCAGGCCAAAAAGAAACGAACAAGGTGATCCGGCCACGTGGATCTCTTTCACATGGGCAACCCCACATGACTTTTTTTCCATCCCATTTTGTTGTTAAGTGGGTGGATAGATTCCCACTAATTTTCCACTCTGTTGTTTGTGTCCATCCATAAATTAACAAGGTCTTGTTTATTTTTAAAAAATATCTTATTTCATCTAATCATTACAATTTGTTCAACTTTTAATACAAAATAAAATCAATAATTAAATTTTTTCAAATCTCAAAATAAAAATAATATTAAAAAAATATATTTTAACAATATTTTATTTAACTTTTTAACTTTAATCTCAACTAAACTCATCTCATCTTATTTCATCTGTAAAAACAAACGGGTCGTTGTGACCTATTTTTAGTTCCCTCGCCATAACTCAAAAACTAATATTACATGTAGTTATGGAATACACAAATATGATACAGTCGTTTTAAAAAATAATAGAGTTTATTTTTTAAAAATTATTTTTTTTTAAATTATTATTTTTTCATATAAGTCTTTATATATATATATATATTTTAAAGTGATTATATGGTATTTGCACACTCACGATTGCAACTATCATTTATCTAACTCAAAAGGTTATTGTGTTTCCTGCAAAATGGTTCTTACATTTTTTTTATGCTCCCAAACCCGGAGATAGAGTCTGTGGTCGTGTTTAGGATTGGGATGCAGTTTTTTGTGTGATAATTAGCTCTGGTGGTTGATGCATATTTAGAATTTCTACATCCTTTCTGGCATGAGTTTTTGACTATGTATCTATGGAGTCTTACCAGCTATTCTTCATGTTTTTATATGAATCACCAAACAAACATGTTTTCAGCATTAACAGTAACAATATTTGGAGATATTCCAAACTACCTCGACCTACATAATAAAATTTAAAATCATCATGTATAGAAAGAGGGTATAAAATAACGTGATTTAATTAATAACAAATTATTTATGAGCTTACTTATTGACACGTTAAACATATTATTGAATATTGATGTCAAGTTTTATCATATTACTAAGCATGATTAAGTTACGTTTGAATATAAAAAATGTTTAATCTCATCTTATTTTATTATTATAATTTTTTAAAATTTTTTATATAAAATATAATAAATGTTCTAATCTTAAAATAATAATAATATTAAAAAAATAATATTCTAATAATATTTTATTTAACTTTCATCTTATCTCAATTTATTTCATGTCAACTCACTATCTAAACCGCAACCTTTGCATTTAAAGGCAGGCATGGATGAACATCCTCATCCTCAACAAAACATACGTCGGTAGAGTGAAAAATTACTAATCTTGACTACCCTAAGAATACCATAGAAACCTTAAAAGGTTCCTATTACGGCGGCTCCTACTTGTCACTATTATCTTCGAGTGACAAAAATGTGAAGAGGATGTATATTAACGCCAAAAAAACTCCATTAAATGGATGAAAGGCTAACATATGGACGCCTTTGAAAAATTACTATGTCAAAAATAAGTGTACATTTTTTGGATTAAAAAATTATAAACTATTAAGTAACAAAGATAATTAAATAACACTTGTTCTCTTGGGATTGGACAATCCCATCCATCCACACGTGCCAGATATCACAGGACAGACTCCAGCTCCACATGTGCGATGAAGCCAGATAAAACACGCAAGAGAGAGGGAGAGGGAGAGGGGAAACAAAAAAAAACGGATGTGATATCATAAAAGCCTGTCAAAGAGCAGCCTCTGCCTTCGCCGTGGATCTCCTTCTCTCTTTCTCTCCATTTTTCGTATCGCATAATTTGTAGAGAGGGCGAGTTAAGAGAGAGAGAGAGGGGGGGAAGGGATAGAGGGTGAAAGTGCGCGGAAAGACCAATTTGACCTTCGGTCTTCGTCTTCGTGACTTCGTCCTCTCTCTCACGCTGCTGATTTGTTATCTCGTTAATTCGTTTCTTTGTTTGTAAGGACACCATGAACGAGAAGGCCAATGTTTCCAAAGAGCTCAACGTCAAGCACAGAAAGGTCCTGATTCTTCTTCCTTTAATTGTTTTATCAATCTAAAACCCTTTAATTTATGAAATGTTAAGTGTTGCCACGCCTTTTTTCAATAAAAAATTGCCTCCGATTAGTCATCTTCATTATGCGATTTGACTGGTTTCTGAGAAATCGAAGAGAGATAAAGGATAAGTTGGGAACTTTGTAGTTTTTTTTTTGGGCTTGATTAGGCGTTATAAGATTCGGGAACATTTCGATCTGTATGATCTGAACCAAAAATGTCTTTGGTGAAATTGGTCCGTTGATCCGTTGATCAGTGCTAAGTGTTCCTATAATTGATTATGCACTGCGATGATCTCTCTCTCTTCTTTTTGTAATTTTGTTTATTGGAGTTCGCGGGGAATTTGATCAGGGTTATTTATGTTGTTGATGTTGGACCTTTGTTTTTTTGGACAAGTAATGTTGGACACAGATAATCTGGTTTAATTAGTTTTTAATCTCCTCCGACATATACATCTGCTCCTATCTTACTCGTTGTGATGAGATGTATTTATGACTCATTTTTCCCATATATGCAAACCTTTTCAGTAGAACGCTATGCACCATAAAGTTGAGTGTTTTTTCAGGTCGGGTATTTCCTTTGATTGTTGTGCACTTAAAAACATATTTGCAACTATAGAGTTATCCACTATATATTTTAAAATTTGTGGGAAGGAGATCCTATATAGAGGGTAGACATAGGTTTTGTGTTTCAAACTTGTCTATCATACAGTAAATATGACCTGTCACCACATCAAATATGGTTCTTTTGGTTGGCGGAGCCCTCCTGTACCATACAGAGTATAGGAGAAAAGTATGCATTTCGCATGACAATGGGATAATATATCAAATGCGGTTGCTTCAAACCATCTCTTCTTATATGAGATGCGTATATGTTTTTTTTTTTTTTGATAAGTTATGAGATGCGTATATGTTAATATTGAAACTAAAATGAGATCATTGTCTTGAGTTTTGGAATTATGAATTGTTTAAGAGGTATTATTCAATTTGCTTTGATGCTCTTTTGTGTGCCATTTTTAGCTTGGTCTATCGAATGCTGTTGCTTCAAACTCTCTCTTCTTATATGATATGCATATATGTTAATATTGAAACTAAAACTGAGATCACTGTCTTGAGTTTTGGAATATGAAGTATTACCATTTTTAGCTTGGTCTTTGACTTAATGCAATGGTTACACTGGACTTGATATGCCAACACTTTGTGTTGTTGGTCTTTCTCATTGTTTATGATTTTGTATATATGCTAATCTTTGCTTCATTAGCTCCCACCTTAAATATATACAAATCTTATCTCCTACTTTAAATAATGCAGATACTGGAAGGACTTCTTAAATTGCCAGAGAATAGGGAATGTGCTGACTGCAAGTCTAAGTATGTTCTCTGACAAGTTCAAAAGAGATGATCTGGATATTATAGTAGTTTCATTATTTTGTAGATATTGTTCAGTGATAGGGTTTCAAGTTCATTTGATAGATTTTATCCAGCAATAGGGAATTTTCCCTGGTTATTTCATACATAAGCATGTTGTTAATTCCGTATATTTCACTTTTACAAGCTTCTTATAACAACTTTATTGCTATGCAGAGGTCCAAGATGGGCTAGCGTGAATTTAGGCATCTTTATATGCATGCAATGTTCTGGGATCCATAGAAGCCTTGGGGTACACATATCAAAGGTTATACTTTTCATCTTACATGTCATTTAATATGTATCCGCATTCAAATTTACAGAATATATGAAGTGGCTGATTTTGACTTTTGAAGATGACTTTGGTTGCAGGTACGGTCTGCTACCCTGGACACTTGGCTTCCGGAGCAGGTTGCCTTTATTCAATGTAAGCTTGTCTATTACCTCACAGCCTTGAATTTCTCCTGACAGATGCTTTTTTTATAAATAATTTCTCCTGACTCATGTAACGTTGAACTTAACATTTATAAACTGCCTAAGAATTTATTTGGTTTTTTTGGTTTATATAGCAATGGGAAATGAGAAGGCAAATAGTTACTGGGAAGCAGATCTACCCCCAAATTACGATAGAGTTGGAATTGAGAACTTTATTCGTGCAAAGTATGTGTAAAGAGTTAAATCTAGGAACTAGTATCTTTCTTTATATCAATTTAGTTCATTGCTATACTTTATCATGTGCATCTGGTTACAGTCATAAGATTTATTTGTCCATCCTAATCATAATTATATTCTTCTAGGTATGAAGAGAAGAGATGGATTTCTAGGGATGGAAAGCCAAAATCACCGACTAGAGGGCAGGAAGACAAGGCTTCCATGCATTGGCAGAGACCTGGGGAAAGAAGTGGGAAGGACCATATTTCTAGTTCTGAAAATACATTTGAGGAAAGGAAGAATACACGGCCATCTAGTTCTAGTCCTGCTACAAGGATTATCGTTCCTGTTCCCCCTAAAGGACCTGAGCAGGTATTTTTATTTGTTTTACCTAGTTGATAACCATTCATATATTGTGTCCTTGATTGCAAAGTATAAAGCTGTTATGAAAAGGTGGAGAATAGAACATGGTGACTTCTATGGTATTTCTGCTGGAACTGTCAATCTATTTGCAAAGCCAGGAGAATGTCTTTAATTATTGCCAGGAAACAACTCAGTGGTGAAAGGGTGGGTTTGGGATGAACTGTACACCAAGAGGATGCCCCTTTTTTTAAAGCTACTAGGCCCTAGGAAACGGGTCAAAAAACTAAGCGGCATTCTCTTGGTATTGCTACAGAGACTTACTTGAAAATAAAAAGCTACTAGGCCCAAAGAAACACCTCAGTAGTCAAAGGACGGGTTTGGGATGAACTGCAAACTGAGATATCCTGGATTCTGTTTTGCCTTAGGAGTTCCTCTTGATGACCTGAGACAATGGTTTTGGGAAGTAGGGTTGTGTATTCGGGGTTTGCTCCTCGAGTGGGTATGAAGGGCATTATTTTGGTGAGTTTCCATGTTGTTAAATAATAATAAAAGTAAAAATACTGTCCACAGAAGTAAATGGCCTTTGTTGGGAACTCTCAGAACCAAGCCATCTGTTTCTTTCTGTAGCATAGCAATGGGTTAGGATAAGATGGGGGAATGTGTTAATCACTGTGGTTATCTCTATAAAGCATAGATATGAAGGTGTGCTTGAAAGTGTTCAAGTTCATCCCTGGAAATTGTGATTTCTATATATATTATGAGCCTATGGTGTTTTGAGCTCTAGTGGGTTCCATCTTTGGTCTGAGGACCGGGTATGGGTTGCCTGTCACTTGTGGATGACAAATTTAATCAGCGCCATAATATTCATGACATGGAAAAGAAAATTAAGGAATCAAATACCAATGCAGTGTTAGCAATGAAGTGCAGTGATCATGGTCAAGTCTAGGCAGTATCAATTGATGCATTGTGTAATCTCCTAGATTATAAACTTATAATGGTTAGGACTGGTTGACATACATCGTTCCAGATTTGCCTCAATCTTTTCCAAATGATAATCCTTTTCCTTTTCTTTTTGAGCATTCTGTGTATTTTCAAAATGTATATTAGATTCTTTATGCATGAAATTAGATTCTTTATGCATGAAATATATACATCTGAGCAGGTTACTCCGATGCCAAAGCCCCAGCATGCTGAGAAAATAGAACCAGCACCAGCAGTGCCCCAAGATGAAGCAACAAAACAGCCTTTGGATGCTGCTTCTGCTGTCTCTCCACCAAAAGTTGACTATGCAACTGACCTTTTCAACATGTTATCCTTGGATGCTCCAAGTGAAAATGGCTCAGGGGCAGCTTTGCCTGATGATAATGCTTGGGCAGGTTTCCAGTGTATGTGTCTAGTGACCATCTCTTTTCACTTATTGGATCATCAAAGCCACACATCTAATTTTGTATTCTTTATGATGACATGTTTTGTGCAATTGCTTTGAGGTTAAGAGTTATAGTTGTAATGTTGTATTATGGTTACAGCTGCTGGAGAAGCTTCAACAGCTGAGAAAACTGGTCCGACAAAACCTCTTGAAAGTAGTCCCCAGTCAACTTCTGGAATTGAGGATCTTTTTAAAGATTCACCTTCAGTAATGCCTGCTCCAGTTTCAAAGAAACCCCAGAAAGATGTAAAAAATGATATTATGAGCCTTTTTGAGAAGGTATATGCTTCACCATAATTTATAAGATTGTTAAGAATTGTTTATAACAAAACTTTGCTAGCCTGATTATAAAAGACTTTTCTATTTGCCTTTTGGAGTTCCAATATAAAATCAATTGACCCTGATAAATTTTGAAAAACCAACTTTTGTATATGATTTGGTTGGAGAAGTATATTTTCGCTATGAACACGTATTGCTTGAAAATAAACAATTTATGTTTTCCTGGTTTGAATTGCAGTCAAGCATGGTGTCTCCATTTTCTGCACATCAACAACAACTTATGATGCTAGCTCAGCAACAGTCCCTTCTCATGGCTGCTGCAGTTAAGTCTGCCGGTGGGGACTCAAAAGTTCTTGCGGCTGTACAACAACCTGCATCCAATGGCAGTATCAATTTGCCCACTCAAAGTTGGGGAAATACTGGCCACCAGATGCCTGGAATGGTAATGCCACATGAACTGAAAACATTCATGCAGGGATAGTCCGTATTATGGCTTACCTAAATGCATTTTGTTTTTCTTTTAAACTTTTATCTACGAAGTTTCTCATTTGGTCATCTTTCTGCCTGAGTTTAGACGAGGAACATGTGGCCAGCATATCAAGTGGGGAGCTCTGTTCCATATCCAACACCTAGGTAAGTCATGAATTTTTCTTTAGGTCAAATTTTCATATCTAAAAGGGTTTTGGGAACTCGAAAATAGAAAACAATACCAGCTTGATAGAATTATAATCCATTTTAAGTTATAGATGTTGACTGAATATTGAGCTATAATTTTGTGTGCGTAATTGTGTTGAATGGTAGATGCCCAGTTTGTATTTGTTTAGCTGCCATGTCTTAGGCATTTTAGATGTCATGGTTACTTGCACAATGGGTTCTTAACCCTGCAAATGGCTAGCAGGAAGTTCTTAAGTCGAGAGGTTTGCTCGACTTGGTACCCTTTTTGTTGACAAGTTTCAGGAAGTATATAGTTTTAGTGTTCTTTTACCTCCTTTTGAGGCTAGCCTATGAGCAAGCTTTTCCAACCATAATTGAACTCAAAACTCCTAGGGTATCTTTTTATTGCCACACATGCTACCTAAGAATACCGAAAATACTTATTTTTTCTTGCAAAGACTGCATATAAATTATAGTAATGATTTCAATTGAAGTACAGTTGAATTTCATGGCGGAAAATATGTTGAGAATTGCTTTTTCTTTCAAAAGGTGTTTGTTATAAAAGCTAGTTTGAACTTCTAAAGAGAGTGTTGTTACTTTTAAGTTTTAGTTGTTACACTTTATTCATTAATTTATTACTATTTTATGTGCTATCTTTTCGCCTATGGGGTTTCTTTACTAGTCATCTGTCAGGAGATGAAAGTGAATGTGCACTTTGCCTGTAGGTTACACTGTTGCCATTGTTTTGATTACAAATCTCTCGCACGCACAATAAGGTCTCCCATTATTTTGCTAAACTATATAATTTCGTATTGATAAATGCTGCCCTTTATTGCTTGCAGCTTGTATCATATGGGGCAAGCCACCGTAGTTAATGGTGTTTCCGCCGCTCCAGTGAGTAAGCCTCAATCCACGTCAACAGTATCATCTGTGCCTCCAACTCAATCAGGGAAGGAGTATGATTTCTCCTCCTTAACGCAAGGGATGTTTTCAAAACCGTGAGTTGGCTTTCGGATGACAATGCTTGCTTTGCCATACCATACAAAAGTAGATGAATTACAGGAAAAATAGCCCTTGGACTTTTTCTTACCTGTACTCTGAAGAAAGATTGTAAGCCATTTGTAGAGGGAGTTCAGTTTTTTTTTCCTTCATATCTGAGTGATTGCTTAGTAGGTGTATCTGAAGTAATAAAAATGAGTTTAGATTGATTATGAATTATCCATTTTTTTTCCTTTAATCTACATCTACTGATGGACTTCCAGAGTAACTTTTTAACAAGTCCTGGAATGATTGGCAGCCCAATGAAAATGATTATTCGAAATTCATAAATTTATAGCAATTTTGATATTTGATCTTTGTCATAGTGTCGATTTCTGCTGGATTTTGTGCATCTGGGTTAGTGGCCTTTGTGCTAAGTCATGAGTTCATCATTGGTTTCTGTTGCTTTGTATCTTTGAATCGTGAGAAAAGTTAATTCATGTGTTCGTTGCCGCATATATTGTATGTCAACTAGGCTAGATGGGTATTTGTTAAATGTAGGACAACCAACCCATTAAACCCCATACCTAACACTTTATCCAAGCCGTAAATGAGGTGTAATATTTTTCTTAATATTGATTGCATTCTGCATTTTTTTTTCCTTGGCACGTATTTATTTGGCCTAACACGTTCTAACCATATTCATAATAACTAATGTATCTTCAAGCCTAAAGAAGAATTTTCCTTCCGGTAGGCGGCCACCATAGTCCACGTGTCAGGTTTCCTGCCAATTGAATCTGAGCTTCGGCTTGTTCGTTGGTTTACTCTGGATTGAAGTTAGGCACAAAATATTGGAGCTGGACTTTGGAAGAGAACAAAAAACAAATCGAGGTGTCGTTTTGGAGAAGTAAGAAGTACAAGTGAATGACCCAGAATTTGCAACTTGCGGCAGGCTTTGACTAGCAACTGGTTGGAAGATTTAACTGCTTATGTGTCACTAATCCCTCCATTAGGCGGTTCTATCTGATCGTACGCCAAAACTATGTTTGGACAGTCTTATGATTAATTGTACCTAACGCTTACCTAAATAACATTGCTGTCATTGTAAAATAAATAAAACCAATGAAAAACCACCACGACTTTACCTTCAACATATACTTGCCTAGGGGAGTGGGCGGCTTCTAAAGTCAAATTTGGTGAGTAAAGTGGACCCAATAAACCCTCTATTTTTTACACAATTTCTGAATATATTTCTAATCTAAATATAAAGCATCACATTAAATCATATTTAGTTATAGATTTTTTATAATATATATATATATTTTTTTTTTTTTGTAAATCTAATACTTCTTATTATTGAAGCCTTAATTTGTTAGCTCTTGGAGGAATAAAAATGACCTTTAAGCAGGAAAGCATAGTTGTGATTATCAATTTTGCTACTCATCATTCTCACACATCACATTTTTTAATTTTTTAATATTCTTCTGAAACTTATTGAATTCTTCTACTCATCATCTATATACCACACATTTGATAAGAGAAAAAAAAAATATAGTATGTTGCGTGTGAGGATAATAAATAGATTTTTTCTACCGTTATAAGATTATGACTGATCTTCCCATGAGCAACTCATTTAAATTTATTTTGATCTTCATATAATATTTGCAAATGGTGTGATGCAATCTCCTTGCGTCGGGGAAGTCATCGCTGCGCATTTAGAAAGGGACTACTGAAACATAGCACCTCTAGTGCTTACTATTAATTTTCTAAAAACTTGGAAAATTTATTTTACATTATGGATTTATCATAGTTTTTCCTAATTTTTTAGGAATTAAAGTGTCAACTTCTATCATTATAAGCTAATAAATAAGGATAATTTAGACTCTATTATTAAGATTTGATTGTTCAAACTTCAAATTGATGAAAGTGTATAGATACAAATTTTCCTAATTTTGAAAGTTCCAAGAAAATGGTTGGTGGAAAAGGTATGAGTAACATAGTTGAAAGGGTCATTTCGTGTGGTAATCATAAGTCGGCTTTCTCACTTTCACGGCCCACCATAATTGTGCCGAAATTATAATGAAAGCAAACTAAATCGGAAACAATCTACGAAATGGAATTTTGGTCTATTCCGTCTTCTATTTGATATTTTTTAATGGCCTCTCGTTTCCATCTCCCACTCTCAATTCATCTTCAACTCAATTAATTCGCCAAACAAATATAACAACCTATGAATTTTAACGTTGCACAACCACTCAACCTTCCATATGTATGACTTGGGAGAAGCAGGATTCACTTTCACGGTATTGAAAAATAATAAAAAATAAAAAAGTTAAAAGGGAGGAGTAGCAGTGTACGTTCTTATCCAAAACCTGAGAGTAAACCTTTCGTTAAGATAGACTCTTGCTGTTAAGACAACTCGTGATTAGAAGCCGCCACATGTGCATATATTATATATATATATATGGTAATATGGTTTTTTGAATTAATAATCATATAATAATAATCTTAGAATTAATATGGTTTCATCTGATCTATTAGATTTATTTTATAAGTAAAGTAATCTTACCATCTGAACAATTACATGAAATTATGTTAATTCATAAGATTATTTTTATGTATTTTTCTTGTGGTTAGAATATTTTATGTGCATGTAGATCCGTGGCCTACAAGCAAAAATCAGCAACCATCCATGTATCTATTATACAGAAATTGCAAACGTACTCGTGTGGCTCGTGTTGTCTGCCAAATAGCTCTCGAAAGTCTAAAGTAAACGCAAACTTGGTGGTTTTAGGATTAAGACGATGACGGCTATAAAAAGGCAACCTTTCTTTTTACTAATTTGTTTTCGTTAAACATAGTTAGATTGGTTAATTTGCAACTTGTAAGAGATTTATTATTATTATTATTAAAGAATTCCAAATCGGATTAAAATGATTTCCTCAAAATCCAATCTTCTACTAAAATGTTGTACTTCTCATAAACATGTCTTTTTTCAGAAGTATATGAAAAAAACACAATTCTTAATTGGTTCACGTTTTGGTCGGTTTTATCTTTTCTTGTTTAGAATTTTGTCGCGGGCTAGGTTTGCAGCCTCTACGGTGAAGGGCACGTGGGGAGCCTGAAAGAAGGCACCACCCCCAGCCATTGGCCATGGGAATCGAGGACCCTGATACAGCTCCGGAGTTGACGGTCAAATAATATAGCCGTTTGAGAAATAAGGTTTGTTTTAAAATTAAATAATTCAAAATAGCTTTCGAGTTCTGACAACATCCCGCTGCACTTTGCTCCAGGTCGACTATTCATCCACGTGGAAATCCTCTCGGGCCCCACCTGCACCTCCCTCACCCTACTGGTCCACAATCTCATTATAAAATGCCTTCACCCCAAGTAATCGAATCCGTCCACACCTTCTATTCTCCTTGATCGGATGGCCCAAATTTCACCACGTCCTCTCTAGCCGCTCCTTTATAAATATCCCCTCATGACCTTCGCACTGTCAAGCTCTCGCACTCTTTGATTTCCAAGAAAAAAAAAAAAAAAAGGAACTCTCTCACTGGTGCAAAATGGTATACGTCCCAGCGAATTCGAGCAACAACTGGATCCTCTCTCTGAAGCTTGTTTTGATCACGACCGGTGTGTTATCCCTGGCTGTGATGTTGAAGCTCTCGCTTCCAGTGGTATCTGATTTCATTGCCTATGAAATCCCTTCCATTTGGAGCTTCTTGCTGTCGTGGTTGAGGCCTCCGTACCTCTACATCGTAATTAACTTCATCATTATCAGCATCGTTGCCTCCTCCAAGATGCAACAGAAAACGGACTATCCGGAGCCTGAGATGCCGGTGGTTCAACCGCCGCAGGAGAAGGTCTCCAGGGACGTGCAGGAGGACTCTGTTGTCTACGGAGACGGCGCCATTTTCGGGGGATCAGATTACGACATGGTAAAGGTTTCGGTGCCTGAGGTGCAGGTGGTGGATTCGGAGGGAGCGTGTGAAGGAGTGGAGAAGAAGGCCGTGAGCGACGTGATGTTGATGAACGGTAGTGAGGAGGCCGTGTTAACGAGGCCGTCAGCGTGGACTGGGGGTCTGCAGAGGAAAGATTCTTTGGAGGTCTTTCTTTCGAATAATGAGAATGAGAAACCACCGGTTTCTGTGAGATTCGCTCATCGAAGACCTTTGAAAGCCAGCCCTGAAGGTACTCTCTCTCTCTCTCTCTCTCTCTCTCTCTCTCTCTCACGCGTTTTCAAAGAGTCTCTTCTGCTTCGGCGCGTGTTCTCAAATGTGAATATGACCGTTGTATTCACTGTGGTAACTGCGGCGATTCAATCGAACTTTTACTGGGAAATAATTACACTAGCTGTTGAATTGTTTCAATTTAAATCTGCGAATACAAAATTCGAAAAGTCGAACTCGACGTCGCCAAATGTCGAGATTACCCTCATCTTTTCAGCTAGTTTTAGGGTGTCAATGCATTGTCGAAATTGCCCCCAACTTTTTCTAAAAGGTAGTGGCAGAAGGGTGGTTAAATTCGATTGATTTGGTTTTTACGTTTGGTTCATAATGCAGCCGGGAAGGCCTTGAGAGTGTCGAAGCCAAAGCGGCAGGAGACGCTGGAGAACACGTGGAAGACGATAACAGAGGGCCGTTCAATGCCGTTAACAAGGCACCTGAAGAAGTCCGACACGTGGGAATCGCACATGCGGCACAACCAGCCGACGGACGAGAACACCCCTCCCAGTGTGAAGAAATCCGAGACGTTCAGCGACCACAGCGCCAACTCGTCGCTAAGTCCGAGTCCGTCGCCTGTCTCGGGGCGACTGAGGAAGGAACCGTCACTGGGTCAGGACGAGTTGAACCGGCGAGTGGAGGCATTCATCAACAAGTTTAACGAGGAAATGAGGTTACAGAGACAGGAATCCTTGAATCAGTACCATGAAATGATCCGCCGTGGCGCACACTAGAAACTTCGAGAGGCCAGTTGTTTTTTTTCCTGGGCAATTCGGTAGGAGGAAGGTGTCAAGGTGATTGGTTTGCCCGCATTATCTCTCCTTTTGGGGTGTAGTATGTGATGACAATTTGGAGTAAGGTCTGTAAAGGTGGAAATTTTTAGAAATTCTTATCGTCCCAAATTTTCTTTGGGTGGAAAAATTAAAGGGCTTTGGAATGGCAAGAAACCAGTGAGGGTTTATTTTTGAAGTTGGTCGGTTGCATATGTTGGAATTGGCTAACGGTGGTTTAGCCTTGATAAAATGACTTGTGATGTAATGAAACCAGACGACAATATTTTTGAGTTGTGAAAGTAATAAGAAAGGAACAGCCACTTGTGGGTAATTGAATTTTTATTTTGTCTGTTCTAAGATAAACATTTTACCCATTGCAAGCTGAAGACTTGGAGGAGTGGGGAGTGTCATTGTTTTCAAAGACCAACTATTGCTTGTTAGAATTATGGCTTCTTATCTTATGGATCCTCTCCATTTTATAAATATCATCACGTTTTTTAGTATTCCTACCCTATATTATTTTCTTGACAAAAACCAATAATAATGTCACTGTAAGAATTATTATTATTTATTAACGTGACGATGTCCTCACATTACTTCTACTTTACTTAATTTCCTTTATTTTTTCCCATACATCAACAAGCAACTCTCTCTACATTGCCATCGTTACTGGAAAAAGCCTATCCAAGAAAGTATAAACACCCCCTCCTAACAGAAGGGCGCCACTGCAAAAACAACCAATACAAAGCTGTATTAGAAGCATGGAAAAGGCAAGAAATCTGAGCAACGTATGAGAAGTGATCAATACGAGTCACAGATCAAGTCTAACCACTCTCGTGATCAACTGACTAACGACAAAGGTGATGAGAAGTACTACAGTTACAAAGAGATCTCACAAACATGACTTCATCCGATACATTAGATCTACTTTACAATAAAAACAACTTTCGTGAGATTTCTTCGTGACTAAAGCATTTCTCAATGTTGAATGACAAGTATTACAAACTAGGAGAATGCATACACATATTAGAAATTAACTACCTGATTGGGTTGATCCATGCTGAGAACTTGCGAAACGAAAGCAAGCTCTGCAAATATCTAAGCATTAATATTCGTTGAGAAAATTTTTGAGCAGAATGCAATATGATTTGTCGACTTTAATAATCCAAAAAATGAAGTAGAGAGCAGCAATCTGTTATAACCAATAATACTGTTCATCCGGATTTCGGCCCAGGTATACCCGGACTGGAATTTGGGTTTTAAACCCGGGCAGGGTTCATTAGCCCGGTTACAGACTTGGGCCAGAACCTAGATGAATTTGAAATCCAGGTTCCTTTTTTTTTTTTTTTTTTTGTGTGGAGGGATCTGTTTGGTTGGAGGGAAAGGGAGGAAAAGTTCACGGAAACATCAAAAGGAAATTAATGAAACACAAAGACTTCTTATAATATGTAGGAATGTAGAAAACAAGTACTGGACTTGAAGCTTTTCGTGCATGTCGTGTGCAACCTAACATCAATTTCAATACTTTGTTCTCCTATGTATCTGACGAGTCAGGGGTCGTTTGTTTTCAGAGATGAGATGAGATGAATTGAGATTAAAGTTAAAAAATTGAATAAAATATTGTTATAATATATTTTTTAATATTATTGTTGTTTTGGGATTTGAAAAAGTTGAATTGTTTATTTTATTTTGTGTGGGGATTTGGGAAAGTTGTAATGATGAGGTGAGATGAGATGTTTTTGGAAAACAAACAAGGCCAGTTTTATCGGAAGTAAAACAGAGACTACGAGAAGAACTGCATTTTAAAGCAAATAAGAAAGAAATGGAATTTAATGAAAATGAAACGAAAGAAAATCATTCTAATGAAAATGAAGTCGAAAATAAACCCTTTCTGTTCTGATCCGGGCATTAGCCACACTTGGAAGAAAGAGAAAAATCAACTGGGAAAAGAAAAAACGAAGAAAAAAAGATGGTGAGAAACTTCACAAGTGGAGTCCAGTAAAAGAACTTTGGCCAAACCCCACCTAGGACCCATAGATCTAATTTCTAGGACGAAAAAAAACCCACCTTTCAGAACAAGTAGAAATGAAAATTAAAAAAATAAAAAACATCCCGTCCAAGTTTCATGAGAAAATGAGGGGAAGGTGAAAGAAGGAATACCAGATCAACGATCTCGTTCTTGATCTGCTTGAGATCAATAGCCTTGCCACTTGCCATCTTGGGCTTAAACCCAGAAAAGCAAACACCCACACGACAACAACAAAGTGAAGTGGCAGGGAGGCTAGGGTTTCGGCGCGAGAGAGAGAGAGAGAGAGAGAGAGAGAGAGAGATCCTGAAGGGCGAAGGCTGAAGGAGTGAAGGCAAGGGTTTCATGTTTTGGGTTTTAACTATTAGCATAATGACGCCATTTTGAGGCATCGTAGGAGCTTTTTTTCTTTTTCTTTTCCTTCTTTCTTCTTCTTTTTTTTTTTTAATTTAATTTAATTTAATTTAACCCGGGTTCCTCCGGACCGGGCAGGGAAAAACCCGGCCCGGATGAACAGTCTTAATAACTATGGTTTGAGCCAGCTGCCAGAATTTCCAGAGTGTACACTTCATAAATTTGCAAACCGTGACACAAATGCGAGTCACCGTGATTTGGGGCCAGACCGTGGCATGTGCAGTTGGGCATGTTATCTATCCCAGAAAGATGATGGAAGGCTTTGTTTGTTCTCCCACCCATGCATTAACAGAAATGATACAACCTGTACTATAAAAGAACCATATATACCTGCAATGCTCCAGCGAAAGAAGCAGCAAGAAGTAGAGGAGCAACATAGCCAGTTGTGTATGTCAACAGTAGGCTGCCCCCTATAACTGGATCCTGTTATATATAGTGAAGGAGTCCGTTATTCTGTTAGTTAATCTTGACTGAAAGTGTAAAAACTGCGAAGGAGTCCTGTTATCCGTTAGTTAATCTTGACTACAAGTGTAAAAAATGCAATCCATGTTGAGCACACCTAAAGACGGATGATTAATAGTCCAAAGCATCAATGTGCATATACTCCCCTATTGAGTAAGGTCTTTGTTCTTTTCTTTTCTTTCTTTTTTTCTCTGACATATTTGTATGTTCGTATGACATTATATTCAAGAGATGTTTCCCAAAAGCTCTTTTTTGAACTCTGTGAAATGATTAGAAACGTCGGTAAGAATCAGTCTAAAATAGTAATGTTTATATTCCATAATTTCTGTGATATAAACTCTAGCCAGAGAGAGGAAGAGCGTAAAAAAAAGGAACTTAATAATCTCCACCAAATAAAGATGTTCACCCAAAGAACAAAAAGACCTATAATAATCCACTCATTAGCATAATTTGGTTTCCCCAAGCAATAGTGAAGCACTTGGATTAAGTCCTAATTTTGCAATATCTGGGAGCTAGTGAGTCCTAATCCACATGGTGATATAATATATAAACAAAACGAACGCTTAGGGACTAACCACTAGCTTCTTCTGTGTCTGGAAAATACCAACCAAAATAAATTATAGAACAATAAGCATTTGAAAGTACCTTGGATGCAGCTACATATCCTAGCAGAGTGGCTAATACCGGTGTGCTGCAAGGTGAGGCAGCTAAAGCAAATGTAAGCCCGGCTAGATATGCTTGCACGCCTAAGATGTCACGTTTATTCAATTCGAAAACTTGTAAGAGCATTTAGACAATCAGTTTAATGAGTACTCAAAAAACTAGGATAAAAGTAAAGAGCCAATTACTTGAAGGGAAGTTAGCAGCTGCAGCACGGGGATCAAAATTGTCAAAAAATGAAGGGAGTTGTAATTCAATTATCTGAAAAAAGGCCATCGGATTATCAATGTAGTACTAGGAAAGAGAAAAATCAGACGAAGTCTCCAAAGTGGTTAAACTATCAAATTCTGTTAAAGTGCTTTTCAAAAATATTGAAGCCTGTGTTCAGGCTTATTTCCAAAACCTGGTCACCATTCGCACTCGAAAATACATAACAATCTAAACTGACTATTAAATACGTCTTTTAAAGACTAAAGCAGTTAAACAAACAACCCAGTTAAGCCAGTAGATCTTATGAAGAAGAAGGCAAAAAGAGGTTACATGAACCCATACCTCAAGGAGATTTAGACCCATAAGAACAGCTAACCCAGAAGCAGCCACAGGTAATCCCTGCCCTATCTGTCCATATGCCTTTCCAGCAAATGAGGCAGCTATGCCTAGGACCGCTAGTGTAGTTGCCAATCCCAATGCAAATGCAATTGAATCCCCAATGATCTGACCAGGAAAAAAATGTCTAGTAATGAGAGAAGGGGGGCGGGGCTGCAGCCACATAAGTAGGCGACTAATACATATAAATAAAACAAGCAAGAAAACATACAATATGGAGAAACATAAAGTGTCAAAGGACAAGCACATAATGCTTAAAAAGCTCCAACAACTCAAAGATTCAGCAATGAACAAAATATTCTACAATGTAAAACTAGAACGGAGTAATAAGAGGAAATATATGAATCAAGTTGGACATATGTATCAAGTTGTGACTCATTTTGCAAGTCATTACCTCTGCTCTACTTTTCCCAGAACCAAATGCTCCTGCACGATTCCAATCAATCAGGAAACAAGCATATGAAGAGATGCAAAACTATGACAATGGACTTATCAAAAAAAAAATTGCCACTATATCTCCTATATAAAATACTCACCAATGTAACCTAGAGTCAGTGGCAAGACGCTTAGTGTACAAGGAGAAAGGCTGGTCACAAGCCCAGCCCCAAAGATAACTGCCAAACTGCAACAAGGAATGAGTAGCAAATTCAGATCAGATACAGAATGGGGAGTGAAATCTCCCAAAACACCAACACAAATTTGTAATATGTAGGACTGAACCTAGTAAAACTGAGAGCCGATAACTGGTCTTGGACAGCTTCATTAGCCTGCTGTCCAGCTGAATATAGGAAACCTCCAAACAAATCTCCAAGACCTCCATCAGCCAAATTATAAACAGAAGCGACTCCTTCCTGAGATTAAGGAAAAATTCAAGTACCTGAGA
Organism: Juglans mandshurica; assembly: GCA_022457165.1. Lineage (NCBI taxonomy): Eukaryota > Viridiplantae > Streptophyta > Magnoliopsida > Fagales > Juglandaceae > Juglans > Juglans mandshurica. The sequence goes on from CM039622.1 coordinate 35,427,141, forward strand.
ATGAGATTATTTATAAGAAGCATAACTAGCACGCAAACCTTGAAAGATAGCATGATCTATAACATTCAGAGCAATATTTAAAACCCTGAAAAAATTTCGTAAGTATTTATATCAAAATGAGATAGATTACTACCAAAAAAAGAAAGAAAAGAAAAGGCAAAGCAACCAGGATACCAAGTGTGACTCATATGAATACAGGCTAATTAAGTAATCTGAGGTAAATCTCAGCAAGTAGCAATTTGAAGCACAAATCCTCCCCTAAAGTAAAGTAGCAGAGGACACTAGGGAGTATCTCTTGCACTTATCCTATGTTTCGTATATGTTATACACCATAAATTTCCAAGGGACATCAAAGTATATAAATATGCATTGAGAAATTTATTTATTTTTATATCGGGGAACCTCTCCAAGGTAGGGCCCTTCGGACCCACCCCTGCAGAGTAAACCCCGATCCCGTGCAGCATTGAGAAATTTATTTGGGCAAATAAAATTGTAACGGTTTTTCTCCCCACAAATATAGTTGGCAAAGAAAAATGCATTGAAATTTACTTTTAACTTCTTTCGGTTCAACTTATATGGAATATCCAGAACACCTACAATGTAAAAAAAAAATGGAGCATCCATAAATAAATGTGCTTAAAGAAAGAGGAGGAGAGGGCGGGAACTCATAAGGCTAGAGGACACTATTGAATACATAGACAGCATATTCTCACCGATATATTCTTTGCACTTACAGCCCCCGCCGTGTTGGTTCCAACCAAATTCATCGCTGGAAACATCAGAAATAGAAAGCAACATTCACTGATGCTACCCAAGTAGACCAAACAACTATTTGTGAAGGCCATAATTAATCAGAAGTGTGAAAGGAAAAGAGCAAAAAAAACTAAACTATGCAAATCCAATATACATAACCTAATTAATTTTTTCATCCAATATTATAGACACTTTTATGGGTAAAGGAAATTTGGCAATCTACTCCGCTTAATCTCATCATACTATGCATCATGCTAATATAATAACTCGCCCTCACCGTTTCAATTGTTAGAGGTTATATTATATTCTCAATTACATAGACAGTTTTTTCTCCTTTTGTTTTCAGCTTTTTTGGGCAGAGTATGTTACATAGGCACTTGGTGGGTCATAAATGACACTCTCCACCTCTTACTTAAAAGGGTGGGTGGGGGGGGGGGGAATTACTTGGACGATTGAGTCACACAAAAACATAGACAAAAAGAAAATAAAAAATTAGCGAAACTCTCCTCATAATACATTAATCTTTCAGTTGATGCAATGGTGACAGAAGTGAAAATACATCTCTATGAAAAAAGTGCAAAGCAAAAAGAGTAAAAACCTAATTGTAAAAAGAAAAAGAAAAAAAAGAAGCAATGTATTTGACATCAAGCCAAGCGTAGAGGCCATTACCTGCTATGGCACTTATAAATGTCTTAGCTTGAAAGCTACTGCTTCCAACATTCTTTGACAACAACACACCATCTTTGAGACCGTCCTCGCTCTCAACCCCAGGAGCTCTCTTAAGCATCTTGATTGGCACCATATATCTGCTTTTACCTTGAAATACATGATTAAGAGGTTCGCATGTTAAATTGTATATTTGTATTAATATTAAAATAAAACAAACATTTTATTGGCAAATACAGATTAAGTCTACTCTCGAGCAACATTTCATTAATTCATTCTTTTTTTTTTTTTTCTTTTTATAGATTGAGTTTATATTTTTTTTCTGAATTCTTTATTCAACTATAAATTAAAACATAAAATTAAAAAAAATGAAATGTAAAATTCTTGTACCATTAGTAATGAAAAAAGGGGTTGAGGGGATCCATATATGTTGTTCAGGTCGATCAGAAGGCGCAGAAATTGCTAGAACTGAATGCGGAAAGTATGGAAAAACATCTCATAATATATTTAACCAGAAAATAGCCGAAAAGGAAATTAAGTCTCCTCTCCTACACTGTATTCAAAATCAATCATAAAACATTGGCAATCTATCCTGACTCCAAAATCCATACATAGTATAAACACACATTAAACAACTATATAAAAATATACTTCAGATATTACTTTTTTGTTTTTTGATAATTAATAAGATATTTATTACCAAGAATAGACATACTCCAAGTAAACAGGAGGTATACAAGAGGGGGGTGGTGGAGGAGAGGCATTGTTCCCACTTTACTACTTCAGATATTAAGTTCGGTGAATTTTGGCATTGTAATGGTTAACAAGGCCACAAAAATACCAAAGGGATGTCTCACTGTGGTACCAAAAACTTTTTATGTGCCCATATTGAATAGTCTTAAAGCGCTCTTTAGTCGATTTCAAGTATTCTGCTGCTTTAGGAAGACTCAGAGAGTCTTTTATGCCCTCTTTTAGGTGTCTAGACGCCTTTCCCCTAAGAATCCCTAACTTTGCACTGTAAAAGGTTCTTCGAAGTCCCAAAACAGCACCTATAGTTCCGTCCCGGATTTAATATGCGTATTAAGAAACATTAACAATATAAACCCTTTGTTCAAGCCACAAACATAGAGGAAAAGGAGAAAGAGACCTAATTGGCTCACCATGAATGCTGCTTTTGCTGGCAAGCTTGCAGCTTGAAACTCCGCAAGAGTTGGTACCATAGCTACCGGAGTGGTTTATCACAAAGCTCATCTGCACAGTTTTGAAGGTTAGTTCGCAATTTAGGAGCACGAAGTGAAAACAAAAAAAGGAGAAGGAACTAAAAGTAAGCTATGTTTGCCACCGGTTTGACATAGCCGGGGTGAGGTCTTTACAGATGATAACATAACTAACAAACAAAGACGGGACCGAAAATCTTCTTGACATTTTACACAGTTTTCTCGGCAACCAAACAGGGGACAAAATAATTTTCTTAAGCTGAGAGAGCGAGAGAGAGCTCTACTTTAAAAAACGAGCGATGATGCGAATGGGATAACGTCTAAAACGGCCGCAACGACTTTTTAGTGCTCTCTCGCTCTCTCTCTCTACTTATAAAAAAAAAAACCTTCCCACCGGTCAGTCTGTTCGACAGCCCTCCAATAAAGTTTTGCCACCTAGATCCTTCATTTTACATTTTGTGCACCTGACTACAGCTGACCAAAAATTCACAAAACTCCTCCTGTGCCCTCTCCTCTTCATTTTACACCCAAGCCATCAACGTATTTGCTGATGCTACTGCACTGCCAAAGCCCATGACCAAGGACCACCCTCACCCACAACATCGCCGACAGCCACCACTTCAAACGGCCAACAAAGTTCACCTCTCTCTCGCCTTTCCCGCCCCACTCCCTGGATTTTTGTGAAAAGTGATTAAAGAAAAAGGACATCAACTAAATAAAAGACCCAATGGAATCTCTCTTGATAGTGTTCTCGTGGAACGTCTGCTACATGACTGGATTGTAGAAGCAGAAAAAACAAGCCTTGCCAGAAGATGAGGTATTCGAGCTCACATTTTTTTCACGGTTAAGAAGCTGTGTGAGTTGGGTTAAAAATGTTGGGTTGATTTTGGTATATAGCATTTTTATACATCATAAATAACCCCAAATCAGTACACAAATCAGACGAAAGCAACACAAATCAGAGCAAATTGGAAATAAGACCTCGGTAGGGGGCGATGGAGGAATTACCTCAATGGGGGGGCGCCGGAGAAAAATATCTTAGTGGGGGCGACGGAGCTTGGTGGGACGATGGAGGTTGGTGGCGGCGACTGAGCTTGGTGGTGGCAACGGGTCTAGTGTGACAGTGTCTCAAGGCGCGGCGACGGGTCTGGTTTTGCCGATATGAGAAACTGCTATGCTTTCGTTAGAACTTAGAGGCAGTGAGGCACGTGTAAGGGTCCTTCTCAAATGGGTGTATTCAGATGAAAAATTATCTACTTCGCATTTGATAAAATCCCCTACGTGTCTCATTCTAATTGGGCTGTTAAACCCAGTCGGACTGTTCCGAAGAATACTGTTTTTTGGAGTTCTTTTTTCGTAGATCAGATATTTTTCTTTGATTTTTTTTTTCGGATTAAGACAGAGATACGTAAGAGAAAGATCTCGACGTATTTTGAATTTTAAGATATATAAAATGAAAGAGAAAATATATTTATAATCGTGAATTATATAATTATTGTGTAATTATATTTTAAAAAATAATAAAATATGAGATTTATATAAAAAAAATTAATTTTTTAATAGTGAATCCTACTATTTTTCAAAATAATTATTACACACTTTACGATTGTATATAGAATTACTCTACAAGATAGAATAATTCTATATATAACTATGAAGTGTATAAACGTGGCGTAATTATTTTGAAAAAGAGTAAAGTCTAATATTAAAAAATTAATTTTTTATATAGTTCTCATATTTTATTTACTTTTTTTAAAGCAATTACGTGACAATTACATAATTTACAATTGTAAATGTCTTTTCTCAAATAAATAAGTATGTATTATTTATCTATTTTCGACTTTAGGTTTATCCAAATAAAAATTGAGCCTTTACATCGTAGTGTACAGTTATTTTCGAGAGAAGGTCAAATGTTTTTTTTTCTATACATTTTTTTTATATCTTTAAATATTTTAAAAAAATCACAATATTATTAAAAAGTATTTATTTAATTATCAAATAAAAAAAATTGAGAAAATATCTCGAGACCATCTCTCGGAGTGGCGCAACAGGCAAGCATTTTTCTAGACATAAACGATAATTTACAGTCGTGAATGTATAAGTGTTGTGTAATTATTTAAAAAAAATGAATAAATATGAGACGCATATGAAAATAAAATTAATTTTTTAATAATAAATCTCATTATTTTTTAAAACGATTGTACGACATTTATGCATTGTACGACTGTATGTAACATTTCTTTTTCTTAAATCATAATATAGGAAATACTCTAAAACAGCACGTGTCAGACAAGGATTAAAAATAACCAAATAGCAAAAAACAAAATACAAATCATAACCAAATCTGTAAAAATAAATCATTCATACAAATTAAAAATACATAATTAGAATTACAAAATTAAATTATTCACTCGAATCAAAACATAATAAAATTATAAAACTAAATCATTCACTAAAATTACTACAATTTAAAAAAATATAATCAAAATTATAAAACTAAATCATTCAATTACAAGTTAAAAAAACATATGGTTCCAATCAAGTTAAGAGAGCTCTGGGGTTGAGAGCGAGGACAGTCTCAGAGATGTACGTTGGAAGCAGTAGCTTTCAAGCTAAGACATTTATAAGTGCCATAGCAGGTCATGGCCTCTACGCTTGGCTCGATGTCAAATACATTGCTTTTTTTTTTTTTTTTTTTTTCCTTCTTACAATTAATTTTTTACTCTTTTTGCTTTGCACTTTTATCACAGTGATGTATTTTCATTTCTGTCACCATTGCATCAACTGAAAGATTGATGTATTATGAGGAGAGTTTCGCTATGTTTTTTTTCTTTTTGTCTATGTTTTTGTGTGACCACCTATTTTGAATTCAAAATACATCTCAATTCATCTCATCTCATAATTATATTTTTTTAAAATTTTTTACACAAAATAAGATAAACAATTCAACTTTTATTATATTATTCACAAACCATCTCAACTCATATCTGAATCCAAATCACTACTGTTGTCCAGGTAAGTGGTGGAGAGTGTCGTTAATGACCCACCAAGTGCCTATGTATCATACTCTGCCCCAAAAAGCTGAAAACAAAAGGAGAGAAGGCTGTCTATGTAATTGAGAATATAATATAACCTCAACTCTTTCCAGTGATTAAAAACCCATCAACAATGATTAAAAATAAAATCTAAAAATCTGATTCAGGTGAGTTAATTTCTAAAAATCAATTTTCCATTTTCCATTTGTACTTTGAAATCAAACCAGTAAAAATAATGCATAAGAACTAAAAATTGAGAGAGAGATGGAGAGAGCTAACATGGACCGTCGATCCATCACCTTGTAGTTTGGTTAGTTTTGAAATCCTATAACATTTTAGATAAAATAAAACATCAAAAAGAGAGAGAGAGAGAGAGAGAGGTGACAGGACTCACGAGAAGAGAGAGAGGTGACAGGACTCACGAGAAGAGAAAGAGGCTTACTTGGGTGACCACCGACCATGGGCTGAGGCGGAGGGTGGGTGAGGTTCTTGTGGCTAGGATTTGTGGCTTTGTGTGGCTAGGATTAGAGAGTGAGTAAAGACTGGAGTGATGAAACTTAAGCTTGAAGGTCCACGGGGATGCTTTAAGCCAAAACATGTAAAACGACGCCATTTTATGTTGAGTGTGGCGTTTTGTAACCAAAACGACTCGATTTTGTTCCTTTTGGACAAGCTAGGCTGCACCGCTGCAGTGTATTGGGCCCTTTCTTTTTTTCCTAAACCCTAAATCAAACCCTAAACTTTAAACCAATTTTTAATTTTTAATCTTTGTTTTAGTCATAAATTTTTTATTTATTATTTTTATAATTTTTTTATTACTAAATTTAATTGTTAGTATTGATTATTAACAATTACTATTTAACTAATGTCTAGTTACATATTATTGTACTATAGTATTACATGTTATTGTACATTAATTTTTATACATACTATTACATGTTATTGTATAATGATTATTATACATTATTATTACATGTTATTATATTTTATTTATTATACATTAGTATTACATGCTATTATAAATTCATACATTAGTGTTTATACATAATACATTAGATTTGAAAATAAGGAGCATAAATGGGATCTAAATTATATTATTATAACAATTTTTGTTTTTCTTTTGTCTTAAGCCTTCACATTGGTTTTGTTCTTGACTATGCTTGATAAGGGATTCGCGTTTGAGTTTTTTTTTTCTTTTATTCTTTTATTCTCTCTCTCTCACAATAATGGGCATGGGTCTAAAGTTTCGAAATTGGTTTCATTTTTTTTAAAGAATGGCTGTGCACTAATAGTTTAGCATATGGATAAGCCCCTCTCTACACGCGAACGGGGGATTATGCAATAAACCTCGATTACATGTTGAAGTTAAACAAGTAGGTACTACTCATTTATCAAATTTTAATGTGTCCATTACTGTATCAACTAATTTTTGAAATGCCATTGCCACGACAATGGTAATAGACACAATTTACCGAAAATCTCTCCATACTTGAGTTAACTCAAATTAAAATATTTTAGATACAAAAGAATTACATAAAAGTAAATCCACAAACTGATATGATTTGATGTAGTATGTCAGATTGTAAAGTTACTTTTATTGTAAAGTAGATATAACAAATCTCATGAAACCATATCAGTTTATAGGTTTCTTTTAGTGTAATATTTTTGTGTATGCAGCATAGCTCTAACTAATTCAAAAGCGAGGACTGTCTACAGAAAGCATGCCTACTACAACTGTCGGGAATGAGGCAGCTGGTCCTAGAAGCCAAATGGACTTCCCACAGCTTTTTTTTTGCGTTGTATAACTGACAATAAATTCAAGAAGAAATAGAGGCACCGGCTTCAGGATTGTAAAACGTTTTTTGGGTGAAAAAAAAGAACACTTTGTATTATTCCATAACATAAAATAGCTAGCAGTGTAGTTATGACAAGCTATACAGACCGTAATCTTCAATAAAACGAACCATTGACTATAATGAAAATGAAATTCTCATAAGCTGAGCTAGCTTAAACATACTACCAGTAACCACTCCCAAAAAAACCACTCTAAAGCTAAGACAATATAATGTAATATTAACTACCCTGTTGTAAACGAAAATATACCAAAACTGATGCAGAGATCACAGGAAGGATTTGATGATTCTAAGCCACTTTTATAATGTATGGCCCAGTAGATTGGGATCCTCGATTCTTCAGGATTCTTCAGTCATACAGAGTTTTGGCAGATTGCGTTCTTGACTTTTTGTTTTCATGCTTCAAGTTTTTCTCGACGTTCATCTCATTTTTAGATATGGCTTTTTCTATGGATTTGGTCTTTCGGACATTTTTCGATCTCTTCATTGGTCTCCCCTTCTTCACCTTTCTGTTAAGAAAATATGTTTATATACAGGAGGCAGAAAGAGAAGAAATTGAAGATTCAAATAGCAACTACATTTGAAACCAAACAAAAGGAAACTTAAAAGTACATTTTAATCAGGAAAAAGAACAGCCAATGGATAGAATAAAACTTATAAAAGTGAATGGAATTGTTGTAGAAAGATTTTAAATTTAGCTGTACTTCTAATTAATCAAAGAAAAGTTATGGAATACAAACACCCGTTAAAAGGCAGGAAAAAATAATCAGATAGAGGGAGAAACACACAAATAATTCAAACCTAGCAGTTCAAAAGAAATATACCCATATCTGCCCATAGACTACATAAGGCCAGAATAAAGGTATAGCAGCCCACGCATCTAGAATTTAATTCATCTCCTAAGGTCTTTTACAAAAGAATGTGAAAATTCCATAATAGTCAGGACTCCTACTACCCTACTTCAAGGTGCCAAAAAACTAAGCCAAAATAAACCTTTTCAACACCAGAACTACATTTAGTGTGGATCTTTAATTCATGGCTCCCCCCATATGCAACTTGAATTATGTTTATGATATCTCTGTCGTGTACACTACCACATATAGCAGTTACATACACAAACATAATCGAATAAATAAATAAATAAGCATCAAAATTTTAGTGTGGGCGCGTTAGGCGGCCCCCAAAGGTAAATTCATGAGCCTGATACTGTTACTAGCACTGTGATGTAAACAGCCTAAATTGTCAGAAATAAGAACGGAACTCCATGCATACAAGCACAATGTACACACGCATATGATAAGAAAAAGCACAAGGAATCCTTCACAAATTTTCACCATCATTGGGTTCGATGGTGAATACTTACTTAATTGGAGCACCAGAAGCTGGATTCTGAGCTCCAGACTCTGACGTGTCCATTGCTGCATAAAACAATGAAAAAGACATATACTTACTTCTAAAACGATCGAGAAAATTCGCAATCAAAACAAAAAGAAATATAGCAATGATAGTACAAGTACCACTTGTATAACACAGACTTCAAAGGAGTACCTTGAGGTAGATCTGTAACAGTCTCTTCGGATATATCCATTGAAACGTCAGCTTTTCGTTTGTTCTTGTTCCTGTTCTTCGCCATCGCCGAGTTTGAGAGACAGACGGACTCTCTCTCTCTCTCTCTCTCTCGCCCGCTCGCTCGCTCGCTCTGCGTCGAGGTTTATTGAAGGCAAGAACCCTAGCTCAAATGAAAGCGATACTCTCTAGGGAAGGAATGGGCCGAGGCCCGCGTTTATTCGGTTGTATTTTAGTAACTCGGGCCGGGCTTATGGTTTCGTAATTTGCAAAAGACCGATACAACAACAAAAATGATTGCACGTGAAAAAAATCAAATAAAAATAAAATCACATTCGGCCTAAGATTGAACAAGAAATACAGCATGATTTTCCATGTACACAACAAACATTCCCAACGCGCCACTAAATACAATGTCGTACCTCGGAGAGTTCCAATGATGCAACCGAGAATTTAACAGTGGCCCATTTTTGCCATTTTTAGGCACTCATTGAAACCTGGACCCAACAGAGAGTCCATATATCTATCCCACCTGTGCAGTTGCATTTATGGTGTCCAATCTAATTCTAATTTGCATGCCCATCAATCGTGCCCCATAATTGTCATGCACAAACATCATTATTTAGTAATGACCAAACCAGATATTGGTGTCCCATCATCTAAAATTCTAAATAAATAATTGTCATGCACAAACAGCAGCTCCTTCCAATATTGTTTGGGGTTTTTCTTCTTGGCAACATCCAGGCTAGCTACTTATTGTGGGCCCATTTAATCGTTAGGTGTCGATCTTTGGCAACTAAAAAATCAATAGGTCCAATCTTGTTTACCGGGTATCAAACTCAAATGATGTATGAGCATTTAAGTCAGCTATTCTTGACAATATGTATGTTTAATAATATTTCAATTCGGGCCGTATAAAGTGTAGGTCTAGATGTGATTATTATAGACAATCTTATAATTTATTTGTTTTTACCATATAGTTAGAGGTGAATATGGAATATTGTAAATTTATTAATGTTTTATTATCAGGACATTTTAGTCAATTTGATGTCTGTGTTTGGCTTTCTTGTTTATTATTTATCTCCCAGATGTCTTGATGTAACTATAATTTTTTTCTGTCATAAGTGAGGACTATCAATAAATTTGAGGTACGGTCCTCATGAGAAATGTCAAAGGGAAACGACAAATCCTTAACCTTTTTTTATAGGCGCTTACCAATCTTAATAAAAAAAAATAAGGGAAAAAGAAAAGGATTCGGTTACATGAACCAAATGGTTCACAGTGGGCTCCATGACCAACTATAGAGCATGTTTCTCGATAGTTAGTTGCTGTGAAGTGGTAACCTATTGGTTCATCTAGCAGGCTTGTGTTATAAGTGTTGAGGGATGGGACCATTGGATAAAGAATTAACTTTGTGTCAGTTTGGGTATGTTCAAATTGAAAGGGATTGTCACTTGGTTGTAAGCCTCTTTAGTTGAAGGCCCACTCATGTTATGTCACACGTCGTTACTAGGAAAAGTTTTCAGTATTAATTGAATACAAATATATATATATATATTTTTAAGTAGTTATTTATTTATTTAAATAATAAATTTAAAATATACTATATAAATAAATGTAATTGATAATAATAAAATAAGATGAAGACTGGTATCATTATGTTAAGGAAAAAAAAAAAAAAAAGCTTATATTTTTCTGCGTCTTTTAGCTATATATCCTTGACTTGGTTTTTACTCAAACAAAAAGAAAGAATTCGAGGAGTTGAGAACATTGAATACATCTTTTCAGAACAACTGACACAAAGGCCAGTGCATATTGTCAGAACATTCACCCTTCTCAGTATGGTGTTCAATGATTGTGAGGTATCTTAGCACATGGCAATTAAAAAGGGCAGGCAATCTAATGGGCATTTTACAATTACAATGAACTGGTGTCAAAGTGATTCGGAGTCCATTCCTTTGATTTTGGGGGGCTACTTAGCTAGGATTTGCAGTTCAATCAAAAACCCCAGCTGCCAGCTTTACTAAAAGCATTGATCCTAAACACAACACGATAGAGTATGAGATTTGAGAGACCGAGATGCTCACCAAACTGAAATGATGTGAATATTACTAATTTAGTCAACAATTAATTGATCACAGATTAAGCTGGAGCATATGCAGTAATCATTAGACCCCTTTTGGAAGCGGAATGATTACGTCTAACAAATATATTTTTCCAAGCCTTTTGTTTTTTTTAATAACTTCCGGGAATAACGGCAAACTGGTCATTGTATTCCAGACAACATTGGCATGGGTCCATTTGAATATTGAATCGCTTCAATTTTTTTTTTTTTTTTAAAGATCTTGCTAATCCAGAGGTATATCGTGCATGGCATGATTAAGTTTATCAAAGCTCAGCTACCGATTGATTCATGCGAGAGAGAGAAAGTGAGAGGTTCTGATCAATCGGGCAAAAACTTAACTGATGATTCACCTCACTTGGGGAGTCTTGGGCTTTGAACTTCACAAGATCAAACCAGTTTTGTCATTAAGGGAAAAAAAAAATACCTTAAGCCTTCTTATAGTTAAGAATATAATACATTATTCTTATATTTAAAATATAATATAAATAATAAAATCTACCACTTTCTATCGGATTAACTTTTTAAGATAAGTGGTGATTTTATATGATATTAAAATCAGATTTTGAGTTCAAACTGTGACTCTACAAATAATAAAATCTATATATTTTTATCAGTTTAAACTTTTAGAATAAGAAGTGTGAATATTATTAAGGCAACCAACACATTGCTAAAATAAAAGCCTTTTAAATGTATATTAGTAAATACAAAGAATTTTTAGTGTTTTTTTGAACTGGTTGTTGGTTATGGTTAATACAAATGAGCAGAACTCGGGCATTGATTGTCTATCCGGAATAGTGTTCTAAGCATGCAATCATAGCAAGCATTTGGTAACAACCGAATGGGTCCGCTTTATGTTCACTTTGCCGAGCAGATGATAAAAAAGGAGTCGGAATATCACAGCAACCAAAAGTTTTGAAATTTGGACAAAAGAGGAGAAAAAGAACAAGCATTAATTTCCAATACCCTCGGGGGATTAGGTGGTCTTTGCTGGCTCAGACCAACCCATAGAAAGAAATATATGGTTTTGTTGTTACTAATGTGTTGAAACTTGTTTTATGGACTTATCCATTTGTTGATTTGTTCTGCCTTTTCTATTTGTGGGGGCCACGTTAATATTATGACAATTTCCCTCCTCCTCTTGAATTATAAATTCATATGAAGTTTGGCCCAAATTACGAGATTATCCTTTTAAGTCCTTTTATCTAACTCTCTACATCACACATCATTGCTATTTTAATTTTTTTGAATTCTTGTTGAATTAATTAAGTTATTATAATTATCTCTACACCACATATCTATTAAGAAAATAAAAAATAAAAATAAGTGTATAATATAGAAATAACGAGTAAAATTATTTTATCTTTTATCTTAGAATAAAAGCATTCAAACTCGAACATGAAAAGACTTTTGTTGTTGAAATTCACTGCCATTGGTCTCATTCGAACTTGAACATGGAGCACACAAAGGATGCAATTACATGCACATGGAATCAAATGAATGCCGATGATAGCCACCACACAGACAACCTAAATATAGCATATGTCTACGATAATAGCTAGTTTGATTAGATTAATCATGGCAAAAAGGGGTTCTCTTCAATATTATAGATCTATAAGAAAGTATGCCATGAATTTGAAAATTTTGTAAAACCACCATACTTCAAAATTGTCGGAACAAATAAAATATTCATAAAATAAAACATGAATATGTCACACGACATACGACATACACATTTTTTCTATTTAAAGTATCTTTAATATGCATAAATACGGGGTCGGTAGTTAAACGTCAATAATTATGTGCGCCCAACTTGATGGACATGATTTATAACACTAATTTCACTTCATTTTTTAGGAAAATAAATCCCTAATTAGTTTTGTATTTATTTAGACCAATCTAATCCTCATATGAGAGTTGGTTTAACTGCCCTAACTATGGCATAATATTTCCAAGATGTTAATGGACAAGATGTATTTCTATTTCTCAACAATATCTTCTAGTTCATCTAAGAAGGATCCAAATTATTCGTCTTATTGGGTCGAATGCCTTTTACTGTGGGTTATCAACCCACTCTTAGTACCCAAAGCGGACAATTTATTTAAAAAAATGATAAACACGAGTCACTTTTCATAATATATTATATAACCATATTTTAAAATGAAGTATATTTTAATAAAATACTTTATAAAAGTAATATCATTTTATAAAAATACTCACACTTTAAAATATGTGTTGTGAAATATGTTATGAGATGTGTTGTGTGAATATCATTGCTCATTTATTTATGATTAAACAGTCAAAAAGGTGCTCTTGCACATTCAGTAGGTCAAAAAAATAAATAGAATAAGGAAGCTAATCAATATTAAATTAGTGCAATCAACTTTAATCGCTAATAAAAATAGAAAATACTCCCTTAATCAAGGGGTATTATTGTCCATTGGTTGCCAATATTTCGAAGTTCCCTCCCAATATTACACTGTCCCGAGTCCCGACCTTCCCCGTTCATGGAATTTTGATTTTTTGGTAGATTTGTCCATGTCACAATCTCAACTCCTATTCGTGTCCTTATAAAAAAAAACTCCAAAAACATATATAATTTTGTTGCATAAATTATAAACAAATCAAAGAGGCTCTCGGCGACCAAAAGGCACGCTCTTATGATCTTATCCGTATGGGCACGTTGAAGAGCCTTTTTTAGAGTTACTTACTACAATTCATTTTTTGAATAACGCATAAATGCCCTTATTCTATAATATATTTACGAATGCGCCGGATTGTCGTCACCGAAGCCTAAGATCCATGATATGCCAAGTATTTCATTCAAATGGTCCGTATTGCCCTATTAGAGGTGGACCTCAAAAGTTTACATAGCGAAGAAAATGAACTTCGAAATAAAATTTACGAACTGTGTGCTCAGCGTATGAAATATTTGAATGTTTAAATGTATCCATCAAGTTATGAATTTGATTGATGAAAAAAAAAATATTTCAAATTTATGTTCAAATTTTAAGGATATCAAGTAGAAGAGAAATATACATCTAAAATAGGCCATACAAAATTAAATTTAATGTTAAATGATCTACTTAATATGTCTATTTGCTCCAATCGAGACTGAAATCTAATAAGAAGTATAGAGGATTTTGATTTTTTTTAAGAAAAATTGTCATCATTCATTCATCAGATAAATTTACATCCATGACCAAATATATTATGTGATGTTTCCATATCAAACATGATATCATAAACCAAAATAATGCATTTTGAACTCCATTGTACTTTTTTTTTTTTTTTTTTGTGATTGGTCTAGTCTTTACTATTACTGATACTCTCTACAGATAAACGCCCAAGAGACAATACTCTATACCTAAACAAAGACTCAATTTCACTCTTCATAGAAATATATGATTCAACCTCTACAGACAAACATTTGAGAGACGAACTCTTTTTTATTTTAATTAACAATAAGGAAACCAAAAAGAAAAACAATAAAATAGATGCAAAAAATGACGGATTACAGTTTGAACCAACTCCGGTAGACTTCCAAATATGTGACGGCCCATGAAGGCAACACACTTGTCTCTTTTCAACCACAAATGTCAGATCTGAAATGTCTGGTAGTGACAAGTCTGGTGATCTAACGCGTGTATCGATAAGAGTAACCGGAAGGGGTGATGATGCATGAGGACCACGCGCAAATGTGGGCAGCGCGTGAGAACCACGCACAGTGATTTTCACAAAACCACCACATTCCTCCGAATAATTTTTGACTAGTGAATCTACTTGTGCTGTGTGTGTCTCTCGGAAGTTGACGAAAATCTATAGATCTGTATTTTTCGATCTTGAAGAAAGTAAAATAAAACTAAGTAAAAGAAATTTTGGTAGACAATGTGAGTGAATATAAGGAAATGGAGGAGGAGGAGGAACCTCTCCGACGAAAATTAGATCTGAAACTCTTTTTTTTTTTTTTTTTTTTTTTTTAATTACTTTTTACCGAGAGAGGGGGAAGGAGGTGACTACTCATGAAGGGTTGTGTCTCCTATAATATATTAATACTGCATCCTTTGGTGGAAGAGTACCAACGCTACTCTAGGATTTTGATCTTAATTGATGAATAACGAAAAAAAATCATGAAACAATAATACAAAAATATGTATGAAAAAGTTTGAGTAGGTTTCGGTCTCAAAATATCATCCTTCAAACACGTGGAAACTAAGATAAAGAATAATTTAATCTTATTTAGTTTAACTTGATTATTTGAGATTCAATCATAGCTTTTATCCCTCTTCATCCATTATGTTAGGAACAAATAACAAGCTTAAGGGTTATATTAAAATAAAACAATTACCTCATTTCAAACAAAGTTTGTACCTATTTCCTTGCCACAAGAGACATTCCAAAAGACAATTCTCCAAAACAGAAAAAAGAAGACACAATTCTAGGTCAAGAGTTTAGCAAATTGTTGATTTTGGTCTTGTTTGGATAGTGAAAATATTTCATTTCATTTCATCTCATAATTACAACTTTATCAAATTTTAACACAAAACATAATAAACAATTCAACATTTTCAAATTTCAGAACAATAATAATATTAAAAAATAATATTATAATAATATCTTATTCAACTTTTATTTAAAATCATCTCATCTAATCTCAATATTCAAACCGCACCTTCAACTGCTCAAATGAGATCAAATAAGATGTTGTCCAAATGACCAATTGTGATACCCCATATAATAAGGATAATGATAGGTGATGAATGAAATCCCACATTACTTGGGAAAAAAAATTATTGCTTTTTATAAGGTTCTAATGGGACTCCAATTGTATCATTGACTAGTCATTTTGAAATATAGGCCATGTGATTTGAGCATTCCATTTAGGCGTTGCAAATGGTATTAGAGCTTATCCCAACAATAAATGTGGGACTTAAAATAATTTTAATATATAATTATATATAAAATAATTTTAACTTTTTATATTGTATAAAATAATTTTTATATAATTATATATAAAATAATTTTGTATTATATAAAATAATTAATATAATATTAAACTTTAAAGTCTTATATCACTATATATTATAATATACTATAATATATCACTATAATTTATAATACAATAATTGTATTATATACTATAATATACTATATTATATATATATATATATATTATATAATATATTGAAAAAATGGGATACCAAAATCGATAAAATTGAAAATATCGATTTAAGGATATAATCGACAGGATATCTATCGATTCTTCAAATTTTAAAAGTTAAAACTGACCTATATCGATTCGATTGTAAAATAGGTTTTGCTAGATACAAACGAGTTCGTGCACCATATTGCGTACCGATAATTTTTTTTATTTAAAAAAATGAAAAAAAAAATTTTAAAGAGAAGAAGAAAATCTCCTATATCATAAAAATTATTTTTATCTTTAATTCATATCATTTCATTAAACATATATATTATATATCAATATTGGTGTATGAATTTGTGCACAAAATTATTTGCAATAAAATTTTTCCTTGTAAAATATATCCAAAACGGACCGAACGGATACACCACCATTCAAGATTACTCGCTCAAACAAACTACAGTCGAGAGATAATACCAAAACTGTAAATTTAGGCAAATATACAGGGTAATCTTAAAACCAGGTTTTTCAGGTCCGAACTCCCAAGTCCCAGTGTGTCCCTCTCTATCTCTGTGTTAGTCCTATCCGGCCCAGGCTGGTCGTCGTCTTCTACCTCTGAATTGTTGTTTCGGACTCCCATTCTTTACTTTCAAGTACAAAGAATATTTTATCCTTTTCCAGATCCAAACGGTTTTCTCAAGAAACCAAAAACCCCAAAAAAAAAAAAAAAAAGAAGAAAAAGGTCAGCATAGCCCCACCCACCTGAAAAAACTTTTTGAATTTCTTCTCAAAACCTTGAAGCAACAACAACTATGGAGACAAATCCATCTTCAAAGTAAGCTCCTCCTAAAATTCTGTATTTGTTTTCTAAACGCACAGAACGACGTCGACGTCTTTCTCTTGTTTTTGTTACTCTTTTATTCTCTCTCTTTCTCTATCTTTCTCTTTCTCTATCTTTCTTCCCCTCTCACGACTCACGAGGTAATTTGTTTTTCGAGAACATTCTTAACCTGCTCTCCCTACCTGCCTACGCTCCGTTAACCTCGTAAAATACGCTTCGCACTATGGAAACCAGCCTACCGTTCTAGATGATTTAGCCAAATGCGCTTTCGGAGCTTGTTTCTGTAAGTGCTTTTCGGAAAAACAACAACAACAACAACGAGGAAACGGTTTTCTTATTTGGCAACGTTTCCACGTCGCAATTCCAGCTTATCATTCTTTGGACCACGCTTCTAATACCCTGATCGGAATTAGGGTTTTTCCTGGCTCTTGTCTTCGACAATGCAAGGTTCGAATTCGTACAGGAGAGGTGGAATTTGAGCTTGTGAGAGCCAAATTTGGATTTGAATTTGTGAAAACTTCCGGGGTCGAGGGAAAGTGATGTTATCAACGACGACGATGTTGGCGCGGAGCTCGCTGGAGGAGATGCTGGACTCACTTCGCCGGAGAGACGAGTGTGACAAGCCCAAGGACTTGCCGCCGGCACTTCCGGCTCGGCCGACGTCGAGGGCTCGGCTGCCGCCAGCGCGACGCTCTCTACCGACTAACTTCAAGGTCGGCGATGGTGGTGCGCCGAGTGAATGTAATGGAAAAGAAGAGGGAAAGAGGAAAGAAATCGATTTGGGGTTGAAGAGAGGAAATTTCGGGAGCAAGAAGCTGAAGAAAGATCAGAATACGGAGTCGCCATATTCTGTGGAGGCGGAGGGTAAAAATGAGCTAACCAAGGGTTTGGATTCGGATCGTGGGTCTGCCACGCCGTCTGCTTCGCCGCTGAAGATGAGAGAATTGGATTGGGACGACAACATCGATTATTTCATCAGAAAGGTAATTTCGAAGGAAAATAACTAAAATAATCTTTCACTTCTGGTTGTTTCTTCGTTGTTCTACTTATCTTGGTAAGGCATGTTAATGACAATCTTTGAATGAGGGGTTTTTATAATAAATCCCCAGAACGTTGCATTAGGTCTCATACTAGAAAAAGTGATCAAGTAAATGAGGAATTTCGTTTTTGCATTAAGCTAATTGCGAAGTTCGGGTTGATTCTTCTTTGTTTTATTGCTCTTGGTAAGGTGTGTTAGTTGTACTTAAAAGTGGTAAGAGGATCTGGCCCGTGTAATTAATTGCAAGAACAAAGCTGTTTCTTTTATAGTATTGTGTTCGGTTATTAAGTTTCTGGGTCTCGTAGTGGGCAAGAAAATATGGAATTTCTTTATCATTTATAATGGTACGTTGGCCCTCGTGCGATGGAAGATAGATTTTGGAAATGGCATTTGGTTTTAATTGACTGGTTAATGCACCTATTGCAATGAAGATACAATTAGATGTTTTTGTAAATGGAAGTGAAATAACGGTTGCAATGTTGTCTGGAAGCCAGGGTTTTTTACTTTGAAGGTGTATCGTCTGTTTGATCTTCTGGACCGCCACTGAGCTTGTTCCTCCATCTGTTGAGAAATTAAGGATGAAATAGTTTTCTGTAAATTCTACCTGTGGTTAAATTTGTAGGCTCGGAAGAATTATTTCTGAAATGTATACATTGAGAGTAAATTTTCTAAGCAGAAACTCCGTGTTTGGTGTCGGCTAACAAAGTGGGAGTCTGGAACAATACAATCAACTTCAGGGGAGGAAGCACTTGTTTCACTCTCCTGTGGAAATGTAAGTTTCATAACCTTCAGCCATTTCTGAATTCCATATAATCAATCGTGAGTACTTTTGCTGGTAGGTAGTACTTGCGCTTACATTGTGTATGACTATAGGTTATGAAGATTCCCAGAGTAGAACTCTTACCCGCTAACCCAGATGTATTAGATGGTGCTGATGATCTTATACAGCTTAGTTATTTGAATGAGCCATCAGTTCTTCACAATCTTCGGTATAGATATATTCTGGATAAAATTTATGTAAGTATGATATGGTCCTCTACTCGTGCCTGAGTCATACTCATGCCTCCTTTTCACTCCTTGACAATTTTTGTGTTTTCTACTTGTCAAAAAAAAAAAAAAAAAATTTTGTGTTTTCTATCTGCAGAGTAAAGCAGGTCCAGTTTTAATAGCAGTTAATCCCTTCAAAGATGTAGAGATATATGGAAAAGATTTTGTCACAGCTTATAGGCAGAAACTTATGGACAGCCCTCATGTTTATGCCATATCAGACACTGCTTATAATGAGATGATGAGAGGTGGTCGAGTCCATTTGTTTTCTTTAGACTATGAAAAAAAAAAGAGACAGAACTAGATTTGATTTCTTCCTTCTGAAGCCTTTTCTTTTTGCCATAAATTTATTTTGCAGATGGAGTAAATCAGTCCATAATCATAAGGTTTGAATTTCTTCAATTAACTTTTCTGCAACTTGGAGCTCAGTTATGGACATTTTCCTTATTGTTTTGACTGCTGTTTGAATTCCTTATTGTTTGAATTTCTCTGAGCTCATTCTGGATATTTGATTGCTACTCAGCATACAGATTCATCTTTAGTTTTTTCTTTCAGTGGGGAAAGTGGAGCTGGGAAAACTGAGACAGCTAAAATTGCAATGCAATATTTGACTGCTCTTGGTGGTGGTGGTGGGAGTTGTGGGATAGAATGTCAAATCCTTCAGACCAATTATATACTGGAAGCACTTGGGAATGCGAAAACATCTAGGAATGATAACTCTAGCCGATTTGTGAGTTTCTTTTTTTTTTCTTTTCTTCTTTGCAGAAGGTACTCCTAGGTTTATCACAGTTCATAGCTTAGAAATTTTTGTAGTTGTGATTGCAAAAGTTCTGTAAAGATGATTATGAATACCCTCTGTTTTTGCCTTTTGCGAACGGGATCTTAAGACTTGTCAGTTTTATTTTCATATGGTCTGATTTTGTGCAGGGAAAGTTTATTGAAATTCATTTTAGTTCTCTGGGGAAGATATGTGGTGCTAAAATCCAAACCTGTAAGCTTGTTGAAACTGGAATAAATTGCTGTCATGTTATGCTATTTTGTGATATATCAATGGTACAGCTGACTTGATTGTTTTTCAACCTCATGCCTGTATCAAATGACAATTTACCTGCATAACTGTGGACAGTTCTGTTAGAAAAGGTAACCTGTTGCCCCATCTGAAGTGCCTGGAGCTTGTATATTATCATGTTTCACTTCTGAAATTATGTCTCCTTTGAGCAGTCAAGAGTGGTGCAACTGGTCAACGGCGAGAGGTCATACCACATATTTTATCAACTTTGTGCTGGTGCTCCATCAGTTCTTAGAGGTTTGTCATTCATTATTATTTTTTCACACCATTCATACGGGTTGCAGATAAGCTATTCTGTGATTCTTGGAATTAATTCATGTTTTTCGTTGCAGAGAGGCTGAACCTAAGAATCGCTAGTGAGTTCAAGTATCTTAATCAGAGTGATTGCTTGGCAATTCATGGTGTTGATGATGCTCAGAAATTTCATATGCTCATGGTAAGTTTACATTTAGTTGTTTCCCCCACCATCATGGTACAACCACTTTTCATCTCATTTCTGTCTTCCATTTTCCTTATTTTTTTCTTATTACTCCAGGAAGCCCTAGACATTGTTCGAATTTGCAAAGAAGATCAAGAGCGCACATTTGCATTGCTTGCTGCAGTGCTATGGTTGGGGAACATATCATTTCAAGTCATTGACCATGGGAATTATGTAGAGGTGTTAGCTGATGAAGGTAAGTTTTATGTGTTTTGCGTCGTGTCCTACTTGATGGAATTCTTGTACCACATGCTGTTTCTATGTTGGTGGTGTTGATGGATTAAATTTTAGTTTAAACCATCTAGAATTCTTTTAAACAGTATTTTTGAATAGCAATTTTTTAGGTTTAGGATCTATATGGGAGTATTGTGAACTGTGGTAAAATCCTTGGCACACAATTTGTTGAGGGGATATGATTATTGTCAATATCAGGTCATCTGTTCTCAGAACCAAGTGTATGCGTGCACAGGTTTTTACATTTTTTTTGGTTGTTATGGTAGGCCAACGGGAAATTTTATTTAAGTGAATGAAGCATATATTTTCGGCTATGCTGCTAGAAATGTTGGGAGAACTAGTATATATGATTATAAGCTTATGAAGGAAAAAAGATGTCTTCTTATACCGGTAAATGTGATCAGAATAATTATAGAATAGATTACCTTTGCTTAGACCTTAATTTGATGCGTATAGATGTGACATGTCTGAGCTATAACTCATGCTTTGGAAAATATAGGAAGGTAATGAAACTTCTGATATAGAATATCCTAAATCTGATGTCTTCTGTGAGTCGTAACTCTATGTTTTCCCTCTAACATAGGCACTCCTGTTAACATTGTCTGTTTATTCTTTTATTCCTACAATTATTATTTAACGTTATGGCATTTTATCTAGAGGTTGGTCTAATCCGTCTACTTTTCCTCTGTACTTTTACTCTGTGCTTGTATATTATTATATATTCTTTAAAGACTTTATTCTATAAACCTACTTTGAAGTTGCTTATACTTCCTTTTCCTTTTGGCAGCTGTAACCAATGCTGCCAGGCTGATGGGTTGCACTTCCCAGGAACTAATGCTAGTTTTATCTACCCATAGAATCCAAGCTGGGAAGGACACTATTGCAAAAGGATTGACATTGCAGCAGGTGTGTTTAGTGGTCACTTGAGAAACAAGGCTTCCAAGCAGCTCTCAGATGCACTCTTTCGTGTTTCGATTAATTTCTCCCATTTCTAAATATGATAAATCACTCTTTTAATGTCACATGAGAGCCCATTTTTCATCTAATTTAGGCAATCGACACAAGAGATGCATTGGCAAAATTTATATATGCAAGCATGTTTGACTGGGTTGTAGAGCAAATCAATAAGTCACTCCAAGGGGGCAAACAACATACTGGCAGATCCATAAGCATCCTTGATATATATGGATTTGAGTCTTTTCAGGTACATGTTTTTTGTTCAGTGGTGTTTTCAGCACAATATAGTTGCATACTTGGTGCTGATATCATCTCGTCATTTTCAGAGGAATGGCTTCGAACAATTTTGTATAAATTATGCTAATGAGAGGCTACAACAACATTTCAACCGCCATCTGTTTAAACTTGAGCAGGAGGTAAGCATATAAAATCCATTGCGCCCTTTGAATTTCAGTGCAATGCATCTTTTGAAAGTTCTTTTTTAATTACATGATGATTTGAAGAGTCACAATAATGTATCTTGTCTTTTACTCGGAAACCTATTCTCTAGGTGGCTTTTGCATTCATATAGTGTGTTGGGTTTTATGAAGGAATAGAATAGAAAGAAGAATTGAATTATTAGGGAGTGGAATATAAAATATTTATTGGATCTTTAAGACAATAAACATGGAAAGGAAAAGTAATTATGGTAAATGACTATTATACCCTTCTATTTGATTGTATTCTATAGTCAAGTTGTTGGTACTGTTTCTCTCTTCCCTTTAGTTGTGGGGTTGCATTGCACACGGTAGGGACAATAGCTAGTGGGTTTTTATAAGAATTGTGAAGTGGGAGCTGCTAAGCAGTGGATGTCTTCTCTCTTGTTTTTTTTTTTTAATTTTTGAAACTTATCCATCTTGGCCGCTTTTGTTGGACGTATTTTCTCTTGCAATTGCTTCAGTAGAATTTCTCGATTAACCAGATATGATATGAATTATTATGAATTGCACCGTCACAGTTTCCTTGTTTTATTTCAGGACTATGAATTGGATGGGATTGATTGGACAAAGGTTGAATTTGAAGACAATCAGAAGTGCTTGGATGTCTTTGAGAAGGTATTTATATGGTTTCAATCTTGTTATCATCCCTGTGATACCCCCCATATACAAGAGTTGATTGGGACTTCTTACAATCCTATTTCTTTTGTTTGCCTTCATTTATTTATTCTGCTCATTTCTCTGTTGTTCTATCACTTGCTCTTTATTGCGTGATGGATTGTGCAGAAACCTTTAGGTCTGATGTCATTGTTGGATGAGGAATCAAATTTGCCAAAGGCCACTGATCTGACATTCGCCAGTAAGCTTAAACAGCACTTAAATTCAAATTCTTGCTTTAAAGGAGAAAGAGGCAGAGCTTTCAGAATACGTCACTATGCTGGAGAGGTTAGTTATTGCTCGGTTTTCAAGGAGGTTCCAATACACTGCTTTTGATGATTTAACCTGCACTATCTAAATTTGATGAGTGAAATTTGTCGGTCGTATGACTCATCTGAGCTTTGTGCGTATTTCAAGGTAGCAGAGATGAAAATAGTGTCTATAAAGGAGTTAAGTATTCTCTACTTAAGAGAATCTATATATGAGGAGTGCTTGGAAAACCTTAGAACTGGTTCTGGTTCTGAAAAGATCCTAAATGAATAGTAGTGACCAGGATTTATATTCTCTTTATCTAATAAACCACTTGATAATCATGTTTTAGCTAATAATGGAAATATGTTGCAGTACATTTAGTATTCATAAATAGCAGATTAAGAACCACAATTTACTAACGTGGACACACTTAAAATTGTTATTATTATTTTTTCACGACCGGCCAGTTTATTAGTTTGCCAAGAATCCCCATAGTCTAGTAACAACCACTGTGATATCTTTCAAAAAACATATATGAGATAATCTCTTTCCATATCTTTATTTTGTCATTTTTCTCGAAGCAATATCTTGTAACTAAGTATCATTCAGATATTGTGTTGATAAGTAATGAAGAATTTATTGAACTCAAAAGGCATTGCCCCAGTACACAACACGTATACAAGAGAAACATCTAATTGGAAATAACAAAAAGGATACAAGAAAATCATGAAAACACCGCCCATTAAACTCTATAATGGTTGTCCGAATAAACAAATTATTGAAGAAATAAGTTTTTAGTTCTTCACCATCGTCCCTCCAAATACACACTAAACAAAGTATTGGACACATTTATTTTTTAATTTTTTTGCTGAATATTGAAAACACAATTACTTTGACAGCATCCTATCTTATGCTATAGCCATATTTTGTGACTTATTTAAGAAGTCAGAAGTTTGCTTTGTTCTCATAGTCTTTTCACTATTGAAATGATGGGCCAAAGTTTACATTATATCCTGAAACTTTAAAATTTTTAGTTTCCATTGCACTTGGATCTTGACAATGAGTATTAGGTTACAAACCTCAATCTACAGTACCACTGTTTTTTTGAATCCTCATATATGGTAGCTACTCATTCCTTGCCCCAGATATAAATAATTATTTAGTTATCAAGAGATTAGGTACAGAATAGAATTAAGTATTTGGTAGTAAATGATGTTGAATACGTAACCTCGATAATGATAAGTTTGGTAAGATCTTCCCAGATTTTTTTGAGTTTGATGGTATTATAGTTACAAAGAAGGCCAGAGCTTTCTAAAGTATTCCAGCAACTATTTATAAAAAAAAAAAAAAAAAAGTATTGATGTAACTGTTATTTTCTTTTGGTGAGTGAATCCAAGATAATGAATCATTGACGTCATTTCTCCCAACATGCTTATGGTTCCACTAACATCTGGAGTTTTATTAGGTTCTGTATGATACAAATGGCTTCCTGGAAAAGAACAGAGACCTGCTCCACCCCGATTCCATCCAACTCCTCTCATCATGCGGTTGTCAACCATTACAGTTGTTTGCCTCCAAAGTGCTTGACCAATCCCAGAAATCAGCAAACCATTTGGCCCAAACAGCATTGGCATCCCCAAATCAAAGTGTTTGTACAAAGTTTAAGGTAAGTATGCCTGTTGCATTTTTTTCCCAATTGTATAGCTGTAGCATACTTAAAATAGGAGCAAAAGAGATGGATTTTATGACAGTTGTATGTGACCATATGAGATGATTTTGGAGTTCCTCTCAAGAAAGTTACAGTATTTTCAGGAGTATGAAAAGTAGAGGATTTTCTGGTCCTCTTTAGATGTAGCTGAAATTTCAAATTTTACAAAATTCAAAGAATCTCTTGGATTCTTGTAGGGTCAACTATTCAAACTAATGCACCAAATGGAGAACACCACACCTCACTTCATTCGCTGCATAAAGCCAAATAGCAAGCAGCTTCCTGGAATATATGAAGAGGACCTTGTCTTACAACAGCTCATGTGTTGTGGAGTTTTGGAAGTTGTTAGGATTTCAAAATTGGGATATCCTACTAGAATGACACATCAAGAGTTTGCAGGAAGGTAGAGGGTGTAACTTCCCATTAGTTAATGGTTGTTTTTTTCTTTTTAAAGATGGTTTAATTCTTCTCGTGTGCCATTATATATTCAGGTATGGGTTCCTACTTTCCGATACAAATGTATCTCACGATCCATTAAGCATATCAGTTGCAGTTCTAAAGCAATTTGATGTCCACCCTGAAATGTACCAAGTTGGTTATACCAAATTGTATCTCAGAACAGTGCAGGTAATTTCTTGCGTGTGTGCGTGCGTGTCTGTGTGTGTATAACTAAGACATGCATGTATGTAATAAAATGTATTTATTCTGCATAAGCACGGAAGTAAAACTCTAAACAGATACAAATTGGAATTTGGGGAAATTACACTTCTCATCCACAAACTACCATTGATTTTACATTTTGCACCAAAAAGTACCAAATAATATAGTTTGGTTAAGATCTAATTGTGAAGATGAACAAAATATTGGCCGTGTTACAATCTTTAATGGCCAAATCTTAACCAAGAGTGCAAATTGAAAAATATAGGTAGATTAGGGTGTAAATTGAAACTTTTGATAGTTCAAGGTGCAAAATGATATATAGGTGGTAGTTTGTGGGTGAAAAATGTAAATTTTCACTTGCGTTTTTTATTCGTATCTGGCACTAGCAAGTATCTCCCATGCTATCATTCCCCCTTTTTAAACTGTTGCTAGGATCTCTAAAACATTTGCAAGAGATAGCCATCTCCACGTTTTGTATACAAATAGTGAGAACCATATGTAAAGACTTGTAGTTTCTAGTCTGTGAAGACTAAAGAGTTTGTAGTAAAATTTAGCACTCCTCACTGATCTAACAAAAATTACAACTGTTTTCTATCCTTGTCAGTCAGAATAATTGACCATTACTTTTTTCACAAAAACTTCCAAGATCTTCTCCATTGCTCTTAGTTAAAACCAAGCGCCAAGAAGCTTTTCTTAGTTTGTTGAATAACTGCACTGATATCCACACACTAAACATGAGTTGCAGCACCCAGAAATTCTGGATTAGCGAAAGTGGTCTACGATGCGTGCTTAAATGGTGTATATTTTCAATAATTGATGATATGTCTGCAATAATAATTGAGCACAGTACCATGTTGCTTTGATCACTACAAGAACTGTCCTTCTAGTTTTAGTGATGTTGCCCCAATATTCAGTTGTCTTTATGGGACCCTGAGGGTAAGTGTAACGCCGCCCCAATGGTTAATTATAAAAAAAAAAAAAAGTGTGACGTCTCAATGGAAGACCTAAACCACATGGCCTATACTCCAAAAGGACTAGTCAATGATATAATTGGAGTCCCATTGGAACATTATATAGAGCAATGACTTCTCCTTCCCATTGAATCTCATACACTACCTACCCGTACACATCATATGGGGTATCAAAATGTCCCCCCCTTAAAATCCCAACGTCCTTGTCGGGCCTGTCCTTCGTAAGTGACATGGCTCAAGTCTCACATTTCTGGTTGGGATAGACTCTGATACCATTTGTAACGCCCCAATGGAAGGCTCAAACCACATGACCTATAGTCTAAAAGGACTAGTCAATGATACAATTGGAGCCCCATGTGAACATTATAAAGAGCAATAACTTCTCATTCCCAAACAATGTGGGATCCCCATACACCACCTACCCTTACACATCATATGGGGGGGGGGTATCATAGTAAGGGGGGGTATCATAGTAAGAATTTCAATGAGAAGGAAAATGAAAAAAAAGGTAGAGTAGGAAAACAAAGATCGAAAAAAAGAAAAGAAAGGGTGAAGGGGTTAACACTTTGGGGCTGAGTTCATTGCTAAAGTGACTGTTTTCTTTCTGGTTTAATTGCCTTTGTTTTCTGTAATGGTTCATCTGATGCTGTTATGTCTTACTGATTTACAGGTCAGTGTGTTGGAGAATAGGAGGAATCAAGTTCTGCAAGGTATACTTGGTGTTCAGAAATGCTTTCGTGGTCACCAGGCTCGCCGTTTCTTCCATGAAGTCAAGGGGGTGATAACATTACAATCATGTAGTGCATCCATATCTATTTGAAATCCATTCTTTGTTCTATAATCTTGTCCATGTTAAATTTATTCAGCCTGTTTTTCACTGTTATATACAATTGGATGTTTTTATCAAAAGAGATTCTGCTTTATACTTTTTCTCCAGGACTTCATTATTCTGCAGGCCTCAGATTTTTATGCTGTGAAGTGCCTAAATCACTGAATTTGTGGCTTAAAGGCTGAATTGATTCTAGGGATTTATTTAATTGTTTTGGATCTCAAATGAGTTTTTTTTTTTTTTTTTTTTGTAATTTCTTAACAAAGGCTTGGTCATTGTTGGAATAAATCCAGTTGTTCGTGGTGAAAATGCTAGAAGGAAGTATAATATTATGGTGAGGTGCTGGACCGTTGGTGTTCCAAAAACCCTTAATGAGCTGCAAGCTGCTTTGTATTTGCAATCTGGTAAAAATTATTTTGTTCATTGGTTTTGTGGCTGTTCATTTGCAAACAGTTTTCTTACTGTTCATATATGTAATTGTAGTCATCCGTGGATGGCTTGTTCGAAGGCATGTCAATGGCATGCGTAAATTGAAGAAGTTACATGCTGAGAACTCAAAATCCAAGCAGAAACCAAGCAGGAAGATTTCAGAAATGAAGGTACTCTCTGTAGTTCACTTATCAGCTTGCAATAATTTTGTTCTCCTGTTCTCCATTCCTTTGTTAAATAGTGTCTATGGGTACTATATCCACAGGAATAACAAGAGAACTCTTGCATCTATTTTGGTCCCTTCACTGTTGCTTGTAGGTTATGGTAAATGTTGTTTTATCAAGCGGTGTTTTCCTTTTAAATCATTTCTCCCAGCCCATGAAGGTTGCTGGGAGTTTGGAACTGTTGGATTCTCATCATGCCAAAGTTTTTCAGTGCTTGAAATCAAATTCAAAATTAGATTTAATTTTCCTAATATTGAGAAGTTTTCCTTGTACTTTGTCAGGAAAAAAAGTTAGCTAATTATTTGTCTGACCTTAAAAAGAGAAAAACAGCCTAGCCAAAAGAGCCAAAACACGTGCATTAGCATTATTATCAATCGAAATTTATTAATCAGCTGTTTTCATTTATGTTGCCCTGGACATTAAACAATTTTGTTCAATTGAGATTGTTTCATTGATTAAGATTGTTTCAAGTGTCAATGAAATGCATGTAGTAACAGAATTACCTTTCAGACTGCATATCTCTAATGGCTGCCTGTATGGTCTAGACTACCGGTACAGCCTTTGCGTTAGCTTGCATTGGCCACTTTCCAAACTGTATAGTTTGAACATGGAATGATAGAATGCTGCAGATGTATAATATGTTTTATATATGGAGAATTGCACAAGACAGTTGAGGTTCCTTCTTCAAGAATAAGATGTTAGCAGCCTTTCTTTTAATGGATGTATTTGATGTATACTCACTTCTAATTTACAAAGCATCAACTGCAAACTTAGGCATTCCTTTTAATCTACATTCTTTTTGTGATTCATAAATGAAAGATGAAGTCTGTTTTCTGTTTTGATTCCGTGTTAAATTTTTTCAACTTGGATGACTAAACCGGTCACTTTTCTTGTCTGAGCAGGATATACCACCAGAGCAGGTTCAGGCTCTGCCTTCAGTTTTGGCTGAGCTTCAAATGCGGGTTCTTAAAGCAGAAGCAGCTCTGGAACAGAAGGAAGAGGAAAATACTGCACTGCGAGAGCAACTTCAGCAGAATGAGACGAGATGGTCAGAATATGAGGCAAAGATGAAATCAATGGAGGAGCTGTGGCAAAAGCAGATGGCTTCTTTGCAAGTGAGTTTGTGTATTCATACATAAGTTCGATTCAAGTATGATTGAGGTTGACAAAAGAAAAAAGGGGCTAAAGGCAGTCCGATATTGTGAAGAAAAGATGCAATCTGGACATCGAAATCTATTATGTTTCTCTGTCGAACTTTATTAGTAACACCTCAGTCCTACATAGAGTGGGTAGGTTATAATGGTAGTAATGGGTGCTAACTCCCACATTGGCAACTTGCTTAGTGATTCTGTGGAAACCTCAAATTGACTGGTCTTTTTGGAGTTATAGTATAGTTGTGACTAACACCTTCTCTGAATCCTTACATAAGGTATTAGAGCCACCTAGTAAGGCTAGCCGTGTGAATGGAGCACTTGTGACATGGCCCTATCAAGGAAATTAGAAATTTAAGAGGGTGAGTTTGTAACACCTCAGACTCACATTGGAAATATGAATCACACACAGGTTATAAAGATAGTCATGAGCACTAAGTCCTACATTGGCTACTTGCTAGATGAGACTGGATTTTATAAGTGATTCTAGGGACGCTTTAAATTTATTAGTCTTTTTGGGATATACTGCAGATATGGCTAGTGTTTTCCTTGGTTCTTACATAATTTGTCTATATACTTTTTTGATGATGTAAGAGTTGCGCCCTTACTAATTGGACGACTCGTGCCTGAGAGTTTAATTGGTAATCTTGATGCAGATGAGTCTTGCCACAGCTAGAAAGACCCTAGTTGCAGACAATGGTTCGGGTCAACTTGGAAAACTTGATGTTTCTTCAATTCCTCACTATTATGACTCGGATAACACATCCATGGGATCTCGAACTCCTGGTGGAAGTACACCCATAAAATTGTCTGGTACCACTCATGATGTTGGAGTAGGGCGAGACACCAATGGTACTTTGAGTGCAGTGAGCAATCTGGTAAAGGAGTTTGAGCTGCGTAGACAGACTTTTGACGAGGATGCCAGAGCTCTGGTAGAGATCAAATCAGGGCAGTCGGCTTCTATTGTAAATCCCGATGACGAACTTCGGAAACTCAAGCTTGGTTTTGAGGTATGGAAAAAAGAATACAAAATTAAGTTACGGGAGACAAAGGTAAAGCTTCATAGAATGGGGCATTCAGAAGGTCGTCGGACATGGTGGGGGAAACGAAGCTCAAGAGCATCATAGCCTGTACAGATAAATATAGTGACAGAATGAATGAGAAAGAAATGCTGCCAAAATTCTGCCTCGTTGCTTTTTCTGGAGCCGGTTTCTGTTTATATATGGTGATAGATGTGGGTGTTATCAGTAGTACGAGGCAGTGAAGGAGATAAATTGTATATCTTCCAATTTTTGTTACCTGGTAGAGGTGTTCATAAATTTGTGCATAGCCAACTAGGGATTTGTTGAGGGACTTCAAACACTTCATAAATATAGTTTAGTGTATTTGTCTATAATCCGTTGTCATGATGTAATTTCAGAATATCTAGTTCTTAGAACTGAAAACATGGAAGGAAAAGTGTTCATATTGCCTATCCTTGTGTATCAAGTGCTCGTGGCACACTATTTAGTCATAATCATCGTGGCATGTCTCTCTCTAACGTGATTAGCAAAAGAGTTATTATATTATCAAGTCGGTTATAAATGATAAAATTTGATTTATACGATTCAAATTTTAAAACTTTTATTTCAAATCAAATTATATGCTATGTAAGCACTTATTAGGTGTTATATACGTCGGCTTAATATATATATATATATATATATATATATATTTTGGCAAAAATGATTGTTTGTGGGTTAGTCTTCTTATCTTCAGTTCTGTAATTTTGTTGCTTTTGCATTTGACTTTTCTTATACAATAGATATTTTCCCAGTTATATTGCTTCTTCGTATATAGTAAGTAATACCATCCCTCTTGCTTTGCTAACCGGAGAAGACCAACCCAACCGGAAAATCAATAGCCATTGTTGGATCCCACGAATACAAATTTGAAGTTTTTGAAGTCTGAAAGCACGTTAACTACACATGGACTTCCAATTCTATCTCAATCACATGAAACAAGATTTAAGGGACTCAAATTCAATTTAAGATCCGGGCACGAACTTGGTGGCATAGACCCAAGCATTATTGGCGACAGGATTGTCAAGATGATCCAAGAGGTTCTCCAGGGGGCCCTCGTCGGTGACAATAGCTTGGACAAAGAAACCGAACATGGAGAACATGGCTAGCCGGCCGTTCTTGATCTCCTTCACCTTGAGCTCAGCGAATGTGACAGGGTCATCGGCAAGGCCGAGAGGGTCGAAGTATTGGCCACGCGGGTAGAGGTCATTGCCTTCTCCAACTCCAGGAAGACCATTGATACGGAACCCCTCAACCAGACCCATGAAAATGACTTGGAAACCTAGCATTTGCTAGGATGCTTTGGGCATGAACAAGGTTGGGGTTGCCCAGGTAGTCGAGGCCACACCTTCTGAGAAAATTTGAGCTCCAGCTTTGAACCATACTGGTTCTTTGAAGTCTACTCTGACCCATTTCTCCAGAACTTCTGGGGTGATGCAGCCCAGTGCTCCAAGCATAGCCCATCGACCATGGATCACCTAATTTTCCACAACAGGAGAATAATACAGATTGTAAATAAAAATTATAACTTGAGGTACTTCCTAGTTTCTTAAAGATGTCATCATACTTCATGAGAAAATATTTTCTGCCACAAGGAGGCTGAATACTGACCAAGCATTCCATCCTGGCTTTATTCACTTAGAAAGATGCCAAATAAGACAGAGGCTTACATTTTGAATCTGAATACTGACATGTACATCAGATTTTGCCAATATATGCATTGCCAACTAGTATGAACCTTTTTTTTTCTTTTGGCCAAGACCCATAAGATTTGATTACCTCAAGAGCCCTGTTCTTAGCAAAGGCTTCGGGGTCAGCAGATAATCCAGCAGTGAAAAAGTACCATAGTGTATTTCCCAGATCCCATAGGCACAACATCTCTAAAGGAGGTTAGCATTGGCTCCCCTGTTTGATCAAGAAATGGAGTTGGCCTGAGAACAGTACTGGAGCTAGCAGTTGCTGCCATTGCCATTCTAGCCATAATTCCAACCTTCCCAGTTATTTTACTGCTGAAACTGCCCTTAGAAGAAGAGTTCGTGAATTGTAAGTGGAATTGTGTAGAAGAAGAGGGTGAGTGTGTAATATTATGTGCAGGGAATAGGACAACCATAGAGATGGGTGGTCATGAATGCAGGAGGGGGAAAGTGTGGTGGGGAGGGAAATGTGAGGTTTGAATCAACCAATCAGAAGGCTTTAAAAGATTTTTAGCATCTTCAACTCATATCTTTATATCCACATTTTATCTTGTCCATTAATCTCCAACACAGGAAATAATGTGTCGGGATATGGTACTTTCATTGGTGGCTGAAATAATGTATGGAAGTTGAGTCGTTGATCGATTTCACAGATTGCTGGGCTTCTTTCTACGTATCCAAAAACAATAATGCATGATTAGTGTACGATTTCAAAGGATTGCTGAAGAAAAAAAACGATTGCGGTGAGCGTGGATCGAACACGCGACCTTCAGATCTTCAGTCTGACGCTCTCCCAACTGAGCTATCCCCGCTATGCCTTATGTTCCCCGATCTTTAAATAAATATAGTAATTTTCATATTCTATTTGCATATGCTCCAAATAATATCATTGGAATTTGTTATAAACTTGAGCAATGGCCCATACATTAGTCTATTACTCAACGACAACAAGCATTGTACAAAATCAGTTTAAAACTAAAAAGAAACCATCGTCTCTCTTCACAAGTAAGTTCATTATAAAGGTATTTGTGACTTTATAATAATATCAGGAAGTCGTTTTTCTTTGAATTTATTTCACTTCAATTTTTCTTTTCCAAACCATTTGGACAACTCCTAAAAGGGCGACAAAATTAGGAGGAAAGCTCATTTCAATATTTGATCAATAAGGTCTAAAAGATTCAAGCATTTGCAAAAGACGAGAGTTGAGAGGGAAGGAGTTAAAAGAACTTGGGAGTTCAGTGGGATTTGACAGTTTGACTAGTTAGAGCATGATCATGGGGATTTGATTATTTGAATTGGCACGAAGTAAAAAGATAGGGATCGGACCCTTTATTTCTAATTAAGTAATGATACTCATTATTCTAATTCTCATCATTCTCTCGTTATTTTATAATGTGATATTAGATGATTAGATACTATTTATTATATTTCATTTGTGAACTGAGTAATGCTACTCATCATCTTAATTCTCATCATTTTTCCATCATCTTATGATATGACATTAGATTATTAGAGACTATTTATTATATTTTATTTGTGAACCTATCATCTAATGCCACATCATGAGATGGTGAGATGATGCATTAGATTATTGGAGACTATTTCATTTGGTTATTTATTTATTTTATCAATCATTATATATATTTTTTTTATCAAATATAATGATTGATCTCTATGTATTATTTCTAAATCTCTTCGAATGGTAAAACTTGTTAAAGCCAGGAAATTCTACAAATTCTCAATAAAAATAAGTGAGATTATTAATAACAGTGTCTCAAAGTTTCAGGGTGTAATGCACTTACAATTTTATTTATTTTATTTAGAATCTATTTTACAATCAACTAATGCAATTTTACAAATAAAATTTAATTTATAAAACTATATACCATTGCAAAATTAATCATTTTTTAAGTTGAAAAATGATTTATACAAGTCTCAAATAGATAAATCACATACAAGCCTTTATAAAAGATAGACCCTATCTTAAAAAAATTATTCTTTATTCGTAAAACCTACATTTTTATAAAGACTTCTATAAAAACTATCTATTTAGAATTTGTACCAAATATTTTTTTTTTTTTAA
Organism: Juglans mandshurica; assembly: GCA_022457165.1. Lineage (NCBI taxonomy): Eukaryota > Viridiplantae > Streptophyta > Magnoliopsida > Fagales > Juglandaceae > Juglans > Juglans mandshurica. The sequence continues at coordinate 35,461,356 of CM039622.1, forward strand.
GTTTAAGTCCAAGTTATCTCGTTAATTTGCATAGACATGACCTGTCATTCATGTCAAACAATGATAGTCCCGTGAGAGTAGCTTGTTTTCCCCGTAACATTTTGAATTTCTTCAACGGTCGAATTCTTATGAGGTCGCACTCTCCCATTAATAACAGTATAACACCCCAAATCCTAGCACATATTCCCATCTTACATCTTGCAACCAATCTCAACCGTCAATTATTGGGTCCCGCCTTATAAAGACAATCCTTGCAACAGAAAAAGTCCACCGAAAGGACGGTGCTCTCGACGCCAAACAGGCTCTCAACCTTCTAAATTGTTGTTCCAGTAGTGGAGCCAAAGAACCAAATCATAAGATGGGAATGGAGGATATTACAAAGCCTCTCAGGCCCTCGATCAAACACGGGGATCGTTAACTTCGCTAGAAGATTCAAAGCTCTTTTGGGGAATGTTCTGTGTCACAGAAAGTTGGGAGAAACACGACAATGGCTTTCAAAAAGGCTAACGATCACTGGGCTTTTCTGGTTCTCTCTTCTTCTTTAAAGCATTTGATTGTTTTGGAATCTGATTTTTGGATATTTTTCTCAAATTTTCCTGTTTCTATGGTGTTTTTTTTTTTTGAACTTCTTGAAGTTTCTTCCGTTCTCTTTTTAATTGATAATTGCATATTGTTCCAAGTCTTTATTACGGATTTAATGAATTCATTTTAATTAGATCGCTTCAGTCTTTATCCGGATTTTGGGTGTTTGACAAGGTCCTATTATTTTTAATGCCTGGCTCTGGTTTGAATTTTTTTAACTTTTCGGGTGGGGAGTAAGAGGTTTTGGGATTCTTGAATTTGCTCCATTGGTGCTAATTTTACGTGGGCATTGTGTAAGTTTGTCCCACTGCATCAGTTTTGGACTGGGTTGAAAATATAGGAATGGGGTCTTTTACTTTTTTTGTTTAGGTACTTATTTATTTGTGGCTTAGTGTTTAGTCTGGGGATCCTTTGGATTATTTTATTTTTCTTCAGTCTCTGCGTTTTATCGTTTCCTGGGTATTTTATCAGTTTGATTCAGGTTTCTAGGCTCTATGATTGGGCGTTGCATATATTGATTTTAGCTTTAGTATTATCTTTTTCATTTATTTAATTATATTAAATTATCCTTTTGTGTCTGGCTACTGCATCTGGATCTATTTGGCTATGTTTGGATGCTGAGAAAATGTAGGAAAATAAATATATTGAAGTTTCAAACCTTAAAAAATCTCTGTTTTCTTTTAATTTTCATCATTTGAGCCGCTGAAGAATATGAAACAAAAAACCCGCAGCATGTCATTGGATCTTGGAAAGAATGAGGTTGCGAGCAATAAAAAGTGTAAAAATCTAATCAAGAACAAGCAATAAAGTTCCTTTGCTTTCTCATTCCACTTTTTGAGGCCCTAAGCGGAGCTTCGTTTATTTTTCTATAAGTAGGCCCCAAAAAGGAGCCTTAAGGACCAAAATGGAGAGATCTTTTATCATAGGAGAAAGAAATGCAGTGAGTTTACAGGAAGAAATTGGCCCCCATTTTTTTCTGTTCGTTTGTCCTTTCAGCGGTGAAACATTGTCCTTTTGGTCTGTTCTGATATCCATCATTTATCATTCTCGGACGCCACTCAGTTGCTTTCTATTGTTCAGGAAGAAATTGAAGCTCCTATGTGGGTGGATCTTACTCTAGAAGTAAAAATTAACAACCAACACATGTGAGTTTTATATCATTGCTTTAAGGGTTCCACTTTTTATTTCATGAGGTTTATGGCCAAATTTCATATTTGTAATTCCAATTGTATCATTCTCCTTGTTACATTGCAGCCATGATGAGTGGTTCCACACAAGTCATCTGTATGCGTCCTTTTTCCTTCACTCACTCGTTTACGCTGTCTTGCTATATTGGCTTTGAAATGCAATTAACTGTTTGGACTCCTGCTTATTGCTGAATTGATTTGATTTTCAGCTTCCACCAGCGTTCTTCTCACCAGTTGAAGTCTGCTTTTTCTCATTGCGGGGAGAGTACTTTGACCTCGGACTTTGAATCTCAGGTATCAACTTCACCAAAACTTCCATCCTCCGTCTCAAGATCTAGAGGCAAAGACTACAGGCGCAAGAAATGGAGAGCAGAAAACTATGAGTCCTTACATAAGCAGCATCCAGTCAAGGTTTTAAGTGGGACATCTTCTTGTCTGGATTTACGATTTGGTGAGGAGTTAAAATCCAAATCAATAAATCTCAAAGGAACTTCCAGGTCAAAATCAACTTTGGTTTGTAAAAGCAGTCTAACCGGAAATGCTATGCCTAGTTCCTCTAAACCTGCTGTATCTACTTTTGAGGACCAAGCTAATGGATCAAGTTCTATGGGAAACAGGACTTGTGAAAGCAATACAAGAAGCACCATTACATCTCAGAGCAGTCAGCAACGAGAGCTGAAGTGCATAGAGGTATCAACTCAACCATTTGGTCCAAGTGGGATTTTATCAAATCAGAGGATAAGTCGTAGGAAAGACTGTGTTACAAGACAAGCATCAAGGGTGGAGATCAATCATGATAAAAGGCTTTCAAGAGGCTACAAATCATCATCTGGCAAGTCCAGTGTAGGGTCATCATCAAACATTCTTTATGATGTTAAGAGCTTAACATCTACATCAATAGGTCATAAAGAAATAACCCCGACTAGCAGAAATGTAGCGAGGACAAGTTATGTGGTGAAGAACAAAGTAAAAACTTCTAATGTCTCCAAGGCCTCGACTATTAAAATTGAAGAAGGGAGCTCCAATTCTAGAAGAGGAATTAAAATCAGCGTTTTAAAGCCAGCTCACGAGGAAGCTACAAAACCAAAGGTGAGAGAAGGCGTGCAAATTCGGACACCCATGTGATTAGGATTTTCAAGTTATTAAACATATGAAAGATAGCTTTATTATGATCAAGTATAATCCATTTTTATCACATCGTTGATGCACCAACAGTTGGTTTTATCGAGAAATTTCCTCAACATTGAGATTGATAGAAAACAAGTATAGGATAAGATTCCCTCATGATTTTCTCTCAAATTATTGATTTATGCCCAAAATTGTCCTGTAGATGGATGATTTTCAAGTTCTAAATTTGCCATAAACAGTATTACATGAATTTATTCGTGTTCTTCCAGGTTCAACATCAGACTTTGCGGCCACTTAGAGTTAATGAGCGAGAGTTGTCTATGGCTGCAATAAAATCGAAGGAAAAATTGAGAGCAGTCAGGCCTAACAGATCAGCAGGTGTTGGAAAAGAGAATGCTACAGGGAGAATGATCATCAATCAGAAATGCAGTGGAAAAGGCACTTCTGCTTTAGCCATGGTTAGGGGTCAGAAAGGAACAAAACAGCTTGGACAAAAGGGTGGTGAAGGATTAGTCGGTTCAAAGGTAAATGTTATTATATTCAGTTATTAATCTTTTCAAAAGCATCCAGACTTTTGCTCTCTTGTTCAGATTGTTGTTGTTTGTGGAAGATTTCCCTCTTTTCAACATTACTTTCAAAGCTACCTTTAAACGGAGCTTGCGCAAATACTTAATAGTATCTCTGGAAATGTCAACTGGGGTGGAGCAGGATAATAAGAACTCTAAAAAATCATGACATTCTCCTTTTGGTGATTACTGGTTTATGTGTTCAAATCCTCTGCTGCATAAAATATTGGGTTGAGTGACCAATCTTGTTTGTTTCTTTTTCATACAACTTCTGATGGTTTGGAAGATTGGGATTGAAAGTGCCATCAATTATATTTATGGCTTCAATTGTTTATGATTAACATGGGATTGAAAGTGTCAGGGCCTAGCTTTGAAGTACCTGTAATATGGCCGTGTAAAATCCACAGCTCCCTCTTATTGTGCACATTTTAGTTATAGAAAATATAATGACTCTTTCCATACGACTATCAGATACCTGCTCTTGGGCTATGGATTTTGTTTGATATTGCTGTTCTTCCTAAAATCTACACAAGCAATTTTGCTTGCTTTTAGTACTGGCAATATGAATAAATATGTTAGTTGTTGTGTTAAAGTAAGTGGATAGATTTGTTTAATTACACTCTCCATCCGGTGGCTCTAAAATCACGTTACCTTTAAAAATTTGCAAAAATATTTCGAATCCCTGATCAAGTTAGCATAAACCGAGTAATTGCAGATTGTATCTGAAATATTTTAGGGACTATTTGCATGTGTATGTATTCATCACATGTTCTCTCTCTTGATATCTATGAACTTTTTTGTGCAGGTAGAAGTCACTGATCGGTTTGAAAAGAATAAGGCCGCGAATGTGAACCAGAGGGTCTGCCTTCGATGAGAGGGAACTGCATCACTCTGGGGGCTGTGTATATAGTACAAACCTAACATCTTTTTTACACAGGGAGATGGAGCGAAACAACATAGTTATCTTTCCTTTGTATTGGATTTGAGTGTAAATTTTGGTTCTTTAGGCTAAACTTCACTGGCATCTTTGACCCAGATGAGACTGTCCCCTGGCTTTTTGTGAATGCTTCTCTTTTATTCGCCATACTTGGACTTTGTGTGCAGCTTTTAGGTCTTCTAATTCTATTCCTTTCTGCTTTTGATTGTCATCTTCAGATTTGAGCCTGTTAGCATTCCAACTATCTTTTGCACCTCGAATTACTACACTCTTCGAGGTGCAAAACTCTTAATTAACCATCAATTTTTGACAATTTTGCCATCCATTAAAATCCAACCTATTTTCCAAAAATTAAATATAACCTTGCACAATAACAACATTACCTACCAATCATAACTCATAAGCTTAAATCTGCCAATCAAACATTGCAATTCACAAGATGGACGAATACTTCCATTGAAGACATTGAACTTTAACATTTTATCCTGCCGCTTTGTAATATATAGCTCATCCCACATTTCCTCGTACAAGATTAAATATCTCATCTGAGATTTCTTCATGGCAGATTATATAGCAGAACATCTGGACAACTGGGATCTCACGATGTGATTTTACCTTCTTAAAGCACCGTAGTTTCTTGTTACCTTCAAACAAAAAGAACAGTCAAGTCCAACTAAGAGTAATCCCAGCGGAGGGAGAAAAACTACACAACTATAAGATGCTATCTCATTGCTATGAGTAAAAATAGCCTTTTCAATGAGAGCAAGGCGTTTCCATTAGCCAAGCTTCTCTCATTCCATCTCAGGTTACTTGAACCCTTCTGGCTGCTCCATATAAATATGGGCGGCAATAACTGTTTTTAAAACACTCATGCTGAAGTTGGCACTTGCTAACAAAAACGAAAGTAAAAAGAAAACCAACCCGAGGTTGAGATTTATTTAATCTCTTTGCCATACTGTCGTCGTCGTCTTCGTCGTCGTCATCTTTGCTCATGAACATTTTATGAATAGTAGAGTTGTCAGTTTTCCTTCCCCGTTTAGAGGATTGCTTCGAACCTCCACCTCTTCCCCTAGGAGCAGCCCTTTTGTGTCCTTTGCCTTGTACACTTGCATCATTTTCCTTTACAAAAAATAAAAAATCAAAGACACGAAAAATGGTCTAAATTTGAACAGTAAGTATATTAAGAAGTTAGCAGTGTCTAATATATTTAACTCTAAGGAAAACTGGAACTGAGTTTTGTCATTTGTGAGTGTTGGTGGAGCAGGGCAATGTTCAAATGGAAGAGCACTCACATAACTAATTCAGGACAGAGACAAGGAGAGAAACTTTAATGATTTTCATCCATATTTATCAAGTACAAGCGAAGAGTCCATACCAAACTGTCATCAACCTCATCAATTCCATATTTCCCAGCTTCTTCACTTGAAGCAGATTCTACATTATCCTCATCATCAGCAATACTTTGGACAGCAGCTGTTGCAGAAACTGATGCAGATCTGCAGTAATAATCTTACTTAAGATCATTCACTAGCAACGAGTAAACTTTTTGATGCAACATATATCAGAAGGTGCAGTAGGGTTCTAATTGCATAGATTCAACAGTTCGTACTTCATTTGGCAGACTTCCTATTCTCTCTCTCTCTCTCTCTCTCTCTCTCATATTGTGGTTGTTTCTCATTGTTCAGGTTTATGATTCACCTCGCTCATCAACTCTAAGGTAGAGAAAATGGAAGTGACAAGGAGAGAAGCAAAATACATAGAAAAGAATAACTCCATATTACATGTAGACCAGTATTTATATCATCAAAATTCAGGGCCAACAGTGACCTTTCAGAACGACGGAACCCCAAAGCTGCATCAAGAGTTGACTGCTTCAAGTTACTGGTACCTCTGCCCCTACCTCTTCCTCTTGCAGAAGTCCTACTTTTTCCAAGTTCATAAGCACCACGAGATGACCTAGATGCCCCTCTCCGACCTCTTGCACTAGCTCTCGAGCCAGATATTTGTGTAGTGTCTTCATCATCACTAAAGGAAACCGCACTTCCTGTTCCAGCAGCAGTTCTACTTGGTGGATCCTGCATGGAATTGAAAACACAAGCTCAGAAAGCAGATAATTAGACACATGCAACCAAAAAGACACAAGCCTAAAAGGTTCCTGGCACGTGGATAAGCAATGCAAGGTCAACAGTGAATTATTACCTCCGAAGACTTAGCAGGAGACATAAATTGTGAAGTATCTTTAGGGCGAGTAGACCTTTCTTTGACACGTTCCTGAAAAATAATAATAGCAATAATAATAGATAAATAAACATTTATAAACAATCACGACATGAAATTTTGCATGCATGGTAAGGCATATAAGAAGTGAGCCCTCCTTAAAAGCCAATGTGATGCGTCAACAATACTTAGGTGAAAGAAGTAAACACTGTTTTACAATACATATAAATGAAGTAATATTTGTTCCAATCCATGTATACCAACTATAACCATGGCAATAGTTGTGTAAATGCCAAAAGGACCTAAGGGCCCGAAGGTGGCTGGTAAGTCTTCTGCAGTAGTCACTCCATTAGGCCACAGACAAATTTGCTCTCCTCACATTGATAAAGCAGTCTTGCTTACGTGGCACTTTGACTAAAGTTATAAAACTTGACCATTACTTCTTTTCTTGTGAGCAAGATTAAAATTTTATTGAATCAAGTAAATAGGTATAGCTCAAGTATACAGGAAGTATATGAAAGTGAACACCTAATCACAATTTAGGAACTAGAAAAACATACAAGAAAATCATTTTGACCATTACTGTAATGATAAAGACAAATATGATGAACTTAAGCTTCTTTACCTCCATGCACTCTCCAACTTTAAGAATTAAGTCTTCCTCTTCAAACTTCAGAGTATCTGTATCCTTGGAAATTTTGTTCTATAGAAGAATTATAAGAAAGAAACCAATCATAATGAAAATAGAACAGAAATGAGAAGAAAACAAATTAATCATTTTTATATGATCCAATAACTAAAAACTACGATTCAAATTCTTATATGCAATTATCATAGCAACACAAGACCTCTGTACATACATCCAGTATATCTAAAGTCAACTCCATCTATTTTCGATGTGCACGCTAAGATGCAGGTGTGAGAATAATAGAGGCTACTTACTCGTGTTTCTTCAAGATTGTATTGCAGACAAGCATAGAAAGCCATTTTGTCATCCTTGTTAACAAAATTGTGTAATGCAACATCCAAATCATTGACGGGAAGGATTTCCATTTTCTGCACAATCATAAACTATACAGGTTTAGATTTGTGACTAAATAAGACCTATTTGCAACTCAAAAAATATTTCTGCTCTCATTTCCACTTTTGAAATTAGTTGAGATCTTGTTCTGCAGGTTCCATTTAGCCTACTGACTTAAAAAAGAATGTTAGATACACAACAGAGCTTTTTTCTACAGAAGCAGTAAACCATACTCATGGAGTAGAACAGGAATCCGTTCCTGTATTTCAGTAAAATTCAGTTGCGATTTCAGGGAACAAATTATGTATGCAAAAACATATTTATCCACGCCAAAAGCAACGAAAAGATTAATAAAATTAGACGCTTCAGTACCAGATTATTTTCAGCAACTAGAGCCTCTATATTCTGCTGGTTTAGTTCTTCTGGACGAAGCCGCTCGGAATCACCAATTTTAGCTACATCCCAAAAAGAAACTAAGATTATACCATTTGCATGAAACTATCAACTGTGGACAAGCATGCAAGTATAAAAAAGAAAACACAAAACAACTACATAATATCCGATACCAATAATATATAATAACAATTTGAAACTTATAAGATTCAATGTCAAGATAATGCCATAAGCGGCAGGACCCAAATTATCAAACAAAGTTTTTTTAAAAAAAGATCAACTATATAGCCTGATGCAGTTCAAGTAGTTCGATGCCCTAGTTTCATTGGTGTTGAACTTGTTACATCGGAAACATAGCCACACTGACCTGAAGCCAGCACTGACAACCTATACTAGTTGAGCAATCTGCAGTGCCAAAGTGTCTTCATTGAGGATGGGAATGCAGAAATACTATTGACACTTCTTAACTTTCAGGATTCATAAGGTTCTGACTTTTACCCATGTATCTTTGGGAATGTTTAAAAATTTTTGTAACATCCCCAATCACTTTACTGCCATAACCATGGTGAATGTTGCTGACATGGGTAAGGTTTTGGGCAACTAGACAATCGAGATCGTGAAATGTTTAGAAGAAAGAAATAAAAAACAAACTTATTAGCCTTCATTTCTGGGTTGGTTATTTTCCTTGTTATTCTTTTTCCTTGTAACTTGTCAACACCATTCAACACCATTCTCCATTTTCTTCTTGAAGAGTTACCCACATCAAAGATATGAAGATAAACTGAATCTCTTGATTTATGAAGGATGCTTCTTCTTTTTTTATCAGTAAATAAGAATTTTATTAAAAATGGAGGATGCTTATAATGGATTATTTTTAGTAACAGCCTCTAATCAAATCTTTTCTATTAAAACCCCATGGTATAGGTGATTTGAATTACCTTCACGCTGACCCTTTCTTGAAGCCTTCGAGAAGATTAGAATGTCTTGGGGATTTGCAACCTAGTAGAACCTAAGAAAAATTAATACTCTCTCAAATATGTTGCTTAAGAAAAATCAGCACTAGTTTTCTAGTTCAGCATGGCAGGTGACTCAAGGTACCTTGCCCACATACTTCTGCCCAAATCTTTGAGGATTTATTGTCATAAATCCAGAGTAATCTACCTGCCAACCACAAAATGATAATGACAACAGAGCTAACTATGAACTTTGCTATGCAGTAAATATCCATTATCCTCCATGAAAGAACTGCAGTGGAATTAAGATAATGAGATTAAATAAGAAATATACAACAATTGCAAAAGGTGGTTGAGGGAGATTTTTTCAAGATTGCTCTAAGGCTTGCATACTAAAAGACCCACAATATAGGGGGAACTGGGTGCGGGTCCAGTGAGGATGCTAAAAAAAACTTTTTTTGATAAGTAGGATGCTAAGAAAGATGAGTAGCCCTGATACTAAAAGGTTAAAAAGAGGAAATTAATGCATCTCTTAAAAGATAAAAGTTGGCATCAATCGCAGTAAAATGAGACAAAAGAAAGCTCTAGATAAAGCTCAACGGCAAAACAAATATTCATGAACCTACTCCATAAAGGGGGCAGTCAAGGCTTCCATTAGAACAAAGGCTAGTAGAAACACTTAAAATCAGGAGAATGACATATGCAGGCTGAGCTTGCTCCAAAGGTCAAAAGTGAGATGTCCCAAAACTTCATAGCAGAACAAGTGATGTTGAGACATGATGATCATTCCTAATTGCAGTATCACTTGAAAACAAATTCAGAAAGTACCTTTATGCGAACCAATGGAAGTTTGAGCTCTGATCTGTTAACAGCCTTTTTACTGGATTTCTCTATCAGATTTCTCACCTAAAAATTCAAACTTTAAATTAAGTTGCTATCAAACAAAAACAGAACCCTGCCACACCAAAAAAAGAAAACACTTTCATAACAACTAAAAGGAAAGAAGGAAACTGAAAAGGCACAAATTAATTGCTAATGCGACGTATCAATACATACCACTTTATCCAAGTGTTCAAGAATTGAGTTTTGATCATTGGGATCAATGTCAGGTTCATCCTTTAATATGACCTACATTAAAAAGAGTAATCACTAAGAATCATTACTGGTATGAAAAAAAATAATAGCACTAACTTACCTCTGTATACTCAAAAGGCCTCACTGACGTTAAAGGTATCTTAGTCGGGCGATACTGGTTCCCCTATATTATAATGCATGAATATCAAACACAGTCCGAACTTAAAATGACCAATAATACTGCATTGTGAAAAAAGTATTGAATTAGGAGGCAACCTTAATTTCTAAAAGAAGTACATGCTTTGGCTTTGACTCTCCATCAATGAGTGATGTTGCAACTGAAGAACCTGGTTGTGTAACATGAAACCCCATCCCGGGAACTTCCTGCAGAAATCAAAATCCACATTTTATTCGTTGAGAGAGATAGAGAGAGCAATCTGTGGGGAAAAAGGATACTCTTTCAGCAGTACCTGAGGGTCCACGAGACATTCATGTTCATGCCCCCACACTATGAAGTCAAGGAATCGTGGTAAAAAGTGCTCATTTATAGCATTTTTAGGGTTTGTCTTTACTCTGCATGCCACAGTAGAAGCAAAGATCAATATTCACATACATTGGTTCCTGAGAGGCTGAGAGTTCTATAATATAGACCATTTAAGCACTGAAAGGCACAAAGGTTAGATGAGATTTTGAGACAAATCAACATATTTTCTTTTCATGATGATTCCAAACGATCTCTAACACTTATAGACAACCTGTTCTGATGAAGTACCAAAATGTTGAACCAATCTGACAGTTGACAACCTTCTTGAGATTCAGGCCGCATCCATTGCACAGCATGTGGTGTCTGGTCAAAAAATTATAAAATGACACCTAGATGGGCATACTTAAAAGTCATTAACCAAAAGATGGAATGTCTATGCGCTGTATGAAGAAGTACCTGAAACATTCTATTTAACCGTTCATCTCTAATGTTTCCTAGACCATAGAGAGCCACTGCTGTTGAACCCTGCACTTTTTTAAGATTAACAAGTCATGCAACAACGATACTTAAATAAGTCAAGTCTGCCACTAATGAAATCAACTGACTTATCCAAAAAATAAATATACTGACAGACCTTTCTGAGAAGAATAGGATAGATAGTAATCTGACCAACACCAGAACCCCCAAGAACCATTTTCCCAAAATAGTTAACAAGATTGCATGCAGAGAGAATATCGACTGCGGAAAGGTTGTCCTGTAACATCCACTCACAAGGAACACGACGTCATGGTCTTAAGAACTGAAGTAAAAAGAACAATCTTTGAATGTTGAATTAAAAAGTTACCAAACAAAACAAATAGAAGGGCAGAAAATAAAATTTGCTTAGTTCCTAGGTAAGACATTAATTTCTTTCTTAATGCGACTGGGAAATATTGCCAGCTGTAGGAACTACAGCTCCATCAGCATTAATTTCAACTGCCAGTCTAACAAGTGGAGTGGGCAAAAGTTATCCTGGTTGAAAAGCTACCAACATGTTGTAAATCGATGGTTTCAAGTTAAAACAACAAAGATATTAAGAAATCCCTATACCCACCACTGGACATTGAACATGGACATACAAGAAGAACATGGACATTTTGAACCCACCCATGGGAAGTACACCCCTGACAAACAACCCGACCAATAGAACCGTGTATAAAAAAGTTCTAGGGATTCTAAAAAATAAAACCTGGCCACAACTGACTAAAAAAACCTTTGTGCTTAAAGCATGCAAAAAACAAAAATAGCACGAGTCATTTTATCATAATATCCATACCACTCCAGCGGGATCATCATGATTTCCATGAATACTGAAGACTGGCAAACCAACATTGAAGTGAGGATCTTCATAATTTACATGCCCAAACCTGTTTCAAGTATATTATCATGTTGTTACGATACTTGTTCACACATAAAATCATGGAATAACTACACATATAATTTATGTAACCATGTGGGCAGCTAATACAACAACCATGCTTGTCGGGTCAGGTAGAACCGCTGTTGCCTGATGGAAAATTTACTGAGCATAATGCAGCATTCATGCGAAAGGGTAAGCTAGATATTTCAGGCAGAATCCACCCTGAAGGGAACAACAAAATAAAATATATCTTAAACCCCTAGGGGTTGGCTCAAGTGGTAAAGGCACTTGGGCTTGGGTGTATGCTCCCCTCAGGTCTAATGTTCAAATCCCTTTGGGTGCAAACAATCTCTAGGGGCCATCGGACTGGGGGATTTTCTGCTTGAATTACCCGAGGTACACTTGTGGGAAACTCCTTGCCGAGGGCCTGTGCACCCCCGGGATTAGTTGGGATGCTGTTCCTGGACACCAAGTGCCAATAAAAATAAAAATAAAAATAAACTCTTAGGCAGGTTATCGTACAAAGGAAATCCATGCGAGAGAGGGTTGGTTAAGAACGGAATGATTTCACAGGATGGTATGATTATACTCCTAAATACAGCACAGTAATGCTTTACGCTGCATGGCAGGAACAGGTTTAAGAAGCTCTATCAGACACACACAGATGTGGGGAACAAAAGAATGATAAAAAGAAGTAGAAAACCCAACAATTTTTTTTAGCACGAAATACTTCAAGTGCACAAAGTCATTACACATTTGCGAAATTCACAGTCTGGTCGCTAACGACTTGGAACTGCACTGGCCGATCGTTAAGGCAATGACGACGGAGAATCTCGATGGCTCTAACCAATGTTGACCTTGAAGGCTTATTCTCGTGGAAAAGATCACCACCAAGGAGTAAAAAATCAACCTGATAGCAAATAGGCATCAGTGCATAGTAGCATTGATAAATATGGGCAAATAGCAAGTTATGTACTTGTTACTTATAAAAAAAAGTAAGCTATGTACTTGTTAAATATTTTTCCAGAAAACAAAACAACTTCCACTAAAGGGAGCTCTCATAAAAATCTGTGATTCAAATTTAGAGTTTACAATAAGAGGACCATCAATCAAAAAAATGAAAAACTTATACAAGAGCAGAAGTGAAAGTACAAGAATCATTTTTCATTTAATTCTGCAAGAAAGAGGAACAGCTATAGAATGAAGTTGGCATCAGAAAGATAGACATGATATAGCAATGCCGGCACTTCCGCTACAGATCAAAGGCACCCACTTTTGGAAGGATACACAACTTAATCTGTGTAATGAATGCAAAAATAGTAGAACGAGAACTTCTCCAGATCATTAAAGAAGATTATAAATATCTATCCTAGCAAAGTGCTACTGCACACGACAGATTTAGGAAGAAAAGGATATTATAGGCTATAACCTGTTTTTGCTCTGCTATAGAGCATATCTCATCGAATGCCTGGAAAGAATCATGCCGCCGTATTTCGTCCTTCTCCATATATCCGAGATGGCAATCCGTAGCAACAAGTATCCGAAGTGTATTGCTTATGTCCTCCCTGAAGATTTATTTAGTTATCAATTCCAATAGGTATTCTCAAGCAGCAACTTAAAAGGGCCCAATTGAATCAGATTTCTTTTTCATAAGTAAATAAGATTGTAGCCTCAGCTCTGCTATGTGTAGGGTTCACATTTTTGGACATGATAATACATTTATGGGTAAACGATATGTGTCAAAAAGGACTGCAACAGATCTATACAACAGTTATGTCCAATATAAGGAAGAGAGTTTTTACCACATGGAGTCCAGATGGACATATAATTTTTATAAAAGTATCAAAACCAATTAAGTTCCTATGTCACTTTGTTAAAAGGACAGTTCATCTCAGACTACATAAAGAAGGAGAATCACAAGATTTAATATTTTAGAACCTAAAACATTGTTAAACCACAAAAAAAAAAAAAAAAAAACACACACACACACACCTTTAATAGACTTTGGTACATAGAGCACACCTCATAACACTAGGAGAAAATTGTTTTTTGTATGGCATAGAATAATATTAGAAAGTAAAGCTTCTGCTATTTATATGTAGCATGGATCTTACACTTAACCTCCAACATTTTTGTCCTTTTAACAGAAATACAAATGTCTTGCCCTTCTACATTGACGAAAGAAAATTTCATCAAATTCGTCCCTTTAACCAGCATAATTTACAAACATATATGATTCAGTTGGACACCCATTTAACCATTATGCCCTGTTTGGTTTCAAAGTTTAGGTTCCATAAGACAACAAAATTTCCTTGAATACTTTGAATCTTCTCTCTAACATAATTTGGAATGCTAGAGAATAATAATAATAATAATAATAAAAGAACTCCTATAAACAGAATCTAGCACAACTATTTGGCTTATTTGACGTGTTTTTTTTTTAAATTGTTGAGAACCAACACTACACACAGCAAATGTTTTGCCCGGGTTGGATACAAAACTCCTCCAACTCATCTCATCTAATCATTACAACTTTCTCAAATTTCCACACAAAATAAAATAAACAATTCAAGATTTTCAAATTCTAAAACAATAATAATATTAAAAGTAATATTATAACAATATTTTATTCAACTCTCAACTTTCATCTCAACGCACTGTCTAAACCTCTCCTTAAACTTCACTTTCTTTCTTTTTCGGCTGTTTCCAAACCAAAGCGTACGGATAGACAGGTTTTACCTGGATAAGTCTGCCATGGCGATTAAGTAGCACCTCTTGAAACCCACAATTGAGTAGCACCACGAAAATGATATGGCTGACAAGGGAATGAGATAGAGACCAACTTGAATCATTCAAATAAGCCCCAAGCCTTGTGAATATTTTAACACTAAGAAAAATCGAAATCGACAAGAAAAACCCTAGAAAATGTAAGATTCACAATAAATATTAATAAGTTAATGGAAACGAAAAATCAAATCTAAAAGGGAATAACATTACGAAATATAGAACCCTAAGTAGGGTTTAACAGCTTGGAAATCGTAGAAAGGAAAAGTAGGAAAGCGTGAGAGGTTAGCGTAAAAAGTGACTACTCTAGGAGCTAGTTTAAGTTGCTGATGAATTGTGAACGAAATTAAATGCTTAAAATCACACAAAAATGCGCTTCAACACAACCGATATGCCGGTTGTTTTTCATTTTCCTATACTTTCTCGGGGGCCAAACCAAGATCAATAAGAGGCAAAGGAAACGCGTAGAGGCAACGAATAGAAGGGCGTTCGTAAGCTTTACTTTGGATTCGAAGCAGTAACAGCAGGAGCTGACTCACCGAGACCCGGGAAGAAGAAGGGAGCGGTGGCGCGGAAGTTTAAAAAAGAACAATGAGAATGAGATGGAAAATGGGAAAGGTAAATGCATGAACAGTAACAACAATTTGTTTCAACTTTATAAATTGGATTTCAAAAAGAAAAAATGTGGGCAAGTGCCACACACGGGACACACTCCGTGTAAAAAAAAAAAAAAAATGATGTGCAATGTGTGCTGGTGTGGGGCAGATGCCCAGAATTACTCTCTGAAAAAATATATATTTGATTCACAATAATATTTTATAAAAATAAAATATATAAACTGATTAAATTTATTGTTATATATTATATCTAGTTTATAATATATAATATATAATTAATTTATGGAAAATGAAAAATGAAAATTATAAAAAATATTTCCTGTCCGTGCATCATTCCGTGTTTATTCTGAGCGTGTATCATAAATTCATAATTCGAATTCGAGAAAATGCTATGAGAAAAGGGAGAGATTCGTATTGGAGGGGACATTTGGACCCCGGGCTTTGAGCCCA
The DNA here is from genome assembly GCA_022457165.1 of Juglans mandshurica. Lineage (NCBI taxonomy): Eukaryota > Viridiplantae > Streptophyta > Magnoliopsida > Fagales > Juglandaceae > Juglans > Juglans mandshurica. The sequence goes on from CM039622.1 coordinate 35,477,148, forward strand.
TCTCCAAGACGATTCGTTTGTTTTTAGAAATGAAACATATAATTTTTTTAAGTTTTGTTCAGTCAAACATTCTCTGAAAACAAATACTAATTTTTTTTATTTTATCTCATCTTATCCTATTTTATCTCTAATTATTTTATCAATATTCATCAACTGTACTATACATAGAAAAAGCTGCCAATAGAGCCGTACTATTTCTCTCTCTCGGGTCATCTATCAGCACAATACCGTTTACAGAGTGAGTCCTAGTTGTAAGCATCAGTAGATCCCAGTGCCAAATTCTCATTTCTCTCTCCCATGTTCATCTTTCGGCAACAAATATACACAAAAAGCTGCTAGTGAGTCCCAATTTTTCAAATACAATTTCATAAAATATTAACAAAAAAAACACACAATTATTAGTGGGTCCCAGTTTTTCTTTTTTATACAAAAAAAAAATCAAAACATTTTCATCTCATCTTCATAAACAAACATACATTTTAACAAAACTATCTCATCTCATCTCAACTCACATATCTCAATACTATTTACACATATCTCAAAAAATCTCATATCATCTACGAAAATAAATGAGGCCTAAGTCCATCACTAAGATGAAGAAGGTTAGCCCGATGCTCAGGGTTAAGAGTCCCACGGGCCACAGACAAGAGCTCATAACCATAACTATACGACAGATAACTCTAAAGAGCTGAAGATAAGGTCCACAGTTGGATACAATTATCTTGAGTAAGATAACTTCTACAAAATAGGAGGCATATTCTCTAGTTAATAAAAGATCATGAAGGATAAACATACAGGACTAGTGATCAGAGTTAGTAGCCATCACGCCACATCCTTCTATAAATAACTTACTAGAGGTAACAAATATTTCCATTTTTATTTTTCTATACACTTATCCTTATATTATTACTGACTCGGAGTCTACCTAGGGTGATTAGCGCCGTCTCTTCACTGCTGTAAGTTATCCGTACGGTTGGTGGTGTGAAATACCTCCTTTACACATATCTAAAGTGAGTGCTTAATAAATTGAAAAAAATAATAATAATCAAATTTATTTACTCTACTTTCTAACCTTGGGATCTCAGCTATATATTGATCACAATCGTGTCCTGATGGCTTTTTATGTCCAAAATTAATTTGTTAAAAAATGAAGATCATATTTCGAAAATAAATAAAGACTACTGAAAAAATATTTTATAAGATTGCTTCTCGATAGTGCACTCAACACAGCACTAATTTATAATTCTTTAATATCAGCTAGTATGAAAAAATATTAATATTTTATATAACTTTTATTAACATAACAAATTTTATTCAATTACATAATGACTTGTGAGTTAGAGAATTATGAAAATAAACGTGAAAGCACGATAAAAGGATAAGGAAAAATAGTACGCATTGAGCTTATAACAATGGTAAATTGGGCTCCAAATGCAGTTGCTTTTGAATGAAAAATATGTGTGTATCATAGAAAGTCATTGGCCAAGAAAGTGGTACACAATTTATTTATTTTTAAATGGGTTCGCATAGTAATCCATAACATCACCAATAAGGTCCCGTTTAAATGTTGAGTTGAGTTGAATTCTTTATAAAATGAGTTTTGCGGGACTCACCTAAGATGAGTTTAAATATGTTTGGATGTTAAGACAAGTTTAGATATATTTATAAAATGACGCTGCTAGGTCCACAGATGAAGTGGCCACCAAAGAGAGTAATTTTTTTTTTGTTGCTTTTTTTTCATACATTTTTTTCATATCTTTAATTTTTTTTAAAAAAAGATCACAACATCATTTTTAAACTTTCCTTAATCACTGAGTAAAAAAAAAAAAAATCGATGGCTGCTTTCGATGGCCTTCATCTGTGGATTAAGCATTATCCTTTATGAAAAGTTGAAAATGGTTGTCCACGTATAAAGAGGTTTTGAGTTAAGATGAGTTTAGTGATTTGAGAGTTTAGTATTTGGATGTCAGACTCAGTTTAAAATCAAGCAACTGATCAGTTCAGGTTTAAGTTCTAAATGGGGCCTAAGTGAAAACTTCAGCTCCACTCCATGCCAAATTCCCATCTTAATCTTCAGTCTGATTTCTACATAGAATTATGGTATTAAGGTCCCGTTTAGATCCAGAAAGTGTCTCATCTCATCTCATTATTACAGCTTTTCTAAATTTTCACACAAAATATAATAAATAATTCAATTTTTTTCAAATCTCATTAATTCAATTTTTTTAAATTCCAAAACAATAATAATATTAAAAAATAATATTCTAACAATATTTTTTTTAACTTTTATTTTTTATCTAAAATCATCTCATATCATCTCTGAATTCAAACTAGTCCTAAATCTCCGTACGTATTAATCAAAATCAATTGATCTCTATTTAACGCTGGGATACTGTAACTAAGAAGTTCTATTGGTAATATATATGTTGTATTTTTTATTGGAAATTTAAAAAATGACCTTCTGATGATATAAATTAAACTGAAATGTTAGATTTGGATTTCTAGGATTTTTTTAGGTTTTAGTGTGGGAAATTAATATACGCATAAAGAGAGCCCCATGACAACTAATTAATAGTGTTCGAAAAAATCATTAAAACAACTGTACTTAGCTTTATGGAATCAACTTTATAGGTTTATCTCTATTTCATTTTAGACCCTAGCTAACATTTATGCAGGAATTATAAGAAACTTGAATCCTTAGCTCCAAACAGCACTTAAAAGACCCTTATCATGTCCATGTTTGTATTGAAGGAATGCCACGACTAACTGTCTAGATATCCCTCCTATGACAAATTGTCTTGATTGAGTAATATTATACACCACATTCATTTTATTTTGATCATATTAAATAGTATGTGGCACATTCATCACCATTATATAATAAAAAAGTATGCAATAAGTGATCATTCAATGGTGATAAATATGACACATCTTATTTAGTGGGATGAAAGTGAGATGGTAGTATGGTGTATAGAATTTTCCGTCTTGATATCCCGCCTTAGTTAAGAACTCTCTATGTCATGTAGACATTAACCTTTACACCGTGTATTGATTGTGAAATCATAACTTGTCTCAAAAGTTTAAACTGATCATGTGAAGATATATATTTAATTATTTGTATTATATTCTAAATATTTGCTTTCACATGTGAGCCAGATTCTCTTTTAATAGGTGGCCCAACACATGAAATATTTAATTAAATAAGAACTCATGATTTTTTTTATGATGCTATGTGAAATCACCACTTGTCTAAAATACGTTTAAGCTGATGAAAAGATGTAGATTTAAATATTATTTTTATTATATTCTTAATATTAATTCGAAAGTTAGATTATTGGAAAACATTATATATCCTCATGAGTACTATTTCTCAAGAAGAGGACGAACGATTGACCACGTCTCTCTCTCTCTAGTTATTGAATTCACAAGCATGATTAAAATGTTTGTCAAGGTTATACGGTGCAAGTTTTCTTAGAACATGATCATGTCTCAAATAAATACTTGCAATTAATAAGACATATCTTCGATTCGAGAAGACTCGATGGACCTCGTCATAAAGAAGTTAATTCTGATGAGCCATTAATTAATATCCAGTACGTTATCATGATTTTCATTTTCTTAATTTAATTAATTGTCTAAATTATTGAATTTGTCAATAACGTGAGAGTCCTTGAATCAAATCAATTGGAAGTTTGTCAATGGTACATTTTTCTATTGTTTTTATTTGTATTGAGCTTTGACTTTGATGCCGACCTGATCCTTTGCCGTAGTCCCAAGGCTAGCTCAAGCACGCCAAAGGGCATATATGGCCGGCCGGCCAGCTGCCATCTGTGGGATTTTCGTACTTTGCTGATCGGAGTTCAGGCAGCTAGGTTACACATCACACATATATATGTTAGGTTGCCGGGGGGCAAATGCATGGGCCATGCATTCAGCTTCCTTCTGATCTGTGGAGATCTCTCGAGTTTCCAGCAACTTGGTCTGCAAATTGCGATAGCTAAATTATATAACTGGTTACGCTGCAAATTAATCTACATGGAGATATTATTCTCCAGATCCTCAATGGAGAATGCGTTGACTTTGATGTTTACAGAGAAAGTACTTGTGAAAACTATAAACTAAACAGCAAGGTGAAGATTGGCAGGACCTAAATTTCACAAGAAGAAACTCCATCTAATTATTATTTTTTAATTAGTTCAGAACAAACTTTTTTATTTTTGTTGTAGTGCATTTGTTTTGTTTTGTTTTGCATGGACCCTACAAACCCAAAGCAGGGCTGGCTACTTTTGTACACGTGGATAAGTTGCCATGTCACAAGCAAAAACACACTGTTCTTGATCCTCGCTCAGCCCTCTCCCTCGCCGATTAAAAATAATGACAACCAAAAAAAAACAAATGGTTCCGACAATTTATTTAGATTCAATAATTTCATTAGGTAAACGCCATTGACCCTGACCCATTACTCGTTACTCAGTTTTACCTATATTAAAAGAAGAATAATACTACTCATCATCTCAATTTTCATTATCTTTCCATCATTTTATAATATATCATTAAATAATTAGAGATTATTTATTATATTTCACTTATAAATCTATCATCTAATGTCATATTATGAAATAATGAAAGTTTAGAATGATGAATATATTTTTCCTTAAAAAAAAAAAAGAAAAGAAAAGTAAATCACTGTTGAGAATGCTCTTACAATATCGTTTCTCTTCTCCTTCATTAGGTTCCAGTACCATTGTTGAACGTCATCTCTCTCTTCCGCCTGCTTGCTCTTTTTCTCCTTTAAACTTGTTACGTCAGTCGATGTCACGATGGCATGCCCCCCCCTCTCTCTCGTCTCTCTCATACACGCAACGACGCACGCACACGGCACATCCAGAGAAGATAATGTTTCAGTTTCCCATCCTTTGTAATTTATAAATGGAACTTTTTTTTGAAAGAAATGGAACTAATTAGGTGTATATATCTTACTCTTGGTAGATAATGGCTGTCATATATATATATATATATATATATATAAGAAATATCTTACTCTATTAATCAAACAATAAACATATCATTGACATATAAGTCTGCCAAATCAATATACTTTTTAACTTTTTTTTTTTTTTACATTGTGCGGTCACTCAATGATTTGCAGAATTTTTTCTATATTTATACCATTCATAGTGAGCTCAGTTTCTTGGAAGATCGATACGCCCCATCTGCCAGAGACAGATATTGTACAGACTGATCTATCATGTTTGCATCACCGCCCACTTCCCTTTGCATGATTGCAAGTCCTTTAAATCAGGAGGATCTGAGAAGCCATGCGCAGATCAAAAGCTACGCCTATTCAGAGATATTTGGTGGTCATTACCCTCCGCCAGAGCCAAACGCCGAGCTCAATCGCTCAACACCATGCACGTCAATTAGCAGCGACCCCACCATGATAAAGAAACTTTACCACAATGCTAACGAGCGAAATCGTCGCAAGAAGATCAACAATTTGTATCTTACTCTGCGTTCTTTACTTGATCCTGCGGCTGATCAAACGGTACACAAAATCTTTCTTTATTTGCTTTGGTTTTCTTTAGATCAGTTTCATGGGAACAAATTAAAGGAAGAAAGCTCAAGCAGCCACTAGAAGAGTTTCCAATGCTGGCCTACTTTCATTGTCATGGGAAGTATTTAAGTACGTAGTGGAAAACATGATAGTTATTATTCCTAAGAAATTTGGGATGCAACTTTTTTCCCTTGATATCTTGCCAGTTGCCAATACGGCCCATGTCGAGGTTCTCTTTTGTGAAGCAGCTGGTCATGTTACCTGCTTAATTATTTTAACAATAGTATATACAAGTTTAGATAAATTCAGGACAAGTTGATCTTTGTAAAAAAAAATGGATTCCTCGTTAATAAAGAGTAGTTTTTTTTTTTATAATTTTTCAAAATGGAGTATATTTTTTTGTAAAAGCGTGTGCAGGATTTATCTATTTGAGACTTTGAGAAAATCAAATTAGTATAGACACATAGTAGATTCGATTCGTATTCTTTCTAAGCATGTTTTGTGTTGTGGTCTTCGATCGACGACTTTGGTCTGGTGCGATCTGCTGGGTAAACTACAGTACTAATTGGTGTTCAGCACAAGAACTTATTAAGCAATATTATATCCCATTTATTTGTGGTTTTCATGTAAACATGATTATTGCTGATGTTGTTGCAGAAAAAATTAAGTTTTCCGGCCACAGTTTCACGCGTGGTAAAATTCATACCAGAACTACGACAGCAAGTAGAGGGGCTGATTCAAAAGAAGGAAGAGCTTTTGTCAAGCATTTCTAGGCTGGAAGAACAAATTCATCTGCAAGAATATCAAAGGCATATGTCATCTCGCAGCTCTTTATCTGCTGTTTCGACAAATTGGCTTAACGATAGCGAAGTTACTATACAGATATCCACATATAAAGTTCAGAAGAGTCCATTAGCTGAGATATTGCTTAGTTTAGAGGAAGATGGGTTTCTACTGCTAAATGCTTCTTCCTTTGAGTCCTTCGGATCAGGAAGGGTCTTTTATAATTTGCACCTTCAGGTATATGTTTTCATGTATCGTTTATTCACTGGTTCTTCTGTCGACCAAAATTAAATGGATAATTATATGCGAACAAAAAGTTTGTATGTTGTGCGCAATTTCCACCTCTAGATGTGAAATTAATACAACATCATTTTCACTTTGAGAAAAAAGAACTATGTTTTAACTTACCTTTTCAGTGATCTATTCACTTGTTTCTTAAACAATGATAGGACCAAGACCCGTTTGGTTACATAAACACTTTCAATTTATCTCATCTTATCATTACAAATTTCTCAAATTCTCATACAAAATATAATAAATAATTCAATTTTTTAAAATTTTAAAATAATAATAATATTAAAAAATAATATTTTAATAATATTTTATTCAACTCATTTAAAACTATCTCATATCCCCTTATCTTATTATCCAAATGAGCACATACTTGTTTATATGTGTTTTATATATATATTTGGAATATTCTACAGGTGGAAAGGACTAGTAGATTGGAGCGTGAAGTTTTGAATGAGAAGCTCCAGTCATTATATGCAAAGGGAAAAGAGTTCAATCACGAATATATTGGCTCCATACATTTCAACGATTTACCTATTAATTGAGTCTTGATGGGATCATGTTTATTGATCCTTCGCTTATTTAAGATGATTAGGCGGAACCAGTTCGAATTTGATTAAGTCTTGTTTTTTAATTTTATTCGAATATGAGTTGAGGTTGAGCTTATTATACCCTTTATGTTCAAGAACAGTTCATTTAATATTTGAGCATGTTTAAACAGCTATTTAATAATGACAATATATATTCATGTTTCTTGTAAGTTTATCTACAAATGTTGAAAAATAAAGTTTGGGTTATGGTAAATATCACCATGTAGTTTGTATATATATACATATATATATATATGTGTGTGTATTAATGGTTATATTTATACGAACTCTCAAGGAACATCGTCTTATATTTTTTAATATGTACGATATTTTCATTGTAGAGTAAAAAATGATATTAAAAAATAATAGATACAAAATTATTCAGATTTATACAAGCGTCTAGAATTCGAGTCAATTTTTATACATACTATAATTTAATAACTAATCATAATTTTATTTCAAATAAATAACTTTGTATTTTAGTTTGAGACAGTATTTGACCATGGAGAGTGGAGACTCCGAATCCCTAACGTAATAGAAAGAAAAACTACATAGAAGGAGGCCATAGCCCATAGGTTACCTGGGCTTATCTACCCCATATAATAACTAGGTTGTACATATGTCGTTCCTTAATACCAGAAGTCAGGGCCATAGATTCAGCACCACAGCTAGAAAAGAATAGGCCCAAATCAAAATCTACGGGCCTATATTTTCTTCTTGGACCGGTTTTTCTGTTTCCATCAAGTTGATCCAGTGTCTGTGCTGGCTCCAAAGGCCCATGATATATAGGTGTCCAAGATGAGCTTTAGGTGAAGTTTGGATAATGAATTGAGATGAAAGTTAACTAAAATATTACTTTTTAATATTATTATTATTTGAGAATTTGAAAAAATTAAATTATTTATTATATTTTGTGTAAAAATTTAAAAAATTTGTAAAGATTATATGAGATGAGTTGAGATTAATTTTGAATCGAAACGGAAAAATACGAAAAACAATGAAAATTTATTTATTACGAAAACTTATTTGCAAGTGAGTGTGATAGTCAGTGCCGTATAACTTCGTCTATATTTTATAATTTTTTCTTGAGTAATATTAGATATAAATTTTAGAATGTGTAAGTACTGTACATTTGTATTAAAAAAATCAGTAAATTTAAGACTTATGTTAAAAAAATTATTTTTTAATAGTGAATTTTACTTTTTTCCAATAGATCATAATGTGCGAGACTTGTACACCCTTGAGACTCTATCTAACGTTACTAATTTTCCTTAATCCAAGAACAAAAAAAAAACATTGTATAGTTTAACTTTTCATTCATTCAGACAGAAGTATTCGTATTCCTTAGTCCTTACCACGTCCGGGCCTCCGGCAGCGGAAAGAGAATTCGTATGGACCATAAAATGAAAGATAGATTGGGTAAAAATTTCTGATGCTTTGGTTTGGTGGAAGAAAACTTGAGCGGTGGGAAAGAAGAGATTAATGTTGAAATTTCAATTCGCAACATAAGATGTACGGAAGAATTGACAGCAACCCTTATCAACTTGGAATACCTTCTAAACCAGTCAAAAGAAATTGATCAGCTTTTCCCGGAAAACAACAATATTTTGAATGTGGCCAAACACAATAACAAACTGGCTGCATTATGAAGGAAACTTCAACCCGGCTTTTCGTGTGGTCCTTTTCTTTTTTCTTTTTTTCCCTTTTTTGCTTTCCCTCGTGACCACCTCAATGATCGTCTACATGCATGGTAGGGATAAATGTGGTCCTGTTCTAGATTGGCTACCAATAATACTTCAAGTACTTTTACTACTATTCTTTATTTTATTATTACTTTTCACTTACTTTTCTATTATTCATTAATTTTCACATATTTTTTACTACTATTCAATATTCTATTATTATTTTTTCATTACTATTCACAAACCTTCTTAACATATTCTAACTGCCCAAACCCAGCAAATATTAAGGAGGGGCTCCATATATAGAATCATGATACTCTCTCTGATGAATAAACACAGCCCAGCCACTCTTATACCGGATTTTTTTTCTTTTCATTTTTTCGACATAAAATATCATAATTTGACTTTTTTTTGTCAGTGTTCATAATTAAATATGGAACCAGCCTAAATATCATAATTTTTTTTGTCAGTGTTCATAATTTTATATTAACTTTATGGAACCAGTTTCTCGTCAGTGTTCATTAGAGGTATGAATTACTGCCCTTTATTTCAAACAATACTGTTTAATTGAAACATTTTCTGGAAATTGGAGTAAATTAGAATGGAAGACTACAAAGGTGAGGCCGAAGAGCCAAGTTTGCAAAGGATATAGAAGGTACTAGTTTATATTATAAATAAATAAATTATAAAAAAAATTACAAAAGATCATAATTTGACTTTTTTTTAAAATATATAATTTAGGTTGTAAGATTTAACTGAACTGAGTCTAATTTTAAGCTGAATCTTAGAGTACTCCCAATGGAGGTTGTATAATACATTTTTCTTTAAAAATATAAAGAAATGCTTTCAAAACACCCTCCATTGGATATTCTATTTTAAAGTCATTTTTACATTTTGCTACGGGACATTGTTAGATGTAGAGGATTATATTGATCAATGTAAACATATTTAATTAATTTCTCACTTCTCCTTCTCCTAGTACATTAGTATTTTTACATTAGCATGTCCACCCTTGCGTTTGGAAGAGATCCAAAATTCTCATTTGTGGTGTACGTAGCTATAATTATTCAATTGGGTTTGATTACAAAACAAAATAAAATAAGAATATTTTCATTATATAATCTCTTCGTTTTATTTTTGAATCAATTTATATTTTAATTTAGCTTATAAATTTAGATTAATTTAAAATAAAATATAATTATATGATATTGTATATGGAGAGATATTGCAAATATCAAAAGATACGAAGATATTATTGATAGTTAAAGCAAAATATTTGAAATGAATAAAAAGTATTAAAAAATATAATATTTAAATGATATGAAGAAAAAATAGATAAGCTGATGTATGATATATTGTAAAAGTCAGTATGTAAAATACAAAAAATGAGTTTTGATGATGTATTTTAAAGGATAGGATGAAGAAGCCATTGTGAGTGCTCTTAATCTAAACACTCAACTCTTAAATTACTAAACTCATATCAATTCAAAAACTCCTTACATTTGGGGCTCACAACCTTTTTTAACTTAACACATCTTTATACGTGTGACCTACAACTTTTTTCAACTTCCTATAAAAAGTACTAAACTCATCTTAACATTTAAACTCAGTTTAGATGGACCCCACACAACTCCCTCCATTACTCAATTCACTATTATTCATAAATAATTAAACTCAATTCAACATTCAAACACAATCTTAATATATCATATTTGTTATATATACAATTAAAATAATTTTGAGATCTTAAATTATCATGTAAGTCTAAATTTTCAAATCTTTTTTACTGACCAATTATTTTACATGATCGAGAATGGTCCAATACCAAATTAAAAGAGGGACGTTGTGGCCCCGGGGAAGCATTCCTGACCATCAATCAAATAATAGAGTGTTTTTTAATAATTTTTTCTTGAAATCAATCATTAAAAATCATAATGCAGAAGCTGTCAGTCATGAGTCTTCAATGCGGAAGCAGCTGAAACAATAATAATAGATATTGTTACGACCTTACTAGAAGATCGACTATCCATGACTATGAGTGGGCTTTTATGTTCACATTGTGGCCGGACATGTCACGAATCAAATCATGTCTGTGATCGGTAAAGCAGCAAGAATATTGGCTTCATTGGCTTGGGACAAGCAAACCTTGATTATTTAATTTGTTTTCTAATTTCTTTTTATATTACATAGTTAAAAAAATATTTAGATAAATATAAATAATTATATCTGTATCTTTTTATTAACTTAAAAGAAATTTTTTCTCATCAACCAATTCACATATTCTACACTACACACTTAACATGACAAACTGGATTAATCATCAATTAAAATATAAAAACACAAAAATCGACTCTAAATTCTCTCTTTGTTAATGTGTTTTTTGCACTTTTGCATGTTGAAAATTTGATAAAAATAAATAAAGTGAAAATAAAGCCAACCCAAAACTTGAAGAGAGAGGGGACTGTGAGAGAGAGATGGAGAGAGAGGGCTTGAGAAGAGAGAGAGAAGAATGAGAGAGAGAAGAGATTCGGTGAGAGAGATTGAGGAGAGAGAGATTCACAGAATAGAAATAGATTTCAAGAAGAGATAGAGATCATGTGGATGGGGTCCTAACATAAAAAAAAAAGGGGAGGAGTGCAGTGTATGTAGCAGTGCTCTTAGTTTAAATTTTTGAAAAAAATGATGATTTTACATAGTATTAATCTATTAGAACAAATATCTTAAGATCAATTGGGCCTATACTTTATCTATTTAATTAAATATTTCACATGTTATGATCAATTATATATTGAGCGGGAGACTGATACACACATAAGGAGAGTATTAAGACAAACATAAATGATTAAATATTTCTCCTTCCATTAGCTTAAGGACACAAGTGATTGTTGGCTCAAAATGTGTCTTAATTTCAAAATGTCTAACTCAATGTTTATGTAATTAATTTTATTGTCACTGTTTGCAAAATATACATGCCCCGTCATAAAGCATTGCTTTATTTTCAATGTCAAAATATTCTTCAAAACCCAATATATATTGAAGTAGAAAGGAACGTGATCCGTTTTCTAATCATATCACTTCACGAATTATGAGGAATATATATAGCCAAACCGTAGTGCTATAAATATTCAATTAGCTAGGGTAGTGCTACCATGCCAGTACTTGCAATTTTCTACGCCTACTCGGCAGTGTCAAATTATACACAGCTCATGATCTCTCAGCTTTCTCTCTCCATGGTACTGAATTAGACAAGAAAACAAATTAAGAAGTTGTGATGTCTAAATCTGCCAGATCACATATCTATACCTATCAAATTGATGACGCTAATTAATCTTTCATTGTCATTGGGCTCATTAATTTTACCCTCACGTTTCTCATAAAGCTAGGTTAATTTTTATTTATTTACTTTTTATCGGTTATATGTACAGTAAATTTCAAAATGGATGCATCATATTAATATCGACAAATAGATCACATGCAGATCAAGGAATATTAATTGATCACTATTCGAGGCCTTCCTTTCCAAAAAGGCCTGACATGAACAACAACTACACAGATATATATATATATATATATAAATAGTCGATAGATCATACTTATAGTTAAGAGTAATTTTATATACAACCGTGAAGTGCGTAATCGCCGCGTAATCGCTTTGAAAAATAGTAGGGTCCACTATTAAAAAATTAATTTTTTTCATGTAGATCTTATGTTTTATTCATTTTTTTCAAAATGATTATGTAGCGATTACACAATTTATAGTTGTAAATATATTTTCTCTATAGTTAATATAGAGTTCCTCGATCTTGTGCAGGAATTTGAAAGCTCCACTAAACTGATTTACTAATATTGTCATATCGAACATGATTGCCCTTAATTAGTTGGACTACGTACGTACGTACCAAGGATAGGGACTTTGGGGTTGGTGTGTTAATTTTATAATGAATATTGCTCGATTTCTTTTTAGCTATTTCTTCCACGTACGGAAATACATATGTCATAGTGCCGTTTATATATGAGAGAGAGAGAGAGAGAGAGAGAGAGAGAGAGGTTTCGGGTTAATTACAAAATAGAAGGTACGTACATAGTAGTACTAGTTGATGAGTTCCAATGGCTAAAGGTACTCCTCAATCAATCTGCAGGAAAACTTGAATTGATATAAGCCTATAAGGTCAAGCAATGCATGCATTTATGATAATTGATGAAGAAACAAACAAGATAACGAAGCTGCATCGAACCTGACCTTTTCGAACTTATTTGCGAACCAACTCATCACATCCCTAGTCCCTTTCCTTACCCTCCTTGCTGGCCTACCCATGCATGCTCGTATTAATATCTCTCTCTCTATCACGTTCCCGAAATACCCTTAATTTATTGTAATATCAAGTTTATGGCATGATGAGATATTCTACCTATCATGAATTTTGGCTGCTATTTTTTTTTTCTAAGAGCAAATTATTACGAACGTACTTTAAAATGTGGATATGCTATAAAATGATGATATTTTTATAAGATATTTTATAAAAATACGTTTTATTTAATGCTTAGTTGGGTAAAAAATTATAAAAGGGAATTATTGTATGTGTACTTATCATGAACCTTGCTTATAATCTTCCGTACATATGCATATTTAGTTTCTGCCAATGGTAGTACTGAGAATGAGATTAAGATCAAACGACTGGAAACTTTCTTTTAGATTTTAAGAATTCATCCCTAATTTTGTATGTTTTCCATGATCAGCTCCAGTCTTTAATCATGTCTGACAAAATGGAGCCAAATCACCCTTTAGGAGGGGCCCTGATCTAAAGGACATGAATCCGTGGTTTGGGGCCCTACCAGATCGTGGCACATCTGGTTTTATTTCTTATCTTAGGATCATTGGCAACATGGGATTGAAAAAGGAAAGAATAAAAAAGAGATACATAATGCACAGTTAGGGCCACTCCAAAATAATCGTGGTACATGCCTAGCTATATGGTTGAAAAATGTGTTTCTTCCTGATCCTAGCTATGGTCTCTGGCCTTTATATGAAATTTGACTGTTGATCAGGTTTAGTTTAGAGACAAAATCTGGGTAAATTTTTTTAAGAAAAATCATTCATTTTAATTTAGTTTAAGAATATGATCCTCAAATGTAAAACCAATTTCAAAATCTCAAAAGGCTCATTTTAGTCGTCCATATATTATATATAAGTCCCCGGCCACAGAATACGTCCGGAGATGCATGCAGGCTCCGTCTCGCGTACTTTGACAGAAACGAGTAAAAGCGTAAGTATTGGTTTCTTTATATGTATCTTCAAAAGAGAAATATTTTGAATCCTAAATTTAGAATTCAAAAAATGTTCTGATTGAGACTTTTTTTTTACTGAATGATTAAAAAAATATTTTTTTTATGATGTTTGAATTTTTTTTTTCTAAAAATATTTATGATGATTAAAAAAATACATGAAAAAAATATGAAAAAAAAACACACTGTTCGGGATATTTTTTGGGTCTCGAATTCGGAACCCGTAGCAGTACTCTCTTCAAAATTATATTTTTATTTAAAGATTGATTTTGCATATAAAAAAAAAACTCTCAAATTGGATTATGCATTTTTTAACCAAATAATAAAAAAAATATTATTATTCTATATTATTATTTTTTTTTTCTTTAGATTATTATTTTTTATATATTTTACAATTAGCATCACGTGCTCAAAAATATCAATTCCATATATCTAAGTATTACTAATTTCATATATCAAAATGACTAATTTTATCAATAAATATTAATATGTACTAAAAAACATTTTATATCATCAATTTAATATAAATTTCATATATCAAAATCATCTTAATACAAATTTTATAAAATTGATTTTAATGAGTAAAAGAGAGAAAAAAATATTAAAAATAATGTTTAAATAGTGAATAATACTTCTTCAAACTAACTATTTAAAAATTTAGAAATGTATAAGTCAATATAGATGAATTTAAAAACATATTATGTAAATATGAATATGAAAATAAAGATGATCGATTAAGCATTGTTAGTGCTTTAAAAAATCTATTTTTTTTAAGAGAAATGCGATTATGCAGTGATCTAGTTATACTGCTCATTTTATCCTACGTACGAGATTTATTAAAAAAATTAAAAATGGTAAAAGCTAAAAAAACCTAGGACGTTACAGTATTTACCTTTTTGCATTTTGAATATATTTTATTTTTTGTCTTTTAATAAACTACGTATCATGTGGTACTGGTGCCACGTCAATCGAGTAAAATGAACTGTATAATTGGAGCCGCGTAATAGCAATTAAAAAACTTTATATGATAATTATATTATATATATACATTAAAGAAAGATATAGAGGAGGTTTGGATAAGAAGTTGAAATGAGATGAGATGAAAGTTGAATATAAAAATATTATTTTTATTTTAAATTTAAATTATTTATTATATTTTATACGATAATTTTAAAAAATTATAATAATTAAATAAAATAAGATGAATTAATACAAACAATCCCGTAATATAATTAAGTACTATATATATATATATATTAAATTAGCTGTTTACGTATATGTAATGTGGAGAATGAACGTGCACGGATGATAAGACTGGACTGCCTCCATGCCTGTTTACACTTTACAGCCTAGGATTTGAAAACGGAATCATCCAACAGCAGCAGCGCTTCCCCGTCTTTTCCATGGGGAAAAATCAAAAAAGTACCTTTCTCCTTGATGAAATGAGCATAGCAGATCAGTATTGGAAATAAAATGTATGATTCTCATTGATCTGGTGCAGTGATGGTATTAATTGCTGATACTCCTAATTAGTTTGCTCTCAAATAGAACACTTTGTAGCACTTTTGGGATTCATGAGCTTAATCCTTGATTCTCTACATTAAAGTATCTTGCAGATATTGAAAAATATTGTCCGATAGAATACAATCACGACAATTTATCATAGAAATACGATAATTTGCTAGATCACACCGATAAAATCATGATTTCTTATGATCCTGTATTTCGGCATCGTACAAGGGCTTCATGATTAATCGAATCTCTCTTTTCTTTTTTTCTTTTGTTTTTAAAGTAATATTACTTACAGTCGTAGAATGCGCAAATGACATGAAGTTGCTTTGAAAAAAAGTGAGATTCATTATTAAAAAATTAATTTCTTTTCATGTGGGTCTCGTATTTATTTACTTTTTTCAAAACGACTGCACAACTCTTACACACTCACGGCTGCAAGTATCATTTCTCTTTTTATAGGTTCAAAATCACTAGATAAGAATACACACACACACACACACACATATATATATATATATATATACACTAGCAGTAGGTAACATCCGACGGACGTTTGCCAATTTTTTTTTTAATTTTTTTCTTATCTAGTGATTGAATAAGTGTTTTTTTAATAATTTTGTGAATTTTTTATTTTTTTTAAAAAATGTTTATGATGATTAAAAAAATATATGAAAAAAAAAGAAAAGAAAAATAAAAAAATGAAATACACATTCAAGACATATTTTCAGGCTACTTCTTTGTTAGTTGTAGTAGTTCTTTATAGTTAATTAAGAATATTATCATATTTAAATTATGTTAAAACTCTAATTATTTATATAGTTATACTTTTTTAAAAATATTTAACAAAATTTCATCATTTATTTAATGATAAAATAATAGTATTTTTTAAATTAAATTTGATAATTTATTTATGATATGATTTTTATATGTTAATTATCTATTCTAAATTAATTTAAATCAGTCTTTAAATTTTTACCATTTGATCAAATTTGGAGGGTTATGATGAAGGGTTACATTTAAATCCTAAATCCTAAAAAGTTTCATTTTCATCTCGCTTTCTCTTTCTCCCTCTCTCACCCTTTTTTTTTTTTTTACCTAGTGATTAAGGAAGTGTTTTTTAATGATGATGTGAATTTTTTATTTTTTTTTAAATGTTTATGATGATTAAAAAAATATATGAAAAAAAAAGAAGTGAAATACACATTCAGGACATATTTTTAGACTACTTTTTCGGTAGCTGTAGCAGTTCTCTTTAATTAATTAAGAATATTATCATATTTAAATTATGTTAAAACTATAATTATTTATATAGTTTTACTTTTTTAAAAATATTTAACAAAATTTCATCATTTATTTAATGATGAAAGATTAGTATTTTATAAATTAAATTTGATAATTTATTTTTGATTTGAAATTTATATGTTAATTATCTATTTTAAATTAATTTTAATCAGTATTTAAATTTTCACCATTGATCAAATTTGGAGAGTTATGATGAAGGGTTAGATTTAAATCCCAAAAAGTTTATTTTTCCCTCACTTTTTATTTCTCCCTCTCTCTCCTTCCACTCAACCACGACTTTTCTCTCTCACCCGATCTCCTCCCTCAAGCAGCCGTGCGCTACCGTGGGTGTCACTGACCTCGTCACTGGCTTCCCCTCACGCCGGCGAACAAATCCCACCGTCGAAGCCCCTTAGCAGCTCCTCCCTTCGCCGCACGCGAGCAACCCAAAATGGGTCTCAACGCTTGCGCCACCGCACCACCACCATCGAGCTCCTCTTCCTCCGGAGACCACTCCCATGGACCCAAGCCACTGTCGAAGCCCTCATGACAGCCCTCGTCTCCTCGCAACTCCCTCTCCCGAAATGGATCTATTCGTTTATTGATCATTACATATAATTCAATTAAGATATTGTATGAGGTGATTTTGTGAAGATGATTGCTGTGAGGATGTAGAGATGGACGAAGAAGGGAAGCGTAAAATAAGAATATTGTTTATCATTGTTCATTACTATTCATCTTATTATTCATCAGACGATACACACTTTTTAATATAAGGAGATATATATACGCACACATATATAAAAGGTTAATTGATATCCTAGTATAGTAAGGTCGGTAAGGACAGAAGCGTCAGATTGGATAGACGACAGTAATTAATTTGTTCATATTTTATTATTATTTTTATATTTTTTCCTGTTTGTGCTATTTATTTGATTCAGTGATTGCGCTGATCTCTAGAATGTGCTTGGTTACTTTGAAATTAGTGGTACTTGTGTAAAATCCTATATGGCGTAAGATTTTCTAATTGATAAAAAAAAACACGTTTGCCACACCTGTCAAATTGAAGAAAAAAAATAAAATGTAATTTCGAATATTAAAATAGTCTAATATATAAGAATAAAATTATTATTTATTTATGTTCATAATTTATTATGAAATTTGAATTATATTAAAAATTCAAATTAATTAGATAGTTTTTTTCTCTTAAAAATGTACAGTAAAATTTTATTATTTATTTAATGATGACGAATTTGTATTTTATAAATTAAAGTTGATTTTTAGTATATGATATAATATTATTCTCTTAAAAATATTCAGTAAAATTTTATCTTTTATTTAATGATGAAAAATTAGTATTTTATAAATTGAAGTTAATTTTAAGTGTATGATATAATATTTAAATTTTAATTATCTATTTTATGTTAGTTTAAATCAATATTTAAACTTCTACCGTTAGATTAAATCTGAAGATTAAAGATGAAGGGTTGGAATTTAAAACCCAAAAACTAATATTTTTCCATACTTTTCCTTTCTCCCTCTCTCTCAATTCTCACGCACGATTATGGTATTAAGTCGCACATTGACATTCACACGGACAAACTAAAAAAGAAACAAAAAAACCAAACAAACATGTGAAAAAAAAAAAAAACACTCATTGCTGTTCATAATTACTGTTTATGAACAGTAACATAAACAGTAACAAACAGTCTAAGATATGTGAAAAAAAATTACTTTACTGTTAATAAACAGTAACATTACAGGCTCTTTTAAGTAATAGGCGAATATATAATATAGTGAATATGCTTGTGAGGGCAAATATATAGTTCATAATTAAGTAGTTCGACTTGCGCGCAGTTAGTTAATAAATAGGTGAAAAATCTGCCTATATATAATTAACGTAGTAGACGTACAAATAATTAAGTTAATTAGATAAATAAATATTAGAGTAGTGCTAGGCTGCCGTCCAACAATGACCACGCGTTGGGCATGTCGACTAGTATAAATTTATATTTTTATATTTTTCATACTTTTTAAAAATATTTAAAAATATTTTTTTTTAAAATACACCAATACACTAAAAGTCATTTTTTAAATCATTAAGTAAAAAAATAATAAATATATGACCGGTCAAAGTGAGGGAGTAAACTCAAACGACATACTAATATTTTTCTAAATATTAAGGGGCGCAAAGATGGTCTAACTGGGATAAAATTAATTTGCTTGTATATGTACATTATATAAATCTAATCCGATCCGCTCGTGTTCTTCCTCTTACACCATTCATCATATATAAATATATATATATATATATATACACACAGTGGTAGTGGCTAAACGTGCAATGCACGTTTGTCACATCTGCCTAATTAAAAGAAAAAATAAATTGTGACTCAAAATATTGAAAATAGTCTAATGTATAAGAGTAAAATTACTGTTCATTCATGTTCATGATTTATTATGAAATTTAAATTATGTTGAAAATTCAAATTTATTAGATAACTTTATTCTTTTAAAAATGTTTAACAAAACTTCATCATTTATTTAATGATGAAAGATTAGTATTTTATAAATTAAAGTTGATTTTAAGTGTATGATATAATATTTATATTTTAATTATCTATTTTATGTTAGTTTAAATCAACATTTAAATCTCTACCATTAGATTAAATTTAAAGATTTAAGATGAAGGGTTGAGATTTAAAACCCTAAACTCAACTTTTTCCCCTTACTTTCATTCTCTCTCTCTCTCTCTCTCTCTCTCCCCTTCCCCGCACGTACGTCTTCCATCTCTCTCACCCGATCTCCTCCCTCAAGCAGCCCAACCAACGCCGTTGTGCGCCACCCTGCAGCGTAACCAACCACCTCACCGGTTTTCCCTCATGCCGGTGAGCAAACCCCATCGTCGAAGCCCCTTGGTAGCTCCTCCCTCAGCCGCACACGAGCAACCCGAAATGGGTCTCGACACACGGGTTCTCCACCCTTGCGCCATCGCGGCTCTGCCC
This sequence comes from Juglans mandshurica, assembly GCA_022457165.1. Classification (NCBI taxonomy): domain Eukaryota; kingdom Viridiplantae; phylum Streptophyta; class Magnoliopsida; order Fagales; family Juglandaceae; genus Juglans; species Juglans mandshurica. The sequence continues at coordinate 35,497,129 of CM039622.1, forward strand.
AGCTCCACTAAACACCACTACCGAGTTCTCATTACGCCGTGAACCACATCCATGAAACCCACCACCTGTAGCTCCTCCCTAGCCTCACGCACGTAGCCCCTCTACACGCACGGGTTACTCCCCGTAGCGCCGCCGTTAGCCACCCCTACACTACCGCACCACCAGCAGTAGCCTCGTCCTTCACCGACGACTCCTCCACTTCCTCATTTCCTCCGGTCGAAGCCCCAGCTTCTCTCATGCCCTCTCTCTTCACGGGATCTGTTGATTTGTGTAGAAACTTATTTGGTAATTTTATGATTTGTGTGATAATTTTATAATTTTACTGTGAGGATGTAAAGAAAGACATAAGTGAAAAAAGAAAAGTATAAAACACGTTCAATGTTTATTACTATTCATTAATGTTCATTCGTTTATAGCGGTTTTAAGTATAAGGGGGATATAACCCACTTTTTAGTTCTCTTGATTCGACGTTATCGTCACTCGTGAGAGAGGTTTTTTTCCCCCAAAAAAGCTGAAGTACTGACTCTGAGGGCTAAAAAATGCCAGAAGCGTATATATAATTTAATATAATAATGCTTGCATTGCGAATATTAATTTTTTTTTTTGCTGTTTCTTATTTTCTCTTGTATATATAGACCACATGATCTAATTGAATGATCATCTTGGAATGTGATAATATATAATCTCTCTCGTGAGTTAATATTGGAAAACAATCAACCGGACTCGCATTATAATCCTGGAAGGCAAGTACTTGTTGGAAGATATTAATTATGCAGTGATTCAAATTAATAATTACCACATGATCACATGGAACTGGAGCTTCTCCTCCATTGCATGAGAGAGATATTTTGTGGCTCAACATGCAATACCGAACCATGCAAACTATATATCAAGATGGTAAATAATTTGTACAAATCCTAAATATATAAGTCATATGCAAGCCATTGTAAAAAAGTAGAACATACCTTAAAAAAATATAAAAAAATTATTGATTATTAATGAAACCTACTTTTTTTATAAAAAAAATTTGTCTATTTAAAATTTATATTAGCATTACTCTATTAAGATTCACATATAAAAGTAATAACTAATTCGCGCATTGCGCACAATCTTATAAGAGCACTAGTATCGGTTTGGCCAAATGCATCTTCAAAATTTAGCTAATATCACACTTTTTTATATCTGTCTATTCCATTTAAATTTAATCCCCACATTAGATTAGCCATTTACTCTCTATAAAATAATAAAATTTTATTAAATTAATAATTTAATTAATTAATTAATTAATTTGTATCACATTTTATAATTCTACCAATTTAATATTAAAAATAACTATATTCTAATTAAATTAATATTAAAAAATCATATTTTCAATGATCATTTAATACTAATAACTAAAAATTGAGATTAAACTTATCTCAAATTCTATCTAAATTTCTTATTCACTAATCAAATATCTAATATTCTATCTAAACATTCACTAACCATATTTTCAATGAAGTGAGAAATTATTATTTTAACTTTTGGTAAATCAATTTGGTTCTTCAAATTTGGCCAATTATTGTAGCATAAATTCAAATTATTTTAGAGATGCCCAATATATCTAATGTAGAGTCTTTTTAATACAACTTATCTAAATTTTGACCAATCTTCAACTTTACCCAAATCAATATTAGTGCTCTAAAATGGGCCGCACTAGCTTCCAATAGTTCACGTGGAAGCATTCCCAACAACACTAGGCAACGTACGTACAGTTACATTTGAGCATGCACTTTAGTGTATCCTGGCCCGTAGATATGTTGCTCATGAAAAAGTATCAAGAAATATTATAATTAACTCAGACAGAAAATCTACTGACACATACAAGCTAGACAGCTAGGTATTGCCCTCCGATGATATCAAGCACAAGCAATAATGTCATCACATGCATGTATGTATGTCGACCCCTCTGATATTAGATCAAGTCATTCCTCTTCACAAGAATCCAGGAGGGGACATGCGCAAGCCATACGTAAATAAAACGTCTCTAAATTAACCCTCAACAAAGTACTATTCAGAAGCTCACAACCTCCATTATATATAGTACAAGATTAACGACAAAGAATACCATGCACATGATCTATCATCTCCCCCATGCCAAGAGTAATTATAAAGGAGATCAGGTATTTTCTTCATTTGCTGACTTTAGACATTGATGTTTCTTACCGTTGGACCCTCAGGTAAAAGTGTTCTGATCAGACGTATAGGAGTCTAACCTAATAACGGCCTATACATTATATTCGTATAAATTATTTAAGTGGAAAAATAATTAATCGCCAGCGGATCAGAACCGGAGGACAATCTGGTACATTCAACAAATTTTGTCATTTTCCTAATACTCTTATCTCTCCCCAAGTTCCACCTCTCCAATTATTATTGTTTCCTTTTTATGGGCTTTCAATCCCACCCTGTAAATATATCTGTACTTGCTCCATATTTACTTACAAATTAAATTAGCTCTCTCTCTCTCTCTCTCTCTCCCTCCCCATGGCTAGCGAGCAGGAAATCTCAAATGCTTCGCGCATGCACTACATGACCGATGACGACTACAGCGATACTAGTAGTGAAGAGGAAGAAGTAGCAGAAGAAGAAGATCATGGAGACGAAAATGAAAGCACGCATATTAGTGATTGTAAAAACAATATGTATTTCATGTGTGTGCCTCGCCGGAGGCCGGGAGGGTGGTCCCTAGGGCAGGTCTTGGACCCGAGGGCCAAGTGGGTTCAAGAATGGAACAGGGTGTTCCTCTTGGTGTGCGCCACGGGACTCTTCGTCGACCCTCTCTTCTTTTACGCGCTGTCCATAAGCGACACCTGCATGTGCCTCTTCATAGATGGGTGGTTCGCCATCACGGTCACGGTGCTCCGGTGCATGACCGACGCCTTGCACGTCTGGAATATGTGGTTGCAGCTCAAGATGGCCGAACGGTCCTTTGCCGCTGGGGGGATGAGTGGGCATCTCAGGCCGGATACCACTGCTCGCTCTGTGGCTCTCCGGTACTTGAAGGCCAAGAAGGGTTTTGTCTTTGATCTCTTTGTGATTCTTCCACTTCCACAGGTGTGAATTTTCTTTACATATTAATTAACCTCATTAATGATAACTTGTCATCGTTGTCGTGTCCTCATCAATATTATTTATTATAAATTTCATTACCAGGAGGATTCCAGTTATAGCCACACAAACATCTCATGCCATTTTGTCAGCTAGTGTTTGGGGCGATGACAAGTGCATGACATTAGTTGTTTTATCCATGCAGATTACCCCCCACTCATAATCTTGCATTCAGAACATGTGATGTACCCATGTCCTTTCCTCGTGTTTTAGAAGTGGTATATATTCATGTTTTAAAGATCCACTCGTATAATTTCTCATAATAATATTGAAGAATGTTATATACAATGGTGGAGTGCGTAAATATTATGTAGTTGTTTTGAAAAAGAGTGGGGTCTACTATTAAAAAATTAATTTTTTTTTATGTGGGTCCCATATTTATTCACCTTTTTAAAAGCGACTGCACGGCGTTTACACACTTACAACTGCAAATATAATTTCTAAATAATATTATAGGTAATAATTCTGCACAATTTTTATTTATTATTCACATGTTTCTTAAATATTATTATGTGTGCGTTAACTTTGATGACAGTAAAAAGTAATTTGTTTAGATCATTTAGTCTATTAATTGGGATAACTTTATGTTAAGTTCTAATTAAATCTTAATTTTCTCAAGTTAAATAGTTACGTACGTTCTAGTTATCTCTTTTAACTTTTTCTTCATTGATCATTAGTGTATCTTACTAAGTTTTCATTTTTTTTTTTACCAACTTCTATAGATGTTGATATACCTCGATCTCTTATCTTTAATTTTATTAGTAAAATATTTTATCTTGATAAAAGAATGGTAAACTGATATAACAAGTTTTGAGTTATCTATTCATGATCTAATTAAAAATACTAATAGAATTTTAAGAAATCTATCGTGAAGTTACCAAAAAATTAATGGTAATTCAAAAATATTTTATGAAATTTTGGAGACTTGTATGCCTAGAAACTATAACTAGAACATCCGTATTCACTACTAGAATATAACCTTAGAATAAAGAAGTTGTGCAAGCTTAAAGCTTAAGAGTCTTTAGAAGAATCCCAATACCGACTTATAAACTCCGGCATACCTAATTTCCTCATTCCCTTGTTACTGAGTTATATATTCAGCCCTTATTTTAATTAGCTTTTCTTAACATGAAAATATCTTCGGCTTTTAAGTAGTCTTTAGCTCGTTTTGATGAGCTTGCACAAGTACTACTGCATCATGTGCATGTGTTTAATTGGCTTAAATGTTCAGAGAATTAAGAGCAGCCTCTGATCTTTTCAAAGAGTTATATACCCTGGCCTCTTTTCATGAAGTGTACGCAATTTTTGAGCTAGTGTACCTACGTATGCGTAGTGCTCCTCAATATTCGATAATAGCGACTGATCTTGTACTTGGGGAATAAGATATATGCGTGATTATAACGTAGATGGCACATGCTGCATGACTCGATCGACCTTTTTTATGAGGAAAAATTGATCAATAATTTTCTATACAAAGAAAATGATGTGAGCAGCATCAGGTCCTTGATAAAGTAGATCAACGACAGAAAACTAAAATTTACCATAAGCAATTAACATGCGATCGAATGTGCGCAAGTTTGACTGGAAAAAAACTATGTTATCATAGAAGCACATGCATGGGAAACTGATCTCACTCCCCTAATATAAGCCACTAGTACTCCACAAAATATCTAACTCAGCTTTATTCACAGAAGAGACTCGATCGCTAGCTATATACATTTTTCCAGATTAGGCGTCATGTCTAATATTTTTCTTGTCCCGGGCCCAAAAACCTATTAATGGATGAATCCAGCTAAGGTTGATTTGATGCTGCATAATATCATTTCTCACATAGCTAGGAGTCTTTTAAATACTTATAATAGGAGTCTTGGGGCAGGCACGTACGTAGGTTTGGTGATCAGTGAATACAGATGGGGTTTTTTTGGAAAGTAGGTGCTCGAATTTATAGTTTTCCACTAGCAGATAACAACTGGGGAAATACAATTTATCTTCCATTAATTACAGAAAGTGTCATTTTTTAAGAAAGAAAATGTCAGAATAGTTTTTGCTCTTCTTGGGGGCCGGGCTAGCTATATATTAACAAGAAGGATTCTATCGGTCATTATTTATCAGTAATTCACATTTCACATTTTATGAAAATAGATAGAAATGCTTTGGGTCCCAAATTTGGATCCCGAAGTTGTGTCTCGAATGGTTTTTTTTATTTAGTAATTAAAGAAGTGTTTTTTAATAATGTTATGATTTTTTTATTTTTTTAAAAAATGTTTATGATGATTAAAAAAATACATGAAAAAAAGAAAAAAAAAATAAAAAAATGAAATACACTATTCAATAGACTCATTCGGGCTACTTTTTCAATGGCTGTAGCAGGGCTCCTATGAAAAACACTTCCATACTTTGAAAAACACCACACATCTTATGAAAAAACTATAAGTACTGTAAAGTGTGAGAGTGAATTGTAACTGTTGTATAGTACATCATATTAGTATATTACGCTTCCATGAAGATATCCTTTCTGCATTCACAACATGAATAGGGATATCTTGACCTTGCATGTATGTGTGCGTGTATATGTATATGTATGTATGTGTGTGTATATATATATATATATATATATATTCCATATTGATCTGGTTCCATGGATATAGAACGTTGACGTGCAATATGAAGCCGAATGTGCTATATCCCACATTTGGAACTTGCTAGTAATAAATGCCTTAAATGAAATTTGGGGTAATAATTTCAAATACACACACATATATATATTATATATACATAGAGAGAGAGCTTTTATTGTTTAATTATATACTATAATACTGCTAACAAAATGAACATAATGCAGGTTGTTTTATGGGTAGCTATTCCCTCTCTTCTGGAAAGAGGACAAGTAACCATTGTGATGACGGTTTACTTAATCATATTTCTTTTCCAATATCTACCAAAGATCTACCATTCTGTCCGCCTCTTGCGTCGCATGCAAAACCTCTCTGGCTACATCTTTGGAACAGTTTGGTGGGGAATAGCCCTCAACTTGATTGCATATTTCGTAGCCTCGCATGTAAGTTTCCCTTTTTCCGGTGCATTATTTAATTAGTTCCTTTCCTGTGAAAGTTATGATCCCTTAATTTGTCGCTTAGGCTTTAACGAGTACCAATTCAAATAATTAAAGAGCTAGCAGTAAAAATATAAAAGATGAAAAGATTGGGGAATGTTACGAATGCATGTTCGTACAAAGCTAAACCATAAACTAATAATATTTATGCGCCATCATGTGAACAAAAAAAAAAGGTATCATCCAGCTTGTACTTTTTTAATAAAAAAAGAAATAAACGAGAATAACGTTGTAACTTAAGTTATAAAGACAAGCAAGAATCTTCATGTTAATTATATATATATATATATGCAGTCGAGTACTATAGTCTATAGTATTACAGTTCAAACTGTTCATGAGTCTTACGTTGATTTTGGGGTAATTGATCTGGAAGCGAAAAATGTCTTGCCTTTAGGCTTTAATAGGTAGAGAAAGTAACCAAAAGAAAAAGCCTTTCGCAAAGCAAATCATGTGAGAGAATTTTTCAAGGGGTGAAAATACAGGAAGTGTAGTACTGCATGCAGGGGCATCGTGATCCATGTGATAGTACCTCGATCCTGAAATTAAGGTAATATATATATATATATATATATATATATATATAATTAAGCCAATAGACTTGCAAATGTTTATTCACATGATACGTACAGAAGTTCTATGTCAAATTCAAACGGTCACGAGCTTGTGATTCTTCTTTTGAAATCTTGGTACGTAGCAGGCAGTACTAGACCTAGCGACCTAGCTAGAAGCCTCATCACTGAGTAACAAAAATCGTGTTTTACTACATGATCTATATATAGGACTGCTAAATATATTACTTTGAAAAGAATATTTCCGAGATTGATCTCATCCTTTAATTTCTCTAAAATAAATAAAGAATGGCTTTTTACTGAAAAAAAAAAACTCTAATTTTTATGAATATGAACTCCATAATCAAATAATTCTTGTTTAGAAGTTGGCCTCTGACGCTCAAGTTTTTGAGACTATATATGTTTCACTGTTTTTTCCTTTAACTATATATGTGTACGTACGCGTCAGGCGGCGGGAGGATGTTGGTACTTGCTAGGAATCCAAAGAGCTACACAATGCCTGAAAGAGCAATGCAGAGCAACTAATAGTTGTGGTTTCAGAATGCTATCTTGTAAAGAACCTATATATTACGGAACAACAAGCATGGTAAGAGATGGAGCTAGATTGTTATGGGCAGAGAACAAGCAAGCAAGGTCTACCTGCTTAGAAAGCTCTGAGAATTATCAGTATGGAGCCTATAAATGGACTCTTCAAATTGTTACAAACGATAGCCGCTTGGAGAAGATACTTTTTCCCATCTTTTGGGGTCTAATGACTCTCAGGTACTATATATTTTCCGAGTAATGCTACATACAGTCATGGAGTGTGCAAGCGCCGTGCAGTCGCTTTGAAAAAGAGTGGGGTCCACTATTAAAAAATTAATTTCTTTTCATGTGGGTCTCATATTTATTCATTTTTTTTCAAAGCAACTGCACGGCGCTTGCACACTCACGACTGCAAATATCATTTCTCATATTTTCCTCCCCTCCTATGTTAATTTTGCTTTATCCTTCGTCATGTCTACGCGTTTTCTTAATTTTTTCTTTCCCAGCATGTTTTGTTTGGTAGTTAATAATTAAACAGATGGAGTGGACATTGGGGTGAGAAAAAATGGAGCATAAAAAGTTATTTAAACAGTTCTTAAAGTGCTTTAATTATATTACTAAAGGTATTATGTCTTGTGCATGCACATCGCTTTTTACCGGCCTCCTCTCAAATCATCTATCTTTGACATATATATATATATATATGCGTGGGGCTAGCTTCATGTGTGCATAGACACAGATCGACTTGGATGGATGCTAACTTGTTTCAAGAGGGGCATATATATATATTCGTCAAAGCAGTTCTTTTTTAGCATTAGCTAATCAATCATTATTTGCCTAAAGAACATCTGGGAATATTAAAAACAAGAGTACTTTATATGCCTAAAGATTTTGGCTTATGCGCATCGATCGCCTCGATCTGCCCTTTCAAATCATCCGTGTCTTTGACGTATGCGTATGTCTTTTTCACTTGCATGTGGATAAATAGGCTCGGTCAAATCAAATCGGTTCTTTTCCGAACATTTTGATATTGCTAATCGTTTCTTGTTATGAGCAGCACCTTTGGGAACTTGGAGAGCACTACAGAATGGTTAGAAGTTGTTTTCAATATCATCGTTCTAACCAGTGGACTCCTTTTGGTCACCATGTTGATTGGAAATATCAAGGTAAGGCTTCATACCAAAATTTAACCGCACAGTAAGCTCTGCATATTATCATATGGAAAAAAAACCTATGTTCATAATTTTTTTTCCAACAGTTTGAGACAATTGAGTTTATGGCATAAGTGGATATTATATTTGGCAAATCATTATATTAATCTAATAAATGAATTGAAAAGGTGATTTTCTGTTAGTAAGACGGAAAATAATAGTTCACTTTTTGCTCGCTTGAAGCATAAATATATCATAAGAGGAGTGCTACATCTACAGACAAATTACACAAATATAACCTCACAAACTGATGTAGTTTTATCTAATTCGTTGGATCTTTTTATTTTATTTTATTATATATATATATAGATATATATATATATATATAACAAACTTTCCATTAATACTGAAAGCCATTACAAACAATGTTTGTCTACCCCATGATAACGACAGACGCTATAAATCAGGATATAACCCTTCCCACACACTAAGTTTATGTGCCCCTTCATATCCCATAAGTCCTACATGCTGTATGTTGCAATGTGGGAAAGTCTTCATCAGCTCTTGAATCTATCTCTTTATAAATCACATTGCCAAGCAAAGACATTGATGCTCCATTGTCTTGAAGTGCTTTAACCAGCCACTAACATTGAATCACTTTCAATAATCAAATTAGGAATCCCCCTATGAAGACATAGCTGCAGACCTCTGAAAATAGCCAACAATTCTATTTCTGTTGGGTCATTGACTGCAAACTCCTTCTTGATGGCTGCTAACAGAACTTCTCCCTTCTCATCTCTAGGAAGTATTCCCACCCCTGCTCTTTGTTGATCATGAAATATAGCCCCATCTACATTAAGCTTCGATTCAAAGCTCCTTGTGGAGGAGGTGTCCATGTCCCTTTGCTCTTCTTTTCCACAGACCTTACCTTTTTATGATCAGACTATAAGGATAGTGCATAGTGCACTACTTCATCAGGCTGAATCTTTTTATTCCCATACATTCTTTGATTTCGTCTATACCCAAAGCTCCAGGCAATAAGAAAAAGCTTTTCCAGCTCCTCTTTATTACCTCTAGCCTCACATGTCTAGCTAGCTCACCAAAATAAATGGATCTTACCTCAGGTTGCGTGAATAAGTTTTGATTCTCCCAACACTATCTCAAAATAGGGCAATAATATAGTGCATGTAAAACATCTTCTACCCCATCACCATGGAAGATACAGTTTTCTTCCATCAGAACATGCCTTTTCTTCAAGTTAGCTTTTGTTGGTAGGCCATTCTTACAAGCTCTCCAAGTGAAAACTTTCACCTTATTTTGTATTTGTAGTTTCCACAGCACTTTCCATATCTGCTTTTGCTCTTTTGCATTAGAACTTTCACCTTGTTTATTTTCTGTTTCCATCGATCGAAATAGTTTGTATGCACTTTTCACACTATAAAGACCACTTTGCTTTGGTTCCCAAATGAACTTATCCATTTGATCACCTGGACTCAATATAATTTTGAACACCTCTACTGTTGCTCGAACTGGAAGAAGCTGGTTAACTTTCTCTACACCCCACCAGTGTGTATTCTTTTCAATGAGGTCTTCCAACTTTTGATTAACATCCAAGCCAATCTCATCAACACTTTGTTTCAGAAGTCTATGGTTTGTTACCCAATAGTCTGTCCAAAGTTTAATATCTCTTTCATTTCCCACCCTCCATCTACATCCATATTTCAGGCCTTTCTTAGCCTCCCAAATACCTCTCCAAGCATAAGATGGTGAGTAACCGAGTTTTGCTTCAAGAAAACATGTATTGGGGAAAAATTTTGCTTTGTAAATCTTGTGCAACAGAGTGGATTCCTTACACATAATTCTCCAACCTTGTTTAGCTAGTAGAGCTATATTGAAAGTTTTGAGATTTTTGAATCTCATTCCCCCTCATTTCTTAGGTTCACACATTTTGCGCTCCAACTAACCCAATGAATTTTGTTCTCCTCATTAATTTTTCTGTACCCACCAGAACTTTGACATCATCCTTTCAAGATCCTTGCAAAATCCACCTAATCCGTTATATCTACTTTACAATAAAAATAATTTTACAATCTGACATGTATAACATATCAAACCACGTCAATTTGTGGGATTGCTTTTATATAATCATTTGTGGATAGAGTATTTTCCTTACCGTAATGATTGCTAGCTAGATAGTTGCTTTTTTTTTTCCTTCGTTTTTTGTTTCCTAATAACAAATGATGTCATTAATCCTATGGCCATGTATACATGCAGGTGTTCTTGCACGCAACTACGTCAAAGAAACAAGCAATGCAATTGAAAATGAGGAATCTAGAGTGGTGGATGAAGAAGAGGCGGCTGCCTCCAGGGTTCAGGCAGCGAGTGCGTAACTATGAGAGGCAAAGATGGGCTGCAATGCGTGGAGTTGATGAATGCGAGATGATAAGTAACCTCCCTGAAGGCCTTAGGAGGGACATAAAGTACCATCTCTGTTTGGACTTGGTTAGACAGGTAATTAATTTTTCATTTTTATTGTTTTTTGCTAGACAGAGATAGGTGATTAATTAACACCATATGTTATCAATATCTCTCACCACATGAATTTTCAAATGGCAGTCTATTAATTAATAAGCTAACTTGGTCGAATCCGTTTCAGGTTCCATTGTTCCAGCACATGGATGATCTGGTCCTAGAGAACATCTGTGACCGTGTGAAGTCCCTCATATTCACCAAGGGAGAAACAGTAAGTAGCAAAATTCAAATATTTTCATCGCAACATCACTACGCCTAAGTAGTAAAGGTTAACCATGAAGTTGTGTTCCATGCATGCCAGATAACTAGAGAGGGCGACCCAGTTCAGAGAATGCTATTTATAGTGAGGGGTCATCTTCAAAGCAGCCAAGTTCTTCGAGATGGCGTTAAGAGTTGCTGCATGTTAGGCCCCGGAAACTTCAGTGGTGATGAACTTCTTTCATGGTGCCTCAGACGACCTTTTATCGAGCGGCTGCCGCCATCTTCATCGACATTAGTGACTATCGAAACAACGGAAGCGTTTGGGCTAGAAGCGGACGATGTGAAGTATGTTACGCAGCACTTTCGTTACACATTTGTGAACGAGAAGGTTAAGAGGAGCGCCAGATATTACTCGCCCGGGTGGAGAACATGGGCGGCCGTGGCGATTCAATTGGCATGGAGGAGGTATAGGCACCGGTTGACGCTGACATCTTTGTCATTTATTAGGCCAAGGAGGCCCGTTTCTCGGTGTTCTTCAATGGGAGAGGACAGGCTCCGGCTTTATACGGCTTTGTTAACTTCACCAAAGCCCGATCACGATGATTTCTTCAACTATTGAAATTAATCAAAAGCAAGTTAGCTCATGTATGCAGGCTTCGTGAATATTTCACTTAATTTGCTTGATTTGGCAATAAGTACTTTACACTTGTTTCCATTACTTCGATAGAGGATAGGAAAACAATATGGCTCCTAGCTTGTTGATCTTGATCCCTAAAATTAATTTTAGGTTAAAAATAATGGGAAGTCGAAAGATGGTTACTGCTTGAGGGACAATTTCTTGAGGCCACCTTTACAATTTGATCGAGGTGCATGAATGATGTTCTTCCTCGAAACTAGTGCACGTTCATTAATCCCTCGAGATCATGGATTACCTGGCCTCGTTTAAACTATCATGTGGTGTAATATATATGGTACTTTTACCTGAACGCAATTAGCCTAATTGTTAATGGTCAATGGCTTTGAGAACGGCTAATACCGTACCCACCATGCTTAAACAAAGAATGTTTAATCAAGTTGAAGCATAGAGAGTTTTGGGACAAATATCACATCTTTCTGATTATTTTTTTTTATTTTGGATTAACTACTAAATTGGTTCCTCTGCTTGGCCTTAAAAATAAGAGAAAATCTACACAACTGCCTATTTATCCACATACGGCACACGAAGTCTGACATGGTTTTTTTTTTTTTTTTCCTTTTAAATTCTAGTGAAACGTGCGTTTAGGAGAGAAAAAAATACCCAAAATTCAAAAGCCATTTTCGAATTCCCCCTTTGCCAGCGGTCCTAGACGGTGGCAAACATGAAGAGGTCACCGGCGGAGGAAGAACGTGATGAGAGATGTGAAGAGGCCACTGGCAGATGGGGGAGGACGAATGCACAGGGGTAGCCAGAATGAGGGGGGAATTCGAAAATGGACCTTTTGGATTTTAAGTATTTTTTCTCTCCTAAACGAGGGTTTCACTAGAATTTTAAGGGAAAAAAAAAAGAAGAAGAAGGAAAAAATCATGTCAGACTTCGTGTGCCGTATGCAGGGAAATAGGCAGGTGTATAGCTTTCTCTAAAAATAAAGCTACTCCGTGCCTTTAAATTATGGGTTTTGCTCCGTGTTTTTAAAATTAATCAAATTAATTATTAGAGTAATTCTACATACAATCGTGAAGTGCATAAACGTTACGTAATCGTTTTGAATTTGCTACTGGGTGACATTACACTTGGCATGCCAGGTGTTTAATTTATTTCTTTTTTGAAAAAAAAATGGAAATAACCAATAATATACAAAGATTATATTTTAAACTTCATCAAAATAACAAATTCTATTCAAACCAAAAATATGAGTTTCTAAAAAGTAACAAAAAAAATATTTTTTTTTATTAAAAAAAAACTATCACACTTGGCCCACTCAAGGGGCCGGAGGCCACCATCGGCTACTCCTAGAGTAACCTAGATCGGGCCTCCATGCCTGACCTAAAGTGGGTTGGGTGGACGTCAACAGCCATTCATAAGGTTCCCTAAGGGGTGGCCAGATCTGTGGGTGACCCACAAGGGTCAAGCCTAAAAACACCAAGAAGATCAGGTCGCGTCTCCAGTTGAATTACGTGGTTTGGTAATTTACTGCGTCCATGAGAACCTTGACTTGACGAAAAGCACAAGAAAAAAAAAAAGGTTCTTGATCATAAGATATGAAGAATTGATGAGTGGAACGTTTGCTGAATTGATGGGTCAATTGTCGGGTGATTTCCCCAGTAGTCGAGGTAATTAACTGAGTGGATCGTTTGCTGCACTTTTATTATGTCGTCCCAGTAAATTAAAGATCACCCATTGGTTTATGATTTTGTACCCCCTTATCAGGAACTTTTTCTAATTTTTTATGTGCGACTGGTTTAGTACCCCTCTTTTCAACTAGAACTTGTGATTTTGTAAACAAGTTACAAGGTTTTGTATTCTCATTGGCTATAGTACTTATATTATTATCAAGAGCTGTGTTATACAGAAATTCTATATGATTTTACACATTATTTAAAAATATGTAATTTTATTATTTTACCCTCGCATATTTTATAAAATATAAGAGTAAAAGAATAAAATAACATATTTTTAAATGACATGGATTTATTTCTAAAATTTTTCTATTATCACAGTCTTCAATTATAAGGGACAAAAAATGGCTTGGTCCTTGCGTACGTAGTATCAAATCATGTTGACTTCCTCGCTTCTCACGCCTATATTCTATCATTCTATGTGCTTGCACTGATCATGAAACTGTTATATAACTATGTTTCTCAAAATGGTAATCAGCTGCAAGTTTCAGGGGCAGCGCCTTGGGCTGAGAACGTACAGACTTCAGGGACCAAAAAATGATTGGAATACGAAAATAAAGATATTGATGGGTGGATAATGGATTTAGGATTTTGCCAAAAAAAAAAGATCTTTCAGGTCTACGAACACAAGTAAGACATGATTCGATCGAGAAAAAAATAAAGCTTTCACGGTCTCTAGGGCTGCAAAGTGGCTTGTCTCAACTTCTGGACCCGCAGAGCCCCTGAAGAGCAAAATGGCAAGGCTGCCTATGCAAAAATAGATGAAGCAGCCAGAGCAATGGGTCACAAACGAACCAAAATCTGTCCCGACAATGCATTGCCACCCAGGTCCATATGCCCCATCAAATTCCTGCAAAATGACAATCCCAATCAATAATCCAGAAGACTAGTCATTGATCCAATGTTTCACTTTTGCATAGATGCATGGACCTTTTGGGAAGTTGCATCCTTGATTCATTCGTTTGGCCAGCAAGTATGAACCGATCATGCATTCATGTTCATAAGTGTAAGGCCGCATTCATATGTCGATTTTGAGGCAAGTAAAAAGCTGGCCTTTGGGGTACCTCATTTAAATTTTGACTAGGTTTTTGTTACATATACAGGCAAAGGTGCTAGGCAAGATTCCGTGCAATTCCATCGTTTTAATTAACATGTTGAAGTCTTAAAAAAGTGATACTGTACCTTTTTTATGAAGCGGGCAATCTCTGTGGCATCGGTGACATCGAAAAAGTCGAGCGCTTTTGCTGCTAGATCAAGGGCATCCTGCTGCATGGTTTGGAGCATATCAGTCTCTCCAATAACTGCTTTTCCTTCTAGCATATTGGTTAATACAGTAGAAAGAAGAAAACTAATTACTTTCTCTAAGACAGTACTCGGACCTGGTGGTGGCCGTACTCTTCACAGTAAAGCGACAGAAGCAAATTTTGAGACTGGATTTGTGGATGTGGGTAAGATGGCATGCACGGAGTGGTGGAAATTATATAGAGCATGGAAAGAAAGGGCCGGTGCTAATGAGCCAGCCACGCGCGCATATTCTTTCCAAATTAAAAAGCAAAAGGGTTAACCACGTATTTCGATCCTTTGTTTGTGGTCACCAAAGTATGCTGTGGAATTGGCTCTACCTTAGCTTGCCACCGTTATGGTTAGCAGCACATGGAGTAGATGTGCAGGGGAGGAGGGCTTGCTAGTCGCTAGACTCGAGACACGAAAATTAACCGCGAATTTTCTGGTCCTGCTTTATTTTGGACACTTCATAGTTCATTCTTTCTTTGTGGCTTATGATCAGTAAGATTTTGCCAAGTGTCTCGGCAAGATATGATTGAACCGTAATATTTTGTCAACTTCTGTTGTTGCATGTCTGTTTTGCTCGAGACAATGGGTGAGAGTATGCGACTCATTCATGGCCTTTAGTACTCGAAATTTCCAGATTCTGTGACACCACACGATGGTTTCATGTTTGTTAATACGTACAAGACTTGATTAATAAGAAGAATCTTGGTAAGCAACGCCAAAAAGGACTTGATGGGGACACACCGATTTGTAGAGATAAAACAGTAGTATTAGTAGTAGTTGACTATTAGTCAGCATCCTATAAAAGAAAGAGATCAAGGCATTGTACGTATAAATAGCAGGAGCTGTACATTGTCTTAAATTCACCTACTGGCTCAAGAAAAATTTGGTGACTATATATCATGTATACCTTCGGTTTCAGAAATGATATTTGAATCTCATCTTTTATTTTTGAAATCAAAAGCCGTCTCATTTCCACTCTGTGTTTCTTTCTTTCCGTTTTATTTGGTGTATGGGAAAACCTGGCTACTTGTCTGAATAAACATCAAGAGCGTACTCACTATCATTGTCCAACAAAGAACATCAACTTTGGCAGGCCACCATTAAGGGAGCTTGGATCTTCTATCAACGTACCTAAAAATCCGTGAATTTTATCTCCATCACATACCTAACGACTCTTATTGGCATCCTTACCTTTTCCGGCTCATTGTGCTCCTTGAGATTTATTGCTCTGCTTCTACAGTTAGTAGGGGTTCTTGTAATCTTCTACATAGCATAGCACCTTGTTTCTCTGAACTCTGATACTTGCAAACACGTCAGCCAAATTGTGCCACTAACAAACAAGTTTTTTCAAGAACTTGAATCACTAAAAGTCTAAAAATAGATTCTAAAATTGAGAGAATGTACATAGAGGTCTTCAAAATGGTTCAAGTCTTCAAGATATGGGAGAAAAATAACGCTTGGCTGAAATTCTTTGGATGCTTTTCAAAGTATACCATGTCAAATTGTGCTGTCTATTCTTCTGTGGAAGATATCAATCACCAAGTAACAACAGATATCCATCTGGTGGCGTAGTTCGCAATCAAACAGCTACTTCAAAAGCTGGGAGAGAGAGAGAGCAGTTTTAATTTTTAAAAAGAAAAAAGAAAAGAAAAACAGGCCCTTTCGCCTAGTTTGGACTAACGACAAGAAGGGGGACGAGAAGCTAGCAAAGTCTGAGCGAGTACCGAGCAGCAATATGTAAATCTGTTGTTACCAAGTAATTTAAAGAATGAATACCTCGTTCAGTATAATCTCAAATTTCATAGAAATCCAATCCTTATTATGTACCATGTATGGGCAACTATTATGACGTAGACTAGTTTATTACGCTAGTAGAGGTTAAATACTCTGTTCTTGGCCAGAAAGCTGGAGGCCAACAAAACACCGCTTTGTTCAAGATAACATGAAGTGCGCATCAGCCTTCATTTGGAATTTTCATAATGTTAGGTACTGTCATATAAGTTGGGTAAGTTTTGCATTTTTTATTATTTTTAAATAGCGGGTCTATTATTAAAAATTAATTTTTTTTATATAAACTTTATATTTATTTACTTTTTAAAAAAAAATTATACAATCTATAATTATAAATATCATATCTCAATAAATGGGTGCATTGACTACTTTTCCCATCATTGTCACCTATTATATTGCAAAATTAGTTAAAAGGAAATAATTAGAGTGTTCGAAATTTAATATATATATATATAGAAATGATATTTGCAATCGTGAGTGTGCAAACGCCGTGCAGTCGCTTTAAAAAAAATGAATAAATATGAGACCAACATGAAAAGAAATTAATTTTTTAATAGTAGACCCTACTCTTTTTCAAAACAACTATACGACGTTTACGTATTTTACGACTGTATGTAGCATTACTCACATATATATATATATTATATATATATATATGATTTGTTAAAAAATAAAAATAAAAATCTCCATTGTATCACTATCATGAATATCTATCACACACAACGTGGCCGTTGGGTGGGCGTGCCACCCCATTGACGTTAAAGTCAACCTTCCAAGATTTTCTTTATGATTTATGGTCGAAGATTCCCTGTCAAGCTCTCTACGCTTCCACGTAAAATGCGGTGGCGACTGCTGATCCTCACTGACATTGATCCAACCCACCCCTGACAAACAACGTGGCACCGACACTTCCGTGTCGGCAACGCAAAGCTACCAAACCGAACCAAATCACAACACCTTGTCCTGTCCCGCAGACAAATTAAGCAAATGCCCAAAAAAAACTTCCAAAACCTCAAATTAAAACCTTCGCAGCACCTTCTTAGCCACTTTTCTCTCCCCACCACCACCAGTCCATTTTGTTTTCACATATTCCCTAATATTACGTTTCCTCAATTCCTCTCGAACCTTACCTCTCCACATTTCTATCTCTGATATACGCAACACATTCTTTTGAATAAGAGTTATCTCTATCTTCCCTTTTGTGATCTTATTCACCGCCACTGCCACCTCCACCGCCACCGTTTGTCAACTAGGCGACGAGACGACACAAAATGCCGCGTCGTTTCTTCGCCTGCTTCGGCAGAGAAAGCGCTTCTAAGACGTCGTCTGGTGAACGGAACAACGCGACGGCGGACGTATCGGCGGAGGAACAGCGGCATGGCGGGCCGGTGCTGGTGGAGCTGTTCTCGTCGCAGGGCTGTGCCACGTCGCCCGAGGCTGAGCTGGTGATGTCTAGGCTGGGTAGGGGGGACTTCGATGGGCCGGACCTGCCGCCCGTGGTGGTTCTGGGCTTCCACGTGGACTACTGGGACTATATGGGCTGGAAGGACCCGTTTGGGTCCAGCCAGTGGACCGTAAGGCAAAAGGCCTACGTGGAGGCCCTCAAACTTGACACCATGTTCACGCCCCAGGTGGTGGTCCAGGGTAGAGCCCAATGTATTGCCAATGATGAGAATGCTCTGTTGGCCGCCATCAAGGACGCACCCAGATTCCCTGCCCCCACGTTCCAGGTTGGTAGTATTCATCTTTTATTGTTTTTTTTTTTGGGATTCGCAAAATATGAATCCAAATTTTGTGGAATTGGGTTGGAGTTATGATTTATTTATGTGATTTGTGTGCGTGCCAGTATGTTGTATTTTAGGTGGGCAAGGAGTCATTTCTCCAAGATCGCACTTGCATTTATCAAAAACATTTGGTAGAACACACGCAATTCATTATATTATCTTCTAGGAACGTATTATACTTCACGGAAAATACATAGATGGAAATAGTTATGAGAGTCGGATGGTTAAGCTGAGTTCGTTGCCAACATGTCAGATGGAAGACTTGTGGAACAAAGAGTTTTCCAGCTGTGGTATATGGTGTAGGGTGGTGCGCAATTATAGGTAGGCCGGTGGGGTTTCAAGATAGAAGTGCAGGCTGTGCATCGTGATGTTGAACTTGAACTTGAACTGAACATATTTCACTTTGTTTTTTTTCTTTTCTGGTAGATCTGAAAGAAATGTAGACACTAGGCCACCATGATTGCGCAATACCAAAGTTGGAAAGCGACTTCCTCACCTAATGAGTGGAAGCCACCTGTTAATAATCATCTATAAATGATATTATGACTGCATTGACGCTTTCATTTGCTACCCTTGTCGAGCTAGATAGCTTGTTGAGTGAGTTGATAGTAGATGGCTTCAAGATAAATTATGATTATATGAACTGCTTATATTGACTTAAATCTACTTGGCTGCACAACAACAAAATATACATTCTTGATAAATACATGTTGGAGTACTTTCCCCTCCAATCCCGTATGGAATAATGAATAACCATCTTTTTATGTGTGAAACTTTGATCACTCTGCACGATTTAATTCCAACAGGCAACCTTCCGAAGTCCGACGACGGACTCCTTGCAAGTCTCCCTAACAGGAGCTCTAAGGAGCAAAGTGGATAATCGTGGTGCCAATGTCATGGTGGCATTGTACGAAAGTGGGTTGGTGACTGACTGTCCCAAGGGGGAGAACAAAGGGCGGGTTCTATCCAATGATTTCGTTGTTAGAAAGCTTGAAAAGCTCTGCACCGTCAAAGACATTTCTGCCAAGAAGACTGTATCAGGAACTGTTAGTTTCTCCCTATGGCAAGGATTCAATGGCAGCAAATGCGGGGTCGTGGTCTTTGTTCAAGATAGCTCTCATCAAATTTTTGGTTCACAGAACTTTCAGTTGCCCGATAGCATATGATGAGACACAATAGTTGTCTGTTCTTTACCATAGATCATATTCACAGCATGAAGTTTAGGCCATGGATTGGATACAGGTGATTCTATGGGAAAGAGAAACAGAGGATGAATCCCACCTGTCCAATGCGGGTTTCTGAGAAGCTCCCGAGAATGTACCTCTCTCCCTCCTTCTCACTCCACAAGTCACCGGGACCTAATTGCAGGCAATAATGTACAGGATATCTTCTGTTTTAGAGGGTATTGTTTTTCTTTCTTTCTTTGTCCGTCTTTCCAAGTACTGGTTGAATTTTATATGTAGGAGATAAAGAGGGAGAGAGTTGCATTGCTATATAATTCTTCTTTTAATATCTGGAGTTGAATTCCTGCGTATTGCATTCTGTGGGTGGGGGAGTGGTGTGCTGAGCAACTTTAATTGCTATATTTGTATTTTGTTAAATTTTCATTGCTTTTTTGAGTAATCGTAAACTCTTTTATTCACTGTCCTGTGCTTGGGATGTTTTATAGGCATGTTTAGTGGTTATGGTGTTTTTTGATTCTTTGTTTATGATTTGCTTGTAATCACGGTATTCCTCCGCCATATGTGAGGGTTTATTAATAAACTTGAGATGGGGGCTGTAATGTGAGTGGCTACCGGCTCTTCTTAAAAATAAAAAAAATAAAAAATAAAATGCATATGAAGGCCAGCAACTAAAAAAATAACTGAAAGCCACAGGCTAAAGCGTAGCAGCCCCTAGTGGAGAAGAGAGGCTTGCCTTCTTGTCCAGTCCTATATAATGGCATGATACATAGCCCCCCATTCAAATTAGAGACAAAGTTCTCACCCTCTTATGAATTATTACCATCAAAATGATGACTCAAGCACAAGATACCAAATTACATTCCGTGGAAACCGATAGTTTATCAATAACAATGTAGACTACAAGAAACAAAGACTAAAAGCCTGACATAAACTGGGCAGCCTAGCCACTAAGATTTACATGCACTTATTCTTCATACAAAGCAAAATCCAATATCTACGAGTAGAAGGCCAAGTCCAAAATCGGGAATCTTTACCCTCATACTGCTCATCTGGAGGTTGGTCATGACATAATATGTTGTTTCTCTCTACATAAAGCAATGGACTTGCCAACTACTCCGCATCTTCCCACAACAGATTACCACCTAATGAGTGATGGGTGAATTGATATTCATTCTCCTGGCAAAAGTAGTCGCACCAGGAGAAAAATTGCACGCTATGCCGACTCTATTGCTTCAACCTGTTGTCGAGCCAGATATTTCTCCCTCCGCTCTTTCTGAAATAGGCAAGTGTTAACAGCTATAAAACAAGGAAAGGAAGAAGAGAGTTTTAGGATAAAAATTACATTCAGAAAATACATGAAACCCATACCCATTCATCTATCACAAGCCCTTCACCCACAACCCTAGGTCCTGTATCTACAGGAGGTTTCTTGCGGGTTTCCAGTGCAGCCTCAGCTTCGGCTAGTTGACGCTTCAGTTTATCCAAAGCCTAGGAAGTAGGGGAAAAAACTCACACAATGACACTTGTTAACAAAAGACCCTGCGGTAATTAAAAACTGTCAGAAATTCAACTTACAGGACTAGGACGCTCCATGTCTAAAAAGACAACCCGCAAAATTCGCTCAACTGTTGCTTGATCCTTTTGTTCATCAAACTGTGAGAAAAAGTTCGATAACAAATATTGGGTCAGCACTGGCAAATATCCCACAAACCAAAAACACACAAGGGGTGGTGGGCTGGGGAAGTTAGAGCAACATGTGCATTAGTTTTGGAATGGATTATTTAAGCACTACAAACATATTTACCACAGTTGTTTAGCTTACAACTGTGAAGCAGTTAAGAGTCGTTAGACCCCACCACTTCTACATTTATTTCAAAATGAAAATGTAAAGTGTAGACGTCTCAATTTCACATAGACAAGCAATAAACATTGTGCATCACAAAGGGTCATGAAACAAAACATAAATGCAGAAAAAAAAACAAAATGACAAATACAACTATACAAGAACTGAATTAGCAGTGCCATCCATGAAAACGTCCGATACAGCACAAATGAACCTCAATTATTGGCTTTTTTTGTTCTTATCACAAGCAAAAATAACTTTAAATATTTGAGCCTTCTCAACTACTAACTAATGTTAAAAAACAAAAAAAAAACTCCCTAGCACTAATCTGTCTTGAAAAGTATCATGGTCATTAGTACTCTTGAAAGATAAATGCAGAATAAGCTATCAATCAACACTTATGCTCAACACAAGTTACAAGACTTGAGCATAAATTCTGCTGAAATATTTGAGTACTGATTCTCCAACCTAACCAATTTACACATTGATTTCCTTATTTGCTTTTGTTCACATTCATCAAAATAAAATGAGTTTCAAACTCAGAGTAGCATGGATAAACTAGCATATTGGTACAAAGGCTACAGAACTTACCAGCTCAGGTACATACTCCATTCCTGCTTTCACCTTCAGACTCATGATCTTGAACTTAATCTTACTCTTCTGGTCCAATTGTTTTTCATTGTTCTCAGTATGCTCCACAAACTTGAACACTGACCATTCAATCATGACAGAGAAAAGGGGAGAGGGGATGGAGGGAGAGAATTAGAGAGATCGTACGTTGGGAAGAGCAAACAAACACAGCAAAACACAAGTCGAATCCCACTTCCCCTAACAATAAAATTTGAAATTCGAACATCCTAAACACGAGTAATACCAGTTGCAATAATACTTTCTCCGGGAGCAAGGATACCACCAGGAGGGCGCATATAACAGCTCTTTGGTGCTGTAGTTTGAAACTGAAGCAGGACAAACAAACCCTTAGATTTTTCTCGTAAATTATTGTAAGCACAAATAAAAGGTATTTTTTAAAAAAAATTTAGCTGTCTCAAACACCCGTATAAATTAAAACAGTGGTCAATTATGCTCGGGCCTACAACAACTAACACGGACTTTTCAGAATGCTACAAACTAGCAGTGAATCAGGAAACAACGTTAAAAGAGAGAAGCACAGAGAAGATATCAATACCTTGAAAGCAACATGAGACCTGCTTGTGTTCTTCAACCTGATCGCGCTCTTAACCTGTTTACCAGGCTCATCTTCGCGATACAGTCAACGCAATGTAAGGCAATGAGAACGAAACTAATCTCGAATTTGAAAGATAAAGGATGTGCAGATGTGTGCGCGAACATAACACATAAACTCGATGGCTTCTAATGTAATCATCCAATCAGAGTTCCACTGGGCTAAACAGAAGCTAAGGGCGTGCCTGATTGACATCTAGAAAGCACTTTTCATCTTTTCATGTCGCTCATCTTTTTTATATCGCTCAAAATTTCAAAACCTTGAAAAAGTCAATTTTGGAAAAGTACTTTTTTTTAGCTTTACCGTAAAGATCTCACCTTAAAAGGGTATTGAAAAAAAATTCAATTTGCAGGCATTTTTTAGAAAAGGCGAGCAAAGAACGCACAGAGATGCTTAAAGAAACCTCCGATAAGGAAAACGAAACGCTTATCATCTAATTGAGCAGACCATGAAACAGCAAGTTCTTCGAAATTGATCAAAAGGTCAAAGCAAAGAGCTCGAACAAAACGACGACGTACTTGGGAAGTAGAGGTTGTTGGTGGGGTCGAGCCGGAGCCTACGCCGAGGAGGGAGCAGCGATCGAGCCACAGACGACACAGTTTTGGAGGACGGCTTCGAATTGGGCACCGCTACGTGTCGGTTGCTTAGGCTCCCGTGGTTACTATGCGTAAGGTTCTGCGTAGAGGAGGAAGACGACGACGTATTTCCCGATTGCCAAAACGGGCAGAGTCTGAAAAGCTTAACGTCGGACTGCGACCTGTGGTGGTCCGCGAGGGCCATCGTATCGCCGGACTTGAGACGCGGCGAGCTGCTATTGGGTCAGCTAGGTCCGTCCGTCGGTGCGATTGCCTACGTGCCGATCGGAGAATTTAAAGATGATGATGCTACTCCAGATTGCAATATTGTGGGACTTGGAACTTGGAAGTCATTAAGTTAGTTATTAAAAGGCGAATAATTGTCATAACTCCGTTTTATTGAGACCTGGATTGCACAGACAGCGTGCTCCACGACGCTGTGAAATTACCCACTCTCGCACAGGCGCGTCGGATCCACTTCCAGTTGAAGCATCATCTATGATTCTATATTGTGTAAGCTGTAACGTGGTGTCACGTGAGAGCCCGAGAGCGTGAAAGACATTGCAAAGGGAATTTAGTTTACTTAGTTCGGAGTAGATATAGTTGGTCGAAGATGTAACGGCATTCTTTTCTGAAGGGGGAGAGGCCATGATGGTTTTTAGAGATTTTTAGGTAAGGAGTGATTGTACGGAATTTATAATGGCAGCTGTGTATTTGGATCTTTTCGAGTTTTGGTTGGGAATTAATTTGGTGAATTATGATATTTCCTGTGTGAATCAGTTGATTTGAAACGAATTGACGCTTTGGTTTTTTTTTTTTTTTAAATACTGCGTGTCAGTAAATAGAAATAATACTGGAAGTTGTTTTGGATAATCCGGATCACACATTATCTCTAAGTAAAATGATCAAAAGAGTTATTTTGGGCAGCAGCCCGTAGCCGTAGCACACCCGTGCTGTGTTTTTTTTTTTTTTTACACTCAATCAGTGGAGTGTGGTGCGGCTGCAATGCACAGTAGGCTGCAATATATATTTTCTTTGATCAAAAACACTTCACAACAAAACTCACTCTCCTCTCATTTCAAATTTCATTTTTACTTTCTCCCCCCACCACCCGTGTTGCCTAAGGCCTCCCACTCCTCGCCCATCCTCGAGCGTTGATTGTCAAGATTTTGTCGACTGTAGAGATGACAGCAGTCGGTAGTCCGATGGTGCAAATTTGGTTGTGAGGAAGAGAGGACCTATGAGGGACAGGGCATGTGAGGGAGAGAGAAACTGTTGGTGTGGGCGGTCGATGTGGACTGGGGAAGGAGGGTATGGTAGATGGGTGAACGTCCGACATGCTCGTGGGCGGAATGTGAGCCGCGATGTGGGTGCGTGGGGTTGGGCTACGGGCGTGTGTGCGGAGGGGCTACGGTCTCGGGCTGGAGGAGGAGGATGGGCTCGGTAGTGGTGGTCAGTGGCTAAGGTGGGAGGCCGAATCGACGGCTGCAACAGTGGTGGCGGCAGATCTGGGCTGCGACAGGGACACGGATGAGAAGAGAGAAACGGGTTTCAAAGAAAAAAAAAAAGATAGACACGTAAGGTGTGCTACGGATTAGCCGTGAGTATTAAGACCGTTCAACTTGGGAAAATAGAAAGCAAAACTCTTCAATATATATATATATATATATATATATATGCAATTCCTAATTTCCTAATCAAATTTGAGGTTTACAGTTTTGCATCACAGGAATATGTAAATAAAAGAAAATAATAAGATTATTATATTCTTATTATCTATTTACTATTTTTTTTATATTTATTTTTTTTAATTTTTTATTTTACTTAATAGTTAAGGAAGTGACTATTAGTAAAATTATATATTTCTTAAATTTTTTTAAATGACTAAAGATGTTAAAAAAATACTTTAAAAAATAATAAATAAATAATAATAGTAACCTCATCACTACAAATAAACTTGTGAATACAAAGGCCACACGCTTGGCTAATGAGTGGGGCCGATTGAATTAGCTCCTCCGTTGACATTTCGATGAAGGAAATTAGCGTCAACTGGAAATATAACAAGTCATACAATTATAAAAAAATTATATAAAAATAATCTTATAGATTGAGATAATTTAATCATTTTAGTTAGATTTATTTTATAATAAAAATAATTTTATAATTTATAAATCAAATTAAATTAAATCAAATCAAATCAAATACGTCAATTTATAAAATTATTTTTATATAATTAATTTTCTACATAAAATGACAATACCTTGTTTATTTTATTTATTCAAAAATCAGGAAAATTGAAAATAAATAAAGACTTGAAAAAAGAAGGAAAAAAGTAAAAAGACTTGAGCATAATCCTCATGTAGTAGACTAGTCTGGCAAACATATCTCAAATTTGCAACAGATCTCTCCATAAACTATACTCGATGGTTACAAAAAATAAAAAGACTTAATTGGGTCCCCAGTAAACTATGTGAAAGAGGCTCTCAGCCTTCTCTTCTTTCTTTCCCCTCCTCTTCTTCTTCTCATCAGGGCTCTGTGGCTGAGTCCCAGTCCCAGCACTGCGCCACATATTGTTTCCCTTATTGCCTACAGATTCTGCCACAGCATTTCTATTCTGCTGCATGTTCTTCAATGCCATCTCAAATTTGCAGACCTTCCCATTACCACCCATCTCCTTTTTTTGTCGAAATTCGCAGAGAGGTAGAGAATGATATGAAAGCTGGTTTAAGGTAGTGCTTGAAAATTGATGACTTTCAGCAGAGGTTCAGTTATCAAGCAAAGATTGACAGGTTGGTCCATAAATATATACTGAGCATTGGGCAAGCAATAAAGTGGGCTGGCTGGAAATGAAGTACTTTATCTAGAGTTTTCTGGGAAAGTGGTTTCGAGAGAATCTGGGGTTAAATTGGTTGGATTTCTCACAGCTCCCAGATTTTGTGACACTGGTTTCTCAAATCCCTTGGGTGATTTGCTTGGTTTTGTAATTTATTAATTGAAGCACGTGATGAAGAGGCTGTTGGTTTGGTTATCGGTATTTCTAAACCTAAACGCGGTTATTGACTCGTGAACGAAAGGACAAAAAAAGAAAATGAGACGTGTCGATTAGTTTCGCTGTCTGTTCGAAATATCAGAAATGTCCTCAAACTTTATAGGTTAATATAGAAGTGAGAGACTAGTATTTTATAAAACTAAATTTATAAATTGATATGATTTTATATAATACGTTAAATTTTTTTTATAATAAAAATAATTTTATAATTTAATTTATCACATTAGTTTGGTATATTTATTTTGAGAAATACTTTAGTTACAAAGTAGTTATACAAAAGTAATTTCATAAACTGATGTGGTTTGATATCGTTTGTCAGATTATAAAATTAATTTTATAGTAAAATAGATCTAACGGATCATATGAAAGCACGTCTGTTTGTGGGATTACTTTTGTGTAATCCTTTTGTGGTTGTAGCATTCCTCATTTATTTTTAGAGTAATGTTACATGCAGTAGTAGAGTGTGCAAACGTCGTGCTGTCGTTTTGAAAAAGAGTGGAGTCTACTATTAAAAAATTAATTTTTTTTTATGTGAGTCCCGTATATATTCAATTTTTTCAAAGTGATTGTGCGTGCGCACTCACTCACGACTGCAACTATAATTTTCATATTTTTATAAAATCTATTTGTAATTAAAATATTTATCTATATTAAATTAGAGATATAAGGTCTTTGATATATTAAAGGGTGATATATACATTATTTATACCCAGCATCTAAATATTATATGATGCACAGAATCAATCACTCCTTAAATTGTTGTAAAAAAAATTAAATCCGAAAATCATAAAATCTATACGGAATATGCAAGTGAGCGTAGCGTAACTTCAAGTTCATGTTGTACGATGAAGGGATGTAGTTCTTGAGAGTACGGCTGTTTTTAAGGTTCTATCATCTATGTTGGGATGAAGTGCTCTGCTTTTCTTCTGTATTGCAGCGATTACTGAGATAAGACATATGATAGAGCCTTAAATACTGAGATGACCATTACTGAATCGCTGGCATATTCCGTATAGAGAATTATTACTGAGATAAACATCATAGCATTATACCGTCGTGAAATTATTGGCACCTTGACCTTGATATTCAATTTTATGTTATAATACTTCTAAATAAAATTAAGCTAAATGGCTTTAAAGGTGAAAGAGCGTTAAAGTTGAGAATGGAGAGAACAATTTGCTAGAAATCATTAGCATTTTCATATCCATTCAAAACTTGGAACAATATTTACAAGAATTGGAGCGTGGGGGGAGATCAATTAGGACCCCAACAGCTCAAGTACATGACTTTTCTCAAAGACTCTTCGGACTTGTCATGATTTTTCACTTTACTGCTGGATATAGCAGAGGAAGACTGAGAGGAGAGTGTCTTGGCCTGAGAATAGGATCTGATATTGTTCTTGGCATGCTGTTGAAGTGATCTTAGAGGCTGGTTCCATCTGCAAATCCCTTGGTCTTTCAAGGCCTCCACTGCTCCAATACTTGCTGCCACTATCCAACCTCTTCTTGCTGCACTCATTGCTTTCTTTCTTACTGTGACAAAATTGGAATTGGGAAGTGTTGTAGATGTAAAAGGGTTTGTGTATTGATATTTGATGGTGTTAGATTTGAGGAAGCTGTCTTTCTTATATAAAAGAGTGTGTGGAAAGAGATGGGTGAGCGTTACAAAACTAGTGGCGGTGTTACGCCTGCTGTTTGGGAGAGAAGTGAGAACCCCTGGTATTTGAGGTTCCAATTTTTTCAAAACCACTTCCTTTGCTATTTCCTTTGAACCTGGACGCTACAGGGTTAATAATAAAATAAAAGGGGTCATTCAGTTTAAAGGAGTCTTCCGAGTACTTGAGTTTTGTATTTTGCGTAGAAACTAGAAACTAGAAACAGTCATTCCGTCTAATTAACTCTATTATGACTTTTAAAATGTTTGGTGGGTGTTTAAAATAAAGGCATATCAGCTCTATATGTCCATGTCAAATAATTTTTTCAAATAAAAAAGAAAACTGGTGAAAGTTCCGACCTTGGTCAATAGTGGCGTGGCCACCCTTGCATGGTGGCTGCGACATGCGGGGGACTCCGGAAATAACACGTCTCGGAGATTTATTTGCCCCATATTTTTAATATATTATATTATATATATATATATATATATATTTATTTTAATAATTTCATATTTGAATTAAAATTCTGAATAATTAAAATAAAGATACTATTTATTGGAAAACGAATACTTACATTATTTAATGGAAGGAATTAATACTTAAAAAGTTGTGGATAAGGATCTTGGCCTATTAATTTATATATAGAGGCCTATAATTCTCCATCAGTTACATATATTAACGTAAATAAAGATACGCTGACGCCTCTATCTAATACTCTCTATATAAAAATTTGTGAGAGTTTGCAATCTAAAAATAATCAATTCTTTCGAATACTTGATTAACGATGATAAAAAATAAGTGCTCTAACAATTCTTTTACTATTAGATTTTCTCCAAAATCTTACAAGTCCCCACCCTTTTGATTTTTTTTTTTAAAGTGAGAAAATGATAAATGTCTCCTTATACTTAAAAGAGACTATTGAGAAATAAACAATCTTTGTTTAATACTTTTATCTTCCACTTCTATTCCTCGTACTTGATCTTTTCTCTTTTGTCTCGTATTTTCTTTCCTCTTCTATCCCTCATTCACTCTCTATTTTGCCTCTGTCGA
The DNA here is from genome assembly GCA_022457165.1 of Juglans mandshurica. Taxonomy (NCBI): domain Eukaryota; kingdom Viridiplantae; phylum Streptophyta; class Magnoliopsida; order Fagales; family Juglandaceae; genus Juglans; species Juglans mandshurica. Next base: position 35,526,211 of record CM039622.1, read on the forward strand.
CCCCCTGTTGATTTTCCAGATCGACATCAATCTCGCTTACGATTCCCCAAATCTCGCCACCAATCACTTCTAGATATCACAACGATTTTTTAGATGATTAAAAATTGAAAACAAATTAAATAAATTGCTAAGAAATTTGGGAGATAGATATTGAAAGAATTGGGACATGTAGAGAAATCCGGCGAGTTGCAGAGAAATCATGCTTCTTCGTTTCAGATAAGATGGAAATTTCAGAAGAGAAGGTACAAGAAAGATACACACTGTTTGATGGGGTTGTAATTCCCTCTGATCATCTAATTTCCTCCGTATGTACAACAGTCAAACTCATAAATCCATGTACAAACATGAAAAACCAGGAAATATATAAAAGCAAATATACAGCATCATCTATCTTACTGATGAAAATGAGACAATTAAAACACTGAAAAGACAATGGCCTTTTGTATATGAATGTACAAAAATGACGATAACAAAAATAAAAAATAAATAAGAACAAGCTATTATTTACATATAATCTAGAAGGAAATAAACAAAGTGTTTCAATTAAGTTGGTGATCACTCAAAATACAGAAAACACCAAGATTGTTTTCCATGCATCATCTTTATCAAATCGAAAACAAAGGGAGAGGAAGAGAGAGGGCTAGGGCTTCAGCCTGTTGCGGGGGGAGAGAGAGAGGTCTGTGGAGAGGAGATTGGCGTGGGGAAGGTTGCCAGTGACTAGGCTTGACGATGGGGCGGTAGCTACAGCCGGCGACGCTAGGAGGAGTCGAGGAGAAGAGAGATCGAGAGGGAGAGGGGCATGCGGCTAGAGAGAGAGAAAAAAAAAAATTAGGGGAAAAGTTAGGGTTTAGAGTTTTAAATCACAACCTTTCATCTTGAATCTCCATAATTGATCTAACAATGGAGGTTAAATAATGAAAATAAACTAACTTAAAAATAAATAATTAAAATATAAATTCAACTTTAGTTTATAAAATACTAATCTTTCATCATTAAGTAAATGTTAGAGCTTTGTAAAATATTTTTAAGAGAGTAAAACCATGTAAGTAATTAGAGTTTTTAAGATAATTTAAATCTCATAATATTCTTAATTAACTAAAATCATTTAGATAAAATGATTTTCTGCCATTATAATATTTTTTGGGTTTCCAAAATAGAAGAGACTTACTTTAATGATAAAAAAATGTGAGAGTAACATATAAATAAAAGACTGTATTTTTTCAGTGCTCCATGGATCATCAAGTAGTGTGGTTGAATTCTACAATTCATATATTTTGTTAAGAAAACTATTACTAGAATATCCAAAATTTTTTAATTTTCATATTACACATATTACTATAACATTTTGGTTATCATAATGTTGCTTGTTAAAATTTGTTTTTCTGCTCCTATACATTAAATTATTGACTAATTAATTTTATTTAGAAAATCATATTATTTTTACATTTTGTGAATATTAGTCATCTCTAATTTTTTTTTTCCTAACTAGAAAAACGTGCATTGCATTGCGCGTGGCTCCACAACTAGTATAACTAGTATTAAAAAGAGCATAAACAAAGACATGTTGGTTTGAATACAAAGTTGGGATCAAGTAGGTGCCAACCCTCTGGATTTCCTTTTTCTCAGTTCAATTTATCTGGGCAAAGATACAATAAAGCTAGAATAAACAAAGAAAATAAACTGCTTTTTGGGTTTCGATCTACCCTAGTGTGGATTCTTAATATCTTACTTGGATTCATTTTTTTTGGTTTTTTTTTGTTACTTTTTAATCAGTGGTTTATTAAAATAAACTCAAGAATACAAGAGGAGGTGAACATTTTCAGTACACACAATGTAGAAAGATATTTTTAAAAATAAAAAATCTTTACAACCTTCTAACATTTTACACTCTATATTATTTTTAATTTTTATTATTTTTTTCTTTTATTAAATATTTATTATATAAATAATAAATAAATAATTTGAAATAATTTAAAAAAAATAAAATCAATTTTTTTTAAAATAATATTAAAATTTTAAAATATTTAAAAAAATGTGAAGTGTAGAGATGGTTGTGTAGGCTCGTACTGAAAAATAAATGCTAATTGTGATGTGGAGGTGTGAGATGAACAGTTGGTAGGTAATGCATCTCGTCCTTCAACTGTTGGTAGGTACATCGCCAATCAATGTTTGCTGAGTTTTGAAATTCCGGCTCTTTTAACTAAAATCAAGATGTTGTATTTGATTACAAGGGAATTGGGCACCCGATCCATAACAAAATGATACATTTGAATTTCTTCGAACCCAGAATTGAAAAAACCAAACTCTTCGTTACAAAACGCAGTCTTTATAGCCTATCTTGCTTCATTAAGGCCAGTGGTCTGTCTCTGCAGAAAGTTTACCAGATTGATCAGGAAATGTTTTCATATGATCTTTTCCTGACATCTTCAGAAATATAACCGAATTGAAGGAGCTGCCACTCGCGAAGGAAAACCCAATTTCTCCATCAAGAGCGAAAAATAATGGGAGGCAAACTTTGTGAAATGCATAAAGAATTTCGGCAATTATGTTTTGGGCTCAAGTTGTAGGGAGATAAACTAATAAAGGTGACAATAAAGGGAAGCAAAGAGAATACAAGCTCTCATGAAACAAGAAATCATTTCTTGGAGGATAGAGGATTACATCTTCATAGAATAATATACTAAAATCTGATTGTGCTGGGACCCCAGCAGCTCAAGTCCATGACTTTTCTCACTGACTCCTCCTTAGACCGCTTCATCTGATTAGAAATAGCAGAAGAAGTCTGAGCAGAGAGTTTCTTGGCCTGATAGTAGGATCTGATGTTGTTCTTGGCATGCTGCTGCATTGACCTTATGACAAAGTTCCATCTGCAAACTCCTTGGTCTTTCAGGGTCTCCACAGCTGCTATGCTTGCTGCCACCACCCAAGCTCTGCAAGCCGAACTCATTTTTGTTTGATCTTTTGGATTTTGGGTTGAGAGTTTTTTTTTTCTTTGTATTTGTGAAAAAGAGAGATCTGAGCTTTTTGATTTTGATGGAGGTGTTGCAGAATGGTGGTCTTTCTTATATACGCAGGTCAGGTTAAAATCTTCGAAACCGTAAACTTGGCTGGCAATAAAACCACAGGTAGTCGCTCCAATTGTATTTGGAAAGTGACCCTGTTTGTTGGCAAAACCGCGTGCTTAGCTTCCCGGTAAGCCTAGCTTTATTGATTCGGACGCGGAAGTCCCGGATGTATTGCTATTATTAAAGTAGAACTGCTGTAGTTTGAAATAGATACTATAAATTTATAAAGTGGCATAATTTTATAATTATTTTTATAAGATTTAGTTATAATTAAAATATTCATGTTTCTAAAAACACTTGCACAAGGAGAAAATGAAAAAACTTGAACACGAAATGGAGAGTTATCAGTTGGATTTATATATTTTGAAAAATTCTTTGCGGCTATTGAAGACCCACTTTATGAAAAAATTATAAGCATTGAGAGTGAATAGTAATTTATGCATAATAAATCTCATATATATTTTTTTAAATAATAATAAATATTTAATAAAATATATAAGGATCATTTTAAGTATTTATCTATTTTTCATTGTTTACGTTAACAAAACCATTACATGTACAAGAGTGTTTCAAATGGGTCACCGAAGACAGTAGTCTTGCCCAGCACTTATAAAAAATACAAGGTGCTAAAATTAAGAAAGTGTTTCAACGAAATTTCCTATTAGTCAATACAATGGTCGTATCAACTGCTTAAGGGTTGCTATCATGTCCATCTGAAACTAGAAGTCGTTTCGATATCATATTTTTTTGACAAAAATTATAAAAATCTCTAGAGGGAGACTTTTATAAGATTTTGTAAATCTATGGAAAGTAAATTTATTTGGAGTGAGTACATTTTTTAGATATATTTTTATTATAGATTGAAAAAAGTGATTCCATCCATTGAAACGATATTTAGAGATAATTTATTAAGCTTTTGCGATTGTTTCCTAAATGATTATTAACGTTTGGTGAAGGTGCATTAGCTTTTTTGAATGCATGTGTGCTGATTCTGTGTGCTTCCACTTTCGATCAACACTTTTTTGGCAATGAACACTTCGTTTCGGTGGCTGTAAAATGGGGGCCCGCAGCTGTGAAAGACACAGTGAGAGAGAAGTCTCCATGAACTTGCACGAACTCCTCAAGTCAATGCCAGAGGGTGATACATCGGTAATAAATTCAGGTGCACTGCAGTATTTTCACTTTTCCCAGATTTATCCATTATATGCATGTAAAAAGATTTCAATTTCTACAAGGAAAAAAAAAAATGTTTACAGAACGTACACTGCCATCAGAATATCGGTATGGGGCTGCAGTACAAGTAATTGGACCACGGCAACTACAACTAACTCAGAAGCAACAAAAATTTGAAGGCCGATGAAGGAGGAGGAAAGGCAGGATTTATTTGCAAAAGACGAATGGGTCAGATCTTTTAAAGTACTTAGCTGAGATGAGCTACATCAAACTCATCGGGAAATTTAAAAGTATCGGCTGCACCTAACTTCTTTCGTTCTTCAAAATCTTCCATGGTTTCTTCAATACTACTGTCCTCTCCTTCCTCATGGTGACTGACAGGCGAGGAGGGGTCGTATATACTTTTAGATCGGCAATGTGGTGTTGAAAGCATGCTAACTTGACCAAAGTGAGAGATTTCTACCACCACTGTGTCATCATCAACCGGTAGGGGTTGTTTCCATGGCTCCCCATCTAGCCTCATGAATGTATGGTCAGCTGCACCCTTATGGAACTCGAAACGGATTCTATTTGCCTACATGACACACAACAATCAAGCATAAAACTTAAGAGAGAAATTTAGTGGGAATTGGATTTGCCTGAACAAAAGAACAGGAGAATAAAAGAATGAATGTTCATACCTGTGCAAGACGAGTCCCATGGCCACTCGGAGATAGCAAAACAAGACCATGCCAAGCATTTCTAAAACCGACAATCTCAATTTGGCCGTCATCAACATATGGAGGAGTGAGGTCCCTCTGCAAATTTATCCAGAAATAGCAGTTTATATGTGTGCCAGTGAGACATATTTCTTCAAATTTACTGCTGTTTTTTGGGACAGCCTCTGTTTAGTAAGTAGCTTAGTCATGGATATAATAGAGATAAAAAAGAACTAACATCATGCAATTTCTTCTTATTTGGTGTTCCCCAAGGATTAAGTCCTCCAGAAAAACTGGGCAAGTTGAGGCAAACAATAGACCGGATGCTGCAAATCACAGAGAGTGAATTAGAATTGTGAAGTAAAATAATTCATCAAGTGTTGAGTGAAATTAAGGAAAGCAACAGATACGAAGCATACTTTGGACAAACTAAAATTTTGTGAATATGGCAATTCTTTAAGAAAGCAAATATAAAGACTTCTTAATCACTGGGGTTGCAGTGAAACAGAACTTGGTGCATGAATTCTATGAAATTACAACACGGTGAAAGTACAGATGAGGTTAACTTTGTTGAAAATTACAAAAACACACATGTTGGATACAAAAGAGTGAAAAAAGGAAAATTAGTATATCACCTGCGAGGTATGCAAAGATCCTCCCATTCACCTTGTTTCATGATTTTAACCTTTGTCAGCTGTGCTATGTTCCTGTGAAAAAAATAATAAAATTTTCAAGAAACATAAGCCTTCACTCATCTGATGTCATGCAACTGCCAATCACCCTCCACGAATACTCACCGTGAAGAAGGATGAAATAGTGAAGCACAAAACCATCCTTGAGTGCATCCAAGTTTCAAATAGGTACTCTGGTCCACCCCAAAAAAGAAAAGGAATAGAAATAATTAGTGGCTCTTTTCCTAAATAAATAAATATCAAAATAATCATCCATTTCTAAAATCTAGAAGAAGATGCAGCAGGTACAGACATGTCACCAAGGGTGGTCCAAGACACCAAAATTAAGTCATGGACAAACGTTATTTTGTCTATGCAGCAAAAGTTTGGAAAAAAAAGAAACATGGCATGCTTTATTTATTTCTGGCCCGCCTATATGCTTCTATGTAATTAAGGTCCAATTACAAGTGATTGCTAATAGCATACTAAAGAATAATACCTGATTAGCTAACTGGTTTTTAAATTTCTCGGGGTGTAACTTTCTCTCAGAGTGGAAGGCATATGATACTTGAGCATCCATTCCTGAACACAAAAACAAACGTATCAGTGAGGAACTAGGCAGTGCCATTAATAGTTTGGAGGCATAGAAATGTGAAAATTTATAGGACATTTGTACTTTTCAGTTGTTTCATCCCAAGTATTATAGATATAAAAACCATTTACAATGAAGTGAAATGATGAATAACAACAGTATTCTATCTCCCTTGGTTGTGTATGTTATACACTAACCAGATTGTCATGACTACCCTTTTTCTTGTTGTTCTAAGCAATGACTAATAACCTCTGACATAGTGTACAAGATCTTTTTAAGCTCTATATAAACAGTCTTTATACCTAAAATAAGTTCAGACGTAGAAGAAATTTGCACTGCCAACAAAACAATCAGAAAACTATATTTTAGACTTTGTATGATATTATATGCTTGAGGAAAATTTGCTTAATTTGGTCATCTTTTTCATTAGTTCTGTGTTCTTTAATTTTCCTGAGCTGCAATGCTAGGTGTTTATAAAATTGTACTATGTCGACACAAGCCTCTGAAAGATTATGAGAAACCAATACACATTCTTAAATTTCTTACCCATGCTGAAGTAGTTCCAGAATCCCCCTCGAAATGTGTGGTAACCCTCCTGAGAACAGTAAACAAATTTCCTACTCAGCACGCAAGTCGACACCAAATCCAAATAGAGCAAAATTTAGAACACAAGGGAAATCATGGAACAGTAAAGAAAGATTGTTCAAGTTCCCAGATTGACGATAAACTATGTGTAGTTTGAGTTGTAAATGTTACACGATACAGATACCTGGAGTTGAACCATTCACAATGGTATCTATAGTAGAATGGTCTGGTACTATCTTGTACATGAGAGCCCAAGCATTTTATTTAAATATGTAATTAATTAAATGTCTTTTAGAACTTTGAAGGTCGCATCGTAAGAGATTCAGGATGAAGGATAACAATAATCCCTAACCGGATGATGCACCTAATATGAAATTAACACATGTCCGATTGAAAATCAAATTACATGATATTTAGAGTGCCAAATCTCTACTGACAAGATACAGCTATGATGGATTTTGCAAGCACCAGCCGCCCACTCGTCCCATCAACTTGCATGTAAATAAATAAGATGCATGCACCATGCCTAAGTTTCAAACAAAACATCATCTGATAGATTATATACTAGCTGAGAGTTCAAGCCCTTCAGTATGAAATGTAAAAGAAGTCATGTATAAATTATAATTTGTACATATTGATTTCGTGCTAAACGTTGTTATCACAGTTCTCTTCAGTCAATAAATGCACCTTCCAAACAAGATAATCAAGGCAAAACTACAGAGATCTCCTTTTTGTACTGACACTCACTGTCATCCCCTTGAAGCTTTGATGATACAGACAAATCTCTAGTAAATGTTATTAATTGAAAAAAACTTTAGATCATTTTTTCTATAGTTCAAAAGAAATAATAGATAGGAAGATAAGGTTATTAATTACAGCCCTCAGTAGTAATATTGTTACCAGTAAGGGAGGTCAGAATGCCTTCACTTTTCCACAAGAGAGGCGAGTCTTAATTTCAGAAATGTCAAGTGAGCCTATGTTATGTACTAAAGAATCAATAGTGGAAAGATAAAAATGAATGCAGAGGTGACCTAACTTGCATTCTTAAATCACATGAGAAAATTACTAAGGAGAAATATATAAGGCCCGTTGTATCCCCTTTAAGCTCAAGTGTCTGCATCATCGTTGCTGTAATTGCCGATTCTATCATGCTTTCCAGCATGAAGGTCATCTTTTCCTCTATGTATTTTTTTCTTCTTTGTACTTTCCAGTAATAATATTATCTAGAAAAATTTAGGAACATAGATTCCAACCTTGATCGGATGGTAAGTTAGTGTTGTGCAAATCTGCATTTCTTCTTGGTATACACACATAGAATAACTACGGAAAAAAAGAGAAGATTTACCATATTCAGTTTATCTGTCTGTGATACTCGATGAAATGCATGCAAAGAATGCGGTAATTCAAGAGGTGCAATAGGGTCACATGCTCCTTCTTTTGGAGCCTTCATCCTCATAATGATATGCCAGCTGAAAAGTATAAAAATAACTCAGAGACCGAAAAAAGTTTCAAGCTGACAGAATGCCCGCTTTATTATATCAAAAAGCTTGAAGTAAAAGGACATATTACCTGTCAATTTTCATTTCCTTTGCGGTCTTTACTTGGTTCAAGAATGATTCCACGGAATACTGATCTGTGCCTGGATTTTTCTTTCCCTGTAAATTACCATCATGTCATGCAAAACTTCCAAGCTCAACAAGCTTTGAATGGTGACCGCAAATATGAAGCATTATTCTCAAGATGCAGATAACTGATACAAATCCACATTAGATTTTTTTTATAGGTATCTGTATGACACCAAGTTTTCTTCTATGACCAACATCAATTGTAGCTAGGGTTATAGGCAAGAAAATTCACGTCGTTAATAGCAGTTCCTGATCTATAAATGGGTCAGTCTATCAGGGAAAATATAAATTACATGAGGAAATTAAACCACAAAAAACCATATCATTATATTGACATTCAAACGTTTCCTTTATACAAGATCAATAAACATTATGTCTTACCCAGCCAAAAGAAAATGGTAGGTTGTTCCCGGTTCCCAATGGGACTGTTGCAATGGGGGGAGGCTGTGGTAGTTTGAGATCGCATACTACTCCAAGCAGCCAGCTGGCAGTCCCATCTCCACCAGCAACCTAATGATAAATGCGTATAATAGAAACAAAAGAAAAGAAATCAAGGTTAGGATATGCTTATTTGGAAGGACTTGTGCATTTATTCATGGAAACTGGGAAAGAAATAATAACACGGGCCATACTTGAAAGGAAACTCACAATTATTTTCAACCTCTTTTGGATTTCAGCTGCCAAATAATCTTTACTGCACTTAAGAGCTTCTAGGGTGAGGTAGAGCTGGTGTAGTACCTTATCAGGAGCCATTTCTCCCAAATCAAAAACCTGAAAAATCAGACACCCAATGTCAATCCCATTAGTGGCTTGAAATTTTATAACCTTGACCGCATATCCTATTATTAAGATGTCTTTCACCAAGAATCTAGCTTGTGGTTGAGTAATAGAATTACCTGGTTTTTATTTAGGAGAGCACGATATGTAACAAGAAGTTCCCCTCCCAGCTGGCCTCCGCTTTTGGAATTAATGAAGACTATCACAGGACAAGTAGGCATATAGGAAGCATTGCTAACCTCTGACCCAGGTACAAGTATGTAATCAGGAATGTAGAAGTCCTTCAAAGTTTTATCAGATATGGTGTCCCCCATTACCGCTTCCAAACTGCAGATTAAACAGGACAATCCAATTTAAAGATTAGTAACTACCAATCCATTTGTAATTTAATTAAAAAAATGTTGATGCAATTTAGAGTATCCATTATTCTTTAGCAACAGGTTCTAATGCAAACAGCAAGTATACCCTTGATCAAATTCCTCCCTTGGGCAACTAACTGACTACCTTAAAAAATGGGCACCAAAAGTGCTATATGCTTATCATCATACGTATGTTACTGTTGACACAATCTGTTTAGTTCAGCGTTTTTTAAACCCTTTCTTTTCACCTGTAGTGGTCACAGGTGGGAGGGGGCGAAGAAAAGGAGAAAAATCAAATGAAATAAGAAAATGTATGACTCTAAAACCTAACCTTAAACACAAACTTGTATAGTTTATGATGCACTTTTCAATGTTAGATTTAAACTGTAAATACATTTAAAGATAAACTTTAGACTTCAACCAACATAGTAGAAAGATGTGCATTGCAAACTAAGGGTGCAGATTCAAATGCGGATCAATTCATGGACGAACCAAATCGTGTCCTTGATGAATAATTTAGTCAAACAACTCGTATTTGATAAGCCAACGAGCAAAACTCTACATTATATATGCGATGAAGAAAGCACAAAATTAATCAAATCGCCTATTCACTACTCCATCCATATCACACATGTTCTACTTTGAGGACCTGATCTTCATAAGACCAGGAATAATACACAAATGATGAAAAACATGGAGATATGGCTGCCACCATCCCACACAAGTATTTTTTGAAGAAAAAAAGGAGTAGCAGACGGTAAAAACAGAGTACAATACTAGGGCGGGTCTTTGCCGTTGTGGAACGTGGAACGGAGGATGCTCTCGAGTGGGAATGTGATTTACTTGAGAAACATTGCGGCTCTTTATGCCACAATCCCACACGTAGCAAGAAAACTACGAATGTAACCCCTAATATATCTGGAAACGATTTGAGAAGCTAGTGACAACTCACGCAAACGGTTCCCCAAACGCAACGCAATCCTGTACAAGAATTCGATTTCCCATCTACGTTCCGTCAAACGATCAGAAAATAAAATTACAAGACAACTTACAAAAAAAAATGAAAAAAAAAAAAAGAACGACCAGACAAACAAACAATTTCCCGGAACCTCTTTTGCGTACGATTTGCCTGAATTTCGTTCCCGGCAACCAAACAGGTCGTTTAGTTAGTAATTCAAAGGAGGCAGAAAACATCGTCGAAAGAGGTAGTAAGAATTGAAAGAAGAAGATCCTTTACCTGTAGAGATATACTCACGAGACGAAAAGAGAAGGAGAGATTCGATTCAAAGCGATGAAAACAGAGAACGGAATCGCAAGGGATCACATATAATTATACATGTAAAAGTCTGAATATTCTTTGTTTCAATTTGGCTATATATTGACGCGGCGGTTTGAGAAAAAAGGTGGGAAAGAGAGAGAGCAGAAGGAAGGTGCTGATCGCCTGGCTCTTTAGCCTTGAGAGTAAGGTACGACGAGCGAGGGAATTGGCCTTTTGCGTTGTGTTGTGTTGTGTTGTGTTTATGCGTCTCTGTTTCCGCGGGATTCGTCAGGGGGGAGAGATTTTTAATTTATGTTGGTTTTTGCGCCTAAACCAAGGAGCATAATTGGTACAGTAAAGGAGCGCTGCGCCGCTGCACAGCCTGTACAATTAACATTTGGAAATTGGAAAGGGCCTGACTGGTGCGCGTGAGCTTTTACCATATATATACTACGGTGCAATGCTACATACGAGGTCATCTGATATTATTTTATTATTATAATTTTTTAAAATTTTTTATATAAAATATAATAAATAATTTAATTTTTTAAAATTTTAAAATAATAATAATATTAAAAATAATATTTTATACAACTCATCTAAAACCATCTCATTACATCTCTTCCTATCTCACTATTTTCAGCACTAAGTTTTGACACGCATTTGGATAGAAACTTACCTGATACACGGCAAGCGCGTGGGTAAGAGTGTTATTTATTTCATTCATACCACGAAATGTGACTTTTTAAATAGTACGCGTTTTAATAATTTTGATATAAGTAATGCTATATATAAATTTTAAATAAACAAATTTTATATAAGTCTTTTATAAAACAATATATTTTATTAATAAAGAATAATTTTTTTTACACTTTTTTAAGGTGAAATCTATTTTTTTACAAGAATTTATATAAGGCTTGTCTATTTGAAATTTTTACAAATCATTTCTCTTTTTATATTTTTCAAGAAAAAGAAATATTCTTTGATCAAAAAGAAAAAGAAAAAGAAATATTAGATCAATTGAATTTAATGGTAATTTATGGAGATTAAATATATGATTAGTATTAACTATCAAGAGAAATGTAAGATTTAAAAAAATTATAAAAATAAAAATTATATTTGATATAATCCATTATATCTATTTAGTTTTTTATGATTAATGTTTTTTAACCTTTTACGCAGATGCCCGAGCATGCAAAGCGTAATCAATTTGCTTCTTAAATATTTGTGCCACACTGCCATCATAAAGTTTTGCCTTTTACAACCACTTTTGTACGTGTATGTTTATTTTTCTCGGTGAAATGTTATAAATAAGCCTCCTAGCATACGACATCACTATCTAATTAATATGTAATTTTTTATTTTTATTTTATTTAAATACATACATATTTAAGCCTTAATATAAAAATAATAAATTACATATTAATTAAATTGATGTGTATAGTATAAGCTGGCTTCTATATAGAATTTATATTTTTCTTAAGAGCAATGTAATTCTAATATCTCTACATCATATACTATCCACATTCTATAATTTGATTTATAAGATTTCGATTTTAAAATTTATATTTTAAATTAAATAATGTGTTATGTAGCCTTAGAATAAAGTTATTATTTTCTCAATTGAAGTGACCTTAATTTCAGATCACATATGCATCTTATATATCAACATCATGCAATACATTTAATGGTGTGTTTACTCTTCGGCTATTTTTATTTTTTAATCAGATTTGAATGCTACGATCCTCATGCAAGTCTTGATCGATTTTTTTAAAAGGCCAATTAATTAGACAATTTTAGAGGATTTAAATTTATATTTTTTATGATTGTTAGCATTAATTATGATTATATCCATCAAATTGAATGGTTCAGTTCTTAAAAAATGATAGACATAATAATTATGGATCTTATAATATTTAATATTGCGTGATGAGCATTTAATGTGGTGTATATCTGTCACTATATTAAACCATTCAATTCAATGAGCAATTAACATCATGATTAGCTACGTGTATAAACGCACCAGATCAGAAGTAAAGGGGAACATGATATAGGAAAGCACGCGGCAACTTCTTTAAATTTGATCACATTTTAAGTTTTGAACCCACGAAAGAGGGTGAGGGCTTAATCGTACTCCGGCCAGGGAGGTAGCGTACAAGAAATTGCTTATTTGCCTTGTTGGCCACGCATACTGACCTGGCATGCATGCATGTATGGGCCTTTTGGTCACTGACATTTTGCGCCAACATCACGTGTATGCATAATGCAGCTATGATTTGCAACTTAGAAAAAGTCTGCCCTGTCCGCCGTGGACTTGGGTATGTAACATTTTGGATTGTTCTGAGTATTAATGGGAACAGAAGAGACCGACCTCGATCGGCTTGTGTTTTGGGTTGGGAACTCAATCAATCGACTCGTTTGGGAAACCTGTATAGCAGGAGCCGGCTTCCAAATCCAATCCAAAATCTCCCCCTTTTCGGCCCATAAAATGAAGATTTGTAGTCAGAGTTGTATCTGATATCTACATCCCAATTCTTCTAGGGACAGTCAGGCTAGGATAAGTGCCGGGTAAGCGTAGCTGATATGGCAAAAAAAAAATTTGAACGCACCGTTTTATCCAATACAAACTCGATTGCCCTCTCCCTCAATTTCCATCTCCTCTCTGCGTTTCCATTCCTCCTTCCCTCAAAGCCGAAGTCCACTCAAAGCGCCTCCCTTCCTCGAGGCCTCTCACCGAGAAACCCAAAAAAAAAATATTCTACTCCGACGAACAAAAATCAAACAAACAAATTGAAAAAAAAAAAAAAAAACAAATTCTCCCCACACAACCGTCGTCTTCCTTGCATGAGGAAAAAAACCTCAAACAGTAGACTGAAGATATTACAATATTTTTCAAATTATATCTACATTAACAGCTCCAACAATAGAAATCGCATATTTTTACCAAATCGAAGAACAAGACAACTCGAACATCCACATCTACATCTAACACTTTTCGATGAGGTCTACAAATTTCACATTCAGCTGAGAAACCCAACAACAAAAAATCGATTCCGATGAATACAAATCTACATCCAAGAAATTAAAAAAAAAAACAAAAAAAAAAAAAAATATTTCCACACAGCCATCATCCTCCCAAGCTCAACCAATGGGATCAGATGGAGCTCAAGTTTGGTCACTTGCTCCGCGAGGACCCCAAACTAACCTAGATGCTTCGTCATGAAATTGAGAAAAAAAAATATCAATAATGGCTAGGAAAGCGAACCCAGATGCTTCGTATCTTGAAATTGAGAAAAAACTTTTATAAATAGAAAAGGTAAGTTACCCCTGCCTTTTATAAATTTTCGTATCTTAAATGGAAATGCAAAAAAGCAGAGGAAGATGGAAACGCAGAAACATAAGGGGAAAGTCTGGTCTAGGTCTTTGAAGGGAGGGAGAGTTCAAAGGGATTCAGGCAAGGGGAGAGTCTGGGCTGGGTCTTCGAAGCTTTGTGATCAATGAAGGGAGGAGCAGAGTTCAAAGGAAGGAAGGAGAGAGTTCTAAGACCAAACCGACAGCGTTTTATTTTCCACGTGGGCATCGGTTTCACAGCGATTGCGCATGCCGACTGCCTTTAGATTTTTTCATCTACATCCTATATATCCTGTTCAATCCTGGATTTGCATTGGACTCATAACGAGTTGAAATAAAATGAGTTAAGATGAAAGTTAAAAATTAAATATAATATTATTTTTTAATATTATTATTATTTTAAAATTTGTAAAAATTGAATTGTTTATTATATTTTATATGAAAATTTAAAAAAATTATAATAATGAGATGAGATCATATGAAATATTTTTACTATTCAAATGAGACCTAAACATCATGTAGCTAGCTAATCTAATACAAAATAATAATGATATATACATATTTTAAATGTATAAATTTTATACAAAATTTTTATAAAAAAGACCCGATATAAAAAAGTGTTAAAAACTCATTTTTTTCTCGGTGAGGTTTGCTTTTATACAAAAATCTTACACATTTGAGACTTATCATTACTCAAAACAAAATATATATATTCCGTGAATTATTTTATTTCTATATTATTAATTTATTTTCTATTTCTTTTGTGGGGGTGGTTGGATGCCCGAGGGGGAGTATTTTAATTAGGAAGATTAGAGATATTTCGTGAATTTTTTTTTTTTTTAATCAATCAATCATTCATTCAATATAAGAAAAGTCTTTACAAGAAATTGCTTCTATAAAGCCATACGGTTTGTGATACAAAAGAAGGACAAGAACCCCACCACATTACAATATCCTCAACATTCCTTACTAATTGGTGCGCTGCAATATTTCGTGAATTGATATTACTTAATAGTTAGGATGATAGTGCTATATACAATAAAGCTGCGCTTTAAAATAATATATGCAATATTATATCTAAGGATTGCAATATTACATGCCTGCCTAAATGCCCATAAAACATAATAATCTATGTTTGTCAAGGATACTAAGTACGGAAATTACCTTAAAAACTCCACAAGTGTCGAACAAAATTAATTAAGGCCTCATTTGGATTGAGCTCAGTTGAAATGGTTTTAGATAAGTTGAATAAATTAATATTTTAAAATATTATTTTTTAATATTATTATTTTGAGATTTGAAAAAATTGAATTGTTTATTATATTTTATATAAAAATTTAAAAAAATTATAATGATAATATGAGATGAGATTAAATGAATTGAAATCACTTCTCAATATAAGCAAGTCCTAAACTTGTATATAATATTGAATGAAAAGCAACCATGGAAATTGCACTCGGAGGAGGGTCAAATACAAGAATTAATGGAAAGGACAGATGACTTTGATGGTCATGGACTGCGCTGATCATCTTTTATATTATATTTGCATGATGCGTGCAAACTCAATAATTACATAAATCATTCCTATAAAAAAATAATTACATAAATATTATTTTTAAAGTAATTTCATAAATAATTGAATGTTGTATATCCTATCCACGTAGAATACACAGGCCATTCATATAATTTAAATAGTAAATTTGATTTGTAAAATTTAAAATTTAAATCAAATTATAACATTCAAGCAGTCATGCATGGTGTAGAAGTCTTAAAATAGTAGTACTCTATAATATTATATATACACACATATATATAGATAACTAGCGGTAGTGTAACGTCTAAGGGATGTTTGCCTAATTTTTTATTTTTTTATTTTTTTTAACCTAGCAATTAAGGAAGTGTTTTTTAATGATGTTGTAAATTTTTTATTTTTTTAAAAAATGTTTATGATGATTAAAAATATACATAAAAAAAGAAAAGAAAAATAAAAAAGTGAAATACATATTCAGGACACATTTTCGGGCTACTTTTTCGATAGCTGTAGCAGTTCCTTTTAGTTAATTAAGAATATTTTCATATTTAAATTATGTTAAAATTTTAATTATTTATATAGTTTTACTTTTTTAAAAAGAATTTAACAAAATTTCATCATTTATTTAATAATGAAAGATTAGTATTTTTTAAATTAAATTTGATAATTTATTTATGATATGATATTTATATGTTAATTATATATTTTAAATTAATTTAAATCAGTATTTAAATTTTCATCATTGGATCTAATTTGGAGAGTTATGATGAAATGTTAGATTTAAATCCCAAAAAGTTTTCTTTTCCCCTCACTTGCAATATATGAATTGTAGAATTCAACCATACTACTCAATGACCCGGAGAGCACTAAAAGAATACAGAGTCTTTTATTTCTATATTGTTCTCACATTTTTTCATCACTAAAGTATTATAATGGTAGAAAACCATTTTATTTAAATGATTTTAATTAATTAAAAATATTATGAGATTTAAATTATATTAAAAATTTTAATTATTTATATGATTTTATTCTTTTAAAAATATTTAACAAAACTCTATCATTTATTTAATGATAAAATATTAATATTTTATAAATTAATAGTTTTAATGTTTTAATCTTTATAGTTTATTTTTAATGTTTTAATCTTCATAGTTTATTTTTAATGTTTTAATCTTCACTTTGGATCAATGAGGATTGAAAATGAATGGTTGAGATTTAAAATCTCAAAACCCTAACTTTCCCTCTTCCCTCTCTCTCCTCCCTCCCTCCAGCCGCACGCCTCTCTCCCTCTCGATATCTTCTCCTCGGCTCCGCCCAGCGCAACCGGCCGCCGCTACTACGCCACCACCAAGCTCAGTGACCGGCGACCTTCCCCACCCCGATCTCGTGTCCAACGACCTCTCTCTCTGCCCCCGCAACAAGCCGAAACTCGTAGCTCTCTCTCTTCCTCTACACGCACGGGTTTCTCCCTGTACGGCCGCCGTTAGCCACCCCTACGGCACCGTACCACCACCAGCAGCCCGCCGAGCTCGTTCCCACAGACCTCTCTCTCTCCCGCCACAATAGGTCGAAGCCCATAGCCTTCTCTCTTCCTCTACACGCACGGGTTTCTCCCCGTGTGTTGATTTGTGATTTGTGTGGAAATTTGTATGTTGATTTGATGATTTGTGTGGTGATTTTTTGATTTTGTTGTATTTTTTTGGTGATTTTGTGGTGATTTGGTTTCTCCCCGTGCGTTGATTTGTGATCTGTGTGAAACTTGTGTCTTGATTTGGTGATTTGTGCGGTGATTTTTTGATTTTGTGGTATTTGTGTAGTGATTTACCGTAAGTTTTTGTGATGATTTTACCGTGAGTTTTTGTGATATTTTGATGTGTTGATTTGGTGATTTGTGAGGTGATTTTTTGATTTTGTGCTATTTGTGTGGTGATTTACAGTGAGTTTTTGTGATGATTTTGCCGTGAGTTTTTGTGGTGATTTTGCCGTGGGTTTCTATGAGGATAGAGAGGGAGGCGGAGGCAGAGAGGGACTTGAGAAGCAAGATAATTACTGTTTACGATTATTGTTTATTACTGTAGATGTTATAGATGCTTTTAAGTATATGCAAGGCAAGATATATGTGTCGAGTCATGCTCAAAAACGATTGAGTAGTACTGTGATTCAGTTGAATATATATATGTCGAGTCATGCTCAAAAGCTACACGCAATATTCTAATTTCAACAAAAAAAAAAAAAACTTTAGTGGTTAGATTTTAAGCCAATTAGCACGTACTGCTAACCAACGAGTATATATAGATCTGATCAGCCTTTAGTGGTTTTAAGTGTGTGTATATATATTAGAAATTTAGAACCTGATCATCAAGATCAAATTATATATATAAAGTAGTATATGGCCTAAGCCACCTTATAACGTCACTACAAGAAATCAGGCCTTTTCCAGCGCTCAAAATCGCCGCAAATACATATAATAATCGCTGCATTTGATCATTTTCGGCGATTATAAATCGCTGCTGGTTCGCCGCAATCCTAAAGCCATTTTTTATCAATTTCGGCGATTTTAACAAATCGTCAGAAAAAACTATTATTTCCGGCGATTTTAGTCTGTCGCAAATGTTAAAAAAATCGACAGAAATAGCCTTCTCGTTTGCCATTAAAATCGCTGCAAAAAAGTTATTTGCGGCGATATTAACCGTCACAAAAAGTTATTAAATCGCCGCAAATAATCATTATTTTTTCAGCGATTTTAAATTATCGCCGTCATTAAGTATTTGCAGCGGGTAGGTTTCGCCGCAAAAAAATCATTTGCGGCGATTTAATGTCGCCGGGAATAAATTTATTCTATAATAAAATATTTCCGGCGAATTTTACTCGCCGGAAAAAGTGTTTCAGAAAATAAAAAAAAAAAATTCACAAAACATGCCTTAAAAAGGAAACAAATGCCTCAAATGAGATGAACTGGAGAACAATGATAGGGAGAAACGTTCTTTTATTTCATTTAAGCCCAATCTCATAAGCTCCAAACTGAACCATCTCATAATCTCATAATATTAAAAATAATATTTTATACAACTCATCTAAAACCATCTCATTACATCTCTTCCTATCTCACTATTTTCAGCACTAAGTTTTGACACGCATTTGGATAGAAACTTACCTGATACACGGCAAGCGCGTGGGTAAGAGTGTTATTTATTTCATTCATACCACGAAATGTGACTTTTTAAATAGTACGCGTTTTAATAATTTTGATATAAGTAATGCTATATATAAATTTTAAATAAACAAATTTTATATAAGTCTTTTATAAAACAATATATTTTATTAATAAAGAATAATTTTTTTTACACTTTTTTAAGGTGAAATCTATTTTTTTACAAGAATTTATATAAGGCTTGTCTATTTGAAATTTTTACAAATCATTTCTCTTTTTATATTTTTCAAGAAAAAGAAATATTCTTTGATCAAAAAGAAAAAGAAAAAGAAATATTAGATCAATTGAATTTAATGGTAATTTATGGAGATTAAATATATGATTAGTATTAACTATCAAGAGAAATGTAAGATTTAAAAAAATTATAAAAATAAAAATTATATTTGATATAATCCATTATATCTATTTAGTTTTTTATGATTAATGTTTTTTAACCTTTTACGCAGATGCCCGAGCATGCAAAGCGTAATCAATTTGCTTCTTAAATATTTGTGCCACACTGCCATCATAAAGTTTTGCCTTTTACAACCACTTTTGTACGTGTATGTTTATTTTTCTCGGTGAAATGTTATAAATAAGCCTCCTAGCATACGACATCACTATCTAATTAATATGTAATTTTTTATTTTTATTTTATTTAAATACATACATATTTAAGCCTTAATATAAAAATAATAAATTACATATTAATTAAATTGATGTGTATAGTATAAGCTGGCTTCTATATAGAATTTATATTTTTCTTAAGAGCAATGTAATTCTAATATCTCTACATCATATACTATCCACATTCTATAATTTGATTTATAAGATTTCGATTTTAAAATTTATATTTTAAATTAAATAATGTGTTATGTAGCCTTAGAATAAAGTTATTATTTTCTCAATTGAAGTGACCTTAATTTCAGATCACATATGCATCTTATATATCAACATCATGCAATACATTTAATGGTGTGTTTACTCTTCGGCTATTTTTATTTTTTAATCAGATTTGAATGCTACGATCCTCATGCAAGTCTTGATCGATTTTTTTAAAAGGCCAATTAATTAGACAATTTTAGAGGATTTAAATT
Organism: Juglans mandshurica; assembly: GCA_022457165.1. Lineage (NCBI taxonomy): Eukaryota > Viridiplantae > Streptophyta > Magnoliopsida > Fagales > Juglandaceae > Juglans > Juglans mandshurica. The sequence continues at coordinate 35,546,183 of CM039622.1, forward strand.
TATATTTTTTATGATTGTTAGCATTAATTATGATTATATCCATCAAATTGAATGGTTCAGTTCTTAAAAAATGATAGACATAATAATTATGGATCTTATAATATTTAATATTGCGTGATGAGCATTTAATGTGGTGTATATCTGTCACTATATTAAACCATTCAATTCAATGAGCAATTAACATCATGATTAGCTACGTGTATAAACGCACCAGATCAGAAGTAAAGGGGAACATGATATAGGAAAGCACGCGGCAACTTCTTTAAATTTGATCACATTTTAAGTTTTGAACCCACGAAAGAGGGTGAGGGCTTAATCGTACTCCGGCCAGGGAGGTAGCGTACAAGAAATTGCTTATTTGCCTTGTTGGCCACGCATACTGACCTGGCATGCATGCATGTATGGGCCTTTTGGTCACTGACATTTTGCGCCAACATCACGTGTATGCATAATGCAGCTATGATTTGCAACTTAGAAAAAGTCTGCCCTGTCCGCCGTGGACTTGGGTATGTAACATTTTGGATTGTTCTGAGTATTAATGGGAACAGAAGAGACCGACCTCGATCGGCTTGTGTTTTGGGTTGGGAACTCAATCAATCGACTCGTTTGGGAAACCTGTATAGCAGGAGCCGGCTTCCAAATCCAATCCAAAATCTCCCCCTTTTCGGCCCATAAAATGAAGATTTGTAGTCAGAGTTGTATCTGATATCTACATCCCAATTCTTCTAGGGACAGTCAGGCTAGGATAAGTGCCGGGTAAGCGTAGCTGATATGGCAAAAAAAAAATTTGAACGCACCGTTTTATCCAATACAAACTCGATTGCCCTCTCCCTCAATTTCCATCTCCTCTCTGCGTTTCCATTCCTCCTTCCCTCAAAGCCGAAGTCCACTCAAAGCGCCTCCCTTCCTCGAGGCCTCTCACCGAGAAACCCAAAAAAAAAATATTCTACTCCGACGAACAAAAATCAAACAAACAAATTGAAAAAAAAAAAAAAAAAACAAATTCTCCCCACACAACCGTCGTCTTCCTTGCATGAGGAAAAAAACCTCAAACAGTAGACTGAAGATATTACAATATTTTTCAAATTATATCTACATTAACAGCTCCAACAATAGAAATCGCATATTTTTACCAAATCGAAGAACAAGACAACTCGAACATCCACATCTACATCTAACACTTTTCGATGAGGTCTACAAATTTCACATTCAGCTGAGAAACCCAACAACAAAAAATCGATTCCGATGAATACAAATCTACATCCAAGAAATTAAAAAAAAAAACAAAAAAAAAAAAAAATATTTCCACACAGCCATCATCCTCCCAAGCTCAACCAATGGGATCAGATGGAGCTCAAGTTTGGTCACTTGCTCCGCGAGGACCCCAAACTAACCTAGATGCTTCGTCATGAAATTGAGAAAAAAAAATATCAATAATGGCTAGGAAAGCGAACCCAGATGCTTCGTATCTTGAAATTGAGAAAAAACTTTTATAAATAGAAAAGGTAAGTTACCCCTGCCTTTTATAAATTTTCGTATCTTAAATGGAAATGCAAAAAAGCAGAGGAAGATGGAAACGCAGAAACATAAGGGGAAAGTCTGGTCTAGGTCTTTGAAGGGAGGGAGAGTTCAAAGGGATTCAGGCAAGGGGAGAGTCTGGGCTGGGTCTTCGAAGCTTTGTGATCAATGAAGGGAGGAGCAGAGTTCAAAGGAAGGAAGGAGAGAGTTCTAAGACCAAACCGACAGCGTTTTATTTTCCACGTGGGCATCGGTTTCACAGCGATTGCGCATGCCGACTGCCTTTAGATTTTTTCATCTACATCCTATATATCCTGTTCAATCCTGGATTTGCATTGGACTCATAACGAGTTGAAATAAAATGAGTTAAGATGAAAGTTAAAAATTAAATATAATATTATTTTTTAATATTATTATTATTTTAAAATTTGTAAAAATTGAATTGTTTATTATATTTTATATGAAAATTTAAAAAAATTATAATAATGAGATGAGATCATATGAAATATTTTTACTATTCAAATGAGACCTAAACATCATGTAGCTAGCTAATCTAATACAAAATAATAATGATATATACATATTTTAAATGTATAAATTTTATACAAAATTTTTATAAAAAAGACCCGATATAAAAAAGTGTTAAAAACTCATTTTTTTCTCGGTGAGGTTTGCTTTTATACAAAAATCTTACACATTTGAGACTTATCATTACTCAAAACAAAATATATATATTCCGTGAATTATTTTATTTCTATATTATTAATTTATTTTCTATTTCTTTTGTGGGGGTGGTTGGATGCCCGAGGGGGAGTATTTTAATTAGGAAGATTAGAGATATTTCGTGAATTTTTTTTTTTTTTAATCAATCAATCATTCATTCAATATAAGAAAAGTCTTTACAAGAAATTGCTTCTATAAAGCCATACGGTTTGTGATACAAAAGAAGGACAAGAACCCCACCACATTACAATATCCTCAACATTCCTTACTAATTGGTGCGCTGCAATATTTCGTGAATTGATATTACTTAATAGTTAGGATGATAGTGCTATATACAATAAAGCTGCGCTTTAAAATAATATATGCAATATTATATCTAAGGATTGCAATATTACATGCCTGCCTAAATGCCCATAAAACATAATAATCTATGTTTGTCAAGGATACTAAGTACGGAAATTACCTTAAAAACTCCACAAGTGTCGAACAAAATTAATTAAGGCCTCATTTGGATTGAGCTCAGTTGAAATGGTTTTAGATAAGTTGAATAAATTAATATTTTAAAATATTATTTTTTAATATTATTATTTTGAGATTTGAAAAAATTGAATTGTTTATTATATTTTATATAAAAATTTAAAAAAATTATAATGATAATATGAGATGAGATTAAATGAATTGAAATCACTTCTCAATATAAGCAAGTCCTAAACTTGTATATAATATTGAATGAAAAGCAACCATGGAAATTGCACTCAGAGGAGGGTCAAATACAAGAATTAATGGAAAGGACAGATGACTTTGATGGTCATGGACTGCGCTGATCATCTTTTATATTATATTTGCATGATGCGTGCAAACTCAATAATTGCATAAATCATTCCTATAAAAAAATAATTACATAAATATTTTTTTTAAAGTAATTTCATAAATAATTGAATGTTGTATATCCTATCCACGTAGAATACACAGGCCATTCATATAATTTAAATAGTAAATTTGATTTGTAAAATTTAAAATTTAAATCAAATTATAACATTTAAGCAGTCATGCATGGTGTAGAAGTCTTAAAATAGTAGTACTCTATAATATTATATATACACACATATATAGATAACTAGCGGTAGTGTAACGTCTAAGGGATGTTTGCCTAATTTTTTATTTTTTTATTTTTTTTAACCTAGCAATTAAGGAAGTGTTTTTTAATGATGTTGTAAATTTTTTATTTTTTTAAAAAATGTTTATGATGATTAAAAATATACATAAAAAAAGAAAAGAAAAATAAAAAAGTGAAATACATATTCAGGACACATTTTCGGGCTACTTTTTCGATAGCTGTAGCAGTTCATTTTAGTTAATTAAGAATATTTTCATATTTAAATTATGTTAAAATTTTAATTATTTATATAGTTTTACTTTTTTAAAAAGAATTTAACAAAATTTCATCATTTATTTAATAATGAAAGATTAGTATTTTTTAAATTAAATTTGATAATTTATTTATGATATGATATTTATATGTTAATTATATATTTTAAATTAATTTAAATCAGTATTTAAATTTTCATCATTGGATCTAATTTGGAGAGTTATGATGAAATGTTAGATTTAAATCCCAAAAAGTTTTCTTTTCCCCTCACTTGCAATATATGAATTGTAGAATTCAACCATACTACTCAATGACCCGGAGAGCACTAAAAGAATACAGAGTCTTTTATTTCTATATTGTTCTCACATTTTTTCATCACTAAAGTATTATAATGGTAGAAAACCATTTTATTTAAATGATTTTAATTAATTAAAAATATTATGAGATTTAAATTATATTAAAAATTTTAATTATTTATATGATTTTATTCTTTTAAAAATATTTAACAAAACTCTATCATTTATTTAATGATAAAATATTAATATTTTATAAATTAATAGTTTTAATGTTTTAATCTTTATAGTTTATTTTTAATGTTTTAATCTTCATAGTTTATTTTTAATGTTTTAATCTTCACTTTGGATCAATGAGGATTGAAAATGAATGGTTGAGATTTAAAATCTCAAAACCCTAACTTTCCCTCTTCCCTCTCTCTCCTCCCTCCCTCCAGCCGCACGCCTCTCTCCCTCTCGATATCTTCTCCTCGGCTCCGCCCAGCGCAACCGGCCGCCGCTACTACGCCACCACCAAGCTCAGTGACCGGCGACCTTCCCCACCCCGATCTCGTGCCCAACGACCTCTCTCTCTGCCCCCGCAACAAGCCGAAACTCGTAGCTCTCTCTCTTCCTCTACACGCACGGGTTTCTCCCTGTACGGCCGCCGTTAGCCACCCCTACGGCACCGTACCACCACCAGCAGCCCGCCGAGCTCGTTCCCACAGACCTCTCTCTCTCCCGCCACAATAGGTCGAAGCCCATAGCCTTCTCTCTTCCTCTACACGCACGGGTTTCTCCCCGTGTGTTGATTTGTGATTTGTGTGGAAATTTGTATGTTGATTTGATGATTTGTGTGGTGATTTTTTGATTTTGTTGTATTTTTTTGGTGATTTTGTGGTGATTTGGTTTCTCCCCGTGCGTTGATTTGTGATCTGTGTGAAACTTGTGTCTTGATTTGGTGATTTGTGCGGTGATTTTTTGATTTTGTGGTATTTGTGTAGTGATTTACCGTAAGTTTTTGTGATGATTTTACCGTGAGTTTTTGTGATATTTTGCTGTGTTGATTTGGTGATTTGTGAGGTGATTTTTTGATTTTGTGCTATTTGTGTGGTGATTTACAGTGAGTTTTTGTGATGATTTTGCCGTGAGTTTTTGTGGTGATTTTGCCGTGGGTTTCTATGAGGATAGAGAGGGAGGCGGAGGCAGAGAGGGACTTGAGAAGCAAGATAATTACTGTTTACGATTATTGTTTATTACTGTAGATGTTATAGATGCTTTTAAGTATAGGCAAGGCAAGATATATGTGTCGAGTCATGCTCAAAAACGATTGAGTAGTACTGTGATTCAGTTGAATATATATATGTCGAGTCATGCTCAAAAGCTACACGCAATATTCTAATTTCAACAAAAAAAAACTTTAGTGGTTAGATTTTAAGCCAATTAGCACGTACTGCTAACCAACGAGTATATATAGATCTGATCAGCCTTTAGTGGTTTTAAGTGTGTGTATATATATTAGAAATTTAGAACCTGATCATCAAGATCAAATTATATATATAAAGTAGTATATGGCCTAAGCCACCTTATAACGTCTGATCTTGAAGCATGCATGCTCGTACGTACTTCAAATCATCAATCTGCAGCAGTTTATAAGATCTCTGTGCCACCAAATTTAAAGATATGATGCCAATTAGTTTGTGGTTCTTAACAACTTATAAGTTAATAATATAATCAATTATGTAAGTTGGGTGAGAGGCTTTTTTTAGTAATGCAACATACCATGCATATCTCATATCACTTTCATCCCATTATTTAAAATACGTCATTTTTATAATCCTTGCATATTTTTTATTTTTTTAAAAATAAATTCAAAAGTTGATAGCTACTCATCACATGAGTGTGATGAAATTAAGATAAGAATGTAATTTGCAGAGTTTTTTTTTTTTTAATAAAATAGAAATGGGGCATGCATTAATTGAATTATTCTCCAATTTCTTACCACAGTTTCATACCATTTCAGGGAGAAATAAACAACTTTAATTAATGCTAAAGTCAGTGCATATTATTGATCGATATATCAAACACTTTAGACAACACGTACGAATTAATATATTAATTGTACGTAGACTTACATTATGAACCGTGATCTATTAATTTTGCTTGAATCGAAGTATATATATATGCAATTTAGCTAGACACAGCTTGGAAAGACCCGTGGCATACATCCATATATACAAATTAGAAAAGGTGCAAGTACGTAATGATCACACTCAATTACTCACAATTAATGAAAAAATAAATCAGATCCCTCATGTCTTATTAAAATGCATGCAAGTAAATTACCGTTTTGTTGTTGTTGTTGTTGTTTTTAATTAGGGAACCTGATCATTTTTAACCTTTTAAATTTGATAAATGTTAAGGTTTCAAAATCTGATCATGAAGTATTTAATTAATTTGGAAATAATAGTTTGGAATATTCAAAGTCTCTACAACGTACATCGTCACAGGATTTTGCATGATTATATATAATAATGTTGCCCGAAGTTTAGGTAGATCAGACAATCTCGATCGATCAAAGTACCAATCTGCATATATATATGGTTCACATGCATCGCCATAATTCAGTAGTGAAACACGATCAAAACACATGATTTTGTCTATTAAGAATTGACCATCATGTACCACGTCACAAAGTATATATATATATATATATATATATATATATGTAATATATAGGACATGTTACAGTTAAATATAATTTCATTAAAGCGAGATTGAAGGCGGCCACATAAGCCAAACTGTATAAATTATATATATATATATATTTTTTTATTTTTATTTTTTTATTTTTTTTAAATTTATGAGATCAACAATGCATTCTTTTTTTTTTTTTCCCTCATTTTCTGCCGTTCTTTATTATATAAGTACTTAAAAGGAATTGAGATATAAAGAAAAGAAAACCAAGAATATTTTTCTCTAAAGAATAATGATTTCTTTAATCATGGATTTTTTTAATTATATTTATCGAGATAATGACATATTTTAAATAATTTTAAATAATAATTATAATTAAGTAAATTAAACGACTTTCACTTAAAATATGCTATACTTATTTGCACCATAAAATATGCCAAACTAATATGAAAAACAGTACTGTATTTATATTCTCAGAAACATTGCATTTTCCATATGAAGTATGAACGCGCTAATTAGCACGTGCTGACCTAATTTATAATTTATAACTGTCCAAAGCAGTCAACAAATTTACACACATTCTAGTCATTGGATTCATTTTGATGATGACGAGTCCATTATTAACAAAGTAAAATGTGGACCCCGCCCTATATGCATTAGCTATACGAAAACTGCGTCGACCCAACTAATAAAAGATAAAAAATATATATATATATATTTACAGTTCTAGAATTGTATAAAGACTTGTTTAATTTTTTTAGAAAAAATTGATAAATTTAAGATTTATATGAAAAAATATATATATTTTTTTAATGATGAACTCTATTTTTTTTTTTTTTAGTAAAACTTGCATACTCTAAAACTATAATTAATAGTACTTTTAATAAAATCTAAATTTGGTACACTATTAATTACTTCTCAATTTTATTTCCCGACGTTCGATCTCAAATTAAAATCCTAATCACTTGGTGGATAAACGGTGCGAAAACTTGTTCATTTTTTATATCTGCGGTCAGTTTCTTTCGGCAATTCTATGAAAAATAACATCTGATGATCATCTCATTCAGGTTTTCATAAAAAAGATTTGAACTCCAAAGGAATATTTATCTTAGAGATCGAATGGCATGGAAATTGAGTTGCTGCAAAAGGAAATTAATTATAAGTGGAACCTTCGTAAGAACCACATGTTTGAATAAGACATATATGTCAATCTATCTGACCCAATGGACAAAAAGACTGCCAGAGGGCCACAGCCATAGAAATTACAAAGGAAAATAGTAAATTGCTAACTAACCACGTAGACTTTTGATCAAATAGATCTTTCGATAGTTGCCTGATGCTCGGTATATACATCCCCCTGTCGTTCCAGTTTAGTCGCAGAATACCCACAAAACTAACATGATCTGGTCAGAAGGCCGGGTATGTCCAGTTGTCCACCTCTGGATCGATTATATATGCTCTTACTAATAGTGACAGCTTCGTACGTAAGTTATCATTAATTTCTAGCCCCATAACTCGAGTTAATTAGTTTCATGAGTGAATTAATATTTAGTAGCCAGAATATATATAGCCCATAATCTGACATGGCAATTGGACATCTTAGAACTTTGAAATGAAAAGTGCCAAAACCATCAGAAAATGCATCCAAATTCTAATTTGTTGAGGCCAGTACCCTTCTATCCTACATGCCTAGACAATTAGTTTGTGAACAAAAAACTTCCATTTTCGATTCTAATGAGGTTCCATGCATGCATGCATATGCACTTGAAAACTTTTAAAGCTAGCTGTAAAGGTTGACATCATTAGTTGGCAAGGAGAATTAACAATAAGCCATTGTCTTAGAATGCATGTGTCTGCCATGTCATTCTGTGTGTATCTATTTCTCGTGTCTATGCATTATGCAGATACAAGTACTGTGCGGAAAAGGCAGTCAATGTCAGCCTACCGGCATAAGATTTAGCCATGAAAGTAACTAAATTCAGCTTAATTTACAGAAGAGATGTATTACGAGAGCACCGTATACATCGCCAACAACAAATCCCTTGACCAAATTGCTGTGTAGATGTTGATGGTCAAAATTGTCAGTAAAAGGGATGAGCACTGCTGGCGAGCAGATGTCGATGTAGCAATCCTAGCTATAAAGAAGCCACTAAAGGTTCAGCAAAAATCCGGATTCACATGTCTCTTAGGGAAGAGACATGTCAAGCTGGCCAAAAAGACAAAAGAACTGACAGATGGCAAGAGCCAAAGATAACATGCAGGATCTATATATATGGGTGACATCTCCATCGATCACGACCATATTACGTTCCATGAAATGTTTCAAACTTCTCCCAAACTTTTGTTGACTAGAAATCGTGAAAAATCTGTACAATAGTGATGAAAAATATAATGGGAACCTGCAGGAAGAAGAATGTGATAGGACCTAGAAATGATTGGTAGGTTAATGGGTGCTACAGTACTATGAAAGAGGCTACTACAGTAGATACGAAAGAAACCTGATATCTTGTCATTGGGCACTTGACCAAGTCGTAGTACTGTTTGCCCTCGGCTTTTAGTGTATTGATCAAGAGATCAGTTACAGATAGAGAGGTTAATTTTAAGAATCCAAGGTCCGTTTCTAATTGATGAGTTCAACTGAGATTAAAATTAAAAAATTAAATAAAAAATTATTATAATATATTTTTTAATATTATTTTTATTTTAAAATTTGAAAAAATTAAATAATTTATTTTATTTTGTATTGGAAGTTATGAAAATTATAATGATTAAATGAGATGAGATAAGATGAGTTGTTTTCTGAAAATAAATCTTAATTGGTCAATCATTAAGATAACAGATCATCGTGTCAGTGCATGAAGATGAGCAAATTTTTTTATGAGCTATTTTTTGTGTTAGACTGTATATTTTTTTATGAGCTTTTTTTACGATGATATGATCATGGGAAAATATTACTCATACTGTTTATTTCTACTGCTCTATTTTACCGTTATAATTTTTTATTTTTAAAATTTTTATTTTTTTTACTTAGTAATTAAATAAATATTTTTTTAATAATATCGTATTTTTTATTTTTTTTTAAAATATTTAAAAGTATTATTAAAAAAATACATAAAAATAAAAAATAAAAAAAATCCTATAACTAAGATGAGTAATGTTACATACTGTCGTGTAATACATAAACGCCATACAGTCGCTTTAGAAAAGAGTGATATCTACTATTAAAAAATTAATTTCTTTTAATGTGGATCTCATATTTATTTATTTTTTTTAAAATGATTACACAATACTTATACACTCACGACTACAAATATCATTTCTCAATTAACGTAAGGAGCGGTGGCTGCAATGCCCGGTAGAAACAAAAGTTTTGAAAAATTAAAATTATATAGAAAAATAATATATATTCTATGCATGTATCACTTCATGAAGTATCATTATCATTGATGTTACATCAAATAGCTGTCAATAAATAAAAAATAACGAATAATTTTGATGTCATGTAAAAAATTATGATATATTGATGATGCTTAATAGAAAAGACTAGCATTTGATCTCAGATAAATTAATAATTACGATTGGGCAAATATAGCTAGCAAATTACCGTAGCATGCATTGAACTTTTATAAATACTTACATTATAACATTAACTCTGCATGATCTGTAGTAGCTAGCAGGAGTTGTTAAATACAGTAATAATTATATATGTATATGTCCAAAAAGACCATCTGATCGCTGGAGCTAGAGGTTCAGATAAGTAACTGGTACTACGTACTTCATGCGGATTTGAATTTTTCGGTCTTATGTCGAAGCTCTACCCTTTTCGTTAACACATCTATTAGAAGTAACATACTTGGATATGTAGATGATCACTTGGACAGCGCTAATTTTGGACAGTCATTATATAATATGCATAACATATAAAAAAGACTGAAGGTAGGCAGGTAGACTTAATTGGTACTTGTCATATATAGCTGACAGTTCTACTTCTTGTAACTAATTTAACGGTCTTTAGTTTACAGAGCTTAATTTATACGATTGATACAAGATATACAGTAATTGTAACCTGCACAATTCAACCGACAATAAAATTCAGTTTAAGTAGAATAAAAAACATGATGAGTACTCTCTTTCAACTCTTGTTCTTGTTTCTCATCATCATGCTTATAAACTTCTCCTCGCGCGAGCTTCTTCAATTCATCAGCTAGCAGTCTACATTAATCTTTAGTGGATGCTCTGCATTTTTTATGCAATTTGAACAGGGAATTAAGCGTAAAACTTCAGATATAGTGAAAAGCAACCATGGAAATTGCACTCAGAGGAGGGTCAAATACAAGAATTAATGGAAAGGACAGATGACTTTGATGGTCATGGGAGCTTTGTTAGTCATGTGCGTGGTAGATAGTTGTCTCAAGGTACCTTTCATGTCCCATCCATACTAATGAAAATTTTATAGCATGGCATTTGTGGTGGGTTGAGTTCAGATAACTATGGTCATTGGTCACTATGATTAACTTATAAGATGAAAGCCGCCTCCTGCCAATCCGGCCCGGCCATTCCTTTTCTTTTCTCTGAAGTCCTTAATACTAGAGTTCTAGCAGTGCAAGACACGCCGACAACTCTGTCCAAATCAATCCCATATATCCCAAGAAAATAATTATATGGCTTTTATTACTCTTGGAATGGATCTTTCATTTTCTGTATTAATATCTCTGAATGAAAATTTATGATAGAACCCTTTACGTACCGATCCAATGCATGACAGGATGAACTATGGTTTCTTCACGCTAACATGACATGATTAAATGGGAACATAATGACCTGTTCAAGTTATAATAAGATCACTATGTAAAGCTAGCCCAGCTTCTATAATTATTAGTCGTAGAAATAATATTATTGCGCGCGCGCGTCATGCGTGATGTGCAAAAATAATATAAAACATTTAGTCAAAGACATATAATTTAATTGGATGTATTAATTCATTAATTTGATAATTTGAACTTAATGATGTATTACATAATAATAACACATATGAGATCAAGTAATTAATGATATTGTTTTATAGAACTAGTTATTATTAATTAATATAATAACCAGTCATTAGCATGCATGTAGATCATTATATACCTTCCTTCAATCTTATATGCTCTCCATACTTTTGAAAATTCAGAGATTGTTGATGCGAGTAGTGCAATAGGCCTAGTAATTTTTGTAAAGAGTAATGCTAGATACAAGTTTTAAATAGATAAATTTCATACAAATCTTTTATAAAAGAATAGATCTCACTAATAAATAATATTTTTTTTATACTTTTTTAAAATGAGATCCACTTTTTTACAAGGACTTGTATAGGATTTGTCTATTCGAAACTGTGTTAAAATCATTTCTCTTTATATATGCAAATTATGCTGATGAAAGCCTTCAATAAGCATCGATCACGCTATAAGTACTAGCTAGGGAGCAGTACTAATACTACCAGTACTAGCATGTGCTCAGTAATTAGGTTTGAAGCGTACCAGTACTACAAGAATTAGCATATATATGATGGAAACCATGCATTGGGTTGGATTGGCCTGGGTCCTTGATTGAATTTAATTATTTATGATCTTTGACTGAAATTTTGGGTTTCGTAATGGACCAAAACATGACGTTGCACTAATTTGTAGTCATATAATTGACTGGGGCATGCTCTTGCATATATAATTAGCTTCGAATTCCTCCCATACAAGTCATGATCATTGGGATGTAAAAAGATCAACAAAAGATCTGCATGCTTAAGAAAATGATCAAAGCTGATCTCCACCATTCAAAAATACAGAGATTATTGGTGAAAATTATATTTTCTGTATTTCTTTATCAAGAGATCATTAATATAGGATTGGCTTAATATTGCACATTGCATGTGACGAAACCCTGCAATCAGCATCGTGCTATATGTAGGGAGGACTAGCTAGCTAGCATGTAGTGTTCGGTTAAGTTTCGATCAAAGTATCAGTAGCCTATATATATGGGAAAGTTGAAACCATTGGGTTGGATTGGGGTCCTGGATTGATTTTTTTTTTTTTTTAACTGAAATAGGTTTCGTAATGGATTAAAACACAATGGATTTTGTGGCCATAATTGATTGGCCGGCATGCTCTTGTATATTCCCTCCGAAGATAAAGAAAAAAGCAACACTTGGAAAACAGAAACTCTCGGCTACTAGCTTTTATTTAAAATCTTAAACATATATAACAAGTTAAGATCAAATCAAAAGGAAGAGCCAAGAGGACAATTAGCGAGCCGCCTCTGCATAGTGCATAGTGCACAGTGCACGCAACTTAGATCTACGGGGGGGGCCGGGTGCGTGGATTCCATGCATGCATGCATGGTATGGTCGACGCCAGAGAGGTTCCTGTTACGAGGTCTACGGGGATGTCAGTCGGGTACTCACGTGGCGAAATACTGTTGGTGCCAGCTAATACAAAAAAAAAAAAAAATGTCAAACAGGTACATCGGGTCGAAACGATTTGATTTTGGTGACAGCAAATAGCAACAACGTTTTTCAAACAATTTCATGCGTATGCCATCCACTGTTCTACAAACTGAGACAGACGGACCCGGTGCAGAAGAATGGAGGCAGACCAGGTGAGGAGCTAACAACTGCTGCATGCCATACGGGTTTCGTTGTTTTCCCACTACAGCCAATAGCATATTGCCACATCACGATACACATAAATGACAATTTACGATGGTTAATTACCATATTTACGTTACCTCAAGGTCAAAAATGTTCTTCTCTGATCTCACTGATTACGAGAGTAGAAGTTGCTTGGCATTTTATATAATTTAGATGAGAGGAAGAGAAAGTGAGATAAGAAATCGTGACTGCGCCTGGAATTTTTTCCACAGAACAAGACACGTCTCTTAAAGAGTAAAAAAGCTGGTACCGAATCCCATTTGACTTTTCTTACCTCACCTTCCTCCTTTAGTATTTATATATATACGCAACACAGGTTACCTACAGCAACACTTGTTTTCCAGTTAGAGCTCATATTTCATAATCTCTTAGCTCCCTCCGTGTCTCTCTCCAAATATAGACGGAAACACACTCTTAGATCTGTGCAAGTATTTATCACAAACTTTTGTGAAGATACAATGGGAAAACCTCCTTCTTGTGACAAAGATGGACTGAAGAAAGGCCCATGGACTGCAGAAGAAGATCAGAAACTGATTGATTATATTCAGAAGCATGGGCACGGTAGATGGCGAATCCTTCCGAAGAATGCAGGTGCAAATAATACTGAATTCTCCATTTTTATTAGAAACTCATGAATAATATTGTTGAAATTAAGTGAAAAGATAATTTGATTCCCAGTTGTTTAATTTGTAGCTTAATTTCTTCTGCTTTTAACTCCATCTGTTGGTTTCATGGCTGAATTATTGCTTCTTTCAGTTTACGATGATAAAATGGTGGGTTTTTCGTTTGTCGTCATTTGTGTATGATCAGGTCTAAAAAGATGTGGAAAGAGTTGCCGGCTTCGCTGGACAAACTATTTGAGACCTGACATCAAGAGAGGGAGGTTTTCATTTGAAGAAGAAGAGACCATAATACAACTGCACTGTGTTTTGGGAAACAAGTGAGTACATTCATTCGCTCGCTTTAATTTCAACAAACTTTCTGTGTTTCCACGCTCACTTTTTTGCTTATCCTTAATTTGCTTATTATAATAAGAAATAAAAGTACAGAAGATTAATTTTAAGATGCTAACTTTGCAATCGATAAATGCTTATTAAAAAATAAAAATACCTACCTCTTGGACTTCTTGTTTTGGGCAGCTTTTAAATTGTATGAGCTTTAGATCATGTGTGCAACAGTGCAAGCTGGTCAATGATGACAACATGAGGCCAGAACTCGTGGCAAGTATTTGAAGTTTTAGTGCGCTCAAATATGAGTTTCGTATATATGACTTTCTTTTTTCTTTTTCTTTTTATTATTTTAATTTTTTTAAGGGGATAAGTTTACTTTCTTGGAGTTTTAAATTAGGGTATAATTATACTGTTCACTTTAATGGTCGAATCTTAACTTGAAAGCGTAAAATAAAACTTAATTAATTATGGTTTAGGATACAAATTTAAAACTTTTGTAATTTCCTTGGTTCTTGTAATTTTCATCCAATAATCGTGTTCTTCCATGTTTTCTAATTAACGTTTCTTTCTGCGCTCTATCGAAGGTGGTCCGCCATTGCTGCCCACTTGCCGGGAAGAACGGATAACGAGATAAAGAACTATTGGAACACCCACATCAGAAAGAGGCTGGCGAGAATGGGAATCGATCCAGTTACTCATACCCCACGCCTTGATCTTCTCGAACTCTCCTCGATTCTGAGCTCATCTCTCTACCACTCATCTCAACTCAATCTACCAAGTTTGCTTGGGATCGGACCTTTTGTGAACCCAAATGTTCAAAATCTAGTCACAGCTTTCAGCTTGTCATCCCAACGCAAAACCTCGGACATGAATACTTGTCAATATCTCCAGCAAAACCAATTTGACAATACCCTAGTTGGAAATCATCAGTTCCAGTCCTCCCAACCAATTCAGCCAAGCACAATTTATTCTGGACAAGCAAACCACCTCCACAGCCGACCAATCCAAGAAATTCAACACCCTGCAGCATCAAGCACTCTAAGTGCTCCATTTCAAAGCGAAGTACCCCAGCTCACACAAGCCAAAATGGAGCAACTCTCACCAAACCTTGCTTATTTTGGCTCCCAAAACTCTCTACCAAATTTATGGCCAAATATTGGAGAGCGTCCTGATCATTTAGCTATGGGTGATATTCCTAATTTTCCTGAGTTCGACTCCATTATTGACCCTAACTCAGAAAACCATGTTTTACACTCAAACAATATCGAGCGGATACCAAGTTTCAGTTTTGACTCATTCATAACAACACCTTCATCTAGTTCCACTCCCTTAAATTCATCGGCTGCTAACACCTATGCCAACTGCAGCACTGAATATGAGGATAGTTACTGCAGCAATTCTTTGATGTATAATATACCAAATAGCTTAAATGCCAGTGGACTGCGTATGTAAGACAACAGGCTTACGTACTTCAAGCTGCAGTACTTTGCAACTGCATCAAGCTGATCACATTTTCATATATATATATATATATATATATTATATTTATTTATTCTGCTTCTAGTGCATGTTTTGGTTGGGATCTGAGTTGTAATCTGCATGACAGCTTCAACATACGATCGATACTAATGAATATGCATTCTTTCTCCATCCTTGGATCGAGTTTCATATATAAAATCATTTTAGTTTTGTCTTATATGCTTATATATTTATTCTTCCTATCTTTCTTTTCAATGCAGAACCATGCATATATTATACACGTTGGTGCGTGGTTCATGTTGCATGCATTTGGGCGAAACTTCACTGTAGAAATTAGCATCAGTGTCAAAGGTTGCCTTTGCAGTTTGAAACTTATATAATTTAAGATAAACCTTTAGAATAATTGGTGTCTAACATGATATATGCAGATATTAGAGTTGAGAATTTGAGTTTTTCGACCCTAACTTCCACCTGATCCTCATTTCAATTGATTATTATATTTATAATTGGCCAGATCGAATTAATAAGGAAGAGTATTCGGATTCACGTAAAGAGAGTATTAAAATATAAATTAAAAAATGAAATTAATATGTTTCCATTACTCAACTATGTATGATAATTTAATCATCCATGAAGGAATATTATTATATTATGTTTTGAGTGAGAAATGTATAATTATTGTCAGTCCAACAGGTCTAAAAGCTTGAAGAGATAGAAAAGGAACTTATGTTGATACCATGTACTAAATGAGGCGAGAGTGTTTAGACTGAGCCCAAGAGTCAACTCATAATTAAAAACACTGAAAAGGAAGTTTGAAAAAGTATTCGAGTTCCGTCCACGGTTTAACCTCCACGCTCGTTTGCTTACATTAATGCTGACGAACTTAAGCAAACCCGAATTAGACCCGACGACAATGTACATGTACGTGAGTTCCCGGAGCCGCTGCTATATATATTATATATAGCCGGGCCTATATTATATTGGAGCTCAGGCTATATATATTATATATAGGGCGGCTGGCACGTTTCCTACGACTGAGGTGATTATTATGGTTGCGTGATCAGACCGTGGCCTAGGTTTGGTTTGCTACCATGGCTATAACTATGTTACTATGGATCTAAGACTTTGACAAACACTTAATTCGAAGAGCTTGCTTGCTAGCTAGGAAGATGATCAAGCTAACCTAATATCATCATCCAAAATATCCAAAATGAAAAAGTATCCGTTGATCATGTGAATAATTAATTCGGATATATGTATCTATTGAATTGAGGTTTTTTCAAGTTTTATTTAAACGTAAAAAATTATAGCCGAAGAAAGATATATAAATATATAAAATTAGTCATATAACATTTATTAAACAATCAATTAATTTGCACAGCCTACATTATATATATATCCTTTGAATAAGGCCTACAAATGTCGATCGAGGAAGACAAAAAGTAAAAGGTAAGCCCAGTACGAATACTCGACGATATTGGGCCACATCGCAGAACTTTGATTGTCCAATTTGAAGTATGGTCTGGTCTGGTCTGGTCGTCAACCTCCAATACCTCTCTGTCTCATTGCCATCTCCCTAGTGTGTATTGATGTCCACTCTGTGAACGGAATGTCGAGGATCTAATAATCTAATAATATTCTTCATATATAATTGATACAATGCCCCCACTTTAAAGTTTAATAATTCATACACATTCTCAAACTAATTGAAAACAAGCACGGCGAAAGTTGGTGTGGCATACTGCCACTGACCACCAGGCTTGGTCAGATTCCCTCTCAGTGACATCTGCCTCAGTCTGAGAGTGAGACGCTCACACACACACACACCACCACAAAGAAGACCGTGCGCCACCAATCGAGGAGGCGATTGCTGAGACGCGGCCAGCGCCGATGAATGTTTCGGAAAAATGACGGCCACGTCGGCCAGTGACTGTACTGTGCCATCTGCGTATTTCAGAGTACAAGCTCCAATCCCGAAACCATCGCCATGTTCAGGTCTTTAGCTTCTAGGACTCTCTCAAATTTTGTTGCGCTCTGTTTGTGCAAAGTGAGGAACTAGAAAAAAAATGACAACATTTAATGCTGAATTGAGAAGTCCACCTCTTATTAGGCAAGTTGTTGTATCAGTCTTTATCTTTATCTTTTGGAGAATTTTTGCTCCGATCATGAGAAAAGTCAGCCTTTAAATAATAAACTCCTTCATTTTCCTTCCATCTTATCATCAGCCAAACGAAGAGTAGTCGAGGAATTTCTAACTTTATTTCGAAAGAAAGATGTTCGATCAAGTAATCTTATGCTCTGTTATTGGTGTGTATCAGTGAGAATTGGTGTTCGTCAGATTTCTCCGTCATTTGCGCAAGTGCATAGCTATAGGTGGAGAAAATTTTGCTTTAAGTTGCTGTTAAGACATTACTTCAATGTAGTTAGAGTTGTGCCCTTCCTGAGAGGATTGCGTGCACCTTGATATGTGTTTTCGATGTGAACAGCTTTTAAGCTTAGTTTAAACTAGCTCGCTCATGTATTCCTTTTGTTTTGATTCTGAATGTGCTTAGTAGAAGAAATTGTGAACGGTGTCGATTGAGGTATGTAACTGCAAAAGTACTGTTTTGTAAGCTGCATTGTAGAAATCATCGCACGTATCATCTGAAGGAAGCGGGTACATTTGATGCGATCAAGAAAATGAATTGACACACGTTGTTAAATGACACTCGTAACTGTAAAGGTGATATTAGTAATTTGTGTTGTAGAAGAGTTTGCATAAATTTTCTGAAGGAAATAGTCACTTATGCTGTTTGTCAGTGGAGCAGTTCTGCTGTATTGCCTTCACCATGAATAGGGTTGTAGGGGCAAGTTTTCCATTATCCCCCCGAGATGTATGGACTCAAGAAACTAAAAGGTTAAGTGAAAAGAGTCGAAAGACTATTAAGTCCTTGTCTTGAAGCAACCAATAAGTGCTAAAATATGTTGCACCATATGAGGTTATAAATAAGACTATATCTTGATCATTCTTCACTCATCTTTAAGCATTAACATCCCTAAAAATCTGCATAACGGGCAAAATTATAGTTATTTTTTTATGTTAATGTTCAGGGTTTTTCTAAAGAATTGTAAACAAAATGTTAATTTTCAGGTTCATGCCTGTCATATACTATTATCTTTGTTATCTTTGAGCATGATGGAGTTCTAAATACATTGTTGAATGTGCAGTTTTTGGACCTATGGAAATGTTAGGAGGATTGCACACTCACTCTTCCCAAATCTGAAAACCAGCTGCTTTGCAGTAAATAGTGGGGAGGGATATAATATCCTTTGCACCTATTATTCCCTAAGCAGAAAAATCTCCCAGAATAGATTTTCTTTTAGAGTACCTTCTCCTTTTGCATTATATAAAGCAAAAAAGAAGATCTTGTTACACAGTAGTGATTACATAAACTTCTATGGCCTTCCAGTGAGTAAGACAATCTCTCAGCAGCTGCGAATTGCTTGGAGAAGGTTTTCCTCTGCATGTTCCAACAATGGGCCAGCTTTACCACCGATAAGTCAGATTGCATGTGTAGTGAGCCTGGCTTTGACCCGATCAAATCTAGTTGCCCCTGGTGTTATTGCTATCATAATTGGAGAGCTTGCTTGGACACGACAAACATGGGCAGAGGCAGAATACTTGCCAACAAGGGATACCTTGTATATGCATGCCGAAGATGGACGTGTTTATCTGACCTCATTTGTCTATTCGGTACTGGAGGGTTTTATCTTGTTGCTCAGAGCTATATACTTAGCAATTTTGTTCTCACCCTGCATAACTATGGCCCCTTTTGTGGATTCCCTTGGTGTTGAGTTTAGGAAAAGATGGCTCCACATTGTCCATCTTACACTAGAAAAAGCAGGCCCAGCATTTATAAAATGGGGTCAATGGGCTGCAACAAGACCGGATCTCTTCCCCAGAGATTTGTGTAGTGAACTTGCAAAACTTCATGCCAACGCACCAGCACATAGTTTTTCATTCACCAAAAGAACCATTGAAAGGGCATTTAGTCGAAGGCTGTCTGAAATCTTTGAAAATTTTGATGAGAAACCTGTGGCATCAGGAAGTGTTGCTCAAGTTCATCAAGCTACACTGAAATACAGATATCCCGGTCAGAAGATCAAACCTATTGTTGTTGCTGTAAAGGTTCGACATCCAGGTGTTGGCGAAGCAATTAGAAGGGATTTTATAATAATTAATTTCGTGTCAAAAATTTCTAGGTTTATCCCTACTTTGAAATGGTTGAGATTGGATGAAAGCGTACAGCAATTTGGTGTTTTTATGATATCTCAGGTTGATCTTTCAAGGGAAGCTGCTCACCTGAGTCGCTTTATTTATAATTTCCGAAGATGGAAGGATGTCTCATTTCCAAAGCCTCTATACCCCCTGGTGCAGCCATCTGTTTTAGTGGAAACCTATGAACAAGGTGAAAGTTGAAAGTGTTCTGCATTATGTTGAAGAGCTTGAAGGACATGAACAGATTAAAAGTGCCCTTGCTCAAATTGGAACTCATGCACTTCTAAAGATGCTTTTGTATCGTATATTCTTTGCAACTCTTTTTTTCCCTTTTCTTTCATATTTCTCCCGGTAACTACTCATGGTTCTAAATGTTTTTTTAGTTGATTTAGTGGTTCTATTTGTATATTCTGCATTTGTCCTGGAAACTTTAAAGATTTTTAAATGAAAATCTTTCCGTCAGTCACCCTAGAACCTGTGATGATAGAATACAGCCATACTAGCTGCATGAATACCTGTGCAAGTGAATGATAAAAAGCATGCGATTCATTATTGGGAACTTAGTTCATTCAAGCCATGAATGAGAGAGTCGTGAATAAGGGAACCTTATTTCCTCACTTCAACACTTGTATCATGTACCATCCTCCTTTAGATGGAATTTTCAGCCATCAAGACTGTAACTGTCTTGAAATGTAGTTGGCAAGGCCAATTATAAATTCTCTTTATGAAATTAGATGTCGCATGAGTGAGGTAGTAATTGAGTGTATTATGCTGAGAAATTATTTTCTACTTCAGGTAGACAATTTTATCCATGCGGACATGCATCCTGGAAATATTCTTGTCCGAGTAACGCATAGCAAACCATCACATAAGCAGCTCTTTAGATCAAAGCCTCTAGTAAGTCATTCTCCTTGATGTAGGCTTGACTGCTGAACTTTCGAATCTACTGGATTTCTTCAAGGCTGTAGCACTTCAAGATGGTCGGAATGCTGCCGAGTGTACACTTAGATTGTCTAAACAACAAAACTGCCCAAATCCAAGGGCTTTCATTGAGGTAATGCTCCTGCTACATAGCTTTAGGGTGGAAGTAACTTTTAGTTCCTAAAAAAAGAAAAAATAAAAGACTGGAAGCTTATTTTTAGTTTTGTGGCTGCTTCTGAAAAAGGAAATCATTCATTTGTCTTTTCTGGTTAATGAAAGAATATTTTTTTTTTTAGCTGTAAATAAGGATTGCATTAATGAGAACTAGGCATAGCCGGTTAATGCAAGCATCTTGCAAACAATTATTACTCGCTAGCCCAAATCATTATCATTTATTTTTAAAGTTATATGGGTGATTTGGGTTTTATAATCTATAATGCATCACATTTTCATAGATTTGCCAACTTCTTGAATTCTTTCTCATACATTAAATATAAGGAAAATTTGAGTGCAGTCATTGCTGCACTAATAATGAGTTATGGCACCCCTGTATCATGGATGTTAGTTCCTCTGCTTCACAAGCTTGGGTGTACAGATGTTGAAGAAAATAGTCAACGATAGA
Source organism: Juglans mandshurica (assembly GCA_022457165.1). Lineage (NCBI taxonomy): Eukaryota > Viridiplantae > Streptophyta > Magnoliopsida > Fagales > Juglandaceae > Juglans > Juglans mandshurica. The sequence goes on from CM039622.1 coordinate 35,567,671, forward strand.
CTGGTTTATCTCTGCTTGCAGCTCAATCTTCTGCAGAACTTGCTCAGAAGTTTCTTCTCCTCAAACATGCACAAAACACAAGGATAAATACACACGGACGGACACATTTATCTCTGTTATGGTTGTTAATGGGTTCATTGCTGCGTTGAGTTCAACGAGGATCACCGAATTCTATGTCTATTTTTTGGGTCTATTTAGTTCTGCCAACCCTTTCCAAAAAAAAAAAAAAAACTAACAAACTAAGAAGCAAGAAGGCCTCGCTAACAATAAACATAAGCAATTTAGTTATACTCAAAAGAACAGAGATTTTAGTGCTTTAGGTATTTATTATTCAATTTGGACATTTCATTGTAGCTAACAATGATGGAATTGACAAATGAACACGGGGCGACTCTGGAAACTATTTAAGGTGGAGTTTCTTTAAGCCCACCAGGGGTTCTCGCCTGTTCTGAAATCGGTTTCAACCCACGGAACAAATAATACTTTCCCATCATCAATGTCTGCATGTGCCAGAGCCAACGACTGTTCCAAATAAAGAGTATAAGGTCAATTAACATAGAGATAGAGAGAGACGGAACATATGAAAGGGATTCTTAGTCACTTTGTGACATACCAGAGGAGCAGGTCCCCTAACAACTCTGCCTTGGTAGTTGTATTGGGAACCGTGGCAAGGGCAGATGAACTTGTTTTCAGCAGCATTCCATGGCACCACACAACCTAGATGTGTGCAGACTGCGTTAATGCCATAGGTTGCCAGACTCCTATCACTTTCCACAACAAGGTAGGTTGGGTCTCCCTGCAATTTCGAATTTCTAAGACATCACTTATAAGTGTTGAAAAATTCATAAAATGTATTGGGTAGGCAAAGAGCACAAAGAAATTTGTTCTTGAAAAAGGAGAAATGGACTATTTGGACTAGAAGAATAGATTTGAATGTGCTGGCTATATAAATTAGATATATGGTCATGGATTATGAAGCGGTATTACAACGGCTGATTTGTCATTTGTTTGCAGAGCTTATATTGCTTAGAGAATATATGGATATCCTAAGGAAATATAGGATACGTACCTTCAACCCTTGGGTTAGGGTTCTGTCACCAGGCCCATGGCTCTTAAGCCAATCAGATGCAATGACATCATTTCCAAGAGCATCCTTTGCTACGGTACCGCCACCGGCGCCACCCGTCCTGTTCAGTTTCCCATGCTTAAGGTAAAAAATCAAAACAAAGGAATTGCAGAAATCATAATTTGGCGTTAAAGTCCTATAATGGAGTTCAAGATTTGGATTAAAATAAGTTTGGCACTGTGGAACATACCATTTTCAAGGTGATTCAAGAATCTATATATATATATATACAAAACAACACTTCAATATGAAAGCTGAACGATATGTCTTGTTTATAAAGTTTCTTAAATATTTTGAAAGATTAAAAATTATAACAAATTTATCTCATCTCATCTAATCATTATAATTTTTTTAAATTCTCACATAAAATAAAATAAATAACTCAATTTTTTTAAATTTCAAAATAAATATAATTAAAAAATATTTTAAAAATATTTTATTTAATTTTTAATTTTAATATTAACTTATCTTAAAAATAAACGAGGCCTTAAATTTATTAGGACTAGACATTAAAATAGAGTGAGGCTACTATACCGCACCACTCTTACCGCTGGGCATACCGTCTAGTGGTTTTTTTTTCATATTTTTTTAATATATTTAAATATTTTTAAAAAATAAAAATAATATACCAATACACTTAAAATCACTTACTTAATCACTAAGTATAAAAAAAAAAAAATTGACCAGCGGTCAGGTACACTTAGGTGGGCAGAATAGTTTTTTCCATTAAAATAAGAAAGAAAACTGAACTCACCCTGGTGGGACGAAAAAGGAAGCGTAAGGAACCAACATGCCAGCCGTGGGAAGAGAAAGAGCCCCTAACAAAAGCAGATTCATGAGCTCCCTCTTGCCCATGTCAGGTACGCGGTCGGCTGGAATGCTGGTGGCCTGGCAAGTAATTTTCACACCCGTTTCCTTCCTCGCCAACTGGGTTCTTGTGGGCTTCACCATCAAAGCTTGGGATGAAGAAAACAATCCATTCTTACTTGAACACAGCTGAAAACAACATGAGCAACTTTGAGCTTTGATTTTCAGACATCATATCGATGTTTAGAGTTTTCAGCCAAGTCGCTGCACTAATTGGTTGCAGGAGTCGTAAAGTCATTGAAGAGGATGCAATTTAGACTGTATATGAAGAATCGAGTACTTACCTGAGAAGTGGTTGAAGGGGAAAGAGTCGAGGCAGCCATGGAAGAGAATTTGAGAGAGGAGAGATGGGGGTGGGGGATGTACTAGATATGTGGAGGAGAGAAGGTATGTAAATATTAGTTTGTAGATAAGGCAAAAGATTCGACTGACGGAGAAAGACGGTCTCATAGAGCCACATGTTGCAGATATGCAACGTTGGTGTTCAGAAGTCCTAAATAAATGAGTAAGTCCGTTTAAAATTAAGATTGATTTGCTTAGAAAAAAAAAATTAAGATTGATTTTATATTTTTCGTCTGACGAGTAAGATTAATAAAAAAAAACTGATGCTAGTTTGTATATGAAGGATATAATTTCCCAAGATCGACTTATTTTATGCGAGTCCAAGAAAAAAGAAAATCACCATTTTTCAAGTTATTTATTTATTTATTTTTTAAAAAAAAAGAACATTAAAAATAGTGACATTAGACACGACCGTAGTTCTTTGTTAGTTAAAACGAAGTTTACCATAGCGTTAATGTATTTGAACCTCCTTGATTATTTAGTATGAATATATTTATGCATTGATTTTATTTCTAATTTTCTTGAACCTTTTTTTATTCCGTTCACTTTTATGATATGTAATCAGATTTCTTGATCTCTTCCTTACGTTTGTTCAAATTGAGGCATTTCTGCCAAAATCCAGGGACCCCATGGGCTTTGGCAGTATGCAACACAAAAATCTGCTCGCTGATTGCTCCAACAATACAAATACAGAAAAACAAGCAATCTCAATGCATACCAGAAACATAATACAAATATAATAATGCTACATGCCGTCGTGAAATGCATAAGCGCCATACAGTCACTTTGAAAAAGAGTGAGATCCACTATTAAAATATTAATTTTTTTTCATGTGAGTCATGTATTTATTCACTTTTATCAAAGTGATTGTACAGTACTTACACACTCACGACTGCAACTATCATTTCTCTACAAATACAAATACAAAAACAGGCAAATTGTTGTTTCAATTTTTTATGTGAAAAAGGGGGAATATGGGAATTTCATAATGTTTAATTTTTTTTTTTAATAATTGATCATAATGTCTATTAATAAAAAGTCCTCTATCCGCAAATGCTCTACAACCCAAAAACAGAGTTTGGTGATAGTCCAGATTCTATGAGACTTCATAGTACCTATTTTCTGTGGATTGGAATTTCCTAATCTGCCAGATGTCACTCAACTGTTAAGCCTCTCAAAGAAATATAGATACCCCATATCTTTGGGGGGATTCACGGAGGCACCGACTTTGTCATCATTGTAAATAACCCATCTACCTTCTTTAAAGATGTGAGCGACATAGTGACCACATTGAGTGGAGGTTCCAATGTGGCTAACTATTCCAATCAGTCTATACCCTGTGGAATTCAGACATTTTAATCAAATGTTGTCAGAAGCGAAATAACTAGAGAATTGTCGAGTTCCCCCCCACCAAAAAAAAAAAACCAGTTTTAATAGTAACTAATGATACGGTAATATAATCATCTCATGAAATATGGACTATAATCAAAAGAAAATGACAATGATTAGTAAAGAGCAAAACGTGATAAATAAGCAGAAAATACATGGTTAAATCTCCGCAAGTGAAGAAGCATTGTATATGTCAGTCAACAGCCTATCCTATGGTTATGTGAAATGCACCAAGAGCATAAACGTAGATAATAGAAACAAAGATAAAAACAAATAAAGTGATTATCTAAAAGCACAACTTTTTTTTATTTGAGTTTTACTTTATGCCATCACCACATGTGAACTTCAACAAAAGGAAGCAGCTAATACAAATGCTACACTAGTTTGCATGCGGAAGAAAAAATTGTGCCCACGACGAGGGTAGTAATAGCAGGCAAGCCACACGAAAACATACTCAAGGAAACACAAGTATGAGGCAGTATAACATTAAAAAAATAAATAAACTTATAAAGAAGGAACTCACTCCCTCCTCCATCAGGCAGTCCAGCACCGGTGGGAGTAGGTGCAGTGTTTGATGTGGTAGCATCCAGATCCAATGAAGCAGAAGGTTCAGGATTGCTAAAAATCCAATCTGTTGCTTTCTCGATGTCACCACCCTGAAAATAGAAAAGGGCATTGCAACCAAAAATCAGATAGAAAATTTCCAGTATTTAGAAACCTAATAGTTATATGTGTAACTCCTGTTCTGAAAAGAATTGAGAAGCAATTAAATACTTACTGAAACCTTCAGTGCTTTTCTAGCAATTTCTTCTTGAAAACCAAATGAAATCAAAGTATCAACTTTTGATTGGTCAAGGCTCAAAGCCTCAGCACCTTCTGCCTCTTGGGAAATAGGAACATCGATATCTGGTAAAGCAAAAGTGCATAAACATCATTTGGTGTCAACACAATAGAACTCAAACAATTTAGGTAACAGCTCTCAAAAGCTGTATTGAGCTAAAAGTTAATGTTTTCCTTGGTGAAGTTTACTTTTCTACAAGATAACACTGTTTCAAATACCTGGATCATCCATGTGAGAAAGTAACCAATTCATTGCCTCTTCAACACCAGTGTTTGAGGTCCTTACGGCAGCTTTCTCACAATGAAGATGGTTGAATCCCATTGAGACAAGCTGAGAAACAATATCCTCATCTGGCAAGGGCTTATTTGTTTCTATGTCACCCTCTGGAACTGTGTTGTAAATAAAAAAATGCCAAGAAAATACCATATCAATTGCCAATGCAAGCATACCAAAGCAAACAATATTTAAGTCTCAAAAGTCTTGAGGATTTTTATAATGCTAATTAAGACATGCCAAACGAGCAAGCCTGGATGGGGCAATTACACATGGTCATCCGCCTATTCCTCTCTCAACAAAAATTAAAATAAATACTGACTCCAACCCCAGTCAACTGCAGAGAACATGTTCATTCTTCAGCCACAGAGAGTATAAAAAAAACTACTGAAATGGGGCTTACCTGCAGCTACCAACTTAAAAAGACAAACAAAACCAAAATATGCATCCTACTAATTACAACTTTAGCATCTAATCAGTTCAACCACGAACATGAAAAGAAGTCGAAGTCTGGTTTGAAGGATGTCAAGAACTATATCCTGAAGTAAGTTTGGGATATATGTGTGTATGTGTGTGTGTGCACACACGCCCTTTAACAACAGAAAAGACAGGGACTGGGAGCAGGGTAAGGGGGAAAGTGTGTGGTGTTGGGAAGGGAGGATAGAATGCGGTGGGTGTCAATGGACAGCTTTGCTGTCCATAATCAATTTTCTTTCCTTCTATTCTTCTTTCCTTAAACCCCAAGGGGTTGGCCCTAGTGGTGAAAGCCTTGGTCTTGGAGTATCACTCCCTTCAAGGTCTAAGGTTCAACACCTCATAGGTGCAAACAATCCTTTGGGACCACACCTCCTAGTGAAAAATCAGTGATTTAACCAGTTCCGTGTAGAGAAACTTCCGAGGGTGCGGTGCACGAGACCGAGATTTACTCTCCAGAGGTGGATCCGAAGGGCCTAGAGAGGTTCCCTGACATTTAAAAAAAAAAAAAAAATCTTCTTTCCTTATTTCACCTTTACTTAATTTACTTAGGCTTGTACAGTTAGCATATTGATAGAATATGTAGTTTCCATATAAGGCTAGAATTATTCGGCAATTAGTTTCTTTCCATGCATAGCTCTCTTGTAAAGTTCATATATAATAAACAGATCACTCAAAGGCTAATTCATTCGGCTATTCACACAATACTTTGACTTACTTTGACATGGTATCAAGAGCCGCTTGAATTTTTTTTTTTCTCTCAGTTTGGTTGTCACCCGTGTGAACTTTTTTTCTCTTCTCGATTTCGTGTGTCGGCGTCTTCTTGATTATTCTCGGTGACCCAACATGATCTACTTGTTTCATGTGAAAGCTCTCTTGTTTTTCAGTCTATTTTTCCTGGGTTGGTGTTATCGGCGCTGTCTATTCCAGGTTTTAAGTTTTTCGGCACTCTGTTCAGGTCTCGGCAGCAATACTCTTCTGGTGGGACTCTCGACACATTTGTTCCTGGTTTGCATAGTTTTGCGGCAGCTTCTGTTTCCATCTCGGCAGATGCATCCTTCTGGTGGGCATCTCGGCACTTTGTACCTTCGCTTTATCGCAGCCGCAGCTTGTCCTTTCTGGTCATTTTTCTTTCTTTGGGTAATTTCGGCATTTTTTTGTCTCTGGTAATTTTTTTGGCCATTTTATTTGTGGTAATTTCGGCACTTCTATGTGGGTATCTCTCGGTTTATCTTTGATTTGCTTTGTGTCGGAATTTATTTATTTGCAATGGACTCAGCACCTATGTGTGTCAAGTTTACGGGCACAAACTACTCTACTTGGACATTTTAGTTTGAACTTTTCCTCAAGAGAAAAGATCTTTGGGGTCATATTGATGGCACGGATGTCGCCCAAACATCCACTACTGACAAATCCAAGGATTTCAGGGCTTCTCCTTCATGCACTTGACGCTCGAATTATATCTTGGCTTCTTGGATCGGTAGAGCCACATATTGTTACCAACTTGCGGGCACATCGTTCCGCTCAATCCATGTGCAATTACTTGAATAAGGTTTATCATCAAGCTAATGATGCTCGTCGCTTTCAGTTAGAACATGCGGTTGTCATGTTTCAACATGGTAGTCTTTCCATCCAAGACTACTACTCGGCATTTTTGACTCCTTGGCATGAATATACTGATTTGGTTACAACGGATGTTCCTATTGCCGCTCTTTTGACTATTCAGACTCTTCACAAGACTAGCCGGCGTGATTAGTTTCTTATGAAACTACACCCGAAATATGAATCTGTTCGCTCCTCTCTACTGAACAGATCTCTTGTTCCTTCTCTTGATATTTGTCTTGGTGAGTTACTTCGCAAATAACGTCTTAGTACTCAAGCTATTCTGGAGCAATCTCATGGCAAGACGGCCACTGTGGCTTATGCTGCCCAAGGACAAGAATCACCTAGATGACTTTCATTGATGATCATAGCAGATTCACTTGGATTTATTTTCTTCGCTCTAAATCTGAGGTTTTTCGTACTTTCACCGAGTTTTTAGTATATGTTGACAATCAATTTTCTACGACTAATAAGACATTACGCACAGATTCTAGTGGTGAATATTTGTCTACTGAACATTCTGAAAGCCAAACGCAAAAATCATCATCATCTTGATGTGGCACGTACTCTCTTGTTAGAATCCTCTATTCCATCCATGTTCTGGGTCGAGGCTCTAAAAATTGATCGTTTACCTTCCCAAGTCTTACATATGGAGTCTCCCTATTTCCGCTTGTTTGCTAAACAACCTAGTTATGATAATCTCCATATCTTTGGTTGTATATGTTTTGCTCATTTACCTCCTCATGAGCGACATAAATTATCTGCTCAATCTATTAGATGTGCATTATTGATTGTTTGCTACGATCCTACTTTACATCGTACACGCATTTCTAAAAATGTTATTTTCTTTGAAAATCAACATTTATTTCATGTGTCCTTTGTGCCCTCTTCTTCTACTGTGGTCCTCCCCTCCTTTGAGCAGCAATTCTCAGATCTTCATCAAATCAGCTCTCGCTTTAAACCAGGTATTGTGTATACGAGACGCTTCCGCCCACAGTCTCTTCCGGTGGCTCACTCGATATCTGAACCTACCATTCTCCAAACCCAGTCAGTTGTAGCACCTCCAGAGCCTTTGGTACGTTGCTCTCCTCGAGTGTCTGTACTTTCTGATAGGTATGGGTTTTCTTCTGGACACTCTATTTCAGCTCTTACTACTGCATTGTCCAATTTTGATATTCCCACATGCTACTCACATGTTGTCAAGCATGAATGTTAGCGACAAGCCATGCAGGAAGAAATCGCCGCCCTAGAGGCCAATCATACCTAGGATGTTGAGTCGTGTCCTCCCACCATTATTCCTCTGGGTTGCAAATGGGTTTATTTAGTCAAGGTCTGTTCTAATGAGTTTAGATTGGTACAAAGCTCGGCTGGTTGCACTTGGAAATAATCAAGAATATGGTGTCAATTATGAAGAAACCTTTGCACATGTGCCTAAGATGACTACTGTTCATACTATCATTGCTCTTGCTACTTCCAATGATTTGCCTCTACATTATATGGATGTCAAAAATGATTTTCTTCACGGGGATCTTAAAGAGTATTTATATGAAACCAACCCTGGGATTGTTTCTTCTGCAACTTCGCATGTGTGTAAGCTTCGTCGCTCCCTTTATGGTCTCAAACAAGCTTCGAATGCCTGGTTTGATAAATTTCGAACCACTGTATTACAATTTTCCTTCAAACAAAGCAAGTATGACACTTCCATGATTCTTCGAAAATCAGACCTGGGTATTGTTGTTCTTTTGGTTTATGTTGATGATATTGTGATCACTGGTTCTGATTCTGCTTTACTTGGCTAACTCAAGACTCATCTCTCCGAGTCATTTCATATGAAAGATCTTGGGTCTCTCACATATTTTCTGGGTCTTGAGGTGCATCGTAGTCCATCTGGTATTTCTCTCAACCAATAGAAGTATGCTAGTGATCTGGTGGCTACAGCCGACCTGCAGAAGGCCACCTTTGTTGATACTCACATGGAATTGAATGTCAAGCTTCGCAAAGAAGAGGGTGATTTACTTGCTGATCCCAGTTTATACCGGAAGTTGGTGGGTAGCCTTGTCCATCTCACCATTACTCGACCGGACATTTCCCTTGCAATACAGCAAGTCAATCAGTTTCTTCAGATTCCTCGTCATCTTCATTTGGCTGCTGTCCGTAGGATCATACGCTATGTTCAGGGCACTTCTGCCCGTAGCTTATTCTTTCCTTCAAGCAATTCTCCTCGTCTTACTGCTTATAGCGAAGCTAATTGGGCTTGTAGTGCGGATGCACGTTGTTCCATCACTGGTTGGTGTGTGTTCTTAGGTGATGCATTGATCTCCTGGAAGAATAAGAAGCAAGACATAGTCTCTAAGTCATCTACAAAATCCGAGTATTGGGTGATGTCTCTTGCTTGTTCCGAAATTATTTGACTTCGAGGTTTGCTTGTTGAGCTAGATTTTTCTGAGACTGATCCTACACCTCTACATGCTGATAATACGAGTGCTATTCAAATCACGATCAATCTTGTCTATCATGAGCGCATGAAGCATATTGAAGTCGACTGTCACTCTATCCGTGAAGCATTTGAAGCTCGTGTTATCACTCTTCTACATGTTTCCACTGAACTACAAATTGCTGATATCTTCACCAAAGCTCTCACTCGCCATCGACATTGCTTCTTAAGTAGCAAATTGATGTTTGTTGATCAACTCGTATGAATTTGAGGGGGCTATCAATGGACACCATAATCAATCTTCTTTCCTTATTTCACCTTTACTTAATTTACTTGGGCTTGTACAGTTAGCATATTAACAGAATATGTAGTTTCCATATAAGGCTAGAATGCTAAAATTACTCGGAAATTAGTTTCTTTCCATGTATAGCTCTCTTGTAAAGTTCATATATAATATACAGATCACTCAAAGGCCAATTCATTCGGCTATTCACACAATACGTTGACTTAATTTGACATGGTGTCAAGAGCCGCTTGAATTTTTTTTCTCTCGGTTTGGTTGTCGCCCGCGTGAATTTTTTTTCTCTTCTCGGTTTCGTGTGTCGGGGTCTTCTGGATTATTCTCGGTGACCCAACATGATCTACTTGCTGTTTTGCGTGAAAGCTCTCTTGTTTTTCGGTCTATTTTTTTATGGGTTGGTGTTATCGGCGCCATCTATTCCAGGTTTGAGTTTTTCGGCAATCTCTGTTCAGGTCTCGGCAACAGTACTCTTCTGGTGGACTAAAACTCTTGTAATGGCTGATGTTTTAACTTTCTGAATTTTTTTTAGCTTTTCTTTTGTTTTTAGAGTGATGTAGGCATTTCCTTTGCATACATCATGTGTACTTGGGCTTTGCCTATTCTTGGGAATAAAGTTTCTTATTAATTATTAAAAAAATAAACAAAAAAAAATCTTGTGACACGAATTAAAGGAAACTTCAAAATTCCAGAAAGATGACATACCACCATCTGGTAATAGCTCTTCCCCAGGTTGAAGACCCTTGCTGCGCATGTGACTGATATCTATGATATCAGGAACATCAATGTAGACATCTGTATGGCCAGATATAATATACTATAACAACAGTTTTGAAAGTACTCTAAAAAAATGCACAAGCTGCAGAAAGATACCAAGCTTTTTTGGCACCCAGCCCGCCTCCATAACAAATTTGCGCATGTGCAACACCAAGTAATCAGGGAACGAAGTCAGACCAGCAGTCCTGCAGAATAAAATGAAGGAGAGAAATGAACAGAGATATCTAAACATAACTCTGCATCTCCTGGAATCAATTGCCTAATATTTGGGATGTGATTTTTATTAACAGTTCATCCTTCCTAACTCCAAGAAAAGAGTGACTACTATTTCCTAAAAAGAAAAGGCTATAAAGGAAAGAAAAAACAAGAAAGACCTAACCAATCAATATGGACTTCATTGTCAGAAATATATGATCCATCTGATCACTGACAAGATAACCAGCCTGTGGCTGGTTGGTAAATCACATGGATAGGTGGGCCAGTGGGAAATTAGCCTGCTTAACTTTTATAGTATAAACGGATATACATTAATATATAAAACAGACATCACATCACCAAATAAGTAGCACTCTAAAACAAGATATTTCCAAATAAAAAATATATTAAAACCAGTGAAAAACAGCAAAGCTTACTTGACTGCCATTGTCTTAGCCTTCAAGGCAGTGCTGTAAAATTCATGTATCTCCTCCGGAGCTGAAAAGCTTGCAAGGCATGCTTCTAGAGGCACCCTTGGACGTACAATTTCATCACTGGATCTGCAGAAACTTGAAATTATAAGCAAGAAATCTAATGGGCAAAAGCATGATGCTGGACCTATTAGAACTTACACTTCCTTCCCTTCTGAAATCTTTTCTGCTTTGAATTTCTGAAATGCTTCTAGATCTTCTGAATTCTCAAAACAATAAAACCATTAGCATAGTAAGTTTGGGAAGAATCTTCCACAAAGAGAGGACTACAGAAATTTACCTTTATTAGTAGCCTCATGCAATGGAATATTTAGTGAAAGGATGTAGTCAAGCCTTCTATGGTAAGTAACTTTTCCAGATGAACATAATATTCGATCTTCAATACCAAACTTGAAGCTCCTTGCAGGATCCAATTCAGGGTTCACAGCATTAGCTCGTTCAACTTGGTCAAGAAAATGTAGGAAGAATTCCAGGGCATCCTAAATACATTAATTACAAGTATAAACATAAGACATAAGCATGAAGTACAATAATAGAATATCATGAAGGGGGCAAAATAAGCATTTCATAAACTAAGCCCAAGGCAGGTAGCGGAAGCTAGGCATTATTCCCAATAAGTTGAAGCACATAGAGCCAATATTGGGCCATAGATGGTTAATAAACAAAACCAAGACAGCAAAGGCATAAGCACATAAACAAAAAAATAAACAAAATCAAGACAGCAAAGGCATAAGCACATTGTCACCTAGATGTGCTGTTTTCCACTTTAGATTGATCAGACATGTTGCACATTTAATTTTTAAAGCAGCACAGCCTCCTAACAAAAGGTTAATTGTCTGATATCATAAACCCATTCTTGCAGAAGGTTCTCTAATCAAGTATGCGATTTTAATTATCATAAATCATAAACCATAATCAGATTATTTTGAAACATCTACCATAATAAGACTTTGCCAAATTATTTAATAAATGATCCAAAACATTAGAATGCTAGTGAATCAGAGGATCTAGAAACCCTCACTCCCTCCCTCCCTCTGTCTCTCACTCTCACATTAATGCAATTGCTCTTTAAGTACCAATTAATTTGCTTATGTATGTAACTATTAAAAAGAAGGGTTTTCTACTACTTTTTTCTGTTTTCGCTATTCATGCATTGAGGTTGCAGTATTAGGTTGGCAAGTGAGGTTGTGTACAAACAGATCTCTTTGACGCTGTCGTCCGAGTTGGACAATGGGCCATTGCTGTTTTGGAGGTCAATTCCATCAATCCAGATGGCAAGTCATCAAGAGTCGGTTCAATTATTGTCAGAAAACTGACCTCAAAAAACATGCATTGAACTGACCACATGGTTTCACTAAAACAACAACTCAGTCAAAGTTCCCACATAATTTATGCATGTTTGTATGGTCTACTATCCAAATCTCATTCAATTGACCTGCTCATGCAGCCCCCAAAAGCCATATGCAGTATTTATAATAATTGTCATGGTCCTCTTTTCTTATGAGTTAAGAGTCACAAGTTATCTTATGTATTAGAATAGGAGAAGGTATAATATATAAGAACAGTTCACATATATTAAAAGATCTTTTTAACATTGTAAGTAAAAGTAACTTCATTGAAGAGAATGAAATAGCCGTTGCCCAATTACACAGCAGTTTACATTTAAATACTTGCTAAAAAAGCTATAGTTTATTACAAAACGTGTTTAAGGAAAAGAAGTTGAATATACCTGCTGTCTCATCGTAGAGAATTCAGGATGGCTAGCAGCAATAACTGCCTTGAACATTCGAGGGGGTATACCTTCCTGTTTCTAATATTTACACAAGATTGCAGAAAGAAACAAATGTAGAACAGGTCAAAGTACCATCTTAAAAGAAATTAAGTTAAAATTCAAAGTAGATCAATAAATAGCAAAGTGAAAATTTTGAGTAAGAAGAGTCTATAACTAAAATTAGACAAGAAAGAAACAAGGTTTCAGAGAACAAGTATAAAACATGCAGTATGGACATCAAAGTTTGAGAAAGAACAACAACACAGATGATGTGATGACAATCCAAGGCCTGCTTGAAAACTTCAAGGTATAGAAATCTCGTGGCATTCATAAATCCCATGGAATAATTTAATAACCAAAAAGTACAAAGCTGACACCTTGAACACGAATGATATTCAGCCAGAAAGCTTACAGCGGTTGTGGTTGAGGTAGCATTTGCATTATCATCTTTCTGGATGAAAAATAAGAAGATGTAAACCAAACAGAAGCAGAAGCCATACTCTCAAGGAGCTTATTTTGTTAAGAGTTACCATACCTCCAGTGCTGGAATAGAGTATTTACCGGATAGTAAACCATGCGACAGCTTAGTTCTGCCAAAGAACAAAAAAGCCTAAGAATATATCTACCACATGAAAAAAAGATGATTGTGGCCAATTGAACACATTTTTTTTCATACACATGCGCGCAAGTTTATTAATATAAATTACAGTACATAATCTCAGCAATCTTCATATGCATAGCCAATTGATTTATATTGCCAGGAACACCTCTAATCTTGTTTTAATTAGCAACATGAAGGAAACCATAATTATCAGATGAAATTGCATGAAAAGAATTAACAGCATTAATTTGCTAGTTACTTACAACTGCATATTAAGGTCTACAGTTGGATCAGCAGGAGCCATCTCAAAAGCCATTTTTAAACTTTGGGTCATATAGTATCTGATAATATAGTCACAAAAAAAATGTAAGTAAAAAAGTTTCATTAATATTCACAGGGGGAGGGGACAAAATAAAAAACTATGCTCACCGTGAACAGAAAGAACGTGTTGAACACACGACTTGCATAGTTGCTGCCAAGTAGCAGCTGCAAAAAGGAAACAAGAAAACATCAAATGAGTAATTATTACTGAGCAGGCCCTGAAAAGGGTCAACTTTACCTGTTTCCAAGATTAACAAGTCCGGTATAACCCGGTCCACATAGTGGTTCCACTTCCTGTCCACTTTCTTGGATACGGTTCCAATCGAAATTAGTATTCTGGTCCAGTTCTCTCTCAGCAGTTGTCATTTCAGTCTGAAACAATAAATCGATAGTATCCTGGTCAAACTAAATGTTAATGTGTTATAATAACAAATATAGTTGAGGTCAATACCCCCACCATAGCTATAGAAACATCAGCAGACAAATCAACAACAGAAACTTGCATAGTATAAATAGGTAAATAACAACTGAAGCTTGGGTGTTACTATAAAAATTTAATTTAAAGAAAATGCTCTCTGGAGGTCTGACATCCAAGTAAAGGAAAACTGCCAATGCACAAGACAGAATCAATCAAATCCAAAACTAATTAACCATACCCCAACCTAATTATAGGTGACATATATTATTGAACACTGCACCTGACACAAGGTGGGATCATTAATACCATGCACAAACAGGTACTAAGGCATAACATTGATCTATAAGAGAAGAAAAGGAGAGCACCTTTTGTAATGAAGAAAAATCAATGCCAAAATGTGCTAGATGCTCTGCTAACAGAGGGTCCAGAACACTTTCATCCTCTGGGTAAGAGAAAACATCTGAGCTGCCCCAAGACATTAATCATCATTAGCACTCGTTACATTCAAGAATAACTCAGACAAAAACATAATATTGGCTTAGATGTTAATAATTAAACTACTAGGGCACTTATGCTTAGTCTGTCCAGACTGCAAGGAACTTTTTCAGTGCCAAGCAGCACATTTCTAATTGACAAATATGCAAGCAATGCAAGATAACATTCAAAAACAAAATCCCAAATGTGAAAGAATAACAGCTCAACTGACTACCGATTTTCTCGGAACAATATCATTAGGCTTTACACAGTCTTTTGCCTTTGTCATTTCTCCTATCTCCTAACAATGCTGAGATCCTGTTCTTAGAGAGGAGATACATTTCTGAGAGATTAAAGGCATGTTTGGGTAATGAGATGATATGAGAATTCTGTAAATAGTAGTGAAATGGTTTGAGTTAAGCTGTTTTATAGAGTTTTGAAAAATGAGAAAGAAAAAGTTGAATAAAAATATTAGAAAGTTAAAATATTATTTTTGTATATTATTTTTTAATATTATTTTTGTTTTGAAATTTGAAAAAGTTGTAATGTTTTTTGTGTTCTGTTTGGAAGTTTGGGAAAATTGTAATGATTCGATAATGATTAGATGAAAAAGTTAAAAATTTGAAATTGAAAAGTGTTTTGTATTTGAGTGATATTTGGGAAGGAAATTATGAAAAGTATCTCGTCTCATCTAAGCGTCCAAACATGGCCTAATTATCAAAGACAACACTGATAGATTTCAAAAAGCCCAAAAAGCAAGGGGGACACATTCCCTATATGGTGGGAGTCTGGAAGCACATACAAGAATCGTGATGGGCTAGAATAAAATTCTGGCATGATATATGGTGTGGAGAAAGAGCCCTTAAGGATACATTCCCTTGTAGAGATGCCGGGTGGCTCAATCCAATGGAAGTTGGCAGCTTTTCTGATTTTTACAGCCACTTGTACGCCATGGGGTTGAGAACTCAGAGAGCTAACAAGATGTGGTGGGTACCCACTATAAAAGGTACATCCTAATTTTATTATTCAAGTCTATTACTATTATAACATAAAATTAATATACTAGCATAATTAGACACTAATTATACTATTTTAATATTATTATTCAAGTTTATTAATCTCAGTAATAAGTTAGACACTACTTATATTATACTACTATAATTGAACATTAAAGAATTAGTAATTTTTAATAATAAATACTAAATTCTCACAATTAAGTTTAGTATTAAAAAAATTATAATATTAAACATATATAGTGTCACACATTTTTTTTTTATATAAGTAAAAATATTGTATATATCAAAAGGAGAAACCAAGTACACTGAATGTATACAAGAAAACACCTTGCCTAAAATGACCCAACAAGCCCCTAATGACCCAAAAAGCCCATAAAAAAACCAACCCAAAGTACATCAGACCCGACCCCAATCCTTGTTTCCCGTAGAACTAAAACTCTACCCGAACACCAACCCCAACACCTTGATTCCCGTCTTCACAATACCCTCCCTTTAGACTTCGTGTCACACATGTAAATAGTAAACCGAAAAATCGGACTGGACCGGACCGAAACCGAAAAAACTAAAAGTTTCGATTTTGGTGAAGAATCGGTTTGTATTAGTTCTTAAATTTTCAAAATCGGTATATACTGGTTCGGTATATATAGGCTTATTGCCACTTGTACGCCATGGGGTTGAGAACTCAGAGAACTAACAAGATGTGGTGGGTACCCACTATAAAAGATACATTTTCTATTTGCCCCTTCTATAAGACCCTCACAAATCCACATAGCAATCATTTTCCTCATAAAAGCATTTGGAGAAATAAGGTGCCTCTCAAGGCGGTATTTTTCCCCTAGACAACTTCTTTGGGCAAAATTTTGACTACGGATAACTTGCATAAACGCCAAGTGATTGTTGCAAAGTGGTGTTGTATGTGCAGGAAGAATGGCAAGGCAGTGGATCATTTGCTACTACATTGTAAGGTCACAGGGCATTATGGGATGATGTCTTCAGAAGATTGGAGCTAGCCTGGGTTATGCCTACTACTGTGGTCGAGCTTCTGGCCAGCTGGACGAATTTGGGCGGTATTCCACCAATCACAGCTATGTGAAAGATGGTTCCTATTTATATTCTATAATGCCTATGGAAGGAACGAAATAATCAGAATTTTGAAGATAAGGAGCACTCATTTGTGGAGATTAAATTGTTCTTCGTTAATACTTTATTCCTATGGGCTAAAGTTGTGGATTTCAATGGCCTAGATTTTTATGAGTTTCTTGTTTCTATTTCTCCCTCCTAACTAGGCGTTACCTCTTGTATACTCCATGTGTACTTGAACTATGCCTATTCTTATTAATATAATCTTTTACTTATAAAAAATATAATGATCTAAGACAATTAAAATATAGATACCTGGTCATAGATGAACCAGACAACCATAATATATAACACCAGCTTAAACTGAAATCCATAAAGCATATTTACTCCAGAGTTCAAGATCAAAGAACTAGATCGAAAGTAAGGTTGCGGTTCAAACCTCACTCAGTACTTATGTAACTTACCCAAAAAAAGAAATTCACAAAATGATAATATTTTAAGAGATCGTGGTGGGGGATAGGATTTTATGGTATTATGTTAGAAAATGGTTAGTTCTGACAAGAAACTGGCAGTTTGTGAAATAAATGAACTTTTTTAAAGACGAAATACAGTTGCTTCTACACAACAGCTCCAAACCATTTTTTTCAGCCAAGTAATCAGTCCTCGCAAAAAATAAAGTTTTCTGGCCGATGGGGCTACTGGAGTAAAGATAGTTAGAATCTTGCCAACAAAATAAGCATAAGAAGAAGATAAATAAATTCAAAATTATTATTAATAAGCAACCAGCATATTCTATCAAGATAATTAATCAAATACCGGTCAAATCCAATTGGCAGTTATTTTATTTTTTTTATATCGGGGAACCTCTCCAAGGCAAGGCCCTTCAGACCCACCCCTGTAGAGTAAACCCCGGTCCCGTGCACCGCACCCTCGGAAGTTTCCCTACACGGAACTGGTTAAATCGCTAGCTTTTCACCAGGGAGTGTGGCCCCAAAGGATTATTTGCACCCATGAGGTGTTGAACCTTAGACCTTGAAGGGAGCGATACCCCAAGACCAAAGCCTTCACCACTTGGGCCAATCCCTTGGGGTTAATTGGCAATTACCATTAAGCATAACTCAACTACCTATGTGACTATGGATAACCATATGGGCAATGCTTGGAATTAACAATGTAAAATATAACAATGAATGAATCCTTCCACTGTCCTTAGCCCAGGGTAAAAAGCAAAGTAAGGAAAAAGAATGCAATATATCAATCCAAACGTTGCACAAAGATAATACTTTTTTAAAAAAAAAGTACATTTTTTCCATGCAATTATCTGCTGCTTTAGCTCAGTTATATCAGTGAGATCATTTTTTTTATTAGTAGTATAAAGATCATAAGTATGTGAAAGCACACTTTCCAAATAGAAAATTGGAAACTTATCCCAATTAATGATGCCAGGCAGCATTACCTGCTGCTTCCAAATCAGCTGTAATTGTCCCAAGCTTTACAGCAAGAGGGTAGCCTGTCTCCTTGTAGTGTTCAATGGCGTGATTGTTGCCACCAGTACCATCCCAATTTCTTCTCCCACAAAGGACCATTCCATTGGTAAGATTTAACCAAAGATTGTCCTTTTTATCACACTTTGCACATTTCCACCCAGATGGAGGGATAATGACACCATTGTCAATCTGTAGCAAATTCACCGCATAGGGACTTGTTTGTTTCTTATCAGCTATCCAAGCTGCAACTTGCTCTTTCCGCTCGGCACCCTCAGCCATCAGGATAGCATCAACGGCCAATCTGACCTGCAGTATTTTACTAACCAAATCATGCTCTTGTTTGAGATTCTTTCCTTCAAAAAAAGAAAGAAAAAGGCAATAACCACCTTCTCTGGCAACTCAACCGAAGGAAATGGAAGAGTAACATAATTGGGTAATATGACTATAGTGAGAGTTTCTCCATATTCAGATTCACTGTTGTCAAATCCTCCATCAACACCTATAATTTTGATATCAAATATAATGTTAGTATTAAAATGTATCTGCACTTCAGAACAGCAAATAATTAATAAAAGTTAAAATAAATACTCAGTATTCAACAGCCAGAAGATCACTTCATAAACTACTACTAATAACACTTTCAGATGAATGTGACCAATAAAAATTTCCCTCAAAACAGATTACAAGACTAGTAAGAATTGAAGTAAGAAATCGGGTACAGATCAGATCCAGAATATCGTTTTTTTTTTCTTGGGGGTGGGTTCTTTTGTCTAGTAAGTAGATTGTACCATTTTTTCTTCTGATAAGCAAAATTTCTTCATTAATATTCCTACTGCATATATACTCCTGGTGGTTTTGATACTCATAGTTCCTGGGCATTCTAAATAAATTGTAGCATCTGCTGATATTCTAATATGACAGTATGATATTGTCTTACCCTCATTATTTCAATTCCACTCGTAGATCTCGAACATAGATGAGTTTTTTTATAAGTAAGAATTTATTAATATCAGTAGGCGTAGGCAGATTTCAAACAGAGATGATTGTGCTAAAAATAATAATAAATATGGATACACATCCTCCAGACAGAATATGAGGGTGTACCATACCGTGATGATATATCATAGTAAGGCAAAGACAACAAAAATTCAAGTACCTATAGCCAAGAGAGTCGGTTTTTTCGATGGCCTATCTTCGGGAACCGCCTTTCTTATTTGCTTTAAATGCAAATAAACCGGGTTCCCAGTCTTCTCGTAATTCCAACCAACACAGTCCTTCCCAAAAGCAAGAAATGTATTCATGTCGATAAACAACCCACCTTCTGATCTCTGAAATCCCAAAGATACCACAACACACAATGCAAAAAATTATGAACGGTACAGAAGAGATTACATTAAAATCTTCTTATTTATATTGGGATATACTGAAAGTAGCTTGACAAAGCTTTGAAAACTTGAAAAGTGTTACACTGCTTTACCTATATATTCTCAAAATCCCAAACCATGATAATCCAAAGAAGGAAAAAAAGCGGTACCAGATGCATTACAAATAAAAATTTTCACGCTCATAAGGTTTCACCGTTTCGTTGGCAATAAAAACCATTAAAAATGAGAAAGTCCCAATTAATTTTCTTATATTTCATCAAAATCATAAAAAGGTTGTGCAAGATTGGAAAATGACACAACCAGAACAGGATAATCCAAGAAAAACCCCGAGGATTGAATACTTGAACTTCACTTTCTGAGACTAAGCTATAAAAGGTCCTAACATTTTTCTCCGTTCCCTACACTTTCTCAGCAACCAAGCGGGATATAGAAAGACACAAGCCATCGAAGAGAACTTCCGACAAACAGATCATCTTGGGAAAACAAGAATATGAGACGGACATAATCACCAAAGAGAACTTTCTACAGACACCAGAGCTTCAATGGAGTAAGCCAATAAACTGGCAGATGACTTTCTTTCTTCTGACTGAACTCACTTCTCTCGGGAACGAAACAGAAAATGGAGGAAGAGAGTACCGGAGTGTCGAAAGAGAGGCAGCATTCTTGCTTGTAGATGCGATTGGTGGGCTCCGGGATCCGTACCCGGGAGAGATTGGATCGGAGCAGGTCCATGGGGTGTAGAACGTCTTTCTGCAAAATCAATAGGGTTTTGATTCTTTGAACACAGTGAGAGAGAAAATGTGCTTTGCCCTAAGCTAATGTTTGCAGAGTCCCTTTGGGAGGGGTTAAAGAACATAAAAATAAAAAATAAAAAATAAAAAATAAAAAAAGATAAAGAAAAAGAAAAAGAAAAAAAAGGTTTCTTGCGCGTTTGAAACAAGTCTTCTACAAGTAAAGGGAGATCGATAGTTATTAGTTATCACAAATAATTATTTATCATCAATATTTTAGTAATTAAGAGAGATTCAAATATTAAATATATTATGGAATTTATTATAGTATTTAGTATTAAAGTCAATAACATCTATAAATAATTTTAAAATTCATGGAGTTTAAAAGCATATTTAAGCATCCACTTTATCTGTTTGTCAAAATTTATTTGTGAAGGTATATGAATCTCTAAAATTAGTTGGATTTTATTATCGAACACCCAATATAAATAAAATAAACTTAAACATATACTCAATTGAGTTATAACACCCAATATAAAACTTAAAACCCAATATTTTATTTTATTTTACTTTCATCTTATTTTTATGATTTAATATTATCCATCAATAATTTATTTTATCACCTTGGTATATAAGATGAGAACATAATGAAATTGCAATGCATTTATAGCCTAACGAGTAATGTTTTTTTTTAGAAGAAATGAATTATTTGAGAATTGATAGATTAAATCCCATTAATATTTAAATTGTAAATAAAGTAATATTATAAAGTATAGGATAACTCTTGTATGACATAATATTCTCTCCACTAGATCCCTTCTAAAACTAATCTCACTCTTTGCTAGGCAACTAATCTCAAACTGGATTTCGATCATATTCAACCCATCCTCTGGTTTAGAAATATCTGGAGAATATATTCATCCATTCCAACTCTTTGCTACATTAACTATGGATAATCTCTTGTTCCTAAGGAATAAAGTAATCCCACAAGGTTCCCTGCTCATCTCCAATGGTTTGTACCAAAAGTTTCTCAAAACTTCGCTGAGCACAGCAAAGCATGGAAAATAAAATCTCAAACAATAGGAGGTCAGATGACAAACCCCACCATAAGGTTTCCACTCACTCTCGTTCGATGTGGCAATCAGAGACACTGAAAGTACAATAGCATCAATAGGCAGATACAGGGGAATCCGTACAGACGGACTTCATTCACGGTACCAACCCAAAAGTTGGTGAAGCATCGGTTGCATTAATGGCAATCCAAGAGTCAGCAACATAAATTTAATAATGATTTTTATTGAAGGAGATTCCAAACAAGCAGTACAAATAATTTCTAAATCAATAGGTTAGACAATGTAATCCATTATACGAGACATAAAATATCAGCTCGCAACTTTAAAGAATGGAAGTGTAAAAAATACATCAATTTATTTAGTGTAATAGACAACTCCCAAACAGGCATATGGAAGCATTTCCTTAATCTGTATTCCACAATATCTATTAGATTTTTATAATGGCAAAGACACTCCTATTAGTACTGTATAATTAATTTACTTTTGAACTCTATGTTGATTTTATAAAAGCTTGAAAAAAAAAAAAAAAAAAAAAGTGGCCGACTAATGTCAAATCTATCAAAAGAAGTAAACAAATGATTAATTTAGTGTCTTTTACAGGTGTGCATCTTTTCTTCGGTGCCTTTCCTCC
Source organism: Juglans mandshurica (assembly GCA_022457165.1). Taxonomy (NCBI): domain Eukaryota; kingdom Viridiplantae; phylum Streptophyta; class Magnoliopsida; order Fagales; family Juglandaceae; genus Juglans; species Juglans mandshurica. The sequence goes on from CM039622.1 coordinate 35,589,768, forward strand.
AATTTGAATTGGACGCCTCTACGGCCCCGCTCTAAGCCTCTAAGTCCCGTTTTCCGGTACCGTTAGTGTAAAATTTTATATTTTTATATTTTATATTTTTATATATGTATTTTGTTAATATTGTAAAATATTTTTTTAAAAAAATAAAAAATTATAATATTATTAAAAAATACTTATTTAATTAAAAAAATTTAAAGAAAATATAACGAAACCGTAAACAAGACTTTAACTTTATCCATTTGAATTTTGACCACCTCGGATCCCAATAAATTTATATTTTTGTTTATTACGTATTCGGATTAAAAAAACAGTTCTTCTACGCACAGTCGTCTCATGTAGACGATGTGCAGTCGGCTGACGTCAGCTGGAAAAAAAAAAAAAAGAAAAGAAAAGAGAGAGAGCCGAATACGAAAACAGAGAGACTCTCACCTTCTGCTCCACAACATTTTTTGCTTGCTAAATCTCACTTCTTCATTAACGACAACATATTATCTGGATATTTGGTTATAAATTCTTGCTTTCCGTCTTGAGTTCTTATAAAACTCAAGTTGCATGCCCTCCTCCTCTATCGTGTACGCCACATACTATTGGAGACAATCGACCCTCACCCATTCTCACGGCATGTTGTTATCAGATTTTGATTTAACAAAAGGATTTGTGAACAAAATTATGGAAATTCGAAGCAACCATATGTGGCTGCACTTAATGGAAATAATCGATGAAGATTCTACATTTACAAAAACCCATGTTAATATTTTGCTTCAAAATTCTCAGGAATCTAAATCAGGAAAAGGGTTCCAAATCAAGAGAGCAAACATCAAAAGATCTGGAACCAAAATAGGAATCAGTGGGTGAACATTACTTCCCATACGTTTCCTTGTCATCCTCTTCCTGACGTAATTCCTCGTTTGTTCTTCTCCCCATTGAGCTTCCTCCAGTCCCCTGGCAAGAATAAATGGTGGAGGCTGTTGGAATGGGCACTTGGATCTCCATGAGGTCTCAGGAAGCCCAAATCTAGAGACCCTTTTGAGGAAAGAGCGAAAACCCACCTTAGATGAAGAGGAAGGAAGGTCGAGGAAAACTTCGTGCAGAGAATTGGAGGTGAGAAGTCGGGATGAAGGGAAATGGAAGTGCTTTGCATTTCGAAACACAGAGAGAGAGGAAGGTAGGGGCTTCGCTTGAGAAAAATAAAGCTTCAGGGTCTTCGAAACACAAAGAGGAAGGAAGGAAGGGGCTTTGAGGGAGAGAAATTTCTTGAGGGTCTAAGAAAAACAGTGAGGACGGACGAAAGGGGCAGATGGGGAGAGAAACGGGGAGAGGGATCAAAAAACACACAGAGGTCTTCGGAGAAGGATAAACACAGAAGATGATTCGAAACTTGGAGAGAAGGAGGGAGGGCTGGGGCAAACTCAATAAATTCAAAACGGCGTCGTTTTTAATTCCATGTCAGCAGCCGTTTGCGAGCCGTTTACGTAAGGCGACTGTAAGTAGTATTTTTGTTAAAAAAATGAATTTTTCTAGGGAGCAGCCGGAAGCCGCACCATCTCCATGTAAATTTTTTTTCATTTATTTTTTTTTTCACCCCAGCACGTTAAGTGTGCTGGGGCTTCTTCACACAGTAGTGTGAGAAGAAGAATTTTTTTAAAAAAATTAATGTATAGTGACTTTTGTATATTTTTTTTATACATCCTATTAAGATGATTGACTGCATATTTTTTTTTATAAATATAAAATAACTGATCAATCACATTAATAAAAGATATAAACAATATACAAAATAATTATATATAATAAAATTCATTCGAAATACACTTCACAATAAATACTAGTGTTTGAGAAAAGCTGTCCTTTAAATTTTGGGGTCGGTAGCTCAGCCTCTGGAACTTGCAAAAGTTGTTTACTCCAACTGTGCCCAAGTCATATTTGCCTCGGACCATTGAGCAGTTGGCGTCTTGGTGATCATAGAGGAGAGATGTCACAATTTGTCACAACCACCGCTAACTGCGCTTCACATGCTAAAGGCTGGCCGGTTTGGGTCCAGCCCGGCCCGATTAGAAAAAACAGTCTATTTAAGTATAAATAGACCTGCGCTTAGATAATACTGAACTTAAGTTAACTCAAATTAAGGTGCTTAGACAGTGGAGAGATATGAGATTACTTTACTGCTATTCACTTTTATTTAATATTTAATATTATTTTATTATTATTATTTATAAATTATCTAAAATCATTTCAATGCCGAAACGTAAAACTTTTACCAGTTCACAGACAGTGGTAGACAAGGACCAAAAACGGAACGCCCGTTCTGAACTACAAAAACCAGCACCCATTTGTTGGGCTGGACCAACTGTGCAATCTACGACCCAATTTTGAACCTGCCGAATTCAATCCAATCCAATTTTCACGGTGGACGTCGTACTTACGAGGCAAGATTCGGGCAAAGAGAATGAAATGGGTAAGATGATGATCCGACAAACACGGAATTGACAGCAATCCTCGACCGCAAATATGCGCAACTATAGTTTGGCATTGTTGTGGTGGTCTATAATAAAACCGGTCCAAGTTAATAATTCAAAGGACTTTGTTATGTACAAGCTAATTCCAAGTCCAAGTCCAAGTCCAAGTCCATAAAAAAAAAAAAAAATTCCAAGTCCAAGTCACTGAGTCAGCAAAGAAATGGCGAAAAATATGCCCACCGGTTGGGACCATGTCACCGTTTGAACCAAAGCTTTTCCCATGGGAAATAGAGACGGCCGAGGAAAAAAAACATAGGAAATAGAGATGATATACATATACGGCACAAAAGAAATATCCCCACCCGCACCGCATCTGATTTTCCAAACAAAACAAAAATACGCATCGAAAAGACCTTTTGTGTTAACTCTTATCGTCAGCCTGCCAATCCATTATTCCACTTTGCTAACTCTGTTGATGATAATAACAAATGATTATGGAATCATTTAGATTGAAAATTGATATCATTTTAACTCATTTCATCTCATCTTATTATTATAATTTTTTAAATTTTTATATAAAATATAATAAATAATTTAATTTTTTTAAATTTTAAAATAATAATAATATTAAAAATTAATATTTTAACAATATTTTATTTAATTTATCTAAAATCATCTTTCAATTCAAACGAGACGTATATTAATTCTACTCGTTTCTTTCATATATTTTTGGGATCTATGGACCCAAGTTTGAATATCAGAATCTGATAATAGCCCAAATGTTTGATTTTTCTTATAATTATTTATTATTATGTAGCTGTACCTAAATTGTCTTACTAGCATTCTATTTCTGCCTTTGAATGGAGCTTTCCAATACTACTGACTACTTCTTCACAAATGTAAGAGCACTAAAGAAAAATCCACACAATAAATAGAGAATACCATTGCTTCTCTTTGATTAAGTTGTTTTTTTTTTTAATTTTTTGTTACTTCCAATTGTCAAGTGGTCATCCATCGTGAAATGTTATTATTTATCTTCTCTAATTTTATAGATTAAAATTTCTTATAATTTTATTGACTCGAATATTTTTTTAAATTTGATTAAAGATAAACGTAACATGTGAGTCACAGTACATATAATATTAGAATCTACATTACTTATAGGTAGCATTTAATGCAGTATGATCCATCGACTTTCTTTATTTCTCTCCAATTATAAAAGATGCTTGGATTAAAAAAAAAAATTTCGATCTACTACTATGTTCAACGAAAACAGTTGTCATTGGGTAAAGTTTGGATAAAATTCAACTTCTTTTTTTTAAAAAAAGAAAAAGAAAAAGAGGGATAAAATTAACTGATTTCACGACAAACTCCATCATCTGTGACACAGTGTCTTAATACAGTAACAAAGAGGTGTAAACTTAAGGATTACCCTTTATTGCCGTCCTCCATTTGCACAATCTGAGAGATTTCTTTATTTTTAGAGCACTTTTTCGGTGGAATTTTTAGACGGAGCTAGTAGTAGTAAATGATGCCGTGCATTGCCGGCTCAAGAACGACGATCCCTAACGCCAAAATCCCCGCACTTTCCATTTTTTATAAAAGCGCAGGTAGACCAGATGATTTGCACGAATGCTAAGTTGCTAACACCAAGTTACCAACACAAAAGCAAAAAGACCACATTTCCTCGTTTTCTCAGAATCTGTAACCCAACATTCTCGTTAAACGAACAGCCCCCTCTGAATTATCGCAATCACCACCAACACAGTTCGTTCGCATCCACTTCATCATGGAATCCACCAAGACCAAATTACAGAGCAAAAACAGAAAGAAGAGCGAGAGCATGAATAAGAAGAATAGGTTCTTTCTGTGCTTTAGACCGGTCTCCATGGACGGTTCTCTTAAAACGGTAAGGCGTACGGACGGCCGCCTGGGCGATCCTATTTTCACATGTATCGCTGCGGGAGATAAAGAGGGCATGGAGTTCCGGAGGATATCGCCGCCGATTTTGGCGTTGGATCGTGCGGAGAAAGAGGAAGAAGGCAGCGGTGACTGGCGAAGGAAAGACAGGAACGGCCGGCTCTCGAGGATATTGAAAACGGTTTTCACCGCGAATTCATTGGTTAGTGCTTTTACCTTTTAATCTTGGTCCGACATAGGCACATACACACGCGGTTATTGCGTGATCATGATTCCTGTTTGTTAACTCTGTTTTATAGATTTGTAGTCCCTTCCTGTTCCTGCTTTTTTGCGTTTGTTATTGTTTTCACTTTTCAGTTTTCAGACCGTCCCATGCAGTCTGCAGAAAAGAATAGACCCGTAACCCAAATTTCACTCTGGCTCTTTCTTTCTTTCTTTTTTCTAGGAAACTCCAGAGCATCTGCTTTTAGTGCCTCTTCAATCTCACTCTTCTCAACACATTAGTTTTCATTTTAAAAAAACAGAGAGATGCTGTTGATCATATAATATTTAATGAACTTCCAAATCAAAATGCAATTTTTGTTTGCTATTTTTTTCAGCCCTTATTCACAATTTTTGTTAGTTGACTAGGCTAATTGATATGATTCATAGTTTTTCTTTGTTTGGATAAAGTTGATCGATCAATATTCCGATATAAAATTTAATTTTCGATCTGATATTATGCTTCTCACGATTGTTTTTATTATCCCGTGTTTGTGCCGTTCAAATGCTCGTTACATGGCTTATTTACTTGACAATCCCATTATATTGTTATTATTATTGTTATTTCTTTTTGCACTCTCGAAATCCGCTCCTTGTTTTTTATGGAACTAATAATTCATACATTGTCTTCGTCAGGAGAAAAATAAGAAAAGAAAACTTGGACGAGGCTCATTTCGATCAGAATCCAATATTACCGCAAGCTCCATTGATATGTCAGACTCGCTGGATGAAAATTCAATGCATAAACACAAAATGTTCCATGATAACAACCTTAGAGCTGATTCGAATGTTTCTTCATCTTTATGTTGTTCTTCTGTGCTCACTTCGACCTCCTTCGGTTCTTCCTGTTCTAGGTCATGTTCTACTTCCGATACGAGGTCTTCATCTCAGAGATCCAAGTCATTTGGACCGAATGCAGCAGAGTCTAAACAGAGGGGGCAAGACAGCATCCAAGAAGGCAAAAAAGGATGTCACGCTTCTAATGCTGCTTTGTGTTTGCTTCTTATTAGTCTTGTGGTTTTGATATTCTGCGGCAAGATTTGCTCCATTTTGTGTACTTCAACGTGGTTTATCTTTATATGTTGGAGCGCCAAGCACGAGTATCTGGAGGATGGGGCTGAGTCCCCAAAGATTGTCTCGAAGTTGGAGTCAGAGTCGGAGAAATATAATAAGAAGGAGGTTGTCGTGGAAGGACCATTGAGAAGGAACCGTGCTCGCCTCTTATTGACGTTCTGATCTTCATCTTGTTCTATTTTTGTTTCTTGGAGCTGGCAAAGGCCGAGCAATAAATGGTTAAATGGTCTAGTATTGTGTAGTTATTTTGCCTTTGTACATCTTTGAGAGGTATATGGGGGATTTCGTTGCAGAACCGAGTGTAGAACCCCAAATTATACAAATGAAAGATTAAGAAATGACAAGTCTTGCTAATGGGAAATAATTTTGCTATAAATTGAATACGTAAAACTAAATTTACAAATTGACGTAATTTGATGTAATACATTGTGACAACCCGGACTTAGCCAAGTCCTCACCTGTCTTAAGTCATCATGTTATGCCTAAGTTGGGTCGTACATAAGGTTTATGGAGTCCTTAAAGAATCTTGGGTTTTTATTAGTTAATTATTTATCTTAGTGTGTTTGGCATCTAAGCCCATAAGAAAGGCCCAATAGGCCTTAAGATTTCGGCCAACCCTGTTGTGCTTAAGCCTAAAACCCTTGTGGAACAAAGGGGCACTCGCCCAACACACCAAACCCTTAGGCCACTTGTCACACATTCAAGGCTTAATGAATCTAGACAAGATTGTGGGAAGAAGGGGTGAGAGACTTAGGGTTTCGGTAACCTAAAAACCCTAGCACGCCAACCATGACAAAGGAGCACCAGATTTTGACACTTGGCATACATGAAGAAGGGCAGGAGGATTTTCTATAAGAAAGCAATCATGAGACGCTTAGGGAAGAAAAGGGTCACTCGGCTAATGCACCCATTCACCAACCACCCACATTTTTATGCCATTTGTCAAAGCCATGAGAGTTCCTAGAAGATTTGCATGGGAAAGTGGTGCATGGGGGAGCTAAAGAGACTAAGGCACATTCTACCAAGAGATTAAGGTTTCGGCCAAGAGGAGTTGTCGCCTACCTAAGAGGTTCCAACCACCTTCTTGCCAAGTGTTGTTCATGCAATGAACTTTCTAGAAGATGTATATGATTAGAATTGGAAGAGGAGCATGGGATAAAAAAAAACCCTAGTCCCTAGGTTTCAGCCACCACACCACTCTCCCTCACACACGCCACATGTCACTCACTTAGGAATTCTAGAAGATGGTTCATGGGGAAGAGGAGAGGATCCATACGCCATCCCAAGTATTTAGAGAAGAGAAAAGGTCTTGTGGGAAATTGAGATGGGCGGCCAACCAACACACTCACATCCACACGCCTTTGCCAAGTGGCAAGCATGCATTCGCCCACTCTCCCAAGGATGATTATGGTTTTGTGTAAAGACCCTTAAGCCTCGAAAAATCTTTGAACTTGGACACAGAGGAGGGACAAAAATAGGTATTAGGGTTTCAGTTTTTGGAACTTTACACGCCACTTGTCATGGGACGTTTGAGTTCCCAAGGAAAACAAAGATATGGGGAGATGAAAGGGGGCATTTGGCCAATGATGAAAGACATGCTACTTGGCGCCCATGCATGAATTTCATACATTTCCATGGTGAAGTGTGAGAGGAAACCGAAGGGGCATATAAAAGGATAGGGGCTGACGGTTAGAAGGCCTTTTGGACGTCATTTTAGTTTATGCTTTGCATTTTTCTTCTCCCACATGCCCAAGCCATCTTTCTCTCCAAACAAACACCATTAATCTCTTTCTCTTCTCTTAGTCATGAGCAAGAAGAAACTTGGAGCCACGTCGCATGGTACCACTCTAACCCTCACTACTCACAAGTTTTACACACACACACATACAAGGGTGATGGGGTCACTAGGATTTCAGGTCCAAGGAAGACCACCACCATCATGCCCAATGTTTGACCTTTTCTTTTGATAAGTTCTTGAGGGAAAATTAGGGTTTGCCCAAGGGGAGGCCGAAACTAGAAATGAAGATCTCCACCCCGTTTCTAAGGGATCTCGGCATCCCGAGCCATGCACACATGCACGTGCTTGAGACCTTGTCAAGGTTATGGGAAAAACATGACCACCTTTAACGAAGGGCCTCTAGGCCAAATGCTTGGAGTGTCATCATCAGCAAAAGAAGCCCTAGCACGACCACACGCGTTGGATTTAGGTTACGTCTTCTTGTTTTTAATATTTTGAATAAACACTTTTTACAGTTTGTTTGATCACATTTAATTGCTTTGAATTTTTGTAAGTAGACTCTCAACCTACTTTGGATAATATTTGTATATGTTGTGGAAACTTTGCATTCTTATGTGCTATTATATGAACTAATTGATTGATGATAATCCCTTGTTATGTGATGCCTTGTAACCGGCTTTGCATGATGTTCTTGCTATGTTTACTTGTTCATGATGGTTTAGGTATGCTTAGAAATATTAGCTTGAGTTGCTTGTTATAACATGTTTGTGTAAGTCTCAAAAGATTTTGCCATGTATATGTATTCGGGTTTAAGATATTGCTCTTTTACTGTGGTATGTCTCAAAAGCTATTGGCTATGTTTGTGAACTGAGTATTCCAATGTTCTAATATTTTCAAGGCATAACATGAGATGTTCAGTGTTGTGTCACATGGTTACATGATTCTCGGCATTTACATGTTCACATGATGTACTAAAATAAAAGTGTCACGAGTTCATGTCACGTGCATTTAGGTTGTGTACTAGTTTCAAATAAAAGAGTTTGTACATGTTTTATCACGACCCAAAATACTAAGACGGTGGAATGTCCTGGTGGAACTCCTTTGTCCACTCCAGAATGTATAAATTGGAGTAGTAACCCCTGAGTTGATGAAGTATAGTCGGCGGGTCTTGAATGGATCCTTGTAAAAATGATATCGGAGCGGGGTAGCACATGTGCTATATGTGGTGAAGGCGAAACGAAGAATTGCCGCATAGTAAGGACTATGATGTAGTCACCACGGTCAAGTGAGCTGTTGGGTAATGCGGTAACTAGCGGGAAACCAACGGTGCATAAGGGAGTCGTGAAGTATCCAAATTACATGTTACAATAAGTGAACAAGGCAATGAGTTAAAGATATGTCATATGTAACTGTTGATGTGCTGATGAAAAAGATGTTTTATTGAAAGGTCAAAGGATCTCTGTTATATGTTTTTGAAAAAGTCAAATTACATGAACTAAGTTTTGTATCAAGTATATATCCATGCATTCATTTCATGGTTTGCCTTTATATGCCTATATTATTTGTGATATGATATTTGTTTACTTATTAAGATTTCTCGAAATCTCACCGTAGTAGTTTTCACTACAATTATCAACATGGAATGATAAAAGTTGTTACAGGACAAGAGATCGGATATGAGGAAGAGCAAGAGGCCCGCACCCTCGATAGTCAAGGAGGCCCTGAAGAGCCTTGAGCGCTAGGCAAAACCATCCTTAATGGATAGACTAGAAGCCGCTGATCAATTCATAACTAAAGTGCTAGAGCTCTTTGAGAATTTGAGGAAGATAATCAATAAGGACAAGGCAAAGTAGAGAAGTCCTTATAGGATTTTGAGATGGATTCTAAAATTTGTAGTAAAAAAAAAGGTATGGTTTTGAGTTGTTATCCTTTGGACCCTCTTGTATTTTTGGGATGTTTAAACAATAAAATCTTTTTGAGATATTTAGTCTTATGGTATCATGATATTTTGAAAAATTGCTCTCAATCTTACTTAAATTTACATAAAATTTTGTTGCAATTTATTGCATGCTGCTAAAATTACAATAGGTGCATTGTATCTCAATTGTCATGTACGGGAGTATGTAGCCTTGAGTTACATGTCCCGACGCTTCAGTCATCGTTTAATACCAAGTGGGGGCTAAGGGCGTCACATACATCATATTGTAAAATTATTTTTTATCTTAAAATAGATAACATGAAATCACATCAATTTTGTGAATTTATTTTGATATTATCTCTTTGTGTCTATAATTCTTTTTGCAAATATATATCTAGAGAAGTTCTGGGCATCAGCCCATTGCCGCAACACACCGTGCTGTGGTTTTTTTTTTTTTTCACCCAATACAGTTAGTGTGTGGGGGCTGATATATACAGTAGAGTGTGATTTATATTTTCTCAATTCTACATATCTACCTACACTCTCCACACACCATGCACTCAATTTTTTTTTTTTTTTGTTTAACTCAATACACTAAGAGTGTTGAGTGTGTGATAAATAGTAGAGTGTGAAGTAGATTTTTTCTTAATTTATTACGGAAAAAAGAAAAAAAAAAAAAAAAGAGCCTAAAACCCTGGCTAACCCCCTTATCCTTTTTACCCCCGGCGGACCCAACGAAACCTTACCCCCGACGCCATGGTCACCAAGCTTCTCCTCAGACTTCATTCTTTTCCACTCACTACGCTCCACGCCAATCTTATCTTCCCCAGGAAACATTCTCTCCCCAAACCCCTCACCGTCTCTCTCTTCTCCACCAGCAGCAGCAGCCAAGCCCTAACACAAACCCGAATTCCAGACCCAACCCTCTCTTATGGACCCTCCCTCCACAAAGGTTATACTCCTCAACCCCAACAGCACGAGCAAGAAGATTGCTTAATTGAAGAACAAGACTTCACTCGGGTCTTCGACCTCGCGGCGCTTCGTGTACCTGCAAAAGACTGTTTTGCTCTCGAGAAGCGACTCCGAGGCCACCTCTTGAACTGGCCTCGCATTCGCAACATTGCTCGAGTCCCCGGTGATGAGGTTGATCCCGAGCTGGTAAATCTATTGGGAGACAGAGACGAAGAGCCCGAAGAAGATCTCGTTTCCTTGGAACGAAGAATTTATGGGAAAGCAGAGGGCGACGGCGACGTTTTAAGCCCGGTGCTGTATAGGGAAAAGCTTGCCAGGACGTTTAACTCGCGGGGGTATGTCAAATTTCGAAATTTAGCGAAGATTTCGAGGCCAACGAAGAAGAAGAGGAGGAGAAATGACGACGGGGAGGAGGCGGCAAGGGGTGAGGGCAAGAGGGGAATTGAGAAGAATGAAATTGCTTTGGTGGAGGTTGTGGAAGAGGAGGAGGAAGGGGGGGATTTGAAGGGGTTGTTGGGGGATGAGTTTGAGGGGAGGATGAGGAAGTGGAGGGGTCCGACAAGGCTGTTGCTATTGGACGAGCGTTACTCAGGGAGGAAGGTGGAGGACCTGCCCGAGGCAATCAAGGTGGCTGTTTCCAATACTTTTGGTACTCTCTTAGTTCATTGGATGTTTTTGTTTTTTTTCTCCAAACTTTGCCTTTGGTACTAGTTTAAGTGATGCTCTGCGGTGTATGATAGCGATAAAGTTACCTGATTTGAGATGTTTATATATAATTGCCTTCATTGTTTCGGCTCTCTACAGCTCTTAATCTTTGATTCTTTGTTGATCTTGTGTAGCCTTACGCCCGTATTATTGTTATTCTATTATCGGAATCCATATTCTGCTAATATACCTTTACCTCTTTTCTGGTTCTTTTACGGAAGGGTTCGATACATAAATTGCTTTCTCTTCCTAGTTATTTACAATTCTCATCCAATTATCAGGTTCTTCTGAAAGAAGATATGAAGGAAAGTCCAAAATCAGCCTTTGAGCTTGTCAGATGCAAGCTCACATTGTTTTACAATTACTGGCAGATGAATGAGGTAAATGCTTCAAGGACACTCCTCAGGCTAGGTGCAATCTTTAATCAACCATGTTTCTCTGAATCTTCTAGACATGAAGCATTTGATATGTGAGATAGTAGATGGAGGGGAGAGGCCTTCACCTACCTGAAGTGTTCACTGATAACTGTTACTCTACTGCATTATTGGAAATGATTAGTACAAATATAATAAGCTAAATTAACAACTTTGATTCAACTTACTGATTGTCGCTTGAACCTTTTATGCACTAGAATGCGGGATGATGCCCCTGCCCATTCAGTCGTAGACCCATAAACTTGTACCCATAAAACTTGTTGGAAACGATTTATGGGCAATAATCGCATTGCTGATATTTGGAAGATGATTCCTCTATGCTTAATGTGTTGTCTATGGCTGGAAAGGAATGGGCACTGTTTTGTGACAAAGAAATCTCGTTGGGAGAACTTAGAGAGTTTTTCTTTCGAACTGTGTCTTCAGGCGAAAGTTCTTGTATTGAATGGGGATAATTTAAATGTTTTTGTTTCAGACTTTACTAGTTCCTAGTCCCTAGTTTGTATTTAGGTGTTTCCGCTTGTATACTTCCTGTGTACTTGGGCTATGCCTATTTACTTGCATTAATCAAATCTCTTATTACTTATAAAAAAAGTAGAGCCTTCCCAGATCTGGATAGATTGCCTCCCTCCCTTTCTCTTGGATACGCCTGCATGTTTCAGGGACAGGTCATTAATTAGGTTTTACTACCCACTTGTTATGGGGATTTGACACTCTAAAATTGCTTGGAGTTTGCCAAGTCAATGGATATATCAGATCCTGTGTGTTCTTGCAGATATTGGAGGCCATGCTACCAAAGGATATAATTGTTCCTTCAGCTTTTGAAACAGTTGGGCATGTAGCTCACCTGAACCTGAGAGAAGAACATCTGCCGTACAAGAATCTTATAGCAAAGGTGTTCTTTTGGTATATCCTTTTTACCATTTTGACAATTTGCTGTAGAACCAAAAAGTGATATTGCATCTATCAAACAACTAAGTCAAGAAAAAGAAGAAATGAAAATTTAACTTTCCATCCCTTTACAGAAGGAGGCTGTTTTGGTTTTCAGGTCGTTCTTGACAAAAATAAGCCAAAAATACAAACAGTTATCAATAAGCTTGAAGCCATTCATAATGACTACAGAACAATGCAGCTGGAGGTCTTAGCTGGAAACCACTCTCTTGTGACTACAGTAGTTGAGAATGGAATGCGATTTCATGTTGATTTAGCAACAGTGTATGTTTTTCTTCATTGCAATGTTATGGAGAAGTCCATTAAAGTTATAAATGCATGCCAATATTATGGTATACATCGATGTAGGAGGGTGGTCATAATTGGTTGTATTGTTGGTTATAATGTAACTGGGGGAATTGAGTGTATGGTTTCAAATTTTTTGAATAAGCAATATATAGATCAGACTAAGTGGGCATCGAGGGAGTCTTACAAAGTAAAAGTGATTGTAGTATTAAAGAAGTTAAGTTGGAGATTTAGAGGGGCGGATCATGTTGAGCAGAAGGCCACCATAAATACTTTTTTTTTTTTTTTTGGGGGGGGGGGGGGGGGGGTTGAGAATATGTCATTGGATAAACAACAGGCTCCTTATACTATAGGCTGGTTTGACAATTCTATCCTTTGGTTGTGGGTAAATTTAATTTAATTTTTAATCAAGTTGATTTATAAATGAATTGAGGCATCAACTGAATGAAGGTGGCTTCTGGATGGATTTGTTCTATTTTATGCAGGTATTGGAATTCAAGGCTTGCAACAGAAAGACAAAGGCTTCTCAATGGATTTACACGCAACGATGTTGTTTGTATGTTTGTATCTTGGCCTCTTTTTTAATTTTAATTTTATTTTTTTTACAAGGGACTACTTTTTAGATGAAGGAGAATGCTTCAGTGCACAGGAAATGTTCTGATGCAGCTCCTAAAGAACTACCCACTGAAGTTTTAAAAGATCAGTGAATGAGAATACCAAATTACCAATGACTGGTGCTTAAATGTGGCAGGTGATGTTTTCACTGGGGTTGGTCCAATAGCCATATCAGCTGCAAAGATTGTCAAACGCGTCTACGCTAATGATCTAAATCCTTATGCTGTCGAATATTTAGAAAGAAATTGTGTGCTCAACAAAGTTGAGAGGAAAGTAGAGGTATGCCGCTGAGTCATTGTCATATAAGTACTATTTTGTGGTTGTTGCTTTTCTTTTTCTTCTAGTAATGAAAATACCAAAGGCAAATGCAGGATCCTCTAGTTTGAGTGTTCGGCGGGGGGGGGGATCACATAGTTCGAGCTGATGAGAATCATTCCTCTCATAAATTTGATAAGTTAAATAATTAGAGTACAGATTTATACTCATAGGATTGTTTGGCCTCTATCTTGGTAAAACATGAAAAAGAAAAGATTCGTTTGTCAGGTATAAGTCTGGAAGCGTTCTTGACTGGTTGATATCTCAGATTGAAAAAGATGAGGATGAAGTCTTATTTGTATATGAATTCTGGGTTGAGCTTCTTTCACAAGTTGGCTGGCTTTCATTTGATACCCATTTATGTGGCATTACGGCATAGATGCATGGCCAAGGCATTTCACTACATTAAGTTTTGAACGAATAGACTTGTGTGGTTCTTGTTATGGACCTTGTGTGTCAATTTCTAGGTCTTTAACATGGATGGGAGGAGATTCATCTGGGCTATATTTGCAAGTGAGAAAGCTAAGGGCATCACACAAGTGGTTATGAATTTGCCTAATGATGCTGCAGAGTATCTAGGTTTGTTGTTACTTTCATGAACGTGCTTTTTTCTGTTTGCTAGTAAATATGTTGAATTGCTTATTCAATTTGGTGATGACTGGATTTCTCCTAAATGACTGGTGAAGTTGTGAACAATTAAGCTTATTGGCTTCTGAGATCACTTCCGTTTTAATTTATCTTGACTTACGTTCTACCTGTCTTTGATGATTTGCCTCTATCAACAGATGCATTCAGGGGAATATTCAGAGGCAGACCCAAGAATGGAGACTTCACTTTCCCATTGATCCATGTCTATGGTTTCTCCAAAGCTCAAGATCCAGAGTTCGACTTTCACGAGGTCTGTTCTGAAATTTCATAAACCATGCACGTGTTATTTGCTGGGCTAATTAAACAAAATACAAGGCTTTTTGTCTGGAATACATCCCTCCCTCATCCTTTAAATTTATATGCAGAGGATAAGAATTGCATTGTCAGAGGTAGCAGTTGATGTAGAAATGCGTAGGGTGCGCCTTGTTGCACCAGGAAAATGGATGCTGTGCGCGTCATTTATCCTCCCTGAGACTGTAGGATTTGCGGATAGTAGGCAAGATAGGTGAAAAGCTGAGTGTACGCTAACCCTAGTTTTGTATTTGTAACTTATTTAATAATCCCTCACAAAATTTGATGTATGTTTGTATAGTTCCTTTTTTTTTTTTTTCCTAAGCAAGCTACATTGATGAAAAATAAACCGTAGTACAAATTATAAAAGAAATTTAATTATACAATACATATGGGTGGAACGTAACATATGTTTGGTTGGAAGTTGCCCGTTGCGTGATATTAAGCGCACATTAATTTTGAGATTGACGAAGTATTTGCACTTTCTATTCATCAAAAGAACCTAACATATATTCTGTCTCTTATTATAGACTGCATCTGTCCAATCTGTTGCATACTTTGGTTTTGCAATTGTCTGTCTCCTTCATTGCGGATTGTCTTCAAATTTCTATTCATTGCTTCCTGGATTACCATTAACGTTGATGTGGCTTCTCCAATATTTGGATTGATATTGTTTATGAATCTTGTGTGGACAAAAAGAGGCATGCCAATGTCAGATCTGCAAATTGCTGCTATTGTGCTTCCATTGTTTCTAACTACCATATCAAATGAAAGTGAAGAAAAACCTTTGTGGGGAAGTTGCCTCTAGCCTCTTGCTGGTGTATTTTTGTGTTTCATGCATTGTTGTGTTCCTTGATGGTTTTGGAAACTTTTGACACAAACCAATTTGGTGATGGGCAAGGAGAGTTGTGGATTATTTGATTTCTTAAAAATTATCCATGGCCATGGTGGCAAATAACTGGAAAGAATGAATGTCTTCTTCAGGTTTTACTAATCCAGCTGGGATTAAGAATGATTATCCAGTTTGAGATAGGTTGCGAGGCAAAGTGAGATATATTGATGGGTCATTTAAAATGCCTCCGAAGTATTCTAGAAAGGGAAATGCTGGGCACCATCCGGAAGCCGCAGCACTCCCTTCACAATTTTTTTTCCTTCACTGTGTTGAGGATGTTAGGCTGCAGTGAATATTTTCCCTTCTAAAAAAGGCACTAGGGGTGTAAGATTAACGGTATGGATTGGACCGGATTGAGACCGATCGAATATATATAATATTTTAAATATTATATATATAATATATTATTTTATATAGTAGTTGTATAAATTAATTATGTAATTTTTATCTAAGGAATCACCAATGATTATATATACAATAAAATTATTTAATATTCATTAATCATATATAAATATTAAAGAGATTACGTAGTTTTAATTTTATTAATTTAATTAATTTTTTGTCAAAAAATAAAAAAGAGAAAAGAAAATGTAATGGACCTAATTGGACCAAATGGACCGACCGGACTTGTAGTTAATGGTCTGGTTTAGAAAAATTATGCTTTTGGCAAAGTGGACTGAGAACTTGGTCATCCTTTAGGAGCAGAATTCTTTTTAAGAGGGATCTAGTTGGGAGAATGTTATTAAAGACCTTCCAAATGAAGAGTTTTAGACCCTCCGCTATTATTTAATATTTTATCATTAGTTTTCACATATTTTTCATCATTTTTTATTACTATTCACAGATCATTTAAGATCACCTCACTACCCAAATGTAGCTTAATCTATTTTGGAGTTTTGGACATGTTTGGACACTTGGAGTATCTCAAAGTTTTGTAAATAGTAGTAAAATGGTTTGAATGATGATGTTTTATTGGATTTTAGGAAATGAGAGAGAAAAAGTTCAATAAAATATTATAAAGTTAAAAAAAAAAATTGTCTAAATATAATTTTTGTTTTGAAGTTTGTAAAAGTTGTATTGATTTTTATATCTGAATAATGATTAGGTAATGATTATATGAATAAATTTAAAATTAAAAAGTGTTTTGTCTTTGAGTGGTGTTTGAAAATGAAATTATAAGAAGTTTTAAGAATTCTGTGTATCCGAACAAGCCCAATCTCAAAATTTCACGGGTAATTGGTGTAGAATTTATGGGAGATAAACAACATAGCATAGGCAGATTTGACAGAGAAATTTTCAGTAGGATAATGTGTCCATTTAAGCCCATCTCCAATGGAAGCGTAGTTATAGATTGTGATATAAATTTTTAGTATTTCAGTGACTTATTCAGGGGAGACTCTATTCTCCTTGGTTTTTTAAGTATCAACTTCGAGACTTTAATATTTGGGTCAATTATGGGATTGTTTTGACTTGGATGAGGCTTGAAGAATTTTAAATGGGGGATCCAGGGATCTTCCCAAGCTCTTGATGAGATGCCATTGTTAATCTGGAAGCAAATATTGAATTTGATGAAATCTCTCTATTTCACAAGGTCTTTCTAAAATCAAGAACCAGTTGGTTTAGGAGATGCTTCCAAGAGACATTTTTAAGATATTTTGGTTTAGGAGTGAGGTTCTTATTTTTCTTATAGATATCTTGGCTTCGGATCAGGGGACTCTTTGCTTATTGGTCTGACTCTTGTCCTCTTAAAGAAAAAAAAGAAATAGAAAAGAGGCCTGAAAAAATTGTACGGGTTGCTTATATTTACACACAGCACATTTTGTGCCCATGGTCCTCGCCTGGCCTTGCCCTGAATTTGCCGGTTCTTCTGCGTTCTAAGAGACTATATCATGTGATTCATGTCCTATCTCTGTTCGGAACCGCAAAAGAAGTTGCTGCACTGCCTTTTTATTTGGTTGGAATAATGCCAAAATGCCAAAAGGGATGAAGAAGTTGGAAACGGCCAGACTATATTCCGCAAGTGGTAAAGATAGTTCAAAATGGGTATTCAAGACTTACATTTTTTGTGTATGAATTGTTGGCTCCTTTCCAAAAGTCCCCTTCAATGCTGAAAAAGGAACATTGTCTGATTGGCTCGAGTTACCCCATCCCTGCTAATAATTTTCTGGACAGCAGAGTAGTGGCAAAGCAACTCTGTAGGCACATGAAAACATTTTAAAACATAGCGTACAATAAATGAACATTTAGAAGGATTGCATTATTAAATGAGTTGATACATTATAGATTTGTAATTAATGATCATATGCATTAATACATCCAGGCACCTCACAGACAGATCTAGCTTTGTAAAAAGGTCTGATTCTTAATTTGTTTTGTATTTGTCTTTCTGGCAGTAGCAGTACAACTAACAGATGTTATATATATGCAAAACGCATCCATGTGTTTCGTAAATAGAGGCTATAAACATCAAACACCGGATATTTGATATACCCAGATTCTTCCTCCTTGGATGGTCCTGATCTCTCCTCAACATTTGCATAGTGCTCATCATCTCCCGCCATCAAATCTTGCAGTCTGTAAGAGAATGCACAATGTATGCACATCGATCTGTTTGGCCCCCACGGGCCCATGTCATGCGAGGCTATCAAGAGCCCCGGAGGGGGCAACATGGTAAAAACGAGTGAGAGAAACATGCAGAGTGAGAATGAAAGCAAATCTCAGTTCAGATTGAGATCCATATGATGATAATATCTGTTGTTTTTTTTTCTTCTTGTGGTCCTTGGTTTAGGACTGTCTTACTGGTATGAAAATGAAAGGGGGGAGGGACGGGGAACTTTTGCCATTTTGTACAGATATGGTTAGCTTCCTCACAAGTTGTATAAAGCCAGAACTAACAGTCACTCTTAACTACTACATTCTTTAAAGCAAAGCCTCTGGGTCTGGGATACCAAAAAGTGCAGTGCAAGGCTTACCTGCTCATTGCTCACTCATTTAAAACTCATGTCTGTCCTCCCCCACATAAAATATATATTGAAAAATACGCTCACTCATACACATATTATGGGTACAACAAAAATGTGTTACCAAATAGCGTTATTATTTTTAATTACTTGTTTTAATGAACAATTTATATATTATTGGAACATTTTTGTATTTTTTTTTTTTTCACTTGAAGAAAAAGCCTGGTGCAGATAAGGTGACCCCTCCAACACGTGTGAGGTGGTCCACTATAGAAAACAGGCCCCTTTTGCCCGATAGCCCTGATATAGCCTCGATGCATACATAAAATAATGCCAAAATCCCCCAATCATTCCATGCAGGGCACAATCTGCTGCCCAGAAACCAAGAATCCACCGTGTCTGTCCAAACCCAGCAACCCTAAATTAAAAGGCATATTTATCACCATCGTTCCACGTGTCAACCCATCCCACCTTCAAACGTGCCAACCCTTCCTTTCGATGCTTCTCCA
This sequence comes from Juglans mandshurica, assembly GCA_022457165.1. Taxonomy (NCBI): domain Eukaryota; kingdom Viridiplantae; phylum Streptophyta; class Magnoliopsida; order Fagales; family Juglandaceae; genus Juglans; species Juglans mandshurica. Next base: position 35,608,709 of record CM039622.1, read on the forward strand.
CTCCACCGTCTCCACACATCCCTTTTTCCTCCAGCAGCCGCTATTTTCCGTACACACACCTTCTCCCCATTCCATCTCACTCTCTCTCCTCGTACCTCACAACCCGATTTTGGTCCCCCACCTGACACGTTGTCTATATGGGACCACATCGAGTGGGACCCATGACAATAATCTTTTTCAGATTCTTTTAAGAGAAAACAACTTTTGTAGGATTTGATAACGAAGTGTGCTCATAGCTCATGAGCCTACAGTACCCTCTGGAGTCTGGAGTCTGGAGTCTGATTCCTCTTATTAATGGTGCAAGTCTAGTGGAAGGTTAAGTGGACCCTTTTTGGTGACGTGGTTATTGGTGATTGGTCAAAATCACCACGATTCTCGTGGCATAGAGGCCGGCGCGAGTTCGTACGCCCTACATGCCGTTTTGGATCTCTCACCCAAATCGCGTTTTGACAAGCCTTCCTCTGGTTGGGTCACGCGGTTTGCAAGAAAAACCCGTCCCCCTCCACTCCAAACTGATCGCCTGCGTGCTTGACTGAGATGTATGCATGCATGGCATAAAGGCCGGCATGGTTTGCGTGCAAATATTAAGCTCGATCGATCGTGCGCGCGGTTTAACTCGATCAGCACATCCAGGCATGCAGTGAGGAATCGGCCGGGACCAATAGTCGTTCTGGAAATGTTAGATTTTGGCATTCGGAAGATCGATCAGTTTATCTTAATGTCCGGTGTGATGTCTGTAGCCTTAAATGTGAGATTGATATCATGAAGATTGTGCTTAATTAAATGACCTAGTTTTGTGTTGGGACTGAGACATCATAATTAATATATAGAGACCTAGCGACATATATATATATATATAGGTATATGCGAGACAGTAGTACTACTACTGATATTTATTCTTTACGTGATGAGAGATCAAAATAAAGGGATGTGTATTTTTTTTTTTGGGACCATGATGGGTATGGAACAACGCTGGAAAAGAAGATAACGATGGCTACTACACTATACACCCTTTTTTGTTGTTTGATTAGCTAGCTCGGTTCGCTCCCTCTCATTGCATGCCTGATCTTCTTCATTTATTAACGACTAGCCGTCTACATGATGCATGACGGGTGAAGCTTGATTCAAGATATTTACTGATCATGAATGAATTTAATGCAGCAGGTAATTAATTCCAATTGAACTTCAAAAGACGTTGGAACTACTACTTGTTAATTCTTCGACATCCTATATATATATATACTAACTATTAGAAAAATGAATATTTATAATGAATTATTTACATGACTTATTTTGATGAAAAACGATCATTTTCCTAACAAGATAACTGAACATAAATAAACGTTTTTATTGTAATAATACGTTTTGATAATTCATAATTCGCATACCTTTTGAGTTGTCTCTATATGTTTAGGCATCGTACTCGTCGTTTTTCATATATTTTCCTTTATTTTCACATACTTGGCACATAGTGTTCAAGATATATAAACATGGAAAATGATAGAGCCATCGTTGGTGGCTCCCTCTGGGAGTCACAGCTAGCTCTATCATATGTTTTTTAATGTGTTTTTTTTATAATTATTTTTATAATCACGAAGTAAAATAAAAAAATATTTTTTTACTTCATGATTAAGGAAGTGTTTTTTAATAATATTATAAATTTATTTTATTTTTTTAAAATATTTAAAAGTATTAAAAAAATTTCTATAAAAAATAACTGTAAAAAAAATACATGCTAGAGCCAGCAATGGCTCCCAGCGGCCACCAGCGGTGGCTCTAGCATTACTCTATAAAACATATATATATATATATATATATATATATATATATATATTTAGAGTGGGCTAGTTGTGTTTATTCTAGAAAGAACCACATGGGGTCGGCTTTTTGATCGATGTTTCCATATGCATGCCTACACCATAAGCAGATTTCATATTCATGACCAAATCTGACTCCACATGATTATTGCCAGAAGTTGGTTTATATAATTAACGTTTAATTTACAGTTAGATCACTTTAAAAACTAATTAGTCCAGTACTTGTCTATACTATATAAAATTTAAATAAACTTACTACACTCGATGATCATGTAGGTGTATATATATAAAATATATATATATATATATATATCCCAGTGCCAGATGAGCCCCAAACATAACCATGATCAGAGGGTAATTGTGACCATTGAAATGGGGGCAAATAACTTATTAAAGTCGTATGCATATATATAATTAAACGCAAAGCCATTTTTTCTCAGCTTTTTTGGTCACGACAAATCCTGGAGAACCACGTGTTGGCCGATAGAGTAATGCTATTCATTATTCATTTCAACAGTTATCCTTTTAGCGATCAATTAACGACATGACATCAAATAACTAGAAACTTATTTATTTATCTATCAATTACTTGACACTATATGAGAAGGAGATTTACCCCCAGCTTGGGCTGTGTGGGGTTCCCCTTCCTCAGGTCCCAAATCGACCAGTAGATAGCCCAGTACAAAATCAATGAAGGAGGAGGATTGGGTTGGGCCCGAGGAGGCCCTTCAGATATGGTGATTGGTCATGTCACATGCTCAGACCACAACCTACATCGCTGGATAGGACGCACGTTGCATTAAATGGTCTGGGAAACCAACACGCAACAATAGAACCAAACGTCCACTCACCTCTGTGGATGGGTAGTGCGTGTGCCTCACAGGGCTTGTATGTTTCAAGGGATAGATTGGTTATCCATGCACAATGTGGCAGGCGACGACTGACATGACAAGGGAGGAAACCTACCACCAGTGCAGTATCCTATACACCTTCCACGATCTGTTAACAGTGGACGGGACCACCACAATTGGGTATATAAACACGTCCCGGGCTCAGGTAGAGCTTTTTGAACACTTTCTTTTTACATTCCCACATAAAGAGATAATTTTGACTTAGGCATAGGAGGAGTCCCTCACCACCCCATGCCTTCATCTCCTTGGGTCTTGCAGGTTGCACAGAGACTCTCTCAGTTGTCCAGGCTACAAAACACAATATAAACACTATATGAAAAGAAAAGATGATGAAAGAATGATGGTTAAATGATCATAAATAGTATTTTTTTGTTGGTATGAAGTTGACTGATACGAAGAGTTTGTATTTCATGTAATACCTAAGGTAATAAACAGTGTTACCTATATATATATATATACACCATGCATTGATACAAATTAAGTTGATTAGGACTCGCATTTTCATGGATGAGCTAAGGTGGTAAGTTCAAGCTCAATCTGATCACTTTTTGGAGGCAAACTTGTGTTCTATTTTGGACACAGCTATCCGAGAAAGAGGGAGAGGGAGATCATGGGTGTGGAAGTAGTAGCAACATGAACGACGTTACCAACTAACTAGACAACAAAATACAGATACAGACACGATATTGTAGCATGGACCTAGACATTTAGAGCCACTCTCTTTTAGCATTTCACACAGGTAGTTCTGCTTCCTTCACTGCCACACCCCTCTCTCCCTCTCCTCGCTCTCTCTCTCTCTCTCTCTCTCTCTCTCTGTCCTTGCCACTGCAAACCCTCGCTCTCTCTTGGCCAAACCCACTCAAAACACACCTTATAATATTTCTCCAACAATCTTATAATAAACCCGAGAGAGAGACTCCCCGACTCAAAAAGCATTGCCATTCTCGGTTTAAAGTACCCTACTCGCACTTTCTCTCTAGCCTCTTTTGCACAAAACAACCACTCTTCAATGGCTACGCCACTGCTTCTCATGGCCTCTGGCCAAACCGCGAGCGAGGATAACACCGGAGCCCTGTTCGGGACCGAAGGAATCAAACCCGAGGCCGGAAAAACCCGAGGGAGAAAGTCCAGCAGAGGACCAAACCAGAAAAAACAACCCCAGAGAGGACTCGGTGTCGCCCAGCTTGAGCGCCTCAGGCTTCAAGAACGCTGGAAGAAAATTACAGAAATACCCCAGGTCCAGTCCTTTAACCATCTCGATCCTCAGCGTCAGTACAAGACTCCAATATTACCTTGCACCGACCAGGTTGGGTCTGTGCCGGTGCAGTTCGGGGCACCACTGTACTGCACACCTACACCGGTTGTTAATGGCTGTGGGAGTCTGGTTGTTCAGAGGGTTGGAAATGGAGGTGGTTTTGGGGGGCTGTACTATGGTGGGTCTTCTGGAATGGGAGCGGTAGTGATGGGGGACCAGGTTGGGATGGATGCGTATGGTAGGATTGGGGATCCGGATCCGAGAGTTTTTGTTGGGACTGTGTTTGAGACCTCGAAAGAGCTCTCTTCAATGCCAAAGATGCACTATGGGCCTCAGCACTGTGATGTCTGCTTCAAGGTTGGGGTTAATGTTTTCTTCAATATATAATTTACATATGAACAAATTCAAGGCATGTAGTTGTCTTAGGGGTTGGTGATTTCCTTACACAGTTATACCCCTTTCATTTCCAAACATTTTTCTCTGCAAAGGAATGATCAAATATCACTGTTTTCAGTTATCTCAATCCTTAAGATGCTGTTTTCTATTTCTAATGAAGTTTTTGGTTGCAGAAAAAGTACTTCAATGGGAGAAATATAGGGTTTAATGGAGGGAGAGAAAACTATTCTGAGATTTCTCCACTGATAAATAGCTCTCATGATTTTATGGGATCGAATCTGGAAAACATCCCAAACCTCACTGAAGAAACCTGCAATTTTGGTGGCACAGCTCCAAGCCGTTCCTGTCGCAATCTTGATGATCAGGTGGATTTAACCCTCCAAAATAATTAAGCGCAACATGTTCATGATTTCAATTAATGTTCATTAACATTTTACATATAAAAGTTTTCCATAATTTTCTCTATACTTGTTTATTAATAAATTTTGCTTGGATGTGCAGTTTGTGGCGGTTGATCAAACCCTTGATTATTAATTGATGAGGAACTAAGAATTGATCGATCTTCTTAATTATAAGATATTAATTTGTACGTTGGCCGCTGAATTATATTTTGATTGGATATTTTTATGGGGTATATATGTAGGGTGTAGAGGTTGTAGCTGTTCACAGGAAGGGAAATTCAAGGGGGCGCGGAAGCGTTTTGATGGAATATGAGTTTTTCCCTGGAAAAAATGGCAGAGGCACTTCTTCCAAGGCGCTTGAAGAAGCTTCGGTTGCTGTGGATGGTGAAGCTTCTTATCTTACATCTGCTGCTTACAGTTCCACTTCTAATTCAGTTGATTTGTCTCTCAAGCTTTCATATTAGAACCCAAAGGGGGGTCTATTTTTGTCTTTAATTGGTTGTTAATATCAGTGTGTTAAGCGTGTGAAAAAGAACCCAAACACAGCCTTTTGGTTTCGATCCCTTTTTTTGGTAAACAAATGCAGTTCTAATTCTTGGGAATTCTCTATTTTCTTCTATCTATCTATTGGATTTTCTCAGTTACCGTTCAATTTTCTCATCTTAATTACCATATTACTACTCACATTTGCGATCTATCCATTCATTTTCTCTTTATAAATGAATCTATATATATATTTGAGATATATGTCCCATGCATATTAAAGCACGGAGAAGTACGTTCAGTCGTGCTGCAAAACAGACAAGCAGTTTGTACTGTAAATGAATTGGAAAAATTGCTGAGAAAATATATCGATCTTGCACCAAATGTTTTCAAAAGTTATCAGTGGTAATAGTTGCTGAGTACTCAAATCTTATCATCGATCGATCTGCGATGTCCATACAGATGCATGATCTGGTTAGTCTTTTTTTTTGGCATCAGATCATGATTTCAAATACCTACACGTACACAATTATATTCTCTTTAGTTGTAAGGTGACACTTGCCATTGCATGTTTCAAATCCCATTTCATTAACCCATTTCCCACCAACTTGTGGATCACAGTGATTTTATAAAAAATACCGATCGACGATCACAATTTTAACACGAGCTCTTCTTATTTTCCGTCCTTTTTTTCTTTTCCTGCGGAATGTGGTCGTTTATTTAGGGTTTGACATATACAAAGACCAAAACCCTCTATCTGAAACACTTTTTGTGCAGGCGAGATTAAAATGTATAGCTTTTGCTGCCAACTTCAAAGCAGCTCAAAACCCTTGCGCAGAAAAACGAAGCTCAAAACCCAGCTACCAACTCTTTCTTCGTCTAATTAATTGTTATTTTTAAAAAAATATAAAAAGCAAAGTAGGATGGGTTTTTCTGTTCTAGAGTTAGTTTACATCTTTATATGCTGAAACACAAGGTAGGCATCTCTGCTTTTCTGTTTATGGGAGTCAAGCAGGCAGCAACCCAACCCCTACTGGCAGTGCTTTGAAAAACGTGAAAAAAGAGAGAGAGAGAGACAGATGAAAAGGTAGCAATACTGATAGCAATTACGTACTGGCATATATACATATATATAGCAGTGTTTTTAACGATTGATCGACACTGAGGTGCGTGGGATCAATGCAATATATGTGGGTGGGCTGGCTGCTGATCGAGTACATGCAGTTCCGAGCAGGCAGGCCACAACAAGAGCAGAGCTAGCAGTACAAATGTGTAATGAGTATAAATATGCAGGCAGGCAGGCAGGCACAGCCACAGAGGCAGGTGGTGACTGTGTGCATGTCTCAGTGGAAGTAACGTTGTGGGAAGCCTTTTTCCAACTGCTTTTATTCTGATTGGTTTGCCTTGTGATCACCCCTATCCTATCTATTTTCAACCCAGCTTTTCCTTTTCTCTCCCCTTTTTTGGGTTAAGCTCTTGTTGTATGCAGTGACTTGCATTATACGTATAATGAGGGTAGTGCTGGGAAAAGCCTATTGGAAAGGCCTCATTCTGAGTACTTACGCACGTGCCTGCCTGCCCGGAGCTCATTCTTAATTTCTTATCAGGAATATAAAGCTAATGCGTGACTTGTAAAGCCAGACAATTTGTTTTCTCAAATTAACTTTCTATGTGTGGCATGCATGTATATATTGACATGAACATGGTCGCTCAAGAACGAGGTGTGTCTCTCAAAACGGAGGTGGTTCATGATCAAGTCGATCCTCGTCACGAAGCTGAATGGCAAAGCTCACTTCAAATAGAAACCCAACCCAAGCTGCATATACATTCGATCGGCATGAAATTCTGTCGTATATATACTTTGATGAATCATAATTATCTTTGATTTCGTATCAAACTTTTGCTCACAAACACGTCTGTCCTGTCTGGTCACCACCCCATTTTGCTCCAACAAATCTCTAATTTTAGCAATTGAAAAAATAAAATAAAACCCCAAACATAGGGAATCCTGCCTCAAGATTATCAGGATCCCCTGTCACTATAATGTTAGCACTTCAAGGAATAAATTTGCTCAACAAGTTGAAGTAACAACCCACCCCAAATACGGACAGCCCAAGTACTCAAGGTCCAGAAGAAGCCCATTCAATATTTTATATTTAATAATATATACTACAATATGACAAGCGTGAGATCACCTCGAGAGCACAGTATACGGGATGAATTGATAATTTTATAAATAGTAATAACATGATCAGTAAATAATAATGAGATAGTTTGAATTGATTATTTTTTTAAGGAAAAAGCTATTTTGCCGCACAAACTTTACCGCTATATATGACCGCTCTGTGAAAAAATAATAATAATAATTTTTTTTTTACCTAATGATTAAGGAAGTGATTTTTAGTATATTTTTTTTATATTTTTTAAAAATATTTAAAATGATAAAAAGTGAATAAAAAAATTAGATAAAAAAAATACTAGCTTTGCACTAGCGGTCACTTGAAGCGGTAAGCTGCAAGCGGCACGCTAGCTTTATTCTTTTTTGAATTTTAAGAAATTAAAGAGAAAAAGTTAAATAATAAATATTATAAAATTAAAATATTATTACATTATAATTTTATAATATTACTTTTATTTAAAAATTTTAAAAAATTGAATTAATTTTTTTAATATGTTTAGAAAAATTGTAATAATTAATTTAAAAATTTTATATTTAAATTATATTTAAAAAAGAGATGAAAGGAGATGAAATTTTCATAGATTATTCCCCTAAACAAACTCCTTTTTAAGTAAAGAGCACCTTTGACGCACTTCCTTACTCTCGATTCTCGTACACGGTCACACACTCATTTGGTGCTTCGCAGAAGTAAGTATCCATCACTCTAGAAACCTCTTCCTCTCTAAAATCCGTTCAGATCAATCCCTCCGTGTGTTGACCAAATGCATCCCCAACAACAGCAGCAGCAAGACTCCTCCTTTGACCCCGACCCTCAGCTCCCATCCATCAAAATCCACCACCCTGCCTCCCCTCGCCACCCCTCCGCGTCAGTGGCCACTCCCACCCCCACCGCCGGGGCCCGCCGCAAGATCGGCGTGGCCGTCGATCTCTCCGATGAGTCCGCCTACGCTGTCCGTTGGGCCGTCCACCACTACATCCGCCCCGGTGACGCTGTCATCCTCCTCCATGTAAGCCCCACCTCCGTCCTCTTCGGTGCTGACTGGGGCTCTGTCGACCTCTCCATATCCTCTACCGAAGTTGTTGACGAGGACGGCACCACCACCCCCACCACCACCGCCACCAAAGCGTCCGAGCAAAAGCTGGAGGACGATTTCGACGCGTTCACGGCTTCGAAAGCCGCGGATCTAGCGAGGCCGTTGCGGGAGGCGCAGATCCCGTACAAGATCCACATCGTGAAGGACCACGATATGAGGGAGAGGCTGTGTCTGGAGGTCGAGAGGCTGGGTCTCAACGCCGTCATCATGGGGAGCAGGGGATTTGGTGCGGCGCGACGCGGCAGCGACGGTAAGCTCGGCAGCGTCAGCGATTACTGCGTCCACCACTGCGTCTGTCCCGTCGTCGTGGTGCGATATCCAGACGACGGCGATGGTGGCGTGCAAGTCGTGGTTGACGCTAAGGCAGAGGATGGGGAGGGGGAGAAGAACGATCGGAAAGGTTAGGTTTGTTCTTCCATTCTTTTTATTTTATCTCTAACAGTATGAAAGATTTTACAATAATCTTTTGACTTTTGCATTTGATGATTGTATGATGTAAATTGATCGAGTGAAACTTGTGATTGTTTCTGGACTTGCCTTGTGCTTTTTGTGTGGGTAATTTGGCTTAATGAGTGGTGTGTGTTTTGTTGCTTGAGGTATAACTAGATTGTATAGGGACTGAAATGAGTGACTTCCCCGCAGTGTGGCAGAGAACTGAACGTGGATCGGCTCTCTATAACAAAGTTCAATGAATGGTTTTAAGCATTTTTGTCTCATTGACAGTTGTTAGAGGAAATTATAGCAAGAAAGGAACGACATTTGGAGTGGGAATGATTTTGTGTCCTGCCGGAATATTAGTAACAAGAAAATTACGTCAGGCGTTTGGATATGCTGCAAAAGCCAATTTTGATGCTTTTTGTAAGCAGATGATTGGTTCTTAGATGTCTTTTTCATTTACTGTTGCGATTTTAGTGTGAGAAGATGTTATGATGCGGGAGTATGCATGGATTTTGAAAGGATGGCCACCTTCATTGGAGGTGGATATCTTTTAAACAGGCGCTTGGAGGTGTGTTGGAGTATGTAGTTTGTGGGGGAGGTGCAATTGTATGTCTGGTTTGACCTGGAATGGTTTTTTCAAACGAGATTGTTCCTAATTTTTTAATCAAATGGGAGGTTGGGATGCATTTATTACTTACATTACCTGTGATTAGATTTTGAAGAACTGTATCTTTACAGAGGATGAAGAAAGAGCTTTGCTCTTGAATTGCTATTGCACATTGTATCTTTACAGATTGCTGCATACAGCTTTATACAGAGAAGAATGAATCAAATCCTAACCAACTAAAGGAATAAAACAATTACAGTGAATCTATACAACACGTAACAACCTTTGAATTTACATAAAAGTACATGACATATCAACAAAATGAGGGTCCATATGGTAAATGAACCAAGGAACTATGGTGTGTGTTTTGCTCATTTGATGAAGTCTGAGCTTGCACATCAAAACCATTGATCTGTTCATGAGCAGCATCCTCTGCATGGTCTGGAACTTGAACTGCATGCTGTGTATGCTGCTCTAATATCCCCCCACAAGATGGAGAATAGATGTTAACTATTCCCATCTTGGAAAGATGTGAATACAACATATAAGAAGGTAGAGATTTGGTGAATATATCAGCAAGTTGAGAAGTGGTGGAAAGATGAGCAGTCTTGATGCTTCCTTCTAAAATTTTATCTCGGATTAAGTGACAATCTACCTCTATATGTTTTGTTCTCTCGTGGAAGACTGAGTTGGTTGCAATGTATAATGCAGCTTGATTGTCACAGAATAAGTTTGCAGCTTGAGGGTGAGGCAAAGATAGGTCTGTAAACAACTGTCTTAGCCAAGTTAACTCAGTGGTGATGGAAGCCATGGCTCTATATTCAGCCTCTGCAGAAGACCTGGAAACCACAGTTTGTTTCTTAGATTTCCAAGAAATGAGGGACTGTCCAAGAAGAATGCAGTACCCAGTGATGGACTTTCGAGTGTCAGGGCATGTAGCCCAATCTGAGTCACAATATCCTTGTAATTGAATTCTTGAAGTAGAAGATAGGAGGATCCCTTGGCCAGGTGAATTCTTAAGGTATCTTAATACCTTATAAGCAGCAGCAAGGTGGGTTGTTGAAGGGTGGTCCATAAACTGGCTGAGTACTTGGGTAGGATAGCTTATGTCAGGTCTTGTGATGGTAAGGTAAAGGAGTCGACCAATAAGTTGTCTGTAGGGGGTGGGATCAGGTAAGGGAGTGCCACTTGATTTACTTAATTTGTGGTTCTGGTCCATTGGTATTGTGAGTGGTTTGGCAGCAAGCATGCCCGAGTTTGCAAGGATATCAAGGGTATATTTCCTCTGACATAAGTGAATACCAGTAGGATTCCTAGCAACTTCAATGCCTAGGAAGTATCTCAATGTACCCAAATCTTTAATTCTGAACTGTTTGTTCAAAAAATCTTTAAGAACAGAAATGGATTCAACTTGATTACTGGCAACTACTATGTCATCGACATAGACAAGTAGTGCTGTAAAGGAGTTGGCAGTGTGATGAGTAAAGAGGCTATAGTCTGATTTGGACTGAGTAAATCCAAATTGGATGAGAGAAGAAGAAAATTTGTCATACCACTGTCTTGAGGCCTGTTTGAGGCCATAAATGCTTCTGAGCAGTTTGCAAACTTGATGAGGAGAACCTTTTTGGTATCCAGGTGGTTTTCTCATGTATATTTCTTCTTTGAGCTCTCCATTAAGAAAGGCATTGTTGACATCAAATTGGTGAAGATGCCAACCTTTAATGGATGCTAGAGCTAAGATGGTTCTGATTGTCACAATTTTCACCACAGGTGAAAAGGTTTCATGGTAATCCACTCCTGGTTGCTGAGTGAAACCTTTAGCAACCAGTCTTACTTTCCTCCTTTCAATGGTGCCATTCGAATGGTATTTGGTTTTAAAAACAAATTTGCAATCTATGGGAACTTTTCCAGGGGGTAGGTCAGTAAGGGTCCAAGTATGGTTAAGCTCTAAAGCTTCAAGTTCAGCCTCAATGGCTTGACACCAATCAAGGTCCTTAACAGCTTGTTTAAAGGTCTGAGGATCAGTATGTGATGATATGGTAGCAGAAAAAAAAGAAAAAGCAGGAGATAATTTGTTATAAGAAATGAAGGAAGATAAAGAAAAAGGAATACCTGATAAAGTAGCCATGGTCCCTGATTGAAGAGGTGAGATGGAAGATGCCTGCTGACAATGAAAATCATGAAGGTAGTGAGGGGCTGTTCTGGTTCGAGAAGACTTTCTAATGACAGGTGGAAAAAAATGAGGTAGTGAGTCAGGTGGAGTGGGTGGAGGGGAAGAGAGTAGTCAGTCAGGTGGAGTGGGTGAAGAGGAAGGGAGTAGTGAGTCAGGTGAAGTGGAGGAAGGAAAGGAAGGTTCTGAAGGGGTGAAAGAATTATTATGAGAAAGGGGTGCAGGATTGAAAAGTGGAGGAGGGATTTGAGAAAGAAGCTGTGTGGGTGAAGAGTGAAGGTCAAGTTGGTGAAAGGGAAACACGTATTCGTGAAAAGTCACATCTCTGGATATGAAGATTGTTTTAGAGTGAAGGTCAAGAAGTTTATACCCTTTCACTCCAAATGGGTAACCAAGAAGGACACAGGCTCTTCCTCGAGGTTCAAACTTGGTTCTGTTGTGAGATAAGGTGGATGCAAAGCATAGGCAGCCAATAATTCTCATATGAGAATATGTAGGAGGGGAATGGAAAAGAAGTTCATATGGTGTTTTGTTGGACAACAAAGGACTAGGAACACGATTGATAATATAAGCAGCAGTTAAAATGCAATCACTCCAATAAGAATTGGGAAGGTTTGCTTGAATTTTGAGTGCTCTGCCTATATTCAAAAGATGTTGATGTTTCCTTTCAGCAACCCCATTTTGTTGAGGGGTTGCCACACAGGTTTTGTGATGAATGATTCCTTTCTTATTGAAGAATTCTGTCATTTTGAACTCAAGGCCATTGTTACTTCTCAGAATTTTGATTTTAGCATGAAACTGTGTTTCAACTAGGTTGTAAAAGGTTTCAATGCATGATCTGGTATGGGATTTATTTTTAAGCAGATATATCCAAGTACTCCTGGAAAAATCATCTATAATGGTGAGGAAGTATTTGGTTCCATCATAAGCTTCAACTGAATTGGGTCCCCAAATGTCACAATGTATAAGTTCAAAAGGGGCATTGCTTTTATGTGTGCTGACAGGAAATGGCAATTTGTGATGTTTTGCAAGAGGACAAACTTGAAATGGATTAGTAATGGAAATAGTGGAAACATGCCTTTTAATAGATGGGTCTTCTATTACATGTAATTTAGAGATGAGAGTATGGCCCATTCTACAATGCCAAATATCAGAAACCTGATTTGATTTGTGAGAAACAGCAGAAACAGAAATTGTCTTTTGCAAAGAAATTGAAAAATATTCAAAAAGAGCTGATGGGGAAACTGATTCTTTGAGCAGGTGGTATAAACCATTCTTCATCTCACCCATGCCAATCGTGGTCCATGTCAAAAGGTCTTGGAGAAAACAAATTTGTGAAAAAAATACAAAGCAACAAGAAAGGGAAGATGTTAGCTGTTTAGCTGAGATCAAGTTGAAACTAAAGGAAGGAACACAAAGGACATTGTGCAAAATTAAAGCAGAAGTAATGTGAACTGTGCCTATATGAGTTACTGGTGCAGATTGACCATTGGGAAGTTTAACAACAAAAGAAACCTGAGATGTTATGGAGGAAAAATATGAGGTGTTACAGATCATGTGATCTGTAGCACCTGTGTCAATTATCCAAGGGAGGTGTGTGCTTGAGTTATCTAATCTAATGAAGGAAGTAAAAGAAAAATGATTACCATTCATGGTAGATGAGGAAGGACAAGCTGTTTGGACTGTATTAATTGAGTGACTAGCAATTGGGGCCTCCTTTGACTGCAATAAAGAGATTAGTTGATGGTTTTGGTCTTTGGTAAAGGTGAGAGTGTCATGGGATTGGTCTTCTGTATCCAGGATGGTCATATGAGCAGAAGGGGTGGTATTTTGAGGAATCTTGCCATGAAATTTGCATCCAGAAGGGTAACCATGCAATTTATAGCACTTGTCTGCTATGTGCCCAGTCATATGGCAATGAGTGCAAATGGGGGCCTTGGCATTGCCTGCTTTGAAGCAAAGTTCTAGAGTATGACCTTGAATTTTGCAATGGGTGCAAAATGGTCTTTTAATCTGCTGTGTATGTTTGAAAGAAGGTTTGTAATATGGCTGTTTGACTGTAAAAGCCATGGAATCTGGTGAAGGAAGGCTGTTGAGCATAGTATGCTGCATTTCTTGCTGTTGTATCATGGAAAAAATTTTGTTTATGGAAGGTAATGGGTCAAGTAGCATGATCTGGTCACGGGTGGTATTGTGGGAGTCATTAAGACCCATGAGAAATTGGATGACACAATCCCTTTGATATCTGTCAAAAAGGGTAGTGAGTTTGCCACAAGTACAGTCAGGCAGAGGGTCACAGATGAGAAGTTCATCCCAAATTGTTTTAAGCTTTCCAAAATAAGTGCTCACTGAATCAGAATCTTGTTGTAAACCTGTGAGAGCTTTCTTGAGTTGAAAAATTCGATGCCCATTTTGTTGGGTGAATCTTTCTTTAAGCTCACACCAAATCTGTCTTGCATCATCTACTAAGGCAATACTAGACTTGAGGTTTAAATTGATGGAATTATGAATCCAGGAGACGACAAGATCATTGCATCGCTCCCAAGCAGAATAAAGAGGGTCTGTGGACTTTTTAGGCTTGATTAAGCTGCCATTAATGAAGCCTATTTTGTTTTTGGCACGAAGAGCTCGACACATAGCTCTTGACCAGGTAATGTAATTCTCAGTGTTGAGAAGATCAGGGACAAGAGGAAGAGAAGGGTTGTCTCCATGGTCAAGACGATATGGATTGGTGATGTTATTGAAATCCAGAAAAAGAGACTTGGGATTTTCAGTAGTCATTGCAGAATTTGTTTACGCAATGGCTCCTGATACCATGTAAGAATTAGAAAGAGAGAAGAAATAAAATGACAGCAAAACAAATAACAGAGGATGAAGAAAGAGCTTTGCTCTTGAATTGCTATTGCACGTTGTATCTTTACAGACTGCTGCATACAGCTTTATACAGAGAAGAAGGAATCAAATCCTAACCAACTAAAGGAATAAAACAATTACAGTGAATCTGTACAACACGTAACAACCTTTGAATTTACATAAAAGTACATGACATATCAACAAAATGAGGGTCCATATGGTAAATGAACCAAGGAACTATGGTGTGTGTTTTGCTCATTTGATGAAGTCTGAGCTTGCACATCAAAACCATTGATCTGTTCATGAGCAGCATCCTCTGCATGGTCTGGAACTTGAACTGCATGCTGTGTATGCTGCTCTAATAAGAACATTAAAAGTTGGAGTTCTGATGCCTCATGAATAGTGACAAAGAATGCAGATTTGTATGTATGGATACAAGAGGTACAGAGTTTTGCTGTAATCCATTCGGAGGGATCGTGTACATAGGCACAAAGCTTGCAGATATGGCGAGACTAACAAATTCGAATAGTACAGTTTAAAATGCTTGGGATGAAGCTTTTAGTACGCATCCTGAATCGTGCATGTTATGATCACTATTTTGTTTGATGTTGACGATGTAAAACTTTTAATATCTATTTTATAAACTAGGGGCTATGTAGGTGAATTTGTTTATTTATTTATTTTTATATGTCCACTCATAAAGGAAAAAAGGTTTTAGTAAAAATGTCTTTCTCATCAGAATTCCTTGTGCACTCAGTAACTTTTCCTTGTGGTTTGCTTTGCTGCTTGTGCTTCCATAATTCAATTTCCAGCACATTTCGTCTCTCAGACTTGTGAAATATGGGCAAAGATTCATTTAGGCATAGTTTATTAGCATCATTAGTAAGATTGGGGTTTAGTTTATTAGTTTATGGAATCTCATCACTTAGTTGCTCTCGGTTTAGCTACTGGACAAGATTTTTAGCACCTCCCTCCCTGGGTTCACATTATTTTGGGGAAGAGAATATCAAGTATAATTTTCTGCTACCACTGCTGCTGCTTGTTTCTGTATGAAACACTGCTCTAATTAGTACATTTAACCTAATATTTTTTATAATTATACCCTTGTTTAACTAATAACAAATATTATGATGGATTACTAAGAAAAATGTGAACTGGACATTGCGAGAATTCTTAGGAGAGGTTTGGATAGTGAGATGAGATCAAAGTTGAAAGTTGAATAAAATAGTTAGAATATTATTCTTTAATATTAATTTTTTTTTTTTTGAGTTTTGAAAAAGTTGAATTGTTTATTGTATTTTGTTTGGAAGTTTGAGAAAGCTGTAATGATTAGATGAGATGAGTTGAGTTGAGTTGAGAGGCTTCTTGTATCCAAACAAGGCCTAATGTTTACCCCATTATAGTTTAGATCAGCTTTCATTGTGATCATACATCATCCAAAGAAAGATTGTTTGCTTCTTTTCATTACCACGGCATGAAATTGGGTTATGATTGCCGTAATGGATCAGATTGAGATATTAATTCAAATTTTTCTTCAGTACTAGTTAATATATTATGTGTCCCTGCCTTCAGATATATTTGACAATTTTCCTACTGCTATATGTCTAGTTATAAATCTAGGAAATCTTATTTGGACACACTACAAAAAATACGTCAGCCTTTTTTTCTGTTGTGAGTGGCGGGACTTCTGAGACTTAGTGGAACTGAGTTCTGCAGGCTTTTGGCTTAAAAAGACTTTGTAAGTTGGGGACCAACAAAATCTGCTATTGTATTGGATTCTTTAATACAATATAAAATACACCTTAGAACCGGATGCACTAAGATGGTTGAAATATGGGAGTAGTAGTCCAGCTTGTTATCACTCGAACTAACATAACTCTGTTGCTTATTTTGTGGCAGATGTTTAGCAGGAGAATGGAGTGGCATGGTCCTCTTGCAGGTATGGATATAGGTGCTGGAAATTTCTATCATTGTACTTAAATTCTTTATACTTTATGAACGTGCCCCTTTTAGTAATTTCAATTTCTTTTCTGGATAAAGCTGGTTTGCATAAATTGAATTTCTTACTTTCTTACACCTCTTTTGTCCATGGATGTTAAACTTATACGGACACCAAATAACACATAACAACCTTCTGTTTTGTTGTGAGTTTCCTGCAGATGCCAGCCTCTTGTGGTTATATCTCAGCTAAAATTTGTGTTGTAGACAGCATTGAAGGAATCTGATCAGAGGCCAGGATCAGCTGATGCGCTGTAGAGTTGATGTATGTTCTTTGTTGCTAAGCCTTTGCTGAAAAAAGGTGGATTGCAGAATGCTTTTTCTCTTATCTCCCGTGTCAAAAGATTCTCTCCTGTATGAACTTTGGGTGGATTGGGAATGGTATCTGTATGGTTGAGATTTATTGGATGCTTTTATGTGTTTTTATTTTATTTTTTAAAAAGAGTTATTACTGAATTGTGATGTGCTCTATTGTGATCACATTTGCTTCTTACTATCTTTTGGTCCGTCTGCTCTGGCTGGGTTAAATAAATTTGGGTGAATAGGTTAATGCATTGATATGCAAGTAGCAACCTCGATTAAAGGTCTAGGCTGTTTTGTATTGGTTTATTTCGAAAGAGCGAATGAAGGTACCGTTCAAATGCATGCTTGCTTTATTCTCCACTAATGGGTTTCACTTTTTGTTTTGTTGAACAATTCGCGGTGTTCCACTAGGAAGGTGGCAGAAGAGCTACAAGAGCATGGAATCCTTGTATTCTCTTTTACCCTAATGGAAAAGCTAAGTAACCAATCTGATCAATTCATCCTACCTTCAACATTTTGGACAACACTAGCATTCATAATATCATTAATATATGAGGATTTGATAATTATTTTTCAGTCTTTAAAAATTATTTTCAATATTGATGTGTCAAATTTTTTTTTTATAAGCTTAACTTTTTAATTTAATTGTTTGACGGAGTCAAAATTTTGTCAAGTAAACGGGTAACTTACCTTTTATGAATAGGTCTATTCATGTGTGTACGTACATACGCACAATCCAACGGTGTTAAGTGGGCTTTTCGTGTCTCTTTCCATTTCCACAATTTTTCATTTTATTTTTATTTTTCTGAAGTTGCTTCTCTCAAATGTACGAGTCATTCAAATCAAGAATGACATGACCATTTAAGTAAATGATATTAACATTCCCATAGTTGACAAAGCTAATGGGGGTGCAACTGCAAAGTTCAAACCCAGGTTCTCTTGGCTCTTAAGCAAACAGGATATGCTCCTCTGCAGTACGCATCTACCTCAATTCCTAATTGATGATCATTGCTTTGCATGCCACGATTATTAACATTTTTCAATTCGGGAAAAGGACATATCATTTCCACTTGACACCGATTATCCGTAAGTCATTCTTATATTTAAGTTTCACAATATTTTTTAATGTAAAATACGCGAGATAAATTCACAGCCCCCCAAAAAATCCCAATACCTTGCAAAAAAAGAAAAATAAAAGAGGATTATGTTTAAGATCGAATGATAAGAATATCATAAGATTGATGAAGGGAAAAACTACCTCGTACGTATGATTATGGATGATAAGCAGTTAGTAAGATAATCAAAACAAGACAAGGAAAGAAACAAAGTTCCCATATTCAAGGCTACTGTTCTCTGCTCAGCTTGCAAATCCCGAGAACCGTAGCAGTCGCATCTTCCCCGTCGATGATTCTATCGTTTTGGAATCTCCTCAGCGAGCTAATGATCGCCGTCGATCTCGACTCTTCTTGAGCTCTCTCTGTTTGGTTCGCTTCGGAGATTCTTCGCCGTTTCAGTGCCCTCATTGAGCCCAAACCGCTCGCTTCCTCATGGGTTACCACTGCTCTAGAGGCCCCGGGAAGAGAGGAGCACCCGGTCTCATCCTGCACTCGCTAAAAATCTCACCGTTAAATATCTCGCTGGAACCACAAATTGGGACAATCACGTTTGGTCGGTGAGAAAATGCGCGGTTAAAAAAAAAATGGAAACTTGACTGAAAACCTAGAACCAATGATTTATTGGTTTCAGAACAAAATGAAAACTTGACCGAAAACCTAGCACCATCTATTTTAATGATCTATTGGTTTCAGAAAACGATATCTTCAGTTCTCCCCTCAGGTTTCTGGCAATTGATTCGGTCTTAATACATTGATTAAGAAAACATGACTCAAAATCGGGAATGTTCTTTTGCAAGTAAAGTCGGGGAAAGTCAAAACACTTACATCTGAATCAACATCCGCATTCTCTCGCACTCGCTTCAGAGCCGAAATAGCTGTTGATGATTCCTCTCCGTCCCCCTCGTCACTAGAAGAACTAGCTGCAGGAGGCGGTGGCAGTGAAGAAGCACAAGCCCACGGAACCACCTGATTCTCCCCTTCGTCATCCGCATCCGGATCCTCACCATAACTATCGTCTCCATCATCATCACCATTATCATCATCATCATCATCATCGTTTACTGGTTCCACTTCACTCTCTGCATCGCATATTGATCTGATGTTGTTATCTGCACAACCCACGCAGACAGATACAGTAGGGGTAAGCTTGGGCCCCTCGGCTTTCCACGGAGTCACAGACTGGCAGACATGGCAGAGCAGGCTCCTGGAGTGCCTCGCCACCAGAAAGTTGGCGCAGTGAACCTTCTCGTCGCAGCCCCAGCATAAGCTCGCCTGGTCCGACTCGCAATACATGCTCGCAGGTTTCCCACACAGCTCGCACTCTTTCATCTCTCTCAGTCTCCGTCTCTCACACTTTCTTTTCGCTCCGAGTACCCTTTTCTCCTCTGCCGGCAGGAAATAAGGGAGAGAGGAAAGTGCAAGTTGCAGGGATATATGGAAAAAACCCTCGGTTTGGTTTTTTAATATTAATTACGATATTTTCTACGCCGATTCCGGAGTAAAGGGAGGGGTAGATGAGTCATTTGACAGGTTGAAGTGAAAAATAAATATCTTTACCTGCTCCCCTCCGAAGTTGTTGCTTCTTCAAAACTACTACTCCACCGTACAAAGTCATATATTTGCTGTATTCGCTGCCCACAAAAGATCAAATCACAGTAGGTTGGAATAAAGCCACGTCACCAGAATCATTGCGTGGCGAATAAGAATTGGCGAATACACTGAAGAACTGTGCTTACTTGCGTAGCAAATGTGTACTCCCCCGCCCCACTTCGCCAGTACAAGACTCAGCGGCTGTAATAACGACACGTGTCAAGAAGACATGGAGCAAGACATTGCGTGAGTGAGGTGCATTTACTTGGATTCCCCTCCAAGATCTTTTTTTTTTCTTTCCTCCACGATTGAGTGATGAGGTGTCAGCTCTGTGTGGGGGCTAGTGATTGCAATCTTTCCTACGTGGACAGATCCGATCCACAAAGGGTCCCGTGACCACGTGACACCCACCTGGGTTTCGTTAAGCATCTGGAAGTCCTAAAAGATGGGACCCACGTTTACGTTTATCCATGCTTCGGCTTTCGGCGTCAAAACAATTCTGCCTCATCTTCTTTCCATTTTATACTTTATCCAATCTGTTTAAAGGATAACTATATTTTGAAAACTATATGGGTCCCAAACCCAAAGGGATGTATAAATCTTACAATTAGGTAAATGATAATTATTGCATTTGATTAAAGGTGAAAAAATCTTAAAATTAATAATAATAATAATATTTCTCAATAAAAATATATAGATTTCTTTTATTATTTCTAATCACACGGTTTATGAGTTAATAAATAACTCTAATAAATAATACTAAAAAAAAGTTAGATGTTAATTGTGATATAATAAAATGTAAGATTAAAAATGGTGTAATGCATGGTGCCACGAGTATGAGCCACAAACGTTGGAATATGCGGGAGAGAGGTATGTGTGGATGAGAAAAAAGGAGGAAGATAAATGAGGTTCTTTGCATGGTGACAGAAAAGGAGAGGGGGGGAGGGTAGGTGCATTGTTCTGTCTTAAGAGGGTCCAAATTCTATAAAGCAGAGAGAGAGAGAAAGAGAGAGAGAGCCCACACGTCTGTCTGTCTGTCCATTTAATAAGATAAGATAGCTTTCAATTATTTTACTTACTTTTATAGTCCAAGTTTTTATTAACATTAGAATGAGTCGCACTGTACAAGACCTTGTTTTGTGGTGGATCATTTGCTGCATTTTTAACTTTTTTTATTTGCTTTGGGAAAGGGAAAAATATTTCATACTCCTACTCCATACATATCTATAAACAATAAACTTTTGTTTTTTTACAATTTTTGGATAACAGGAGATCATGATCATGTCCTGTTATTTAAGAAAAAAGAAGATGAGGCAAAAGCTCTTATCTTTATGAAAATATGTAATGAAGACTATATATATATATATATATATAAAGGAGAGCTTGATCTTTTGGATGCCCAATATATATATATATATATATATATATATATATATATATATATATATATATGGTCATGGTCCACTTGAGTCTCCTTGTCTGCTTCGATAAAATCGCATCTGCAAATCTTAGGGTGGTTTCAATTCAGGAATAAAATAAAATG
Organism: Juglans mandshurica; assembly: GCA_022457165.1. Taxonomy (NCBI): domain Eukaryota; kingdom Viridiplantae; phylum Streptophyta; class Magnoliopsida; order Fagales; family Juglandaceae; genus Juglans; species Juglans mandshurica. The sequence continues at coordinate 35,629,862 of CM039622.1, forward strand.
ATTTTAGATGAAATATGAAAGTTGAAAAAATATTATTAGAATATTATTTTTTAATATTATTATTGTTTTGAAATTTAAAAAAGTTGAATTATTTATTATATTTTGTGTAAAAATTTTTAAAAAAATTATAATAATGAGATAAGATAACATAAAATATTTTTTGAATCCAAAATAGGACCTTAATGATTGTTATTAGGATGGAGAACTGGTGTTTGAAGCGTGCACTGGTTTTTAATACGTGTGGGCTTTCTAATATTCTAATTCCATACATCCTTGTTTTCACTGGGCCATTTGCCTGTGTGACTGGACGCACCCCCGGCCCATCTAATTAGGAAAAAAAAAAATTTTGGTGAAAATTAGAGTAGCATATAATTCTTCTTCTTCTTCTTTTTATTTTTTCCCATAATATATCGTATTAACATCAAGTTGTTGAGATCACTTAATGTGGTCTAATATGAGAGAGATAGGTATTATAAGATTTTTTTTTCTTTTTAAGGGAAATGTCATCATTCATTCTTTCATCAAGAGAAACTTATATCCATGACCAGATACATACGAAGATATCCTCATATTAACCATTTAGAGATTTATCAGTATACTATTAGACTGATCTAGACTCCACTGCTGTTGATATTCTCTACAGAAAAAAGTTCGAGAGACAGTACTCTGCCTGAACAAAGACTTAACTCCACCTTTCATAGAAAGGGAGGACTCAACCTCTACGGACAAACCGTCCAAGAGATGAACTCATTTTTTATTTTTACTATACAATAAGAAAAACAAGAACGAAAAAAATGATGTATTACAGTTTGGTCCAATTCCAATAGATTTTGATGGTGCGTGAAGGCAACAAGCTTGTCTTTTTTCAGCCACAAAAGTCAGATCTGAAATATCTAGTGATTCCAATGATCCGGAGTGTGTGGTGCATGAGGACCACACGCAGTTGTGAGCGGCGCGTGAAGATTATGCGCGGTGATTTAAGTCAAACTGCTACTATCCTCTGAACAATTTGTCGCCTGAGAGTCTTCGTGTGCTGCACGTGTCTCTCGTGAGTTATCGGAAAACTGTAGATCTAACTTTTTCGACTTTGAAGGAAGAACAATAAACTAAAAAATGAAGGAATGAGAGGGAGAAGGAGGAGAAAGGATAAATGAAGGAATGAGAGGGGGAAGGAGGACCAAGTGCTCACATTTGAAGTTTTTTTTTTTTTTGAGTAAGAGAGAGGGTTCTCGAAAGGCAGTATGACTGTGATTTTCTATTTATTTCTGACCTAAATAAATATTATAAGACTTATTTTATGTAATTATATATTTCTTTAATAAATTTTGCTAGACTTATAAATATTATTTAAGTCATCGATCAAAGTCGCTATATAAGTAGGCCTACCGAGGTGTTAAAAGAGATGACGCGTCGTCGATGATCTGTTTCTGTCCAGCTTTCCTTTTCGAAATGATCACCATTCACCACCATCTTATATGCTTACAAAATGATACTTGTCCTCAGGTAGGTAATTCTTTTTATCTTAATTCTTCTTCCGTTCAAAAAAAAAAAGTAAAGAATATGGGTAATGAGAACAGTACCGTACGTAATTGGGTTGATCTAGATCAGTACTTATAAGCATATTCATTTATTTATTTCCAAGAATATATTTTCATGCACAGAAACTAATTAATTAAACCTAGCGGCCTGCAGATAGATATATATATATATATATATATATATATATATATATATCTACTGCATGTTGATCATCATGTCCAAACATTCCAACCTAATATTTGCGTGTTCTATATATATATATAATTATATTATTATACATTGCCGGGTGGTACTACTGGTAACTATTGGCCGCATTAATTGAAATTGGACAAAAGTACTTATGCTTGTTTGAATTGTTAATATAATTTGGTGCTGATTCAATCATGAGTACAAGTTCAGTGATTCAAGCATGCATGCAAAAGGTGTTTTAAAGGAGCAAGAAATAAGATTATTATTAAAATTAAACTTAATGGGAAACCAAGCCAAAATCATGAACCATGCGGCATGCATGCATGGTAAGTATTTCGAACGTACATGACATGACTTGCTATGTGACGAAAATTCATAAGCATCGGCCTATATATATATATATATATATATATATGAGATAATTCATTACGCATCAAAGATGTATAATTAGAAGTAGTCTTTGAATCAGATCATGAATTAAAAGATACATTAATATATATGTGTGTGTGTGTGGAATGCTTGCGTAAGCTTATATAATCCATGTTTCCCTACTAATTACATTTACATCCATATTGAGCAATCCGTAAAAGTTGTTTTATCTATTCATTTAATGGGCACATTGACCAATTAAAGAATGAAAAAGTGAAAGGCAAAAGGTCACGAACAAGCCCGGCCTCACCCAAAAAGAGAAAGATGATTTGAGTTTGTCTATTACCTTTTGCTAATTGATTGCATGCATGCTGCAGACAATCATATTTAGAAGCGTTTAATTTTTATCTATCTGGTTTTCAGGGATATTCCAATCCCAACCAAAAAGGAACCTAAAATTGAAACACCACCAACCACCACGAGAGAGAGAGAGAGAGAGAGAGAGAGAGAGAGAGAGATGTGCCTAATTCAGTTCAATCCCGTTTTATCAGTTGATCCAGCTTAGCTTTAAACGCACAAACAGAAAATGTGGCGACAGTCTATTCACATATATTATATCCCAAGTTAGAGAGAATAAATTGCACAATATTAGGCTTAAATGAGAACTTCAAAGAATCGTATGATTAAATTATAAAGGAAAAAAGGTACTGCATTTACTTCCTTCACATGCATGCTAGCTCTTACAGTACTCCTGCAAATGCCAATGAGCATGCCTAGCTCCAGTTTTGCAAAGCCGTATATATATGTAGACAGACAGACTGGCTAATTTGGCATCTGATCAATCATGCATGCATGTTGATTAAATAACAGCATTTACTTACATTTTCTTAACAGGTAGGTAATGCGTGTTTTAAATCACACAATTAATGTTTTAATTAATTGGGTGATGATATTCATGGAACCACCACGTAGTTTTATTATCAATCCAATTTAATTTTCCAGCTCGACGCAGCACCAAAAGCTAGCTAGCATGTCGACAATTATAGATAATGGATTGAAATAATTAGTACCTCTCAGGGCATGCATGAGACGTAGTAGTTGTATTGATTTTGGTGAGAAAGCTTTAAACCAAATCCGCAAGTTTGACTTCACAAACACGGCCGTGACCATATGCTTATCATGATCATGATCTCGTTATTCCAAATAAACACTGAACTCATCCAGGAAAAAAAAATCAAATTAATAAATAAGAAAGAAAACATGCATGAAATTATTTAAACCCTTTTTTTGGGGGGGGGATTTTGTTTTTATTTTCTCTGGATGAATGAGAGAATTATTTGATACGAAAACAATTAAACAAGTCTAGCTAGCTTCGTTCAGTTACTACATCAAAATCTTCCACCCATCTTTTAGTTCCATCCAACAAGCCAGGGCTCAACCTAAACATGAGAATGCAAAACTCCATCTGGCTCAGCGCCCCATCTCCGTCAAGATCACCTTCCAGCAGCATGCAAACAAGCTCGTCATCCCCCATGTCATGCAATCCTAGCAGAGAACTGTTCCTCTTCAAGCTCTCGAACGTGATGAGCCCCTTTTCGCAATCCATCAGCAAACGAAACCCGTTGCAGAGCTCCCCTATAAACCCTTCTGCTCCCAGCCGTGCAATCATGGACGGGAAGTAGTCCTCGAAGTCGACCGTATTATCTAGCGCCAAATATTGTGCCATCTGATCTGTGGCTAAATTGTACGTAAATCTGTACGTACGTGGAAAGGAGGAGCTGGAGGTTTTGATAGCTAGCTGCTCGTAGTAAGGTTGTGAATAGGAGTGATGGAAACTGAGGGAGTGAGAAGTATCTTATATAAGCAAAGGGAGGAAAGTGAGGGAGGCGTTCGTGGAAAGGGGAAGGGTTCGAGGAGCCAACAAATGTTTCAGGATCTGTGTAGATCAGCTTCTCCTTCCTGGAAGCTGCATCATCTATATGTAAGGATCGTTCTCATACATACATAACCCTCTATTTTTTTTTTTTTTTTTAACAACGTTTGGATTAATTAGAAGATAATTACCGGATCAGCTTGGCCGTCTAAGTCATCAAACAAACATCAACAGTGTGTATAAGACAAATTAATTAAGGAAAATACTAAACGTATTTAAGAAAAATTTACAAAAAGCTTATTTTTTTACATATCAATTATTGATATTATATGCTGGAAATCATGCATGAAATCTGAAATTCAAAATTTGAATTTAAAAAAAAAACTAACAAAATATGTATTGTATGTAAAATTGTAAGTAATTAAAACTGTAAATACATGTAACACTACTCATTAATTAAAGACCAAGAGATCATAATGAGATAATTACGCGGCTAAATTATCGTGGATTAAATGGTATGGATTATTTACCATGCATGTATATGTTATAATTACATGTAGTACTGGCCGATTGGGTCTAGATGGATAACATAAAGCTAGCTAGCTCCAATTAAATCCACTGGTTAAATATTTCACTTGACACGCACATGATCAGTACTACGTTTGTGCAAATTATGACCAGCATATATATATATGATAGATCATAATCTGGTGCTTACAATATGGGTGGCATGATATATATGTTTGTGTGGTCCAAATTAATTCATTTATTACAAGAAACAAGAAAATCCAGAACAAAAACCCAACATTTTCTTGGATTAATAAGCTTTCTTTATCTTATCAGCCCAAGTTCAGAGACAGCTCGCTCAGTCGAACTCTTCTAACTTGCATGGGTTGCTTCTGTCTCTCATCTAGTTTTTCCCTACCGGCCTGGCCAGTTAATTCTAAAAATCCATATTGCGCAAGACTTCGTTGATATTGCCAAAAGTATAACACTCCGACACATGAATATTAAAAATATTTGGCGTTGATATTATAATATGTTCATCAAATACCCAACAAATATTGCGCACTGATGAATTAATTAATTAACGTTTAGCCCAAAAGAAATTTTGCAGGCCGGCATATGCTCCTTAAATTTGTATGTGCCGAGAAGTTTGGAAGTCAGAATGCATGCGATGATCAAAAGTTGGTAGCTAGGTCTGATCGACCGGCCATTTTCATATGGCCTGGCAGCGTCCTTCGATGTACGTACTTATGATCATCAGTGTCCTTCCGTTTCGGATATATATATAGAGTTCTTCCCATTTCTGTATATATGAAAATTTGGATTAATGTATCTTTTTGTATTAATGTTAATTAGTTATTGTTGTATATCCACAAGACTGAAATATACTTAATTTGGTGCTCCCTAATTAAACCTAGCTGAGGATATAGTTCCCATTTTTGTATCTCAAATTTGAAATATTTCAGACATTTATATATATATATATATAGCAAATTAATAATATTATTTTTGGGCATCGACTGATATGAATTCCACGTCAAAGGATAATATATTATAAGCTAATTATTGACATATTAAACTTCGATTGTCTGCAAGATGAAAGGAATGTAAAGTAGCCTGATATCAAACAAGTTAATGCATTAATATTATATATATATATATATATATATATATATATTTCTTTTTTATAATTCCTCGGCCTAATATTTCTTTGTGTTTTCTGAGACGTTAATTGCAGCATCCGTTCTTTTCTGAATGTGTCCTCATTTGCAGCATCCATTATATTCTGAATATATATGTCCTCATTTTCTTTTTCTTTTTAAGCAATGAAATTTAACAGGACGAAATGAGCTGATAGTGACCTATATATATATATACTTTGAGGTAAACTGCTCGATCGGTGATCACTTTGGCTGTATCGCGCATTCAGACAAAAGGAAGTTTCAGTGCAGCTTCCTTTTTCCTTCCTTCGTTAATTAAAGTACGACATCCTTTGGCCTTTCTGCCTTGTAAATTCTCTAGTCAGTCCCACAAAGAGTCGCAGCTTTGCATTTTAAAATCCTTCAATTCCTGCTAAACCTATGATTAGTTGCGCAGAATATATTGATCTTCTGGGCACCAAAATCAGGGCCTAAATTATTAAAAAAAAGGTAAAAGTTGCGCGCGCAAGCTAGATAGCTGCTGTTCATGTTTTTCATCACATTCATGGTCGGGCGTCTCTGATGAACCATGCATGCAATTGCCTGTTTGTGTTCCGAACATGAGTTCCTTGATTGTTCTAACGTTTGCCCTGAGAGAGAAAATAAATATATTAATATGAACAACGTCTTGAAATTGGTACAACTATTCTTTTCATTTTTTTGCATTTTTTTCCCCCGCTAAACGACAATATAGATAAAGTTCCGTACTTCTCCACCTCCACCAGAGTTGAAAAGGATTATTATTTCGGAGAAGAGATGATCATTAAGGTAGTATGTGTTCGATGCGATTTTTCGTACGGTCTGATAGTCAATGAACTAACTTCTCCTGCATGGTAAGGAAAGAATTTCTTGAATGAAATTGCTGGAGCTCCCGCTGGAGCTCTGGTGTATTTTTATGTGTATTTTTTAATTTTTTTTTTATGTAAATGTTTTTAATAATTATAAATATTTTTAAAAACAAAAAAAAATTATAATATTATTAAATAATACTTACTTAATCACGAAGATTTTAGATAATTCTTAGCTCAAGATATGCAGGTAAGAAGTTTGAATGAGGTTGTTTCAAAACGCAGATGATGCATAGGTTGATTAATTTATGAGTTATTCTCCCTAGTAATCCTACACCACATATATGTTGAGAACAAAAATAAAATGATGTAAAATAAAACTAAGTGTTTGGTATAAGGTTGCTGAATATAATTCTTCTTAATTTATGCATAACTACGTATCACATTTTTATTCCCAATATATCAAATGTAGATTTTTTATCTTCTTTGGATCATAGTTATTTTAAATTTAAAGGTTGATGAATAATATCATTATAAAGATGAAGATTTTTCATTTATATATATATATATATATAGTTTGAGGTGGTCATGTTCTAAAAAAAAAAAAAAAAAAACTTTAACGATTATTTCAAATCTAAAATTTTCCATTATTTTTTCTCTCCATCCGACTATATTGGTACCATGCATCTGAATGATCATCTGATTAACTGTTATGAGCTTATCTTACACTTGATCTTATGAAAGATTACGTGTCTTATGCAACGTAAGATAATTTCATGGGGAATTAAAATCAGAAATGATCATACTAATGCTTATTATATGCATGACTGATTTATCTAAATTAATTGACTAATTTGATTTATCTGACTGATCTGATTTATCTTACTGATATGACTTATCTGGCTGTAGCACGATCCTTTCTGGAATCCGTCAAATCTCGGGAAATCGGAAGCATTTCATTTATTTAATAGAAGAGGAGATCAATTTTATAATGATTTAATCGCTTTTTTTTTTTTTTTTACACCGAATAAGTGTATAGAACATTAATAATGTACCGATTAGTTTTTTTTTTTTTTTTTAATTTTAAAAAATACACACAAATACTTAAAAAAAAATACTGATCATGGGTATACTTTTTGGTACACTTCTTGGATGTACTAAGCATTTTCTTTCTATAAATAGGTACTAATATATATATGTAAATTACTATAAACTAAGTTTTGTATTTCACTAAATAATGTATAGCAGTAACATATATTTAAAAAGTTTTTAATTGGTGCAACTATATACCACGTAGCTAGCTATATATCCAGTGGAGGTGGGAGTTTCTGTTAAATATGTTTTATCCAAATGATTTCATAGTTTAAAAGATAAATAATCTAAAAGAATATTATATTTTAATTTAATTTTCTTAAATAAAACAAGATTCAGGAAAAAAAATTCTTGAGTCTTGGGGGACCATGGCCCCCTGCCTCGTCACTGATCTTATCACTTAGCTTTTTAATGATGTTTTTTTTTTTTTTTTCTTAGAGTTTGGTTTTAAGATATCTATTGTAATTCTCTTGTTCTCTTTGTATAAAGTATTTTTTTTCTTCATAAATGAAGATTTACTAATAAAATTGGGATGTCATTGTTTTTTTTTTTCAAATGTTATCCCAACAATAAGGTTTGAAATTCCGAAATTTGAACTTGTTGATGCAAGTGTGAGACGGATTTTGAATGCGATTAATCTATATTATTTGATAAACACATTAATATATAAATAGGTGAGGAGTACAAACAATTAATATCCAACATGTAAAGATCAAAATATACTTGCGTACTGAGAGAAAGGTAGAGATCGATAGTGAGTTGGGTATGCCGTATCGTTATCATGGTCCGGGATTATTCTTTCTTATCCGATCGAGGACTCAAATCAAATTTCATACAATAGTATCTGACATGTCTATTTCTTCATTCCTTGGCCCATAAACGTTGGGAGCCTTCGATAAACCGGGAAAAAAAGTGGTTCGTACAATTGGTCCTGCCGGAGCATGTTTTCAACATGTATGGAAGGAATCATATATATATATATATATATATAAAATTAATCGTATACGGAATTTATATAAAGATTAAAAATAGTATAAAAATTGAAATGAATCGTACTTAGGGTACGAACTACGAAGCTTCAGAAAGAAGACCAGACTTCTTTATTTCAAATATATGACAGTAATATTTAAAAATTCTTGATTTGATATTAATGCATGTTTCATTTGATAGTACGTACTATATACATATATATATATACTAGTAAAAGAAAACACGTGCATTGCACGTGTGCCCAAATGTGAGAAGAAGAAAAAATATTTAGAAAACAATATTTACGAGATTGGAGAATATGTAATAGAAAAAAATAGTTTATTTATATTTTAAGATTCACATTGATTATAAAAATAAATATATATATTTTGTAGAATTTTTATAATCACAACATATGAATTTGCAGGAAGATGTTTATAATTATAAAATCTTCTATTATACATGGAGAAGTTACTATTCAAAGTGCATTATTATCATAATTACAAATAAAAAGTAAGAGCTATCTGATAATTACATATGAATTCTTTATAATTATACAATATAATAACCGGAAGTGTACAAAGAAATTCCTGAAATAGCTATTCTGTCGTCTCAGGTATGTCATTTACAGATAATACATTAAGTTTGTTTTGGCGCAACTTCCCAAATTCATTTATAGATGCGCTCAAAACAATTGTCCAATCTTTATCTTCGATTTTACTTGTAATATTCTCCATGTACGAGTGATCTTCCTGTAATGAGAAAAACATATAAAAAAATAATTTGTTAAATGTGTTTGAAAGTATGAATTTTACCTCCTCTATATGTTGTACAATATCTGTTGTTGTACAATCAAGAATTCTTTCAACTGTAGGTTCGAAGGCCACTACTGCGATGGAGCCACTGTCATCGAATGCTTCCAAATAGACACGAGATCTATAAATAATAAATAAGTTATTAGTCCTTCGTACGGAATAGTATATTATAATTATAATGTAAAAATTGTTAATTTTCAAATATAAAAATAAATATTTACCTTGGTTGTGCGGTTGTTTGTTCTTTGCAATTATAGCATAAAAACTCTTCATCTTTTTCGTATCCAGTGGTTTTAGTACATTTTGCACATGATAAGTAAAAAAATGGTTGATGCAGATCAGATATTGTAAATTTGCCTCTAACCATAAATGTTGAGCGCTGCATTAAAATTGGCAAATAAATGTATCAATAAAGATATAATAATATCATATTAATTGAAGGTAATAAACAACCAATATTTTTATTGAAAACATCTGAATTTTTTTGAAAACATGAGGCACAAATGACAAGTTTTTTTAATTTTATTCTCATTCCATAAAAATTAACATTTAATCTCTATATTTTCAAAAATGATAAAAATAAACAACTGTATACAAATTATTTTCATTGATCAAGTAAACGACAAATGTAAATTATACCGTCATTGGTGGAATAGACTTCAACGCTTCCACAATTTCTGATATTTTGACTAATGGATCAGTAGAACTGCCTGATGTTGATGCAACTGGCCTATCCAAATTTTTGGCAATTGTTTCCTCAAGTAATAAGTTGTTTTCTGTTGCCCTGAACAATTGAATTGATAAATAGAGTAAAACATTTAAATAATAACAAATATGTAGTAAATATATAGGATAATATATTGAAAGATATTAATATATTGATAAAGGTTAATATAAAATCTATGTTGCATTTAAATAACAAGTATAATAAATTAATTTAGGTATATAATTTACCATGCACGTAATGAAATGGCAGATGGAAGAAAGGGTTCAATGGTGAAGACACTCGTAGGTCGCGACGATAATGATAAACCTACATTATAAACATATATAAATAAATATATAAATGCAAGATCAATAATTAATGAGAATGTTAATAGTAAGGGAAAATACCGTTATACGAAGAGACTCTGATTTTTGTTGCAAGGACAATTGGCTTCTCCATAATAATATTACAAATTTCAGAGCATTCATCGTAGACAAATTTGTTCCACATTGCCAAACGTAGAACCTTTAAACTGTAAAAGTTAAAAATAATGTTAGATTCACAATAATAAAAATAATATAAGATATTAGAGTAAAAATATTTTTTTCAGTATAAAAAGATATATATTCATACCTTGAATCGATCACATATATGTCTTGCACCAATGATTTGCCATGGGTTGTATTAACTTGTCTTGGTGCATTCGTCGTCATTGCTATTGCCAGGATATCTAATTTATAAATTTATTATCATTATTTTGTAACAAGAAAAACATATAAAAATATTGAAGAATTTATATAATACGTACCTACTTCTCCATCTGTATCTTTGTAGATATCAAGTTGATTGAAAGGAATAATGTTATAATCTGGTGGTTTAAGCGGCGATTCGTCGTATTCAATATTCTCGACAATGGTTCGAGAATTAATTATCCACTGAAGCTCATATTCCACTCTTCTATGTCTTGCATCCAGTGGTTTGACGAAAGCATTAGCAATGTAGTAGGATTGATATACATTGAGCGTGTCATCACGTAGGTCAATGTCTTTCCCGAAAATGACTGCCTGAACACGATTTCCCTATAAAAATATAGAAATAAATTTATTTATTTACTCTCAAATCACAAATAAAACAATGATAAGCAATGAAAGAATTTTTTTTCATACCTCAACATCCATGAGTACCAAATTCTGATACTTCGTAGGTGAATTTTGAGCAACACGTTTTGGTGACTTTTCAGCAACAATCATTTTTATTTTCCAATTTCTGGTATTTTTAGTGATATCTTTAATAGATTTATAGATAGTCCGCATGTTTACTGCAAATGAAGTGGAGGAAATTGAGAAATATTAATACATTACATAAAATCTATAATATCAATAAATTGAATTAGCAAGTTTATAAATAATAAGCACATTAAAAGAATCTAAACAGTTACATTATATCACAATGAATTTGTTAATTTCAAGAAATTTCTATATACAATATTTTTTGTATAATCTATTTCACAAATGGTAGTTGATGTTGGTCTTATAAGCAATTTTACTGAATCAGAAGTTCTAGCTCTAGATAGTGCAACATACAATTGTCCATGTGAGAAAACAGGTTCTGGTAAATATATTCCAACAAAATTTAACGTTTGTCCTTGTGATTTGTTTATTGTCATTGCAAAGCTCAATCTAATAGGAAATTGTGTTCTTTTAAATGGGAAGCCATTAGCTTCATTTGTTTCTGGTAAGAATGGAATTCTAGGTATAAAAACTCTTTTACCACTGTAGTGGCCAGATGAAATTTGTGCGTCAATCATATTGCGACTAAAATTACAACATGTCAACCGTGTTCCATTGCATAAACCCTCTGAAGGATTAATATTTCTAATTAACATAATAGGACAATTTTTCTTAAGTAATAATTCGTGTGGTGGTAATCCATTAGGTGTTAATGTATTTAAGAAATCTTCCATAATTCCCTGTTCTGATGCATCAACTGTCTCGTCAAAACTATAATATCGTATTACATCGCCAGGGAATCTATCAATGAGAATAGCATTTATTTCATCAACTGATCGATTTTTTGGAGTTAACACAGCCCGATTTGCCATCTCTATTAAATTGTTTGAATAGTTTGACATATTTCCATACACAACATCTAACAAAGAATTTAGAGATTCAACTTCGTTGTTATAAGGAACAATCATTTGGTGTGGAATCTTGATATTTTCATCAATTGTTATTGGAGCATTACCATTGCCAACTTCAATCAGATATTGTGAGAAATGAAGATCTAATCTAGCTCTCATGTTTTCTGTTAATTTGATTTTTTTCAAGATTGACCATATGTAAGATGAAGCCAAACTTGCATCGATTTGTTGTTCTTTTGTACTCTTACGAATCACAGGCAGTATTTGTCGAAAGTCTCCACCGAGAACAATAACTTTGCCACCAAAAGGGAGATCCATATCGTTGATGTCTCGTAACATTTTGTCCAATGCTTCTATGGAATATTTTGTAGACATAGGTGCCTCATCCCATATAATCAACTTTGTAAGACGTAATAATTTAGCAAGACTTCCTTGTTTGGTGACATTACAAGTGCTATCTTTATCTGCATTTAGTGGAATCTTAAATCTTGAGTGTGCTGTTCGTCCTCCAGGTAAGATTGATGCAGCAACGCCTGATGAGGCGACTGCAAGTGCTATCATATTCTTTGATCTGATTGTAGCTAGAAGCGCTTTGTATAAAAAAGTTTTACCAGTACCAGCAGGACCGTCAATGAAAAATGCATCAGATTCATTTGAGAGTATGGTTTGTAGTATCAAGTTATATGCATTGTTTTGTTCCGAATTCAAGAAATTTGATGCAAGTAGGTCTTCTTCCGGAATTGTGACAGCTCGCTCGTCATCAATTTCTCTATTGATAAATTCGTCGACGTCGTAAAATGTATCAGTAGGAGCGAAATGGTACATATTTATATTCTTTCCCATAGATTCAAGTGTTGAAGCAATATTTTGCAAAACCATTCTTCTAACTGTTGTTGATGGTATGTTTCTTGCAATAAAATCTGTAGACATTTCATTTTCAAATCGTTCCCAAAGTTCTTTTGGATTTGTAGGATTACAATATGCTAAAATTGTTGAGAAAAGACGTCTTAAACTATTTGGTATTTGATATAGACAGGCTTCTTCTAAACAATCTTCGAGACTGTTATCTTTATCTAATAAACCATGTGAAGTGGCTGCTTCGCGATATGTTGGCAGGACGATGCCATTAACTGTTCTTAAATTCTCAAACGATGTTGGTCCTCTAATATGATTTAATAGTATTCGCAAATAATATCTTTCACCTTCAAATGGATTAGCTGTAATAATTCGACCTATAACAATTTGTTTCTTTCTTGGGGTCCAAATTTTATATTCTGGATTCCAAACAAATTTTTCAGGAAATTCTCTATATAACAAGTTTCGAGCATTTTTATCAATTTGATTTGTATGAAAAAATTGTGTTAACATTGATCTATTCGACAGACTTGAGTTTAGAACAGTGTTTAGATTTTGGTGTGGACGAAAAGATACTAAATGTTGATTCTCAAGGTGTAAATGTAAACTATAAACTGATGGATACATTTCATTTAGTGTGAAACCATATATTCTCCACATTGCTTCTGGTGGAGTAATCCATCTGGCTGTTTGAAATTCTTTGATTTCATCAATTTGTTCGTTATTTTCTTCATTTATAATATTGAAAGCAATGCGATCGTGTCCTTTATAAATATATTTATACAAATATTTAACAGCTTTAATTGTAGAACAAATTTCAACGTTAATATGACAATTATATTTGGAAAGAAGGTACGGATTGTAAGGAACGACCCATCGGTTGTCTAAAATTTGTCCTCTAATTTTAGCAGTGATTCCGTTGTTTCGACGCCTATATAGTGGAAAACAATCAGTTCCAATAGTTGTTGCAGCTGCAAATTCTTTGGGATATTGATTTTTACAAATGCCATTTTTTTTCATGCATATATTCGTTGGATTCAAATTTCCGCAAGGACCATGGATCATATGTTTAACCACGGCCTTATATAAGTGTAAATTACATGTTCTATCAGGTATTTCTGCTGAGACAATTTCGTCAAAGGTTTCAGGGGCATAAATTCTCCAATCTCTCTGAAGTATAATTAGGAAATGAACGTGAGGTAAGCCTCTTTTTTGATGTTCAATAGTGTAAACGTATGCTACAACTTTGCCAAAAATTTGTTGTTTGAACAGATCATTTTTTAAATCTTCTAACTTTGCTCTAAAGATTCTTGCAATTAAATCAGGACGATTTTGAGCTTCTTCATGTGGTTTTAGTTGTTCTAAGATTTCATTCCAGTTTGGATTGCATGTCATAGTCAAGAAAATGTCAGGTTTCCCGAAACGTTGAACTAAAGCCATTGCTTCTATGTATCTTTTACGCATATCTCTTGGACCTCCAATAAAAGATGAAGGTAAGATAATACGTTTTCCAATTTTAGAAGCATTATTTTCTCCAATTGAAACACTATCTACAATGCCCTGATATACATCTGATCTAATTTCATGTTGTTTTGAACGGAAATAATCTAATCTTGACGTTTCTATTTTAATGTACATGTCAACAACAAATTGTTGCAGCAAACGGCCAGATAATAATAAAGTTGATCTATATGTGTCTCTCATTTGTAGTCTAAAACAATAATATTCACGACAAGAAACTGTTGGGACTTTCTTCTTTTTTTCCTTCAGTATTTGTTCGGTCCGAAGAAATTCTTCTGCGCTACTTGAATGTTCAATAGAACGAGCTTCCAATGTTTGAGTGTATAATGATATTGTTCCTCTTTCAATTTTCTTTATTCCTTTATGCCAACCCGATTCACCGAAAGGAAACAGTAGTGGATATTGTAATGGATCATAACAACTGAAATAATATTGGACAATATGACTACCACCTGCTTGGTTGAAGACAATAATATCTCGACCTTTTTGTTCATTACATGTGTCAGTTTCTATCCATATAGCTGCAACTTGTGATGCTGAGGGAGCGTTGTAAACGCGTTGGTCTAGATTAACATCTGATCTTATACGGATTGTATGATTTTGTAGATTTGGAATATTGTTCAGTGTTCGGAAGAAACGACAGTATGGATTAACATTAAGTATAGTCATCAACTTAACAATGGTAGAAGCATCCAATCTTTCTGCATTGTTTAGACGGTTGTTTAGCTCATGTTCAGTGTCATAGAAATATAGTTGTAAATACGAAGGATGTCCATCTTCAGGGATTAGATTGTCAATGTAGTGATATATCTGTCCTTGAACTCTAAATGTGTAAATTCCTCGGTTTCTTCTGCATAAGTTTGTATCAAATTTAACTCCAAAAGATGTGAAAGCAAATTTATTATTATATGTACGTACGTATGTACGGAAATTTTCGGACTCAGTACAATCAGAGGTAAACAGTTGATAAAGCTCGTCTGAAATTTGACTACAACTCAATGTTATTGTCCCGTTACCACAACAAAATCCATCTGGTTCATTATAAAATCTTCTTGCTCCACAATATTGACATGAAGTAACTGATGGTAAATGGTATGGCTCCAAGAAGATAGTTTTCAGTACTTGTCTAAAAGAAGTGTTAGCTGTTGGAATTCTGACAATAGTATTAGAAGTAGAAGGCCTTAACCTTTCACGGGCAGAGTTATTTGTATTTATAGTATTGTCAGAACCATGAGTGTTTGAAGAAGATCCAATTTCTCTTATAGAAACAATTCCATCATCTCTTGAAGTGTAAGATAAAATATGATGGGATCTTGTTTCCATTTGATTTCTCTTGTTTTGATTTTGTTTGAGCTCAGCATACCTTTGTCTCTTCTTTCGGCGTATTTCTTCTCTCTTTTCCTCTGGTTGAGAATTGTACCAAGTCTTTTTGATAGGATTTTTTCCATGTTCTTCAGAAGTTAATTTTGAATAATGTTAGATATAAATTAATTAGAGAAGTTTTAATAAATATTTAATTTTTTATAAATAAGATTGACCTACCAGACGGCATTTTTATTACAAGGTATGAATGCTCAGCAATCTTACAAACTAACAGGAGATTAATAACAATTTGTTAAACACATAAACATAGAAAGCAAAAAAAGAAGAATGGGAAAACTAAATACTACAATTATCAACATTTATAACTTTGTAATTAATAATCACAATTTCAAATATTTGTAAACTACTTTGTAACAATAAATTCATTAAATACTATAAGATATAGAGAAATAACATCTATTTGTATGAACAGTAGTAATACATACCCGAAGATACTGGCAAATAAAAGGTCAGCAGAAATAGAGGCGAACAACGAACAGGAAGAGAAGCAGGAAGTGAGAAGAGCAGAAGTCCCTGTTGTAAGAAAATATATTATATAAGATGACGTAGTTATTTTAATAATATTTTGTGTTTTGTTAAATGAAGCTGTACAAAGATATTAGAATATAATGTAATAATGTTTTATATTCAAATCTAATTATAATAAGTGAATATCTAATTATAAAAGGGAGGGAGGAAAAATATATAATCACAGGGAAATTGTTAGATTTAAAATAAAACCTCTACAATATCTTACTTTTTTTTCTTTTCTTTGCCTATATGTATATATATATATATTTTTATTTTTTTTTATTTTTTTTTATCATCTACCAGAGAGTGTTTAGTGCTAAATAATTTAGTTATATAATTATAATTTATTTTTTACAATACATATTATACATATTATACATGTGATATGTATAATGTTTACAACTATAACATAATAACTTACAAGAAATGAAGTATAACTTTCAGGCATATGCAACCAACTTTTATAATTGTCGAGCATTTCTATCTACTTGTGGAAGTAGTTGAATGGGTTTTGTTCGAATCTTTTATCTTGCCAATTCACAACAGAGTTTAAGATATTGGTTGAATGAATAATCACATACATCAAGTGCATGAAATAGTTACATAACTATATCATACAATTCAAAATACACTTTATATATAAAATGTATGTCTCTATTTATTCGACCAACATGACAAACTTTAGTGTTATTAGAACTGATCATAGTAGGAGCGAAATCCATTCACTTCCTTTGATAGTTACATTCCAATGCTCGACAATTATAGAAGTTGGTCGCATACATTCTAAAGTTAAGACTTACTTTTTATAAGTTGTCATAGTGTAATTACAAATATTATGCATAATATGTTTATAACATGTATTGCAAGGACTTATTTTATAGTTAAATTTTCTATGTTATGACTATGGAATAGGTAGTCTGAATCTTAAGTTGGATTTCATTTTTTTGAAATTTAAATTTTACACGTTTTAAGTCAAAGATGTAGGTATGGAATTTTTTTGAGGCATGAACATTTATTTGTTTCAGATGCATATGTATACTGTATTAAACTTTTCCTGACATATCAAAGTCTTAATTCTAAAATATTTTAAGTATGAAAATGGCAATATTCTTTTTATATGGAATGTGACTTTTTTTCCTTTTTATTTTTTCTAACATATATGTCGTAATCTTAAATTTTGAAAGCTAGAACAGTTATCTATATTTAAATCTATATTTAAAGCATAAATAAATACCATGTAATTACTAACATATGCCTAATATTCTAGTTAAAAAATAAGAAGGCAGAAAAGATGTCTAGTATTTAAATCTAATCAACTAATAGAATATTAAACTATTTGTAATTAAAATTCTAAGTAGATATAAAAGAAATAGTGAGTAATTGTAATTAGTAATAATAGTTTTATGTAGCTGTAAGAAGATGTAATGTTCGTTTATTTTCTTTAATGTATAAAGTTTATTTTTGACTCTATTTTTTAACTGGGTAAATTTTTTTTTTTCGTTCTTTTATTTTTTTTTCCCATAGGGCATGTTGTATTTTTATTTTTTTGTAAATATTATTATTAAAATTGAAAATATTTATTATTGTATAAATCTACGTGAATAAAATTTAAGAAGTTTAAATTTTTTTTTTTGGTACTTTAAATGCTTAATATAATCTTATGTACAATTCATTTATCTAAATAAAATATGTGTTAGTATCTAAGTTAACAAATACACTTAATTTTTTCTTTTTTTTAATCATTTCAAACCTAGTGCAAAAAATATCAATAGCTCAGTTTATGTAGACCAAATATCATATGGAAATAAAATTTTACGAAGAACTGTTATATAAAATTTTATGAAGAACTACTATGTAAGTAAAATTGACTATGTGTTTAGAAGATTTTTTTTTTGGTCAGTGGAAATAAATTTTGCAGAGTAGTGAAGTTGATGTTTTTAGAAATTTATCTTTACCAATGAGTTTAATATAATTTATTCTGGGTTTAAATTTTAAGTTTAAAATTTATTTGTAATAAGTAATGTAAAAAACCTTTTTTTTTTCTTTTAAACTGCGTTCTGGTTTGTTTTATTTTCCAACTTACGGGTATTGATGTATAGAGAAACACATAGGTGTTAGACGCTGTCGTTTTGGGAGGAAAAGAACCCTAGCATTCACAAGTCACTATAAATATATCGCATTCTCCATTTCTTGCTATCGCCGCCCTTTACGAAATTTTTTCCCCGTCTCCATGATCTGCTCTTACCAACGAAACCCTAACCTCAAAATGACCATCGTCTCTATCCCCGTTCCCTTTATTTCCGCCTTTCTTTCAAGTGCATCAGAATCTCACCATTACACTACGGAGATCAGATTTGTTCTTGTGTCAGGCAGATGAATACGAGCAACCCATCCACGTTTTGCATCTCATCAGGTGGTTTCGTCCTTTGCTATTTTTTTTTTGGGTTTTTTGTTTCGTTGGTATGGATTTCTTTTTTTATATATGTGGATGGTTTATATGCTTGAGTATTCTGCTACGTTTGTGTTTTGTACGCACGGATCGAAGATGACTTCTTGTATTTATTTGTACTTGGCATATATCTGATTTTGTTTTCTCTTCAGATCTGGGTAGATCTTGAAATATTTGAAGAGGTTACGGTGAAGTCTGGGTAGTTATGTTTATTTCTGATTTCTTGATAACAAGTTTCATCGCAAAAATTTTTTTTTTTTTCTTTTTGTGTTCTGTTTATTTATTTTATATAATCTGTAAGATGGATAAATTGTTGATGGTAATGAAATCTATTTTTTTATTTAATCTATTTTGTAAGGTTTATGTATTTCATCGTAGATGTACATCGCAGGTAGTTCAGTCATTTGTTTTATATATCTGAATGGTTTAATTTGTTTGAGTTTTCTGTAATGTTTGTGGTTTCTAGGTAAGGATGGAAGATGATTTCTTGTATTTATTTGTAGTTGGTATATCTCTGATTTTGTTTTATCTTTAGATCTGAGTAGATCTTAGAATATTGGAAGACGTGATGCTCAAGTCTGAGTCGTGATGTTTATTTCTGGTTTGTTGATAACAAATTTTCATGCCAGCTCGGGGTTTTTTTTTTTTTTCTTTCTGTTGTCTATATTTATTTTATATAATGTGTAAGATGGAGACAGTCTTGATCCTGATGAAATCTATTTTGTTTATTTAATCTATTTTATAGGATTTATGTCATGGTAGATGTGCATCACAGTTAATTATTTGCGGTTTTATCTAATCTATTTATTTTTAATTCATCTGTTTGTGAATTTTTTTCCTATTTTTCTTGTGGATTTCTACATGAATGGCTCGGTGTTGATTCTTTTTTTTCCTATACATATGTAAAACATTTTCATATATGTAGATAATTTTTCTTTGTTATATGTTTTTCTGTGCCTGTAAATTTTTTTTTTTTGTAGAGGGTTTTATCTTGTTTATTTTTTATTTTTATATATGTGGATGGTTTATATGTTTGAGTATTCTGTTACGTTTGTGTTGATCAAAGATGAGTTCTTGTATTTATTTGTACTTGGCATATCTCTGATTTTGTTTTGTCTTTACATCTGGGTAGATCTTGAAATATTTGAAGAGGTTATGGTGAAGTCTAGGTAGTTATGTTTATTTGTGCTTTCTTGATAACAAATTTCATGGCAGCTGGGGCTTTTTTTCTTTTTGTGTTGTCTTTATTTATTTTATATAATCTGTAAGATGGATACATTGTTGAGGGTAATGAAATCTATTTTTTTAGTTAATCTATTTTGTCAGGTCTATGTATTTCATGGTAGATGTACATCACAGATAGTTCATTTCTTTGTTTTATATATCTGAATGGCTTTATTTGTTTGGGTTTTCTGTAATGTTTGTGGTTTCTACGTAACGATGAAAGATGGTTTCTTCTATTTATTTGTAGTTGGTATATCTCTGATTTTGTTTTGTCTTTAGATCTGAGTAGATCTTTATTTAATCTATTTTATAAGATTTATGCCATGGTAGATGTGCATCACAGTTACTTATTTGTGGTTTTATCTAATCTATTTGTTTTTAATTGATCTGTTTGTGGTTTTTTTTCCTATTTTTCTTGTGGATTTCTACATGAATCTCTCGGTGTTAATTATATTTCTTCCTATACATATGTAAAACATTTTCATATATGTAGATAGTCTTTCTTTGTTATATGTTTTTCTGTGCTTGCTTTTTTTTTTTTTTTTGTAGAGGGTTTCATTTTGTTTACTTTATTTTTATATATGTGGATGGTTTATATGTTTGAGTATTCTGTTATGTTTGTGTTTTCTACGCACGGATCGAAGATGGGTTCTTGTATTTATTTGTACTTGGCATGTCTCTGATTTTCTTTGGTCTTTAGATCTGGGTAGATATTGAAATATTTGAAGATGGGATATGGTGAAGTCTGGGTAGTTATGTTTATTTCTGCTTTCTTGATAACAAATTTCACGGCACCTGGGTTTTTTTTTTTTTCTTTTTGTGTTGTGTTTATTTATTTTATATATTCTGTAAGATGGACACATTGTTGATGGTAATGAAATCTATTTTTTTATTTAATCTATTTTGTGAGGTTTATGTATTTCATGGTAGATGTACATGACAGATAGTTCATTTCTTGGTTTTATATATCTGAATGGGTTTTTTTTTATATCTGTATTTCTGGTTTGTTGATAACAAATTTTCATGGCAGCTGGGTTTTTTTTTTTTTTTTTTGTCTATATTTATTTTATATAACTTGTAAGATGGAGACAGTGTTGATCCTAATGAAATCTATTTTTTTTATTTAATCTATTTTATAAGATTTATGTCATGGTAGATGGGCATCACAGGTACTTATTTCTGGTTTTATCTAATCTATTTATTTTTAATTGATCTCTTTGTGAGTTGTTTTCCTATTTTTCCTGGGGGATTTCTACATGAATGTGTCGGTGTTGATTCCTTTTTTTTTCCTATAGATATGTAAAACATTTTCATATATGTAGATAATTTTTCTTTGTTATATGTTTTTCTGTGCTTGTAATTTTGTTTTTTTGTAGAGGGTTTCATTTCTGTGAATTTGTATTCTGGTTGTGATTCTTTTTCTGTGGCTGGTTTATGTATGGGTTAATATTTTAGTTCTCATTGTCAACACAAGAATTTGAGGTGACATTCCTGAAGCTGTCATTTCCTTCATATTTTGTGGTTTTATTTTATGAGTTGTGATGTTGTAAGGAATGTTTTGGTTGTTTTTTTTTTGAATGCTTATAAATCCCCACCTCTATGTTTCTGGTATTCTCATTTAGTTTCATGTGTTTTTATTGTCATTTTATTTATACGTTGGGATGTTTGGGTGCATATTTCCTGCCGGAATTTTTAAGTTTCAAATGGCAAGAAATCTGTCTCTCATGTTTTGATTTATTTTTTTCCTCACAATTACTTTTATTTTGAGCCTACTGAAGCTCTGTAGATGTACACATGTAGTTAAATTTTTATTTTATTTTTGTCATACAATTTTTTTTTCTCAGCTTTAAATTTGTTTCTTGTATGTTTTTGTCAACATCAGTTTTATTTTCATCTTGCTGAATATCTGTAGATGCACTAAAATTTTGTCAACTTTTTATTTCTCTTCCTCTGATTTATTTCTTATATATGTTACTGTGTTCTTTTAATATACTTAACTATGTTTCCTATTTGTTTAGATGTTATATGAACATATGCAATTCAAGTGTTGTTGAATTTGTTTTTTGTTGACCTATATTCATAGTGTTTTTTGTTAATATCATTTTTATTTCGAGTGTAATGAATATATCTGAAAGCATTTTCCTAATTTTTTTTTTTTTTATATATGGCTGTGTTCTTTTAGTATTATTGGAGGTGTTTCATATTTGGTTCAAGTTTTTTTCCCCCACGTATACTGATACTCTTATTTGTTTTGTATCAGTTTTCCTTTGATTTTAATGAATATTTACAGATGTAGACATGGACTACATCTTTTGAAGATTGAAATTTTATTTGTTAGTTTATTCCTTGTATTTTTATTGCAGATACTGTATAAATAAACAGAGAATGAAATTTGAAGACAGGAAAAATAAATGAAGATTTAGAAATGAATGGAGGCAAGAACATCAGCAAAGGAATGAAGATTCAGCCAAGTTTCCGAAGCGAAATTTATTTCTTTTAATGGAAATAGTGATGTAAATTTTTTATTTCTTATTCATTGCATACATGTAAATAACTTAACAAAGTAGTGAGAAAAGAGGAAAAGAGAAACTGACCTGGAAGATTGGAAAGGTGGAAGACAAATTTAGAACCTAGAAAACAGAAATAATTCAGGCACTTAAAAGAGAGATAGGAAGCAGTAGAAATTGGAGAGTGATGTAAAATTTGCATTTCTTAATCATTGCATGCATGTAAATAACCCAAGCAAGTAATCAGAAAAAATAAAACTCACCTGCGAGTTGGAAGAGAAATTTAGAACGTGAGGTTTAAAGAGAGAAATTTGAGGTAGTTGAAACAGAGATAGGGAAGATTAGAAATGTAGGGAGACCGAGCATATTCTTATAGGAGATAGGCACCAGCTTAGGCGGTAGAAAAGACAAATCAAATAAGATTGAGATAAATGTAGATGATAATTCATACAGAAATTAGTAAGCGGTTGAAAGGATGAGCAGATGTAAAAAAATAAATTAAAATCTGATCTGAAACAATCTAGAATGTAAGAAGATGCGAAGGAAGAAGGAAATCCAGAAGGTGACGGAAGACAATAGCAAAAAGCTGCAAATTTGATAAAGTTGAGAGCAGATTTAATTGGAGAATATTAAATGAAAACGGTGAAGGCGGCTGCAAACAGATAAGAAGCAAATATCGATTCAGAGAAAGTTGAATCCAGAAGGTTGTGGAAAATGGTAGAACAAATTATTTACACCCGAAAATATTCCAGAAGTACAAAAGCAATTCTAGACGATGAAAGGAAAGTTGACAACGTAAAAGAGAAAAAAAATGTAGGATAAAATGGGAAAAGAAATTTAAGAATAAGGACAAAGTGCGAGAGGAAGTGGGAAAATAAAAATCTAAGGACATAAATGGAAACAAAATATGAAATCGGGGGCAAAATTGTACGACTCGTGGGTAAGATATAAATTTAACGACATCAACGTCAAAAGAATATAAAAGTAGGGCTAAAATCGGAATTATGTTACAATTAAAGCAGATGAACATAAGAAGAATATAAAAGCAGGGGTAAAATCCGGAAAAAAATTGTACGGACATAAACGTAATAAATATATAAAAGCAGGGTATAATTAAAGGACATGAACATTAAATAAATATAAAATCAGGGGTAAAATCGGAATAAAAATTTTACGAACGACATAAACGTAAGAACAATATAAAAGCAGGGGTAAAATGGGAATAAAAAATATTTACGAACGACATAAACGTAAGAACAATATAAAAGCAGGGGTAAAATGGGAATAAAAAATATTAGACAACACCTGCCTTTTTACGAAGGACATAAACGTAAGAACAATATAAAAGCAGGGGTAAAATGGGAATAAAAAATATTAGACAACACCTGCCTGCTTATCGACGCTTATTATATATAAGATATATATATATTGTTGGATCGATATATTACAATAATGCCAGTTACAAGTCGAAAATAAATAAATTTTATACATTATTTTTTTGTAAAAAAATTGAATCCTATTAAATAAAATTTTTGTAACTTTTTTAGGTAGAGTCTATTTTTTTTATAGGAATTTATCTATTTAATATTTGTATAAAGTTGAATAAAATATTGCTAGAATATTATTTTTTAATATTATTATTATTTTAAAATTTTAAAATTTTGAATTGTTTATTATATTTTATGTAAAAATTTATAATGATGAGATAAAATGAATTGAGAATATTTCTTAATCCAAGCCTAACATATTAACGAATTATTATTATTATTATTATTATTATTTAAAGAGAGTCAAGCCTATATATAGTTGAGAAATGCTATACATCTGCCTACAGTCGGCACACACTTCACATCACTTTTTTTTTTTTTTTACTCAATGCATTGAGTGTGTGCCGGCTGTAGGCAAATGCAAATATTTTTTCTATACAGTTTCGCATAGAGTTGGGCCCTTTTACTACATCATACACACGAACGGAATAACTAATGAATCAATTAATTATTAATTAAGACCCAACTATATAGTATCAGAAATGCTAAACTGAAAATTGTACCGAAAGTGTGTCCCGAATCTATTTTTTTTTATTTTTTAACTTAATGATTAATGAAATATTTTTTAATGATATTGTGAATTTTTTATTTTTTTAAAAAAACGTTTATGATGATTAAAAAAATACATAAAAAATAAAAATAAAAATAAAATGTGTTTTTTGGGACACGGGATATATTTTCGGCAGGATTAGTGTTACTCATATAGTATATGTCCAAATCAGAAACATATATTATCACGCATTGATGTAGTTAATTCTAGATCGGTACCGGATTTTTAGCATTTATCAAAAACCAAAAAGTCATGATTCGTAGGTTTTTTTTTTCTTAGTTTTATTAAAATAATCTTCACTCCATCAATATATATAATTATCCATTAATTTGTTATTCTAATTTTAATTAATATCATTTAAGGGCTTGTTTATTTTTATTGATGAGATGAGATAAGATAAGATGAGTTGAGATTAAAGTCAAAAAGTTGAATAAAATATTATTAGAATATATTTTTTAATATTATTTTTGTTTTGAGATTTAAAAAAATTGTATTATTTATTTTATTTTATATTGAAAGTTAGAAAAATTATAATGATAAAATGAGATAAGATGTTTTATAAAAACAAACGAGTAATTCACTCGATGCAAAAACCATAAATTAAATATACCACCGGCCATATTCAAAACCTACCTCAACTCATCTCATCTCATTATTCCAAATTTCTCAAATTCCCACACAAAATATAATAAACAATTCCACTTTTTCAAATCCCAAAACAACTTTTCTAAATTCTCACACCAAATATAATAAATAATTTAATTTTTATTCTATTATTCACAAACCATCTCAACCCATCTCAACTCATCTCTAAATCCAAACCTCTGCTTAGAGTCTAGAGATGGTGACCTGGCAGTCTTCGTCTTCTTCTTCTAGTCCTAAAATTAAAATGGTGAAGGATGGTGATCTGGTCCTTGACATGACAGATGAGATGTTTAGTCAAGTTTGTTTTCGGGAATGAGATGAGATGATATGAGTTGAGATTAAAGTTAAAAAGTTGAATAAAATATTATTAGAATATATATTTTAATATTATTTTTGTTTTGAAATTTGAAAAAGTTGAATTGTTTATTTTATTTTGTATTGAAAGTTGAAAAAATTGTAATGATTAGATGAGATGAGATGAGATGATACGTTTTTGAAAACAAAGGAGGCTAGTTTCTTCAGGCCTAAATACTAGGCCACAATTGTGTACGTCTAAATATATATTTAGGGCCGTTACGTACGTGAGTTTTGGGTGAGCCCAATGGACAAACCCATGCAAAAGGAACATTCCATATGTGGGTAGTTGGGAATGTAATCTACTTGGTGGAAAACAATTAATATTCTCTCTCTTGCTTCTTATACGACGTAGTACCGTAATTGGTCTCTCTCTAAGATAACTATTTATGATGGGTTTCTATATATCCCAACCATTCTTTTAAAATACAAATGGCACATACTTTATTATATTAATATTATTTATCACATTTAGATTTTAACCCAATGTATATATATATATATATATATATATGATCCATATTAAGATTTTAACCAAATGCACTTTACCGTGCCGTGGGCGGAACTACCGTAAGGCTTGAAAGCTCTCCAAAATTTTTAAAATTTGATGAAAATTAGGTTTTAGAATGTGTTTTTATAAAGTAGACTATATAAAAATTAGTATTTGACCCCCTAAAATTATTTTTTCTTAACTTGGCCTCCTCAAACTAGATTTTCTGATTCTGCCCTTGTGTGCTATTTTTTCTTTTTTCCTATTTTTAAGAAAAGAAGATTATAAGGATGTTCTTGCATTTCGGATTCTAATAGACAAAGATTTTAGATAATTCTTAGCTCAAGATATGCAGATAAGAAGTTTGAATGAGGTTTCAAAACGCAGATGATGCATAGGTTGATTAATTTATGAGTTATTCTCCCCAGTAATCCTACACCACATATCTGTTGAGAACAAAAATAAAATGATGTAAAATAAAAATAAGTGTGTGGTGTAAGGTTACTGAATATAATTTTTCTTAATCTATGCATAACTACGTACCACATTTTTATTCCCAATATATCAAATGTAGAATTTTTATCTTCTTTGGATCATAGTTATTTTAAATTTAAAGGTTGATGAATAATATCATTATAAAGATGAAGATTTTTCATTTATATATATATATATATATAGTTTGAGGTGGTCATGTTCTAAAAAAAAAAAACTTCAACGATTATTTCAAACTCTACGACCACCATGTGCTGCTTACCAGTCTTCTACGACCACCATGTGCCCCTACATCAAACTCTCCAGCTGCTAATGTGTAAGACAGAAGAAAAAAATTGTTCAAACGAGTGGTATGTGTGTTTCACGTGCAGCTTATATTACTTATATTGAGAAAAAAAAAGACTTTAAGAAAAAATTATGATTATAAAAGTCAAAAGGAAGGAGTCAAAGGATGACGAAGAAATGTCCTCGCCGTGTAATTTACGTAATTACGATTCAATTAAAGACTTTTTGTTTTGTTTTGTTTGCCTTCCACATGTAGACTTGTCAGTCCATTTCATAAATTTTACTTAATAAAAAATTTATAGCCTTTATTGACTGGGTCAAGGGCGTTAGATTCCTATTTATGTGATACGCATAAAATGGAGTAGCGGAAATTCCACATTTCAACAGTGTAAATATAATTTCTCATATATGGTAAAAATAAATGTTATAGTATAACAATCCAACCCAATAATTCTAAATTCAGATATTAATAATTTTTATTAGAAGCTCACGAGCGATAAATTATTGAGATTAATTAAGAGGTTTAATTAATCTTAATAACTAGGTTAAATTTCATTTATTATTTATTAAACGAGTTAAACTTATTTTAAAATTTAAAGATCAGTCATTAGAACTTTATTTCAATTTAAAATCATCACTGATTGAAATCCCAAACACAGGCTCAATCATTATCAATCCTATATTGTATGAAATACTAGATTATGTTTTCAAATGCAAACCCACTTCTTAGATAATCATGATTGAGTGTTTAGCAGATTAGTGTCACTACATATATTAACTAAATACAACTCAAATTGATCATCACCATCTCCCAAATCTCTCTATAAATATCCCACTTCTGCGTGTTATTTAGAAAAAACCATAAACCTTACAGTTGTTCAGCACCGTGATCTATTTTGTGTCGAAAATTTTAAGAAGTGACACTATAAGGTAAGTAGTTTGATCATAAATTAGGATTAACATACGTTAGTTAGTTATATATATTATTATCAAAGCCAGGTCTTTTGAAGGCAATGTTTATGTACTATGCATGTCATGATATTTGCAAATACGCAATTCATCATGTTTCATTTCGCATATTATAATTATGTATGTATTATGCATCTCACGTTGTATAAGGCACGTAAACTTTCATAAGATCAAGTGTAAGATAAGCTCATAACAATTAATAAGATGATCATTTAGATGCATGGTACTAATGTAGTTTCAGGGTGGGTGTGCAAGCCACAGACTCAAGCATGGTCCACCGTAGTATGCCAGAGTATTGCACAGTTGGCTTCCTTTGTTGCAGCAGGGGAAGTTAGTGCACAACCTTGCACACAAGGTTAAATGTGTTGGCCAGCCAGATAAGTCATATCAGTAAGATAAATCAGATCAGTCAGATAAATCAAATTAGTCAATTAATTTAGATAAATCAGTCATGCATATAATAAGCATTAGTATGATCATTTCTGATTTTAATTCCCCATGAAATTATCTTATGTTTCATAAGACACGTAATCTTTCATAAGATCAAGTGTAAGATAAGCTCATAACAGTTAATCAGATGATCATTCAGATGCATGGTACCAATATAGTTTCAGGGTGGGCGTACAAGCTGGAGAAGTTAGTGCACAAACTTACACATAACGTTAAGTGTGTTGGCCAACCAAATAAGTAAGATCAATAAGATAAATCAAATTACTCAATTAATTTAAATAAATCAGTCATGCATAGAATAAGCATCAGTATGATCATTTCTGATTTTAATTCCCAGCATGAAATTTTTATGAAAATCTTATGTTAAATATGTTTATGTTATGATGAGTTTCTTACTGAGTTATTGGCTCATTTTATTTTGTTTTTATATTTTTAAACCACCCTAAGTTAGAATATTTATGAAGGTAAAGTTATAAAATGAAACTTAGTTCAGGGAGGCGTGACAGTGGCCTAGATCATGTACATGGATTTTAAGTTGTGATTTTTTTGCACAAATTTTGAGAAATTTTAATAAATACTTTTGGCCACTCTCTTATGATTTCTGTATTTTAATTTCAAAACAACTCTATGTATTATAAAGAATCTTTTTACTTGGCGCTTCATTCAAAATGAAAGAAAATACTTTTAAGTCAAGGTTCAGTAGTAGCACTCCGGTTCTCCCAGATTTTTAAAAGTGACTTTATTTTTAATTGTAGGGAGCGTGGTGTTACAGTTGGTATTAGAGCTTAGGTCAAAGATTTTATAGACTTTTCTAAGAATTTTTTGTTTTCAAAGAAAGATGTTTAAAAAAAAAAAAAAAACCACTTAGGCCAATGTCTCCCCAAGAGGCAAGAAGTGTCTTGCTCTATAGTGAGAATTTTTATCTATTATTGTTTTATTATTTTAATGAAAATTATGAATGAAAAAAAATAAATTAGATACATGTATTTCAAAGTGTACCTACTACATGAAAGGCGAAGTTAGGAAGCTTTTACTTTTAAGATTGATGATGAATTTGTTCATGAGAAAATAATTGTATATTTTGAGGAGTTTTATATGAGGAAATTATGAATGAATTTAGAGGATCTTTGAAGTTATGATATAGATTTATGTATGGTGTATGATATTTTATGATGATTAGTGGTACTCTTATATTCTATAGGTAACGCGATTCTATCATCAAGTACAAATTGTAAAATTTAGTATCCGAATTTTAGAGAGTCTTAAGTTATGATTTATTGAAGTTATTATTTTAGATAGAGAATTTTATTATTATTATTTTAAGTGGAGAGTCTTATTTATGTGGAGATCATTAGTTACTATTTTATGTAGAGTTAAGATAATTGTTGGTGAATTTATTATTAGGCTTTTAAATCAATCTCATTGTTAAGGTTAATATTTGTTTAGATTTAAATTAAATTTGGAGTGTTTGATGGTTGACACGTAATGTGCTAACTATCAAGTGTGGTGTGCGGAGATGATGAGTAATAAAATTATATAAATAAATGAACTTCAATACCATGACCTTGCTGGGAGGGGTGATTAGAGAACTTCTTACAAATATCATTCTAAATGTACACATACTTTGTAACTTAGGTGAAAGATGTCCAAATTAAACTTAGACGTACTTGATGCGTGTAGAGCTATAATTAGTAGTTGAAAAGTTCAAGTTTTATAAATGATTTTTATAAAATTAAATTTATAAATAGACGCGATTTGGTAGGAGACTTTACATTCACTTTATAATAAAAAAAATATTTTATAACATAACATATTAAATCAAATTTTATTAGTTCTTTATAATAAATAGTCGTCGATCCTCTACTGGTATATTTAGCTAGCTTTCTCAAAAGCCGGGGGACAAAATAAGTCCATTTTTCTCACCAGCTCTCCTGAAAGAAATTTTCTGAAGTAATTTTCTAAAGAATCCAAATTACAGATTCCATTATTTTTTTCATACACTTGCCGCGTGATTACGACGGCCGACAAACAATTGCGTGGACTAAGTCGACCCCCAAGTCTCCTCCCTTGATAAAAGGCGCAATCTCTGCTGCATAGCTAGCTGCCTGATGTAAGTATGAGTGGTAGAATTTTCCTTCTTATTGCTTGCCTGCTGCTGTTACCCTACCTTGGTTTTCAGTCCACTCATGGTATCTCAAATGAAATCCATCCAGGCCAATCGGTTACAGCCTCGAAGACCATTGCATCTGCTAATGGAATGTTCGAACTTTGTTTCTTCTCTCCGGGAAATTCCACAAAGCATTATGTAGGAATCTGTTACAAGAAAGTTTCTGATGACCACAATGTAGTTTGGGTTGCAAACAGAGAGTACCCATTCCCAAAGGAGAGTCCTGTTCTTACCTTCAATCCGGATGGAACTCTTGAATTATCCGATCAACGCATGCGGTACAGTGTGGCTAATACTTCAGCTAGCAATGATTCCTATGCCATGCTATTAGATACTGGCAATCTTATTCTGACAAACAGGGTCTCAGAGGTTTTTTGGCAAAGTTTTGAAGCTCCTACTGACACTATTTTGCCCGGAATGATTGCAGAACGCAGTCTGAGTCCATTGGAATTAACATCATGGAAAAGTACAGAAGACCCTGCTCGTGGTCTTTACAGCCTGGTGATTTATTGGGCCCAATTAGAGGACCGTTATAAAATACGTTCCTTGAATTACAATTCTTCAATGTTGTTCAAGTCTATTGTGTGGCCTAGAAACCACACTTCCGATATTTCAAGAATGGTTTTAGATGTATCCGGGCAGCTTAAACTGCAGTCATGGTCAGAAGATAGGCAAAGGTGGTCTCCGTTAAACTCCTCCAGGTGTGGGGTCCATGGTTTCTGCGGTGCTTTCAGCGTATGCAACGAGACTATTGATGAATCGTGTGGCTGTTTAACAGGTTTCAAACCCCGTACTCCTATTGATGCTTGGGGTTCAGGAAATAAGAACAGTGGGTGCGAGAGGGAAACTGATTTGCAGTGCAGCGTTAACAATAGTGATCATCAGAAAGACGGGTACTTTAGTCTCATATCTAATGTTGAATGGCCCGATAATCATCTGAAGTTGAACATTAGTATCGCTTCTGAGTGCAAGTCAACTTGCTTGAAAAACTGTTCTTGTGTTGCTTATGCCTATGAATGTGTTGGCGATCGCATCAATACAAGTCTCTGTGATTGCACAGTATGGGTTGATGATCTGTTTAATCTGAAACAACTCTCTTCGAATGATGGCTCTGGAAAGGATTTCTATCTGAAACTTGCTACTCCGGATTCGAGCATCACAGGTAAGAAAAATACCACAACTTTTTAGTTACTGGCCAGTGGACTTCATGCACAAACATATATGCTCTTTTACAAAGCAAGTTTGCATTAACAAAAATCAGAGATGCACGTACAGGAGAAGGGATGGAAATGATTTCTATCTGATACATATCTTTTTTATTTTTTCGGCTCATGTATTTATCGTTTTTAAATCGCTCATAAAGTTAATACACTTAATATGAAATTAAAAAAGTTTATAAGTTAATGTTCTTAGTAGCCATGGTTACTTTTGGCACTATATAAATAGTTTTCCATGTCTCTTCATTTCTACTCAAAATGCATGTGAATCTGTGATCATATATATATATTTCTCGGATTTCATTTTGCAGAATCAAATTCGAGCACTGGAATAGGACATGATGATGACAAGAATGATCCAAAGCGTACTGGAAATAGCTTTTGGACAATTGTTATACTGTCTGCATGTCTTGCAACACTTGTATTGGCCCTTGTTTATTTTTATGTGAGAAGGGAGCTGTCGAGGAAGGGTAAGTAAATACATTCTTGAAGTTATTTGAGCAATTGAAATATATATACTTAATTAAACGCATACAAATGTGCTGTTTATCGTTCAGGCCGGGAGAATTTGCTACTATTAGATTTGGGGATGAACCTAAAGACTAATCATTCAAATCTTAGTAAAGTCATGACACGCGGCCATGGAGATAGCAGGAAAAGGGACGTCAAAATGCCTTTATTCAGTTTTTCGAGTGTTGCTACTGCAACGGATAATTTCTCAGCTGGATACAAGCTTGGAGAGGGTGGTTTTGGACCTGTTTACAAGGTACGGTTTAATTTCTTTAAGAGAATTGTTAAAGTGATCATATAAAAGTATTAATTAATCCACAGACTGATTTGTGATACTTTACATCTAATTTACAATAAAAATAAATTTATAATTTAACATACTATTACTAAAACATTTATCTTTCCTTAAACGTAATGCTGACGATGAGGAATTTATATGCAAGGTGCAAGGTTAGCAATTTCCAGTCAACACCTTTCGATGTTAACAAACCCAAACTGGCACATCCCAGTTTTTAGCCCTTGGATGGGTGCTGCCCTAGGCAAAATTCTTCTTTTCAATTTTTTTTTTATTCATATTTTTAAATATTTAAAAAAAAATTAAAAAAAATACCAATATATTAATATTCGTTTCCTTAATCATAAAAGAAAAATGTGAGGAAAGATTTGTAGATATACATTTCGTCACCACTTTGTGGAAAATCTTCATGTCTGAAATCTGGCCTTACCACTTTTAAATCTTGCTACGGTAATCTTCATCTTCTCTTCTTTTTTTATCTCTTTAACAAGAAAAACATGCAACTTCAGGGAGTATTGGCTAAAGGGGGCGAGGTAGCAGTGAAAAGGCTTTCAAGAAGATCTGGGCAAGGCTGGGAGGAGCTAAAAAACGAAGCAATGCTTATAGCCGAGCTCCAACACAAGAATCTGGTTAAACTTTTGGGCTGCTGCATTGAGCGAGATGAAAAGATACTGGTTTATGAGTATATGCCCAATAAAAGCTTGGATTTCTTCCTTTTCGGTCTGTAATTTCTCCTGTTTTGAAATGTTTGAGATTTACTTTTGTATTACTTTTGTGGTCCTCTGCATATGGTCCACTGATTGTGTACCGCAATTTACTTGTATGCATGCAAACCAGATCCAGAAAAGCGCAGAATCTTGGATTGGGGGACACGGGTTCGAATCATAGAAGGAGTTGCTCAAGGGCTTCTTTATCTTCATCAGTATTCCAGGTTGAAGATTGTTCATAGGGATCTCAAGGCTGGCAATATCTTGTTGGATATGGACATGAATCCCAAAATATCTGATTTTGGAATGGCAAGAATCTTTGGAGGAAACGAGTCAGAAGCAAATACGAATAGGATTGTTGGCACTTAGTAAGTAATAATCAACAGAAGTACTTGTGAATCATAAAAACCATGTAATAGTATACGTACTTGCTGATATACACATAACTCATCCAACTAATTATGATATATTTTCTCTTGGGTGATGGTTTTCAGCGGTTACATGTCTCCTGAATATGCTCTGGATGGCCTCTTTTCAATCAAATCTGATGTCTTCAGCTTTGGTGTCTTGTTGTTAGAGATTGTGAGTGGCCGGAAGAACACTGGTTTTTATCTGACCGGCTCTTTCCATCTTATTGGTTATGTGAGTATTCCTCTTTGCACTTTCTGTTATGAAAATCTTAGAACTTTTTGAGTTTCCTCCAATTTATGATGATATTTTGCTTTGTCGGATTTGAAAGGCCTGGGACTTATGGACAAGTAACAGGGGATGGGACTTGGTGGATTCACTACTAGATGATATTAACATACCCTCTAAGCATATGGTATTGAGATTTGTGAACATAGGTCTCCTCTGTGTCCAAGAAAGTGCAGTGGACAGACCTACCATGTCCGACGTTGTTGCAATGCTTGGCAATGAAAGTGCAGTTCTGGCTTGTCCCAAACAACCTGCTTTCTTGAACGTGAGAAGTATGGTGGTGAGGGCAAAGCCAGTTAATAGCATGATAGAAATGTGTTCTGTAAATAATGCAACGATTTCAGTAGCTGAAGGTCGGTAACGTTGCAACTTCCACCCGAGACCCTCAACTGAATCATCGGATTCCCTATTGTTTGGATGTGTACCATGAAAATATCATTCGTACTTGGAATTGACACTATAAGTTCTTACATATTTGGTTTTCGTTCCAACTCTGTAACAAATAAATTGAAAGAGACTTTTGTACCTTGTTCATTAAAGTGCAAGTCAATTTTACGCTAGATTAACGGTTACTCTCTTCTCCCTCATTGGGTTTCCTCGCACAGCATTATTAATAGCCATCCTATTTCAAAAATTTATTACTCCTTAAATCAACAACTTATATCTGTGTAGAAGTCCATCACTTTACCAATTTCCATGTATTGGTGAGAACAAATAAATACCAATTTCATTGTATTGGCTAGGACTATAAATAAATAAAACTACTTGATAAATCGTTCGAGATCAGGATTTGAGTTCGTTGTCCTCAGGTTTTTGAAAACCCTAAAGGAGAACTCGAGGAGACTGGGAAAGGAGTAACAATGTTGCAACTCAGCAATCAGCATCTCCTTTAACGAGCAATTAATAATGAGCAATGCTTCAAATATATAAATTTCATTTAAACCTTTTATAAAAAAGTGATTTTTATTAATAAAAAATAATTATATATATATATTTTAAATAAAATCTTTTTTTTATTATTTATAAAAATTTATATGAGACTTGTCTATTTATAACTTTTACAAATCATTTCTTGTTAATATTTGCTAAGCAGAAAGTGGACGGGACACGATTTCTACCCTTGAACAATCCATTCACATCTCCCTCACCGTATCGTTTATAGCATTAGTAATGGCCTAGTCAAATGTTAATGTAAGTCTAAAATTTAACTATATATTAAAAAAAAAAAAGAGGCTTTTACATTGGACTAGTCAAAAGCTCAATACTTGAACTACAGTAAATCTTACATCTTCTCCAAACCTGATGAGTTACTGTTTATCATTAAAATGCATATTTTATTATTTCATCTACTTACCATTTCCCTTTCCCTCGTTTCTTCTTTGAAAATGATTTACACACAACATTTCTTACAATATTTTATACAACTATATTTTAAAATATGAAATATTTTTATAAAACATCTTATAAAAATAATATTATTTTATAAAAATATCCTTATTTTATAATATTATTATATAATGTATTGCACAATATATTGTGTTTCTATCGTTACTCTTTTCTCTTTCTTCGTCCCATTTCATTCATTTTTCTTTTCTTCATCCCGAAACATGCGAAACACAAGAGACCTACGTCTTCTTCGATCGTCCACGCCCTCTTCTCTACGTCGATTGTCCACGCCATCGTCTTCCAGCCCAAACGGTAATCTCTCTTCCTCGATCCTCTCTCCCTCTTCTCTGTGTAGGCTTTCCTCTCCCTTTTCTCTTTCTATTTTCTCCCATTTCTCTTCACCCAGTGATTGAATTGCCTCTGTGTTTTGCTTTGAAAGGACCATTCATCTGTTGAACCCCTTTCCTTGCTGGTGAATCTTCGTCCAGAAGGTTGCGCATTTCCTCCACAAATCTGTCACAAGAAAATCACGATTTGGGTATTTTTTAAAAACTGATTTGCGATTTAGATTTTGCCGTGTGTTCTGCTTTACGTGGGTTTCGATTTACTAGTTGCCTCCCTCACCAAAGTCTAGTCTTCGCAGCCTCGCTCCCTTTCTGTATGTAATCTTTGGTTCTTCAAATTTGAGAAGTTAAGAAGCAGAATTTGGGTCTAGCAGTTTTTTGCTTGCAACAATTACGTTAAGCTAGGTTAGTCTTGTTTGACTCTTGATTCTTATAAATTATGAAACTTCTAGTTTTATTATATTGGCTTCAATCTTAGGACTTGATGTTCAACGTGACAGACTTAATTGAGAGTTTGATATGAATGCTAATTCTGGGGGACCCTCCTCGAAATTGAAGGCCGGGTCGTTACAACCCTCAGAAACTTCGTTTAAGCGTAAACGCGGAGTCTTCCAGAAATAATGTGCGTATGTGAAAACCATTTTGCTTTGCTGAGTTTTTTTCAGAGCTTGTTTTATTCGCCTAATTCTTCTTCTTTTGGATTTTAACAGTGCAGCATATGATGTATGGTTTTGGTGATAACTCCAATGTAAGTAGAACTTTCTATTGTATAATGGTCTGTGCTTGAAGATGATACCTTTTTTTTTTTTTTTTTTTTAAAAAAAAAAAAAGAGGACGAGACTCCAATTTTATTGATTGTCCTCACTTGTGGTGGAGGGAAACCGTGGTTACAAGTACGACACCTGGGACTTACATAACGCTAAATCAAAAAAAAGAAAGAACGCAGGCATCAAAATCAGTATAACCATATAGGGTACACGGCCTTAAGTAAGATACATAACCTACATCCAAGCTAGCCAAAAGAGGGGCACCTGCAAAAAAACCCAGTACACAAGGCAAACAGAGACGCAAATAACTTGAGAACAACGAGAGGCAAATAAACAAACGAACAATAAACCTGGCACGAAGCTTATGATATCCTCAGGTAGGGCATACCTAGCTTGTCCATGCGGAGAAGACCCCTCACCAGGCTAGGCAGCATGTGAATGTCATCCCAAGCAGAGTTCAACCCTTCCGCCCCACACTTAGCTAGAAAGTCAGCCACGGCATTATCTTCACGAAAGATGTGGTTCACTGTATACTCCAGGCTATTCAGATGTTCTTGTAGCTCCTCCCAAAAATCTTCTAAATACCAAATGGGGCACTTATTCTTTTCAATCCAATTAACCACCAGTTGAGAGTTGGTCTCTATTTGAACCCGATAAAATCCAAGCGCGTGGCATCTGCGAACACCTTCCAATAAGCTTTTGAGTTCAGCAAAGTTATTGGTACCCAAACCCAAGGGAATAGAATAAGCCACAAGTAATCTTCCATCCTCATCCCGAATAACACCCCTAGAGCCCGAGGTGCCAGGGTTCCCGAAACTACTACCATCGGTATTGAGTTTTACCCAGCCTTGACGGGGCCGGTGCCATTTTACCACCCGGACCCTCTTGGGCTTAGGGAGTAAAACTGGGATATCTAGTCTATTCAAAATATCCATGTCCTGGACGGAGAGGGAACACACTTTCATGATCTGGTCCATGGTGAGCCGGAGCCAAAGTTTAATAGCGTGCCAAACCGACTCTTTTGAATGAGCTTTATCTTCATACCGGGCTTTACAGCGCCTCTCCCAAAGTTTCCAAGAAATAATAGAGGGCAGAAGGCCAAAGATGATTCTAACCTGTGAAGACTTACCCGCACGACGAAACCAAAAATTAATTTGATCATTCCAAGTGTAAAAAAAGGCCATATGAACCCCTAGGTGAGTGGCCGCTAGACGCCAAATGTATCTTGCGAAATCCCCCGTGCAGAGCACATGGTTCAGGTCCTCAATATGGCCCTTTTGACAACAATTACACTTAGAGGCCATTGAGACGCCCACCATTCTAATATTTTTGTCAACACTGAGGCAATTGTTAGTAGCCTTCCACATCATGATGGAGATCTTCTTGGGGAGATGAGTGTGCCATATCCACTGAGCCCAGGGTAAGGGGGGCCCGAACCCTTATACAGTCCCAGGCGCTCTTAGTAGTAAACTTTCCCTCATTATCCTTCAGCCAAACGAGCGCATCTTGACCCTCCTTCCGTCTAGCCAAAAAATCACACAGTTCATTGGCTTTCTGATGGCCCACTAATCTATTCAGGAGGGAAATATCCCATTCATTCTCAATGCGACACTCCTTTATCTTAATCAATGGGTGTTCATACCAGAAAGAGATATTACCTTCTTTCACTATCCATTTGGAGCTATTTATCACGTCTGGGATACTTGTGAGATCAATGGTGTATGTTATAGGCCATTTGCATGGTCCCCAGAGTACACAGAGGAATACGAGTCGCCTTGCGTGCCTTTTTGGGTTTTTTTGCCTGGACTTCCCCCTCATTTTTACCATGCTTGGGTATTGAAAATGATTACGGCGCCAATTGAAAAGTTCATTCGTAGAGACAATCCGACTACATGCGCTACAAGAACTGATGGAGCAAGGATTTTGTTGAGGGAAAAATGTGTTAATTGGCATATTCTTGTGAAAACCTATGTAAAGTTGAGTTGTAACAAGTGTTGATGCAGTGTTAAAATGAAAAAGATTGAAGTGTGCTCAACATGGCTCGACTGGCGCTCGAGCGGAACCTTCCAGAGAGGTTCGCTCAATGGGCGCTCGACACAGCGCTCGAGCGGAACCCATCCAGAGTGGTTCGCTCGATGTGCGCTCGACCCAGCGCTCGAGCGGAACCCATCCAGAATGGTTCGCTCGATGTGCGCTCGACCCAGCGCTCGAGCGGAACCCGTGAGCTTGACGTAGCGCTCAAGCGGAACCTTCCAGAGTGGTTCGCTCGATGTGTGCTCGACGCAGCGCTCGAGCAGAACTCAAACAGAGAGCTTCGCTCGATGTGTGCTCGATGTTGCGCTCGAGCAGACCTCATACAGAGACGTTCGCTCGACCTTCGCTCGACACCTCGCTCGAGCGGTTTCAGAAGATAACGTGTGCTCGACCTTCGCTCGACACCTCGCTCGAGCCAATGTTCAAAGATAACCTAAATTCATGCTTTGGGCGCCGTGACTTGCTGGGACTATAAATAGAACAGATCATTTTCTGTTCTGTGGTGTGGAAAAATAGAGCAAAACCTTAAGTGTTTCAAGAGCTAAAGAGAGAAACCTATTCCTCACCTTGTGAATCACTTTTGGAAAAACACAAATCCACCACACCACTCTCAAGATCAAATCTCATTCAAAGTCCATTGAAGTGGACACTTTGTTGGCCGGAAGGTTTCCGGAGCTGCTGTTGATGCAGAGATCGAGAGGTTCTCGTGGAAAGCTATAGAAGGTCGGAGTTCCGACACTACATGCGTGTAGAGATCGAGTGGGTCACTCGTGATGTTGCAAGCCAAGTTTAGGAACTACAAAGGTTTTGTGAGTGTTTCTATATTGGTTGTAATGAACTTTTTCTATAGTGGATTTTAGGTGGTGCCTTACACCCGGAGTGGTTTTAGAATTTGAAGAAGTTCTTCAAATGAGTTTCCACTTCGTGACCAAAATCATTGTGTTAATTATTCTTGTTCATTAATTAACTGTTTATTTGTTTCTGTTATTGAAAAGACATTAAAAATTAGAATACACCTATTCACCCCCCTCTAGGTGTAGTGATTGGTAGAACCACTGCTTTTTCAATTGGTATCAGAGCGGGTTCACTCCGCTGGGATTAAATTCCTGAGTGTGATCCTGCTGTTGTGGTTATTATGGAGAAGTCTCAATCTCTCACATCGCCACCTTATTTTGATGGAAACAACTATGCTTATTGGAAAGTTCGAATGAGAGCTTTCCTAAAATCTGTGGATGAACGAGTATGGGTTTCTATAACAAAGGGATGGAGAGAACCAGTCACTATTATTGAAGGAGTTCAAACCCCCAAAAGTGTGGATAATTATTCTAGGGATGAAATTACTGAGTGTGGTTGGAATAGCAAAGGCCTGAATGCGATTTTCATGGCCGTGTCCCAGGAGGAGTTCAAGCGAATCTCCATGTGTGAGAATTGCAAAGAAGCTTGGGACATTCTTGAGGTCACCCATGAGGGCACCAAGGCTGTGAAGAATTCTAAACTTCAAATGCTGACCACAAGTTTTGAAGAACTGAGAATGAAGGATGATGAAACATTTGATGCTTTTTATGCCAAATTAAATGATGTCGTCAATTCTCGTTTTAATTTGGGGGACAGAATTCCTGAGAACAGAATTGTGAGAAAAGTTCTCAGATCACTCCCTGAGAGGTTTCGTCCTAAAGTTACTGCCATTGAGGAAAGCAAAGATCTGGACAGTATGAGAATTGAAGAATTGGTAGGCTCTCTGCAAACATATGAACACACTCTTCCTGTGGATAAGAAACACAAGTCCATAGCCCTCAATACCATTAGAGAGGAGTCAAATGAGTCATCCGATGAGTCAGCTATGAGTGACAGAGAAATAGCCTTTTATGCTAAGAAGTTCAGGAAAATGTTTGTGGCTAGAAACAATAAGAACCAGAGGCCAGAGAAGAAAAAGTTTGAAAGATATAATAGAGGCTCAAGTTCAGGGAACAAGGAGAGAAGCACTGAGAAGTACACTAGAGCTAATAAAGACAAGGTACAATCAAGGGTGCAGTGTCATGAATGCCATGGATTTGGACACATTCGTCTGTAATGTGCAAATTACAAAAAGGCAAAAGAAAGAGCTAAGATTGCATCTCTAAGTGAGAGTGAGTCAGAGTCGAGTGAATCATCTGATAACTCTTCGCCAAAAGGAAATCTTAACTACATGGCATTCACTGCCTCTGTTAGCAGCAAAAGTCAATGTAGTGAATCAGTGTCTGATGATGGGAGCATATCTGGAAATGAATCTGGGTATGAAGATCAGTTGCAAGAAGTCTACGAGAAGCTGTATAAGGAATGTGTTAAATTGAGAAAACGCAACAAAGCGCACATTGAGGAGATAGACTTCAGCAAACGAGAAAATGAAGGGCTTCAAGGCAAATTAAATGAAGCCATTGGTCTAACTGATCAGCTGAAAATGAGGAATGTATCTCTAGAAGAGGAATTAAAAAATCAAGAAAGTGAGATGATTATGTTGAAGGATAAACTGAAATCCATGTCCACTGGGAAAGAAAAGCTGGATGAAATCCTGAGGTCAGGAAAGCCTCCTGGTGATAGGAGTGGACTAGGATATGATACAGAGAAATTTGATACAGCTACTACATCAAAAGTCTCCTATAAGAATGAGAAGAAAACTGTGTTTGTTCGTGAGTCTGGTGCAAAAGGGAATGCTAACCCATCTAACAAGGGTAAGAAATCCTCCCATATAAAAATGGGTGTTCAGTCTCATGATAAATCAAGAGTTCGAAATACAAGCCCTGTGTGTCACCACTGTGGTAAGACTGGTCATGTTGTAGGAGACTGTTTTAAATTGAAGAGATGCACCATGTATGATCAACATACACGCTCTCAAAGTAGAGGTGTGTACTCACCAAAAATGGATAAAAATCCCAGAACTGCTCCTAAGTATGTCTCATCTTTCAGGGGACAAAGAGAACACAAAAAGAACTACGTGTGCCATAATTGTGGTAAGGCTGGTCACATTCGACCAAATTGTTATGAGCTTAGGAGGAATCCTATGAGAGATGGAAATAGTGATTCGAGAAGAGGACACTTAAATCTTTGGAGTCAAGTCAGGACCCTAACTAAACAAAATGAGATGCTAAATGTCAAGATAGACCAATTGTCAACTAGCAAAAAGGACATCTCTCCCAAAGTTAGAAAAATGTGGGTCAGAACTGGAAAAATGCACACGTGCCATGTGGCACACATTGCTCTAAAGACCAGAGACACCTACATGTGGTATCTTGATAGCGGGTGTTCTCGCCACATGTCGGGTGATAAGAGTCTATTTAAAACAGTTGAAGAGTACAAGTGTGGAACAGTAACATTTGGAGATGGGGGAAAAGCTGATATAATAGGAAGGGGTGAAATTGAAATACCTGGACTACCCGTCTTGAGAGAAGTCCTATTTGTTGATGGATTAAAAGCAAATCTCCTAAGTATAAGCCAAATGTGTGACAATGGTGCAGAAGTCCGTTTTTCAAAAGATATGTGTATTGTTTCAGATAATAATGGAAATTGCATGATGCAGGGAACAAGGACATCTGATAATTGTTATGGCATTGCCTCTAAACCTCAGTATAGTTGCAATAGTGCTAAGAGTGAAACTACTGATCTCTGGCATCAAAGACTTGGACATGTGAATCACAAAAATCTGTCTAAGATTGCCAAGAAAGAGATGGTGATAGGATTGCCTGAGCTGGGTAAAGCAGAGACTCCTGTTTGTGGGTCATGTCAGTTGGGAAAACAAGTTAGAACAGCTCACAAGAACACAACGGCTATCCTGACCAAACGACCATTAGAGTTGCTGCACATTGATCTTATGGGACCCTCTAGAACTGAGAGCTTGGGGGGAAAGAAATACATACTGGTAATGGTAGATGATTTCACCAGATACTCCTGGGTAGAATTTCTGAGAGAAAAAGGTGAAGCTCCTAATGTGATTAGAACTTTGTGCAAGAAACTTCAGAATGAGCAAGGGAAAGCAATAGTCAGAATTAGGAGTGATCATGGAAGAGAGTTTGAAAACTCAAATCTTGAGAGTTTCTGTGATGAAGAAGGTATCAGTCAAGAATTTTCTGCCCCTATCACTCCTCAACAAAATGGAGTGGTCGAAAGAAAAAACAGAGTTATTCAAGAAATGGCACGGGTCATGATTCACAGCAAAAGTGTACCTACTCACTTCTGGGGAGAAGCTGTGAACACAGCATGTCATATTGTGAATAGAGTCTATCCACGACCAAACACTTCCAAAACACCATATGAGATGTGGAAAGGAAAGAAACCTAATGTGAAATACTTCCGAGTGTTTGGAAGTAAATGCTACATTTTGAGAGATAGGGAAAACTTAGCTAAGTTTGACCCTAAGAGTGATGAGGGAATTTTTCTTGGATATTCCAGAAACAGTCGTGCTTATAGGAGTTACAATCTACGCACCAAAACCGTCATGGAATCCATAAATGTGGTGGTGAATGATGCTTCTGGAGAGGAGTTAAACAAGGAAGAGCAAACCCACACACCGAGTGAAGCTGGACAAGAAGATTTTGGTACATTGAATCAGAACTTAGAGACCTCTTCAAGTGAAAAAGTGAGTTACCAAAAGGAGCCATCTTCAAGAGTAAAGTTAAATCATCATCAGGATAACATCATAGGACACATAGATGAAGGAATGAGGCTGAGGAGAAAAGTGATAAATCAATTGGCTTACTCAAGCTACATCTCACAAATTGAACCAAAGAGAATCGAAGAAGCCTTAAATGATGAGAATTGGTTGAATGCTATGCATGAAGAAATAAACCAATTTGTGAGGAATAATGTGTGGTACTTGGTGCCAAGACCAGAGAATCACAATGTCGTGGGTACTAAGTGGATATTTAAGAATAAGTCGGATGAGAATGGCACAATAGTGAGAAATAAAGCAAGATTGGTTGCTCAAGGGTATGCACAAATGGAAGGAATAGACTTTGACGAGACCTTTGCACTAGTTGCTAGACTTGAATCTATCCGGATATTATTCAGCATTGCATGCCACATGTGTTTTAAGCTGTATCAAATGGATGTCAAGAGTGCATTTCTGAATGGGATCCTCCAAGAAGAAGTGTACGTCGAACAACCAAAAGGTTTTAATGATCCAAAATACCCTAATCATGTCTATAGGTTGAAGAAAGCCTTATATGGTTTGAAACAAGCTCCTAGAGCTTGGTATGAGAGGCTTACTTCGTATATTGAAGATCACAATTTTCTGAGAGGAAATGTTGACAGAACACTGTTTATCAGAAAAGTTGGAGAAGACATAACAGTTGCTCAAATCTATGTGGATGACATTGTATTTGGATCATCGATTGACGCCTTGGCTCTTGAGTTTGCTGAAGAAATGAAAAATGAATTTGAAATGAGCATGGTGGGTGAACTAACCTTTTTCTTAGGACTCCAAGTGAAACAGTTAGATAATGGGTTGTTCATATCTCAATCCAAATATGCAAAGGAATTAATCAAAAAATTTGGATTAGATGGGAAAAGTCATGCCAGAACCCCCATGAGCACGAGTGTTAAGCTTAGTACTGATGGATCAGGCAAGAATGTTGAGCAATCTTTGTATAGGAGCATAATTGGGAGTCTACTGTATCTCACTGCAAGTAGACCAGACATTGCTTTTAGTGTTGGGGTCTGTGCTAGATTTCAAGCCAATCCTAAGGAATCACATTTAGTAGCTGTCAAACGCATACTTCGCTATGTAAATGAGACAGTCAATTATGGGATCTGGTATTCTAGAGACTCTAATACTGAGCTTGCAGGCTATTCCGATGCTGACTGGGCAGGTAATGCAGATGATAGGAAAAGTACTTCTGGTGGGTGTTTCTATGTCGGCACAAACCTTGTTGCCTGGATGAGCAAGAAGCAAAACTCCATATCGCTATCCACGGCTGAGGCTGAATATATTGCTGCAGGCAGCTGTTGCACGCAATTGTTGTGGATGAAACAAATGTTGTGTGACTATGGCATTACTCAAGGTATGATGAGCATTTATTGTGACAATACTAGTGCCATAAACATTTCAAAAAATCATGTCCAACACTCTAGGACCAAGCACATTGACATTAGACATCATCTTATTCGAGAGTTGGTAGAAACACGTGTTGTGACTCTTGAGTACATTCCCACCGAACACCAACTAGCCGACCTTTTCACTAAACCTTTGGATGGGCTTCGGTTTGAATTACTTAGAAAGGCTATTGGTATTTGTGCATTGACCTGAGGGTTGAAACATGCATAACATGCATTTTTTTTCTTTCTTTTGTTTTTGTTATTTTGTGATTATTCATCTTCTTATTCCTTTTTTTTTTCTTTTGTAATACTGCCTTTA
The DNA here is from genome assembly GCA_022457165.1 of Juglans mandshurica. NCBI lineage: Eukaryota > Viridiplantae > Streptophyta > Magnoliopsida > Fagales > Juglandaceae > Juglans > Juglans mandshurica. The sequence continues at coordinate 35,674,787 of CM039622.1, forward strand.
CATGCACTCCATGGTTGTGATTTTTAGTTATTGGTGCTGTTAATTCTAAAAATCTAGGTGCATGTGTCTTTTGAGAATTGTATCATATATCTATGGCTTACAAAGGTTTGAAACATGAGTATCAGTTGTAATCTGTGACTAGCTTCACACACTTCACTCCACGCTTAGTCAATCGACGTTTCACCACCGTGAGTTTTTGGGGAGGCAATCAAAAGTGTTAGGAAACTCTACCTACACACAGAATTGACCACGGGCTAGACAACCTCATTATTGTTCCCTTACACAAAGAAAAAGAAAAGGAGATGAAAGTGCATGTCATTGAAAAGAAAAAGGGATGTTGTTGCATTTTACAAAAAAAAAAAAAAAAAAAAAAAAAGGGGGGGGGGGGGGGGTAAACAAGTATCTTGACATTGATACAGATAATCAAACAGAAGCATCTAGGTTCTAGCAGCATTGGGTTTGACTTTCTGCATCATGGAAGAGTTTCTCAAACACTTATGGTTTCTTGTACAGCCCAACCCCACTCACACCTTTTGGTTGAAATTTCTTGATTAAGCAAGGAATTTGTTAACACGGCTGTCTTGATTACTTGTGATACTTTGTTTTTATTACCTGCGTGTTTTATAAGGACATGATGCCTTTCTACATTTGATGTGTGTCAATGATTTAAAAATTAACCTCATTAATAGTTGGATCACACTGATTTTTTTTTAAGGCAGATTAGTAAAATTTTGTGGGAAGCCGCTCGAGCGAACGTGCTTTAAAAAGCCCGCGCCCCTTTCTTTTTCCCCAGCCCCTTATTTCCCCTCTGCACTGTTTCCTCTCCCCACCCCGTGCGACAACCTCTATCTTTCTCTCCGTGTGTTTTCACTTGATTTCTCTCAAGAAATCCCATTCTAATCACGGTAAGTCTCTAATCTTTGATTCTTATCAATCATTTTCGGTTTTTATTTTGAATTTCTTCATGCATTTTCCATACACATGCATTTCAGAAATTAGGGCTTTAGATATGGGGATTCCGAAATGGAGCATTTTTGTTGGTTTGCTTGGTGTTTGGTTGGACCTTTTGGTTGTCCATTTTCATTCTCTTTGTATTTAGGAGGTTTATAGAACCCCCAAGGGGTTTTTCATTTGGTTTGTACCTGGATGCACTCCAAGTGCTCGGTAAAATGCATCAATGAGGTTTGATTTCTTATTTTCATCATGCATTGATACTACATTATCCCCATGGTCATGTTTGTCTATTCTAGTGTTGGGATAGTGTTTGGCATTGAGACTTGGGACCTCTATTGGGTTTAAAACCCAATCTTGCCTTGGTTGAGTTTGAAGTGCTCAAAAATGCAAAATGGGTTGTTATATTGTGTTAATGGGCATGTGCATTGTGCATTATGCATTTTGACAATAGTTTTAGCAACATTGCATAAGTTTGGCTTAAGTTTGGCTTGGTTCACAATTAGGCATGTGCATTCATCAAGCATTGGGCATTTCACATTACCTTTAGCCTTGTCTAACGATCTTTGATTTTGTCCAGCTTCTATCATGTCTCGAAGGGTTCGTTCACGCCAAAATCCTCCAGCCCCCGCTCAAGCACATTTTCGAAATCCTCGTGCAAGAGAACTCTACACTCAAAATTTTTCCACCCGTTCTCTTATTGTTGAGCGGGAAGTTCTCCTTGGTGAGCTTTCTGAGACTGTCATTCCTCGCATTTTTGAGTCTCGCCAGTGGCTCGCCTTGACCACTGGTCATCCCACTCCTTCTGTGGAGTTGGTTAAGGAGTTCTACTCCAATATTGATGCCATTGCTGATGATGACTCTTTTGAAGTCAGTCTCCGGAACATTGTTTTCCGGGTGACTCCGGGCATGGTTGCGGACTTGCTACATGCCCCGCGAGTGGCAAACCCCACATATCTATATACACGGACTTCTCCTCCAAGTCTGACTGTCATTGTTCAATGTTTAATCGGTCCATTTTCGAGTTGGGATGGTAAGTCACCCATTCTCACCTCTCGTTTTTCACCTGAGTTTCTCATTCTCAGTAGGATAGTCCTTACAAACCTTTATCCTACTGGTCATCAGAGTGATGTCGGTCCTGACCGCGCCACTCTTTTGTATGCATTGATAAATGGTGTCTCCGTTGATCTGGGGAGTCATATGTGTCGGGTCATGCTTGAGGCGTTTAATTCCCCGAAATTACGGACTGGCTTGCCTCTCGCCTGCCTCATTACTAGGATAGCCCTCTCTCAGACTGTTATGCTTCTTCTCAATGAGCCTAGAGTTCCTCTAAAGGCTCCCATTGGGCGTAGGACCATGCAGTTGAGTCGTGCTCACATTACCCCTCACCCACTGAATGTTGAGCATCCTCCTGCATCCTCCTCCCAGCCATCCACGTCTCAGCCATCCACTTCACAGCCTCAGGGCTCGGCACCATTCATTCCCACAGCGGGATCAGTCGATCCCAGCCTTCAGCAGGTCCTTGAGTACCTTGCCCGGCTTGAAGCTCGGTTTGAAGCCCGTTTTGATCGTCTTGATGCCAAGGTTGACAGCCTTCAGCAGCTTGTGACTAAACGCTTCAACGACATTGAGGAGCGGCTTGATGAAGATGATGGCAGTCAAACTGATGGGGACAGTTGAGACCCATGGCGTTTGTGACAAAAAGTAGGGGAGTATAGATTAAGGGGGAGTGAGAGTATAGATTAAGGGGGAGTAGCAAGAAAGCTGTTGGGGTAGCTTTTGTTTTGTTTTGTGGGGAATCAGCTATTTTTATCACATGCTGCTCATGCTACCATTGTTTGTCTAAATTGAAAACAATGTATGTTTTAATTCTTAATGAAAAGTCTTTTCTGAGAACTGTGCTACAAGTGTTTATGCTTATGAGATTATTTCTTGCATATTGTTATTGGTACGTTTAACCGTTTGTTAAGTTTGCAGAAATATCTCAATGTGCTCAAGACTTTTTGCCTGAATAATGGGAATCCTGATTTGGGTGTGTTAGGATTAAGTCCTATGTATAGGTTAGAGGTTTTGTCACAGAAATGCCAAAGGGGGAGATTGTTGAGGGAAAAATGTGTTAATTGGCATATTCTTGTGAAAACCTATGTAAAGTTGAGTTGTAACAAGTGTTGATGCAGTGTTAAAATGAAAAAGATTGAAGTGTGCTCAACATGGCTCGACTAGCGCTCGAGCGGAACCTTCCAGAGAGGTTCGCTCGATGGGCGCTCGACACAGCGCTCGAGCGAAACCCATCCAGAGTGGTTCGCTCGATGTGCGCTCGACCCAGCGCTCGAGCGGAACCCGTGAGCTTGACGTAGCGCTCAAGCGGAACCTTCCAGAGTGGTTCGCTGGATGTGTGCTCGACGCAGCGCTCGAGCGGAACTCAAACAGAGAGCTTCGCTCGATGTGTGCTCGATGTTGCGCTCGAGCAGACCTCATACAGAGACGTTCGCTCGACCTTCGCTCGACACCTCGCTCGAGCAGTTTCAGAAGATAACGTGCGCTCGAACTTCGCTCGACACCTCGCTCGAGCCAATGTTCAAAGATAACCTAAATTCATGCTTTGGGCGCCGTGACTTGCTGGGACTATAAATAGAACAGATCATTTTCTGTTCTGTGGTGTGGAAAAATAGAGCAAAACCTTAAGTGTTTCAAGAGCCAAAGAGAGAAACATATTCCTCACCTTGTGAATCACTTTTGGAAAAACACAAATCCACCACACCACTCTCAAGATCAAATCTCATTCAAAGTCCATTGAAGTGGACGCTTTGTTGGCCGGAAGGTTTCCGGAGCTGCTGTTGATGCAGAGATCGAGAGGTTCTCGTGGAAAGCTATAGAAGGTCGGAGTTCCGACACTACATGCGTGTAGAGATCGAGTGGGTCACTCGTGATGTTGCAAGCCAAGTTTAGGAACTACAAAGGTTTTGTGAGTGTTTCTATATTGGTTGTAATGAACTTTTTCTATTGTGGATTTTAGGTGGTGCCTTACACCCGGAGTGGTTTTAGAATTTGAAGAAGTTCTTCAAATGAGTTTCCACTTCGTGACCAAAATCATTGTGTTAATTATTCTTGTTCATTGATTAACTGTTTATTTGTTTCTGTTATTGAAAAGACATTAAAAATTGGAATACACCTATTCACCCCCCCTCTAGGTGTAGTGATTGGTAGAACCACTGCTTTTTCAGATTTGTTTAGAGGTCGATGCCCCTCGAGATCCAATCACTCACTTCTGGCTTGGATGTCCAGGGCTGCCTCACAGTAGGAGACAAGAGGTGGTGTATGAAACACTACCTGCTTACTGCTGCAACTGTCACCTACAGGGCCATAATTCTAAAACATGCCGCAATGGTAAAGATCATACCAGGAAAGGGACTGGGAACCAAGTTTGGATCAAGAAAGGGTCTTCAACAGAATCCAAGACAGAATTAGAAGCTGAGAAAAATCAGGAAGAGAAGAATGGAGCAGGAGGGTCATCGAAGAAGGAGAATAATACAGACAAGGAAACAGAGGCCCAACTAGTTTCCCAGGTGAAGGGAATCGAATGAGAAGAAGTGCAGCATGCCACCCACGACCTGAATGTAGTAGAAGTAGAAGAAGAATGCATAGAGCCTAAAGGGTCGAGCAGCGCAAATAACCAGGAGCTTAGTGAGAAACTATATCTTACAACTTATTGGTTACTTTGTGAAGTTATAATGCACTTGTTGTTTGTGATTTGGGTGCAGTTTGGATTTTACTAATAAAAAAAAAAGCGTAATATCTTGGATATTATAATGAACTCTGAAATTGTATTGCAAATGCAATTGTATGCATCTCATTTGTCAATTACTTGATTACTGAATTGTTCTGCATCTCAGTTGTAAGATATAGTTTCTCATGGTTGATTGGTGACTTTTTGAAGTTATAATGCACTTGCTGATTGTGAGATGCGTACAGTTTTGGTTTTACTAATAAAAAAAAGCCTAATATCTTGGATATTAGAATGAACTCTGAAATTCTATTGCAAATGCAATTGTATGCATCTCATCTGTCTGTTACTTGACTGCTGAAATGTTCTGCTGTTGTTATGACCTTTCATTGGACAGAATTCCTACCATTTCCTGTTTTTAGTTACTGCATTTGTTAAAGCGTTGTGTATCAAATATAATATTATTTACATTGAATTTTCTGATTATAAAGAATTGAAGGTGCAATGAGAGTACTCAAGTTAAGCAGCATTGCATTTTTTAATGTTCCAATATAAATGGTTTTTTTATAAGTTAGTAAATGTTTATTATTCCATTATCAGCATTTGCCTTGAATCCTTCTGTGATAGTGATCTTTCGACGGTATTATATACATATTGCATTTCTGTACCTATCTTCTCGAGTTAGCATTCATATGCTGATTTAATACACCTTATCTTTATTCTTTACACAGGTGACCAGTTGCAAGCACGAGTTTCATTTGCAATGTATTCTTGAAGGGTAGTGCTACAGCTCCCGCTGGGACTGCAGCATGTATTTACTATTTACATGTTTTTTTTTTTTTCCAGTTGTTTTTTATATAGATTTTTTTAATATTTTTAAAATATAAAATAAATTTAGAACATCATTAAAAATACTTTTTTAATCAAAAAGTTAAAAAAAAAAAATACTTCCTTAATCACGAAATAAAATAAAAAATTATAAAAAAATATTTTTTATTTTACTCATGATTAAGAAAGTATTGTTTAATAATATTATGAATATTATTCATATAGGATGATGCTAGAGCGACCGCTGGGCTCCCGCTGGGAGCTCTCGCTGGCTCTACCATAGTGTTTTTTCATGTTTTTTTTAAAATTATTTTTCATATAGATGTTTTTAATATTTTTTAAAAATAAAATAAATTTAAAACATCATTAAAAAATACTTTCTTAACCAAAAAGTAAAAAAAAAAAATTATTTAAAAATAATTCCTTAATCACGAAGTAAAATAAAAAAATATTTTTCAATAATTTAATAAATTTTTTTATTTTTTAAAATATTTAAAATTATTAAAAAAATCTATATAAAACAAAAAACAAAATAAAAAACATATAAAAAATTACAGGAGCCCCCAGCGGGGCTCTAGCATTATTCATTCATTCTTGAATGGTATGCAGTTCAAAAGCATCAAATGATCTGCTTTTTGTACTATTGTAATCATTAGCAATAATCAAGGGTTTGATGGTCTGGTAATGATTATGATTGCTGGTAACGGCCAAGGGTTTGGATGGTCTTGAGTTGAGATGGGAATGTTGATTCATGACTCCATAATGATAGTTGTATTCTGCCACTCTAATATAAATCAAGTGATTGCAATGAAGCTACTTGTATCGTGTATTATTGTAACCACGGTTTCCTTCACTTGAAGGTAATTAATAAAATTAGGATTTTATCCTCTTTCTTAAAAAAAAAAAAAAAAAGATTGCAGTGAAGTCTACATTATGCGTTTCAAGGTTCTAGGTGCCGTCATTGCCTCTTGTTCCTTAGATAGAGCGTTGAAATGAATTATTAGTTTATTTATGATGTTTGAAGAATTAATCAGCTCACTTACCTTTCTTGTATGCTAAGTTCTAATTTTTTGTGCTCCTCGAGTATTGCTAAATTAATTCAACAAAATAACAATTATATTACAAGCGTAAGTTGACAAAAATTAGTTTGTTAGTTTCAATAATTCTTGTATACTTTTTTTTTTTTGTCAAATATTATAAAAATATATGAAGTGTATTTACATAATATAAAATAAAAAAATGTCAAATGTTATTAAAATATATAATATTATATTATTATTTTGACTTTAAATGTCTAGTCTAATGTGCTAGTCAAAAGTTGATATTATAGTCAAAACTTAAGATTCTAGCAAAACTTTAAACTCCATTGCCAATTCTCTCAGGAATCGAGAAAAGTGACTTGAGGCTTTGAGCACCACCCTCTCGGGCTGGGGAAATCCAAATCCAAGTCACCTGATGTCGACCGATTGCCAACTTCGTGATGGAAGGAGTTCCATCTTCTTTCCTTCACTCCCTGCCCCGTTATTCTTTGTCTAGACTCATCACTCTCTCTTTTTTTGTTTTTGTGTTTATTTTCTCTCCGTTTTTGTCATAATTCAAATGTTTTCTATCACCGTCCACCTGTTGTCAGCAGAAACGCGTCGTGTTTTTTGCTAGGATTACTTCCCTTGATCTCTCAAAAGGGTGTACGTCGCCATCCCAATTAACATCGACGGTGGAGGCTCAGTTACCCAACACATACACGTCATCACATGATTTTAAGGTGTTGTTTTGGCCGTCGTCTCTACTACTCAAGAGGGAAATCATATTTTCAGTCAACCTATATCCCTTCTCTTTACTTCCATTTAATTTTTGTGTTGGTAATTTTGTAGGTGAAAGGAAGATAATGCTACAGAAGTCGTCCAACTTAAGCCATGCTAGACCCCCCTCATCGAACACCCGTCAACAACTGCGCTTTGATCTCGGGCTTCATGAGCCGGTTATAGAAAACATTATTGGTCACAACCCAACAAATATACCCAATCGTTCTATGCCTCGCAGAAGTACCCCTAGCTCTTCTTGACAATCCCCTCGTGGGACGTTTGCTCAGTGATGCAGCTTACCTAAAGTTGAGTCTCGTCACGACGTTTTTCCAATTCATAGCTATTTTGTTCATTGTTGACCCAAGAGTTTGGCCGCGGCGTCTGCAACTCAGAAGAATATGGTGTGTCGTGGATGTTGAAATCAACTCAATCCATTTCAAACTTATTGAGGAGATCACTATTTTTTCAAACTTAAAAAAAAAAAAAAAAAAGTAAACTCATCTCAATCTGTTTCATTCATTAAAATATATATATCAATTTATTTAAATTCAAATAAATTTTAATAGAATCCATAAAATATTATAATTTACAGATCGATTTAAATCATCTGATCAACTCGGCATTTAAATACAGAATCACCTTGACACGCTGCCAACTAAAATCCAGAAACGAGAGTGAAAAGGTCTAAAGCAAAAGATGTGTACACACGGAAGCAAAATACGTGTTCAATCCATATATCTCTACTTGTGGCATGTGGGCATTTACTATATAAAAAATCTTAACAATTTCTTAACACTCCATATTTTATATTATTTTTAATTATTATTATTTTTTTATTAAATATTTATTATATAAATAATGAATAAAATAATTTAAAAAAAATAAACTCAAAAAAAATTTTAAAAAAATATTAAAAATTTAAAAAATTTAAAAAAATATGAAATATAAAGTGTGGTTTTACGTAACAAATCTCTTTACTATATACAGTGTACACGCCTTAACATCCACCGAATCAAAAGCAGAGCAACCATATACTAGAAATTCGATGAGTGCCTTTGCCCGTCTTTTTGTATACTCTTTATTATTCTCCCTCTTAGAAGCCTCCGTTCAGCTGGGCACTCTCACTCCAAATCGATCAATCAGAGATGGCGGCGACACATTAGTTTCAGCTGGTAGAAGATTTGAATTGGGATTTTTCAGCCCAGGTATTTCAAAGAGCCGATACGTGGGAATATGGTACGTGATATCTTCTGGGACAGTTGTATGGGTGGCTAACAGAGACAATCCTCTTAACGATCACTCCGGAGTTCTAACTGTCACCGATGAAGGAGTTCTTGCCCTTCTCAATGGCACAAATAATATTATTTGGTCAACTAATACATCAAAAACAGTAGAAAATCCAGTTGCACAGCTCTTGGATACCGGAAATCTCGTTGTGAAAGATGGAAATATCGATGACCCAGATAGATTTTTGTGGCAGAGTTTTGACTATCCTTGTGACACATTCCTACCGGAAATGAAGCTTGGAAGGAACTTAGTAACTGATCTAGATACGTTCATATCATCTTGGAAGAGCGAGGAAGATCCTGCTCGAGGTGATTTTTCAGTACGGTTAGATCTTCGTGGGCTTCCACAAATGGTTATTATGAAGGGGAATACCATAAAGGCTATAACGGGGTCATGGAACGGTCTGAGTCTTACGGGACGTTCGGGGTTAAATCCGAATTCACTCATATTAGAATTAAAATTCGTGATGAATCAGAACGATGTCTGCTACGAGTTCAAACTCGTAAGCAGTTCTATTCTCTCGAGATATGTAATAACCCCATCAGGAGTTGCGCAGCGGTTTACATGGACGGATCGAACACTCAGTTGGGAGCTTTTCTCTACATACCTGTCAGCTCAGTGTCAAAATTATGCCTTCTGTGGCGCATATGGTACCTGCGATGTTAATAACTCTCCCGTATGTGGATGCTTGGAGGGATTCTTACCCAAGTCTCCGAAAGAATGGAAATCACTAGACTGGTCTGATGGATGTGTTCGAAGGACTCCATTGGCATGCAATGGAGATGGCTTCCTCAAGTACACCGGGCTGAAATTGCCTGACACATCTTCTTCCTGGTTTAACGAGACCATGAGCCTCAACGAATGTAAGGTATTATGTTTGAAAAACTGCAGTTGCACAACATGTTCAAATTTAGATATTAGGGGAAAAGGAAACGGCAGCTTGCTTTGGTTCGGCAACCTGAATGATATTGAAGTATTCTCCCAGCGTGGGCAAGAGCTGTACATAAGGATGGCGAGTTCAGAACTAGGTACTTTTTCACTTCTTTTATTTGATCTGAGTTTTTGCTCTTTATCTGTAAATAGAGGATAAGTCAGATATATGCAGATTGACTCTAACCTAGTTTTCAGAAAATACTGGGAAACAGGGGAAATCCAGCAAGATAAAACGAGCAGGAATCATAGCCGGCGCTGCAATATTAGTCATTGGAATTCTAACACTTGGAGTGATTTCATACATACGGAACAAGAAATTTATTTTCAAAGGTGAGGCTATAAGACATTGAATGATAAATTCTGATGCATGAACATATATTTAACGGCTAATAAGCTTCTATAAAAGTCTTTTAATTTAGAATGCATCAGATTAAATGGTTGGTAGCTTGCATTCAGGAATGGCTAAAAGAAGACACACGAAAGATTATGCCAATGAAGGCCTGAACAAAGACATGGAGTTACCGATAATTGATTTGACAGCCTTAGCTAATGCCACCGATAACTTTTCAAGCAAAAACAAGCTGGGAGAAGGTGGATTTGGACCGGTGTATAAGGTAAACAAAATATCCTCACCATGCAAACTATACGTTTTGGGCATAACCTATTGATTTTCAGGGAATACTGGTAGAGGGGGAAGTGATAGTCGTAAAGAGGCTTTCAAAGAATTCTGGACAAGGACCTAACGAGTTCACAAATGAAGTCAAATTAATTGCCAAACTCCAGCACCGCAATCTTGTAAAGCTTCTAGGGTGCTGCATGGAAGAAAATGAGAAAATGTTAATCTACGAATACATGCCTAACAAAAGCTTGGAATCCTTCATTTTTGGTTTGAGCTTTGACCCTTCTAATGCAGGACATTCATGTTTGGTTTTATCTTCTTCGGTTAATGAATCTTTTGTTGAGAATTCGGCGAGGTTTGTACTAACATGAAGGTGAAATTGGACAGACCAGACAAGGAGTAAATTGTTAGATTGGCGCAAGCGCATGAACATTATTGGTGGCATTGCCAAAGGGCTTCTCTATCTTCTCGAAGACTCTAGACTGAGGATCATCCATAGAGATCTTAAAGCCAGCAATGTCCTACTAGATATTAACATGAATCCTAAAATTTCGGACTTTGGCCTGGCTAGATCATTTGGGGGAGATCAAATTGAGGCCAATACCCATAGGATTGTTGGAACATAGTAAGTATATACGTTTATATTTCTCTTATAGATTACATCCAACTATTTCCGAACTTCATTGTCCTTATCCTTACATTTGCATTTGCAGTGGCTATATGTCTCCCGAGTATGCAGTGCATGGGAAGTATTCTGTGAAATCTGATGTCTTTAGCTTTGGAGTTTTAGTATTGGAGATAGTGAGTGGGAAGAAGAACAGGGGATTCTGTCATCCAGACCACCACCTTAATCTTCTTGGACATGTAAGCATGGAGAATGCCGAATGGGATTCTATTGATTATTGGTGTTGTTCCAAAATAATAGATTGTAATATGCTACGATAGATGAGCATATCTGAAGGAATTCTGACCCACAGAAATATGGCTTAAATTTGTTTCAGGCATGGAGACTATGGATTGAAGATAGGGTGATGGAATTAATCGATGAAATAGTAGGTGATGCAAACACACGATCTGAAGTATTAAGACTGATTCAAGTGGGTCTGTTATGTGTGCAACAAAGACCTGAAGATAGACCAAGCATGTCGTCCGTGGTTCTAATGTTAAGCAGTGAAAGTTTATTGCCTATCCCAAGGCAACCGGGTTTCTATATGGATTCACCGAAAGAGATTCTTCGTCTGGAAAAAATCCAACTTATTCAGCAAATGGAATCAGCATTTCAACCTTTGAAGCACGGTAGATGGTATCATTTGGAGCTTAAGGGGAGAGGTTTCTTCTCAAGTTTGTGCTTTCTGAAAGCCAATATATCAACCTAGAAAAAAGGGTTTGCGAGCCGCTTTTGTTCGGGAAAGAACGAAAAGAGAAAAACTAGATACATTGTTCTAGTAGATTTTTCTTCAGACAGAGAACTCTATTACGTGTTTTGAACTGAATATTCTTTGATGATTTATAGAATCATCTACTTCTTAATGCATGCTCTAAATTGACGCCCAATTCAATGAATTCATTGTCACCCGAAATTCAGTTGAATAGTGTAATTGTATATTTTGACTAAGCATTGACCAAACATCATCCCCAGAAAACGTTGTCGGCCTTTGAGCTTTTAACCCCGGTCGTAATCAACCTCTGTAGCCTGTAGATATTCTGAATTGTGGAACGAAATACTAATTGGTACTGACAACTTCCTTGTCTTTTGAAATCACAAGTATTTCTGGGGAAGGCAACTCCTTGGCTGATGGGTTCAGCAAATTCTGGCTCAGCTGGAAATGATGCTACTTTCTCTAACATTAACAGCTCCTCAAAACCTTGGTCGAAATCCTTGTAATGGAGAAAATTTTGTCATTCCACAGATTTACAGGCTCAATAAGTTTCACTTTTGTTTTGTAAAAAAATCAGGAGAGTATACTCTAGGTTTTTATAAGAGTTTTTGTTTTGGTTTTCAAGGTTAAACTCTTTTATCATGTACATGGTATTTCTCCACCAAAGATTTTTAAGAGGATTATCAATATATCTTGAGATTTACCTCTTTCTTGAAATAAAAAAAAAATCAATATATCCTATGAATACGCCACATAGGATGCCTCTTGTATCTAGAGTAGTCTTCCAAAACAGGAGAAAAAGTGCTCAGAAGAATGGTAGTCTTCCTTATAATATTAGCCTTGTGCTTTTGTTTTCCCAAACCATTTTTCCATACTTCCTAAATCATCAATACATCATCTTCCAATTTCTAACAAAGTGGTATCAGAGTTTTGGGCCGTTTTATTTTAATCTTAGGGCACATTACTTGAAAAAATATAGTTTCATTCGGCAACATTTTCTAACCTATTGATTTTCAGGTTTCAGGGTACATGCACTGCTAGAATGGCAAGCGATAGTGGTAAAGGGGATTTCAAAGAAAGAAAATATACTTACAATCGTAAATTGTGTAACTGCCGCGTAATCGCTTTGAAAAAAATGAATAAATCATAGGACCCACATGAAAAAAAATTAATTTTTTAATAGTGGACCCCACTCTTTTTCAAAACGATTACGCGGCGATTACGCACTCCACGGTTGTATGTAGAATTACTCATTGTTTAAATATTATTTAAGGCAATAAAGAAAAGAAAGCCGTTGGGTTGGGTGTTAATTTAATCAGTTTTTTTTTTTTTAAGTTTACGTTTACGGCATTAAAAGCTTGGAAGCAAGAGTTATTACTGAAAATTTCAATGTTTAGATTTTAAAAATTGTTGTACCATTGGTGTGCACGGGTAGAAATAAAGCTCCGAATGGTTTTCCGGTAGTAAGTTGGCTATTTTAATTGTTTTGATTGCCTATTGCCGTTCACTTCAAGTATTTATTCTGGTGTGTCTTTTTCGTATGAGATAGAAAGAAGATAATTTTAAGAGTATTTTTCAGATAAAAGAGATGTGTTTTTTTAGTAAAATTTTAGGCTCAACAACTTGTGTAGAATTAATTTGAGTTATATAATGATTGTTATATCTTGAGAAGTCAAGTCAAGATGATTTCTGCTGTATCGATTAATTTAAAACTTTATATACTGTAAAAAATTTGAATCTCTTTAAAAACAACGAGATTTACATATCTCAGTCTAAACTAATTTCATTAGAATGGTAATTGAATTATAATTTTTATTATATTATTATATATTTTGTAATTACTCTTTTTATAAATAAAAAATAATTCGAACAATAAACGATTTGTTAAAGTAAGTGTTAAGGCCCAATCTTCCATTTAAAGCATGAGTCGAACTTGTGAGTTATTGTCGTATGGGGCCCAATGGCCAAATGGCCTTATAGAGATTGGAAAAAGCAACGGACACCCCACCTCGGGACAAGAACGGAAGAGCCGCGGCACATGTATGCGAAATTGGAGCTTTTCTAAAACAAAATCGCTGCATACTCAAAAAAAAAAAAAATTAAGTAAAAATAAATTCATAAATTGATTTGACTTCGTGAAATATATTAGATCAATTTTACAATTTTACGTATTACATTAAATTACGTATTTTTATATAATTTTTTTGTGATTAAAATATATTTTTTTAAAAAAGAAAAAAGAAAAAAAGAACATAATGTGAGAAGTTAATGAATCTTAGCAAGATACCCACCTCATGTGGGCGTGATTGGGCCATTGGGGGCTAATTTGAATCCTAAAACAGGAGTGGAAAGCCAGACGAGAGACGAGCCTTACCAAATTGAGGCAATTAGTTCATATAAATACCAACTGAGGTACGCACCAACTCTCTATGAACTTAATGTAAAAATCAATCTACAGCAATCAACCAATTATCACCGACTTAGGAATTAGAGGCATCCCTTGCCTAAACAACGAGCCATTATTCTTTCTGAGTGGAAGTTGATAGGACAAGCTACAGTGTACGAAACACGTCCTCAAAAATAACATTTTAACAAAATTATAAAACTCAAAATTCTATTATCCACGTCAATCTCAAATAGGAAATAAAATAAAACCAAAAAACAAAAAATTAGAGTAAAAACAGACTATATTGTGCGCTCCGGAAAAATTATTAACTTATAACTGTTTTGTAATTATATTTTAACTCTATATAAAAGTGAGAATGGTTTATAAAATTAAAATTTATTTTTAATGAAGGTGTCTAATTGCATTTAGGGCTGTTCACCGACCTGGCCCAGTCCAAAAATACCATTTCTGACCCGACCCAAAATCAGACTGTTTTGTTCGTCTGTTTATATGTTCGGCCGGTTACTCGACCCGATAGTAGTTTCGGCAGAAATGGGTATTCCAACCCGATTTTTTTAAAAATAATTTTAATTTTTAATCTAGATGTATACTAGAAAATTTTGATTACCATTCTATACCAAAAAAAAAAAAAAAAAATGTTTAGTTTTTAACACCAAGAGAGAGAAAAAGAAAAAGAAAAAAGAGAGAGAGAATAAAATATACTTTACCTAAAGCTACCCGAATGCTACTTAGCCCCTAAATTTCTGCTCAAAGGTTGAGTTTATTGAAGTACAGAATGGTCTGGATTATTATGTAAGAGTTTCTTTAGCACTAATTAGTAATTGGATTCACACTACTCTTTCGATAAAATAGACAAGCATTTGCTGCGCAAGTTGACTTTCTTCAAAACCCAGTTAGCTTCAGTACTTCTTTTGCCACCAAATCTATATAACTAAATAAAATATGAATCTAAAGAATACAAAAACTTCAGACCAGACTCTTATAACAGATCATATACAAGGGAAGGGAAAAATAAAAAATCATATAACAGATCTAGCTCACGCTCAGATTTGATGGGTTAAATGTGCCTTAAAGCTCAAAAAGAGAAGCTTGTTTCACATCAGATTTAGCCCCAAAACAAACACACACAGATTTGCACAAAACCTCCATCCAAACAAACAACACAGACTTTGGGCGCAGCTTGCAAATAGAATTTTTCAATAATTTTACAAGAAAATTAATTACACAAGCCTCAAAGAGCAACTGGGCGTACCCAGGATCGTTTTTTTCGGTGCTTGTAATTCGTAGAGAAAGCTTCCGCGATCCAACCACCACAGAGAGCTAGCAAGAGAGACTGAGTTAGAGAGTGAGAAACAGAGAGAGAGAGAGAGAGAGAGAGAGAGAGAGAGAGATGCAAAAGACTAGAGAGAGAGCTGAGTCTGCACGTCTGCAACTCTGCAAGGCAGCAAGAGGCTTCAGGTTGCTTCGAGCGAGAGAGAAGAGGGACTGAGGGAGGACTGAGGAGAGAAGATGGGTGAACAGTCCTATGCAAGAGAGAGAAAACTGTCTTTTCCATCTTTGGCAAAAACGTAGTCGTTTTTGTTTGTTAATTCGGCTATCTAACCGAGTTTTTAAACGGGTCGGGTAATTTGCGTTTCCGATTCTGAATCTAAACGCGCAGGATAATCTCGGGTCGGGTCGAGAAAGGTCAGTAAAAATGGGCCGCCTTTTTTGTTCAGTCCCGATTGCATTTTTTGATTGTAATGACTTAAAAAATAAGAAAAAATCTACTTCACATTCTACTATTTATCACACACTCAACACTCTTAGTGTATTGAGTTAAAAAAAATAAAAAAAATAAAAAAATTTGAGTGAATGGTGTGTGGAGAGTAGAGGTAGATATATTACAGAAGTATAGTGGAAGGAATGCACCGTGAACTCCATACTTCTCTACTTGTCTGCATTTACTATATATACACGCCAGCCTTACTTTCACCGAACCAAAAGGAGATCAACCACATCAATGAATGCCTTTACCTGTCTTTTTGTATTCTCTTTATTATTCTCCCTCTTAGAAACGTCCATTCTGCTGGACACTCTCACTCCAAATCGATCAATCAGAGACGGCGACACATTAGTTTCAGCTGGTAGAAGATTTGAATTGGGATTTTTCAGCCCAGGTATTTCAAAGAGCCGATACGTGGGAATATGGTACGTGATATCTTCTGGGACAGTTGTATGGGTGGCTAACAGAGACAATCCTCTTAACGATCACTCCGGAGTTCTAACGGTCACCGATGAAGGAGTTCTTGCTCTTCTCAATGGCACAAATAATATTATTTGGTCAACTAACACGTCAAAAACAGCAGAAAATCCAGTTGCACAGCTCTTGGATACCGGAAATCTCGTTGTGAAAGATGGAAATATCGATGACCCAGATAGATTTTTGTGGCAGAGTTTTGATTATCCTTGTGACACATTCCTACCGGAAATGAAGCTTGGAAGGAACTTAGTAACTGGTCTTGATAGGTTCATATCATCCTGGAAGAGCACGGAAGATCCTGCTCGAGGTGATTTTTCAGTACGGTTAGATCTTCGTGGGCTTCCACAAATGGTTATTATGAAGGGGAATACCATAAAGGCTAGAGCGGGGTCATGGAACGGTCTGAGTCTTACGGGACGTTCGGGGTTAAATCCTAATTCACTCATATTAGAATTTAAATTCGTGATGAATCAGAAAGACGTCTGCTACGAGTTCAAACTCGTAAACAGTTCTATTTTCTCAAGATATGTAATAACCCCATCAGGCGTTGCGCAGCGTTTTACATGGATGGATCGAACACGCAGTTGGGAGCTTTTCTCTACGTTCCTGTCAGATCAGTGTCAAAATTATGCCTTCTGTGGCGCATATGGTACTTGCGATGTTAATAACTCTCCCCCATGTGGATGCTTGGAGGGATTCTTACCCAAGTCTCCGAAAGATCGGAAATCACTGGAGTGGTCTGATGGATGTGTTCGAAGGACTCCAGTAGCATGCAATGGAGATGGCTTCCGTGAGTACACGGGGCTGAAATTGCCGGACACATCTTCTTCCTGGTTTGACGAGACCACGAGTCTATATGAATGTAAGGTATTATGTTTGAAAAACTGCAATTGCACAGCATATTCAAATTTAGATATTAGGGGAAAAGGAAACGGCTGCGTCCTTTGGTTCGGCAACCTGAATGATATTGAAGTATTCCCCCAGCGTGGGCAAGAGCTGTACATAAGGATGGCGAGTTCAGAACTAGGTACTTTTTCACTTCTTTTGCTCTTTATCTGTAAATAGAGGATAAGTCAGATATATGCAGATTGACTGTGACTTTTTTTTCAGAAAATACTGAGAAACAGGGGAAATCCAGCAAGATAAAACGAGAAGGAATCATAGCCGGCGCTGCAATATTAGTCATTGGAATTCTAACACTTGCAGTGATTTCATACATACGGAACAAGAAATTTATTTTCAAAGGTGAAGCTATAAGACATTGAATGATAAATTCTGATGCGTGATAGTATTGAAAATATTTATAACGACTATGAAATTTTTATAAAAAGTCTTTTAACTTAGAATGCATCGGATTAAATGGTCGGTCGCTTACATTCAGGAATGGCTGAAAGAAGACACAAGAAAGATTACGCCAATGAAGGCCTGAACGAAGACATGGAGTTACCGATATTTGATTTGACAGCCATAGCTAATGCCACCGATAACTTTTCAAGCAAAAACAAGCTGGGAGAAGGTGGATTTGGACCTGTGTATAAGGTGAACAAAATATCCTCACCATGCAAACTAAACGTTTTTGGCAACATTTCCTAACCTATTGATTTTCAGGGAACACTGGTAGAGGGGCAAGTGATGGCCGTAAAGAGGCTTTCAAAGAATTCCGAACAAGGACCTAACGAGTTCATAAATGAAGTCAAATTAATTGCCAAACTTCAGCACCGCAATCTTGTAAAGCTTCTAGGGTGCTGCATGGAAGAAAATGAGAAAATGTTAATCTACGAATACATGCCTAACAAAAGCTTGGAGTCCTTCATTTTTGGTTTGAGCTTTGACCCTTCTAATGCAGGACATTCATGTTTGGTTTTATCTTCTTCGGTTAATGAAATTTTTGTTGAGAATTCGGCGAGGTTTGTACTAACATGAAGGTGAAATTGGACAGACCAAACAAGGAGTAAATTGTTAGATTGGCGCAAGCGCATGAACATTATTGGTGGCATTGCCAAAGGGCTTCTCTATCTTCACGAAGACTCTAGACTGAGGATCATCCATAGAGATCTTAAAGCCAGCAATGTCCTACTAGATATTAACATGAATCCGAAAATTTCGGACTTTGGCCTGGCTAGATCATTTGGGGGAGATCAAATTGATGCCAAGACCCATAGGATTGTTGGAACATAGTAAGTACGTTAATATTTCACTTATAGATTACATCCAACTATTTCTTAGCTTCATTGTCCTTGTCCATACATTTGCATTTGCAGTGGCTATATGTCTCCCGAGTATGCAGTGCATGGGAAGTATTCTGTGAAATCTGATGTCTTTAGCTTTGGAGTTTTAGTATTGGAGATAGTGAGTGGGAAGAAGAACAGGGGATTCTGCCATCCAGACCACCATCTTAATCTTCTTGGACATGTAAGCATGGATAATGGAATTCTATTGATTTATATTTTTAAACAAAACCCTCGATTAACGATATTGTTCGAAAACAATAGATTTTAATATGTTACGATAGGTGAGCATATTTGAAGGAATTCTGACCCAAGAAAATATGGCTTAAATTTGTTTCAGGTATGGAGACTATGGATTGAAGATAGGGCGATGGAATTAATCGATGAATTAGTAGGTGATGCAAACACACGATCCGAAGTATTAAGACTGATTCAAGTGGGTCTGTTATGTGTGCAACAAAGACCTGAAGATAGACCAAGCATGTCGTCTGTGGTTCTAATGTTAAACAGTGAAAGTTTATTGCCTATCCCAAGGCAGCCGGGTTTCTATACAGATTCACCGGAAAGAGATTCTTCGTCTGGCAAAAATCCAACTTATTCAGCAAATGGAATCAGCATTTCAACGTTTGAAGCACGATAGATGGTATCACTTGGAGCAAAAGGGGAGAGGTTTCTTCTCAAGTTTGTGCTTTCTGAAAGTTAATATATCAGCGTAGAAAAAAATAGTTTGCAAGCCGCTTTTGTTCGGGAAAGAACAAAAAGAGGAAAAGTAGATACTTTGATCAGTAGATTTTTCTTCAGAGAGAGAACTCTATCTCGTGTTTTGAACTGTATGATCTTCTTTGACGATTTATAGAATCATCTACTTCTTAATGCATGCTCTAAATTTACGCCCAATTCAATGAATCACTAGCAATTCAATTGAATGTATATGTTGACCAGACATCATCCCCAGAAAACGTTGTTGGCCTTTGAAATTTGAAACCCCGGTCTTAATCAACCTCCGTAGATACTGTGAATTGTGGAACGAAATATTAATTGGTGCAACTTCCTTGTCTTTTGAAATCACAAATACTTACGGGGAAGGTTTTTATAAATTCTGGCGCAGCTGCATGGAAATGATGCTACTTTCTCTAACTCTAGACAGCTCCTCAATACCTTGATCGGAATCCTTGAAATAAAGAAAATTGGTTTACCATCATTTAGACAGAAATAGCTTCATACTCTGTTTATATATCATACCACAGATTTACAGTCTCAATATCCCTAGTTTCACTTTTCTTTTGTAAAGAAATCAGGAGAGTATACTCTAGGTTTCTACAATGGTTCTGTTTTGAGGATTTCGTAGCCTTTCAAACTCTTTATCATGTACATGGTATTAATTAATTAATTAACATTATAAGAAAACTGTTTATTTGCTGCCAATTATTTCTTGTTAAAATGATTATTTTCTGTCAAAATGAATCTATTCTTGTCATAAATAATCATTTTCATTACAAATAACTCGTCATAAATGCTCATTTTTCTTATAACAATGTTTCTTGTCAAAAGTAAAAGATGGTTATCAATAGATCTTGAGATTGTCCTCTTCTTCAAAGAGCAAAAAAAAAAAAAAAAAAAAAAACTCCTTCAATCTTTTTCAGTGAATGATTGAATGTTTAGCTCATAGTTTCCTAGCTAGTTCCCAATCAAAAACTAACTGGACATCTCAAAATCACTCACATGTATTACATTCTTCTGGTCTCCATTTATAGTGGGTGAAAGTCGGTCCACGGGCTTCAAGTGAATTTTCAGCAACTCCTTCGGCAACAATTTCTAACCTATTGATTTTCAGGGTACACTTCTAGAAGTAGAAGGGAAAGCAATAGTTGTAAAGGGGCCTTCAAAGAAAATTATGGACAATGACTGTTGATGCGATAAAAATTGCTCAACAAGTCAGAATGGGAGAAATAGTCATTCCCGGCCTACTGGGCGACTTGTGGTCTCATTCGGTGTTATTTGGAGCTCCTGATAGTATTCTGGTGCGGTTGTACGACGGTGGTGCGTACGTCCATGGCGGTAAATGGAAAATATAAATGCAGAGAAACAAAAGAGATGAACACATGGATTTACGTGGTTCGGCTTAATACCTACGTCCACGAGCGTTTAGGGAGGAGAAATCTACTATAATATGCTCGTTTACAATCTCTAATAGTTTCTCATATCTCACTGTACAATAATTTTACGAAAGGAGAGACATTCACTGGAACTCTATGTTCTCTGGTTAGAGGAGTGGTCGAAGAGGAAGAAGAACTGAAAAATGAAGAAGAAGCCAACCCGGAGAAGGAGAACCTTTCCCTCTATCTATCTGAATCCCTTTTCCTGCGTGCGCTCCCCTTCTTAACATACTTGGCGTGCTGTCCCCCTTGACCCTTCTGACCCCCTTGGCGTGCTGTCCCCCATGACCTTTCTGATCCCCCCTTTTGGCGTGCTATCTCCCCTGACTCACCTTACTCCCATGTCCCATTGTCTCTAATCTTGGTGGGCTAGGCCTGGTGGCTGGGCCGCATGGGTTTGAGCTTAGAATCCTTAATTTTTGGTTTGAGCTTGTCTCACAAAACTTTTCATTTTATTTCATTTCAATTCATATAATTATTATAATTTTTTTAAATTACTACACAAAATAAAATAAACAATTTAATTTTTTTAAATTCTAAAACAAAAATAATATTAAAAATATATATTTTAATAATATATTATTTAACTTATAATTTTTATCTCAATATCTCATTTTATCTCTTTTCATGCACGAAAACAATCAAACCCTCAAATTACAGTCGTTATTTAAAAGGAAGTTGCAGTCATAAAAGTCCGAAACTTACATTTAAGTGCTTTTTTGTTTTTTGAGGTGGCTCGACAATCCTCTCGTACGTGGGACGTTTGCTCGTTGATGCTTACCTATGAGTTTCTGTTTGTCTCATCACAACTTTTTTCCAGTTCATAGCTTGGCTGTCGTTCATGGTTGACCCAAGACTTTGGCCACTTTAGACATGTACTGATTCAGCTATGCCCGTTTGTTCTCTCTACAAATTTTTAGCTATTTGCTTGTTGGAATTACTAAATTAATAGGGTTTTGAATTGTAAAACCTTGTTAAAATGTTTTACAATTTTGATCTATATTTCATAAATATACTATCGTAAAGCTTTAAGTTGTTGCAATAGTTTTGAACGTTGTCTTCAAAAAATTTCCAATAAAAACTTCAATTTAATACTTTAAATAAAGTAGGTTTTCAGATCTTTTAGTGCTTAAAATAATTTTTTTTAAATAACTATTAGACTGTAAAGATTAATTTATAGACTCCCAAACTCAAAACCAATAAGATAAGTAGTTTTCTGGGTTTGTGCGTTTGGTTTGAGATGGGAAAGGCGTCTAATTCGTGTATATATAAATGTGGCGTATTTTCATGCTTCCTGGAAATTGTTTGTTCTTGATCTTCCCCTCCCATTTTTTTTGTGGTGCGACACACACACAAGTCATAGCCTTCAATTTTTATTATTATTTTTATTTTAAAAGAAAAGTGATCACATGTCCTCTCAATTTTTTTGAAATCATAGCCTTCAATTTGCAATACTTTCTTTCGTCTATAAGTCACGGCTTTAGAGCGTAACACTTCCCAATCGTGGGACCATTTCCCTTCGTTTTGCACTTTGCAGTGGTTTGGCAATTTATACTTTCGTCGTCTTCCCGTGCGTAGTCCGCTGACTGCAGGTTGGAAAATAGGAGAATCACTTTGACACGCTCCTATTCCCCCCACCCATGCTTGCTGACTAAAAGCACTCATATTGAAATAGTCAAAGTGAAGCCCAAATTTTAGTCAATTTTTCACATTAAATTATCTATTTATTCATTATATAATAATAAAATAATATTAATTTATTTTTTTTAATTTTTAATTTTATCATATTTTACCATTCAACTGATTTTATATTAATTAATAATCATATTCTAATTAAATTATTAGTTAAAAAATCATATTTTCAGTAGTCATTGAATAAAAATTGTGAGTAACCTCGACAATTGAATAAAAATAGATTATTATGATTTCGAAAAGCCGGATGATGAATTGATTTCTTACCTATATCACTCTATTTTTTTATTACTATTTATAATGATAATAATTGCTGAATCAACGTCTAATTAAACCCATCTAAAATTCTATATAAATGTCTTAATTACAAATCAAAATTCTATACTTCCCATCCAACTTCATTTTGTTGCCAAACTCTTTGCAGATAAAACTATTTGTAGCTTTGTATGTGATATCGACACTTGAAGCTATTTCAGTCTTGTTGCTTTGATATGTTCAAGCTACATTGACTATTGTAGCAAGCATTGTGGCTGTTCCTGTAATTGGGTTGTGGATGAATCTGCCAATGGTGGTTGTCCTTAAAAATGTATCCAGATGGCTCACCAGGATGGGGTGCGAAACAAAAAATGAAGGGAACATGCATAATGGTCAGTTAATTAAGCAACATAAACTCAGCAATAAAAAAGTCTGCATAAATCTGCACTTGAACATAAACTCAGCAACAAAATACATCTCAGCAACATCCACAAAATAGAACATTCACAAAATACATCTCAGCAACATCCACAAAATAGTACATCAACAGCAACATCCACAACATCCAAACTATCCCAGATCTGTCACATAGTGGCTGCCCAACCACATGTATTTTCAGCATGTGGCTAGGCAACCACTAAAATCAGAAACTACCTCGTTTGTTTTTAGAAAACTTCTTAACTCATCTCATCTCATTTCATCTAATCATTACAACTTTTCCAAATTTCCATATAAAATAAAATAAACAATTCAACTTTTTCAAATCCCAAAACAAAAATTATATTAAAAAAATATATTCTAACAATTTTTTATTCAATTTTTTAACTTTAATATCAATTCATTTCATCTCATCTGTGAAAACAAACGAGCATTAACTACATTAATGTGTATTTACAACAAGCAAAGGAGTAGGAGTACCAAACAGTTGCTTCCCTACAAAAGGTGTGGATGTATATTTATTCTTCATTTCCTCGTAAACTTCCTTCTAAGGAGTTTGAAAATAGTTTTGCTACATTGCATTCATGCCAGCAAGATCTAATTTCATAATCTCTATATTAATCTTCTTCTTCTTAAGTGCAATTAATGATATTCGATCACTCTCGACCTTGGTGACTGCTTCTCTTTTCTCCATTATGCACACATCAGCGGTCAGGCGACTTAAGGTTTTATTAAACTCAGTATCTTCACCTTTTCTAGACTTCATATTTCTCCCCCTCTCTTTCTCACTCTTCTTGCCTAGAGGTCTCTCACCAATGATCTCGACGTTGTCATCAAGAGTATTATGTGCTGGCAGAGTTGAGTCAGCAATGGTTGGACGTTTCCCAGGTCGTCTCCTCATCGTGTGCAACATCAACATATGTTGCTACATTTTGGTTGGTGTCTTAATAGACACCAGTAATATTTCATGGTGTACTTCGCATTCTCATTCTCTTTATACAATATTTTGGCATTCTCAAGCTTAAATGAGCTAAGTGAGAATGTTAAGAGTAAAAATAAGCTCAAGCACTAAAACAACATAAAAAAACAGAAACTAAACTTTTACCTTGTTCTGCTCCGTGACACCACTTGGATATATTGACTCTACTTGGACAACAACAACACAAAATTTATTTGTGCATGTTTGGATACATTGTCATCAATTGGTCAATGACACTACAGAACGTTCAGGACTGTTTGGTTTTTTATACTCATTATAATATTCACCTATTCTCTCCCACATTTGAATGGATTTTTGGTCAGTCCCGCATATAACATCAATGCTAATGTTCGGCCAAGCCAAGTTGAAACAAGGAGACTGTACTCCTCTACGATAAAATACACACCTCAAAATGATTTTTTAGAGGGTGTCATTCTTTCACCTACGCAATGTGAAACTTGGACCAGAACATTATCATCTATGCTATCAAACGGGGTGCTGCCTTCCCCATGTCCACCACTTTGTAAGAGAGTGGTGAAGATCAAATGGTGCGGCCATCCTTCATCGTATTATAATTATAACAAATGAAATAGTTGGAGTAGAATAGGATACAAACTAACATGGTAAACAACTTTATAAGAGGATCTTACCTAGATAAACAAATTTGGATGTATTGTTGAGCAATGACTTTTCAACAGTTATCAAAGAGGTTCAGCAATGTCGGATGCACAGCTTTAGCAATGTAATCAAATTTACCTGCACATTAAATCATGATGTAGAAAATAAGAATAAAAACTTGCATGCACATTAAATCTGGTTTACCTGCACATTAAATCATGTGCATCCAGTTAGCATCTCTTGGACCAAGAATATGTTTCAAAATCACACCACATTTTTCAAATTCCCTCAATACTAAATTGGGCGACAACAGCCACCAATATATGGTTGACAACAAGCGAAATATCACAAACAAAGCTTTAAAGGGTTTAAGACTCAAGTAAGCTGCACAGAGGCAGACCTAGCATGCAAAAGACTGTCTAAGATAAAGCAGGTCCAGGAACCCTTTTCCACAATGATATGCTATTTCCATTTAGTATTCAAGTAGCAAAGTGACTCCAAAATGAAGGTTATTTAATACGAGATCACTAGCATGCAAAAGATTGTCTAAGATAAAGTAGAGAACACCTCTTATTAAAATTCACTTAGTAGCTCGTATAACTAATAGTGTTGTGGAGAACCATCCACCGAGTGTTTGTGATACATAATTGGATCTCCTTATGTAATTATCACACAACATATAACCAAACTCTATTTTTTTATGAATAAACAACCAAACTATATTGACCAAACACAAGCGCTTAACTCAGTAATCACAATTAAATGAAGATTGTTTGGCCAAAGCAATAGGCCTGCACCCAGCATCCATTTGCCTAATTTTTTTTCCTTTTTTATAAGTAAGAACAACCTCGATAGAAGATATTGACAGCAAAAGAAGGTAAATAACTTAAGATTTCAGAGTTTGACCAAGTTCCAAGCCAACCTTTGACAGAATACTACTACTTTTTCTTATACAAGTACAGAAGATAACTACTTGAAAAACACGTCAGCATTTTTCTATCAGGCATGTTTTAGGCAGATGCTTTTCACATTGAGCAACATATTAGAGTAGTAAACAATCTTCATGTCACCCTAAATCTGATCTCTTTTTCCCCTACATCAAACATATACATTTTCTTATATTATTGCTCATTAACTTCAACGCTTCAATGGGAGAACCAAGAGTTGCAATAAAACAAGTAGATTTTGAGGTAGAAAATATCAGACATTAGATCCTTCTGTTCTTAGAGCACACAAGGTGACACTTATTAGTCAATAACAATGTATCCATCATCTTAAGTGATCTTTTATTTTTCTCCAAGCATAAATCAATAACCGAAATGATAAAAGAAGCTTAGCCTTAGACCAATATCAACACCTTTTGATAATTAAGTCAATATTATTAATTGCGCAAATGGTGCAACCCAAGTACACAGAGTGTATACAAGCAGAGTAGAGTCATCTAACTAAAGACGAAACAAAAACAAGATGACATAAAATTTATATAAGTAAAACTACAACCATTAAGACAATGTTCAAGACATAAGGGTCTTTAGCAGTATAGACCAAAACTCATCCACTGCCTTCATGCAGCCTTCAAAGATCCTCGCATTTAGTTCCTTCCACACAAACCATATCATGCAAAACGGAAACATCCTTCAACTTCGACATTATATTGGCCTATGCTATTATACAAAAGTCATGTAAAATGGCCAAAATAATATTAAAAAAGAAAATAGAATTATCCTCTTTTCACTTGGAGCAAAGGTGGTGTGGGGGGGGGGGGGGGGGTTATTTGGTTTCTTTTGAAATTTATGCAGTTAGAATATGTTTTGAACTGTATGTACTTCTGTGAAGATTTAAAAAATAGTTCTTTCCTGATGCATGCTATATAGAAGATAAGAGCATATGCAGAAAGTTTTTGAATGGAAAGATTCGACACATTTCTATTTTAGGAAGTATACAAACGTTATAGCAGTGTCTACACAATACTAATTACAGACAATAAATTCCATGATTCTCTGCATTCATTACAAAAGAAATGATTCTCAATAGGCATTAATTACAGAGAAGAAAGTCTATGAGTCACGACATTTATTACAGAGGAAACAATTATCGGTAAGCTTGAATTGCAGAGTTGGTGTGCTTGATTCTCCGCTAAATGGCAGCTTCATGAGTTGTCTAAGCTTTTGTCAACTTCCCTTATATGCTATAGAGTTACACCCAATTTTTCACCAAAAATGCAATTGAACAATGGAATAGGAAATTTTGACTAGGCATAGGCCAAACATCTTCCCCCAAATCATTGTAGGTATTCAATTCCTGCAATCTCATTTCAGTGAACGACTCAATTTGTAGCTCATATTTTACTTACTGGACATAAAAAATACTCACTTGGACTACACATTCTTCCGTCTCGATTTATAGTTGGTGAAAGTCGGTCCCACGGGCTTCAAGTCAATTTTTCAGCAACTCATTGAGTTGAGAATTGAGGAAAGAAAATTCTTAACAGACAATGATATGAATGGAGGGAGAAAGTGGCACTCAGAGAGAAGAGGCAAGGGTAGAACTTGGAAGCATTCAAGGATTGATGTGTATACTTCACCAATGAATAGCCCACATGGGATCTCTCTTGTATATAAAGTCAAAAGAAATCGATCTATTCTTCTAGAATGGGAGAAAAATGCTCCAAAGAACATTAGTTTTCCTTTCAATGCTGGACTTGTGCATGCTTTTATTTTTCGAAGTCATTTTTCCATTATTCCTAAATCACTAATGCATCATCTCCGATTTCTAACAAGTGGTACCAAAGTCTTGAGTGGTTTCTCCAATTTTCCTTGGCTATATCAGCTCTTGATTGAGATTGATGTGAGTTTGGCTAGCATTTATCTTGGGTTTTATGTGGATGTTGATCGTGCTTGTGTTGCCTTGTAATTTGGTCTTAACTTTTATCTTCAACTGTTGATCCAATATGGTTATCATGATAAGAGTCAATCCCGGTTATTTTGGTCTCTCAATCTGAAGAAGGCGGAATTCGTTTCAAACATGGTAACATATAGGGCACCTCTCCAAATTTTCATAGGCAAATTGACGATTATAAACAACGAAGCACTAGAACAAACGGATAAATAATTAAGAATTTACAAGTCTTTTCGATTTTTAAAAAAAAAAAAAAAAAAATTATCGAGCCTCTACAGATGTAACAGAGAGTCCATTACTGGAAGATATTTCTCGCTTGCTTCGCGAGGAATCCATGTCCGAAAGATACCTTTCAGTGAGAAAACCAGGCTGTTTAGGCACAGGTAGTACAGTCTCACTACTCAACATCAAAAGTACAGTGGCCATGCTTGGTCTATGTTCTGGACTTTGCTGCACACATAATAGACCCACCTGTATTGATCTTAGCACTTCTGTTGGGTTACACGACTCCTTTACTGATTTATCAACCAGTTCCAATATCCGTCTCTCCTCCTTGTACAGTCTCCATGCCTGGATGAATTTAGAACATTTTATAAAAAAAACAATTGAGGGGGAGGGGAGAAAAATATGGAAATTCTCTTAACATATAGCACAAAGTTGATTAAGAATCATGGCTCATGAAATAATTGAGAATATCTTGCTTGACATCACTTACATGCCCAAGAAGGTTCAAATTGTGGTCTGGATGGCTGAATCCCCTGTTTCTCTTTCCACTCACTATCTCTAGTACCAAAACACCAAAGCTATATACATCAGATTTCACTGAGAATAGTCCGTCAATTGCATACTCTGGAGACATGTAACCGCTGCAGCAAAATCATTGATTAAATCAATACAATTTATGGACAATGGTGGCAATATACAATGTTATAGAAATTCTTACAATGTTCCAACCACTCTGCTTGTCTGCGCTTCCGTTTGATCTCCTCCAAATATTTTGGCCATGCCAAAGTCTGAGATTTTTGGATTCATGTCATTGTCCAGTAACACATTGCTAGCTTTTAGATCTCTGTGGATAATTCTAAGTCTGGAGTCTTGATGAAGATATACTAGCCCCCGAGCAATCCCATTGATAATGTGGAAGCGCTGAGGCCAATCTAATGATATGTTTCTCTTTGGATCTGCAAACGTACATTAAAAAAAATGTTGGTAGGTACAATTCCATTCCAATTTATCTACAAATGAGGGATTTTTCAAAACATCAATTCAAAAGGAAGTTGGAGAACTTTGAAGCTCATGGTAGATAAAGTTTGTCCAAGTAAGTTCTTGAGAGAGCCAAACCAAATATAAAGGAGTCCAAGCTCTTGTTGGGCATATATTCATACACAAGCATCCTTTCATCTTCTTGGATGCAACATCCTAAAAGCTTCACAAGGTTTCGATGTTGAAGTTTGGAAATGCTAAAAACTTCATTCTTGAATTCATTGAGTCCTTGTCTTGATTCTGATGATAGCCGCTTAACGGCTACTTCTTGTCCCGCCTCTAAAATGCCCTGAATAGCAACTATTTTTATCGATCACAATATACAGATGACAGATATAGGGAATACCATGCGCATATATTTGTTTCTTTGTATGCATTCACATTTATAAATGGGTGGAGAAGTTCTTTGTTTCTTTATATGCCTCTAAAATTCGCATGCCTCCGCCTGGATAACTTAAAAAAAGGGGTAAAATATAGTTTGTGCAGACACTAGTTTCATATTATTGTACAAGGATCACCCTTTTGTTTGATTACCAATATAAATACATGCACAACGTTGTTTTCTTTTAAGTTTCACATGGACAAACTCAGAGGCCAATACCTTTTTTCAGAAAACAAACTGCTACTAAAAAGTGATGCAAGTTCAGAAGGATGAATTTTGTGTACTAAACTGTAGCTATTTAAAAAAACATGGGGGTAGAAAATAAGAATTATAGGCAGAATAGTCCTACTATGTTGAATTTTGTTCCATGTAGATCATTAGATAGTCTGCATACCAGTGTTTCGATGCAAATACCTTGTAGACAGGTCCAAATCCACCATGTCCAAGCTCATTTTGAGTTGAAAAGTTCTCTGTGGCATAAGCTATTGTGGCAAAATCAAATAATGGTAGGTCCAAAGTTTCATTCTCCCTTCCATTGCCGACCTCTTGTTCTGGATTGTATAAGATACATCCTGCAAAGAAATGGGGCAGATATGAACCAAGTACCCGGGTGGTATTCACAGATATGATATTCTCCACACATCCTCATTGATTCTTCCTAGCTGATGTCAAGTACAAGTACAGAACCACATCTAGAAGGACTTTTACCCAATGCCCCGCACTAATTGATGCAAAGCATGGTGAACTTAATGAGAGCTTGAAATATGAAACAGAATCCTACTGGAGTGGCTGGTCTAAGATCAGTCACCCTTTCTTTGACTACAAATTTTCACTGATGAAAACAGTTGTTGGTTCTTTGAAAATCTTTTACCTTCTCTTTTTCGCTTCTTCTTCAGGACAAATAACATCAAGCTTAGGCCGAGGAGAGCCATTCCAAAAGACAGTACAAAGATAACTATGGTCCTCACTCGTTTCTTTCCTTTAGAGCTTCCATATGCTGTTGCAATCAACTCAATATGAAGTAATTAGCATTAGCACTATGCCATACAATAGTCCAAAATCATTCTATCATTTTTTTTTCGCCTCCAAACTGTTCCTTATGCTGACATATGCTTATATTTAAGTAGGTCTAATTCTCACTTTAAATCTAAAAAGCAAATAATTATTAAGAATACAAGAACCATACTTAATTCAGAGGCAGCCATCCTTATGTAGATGTCTTGCCCATTTTCAGAGTACTCTCTGATATCAATCAGTTCTCCAAACCAAAGTATGCACCCACTTCCTCCTTCCATAACATACAGATTCGCACAAGCTGTACAAGTGCAGTTTTCTAAGCAAACCTTCTTGCATTCATTAAGGCCCATAGTAATGTTATACCAGGACTGCCGTGTGTCTGGCAACTTAATGCCAGAATATTTCACAAAGCCCTCTCCATCGCTGCAACTTAAAGGTGTCTTTAGCACACATCCATGTGACCAATCCGCCGCGTTCCAGTCTTCAGGAAATTTCGGCACAAAACCTTTTATGCACCCACAATATGGGGAGTTATTGATGTTGCACGTACCATATGCACCACACAATCCGTACCTGTCACAGCCATCTACTTGTGCTGTTAAGTAAAGGCTCCAACTCTGGGTACGATCAATCCAAGTAAAACGCTGCAGATTGCCTTCAGGTTTTAACTCCATTCTCGAGACAATTGAGGTGTCGATAAGATGATATGAATAGTAAGTCTCCTCCGGATTGGAAACAAACTCGTACGTATAAATTGGGTTCGGTTTCAAATTTGGCATCCCACTGAAATGGAGACCATTCCATGGTCCTGTCCGGAATTTAGCAACTGGACCCTCCCTTAGAAAAAACTGTGGCACTCCATTAGGATCAAGATGATTAGTATAATCACCTGTTGAAGGGTCGTCAACACTCTTCCATGATGTAAGCTGCCGATTCATGCCTGTTACCAAGTTAAATCCATACTTCATCCCCGGCAGAAACGTATCGCCCGGATGATCAAAACTTTGCCAGAGGAAATTTTCCGGATCATTTTCATTTCTATCTCTTACTACAAGGTTTCCTGTATCCAAAAGCTGTGCAACCGGATTGGTTGTTGATCTTGATGAACTTGCAGACCAAATGGTGATATTAGCACCATTTGAAAGGACAAGAATTCCCTGGTCCAAAAGTTTCAAAGCTCCTGATGTATCGTTAAGAGGGATATCTCTGTTGGCAACCCATACCACTGTTGTTGTAGATATCTTCTTGTACCATATTCCTATATACCGGCTCTTGGAATTCCCTGGACTAAAGAATCCCAGCTCAAAATTCCCACCTGATGAAACTATGGTCGCACCATCTTTAATTGATTCAGTTACACCAATGGTGTCTGTAACAGTTGAGATTACAGAGATGGGAAATCTGCAGCACAAGAAGTAAAGGACGATGAAGGCTTTCATGGTATCCAAACTAACCAATTAGTTGGTTGGACTGACAGAGAGAATAAAATGCAAGGGACGGCAGATCACAACTTCCAAGTTCTTTATTATTTGTAGCCATATAAAACGAAGCACAAGAGATAGGGCTCGTTGAACTTGGAATTGGTAAACAATCTTAAACGTCTCAAGTTCTTTTAGTTTGAACTTTGAAGCAATCAACCATACATATTCTCTGACGTGCAAGATTGAAAGGTGGAAAATTCTTCAAATCATGATTGAAATGGATTATTAATTAATGCCAAAGATTTTAAGCACTCTGTTCCTTAATTATCGGGAGAAGTTTGGATTCAATAGCGGAGTTGAAATGATTTGTAAATAATAAAATAAAAGTTGAATTGTTTATTATATTTTGTGTGAGAATTTAAAAAAGTTATAATGATAAGATGAGATGAGTTGAGATGAATTGATGTGTGTTTTGAATTAAAACGAGGCCAATTGAGTGATAATATTGTCATTTAGATGCTTGAGTGAGGTATGGGAAATTTTGGATTACGCTAAGAGAAAATATATTTACAACTGTTAATTTTTTAATAATAGACTTTACTATTTTTCAAAACGATTACGCGACATTTACATACTTCACGATTTGTATGTAGAATTACTCCTAAATATCATAACCGTAACATGAAGCACGACTAAAACCGATGCAACTCAGATGACAATATCAGCGCTCAACTGAAAACAGCAACATTTACAATATTAAAAGATGATATTCTGAAAAAGCCGACCCATACCTAACTTTGTATAAACAATTGAATTACTTCAAACCAAGAAGTCAACTAATACAGAGAGCATATATGTTTCCTTTAATATTTTATTACCACACAAGACTGACAAGAGAGGGAATAAAGAGATGAAATTCGTGAAAGATAATTGCTATATCCGATTATTTTATAAAAGTAAATTTATAAATTGACATAATTTTATATAATACATTATATCTATTTTATAATAAAAATAATTTTTTAATCTAATATATCACATTAAATCACGTTATTTTATAAATTTACTTTTATGAAATCTTTTTATAGATAAAAAAATATCTCTCAATTATTTAGAATTCTTGGCCTTGACTGTTTACTTTGTATTTAGCAAGAAAAGAGATCATTGTGTCATTGAAATAATTGGATGTCAAAAAACAAAAGACTTAATAGGATGCGTGTTATATGTATCGGATTACATGCAACACGTTTTACAATATTTATTATTTAGCCTTGTAGCATTTATTGTATGGAAAAATATACTACAAATCTACATATTCTTTCTATATCTCTTTGAAAATTTTGACTTTAAGCCTCTTCTAAATTTTTTTTTTAAAAAAAAAAAAATCCTTATCCGTAGTTTATACAAAGTTGTTTTAATCATTATATGTGAAGGAGAGTAAATTACAATTGCCAAGATCAAGAAAATGTGATTTTTAACTTAGTGGGAGGGTGGTGGTGGGCATCATGAAGCGCACCTCTCCTAGTTAGTACGTAACAGATAGGTTTTAACTTTATAATAAATATTTTATTCCTAACCATTTATTTAGGCACAGATGAAATGAAATTATTTTAGATGAAAGTTAAAAATTAAATAAAATATTATTATAATATTATTTTTTAATATTATTATTATTTTAAGATTTAAAAAAGTTGAATTGTTTATCATAGTTTGTATAAAAATTTAAAAAAATTATAATGATAAGATAAAATGAAACTATTTTTATATTTAAACGGACATAAGAAACACAAAAAAAGCTTGATTAATCCATGTTTGCTTTTGTTGCAGGGCTCGTTGTTGGGCTTTTGGTAGCAAAGTTTTGAGTTTTAAGGAATTCGATGGTTACAGGTCCTCCTCTATTCAGGCCCAAATAAGAGAGAACGTTTACTGGTCCACATCGCCTGGAAACGTGTCTTTCTGCAAATAAGGCCTCCACGTAGCACTTGGTTCACGTCAAAAGGGTATGGATGTAATTAAAACTTTCCGCGTCGATTCGACCGTGTACATCATCTCTTCTCTCTTTCTTTTTTTGAACGAATCATTCCTTCTCTCTTAAATGTACGGTTTCACCCTTCAGATCGAGCTTCCAAGTGAAGTAAAGCTACCATACGAACTCGTCCGACACCTTCATTAGTTCGGAATTACAGTTATACCCCTTTCACGGCCTTCTCAGAAACCCCTAGGCAATTTCGAAAAGGACCGCCATCCTCTCCTTACTCGTTATATGATCTGTACCTTAGTTGTCATCCATGGCCTCTTCTTCTTCGAAATCTCAACCCCCTCCTGCTCCTACCCTATATATATATGTGTATATTTACACATTCCTTATAATTTCATTTCAAATTTAATAACTCCTCTCTCTCTCTCTCTCTCTCTCTCTGTGCAAGCAATAAACTGCAATGGCATCCCAAAACCTAGAAAGCCAGTTCCAAGATTTCTTACCGACCATGGCCCACAAGCTCGATGGGGACGGCCTGATAGGTGAGCTGTGCAACGGCTTCGATCTGTTGGTGGACGGCGACAAAGGGGTCATCACCTTCGATAGCCTCAAGAGGAACTCCGCTCTGCTGGGCCTGCACGACTTGAGAGATGAAGATCTGCTTTCCATGTTAAAGGAAGGCGATTTCGACGGTGATGGTGCCCTTAATCAGATGGAGTTTTGCGTGTTGATGTTCAGATTGAGCCCTGAGCTCATGGAAGAGTCCTACCATTGTTTAGATGAAGCTTTAGAACATGAATTCCAACACTGACTGCTAATTTATTTTTTCTCCTTTTCTTTTTCCTTTTTTAATGTGTAAAAGTTTTTAACTCTTATTATGATTCAAATAAACTCTTGCCCCTACTTTCACTTGTCTCCTCTATTGTATTTATTTTTTTATTTTAATAACTAAATACTGTTTTATTAAATAAATGGACCAAAATACCAAATGTGTCCCAATAAATACCCAAAACAAGCCCTACACAAAAATCAGGAAA
This sequence comes from Juglans mandshurica, assembly GCA_022457165.1. Taxonomy (NCBI): domain Eukaryota; kingdom Viridiplantae; phylum Streptophyta; class Magnoliopsida; order Fagales; family Juglandaceae; genus Juglans; species Juglans mandshurica. Next base: position 35,709,321 of record CM039622.1, read on the forward strand.
TAGAGTTGATTAATTCCATGTTATGGCTTCGATCAAAAGGCTAACAAAAAATTTGGTCAGGAATCGCTTTTTTTTTTTCTTTTTCCTTAAACAGTCAAAATAGTGGACCGTATTGCAAGTCTTTTGGCACGTCAGTGACGAGACGAGACGAGAATCACAGTAGATAGGGACAACGCCTAAATATAACTCAATTAGGCCAGGCCTGTGCCTATCCATTGAAGATAAATATTAGGGCCGATGCAACTTTAGGGTTGTATTATTTTCTAATCATCTCATTTTATTTAATTATTATAATTTTTTAAGATTTATATACAAATTAAAATTAACAATTCAACATTTTTAAAATTTTAAATTAAAATAATATTAAAAAAATATATTTCAATAATATTTTATTTAACTTTTAATTTTTATTTCAATTCATCTCATTTCATTTGAAAAAACAAACGAAACAAATGCATACAATTATTTTCAACTATTTTAAGAAATTTTATTTTTAAATCACTCATAATGTAAAATATTTTTAATTTCAAATCGGCTTCATTTGGTTACACAGTTCAGATAAGATGAGATAATATATTTTAAATATTAGTAAAATTTTTAAATTAAGATGAATATGAGATGGTTTGTAAAAAAATATATTTAAATAATGAGATTAGATGAGATAGTTATAAATTTGATAAAGCGGTGACACCCACTACTTATTGAAAAGTATTTAATTATTGAATAAAAAATATTATAAATATATTAAAAATAAAAGTAATATATATTATTAATTTTAAAATTCATAAATATTTTAACTTTTACAAAATATATTTTTTTGTAGTTGGCACTGGTGGCTTAATTATTTCAATTTTTTAAATATGAACGCATTTTTTTTGTTAAACAAAATTATTATAATTATGAACTATTTATTATATTATATTTTACGAAATTCGAAATATATATATTTTTTAATTATATATTACAATAAAATACAAAATTATAATAAATAATTATATATATTAAAAATGTAGTTTTTTTTCAATTCATTAATTTCGAATTTTCTAATAAAATCCCAAACTGCAGCCAGCTGCCAGCTGCCTTCAATGCTCTAAAAAATTAACAAAAAAATATATCAATATCATTGTTAATTTTTTAAAGAGCAATTCTAAGTATCTGTCTACACTCTCAACACCATGCACTCAATTTTTTTTCTTTTTTTAACTCAATATATTAAGTGTGTTGAGTGTGTGATAAATAATAGAACGTGAAGAAGATTTTTTCTTTTTTAAATCAGAAGGAAAGGAGTAACGTAGAGCGGAAAGAATTGATTGTGGGTCAGTTCTGTAGCCTGTAGGCGTCAGAGAGTAATTGCAGAGCGTTGAAATTTAAAAGTTTAGAATTAGATACAAAACTTCAAACTAAGGTTTAAGATAAACCAGCCGTACCAATTCATATTTGTATCTCATCTGTCATTCAAACCGGGCTAAGTGGTCTCAATTTCAATTCGCGCGTCTCATTTGTCAAGTTGCAGGATGGACATGTGAAATCGTCCCTAGCTACTTTCCAGATGAACAATTTGATCAGTCTCATGGATCCCTGCTTTCCAGAGGATGTTCATGTTCTTGGAATTGACAGGAGTAACCATGAATCAACTGAACGAACACAAAGCGACACTTTTGGTTAGAGACGGGGTCGCCTCTTGGTCCCGCAGATGTTGACCCTCCTGGTCTTGGACCTTGGTGTTGTCTTTTGTATGACATGCATAAAAGTCAACACACGATACTTGTACTAAACGCCGTTCTAACTACGCCATCTCTAGGGCTAATCCCCTTCCAGATGCGCCATTTGAAATCTGAATGCCCTTCTGAATACGCCATCACTGGAGCCTGTCTACAATAACTAGGAACCAGACAGCTAGCTCAAGAACAAGAACTAAACTCAATGGGCAATCTTTCTTCTATGCTCGTTATTCCAAATTTAATCTTTTTATTCTTCTCTAGGGCCTCGTTTGGTGTAGAGAGCATTACTCAAACCCAATCTTTAAATGATGGCAAGACCTTAGTGTCCAGTGAAGGAAGCTTTGAACTGGGTTTCTTCAGTCCTGGAAGTTCCAAGAATCGTTACTTGGGAATTTGGTATAAGAGTATCCCGGTTAAAACTGTTGTTTGGGTTGCAAACCGAAGCAGCCCAATCAACGACTCTTCTGGCAGTTTGATGATAAACAACACAGGCAGCCTTCTCCTGCTCGATCAGAATAAGATGGTTGTTTGGTCCACAAAATCTTCGAGACAAGCTCAAAATCCGTTGTTGCAACTGTTAGATTCCGGAAATCTTGTCCTAAGAGACAAGAAAAATGTCAATTCAGAAGACTATCTGTGGCAAAGCTTTGACGATCCAACTGATACACTGTTAGCAGGGATGAAGCTCGGATGGGACTTAAGGCGAGGTCTTAACCGGCGACTAACAGCATGGAAGAATCGAGATGATCCGTCTCCTGGAGACTTCACTTTTGAGTTAGAACTTTACGGCTACCCAGAATCATATATTTGGAAAGGCTCAGTAAAATACTATCGCACGGGCCCTTGGAATGGCATCGGAACCAGTGGAGCACCTTCATTCAAGCCAAATCCGCTTTACGAATACAAATTTGTCTCTAATGAAGATGAGGTCTACTACACGTACAACCTCAAAAACAAGGCTATGAAGACAATGGCAGTTCTGAACCAAAGCAACTTTGCTCCATTTCAACGCTGCGTATGGTTAGAAGTAGAGAAGACTTGGGAGACCTACTCATCATCTCCTAAAGACCACTGTGACATTTATAACCTCTGTGGTGCCAATGGAAATTGTTTGATGGCAGAGTCTCCCGTCTGTCAATGTTTAAAAGGATTCAAACCTAAGTCGCTAAAGAACTGGGAATCAATGGACTGGGCTCAAGGATGCGTACGCAACACACCTTTGAGCTGTCAGGACAAATATAAGGACGGATTTGTAAAATATGTTGGCTTAAAAGTCCCAGATACTACACATTCGTGGGTGAACACAAGTATGAATCTCAACGAATGCAGGGTAAAATGCTTGAACAACTGTTCTTGTATGGCTTATACAAACTCAGATATCAGAGGAAAAGGCAGTGGCTGCGCCATCTGGTTTGGTGATCTACTAGATATTAGGCAGTTTCCAACTGGTGGGCAAACTCTATATGTTCGAATGCAAGCTTCCGAACTAGGTATGGGCCTTGTTTTTTGACAGAAAAACGTCGTCTTCTTCCTTTTTTTTTTCTTGGCATGATAGAACTTCATCAGTAAGTATTTTGATACCTAATCAAGTTCAATTATCATTTCGATCGTCTTCCTTTCTTTCTGAATTTTGTTTTAGTTTCATGTGACGATTAACTGAATTTGCATTTCTGCTCATAAATCTGACATGAAGAGATGGAAGATGGTCGTAAGAAGAGGATGGCAGCGATAGTTGTGGCATCTGTAGCAGTTGTTTCTGGGATGCTTTTAGTGAGCTATTACATTTGCAGAAGGAAAAGCTTACAAGGTAAAATTACGTAGACTGATGACGTGGGACCTGACTACTATAAGATAATTGAACACGTTTGTGTTTTATTAAAAAGTCACACATTGTATTACAAGAGGAAACCTATTTATACAAATCTAATGTTGACACAAAAGGCAGTAATTGATTTGCTCTGCTGTACAAGATTACACTAGGCTAAAGTTTAGGTGGTCTGCTGTACAAGATGACACTAGGCTAAAGTTTAGGAGATGTACAGATTTCATTCCATGAAGCTTGCATATCTGAGATCACGGTCGAGTGATTGGTGGGATTGATATGTTCATCTATTAACTACTACCTATTACGCTATGAAGTATAGTCGTTTAATCTATAGACTCAGCAATAATTTTAATACTCTAGCTATAAAGGGATTTGTAATCCCATGAACTGAGCACTTGATGTGATTCGGCAGATTATAAACAGTTTTGAGACAAAAAGCAGCCAATGGTTTTGGGTCGAATTATGCATTGCAGCTGCTCAACTTCTTTGTTTTTCCTCGAAGTGGAATCAATACTTATAAATGCACTCATACACGTTGACAAATGAAATAAATTGTCAGATCAGGATGGCATCTTTTAACCAGAAAGAATATGTTTCTCATATAAGAGCATGGCCCAAGATTTTGTTGATTAGGGTCACCTGCAATCCGGGCAGGCAGGGGATTGCAGGCAATCTGAATTCAGATTTTTTATAGGTACTATAACTATAGCGAAGGGGAAGCCTGTGATTGCTTATAAATATGACCCAATTTTAAGTCCATATCGTATTCTTAAGTGAAGCTCACTCTGAATTTTACTTTTTTTCCCATACGAGGGGAAACAGAGAAAAGTGTACTAATTAGTCAGAACAGGGAAGTCCAAGAGGAAGACATGGAGCTTCCAGTGTTGGACCTATCCACAATTTCTAGAGCCACTGATGGCTTTTCAGTCACCAACAAGCTTGGAGAAGGTGGTTTTGGACCCGTATACAGGGTAAATTTGCTATGCAATAGACAATAAGTATCAAAGAAATAAGCACCTGTTTTACTTATATTTTTTGCAGTCGTTTGATAAAATTTGTACTTTCAGGGTGTACTAGCAGATGGACAAGAAGTTGCTGTGAAGAGGCTTTCGAGAATCTCTGGACAAGGACCGGATGAGTTCAGAAATGAAGTGAAACTGATAGCCAAACTTCAGCACCGAAATCTAGTGAAGCTTCTCGGTTGTTGTATTGAGGGAGAAGAGAAAATGCTGGTTTATGAATACATGCCAAATAAGAGCCTGGACTCTTTCCTTTTTGGTCTGAATCCCTCAGAACCTAATCTAATTAGTTGGGCATAGCGAACGTAATCCTGTCATTGATTTTTGATAGAATATTTGTTTTTTTTTAGTTTGTTGGTTGAGAATGTTAGATTAACTTGAACTAGAAACTTCTCAGATCAAACAAGAGGTAGAGTATTGGATTGGTCTAAACGCTTCCAAATCATAGGCGGGATTGCTCGCGGGCTTCTCTATCTTCACCAAGATTCCAGATTGAGGATTATACACAGAGATCTCAAGGCAAGTAATGTTTTACTTGATAGTGAGTTGAAACCTAAAATTTCAGACTTCGGAATGGCTAAAACTTTTGGAGGGGATCAAACAGAAGGAAACACAAACAGAGTGGTTGGCACTTAGTAAGTATCATTGATCGTTTTCATATACTACGTCTATAAACCTGCGTTTAGTAACTGATGTTATCCCTTTATGATTAATGATATTATTAAATGCAGTGGGTATATGGCGCCAGAATATGCTTTTGATGGACTATTCTCAACAAAATCAGATGTTTTCAGCTTTGGCATCCTTTTGCTGGAGATAGTCAGCGGAAAGAAAAGTAGAGGGCTGTATAATCAAGAACACAGCCTCAACCTCATAGGATATGTAAAGTCTTATATAAAGAGTTTTAAGTCTTCTTTTTGGGATATGTTAGACCTGCGAATGACAAATTTAAATTGCAATGCTTTTAGGCATGGAAACTGTGGAATGAAGGCAGACCCCTGGACCTGCTGGATGCTTGCTTGGGGGACTCAGTCTCCGCGTCAGAGGTGTTGCGATGTGTGCATGTTAGTCTCTTATGCGTGCAGCAGCGTCCGGAGGATAGGCCGGGCATGTCATCTGTTGTTCTAATGTTGGGGAGTGAGATTGCATTGCCGCAGCCTAAAGAACCTGGTTTCTTGATGGAAAAGTATTCGCGCGAGACATTTTCTTCCTCAAGTTACAAGCATGAATCATCTTCAACCAACGAAATAAGCATTTCAATATTGGAGGCTCGATAAGGATTGTATGCTCGGGCGTCTGATCCTGCATCACCTATCCACAGAATATTGTAAGGATCACTAGAATTTGTAACCTTGTCCCAGGCTGATAAATGGGGTAGATTTTATTAACTTTAAAGTGCAGAAGGAAAGCTTATGGACTGAGACATATCCATATGCTGATATATATTAACATAAACTTGTAATCTTATAAAGTTATTGGTAACTTCAGCTACAGAAACTGAACTAATTGTATTACACATATTTTCTTTTTTGGATTTCATTGTGAAAAAATTAAAAAAGGTCTTGAGTGGCACGTCCCATACAAGAAGAGTCTAGATCATGAGTGTTTGTGCCAAGTCAAAAATATCCAGACCGTCACGGTACCAAAACAGAAAAAAGAAAACGAGAACGAGTCCAACAGATCAGATGCATGAGACAAGGCCCGTCTCAATCTCTATTTTTTTTTTTTTTTTTTAAAGAACTCATTTCATTTAACTGAAACAGTTACAGATTGTTTAACCTTGGAGGAGTTTTCCCCAATTCCACAATCCAATCAGCTATAAGCAGTTCCCAAGTTATGAGTTATTACATTGGCTTCTCTAAAAACATGTCTAACTTCTCTAACATCACAATTATCAAAACACTTGACCCTTTCTCTGATGTCTGAGATGATCAATCCGTAGTAACTATTATGTTCTTTGTGTGGTTGAACATCCATGACTACCTTTTTGGAATCTCATTCTATAATTACTCTTCTCATTCCTAGTTCCATTCCAAACTTGATTGCTGTTAGTGCTCCTACAGCTGTAATCAATGGATCAGGACACATAGGTTTGTTCTTCCTCGGAGTAGTCAAAAAATGTCCTTCCTCATCTCTGATGGCTATCCCAATACCAATCTTATTGTTGTTTCTATCCACTGCTACGTCCCAATTTACCTTACAGAAATTAGGAGGTGGAAGATTCCATGTTGCAGATCTCTGTCTCTACCAAGCGATGGACGTTTATTCTTGTATGTTTTTGAGTGCCAACTTTCTTCTTTTCCTCTCCGGAGTCTCCAGTGCAGCTGATATCATTACTCAATCCCAGTCCATCATTGAGGGCAGTACCTTGATTTCCAGTGAAGGTTTAGCCTAGGTAGTTCCACCAACCGTTACTTGGGAATTTGGTACAGGAATATCCCAGTTAAAACTGTTGTTTGGGTAGCAAATAGAGGCAATCCAATCGAAGACTTTTCTGGTGTGTTGATGATAAACAGCACCGGCAATCTTGTTCTTCTCAGCAGAATACTAGTGTTGTTTGGTTGGCAAACTCAACAAAAGAGGCTTCGAGTCCAATATTGCAGCTTTTAGATAATGGAAATTTAGTACTGAGAGATAGGGAAGAAGGAAATTCAGAGAATTATCTGTGGCAAAGCTTTGATCAGCCTTCAGATACACTATTACCAGGGATGAAGTTTGGGTGGGACTTCTATAGACTGTTCTTGACCGGCGTTTATCCGCTTGGAAGAATTGGGATGACCCATCTCCTGGAGACTTTACCTAGGGAATAGAACTTACTAATATTAACCCTGAAGCAGTCATGTGGAAGGGCTCCGAGAAGTACTTCAGGAGTGGCCCTTGGAATGGCCTTCGTTACAGCGGTGGTCCGGAGTTAAGAGACAACCCGGTTTTCGAGTTCAATTTCGTCAACAATGAGAACGAGGTATACTACGAATACCATCTTATAAATAAATCGATAATATCAAGAATAGTTGTGAACCAAACTAACTATTCCCGTGAACGCTATATATGGATCGATGCAACCTCAACTTGGAGCCTGTATTCATCTGTGCCAAGAGACAACTGTGATGACTACAACCTTTGTGGCGCCTATGGAAATTGTATCATTGGTGAGTCACCAGTCTGTCAACGCTTAAAAGGATTCCAGTCTAAATCACAAGAAACATGGAACCCAAAGGACTGGTCTCAAGGATGTGTGCGCATTACTCAACTAAGCTGTCAAGATAAAGATAAACATGGGTTTATTAAATTTGTTGGGCTAAAATTGCCAGACACTACAAATTCCTTGGTGAACGAGACTCTCGTTACGAGAGTATGAATCTTGAGGAATGCAGGACCAAATGCTTGAATAATTGTTCCTGTATGGCTTATACAAATTCAGATATCAGAGGAGGAGGTAGTGGCTGCGCCCTCTGGTATGGTGATCTAATCGATATTAGGCAGGTTTCACTTCGTGGACAGAATCTGTATGTTAGAATGCCTGCTTCAGAGTTAGGTAGGAACTTAGTTTTGTTTGTCTGATTTCTTCGTTGTGTGTCAATGTGACTTTGATGTTAAATCATTTGTACTTTGCAAACTTGAGCCTATTTTTTGCTTAAAAACAATGATTTTCTCTTGCCAATTCTTCTGTTTATATTTTTGAGCTAGTCTTAAACTTTGCTTGCTTTTATGTCATATCAACCATGAAGAGGCGAAAGACGAGCATAAGACAAAGGTGATAGTAATATCTATACTCGTTCCTGCCATTGTTTCTGCGATGCTTTTCATGACCTGTTTGCTGTGCAAAAGGAGGACAAAGTTCAGAGGAAATGTTACTTTCTCTAACCTTCAGGTAAACTTGCTGCCATAGTGTTTAACCGACCATCCTAGAAATGTACGGAACATCTCCTAGAAATGTATGGAACATCTCCTAGAAATGTATGGAACAGCTGTTGATACTCTGAACAAGGAAAGATATGATGCAAAATCATTAGCCATTTGATAATAATCAAAACCATTGAAAATGTCAGAGTAAATCGAGATTTTCTGTGAGCTGCACCCCCTTTTAATGTCATTTTAAATTGACAACCACGACTTGAGCTAGAAACATGTAATTTTAATTCGTTCAAACGTCCTTGTTTTTAATCAATTTTCCCCTTTGGCTTCAAAATGAAATATTTTCTCTTCTTACCTGCCCAATTGCAATGACTGGCCTCTCAAACAATCATTTTAGACATAATTGAAAGGCTCAGGCATTTTCTGTTTCTCATATTGTCAATGGGTTCCCACTAGGAATAGTAAAAAGAGTATAGGTGTCTATTAATCTTGATCACCTGCTCTGTTTGGACTTTGTGACTTGAATACTTGTTTCAAGTTTCATGGAATAGATTCAAGAGCTGGTGAGAGAGAGAAACGAGAGAGAGTTTAAATAGCATGAGGTATTCTAATATTCCTCTTTTAAAAAAAAAAGTTTATTAGCCTTGGATAAATGGCTATTGATGTTATATATATTTCTGAATCTCCGACTGGACTACCATGTATTCAGTCCAAACATACGAGTTACAAGTCACCCAATTCTGATTTCTTGTGTAATCCATTTTTCTTTCACCAGAAACCGTTGAGAGAAATTTGATCATAAATCAGAGCGTTGAAGGCCGAAAAGAAGACCTGGAGCTCCCCCTCTTCAACATGGTGACAATAACTAAAGCCACCAACAACTTTTCATGCAATAACAAGCTTGGGGAAGGTGGTTTTGGAGCTGTATACAAGGTAATATATATACAACATGCTAGTTTGAGGACCCAAAGAAAAAAGTTGCATTCATAGAATTTTGATCATCTCTCTACAATGTTAATTTCCAGGGTACACTGGTAGATGGACAGGAAATTGCCGTGAAGAGGCTTTCAGAGAGTTCTGGACAAGGATTAAATGAGTTCAAAACTGAAGTTATATTAATTGCCAAGCTCCAGCACCGAAATCTTGTTAGGCTTCTTGGTTGTTGCATTCAAGGGGAGGAGAAAATGCTAATCTATGAACACATGACCAACAAAAGCCTGGACACCTTCATTTTCGGTTCGTATTCCTCGTAACATAGAAATTTCAGCCACACATGCAATTTTCTTATGGTTTCTTCCAAGAGCGTAGATTTTTTTTTTTCTTTTACAGTTTAAGGGTAGCTATGGATTAACATAAATGAGAAATTTCCCAGATCAAGCAAGAGGTAAAGTCCTAGACTGGTCCAAGCGGTTCCACATAATCTGTGGCGTAGCTCGAGGGCTTCTTTATCTTCATGAAGATTCCAGATTGAGGATTATACATAGAGATCTCGAAGCAAGTAACGTCTTACTTGATAGTGAGATGAACCCAAAAATTTCGGACTTTGGCCTAGCTAGAACCTTTAGAGGAGATCAGACCCAAGGAAAGACAAACCGAGTGATTGGAACTTAGTAAGTATCACTGGACAAGCTCAATATATGGTCTCCATTTATTTCTAATCTTTCTTTCTTCCTAATGATGCTCTGCAGTGGTTATATGGCACCTGAGTATGCCATTGATGGGTTTTTCTCAGTAAAATCTGATGTCTTTAGCTTCGGAATATTATTGATGGAGATAGTAAGTGGAAAGAAGAACCGCGCGTATTACCATCCGGGCCAGAGTCTTAATCTTATTGGACATGTGAGTGTTCAAAAAAGTTACATTTCTATTTTACATATAATGAACTGATGAATAACTAGAAAGGGTTCAAAATGTTCTAGGCATGGAATCTGTGGAGAGAAGGAAGGCCTTTAGAACTGGTTGATACGTGCTCAAGTGACTCTTGCAGTTTATCAGATCAGATGCTGCGGTGCATCCAAATCAGTCTCGTATGTGTGCAACAGCATCCTCAGATAGGCCCAGCATGTCGTCTGTGGTTATGATGTTGAGCGGTGAGAGTTTATTGCCGGAACCTAAAGAACCAGGTTTCTTAGCAAGGAAAAATCCCACTGACGACAGATTCTTCATCGAGCAAGCATCAATCTTCGACCAACTAGATAACTCTTAGTCTTACACTTTTAGAGGCTCGATAGCGTATAGAGAACCATATATGCATGCTAGTATTTGTATTGTAGTGTGTCCTTGTGTACATTCTGTAAACTAGCTAGCTAGGCGTAGACCAAATTTTTTAAACAGAAATAACTTTCATATAAAATTGCTTGAAATATTTTTTTTTTAATTTGCTTAGAATTAATATTTATCAAGTTAGGATATCATAAGAAGAGTTTAAAACAGAATATCAACATATGTACTTTCACTTGGTCATATAACAATATCCAATATATATATATATATAGAATAAATATAGATAGAAGTCACTATTGGGAGCATCCATTTTGCACACATGATGTGGCATTATCTAGACCACATATTTTCCTAAGTGAGTGTTGGGAACAATCAACTAGAAGCAGTCACGCAGTGAGTGCAAAGTGTGTACTGCTATAGTGGCTTCTCTTTAGCATTACTCATATATATATATATATATATATATATATATATATATAAAGAAACACACGTGTATTGAAAGGTCAAAAACTTTTGACTTGGTTTTCGTTTTTATCTTTAATTTATTGAAGAAAAACTCTGGCTACCTTTACCCACAGTTCGTTACTTAATTCAGAGAAATGGTTGTTGCTAACCTTCAGATGTAGCCCCATTTCTAGGGTTCTGATCAATAACCATATATGTCATCATTAGAGTGTAAAATAACAAGAAAAAAGCGCCACCTATCATGAATTTGAGACCAGAATTAGAATCTGATCGGGAAAAAAAAAAGGCCAGAGATATATCGGCGCATGAATAATCTGTTAAATTAAGGTTACTTGTTGTTTTAGGTACTCAAGATTTGATAATCATCATCCCACACATCAGATACTATTTTTTTATTTTTAAAATTTATTTTATTTTATTTTATTTTATTCTTCTTAAATTTATTAAACTCTTCTATTCACTATCTATATATCATTTATTCCCGGCCGGTCACTTAAATTTGACAGCAGTAGTACGTGGATGACGAGACCTATGAAAATTCAAAGGTGAAAGGGTGTGCGGTTGCTTTCAACTGTCATCTCATGCATGCATGCTCGATCGAAGGCCGACGGGATCAAGCTAGAAGACGTATTCAGAAGCCTCTCGCGCTTTAAATCCAGCTAGCACACCCTTTTGGCTTTTGCTTATCTGGGTAGCACACAACAGTGCCAACAGGCAATGAGATTCTGGCAAGTGCTAGAAATATATGCAGCTAGCTTGGCATATCTATAACAAACTACTACTACTACTACGATTTATTTATTTCTGATCTGTTTCCTTCTTTTTCCTTTTTTGGCTTTTCCAATGATGGAGATCATTATATGTATGCCTTTGTGAACAAGGCAATAGGACTGAACAAATTATGGGCAGACAGTATAGGATTCGTGAAGCAAAAGCCAGTTTTTTATTTTTTATTTTTTATGTACTTGCATGCTGGGCCTCCTCTGGGCATAATTATGGTTTATGAAGGGTGACTTTGAGGTTTCTGGTAATCCAAGGGATACCCACTCACCCTTTTCTCCTATCAATGTGAAAAAAGTCTACTTTTTACTTTAAATTTATTGGTAGCACAAAACGGGTCCCATAATTATAAATAATGCAATATTCTCTTGGGGATACTTAAAAGTCTGCTCTTTCAAAATGCATTCATCTGCCTTGAGAGGGAGTGCATATGCATGCTCTTATATATGTTGAGAAAAAATAACCATTTTATATTTATATTTATAATTTAATTACTTTTCTCTAATTCAAACTCAGCTGCATCCGCTTAATTGCCTTCTTTTAAAAGTGTCATTGACAGAATTATATTCAAATAAACTCATAAATTAATTACGTGAGTTTATATAATCAAATCAACTAGATCTTTTTTATTATAAAAATAATTATATATTTATAATTTAACCTAGCACATCAAAATGATCAAACCACATCATTTTATAAATTTCCTTCTATATAGTTTTTTTTTTTTTGGTTGGTTAAATTTCTCGCCTTCTTTTTATATATATATATACGTGTCATAGATAACAAGTCTTTTAGAACAATTCCTTCTAACATTCGAGTTCACATTTTCCGAGGCAGGTGTACTTTCTAGTTCAATGAACAAGCTAAGACAAAAAAGAGATACAAAAGAATTATTATTATTTTTTTTTAGATGAAATCAATAGGAAGTGAGAAATGATTTGTATAAGTTTTAAATAGTCAAATTTTATATAAATCTTTATAAAAAAGTAGATCTCATTTTAAAAAAGTGTAAAAAAAATTATTATTTATTAATGGAATTTATTATTTTATAAAAAACTTGTATAAAATTTATTTATTTAGAGTTTGTATTTAACATTATTCGTATAAAGTAGTAAGTACTTCTATTAGACTGCGTCGAACATTCTGAAATCTTAACTTACAAGAGGAGCACTTTTTTTTTTTTTTTTTTTTGTAAGCAGAGGAGCACTTGTTTTGTTCGTATATAATATACAGCCTTTGGACCAACTCTGCGAACTTTTTCCGAGAGACAAATGGTTTATAAGGCTGCTTTTGATCGTAAGATTCTGTACCATATATGTCAGAACGTGCCACTATTACATATAATATATATATATATATATATATATATATATATATATATATATGAGTATTGATATACTGAGTATATATATATACCGGTTGGATATATATATGTTGTTTTATTTATGCATACCTACTGATCATAACACGACAGGGAGTAGTTTTTTCTTTTAAAATTAACTGTTTGGGAAAACAAATAACTAATTTTTTTTTGTACCCTTTTTAAATTTAAAAAACATAATCCTATTAACAGTAGTACCTTTAATACAAGCATACAGGTGGCTATACCCCAACAGGTGGCTACACGTTCAGACAGATTAAGAATTTGTTTGTTTCAGATTAAATGTTTGGTTAAAAATTAAATAAAATATTATTATAATATAGTTTTAAATTATTTATTATATTTTATATGGTAGTTTAAAAAAATTGTAATGATGAGATGAGATTTGATATGTTTTGTGTATTCAAACCGAGCATAATTCTAGCTGAGCTGAATATCCTCATACTAAATACAATAATGCGGCGATTAACAGGTTGTAAAATGGAATCGACCAAGACAAGGGTGGGTTAAGCTCAATGTTGATGGCTTTTGTAGAGGTAACTCAAGGAGTTGTGGAGGAGGGTAGTATTTTGCAAAATGATGAAGGGGTGTATGCTAGTTGCATTCTCTTCTAAATTTGGTTTTGGTACTAATAATGAAGTGGAGCTTAGAGCGCTTATTCCTGACTTGTTACTTTGTCGGGAGATGGGGATTTCAAAGGTTAAGATAAAATGTGATTCGACTTTGGTTGTACAATGGATTAGTAATAAAGCTTGTACAGTTTGGCATTTATGAGATTTTTTGAAAGAGCTTCTTCAAGTTCTTCATGGATTTGATTACATAATTTCTCATTTGTTTCGAAAAGGTAATAAAGTGGTGGATTTCCTAGCAAGGTAAGGGGGAGGAGGGTTTGAATTGTAGATATGTGTGTTCCAATGATTTGTCCCTACGCATTAGAGGTTTACTCAGATTGAATTATCTTGATTTGCCTAGTTTGCGTGTTTAAGTTTAATTGTACTTGTTTGGGGTTGATTGTTATGTTGGTATTTTGTTTTACTTGTTATGTGTTTTCTTCCGCTATAAATAAAGGTTTCATTCAATAAAGTAAGGAGGCGTTGTCCTCCTTTTTAAAAGAGGAAATGGCTATCAAATATAATTTAGAATAAAAGAAAAATAAACATTGAAATAGACTAATGATATTTATTAATTATTTAATATTTTTTTAAAAAAATTATTCGATTAATTATAAATATTGTATCTATCTATCTTCAATTTAAACTCTAGTGTTTAGTCAAAAACTTTAAGAGGTCTACACCCAACCAAAAGTCTTTTTTTTTTTTTTTTTTTAACAAAAATAATTTGGAGGTATTTAAAAAAAAGTGAGTATGCTTATCTCCAGGATATATGGACAAGGGTTTTCATTCCTTTTGGGAAAATAAAACTATTATTTTTATTGTTTATAATTTAAACTTAAGGAGTGGTCTCTCTCTCTCGCTCACGCATGGATGAATTGCGTTGGTTCGACATAAATATCAATGGTCAGAATGGAGCGTGCGATGCGTCATCTCGGTTTGGCCACAACCAATAAAACAATGTGGAAAATACAAATGTAGAAATGTCATCCACCAATTGGGAATAGTCTTGCCCGCAAACCCACCTAGTAATTGGTCCACGTAACCCCCAATATAATTGATTCCCATTAATCAGCCAACGCCCATCCCATTCACCACGATCCACCCTGTCTTGTCCACTCCCCTCCCGTGCAAACTTTTCTTTTTTCTCTTATATGCTAATTATCTTTAAAAATAAAAAAAATTATTGCAGTCATGTATATG
Organism: Juglans mandshurica; assembly: GCA_022457165.1. Taxonomy (NCBI): domain Eukaryota; kingdom Viridiplantae; phylum Streptophyta; class Magnoliopsida; order Fagales; family Juglandaceae; genus Juglans; species Juglans mandshurica. The sequence continues at coordinate 35,724,404 of CM039622.1, forward strand.
TAAACGTCGTGTAATCACTTTAAAAAAAATAAATAAATATGAGATCCACGTAAAAAGAAAATTAATTTTTTAATAATAAATCGTATTCTTTTTCAAAATGACTGCATGACTCTTACACACTTTATTATTATATGTAGCATTATTCTTTTAAAAAATACTTAAGACACCGAAAAAGGTGAATTCCAAAAATGAACGATCTTATGTTTTTCTAGTGAATGGTTAAGAAATATTTTATTAATAAGTTTACAATTTTTTTTTAATATCTAATATAGTTTAAAAAATGTTTTCTTAAAATAATTATAATTTACACTATCGATGTAACGTAGCGATCACTTTTTTCGATGGCTCTAACATGATTCTCGTTATTTATATATTAAATTTTACATAATTATCTTTCATTTCAAATAAAATTATAAAAAACAAAATAACTTAAGTCATATCATTTTTCTTATTTTATAATTAATTAGTCGTGCGCGTTAATCCTCTTGTATCTATAATATCCCTCTCACAAGTGGAAAAACACTACTTTATTTTTAATCCTTTGAACATGTATAATTTCCTTTTCACATAGAAAAGTGTTACTTTCTTTATTTGTAAGAGAAATGTTTTGCCTAGTTTATTTTCAAGAAAATTTTCAACACATCTCATTTTATCTAATTATTACAAGTTTATCAAATTTCCATATAAAATAAAATAAATAATTTAATTTTTTCAAATCCTAAAACAAAAATAATATTAAAAAAATATATTCTAACAATATTTTATTCAACTTTTAATTTTTATCTCAATTCATCTCATCTCATCTATAAAAACAAATAAGGCTAGTTATAAAATGATTTTATAAAAGTAGAATCATAAGCTGACGTAAATTGATGTGGTACGTTAAATTATAAAATTATTTTTATTGTAAAATATATCTAATATATTATATGAAATTATATTAGTTTGTGAGTTTATTTTTATAAAATCTTTTTGTGGCTGTAGTATTTTTCGCATTCATATTACAATAAGCTACTTGTTCATACTAATCTTTTAGGCATGTATAATCTTGGTTGCACACGACGAACAACGATTAAATCACGTCAATCCTTTCCATATGCATACTAATCCTTTAGATATGAGTAATCCTTAAAATTTCAAGCACTGTACATTATTAGAGATCAAATCCCCATTTATCAATCGATTTAACTCTAGGATTTTACACTTGCACGTACATTAACAAAACCCAAAAAGTAATAAATAAATTAAAAAGTTGTAGAGAAATTAATTAAGTTTGGAAGGAGCATGATGATGAGGAGCCTGACACCACTATCTCATCATTAATCATTTTAATCCCAAAAAGAAGCCACAATTTTCCATGGCCGTAATTGATACCAGCAAGGGAAACCCATGAAAACGACAGCGTAGCAATACTACCCGCGTTTCAATCGATGGATTGACCAAGCCTTGAGCCTAGCCATGGATTCAAAGCTTCTGGATTGCTTAAACTAAGCCAGTGTGCAACTATATATATTGGGTGTTGGCTCCCCTCCTCTCTTCGCATTGGTCCGAGTTACCCAAATTTGGATCGTGAAATCCGAGAGTAATTACAGAGACCTTGGAGTTAACTCTTCCATCAATGGCCACCAAAGTGTATATTGTGTATGTATCAATCTTATTTATCTTCCTTTTTTTTTTTTCCTAGATATTGATCTCTCCAAAATTCACTCTGTTTCTCGCCAATATTCTGTCTTTCGCTCATAACTTGTTATCCTTTACTTTTGCTAGATTAACGGGTTGATGCTTCTATAATATATTTCTTAAACTATTGTATGAAATTGGAAACATGAATTTCTTGGATCTCTTTTTAATTCTTCCTGGTTGTAGTTGTGGTTGTTGATTTAATAAAATTACAACCTGTAGACTATCTTTTCAGAGTTTTTTTTTTTTTCAATTTTCTCTTGACCTGAAATCCAAAGAAAAAAATTCCTGACATAAGAGGCTTTTGCTTTGGTCAGGGTTTTGCTCTTTGATTGCTGTATTCGGCGAGTCTCATGGTTTCGAAGAATCTTATTGAAATGAAACTATTTTCGATTCAGCTTTTTTTTTTTTTTTTTTGGTGGTATTTGTGCTTGAATTTTCTTTTTTCTTGAGAAACCAAATGAACTATATCCTTGTTGGCCTTCAAATGTAAAACTGTAGGGCTGGATTCTCATATACTCTGCTCGGTGCTGAGAAATTTCTATAAGTTAAACCTTTGACCAGAAATCATTGCACATCTCATATCTGTGCTATTTTAGTTTTACTTGACAAACCCTTTAACCTCTTTGTTCTACACTTGCAATACAAGATCTGAGAATGACAACGAAGACAGGAATAGCCGAGTCAATACACTATATGATATTCTGATTGATAAAAAACTCTGCGATGCAATTCTTCACAACTCTAATTATACTTTTCATTTTAATAATTTTTTTGACTGTCTGCATTGATGTGGAACCTAGTGAAGAGCAATGAAAAAGATTTCTTCTTTTCGCGATACGGTTATGAAAACGTGTTTTATTTGAAGAAACTTTAAGTAGAATGAGTTTAGAACCATGAGTACTTTTGGTAGCAGGATCTGCATGACCCTAAGATCTCAAATTGTGTTAATAGTTTTGCAATTGATAAAATGTAGACGAAGCTTTATAATTAAAAAATTTCCAAAGTTCATGAATAGGATGTTGGCAAGCCTTGTATCTCCTCAAGACACCATTTTTCATCTTAGGGTTAAGATTAAATATGGTCTTCTATGGCCATTGTGAGCTTCTATGGTATTTATTGTGTCAGGCATCATGGTCGATTAAAATTTTGAAACAATTCACATTAATTTTTTTCTTCAAGAAATTCATTTGTTTAAATTTTAAAAATTGAACTACTTTGGAAATATGCAAAAGAAAGACTTGTTCTGTTGCATATTGAACCCTTCAAAGTAATGCCTTAACCAGCTCTTGGTGTTGTCGAAACTCATATCACCACGCATTCTCATCCTTTGCACAATCCAATCCTTTCTGTGTCCCCTTCGTCTTTATGGTTCTGCAAAAACTAATTGCTAAGTCCAGATGTTTGAGCTCCTGACTCTATATCTTAGTTTGATCATTATACGTGGTCAAGGACATATTGGCATGTTTACGGTAACAATTTTATGGGCCATATTTTTACCTGAAATGCTGTGAGTTACCTGTTCTGCTGTGTTGTGGGCTTCTAAGATTTGCCATTGGCCTTTTATCTGCCCAAAATTTGAGAAGGGACCTGGGAATAGTCTACACCCATGCACATACATGCAAAACTGAGAAGTTCGAAGATATTTGTTTTGGACAAATACTTCCAACTCAGCAATCCATTAGAGGTCAAAATCTGAGCAAGTTGTTTTTCCCAGGGACTTGCAAGTAATCACGGTTCTTTTAATTATTTGTACTCAATTTTTCCCTTCAACTAAAAGCAAGTTAGTAATTTTCATCAGATGTCATGGTAAAACTCTATTCTCCAGTATGCTACTGTAGGAACTGATTACCATACAACTCTCAGAATCTATCTGTTTTTTATATGCTGCTACAGGTACTATTCCATGTATGGACATGTAGAGAAACTAGCAGAAGAGATAAAGAAAGGGGCTGCATCTGTTGAAGGTGTTGAAGCCAAACTATGGCAGGTAAGAATGTGCATTCTTATAGCATCTCTGCATCACATGCCCTGCCTTCTTATGAACTACCAAGACTAGTGTTTAGTATATCTTAGGGTATGCTACGACATTATTAGTGAGCAGCAATCAATTCTAGATGAATAAATGTCCATCCTTTTGCCAGCAAAGGGGACAATTTTTTAGAATGGGTTCTGAACTTTAGACCTTGTTGGGTTATTATTAAGAGAAATTTTGGGTTTGAAACCGTGTTTTGCTAGTTTGTTACCATTCAATGTCACCGACTGTGCCTTCTCAAAATTTTGGGTCATTTGCAGACTGTTTGGGCGAGCTCATTTTCCAAGGATTCGTCTCGGTTCCCCTGCATGCAATAATCTTTTATTTTTTGGTGCCTGCTTATATAAACTTTTAAGGTTTTAGTCCTTTGATGTTTTCTTCTTCTGTGTTCTTTTTTTTATCTTAATACCCTTCTCTCGTTTACTATTTGAGCATATTTCATGTTTAGCTCGGCATTTTACAACATTTATTTGTGATCAATGTCATTCAAAGTTTGGAGTCTCCCCTGCCAGTTGGTACATCCAGAAATCAGAATTTTGTATTAGTTTTTGCTCACGTCCCAATTCAACAAATTCAAGGAACTGGCTGTTTTTGGTTAAGCAATGGTTTCTTGGATGGGACATGGTTCTCAAGCATAAGCCTGAAACGGTGAAACCTTTATATTCTTGACTTAGTTAGAATTCCCTGACCGAGTTTAGTGGACATGTGGAACAGGTCCCTGAGACACTGCCAGAAGAGGCACTTGGGAAGATGAGCGCACCTCCAAAGAGTGATGTACCAATCATTACGCCCAATGAACTTGCTGATGCTGATGGGTTTGTTTTTGGCTTCCCAACAAGATTTGGAATGATGGCTGCTCAATTCAAGGCATTTCTGGATGCAACTGGTGGTTTATGGAGAACACAACAGCTTGCAGGTAAGCCAGCTGGGATCTTTTACAGCACCGGATCTCAAGGTGGTGGACAAGAGACCACTCCGTAAGTTCACACGAATCATTAAACTAACTGAAATATCCTCAATAATCGGAATCAGGGAAAATAAAACTGACTTATCATGGATGTCTTAGGTTGACTGCAATTACTCAGCTGGTTCACCATGGGATGATTTTTGTGCCCATTGGATACACATTTGGAGCTGGCATGTTTGAAATGGAAAAAGTGAAAGGTGGAAGTCCGTATGGTGCTGGAACTTTTGCTGGGGACGGCTCAAGACAGCCATCTGAGCTTGAGTTGGAGCAAGCATTCCACCAAGGGAAGTACGTTGCCACCATCACAAAGAAACTCAAGGGCGCTGCTTAAAGTTTGAAGTTCCCAAATTAATGCCACCATAAAAGATACCATTTTGGAATCCTTTTCCATTTTTTACTCCTAGAATTTCATATTCCTATTTCTCTGTGCTTGCAAGTAAAAATAGTTCCTGTGTCGTTGATATATGCTTTGTTTGTGTGTAACCCAATACAGTGGTTATTGTTAATGGTAAAACTTTGATTGATTATCTCATCGGTGCACAATTGCTTCTTCTTCTTCTTCTTTTTATGAGATTTATGTCTAATTTATTTTTCTGCGGAAACCCAGTTGTTCTCAGTTTTATCCATGGGCAATCTTTTGGTACCTTCCATTTGATCTTGAAGAACATGGGCAATTTTGGTACCTCCTTGGCTTCTATTTTAAAGCATTAAACGATGCTTGTTCTTTTGCTTTTCAGTGTTGTGCCTTCTAAGACACGAATAGAGTATCTAGGACCCTTGTTGGCATAGATGATGTTGTAGCTGAGATATGCGGGCGGCCTACTTTTCCGATAAGTTAGATATATAGTTGGGTCTTTCTTTTACCAGAAACATATTAATTTCGTATCAATCACAAGCTGCAAAAATATATAAGTATACCATCCCTAGCCCATTCAATCATAGATATCGAAAGATCATGATCCTAATATTGTTTTTACTTGCAGGAACTGAACAAACTCATTACCAAATATCCGAATCTATTGAGATCTGTTTCATTCGAATTCGTGTTATTATTATTGATCCACAGCAACACCACCACCCGATTTTTGCACTAAATATATGTTTTTTTCCCACCAGTTTTATTTTTTCAAGCTAGCTATCCTTTTCAAGGAACTATAACCACATATTAATCCAAGGCATTGATCTAAGACTTTTCTTGTTGAATGTACTCTTCTGCATCTGACCATATCCACTACTTCCTAAGGTGAGGTTTGGATAGTAAGATGAGATGAGATGGTTTTAAATGAAAGTTGAATAAAATATTATTAGAATATTATTTTTTAATATTATTATTATTTTGAGATTTGAAAAGGTTAAATTGTTTATTATATTTTATGTGAAAATTTAGAAAAATTGTAATGATGAGATGAAATAAAATAAGATGAATTTGAGTTATTCTTGAATTCAAACCGGGCTGCCGGTTTCCTTTATATTATCTGGCAGAGCATTCCCAATGGCTTCTTTATCCTATCCTTTAAAATACATCACAAAAACCTACTTTTTCTATTTTATATACTGACTTTTACAATATACCATGCATCAACTAATCTATTTTTTATTTATATCATTTAAATATTATGTTTTTTAATATTTTTTATTCATTTCAAATGTTTTCTCTAACTATCAATGATATCCTCATATCTTTTGATATTTGCAATATCTCTCCATATACAATGTCATATAATTATGTTTTATTTTAAATTAGTCCGAATTTATAAGCTAAACCAAAATATAAATTGATTAAAAAAAACATTATTTATGAGAATATTCTCAAAATATATTATGAAGACAAGAAAGACAATACACAAAACAATCATTCTACTGTATCCACCCTCTCATTTGAATAAGAAAAAACGCTAGTTATCAAATGCAGCTACACTCAAAGGTGCAAGATTTTATTTTATTTTATTTACAGTGGTGTGATGAAATGTTAAGTATTACGCCATAAAATGAGAGAGAATGGTTGAAATGAAAATATGATAACTTTCGAGTAGTGGGTAAAGAAACTTAGAAGGGAGAGAAATTAATTTAAAATATTTTAGAGTTGTGAATAGTATCCTTTACATCTAGCAGGATTACTGTAGCAAAGTATTGTATAATAAAGATGAAATACAAAATTTATTGGAATGGACTTTTGAGCAACTTTAATTGTTTATATTTTACAAAAAATTATATTTTACAAAAGCCATTGTGAATGCTCTTAAACCTACTACCTGTAGAATCACTAGGCTACGTTTGGGTAGTGAGAATACCTGAGAAGTGTTGAGAATGTTTGTAAATAGTTATGAGTAGACATTGAAGTGGGTTTGTAGGTCCCATTGAGAGTATTTTGAGTTGTTTGGATGTATGAAATATGTTGAGTTGTTGATTTTTGGATAAATAATTGAAAAAGGTGTTGATCCCATCAATGATTAATTTTTTTAATGATGATTTTATTTATATATAATAATGATAAATATTATAATGATTTTATTTTTTATTTATATATAATAATGATAAATATAATAGTGATTTTATTTTTTATTTATATATAATAGTGATAAATATTATAGTGATTTTATTTTTTATTTATATATAATAGTGATAAATATTATAGAATGTTTGTGAATAATTATGAGTAGAGATTGAAGTGGGTTTATGGGTCCCATTGAGAGTATTTTGAGTTGTTTGGATGTATGAAATATGTTGAGTTGTTGACTTTTGGATAAATAATTGAAAAAGGTATGGGTCCCATCAATGATTGATTTTTTTTTTTTAATAATGATTTTATTTATATATAGAGTTTTGCTACACAACCTCCACTACACTCCACACTCCACACTATTTTAAATTTTTAAATTTTTTAATATTTTTTTTAAATTTTTTTTTGAATTTATTCTTTTTAAATTATTTCAAATTTTCTATTCATTATTCATATAATAAATATTTGATAAAAGAAAAAAATAATAAAAATTAAAAAAAATGTGGAGTGTGGAGTGTTGGGAGGTTGTAAAGATTTATTCTTATATATAATAGTAATAAATATTATAGTCAAGAGACTTTAGAGAGACCTTGGTACGAAGATGGTTCACTGTGTTTGACATGTGAAATATTTTTATCAGTATGAGAATACTTAAAAAGTGTTGAGATTACTTCACTACCCAAATGTAGCCGAGTAGCCCGTAACTTAGAACAATAAGCCGACTTCAGCAACCTTTCTACATACATTTGACCGTCCCCACCTCTGGCTGCCACATTTGCTCAGAAATATAAAAAGAAAACAGATCGATCACGCAGAACCTATATATATAAAATAAATAAATAAAGAAGAAGAAACTCAATGATATATATATATATATATATATATATATATATATATACACGTATATATAGCTATTTTGTCAAGCTGCCTTACGGCAATGGCATGTGTTCTGTTTTAACGTGTTTAGATATTGGTTTTTGCAAAATTTATATACTTGGGCTCCTGATTGCTTTAGAATTTGCAATTTGGTTTGGCCATCACAGACTACATCAACTTGCAATCATCTCATTCATGTGACAAGTAGTTCTTCCACTTGTCTGCAGTTCTTTATCTTCTTTCATGATCTGGACGCCATTGCATGAGTTTCTTTTTTATCTTCTTAATTAAAAATGCATGCTGAAGGCCATTAATTCCACTTGTTTGTTGATCACTGCATGCACACTTCAGTACATCACTGACTCAGTGACCATTCCATTGTGGAGTATATATTGCAATTTTTATTATTTCTTCCCAAAATTGTGGCAGTACTCCAGTGCTATTATCTTGTCCATTTTCCTAACATACTTTCGTGCGATCATGTCCATTAATTCTTAATCTGGTTTTGTAGTATCGAAAGTGGAGATCTCATCAAGGATATGAGATCAACACCTAAACTAATTATGTACATGCTCGTGGAATTAAAGCCATTAGTATCCAAAGTGGAACAAATTATGTTTGCATGTCAAGATCACCTCAATCTATCTCAAACCAATCATTGATGGAATCCACTACCTTTTCAACTTCCTATAAAAAATTAAACTCGTTTCAACCTACTAATTCATACATTCAAAAATATATCTCAACCTATTTACATTCAAACATATATTAATGAAACCCACAAGACACTATTATTCACGGATCAACTTAAATAATTTGAGATCACCTCAAGATCCAAATGCAGCCTAATATCATGATTTGGGAATCGACACATGCACAAAGTGAACGGACATTAATGGCAAACATGCAGATGTTGTGACCATAATAGGCTTTGATTGTGAACTAATTTGCATATATATGCTTGATTCTTTGGGGGCCGGGTACTGCATATATATATATATATATATATAGGAAATATGGAGAGGTTTGAAAATGAGGTGAAGGGTAATTATATTAAAGTATGGAATTATCTTATAACAAAATTTGCGCCACGTACGTACGTACGTACGCCTAACAATTGGGACATTATATTTTCTCCCTAGCTAGCTAGCTAGCTAGCCTTTAATTTGTACGTGTGACATGGCTTTGCTTGCTATCAACGAAATTAATTCATATGCAATTATGTTCGGCAGTAGGTGAGAAGGACTATATACATGAAGTAGTACTAGTTTCTTCATTCTTCTTGATCTTTTTTCCCCACCCCGTACGTAATGGTGCTTGGCCGATTGAGTTCAAGTTGACATGAATCAATGGTTTCAAACTCATCTACTACTACTTTACGTACGCACCGGCCACTTAATTGAAGTGTAATTATAATTAATATTTGGTTCTTGCATATTGTTCACCATGCATGCACTTTATTACATTCAGATTATAATTAATGAGGGGGCGCCGGTACGTAGTACGCGTATATACGTATTAATTATTTTATTTTTAAGTTTTCTTTTTCAGGCGTACGCGGCATATATATGTATATGTGTGATTTACACATACCAATTAATATATAAAAAATATATGTGATCTCATGATCAATACTTTGAATTTAGATATATATGTATATATATATATATATATATATATATATATATATATAAAAGAGATAAAAGTACTGTCCAGCACGTTAATTAATTAAATTCAGTAACTATAATTAATTAAACGTCAGTAGTACTACTAGTACTGCTAATTATATATATATGCATTTCAAAGCTAGCTAGCTAGCTAGCGTGTAAGAAATTATGCTTTCAGGAAAAGAAAAATACTAATTCCCAGCTAGACAAATTAATATATAATTAATTAAGCAATTTCCATGCAGGGAGAACTGATTCCACAGATAAAAGTAATTATTGCAGATAGTTTTGTACGTAAATTCAACTAATTGGGAAGAATATTAAGAAAGGAACATACAACTCGTGATTAAGTACTTCTTAGTGAAGACAAATTAGTCTTTATAATGAATATATATTATATGTAGATCACCATAAAGTTATAAGCTTTGTAATATCTTGGAGTCACATGATAATTATGATCAACATATGACCTAGCCTAGTCGATGCTTCGATTGCTTTCGTTTTCCATTCATTCTTAGTCAGGATCATCAGCTTAATTAATTAAGTCATGATAACTAATTTAAGTTTTAATCAGCTTAATTGTAAAGCAGTACCTTATAATCACAAGTCTCCTAGCTAGCCAAGGACATATTTAGCCAACTACGTACGTATGAAAGTCAAGAAGTAGAGTACTTAGGCCGTATCTTTGTGCGTTATAGGGATCGGAGCGATCATAGCTTGAATCATATAACATAGTTCTTAATCTAAAAGGTGTAAAATTAAGGAAGGAGAAAATACAGAACTACTTTTGACCCTAAGACTAACATGAGATCGATGTTTTATACTTAATTTAGACGTAGTACTACCCAAAATTATCAACATTGACATATATATTAATTACACCTTCTTCAAATATTAATGAATTATAATCATTCATGCGTTCATGATCTGTTAAAATTTGATATTGTGTCATCATGTTACCTATTTTTCTTTCATCTTAACACTTGGAACTGGATCATGACATGAAATATTGATGATGAAAATGTTGAGAAATTCTACATGGCAGCCTTACACCATGCACACACATATCCACCTAAATTAACTTATGATCTATCATTTTTGTCATTTTATCTTAATGTTGAAATATATGCGTGCGTTTAAATATAAGGGCAAAAATGATATATTATATGTTGATTAGGTACGTGGATCATGTACTATCATGTGGTGTAAGACTTCCATGTAGAATTTCTCAAAAATATTTTCACTGAGTTTTAATTGGCTTATATATCTATAATTAGCTTCGATCCTTAATGGAGACCCCTCAATGTGACCAGTCGATAAAAGGCACGAAAGCAAAGCATAACTGAGAGCACCCCCCATGCATGGCCCGCACCTTGACATACATGATTTTCAAATTTACTTTTTTATTTTTATTTTTTTTATAATGCGAATTTCAGTATAAAAATTAATTATATTAATTAATTGTAAAAATCTGAAAGCTGGAGGAGTGCTAGGTTGTGGGGGCGGCCTCTGCAGGGCGCTACCACTAACATAATATTCCAAACACATAAACAAATAAAAAGTGAGATTTCCAATCAGATGACATCCCCACACTCACTCACTCCTATTCTATAATTCAAATATTATTCCTTCATATTTTTAATTTCTCCTTATCTTAAATTAAAGGCATATATATATATATATATATGTATGCAGTAGTGCCAGCTGATGATCTATAATTAATAATTAAGAGAAAAAGCTCCATCTTTTCTCCTCTAATAACAACAAATTTGTTCTCTAAAAATTAAATTAATAGATCACTGCAGCTTGCAACTCTCCCTAAACTCAGCAGCTAGCTAGCATTATAAATTGATGATGATGATGATCTTATTAATTCCTAAACCACGACCTAATCATAATTCTTCAATTATTACAAACAATTAGAATGCTAATTCCAGTACTAGTGGTCCCAATTAATATTGGCCACACCTGCATCATTTTGCCTGTAGCTGGCCCAACAATGGCGCGTCCTTTGAAGAGTTGTTTCCTTTTCTTTCTGATCTTTCGCCATTGTTTTTTTCCCGAAATTCAAAGCCAACACAAATTATTAGTTCGTACAATAATGTGGGCTTTCTTTGTCTTCGATCTGCAGATCTTTATCTAATTTGATCTTATCTACTTGGCTATATATATATATATATATAGCTAGGGTTTTGATTAGATATTTATAAACTATGAATTAAGTTACAGATCATGAGAGAATATATAGGTTGGCACCATTTCTCTTTGCTCTATCTGAAAGTTCCTCCGAATGTTGGCGTCCAGAAATCGACTGTGGTCTCGTGAGTTACAGGGAATGTACTTGATACCGGTACCAAACACAGTCCTCGGCTTCTAAGATCTTGTTTTGGTCCTTGATCAGGATCCACCTTAGATTTGTCTGAATTGATCTGCGTCAAGGAAAAGCGAAACCCCTAATTGCTTAAATGTTATATATAGAGACAAAAATCATAACATTTCAAATGAACAAAAATAATAATCAAACTGATGAGTAGTAGTACTGTCATTGGATCTATAAACTACCGGGATGGAGAATATAGTGCTACTACTGTACCTGCTGGTGCTGCATGCAGGGAGCTCCATTTTTCATGTAAGGTGTGCTTAAGGCCTGATTATTTAAAATACAGACATTATTAATTATAATATCATTCTGACAATGTAAAAAGGTGCATATATGCTTTCTGGGACTTACAGTAACTTGTTCATGGAGGAACTTGATGTACTCAATGGCTTCAGAAAGCACTGAGGCTGTATCAGTCTGACACATGAATATAACATCATTTAAGATCTACCAAAGTATATAAAGCTCTTTCCATGTATTCAGAATGAAAATGATCACTCACTCTATTCTTTGTGAAAGTAATTAAAGGATCATATTGATATTTGATCAATTCTTCAGAATTAAGCTTACCTTTCCGAAAGGCGATACCAATTGTTGGAGTGCAGTGATTCTGTCCCCCATCTTCTCTTTCCTCACCTAAGATCAAAGCTAAGAATTTTCATCTATGTCTATGAAATATAATTAAGATAAAATACCCAAAAGCTTAAAGCAGCTTCCTATTTTCAAAAGGCTTATTGCACTTATTGTACCTTAAAAGCAGGTAAAGGCGACGGCGTTTCATTCCGAGGCCTTTTAGATGTAGCTTCGCTGCCACTTTTTTTCCCCACCGTGGCCGACTCCCGAACTTCGGATATATTGATCTGCTAAGCATTAATGGAGGATCATATATATGAATTACTTTTCCAAACCCAATACTGGAAGCCCTACTAATGTCGAATACACCAACGTTTCCTTTCTCAATGATCATATATATAATATATATATATATATATATATATATTCATACCTTTGGTTTTTCATCAAAGTTTGGTGGGGGAAACTGCGGTTGCAGCGAGGGGAAAAAGCCCGGCCGAACATCCTTCATGGCCGCTTCAGACGCATTCCAAAACGGGGCGTTGTTGGAGAAATGCAATTGGCTATGGGGTGGCTGTTTTGGGGGTGAAGTTCTCAAAAACTGAGGAAGCTTAGGCGACCAAGAAGCAGGCAATAATTGATCAGTAGAATTCACGCCATAGTTGGCCGGATATGGAAAATTCATCGGCCTATTTTCAAGTGAATTTGGCTGTACTTGATGAGGCTGATTATCCGGTCCCAATAGCCCTTGCAGTATAGTTGAAGGGCTTCCATACAGAGCTGAATCCATCTGGAAACTCGTAGGCAAGCCCTGGCATGTGACAGTACTATCGCCGGAACTGTATTGAGGGCTAAATGGGGGTTGATCTAAAGAAAAACCACGATTAAGTTGCTTAAACTCGTTCGCTGAGGACTCGCTCCCACTCATTCCAGAAAACAATCTTTCCCTCCATTGAACCTGAGAAGATCCCATCCCAGTTTCTTGCTGAAAGTTGTTGCTTGAGTTCAAGTTTTCTTGAAGCATCGAACGGAAACCGCTTTCAGCCTTTTCACCAGTACGACTGTCCAAATATTAACGATGTAACAAAGCTTGATCGTGATCTTAGCTAATGCTAGAAACAAATTGCTCGATTTCACATATTATTTTCCACCCAAAAAAACAAAGGCATATTAAAGAACGATATGAAAGATTGATTAATTTTTTAGGGTTTTAGACATGAAATAGCTTAATTTCTTATTCCGCACTTACAGTAAAGCTTGGTTCCAATCCATGGCTTGAGTTGAGAGGCCTAAACCCATCATATGCAAGTTGGGATCACCGCCACCAACTGAATCATGTCCTTGCAGCTTCTGGGTGTCCTGGAAAACCACTGAACTGCCGGAGACCGACATAGAATCCATAGCAGTACTCCTTGCTTTGATTTCCGCCATATCAGGTGACCATCCAAAGCTCCCTAGATTATTGAGTCCCGAAGAAGAAGAAGATGTCCCGCTTTCGAACCTGCTTCTTGAAGAATCCCACCAGTTCGCACTTGTATTGTACTCATCCGCCATGGTCACAAATTAAGCTCGATCAACTGCTTCTTTATTTATGCTATAGATTCTCTCTTCTCCAGCTGTCTCTGGCTATGGCTTCAGATTCTCCGGCCTCTTCGTCTTCGTTGTTCGGTTTCTTTGAGCTTGTTATGGTTTCATAAAATGAATGAAAACGGTTCGCAGCATGGCGGTATTTATACATACGAGAAACCCAATATTTGTGTATGAATGAAAGCATGCAGTAACCGGAATGTGGTTGACATTTAAGCTGGGAGAGTACTGATTGGACAAGGAGATCATTTTGGAATTGAATTTCATTTCTTTTATTTAACTTAATAGTTACTTTTTACATCCCTTTTTTTTCCTAATTCATTTTTTTTTTTGGGAGTATTTCTTTTAATTCCACAAATATATAATATTTGAAAATATATAATTAAACATCGTCGCGCTATCTTTATTCTTTCCAGCCAGGTAATTGTGTCCACAGAAGATCAGCGGTGTCACTTTGCCAATCAAGGAGCTCGACACAATTAGGGTATGCTAGCTACAGATCAAGACTACCGGCCAATATTAAAAGATATTCTGATTTTCTCCCACTAATCTGCCATATTATATTAATATATATATATATATATATATATATATATGCTTTGGAATTCATTTATAACTAGGCATGCACTAAATTAGCACACTGGCACATATAAGATATGATCAGTTTATTACACTAGTGTTACTTGCATATATAATAAACGATGTTAAAAGAATATTGCAGAAGTAATCTGAGTACGTATCTCAAGCATAATCTATCAGAATTGACTTAATTTGCCTCATTTAAGTGATCATGCATGACTTATTTTGGAATATTAGTACGTAATTACTAGTATCAATGAAGTAAGCTTCTCTAACCAGTAGGATCTACAACATGAAAATTCTCCATCACTACTAATTTTTGTGTAAAACGACGGAGTGTCTTAGATAAACAAGAGAAACAGTAGTACTGTCATAAACTGTGCATGACATATATATATATATATATATAATATAATATAGGTTCCTAACAAAACATGTCATGTGGCTTAGAAACCAGACATGCAATGTGCTTCAACTTGTAGATCACGCCTAATCATGAGGTGTATTCCATAAGTTTGCTTCAATATTCCCGAACGACATAAAATTATATCACCATTTTAATTATAAGATTTACCACAACTAAATGATTAAATTTCATCATTTAAGCTTTTGTGACACTTGATCATGAAATACAAAACAAGCTACCCAAAAATATAGTTATAGATCAGTTAGCTTGCTTGCGATCGACTTGTTTTTCTTAATTAATTAGGTGATAGGCTTCTTCAATTCGATCTTATTCTTAAATAATGATCAGGTGGTATTTTACAATAATTACTTATAAATTAATGCATCAAGGTTTTTAATTTCTAATATATATATATATATATATGTATGTTTTTAGAAATATGATGTCTTAATTTCTTCTTTCCATGGAAAAGATCTTCCAGTACTAAAGGTGGCCACCTCAACCATCACCAATCTTAACAAAATGGGATCATCACGGCCTGAAGGCAGTTGACAACTGGTCTCATTAACTCAGCACATAAAAAATAATATATATATATATATATATATATATATATATATATATATATATATATATATATATATATATATATATAGTGGGAGGGTCAAATATGTCGTACCGATTAATTAAGGTCATTGTAACGTACGTAAATTTTGACGTGGGAATAAAACCTTCCTCGAAAAGACTGCCATTGAGCAAATGATCTGTTCGTCATGAATGTCTCAAGTTTTGTTTTTATTCAGGTACTGACTAATTAATGACAGTACTTTATAAGGCAAGAGTTTTTCTAATTCAAACGCATTAATCCTAGCTAATTAGTAATATTGGAAATTTGGAATTGAATGTTTTGCGTCAAATATAAGTTGATAATTATTTTCTGTCTGAGAATAATTAATAACTCGCGAGGTGCGCAACTTTGGTCATATCCCTTTCCTTTCCCCCCCATACATATATATATATATATATATATATAT
The DNA here is from genome assembly GCA_022457165.1 of Juglans mandshurica. Classification (NCBI taxonomy): domain Eukaryota; kingdom Viridiplantae; phylum Streptophyta; class Magnoliopsida; order Fagales; family Juglandaceae; genus Juglans; species Juglans mandshurica. The sequence continues at coordinate 35,740,688 of CM039622.1, forward strand.
ATAGATATATAAATACATGAGGCCGGCAGGGGTACTTCCTAATTGCATTATTTCTTCTACTAGTGCTTGGTATATGTACGGATAACAATGTATTTAAGCTTAATTTAGAGGGAAGAACCAAGTCAAGATTAAGGTGAGTTTGGATAGACAGTTCAGATAAGATGAGATGAGATGTTTTGAATAATAGTGAGATTTTTTTAGTTAAGATGAGATGAGATAATTTTTAACAAATTTATATTTGGATAGTGAGATGAGATGAGAGAGTACTTTTGACTTAAGAGATGAAATACTGTTTATTTATTGTTCATTTAAGTTGATGTTTTCAAACTTAAGAGATTAAATATTGTGTTTGGATATCCAAAACATTTCAAGAAAAATAGGCTTTTGTGGTCATTTAATTGCGGCGAAAAAGTTATTTGTAATCAAAACAGACTCATTTTAACTGTAAATAGTTATTTCGCTAAAATTAAATGGTCACAAATAAGCAATTTTCTTGTAGTTAAACTATTATACGGTACATAACAATATTATATATCGAACAGTACCTAACAAGATCTCCATGTACACAAAATGTTTTTGTTTTTTGTTTTGATCAGTTTTGACCTGATCTTTTGTACGTACCTTGTTGTTGGGTTGGTTTTCCACGCTTTCTATTTTCATGTTTTCCTTGGGACAAGCTAGCTAGTTGCTCTGGTTATCTAGAAAGAAAGGAAAACAATATTATATAAAAGGGAATATGGTAGCAAGTTTTTTATAATATTTTTGACTCTGGCGTCATGCTTATTAACATTACGACTTTTCTGAGAAAATGGGTCAACGAATAGGGTCCACACGGCGTGCACGCGTGCGACGACACATGGGATCCACTTCTTTCCAGCCTCCCCCTAAGAGTCAGAGCCCCGAAAGTGACTTGTTATTGCATATTCTCCCATCCTAATCATTTGGCATTCGGCCTACCCTTGCTGCATCTACGCGTATCCACCCACCAGTACTACTACTACACCTGCATCTTCTTCTAATTCACTTGATCATCTTCATTCTCCTATAATTTTTTCCCTCAAATTTTCAGGTTTTTTTATTTTTGTTATGATGAATTACCTCTGGCATGTTTATGGTGACTGTGAGAGGTCAAAGTCGTTTTTCTTCCAAAATGAAAGATTTCCCAAACGAAGCTGCATGACAAGTGAAGGGGTCAAACTACTAGAGTACAAATTCCTAGCTACTTCAAGAAACTGTCATTGAATGAATTATATATGATTATGCAGCTCCATCCGCCAATTCTTTATAAGATCACACGAATTTCTTGTTTTGGTACAAGTCATTTGAAACCCAATTGGTTAAGAGGCTAAGGAATGGGACTATGTTTCAAGTCAAAGCTCGATTCAATGAGAATATTCTTAAAAACATATATTATATGTATCGTCAAGTGTGAACAAAAAACTTGCATTGCACTCCAAACATAAATGACAAAACACTATATATATATATATATATATATATATATATATATATTTGCTTTTCATCATATGGAAGTGGACTCTTACTAATAACTTGACAGTGACAAAAAAAAAAAAAAAAAAAAAGCTCACAGTAATTAACTCAATATATATAGTTCACTACTTTAACCAGGAAATACCGCAAATTGCGGCTTGTATTTTGGCCGGGGCATGTTTGTGGTTTTTCCCGGCCCCCTCGGACATGTCTATAATACCGACATTTTTATTGCTCCAAGGATATATATATATATATATATATATATATAGTATACAGATTAAAAATATTTTTCACCTTTCATATTTTAACATGCGTTTTACATTTTACAATATATCTATAATTATATCCATGATAATTATGAATGTTATTTAACTGCTTGAAAAAAATTACATTTTGTACTTTAGAATTAATATCACTGTTTTTCAATTTGTCATGTCCTAATGATGCAGATTAATGGTTAAGATAACGCGGGTGAATGTTTTGATCGAGGTGTAGAATATTATCATTTCATGACCGAATTTACTGATAATTGTTCATGGTTAATTTAAGGCAGGGTGAAGATCAAAAGATCAACAATTCTGCATTCAATGAATTAAGTTTATCCGTAAACCAAACTCGCTAGTTGTTCTCAACTTATATGAATCCATGATTACATATAATGGTGAGTGTAAAATAGTAAAATGTAAAAAGTTCTGTACTGCTGCAGTAAATAATTACATGCATGCACCAAGCTGAAGCTGGCATGGAATTCATGAAAATAACGTCGGTGAATACATTTTGGTTGCTTCAACCAGTTTGTCATGAGTCATGAGTACTGATCACAAATCTCCCAAAAATATATATAATTTATAGTCAAGGAAAAAAGTAAAAATAAATAACTGAAGTAGTCATTTTTCCTTGGCCAATGTTTTTCAAACATGTTTGGACAAGTATATATTAACAATCATGATCATATAGATATATAGTGGGATATGATGTCATACTGATGTGCGCTTGATGTGTGCGTCGTGACAAATTAGTGAAAAGACCAAGCTTTGCTAAATCAGATTAATTATATAAACGTATAGACACAAAGTAGTGACCTCCCCTCCCTCCATTTCAGAGAGACAGACAAGGGGGGCGGGGGGACAAAGGACAATCCACACGAGTGAATGACGAATCATGAGTACTAAGAAAGACTATGTAGTACAAGCTGACCCTTAAGCAGCAGCTGGGACGTTTTGAGTCACATTATTGGGAACGAATACAAAGCACATGAGCAGGATGTTGGCTTTGTGGAGCTTTATTTGATAACCCGATCCAAGGGCGGATTTTCAAGGAGGCTTGAGCCACGGAGTAGAGGCTTGGGCCAATATTAAAAAGTGTCAGATAGAAATGTTCGCGCGACAGGTAGCTCGAGTGAAACTTAAGTAAAGAGTTCGCTGAAATATCGCTCAACAAGTAGTTCGAGCAAACATCAGATAGAGATCTCACTTTAGGCATGCTCGACACTCTGCTCGAGTAAATAACATAGAAATTAAAATTAAGATTTCCGTTATGTGACATATAAATATATTCTTAACAAATAGTTTAGTATATCTTGAGTATTTTAAACAGTAAAATTTCACTTTAAAGTATATTTTGTAATTCTTCGTATAATAAAATCTTCTATATACAGCTCTATGGACACAAACACATCATCAAATCGCGTTAACTTTATATCGCATTATTTATATATGTATTTGTATTTATTACTTTAATTGCTTTGTCTTTCATCGTGTTTTCACAACACAGGAGCCTTTGTGTATTGAGCTCCCGCGGCCATGTGTTTTCTCCAATCCAACAACATATGTGCCAGATATTTTGCATGTTACTTTTTCAATTTCTTGTTCACATTCTTTGTTTTAAGTCAACCAGATCAGAAAAGATAAAAGAGTGAAACACGCACCGCTGACTATGCCCTCCTTTCATAATCATGGGTAGGTTTACTTCGCAAACACATTCACCAAACACACACACATTTTCTCTCTCTCTTCCACCCCCCCCCCCCCCCCCCCGGATTGACTCGTTGGGTTTTATTAGTAAATAAATAACACTGTCAGCAAAACACTAGCTTAATCTAATGAGATCGAGACTCCGATAATCCGATGTGTCTCCCTCTCTCTCTCTCTTAAGTAGACGATGAACTTGCTGGGATTTAATCCTAAATGATAAGTCAGAATACACTAGCAGATTCTTAATTGGCTTGATGTGATGGATTGTTGTAGTGATCATGATCACCCACTGGGGCCATGCATTCGCTGAAGTCATAAGTCAATCTAGTTAAAAATATTTAAGAGAAGTCAACTGATATAATTTTGAGCTTGACTTCTGAACCTGCCGATCCGGCCAGCAAATTGAATGGTCTAGCTCAATTGGTTTTGACTATATATATGAATCTAATGAACTGACATTTATGGAAAATAATAATGCAACTCCTTATTCTTCTATTTTCTTTTTCTTTTCTGGGGTTAATTTATAATTCAATGCTCTAATTCTTGCATGGATGAATTTGGCTATATATATATAATATATGATACAAATTACCTAATTAATTATATGCAGTAAGTTTTCTCTTTGCATCATTAATCCATATATATTAGAGTTACAGTCCTCCGGCCTGTACGTAGTACTTTCTCAATATTATTCCATCGCCAAGATATAAGTGGCCCTTGAAATTATTGGTGATTAATGTGAACAAATTAGCTTTTGCCATACGTATTAATGTCATGTGAACCATATATAAGACAGTAGTACCTGCATGCATGAGTTGCATTATTTGAAACTTGTTGCGAATGCTAATCTTTTCTCACAAATTAAGATCTATCACTTCATTGCAAAAATAGTCGTATAATTTGCTACTAATTAATTTGTGATGATTACAAAATTACCCATTTCAAATACTTAATTTTCACATGAAAAAAGCATTCTTGCTAAAAACAATTATAAAAAAAAGGGCCCTATATATATATATATTATATACACATACATACATACATATATACATACATACATACCAGCTAGCTAGCACCCTTGCGAGGATGCATGTATGTATGGCATAAAATTTATGAAATGTTGATGTCACAAATAGTACTAAACCCATTATCAACGATATTTTTATTAATGTCACATATATAGACAAAATTGTGATCATATCGTAAATGGTATGTCCATTAGCAATGATTTTTATCATTGCAAATGATATAATTTGTGATGTTGAAGACAGCACTTGCAAAAATCGCCCTAATTATAGATCACTGTTTTAATACGTTTTCGAACCTATAAGGTCATGATCTTAATAAATTATATAGTGGACTTCAGAATTTTAACGTTCTTAGACGCTTTAATTTTTTATTTATTTATTTGACTCCTTTTCATTTTTCCTCTACATTTAATTTATTGCAATTAGAAATGAAAAAAAAAAGGTCTCGATCGATCGACTACAAGAAAACTGTTTATTTGCGACCAGTTAATTTCAGCGAAATGATTATTTGCAACTAAAATTGGCTGCGAATAGTCTTTTGGTTACAATAAATTGGTCACAAAAGTCCATTTTTCTTGTAGTCGACGTTAAGATTGTTCCACAATTAGAGATGAATCAATGCATGACTAGTTTTCTTAGTTACGGGACAAGTTAATTGAAAACATGCTACTCTCAATTAGGGGCAGCTCATGATCAATGCTTAGGCAATTTACTTAAGATCCTTAATTAAGTTGGGTATTTCTTCATCCTCGATTGTATTTCATGGCTTTAATTATATATTAAATTTTTTTTACATGAAATCATAATTTATCTCAGAAGTTTAAGTAGTTGAAAAGAGTTAGATTATCACTTCTACTTTGATACCATATGAAATTACCACTTTTCCAAAAATTTAAACTGATGAGAAGATGTAAATTTAATAATTTATATTTGTATTAACATTTCATAATTATATATATATATATATATAATTTATTTTGACATAGACATGACTTCCACAATTATATAGATATAAACATAATATATAGATCCAATGTAATTAAATGATCTCAAATTCAATCGGTATTTTGCCGCTCTCTTGAAAAAAAAAAAAACAGATAGAAATAAATATATTAATAATAATTTAATATGTCATGGCTGTTGGCCCCCAGCTGGACTCATCGGATAGTCCTCTAAAAGCCAACTAAGACTTCCACTTTCGTCATCTTAATTCGCCCTGCACAAATAAGTATAATATATTTATATACACATATGGTCTTTATAAAGACAATTGTGCACTAACTTTTTATATAAAGTTGTGCTTCACAAATTAAAGGAATTTACAAGGTAACTTCTAACAACTATATATTATAAATAATTCATACGGATCATTAAAATATCATGGAGACGTACACGTTATCTGATCCATCCCACCATATATATAGTTTCTTTTTTCTAGTAAGATCCACAAATTAATGGTCCATAGACAATTACTTGGCAAATTGTTTTTCTCTTGTTTATATATAATTATTTCAGATTTGAAAATAATATATACATTAATAATATTTCACATTTTATATATACGTACCTTAATTAAGCAAATTAACGTACTAATTAAAATAATTTAAATTGTACGTACAGTACTACACATAAAATCATGAGACGTATCAATATATATATAAATATATATTTATCTCTACTTAATTTTCATTGACTTTTAATTTATTGGAAAATTGGCATTTGAAATTTGGTAATGGGATTTCAACCATAAAAGGAGGAGCAAGCTTAGCTCTTATTTCAAAAGGATGATGATAAGAAACAAAACAAATTGACTAGTGGGCATGTGTCTTGCCACTCAAATTTGAGTCTCCCGGCCCCACCCTGGTGGGTTGACATGGATCTTGACTCTCTTGGATGAAACATTCCTCAGGCGGGCCCCCCACCCCCGGCCACCTATCAAAACCTTGTTTTAATCCTACATTATTTGAAGACTTTTGTTGAAATCAATTTATAATATTAATATTAATATTTCTTGTCTGCTACCTTATGCATGCTTTCTTGAAAAATCAAAACATTATATTATATTATATTATATATATCTCGGACTTTGTCCTCATCTCTGATCTGCCCTATATATAAAGTGAGAAATAGCTGGTACTACTCAAACCTAACTTTCAACATGATATTTGCAAAAAGTATATTATCATGAACTAATTGATTCCTCCAATGTTTTTTTTTTTTTTTTTTGGTTTTGTTACTAAATATTATCATTTATATCCCATTGACCGTATATCTATATAAGCTGCTGGCGACAATTTTTTTAGCATTTACTTTGGGTCAGGTTACATACACACACATATATATATATACTAGCAGTAGGATAACGTCCGAGGGACGTTTGCCAATTTTTTTTTTTTTTTTAATCTCTAGTGATTGAAGAAGTGTTTTTTTTAATGATATTGTGAATTTCTTATTTTTTTTTAAAATATTTATGATGACTAAAAAAATATATGAAAAATATTAATGTTTTTTGTGGGGGAGGAATAACTTTTGTCTTGTAGAAGAAGGAGCATTTTTTCTTTTGAAAAAGAATGAAAAATTGAATAAATTTATAAAATTAAATTCATTTTTAATTAAATTATATGATTATATTGATTGATTGAATTAATTTAATTTTATATTTTGCAATAAGAATAAATTCTGAAGTTTTTAATTCAAATATAAATAGTAGAGTCTAAAACGACTAAATATTACATAATTGTTTCTTTTGTTACTGAAAGTAAAGTCTGAAACAACTAAATATTACATAAGTATTTCTTTTGTCACTGAAAGTAAAGTGTCTGGGTTATGAGCAATTTTATAGCAATTTTTAAATTTTTTTTTTGAAATTGAATAAATTTATAAAATTAAATTTATTTTTAATTAAATTATATAATTATATTGATTGATTGAATTAATTTAATTTCATATTTTGTAATAAGAATAAATTCTGAAGTTTTTAATTCAAATATAAATAGTAAAAGGAAAACAAATTGTTTAGTAGTAAAATAATAACAGAAGAGGTATGATTACAAAATTATAATTTGAAAATATTTCAATTTTATAATAATTTTTATTCAACTGTTATGTTTCATTTTTTAAAATCTAATAATTATTTAATCGGAAAGTACATCTCTATTATTTACAAACTTTATTATTAATATTCATAAAATTTTTATTTCATTTTGTTCTTGAAGCATATTTTAAAATACAAGTTTATGCACAATATTAGTTTTATTGAATGTGTACTCTATTTTATCAAATTATTTAATTAAATTTTCGATTTTTAAAAATTTCAATATTTTACTAATTGATTATGTATAATTATATGGGTAAAATGGTAAATATTGATGTAAGTATTTACATATAGAACTAAATTTGTCTGTAGGATTTTATGAGCGATTTTATGAGCAATTTTATAGCAATTTTTAAATTTTTTTTTTGAAATTGAATAAATTTATAAAATTAAATTTATTTTTAATTAAATTATATAATTATAATGATTGATTGAATTAATTTAATTTCATATTTTGCAATAAGAATAAATTCTGAAGTTTTTAATTCAAATATAAATAATAAAAGGAAAACAAATTGTTTAGTAGTAAAATAATAGCATTAGAGGTATGATTACAAAATTATAATTTGAAAATATTTCAATTTTATAATAATTTTTATTCAACTATTATGTTTCATTTTTTAAAATCTAATAATTATTTAATCGGAAAGTACATCTCTATTATTTACAAACTTTATTATTAATATTCATAAAATTTTTCTTTCATTTTGTTCTTGAAGCATATTTTAAAATACAAGTTTATGCACAATATTAATTTTATTGAATGTGTACTCTATTTTATCAAATTATTATAAATAAATTTTCGATTTTTAAAAATTTCAATATTTTACTAATTGATTATGTATAATTATATAGGTAAAACTGTAAATATTGATGTAAGTATTTACATATAAAACTAAATTTGTCGGTAGAATTTTATGAGCAATTTTATAACAATTTTTAATTTTTTTTTTCTATAAACATGCATATATAACTAATAAGATATAACATTTAATTATGTCGGAATAACATTTAATTTGAAATTAAATTTAATACAGCTCAATGTTCAAGCAGAATAAATATTGAATAAATGATATTAAATAATTGATTTAACAGATTCTAAAATTAAAGAAGCAAAATAAATTATTTCAGTTATTAATTCATAGTATGAAATTAAAAAGTTAAAAGATCCATACTTTTGATATTTTTATAAGCAGCTAGTTGTTGAGATATTTTGTTTCCACTTTCAACTTCACGGAGCTCAACCTATATAAAAAATTCAACAATGTAAAATTCTAGTAAGAACAAAAGTAGAGTTGTAAAGAAAAACAAAAAAAATTTACTGTTATTTAATATTTTCAGATGGAAAATTGTAGAATTATACAACATATAAATAGTTATTTAATTGATTTTATTGGAAAAAGTTTTTATTCCTAAACTCTCTCTCTCTCTCCTAGGCGATTCCGAAGCTCGGCTCTTCTCCTCCAGCGCAGCCCCGTTGCCGCCGAGCGCCGGCCATGATCACCGCCAACACCGGCGTGTTCCCCTCACGCCGATGAGCATCCCTGGCACCACCAATGTTCCCCACGCGCAGCCATGGATCTCCTCCGTGGAAAGAGAACCGAAATGGGTTTCTCCCATTTATGTGATTTTGCGCCGCCGTACGCGGCCACCGAAGGGCACGACCACCACCGAGGAGTCCCCCTCAAGGCGGCGATCATCCCACCCACCTTCGAAGGCCGCCACGCGCAGCCTTCCGTCTCCCCCACAGAAACCGAACGAAAATGGGTTTCACCCATTTGTTTCATGTCACGCCGCCGTACGTCGCCACCGAACCTCACGACCACCACCGAGGAGTTCCCCTCAAGGCGGCGACCATCGCACCCACCTTCGGAGTCCCCCACGCGCAGCCCTCCGTCTCCCTCCGTCTCCCCCACGCAAACGCACACGGGAAATTTTTTTCTTCCTCGAGTTGAGTTTGAGAATTGTTCTGTAAATATGAATTGTAGATCAGATATTTCATCTCTTATATGTAAAGATCAGGATTAGATATTTTTAGTGTGTAAATGATGCTAACCGAACGAAGAGGAAGACTGAAATTCGAACTGAATTTGTAACGAGAAAAACCAACGAAAAAAAGAAAATGACTACTATTCACTACTGTTCATCTTTATACATGCTTTTAAGTATTAGGAAGATATATATATATATATATGTATGTATGTATGTATGTATGTATGTATGTATGTGTGTCTTAATTTTTTTTTTTTTTTTTTTTATAGGATATGGCTTAATTTTTGTATGTGGGAAGAATAAATATAGATAGAAGTTATTATTGGAAGTATCCATCTTGCACATATGATGTGATATCATTTAGACCACACATTTCTTCAAGTGAGTGTTAAAAACAATCAACTAAAAGCAGTTACGTAATAAATGTAAAGTATGCATTATTATAGTGGCTTCTCTCTAATGTTAAAGTGAATTAAGTTTATAAATATCACCGCTCCAAAAACGAATCTTTGTGGCCGTACGTTGAATTTCATTTAGAGCACGTGCAATTAAATATGTGGAATTGACCTTGGAGGATTTTTTTTTTTTTTTTGGTGAGAATTAAGCAGCCACGTGGATCAGACTCTGGCTAGAATCCCACTTGTCTTGAACACGTACAGGTGCACAGCATGACCTCATATTTGCATCATAAAACATTATATTCCCTTAAATTTTATATGGTGAATTTTCGAATTAAGTATATTGAATTGTCAAGCAAAAGCAATTTGAAATTATTTTAAAGGTTTCATGATTGTGATATGAAGAAGAGGGATTGAATGGACCTACTCCTTCCATTCCCAGCTTTCTTCACTTGTCATGATTAAAATGAAGCCATCCTCGATCTTTATGTTCACACCATCAATTCTTCGTTTACCATAAATAAATAATACACATACTAATATATATATATATATATATATATATATATGACCAAGAAATTCAACAAAACAAAAGATAGACTCCTATTAAAAATACAACAAATTGAAAGAGAGAGAGAAAAAAATACTAATTCAAGCAAATGGAGCTACCTGCACTTGGTTCATTCATTCAATGTCTATATAATATAGTCTATCAAGATTTAATTTCCGATTCCAACATGTTTTCAGAGAATGAAATATGACAGCATATTTTTTGGCTAGAATGAGAAGTAGTGGATGTAATGAAGAATGGTTGTCACAAGGAAACACTCCAATGTTGCTTAAGGGCATTATTCGGACAGATCGTAGTAGCTTACCTTATTTGCGTAAGTATAAGAAAATTGGTAGAGGGTATTTGAATTGGTTTTTGTGATTTTGAATTAATTATTATTTTCTTTTGGAAGTTTCAATTGTGTATAAGGTATTTCTCCGTCAAAAGTGAGGATTTTAATAAAATGGAGAGGGGGTCGTTCGTAGACAGGTGAATCTCGACTCTTATAATATATATATATATATATATATGTATAATATAGTCTATATTTTAGTTTTAAATAAATTAACTATAAGAACGTAATAATAATAGTTTTAAAATTATATATAAGAGATCGATCATTCGGTACTTGATACTTTCCATCTAAGGTAACTACTATTAAATCACCGGCCAATTATTTTTAAAAACTTAAATGAAAAGAAAATGTGATTTTAGTAATGTAATCAATGCCAAGATATCTTTCGATTTTCAAAACAATTGGGTAAGCAGTTAGCTTTCCAATTTTCCATTATTTGTGTATGGTGGTGTTAAAACATAAAAGAAGAAGATGAAAGGCATCATATTCTGTGAATGTTCTGCATTGCATATATTCAATACATTTGTTCCTATGTATAGGCACTTGGTTACAAGTGAAGGCAGTAGAAATGTACAGAAGAAAAAGGAATCAAAGTTGATTATAACAGCTGTAAAAATAACAAATTTGCCACACGAGAATATTTCTGAAGGTTCTAGTGTATCAACTGAGGTGGAATTATTCATTTTATTTTTTTTCCTGTGATGCACTACATGGATGTTGGTTGATACACCTCCTCGAGTCCAATGAGGTGTCAGCCACAGTGAGACTCGTCCTCAAGGTAGAAAATCTATGAGTAACAAGGGGCTTGATGAAGACATCAACCAGCTGGTCTTTGCTACTGCAAAAGGATACTTTAAGAGTTTTGGCAGTTACCCTATCTCGTACAAAATGAAAGTCTACATCCATGTGTTTAGTACATGAGCGGTAGACAGGATTAACAGTAAGGTATGTTTCTCCCAAGTTGTCACACCATAAAATTAGTGGATGGGAAAGAGAGAAGCTAAGTTCTTTGATCAAAGTTTGTAACCAAATAAGTTCAGCAGTGGTATTGACTTGAGATTTATACTCTACCCTAGTGCTTGATCTTGCAACTGTTTGTGGTTTTCAAGAGCTCCATAATATTAGGTGATGACCCAAAAAAATGCAAAAACCTCTTGTGGAGTGTCTATCATCTAGACAGCCAACCTAGTCGGCATCCGAGTAGGCATTAAGAATAAAACCAGATTGTTTTGCAAAGAATATTAGACCATGATTGATGGAAGATTTTAAGTATCTCAATATTCTTTTCACTGCAATCCAATGAGTGACTTTAGGGTAATGCATAAATTTACACACCTTATTTACATTGAAGAAAATGTCTGGTTTGATTAATGATAAGTATTAGAGACTGCCAACAACACTTCGAAATAATGTGAGATTGCCAAAAGATAGGGAATCAAACTTTGAAAGCTTAGTGGAGGCATACATAGGAGAGGAGACATGATTGGCGTCAATCATATTTGTTTTTCTAAGAATATCAAAAATGTATTTTCTTTATGAAAGCAACATTCCATTAGGCAAATAATCGAGTTCAAATCCAAGAAAGTATGAAAGACATCCTAAGTCTTTAACTGGAAAGGCTTGGCTTAAGTCATAGAGAAACTTATCAATGACAATAGATGAGGATGATGAAGTAATTACCATGTCATCAACGTAGACTAATGTAAACATTCAGAAGTCATCTTTTTGAAAAATAAACAAGGAGGGGTGCCTTTTGGAGGTTAAGAAGCCGTAGCTAAGATAGACTAATTACCTCGTTGGTCACGTGAATTTCGAGTACTCAAATTAACAGATGGTGAAAAGGAAGTGGGAGAACTAGTAGTGCGAGAAATATGAGACAACCTGCTTTTATGGATAAGCAGCAAATGATAAAGTTCATGGGAGATTATTGGCTCGGTTCTTGTTGTGATTGAGATAATAAACGACTCATAGGAGGGTCCAAGACCATTGAGGAGAAATTTCATGAATTCTTTATCAGATAATGGACTACCAGTTGTTGCAAGGGTGTTAGCTAACATTCTAACTTTATTGAAAAATTATGAAATGGGTTGTTCACCTCGATATAAATTTGTAAGTTAAAATCTGACTTGAAACTCTTTTGCTTGAAAGTGTGAGGTGAACAATGATTCAAGTGCAAGCCATAGCTCCCTCGAGGTTCCTACTGAAACAACATGTCCAATAACAAATTCTATGAGAGAAGAAAGCAAAATACTAAGGATTAATTGATCTGTTTTTCGCCAAGATAGGTAAGCGTGATTAGTTTTTATGATGGAATTCGACTATGTGGGAAGGTTTATTGGAGGGATTGTCTGTGTTCCATCAATAAAGGAAAAAGGATCTTGTGCTCTTAGACATGCAGATATCTGAATCTTCCAAAGGAGGTAATTATCAGGATTTAATTTGATTGTAACTATATGAGAAAAGGAAGGGGAATAGGGGTAAGAGGAGTGGTGAGACTTTCTGGTTCTGTAGCCAGGGTAAGTGTTGATGTCGTGTTTCGCAACCTGAGCACTTCCGCGATAACCAAGCTCATGCCACCTGCAACTAAGGGGAAAGGGCTCCAGTGACGTCCAGGGCCACTCCGATGCCAAAGTCAGTGAACGATCCTCTAGTGATAAGAACAACTCTGAAGAATAGTAAAAACAATCAAAATTGAGAGAGAATGAGACCTCCCGTAGAAGGGATGTCCGTTATTTATACCTGATCCAGGTCTTGTTGCTGAGAGAGATTGTGGCGTGTCAGGTGTCAGACCTACTACCACTCATTTCCTGCTACTACAGTGTGTTAGCCTGCGGCTCTGGCGACCGAAGGAGATCGTTGCGTGTCAGCCGTGTTAAGCCTGTCCTGCTACTTTCTGCTAGGGTTGGGTGTCAGGTCGTGGGCGAGCCATCCTTTGTATGTGGGGTGCACCGTTGCGTGTCGGGTCTCCTAACACATGCATTGAGTGCGGCGTGCCTTGAGTCTAACGAGTCCGTGATCGGGCACGTTCAGCCGTCCGCGTGCAGCTGGGCGTCTTGCCTGGTGCCCTACGGTAGGGCTTGGTAGGCTGCCGAGTCCCGAGATGATCTCATCGGTATATCCGAGCTCGATGCTAAAAGGCCTTCCCGGATACGTTTGCGGTCACAGGCCCAGCACGTGATTCTCCGGCCCGGACTCTTAGCTTACGGTAGGGTTTCATCTTTGGGCCTAGAGTTCCATGGCTTGGCTTCTTCGGGCTTAGGCCCTTCAGGGATGGGCCCCTCCCTCATAGTGAGAATAAAGGAAGGATCAAGAGATTGCTAGTCAGTAGCTCTGATACCATGTTAAAATAGAAAAGAAGAAGAAGAAAGGCATCATATTCTGTGAATGTTCTTCATTGTACATTCGTTCCTATATATAGGCACTTGGTTACAAGTGAAGGTAGTAGAAATGTACAGAAGAAAAAGGAATCAAAGTTGGTTACAACAGCTGTAAAAATAACAAATTTGCCACACAAGAATATTCTTGAAGGTTCTAGTGTATCAACTGAGGTGGAATTCTTCACTTTATTTTTTTCATGTGATGCACTTCATGGATGTGGGTTGATAGGTGGACAGTCCAAATTTAGTCCTGTGATTTATGATTTGAGTAATGCTACGTACAATCGTGGAATGCGCAAACGCCGTGTAGTCGCTTTGAAAAAAAGTGAGGTCCACTATTAAAAAATTAATTTCCTTTCATGTGAGTTTCATATTTATTCACTTTTTTCAAAGCGACTGCACGACGCTTGCACACTCACAACTGCAAGTGTCATTTCTATTATGATTTAGAGGATGTTGAAGCATGGAGAACAAGCCCACAGGCTTGGTTTTCAATATTAGAATAGACGGGAGGGTTTTTAAAGGGCCGAGCCTATTTCAGTACTTATGTTGTTTGGGCTAATTACGTAGGATTATTTGATGATTGGACCAATATGGGCTTTATAAAAAATAAAAAAAAAACTAATATGGGCTTGGTTTTAATGGGCCTGGATAGCTTGTAGGTTGATAGGTGGACAATCCAAATTTAGTCATGTGATTTATGATTTAGAGGATGTTGAAGCACGGAGAACAAGCCCACGGGCTTGGTTTTCAATATTAGTATAGACGGGAGGGTTTTTAAAGGGCCGAGCCTACTTCAGTACTTATGTTGTTTGGGCTAATTACGTAGGATTATTTGATGATTGGACCAATATGGGCTTGATTAAAAAAAAACTAATATGGGCTTGGTTTTAATGGGCCTGGACAGCTTCACTACACAAATGTGGGCCGACTAGGTAGGAGTTTGTATGTATGTAACAATATGGGCTTGGTTTTAAATTTGGAGTAATATTAGGGATCAGCAACTGTAGCTCATCATCCGTTGCACACGCTTTAAATTTTTTTTTTTTCAAGCAAAACGCACGTTTTACGGGTTTGACATTTCTGAGTCTCTAATTTTGATTCATATCCGCGCCCACCCTCCTCCCTCGCCAGAACCCGCGTCGGCTTCCTCTTCCCAACGCCACCCCGCGACGGCGTCTCTCTGTTCAGCGCCACCTCGCGACGGCGTCTCTCTGTTAAGCGCCACCTCGCGACGCTCCTCCGTCTTCCACTCCCCGCGAGCTGATTGAACGGACCAAACCAGCGACACTGCTCCGGTGGAGCTCTGTTTCGCCGCCGCCCCACCATCAGCTTCGTAGGTGAATGTTGTACCATTTTTCCTTCCATACTATTAAGTTCTTCTTGTGTACGGAGAGAAGTGATTTTTGGGTTTTGTGAGATGGGGGTATTGCGGCTTAGGGCATGGAGAAAAAATTGTTCTTTGGGTTTGGAAGACATGATTCTTGTTCGGAACTTGTTTGTTTTATTGTTTAATAGAGTTGAGGGATGAAAATGCCATCTAATTTCAAACAAATATACAATTTTAAGTTTTCATTATGGCTGTAAGATCCACTATACCTGAATTTGAACTCTATCATGCCTCGTTAGATCGAACACGGAATAATCATATCCTTCAAGGTAAAGAGACCTCATTTTGGACGTCATATAGAATGGAGAAGGAGCATAAGCTGTACTATAATCACCGCCAGCCCTGCAATAAGGACTTGATTTATTGGGTAACTTCATTTCTTGGGCTTTATAAGGACTTCATAAATTTTCATAGAAGAACAGGGGATTAATAGCATTTGCAACTGGCTTTCTACGACTACGAATAAGTCGTACTTGTTGATTATTTTCATTGAAGTCTGAATTATCTGGACTTCCAAACTCGAATGACTCTAAAAGTTAGTCATTGGATTTTGTTTTGTTCGTGAGTTCCTTCAATGAGTCAATTTTCAGATGGTACTTATAGAAATTCACAAGAAGTTTCAGATAGCAATAGTTTGAATGATGTTTCCTAACTTCCTAATTGTTGTATGAACTACAATATTTGTTACCTTCTTTAATTCAATTGTGTCCAAAGATTTTCAATCCAAATCATTTTCAATTTCAAGAAAAGATCTATGCATATTGTTTTTTCTTTAGAAACCCTTGGTATAAAGGTGTGTTCAGAAATCTGTTAAGCTTGTAATTCTTAGTTGGTATTCAATGTCAATATTTCAGGATTGTTTCTTGAATTAATTTGCACCTTAATTTGAAGCCCACAGTACCAAAACAAAGAAGAGAGAAATCGAAGACCTGGATACCAGCGGGCAAGTCCCTCGCAGGAACTCCGAGAGTTCGAGACTACGAATCATGGATCTTCTCCGCGGAGCGTACTCGACTGCTTCAGATGACGACGACGACAACGAGAATGGTGCATCCAACCGTCAAAGCTTGGGCCTTTCTTCTCTGAAACGTCACAAACCCGATAATTCGTTTTCCTTTACCCAACCTGAACGCTGCGCTTATCCCTCCACCAGACTCCATTCTTCTATGCCTCGCTTAAACCAGCCCTCGGATTTCCAATTCCCAAGACAAGCTCCGACCCCAGGCAGATATATATCCAAGAGAGAGCGAGCTCTCTTGGGTTCGGCCACTAGGATTCCCGACGTGAATTCGAACACACCTGCCGCCACGGCATCGCCTGGTCTCTCTCTCTCTCTCTCTCTCTCTAATAGTGTTATCTATGCTTGGTTTCAACTACAAGATCATTAATTTTTTGAATCATGAGCTAAATCAGTACAGAATTATGCAAAATATGCATGTTGCTTTTGGTGTATATTGCGTTCAACTTTCGTGGGTAAAGAATCACCAGCATTTGAATTCCTAAGTCATTGAGATATGATACTTTTCTGGCCTAAGTTTTTTTTTTTTAATTGTTCTCAGTCTTGGGGAGTATTTCAGATTCCAATCTACCCCATCACATAACGTCGTCATTGAGACATCAAGCAGGGGGCCATTCGCAAGTAGGCCGAATATGTGAAAGGCTAACTGTAGGTTTGCATGGCCATACAAAGGCCATCAATGCTATACATTGGTCACCAAACCATGGTAAGTTTTCTTCCTTTAGGAGCTATAGATTTAAGATTAGCGCTATCTGTTGTGCCCTATGGTACCCAATTTTGGGCAGCAATAAGGAAACACAAGCAAATACTAATAGATGATAAATAAGCTCATTGATTGGAATCTACCGAGGGTTTGATCAAATACAAAATGTGAAATCATTTATACAACTATGTATTTATACCTAAACTTAGAGTTTAACTGCCAATGCTCTTAAGACTATTGATAAAAAAATAATGAATAATACTAACTGACGTTTCTTAGGAAATAGAAAAGACACTCCGGAAGACAAAACAAATGGAGTAGAAACAAACAACACTAGCATGTACTAGCTTTGGATTCCCACCAGCCAGCAAAGATGGTCTGAAGTAAAATTCCTCATAACTCCAGAAAATTCCAAGTTTTACACCGTTGATGCACTGGAATCTAGACACACATAACTTCCAATGTCATATGGTTTCAGGGTAATTATTACAGGGTAAATACAGTTTTGATTTTGAAAATTCCCAAAACTGACTGATTAATTCTAGGACCTTGTTCGAGATGCACTTGCAGAAAACTCCTTGGGAAGGCCTGTGCATCCCCGGGATTAGTTGAGACGCTGTTCTCTGACACCCGGTGCTGATAAACTCTTAAGACCTTGTTGTTTTGGGCCCAAAACATTCATGTCCCAATTGCTTAAAGTGCTGGGGCTGGCGCTTTAGGACATTCCTGTGTCACCATGCTGAGAGTTACCATGAGTTGCAGAACATTTCCTCTAATTAGTTAATGATTTTTATGCTTCTTTTTCTAGTTCATAGGCTGTAATTAGGTGCTTCTCTCTTGTATACTACCTGTGTACTTGGGGTTTGCCTAATTATGAGGATCAATAAATATTCATACTTGTAAAAAAAATCTCTAATATGTAATTTCAATTTGTTTGAGTCGGAAGGTGTCCACTGCACTACAATAACAATGTTGAATGATATATTGTGCTTAGTTTACGTTACTTGCCTCACTGATCTGTTCAATAGAGTGAGTCTACAGCCCATCTTCTTGCTTCTGCCAGTATGGATCACACGATCTGCATATGGAATGTGTGGAACAGAGATCAGAAGAAAGCACGTGTGTTAAGCTTTCACAATGCAGCAGTGAAAGATGTGAAGTGGTCCCTGCAAGGATGTTCTGTGCTTTCTTGTGGATATGATGGCTCATCAAGGCTAACTGATATTGAAAAGGGAATAGAAACTCAGGTTTTCCAGGAGGATCAAGTGGTTGGAGTTGTAAAGTTCCATCCAGACAATTCCAACCTCTTCCTTTCTGGGGGAGCAAAGGGTCGTCTTAGGTTATGGGATATTAGAAGTGGCAAGGTGGTCCATGAATATATCCGAAGCCTAGGTCCAATCCTTGATGTTGACTTTGCGATGAATGGAAAGCAGTTTATCTCTTCGAGTGATGTATCCGGAACCAATGTCAGTGAAAATTCTATTATTGTTTGGGATGTCTCGCGCCAGGTTTCCCTGTCTAATCAGGTAAGAGGCTTTCTTAAGTTTTCCTCCTATATGTGATGGCATCATCAAGTTTTCTGGTCATTGCTTGATAAAGAGACAGAAGCAGTTTGGATGACGAGCCTTTTGCCCAAAGGCTTTAATCAATTAGGCTTTTGATGTAAGCCATTTGACTTGATGTATCTTTCAAAATATTCGCTTGTAATCACAAGTAATGCTCTCCCTGTGTCTTCTTTCGCTCAGAACATGTGTCTAAACTCCTAAGCTTTTTCCCTAAGGCAACCATTGGTTTTGCATAATCCAGTATGAATTGGCTACATCCATGATCTACTGCCCTTACTGTGCAATATTCCTTCATTTGAATTTCCTATATTTCTTCCCAAGCATTCTTGTAAAAGGTTTGGTTGGGCTTGGACCTGCCTTTTAAGTTTGTTGACCAAGTCAACTGAGTAGTACTTGTGAGTTGAAGGTCAAAGAAAAGTATTTGAATGTACTGCACATATTTGCTTACATATATCTTATGCAATGTATATGCTTTCTATTGTGGCTCTCCTTATGTTATATTCTCCCTTTTTGCCTACCTGCTCAAGCACACCATTGTTTGCCGTGACTAAACTAGATATAAACAGTTACTATCTTGCTAATTAAACTTGCTTTCTGATGAAACCATTCCGATTCTTTGCTTAAACAGTAATTATCCTTCTCTAGAACACCACAAGATTGGTGGAATTACATGTAAAAAGATTGGTGGGGTGGGATATTTATACTGACCTTTTTCCCCAGCTCAAAACGTCAGTTTTCTAATGTGTCAATCATTGATTGATGCACTTAAGTGAATGGTTGTGATAGCATGCTCCATAGAGTTCTTTTAATCATCAATATTAAATTAGTTAATTATCATGCTTTCATATTTAACAAATGGTTTGCATAAATGGAAGCTTATTAGAAAGACCCGTAAATATAATTTACACCCATATTGGAGATGACAATGGTCCTATATTCCTTTGGAGAGCTGTCTGATTTGCTCCAAGCTTGTCTTTCTTTGGATCATATGTTCCCAGTTTTGAACTTTAGCAAGGCACAATTACCTGGGCCACCAGGCACAGGCAGCAAAACAATTTTTCCCAGTGATGGGGTAACTGGTAGAGGTCCATGTACAGGTACTATGTATAAAAGTACTGAGACAATCCTTACAAGTGTGGGGTGCTGACATGGGCATTGCGTCTAAATCCTTGTCCCATAAGAACACACTGCAGAGATAGAGGTGAAAACCCTGCAGACAAGAAATAAATATTGCTAGAGATTTTGATTTTTCATGTCTTCCTGACAGGGTTGACGCTACGTTTGGGTAGTGAGAATACTTGCGAAGTGTTGAGAATATTTGTGAATAGTAGTGAAAAAGTAATGAAAAAGTAATAATAGAATATTGAATAGTAGTAAAAAGTAGGTGAAAAATAATGAATAGTAGAAAAAGTATGTGAAAAGTAATAATAAAGTATTTACTAAATTACCCTTTTTTATTGTACTTTAATGTTTTGTGTTTCAAATGTTTGTATGCAATATTTCTGATCTGGTGGGTGTCTAAAATCAAACATGAATATTCCATTCTAAACCATTGTTCATATTAATTGATAAGATATTTAACACAGCTTATCTTCCATTTTCTATCAGGTTTATGTGGAAGCCTACACCTGTCCGTGTGTTAGGTTCCACCCATTTGATCCATTCTTCGTTGCCCAGTCAAATGGAAATTATATTGCAATCTTCTCTTCAAGTCCCCCTTTCAAGCTGGACAAGTACAGAAGGTATGAGGGCCATGGTGTCTCTGGGTTTCCGATCAAATGTAATTTTAGCTTGGATGGACAGAAGCTTGCTTCAGGCTCATCGGACGGTTCTATTTACTTCTACTACTGCGGCTCGTCGGAACTTGTCAGGAAACTCAAGGCCTATGAAGCGGCATGCGTGGACGTCGCTTTTCATCCCACTATTCCTAACGTTATTGCTTCATGCAGTTGGAATGGAGATGTCTCGGTATTTGAATGATTGCGGCCCATTTGAGAGTGTATGTGTTTAGTAGAAGGTTGGGCCGGGAAAAGGGCAGGAAGAAGAATGTTGAAAGCGTTTAGAACACGGTGGTTGCTTAGAGAAAACAAAATAGGTGAAAAGAGACCACATATGTAGAAGTAAAACTTCTCCGATCTCTTTTTTCGACTGCTTTAATTCCAACAATGCTCGAGTGCTTTGCATCTTTGTTTTATTCCGTCGTCTAGGATGTTCGGTATCCGTTTTTCAACATGTAGTTGATGCACGTTTTGGCGAAGGAAAAACGGCGACAATAGAATGAAATGAAGGTACTTTTTTTTTAAAGGAATGAAATGAAGGTACTGATGTACGTTTGGAAGTCTTTTAAAGAACTTTTTTGCTGTTAAGTAATAGGATAGCTCTTCAAACAATTTCGTCCAAATGCAAACAGAAGGCCTAAGAACGTGTTCAAATTTTACAGAAACGGGGTTGACTTTCTCTAGATCAGCTTTAAAAATCTGTGTATGTATTTATATTGAATCTAACTATAATCTCTGAAGGTGAGGTGAACCAAATACATGATGATTCTCTGGAAGTTTTGAATTGTCGTGTTCGCATGCAGTAGTAGTACTGCCTTGAAAGGGGTTTTGCGGTTTCTAATCAAACACGCTTTGGACGTAAGTCATGGCTATAAATGAATAAAATGAGATCGTCCTGATCACCAGAAGAATCATCCGCCAGTTGGAACTTGATGGTTGCACATTGAATGACCAGACCCAATTCTGTCGATGCAGAAGTTGATCTATCATTTTCACCGCTCGATATTATAATGGGAAAGTCCGTATACTTAATAGAGCAAGCATGCATGCATGAAAGTGGTACTTTTATCTTTCGTGAATGGAAAAAAAAAAAAAATCCAAAGATTTGTACATTAAAAAGAACAACGGGAGAGCTAGCTGTAACTACCAAACTAAGAGCACATGAGATGATCACAAGTACTCGAGTTACAACTAAAATTAAGAAAGAAACCAAAAAGTAAATCCTTATATATTTGGTCGCAATCTTATTGTGAAAGTCAAGTAGATGTTATCTAGGGTATCCATGATGGCAGGAAGATCAAGAGAGACCCGATATTGGATGGAACCCTTTACATGCATGCAGATGATTGCCCAAAAGATCATGTATTATTGGAGTGTATTTGAATCCTCAACCTAGCTAGCTAGGAGTTTTTATAGACGTATAAATATATAGATTTGTAGAAAAACAATAAGAACATGGAGAAGCGATTGAGAGCGACTAGTTAACATGCCTAGTGCATGTTTCAAGTACTTGAAAGCAAAAATTCCTATTATATATCATGGAATAGTAAGATAGTCATCGATCTCGGCAGGTAGTGTGGAGGCATCGATCACAAAGAGCTGTGCTTATGTTCCTCCACTTTCCTTACATGAGAAAGCAGGAGGAGAGTAGGGGCCAAAATGATACATAAACAAGACATAATCATGCGACTTCCTTTCCATTTTCTTCATGGGGATCAACTGTAGGGGGGACATGACATTCCACCTCTCTCTCTCTCTCTCTCCCTCTCCCCCGCCCCCCCCCCCCCCCCCCCCCCCCCCCCCCCCCCCCCCCCGGTTCTTTTAGATGCATATGGGAATGGGACCAACTTCTCCAAGCCCCGATCTTTGAACGCACCACCTCACAAACACAAACACGAGTCAAATAATATTTCTAAAAAGAAAAAAAAAATTGAATTAAAATATGGTTATATAGCTCCATATTTCACAGCACTATCTAGACAAACCAGCTATTCTTCCAAACATCTATGGTCCACAAACACCCCCACCTCTTAAATCAGTTTGGATTGGAAAATATGGTGATCCCTAATCGCATTCAAAGCAAGGGGACACTGTTGTATGCAACCTACTTGCCTATGTACATTATTTATTTTCAACTTGTATTATGAATATGTTCCCCACCTTACTTGGTCTCGAGCACCCCCCCTCCTCCCCTCCGTTCTTTTCCTGTTGTTGTCCGAATCCATACCTGATCTATGTGACACTATTTTTTTCAAAAAACTAATTAAAAGCACGAAAAGAAAGGAAAAAAGGAAGAGACTTATTGAATGCAACCTCAAGTATGCCCCTACTCTATATGACTGCAATCATCATTTAAAAGAGAGAAACTTTCTTTCTTGCGTACTTGTGGTCAAGCGGGTGCTCGCGCCACAAGGTCCCACTGGGTAGCCCATTTAGGGACATGAAAAGATGGGCTGAAAGGTTTTACCTAAGCAAATTGATCTCTAGGATTGGACATTAACTCCACAGTCTTAAGTCACTTTGATGCAATTAACGCTTTTGATTATTGGGAAACCAGAAACAACAATTATAGGGAATCCAAGTTCATGCTTAACGATGGAGAATCGTTGTTTTGGAACCACACAGCCCCCCCTTGTCACCTTCATTATCTTTTGCTGATTTTTATATCGTTTCTTTTCTTCTTTTTTTTTTTTAATCCATCTTGTCATGTTGTTCAACTCTAGATTAATGTTTATCCTCTCCTACATGCTAGACCATAATCAAAATGTTTGTATTTGGACACGATGGGTTATCACTTGTCGTCCAATCTCCGCCTGGGAAAGTAGCCGACAAACTCATTTTATTGGTACTAGCATGTGATTTGTGGCCTCGACCCAGCTGCAAGTTACCCATTCGGTTGCTTCTTCTGCTTCTTGTTTTTTTCTTTTTTTCTTTTTTGTCCCAATTATGGCTCCAGAATTTAAATAAATTTGGCCAAGCACCAATCATGATTTTGTTAAATGCCGTTTTTTTCCTAATTAGGAAGCATTCCTTATTAGGTCTTGTGATCTGTAGGCCATAGTGCTATTAATCTGGCGCTGGCACTTCATTTTTTTTGTATTGTAAATAAATCCCTTTAATCAAGTTGTAGTTTAATTGTTCCACAGAGCTGGCAAACATGATTATAATCTTACCCTCAAACAAGATTTTCCGATGCTAATCATATCATAAAAAGCTATGGTAAAAGTGTATTTGATGATCAATGTCACCAGTACCAGACGGGAGGGAGGTCTAGAAAGCTGAGTACAGCTAGAACCCATGCAGTTGAATTAGATTCTGTGAGCAATGTATGCTTTTGATTGAATTCAGGATCATTTCCTTTTTGCTTTTCTTGTAAGGACTTTTCCCCCCATGCCACTCTTAAGTGCTGTATGTCAATAGTAATTATCTATTGCTTACGCATTTGCTGCCCGAAGTACAGTACTTAACAAAATTAATTTCAGTGTAAGATTTTTTTTATATGGTACGATAATTTCCCAAGTAGATATATAGAGTCTGTAATTATATATATATATATATATATATAAATATTTTCTTAGACAATGGAAGTGTGCATGCATGCTTTCATAATTCTCTCTTTTGAAAAGCCAATCTGATCAGATCTAACTAGATCTTAACATTAATGTGGCTTAATCACATGTCTCAACTCATGATCAACCCCTATTATTTTAATAAAAAGCCACAAATAATACCCTTAAGTCTACACATACGTGTACGCCGCGCGAGTGGATATTTTTTAGGGTTCATGAGCGGTCTTTATCTGCCGGTCTTTAAATTGGCTTTTGATGATCGATCAGGATACCGTTACTGCATGGATTTATTAGCTGCAAAGATTGAGAAATCACGTTTAAAAGTCAAAGATAATGCATATCATCCCTTAGAGATCATGTCACAAAATCAATTGACAGGTATATAATTAAGAAAATCAACTTGTATATATAATATATATATGTCAGACGTAAAAATTGATCCTGACTTTGTTACATGCACATGCATGAGAGTTTTTGAAGTGACAGAATTATTGGTTGCTGCTTTTGTTAGTGAAAGGCATTTAGACATTGCATGAATAATTCTGGATTCTTCTAGCACAGGTCGGATTGACTTACAGAGGCATGAACAGTGTGCCCTAATTTTTTGTGGCACTTGACCGACAAGAGTGCACAAACGTACAGTTTTGTGGATAAAGACCTGTACCAGTAAACCTCCCGGCCATGATCATCACCATCCATGAAGGTGAAGCAGTACCCAATATTCCTCTAATGGGTAAATGACAAATTGACAATACAAGTGAAAGATTAAAGTAAGATATAAAGCAGGTCCAAAAGGCCAAAGTTATCGGCAACATGTTTATATGGTTACAAATGGATAAAGACCTGGATAAGGACATCACCTTCCCCATGCCATGAGAGTGCAATATGATATCTGATTGAAGTCTATGCCCCAAAAGGGTGTCTGATTTCTCCTGTAGCTTTAATTGCAATAGTGGATTTTTGACAGTACGATCCGTTGGAGATAGTGAAATTTTCGACAGCGATCTCGCTTTTGAGAAATGGCTGTACTATGTTATCTATTTGGTGCATGAAGTGGACGACATGGAATAATACTTATCATACATAAAGCTAGATAAAGTGACATAAACTTTGCCTTTTGGTGGTATATATATTATTTTTTCTCTTTTATCGATCGTTTTTTTTCATCTCTTTTGAAAGCTGCATGCAGGGCACGTCCGGATGTTGTACGAGCCAAGTACTTGCGTCGTGCATAGCTATACATATATTGTGATCATTTCAATTTTTATCTTTTTATGTATGATGATGATCGATCTCGATGCATGCATGTCGGCCAAATTTGCGATATTGCATGTATGTCGGTGAGAAAGGCCGCTGGCACCAATACCATATATAAAAGTGGATCAAGAATATATATGATAAGCGAAGAAAGAAGTGAAAATCTGAAAGTCTCGTATATATATATATATATATATGATCTTCATAGACAAACAAATTTCCGTATCATGTGTGTGTGTGGCACAGCCCGCACAGATATTTGATTTTATATTGTAATAATGTCCATCGATGTGAGTAAATGCATGTACTGCCACGCACCCTGATAATTATAACAACGCCTACGTACGAGCGGCATCCACTAATTAACCTAAGATTATCTTAATGGCTACAAAAGTACAGGATTCATGAATTGTTAAGCTTGATGGAAATATAATTAAGGATCGGAATTAATGAATTAATTATCCTTGCCATTAATTTTAACCTATGTTTGGAGGCTATGAGGCTTCCATAAAACCCTAATTAAAGCTAATTTCTGCAGCCAAAATTTTTACCCTCTCGATCTTGCTATTATACGTACGATATTTCAATCGACTCGTCTGCCATTACATGCACCTCGGACCGACCATATATATTCTGTGTAC
The DNA here is from genome assembly GCA_022457165.1 of Juglans mandshurica. Lineage (NCBI taxonomy): Eukaryota > Viridiplantae > Streptophyta > Magnoliopsida > Fagales > Juglandaceae > Juglans > Juglans mandshurica. The sequence goes on from CM039622.1 coordinate 35,766,870, forward strand.
GTATATAGATCAGTATAGTACTGGCTCGAACGTCTTCCCTGCATGAGAATCGATCGGATTATACGTACATACTTTAGACGTGACTTGAGTTTTACGCAATGTATATATAGTAGGCCAGGCCATGTAGGCTCAGAATGGATTCAGTGGATTGAATTAAATCGAGACATAATAAGCATTGCAAGAAATTGCACCGAAACATCCAGCTAGCTTTATTCCTTTATATATCTGCATTTTTCTTGTTTTCAACATGTTTCATGACGTTCATGATTTTGCTACTTGATTATTTTTCTCATCTGAATAAGATAAAAAGATTCCAGCAATAATGCAACAAGCTGGTAGGGCTGCAGCTGAACTCATAGAAGTTCGGGGTCCTGACTCCATCATTTCAAAACTTGGAAGCTGAGCCTTCCTTCCGGTGGGCATAGATGCAGTAGTCTTCAAAAAGCAAAAACTACCGTGCAAAACCATGATTTTGTACCGTGTAGAGAAAGGGCGTTACAGATACAATGCACAAGCTTCAATGTCTTTCGAAGTGTCAAAAGGGCCAGGCCACCACCTTTTACCATGATTGTTCTAGGAAACATACATATGAAGTGACAAAGACGTTGCATGTGATTTGCAAATTGTACTTATATATTTACAGTTTACATCGATATATATGAATCTTTGAAACTATATATATATATAGTCAATTAATAGGGTTTAAGTCATACCCGCATACTTAAATATTAATCACGGGAATTAACCCAAATATTGTCTATTAGAGCTAGCATTGTTGCAAGATGATCCTGGCTTAACGATCCGGTGATGAATTATATATATATATATATAGATCATCAATTGATTAATGTCTCTTAATTTATGCTAGCTAGCTAGTGCTGTCAGTAAAAAGTATCTGCTCCATGCATGTTACATCTAAATGCATGGGAACATAATATCGAGGACCACAGTTTGGGTTTCATGATAAAGTTAATGATGAAAAAAGTCTTAAAAAGCTAGCTATAGCAGTTTAATTAGCCAAAATATTTCGATGTGCTCCAGGCTGGAACTTGTTTTAAAATTAATCAAGAGGATTTCATTTAATTTTTTGCACAACCTCGTACGTGCTGCAAGATCCCCGCACGGTGTGTTGCTATATATATATATATATATATAGATAAGTTAAGTACTAGAGAGAGGTTTAAGCAGCATATGCATGCAGTTTAAACTACGTAGTACTGTACGTACATGCGTAAATAATTAATTAATGTATATGCATTTGAATTAGCTAGCTAGGTCGGTAATTAAACTATGACTAATTAAGCCGGATCCACGTATGTAGGTCATGTACTCATAATTCAGAAGCTACGTACGTACGGAACGTTTAGTACTTCGATCCATAAGATACAAATATAAATACGAGAATAATAATTAAGGTTATAAACTAATTAAAAGCCCATAATTAATTAAATACGTACGTACGTGCCAATATTGTGGTTGGTCCCAATTAATGAACACAAACATTTTATATATAATTAACTCCATCGATCCAACAAGCTGTTGCTAGCAGTACTACCTGGCCGCTCATCACATTTTTCTCAAAAATATCCACTAATACGTACTCTTGAACTCCGTGTGCTTTTAACTTTCATTTTTTTCCATGCTTTGCATTAATTAAATATATGAAAAGAATATAAAATGTCCTACCGGGATTTCACTCTTTCAGGATCGATTTGTATCATGCACGTTTCCTTTTTCTTTTTCTTTTTTTATTACTATAACTCTTCCTACTATATATATATAATATATATATATATATATATTCCTCGAGATGTTAAATAAAGAAAGTAAACAAAAATATCTGGGATAAAAAGTCAACGGTCAAAGATTTGCATTACTGTCTGTGTCTCCCACACACACCACACTCCCTCACAGGCACACACATACACACCCACATTCTCTCACAACTCACTCGCACAACATTCCCCAAAACCCTCACAGTTACACCAAGCACAATGCCCTCCCACTTGGGTGCGGCCCTACCTACGGCCTCGGTGCACCCGCCTTCCTCCTATTTCTCCTCCTATCCAGCAAGATGGTCCCACTACTTGTTTTTCTAATTGTTTTCCTGATTTTAAATATTGTATCTTCCTAATTTTTGCTGGGTTCTTGACCATCCGATCATAGTACTACCGGTGGGGGAGTTTGACGGGTCAAGCGGCCAGGTGTACCGTGTACGTACGACACGTGCTATTCCCCTCAGGTAAAGGGTCTAACGAGGGAGACTCAAAAAGGGCAAACGAGGGTGAACAAGTGGCGACAGAGGCGGGGCACAGACACGTGGCAAAAGTCTAAACTTTCATGGTGGTGGGTCAATTATGTGATGATGTGGCCATTATATCAGCTTGATAGCACTTTGGCCAACAACCTCTCTTGAATTCAGGGAAATATATATATACGGATAATTGGAGGGATAGGATAGTATTGTGTAAATATTTGCTACATCTTATCCAATTATAATCAGCCGCGACTGAAACAGTACATGATCTTATGAGAATGGCTATCGTACGTTCTTGATCAAGAGTTACTCAAAACTCTTGTTTATGTGAAAGAAGGTACTTTGAATCTAATTTACAGCCTCGACAGACCCTTATTCCATGTTGGGAGTAATGATCACTAATTCTTAACCTTAAAAAAGTCCAAAAACATAGTATAGTATGATTATCGCATTGAAGATATGGTCAAATGTGTTCGGTTAAGCATAATATCAAATGGATAATTAATAATATCTTTGTTGACATTGTGGTGTCTTGGGTATATGGCGTGTACAAATATTTCTTTGACCTAAAACAAGATACAGAAATTATATATGTTAGATATTAAGTACAATGACAGGTGGTTAATTAATTACTACCTGAATATAATCGTACTCGTTATGAAAAATATGATCTATTTTGTGAAAATCATGGAGTACTTTGATATATGTATAATATATTGTGATTATAAAAACATTTGGTTGACCAAGGCAAATAGATCTGTATTTTGATCATTTTGTTTATCTTGCTCTGATTTCCCACATCAAATTAAGCGTGTTCTCTTTGCGCTTATTTTTTTTTTTCAAAGAAAATGACGGTACCCTAAGTTTATTGATAGTCCTTACTTATGACGGAAGAAAACCGTGGTTATAGGTAGACACTTGGAGGTTACAAATAATCATAAAGGATCAAAACTCATACATCAAAAAACCTAAAACATTTAACCAATAAACAAATATCCAAGGATTACAGATAAATCAACAATAAAGCAAACCTTAGATAATAAGAAAAACAACCTGCAAGTAAACATCAATGCACACCAATAAGAAAAATATCAAAGAAAAACAGATGCAATTAACACAAATACCTCATTGTGAAATTTGCAAATAAGGAACTCCAATTCTGTCCATGCGCTTGAGCTCCCGTTCGGGAGCTAAGGCATAATTATAATTGTAGTGAATTTTTTTGAAAGAAAAGATCAGTTCATGAATTAGTTTTTTTGTTCAGTCAAATTAAAGGTCGATGCATGGTGAGATAATTTGATATTACGATTTAGAAAAATAAAGAATACACGAGAACTTTAATAGTTTTTGTAATAATATGGAGAGTTACATTAATAAATCATGTTTTGTTTTCCGTAATCGTTATCATAAGACAAAGTCAAAAAGGTACCGTGCAGTAGTAGTGATTTGTTATACATTGTCAATAATCTACACATGTACATGATACTGATCCGTAATTTGAATTGACTAATTTGTAGTAAAATTATTAAGCTTGTAAGGCTTGGTATAAGTAATTGGTCTTGAAATTTAAGTATTTAGAGTTAAAAAAAGACTAATTATGTATATCAATAACTTGATGATCTGCGACAAATGGTATTAATTTCTTCCTTTATAACAAAATGGAGACCCTAACTTACGTTAATTGATCAATGTTTATAAGTAGAAAATTGTAACCATTTTTGCTTGCATTTGATATATATGCCATCTAGGCCGGACTAACTAGCGCGCTTTCATGATAACTGGCATCGATCGTGATCAAATAGATCGATCTTTAGAGAAATATATATATATGTATAGTCAGCAAAAATGCCAGAAACCAAAGAATATTATAATTGGTGCAATTAATGTACGTGTAGAAGATGGGTGATCTATTTTCTCTTCCACTTCATGAGTCGTGGTTAGGTTAATTGTATACTAAGATTTTCAGCCTACTTTTCCGGCCCCCTCTTTTCACACCCACCGAATATCAAATCATATTCGGTCATTTCTTTTGTCAAACTCTTATTCAGACACTATCATTTTGACACGATTGTGCATCTAAAAAGGCATTGAATTTGATCAACATGAATTAACAGAAATAAATAAATAAAATCTCAATAATTTATATCAGAATTTTGTCTTTGCTAACTAAAGATGCGAAAAAAATGTTGTATCATTTAATACGTACATGCATGATGTATATAGAATGCATAAAGGTGTCAAAAAAAATATTGCAAATAACCACATAAATTAACTACGCGAAGGCACAGGATGCATGCACTCGGCCTATTTGTACACCTGTCAATCTATCAAGTTAGGCAGCCAGCTGGCGCCATCCCGCTAATTGTATTCTCCAACAAGAAACATAGGATGAAAAAAAAAAAAAAAAATACCATACGATAAAATTTGCAAAAGAACGCCGTTTTTCGGGTATGATCAGGAAAATGCGAGTTGGTGCCGGTATTTTATGGGACACGCACATACATAAGTTATAACCGGTGGATTTCACTACGTGTTTAGATATCGGATACGGTCGGTTAAGAATGACATGTTTGTGTCGTTGAAACAGCTAGCTTGATGAGCAGATGATTTATAAACCATGCATTTATATCCTGGGTTTCCTTGTACGACAAGCACCACGATTATTGGCACCCCCATCGGTCTCCTCCTCTGGAGAAGAGAAGGAGAATTTTGAAATGGGCTTTGCGTGCACAAGTTAAAATTAGCCGATCGGGTATTATTTTAAAGACTTGGAGGGTGGGTGAAGCCGTACAGCGACGAGTGGGTGCATGGAATTTGAATGAAACAACGGAGAAATGGTCCATTAATGTCTTGGGTTGGGGCATGGGAGGTAGCAGATGACAAAAGTAGCAGGGTAATCTCTCCGTACTTGTATGTGATGTGGAAACTGATCATAAAAACATCAAATTTTTAAGCCGTCTTATTCTACTATGAGTTATATAAAATGAATATATTTTTATTTTTTCCGTAAATTTTATTTGTCTCACCGTTTAGTGGTCACGAAATTTTTAATAATATTCGAACTTTGAGATAAATAATAAAATAAAATAATAATATTCAAAGTTCACACTCTAAAAGGCAAATAAAAGATACAGAGAGTGTTGTAATTTACTCTTTCACCCTTGGTCGTACTGTTTGTTTACTTCCTCATCCCTTGTGTGAAGCACAGCCAGCTTGATCTCTGCCTCTATATAAACCCACTTACTCTCTTTCCTTTTCCCCCACGCACAAAAGCATCATCCATCCCGTTTATAACAAACACACTCTCTTTTTCTCTCCCCCTCTCTTTAGCGTCCCATATACTTGAAAAGTTACCTCTCTTTCACGGTGCCAAGAAAAAAGGGGCCGGGAAGAAACACCATGCCTGAGGCTCCAAACTGCTCATTGAAACCCACAAACTACAATCTTGTAGAGAAAAACAAGAAGACTCTTCAGTTCATTGAAGATGTCACAGCCAACGCTGATGAAGTTCAGAAGCGTATTCTTTCCGAAATCCTCTCTCGCAATGCTAACGTAGAGTACTTGCAAAGGCACGGCCTCAAAGGTCACACTGACCGCGATACCTTCAAGAAAGTCATGCCTGTGATCACCTACGAGGATATCCAGTCAGATATCACTCGTATTGCCAATGGTGACACTTCCCCAATCCTCTGCTCAAGGCCCATTTCGGAGTTCTTGACGAGGTCTGCCTGCAAGAACCTTTTTTTTCCATGCTTAATCTGGAACTGTTTGACATTTCTTTGACTATTTTGGCTTAATGGTTTGTTTTGGTGTTGGTGTTGGCTTTGTTGTGAATGGTGTTTTTGGATGGTTTCGCTAAATGGGTTAACTTTTTTCTTTGGATTCGGCTTTGTAGCTCTGGGACATCTGGTGGAGAGAGAAAATTGATGCCCACCATAGAAGAAGAACTAGGAAGGAGGTCACAGCTATATAGCCTCTTGATGCCTGTGATGAGCCAATTTGTTGCTGGCCTAGAGAAAGGCAAAGGAATGTACTTTTTGTTCATAAAATCCGAGGCCAAGACACCTGGAGGTCTCTTGGCTCGCCCTGTTCTAACTAGCTATTACAAAAGCTCCCACTTCAAAGAAAGGCAATATGACCCTTACACGAACTATACCAGCCCAAACGAAACCATCCTCTGCCCTGACTCCTACCAAAGCATGTATACACAACTACTTTGTGGCCTCTGCCATAACAAGGAAGTTATAAGGGTTGGAGCTGTTTTTGCCTCTGGTTTCATCCGCGCCATCCGTTTCCTCGAGAAGCATTGGGCCTCTCTTTGCAACGATATCAGAACCGGAAACATCAATCCCCAAATCACTGACCCTTCTGTCCGAGAGGCTGTCATGAAGATCCTCAAACCTGATCCCAAGCTTGCAGATTTCATTGAAGTCGAGTGTAGCAAAGATTCTTGGCAAGGAATCATAACCAGGTTGTGGCCAAACACCAAGTATGTGGATGTTATTGTGACTGGGACCATGTCACAGTACATTCCAACTCTTGATCACTATAGCAATGGCCTCCCACTTGTGTGCACCATGTATGCATCCTCTGAATGCTACTTCGGTGTAAACCTTAATCCTCTTTGCAAGCCTAGTGAAGTTTCCTACACCCTCATTCCCACCATGTGCTATTTCGAATTCCTGCCCATTCACAGAAATAATGGGGTCACTTACTCTCCCTCCGTCCCTAAATCCCTCAGTGAAAAAGAACAGAAAGAGTTGGTGGATCTAGTTGATGTCAAGCTTGGGCAAGAATATGAGCTTGTTGTTACCACTTATTCTGGTAAGTTTTTCCTGTTCTTTTATAAACAACTCGCGATTTTAAGCATATAGTTACAATATTTTGCCATATTGGAACTTGTTTGTCCTTAACGAGTATGTGATGTCGCAGGACTTTATCGCTATAGAGTTGGAGATGTTCTCCGAGTGGCTGGATTCAAGAACAAGGCCCCTCAGTTCAACTTCATATGCCGGAAAAATGTGGTCCTCAGCATTGATTCTGACAAGACTGATGAAGTTGAGTTGCAAAATGCAGTAAAGAATGCGGTGAACCATTTGATGCAATTTAATGCAACCCTGGCTGAATACACTAGCCATGCGGAAACCTCAACAATCCCAGGCCACTATGTGCTATTCTGGGAGCTTAGCCTCAATGGGTCAACCCCAATTCCACCCTCAGTGTTTGAGGACTGCTGCTTGACCATTGAAGAGTCCCTCAACAGCGTGTACCGCCAGGGACGTGTCTCTGACAAGTCAATTGGCCCCCTAGAGATTAAGATTGTTGAGCCCGGGACCTTCGATAAGCTCATGGATTATGCCATTAGCTTAGGGGCGTCCATAAACCAGTACAAGACCCCGAGGTGTGTGAAATTTGCACCCATTGTTGAGCTCTTAAACTCGAGGGTACTGTCAAACTACTTCAGTCCCAAATGTCCCAAGTGGGTTCCGGGCCACAGGCAATGGAACAATCAGGATTGAAGGAAACTAAAGATCAGGGACTGCGGAACAAGTACCAGTACTCAGTCTTGGTAGCTTTCATGGAGGTTCACAAGAACTGTTTTTGTGATCATCTTAGGAAAAAAGTTAATTATCCATTTTAGGTTAACCCATCTCTTGAATGTTTCACTTTTTCAATTTTTTTTTCCCGAATATTTTAGTCGCTGTCTAATATGCATAGACTTTGAATTAGCCCATGTACAAAAACGGTTCCTGTTTCAAGGAAAGCTTTCTCTTATTTTCTTTCTTTTAACTCGCTTTTCTATTTCAGTTGTTTGCTGTTGTTCTTGCAATAATCATCACGTTTTATGCGAATTTGATTCTTAAATATTCCTGGAAGGAATCATGACCAGTGAAGTCTGATGGGCTACCTTGCCAAAACGGCCGCTAGAAAGCCAGTTCCTGATCTGAACTATCTTTTTCCATAATTTTCAAGAAAAGGACACCCAACTTTTCTAATAGTAATTGCGTTAGTCTAGGTATAAATCAGTCTCCTAAAGATAAACTAATCCAATTGTCGAGTGACTTGTCCACATGACACACCAAGCTAGCTCTCCTCTCTCTCTCTCTCTCTCTCTCTCTCAAGGAACGCAAATCTTTTTTCTTTTCTTTTCCTTTGGTCGGATACAGCTTCTTTCCATTATCTATGTATATTGTCAAATGACCCATTGATTAAATAAACTATATATATCCATGTCACAAGACACATGAATATATATATATATATATATATAATATATATAAATATAAAAAGGGAACAAAACCTATTCACCAAGATATATCCAGTACTTATCAATACGTGCGGCATATGATAATTATTGATCATCTGGCATAATAAAAGTTAATCATATTTTTTTAAAAAAAACAAGGGAAAATGGAAGAGCTATTTCCTTCTTCATCCGAATACAACTGCAGCCTTGCATGTGCTTGGTTGGTCCAGATTAGGGCAGGATTTTTTTTTCTTTTAGGGTAGGACTTGTTCCTATAGGAAGTCATATATATTTAGACCAATTAATTCCTTGTTATAAGTCGGTGTTCAAAAAAAAAAAAAATTCCTTGTTAGATGACTATTAATAAAGGCAGCGGCCTTATATGAACCAAAAAAAAAAAAAAAGAGTAAATAAATAATACAGTTCTGGATGGGATGATCTATTAATATATAATATATATGACCATTAATTTCCAACTGTGGATGGATAACCTAAAAGCATTCATGATCATATTATACATATCTATCGCAGTCTCTTGCATGCGCCTGCCGCCTGGTTTTGGGATTCCTGTTCCTATTTGTTTGGTCAAGTCTAGATCATATTATATTCAACTCATGTGATGAAGTAAGCAGCTGCAATGTATTAATGTACATGCCAAAATTGCATGCCTGCATGCTAAAATACACTTTTAAGCGCACCCATGATGTATCAGCACCTGGAGATCGAAAAGGAAAAAAAAAATTGGAGCCACCTCTCTGCGATGATCAGTGACGTTGAACGCAAGAACACTAGGACCCATCTCCGTTCCGGCCATGAAACTAGCCGGGAATATGCACAACCAGTCAAAAGACAAGAACTGGTGGAAGGGCAAGGGAGTTTTGTATTGGAGTGCCAAGACTAGACAGATAAGGGTAAAGTCAGAAGACTGTTCCTGGCCTGTGTGTGCCTTTGTATGAGAAAACAAACAAAAACAGTTTTTGATTTCCTGAAAATGTTTTCAAGGTGCTGTGAGTCGACAAAAAACAGTAGTCCCCCCAGACAACATCAGAAAAAGATAGAAAAAAGATACAATTCTTCACAGACAAATCTTCAGGTTGCAGATTGAAAAAAGCTTCAAAAGCACTTCAGGTTGAGGATAAGGTCTTTTTTGTTTCTGTTCCAGTAGTGGTGCAAGCAACTTGTATCATTCATACGCTTTTGTCTTCTTCATGATTTTCCATTTACTTGCCGACTTTCTATGCGCACCTCCAAAATTGATCAACAGGAATAGATATGTTCACGTATGCCAATTCCACCCAAATGCAATCGGCGAGCTAGCTAGCTAGGTGGAAAATTCTGATCATTAATCACGTCGGAGCTCGGGCCACATATTTTTACCATGATTTCAATTGCATAAAATTATATTAAATCACTTCCGAATATCCATTATTTTTATCTGAATTTATTCATGAACCAAGAAAACCAACACCGAATTAAGCCGTCTCCTATCTTGTCAACTTACTCTTTTTAGAATATACTCTATGCTTTCATTGGCAAAGTGCTTCCTGACTATCTCACGTACGTTGATGATAAGGTTGATTTTCGGATAAGCTTGTAATCACAAATCAGCAGACATTTGAAAGCAACTTGGACTATGAATTTCTTGGTTGTAAGAAGTAAAATGGTAATTTAATTGCTATCTAGGATATATATCTTATATATATTCGGTAAATGTTTTTTATGCTTACTTTATCTGATAGCTAGCTAGTTGTTTTAGATTTTTAGTGCCTGATTTACGTTCACAATTTTTTTTTTATAAAAATAAATTTATAAATTGATATATAAATTATATGATTAAAAGATTTATCTTTTCACTTTATTTACTATTTGAGAACCTGAAGTTTCCAAAATTTACAAATAGCACAAACTATTTTGACTTTAGCCTAAGATTATTATTATTATTATTATGAATAAATATTGATAGAAGTTATTATTGGGAGTATCTATTTTACATACATGATGTGTTATCATCTAGACTACACATCTTCCTAAGTAAGTGTTGAGAACAATCAATTAGAAATAACTATACAGTGAGTGTAAAGTGTGCACTGCTATAATGAATTCTACCAAACATTACCTTATTATTATTTTGTTTGTTTAATGGAAGTTGTCCAGCTGTAGCAAAATATCTTGCCGTAGTCACCAATTAAAACTAACAAATTAAAAAAAAGTGAAAAACTTGTGGTAAAACAATCCGAATAAAGTTGTGCCGCTAAAAGGCGAAACATGGGAGACTGTACTACTGTCCAATCACTTTCTTCATTATAAAAAGAAGATAATTACGTTTATATTTTTCTTAAAATATCTATATACATATATTTTTCTTTTCTTTTCTTTTTCGTGCGTAAGAAAAATGCAATGCAAAATAATCGGCGGAGGAGGGCTTGGGAGGGGCAGGGAACAGATCCACGTAACCAGCGATCGCATTGTCTGCGGGGTCCACTGACCATGCAGTCATGGCTCTCGAGAAGCGTAGAATCCGGGAAAATAAAAATTATTCTGATGGGGGTAAGCTCCTCAGTGGGGGACCATGCATAAAATCTCGCCACGTGTTAAGCAGCAGCGTTGACCTGACGCTTTAAATAGAGGGTCGAGCCTAGAATTAAGACACAGGGCTGGTCGTGGGACCCTCGTGGATTTCGCCAATCACAGCACAGCGATCCACGTGGGGCTGTTTTCTCTTGGTCGGCCCCTCCTTACGTGAATCACAAGCGGTTTAGATCTGAGACTGCGTTTTTTATTTTTATTTTCGGAAAATTCAGTTTTTTCTTCTTTTTTTTGGAAACACGAAATTATGTTTCAAAATTCTTTTACATTCTTTAAAAAAGATAATTCTCCGACATTGGACCCGCGCGCGTATAGATTCGATTTTAGATAAATTAAATAGAAATGATATTTGCAGTCGTGAGCGTGCAGTCGTCGTGTAGTCGTTTTGAAAAAAAATGAATAAATATGAGACCCACATGAAAAAAATTAATTTTTTAATAGTGGACCCAACTCTTTTTTAAAGCGACTTCACGGCGTTTGTACATTCCACGACTGTATGTAGCATTATTCTAAATTAAATAAAATTTTATTAAAATTTTATTTTTAATATTATTATTATTTTAAAATTTTAAAAAAATTAAATTATTTATTATATTTTATGTGATAATTTATAAAAATTATAATAATTAAATGAGTTAAAATAAGTCCAAAGAAACATAAAAACTAGTCAGGTTTCTAATTTCCTATTTTTTTAAAAAATAATTGAGCTACCCATGGATTTCGCCAATCACAGCACAGCGATCGAGAATTGACTTGCAAGCTCCAACAATGTATATATTAAAATTAAATCAATCAAATAATAAAATTGATGAGAATGGTATATGGTACAACTGAAAAAGTTAGTTGGGAAAAAATAAATGAGATAAAATTTTTAAATTAAATAAAATTTATTTTTTAATATAAAATTTATTTTTAAATTAAAAAATAGAATTATTTATTGTTTCTTTTGTGAAAATTTAAAAAATTTATAATAATTAAATGAGATGAGATAAATTGATAATTTTTTTATATTCAAACAACTCCTAAATTGGCATCCTATTCATTTATGTAAATGATTTCTTGACATTTATTTATTTATTAGAAAGCTTGAAACATTCAAGAGTATTTGTTTTTTGCATGTTTTAATAGATTGATGTTGTGAACATTAATTTGGGATCCTATATATAGTTTTTTATTTAATACATATATGCGACGGGAATTAATTAGGATTTGGACTCAATTGATCGAGTAAAGTATAATAAAGTAATAAACAAAAATAATTAAGCCAGTACCGATGGATCGATGATGTGTTAATTATATGGATGAGTGATAGAGTAGGCGAGGTTATAAAGGAGTCTAGCTAGCATATATATATGCATCTGATCAACAGCGATGGTGAAAAAACAGGTTTGAGAGTGATTGAAAGATGCGTGAATAGTGACTAATATATAAGACATGGACAGTTTTGGGACTGACTAAAAATTATCAATGCCTTTAGAGCCAATTAGTGCAACAATGAAAGAGATGGCCATTATAACGTCTACACTGATCGTCAGGACAAGACAAAACATATATAAAAGTGAAAAATAATTAATTAATTAATATATCAGAGCAGTGAATATATATATATATATATATAGTGTGAATAATTGTAACAACAATTAAGCATAGAATGATTGATACGAAAGAAAGGTTGACAGCAGTGCGATCAGAAAGGCCGGAGAATGAAAATATTGTTCAGTTGGGTTTTTGAGAGCAAGATTGACAGATAAATATTCTATAAAAGTGGATGATCAACCGTGATGAGCGATCGAGCAGATAAAACCAAGGTGTTTTTCTTTTCTTTTTATTTTCTTTTACACACTTTATATATAATTAATTTGTAGCAAGCAGGCTTTTTGGAGATATATCCGATCCATTATTACATGGCCATCGAGATTATTTTATATCACATCATGTATTTATCTGTCTATTTTCACATATCATGAGCAAACGCTCACGTTTTGGTGCAGTTTTAACTTGCATCATGTGTGTGCATGCATCGCACATCACAAGATATTGATATGACATGTAATTCTAAATACTACAAAAAAAAATTGCTTAGTGATAAATTATTTTTAACAAAAATGATTATTTTATGTCAAAATAATTGTATTTTGTCGTAAATAGTCTTTATCATCGCAAATAATTCGTCATAAATACTTATTTTTCTTTTATATATATAATTAAATAATTATTCTTGAACTATTGATTAATGCAATATTAAATTTATTAGGTCATTAAAATTGTTTAAATAAATGCTAGCTTTTAATCGTCTTTCTACTTATAAGTTGTAACTACACCATTTGTTATAAAACTAATTACAATTATAAAAAAAATAAAAAAATCAAAGCACGAATTTCTTTTGTGCTAGTTATGAATATATAAGGCTTCCCGACCTATCAATAAATTTGTATCGTGTGTTAATAAATGACTCGTTTGGATAGTGAGATGAGATGTGATGGTTTTAAGTGAATTGAATAAAATATTATTTTTTAATATTATTATTATTTTGAGATTTGAAAAAAATTAAATTGTTTATTATATTTTGTGTGAAAATTTAAAAAAATTATAATTATGAGATAAAATAGAACAAGCTCTGAATGTTGTAATTCATACATGATATACGGAGTATATCCAATAATTATTCATAAGTTAAAAAATAATAAACACGTCGACAGGCTTGAAAGATTCAAACCTTTCAACACCCTCAAACCCACATTACAATATTTTATTTGTGGGTAGATGAGAGTTGCAACTTAAGAAGATATTATATTTATTTTTTCTTTTTCTTCCCCTTTTTGGGTATATAGTTTGATCACCATTATCCAACTGAGTCAAAAGTGGAAAATTCAAATAAAAAGGAGCCCCCCATATTGGGCAACATGTGTATATATATATATATATATATATATATATATTAATAAAAACAATATTAATCATAAAAGAAGCCTAGTTAAACAAGAGCCACTTATTTAAAGACTAGATGTTGGCCCAAAACTCACGTGAAAATGTTAGGGATCGGCGGGACGAAGGCGACGGCCTAACCTGTGTCATTGAGACGGCACACATCTGATGTCACCTCACACGTGGCCATCCTATAAGACAGTAGCCTCGAAACACGTGTGGACCCTGAAGGAATATTGGAATTTGACTGGCCCCAGCTAAACACCACCCCGCACGTGGGGAGATATCTGGTTTGTTTCCTAGCTGGGCCCTTACAATCTCTTTGGTTGGCCCATTTAGGGCCCAAAAGGTGTCATGAACAGTGTTTTTATAACTATCCGTGGTGGTCTCCAGGTTTTTTTTTTTTCTTTTTTCAAAAAGAAAAACATGCTTCTTTGTGTTCGATTAATATTGAATTATTAAATAAGTGTCAGACCTAATATGGCTTGAAAGAATAAAACAAATCGCAAAATGATATCATTCAGTACAACCATCTACTCATACATAATCTTTGTGAACCTTAATTAAAAAAAAAAAAAAAAAAGATTACAAATAATGATGTCACGACTAACCATCCGGCTCGGATGAACTGTCTTAATCTTAATATTATTGGCCAAGGAGACCCAATCAGATCAGGCTTTCTAGCAAGTTCTGACATAATTAACCTTGAAATTTTTATAAGTTCTAGATTTAATATGCCCGCACGAAAACGCCTTTTATTTTCTTATATATATATTGGGTCAGTGTTTTAATGTGGTTTCTAGAAGACATGCGTGCTTATATATATATATATGTTACCATTCTGCTAAGATTCCTGATGACTAGTAGTACCGCATGAATCAGTACTGCAATTAATTCATAATATTATCCTGTTAGGATTGTTAATGTCCTCCTAACATCTAGCATTGCTGAATTAATCTATTCTTTGATAGTTACGTCAAAGCTGTAAAACCACAAGGAATCACATGTGTATAAAAAAAAAAATTAATGTTGAAGATATATATATAAGTTGAAAAGATGTTGCAGATCAATATATATTTATGTACTTGAAAACGGACACTTAGGCACTATATAATATATCGATAAAGACATATATATATATATATATAGCCACCAAAACACGACCATTCGTCGTTCATAGATCACTACTGATCTGGTCTGTTGTTTATCTGCAGTACTCTATTGACAAATCGGGCTATTTTTTATTTTTAAAAAAAGTTCGATAATATTAATTAAGCAGCTTCATCACTGATTGCTGCTCGACTTTAACATTCTTAAATATGGAAAGAAAAGAATATTCCTTTTGCCTTCGATTATTATTGAGTTCTTCATGTCGATCGACGACGTCCCAGAAGATCTAACAAATGTGCCATAGTCTTGCATGATGATGCCCAGTCTTAATTCATTACAGTCAGAAAAATAGACAATAAATAGCACTGAGTCTTTTCTTCTTCTTTTTTGTTTCTTTAGCTT
Source organism: Juglans mandshurica (assembly GCA_022457165.1). Taxonomy (NCBI): domain Eukaryota; kingdom Viridiplantae; phylum Streptophyta; class Magnoliopsida; order Fagales; family Juglandaceae; genus Juglans; species Juglans mandshurica. Next base: position 35,782,397 of record CM039622.1, read on the forward strand.
ATCGTGCTTCTTTTTACCCTAATCTTCAACTTCTTTAGTTGTTGTGTTGCTTTCAACATGGCGTATTCAATGATGCTACAGGAGAACTGGAAAATAATATAAGAAATTCACCCCAAAACTGAGGCAGGTTGTATTAATGACGTTGTAGCCTTGGACCACTCTAATTTCAGTGTTAGGTTTTAAAAATGCAATGCGTTTCTTTAAAATGTGAGGTAGATGCTCACCGCCCAAGATTCCTCGGTTCATGATTGCAGTTTCCAAGCATAATTACGTGTAAATAATTGTTGTTATCTATATCTATATCTATATATATATATATATATATATCTGATGTTTGGACTGTTGATCAGAAAGTAGCTGGTGTGAACTCGCTCCGAATGTGATGCAGGTTTTATTGCAGGCATTGGACCACTTCAATACAAGGCTCGCTCCTGAACTATTACATTCTGTTTGGCCCTTTTTATCATTTCCTAAACTTCCTTGGATAGGATATTATGCCCTGTGTGTGTATATGTGTAAATATATATATATATATATATGTGTGTGTGTATTATTGCACTGCATGCTGAGATTTCTCTGTTGAGAAATAATCTCACATTGTCTGTGGACAAGACTTTGGGCATGTTTATAACGAATGAACAATTCTCTCTTCTTGAACCGGTTTTATAAGATGAGTTAGGCTCATGAATTTTTTCATGGTATCAAAGCCTGACACAAGACGAATAAGAGCCCACACTACTTACCTCGTGACAAGGACCATGAAAAATACTGACCTGCACGTGAGGGAGGGTGTTAAGGAATAATCTCACATTGTCTGTGAACAATGTCTTGGGCATGTTTATAAGGAATGAACAATTCTCTCTTGTAGAAACGATTTTATGAGATGAGTTAAGCCCATGAATTTCTTCATGGTATTAGAGTCTGTCACAGGATGAATGGGGGCCCACACTACTTATCCCGTGACAATGACCAGAAAAAAATACTGACCTGCACGTGAGGGAGGATGTTAAGGAATAATTTTACATTATTTGTGGATAAAGTTTTGGACATGTTTATAAGGAATGAGCAATTCTCTTTTGTTAAAACAATTTTATAAAATGAGTTAGGCTCATGAATTTCTTTAACTCTTATATGTACACGCCTGCTTCAAAGTATGATTGATAGTTTTAATAGTTGTCATTAAAAAATATTCGTTATGATTGGATGTCGAGGAAAACATGTTTTCTGATGTCTAACACTCCAAAAGATTCAACTAAATATTCTTATTCGCTTGCTTACGACAATGGCGACCACCTATATGCATGTACTGTTGATGATGAGGATAGAGAGAAAACATCATGAAGCATGCAGTTAGGCATAGTGTCAAGAGACAGGTTTGATATGAAGAGGTAGCCGGCCGCCCAGAACTACTCTTTTAATTAGTATCTTGACCTTATATTATATATATATATATATATATATATAATATTCTTAACTCGATTAATGCTCGCATATCTCAATTAGCTAGCTAGTGATCTGCGTGCATGAAATTAAGGACCACAACATGATCAACATGGCTGATAGAAAATTGTCATGACAACTTTAGGTCACACTTTCTCCTACCTCTATATAATATGATTAGTGCTTGAAAGAGTACTAGTTTAAGAATTGAATTAAGAGAAAGAGTTACCCAATCATCTTCTCTAGCATTATTGTTTTGTCTTCTAGGGATATTGTACTTATCCCCTTGCATCAAAGAATGATATTTTTAGATGTGTATATGTGAGAGTATTTAATATTTATATCATACACTAATTGATCATGTCATATTAATTAAACTTCTATTCCTCTAAAATTCATTAATTTCTCGAGTGGACGAATTAAGAGAGATCAGGCAGAGGAAAAGGAGGGGATCGGAGAGGGGACCAAAATGTTGCATATATGAGTGCATTTTGCATACATTGCAACCGTTCGATTTCAAGAATAAAAAACCAAAAAAGATTGGAATTTGTGACCTACCTAAACCTCATTCCACCTCATTAAGCATGATGCATCCATATTATATATTGTTCAATTTGTTTAAGTAAAAGCTTGTGGCCTGATTGACATAACCCCCGGCCTTCAAAATGCAAGTAAGTTCGAAACCCCCTTCCCCAATAAAAAAAAAAAAGATGATTTGAATGCACTCCCCTACCTCTTACGTTCTAAAACTATAATTAGCTTAAGAAAAAAGGGGGGCAAAAAGTTACTTGAATGAAGCATGAACAGTGTTGGGTATCGTTTTGTGGATGGGTCTAAAACATGAGATACGTGAATGTAGAAAACTAGACACTGGAAATAAGCAACTACAGATCAGAAAACGAAGCCGTACTAGGTTGCAACGAAACCAATAAATTATACACGTCATTGAATGAGGCCCAGCCGATTCAATCATGTGCACTCAGATGTCTCTTTGAACTTGGGCTTAATCCAACGCCACGAGCAACTTAAAAGTGACCTAAAGCCCAATTAGAAGATAGAAAGTTTATTCTGACCGAACGATATCTATTCTATATATATAACGCTTCTTTCAATTGTGGTCGAGTTGATATTTGCTTTAATTTGTTTATTTTTCTTCCATTTCATTCTTCTTCTTTTTTCATCACTGTGTGCATGAACCGGTATAAAAATAAGAAAAACCTTCCTTCCATATAAGTGGATCTTTGAGAAAAAATATATATATATAGATAGAGAGAGTGTGTGTAAGGGATTTTCCCCCTCTATCTTAGTGGGCCTGAGAAGGGCAACTAATAAGTGAATAAAAAATGAAGGTCCAACCCAGAATGAATAGACTATTCAGCTCGGCCCACTGGCTAGCCCCCTAGACGCAACCTCCATGAGGGAGCATACTACAGGAGGTGGGACTTGTCATCCTGCAGGTCCCTAGAACAACGTCTGGCCCTTGAGTACCTATTCACGTAAATGGGCGAGAAGTAAGGGGGACCCTCAATTCTTTGACAATGTGACATTGACGGACCACCTAGGGCACCAGCAGGGTAAGACAAATAGGGAAACCGTGCCACATTAATGACATCACTACTCGAGCTACACGCCACATTAATGACGTCGTCGCAGAGGCGCACCGTATTAAATCACTTTGACAAAAAGAACGGTAAAAGGGACATGAGCTCTATGGAGGCAGACATGATCTATCCCCCCCAGATTTCTTGTATAAATAGCAACTTTCAGGTATGAGAAAAACTCTCTGATCCCTAGACTCTTTAATTATTTACAAACTTCTAAAATACTCTACTAACTTTCGCATCAGAGACTCCCAGGCCCCGAAGTGACCCTTTCCCAGTTTCTTTCTTCTCTATTTTCGCAGGCCCAATTTTGAAGATCTGAGTTGCTGGAACCTGACCCAAAGGCTTACGAAACACGACATTAACAGAAAGAGAAGGCAATAGAATGGCAAATGGTTTGACTAACCTTGGATTAACATGTACTACTTTGTCTTTTTTTCTACTTCACAACTGTCTTGACAACTTTATGAAATCTTTGTTACTGATAAATCTAGTTTGCTAAATTTTAGAGGGAAAAAGAAGTTTCAGTTTTCGTATTATATAGACTTGTTTTTGGATTAATAATTAATGCTTCCATTGCTCACTAGGGGTGAAAATTGATGGGATCGGCGCGGTTTCAGTGCCGAACCGAAGCCGCACCAACGTCGTTGGGTGGTACTCAGAACCGGCCGAAATCGACTGATTGGAGGAGAGAAAACCGATAGTCTCGGTCTTGACGTGCATCAATGCGGTTCTTCAATTTGTCATCGACATCTCTATGACGGAGGAGGGAAGCTGCATCGTCTGCCATGAGTATGAGAAGAAGAGTTGTAAAAGAGAAAACAGAGGAGTGGGGAAGAAGAAGACGGGGAAGAAGAAGAATATGGGGGATGTTTATTAATTCCATTTTGAAACGGCTCCCTACTCCGACGGCCGGTCTGAGTCAGCACCGGCCGGTTTCGCCGGTTTTTGTACAGCCCACATATTGTAAAACTTAATATAGGGATTTTTTGAAACCTTAGTTTGGGACTTTGGTAACCCTGAGATTTGTTTGTAATATGGTATTCATCTTTCGTAAACCACTATGAATAAAATTAGATACCATCATTTTTAAAAAAATATTATTTTTCTCGTCATTTCACAGCCGTTTAATAGTGTATCGGTAAAAAAAAAAAAAATATTAGGCGGTTGCTCCAAGGCTTATTCCTGTTCTGTCTTACGTCTCTTGATCACTTTTAACTCTTTAAGCACATTGCTTCAGACATTGGCACGAATTTTGATAAAGAAAATGATACCATTGCAAAGAAATTATGTAAAAATAAATTTAAAAATTGATATACGTGGCTTTGTATTTTATAATAAAAATAATATTATAATTTGACATACTGTATCAAATTACATTAATTTTTAAATTTAATTTATATAATTTTTTATAGTTAAAATATTTCTCTTTGAGAATATCATCGCTGTCTTACCTAGGAATTATCATTTATCATCACTACCACGTCGCTAAGCCATATTATTAGTGCAATATTGGAATTTTCTCATACGAATTTTGTCTTAAAATGGAATTCTCATGTGTTCCTTACCGGTCAAGATCTTAATTTGTGTGCTGTTTTTAAATGAAGTACCCACCAAGATAGGGGAATACAATGATCTTGATCTTGCAGGAAACTCAATTAGTTATATGGTTGTGGAGTCTTGGGTTTATTGATCAATGTTTGAATGAAATACATGAATATAAAGTGAAATCAATTATAGGGAAATAGCACGGTTTCTTGATAAAATCAACAAATCATGTTATGCTGAATATAACTAAATAGGGACAAACAATTAGATACATGGCAAAGCTTGCAAATCATCGAGAAGTACTAGTACTTCACTATAATCGTCACTATAAAAAATCTGCTTATTTGCAGCCAGTTAATTTCAGCGAAATTATTATTTATAGTTAAGATAAGTCTGTTTTGATCACAAATAGTATTTTCGCCGCAAATAAATGACTACAAATATCCATTTTTCTTATAATGCGTAGCCTTGACTTTCATGACGAACTTCAAATCCAAAAACTTAATATATATATATATATATATATATATATTATTTGAGAAATCCTTACTCTTGATATATTAGTTCTATCCAAACTTCCCTACTTTTTCTTTCTAAAAGTTCATTTCTCTGATCAGAATGGATATCTAACTGTGATTGCTGAATGCTGCGGGGCAGCACTAGAGATGATCACTTTCAGGTGACAAGACTGACGCTCTACTACTGAATTATAGTGGCAGCAGCTTATACAGCTTTCCAGAATACACACATACATACATACATATATATATATATATATGATTGTGGAATTTGTCCATCGATCTGTTTATGCCAGGCATATATATATATATGATGGTGGTCAAAAACTACTAAAAGTTAAATGGTATACAGTACTGATTGAATATTCCAATCACTACTGGGTAGCCTTTCGGGGAAAGTGACTTTTGGGTGATGATAAACGGGCTACTTACAAATTATTGTTTCTTCTTCACGTTGTGTTCGTTAACAATGATTCTTACACTTCTTTTTCCAACCACATTATGATGGGTTCCAATATTGCCGCGAACTTCTTAGAAATTTTCCTGTAAGGGATTATTGCAATCTGGAAACTTAAATATTCAAACAGCAAGCAGCTTGATACATTCCAGGTAAAGTTTTCCTGTAAAAAAAAGCATTAATCTAACAAATTAATGTCGTGAAAGTTATTTCATGTATTGCATCAGAAGATCAAAGTTTGAGATTTGCTTTCTTCAATTACATACATAATTTGCATGGACTGTGCTCACAAAGACGCAGGCCAAAAACACAGTCTCTGGGAGCATGGATTTAAACCAAGTACACAATCAATCTGGATTCCTTTTTTTTTTTTTAATCAATAATTATAAGGCAGCTTGTACGTACTGGGCCATGGTTGGGCATAATTTATGGATGCGTGCACTGAATGTTCACAATCAATCAACATGAGGCCCGTGACATTCCTTCATATATGAAGGAATGTATATTCTCTTGCTGTCCAAAAAACCATGTATAAAATTTTGCTGAAGATCAATCCTCAAACATACCGCATACATTCCCAACAGAGGAAAAGGCCGGTCCGAGGGGTAAAAGGATCATCTGCTCTTGTTATCTGCATCATGTTCCTTTGACTTTTAACAAATGAAAGAGGTGTGCCTCGTTCTGTCTGCCAGTCAGTCACGATAAAGTAAGCCATGTAAATCGGCTTTGTTAAACACCCAAACACAAGCTAGCCTCAAGGGACCCTCAAGAATTCCTAAAGGAGTTCAAATAAAAAAAGAACTTTCTTTGTCCTTCTGCCGTAGTATACATGTGAATAAATCCTTCAAAATTAAGTACTAATTTGTGGAAGCACAGCCGGTGTAACCAGCACTCATGTAATCATATATGATCTTATAGGCCAGGTAAAGACTCACGAACAAAGACAATTAATGCCACGTCGGAGTTTTGGTCATTGGATGTATAATAATGATTGGCACTACACCACCTATGATCTTCTTTTGTTTCCGACTTTTCTGTTAATTAAGGTCACTAATTTTTCCTTTTTTTCTTAGGTAGATAGTACATACTCCTCTTCGAGCTTCTAACCTTGCATCAATTTAATTAATTTTTGCATGGGAGATTGTGTCTCCGATCGAGCCATTTTTATAATTTATCGACTTGATAACTGTTTGCAGCTTCTTTTGTTGACTAAAGTTACTGGTTATCGTCTTTAGAGCATTGGATGCTTTCAATTAGCCTCATCGACCTAATATAGCCTCTAGAGAAGAGAATCTTTCCAAGAACCGCCAAATTATGAACTATGTACAAAATAATTGTATTGGAGGGTAAAAATTCAAGCTCTACTATGCATACATCGAGGGGCTTATGGTTCTTAGAGGTCATGTTGGGTTTGCAGTGTCTGGTTCATTCTTGAGGTGGTATGATTTGATGACTTGATCTGACTCGATAAAAATTTGTAACAATTTTTTAGTGGAGTTTCAACGAGGCTTCTGCCATAGAGTGTAGGCTTGGGCCGATACGAACATGGACAAGACTTGTGAGGGTCCAAATGCGAAGCCTCTGGAAAAAACTTTTGACTCGATTTGTGACTCGAGACACGCCAGATAGAAAGTTTGCCTGACAAGTCGTTCGAACGAAGCTCGAGCGCCAGAGAGTTACTTGAGCGAACATTAATTAATTAGACAGAGAGCATGCTCGCTTGACACTTCGTTTAAATGAATAACCTATAAATTGTGAAATTAAGATTTATGCCTTACAACCCTATAAATATATAATTAATGGACAATATGGCCGTCTAGAACAGTTTACTTTGCCGTAAAGTATAGTTTATCATTCCTCAAATTAATAAAAATATATACAGTTTTATGGATGTAAACACATTGCCGAACTACGTAAATATTTGTGTCATATGATTAATATTTTATTTTACTTTATTTTCTTTCATGATCGTTTTTCACCGCAAGAGGTAGGCATCCTCTCTCTATCAGTATATATTGTAAGTATTTGTGTCTCCAAATTTATTCTTCTTCTTTTTCATTTTTTATAAATTAATGATAATAATTCTTGGCATTCAACATCGTACAAACAGTTACTTGATTTGAGTGAATGATTCTTAATTCATTTATAGACCGAAATCATCCACCCATTAGATAACCTTGCAAGGCACTTTGGATTGGATTTCATGGAGTATTTTGTACATTATATATTCAATAAATTATGAAACGTAAATAATCATCTAACCAGACAACCCTTGCTAGATTGTAACTGTAGACTAAAATGTTATTAAAGCTACCTTTCAAAATAAATAGCTGATCAGCTAGGAAAACCATGCAAATTAAGATGAGATGAATGTCAATTAATGACAAATATCTCATCATTCTACTTCATTGTCATCCAGTAACTAAAACAAAAGGAAAGGATGAAAAAAATATATTTTAATATAAAAAAAAAATACTATCTATAGCATAATGTCTAATCACATCATTACGCTAATATTATTTTTTAGAAAAATGATAATATGACTATCAAATATGTACACTCATATATATATATATATTTTCTTAATAGTTAAGAAAATGACTATTAATGAATTTATATATATTTTTATTTTTTTTAATGATTAAGGATATTTAAAAAATACTTTAAAAAAAACTGATTTGTACCCGTCTGCATATCTGGTGCCTGGTGGGTACATTTGATAGCTAGGCAGCCTGATATCATCCTTTTTTGTTTTTTTTTTCATAAGCAAAGTGTTTTTCTACTTTTCACTCTTCTTCAATTATTACACAAACAACCTATTTAGATTTAAACAGCTAAAAAAAAAAAAAAAGTAAGCATATTAATAATAAATTTCCATTCCCTCTTAATTCCAATTACTCGAATCGATCGCCATTTCGTCTATCAGAATTTCAGAAAGTTGTCAATTTAAATTCAAAAGCTAAGCTGCTGAGAAATAAAAAATTAAAACGAGATTATGTAATTTCATATGGATAAATATCCATTCAATTTATAAGACAGAAAAAATATATTTTCATTCTTTTTCTCTCTTCCTAAATACCTAAACAACAACTTAATTTTTCACCACTTCAAAATTATAAGAAAAGGATTAAAAAAAGAGTCATTATATATGTGATTGTAGGGAATTTTATGAATTTATTTTTTTAAAAGAACTATTAATTAAAATTAATAAAAAAAAAAAGAGACGAGATTTTTTTATCCTTTTTTAATTTTCTATAGAAATGATTTATATGGGTACAAATCATCATAGAGGGGGCTCACGCACATGTTACGCTAGGGGACCTGCATAACTCACACGTGGGCCAAATTCAACCGGCAACCTGGTAACACAGCTCACAATTCTCAATTGGATATTTCGAGAAATCCCATGATAAAATTAACGAAAGGTGTAAAGTGTAAACAGCCGGTCACCCTTTTGTCCACGTTTATCAAATCATTCCGCTGTGGGCACCCTACTCAGGTCCCCATATGGGTAACGTAATCATTATCTCTGGAAATTTTCCGAGCACTAACACAGCGTGCGTGACACTAGAGTGGCATAAACGGAAAATTCAGATAGCTATCCTGCCCTTCTTCGTCAAAGTCGAATCAAAACTTCGTAATTTTCTCCTAAAACATAGGCTACAGCTCGCTGCCTCGCCCGTTATAGCAACGTACCACAACTATCAGACTGAATTTTCCTTTCCGCCCTTCACTGTAACAAATTGAGTTCTGGCTTTTTGACTGCGGATGCAACCGTTACATTCTCTGTGTACTACGCCGTGAAAATCGTTGATTGACCTAAATACCCTTTTGCCGCTTAACCCTGGTTAATTTCTATTGCAATAATGGGGTGCAACAACTTAGGCTTGCATGTTAATTAATCTTTCTGTCAATTCCTATCACGAAATGTGACCAACATGGATGTACACTGGTTGAGCTGTTTGGACCACTTTTATATATATAGATATTTATATTATTATAATTACCATATAAAAAGAGTAAATATGCAAGGTCTGACAAACCCAACAAGGTATATATTAATATATATATATATATATATATATATATATTGGGTTGTGACCATGACATGAGTACTGCATGAAATATGCAATAGTGATATCACCCTTCCTTTTATAATTTTATTCCATTATTGGCTTCAATGTTAGGTGATGAGAATGAATTGATTTATACTGTCACCTTTCAATTTACATCATGTTTATTACATAATATTTTTTAGAAAAGAATATGATACCTCGTAATTTTATTGCCTGTCTATTATCTATAGCTATGAAGAATACTACAGTAACAAATTGGGACACTTCACGATTACAAAAATAATCTCATTATACTGTATAGCAATGAGAGAGTATTGATATTCTAAGGATTTTATATCACTCACTGCTTATGTGATATAATTTGATTTGGAAAATAAAATTAAAAATTTAAATCCTACAAATCAAATCTTACTATATAAATTATGTGAATAATATGCTCCATATATCGATTTGAGAATATAATTACTCGACAATGATGATATTCAAAGTGCCTATTATGTAATTAACATGCTAAGATTGAGAGAAATATCATATAAATGACTCAAAGTTGAGGAGTTTTGCTGTTGAAGTTAGTCTAATGAAAGTAGACAAGTAGTCTAGTATGCTTTAAGTACTGCTACATCCACAAATGATTTGCACAAGAGTAATCTTATAAACTAATGTGGTTTCATCTTATCCTTTAGACCTACTTTATAATAAAAATAACTTTATAATCTGATGAACCACATCAAAACTCATCAATTTGTGGAATTATTTTTGTATAATCCCTTTGTAGCTAGAATATTTTCTTTTTTTCTAATTAAATTTTGCAAAGTATATGCTAAAGTAACAAAGTTAAGGCTTAGAAGACAATTCAATGAAACAATAAGCAAGGCACCAAATTAATGACTCCCACGTAAAGTATAAAAGTATAATCACCTAAGATCTAATAATTTATTAAGGTCCATTAGTTGGTACACTACAAAACAATTAAACCCATGGGGACAAACCCAATGGCCCACCTAGTCACCAAACCAGGGGTAAGCTCGTAATTCTGTCTATAAAAACCCTTTTTTAAAACAGTCTTTCCACTTTCCAGTGTCCACCCTCCCTCCAGCTCTACCCAAAAACCACGCCTTAAACCCTCTCTCTCTCTCTCTCTCTCTCTCTCTCTAACCATGGCCAAGTTCTTTAACACCTACTTCACAGTCCTCCTTTGCACTTTTCTGATCCTTTTCTCTCTACCTCTCTCGCTCTCCGACTCCTCCATCCATGACCTCCTTCGCTCCAAGGGCTTACCACCTGGTCTGCTCCCCAAGGAGGTCAAGTCCTACACTCTCTTAGAAAATGGTACCCTAGAAGTCTTTCTGGATGGGCCATGCCTGACCAAGTTTGAGAACAGGGTGTATTTTGACAGTGTTGTGAGGGCTAATCTCACCTATGGGAGTCTCATAGGAGTGGTGGGTCTATCCCAAGAAGAGCTTTTCTTATGGCTGCCAGTGAAAGATATCATAGTCGATGATCCAAGATCGGGGCTGATACTGTTTGACATAGGTGTCGCTCACAAGCAACTTTCTTTGTCACTCTTTGAAGATCCGCCGAGTTGTAAGCCTCAAGGTAGGTAAAATGGTATCTGGGTCTCAGATCAGATTGGCTTACTTTTCTTCAATTATCATAGCATTTGGTTTTTTCTTAATTTTCATATTGGTTTTAATTGATCCTATATATTTTGGGTGCTTTACTCTTCTTTTCTTTTTCTTTGTTCTCCTGGTCTGTTTGTATGCTTTGGAGTTTGTAACAGCTGCAGCGGTTTGTTTTGTTTTGATGTTGATTTCTGTTATAGCTCGCGTACGAAGCTGCAGCTATAACTCCAGTAACATGTGATAACTGATAATTCCAGTTACATCTGTCTTTGGTGCTTTCAAAAACTGAACACATACTTAATTTCCTCTCATTTTCTGTCTTCCAAACAACCCTAAAAAAGGGAACCGCCCTACCAAATAAATAACATTAATTGATAAAAAAATAATTAATTTGAAGCAACTTTCGTATTAAAATACAAGTGGAAGAGCCTTTTTCAGTAAAGGGAACCAGTGCAAATATCAAATGTGTGTGCATATATATATATATATATATATATATATATATATATATATCATTTTATTAAGTTGTGAACTATATATATATGATTAAGGCTAACAATATATGTGGTAGTGCAGGTGCCTGGAAGAATCATGAGAGGAAGGAGAAAGGTTTTGAGGTTATGAGATAGAGAGACGTACGTATGTCGATCTGTTTCAAGTACTTTGTTTTCTTTATGTTTTTTTATGCGATGTAATAACCTAATGATAGTTATATGCATAGGTGGGATTAGATTAGAGGTTGAGTAATATTTTGTAAAGATGTGCATTCTGGAATCAGATGTCCCAATCGAATTAGAAGAGATATAAGTTCTAATCTTCAAACTTTTGTTCATTCTTTTATATATGTTTAAATCTATTTAGAGGAAAAAGATCATTAGATGACTGTCAAAGGAAAGAATCTAATTATCCTGTATCTCAACGATATATGATCCCCATCTCTCTCTAAGTTTTTCAAACCCTTTAAAAAACGAATATCGAAATTGATAACAATTTCTAAAGACGTACATGAATTTCCATGTTCAAGCAGAATGAAGAAAATCGGAACTGAGAGAAAGTAGCAAGCTAATAATATTGTCAAGTAATTCTTTTATGATTTTATTTACTTTTGATTGATCATCTGGAAGTCCTTTGAATCTTCATAGCTTTCATATTGAGGCTGTAGATCAATTAACGAGGTTTATTGATCCTCGATCGACAAATGAATTAATGAAGAGGAAAAGCTTCTGGTCACGGGCGAACTGATCTGTGCTGTGGACCGTGGTGCCGACAAATCGTAACACTTCCGGTCTTTCAAGAATTTGTATTTTTATACGAAGATTTGATCTGTAACTCTCTTATTTTCCACCCCAAGAATAGTCCATATATGTCATTATAATATTTCCATTCATCGATCCCGCTGGCGACTTTTTTGTGTAACGCGGGAAATGCGGGCCAATCAGATTCACCAATACTGGTCTTCTGTATTACGTGGGTCCGACGCATGCACCTTTGCTAGGGGTGGACCCTATTGGCCAGCCGATCACTTTGTCCCATTTCTTTTGCTTTGTTGCGACTTGGCCCTTTGTACTGTCATGAGACTTATCTCCCGGCCACTACAACATTCTCACATATAATACTATAATTATATATCATTTTCTTCGTGCATGTTTGAGATGGGATCGATGGTCTGTCTTCGTGTGCACGAAGTTTGGTGTTCTTTCCGCCCTAATTTTAGGTCTTTTTGGCCCACAATTATATAATATTCAACAGCTGCCGTCTGCCATGAAAGAATAATAGTTTTGTGTTTGGTTTATTTGAAACAAAACACTTGGTCTGGGCATTGACATTACAGTTAAATTTGAATGAATGCATGCGAACATGGAGGGGCTCAGAGTCAGGTCACAAAAGAAGAATAAGAAAATTGGGCACAGCTAACAGCTAGCTAAAGATCAAAGGCTCTAGCTAATTGGTATAATTAATGGCATTGGCCAAGCTCAATTATTTTGCCACCTCACCTCATCTATCACCTACAACAATTAGTAACGTCGTAAGAGACAGAAAATAAATTTATTTTTTAATCAATATCATGTTCAAGTATTTTTGGCTTGCATGCATAAAGATGATCACTACCATACAATTAATTATTAAATAACACAAACAGTTTTTTAGTGCAAGTAGTTGTTCTAGCTTTCCCTTGTATGATTATTATAGGTGGGACCTGATGATTATAAGATTTCTAATCTTTTAAAGATTTTAATCTTTTTCATAATGTGTTGGTGGGTCGCTTTGTCTCCTTTCGTGTTCATAATTGGCTTCTGAAAGGTCAAGTTCCCCTCCCATGCCAGCCTTCTAATAATGGTGCATGGTCAAGTGTTGGCAGGCCATTAAAATTATTAAAAAAAACAAATAATCCAATGTACGTGATGTACTGAATGCCTGGACCTCGATCGATTATTGATCTTAATTATAGTTTTGATTACGTTATGAAAATGGTTTCACCGTTCATCTACCGAATACATGCAAGACGTTCTGTTTGATAAATTGATTGATATCCATAATAGGGCATCAAGAAAAAGAGCAATTCATGGCATTTCCAGTATATGTTCCAATACAACTCAAATTACATCAAACTTCCAATCCAGCAATGGTTGCCGTCACCACAGCCTTTCTTCTCTCTAAACATTCCTCTTTTGATTAAGTATAGACTTATCTTCTAGGGAGCAGCAAGACAGATTGAAAATACTACCCATATTATTTCGGTTCTACAAAATTGAATTGATATATCTTAAGTCTGTAATTCGGATAAATTGGTGGCAGAGCATTTTAAAACAAAACCACTCCATTGCACAGGCTTCCCCATGCCCTAACAACCGGTGTTATTGCATTGTTTAAAAATCGCTACTAAGGGACATGATGTCCTCCTTTGATATATGCATCTGCCCCCTGTCTCTCCTGGCTTTTCCTTGTGTCTGATCTGGTTGGCCTCGCTGAGAATAATACAAACCCAAGTCAGTTTCAAGAGATTTGTAACATGTATCAATATAGTCGTCTCACATACGCTCGTTCTTCTCTTCTCTATATCTGCCGGAAAAGGGGTGAGGTACTCACCTTCTTCAAGACAAATGCCAAGTATAGATAAGCTACTTCCCATTCATCTTGTGAGAGTGTACCTGCATAACACAAAGCAAGACTAGTACTCTCAGTGGTAGGACAGGTGGATCTGAAGCACTTTGATGACAGAGGTGAATGAATAAAAATTAGATCCCATTTTTTAAGGAGTTTAAGCATAGAGTATGGTACGAAATCACATAAGATGACGTCAAATGATCTTCAACTAGAATAAGAGTCTGTCTCTCAGATCGACTTGTTTCCTACCCAGTGAGAAAGGAAAAGGAATTACGGCAAAAGAAACTTACTCTGATCTTGGTTACCATCACCCAAAGCACCAAGCCTACGCATGAGCTCCACATAGTCTGACCTTTTCATATATTCGTGCACAAATTCATGCGAGTTCTTCGCAAAAACTAGCTCCAAATCATACTGAAAAAAATGAAAACACATTAAGTTGTTTTGACAAAACAAGTTTATGCACCCCAATGCCTAAATTATTTCAATAAGGCTTCAACGAAAGTAACAATAGAGTTTTGTCACAAATATCATAAAGGCAGTAACCAGCACACAAAGTTATAAATGCCTCTTCTGCCAATGATTTGAAGACGTGAAAGGGGACAATCCATTCTGGGCAATCAACAGCATCCTGCAAAAAAAGGGTTTAAATTTAAATACCATTGGCTGTGCAGTAGTATCTAATTCCATAAAGCATGCAATTTAGGCTAATTGGCTTAAAAAATACCAATTAGCTATCCAATGGATATATCTGCAATAATTCAATCAATTTGAGCTAACTGACTACTATACAACATACACACATGCTCTGAGACGCAAGTCCTTTCACATTACAGCAATACAGATACATAGTTACACATTATTATAAATAGAAGTAATAAAGAAAACTTATAACTAATGGTACCTCCAGGTGAAATTTGTACTTGATACCAAAAGGATGAGAAGATTTGAATTTCTGCACAAGATAATGAAGATACGTCAAGTTAGAAGTGATCTCCAGTAAATAAATTATAGGAAAAAAACCTCATTTTCAAGAAACAGCAGAGAAAACAGGAAGAAAACAAAAATCAAATGAAAGACCGGGTAGATGCAAGAAGTGAAAGACCTTCTCAGAAAATTCTTCATCAAAATGTATCCAGTAGACACTATTACCAAAGGCCAACCCTTCAGCTGCATTTCATATTCAGAGTGTAAAAATATCTTCATGAAGAACAAAATGATCTGCCAAACTCAAGAATCTCAATGCTTATATATGCTAGGAAAAATTTTCAAGCTTCATGTAACTAAATCATCAGTCATACGTCAGAACTGGTTAATGACAATCTGACTAGAATCAAAATTTAACTCAGAGAAACTTTTGTGATATTCATACTTCTAATGTTTCCAAGTCACAACAAGTGTCTTTATCCAAGACCCCTTACATTTTTCCCCTTGTAGCTACCATTAGGTTTTGCCAGCTCGATGCTTTGTTTGGTTGGAGAAAATATGTAATTTGCAGAAAAAGTGGGAAAGCAAGGTAAAGAGAAAAGAAAAGAAACCTCTCCCCTTCACTACTTGGTTTAGAAGAAAAGTTTGTGTGTGTGTGTGTGTTTTTTTTTAAGTTAGTTAAGCAGGAAAGTTATTGGGAAAACAGTCTCAAATTTCTCACAAGAAAAATTCTAGACATAAGCCTCACACTCTGCACACCCACTTAAAAATATGTGATTTTACCTTTTTATCTACATAATGAAAATAATTCCAGACATGTTTGTAAGTAAAATAGGATAAAACGATAAAATGACATGTTTTTAAATGGGTGTGTAGGGTGTGAGGCTTATGGGTAGCACTGCTCTTCTCACAATGGCTTATTCTGTCAGATGTACAGGATGACATTTGGGAGAAAATATTTCTCGTAGGAAAGAAATTAGTTTCCTGGTGAGGTCCGTAACTTTTCCTTCATGATGTAATGCACAAAAAAGTGAGAAAACAAATTTATGTTCTGCTTATTATTATTAAGGAAGCAAGAAAACTTAAGTCTTCTAGAAATCAGAAGGGCAGCATATCGATCACCACAATGTGTTTGAACATAGAAGTAACCTAACTAAGCCTTCGCTCATATATTTAGATATTTTATGGAAATCATAATCCCTGAACTCGCTCTTTATCAAATTGTTGCTCTAATAGACCCAGAAAAAGTAAAAGAAAATTAGGGGAAGAAGGAAAGAAAACAAAATGAATCAAGGAAAGAAGGAAATTCTAAGACTCTAGACTTCAGCTTCTTTCACATTGCAGTTTAAACAACAAAAATAAACATGATGAGGTGCATGATAAAACCTTCTCTAAGTTTTTTTACAATCACATTGGCATCTGGCATAGTCCCAATCAAGGTGCCCCCTGGACGAAGTAAAGCTGATATGTTTGCCAAGGCTCGCCGTGCACGTGCCTCAGTGGACCAGGAGTAATGCAAGGCAAACTACAAAAATTATGGAATTTTGATGCTCAGAATCCAAGAAGCTATGCCTTGAAGAAGTGAAAAATATCCATATCGATGATTTTCACAATATACTGGAAGGGAAACATAGACAATATTGAGCTTTATTCAAGACGTGAAAAAAAAAATTGTGACTCCATGTCTGCTATGAAACTATCATAATATGACAACTTGACACATGCACTTGCAAAACACAGTTCCTAGAGTAAGTATTTTACTCACTCAGAAATGAAGATAAAGTCAAACAATAATCATTTCAATGAAATCAAGACAATAGCTTAGCTGTTTCTGCAGATTTAGCATCCATGTTTATATATATATATATATATATATATATATATATTATGTTTGTGTATATGTAGATGTATAATGTATTGCAAACATAGCTAAAGGATATCACTCACCTGACAACTGCAAATATCAAAAGGTGCATCATCTGCAAGTACTTTGTCCAAGCGAATCTGAGAACATAAAAATCAATTATTTCTGCTGTGGTCTTGACAAAATACATGAACTGATACTGAAGAAGCTGATCATAAAGTCATTTTGATGTTCCCGTTCTACAGAATGCACAACTATTGTTCACAACAACATATTTCACTCTTTTTTTTTGAACCTCTCCAAGGCAGGGGCCTTCGGACCCACTCCAAGGCAGGGGCCTTCGGACCCACTCCTGCAGAGTAAACCTTGGTCCCATGCACCGCACCTTCGGAAGTTTACCTACACGGAACTGGTTAAATCGCTGGTTTTTCACCAGGAGGCATGGCTCCAAAGGATTGTTTGCACCCATGAAGTGTTGAACCTTGGACCTTGAAGGGAGTGATACCCCAAGACCAAGGCATTCACAACAACATATTCCACTTAACACAATACTCCACTGATCAAGTGATGCTAAGACTAAATAATCTGGATAACAAGAACTGTAGATACCTCAAAACAGTCTCCGCATATGAGTCGGGCAGGAAATGTGAATTTTTTACGACGCTGATGATGATCAGCATCACCATTATAACGTGTACGACAGTCTTCTATCTGCACGTAAATGCTGAAAACAATGATAAGATGGTTGATGAAAATAATTTATATTATTTTTCTACAGCACCAAAAGGTACATAATGTGGCCACAAAATAACTTGCACTATCACAAGCCATTTCATCAGTCTGTTTGCTTTGAATGGGAGATTTGACATATTAAGAAAGATGATAACTGGATAAATAATTTTGGTCTCTCACTGATAAGACTGACTACCATAATGAGTTGTTAGACAACCCCACTGTGGGCATTCAATTATATCTCAACCTATACTATCTCCAAGAAAAAGTGAACAAATGAACGGTAATATGAAAATCTTAAGCACTTACTGAGCCTTCGGCTATATCAACACCAACATAATATCCAATTTTTGCCTTGTCCCATTTGATCAGATCGCCACCCTGATCAACATTGAAAGAAAAAATTTACTTTCTCTTTTCTTTGTTTTGGTGCTTTGGGGGGGGGGGGGGGGGGGGGGGGGGGGGGGGATTTTTTACTACCTTGCCACAGGCAAGATCAAGAACTGCATCCCCTCGGCGAGCATAGAGCTGAATAAGTACACTTTTAATCTGTTTAATAAAAGAAGGAACTACAACCAATTATAACATTCATATGCATGCTGTGTAAAAAACTTAAAATATAATTCATTAGATCACAGGACAAACCCAATTGTTGAGTTTCTTTAAATGGATGATTGGACTATTTTCTCTTTCTTCCAGAGTCTGATTCGTCCTTGCACTGTAATGCTCAGCCACTTTCCGCGCAATAATCTTGGTGCTTTCATCCTCTAAAAAGTGTGCATCACCTAAGACCACAGAGCAAAACACTTGCAATTAAACATGATCTTGACGCTCATTTAAACTTATACAAGGCAAACTCTGATACTAACTTTAGTGAAATGAATTAAGCTTTATTATTGTTGTTATTAAAATCACATTTTAGTGGCTATTTTCGAAACCAGAATACTCAATAACATAAAACACAACAAAAAATCCTGTCTTTCCTCCAATTTCCCAGCAACCAAACTAAGCCACAAGCCACAGATCCAAAAGCTCCCAAATTAAACCTCAAAACCTATCAACAGCATCATAATCCTACAAATCAGAACCCGAGGAAAGGACAAAAATTTACCTTCAGGATTATACTTGAATTTGGACTGAGGTGGCCCCACAGAGGCCGACGGAGATTCTGGGTACCCTCGCTTCATTTCTAAACGATCAAAATGACAACGACTCTGATTCAAAACAGGTTCTGGGTTTGTGATGAATAGGATGAAATGTGGGTTTGGCACCAATCAAGCGGTTTTTTTTTCCGAGAACAAGGAACACAGGAAATGTAAAGGTGCGTTCTTTATCGGGTTTGATCAGAGGGGGAAAAAAAGGGCGGGGGGGCAACGAGCTTGAGAGAGCAAAGAGGGATTTTTGCGTCTTCGATTGGGGCAGATTTGAACGGAGGTATAAACTAAGCAAGCTGGACCAAACACTGCCTAAAATGGGTCAAACTAGGAGACCACTTTCGCTATGGATATCTCTGCCGTACATTTCGAAGTTAAGAAAAAGAAAAAAATTAATGATCATTTTAAACTAAAATTACAACATCTCGGTTACCATTTACTGAACATTTTAAGGTAATTATATACTCAACTAAAACAAAGATGACTGCTGAGATTATAAACAAACAAAAATTTTATATACTGTACTCTTTTATGATTTCTTTTTTAGAGACATATCTCATAAAAATATACTTATAACTAATGTATGTTGTATATCAAATTGTAAATTTTTTTACTATAAAATAGATTTGATATATTACATCAAGTCAAATTATTTTGTAAATTTACTTTAATAAAATCTATTTGTAGATCTGAAATTCTTCTTATTTATATATAAATATATATTACTTTTGTTTCATAAAGTTTGCGTGGTGTTATTAAAACCCTTATATCAACACTTAATTTTTTAAGAAAAAAAATTTAAGAAATAACGAATAACGTCAAATAGAAATTATACAATGATCAAATAAAATAAAATAAAAATGTAGCATATAGCATAAGTCCTAAGCAACTTAGAATTAAACATGTCATGATGCGAAATCCTTCTACGTGAACTGCAAGTGTTATTGTGATGCAAATATCATTTTACATAAAAGAATTTTAAGGTTGGTTTGGATTCAGATGAGATGGTTTTAGATTAAAGATGAAAGTTGAAAAAAAATATTATTAGCATATTATTTTTTAATATTATTATTGTTTTGGAATTTGGAAAGGTTGAATTGAGATTTGAAAAATTGAATTGGTTATTATATTTTGTGTGGAAATTTAAAAAAATTGTAATGATGAGATGAAACACTTTCTAATCTAAACGGGACCTAAATCTTTATATGCATAAATAAGATTCTAAAAACTACTTTGCTAATAGAGAATTATTTAGTACTGGGCAAAGGGTTTTCCTATTATGATCTCTGATTTAGTATTTATATAAACACAATTTATTTTCATTCGACAATAATATACATAAATATTCTCTTGGCCATATATGCATTATTTTATTTGCTCAAAAAATCTAATTTTACGTTTAATTCAAGAATCAAAAATAGATTTTTTGGTATTATCTTTGACTAAAGTGCCTTACTCATCAACTTCCTATCCTGCCGACACAGAAGTGTCTTAAAATAATGATGGGTGAGAGGAATGTATGTGAATATTCATAAAATTCTGGATAAATTAATTTCTAAGTTTAAAGGGAAAGAAAGATGAAAATAAAGGAAGTTTCATAAAATTTATTATGGTTACAGAGACACGGAGTTTCTCAAGGAATCTACACGGTAAAATTGGAACCCCACATTTGCCTACTGTACTTTGTTTTGAATTTAATGCAATCTTCGTTAAAAAAAATGATAAATTGAAGTGTTTTGACTTTATATGTTGTATTCAACAACAAAGTAAATTCAATCTTGGATCATCTTTTTTTATCTGAGAATGCTTTTGAACCATCGAACAGAATCTTTGGGAATTCTTGTCAGGTTATTCTTGTAATCCACGTAGTAGAGTCCAAACCGCACACTATAGCCGAAGTTCCATTCCCAGTTGTCAAGCAAAGCCCACACGAAATAACCACGTACATTGCAGTTGTCTTCCCTGCATTTGTATATGCAGTGTTGTATGTTAGATGGCCTTAATTTGTAGTTTTGAGGTCCTATATCATGTATAGCACAGCAATTCATTAAACGCAGCAACCCAATTTAAGATGTGGTGAGCAATCAGCCTGGGGTGTTGTTACTTGTTATTTACCTTATAGCAGCAGACAGATTTGAGAGATAGTCCCTATGGAATCTTATCCTTTTCTCGTCCTGTAAAGCCTTGTCTAAAGCTATAGACGCTTTATTTGGATCATCCATACCTGTTGTCATGAATTTTGAAGATGTAAATTTACATATTTTATTCGCATTCTAAACAGTATAGATGTTTAGCTTTTTAACCACGAAAATACTTGCCATTTTCTGTTATAATCATTGGGGGGTTCCCATACTTATCCTTCACATATCTTGCCAACTTTCGGATGCCCCATGGGACTATATGTAACCAACGGGAAGCTGCCTGGAGGAACAACTCATGAGCCAATTCTAGTTTCAAACCTATGAATCTTATGCTTAGTGAGTGTCATAGAAACATACTCTTTCTCCGATAGCAACTCCACTTCGGTATGCTACAACAGAGGATTCGTGGATTATCAGTCAAAAGTTTGATCCAACTTCTGTTTTACTTGCGCGTGTCAGTGTGCGTGTGTATGAGATAACACAGTTTTGACATCTTACGGGTTGCAATGACAGCAGCATCGGATGAGGCATCCTGCAGTATCAGTTTTCGAATCCCTGCTCTGTCGTTCCGGGCATACAATGTGGTATAGTGGTTTATACCAACAAAATCAAAGGATCCGGAGAGGGATTTTGAGATTGCACATGAAATGTTTGGTAATCTCCCACCAACAAGCTTCTTCATTGAAAGAGGGTATTCACCGAATATAAGTGGATCAAGGAACCTGGATCATTTTGCTGTGTTAGATTTATTTCTATATGAAAGTTGATCTCTTCCCAAATGTCATGTGTTTATACTTTTAGTAAAGAAATTACCATCCAAGCCCAAAATCAATTGCTCTGTGTGCTGCATCTTTATCCTCATCACTCTCAGATATGGGTTCATACCATTTGACATCCAGCGCTATTCCTATTTGACCTCCTTGTCTTTCCTGAATGACCCGATTAGGTAAACAAAAAAAAGATGCTTTTCATTCTCTGATTTTTATTTTCCACATGTGGGAATTATTTCCGTATGTATTATAAGGGTCGTGTATGCAAATCAGAGTACCTTGAAATGCTGCTGATAACCATGATAAACGGCAGCATGAGACAAGAGGATGTTGTGGGCGACAATGTATGGTTCAGTGGACGATTTTCCCATTTTACAGAACAGATGACCAAGAAGAGAACATCTTCCAGGAGCTTGAACGCCTAAGTCATAGCCTTGGATTGAGTAACCACGAGGTTCATTGAAGGTGATCCAGTGCTTTACTCTATCTCCAAAAGCTTGAAAGCAGGTAAAGGCATAATTCTCAAAGTCTTTTCTGTAAGTAAATGGAGGAGGCTATTGTGAAGCTTGATTGATAATCACAAAGATGTTGTATATCGGTATATGGTTTGTATTACTTACACTATACGAGAGCTCAACCATCCTTCGTATTCATCTTCAAGCATCTGTGGAAGATCCCAGTGATATAGAGTTACATAAGGCTGGATTCCTGATTGAAAGACCAGCTTAACCTTTAACAATATTGTACCATAGACAAATCAATTTCTATCTGATGTTTCTAGTGTCACCTTTTTCCAGTAAAGCATCTATGAGGCAGTTGTAGTAGTTTATGCCTTCTGGGTTTGGTTCTCCTGTTCCATCTGTGAAAGGTTATTATAGTAGAAATTAGTGATAAACAGAGGAAGATGGAAAATAAAATAGATAGAAAGTAACTTTTGGTCAGAATAGTATCTTACTTGGAAAGATTCTCGGCCATGATATTGAGAATCTGTAAGCATCCATTCCTAAATCCTTCATCAACTCTATATCACTCTGTAAGTTTTAAATTTTTATCTCAATCAGTAACCAACAAACTGCACACTTGCACTATATTTAAAAATTTATGCCAATGTCTGCTTCAAATACTCTATGTATAGAAGTTCCTAACACATCATTATCAAGCATCTTGATCGTCGTCTTAATCTTAATTTTTTTTTAAATAAATACCGTACTTGTAAAAAAAATTGTTTAGTTTATGGTTGTTAAGAATGGATTGCATCACCTACTTTTATCCAGATGATTGGGGCTCAATTTTGGTCAAGCTCTGTGAATTTCACTCTGTTATTTTGAGGTTTTATCTCAGGTTTGGTCAGCATGCTACATTTTATAGTCATGTATTGACTGAAAATATTATATAATATATGCAAATTGCTGCATTTATTTTTTATGGTAATACATCACTGTCAACATGATCTCACTAATCTTGCTTTTACAAGAGTACCATGATTCTTATGAATTGATTATATCAGGATTTCTAACCGCAATGATGATTTTCTCCTTAAGTTTGGCCTGTCCTGGACAATATATGTTGTAGGAACCTATCAGCTATGCAAGGATAAACTTGAAGGAATAGAATCATAAACTAATCATGTGTATCTGAAACCAACTTGAAAAAATATAATAAGTAATCTGAAACCAACAAATATAATCTGATACTGTCTTTGTAATCTGAAACCAACAAATGTATCTTTGTAATGCACCTTGAATCGATGATACTGATCGACAGCCACGTCTGCATTGCTGAAATCTAAAATCCTTCCTGTTGTAACATAAAAGAAGTGTTGAGAAATTAAATGCAGGGGTTTAGGTAATTATGTGTTCTTTTCTGTATAAATAAGTGTTTGATTTCTTACCGGGTTGCCTTGCAAAAGTATCCCATATGCTAGCTCCCTTGTTTCCTTCATTCACAGCCCCCTCAAACTAGCACACAGAGAATCACCCTGATTGTTAACCTGCTTCTATGTATGGTGTACATAGTATATTTGTCGCTGAATTTTAGTACTAGCAAAGGTGAAAGTAGTACCTGGTAAGCAGAGGAAGCTGTTCCAAAAACGAACCCATCCGAGAAATCAACTCTGCTAATTGATTCTGAGTTCACAAAGAGACGGGTTAGAAGAAAGAAAAGCAGGCTGACTTCCATGGTGAGCAGAGGTTTTGGACTGAATATGAATTGTTTCCAAAGAGTTTTCAGAAGAAATTGCAGGTTACCATTATATGGAGGAAGGCATTTCTGGTTATATTAGTTGTAAAGGTTAATGGGCAAAAGCGACTCCGGGAACTCTTGTACCGAAAGGTTTTCTCGGAAAGATGGCGTGGGTATGTTTGCTCAAAAAACTTTTCTTTGCCCTTTGTGTGCACGTTATGCAATATATGGAGAGAGAGAGAGAGAGAGAGAGAGAGAGAGAGGGGTCGGCTACTAACCAGGCGAAAAAAGGAAAAAAAAGTAGGATCGGAGATGACACATGTTATACGATTTTGTACAGAGAATCCAGGTGCTCGTTAGAGATGATGAGTTCAGACTTGAGAGGAATTTTTATCTATTTTCTTTTTGGGTTGAAGTTCAGACAAAGACGTCCACTGTGGGTTTTAGTTGGAAAGGTAAGAAGAGGACTATATATTTTCTCCTGTTATCTCCTTTGGTTCTTTATTTTTTTCTATTTTCTTTTTCTGATTGAATAAATTATTTGAGTTTTCTCAATGATCTGCTAGTTTTGTCTTTATTTCTGGAAAAAAACATTATGATTTCAGTTTATCACGTCTTAATTAATCTTCATTATACAAAAAAATAATTGTTGATGTGTTAAGGCATTTTTTAAACAAACACTTGTTGGGACCAGTTGATGGGTTTGGTGAAGGTTTTTATTTCTCTATCAAACACTTAATTTAGAGACAGGAATAAAGTGGCAGATGATTTGACCAAATATAAGTGCTTTGGGGGAGGATAATTTATTTTTGAATTTTGCTACACAACTTCTACCAAACTCCACATTCTATATTTTCTAAAATTTTTTAAATTTTTAATATTTAAAAAAAAATTTGAGTTTATTCTTTTTAAATTATTTCAAATTTTTTATTCATTATTCATATAATAAATATTTAATAAAAGAAAAATAATAATAAAAATTAAAAATAATATGAAGTGTGGATTGTTAGAAAGTTGTAAAGATTTTTTGTTTATTTTTAGATGTTGCACAGCTTCCACGTTCTTTGAAAGGCTTGTATAGGTTAGATAAAAGGAAAAATCTTATTGCAAGCAAGTTTGTAAGGCTTATGTAAGGCGTAGATTGTGATTTTTTTTGTTGGAAAAAGCTAGGCATCTTGCTGCGGACTCTTGTTGTAATTTTTTTTTTTAGTATATTGTTTTACTTAGTAATTAAGAAAGTATTCTTTTAATAATATTGTGAACTTTTTTTATTTTTTAAAAAATATTTTAAAAGTGTTAAAAAATCATGTAAAAACAAAATCCTTCAAATGTACTAGCGGGAGCCCCCAGCAGTTAGCGTAGACACACCCTTTTTTGTTTAGTTTTTATGTGCTTTTGTTTGGTGGCAGAGTTTGGGTTCGTCAAGGGGGATTGGTTTGTTGTTTTGTAGTTTTCATCTATTAGAAGTGAGGGTTAATAAAGTTATGAAGCTTCCGTCCTCCTTTTTTAAAATTAAAAAAAAAATACATTTTTTTAACAAGCGATATGATGCGTTGAGATTTTTGGTTAATATGCATGCTGAAGTAATATCAGTAGGTAATCATGTTAGGTCCTATGCCATTCTCACAGAACATGGAACTTATGCGACGTACCGGTAGTAGGTAATTAAAATGTTTACTCGGTGAACGATTTTTAAATTGCATTATGAATAAGAGTAATTCAACATATAATCGTGAAGTATATAACTATCGTGTAATCGTTTTAAAAAAAAATGAGATCTATTATTAAAAAAATAATTTTTTTTATATAAGTCTCATATTTTATTTATTTTTTTAAAAACGATTACGTGATAATTACATAATTTATGATTACAAATATATTTTCTTAATAAAAAAAATATAAGTGCAAATATCCATATTTCAATAGATGTCCTCCTATTGGGGGAGTGGAGAACAATAGGATTAGATAGCTTTTTTTTTCTTTTTTTTTCTTTCTTTGTAGATATCTTTATCTTATGAAATGAGTTTTTGCCCGTTGGTGCATGGACTGCGTGGGCAACTCTGCCCAAAAAGGAACAGTAGGGGAAAGAGATAATGGCGATGACATGTGAAGAATCGTGATCAACTTTCTGCATTGCTTTATCTATTTATTTATTTTAATATGAAATTGGGTTTTTTTTTTTTTAAATCACATTCATCATTGCATTTCAGATTTTATTATTAGAGATTATCGATCGAATATGACAAATCCTTTTACTAAAAAAAAACAAAGTCAGGTATACTCTCGTGATTAAAAATGTTATCATCTCTAGCTAGTCTCTATATATTAAAAAAAAAAAAAGCATATTGGAGTTTTAAATAAAATCTTCCAACAAAAAAAATATATATATATATATATAATATTATTGGGCATGCGAACACGGTATCTTTTACAAAATGATTAATTGCAAAGTCCCACAAGGCCATGAAGATTAGTTGTCTAGTTTATTACCTAATTAATCAAGAGTTGTATGTTTCTTTTTTGGATGGACCCAAATACCTACTACCTTGTCCTTGTCCATTCAAAACCTTTGTGTTCAGTTCAATCACTCTCGTCTTGTTCCAACAACCGACACTCTGCAACATCTTACGTACAGTCATTCAGATTGTTATAATTACTTTTTTTATATAGCAATAAAATGGTTATAAAATTCAAGAAAATGAGGATTATTTCGACGTGTTAAGTCAAAGTTTTTAACTTTTTATGTCCCTCGTGATTATATATATAATTTCATGTTCGCATTTTGCCCCAAACATAATATCATAATTATGTATGGTATTATGTTAGGCACATGCATGTTGTTAGGCACATGTAATATATTCTAAGAAAACATATATATGATAAGAGAAATGCTACTCATCATCCCAACTTCCATCATCTTCCTATCATCCTATGATGTGTCATTAGATAATTGGAGATTATTTATTATATTTTACTCATAAACCTATCATCTAATGCCACATCATGCGATGATGGAAGTTAGGATGATGAATAGATTTTTTCATATGATAAACCAGCTTGCTGCTTGGTCATTGAATCTTAAAGATAATCACTCACTTGCGTAAATCTTGTCACCACGCTAAGTATCACGTGAAACTCTGTTACATTATAATAATCCGATTACCTTTGAGTTGCAAATCTTCAAGCTGCTTAATTGAACCTTTAAGTTTTCTACAGCCTAATCTTTTTGCCAAAGTCCCCAACTCCAAGACTAGGTTCAAGCTCGCAAAACTTGCTTTTGCTCAAATATGGGATTTTGTGGAGATTTTTTTTATCAGTTTTTCCTTTTTCTTTTTTATTTTTTATTTTTTTTTTTTTAAGGGAAAAAGCTATTAAGGCATCTAATTAAGCACAACACAATGGTGGACATGGATAATGAACTCTTGGACCATTTTTATTATTAGTAAATCTGATTTGCCAAACTTTAGATTAAAATAGAACTTTTGAATATTTGGTTTATTTCTTTTATTGTAATGGACACTTTTGAATAGTTAATGTACACATTAGTTTTTCTTAGAATATATGATTTTATAAAGACTTTGGTTTTTAGGATTTATGTAACTATAAAGTTCTTCTACTATTTATAAAAGATAAAATTATCAATAAAATTGAGGTACTGTCTACTTTTAAAAAAAAAAAAAAAATTCTTAAACCGTTAAGGCTAAGCTTATTTGAAATGGGATTATTGGCCCACGTAGAAGCACGTGGATGGGATTGCACCTAGGCTTAGTGAAGTAGCCCAATACGATGCTGATTCTAATGGCCCAAAATTAACTCAACCACGAAGTTAAGTCAATCAAGATTCAAGCCTCCGGACAAACGCCTAGTTATTGTCCAATCATGTATGCTTTGACTTACAAACTATTGGGTTACTTTGGTAATTTCGGCTACTGCCGCTTCTATTCTCTTATTTTGTTGTAAAATCTCTCTCTCTCTCTCTCTCTCTGAAAAATCCCAATCTTTGGTCTCAGAACTTAGAGTGAGGGTTTTAGGTAAAACCCAAGGCCATGGCTTTGAGAACAGCGGCTGCGGCTGCGCCTCGCGGTTTGAGGCGTTTCTTCTCAACTTCGATCCCAGCCTTCAATTTTCCCCCTTCGGCAGCCGCAGCGGCTCAGCAGAGAGAAAAGGCCGAGCCCAGCACTAACCTCTTCGTCTCTGGCACGTCTCTTAATCTCTCTCTATCTATCTTCATTTTTTACCATTCATTTCTGTCATATTTTTTCATTTATATCATATTTTTCCTTGTGCTTTTTTTGGGTTATCGTAGTTTTGTTCATGTTGTTACGTTTTCTTCTCTAAGAATTTGCTGACATTCAGTTTTGTGATTCACTTATTGTGAGTACTTCAATGCTGTGTTTGCCTCCTGAGAACATGTAGGAAGCGAAAGGAAATCCTGCTTCTTTGCATTTTTTATAAGGAATAAGAAATTTTATCAAGACAAGTAAATAGGCATAGCCCAAGACACGGAAAGTATACAAGCGGAAACACCTAAATACATGCTAGAAACTAGGAACTAGGAAAAGCTGAAAGAAAATCATGAAGATTATCCCCATTCAATACATGAAGATACCTATAAAAAAAATACATGAAGATTATCCTCATTCAATACAAGAACAATAAAATCACGAAAGGAAATCCTGCTTCTATTGTATTGTACTCTTCATTATCGGGCGTCTCATCTGTTGTGTAGCTCACAAAATAATAACTCATCTAAATACTCTTGTTACTTAACTAGCCATTACCTTGGGGTTATAGATTCAATTAATTTTTTAGTATAAATCAATGCAGGGTTTGGTTTTCCATTTTTCTAATTTTCAGGACTTCCTTATTATTTCTTCTTCTTCTTTTTGCTTGGTTTTGCTCATGTATAGACCTCTTATACTTATAAAAAAAAAATAGACCCCGTTTACTCAGGCAACTCCTTCTTTTGTTTATTGTTGAAACTTTACTAATAAAAAATATAAATCAGTTCCTTTTTTCTAATTTTCAGGACTTCCTTATTCTTTCTTCTTCTTCTTTTTGCTTGGTGTTGCTCATATATAGACCCCGTTTACTCAGGCAACACCTTCTTTTGTTCCTTGTTGAAGCTTTACTAATAAAAAATATAAATCAGTGGAGGGTATGGACCGATAGAATTATATGTATTTGGGTGTCTAATTGGTGTCAGTCTAGCTGTTGCACAGATTTGTTACTGGACTTGAAAAAAGGTCTTGGATTTTTGGGCTAGGAATGGAATTTGTGACATTATGGCTTGTGGGTATGCCCAACCTTAGCTGATATACTTGGGTGAAGGGAATGTTGTGCTTTTATATCGTGTTGCCTTTTCTGACTATGATACATAGTCTAGTTGGTGCAAAGCGACCATTGCTTAATGCTTGGACCATTGATTTTGGTGATTAACTTCCCAATCAAAATAGACGAGCTCATAGGTCATCATTCTGGAAAGGATTTTTGGGCTAAGAATTGACTTTATTGAATGATCTTAGAGTCTTATTTTTTGTAGACCACTGTTAGTTGACTTGGCTAGGTTGAAATGGGATGATTCCCCCCAACCCTTCCCCCGCGACTAAGTAAATGTACTCTATCCAACATGCAACTTTTTGAGGTGACAAAGGGGCATAACAATTGAAGCTTGGCTAGTTATGTCTTCTTAAAGTAGCCATAGCTCATTTTTTCTCTCTTGTTGCTTTCACCCTCATTATTTCTCAAGTTTAACTTTTTACACAGACTCAAATTATATGAGAAGAGAATACACTTATAAAAATAATATGTATGAGAAGAGAATACGAGTCTTGAGGCAAACAAATGAATTCTCGTAGAAGAGGGGAACCAAGATATATAACCCTTCAAATCAATTTAATTTAGAACTGAATGATGTATTCCTTTTTGTCTTCCCTGCTCTTCGTTTTTCTTTTCCTTCTCAAGTATTCATTGTGTCTATTAAATTTCTCTATTGTAAATGCTGTCAAGATTCAATGGTTTTAATTGTTTTATACTTAATTTCTTTTCACAATATGCTTGTATTCCTTATGCTGCTTAGTTGGAGAATTGGGGGTCACAACATAATTGTTTGTACCCCTTTATCTTGTGGAGTATTGGGGGTTAGAAAACTGAGAATTTTCAATAAGGCACATTTATGGAAAATGGTTGTGGCAATATCATCGGGAAGGGGTTGCTCTGTGGAGGAATGTTATTGATGTCAAATATGGGAGTATTTGGGGAGTTTGTTGCTCAAATGAAGTACGAGTGGTGTATGGTGTGGGTGTTTGGAAATTTATCTGGAATGGTTGGGGAGATTTTTTCAGAAATTTCAGATTTGAGGTGGGAAAGGGAACGTGAATCAGATTTTGGCATGATATGGTGTGGCGATGTTTCTTTGAAGAATGCTTTCCATTCTCTATATAGGATTGCATTGGGTTAGGGTGCCTCTGTGGCTGATTACATGGACATATCTACTGGTTTTCTTCAGTGGTCTGTGAGGTTTATTAGAGCTGTCCAGGATTGAGAGGTGGGAGACGTTATTGAATTTTATAGTGTTATATGCACTGTA
Source organism: Juglans mandshurica (assembly GCA_022457165.1). NCBI lineage: Eukaryota > Viridiplantae > Streptophyta > Magnoliopsida > Fagales > Juglandaceae > Juglans > Juglans mandshurica. The sequence continues at coordinate 35,813,122 of CM039622.1, forward strand.
TTTAAAGGCTGGAGGGGAGGATAAGATGCTTTAGATTCACTAGGGAAATATGAACTTTTTGGTCAGATCCTTTTATAAGGTAATGTCATCCCATTCTTCTATTAATTTCCCTTGGAAGAGCATTTGGAGAAGTAAAGTAGCTCTCGAGGTTGCTTTCTTTTGTTGGCTGGCCTCCCATGGGAAAATTCCTTTTATAAGGTAATGTCGTCCCATTTTTCTATTAATTTCCCTTGGAAGAGCATTTGGAGAAGTAAAGTACCTCTCAAGGTTGCTTTCTTTTGTTGGCTGGCCTCCCATGGGAAAATCCTGACTATTAACAAGCTAATAAAGTGCTGCATCATCGTAACGGATTGGTGTTTTATGTGTAAAAGAAATGGAGAATCGGTGGACCACCTTTTTCTTCATTGTGATGTGGCTAATGCTTTATGGGATGAAATCTTTAATAGGCTTGGTATCGTTTGGGTAATGCCTAGGAGGGTGGTAGATTTATTTTCATGTTGTAGAGGAATCTGGGACAATTGTCAAATTGCTGCTGTTTGGAATATGGTGCCATTATGCCTAGTGTGGTGTACTTGGAATGAAAGGAATGGTTGCTGTTTTGATAATAGGGATCGTCCAATGGGAGGGTTTAGAGATTTTTTCTTTCATACTTTGTTATCTTGGGTTTCTGCTATTGTATTTGTTTTTTAGCGACAGACTTGTATGGATTTATTTTCATACAAAGCAAAGACTTGTATGGGCTTCCGCTATTGTATTGAATGGGACTAGCTTTAATGACTTTTATGCTGCTTTTCACAGCAATTAGCTATTGTATTGAATGGGACTAGCTTTAATGACTTTTATGCTGCTTTTCACAGCAATTAGCTTGTAATTAGGTTTTTCTCTTGTATACTTCTATTTGGGCTTTTCCTAATTATGTGGATTAATAAATTCTTGTTACTTGTAAAAAAAAAAAAAAACACAAAAGTTGGAGAGACCTTGCTTCATTGAATCTCTCTGTATCACATTCAACCTCTTATAATCATCTTAACCAGACTTGTCAATGACTGGGATGATCAGATTACTTTTGTTGGTGATGGTGAGGTTTATGAGGTTCTCTTTCTGTTCTATTTACAGGGCTTAGTAAGCGTACTACTACAGAAAAACTTCAAGAAGCCTTTTCCCAGTTTGGTGAAGTTCTGCATGGTTTGTTCTCTTGCTATTTACGTTTCTACTTTTCTGATCACCAGCAAACTGTCGGATTTACTTTTTGCTATATACAGCTAGGGTTGTGACCGATAGGGTGTCGGGATATTCGAAGGGCTTTGGTTTTGTAAGGTATGCTACTCTAGAAGAGGCTGCAAAAGGTATCGAGGGCATGGATGGGAAGGTGAGCTGACATTGTTCCCTTGAGAAGTTAAAAGTTGTGTGACTGTGACTTTGCATTTTGAACGTCAAGCTGTCCCAATATGTCTGTCAATTAAATATATGAACAAATGTCTCCCTGTGTACTTGGGTTTTGCCTATTCTTATGAATAAAATTTCTTGATTACTGATAAAAAAAAAGGTATATGAACAAATGTGCTCCTGTTCAGGCACAAACCACTGAAAAGTGAAGTTCATTGTTATTTTGATGTATAAATTCTGGTCTTGAGGAAATGTTTCGTCTTCATTTACAACGTCCTATTGAGATAGAGAGAAACAATGTAAAGTCATGGAATCTTTTAGGGTAGGTTTGGGGGGTGAGATGAGAATTTTGTGTTTTGTTTTGAAGTTTAAAATATTAAGTTTTGGTATTATTATTGTTTTGGGATTTGAAAAAGGTGTATTGGGATTTGAAAAAGTTGAATTGTTTATTATATTTTGTATGGAAATTTGAAAAAGGTGTAATGATGAGATGAGATGAGATGAGAATTTTGTGTTTTGGTTTTGACCCCAAACCTGCCCTAGTTAACTTTTTCATGAACTCCTGGAGAATGAATTAAGTTACTTTAAGGCACATTTTTTAAATATTTAATTTATAGAAAGAAAGAAGTCCATATACTACCATGGCAAGTGAACGGTGGTGATAATGATTATTCAACCCTGTTTCTGTTTTCCTTGTTCTGTTGGTGGTGTTGGTTTTTGGTTTCTTTAATTGCTTCCATTGGTAAATATATACTTATATCAAAATTGGTAATTGTTTCATTCTTTCTGTTTGTGTTGTGCAGTTTCTTGATGGTTGGGTTATATTTGCTGAGTATGCAAGACCCAGGCAACCACCTGGCCCACCTGAGAACAACATGGCTTCTCCATATTTCCGTCAGTGACTGCATTAAACGAAAAAGTTTATCATTCATGAAACTGGCTCGGTCTGCAAATAGCATTTATGAATCATGGCTCTCTATATTTTTTCTAAAGGGACGGGATGGTTGGTTTTTTATGGCCTCTTAAGAGTTTTAAATTGTGGTGGATATTAGCCTTATAAATGCATATTGATCAGATCAAACTGAAAAAATACAAGTCTTTAATTGTTATATGTTGCAACTGTCGTGGCAAGATCTGGATTGGCTATTTATGAACATTTTGTAGAACTTCATGTTGTTTACTAATCTGGTGAAGCTGTTGGTTATGCCTATACTTGTTCAATGTGCTGAATGAATTCAAGAGGTTTGGTAGAAATTGTGGATGTGGTTGTTTAGTAGAAACTTTGGCTCTGGGCATTTACTGGGCATTTAATATTACTTGGAAATTTTATTTTAGTAGTTATAAATGTTATAAAATACACTTTCATGCATCAATTGCTGTTCCCATCCCCGACTCTTAGAAGTAGAATTTGGATTAGGTTATAGTCGTAAACGCCATCAGATGGGCCCCCCCGTGCTCAATAATTTCATCTCTCTTATATTCGAGGGAAGAGGGCATCTGATTTGCCTTGCCGTTGAAGCAAACAAAAACAAAACCTAAACTGAAAGTAACTGAACATTGGATATTTCGAATTCCATTGCATTGTCATCAAACTAGGACAAAGAAATCGTTTTAGTTCGATACAATTGTTTGGAGGGAATTGAAGTAGTCGATGAAATGGAATGAATGCATCTTCGTTTCTCGACACCTAGCTATATATATATATATATATATATATATGATTTGACGTTGGTATCATCATATCATCACTGGTTGCTTTCTTATAAGCGTGCAAGTGTACGCCTGTTCCTTGATACAGACAAAAGGTGATGTTTCGATACTGAGATATGGCTTTGAATGTAAGTTAGAAAATGGTTTAAAATACCGTTAAAATATTATTTTTTAATGTTATTATTATTTTAAAATTTTAAATAATTAAATTTTTTATTATATTTTATGTAAAAATTTATAAAAATTATAATAATGAGATGAGATGAAATATTTTCATTACCTCAACCTAAATGATCAGAGTATTTTAGTGGAAAAGTTGGGAAATCAGCAACATTTGGGAGGAACTTGAAGTTCCAAAAGTTATAAATGTGTTTAGGGAAAATTCTTTCTTATCAGCTACTAATCATTGTGTTAAACTCCGCACCCACGTGTGAACCGGGTTCACTAAACAAAACCGGTCCTTCGTTTTCTTCTCCCCCCTCGTCGAATCTACGAAGCTTTTCTTTTCCAAATGCATTATATTTCCCCCTCCCTTCTGGCTCATCTCTCCGTTTTCTCCCTCCTCGTTGAATCCCGTCCCCCTACGAAGCTTCTTCTTTTCTTTTTTTTCTCCGTATTTCCCCCCTCCAGTTTAAGCACCAATTTAGATTTTTTTGTAGTCAGCAATCGACTCAATAGACGGAGATAGTTTTAATCACACATGATCGCATGTGTATATCAAGCTGATTTCTTCGTTATCTTGGAGAAGCACCGACGAGGATGAGCTTGGTGAAGAGCTATGGGCGACGATTGGAAGCTAAGATTCCATTCATGGCGGAGACGGAATGGCCGACGTAGGCACAGCGATTGACTCCAAGAACGTCGAGGATATTGAGCAAGTCGTCAACATAGGAATCGAGAGTTGTGTAGCGTTGAAAATCGAAGTAATTGGGGTTGACACTGCCGGCGCAGACGAGGTCATAGAGAATGACACGGTAGTAAGGGGTGAAGGAGGGGAGAATGCCTTTCCAGACAGACTAGTTGGTACCGAAGCCATGGGCAAGGACCAGGAACTTCTGCCCAGACCCTTCCACACGGACGTTGAGGGCTTCTACTATGGTGTTGCCCATGATGTACAGAACAGAGTGTTTCCGAAACAGGGAAGATGGATGAGGAGGTTGGTGTTCTGTTTTTTTGACCGATTTCGAACATCTTTCTTTTCCCTCAAAACGACGTTTCAGCGTTAAAAAAATAAATAAAATAAAATAAAATCCACAACATACACTCTTTTCCATTTACTTCGATAATAACTAATGAAAAAATTTAATTATAAGTGATTCTGCGCACTAATACGCATATTCATTCAATATGATTGGTTAGAAAGTAGATTTTATTGAAAACAATACTAATTTGAATTTAAAATATGAATACAACAACATTAGTACGCAAATTGGTATGCAAACTTGCTTGTACATAATAAAACTCATAACTAATTAATCACAAAAGAGGAGCACAGAGGAAGTGAGAGTGAGGGACAATCCCACCGGAGCACGAGTGAGAGGATGAAATCAGAACAAGAGATTGTTACAAACCCACATCGACTAAGTATGGGATTGGTTGATGGTTTATAAGCCTTGGCACCCTTCCCTTGTAAGCTAGTTTTTAAGGGTGAGTTCTACCTAGTAGGTTCATAACAAATCGTATCAGAGTCACCCCACGTGACGTGACCATGTTGCAACGATTGCAATCGTGCGGCACGAGGGGTGATGTCGGCATGACAGGATTCGCTCGGAGTTAGGAAAAAATCTAGTGCACAGCCAGCCTGTGTGAGCGCTGGGACCGTCATGGACGTCGACTGCAGAGCGTGGTGGTTGTTACGATCCCACATCGACTAAGTATGTGATTAGTTGATCGTTTATAAGTCCTTAGGTACTTTTCATTTATAAGTTAGTTTTTAAGAGTGAATTTTACCTAATAGATTCATAACATAGAATAGAGAGTAAAGCACGGGAGGGAGAAGAAAAAACTTCAGAAGGGAGGGAAGATAGACGAAGTATGAGATCCAAATTTTTCATTTTTCATCGAGAATCGTTTTGCCCCAAACCGGATTTGCCACGTCAGGTATGCAGCGTAGAAAAATAAAATCGGCTGTTGAGTAGATTTTTTCAGTGTGTCAACAATTATCTCTCCCATCCCATCGCCACGTAGTCGTCGCACACCATCTTCAATGTGCATGACTGCATGCACCACCCATCCCCTCCCTCCGACAGCATTGATGCATCTAGTCCAAAGCAGTGGCGGAACCACCTCGTAGCAAAAAAAAATTATAATTCAGAATCCCCCCTCCCTTCTTTTTATCAAAATTCTACGTACTCTTCAAAAATTTTATCAAAATTTCCCCCAAAAATATTATAACCTTTATGTACTCCTCAAAATTTTCTAAAATATGTATACACATAGAAATGCCTTTCTCTATTTTTTCCCTATATTATATTTAATATCCATATATCATATATTTACTATGACTGGGTCCCTTCAAAATTAACTTTTTTGCCCTCAATAATTCTTTTAATTTGATGGGTAAATTCTAAAAAGCTTAAAATTAAAATTAGATTTATGAGAATAATAAATTATTAATATGGACCCAAAAGTTCTTTATTATATAATATTAAACTTCTTAATATAGAACTCAGATTGAAATAAGCATTAAAAGAATCATTTAAGGTTGATATCTTATTATCTTGTATATAAAAAAGTATTGGAGAACTTTTATTCTTTAGATTTCATTAAGTAAGAAAATCCTTATTTGAGAACTCACATGTGGCATTATATATTCAATGTGGTATCAAAATATCCAGATTTTGTATAAAATTTATTTAAATTAACTTACATATTAGAATGGAAGATGATCTTATAATGAGAAATCAATTGTTAGTTTTTATTTCATGAAAGGCTGTCATGAGAAATCTAAAATGGATGATAAGATGTGTTTTTTATAATTTTAATTTTACAGATATATGAAAAATTGTATTTTTTTTCCCTTTAATATGAAAGCTCTCTTTAAATAATTAGATGATTTTACCGATACGTAACTTATATATTGCCCTATTTAATTCAATCTCCTACCATATATACATGCGCCTTACGTTCGTTTGACCCTGAATTACTTCCAAATTGTCTTGGTGATGATCTATATATTAACATGAAGCAGTAATAAAACATGGGATCAACATATATATATCTTCCTAATACTTAAAAACATGTATAAAGATGAACAATGGTGAATAGTAGCACCGTTTTCTTTTCCTCGTTGGTTTTTCTCGTTACCTTCTGAAATTCAGTTCGAATTTCAGTATTCCTCTTCGTTCGGTTAGCATCATTTACACACTAAAAATATCTAATCCTTACATTCAACAGATACATGTAAATATCTGATCTTTACATATAAGAGATGAAATATCTGATCTACACATTTAGAATTCACATTTACAGAACAATTCTCAAACTCAACTCGAGGAAGAAAAAAATTTCCCGTGCTCTTGAGATTTCTTCTCGCCGTTGGTACGCAGTTCACTTCTAATTTCACCTCTAACTTCTGCATCATGTTTTTCTCTTTTCTATTTCTCGCATATGTTTCTGTTTCTCTGTGTGCATTTGCGTGGGGGAGGCGGAGGGAGACGGAGGGCTGCGCGTGGGGGACTCCGAAGGTGGGTGCGATGGTCGCCGCCTTGAGGGGAACTCCTCGGTGGTGGTCGTGAGGTTCAGTGGCGACGTACGGCGGCGTGACATGAAACAAATGGGTGAAACCCATTTTCGTTCGGTTTCCGTGGGGGAGACGGAGGGCTGCGCGTGGCGGCCTTCGAAGATGGGTGGGATGATCGCCGCCTTGAGGGGGACTCCTCGGTGGTGGTCGTGCCCTTCGGTGGCCGCGTACGGCGGCGCAAAATCACATAAATGGGAGAAACCCATTTCGGTTCTCTTTCCACGGAGGAGATCCATGGCTGCGCGTGGGGAACATTGGTGGTGCCAGGGATGCTCGTCGGCGTGAGGGGAACACGCCGTTGTTGGCGGTGATCGTGGCCGGCACTCGGCGGCAACGGGCTGCGCTGGAGGAGAAGAGCCGAGCTCCAGAATCGCCTAGGAGAGAGAGAGAGTTTAGGAATAAAAACTTTTTCCAATAAAATCAGTTAAATAACTATTTATATGTTGTATTATTCTACAATTTTCCATCTGAAAATATTAAATAATGGTAATTTTTTTTTTCTTTACAACTCTACTTTTGTTCTTACTAGAATTTTACATTGTTGAATTTTTTATATAGGTTGAGCTCCGTGAAGTTGAAAGTGGAAACAAAATATCCCAACAACTAGCAGCTTATAAAAATATCAAAAGTATGGATCTTTTAACTTTTTAGTTTCATACAGTGAATTAATAACTGAAATAATTTATTTTGCTTCTTTGATTTTAGAATCTTTTAAATCAATTATTTAATATCATTTATTCAATATTTATTCTGCTTGAACTTTGAGCTGTATTAAATTATAATTTCAAATTAAATGTTACTCCGACATAATTAAATGTTATATCTTATTAGTTATATATGCATGTTTATAGAAAAAAAAATTTAAAAATTGTTATAAAATTGCTCATAAAATTCTACCGACAAATTTAATTCTATATGTAAATACTTACATCAATATTTACAGTTTTACCTATATAATTATACATAATCAATTAGTAAAATATTGAAATTTTTAAAAATCGAAAATTTAATTAAATAATTTGATAAAATAGAGTACACATTCAATAAAATTAATATTGTGCATAAACTTGTATTTTAAAATATGCTTCAAGAACAAAATGAAATAAAAATTTTATGAATATTAATAATAAAGTTTGTAAATAATAGAGATGTACTTTCCGATTAAATAATTATTAGATTTTAAAAAATGAAACATAACAGTTGAATAAAAATTATTATAAAATTGAAATATTTTCAAATTATAATTTTGTAATCATACATCTTCTGCTATTATTTTACTACTAAACAATTTGTTTTCCTTTTACTATTTATATTTGAATTAAAAACTTCAGAATTTATTCTTATTGCAAAATATGAAATTAAATTAATTCAATCAATCAATATAATTATATAATTTAATTAAAAATAAATTTAATTTTATAAATTTATTCAATTTCAAAAAAAAAATTTAAAAATTGCTATGAAATTGCTCATAACCCAGACACTTTACTTTCAGTGACAAAATAAATACTTATGTAATATTTAGTTATTTCAGACTTTACTTTCAGTAACAAAAGAAACAATTATGTAATATTTAGTCGTTTTAGACTCTACTTTCAGTAACGAAAAAAATAATTATGTAATATTCACTTTTCAGACTTGCTTAAACGTATAGTTTGTTTAAATCTATTATCAGAGACCTTAAACAATTATAGTTTGTTTAAACAATTAGTTATATTATCTTCATAGACCTTATCATTAAATTCTCTTATTCTACACTAGATGTTTATATTTTAGAATAATCTAATACAGGGCAAACGTGCATCGCGAGTAGATTCACTGCTAGTATATATATCTACTGTCCTTAGGTACTATTTACTGATCTTTATATATCCTAGCTGGCGAGGAAAAAAAGGTTTGACATTTCATTTTACGAGGAATTCTATTCGATGAATTAAGAAGGGATTATAGCTTGTTAGTTCTGGTCAATGAAGAAAGGGATTATTTTTTTGCAATGCATGCAATGGTTGACTTCCTCATGCCGACACAGTTACTATATATTGTGGTCGCTGTAATTTTATTATATTAATTTTATTTTCCACGTTTGCTACCATACATGACAACATCAACAATGCTAGCTGCTAACAGTACTTCTTAAATATGCTCTGAAGGTGTACATGAGCAGAGCATTGTAGGTATTTTCTAATGAGTTAGTTTACCTAATGACAAAATGGAGGCTGCTTATTATGTAAGTCTACGTAGTTATCTTTAATAAAATTTTAAAATTATAATAAAATTTTTTTAAAATAATATATTTTTTTTATCTCATTTATCAATAAAACTGCACGTACAATTTCCTTAAGATTACAAATAAAATTTCTATAGAATTTTGTAATTGCACATGGAGCAAAAACTCGGTCAAGTCCATGAAACAGCATAAAATATCGTCCAGCAGCAAGCACACGCAATCACAAAGAGTGAAAGCCAAAAATACCAACATCACCGATAATACTAATAATAGTAGTAATAATAGTAGTAGGATGCTAATTGGGTGACTGAATTCATGCATGAATATTTAAGTCGAAAAGGTATCATGTCATGTCAATTAGGAAAAGAAAAATGAGGTATTATGTTATGGTAAAAAGGGGAGAGATATGGTCGAGTCGATTTCCCATCAGAAAAAGAGAAAGAAAAAAAAGACTCCTAACCTAATTCATTTGATCAAACTTCATTATGTCAGAACTTGACAACACACGTCACCCAATTAGTTGCTTCCAAGACAAAGCTCTCTGATCTTTAACGATACTTGCAAGATTTATTCATCAATAATATTTAAGCAAAGCGCCAATCAAACTCAAGGCTTATGGATCTTTTCAACTAAAGCGGCAATAAAAGAGTTAATTGGAGTCTACATCCAATTTCGTGTCTCAAATATATGAAAGGCCCACATATATATAATTATATATATATAAATCCCATTATCTTGCAAGATAGGATTTTTTCTTAAAGATACACACACACACCCACTTTCTAATTATATAACCTAACTATAATAATATTATTTTTAGCCTTTTCTTTTGATCATGCTTTTGTTGGGTTAGGTAGTCTAGCAAATATAAGTCATATATATGCACCAGGCCGCCGGGACCTCATCTATTTATGGGTTCTATATATCGTCTATGAACATTAATGGATAGTTCATCTGTTTATGGAGTTCATTATTAGATAATTCCCAACTATAAATTACAGAATACTTCCATCTTGTTGTAAGATTTTCTATTATAAAAAAATGTTCTTATAACCATCCATTTAATTTAATGGCATGACATCAAAATGACCATTCCCTATTATTTTCTGTTTTAAATACTTTTTATAATCTTTCAAAATATTATAAATAGATTTTAGAATATTATATATCTCAGCAATAAATATTAGCAAGTTAGCATGTTATTCTGTTATACTTTTTTATAAAAAAATATTAGGTAAAAAATATTTTAAAAAAATAATGCTAAATACCGTTCTAAGTTATAGTCACGCTCGTTTAAAAAATGAGATTATTAATAAAATATATATTTTTTTATATGAAATTTAAATTTATTTACTTTTTTAAAAGTTCATTATTCTTACTGAGACTTACAATGAAAAAGAAAAATTCTGAATAAACTAAAAATAGAACGAGAATACGATGAATATGTAGAGTGAGATACACGTTGACATGGCACGTGCTACAGAGTTAATTAGCCCTCCTTAGTCCTTGATGTGTGGAGTATTAACAAGCCCCCCGGGCCCGACGCACATCCACCCATCAAACTCATGGGCACGCTCGAAATAAATTCACAAAACTAGGGGCGATTTTATGCACTTACGGATAAAGACAAAATCGACCCTCTATAAAACTTCTGCTCACTCCCCCTCCGGTTTCTGTAGCATAGCAGATGGAGATGGAGAAAATGAAGGCTGCAAGGAGGGAACCTCCGCTTCTCCTACAATGGATTCACCTATAATTTCTTTTATCATATTCTCTCACATATTGTTGGAATGAAGTTCTTATTGGAATTTGTGTCGTGCTGTGGATCCGCTGCCTGCTCGGGCCAGGGAACGGCGCCGGAGAGAGCGGAGTACGATGAGGAGACAAGGTGCCTAGCACCGTCTTTTCCGGCTAGGAGGAATCGGCGGAGGAGGCGGGGGCGGCTGGGCCAGCCGGCGGCTGAGTCCGACTGGAAGCCGTCTCTGTGCGCTATCGCCGAGGACAACGCGATGGTGGTGATGATGGAGAAAGAGAAAGCCGGTTACGCCAATGATTCTGGATCTGAGGCTCAGAGGTCTGCGAGGAGGAAGAGCGGGTCCGGAGCAGGAGTTCATGTCCGTAGCTACGGCGACGATTACGGGTAAAACAACCGTTCCTTTTAATTCTCCACCGTCACGGGCCGGCACCCTTTTTGTTTCTGTTAAAATTTTCGTTGATCAATAGAAAACATGGTTGAGGGTTTTTTATTGGTGGTGAATATTTGCAGGCGAACTCATCATATTCCGACTGTCATTCCGGCATTCGCTCCGACTCCGTTCATGTTTTGATTAGCGTCCACTCGAGGTTTCCTCATTTTCTTCATACGCAAAACTTGTAAATAATCTTATGGATTGAAAGCGTAACTTTAGAAAATAAATTCCTATTAACTTTTCCTGGATTTTGTTTACGTGTTTTCTTTCACAAGTATGGATTCAATTGGCAGAGAATTTTCCTCCAAATTTAGTCGAATAAACTGATAAATATGTTCTTCATTAATTTTTAACCGTAAATTTGCTATTTTTTGTTATTAATCATATTCTTATTTATACACGTTATTATATATTTTATATATATTTTTCTTTTTGTAGTGGCACTAAATTATTAAAAAGATTGATTATTTATTTAACTGTAAATCGTGTTAATAAAGATGAAAGAATGATAATTAAAAATCGTATTAATATTAATGAAAGAATGCCATTACAAGTGCATTTGCATGATTATTTATTTATTTTTTTTAAAAAGAAGATAAATTGAAAGGTTTTTGGTTTTGAAGAATATATTAGAAATTTAAAGAAAATACAGCAGGGGGGGGGGGACCAACTTCCAAGTGGTGATCATGTGATAATATTGATGTGGTAATCTATCTTTTGCGTGCAAGATTGTGAAATCTATGCTGAATTTGGATGAGTGGTCAGTGGTGGGTACCTCCCTCCTACTGGTCCCTTTGTGTTGAACACCCGATCGAAGTAAACAATAAACATGATGATTAATGTGTATTTCTGTGTGGCCCCTACCTCAATTCATCATTTAGACAACAAGTTACTTTGTATGGCAGGACTACTCTTTCTCTCTTATATATATATATATATATATATTCAGCATTCACTCATAATATTATATGTTTGAGTAGAATAAGATATGTAATCCTGTTTTCTTCACTGATTTTTATTTATATAGCAGTCAGGACTGAACACATGTTGTTATTGTTATACTAAGGAACCGTTTTGGTGCTAAGTGATCCGTACGGATGGATATACTTTCAATTTAAATATACATAATTTATTTTATTTGAGATAATCTTAACTCGGCACTATTTATTGATGGGACTTTTATTATTATTCCATTACTACGTATAACAACAAATCAATTATTGTTGGGATCCATTATTTTTATAATTTCCTATAAAAAAAGTTAAAATATATCTAATTTACTTCACCTATTCAAATACATCTCAATAAGATCACAACGCCTACTCAAATTATATCGCTTATTAATTAGTTGTTTAGTTGACTAGTAATATTGATCTTCATTTTAAATCTTATTATTTTTTAGTCATATTTGTTGATATGATAAATTTTAAATACTTGAATACCAACTATTTAAAATATGCTATTCTTTATGAGTTTTACTATACACATAAGCTTATGTGTTAATACATTTAGAACTTTTAAAAAAATCAAAACACAAATCATTTTGTAATATAACTGATGTGAAAAGCTTCAACGTCAGCAATGCTATAGGTGTGTAAGAAATAAGATTGATAAATAAATCTTCTCTTTTTTTTTTATTATTAGAAATGAAAAAATTAAAAATTAAAAAAAAAAAAAAACCGTTTCTAAATTTCTTAATCCAGACATTACACCTTCAAATTTCTTCTCAACATGTAAAAACGCCACTTGTAAGTTCCAACATCCGTTGGTACACAAAATGTAAATCATCAAGAATTCACTCTTTCCCTCTCTTATATACACTGCAACAAATTGCTTGATTGGCCTTAGCCCCATGACCTAAACTGTTGACCAAGCTGCTCAATACTTTGAGACTTTACCCTCTTTCGAAGCCATATATATTATTTTTCACTTTAGACATGGGAAGGAATTAGAACAATACTCGAGACCTCCATAAGCCAAAAAGCCTCTAAGGTACATATATTTATATATATATTAGCCAAACGGGCCAACTTACGCCATGATGTCTCCACTTCCTGTGGTTCGGAACCACCATACATGACTACCATGGCTTGGATTAAAAAATAAGTTACACTATTTACAAATCTAATGTGTAACATGTTATTTATTGTGAGATTTATTATATTTATAATGAAAGTCAAAGTACCCATAAATTTTTATGTAAATTAATATGACAGACTTTCACATTAATAATAAGTTTAGTGTATCAATAAATTAGAGGCTTGTAAAATAGATTTATACAGAACTAACGTCCTCGTGATCTATCAACTTTTCGTGGTATAATTTGGAATCCGAACTTTTGCAAAATCATCTTTTTTGAAGAATGATTTTACATATGAAAAAAAACTCTCACATTGATTTATGCATATTTGAATTAAATAATAATAAAATATTATTATTTGTTTCCTAAAATTATTATTTTTATATATATTTTACAATTAACATCCACTTTGTATTATCAACTTAATACAAATTTTATATATCAAAATCATCTTAATATAAGTCTACAAAGTTGATTTTAATGGGTAGGAGAAAGAAAAAAATAGTAAATAAATGTTTGAAAAATGAATAGTGCTTCTACAAATTTGAAAAAATACTATTTATAGTTATGCAAAAATTTATAGATGCATAAGTTAATATAGATGAATTTAAAGACATATTCTTTAAATTTAAAGATAAATATGAAGATGAAAAAGCGACTACCAATACTCTTAAATAGATCCTCGTCAAGAGTCTTTTTTTCATTGTTGGCATGTCTTGACGATGTATTATGTTTGCCCCTATACCTTTGGAAAGCCTGTGGGTTTGGGCCTGCGCATGACTTCTGCTGCAAGAAGAGGGCTACCTCAAGTAGCCCACCTGCCGTAATGTTTGATAGGCCTTTCCAGCTATGAACCGATTGTGACCTTTCTTCTCCATACTAATTTATAGGTCAAACTTACCTGCTCCAGTATCCCTTTTCCTTCCTGTATATCATTCCCTTTTTTTTTTGGGTGGACTTCGCGGTGTAGTTAATAGGGTAATGCAAATTGACCTAGTTTAAGGGCGTGGATTAAGTTTGGGAGGCCTGAAACTGAAGGTGTTCTGGGCCAAATCTGGAGGCTAGCCTGAACCCGGTCTTGTCTTAAATTTAGCTTATTTGGTTAGATAGAGCGCACTTTCATCCGTTAATGACATTGATTAAGGCCTTGTTCATAGGTTGAATTGAGTTGAGATAATAAATATGTGTATAATAGTAAAATAATTTTTGTGAATAGTAATAAAATGATTTTAATTAAAATGTTTTATTAGATTTTGAAAAAAGAGAAGTAAAAAGTTGAATAAAAATATTATAAAGTTAAAAAATTGTTATAAAATAATTTTTATATTGAGATTTGAAAAAGTTAAATTATTTTTTATATTTTATTTGAAATTTTAAAAAAATTATAATGATTAAATAATAATTTATGTTTAAGTGATATACGTTTGAAACAGAAATTATGAGACGTGATAAGATGTGTGTATCACGCGATGCAATCTCAAACAAGCATTATGATGAGTGATCTTTTGACAGGATTAGATTCAGGTAGTCTTATCATTCGTAGGCATCTTTTGAGTGGACTCCGATACTGCTATTATTTGAAGTAATTATTAGATAGTCTTAAATTACAGATATCATAATATTCTGGTCTCATTGTAAGATGTTATAGATATCAATTTAAATTTATGATTATATAAGAAATTTTAATAGAAAAATGTTATTATAAGGTCTTTACACAACACACAACAGACCATCCAAATGACACGTAGTGTAAAGATGAGAATAACGCATCATCTATTTTCAGACTACTAATAAAAGCAGTAATAAAATTTGTCTCCCCAGCGTGTTTGAAAATATTATGCAAAGACTCCGTTTAGATATTGAGATGAGATGAGATGAGATGAGATATAAATAATAATGAAATAATTAATTAAAATGAGATGAAATGACGTAAATTACCTACATCCAAACGGACTCTTATAAAACTATTTATTCATGACAAGTTATTTCGGATATAAAAACTATCCATGCCCATATGCCCAGCCTAATACATAGCTCGCACATCACAAAGAGAAACCATACCCGCTTCCCTGCAACGTAACTCTTTGTCAAAGATGAAGAACAGAACTCTTAAGAAACCAACCTCTCGTCAAAAGAAAAGAAAAGAATAGGATAGGATCCGGGTAAACACCTAGCTAGTATCAACAACTTGACACAGTACTTGATCTATCAGCACAGCTTTCTCCATTCTCCATTCCTGCCATAGTATCATACATAGGCTTATTTAATGTCTCCGGCAAGTAAAACGCAAGCATCCCTCCCACAATCCCACACACTCCAAACACCACAAACGGCAACCTACCCCCTAAAACCACCACGAACGGTGCTAAGATTGCCCCCATTTGCGCCGCCTGTGTTGCACATCCCAGTGCTGCATTTCTGACCACCGTTGGAAACAGCTCCGTTGTATAAATGAACAGCAAGTTGTAAGTTCCAGCCATTCCAAAGATTCCCAAAATCCCACAAACCATTCTCACTACCTTCCATATCCCCACGCTTCTCATTAAGCTTCCCAATAAGCAGAAAAATCCACTGAACCATAACGTCCCTATTGCTAATGGCTTCCTTCCGAACTTTTCCAGCAACACTGCTGTGATCGTAAAAGCTGGCATTTCGGCTACTGCATTAAGGAACACGTTGAGGTAAAGATTAGTTTCTAGGTTGACAACGTTTAGGCTAAGGCCATAGTACACAACCGAGCACAGGAAATTAATGGTCACGGCAAGACAAAGACGGATGCGAGAGACTGGTGAGCGAACCACATCTACGAGAGAACCACTTATTGCTTTGTTGGTTTCCAGTTGCTGCTTGCAGGTCTGTTCATAGTTTGAACTGTTATTTGCTTCCTCGTCTAGTGCCAGAAAAACTCCATCGGGGAGGTGCTTTCCATTGTATTTAGCGATGGAGTGCAAGAGTTTCATGGCCTCCGTTAATTTTCCTCGAACAAGATACCATCTTGGAGACTCGGAGATAAAAGGAAGGACAGTGACGAGGAAGAGAAGGGAGGGAATGGAGGAAGCAATGTAGAGAGCACGCCATGACCGGAAAATGTAGGCTATACCGGAGAGTAGCGCGATTCCGGTTGAAAAGAAGTAGAATGTGGACATCCCGGCATACCCGCGCTTTGAAGGGCCAACGGGCTCGGTGGCTAGGACGAAAGCACAAAGGCCAACGCCGCCTGTGCTGAAACCAGTTAGGAGGCGTAGTAAGACGTAGATCCAGTAGTCTGGGGAAAATGCTGTCAAGCAACCAAAGACGGCATTTAAGATACAAACTACTGTAAGAGAGCCCTTTCTCCCCAGGAAGGAGTCTGAAAGATGGCCAAATATCCCAGCACCTGAAATTAGGAGACAATATAAATGTCAGTCGTGATATGCTGCTGTAAACTCAATTAGCTTGCAAAAAAAAAAAAAAAAAAGCACTAATCAGGCGAATAATCTTATTTACCAGTACGTTGGCATTAATTAAGGAAAATTTGATTTTGATCATACACCAGCATGGGGTTATGAATATATTTCATATGCATATATGCACAAATATTATGTACTCCACAACATCT
Organism: Juglans mandshurica; assembly: GCA_022457165.1. NCBI lineage: Eukaryota > Viridiplantae > Streptophyta > Magnoliopsida > Fagales > Juglandaceae > Juglans > Juglans mandshurica. The sequence goes on from CM039622.1 coordinate 35,830,054, forward strand.
GTCTTCCTAATTATTTTTGTTTTCTTGTGGGGGAATTCGTTTTCAAGGGTTTAATCAACTAATGTTGCATGCAGTGATCCAATATTATAAGATAATGAAAAGATGATAAAAAAAAAAAAGAAATAATGAATAGCAATACGAGATATCTGCCATGATCTACGTGAAATCAAAAGAATACAAGCAAACCGACAACTGAACTTCTATAGCCTTATCCAAAAGCCCCGGATGCTGCTTTATTTATTTATTTTTATCTTTATTCACGTTTGACCAGTTTCCCTTGCTTCTCTCGTACGCATCTATTGTCTTTGTCTTTGTACATAAGAGTTAACCAATATTACCATTACCAATTAAATAGTACTTAAGATCAGGATAAGATGGTCGAAGACAATACGTAAAATAGAGAGTAGAAGACAATACTGATCAAGCGCATAAGATGGTCCGAGTTACTATATACGTATATTATAATGAACAATACTAGTCTTCCCGCTGGGCTTCCGTTAGGATTTTTTTTTATTATTTTTTTACTTCGTAATTAAGAAAATATTTTTTAATGATATTGTTAATTTTTTTTCTTTTTTAAAAATATTAAAAAATGTATGTAAAAAAAGAGTAAAAAAAAAAAGAACACAAAATACACTAAGAGGAGGTCCTAGCGGTGGCTTTTGTTACAATAAAGGGAAAAAGAACTCGGTTAACCGTCCACGTACAATCCAAAGAAGAGTGGGAGAAAATATGGCAACTCATATAGTAATACTGCCTCAAAAACTTTATTTCATCAAAATCTATAATCCATTTGAGTACAAAAGACCCTTAGAGCCTATTTATTATCTTTTATTAAAAAAAAGGAATATCATACTATATCCTCTTGAGTTTGTCTCTTTAATTTGATCGCTTATATATTTTATTTTATTTTATTTTTTAATAATTCTTTTACTTAATGATTAAAAAATTGACTATTAATATATTAATTTTTTTTTTAAATATACATGTTTAAAAAATATTTGAAATAAAAAATCAGAAAAATAAGAAAGTACAATTTGTACGCACACCAAGCATGCAAACTTGGATGACATACTAGTAGCGCTACCATAAAAAAAAAAAAAAGAAAAAAAAAACTCTTAAAGAAATAGACGAATTCTTAGTGACGTTTGGATTCGAAGATGAGTTGAGATGAATTGTGAATAGTAATAAGATGAGTTGTGAATAGTAGTAAAATTTGTGAGTTAAAGTTACTGAATAGTAATGAATAATAGTGAGATGAGTTGAGATGAGCTGAGATGACTTGCGAATCCTAATTAGATCTAAATCTAACTTGACCACCTAATTGATTGAAACTATATATAATCCTTATAATTAGTTGGAGTACTAACTGTTTTCAACTACCAGTTAATTATAACAACCTTTTTAAAAATAAGAGTCATGTTTACAAAACAACTGCAAAATATTTTTAAGACGTTTCACATGATGTTTGCCCGACAACAAACTAGAAAGTGGCAACAATAATTTTAGACCAGAAAAAAAAATAAAGCATGGCAAAATTTTAATGTTCGTATTATATTGCACAAAAATGTTATTAACTGCGTAATAACATCGATCTGCATAATAACATCTATATATATATATATATATATATATATATATAAAAGAGAAATGTTACATGTATTTATAATTTTATTTACAACACTACTTAAATATTTTAGCATATCAATAAGAGACTACAACATATTTAACATTTTCCTACTTATATCCTTGGATGTTTAGTCGGTTATACCATCTATTAATTACCAGTAGTACTACTCAGCAGATTGCACTAAATTCGGTTACTCAAAATTTATACCCGCCATATATTCATGGTAATGCTAATTATAAATTTTAAATAGATAAATATCATGTAAATCTTTTGTAAAACAGTAGATTTTATTAATAAATAATAATTTTTTCACATTTTTTTTACTTTTTTACAAAAATTTGTATGAAAAATTATCTATTTAAAGAAAAACATTTACTGCAGCCTACATCCTCAATACACGGTGTGTTGAAATGAAGAAAAACAAAAAAATAAAAGAAAAAAATTCTGAAGGGTGAGCTGCGGCTTCCGGCTGGTACCCAGCATTACTCTCAATTTAATTTTTTTACAAATCATTTATCATTTATTATTCCCACAAATTGTTATTATATATCATTCTAGCTTGGTGGTCCAAAATTTTAGGAAGCAGCCGTGCGTTCAGAAATCTCAAATACAAAAGCAGGCAAACAAAATAACTAAATAAATAATTAAAGAGATAGAGACGTGGAGATAGGGATCACCTATCATGCAGCCGCCAAAGAACACGGCCTGTGCCAGCCCAACCCTATACTTCTGTCCACAAACCAATCCCCACTCCGCCACCGTCGAGCTTCCCAACCCACCGTTCCACTCCCACGATCCCGGTTCGAGCTCACAAACGCTGGCTGCAGCGACGTCGCATCCGGAACCGGACGTGCACGTCCACCCCGGTTCGCGGTCGGCAAAGATCATGACCATGGTGTGGAAAGCCTCCAGAGCCCAAGCCAGGCTCGTCAACACGAAGTGCCTCAGCTGCCATGGCCCGAACTCGCCGCAGTATTTCTGGAGGATGTCATCGATGCAGAGCCTCTCGTGTGCCGATTTGGGTTCGGGATATTTTTCCGGCTCAAGCAGGGGTGACCGTAGGTCGGAGTTCCGGTCGACAGGATCGGATGCTGACGCGTCAGTCATATCTGGGTGATTTTTGGAATTAAGAGGTTCTCTTCTCTCCGTAGGGAATAGGAGGTGTTTGTATATATGGACAGTAGGCCGGTAGGGAGTGGATGGCTTTTTGATTTTGTAGGGAATTGACTGAGATAAAGGTTTAAAAGGACCGCGGGTGTGGTGAAGATCATGATGAATGTTCTGGGCATCTATTTTGGTTAGGGGCCTAAGCGGCAACTTGGAAAGCATATTCAATATTGTATTCCTCGGAGTTGGGACCGACTTGTCAAACTTAAAAGAATGGAAAAGGAATTTTTGAAAAATGATAAGTACACAATAATTTATATAATAATATTTTAAAAAGAGAGATATTTTTATAAAATACTTTATAAAATTAATATCATTTTATAAAAATATTTTTATTTTATAACATGTGTTGTGAAAATTGTTGTATAAAGTATTGTGTGTTTATCACTACTCAAACAATTTTTAAAAAAGAGTTAAGTGAAGATGAGTTGAGAGAAGTTGGTATAGTTTTAGATGAATTAAATAAAATAATAAATATTCCCAACCTCCTAACACTCTACACTCCACATTTTTTTTTAATTTTTATTATTTTTTTCTTTTATCAAATATTTATTATATGAATAATGAATAAAAAATTTGAAATAATTTAAAAATGATAAACTCAAAAAAAAAAGTTTTAAAAATATTAAAAATTTAAAAAAATGTGGAGTGTGGAGTGTAGTGGAAGTTGTGTAGCAAAACTCTAAATAAAATATTGTTATAATATGATTTTTAATATTATTATTGTTTTGAGATTTGAAAAAGTTGAATTGTTTATTATATTTTGTGTGAGAATTTGAAAAAGTTGTAATGATGAGCTGAGTTGAGATGAGTTGAGGTGAGTTCTGAATTCAAACAAGGCCTTAAGTCAAAATAAATTTATAAATTAAAGTGATTTCATGTGATTGATTTATTTTATAATAAAATAATTTTATAATTTGATGTAACAAATCAAGTCGCATGAGTTTGTGAGTTTATTTTTGTGTAATTTATTTGTTGTTAAAATATTTTTCATAAATGAAAGGAAAAGGAAATAGGAAAAATGTTGGGTTTTATCATTTAATTTATTTGCTAAGAAAAGAAAATGAAAGAAAAATGTTGGATTTTTTTTTTGTATGTTGGGCCAAAATAAACATTATAAGATGATTTTGCGCTTTTTTTATATGTTGGCCCATTTTGCATTGGCCTGAACCAGATTGGACCGACCAAACCGATCTGGTCTATAGGTGTAATTGGTCTGGTCTCAAGGTGAAAAATGAGTGGATTGAAATTTTTGATCCGGTCCAAAAATCCTCCCATGATTCAATTCGACTAGATCGATTTCATCCCTAACGAAGAGGAAATGGATAGGTGATGTTGTCCAATTTGTATCAAGAGATGGAGAAAAACAAAACATAAAGAAGCAAATACATGGGCATATATATATATATATATATATATATATATATATATATATATATATATATACACACACACACATACATACAAAAGAAAAATGATTAATAAATTATCTAACAAATTTTAACAAATATCTTTGGATAATAATATAGTAGTAAAGTATAATAATTACATGTTTGGATAGATTAGAAAACAAAAGGATTAGTTCAAAATACGACATAGTTTAATACAAATTTTACAATTGATCACTTTGCTGAATTTGTTTAATACAAGTTTAACAAAAAGATTAGTTCAAAATGCTGGCTGACTGATTTGTGGCAGACCATGCAATGCATGACATCTCTTTATAATCATCGTGTAAATTAAGTCATGGAAGATGCATATATATTGTGATCAGGCAACGCGTCACAAGTACATATTAATTTAAAAATCACGTACCTAGAATTCATTTTTTTAATCACGTTACATCCCTTACATTTCAATTTTTTTAATCATAATATTAGCTAGTTTATCGTTGTATTACAAAAAGATTAATAGTTTGAGTTTAATTCATAGACAACACTTCGATAATTCTGACAGTTGATTTTTGAGATCTCCTCAATGAGATTTTTGCATTGTTCTTCTCAAGACGGGAGTGGAGGACGTAGGGTTGCAAGCATAACAACTGTTGTGTGCAGAACAACTATTGTGTATATCTCCAACTGTTTGACCGCTGTCTGTGGTAGCCCAAACTTTGCTGGTACCATTTCTCCTTGCTCAATTGACCGAATGATACCCTGCAAATTCAATATGCCATCACAAAGGCTAGGTCACATTCAATATAAATCCATGGATGAGATTAGTTCAATTCCAAAATTTTTTTCTATGATATTGATAACTATTGGGCACAAGGTTATGAACTTTGCGTCAGATTAAGCACTAAATTTGAAGCAAAACTTGCAAATGAAACTCAATGCAAAAAATCACCACTTTTAATTGGAGAAAATGAGATGCAGAAAACTATTGTAAGTACCAAGATCTAAATTTAATAGATCACTCACCATTACAGAGCCAGGTGGTTGGGATTGGTTGGGTTTTGTAAAGTTCCCAATTAGCAATCATATATTTCCCTTTCCTTCTTTTTACTAAAGCATTTTTATTTCCATCATGATCAAACACCCAACTTCATATTCTCACAACAGAAACAAGACAAGACCCTAGCAATGGTACAAATAAATGAGTACATGAGGTCCAGTAAGAGATAATATAAAATAATAACAAAAAGCTTGAATTGAAGACAAGACAAGACCCTCATTTTTTCTTGTAGCTTTTAAGTGTCAAAATGTTCCTCTTATGTAAATATATCCAGTGAAGCCATTGATGCCATCGCAAGTTGACCCATGTATTCCTCAAAAAGCTCACTGCCAAAAAGCATCGCAAAGATAACTGTAGGATCGATAGTTGCTTCACTGCTATATTAAGGAACCATGCGATATATCAGAAAAGAATCTTCAAATCAAATTGACAACAATTTTATTCCATTCTATCTACATATAGTACAAGAAGACACACACACCATCACTCTTGAAATACATCTATTGATAAATTAAGAACAAAAAACTAATGTCGAGATTCATGATTTTCTAAAAGTGTCATATGCTTCTCGTTGGGTTGGATCACTCAATACTTGGTAAATTTCACCCAAAACTTGAATCCAAATGAATGAAAGAAATATATACATATAAATATTTCCAATGGTTTAGAATCATATGAGAGTAAACGAAACATGAGAATTAGCACTGTTCCTCAAAATTTTCAGAATGCAAAAGTATCATTCCTAATGTTCTTAGCAAATTAGTGTCCAATGATTATTTCCATGTTGAATATGCATGTAGAAGGGAGGGCTCTTGTCACAATTAGAAAAAAAATGATAGGCTCAATTATATAGAAATAATAATAATGATATTAAATTCCCTATAAATAAATGAAGAAATTTGAGATTGACATCCAAATGGATCAAAAAATACATATTAGACTTGGGAAGAAACCAAGGAAGTTTGGAATATCGATCCTGGGCAGTGGGCTACTGAAACAGGAGCTTTGGTATCTTCTAGGTAAAATACATAACACAACTTACTTTAAACATTTGTAGTAGAATGCAATATTCAATAAGCAAGATGGAAACTCTTATCTGAAAATTCTGTGCCTTAAGAGGATCATCTGGGTTTTTATCTGGATGAACTTGTTGTGAGATACCTAGATTTTTATGCGTTTTAATTCCTTATATTTATTGAAATGTGTTATTTTATTAATGTTGTTTTAATCTATGTTACTTTGTCATTTATTTTTGGGCTTGTGTGTAGTTAATGTTTTATTTTGGGTTTGTGTAAGTGTGTTCCTTGTTGTGGGTCATCGGTATGTGAGTTAGGAGAGTCCGAAAGCCCAACCTGTGTGCACTGTGAGCCCAGCCTGTGTGAGTTAGAAACCCAGCCCTTTTAAGTGTTAAACGATGCCGTTTTGGATAGAACCCTAGGGTTCCATCGTGTTCTTCATGCGCCGTTCCTCTCCTTCTTCTTCTTTTCTTCTGGTTTCTTCTTCTTCCTTTGGTTTTCTTCTTCCTTTAACTTGCTACTGTGAATCACCACCTTCTTCCTCCCACCTCCTTCTTTCGTGAGCAGCTCTGTGTCGACTGGTTGTGGACTCCGAGATGCGCTATCAGCCGCCGTGCCACACGTTCGCACCATAGCATTTCTCTCCTCCACGGCTTGCGCTGCCGGTATCATCTTCTCTACCCGTGTGACACACGACCACCTTCACTTCCACCTCGAGCTTCCTTTGCATGTGAACCTTGTTGGTCATCTTCAATCAAACCGACTTACTCGATCTATAAATAGGCCACGGGTTCCCTCATTTAAACCTCTCATTGATTCTTCCTCTCTCTCTTGTTTAAGCTTTTCCATCTTGCTTCTTGTGTTTAAGTTTTGTTCTGTAAATTTTGGTTGTTAATTCGAGAGTTTGAGAAGTTGTTGTCGTGCTCTGTTTTGTCCATAAAAGTCGTGAGTTTCAATCGGTTTCTTGGTGATCTGGTACTTGCCGTGAGTTGAATTTTCCATCCATTTTCCTAGACCGAATTTTCCTTGAAAGAAACTCACCAAAAAGACCAATGTTTTACTCTTGAACCACCGTGTGCCGCCACCTTTGGCAACATCTCCACTTGCACGATCTTACAGAAATTTATCCATCTTCGTATATGTAATTTTTCAACGCAACCCATGAGTTTTAAAATAGCGTTATTATAATTGACATTTATTTGTAAACTGTTAGTTTGTTGGAATTGAGCCTTGGGCCGTTGAAGTGTTGGGATTAAATTGCAGTTGATATTGGTGTTTGGCCTTGGGCCGGATTGGAGGATGAGATAACGCGTGTAGTTGGTTGTGAAACTGTGTAATTGTAATTATTGTGAATTTATAAATGAGCAAATTTACCATATCATCCAATATATGTTGTCATGCATATTTATCGTCTTTAATAAATTGTGCTATGAAGTCACGTTGTCTGGTTGAAAATTGAGACTGATGTGATAAATTATGTTGGTGTGTGTGTATCACGACCCCAAGCCGAGATGATGCATTATCTCGGTGGAGCTCCTTTGGTCACTCGGGAGCATAACAGACTGACGTGGCGTCCCCTGAGTTGTCGCATGGCGACGACGGGAACGAGTGAGATAGTAACGCTCTCGTACCGATTCCGTGGCCTTATGCTGGCGGGGTTAGATGATGCTTGACCATATACGCGCCGGGTGCGGAATTGGGCATCGCTTGTTACGAAGTCTCATGTACGGACGTTACCCGTAGTGTGACGATGAGAGCCAGGGTATGCAGATGGTCCATAGGGGAGACCGTGGTGCATGCATAATAAAATAATGGTTATGATTGTGCCAAAATGAGATTTTTGGCGTGAGTGATTTAAAGTGTATTTTTAGGAAAAAGAAATGTGGTTTTGTTTCCTTCATATTTGACCGTATATGGACGTGTGATTGTATTAATGTGTTTTAAATCTCTTGGATGTTTTGTTTAGTTAATTACTTGCTGTGATGTCATAATCTCATTGTGGTGTATTACCCTACGGTTCCGTCTTCTGGTATCGTAAATTCTGATGCAGAGCCCAAGTATGAACTTAAGGGACCGACTCCACCAGAGGCTTGACTTGCTGATATGTTGTTCAACATTTTGGGATTTGTTTTCCTGATGTTGTTTGTTTTTTTTAAATTATCTGTTGGATGACTGTATAAATCTTGTAAAGATATTTTACTGTTTTTGAACTTTTTGGTATTTTATAAAAATTGACATTTTTATTTTTCCGCTGTGAGTATTATATTGTACATTTATTGCATATTGTACACACTCTGGGCACTGGTCGTTAGGATACGTGATCCGTGTGGTCATCATCCTGGTGCACGAACTCCACTAAAATAACATGTGGGGGTCGAGGGCGCTACACTTGCCGTGCTTGCAAGCAATAAATAAAGATGATCCATGAAAGCAAATAACTCATTCATTCTTAGCTAGTGGTCTTCACAGGAGTTGATTACGCTAAACATGAATGAAAGAATGCATATTAAAGCTTATGTTGGCATGATCTTTCGGACAAATAAAATTTAAACGGCATCATTTATATTCACAGTTTTGGCCAACCTAATGAAAGATTCTTTAGCAATTAATCAAATATATAGCAGACATATATTTGATGAATAAGTAATTAGAAAGCGGGCAAATAAAAACGCAATAGAAAGAAGAAAACAAAGAGCCAAAAAAAAAAAAAAAACATAGGAGTGGGGAAGATGGTAGCAAGGAAGTCAACTCTTTGCTACAAAAGAATTCAAATGTTAATAGATCTACCATTCAACCAGGGAAGTTTTAGCTAGAACACCATAAGAAAAGGGCAATAAAATATAAGGCATGCCCTAAAAATTGAGATTACTAACAATCAAAGGTATCGTAAATTTCTAAAACTTATCGCAAATAATCAAACCTAAAATAATTCCTCGAAGATATTGACTTTTCTTAAATTTGTCTCAAATAATCAGACCTGAAACTTAGAAGATTAGATTCACCTTTATGTAATAAGCTTTCTTGATTTCGGCCTTCGTGGCTGTGGGGTTCACTCCAAGCACGTCGTAGCAATCTGTCTCCTTAACCATCTCAGACTTTCCTCTTCCGATCCAATCGATTATATGCAGCTACAAATTCCCCGGTTGAAGTTTTGAGAACACATTGATTTTCAAAGCCCCTTTCATACCTAGGACCTTTGAGTATGGAGTTAGCGTCGAGTAGCCATAACGTAAAGTTCTGACCCAAATGCCACCGATCTTGGCATTTTCCTAGCTCTTCAATGATTGATGTAGAAAAAAAAAAGAGATAAATATAAAAAAGAGAGGCATGCAGAAAATAGAGATAGAGAGAGCTGAGAGGTGAGCTGAGAGAGACTATAATAAAATAATAATACCCCTTCGCCACGAACGTAGCCGCCGTTGATCTGCTTGTCGCAATGGACAGCCTTGATGAAGTTTTCCCCAACCACACACCCAGCTTTCTCCAAATGCTCTCTCAGAAACTTTGCCATTGGAGCTGTCACAAAAAAATGAAGAAACAAAGTCCGTTAAACAACCAGTCCATCTTTCGCTACCCGTATTCAGTAGGAGCGAAAAGAAAGGAAAGAGATTGAAGAAGAACTGTTGTCCGGCGTTAAACACGTTAAATAGAAGAGATAGGGGTCTGAGTTGAGAGGGAGGAAACATAAGATGTATAGGAAATTAGCTGCCTACCCTCTGATGCACCTTTACTAAAAAGACTAAAACGCCCTCGATCAAAAAGAATGAAATATAAGGAACTCAGGGGCAAAAACATACACACACGACTAGATAGAGGGGCAGAAGCTTAATAACACTCGGTCGCACAGGGTTATAAGCAGAACAAAAGTGTCAAACAAAATTCTTTGTTCATTCCTGTTCATTCGTTGATAGCCGCTTTTAAGATATAAGGGATAAGGGATATATATATATATATATATATATATATATTATAATATATTCCACGCCATTGGGTTATGGAACCACTTGTGTATGTATATGATGTCTTGTGGTTCTGCATTATGATTCGATTGACTAGCAGGAGTAGGAGACTTTGAAAGGAATGTCGACAAGCTTGCACCACTTATATATATTTAGGAGTCCTTTATTAAGAAAATGGATTGTAGGAATTATGATTTTACTCCGTGAGCTTATGATCCAAAGATAATTGAAAGAGAAAGAAATGGTTGAGAGAAAATAAGACAGAATTTTATAGTAGTTCGGTATTACAATGTCTACGTCCACCACTAGGCAAGACTACTCGGGAGAATTGGGGTAGATGAAGATATAAATACATTCAAATATCAATATATTATCAATGCGATAGATAATTTAATCATATTAATCAAATCATTCCTCACTAGAAGGGATAATAACAAATTTAAGATTTAAAACTATATATGCAAAATTTCTTAATACTAAATTTGGAGCTTACGTGCAATAAATAATCCTTAGTTGGCTGAAGTGAAAAAACTAACTGTTAACATTGTTTTTTGCACACCTTAGGGCTAGGTTCCGACAATTTAGGTCTTCCGAAATGGGCATGCAAAAGATAGGAGAGAAGGTAACTAGGAGAGAGTAGCCTTGGGCCCGGAGAGTCTTCGATGCCAAAGTTAATAAGTATTCTTGGAAGTTTGTAAATAAGTGAAAAAATCTAGGGGTCAGAGAGAGTATTCTCATATATGAGACCTACTATTTATACCATAAGCCTGGGGATAAATCGTGTCTGCCCCCATGGAGTCTGCGTCCTTTGTACTGTTCGTTATGTCAGAGTCTTTTAATGCGATGTGGCTCTGCGACGACGTCATTAATGTGGCGTGTAGCTCGGATAGTGGTGCCATTAATGTATGTGGTTTTTCGATTTCCTTATCCCAAACAGTATCCTTGGTGATCCATTGATATCTTTCATGTCAGAAGATCGAGGGTTCCCCGCACATTACGCCTACTATGTGGATGAACACTTGAGAGCTGGACATTACTCGAGGGGCCTCCAAATTGACGAGTCACATCCCCTGCAGCACACTCTCCTGTAGGTTGTGTCCAGAGGACCTACCTATGGACCGAGTTGGAGACTTTGTTTATTCTGGACTGTGCCTTTGGTCTTAAATCCCTTGGATTTCATTCACAGGCCCGCTGGGTCTAGATAAGGGAAAATCTTCTTACACTAACAATATGCTAATTAGGCTGCGTTTAGTAAGTGAAAGTAGTTTGAGATTCCTTCACTACTTTGCATAAACAGTTTATTACTATTTATAAATTATTCATTACTATTTATTAATTTTTTATTACTATTCACATATCATTTGAGATTACTTAAATATCCAAACATAGCCTAAAAGATTAAAAGCTGACGAAAAGTGGATTCAAGGTTTCATGCCAGGATCACAACCTAACAAAAATGTATTCAAACCATGCTAACAAAATATAAATGAACATCAATGAAGATTTAGTGAGCATCGAGAGAGATGAAGATTGAAGCCAAGCACATGGTACCTGCACAAGCATCTTTTTCATGATTTTAAACTGTTAATTTTCTTCAATCACGTGTTGCTAGCGTGAGTAATTGGGATTGGTTGTTGTAGAATCAGAGAGTTTTTAAGGTTGCACTTGCATGTAATTAAGCTGGGCTAGCCAGAAGCCTAGTCAGCCAAGCCTGGAAGTTAGTTTGGGGTTACTCTATTTCATAGGCCCAGTCCCAAATACAATAATTTTCATTGCGAGGACGAGACTGAATGCTCATTAGTCTTTCCCTGCCCTAGGCTTAACCCCGAATCGAGCCGTGCCATAAATTTTTCAAGAGAATGATCAATTTTTATACAGGCTATTGTGTGGTGTTTGAGATGATGAGTAGTAAAGCCATAATAATATATTTGCAACTCGAATCCACTTTATTCAACTTGAGTTTGGAGCAGCTACTAAAACTGTCATGTCATCAGAATTTATATAAGAAGAATGAGACCAAGAAATTTTTCGTATTTTCTATGGTCTCCCGGCCCAGGCCTTGTATATTTAGATCATGCATGTGTCGAGTAATCTGCTAAACTTATTAATTTATTCTACAGCTATAGCCGTTTTCTTTTTCTTTATTAACACGTAAACGTAATCCTATCAACTATTCCTTAATGTGATCGACAACCACCGATGCAGAGGTCGTCCATGCAGCTTATTATAAGGGCACAGGATCCACCATTAAAGACGCTACATAATCTTTGAGCACAATTCCAGCATGTGTGTAGCCATCTTCGTCCTTGTACACGACATCAATGACACGTGCAAGGTTGAGAACTCGCATGAGAATTGGCATGGGGACTTCGGTTGGGTAGAGGCACTCTTTGTTTATATCCTTCCATGCATCTGTCACTTGTTTCCTCAATTCATGGACTGCTTCTTCCTCTGTAACACCGTGCTGTGTCATGTAGCATTCAACAGCCGAAGCAACATGCCCTCTCTTCTGCTCAAACTGCAAGTATTATTATTGAAGAATCGTTTATATATGTTATTATATAATAAATTAATAGGGAAATTTTATAAATTATTATTATAAAGAACAAAATGAAGAGAAATAATTAAACCTTGTGTGACACGATGTCATCCATGAGTCGACAAACCACTGCTGAAGCTGTGACCATTTTAGGGTCACTGAACAACCATTCGAAGGAATCCTTTGTGACAAGTTCTCCCATTCCGACTAAGGATGTGGTTGCTAACATTGCGTAGGCAGAGGTAACAAGAGCAAGGGGCATATATTCGTCCATTGTTGGTATGTATTTCTGGTGGAACCATTTGGCTTCATGGTGGTATGCTCTAACTTGATTCTTCATCTGAGACAACGTACGTACGTAGATACAAGCAATTCACAATCAGAACAAATACTAATGTTTTTGAAACATATAATATAGTCAAACATAATATTTCCTGTTATATATATATATATGTATATATATATGTTTGTTTTTTTGCTTAATTTCTCTGAATATAAAAACTATGATGCTTACTGCTTCTATTGCATACTGGACACGATACAATTTGTCTTCACTTAGGTTTTGCTCCATTTCAGTGTAAACGTCTAGGAGTGCCTGGTAACTCATTTTCATGTACTCGGGGAGTTTATCTGCGGCACTCATATCCCACCTGTAAAATCGGTAGTTTCTCCAGTTAATCAGAAAAAAATAAAGAATAAATGCAAATATGATCAGGATGTGTCTTTAATCTCAACCTCTCGATTGCTTCAGTAAAGAGGTCAAGTTCTTCAATTGTACCATACACATCATAGATATCATCAATAACAGAGGTCATGGAGATCACTTTGGTTAGCATCCTCCTAGCAAAGCAATATTGGGGCTCAAAGTACACTCCCAGTATCCAAAAATAGCACTCAACCACCCTGTCTCTGATAAAGGGTAGCTTCCTGGAAAAGTCCAAGTCTTTCCACCAGCTGTAAAACATAATTTAAAAGAATCATTCTATCAATTACCTACAATTATCATATCATCATCTACAAGCTCCTAGCTTACTCACAGTACTTGCAAGTACTCTTGAGATATTGGAGCTTAATAACTGACCTGGCAATCTCAGAAAGTTCTTTCTGGTGCACTTTCTGCAATAGGTTGAAATCCAACTTTGCAAACTTAAGAAGAACTTTATCATGTGAAGCGTCTTCTTGGTATACAGAAAAGTAATGCCTTGCCTCTATCCTTTGTAGTCCTTTCCGGATAGGCTGTTTCAAGGCATGGGTTACTTGTGCTGCTAGAGGCCCGCTTAATTGGGATGCTACAGACTCAAGATGTGTGGTAGTGAAGACAAGAGCCTCATCCAATATATCTTCACCTTTTACTCGGAGATGTGTGGCTTCATACAAGCTTAAAATTCCTTTCACATCATTGAAAAGTGATCCCTTAAAATTCCCTTTGCTGTCCTTGAACTTGTTGAACATATCTGCCTCACAATATTCCAATGACATCAAATGAGTCACCCCCCATGGAAGGAGATTAATACATATGATATGTGTTAAAATAGTACTGTTAGGCACCTTTTAATCCCATAACCGTGAAACGGGTTCTGTCTTTTACTTTTAAAACCTTTAATTAGTTGATTATGTTTCCCTTGAAAAAGAATTATGCAAACCTATAGAAAGGAATTGAAGCAAGATAGCATTTTTTACCACACGAAACGTAATAGCCGTCTTGTCTAAGTAGTCGAAACAGCAGGGCAACAGTGTAGAGGTCATCATTATTTTCAGGGTCATCACTTTCATGACTCTTCTGCAGTTGTTGCAGAATTGCTTGAATCTCACTATCGAAATGGTAAGACACGCCTAAGCGCTGAATTGCATCAACCAAGTTCAGTTTTTGTGAAGGCTTCTCAACCGTAGCCGTGAGCATCGTCCTCACATTTTCCTTCAATTCCTCAATTTGTTGCCTCATTTTCACATCAGACGTTTCCTGTTCCAGCAAAAAGTATATATGCACTGTGACTTGTCCATGGAATAATATCATACTTTCAAGATTAAAATATTATCCCTTGAAAAGTAAGGGCTTAATTATAAGCTAGCTAGTGTTAGTTACACCGAGAAATGCAAAAGTAGTGTTTGATTTACGAGAGTTAAACACATGATGATGTCGTAATGTAAATACGATACATATAATCAATGTTTAATTACCAGGAATTCAGAAGCATATGAGAGGAAATGGTCACCCCAAATGCTGGGTTGAAAATTTGCTGAGCGACGGTTAATTTCTGGCATAACATGATTCTGAGCTGTTGGAGCAGCTACTGCTGAAACTTGAACAGACATTTTAGAAGTTAATTGCATGGCACCGTACGTAGTATTGGAGATGGTGTTGCTTAATGGCACTTAATTCTAGTGCTTTCAGTTCCAGGGGATAGTATGAGATAAACAGATTGCGGGTTCAGGTATTTATAGAAAAGAGTAGTGCTGTAAACGACAAATGGAATTACGCTACAGACCTGTATCACACGTTTTTCACGTTTTTCTTTCCTTCCTTTTTTCTTGTGTTGTGTGTGTGGGCCCTGGGGTACGTACAGATGGGGAGCTACGCCTCTAATATCAAATGACAATTTTCCTAGATGGCATATATACGTACGTACAGATGAAATTAATAAGCGTAAGTCGGACCATTCCCAAAAGGAAATTTTTTTAAAAATAAATTCATAATTGATGTGATTAATTTGGTTTATTATATATTAAAAAGAAGTTTATAATTGACATTAATGTGTGAATTTATAATTTACAATGAATTTTTTTTATTTATTTTTATAAGATATTTTTAAAGCCACAGTGGCCATATCTCTTATTTATTTCACGGTCGGCTCAAAGTGGCAACAAATAGGCCGGGCTTCCGTCGAAGGTTCCGATGAGAAAAGGCCCCTAAGCAAAAAATAAAAAGCAAAATGAAAGGTTTTTAAATAAAATTACTTCTCAGGAAAAAATAAAAAATAAATAAAAAATCCTATTTCAGGGTTTTTAAAGCTAGTCAAGAGTACTGGGGGCTCAAAGCGGCAACAACCAAGGGGCCATAGGGTTTTTAAAGCGTCGACAACCAAGGACTCGCCCCACTGCCCACTCCCTAATCAGGGCTAATGTCAAAGGTCCTAATTTCCACCCTACTAAAAAATTTAAAAAATAAAGAAATAGAGAAAACTCCCAAAGAATATATATAAATAATAAAAAAAAAAGATGTAAGATTTTTAACAAAAATTACTTCTCACGAAAAAACAACACAGTATAAGATTAATCATATTATCAATTGAAATGATATATTAATGTAAAAACCTGAATATAGAATAGTACTATTTATTAGTAATTTTACATTTTAAAAATCAAGAGAGGTTATGCACTTATATATATATATATATATATATATATATATATATTACGGGATTATATTTTAGATTCAGAGCTCATCAAAAGTGTATTGATAAGGAAGAGTTACGATCACGAGGCGTTCGTTGATAATCTCTTTTCCAGCCCCGCTAGTTTATTTTGGAAGAGGCCCGCCGTGAGAATTAGGTTTCTTTTATATGTTTCCAGGAGATAATATTAGAAATTTGTGAATAATAATAAAATAATATATAAATAATTGTAAAATGATTTGAGTTAAAATATTTTATGACATTTTAGAAAATTATAGATAAAAAGTTAAATAAAAAATAATAAAATTATAATATTATTTTTATGTTGAAATTTAAAAAAATTGAATTATTTGTTATATTTTATTTAAATGTTTAAAAAAATTATAATGATTAGATATAAAAATTTAAAATTTAAAATTAAAATATATTTATATTTAAGTGATGTTTAAGAGTTTAGACCATCTCATTCTCAACATCGAGGGGCCTTACTGTCTCTTGAAAGGACGGAGCGGCTATTGATTATGTCAAGTAATATTTGAGCATTCTCGGATTATAAATTCATTAAAAATACTTGCGTTGTACTAATAGCGTAAATTAATGTATCTTTTTTAAAAGTATTTTTAAATTTTTTTAAAATTTAAAAAAAATTATAAATTCATTAAAAATACTTCTTTAATTATTAAGTTACCAAAAAATTAAAAACAAAATTTATAAATTTTATCAATAAACTTTCTCGATAGAAATATCGTTTCTTTATTTATTTTTTCCTCCTACTTTCCATAACTCAACTTATAAGTCGGACTTATTAAAAAAAAAAAAAAAAAACTTATAAGTCGATGACTCGGAGGAACCGATCGAAACTGGTACCGAATATGAGGTGAAATTTAATAACCAATTAATCTGCTAGACCAGCCACTTTATTAAAAATATTATTATTATTTTTTAATTTGTATTTTAGTTTCACACAATGACCTTCCATTTAAAACATAATTATAAAACGAGATTCTTAGTATCAATACTATATTTGTATAGAATACTTATACTACATACAATCAATTTTACATAGTTTTTGCACACTTGGCCTAAATAGTTATTTTATATTAGAAAAAAAATGATACAACTAATCGAATTTGTAAAATACATAAAAAAAATATGCAAAAATACTGATTGCACATCGAATTTTTGATTTGTATATCCTTATTTTTTCATCATTCTTACGGAACATATTTAAGGATGAAAAACTTGTTATATAGTGCTGATCTCATTTTTTTTCCAACAGTGTCGATTCCTCTGCCAATAGCTAGATGCAGTACCACCAATTACCTGATCTTTTTCAAGCACAATAATGGACCCACATGAAAAAAATGTCTTGATGGGAAAATAAAACGGAGCACCTAACAACGTATCTTCACAGACCAAGAACTACGAGATCGCCCCTTTCATTTTGGGGTGACGGAGGGATCGTACCACTCGAGCATTTTTTTTTTCATGTTTTTCCCGGAAGTCTGGAGAAAGCAGCAATCAATAGGATTTTCCTAATCCTCCATTTCTGAAAGGAAGAAGTTGAAATCATTTTTCCTTTCCGCAGGGACCAGGAGATTGGATCTAGCCATAAGAAGAATGCTTGGTTAATAAATAACTCACTTCTCGGTCTTTGACCCCCTCAGTCACTATGAACGCCCCCGATCAATGCAATGGGATGTGCTTATTTATCTATCTTTTGACTCGAAATAATGGACCCCACTATTTTTCAAAACGACTGCACGATACTTGTATACTCTACGACTGCTTGTAACATTACTCTAAAACATGAGATCCACATGAAAAAAATTAATTTTTTAATAGTGAACCCTACTCTTTTTCAAAACAATTAAACGACGTTTACATACTCCATGATTGTATGTAGAATTACTCATATTTAAAAATGGTGTGACGTGGCTTTCTTTGGAAACATTAATATTTATTTCTAATACATTCTTGTAAATTTAATCGGTTCATTTCAATTGTTTGAAACTTCTCATGTAAAGAATTTTCGTTTGAAAATGTCAGAGTTCTTTTAATTTTTTTTTTAGAGTTCAGTCATACACAGCTCCTCTGTTTTGATTCAAAATAAGGTACCATCAACCCCTCTATTTTCGGCAACTTCTTCTCCCTTTAATCCTATTTCTTTCCCATTTATTCTCGAGCCTTCTTCATCTCAATCCATTGAATTTGTATTTTCTCACGTTGGAGAGTTTGACCATAATCCTTCCATCGATTCACTTCCTTCTTCCCGTGAGCATGAGTTATGCTCCAATACTTTAGCCTCTCTACATCACATGCCTATCTTAGAAGATTCTACCCACACTCATTCGGTCACCTCTCTCACGGATTCTTCTCATCCTTCCACACTCATTCAGTCACCTCTCATTAATTCTATTCCTTTCTCAAACCAGATTGTGACAAGATCACAAACTGGTTCTTCACAGCCCAAACAATTTCAGGAGTTTGTTACCCATTACTCTACTCGCCATCCCATATCTGCCTTGGCCATGATTCCTCTACCTAAAGAACCACTGAATTTTTCACAAGCAATAGTTTCTGCAGAGTGGAAAAAGGCAATGGATGAGGAATATGCTGCTTTGCTTGCCAATAATACATGGACCCTTTGTCCTCGGCCTATCGCTCATAATGTCATTGACACTAAGTGGGTCTATAAGACCAAACAAAATGAGGATAGTTCTCTTGATCGTTGCAAAGCACGACTAGTGGCGAAGGGATTTAATCAAATTAGTGGCATTGATTTTGCTGAGACTTTTAGTCCAGTTATCAAACCTGCCACTATTCGAATTGTTTTGACTCTTGCCATACATTTTGGATGGGATATTAAGCAATTAGACGTGTCCAATGCCTTCCTTCATGGTGCTCTTGATGAAGAAGTTTACATTTTTCAACCAAAAGGTTATATTGATCAACAACACCCGGATTATGTATGTCGACTTAATAAGGCACTTTATGGATTAAAACAGGCTCCTAGAGCTTGGTTTAATCGATTTTCTCAATGCCTTTTGGAGCTTGGTTTTTTGGGGTCCTCCGCTGATCACTCTCTTTTTACTTACCACAAGCCTGATATGCATATTTTTATTTTGGTGTATGTGGATGATATTCTTATCACTGGATCACACAACTCGTTCGTTGCCTCCTTGATTCAACAATTAAAGTCTGACTTCGCCTTGAAAGATTTGGGTTCCCTCCATTATTTTCTTGGAATTCAGGTCACATGTGACTCTCATGGCTTGCATCTTCGTTAATCCAAGTACATCTTGGATGTTCTACACCGTGATCATATGGTTGGAGCCAAGCCTTATTACGCACCATGTACTTCAGGTTTGAAACTTACTGCTTCTAGTGGTGATCCTCTTCCTCATGCCATTGAATATCGTCAAATTGTGGGGGCTCTCCAATATTGCACCCTTACACACCCAGAGATTGCTTATTCTGACAATCAACTTTGTCAGCATCTTCATGCCCCCACTACTACACATTGGACCGCTGCCAAATGGGTTCTTCGATATCTTAAAGGTACGGTTGGTCATGGTCTTATTTTCACCAAGGGGAGTCTTCACTTACAAGCTTTTAGTGATTCTGATTGGGCGGGTGATCCGGATGACCGTCGTTCCATCACTGGTTTTGATACTTTCTTAGGCCCTTGTTTAATTTCATGGTGTGCTAAAAAGCAATCGGTCGTTGCTCGCTCAAGTACTGAGGCCGAATATAGGGCCTTGGCAATGACTATTGCCGAACTCTATTGGATTTGTATGGTTCTCAAAGATTTATATGTTCCTCTTCCACGAGTTCCTACTATTTGGTGTGACAATTTGGGTGCTATTGCGCTTGCCTCAAACCCGATGTTTCATGCTCGTACTAAACATGTGGAGGTGGATGTTCATTTCATTCGGGATAAGGTTCTTAACAAGGATGTTGTTCTTAAGTTTATTTCTACATATGACCAAATTGCTGATATTTTTACGAAGGGACTTACGTCTTCTCGATTCCTCTTTCTCAAGGACAAGCTCATGATTCGTCTACCCCCTATTCGCTTGCGGGGAGATGTTAAGAACAATCATAGTCAACTTGCCATATTAGAAGAAGAGACAGGAGTGGCTGCGTGATTACAACTTTGTTTATGGTCTGCTGCATCTGCTTTGATATTTCTTTCCTTTCGCTGTTTATTCTTTCCTTGTACAGAGTAATACGATCATTAAGTCTTCTTTTCTTGTACAGAATATACGATTATTAAAGTTGTAATCATATATATAAATGAATATATGCTCTAGTCTTGGTAAGTTCACCAACACCTTCCTATACAATTCTTTCTGGATGGAGCGGCAATTGACTATGTGAGCATCAAGTAATATTAGAGCATCCTCGTACATTCTGATTATAAATTCATTAAAAATACTTGCGTTGTACTAATAATGTAAATTATATCATACGAATCCTTTCTTTAAAATCGTATCAAGGCTGCCTATATCGTATGATTTAGGTTCTGGGCGCTCAAATATTTTTGTAGACTAGATCTGTATGCAATGAAACACAAGCGGTTTGCTGTCGGCCTTGATTCTTATTAAAAAACAAAGAAAGTGGTAAATGAGTGGTGGAGTTAAAAAAAGCAAACCTAGCTGACTTAATTTACAACCATCAAAATGATTATATATATATATAATTGAAATACAATAGTAACTAGTATATATATAATATGCTCGATGTAAGTTAAAATAATTAAGGGTATTGAAACCTAGCTTATTTACGTATGATATTTTAAACTACATCAAGATCAACCTTATTTACGTATATGACATCTATTGCTCGTGAAAGATTGAGAATGCGCATAAGGCCATTGGTACAGCAGTAGGCCTCACAAAATCCTCATTGATATCCTGCCATCCATCAGAAACTTGCATGCATGCTGAGTTGATCCTGTTGATCTTCTCAGACACCATACATCTTCGTGTCGCATTCAACGGTTGATAAAACACCTAATTATAACATCCATTTAGTTTAAAATATGGAGTATTTTGATCATTTCACATTTTGATAGTTATCGGAGCAATTATTGGTCACAATATACCTTATGCGATTTGATGTTTTGTCCCATGTACTAATAATATATGTGGCTGAAATGGAAGTTGTATTATTACGTACCACTCATCTCTTTTGTTTATTTTGAGATGGGATGTGTTGAAGTTAAAATTAAAAATAAAATAAAATATTATTTAATATTATTTTTATTTTAAATTTAAAAAAAGTTGAATTTTAAATAAAAGCCCTAACTGTTAGTGGAGCGCTCATTTATACTCTATTGATGCTATTAGATTTCAATCTCATCACACACATCAATTCAATCTCATAATATTTATACACATGCTTTTGCAGCTAAAAACAAATCTGAAAACATGCATTATACTTTCTATTGACCACCTTCAACGTCTAAGGTATATAAAAAAGAAAATCCATCAGCAGGATAACTCAAACAATTTAGACCATTGACAGATACATCATACTTCATTATACTCCCTAATTACATCACAACATAACCTCTTCTTACATGTTATTCTTATCAACATGTATCAATTTGCCTCTATGAAAATAAAAATAAAAACCCTTTGTTTGGTAGCCATGCACACTGTGAACATTCTTGAACTGCACAAAATCAGAAAACTAGATATATGAATCCTGCAATTCTTGTTTGTTTTCAGAAAACATCTCATCTCATCTCATCTAATCATTACAACTTTTCCAACTTTTAATACAAAATAAAATAAACAATTCAACTTTTTCAAATCTCAAAACAAAAATAATATTAAAAAATATATTCTAACAATACTTTATTCAACTTTTTAACTTTAATCTCAACTCATCTCATCTAATCTCATCTCATCTCATCTCCGACAACAAACGAGCGTGAACCGCATATTACAAATTTTTTATAAAAAACACCAACTCTAACTACAATCCGTGCTGCTAAGTATAAATCACAGCCCATCATATATTTATATAAGAGAGACAAACAAAGATTCAAACCATGATTTGATCAAAGTTTCTGAAAATACTAAGTCATATGTGTGTGTAATTAAAATTTAATTTCAGGAACTTTTTTCTTGTGCAAATTTGGGGATGGTTGGATATTTAGGGCTTTTTGTATTATTTTTCTTGGTTCAGCAACTCGCAATTAACCACTCATTGGAAAGTTTTATTTTTCTTGGTTCATCAACTAGCAACATGTGTTTTATTTTTTAGGTTGCTGTCTTGAAATCTATTTCTTCTCAGGTTTTGCAGGAAAACATGGGTGGGGTTTTTTTGTGGTACGGTTGATGGCTTGGAAAAATCCGCCTTGGTTGAGTCTACTAATTTCAGTTAGGAGAGATGAAATATTTCATGGTGTAGTACTACTTAATCCAAGGACCAAGGTTTAGTTCGTATCAAACCATTTCATTCTAGTGTATTGGCTGTGGCATCACATGTTTTCTTAAGTTGGGCATCCGCGAGTTGTTAGGATTCTTTTTTTGTTTTTGTTTTGGTGGGCTTTTGCACGTAGTTTTAATTCTGCCATTATAATTTCAAAACGATTGCATTCAGAATAGAAATCCACTATTATATCATGTGGTAGGGCCAGAGGTCACTATTATATCCCATGACAGGGCCAGAGGTCACTATTGTATCCCGTGACAGGGTCAGAGGTCATTATTGTATCCCGTAATAGGGCCAGAGGTCACTATTGTATCTCGTGACAGGCCAGAGGTCACTATTGTATCCCTTGACAGGGCTAGAGGTCACTATACTATCCCGTGACAGGGCCACATATCAGAGCAAAACAGAATCAGAATCACCATATCAGAATCAGAATCAGAGTCAGAACAAAATCAGAAAGTCATGCCAAAGGTTTTTCATGAGGATCCATGAGTGATTGTAAACAGATATATTATATTGGAGACTTCTCTCCCCAAACCCTCGTGGACGCAGGGAGTAGATGCGAGGGAAACTAACGAGTGAGAGGGATCTATTGAGAGGAAGATATGGGAGTTGGAAAAATAGGTTGAAAAAGGATGGGGAAGGTGGGAATATGGAGGAGGAAAATCTGGATTGTGTGCGTGAGTTTGGTACTGCCTGGACGTGGAGACATGGGGGAGTGAACGTACGACAGCCCTAGCTTGGGAGAGTTTCTACATAAATGGGTATGGATGTATTTATATAGGTAGTCGAAACCCTATTGAAGGAGAAAAAAAAAAATGAAGAAACGTGCATTAGATATAAGATATTGAATAGTCGTGTCGGACTTTTACAATAAAATCTTTAGCCACTACAAAAAAAGAAATGTCCCATTGGTCTATAAATTATTAAATGGGCTTAATTCATTTACTGAGCCCAAAATCATTCCTTAAATTTTGATGGGTTCAAAAGAAAAACCTTTTGACTCTTGGGCCTAATTAAACTCCCAAATAACAAAAAAAGCTCGTAGGCTAATTCAAATTATACAATAAATCTGAAATAAGGTTTACAAAATAATGACATTTTAAACGTAATTTATGCCCAACAATCTATATTCAACCAAAATAAAAATTTAGGCACATAGTCTATTCAAAATTTCTCGTTAAATTTCAAGTGGCTACCCATAGTTGTTAAACAAATAAAAATATTACCAAAGAATCAGGGGCTTAAATATGGAAAAACACAGCTAACCATGTCGGTAGTTGATCATGTTACATGTGATGGGCCTATAAACCATGGAGTTTAGGC
This sequence comes from Juglans mandshurica, assembly GCA_022457165.1. Classification (NCBI taxonomy): domain Eukaryota; kingdom Viridiplantae; phylum Streptophyta; class Magnoliopsida; order Fagales; family Juglandaceae; genus Juglans; species Juglans mandshurica. Next base: position 35,853,984 of record CM039622.1, read on the forward strand.
CCATGGTTAGCTGCACAAGCATCTTTTTCATGATTAAACTCTTAATTATTATTCAATCTAACGTGAGTAATTGAGTTTGGGTGTTGCAGAGTCAAAGAGTTTTTAAAGTTGCATGTGATTAAGCTGGGCAAGCCAGAACCCTAGTCAGCCAAGCTTGGAAGTTAGTTTGGCGTTACTCTAATTCATAGGCCGAGTCCCAAATACAAGATTGACGGCCCAGTAGTCTTTCCCCGGTTTAGGTTCAAGCCCGAATCGAGCGGACCAATTTAATTTTATACAGGCTAGTGCTAAAATTAAGAATTAGAAACTAATAATAATATATTTGCAACTCGAATCGATCACTTTATTCAACTTGAGTTTGAACAGCTACTAAATATATATAAGAAGAAAGAGACCAAGAATTTTTTCGTATTTTCTATGGTCTCCCAGCCCCGACCTTGTATATTTAGATCATGCATGTGTCGAGCAATCTGCTAAACTTATTAATTTATTCTACAGCTAAGGCCATTTTCTTTTTCTTTATTAACACGTAAACATAATCCTATCAACTATTCCTTAATGTGATCGACAGCCACCGATGCAGAGGTCGTCCATGCATCTTATTATAAGGGCACAGGATCCACCATTAAAGACGCTACATAATCTTTGAGCACAATTCCAGCATGTGTGTAGCCATCTTCGTCCTTGTACACGACATCAATGACACGTGCAAGGTTGAGAACTCGCATGAGAATTGGCATGGGGACTTCGGTTGGGTAGAGGCACTCTTTGTTTATATCCTTCCATGCATCTGTCACTTGTTTCCTCAATTCATGGACTGCTTCTTCCTCTGTAACACCGTGATGTGTCATGTAGCATTCAACAGCCGAAGCAACATGCCCTCTCTTCTGCTCAAACTGCAAGTATTATTATTGAAGAATCGTTTATATATGTTATTATATAATAAATTAATAGGGAAATTTTATAAATTATTATTATAAAGCAAAAAAAAAGAGATATAATTAAACCTTGTGTGACACGATGTCATCCATGAGTCGGCAAACCACTGCTGAAGCTGTGACCATTTTAGGGTCACTGAACAACCATTCGAAGGAATCCTTTGTGACAAGTTCTTCCATTCCGACTAAGGATGTGGTTGCTAACATTGCGTAGGCAGAGGTAACAAGAGCAAGGGACATATATTCGTCCATTGTTGGTATGTATTTCTGGTGGAACCATTTGGCTTCATGGTGGTATGCTCTAACTTGATTCTTCATCTGAGACAACGTACGTACGTAGATAGCAATTCACAATCAGAACAAATACTAATGTTTTTGAAACATATAATATAGTCAAACATAATATTTCCTGTTATATGTATATATATATATATATGTTTGTTTTTTTGCTTAATTTCTCTGAATATAAAAACTATGATGCTTACTGCTTCTATTGCATACTGGACACGATACAATTTTTCTTGACTTAGGTTTTGCTCCATTTCAGTGTAAACGTCTAGGAGTGCCTGGTAACTCATTTTCATGTACTCGGGGAGTTTATCTGCGGCACTCATATCCCACCTGTAAAATCGGTAGTTTCTCCAGTTAATCAGAAAAAAATAAAGAATAAATGCAAATATGATCAGGATGTATCTTTAATCTCAACCTCTCGATTGCTTCAGTAAAGAGGTCAAGTTCTTCAATTGTACCATACACATCATAGATATCATCAATAACAGATGTCATGGAGATCACTTTGGTTAGCATCCTCCTAGCAAAGCAATATTGGGGCTCAAAGTACACTCCCAGTATCCAAAAATAGCACTCAACCACCCTGTCTCTGATAAAGGGTAGCTTCCTTGAAAAGTCCAAGTCTTTCCACCAGCTGTAAAACATAATTTAAAAGAATCATTCTATCAATTACCTACAATTATCATATCATCATATCACAGTACTTGCAAGTACTCTTGAGATATGGGAGCTTAATAACTGACCTGGCAATCTCAGAAAGTTCTTTCTGGTGCACTTTCTGCAATAGGTTGAAATCCAACTTTGCAAACTTAAGAAGAACTTTATCATGTGAAGCGTCTTCTTGGTATACAGAAAAGTACTGCCTTGCCTCTAGCCTTTGTAGTCCTTTCCAGATAGGCTGTTTCACGGCATGGGTTACTTGTGCTGCTAGAGGCCCGCTTAATTGGGATGCTACAGACTCAAGATGTGTGGTAGTGAAGACAAGAGCCTCATCCAATATATCTTCACCTTTTACCCGGAGATGTGTGGCTTCATACAAGCTTAAAATTCCTTTCACATCATTGCAAAGCGATCCCTTAAAATTCCCTTTGTTGTCCTTGAACTTGTTGAACATATCTGCCTCACAATATTCCAATGACATCAAATGAGTCACCCCATGGAAGGAGATTAATATAAAATAGTACTGATAGGCACTTTTTAATCCCATAACCGTGAAACGAGTTTTGTCTTGTACTTTTAAAACCTTTAATTAGTTGATTATGTTTCCCTTGAAAAAGAATTCTGCAAAGCTATCAAAAGGAATTGAAGCAAGCTAGCATTTTTTACCGCACGAAACGTAATAGCCGTCTTGTCTAAGTAGTCGAAACAGCAGGGCAACAGTGTAGAGGTCATCATTATTTTCAGGGTCATCACTTTCATGACTCTTCTGCAGTTGTTGCAGAATTGCTTGAATCTCACTATCGAAATGGTAAGACACGCCTAAGCGCTGAATTGCATCAACCAAGTTCAGTTTTTGTGAAGGCTTCTCAACCGTAGCCGTGAGCATCGTCCTCACATTTTCCTTCAATTCCTCAATTTGTTGCCTCATTTTCACATCAGTTTCCTGTACGAGCAAAAAGTATATATGCACTGTGACTCATCCATTGAATAATCTCATACTTTCAAGATTAAAATATTATCCCTTGAAAAGTAAGGGCTTAATTATAAGCTAGCTAGCGTTAGTTACACCGAGAAACGCAAAAGTAGTGTTTGATTTACGAGAGTTAAACACATGATGATGTCGTAATGTAAATACGATACATATCAATCTTTAATTACCAGGAATTCAGAAGCATATGAGAGGAAATGGTCACCCCAAATGCTGGGTTGAAAATTTGCTGAGCGACGGTTAATTTCTGGCATGACATGATTCTGAGCTGTTGGAGCAGCTACTGCTGAAACTTGAAGAGACATTTTAGAAGTTAATTGGCACCGTACGTAGTATTGGAGATGGTGTTGCTAAATGGCACTTAACTCTAGCTAGTGCTTTCAGTTCCAGTGTGAGATAAACTGATTGCGGGTTCAGGTATTTATAGATCAAAGATTAGTGCAGTAAACGACAAATGGAATGGCGTTGACCTTTATAATTAGCTACAATTACATTGCGAACCGAGCAGTACTGTATAATGTATATTTTTCTACGTACATGCATGCATGCATGCCAGCGAACAGCAGGGAAAAAATTAAATTTGATTCAATATATAAGCTGCGACCTTTGAAATTTGGAGAAAATATATTTGCAACCGTGAATTGTGTAACTGCCATGTAATCGCTTTGAAAAAAGTGAATAAAACATGGGACCCACATTAAAAAAATTAATTTTTTAATAGTGAACCCCACTCTTTTGCAAAACGGTTACGCGGCGTTTACGCACTTCACGATTGTATGTAGAATTACTCTTAAATTTGGGCTATACTTCATTAATGAGTGTGCAGAGAAGTACTTTCCATTCCGTGTGATTTTGGATTGGAAAATGATAGAGCCACAGCTGGTGGCTCCCGCTGGGAGGCACAACTGGCTCTATCATGTGTTTTTCTATTTATTTTTTTTATAATTATTTTTATATAGATGTTTTTAATAATTTTAAATTTTAAAAAATAAATTAAAAAAATTATAATATTATTAAAAAATACTTTCTTAATTATGAAGTAAAAAAAAATTATTTTTTTATTTTACTTCGTGATTAAGGAAGTATTTTTTAATAATTTTTTTTACTTCATGATTAAGAAGTGTTTTTTAATAATATTATAAATTTATTTTATTTTTTAAAAATATTTAAAATTGTTAAAAACATCTATATAAAAGTAATTGTAAAAAAACATATAAAAAAATACAGTAGCTTCCAACGAAAGCCACCAGCAGTGACTCTAGTGTTACTCTTTTGGATTTGAAAAATTTTACCTATACCACATTCCTGCTGTTCAGGAGAAAAATTGTGGTGTAAGGCTGTTAAATAAAATAATTCGGTGGGTCTTGATTGAATCTCCTTCAGAACGTACTTTTCAATTTAATATGTGTGGCTGAAATGGTCTCTTAATTAACTACTTCTCATTTTAGTTATTTCAGATCAGATCATGCCGTGTCCTGAAGGGATCGATTATATTTCATAACTCAACTAAATTATTAATTTGGATACCAAAACTATCTAATCCATCTATGCTAGCTAGCTACCTCTAGCATCGGCTAAATGTCAGGTACGTAGTTTATTAATGAGCCGAGGTTGTAGTACGGGGATGGCTATCAACATGACCAAAAACCGAAATGATACCAATCTGAGGTGAAATTAATTAAAGCGCGCTAGACCAGCCAATTAGATCGAGCCAAATATCTCAACGTACATGCAAATGAAGGCCTCAAATCTATGCTAGCTAGCCACCTCTAGCATCGGCTAAATGTTGATAGCCATCGGCTAAATGGCTATCAACATGACCAAATGGTCTTTTTTATTTTTTTTCATTGATTTTTTTCATATCCTTAAAATAATATCAATAATAGAATGTTTTTAACAATATAAACATAAAATAATAAGTTATTCACGTTCGATCTCTAATAATATTTTTGACCTTATAAAGTAGTTATTAGACAAATACCAACTTATTAATTAAATAGACTTCAATAAAAATTCTATAAATTGTAATTGTACTTTTTAATATGGCTCATTAAATATATATATATATATAATTTAGATTTAATAAATTTTTTCTTAAGAATATTGGATCGTCACTTATAAAAATAATCACGTAATTTTCGTAAGTTTCTACTCAATCACGTATTTCGATATTTAAGCCTAACCTTCTAAAATAATCTATTCTAATTCCTCAAAACCTAAAACCCTCATAATCCCAAAATGTATCATCACTTTCTAAAATCATCAATATCCACTATAACCAACGTCAAATTCAAAACACCAATATTTAAACTCGAAACAGCTAACAAATCTCAACATAAACCAATCACACAAACAACTTCATCATCCAATCCAACCGACCCCCTTACTCCTCGGACTCAGTTCGGCACAACCAACCAGTTCAAAGTAAAAATGTATTAGTGTAAAAATACATTTAAATCACGAAAGTTTTTTGGGAAAATACTTACAACGCTATAATATAGTTTTTGAAGGGTCACGGAGGTGCTAGAAGTGGCGACACAACAATGTAACAGTGAAAAATGGACATAGGCCGTGGGTCTCAAAACCTAACTTTAAAACGGGGACAAACGAAGACTTGAGATTACTAGGGAAGAGCTTAGGAATGTCGGTGAAGCTAATGGTGGTGGTGGTTGGCTGTGGATGGCGTCGTAGAGGGTGGTTGAAGTTCAAAAAGTCTAAAATGGAAATGGAGTTGGATGGACTTCACCGGTGGCGGATCGGAACTGAGGATGGGTGGGTTAGGTATCTGGGGGGGTGGCCGATGATGTGATGAGGAAATGGTGGCCAATGGCGGCGCGCGAACATAAGAGGTGTCGCGGCTTGATGCGGTGCGTGGAGGAGAATGGCAGCACGAGAGGGGCTGGGAACAGTGAGGGGTGGTCGCCGGTTGGAGGGGAAGAGAACGGGAGGGGCGGTGATGACTACGGCGACGCACGGCGGCAGTGAGTGGACGGCTCACGGACGGGAGAAACAGAGGCCTCGCGCGTGGGAGAGAAGAGAGAGAGAGGAGAAAAGAAAATGGGGAGAAAAGAAAAGAAGAAGAAAAGAAAAAGAGGAAAAGAAAAAAAAAAGTGAGGGAAAGAAATGAGGTCCACTCCTCACATATTGGGTCACACAAATGATCAAACGAAAAAGATTTCGAAACAGCAAGTCAAATAAAATAATTTAAACATAGTGATTAAATGAAAATAAAATAATTAACCCAACAATAAATTTATTTAAAATTAAGAGCAATTTAAATGCATAACAATAATTAATATATAGAAATCATATCAAAATAATTTTCACAAATAAAAAAAATCATGAAATAAACCAACGAGAAACCCAATAAATTTTAAAACAAGAGAACTAATATTTAAATTAATTAAAATAAATCATTTAGTTAAAATACATTAAAATACGGGGTATTACAATTTCTTCCCAAGTTTTGCAGGAAAACTTGGGTGGGAGTATTTTGTGGTACGGTTGATGGCTTGGAAAAATCCCCCTTGGTTGAGTCTCGTAATTTCAGTTAGGAAAGATGAAATATTTCCGGGTGTAGTACTACTTAATCCAAGGACCAAGGTTTAGTTTGTATCAAACCATTTCATTCTAGTGTGGCATCACATGTTTTCTTAAGTTGGGCATCCACGAGTTGTTAGGATTCTTTTTTTGTTTGCTTTCTCAGTTTTCCTTTCCTTTCGTTTGCTTGTTTTTTTTTTTTTTTTGTGGGCTTTTGCACGTAGTTTTAATTTTGCCTTTGTAAGTTTTCAAGTAGATATTTGTGAGGGAAAAAAATACCCATAACCCATAAAATTAGGGCCCAGCCCACCAAGTCATTACTAAGGACTAAAAGGGGGACTAGGAGGAGATAAGAAGAGACATGAGAAAGACATAAATGCTGCAAATGTCAGAGGGGGAAGAGGCAGACATAAGAGATATTGGGGTTGTAAGCGTCAGAGGATTAGGGAGAGAAGGTAAAGGGTTCACGCAAGAGAGATTTGCCGGCTCAAAGCAGGCTGGCATGTATAGTAGGGGGTCAGACAAATCTATAAAAGAGGATGTCCAGACAACATTAAAGGGGACGACTAAACTCATGAAATAGAAAGAACAACGAGGAAGAGACGGGCGGATCAAGAGGGATTTTTGAGATGGATAGGAAGAGCTCCAACCTTCTCTGTATAGTGAGATATGAGGATCTATGAGTGATTGTAAACATATATATTATATTGGAGACTTCTCTCTCCAAACTCTCGTGGACACAGGGAGTAGATGCGAGGGAAACTAACGAGTGAGAGGGATCTATTGAGAGGAAGATTTGGGAGTTGGAAAAATAGGTTGAAAAAGGATGGGGAAGGTGGGAATATGGAGGAGTAAATCTGGATTGTGTGCGTGAGTTTGGTGCTGCCTGGACGTGGAGACATGGGGAGTGAACGTACGACAACCCTAGCTTGGGAGAGTTTCTACGTAAATGGGTATGGATGTATTTATATAGGTAGTCGAAAACCTATAGAAGGAGAAAAAAAAAAATGAAGAAACGTGCATTAGATATAAGATATTGAATAGTCGTGTGGGCTTTTACAATAAACTCCTTAGCCACTACAAAAAAAAAAAAAAAATGTCCCCTTAGTCTATAAATTTTTAAATGGGCTTAATTCATTTACTGAGCCCAAAATCATTCGTTAAATTTTGATGGGTTCAAAAGAAAAACCTTTTGACTCTTGGGCCTAATTAAACTCCCGAATAACAAAAAAAGCTCGTAGGCTAATTCAAATTAAACAATAAATCTGAAACAAGGTTTACAAAATAATGGCATTTTAAACGTAATTTATGCCCAACAATCTATATTCAACCAAAATAAAAATTTAGGCATATAGTCTATTCAAAATTTCTCGTTAAATCTCAGGTGGCTACCCATATTTAAACAAATAAAAATATTACCAAAGAATCAGGGGCTTAAATATGGAAAAACACAGCTAACCATGTCGGTAGTTGATCATGTTACATGTGATGGGCCTATAAACCATGGAGTTTAGGCCCATGGTTAGCTGCACAAGCATCTTTTTCATGATTAAACTCTTAATTATTATTCAATCTAACGTGAGTAATTGAGTTTGGGTGTTGCAGAGTCAAAGAGTTTTTAAAGTTGCATGTGATTAAGCTGGGCAAGCCAGAACCCTAGTCAGCCAAGCTTGGAAGTTAGTTTGGCGTTACTCTAATTCATAGGCCGAGTCCCAAATACAAGATTGACGGCCCAGTAGTCTTTCCCCGGTTTAGGTTCAAGCCCGAATCGAGCGGACCAATTTAATTTTATACAGGCTAGTGCTAAAATTAAGAATTAGAAACTAATAATAATATATTTGCAACTCGAATCGATCACTTTATTCAACTTGAGTTTGAACAGCTTCTAAATATATATAAGAAGAAAGAGACCAAGAATTTTTTCGTATTTTCTATGGTCTCCCAGCCCCGACCTTGTATATTTAGATCATGCATGTGTCGAGCGATCTGCTAAACTTATTAATTTATTCTACAGCTAAGGCCGTTTTCTTTTTCTTTATTAACACGTAAACATAATCCTATCAACTATTCCTTAATGTGATCGACAGCCACAGATGCAGAGATCGTCCATCCAGCTTATAAGGGCACAGGATCCACCATTAAAGAAGCTACAAAATCTTTGAGCACAATTCCAGCATGTGTGTAGCCATCTTCGTCCTTGTACACGACATCAATGACACGTGCAAGGTTGAGAACTCGCATGAGAATTGGCATGGGGACTTCGGTTGGGTAGAGGCACTCTTTGTTTATATCCTTCCATGCATCTGTCACTTGTTTCCTCAATTCATGGACTGCTTCTTCCTCTGTAACACCGTGATGTGTCATGTAGCATTCAACAGCCGAAGCAACATGCCCTCTCTTCTGCTCAAACTGCAAGTATTATTATTGAAGAATCGTTTATATATGTTATTATATAATAAATTAATAGGAAAATTTTATAAATTATTATTATAAAGAACAAAATGAAGAGAAATAATTAAACCTTGTGTGACACGATGTCATCCATGAGTCGACAAACCACTGCTGAAGCTGTGACCATTTTAGGGTCACTGAACAACCATTCGAAGGAATCCTTTGTGACAAGTTCTCCCATTCCGACTAAGGATGTGGTTGCTAACATTGCGTAGGCAGAGGTAACAAGAGCAAGGGGCATATATTCGTCCATTGTTGGTATGTATTTCTGGTGGAACCATTTGGCTTCATGGTGGTATGCTCTAACTTGATTCTTCATCTGAGACAACGTACGTACGTAGATAGCAATTCACAATCAGAACAAATACTAATGTTTTTGAAACATATAATATAGTCAAACATAATATTTCCTGTTATATATATATATATGTATCTATATATGTTTGTTTTTTTGCTTAATTTCTCTAAATATAAAAACTATGATGCTTACTGCTTCTATTGCATACTGGACACGATACAATTTTTCTTCACCTAGGTTTTGCTCCATTTCAGTGTAAACGTCTAGGAGTGCCTGGTAACTCATTTTCATGTACTCGGGGAGTTTATCTGCGGCACTCATATCCCACCTGTAAAATCGGTAGTTTCTCCAGTTAATCAGAAAAAAATAAAGAATAAATGCAAATATGATCAGGATGTGTCTTTAATCTCAACCTCTCGATTGCTTCAGTAAAGAGGTCAAGTTCTTCAATTGTACCATACACATCATAGATATCATCAATAACAGAGGTCATGGAGATCACTTTGGTTAGCATCCTCCTAGCAAAGCAATATTGGGGCTCAAAGTACACTCCCAGTATCCAAAAATAGCACTCAACCACCCTGTCTCTGATAAAGGGTAGCTTCCTTGAAAAGTCCAAGTCTTTCCACCAGCTGTAAAACATAATTTAAAAGAATCATTCTATCAATTACCTACAATTATCATATCATCATCTACAAGCTCCTGGCTTACTCACAGTACTTGCAAGTACTCTTGAGATATGGGAGCTTAATAACTGACCTGGCAATCTCAGAAAGTTCTTTCTGGTGCACTTTCTGCAATAGGTTGAAATCCAACTTTGCAAACTTAAGAAGAACTTTATCATGTGAAGCTTCTTCTTGGTATACAGAAAAGTACTGCCTTGCCTCTAGCCTTTGTAGTCCTTTCCAGATAGGCTGTTTCAAGGCATGGGTTACTTGTGCTGCTAGAGTCCCGCTTGATTGGGATGCTACAGACTCAAGATGTGTGGTAGTGAAGACAAGAGCCTCATCCAATATATCTTCACCTTTTACCCGGAGATGTGTGGCTTCATACAAGCTTAAAATTCCTTTCACATCATTGAAAAGTGATCCCTTAAAATTCCCTTTGCTGTCCTTGAACTTGTTGAACATATCTGCCTCACAATATTCCAATGACATCAAATGAGTCACCCCATAGAAGGAGATTAATACATATGATATGTGTTAAAATAGTACTGTTAGGCACTTTTTAATCGCATAACCGTGAAACGAGTTCTGTCTTTTACTTTTAAAACCTTTAATTTGTTGATTATGTTTCCCTTGAAAAAGAATTCTGCAAACATAGAGAAAGGAATTGAAGCAAGCTATCATTTTTTACCGCACGAAACGTAATAGCCGTCTTGTCTAAGTAGTCGAAACAGCAGGGCAACAGTGTAGAGGTCATCATTATTTTCAGGGTCATCACTTTCATGACTCTTCTGCAGTTGTTGCAGAATTGCTTGAATCTCATTATCGAAATGGTAAGACACGCCTAAGCGCTGAATTGCATCAACCAAGTTCAGTTTTTGTGAAGGTTTCTCAACCGTAGCCGTGAGCCTCGTCCTCACATTGTCCTTCAATTCCTCAATTTGTTGCCTCATTTTCACATCAGTTTCCTGTACGAGCAAAAAGTATATACGCACTGTGACTCGTCCATGGAATAATATCGTACTTTCAAGATTAAAATATTATCCCTTGAAAAGTTAGGGCTTTAATTATAAGCTAGCTAGCGTTAGTTACACCGAGAAATGCAAAAGTAGTGTTTGATTTACGAGAGTTAAACACATGATGATGTCGTAATGTAAATACGATACATATCAATCTTTAATTACCAGGAATTCAGAAGCATATGAGAGGAAATGGTCACCCCAAATGCTGGGTTGAAAATTTGCTGAGCGACGGTTAATTTCTGGCATAACATGATTCTGAGCTGTTGGAGCAGCTACTGCTGAAACTTGAACAGACATTTTAGAAGTTAATTGCATGGCACCGTACGTAGTATTAGAGATGGGGTTGCTAAATGGCACTAAACTCTAGTGCTTTCAGTTCCAGTATGAGTTAAAAAGATTGCGGGTTCAGGTATTTATAGATCAAAGATTAGTGTAAACGACGAATGGAATGGCGTTAACCTGTATCGCACGTTTTAATAAATTATACTTGGAAGCCATAATAAAATTTATATTGATAATTATACGCAAACGGTTTGAATAAATATTTCGCCAGCAGCCACCTTTGAATTTCTGGGAATCAAATTAATAGCTTTTTACCGATCGAATGCGGACTACTCCTCCAAGAAAAAAAAATCCCCCACGGCGATTTTCCAGGGTATTAGGTACGAAATGGCGCTGGGGAAAGTCTTTTTTCTTTAGTGACCGAGCAGTACTTCCCCCGAGCTGCACCAACATTAATCTTGATCACTTCTAGTATGACACGTAAAATTAAAATCGTGACTCCAACTCTCTTTCTTTGTGATTAATTTCACGTCACTACAAGAAAACTGTTTATTTACGACAAGTTATTTCCAACGAAATGATTATTTTCAACTAAAATGAGTCTGTTTTTATCGCAAATAGTCATTTTCATCGCAAAAAAATGAAATACCCATTTTTCTTGTAATGTGTCATCAAACTTAACATTTCCACTACCCGTGCCTCCTGCATGCGGACTTTACAAAGGCGCATTAGTTTGTAAATTAACACATGCTCAAATTGTTGATTTACGACCCAGCCCTACATGGCTGCCTGCCTGCCTACAGATAATGTATAATATTCATAAATACGGTTAAGGGTGTTCATCCGGGTTCCAACCCGGGAACCCGGGTGTACCTGGACCGGGACCCGGGTCTTAAACCCGGGCCGGAAACCGGACCGGGTTGGGCCGGGTCAGACCCGGGCCGGAGCCCGGGTTTTCCAAAACCCGGATTCCGGGTTGAACCCGGATTCCGGGTTGAACCCGGTTTTTTTTTAATTGGACTTTAAATATTTTGTCTCCATTTAGATAGATTTGTATAATAAGTTTTTATCAAATTATCTTACAAAATCAAACTCTAACGTGAAGGGACTTGCAAATGTAATTTTTCATGAAGTTCATATTGCCATACAATTCAAACTTTGCATAAAATCAGAGCACAAAATCTGCCACTCCCACCGCAGGAAAAACATAAAATAGAAAACTATAGTTTGATCATGTGCCAGACACTCAAACAAAGCTTTACTGGTATAATATATATTATATGCTTTCTTTCAAAATACAGAAGTTGAAGTGGGAAACACCCTTGCGGTAGAAATGTTGGCACCAAACCCAACCTTGATATTGTATGTGGAAAATATGCCATCAGCAAAGACTCTTCTGCATCGTTAATGGGACTGCATGCATCTGTTAAAGAGCCAGAAATGTGGAAAATATGCCATCATCAATATTGGGACTGCATATATCAAAACTTGCTAGAATCCTGACAATAATAATAACATATTCATTTTCAACAAAAAAGTACACAAAAATAGGAGATCAAAAGGGTATAATAATGTCCATTTTTAGAGTGTTTTATGCAGAGCAGTATCTATATATAGATATGATTTGTTAGGTCTGGTTTTGATTTTGGTACCGACGACTATTAGCATAAAATTCTAAAGCAATGCATATATGTGTATGTATATGAGAGTGATCTGTAGAATAATGATAACATATAGAAAATACTGACATTGCCCTTTCTTTCTTTGTTTCTTTCTATCCATTGCCCTTTAATTGCTTTCCCAACAAGCAGATGTGGATTTGGGAGATGTAAGTCTCTAGAGTTATCTTTCCAAGCCATCTGGAAACCAAAGAAAAAAAATTTCACATATATTAGTTGAAGATAAATGAATTCATAATGAGAGGAAAAGTTCACAGGAACTCTTAAAAACTTAAAGAAATGGAGAGGCTGCAGTTTGGATACGACTTCTATACTAGATTAGATCAACAACTTATGGATTAAAATAACAGCCACTTACGCAAAAAGAAGACAGCAGTACAAGTAGTAGAAGGCCTCTTTATCCAGAATCCTGGTTCTAAATTCCAACACCTTTTTGTCAATTAATCACCTCACAACAATTCATAGTTAAATGCATATATATGTTGCCATTGCTAGAATGAGCACAAATCATCATGTATATAAACAAATGGACAAATAGGCATATCTATATATATTATATAAAGTAATCCCGTGTTCTAAAAAGAACCATGAAGTTGATTGTCACATGAATATATCGGCCAGAACCATGAAGTTGATGTATTTATATATCCATTCATAAAAAATACATAATTTTAAATAAAAAAACATATGAGTTTAATGGTCTCTTAAATAATTAGTGATCCTATATACGTGTGATTAAGGCCCATAAAGTACTCCTTTTAGAAACAACTCGAAACAAGATGCGTTTATTAGACACTTGATCATGATTTTGATGGCATTTCAGAAACTATGGTGCTATGAAATGGAATGTAGTGTTATTTATTTTTCCTTTATGTACATGGAAACAGACCCAATATTCAAGAGCTTAGAAAAATGTTTATTTATTTTTCCTTTGTTCAACTAAACAGATCTAACCCATAAAAATACTCCTCAAACATTCAAACGTTCTCATCAAAATAAACCCAAAATCAACAAACAGAGAACAAAACATACAGAGATAAGAAAACATACCCACGGATGAAGTCGACGGCACGAGGAACTAACCCAAAAAAATACTCCTCAAACATTCAAACATTCTCATCAAAACAAACTCAAAATCAACAAAAAGAGAACAAAAACGTTAACCCTCAAAAAAAAAAAAAAACCCATGTTTAACTAAAGAGAGCAGATCTGGAAAAATAACGGCATATACTTTAATACCCACATAAGATTTGTCCAAAGGCACTGCTCATAGATCGAGAGACACAGAGAAAGAGAGAGTTACCGAAGTGAGAGAGAGAAGAGAGAGTTACTGAAGTGAGAGAGAGAGCAAAGATACTTACCGAAGTGAGAGAGAGAAGAGAGACTTACCGATCGGAAGTCCGGCCAGCAGCGACAGCGAGAGAGAGAGAGACGGCGACAAAACTTGAAGGAGAAGGCTAGGGTTTCAAACTTCATGGTTCGAGGGGGAGAGAGGGGAGAAGTGAGAAATGAGAATCGATCCGACGGGTTCGAGGGAGGGGGGTTAGGCGCTGTTTTTTTTTAATTATAATCGGGTACCGGGTTTAAAATCCGGTACCCGGATGTAATACCGTAACCGGCCCGGGTTGGGCCGGTTAGGAGTGATGCGGGTTCCGGCCCGGATACAATCCGGGCCGAAACCCGTAACCGGAACCCGGATAAAACCCGGTTATCCGGGTTCCGGACTGAGCCGGATAAAAATCCGGCCCGGATGAACAGTCTTAAATACGGTGTTGGAAAAATCTAACAAGGATCAATATTTGGAGTAAATCGCACATGTTTTGACCTGAGTACGTAGACTCGAGTACGTACTTATGTCAGGGCGGAGAAAACTAGCATGTGTGTTCATAATTATGTTTTGAATGGAAAAATGGTATACATAAACAACAACTTGAATGCGAACTTTCCTCCAGTCTAGCTAGCTATGTACTTTCCAGATTTTTGTAGAAATGATGGGGCTTCAATCCTTAATCGTTTCTACCGATTAAAACCAAGGATATGTAGTTGATTCTGTTTTTTCGTTCGGGACTAAGTCGAGTCAGCCACGACTATTTGGTGTGTTCCTGTTCAAACACTCAGTTGCCAAACAAACATATTTATGTTTAAACAAATTAATTTTGTTCGAATAGAGATTTTGCTAGCTCGAACTATGAAGTTACATTACAGATGGTTAATTCGAACAGAATATGTTTGGTTCGAACGAGTTATTTCAATTCAGATCAATATACTATAATTCTTCAATAATATAATTACACAATTATTTTAATTATATTCTTACTTTTCTTGTGGTTAAATAGTATACTAATGACAACTAGTGAAGGAAAACGTGGGAGAGATCAGACCGGCCAAAGTAGTGGAACAACTCATGCTCAGGAGACGATGCCTATACTTGTTGAGCAGTAGATCATTTTGGATGACTTTTGCGATCTTGCATGGGAGGGACGGAGCATACAATCCATCATCATCGATTGGGGATGGACACTGATCTGTCAGTAGAGGGGGACTTCAAATCCGGAGATAGCCTGTGAGTTTTACTGTGCCATGGGAGAGCATGACGCTAATGCTCTGTGCTACACCTTAGCGGTCCGTGGAGTGACTATTACTTTCTCTCCCCGCATTAGTACTGAGTTCCTTGATCTTCTACGCGTGGCCAGTGCATATCCTGTAGCAGCTGTGGCGGCTACACCGGGAGCAGCGGCTGTACCATCTAATTCAAACACACCGGCCATATCCTCATTGCTAGCGCCGAATGTAAAGCCGGATGCTAGTTCGGATGACATTGAGGACAAGGATCTACTTGATGATGGTCTCACAGACGATCAGGTTCGTCAGCTAGTGCGAGACCCTTTGGCTCTTCCATATGATGGGAGCAAGAGTAAGGTGATTCGACAGCCGACTGTATAACATTTTTCAGAATGCTTAATTTGATTAATGGGTATAACATCGATCCGAAAAAACACAAGAATTTTTGTTGTGGATAGCACAGGGGGAGTCGATTGATTTGGCATTGTATTTCTTCATCCGCATTCGATCGGAGTCACGCTATTCTAGTGGAGGTAGTTTACCATTTGCACTGCTGATATCTAAGCTCCTACTTTGCTCGGGGTTGCAATGTCTGGGACTGAGCGGAGGTCACCACAGATGGGGCCCCTTAACAAGATAACACTCAGCAAGAGTAAGGGGCACTTGCAGAAGACTACAAAAGAAAAACCTAATGGCACGCCGACCAATCCAGCTTCTAGTAGCACTTTTGGTGTTGAGAGACAGTCTGATGTGGCTACTTTGGATCAAGTACGAGCTCTGTTTGTGGAGCTCATTGAGTCCATCATAGAGAAGCTTAGAGATCTAGATGAACGCATTAAAATGTTACAAGAGAATTTTGATCTACTTAGCAAATAGATCGTTTTAGTTATTATTTTAATTTTTTATGTTGTATCGAACATTATATATTTGAGATGTTAATGTATGGTTTTTATTTTTAGTGTTTGCTACCTTGTTTATTTTTTTCATTTTACTTATTGTTCATGATAATATAAAACATGACACTATCTTTAAAATATATTTATATAAATTTAACATAAAAGAAATCACTATCAAATTTTGAAATTAATTACATAAAATTAATATATGAATTTATAAATATTTTAACTCATCGTAAATAATAATGTATAATATATACACATTTTTTATATTTTGAAATGATAAAAAATTAATGGAAAAAATATTTATTACTTTAATGGAAAAATATATACACAAATAAATGATGATAAATAATTTTTATATAATTTCCATCCAAATTAGTCTTTCGAATGAATAAATGTGGTGTTCGAACTGGTTCGAATGATTTTTTTTTTGTTCGAACGGTCCAGCAACCTTGCCGCCACATTTTCCCACGAAATCTCTTCCGTTTGAACAAATAGATGTAAGTTCGAACGGTTATGAACTTTTTCCGAAAACAATAAATTAATTTCCTGCCAAGATTATTATTCAAACAGATTATATACTGTTAGAACATATATTAATTCCCTGTTTGAATCTATTTTGTCACGTTTGAACGGTTTTTCATTTTTGAGACGATATTATTCATCACAAAATATCTAGTTCGAATAGATTTTTATCCATTCGAATGAATTTACAAACTTAGCCAAGTTTTAATTTCATCTTCCGTAATTACTTTTAGGGATGAAATTTAATTCGTCCCTAACAAATTTTGTCCGTAAAAGTGAAATTTCTTGTAGTGTGCATTTAGTTTAAAATATGGAGTATTTTGATCATTTCGTACGTATTTTGATCTTTATTGGAGCAATACTCATGTTGGGATCATTTGATCATGACATTCCTAGCTAGTTTGATTAGAGATCTCATTTGGGCTCGATTTGTCAATTGTGCCACATAGCCTATTTGGGGAATAATGGAACTCTCTCTCTCTCTCTCTCTCTCCTATATATTTTTATTTAATTTTTTCTTATAGCAAACATAGCACTTTGTATTCGTTAACAACTGCAAATTACATCATAGATTCAGACCAAACAATTTGAGAGATACATTCAGAGAATGAGTCCCACCAAACTATCAAATCATCTAGATGCTTAGCATATCTTGTCAAGGTATGAGCTGCACTATTTGCCATGTGCCCTTTATGCTGAACTGAACATCTTGGTATTCTTTTTATCTACTCTTGCACTTCATGAACCAGATTTCCCTAAGCTGACATAGATTCTGAAGCATTATTCAATTCCTGTACCAAAAATAATGAATCACTCGCAATGACTAGCTCTGAAATGCCTATTGGAATGCAAAATTGTAGTCCTCTCTATATTGCTAGTAACTCCACCTCCATTGGATCAGTGACGCTATCTTCCTTTTTACTTGTAGAAAACAAAACCACACCTCTATCATTCCTCAACAACATTCCTACACCCGCTTTATCCTGTTCTTCAAAAATTGCACCATCCACATTTAGCTTCAATACACTTTGGGATGGAGGTTGCCAACATGAGCTTTGAATCTTCCTTTGATGCCTAACATCTCTGACCTCTTTATATTCAGCTGCAGTGGACAAGGCTTTGTCAATAATAGTTGCAGGTTGTATGTTTTTACCTTCAAAAATCTGTTGGTTCCTCCTATACCACATATCCCATGCTATCAGAAAGAATTTTTCAAGTTCACCAGATTTGCTTGCTTCCATTACATCCATTGCAACCTGTAGGAAATCCTTTTGCATATCAAAATTCAATAATCCCTGAAAATGTTGGTGCCATGACTGAATTATTGATGAACAGTAACACAAGGCATGCCCCACATCTTCCTCATTCATGCACCAAATACATTGAGCTTCATTAATAATTTGCCTTCCCTTTAGGTTCACACGTGTTGGAAGTCCATTCTTACAAACTCTCCACGCAAAAATTTTAATTTTATTTGGCAGCTTCTTTTTCCATAAATTTCTCCACAGCATGCACTAACCCTTAACATTTGAGCACTCCCCTTCTTGTTTAGCTAGCTTCTGAAAATAGTTAAAGGCACTCTTTACACTGAACACCTCATCTTTCTCATGATCCCATATAATGCAATCAGGCCTCATCTCAGAACCAATCAAAATTTTCAACACAGACTCTGCTGCAGCAGGTGGTAACAACCTTTTTACCTTATCAACATTCCACCATCTGGTACCCTCATCAATTAGATCATCAACTGTTTGAGCCTCATTTATAAGTCCTTGCATAGAGTTTTTAAGCAATCTAGGACCATTTATCCAATAATCAGTCCAAACCTTAATTGATTTACCATCCCCAACTCTCCATCTACATCCCTGAAGCATATCAGCCTTTGATCCCCAAATACCCTTTGAGACATATGAAGGAGTAGATCCCAACCTTGAATTACTAAAAGTAGATGATGGAAAGTACCTTGCTTTGTATAGCTTATGCAGTAGCGTGGACTCCTATGTCATGATCCTCCATGCCTGTTTTGCAAGGAGAGCTTGGTTAAAAATTTTCAACTCTTTGAATCCCATTCCTCCCAAAGGCTTAGCCTCACACATTCTCTTCCATCCTACCCATCTTGTTCTCTGTTCCTCCTATTTCTGCCCCCACCAAAAGTTTGCCATCATTTGTTCCATCTTGTTCTCTTGCATATATATAATTATTATACTGGTATTAAGATACAAAATAAATAATAAAATCTACATCTTTCTATAAGCTTTAGCTTAAATTTTTGGGACAAGTGGTAATTTCACATAGTATCAAAGTAGAGGTCTGGAGTTCGAACCTTGACTCTAAACTCTACCCTATTTAATTAAATATTCCACGTGTTGAACAACCCAATGAGGGGGAATCTGGCCCACATGCGAGGGGGAGTATTAAGATACAAAATAAATAATAAAATATATCTCTTCCTATCAATTTTAACTTAAATTTTTAGGACAAGTAGTGATTTCACAACTGGAAAGCCATAATAAAATTTTTATTGATAATACTGCGCAAACGGTTTGAATAAACATTTTGCCGGCCACCTTTGAATTTCTGGGAATAAAATTGACAAAATCAAAACCTTTTGAGACAAAAATTTTCGTCCCTAAAAAGTAAATTTGATGTAGTGATATAAATGAAGTACCAGAAAACCAACACTCATAATATTATTGGCATCGGTTATCATAATAATAATAATAATATTATTATTGGCGCTGGTTATAAAAAACTACTGAGGCAGCATGCCTTTTTTTTCTTTTTTCTTTTTTTATCGGAAAGCAAATTATCATTGATAAAAAAAATATTACAGACATTTGTCAAGCAATGTAGCTTGAGAAAAAAAAAAGTCTGGAATACAATCCTACCACATCTCTAAACTTTCAACATTCCTAGCATATTGGGCAAGCTTATGTGCTGCCACATTTCCTATTCTATTAACATGTTGAACTTGACATTCCCCAAACAATTGTAGAACATTTTTTGTTTCACTCAACAGATTTCCCAACATTGCTGAAGATTCTGCTTGCTCTTGAAGTTCTTTCACCATCAACAAGCAATCACTTTCAATTATTAGCTTCTGGATATCCATGTTAGCACAGAGTTGTAAACCTCTAAATATTGCTAGTAACTCAATAGATTCTGGATCAACAACTTCTTTTTCAACATTACTAGCAGTCATAACAATATCTCTTTTGTCATATTTAAGAATAGCACCAACTCCGGCTCTATGTAGATCACAAAATATTGCCCCATCCACAATTAACTTCAAGTATCCTGGAGGGGGAGGTTTCCAGCAGTAGTAATCCTTTGTCTTGGTATTTGGAAAATACTTGATGATTGTAAACATCCTCTGTAGTGATAGAGCATGTTCAATTACCTGTCTTGGTTCAATACAAGCTTTGTCATGCACCATCTTATATCTTCTAAACCAAAAGACCCACGCAATTAAGAAGAATATAGTTAGGTATTCTGCCCTGTCAGCTTCTTTCACTTTCATTGCTACATCCATTAAATTCAGACCCATTTCCATCTTTTCCATAATAGGCACATATCTATCCCAATAATCTCTAATTTTAGGACAATAGAATAATGCATGTGGTAGATCTTCTAACCTTTCATTGCTGGAACAACAGGTCCCTTCAGTAATCACATTCTTCTTTCGTAGATTATGTTAAGTAGGTAGCCCTTCTTTGCAAGCTCTCCAAGCAAACACATTCACTTTATTAGAGACTTTCATCTTCCATAGAGCATGTTGTCTACTAGCAATAGAGCACTCACCTGAACAATTGTTGGACTTCTCTTTGATTAATCTGTAGGCACTTCTAACGCTGAATTTCTCACTTTTCTCTTGTGTCCATGTCCATTTATCAGGCTGCTCTCCAGGGCAAATTATTAATTTTAGAATTTCTGCTAGTATATTTAGATTGAATAGAGCTCTTATCTTCTCCACATGCCACAATTTTGTATTCCTGTCAATAATGCTAGCCACTATGTCTTCTCTATTCTTTTCCCTTATGTCTGTGCTTTCCAGCTGTAAGGATTGATGACCCAGGATCCAATGGTCTCTCCAAATTTTAGTCTTCTTGCCATCACCTATCCTCTATCTACAATAATGAATCAACCACTTTTAAACTTCCCAAATTCATCTCCATGCATATGAAGGATTATTCCCCAGACCAGAGTCAAAGAATTGACCATTTGAGAAATATCTGGCCTTATAAATTATGTGCAACATAGTATCCTCCTCTTGTAGAATCCTCCACCCTTGCTTGGCTAACAAGGCTAAGTTGAAAACTCTAGTCTTTAAAGCCTAAGCCACCTTTAAATATAGGACCACACATTTTTTTCCCAACTGATCCAGTGAATCTTTCTTTCATTCTTTTTCTGATCTCGCCAAAATTTTGCCATCATGGATTCCAGTTCTAAGCATAAGTTACCAGGTAATAAAAAAAAACTCATAGAGTATGTAGGGTTTGAGTGGGCTATTACTTTTATAAGCACTTCCTTACCACATTGAGATAGCATTTGTTCTTTCCGACTCTGTAACTTTTGCCAAACTTTGTGTTTTATTTATGAGAAAGCCTTGGTTTTTGATCTACCTACAACAGGAGGTAAACCTAAGTACTTCTCATATTGTTAAGTAGTACTGACCCCCCACAAGTGCATTATTTCTTCTTGCACCTTAGATTTCACATTCCTACTAAAGACCATATAGGTTTTATCTATGTTTATTTTCTGACATGAAGCCTTCTCATATTTATCAAGAAAAAATTTAACATTTTTGTTTTCCTAATAAAAGCCTGACTATTAAGCTTGACTATAGACTCCAAATTCTCAATGACTATAGACTCCAAATTATCAATGACATAAAATTATTGTTTTAAACCAACTACTTCAATATAATCAACCTTCCAAAATACTAAGTCATTAGAACACTACAAAATTTCTTAATAAAATTCTCCAATAATCTTAACCCTCTATGCTTAATCCACCATACTTATATCATCTCACGCATGCTCCATAATCTTGATATTCAGTTGAAATACTCAAATTATCTTAAAAATATTGTGGAGATAAGGTGAGTTATCAACAACTTAGTAAGCAGAAAACATATATTACTATGTAAACATGAGCATTTGCAGAGTTCAGAATGTTGAACAAAACATTTACTTTCAAAATACAGAATCAAAACATGTTATCAAAATATTAGAACGAAACTTTCAGAAATATCCTTGTTCAAAACTCCTTTGGCATATCATAATCTGAGACATCATCTTCATATCATATCAGAGCATCACATCAGAACATATGTCATGTTTAACTCCCGTGGTAGGGTTGTATACCAACATTATACCCGTGGTAGAGCCGTATACCACTATTATACCCGTGACAGGACCGTATACCACTATTATACCTGTTGCAGGGCCTTAACGGAGCAGATTAGAAATAGAACCAAAACCAGAATAGAATCATATTCAGAATAAAAAAGTCATGTCAAATGTTTTTCAGATGTCACATCATATCAAAACAGAGTACTAAACAGATTCCGATCATTTTACATATTAAAAAACAAATTCAGAACATCTTCACATCATATACACAAATTTTCAAATTTCATATTCGCTCTCATTTCGCATAGTTCAGAAACATAATGCCAAAAATTTACTCATGTCTACATCAGTTATTACAAAAATACTTTTCTCTTTCATACAGGTTTCATGAGTAATGCAGAACAAATAACAGAGGTTGCTTCAATGATCTTTTCATAACAAAACATGAATATTTTCCAAATTCAATCTCAGTTATTTATTTTATGCAAACTCTAGCATAGGAACCCTGCTTACCTGGAATTTTTAATTTTCCTACAACAATGCCAAGGGAATATCAATCGTTACCTATAAAATAGTCACGTAACCTGCGTAAATTTCCGATGGAACACATACTTTGTAATTAAAACCTGAGATATAAAAATCTATATTTTCCTTAATGTTTAAAAATTTTTGAAACCCTAAAATATCGACTCTCCCAAAAATATTTTGATATTCACATAATTTCTCCAAACAAATACGCAATTAAATCCTAAGATCATATTACTCCATAAATTGGTCTTATGATATTGTCTATGCAAACACATGATCTCGACATCAAAATATACATGGTAAACCCTTTATATCCAGCCATGGCCCAAAAATCTGCGCAACCAATAATGCAACATAACCCTTAAAAACTATCTACAAGCCCATGGCCCATTTCGATTAGCATGGCCCAATATCCAAAAAACATGCCATCCTGTAAGTGACAAAGATAGAGAGGGAGTTACTTGAACAGAGGGAGAGGCTGAGAGAGAGGGAGGGCTTTTAGAGAGAGAGAGGGGAGAGAGAAAAAGTGTGTCTTGCATGGAGAGAGAATGAGCCTTACCTTGGGAGCTTGTGTCGTGCAACATGGAGGAACAACGACATTGGCTGGGCGAACGTGGAGGAGGCTTGCTTTCTGGCGAGTAATAGTGCTCGGGGCAGTGGTGTGGCAATGGCTACATGGTGCAACCCTTGTGGTGGTGGGGCAGCTTGCGGAGGAGTCTTATGCAGTGGAGGTACTTGTTCTATTTTCATGTGGTGAAACAGAGGCTCTCGGCAGTTTACAGAAGGCGGATAGTGGTTGTGCAAGGCCGTGGCAAGGTGGTGCATGGTGGTGGTGCACCACGGGGCTTTGGGAAAACTCGAGCAGACAGAGTGGTGGTTTCTACGATGGCTTGAGGCAGTGTTTCTATGTTGGTTTGCTTGAACGTGTAGGACGTACTAGGCCTGGGGTGCAGGAGTCTAGCAGTTGGCGAAGTGAAGGGGAGAGGTGGTGATCGGTGTTATCTGCGGCTGAGGAAGGAGTCGTGGAGGAGCTGTTGGACGTGGCTTGATCTGTTTTGGTGGTATAAAAGTATGTGCATTTCGTTGACAGTTTACAGTGGCTGGTGTAACGCCTCGGTCCCGCACGGGTCGGAGAGTTACTTCCTATCACTTACTCTCACATTTCAATAATATAATTATAGACTTCAAATTCTCAATATCATATAGAAATGTCGATTCAAACTAACTTCCTCAATATAACCAGTCATCATAACGCAATAAAATTTCTTAATAAAAATCGCCAATACTCATCGAATTAATCCACTACTCTTAAATCATCTCACTCAAATCTTCAAAATCTTGATCCCCAACTGAAATATCCAAAATCATCTGAAAAATATTGTGGAGATAATGGATGAGTTATCAACAACTCAGTAAGTAGAGAGCATATACTATCATGTAAACATGAGCATTTATAAAGTTCGATATGCAAAACAAAACATTTACTTTTAGAATGCAGAAACAACATATTTACTTTCGAAATCCATAAACAAACTTGGGACAAAACATCAAAGCGAAAGTTTCAGAAAAACAAACTTGTTCCCAAAAAGAAAATCTTTTGGTATATCCAAACTGAAACATTATATTCATATCATCTCATAGCATCACATCGGGACAAATTTCATGTTTAACCCCCGTGATAGGGTTATAAATCACCATCATACCCATGGCTGGGCCATATACCATGTTTCACCCTCGTGGTAGGGTTATAAACCACCATTATACCCGTGGCTGGGCCGTATATCATGTTTCACCCCCGTGGTAGGGTTATAAACCATCATTATACCCGTGGCTGGGCCGTATACCATGTTTCACCCCATGGTAGGGTTATAAACCACCATTATACCCGTGGCTATCTACCATGTTTCACCCCGTGGTAGGGTTATAAACCACCATTATACCCGTGGCTGGGCCGTATACCATGTTTCACCCCTGTGGTAGGGTTATAAACCACCATTATACCCATGGCTGAGCCGTATTCTATGTTTCACCCCGTGGTAGGGTTATAAACCACCATTATACCCGTGGCTGGGTCGTATACCATGTTTTACCCCCGTGGTAGGGTTATAAACCACCATTATACCCGTGGCTGGGTCTTAACAGAAACAGAACGGAACATCTTCGGAATCAGATCACATTCAGATATAGAATCAGAACTTCATGCCAAGGCTTTTAGATGACACATCATATCAAAACAAAATACTGAATAGCTTCAGATCATTTCACATGTTCGAAATAAACAGAATCCAAAACATCTTCATTTATTCATAGCAAAAACTTTAAATTTTCATATTCACTATTTTTGCATAGTTCAGAAACAGAATGCACAAAATTCGCTCATGTCTACACTAGTCATTACAAAAAACACTTTCTCTTATATATAATTTATGCATATGCAGAATTAACATCTGAGGTCGTTTTCAGATTTCTTTTAAAAAACAAACATGCTTATTTTCTAAGTCAACCTCATTTTATTTCTTTTATGCAAAACTAGTATATGAACCCCGCTTACCTGGGCTTCTTAGTTTTTTAGAAAATTCTCCACAACAGTACTAAACAATTGTCAATCGTCACCTATAAAAATTCATATAACTTAAATAAATCTCCAATGAACAGATAATCTCATATTACACCTGAAGTACCCATTTTAATTCCTCAAAAACCTAAAATTTCTCTTAATTCTAAAATGCCATTATTTCCCAAATCCATCAATATTCACTTGATTTCTCGGACTAAGATATTAAATTCTAACTTATTTACTTTTGAAAACAAACTATAAAATTTAATACTAGACAATATAATTATAACAAGATATTTTAAATTAAACAACAAATTTATTTAATAAAAATAAACTAGATCATATAAGTATTTAAAAATAAATTACATAGGTACGGTTTACTTCTGCAAATAAGTTTTTAAAAATCTTTACTTAATAACAATTTAAAATCACTTGAATAATTTCTGTAAACAAAACATAAAAGTTTCAAGACTATTATGAAATAAAATAGAACCTATTTACGAAATATTAAACCTAATCTCATTAACAAAACCCCACTCCAAAAAGAAACCAGTACGTAAATAGCCATGATCTAAGATAAACCTAGCCCAAATAATTTTTACAAAGCAACATACGTTTTTGGAGAAAGAATAAAACCAGAGAAGAGCTTGACGTCGGGAGGAAAATATTTTTACCGAGAGAGAGCGAGACGCACGACAGAGCAGGGGCTGGGCAGAGGTCAAATGTGTCGGCGCGGCGGCAGGTCGCGATGCTGTGTGGGGTTGATGGGGTTAGCGGTGAATAGTAGTTTTCATGGCGTTCCGACGTGAGGTTGCTAGAGGACTTCACGGTGGTTTAAATGTGTTCTAGTGTGGTGCAACCGCAGTGTATCACAGTGGATGGGCTAAAGGTGGCTTTGGGCGGTAGTGTAAACATGCTGGAACTCGAAAGGAGGGTAGCGACGTGCTGGTAAAACTGCGCTCACGGTGGGGGAAATGCAGTGCTCTGTTTTGGTGTATAAAAACATAGCACTTCACGTCCAAGCTTATCGGTGGCTGGTCATGGAGGTGCAGGGTAGTGTTGTGGCGGTTCTCGACGTTTCACGGTGGCTTTATGGCTGGGGAAAGCGGCGAACCCAATGCTGCACCTGCATTCGTTGGAGATCAGAACCTGGAGGCACTTGTTGTGAAACCGTGCTTCTCCCTGGCATGGCCTCGGCTGGGTTGTAGTAGTAGTGGGACTGTCCCAAGGTGGTGCAGGGTGGTGGAGTGAGGCAGAAGAGGTTAACGGTGATGATGGTTTGCATGGGACGAAAAACACTTCTGTGTTTCAAGGCAGTGAGACCAACTGAGAAGGGCTTGAGCAGTGACTGGATCGTGGGGTGGTGAGAACTTATGAAGAAAGAGAAGAGCGAGAGAGAAAGTTTGGAGGATAACTTGATCATTTGGTAGTGAAACGAACGAGTCGCGTCGTGGGTGAGTGTGAGTCTGAGTGTGTGATGGAAGAGAAAAGAAAACCGCTGAGACGTGGGGAAAAATGGATTTGAGGTGGAGGGATTTTCGGAAGTGAAGAAACTGAAGGAAAAGCAAATAAAAGAAAAAAAAACGGTCTGGCAAGAAAACTGCATTCAGGGAAATACCAAAACGACATTGTCGTGGGCTTGGCCTCCCTTCTGGTTTGAGCTTAGGCACTGGGTATTACAACTGGGGACGGTGGTTCAAGTGTCTAGCTGTGATACCCCGTATTTTAGTATATTTTTTTAATAAAATGATTTTTTTATTTAATTTTAAATATTGGTTCTCTTGTTTTAAATTTATCGTGTTTCTCATTGGTTTAATTTTTTATTTTTTAAGTTTTGAAATTTATTTTGACGTGCTTTCTTGATATTAATTATTGTTTGCATTTAAGTTGCTCTTTGCTTTAATTACTTTATTGCTGGACTTTAATTATTTTATTTTATTAATATTGAGTTGTAATGCTTTTATTTGGCTCTTATTTATTTTTATTGTGTCTTTTTCTTTGTTGGACTTTCTTTTTTTGTCGGACTGGCCTGTTTGAGTATGTTCTATTTTTCCTTTGAGCTCAGCCCGTCGTTTTGGAGCTTTGAAACCCTATTATTCTTTTTTCCTTCCTCTGTTGCACCGTACCCCCTTCTCTATTTTATCTGTTCTTCTCATTTTCTTTTGCGTGTTCTTCCTTCTTCGCCCGTGATTCTCCTTTCTTTGTTTTTACGTTTCTCTTCTCTGCTACTTGTCGCATCCTTGGCCTACATCCGCAAACCTCCACATCTAGCTTTCACACGCGGGCTGCCAAGCAAAAATTTTCCACTGTAGCTCTACTACCAAACCCGTCCAGCAAGCAAATCGAGCAGCTCCTCCTCCGTAGCACAACCCATTTCCACCGTGCACCACCATCCCCATCCCATCGAAAGGTTGTAGTGGAAACACCCCTGTTTTGCTCTCCAAAAACAGAGCAGTTTCACTCAACCAACTCACCACCCGTAAGCCACCACCCCACCTGTTGCCGCAGCTACAAGCGACGCTGACGCCCTAGCCACCCGTGATCTGCCGCTGCCCAACCACCTTGGCACCGCCGCATTGCTGTTTCTCTCAGTGAGTATCATGTGCGGTCTCTTTCTCCCTCTCACGGCTTACTCTCGAACTCCCTCCCGCTAATCCCTCTCTACCTCTCTCGCTTTTGCCGCCCAGCGTAGGCAGCTTCGCCACCGCACACCCTCCCCAGCTCGACAGCCGCGCCACCGCGGTATTTCCAGCCTAGCCGTCGCACGTGGCCCCTAACTTCTCCTGGTGTAAGCCCTGCCATCGCTACTTCTGTTATTTAGGTTTCTGTTTCCGTTCACTGCTAGTTTTCCTCATAAGATATATATATATATATATATATATATATTTATGTAAATTGTTAACCTAATAGTTGAGTACTATTACCAGTTTACCCTTAGTGTATGTACTAGATATATGTTTTCGGATGAGTGGTCTTTTTGGATTTATGATTAAATGGGTTTTGTTTGAAGCCTCATAAAATATTATTTTTGTGTAGATAATATTTTAATAATATTTTTAACTAAAGAAAGTAAACCTATTTTTAAGAGAGAAGTTTTTCACAACGTATTTTATAAGATTTTTTTTAAAGTAGTCAAAGTATTCTATTAATTTATAATATACGTTGTTGGTATTTTAGATATTTTAAATATTACTTTTTATTGAGTTCCGTAATTATCTTAATACTTGTTTGATTTAAATTTCTTATTCGGTATGAATTCGATTAAATGGATATTGATGGTTTTAGAAAATGATGGTATTTTAGAAATTATGAGAATTTTAGGTTTTGAGGATTTAAATTAGGTTCTTTTAGCATTTTAGGTTTAAATATTGAAATACGTGGTTGATTGAAAATTTACGGGAATTACGTGATTTTATAGGTGACGATTAATAGTTGTTCGGCATTGTTGAGGATTTTTTTTTTGAAAGACTAAAAAGTCCAAGTAAGCGGGGTTCCTATGCTAGCATTTGCATAAAAATAAAATGGACTGAGGTCAATTTTGAAAATGTGCATGTTGTGTTATAAAAAGAAATTTGAAACGACCTCAGTTTTTTGTTTTGCATGACTCATGAAATTCGGTATAAGATTAAATTACTTTCTGTCATGACTGGTGTAGATATGAACAAAGTTTTGGCATTCTGTTTCTGAACTATGTAAAAGAGAGTGAATATGAAAAAAAAAATTGTGCATAAATCATATTTTTGTGATCTGATTCTGTTATGTTCTGAAAATGTTCTGAACTCTGATACGATATGATGTGATTTCTGAAACCTCTTGCATGACATTCTGTTTCCGTTCTGACCTTACCACGGGTGTAAAACTGTGGCCTCTATTTGGGTTGGTACCAACTTTTTTGTTTCTGGTGCACCCACTTTGGAAACAAAGTGGTTTTCTGCGTGGTCTTTTCTATGTGCACACTCAGGGTTCCGAGAATGATAAGGGGAAGATTCACATTCTGTTTCTGTTCGGTTGGCCGCCGGGGTTTGCACAACCCTACCATGGAGGTTAAACATGAAATTATGTTATGATATGATGTTTCAGTTATGCTGTGCCAAAGAAATTTTGAATAAGAATATTTTTGAACTTTCGCTCTAATATTTTTGACAACATGTTCTGACTCTGCATTCTGAAAATAAAAAAAGTGTTTTGTTCTGCATTCTGAAATCTATAAATGCTCATGTTTGCATACTAGTATATGTTCTCTGCTTAGTGAGTTATTGATAACTTACCCCCTCTTATCTCCAATATTTTCAGATGATTTTTTGATATTTCAGCTGAGGATCAGAACTATGAAGAATTGGGTGATATGACTTAAGAATAGTGGATTAAGAATAAAAAGCTTTTGATGAGTATCGGTGATTTTTTATAATTATATTGTTAAAATGTGAGTTTAAGTGACATGTAGAGAAGTTGGTAATTTTTGGGGTTACTGTATTGAAGATTTTATATACGAGTATGTGTGGTTAATTAAATTTGAAGTGTTTACGTTTGATTTGGAGCTTTTGGAAGCATATTAGCAATGTTGGAGTTGATTATCAGGTAACATGAGTTAACTCTCCAGACCCTCGAGAATGTGGCGTTACACTAGCGGTTGAGGAGAGTTGAAGAGGAGTAGAGCGGTGGTGCAGCGACTAAACTCGCTGGGATGTGGGCTCCTTAGCCCGTTACATGGCGAGGCTCAACCATGGTAGCTTGCAGTTGTGTGGGTTTTCATGGGATGAGGTAGTGGTGTGAGGAGGTGCATGCAACGCTGTGGCGGCTGCCGTGTGGTGTTTCCCGTGGTTGCAGACACTAGTCTCAGTTGGCTCCACTGTGGTGGAAGAGAAATGGCCTGGGTGTGGGGGAGCATGTGGTGGATCAACGTGGATGGTGGCGCTGAGATTGGTGGTGGAGAACAGGGAAAACCGAGTGAAACGCCATGAGACGGCAGACCCAAAACCACAGGGAGTAGATGCGAGGGAAACTAACGAGTGAGAGGGATCCGTTGAGAGGAAGATCTAGGAGTTGGAAAAATAGATTGAAAAAAGATGGGGAAGGTGGGAATATGGAGGAGGAAAATCTGGAATGTGTGCGTGAGTTTGGTGCTGCCTGGACGTGGAGACATGGGGGAGTGAACGTACGACAACCCTAGCTTGGGGGAGTTTCTATGTAAATGTGTATGCATGTATTTATATAGGTAGTCGAAACCCTAGAGAAGGAGAAAAAAAAAAGAAGAAACGTGCACGAGATATTGAATAGTCGTGTCGGGCTTTTACAATAAAATCTTAAGCCGCTACAAAAAAATGTCCACTGGGTCTATAAATTATTAAATGGGCTTAATTCATTTATTGAGCCCAAAATCATTTGTTAAATTCTGATGGGCCCAAAAGAAAAACCTTTTGTCTCTTGGGCCTAACTAAACTCCCAAATAACAAAAAAATATAGCTCGTAGGCTAATACAAGTTTTACAATAAATCTGAAATAAGGTTTACAAAATAATGGCACGTTAAACGTAATTTATGCCCAACAATCTATATCCCACCAAAATAAAAATTTAGGCACATAGTCTATTCAAAACTTCTCGTTAAATCTCAAGTGGCTACCCATTGTTATTAAACAAATAAAATATTATATATATATATATATAATTAATAATACGCAGGTTTGGGCCGTTGGCCTGCCTTAGTACCGGAGGTGTTACAAAGCTTCTGTTCATGGAACATATTGACAACTACTTTTCACATCCAAAGAATGAGGGGCTTACATATGGAAAAACACAGCTAACCATGTCGGTAGTTGATCATGTTACATGCGATGGGCCTATAAACCATGGAGTTTAGGCCCATGGTTAGCTGCACAAGCATCTTTTTCATGATTAAACTCTTAATTATTATTCAATCACATACTGCAGCTAACGTGAGTAATTGAGTTTGGGTGTTGCAGAGTCAGAGAGTTTTTAAGGTCGTATGTGATTAAGCTGGGCTAGCCAGAAGCCTAGTCAGCCAAGCTTGGAGGTTAGTTTGGGGTTACTCTAATTCATAGGCCGAGTCCCAAATACAAGATTGACGGCCCAGTAGTCTTTCCCCGGTTTACGTTTAAGCCCGAATCGAGCGGACCAATCTAATTTTATACAGGCTAGTGCTAAAATTAAGAATTAGAAACTAATAATAATATATTTGCAACTCGAATCGATCACTTTATTCAACTTGAGTTTGAACAGCTACTAAAACTATCATGCCATCAGAATATATATATATAAGAAGAAAGAGACCAATAACTTTTTCGTATTTTCTATGGTCTCCCAACCCCGACCTTGTATATTTAGATCATGCATGTGTCGAGCAATCTGCTAAACTTATTAATTTATTCTACAGCTAGGGTTGTTTTCTTTTTCTTTATTAACACGTAAACGTAATCCTATCAACTATTCCTTAATGTGATCGACAGTCACCAATGCAGAGGTCGTCCATGCAGCTTATAAGGGCACAGGATCCACCATTAAAGACTTTACAAAATCTTTGAGCACAATTCCAGCATGTGTGTAGCCATCTTCGTTCTTGTACACGACATGAATGACACGTGCAAGGTTGATAACTCGCATGAGAATTGGCATGGGGACTTCGGTTGGGTAGAGGCACTCTTTGTTTATATCCTTCCATGCATCTGTCACTTGTTTTGTGACGCCCCGACTCCCACGTACAGAAATGCAAAAATCGTGACGTCGGGAAGATGACAATACGGGTCACGCATCCCAACAATAAGTGCTCAAGTGTGTGCAACATGCAAAAGTGCACAACAAAAGTCGCAGTGGTTAATTTAAATAAGTCAACTAAGTACCAGAAGTTTAAAACAAATATCCAAAATAAATTACCTTTAAAAAGTTATACAGTTATCCCAAAATATATTACAAAGGCAAATACATAAACAAGTGATAAAACAAATATCGATACACGAGAGCAACCCCATATCACTCTTCCAACGAAGCCAAAACCTAAGGCTCGTCGTCCTCATCTGCATCAAAATTTGCGATACCATAAAAAGGTACTGCAGGTAAGTAATAATCCAAACAACTCTCAAGATAAAAACGCATTAATGCAACCAACTAGCAGATCCCAAAACCTCATTTTTTTCGAAAATAATTATTTTCCAACACACGCCAAAAAACCCCATTTGACCATAAACACGCCATGACTAATATCCATCATTTTTCCAGAAAATGTGCTCGTAATCATTAAATCATAAACCGACAACAAAATCATTTATCGGACACTGTAGGCAGGAATCGCAGGCGGGACTCTACCACCATCCCTGCTTACCACCATCCCTACCGCATGCACCGTAGGCGAGAATCACAGGTGGGACTATACCACCATCCCTACAGCATGCACTGTAGGCGGAAATCACATGCGAGACTATACCACCATCCCTACAGTTCCTTTTCACACAAGAGGTACTTATCAGAGCACTGTAAACGGGAATCACAAGAGGGACTCTACCACCATCCCTACCGCATGCACTGTAAGTGGGAATCACAGGCGGGACTATACCACCATCCCTGCATACCACCATCCCTATCGCGTGCACCATAGGTGGGATTCGCAGGACCACCATCCCTGCTTACCACTATCACTACAGTATCTTTTCCTTTTTCTCAACCAGTCAATCCAATCATTTCAAACATACTCAAAATCATTTCTCACATGAAAACCCAGTTTTCAAATAAACACATGAACATGTATGCAATAATGCGAAAACCCAGATTTCATTTACAAACATGATCATGCGTGCAAATGCAATGAACAAGACACGACACCAATATCTAACAACCAACAAAAGTCAACACAATCCAATCACACAAACAACTTCATTCTCCAATCCATCCGACCCCCTTACTCCTCAGACTCAGTCCGGCATAACCAACCAGTTCACAGTGTAATGTGTTAGCGCAAAAATACATTTAAATCATGAAAGTTCTTTGGAAAATACTTACAGCGAACACAAGAGGTGCCACGGCTTTGCGTCGTGCTTGGGGACAAACTGCGGCGCGAGAAAGGTTGGTAAGGGAGGGGTGGGGTGGGGTCGCCGGCCGGTGGGGAAGGTAGTGGGCTGGGCGGTGAGGCACACGGCGGCGCTCGGCGGTGGCTGGGTGGAGAAGAAGAAAACGCACGGGGAAGAGGGAGAGAGGGACGTCGCACGCGGGAAGAGCAGGGGAAAAGAAATAAGGAGAAAGAAAAGAAAAAGGGGAAAAAGAAAAAAAAGGGAAAGAAATGAAGTTCAATGCTCACATCTTGGGTCACAGAAATGATCCAATGAAAAAGATTTCAAAACAGTAAATTAAATAAAATAATTTAAACGTAGTGATTAAATGAAAATAAAATAATTAAATCTAACAATAAACTAATTTAAAATAAAGAGTAATTTAAATAAAGAAAAATAATTAATAACAAGTAAATACATTGAATTAACAACTAACAATCTTAAAATAATATAACGTAAATCATCTGAAATTTAAAACAAGAAAGTTCATAATCTTAATAAATGCAATAATTTACTTAGTTAAAATACACATAAATACGAGGTATCACATGTTTCCTCAATTCATGGACTGCTTCTTCCTTTGTAACACCGTGATGTGTCATGTAGCATTCAACAGCCGAAGCAACGTGCCCTCTCTTTTGCTCAAACTGCAAGCATTATTGTTGAATAATCGTCTATATATGTTAGTATAATTAATTAATAGGACAATTTTATAAATTATTATTATAAAGAACAAAAAGAAGAGAAATAATTAAACCTTGTGTGACACGATGTCATCCATGAGTCGGCAAACCACTGTAGAAGCTGTGACCATTTTAGGTTCACTGAACAACCATTCGAAGGAATCCTTTGTGACAATTTCTCCCATTCCGACTAAGGATGTGGTTGCTAACATTGCGTAGGCAGAGGTAACAAGAGCAAGGGACATATATTCGTCCATTGTTGGTATGTATTTCTGGTGGAACCATTTGGCTTCATGGTGGTATGCTCTAACTTGATTCTTCATCTGTGACAACGTATGTACATAGATAGCAATTCACAATCAGAACAAATACTAATGTTAAACATATAAGATTTTCAAACATAATATTTCCTGTTATATATATATATATATATCTATATATATATGTTTGTTGTTCTTTTGCTTAATTTCTCTGAATATAAAAACTATGATGCTTACTGCTTCTATTGCATACTGGACACGATATGATTTTTCTTCACTTAGGTTTTGCTCCATTTCAGTGTAAACGTCTAGGAGTGCCTGGTAACTCATTTTCATGTACTCCGGGAGTTTATCTGCGGCACTCATATCCCACCTGTAAAATCAGTAGTTTCTCCAGTTGATCAAAAAAATATAAAGAATAAATGCAGATATGATCAGGATGTGTCTTTAATCTCAACCTCTCGATTGCTTCAGTAAAGAGGTCAAGTTCTTCAATTGTACCATACACATCATAGATATCATCAATAACAGAGGTCATGGAGATCACTTTGGTTAGCATCCTCCTAGCAAAGCAATATTGGGGCTCAAAGTACACTCCCATTATCCAAAAATAGCACTCAACCACCCTGTCTCTGATAAAGGGTAGCTTCCTTGAAAAGTCCAAGTCTTTCCACCAGCTGTAAAACATAATTTAAAAGAATCATTCTATCAATTACGTACAATTATCATATCATCATGTACAAGCTGCTAGCTTACTCACAGTACTTGCAAGTACTCTGAGATGGAGCTTAATAACTGACCTGACAATCTCAGAAAGTTCTTTCTGGTGCACTTTCTGCAATAGGTTGAAATCCAACTTTGCAAACTTAAGAAGAACTTGATCATGTGAAGCGTCTTCTTGGTATACAGAAAAGTAATGCCTTGCCTCTAGCCTTGGTAGTCCTTTCCAGATAGGTTGTTTCAAGGCCTGGGTTACTTGTGCTGCTAGAGGTCTGCTTATTTGGGATGCTACAGACTCAAGATGTGTGGTAGTGAAGACAAGAGCCTCACCCAATATATCTTCACCTTTTACCCTGAGATGTGTGGCTTTATACAAGCTTAAAATTCCTTTCACATCATTGCAAAGCGATCCCTTAAAATTCTCTTTGCTGTCCTTGAACTTGTTGAACATATTTGCCTCACAATATTCCAATGACATCAAATGTAACGCCCGTCCCGAGGGTCCGGAGAGTTAACTCATATTACCAGATAATCAACTCCAACATTGCTAATACTCTTCCAAAAACTTCAAATCAAACATAAACACTTCAAATTTAATTAACCACACATACTCGTATATAAAATCCTCAATACTGTAACCCCAAAAATTACCAACTTCTCTACATGTCACCTAAACTCACATTTCAACAATATAATTATGAAAAATCACCAATACTCATCGAAAACTTTCTATTCTTAATCCTTAAGTCATCTCACCCAATTCTTCATAGTCCTGATCCTCAGCTGAAATATCCAAAAATCATTTGAAAATATTGGAGATAAGAGGGGGATGAGTTATCAACAACTCAGTAAGCAGAGAACATATACTAGTATGCAAACATGAGCAATTTTTAGAAAGTTTGGTATGTAGAAATTAAAGCATTTCTTATGCACATCTCAAAACGTGTTATCAGAAAAATCAGAGCGACTATTAAATCCTTTCATACTCATAAACCATTATCATCTTAAAAAGAAAACTACTTTGGCATAACATAACTGAACATCTTCATCTTGTCATATCATATCATATCATATACCATGTTTAACCCCCGTGGTATGGTTGTTCTATCCCCGGTGGCCAAACCAGGCAGTGTCATATGGTGAACTTCCCCTTTTTCAATCTCGGAGCCCCGAGTGTGCACACAAAAAAGAACACGTAAAATGACCACTTTGTTTCCAAAGTGGGTGTACTCATATCATATCATATCATATCATATCATATCATGTTAGTACCTACCATATCACGTGAACCATTATCATCATATCATAATCATATTCAGAATTAAATTCAGAACAGATAAGTATGCCAAAGGTTTATCTTATATGTATCATATCAAAACACGTGCGAAACATATTCATATCATTTCCATTTGATCATAAATAAACCAAAATCATTTTCATATCATATGTACAAAAATTCACAGATATCGTATTCGCTCTTTTGCACATTTCAGAAACATGTCAAGTATTGCTCATGTCTACACATTTCATGTCAAAACATTTCTTTTCTCTTTCATATGTATCTCATGAGTGAATGCAAAACATATACTGAGGTTGTTTTTCACTTTTTCTTTTAAAACAACATGCACATTCTTACAAACCAACCTCAGTTCATTTATTTTTATGCAAATCTAGCATAAGAACCCCGCTTACCTGGACGACTTCTCTTTTCCAGAATTTTGCTCAAAAAAATGTCAAGTCGACTATAAATCGTCACCTATAAAAATAATCACGTAATTTCCGTAAGTTTCCAATCAATTACGTATTTCGATATTTAAGCCTAAACTTCTAAAATAACCTATTTTAATTCCTCAAAACTTAAAACCCTCATAATCCTAAAATATATCATCACTTTTTAAAATCATCAATATCCACCATAACCAACATCAAACTCAAAACACTAATATTTAAACCTGAAACTACCAATAAATCTCACATCATAAACTAATCACACAAACAACTCCATAATCCAATCCAACCAACCCCCTTACTCCTCGGACTCAGTCCGGCACAACTAACCAATCACAGTAAATAAATGAGTTAGCGCAAAAATACATTTAAATCTCAAAAGTTTACCGGGAAATGCAAAAGTAAGGGCGTTAGTTACACCGAGAAATGCAAAAGTAGTGTTTGATTTACGAGACTTCAAACACATGCATGATGATGTCTTAATGTAAACACGATACATATCAATCATTAATTACCGGGAATTGATCAGAAGCATATGAGAGGAAATGGTCATCCCAAATGCTGGGTTGAAAATTTGCTGAGCGACGGTTAATTTCTGGCATGACATGATTCTGAGCTGTTGGAGCAGCTAGTACTGCTGAAACTTGAAGAGACATTTTAGAAGTTAATTGGCACCGTACGTAGTATATTGGCGATGGGGTTGCTAAATGGCACTTAACTCTAGTACTGCTTTCAGTTCCAGTATGAGATAAACTGATTGCGGGTTCAGTTATTTATAGATCAAAGATTAGTGCAGTAAACGACACTACAAGGAATTTGGCTTTTAGCAGCGCTTCAACATCGTCGCGGAAAGTTCTAAAAACGCTGCAAAATATTTTTTTCGACATTTTTCTAATCACTGCACAATGGTTGCCAAAAAACGGATGCTAATTCTTATGAGCATCGAATCACTATAAAACACTGTAAAAAATATTATTTTCAGCGTTTCCTAATATGTCGCAAATATGCATGTAGGCGTTGCAAAAAAGGCCTCCACCAGCTGACTTTTATCGTTGCAAATACATAATAGCGTCGTTAATAAATCCTCGCAAAAAATAGTTGAAAAGTTTCTTTACATAACAAAAAATAATTGAGGTCGTTTCAAGTTTCTTTACATAACAAAATATGCATATTTTTTCAAAATTGACCTCAATTCATTTCATTTTTATGCAAAGTCTAGCATAGGAACCCCGCTTACCTGAACTTCTTAACTTTTCAGAATTTTCCTCAAAAATGTCGAGTCGATTATAAATCGTCACCTATAAAAATAATCACGTAATTTCCATAAGTTTCCAATCAATCACGTATTTCGATATTTAAGCCTAAATTTCTAAAATAATCTATTTTAATTCCTGAAAACCTAAAACCCTTTAATTCCAAAATATATCATCACTTTCTAAAATCATCAATATCCACCATAACCAACGTCAAATTCCAAACACCAATATTTAAACCCGAAATAGCCAACAAATCTCAACATAAATCAATCACACAAACAACTCCGTCATCTAATCCAACCGATCCCTTACTCCTCGAACTCAGTCCGGCACAACCAACCAATTCACAGTAAAAATAGGTTAGTGCAAAAATACATTTAATATACAACCAACCGGTTCTACAAGAGATGATTGTTCTTTCCTTATAAATATGTCCAAGACTTTATCCACAAACAATGTGAGATTATTCTTCAACAAATTGTTGCCGTCGAATGGGGGTTTTATGATTTTTCAGTAGTTTTAGTTCTGTCGGCAAAAACATTTTTCTGCAAACTTAAGTCTTTTCAGCTGAACTTGCAAAAACGGTGGAAAAATAAAAGCCATCCATTTCCTACGTACGTTAATTTGTGCGGTCGAATGGGGATTTTATGATTTTTCTGCAGTTTTAGTTCTGTAGGCAAAAACATGTTTCTACAAAGATGAAGTTTTCCCAGCTTTTCTGCAGTTTTTTGATCCGTCGGCTAAAAGGTTTCTCTTTCTACAAACTGAACTAATTTATTATTTCCTGCAGTTTAAGAATTCGGTGGACAAAATTTGAAATAATTGAGATCAATCTATAAACTTTCCTGCAGTTTTACAGCCATCGAAATTGGGTAAGTTCTTTTGATTTTTTTTTTTTTCCCCACCAATAGGCATTTGTTCTTCAAAAGCTGCAATTGGATTGGCCTGGCTTTTAAACTACTATTACAATTGCAACCGCTTGAAGAGCCATTTAACATTCATTATTATTGGGACTACCAATTAACTGTACAAAAATCATTAATTTTTCAGAAATATCCTAAAACTATATCTAGTATATATCCTTGTTGTAGGCAGCTTTTCAGATCTTCAAGCTGTTGCACATGCAAAAGCATAGATGGGGGTAATTGAGTTGTACAGGCAATCGATCTGGTCCAACACATTCAGGCCAATGTCATCAATTCTCTGCAACAATAAATGGCATAGTCATCAATTCTAGTAACCAAGGTTTCATATCTAATATTGTTACTATAACAGTTAAATAAAATCCATAACACTTGGATAAAAAATAAAAAAAAAAGCCGTAACTCACTACAACAGAATGTGTGTTTTGTGACAGAGGAAACTGTCACAAAAAAATGGTAAACCGTCACTAAACATATTTGGTGACGGTTTGAAACCGTCACCATGACCGTCACCTAAAGTGCGTCACAGAAAACATTTGGTGACGGTTTACTGTTCAACCGTCACAAAAAATATTTTTAGTGACGGTTGGAAGTGTTCCGTTCTGTACAACGTTCGAACGTTCCTTTTTTTGTGACGGTTATGAACTGTCACAGAAAATAACGTTCGGACGTAAAATTAAACGTTCGGACGTTATACCCGACCGATTGGCGTTCGAATGAGAGAAGTTGACGTTTGTTGTATATCGTTCGAACGTATCATATTTACGTTCGAATGTTAATGCGGCCGAACGTTAATTACAATAAACGTTCGAACATTTGTTCGAACGTAAACGTAAATGTTCAAACGTAGCACGTTTAATGTTCGGACGTTATTTCGAATGTAAACGAAGGAGCGTCCGAATGCAAGTTTTTTGTTCGAACGTTAGTCGGTTTAACGTTCGAACGATTCAATTGTATTTACGTTCGAACGTTTGTTACAATATGAACCAACGTTCGAACGATTTTTATTTACATTCGAACGTACAGATCAGAAATACTAATTTCATAAAATTTAAAAACAAAATACCAATGGTATCATATTACATACCCAATTAACAAGTAACAATGTCTTATAAAAGTACAAAATTAGATATTAAAACTAGTCAGAAATATTGATAAAATTTATTTCTTCTTTTTCCCTCGCCCACGGGGATTCTGTTGCAACGACATAACACGCTCCATTTGCACCATCATCTCTCGTTGCACTTGCTCTTGCACTTCACTGCGTATTCTTTCCTCTTGGTCTCTCTGTTGGTCCTGCAAACGCGTCTCTAAATGAGACTGTCGTTCTAAGAGAGACTCTAACTCTTGCTGTCTCGACCTCATATACTCATTCTCACGCCGTGCAGCTTCTAAATCTGCTGTAAGATTATTAATTTGTGAAGCCGATGAGGTTGAGGAGGATGAACATTTATGCTTGATAGATCGTCCCAAACCTCTTGCCATACTAGACTGCGGCCCGAGCACTTGGGTGAATATGTCTATGTCACTAGGAGAGGATTCCACAGAAGTCGACTGCATCTCCAACATTTTGCTCTGCAATTTAAAAGGTAATGATCGTAAATAATTAGTAACGTATTAAAAGAAATAGAAATAAGAAATAAACTATTAAAATGTTCTATAAAAAATATATTTAACAAAATTAAAACTGCTTACATAATTATCTGCAGCGACAGGATCCATCCACTCACTATGCTCATTAGTGTGAGCAGCAGCATAGACATGAATGAGGGAAAAGTTTTCAGGATCATCACGTTTCTAACAAAACGACAATATTAGCAATTTTAAAAAGAATTAGTTAGTACTTATCAGAAAGAATATCAGGAAAATAAATGAATTCTATAATTTTTTAATTACCATTTTTTCAGCAAGACGGTGGAATGACCTTGAACCAGCACGATGGTGGACAGTCAGAACGGATCTATTCTGTGCATTTGTAGAACTCAAGTGCTACAAAATATATTAAAAATGTTAATTGTAATATGTATACATATAATGTATAAAACGAATATGAATGTAAATAATTAAAAGATATAAATGTAAAATACCTGATAATCTGGAGATGCGAAAAGATCACAACACTTTCTCCAATCATCTAACTTCATCTGCTAAAAAGGAGACTGCACAGCCTCTTCCAACGTCTCAAACTTCTTGAAGTGGTCATGACATCGTCCTTTGTGACGTCGGAATAGTGTAGCCATCAACTCATTCACGGTTCTCAAATCCTCGCTACGGCCAAAGTCGAGGTCGAATTCATCCTAACAAGGGAATCAGGTAAAAAATATAATATATTAATCTAAGTGAAAAAAATGTACTGAAAAGTAAACTCACCAGCACACGACTTCGAATGTGTTCCTTAATCTCATTCGGAACATCTCGCCATGAGCGCACATAAAATGGAGCATAAGCTCGAACTACTATGCCAATATAGGAGGAAAGCGCTGCTGCACTATCATCCACTCCTCCAGTGGAATTATCAGGAATTGTGATCTTCAGTTTACCGTGCCTTCTATTTTTTTCAAGAGAGATTCCACGTGTATAGCCACGACCGCGACGTGCAGATGCATGAACTACATGATAATAATAGATATACTATAATTATAATTATATAGTTATTGAGAAAAAAGTATTAACTATATATATAATTATCAACGACAATATTTCCTTACTGGTAGGTGTCGACTGGCTGTTGTTCTCTTCTGTGTTAGCTTGATCTTCAGGAACGGATTCCTCGAGTGGGGAGTCCTCAATGGATTCAGGATTTGGACTTGGCGGAGGCACATTTCTTCGTTGTCGTTTTGGCGGCATTCTTTAAAATAATTAATTATATCAAAGAAAATTAATTAGAAGAAATTATGAAAATTTAAGATATTTTATAGTCACCTATATAAATAAAATATTTAGTACTTTTACTCTTCAGATGAATTTTCCATGCTTGTTTCAGAATCCCCATCAATAACATCTTCATCATCATCATGCACCTCTTCTTCATCATCTTTATCCACCTCCTGCCCGGATTCTGATTCGTATTCATCTTCTGACTCGTCTTCTTCATCTTCCTCCAAACTGACTTGAATTGAATGATCATTTAATACAGACGGGTCGAGATGTACGGGTGGGACATCATCTCTACACAAGGGGACCAACTCGAGTGCACCGAGGTCAACAAACAAGTTAATACCCTCTCCATCTTCCTGGTATGCCTCAACAATCGGATTGTCATCTTCATCTCCACTATTCTCGTAATCTGCACTCGTTCCTGCTTCATATATATTTCGAGGAATAAATTTTTGTACGACTCGCCAAGTTATCTCCCCACTATCTTCATCAACACTTTTCATTGGATCAATCAAGTAATAGACTTGGGTAGCTTGACAAGCCAATACGAATGGATCATCTTCGTACCATTTAGATGCAGTATTGACACTCGTAAAGTGATTATCCCTATGTATCGAAACCCGACCACCGCCTAGATCCCACCAATCACATTTGAAGACATATGTTACAGACCCACCCAGATATTTCAATCCGATAATATCACGTATGACACCATAATAGTCAATATCATCTGTTCCATGACTCCCCTCGACCAACACACCACAATTTTGAGTCTTTCTATTACGTTCACGGGTCCAAAGTATGGAATCTATAACCTCGAACCGTGCATGCAGTATATCGAAGTGCTCTACTAATTTCCACGTTAGTAGAAATTCTGGCAGCACCTCCCCATAATTCTCCAAGTATACATGTTCAAATATTGGGATTGTGACCCTACGAACAGTATACCCGAAGAACAGTAGAAGAAGATACCGAAACTTCATATTAAACGTGGAAAGTAGCGAGTAACAAAAATGTGTAATACAGATAATATAATCTCAAACTGTCCACACTGGACAATTCAGGAATCAGTGGACACATAAATGTACACTGATTCCCAAACGGGTCTAAGGGTATTTATGCAATGTCACACGCATCTAGCAAAAAATCATACAACAATATCTCCATGTTGTTTAAATTAACAATGTCACCTTCAAGTAGTGTTATATTGTTAAACTAAAGAGGGATGGAAGATTATGTGATCCTACGTTTCGTGTCTTGTACACAACGAGGGAGAATGATCTTGAAGAAATGTTTAAATTTTAGTCTAATTACTTAACCGTCACAAACTGTCCGACCTTGACAACTCTCAAGGCCGAAGAGACTATGACAGTCAAGCAATTAAATTGAAATTTCAACATTTCTTCAAGATCATATTCCCTCGTTGTGTACAAGATCATTATTCTTAAAGTATAATTTTAATTGTTATACTTAATTTCAAAGGTTATACTATAATTTTAATTATTATAATTCTTAAAGAGTTACTTTTATGCTTGTTATTACTTAATTTCAAATATTATTATAAATATTTAATTATCATACTTAAATTTCAATGGTTATACTATAATTTTAATTATTATAATTCTTAAAGAGTTACTTTTATGCTTGTTGTTACTTAATTTCAAATATTATTATAAATATTTAATTATCATACTTAAATTTCAATGGTTATACTATAATTTTAATTATTATAATTCTTAAAGAGTTACTTTTATGCTTGTTGTTACTTAATTTCAAATATTATTATCACAATTTTTCAAATCCATATCACAACATATTCACAATAACTCACAATATATTCACAAAATAACATGCCACATGTATTAACAAAGCCTAATGACAATATATTTCTAATAATAAACACGATATTTCAAATTTATATCACAACATATTATTATAACTCACTAACAATATAGAAACTATACCAACAATAATCACAATATGATAAAAAGTAAGCATAAAATAACATGCCACAAGTATTAACAAAGCTTAAGGACAATATATTTGTAACAATGTAAACATATTCAAACGTCATTCACAAATAATAATTTAAATATTTCAAGTCTATATCACAATAACTCACAATATATTCACAAAATAACATGCCACATGTATTAACAAATTTCTAAACTTTAGTAAGCAATAAACATGTATTTACAAAGCCTAATGACAATATATTTCTAATAATAAACACAATATTAGAAATTTATATCACAACATATTTAAAATAACTCACAAACTATTTACAAACAATAATCACAATATGATAAAGAGTAAGCATCAAATCACAACAACATATTGATAAAGTTTAGAAATATACCTAGCACTCACAATATCTTCTTACAAATCAAAATCTTCAAACTTCCCAAAACAAGCAATCCTTCAAAAAAATACAACACTAACTTATTAGAAATATTCTATAACAAAAACACATTCTATAAATATCATAAAATTTAAATAAAGACAAGAAATAAAAATATTATCTTACCAAAACTCACCTCTCTCTCACGCCAAAACTCAACTCTCTCTCACTCTAACTCTCTCTCTCTCTCT
Organism: Juglans mandshurica; assembly: GCA_022457165.1. Lineage (NCBI taxonomy): Eukaryota > Viridiplantae > Streptophyta > Magnoliopsida > Fagales > Juglandaceae > Juglans > Juglans mandshurica. Next base: position 35,898,317 of record CM039622.1, read on the forward strand.
CTCTCTCTCTCGCTCTCTCTCTCTCTCTCTTTCTGTTGCGCGCACGGGAGAAGAAGAAATAATGCGCTTCCTCCCGTGCGCGTACTGATTAAGTTCTAAAATTATTAGTTTAAACGTTCGAACGTTTAATTTTTACGTCCGAACGTTATATTCTAAAATTATTCCCACCCAGAACGTTCGGACGTTTACAATATACATTCGAACGTACCCTTCTTATGATATAACATAAAATCTAGCGGGAAAGTTCCCGCACTTTCCTCATATATGTTCGAATGTATCACAATTTTTCATTCGAACGTTCGTAGATTTATAGATAAACGTTCGAACATTTAACTTAAACGTCCGAACGTACATTTCATGAAAGTGTTTCCATATTTGAGCGGGAAATCTCCCGCACTAATTTAACTAACGTTCGAACGTTGACAGATTTGATGTTCGAACGTATAGTATAAACGTCCGAACGTCTGAATAATCACACAGATACCTTAATCGAGCGGGAAAATTCCCGCCTCTTAGTTTAACGTTCGAACGTTAACTTGAAACGTTCGAACGTACGATTCCTAATATACTTAACTTATAGTATAATAACTATACTACATTTTATATATCTATAACTATATAGTACATTGTATAGTATGATAGCATAATATAATTTAAATGATAAACTATACCATATATATAAATCAATAATATATATTAAATTGTTACTTATTAAATTATTTATTATATACTAACTTATAGTATAATATATATACTACATTTTATATATCTATAACTATATACTACATTGTATAGTATGATAGCATAATATAATTTAAATGATAAACTATACCATATATATAAATCAATAATATATATTAAATTGTTACTTATTAAATTCTTTATTATATACTAACTTATAGTATAATAACTATACTACATTTTATATATCTATAACTATATACTACATTGTATAGTATGATAGCATAATATAATTTAAATGATAAACTATACCATATATATAAATCAATAATATATATTAAATTGTTACTTATTAAATTATTTATTATATACTAACTTATAGTATAATATATATACTACATTTTATATATCTATAACTATATACTACATTGTATAGTATGATAGCATAATATAATTTAAATGATAAACTATACCATATATATAAATCAATAATATATATTAAATTGTTACTTATTAAATTATTTATTATATACTTAACTTATAGTATAATAACTATACAACATTTTATATATCTATAACTATATACTACATTGTATAGTATGATAGCATAATATAATTTAAATGATAAATTATACCATATATTATAAATCAATAATATATATTAAATTGTTACTTATTAAATTATTTATTATATACTAACTTATAGTATAATATATATACTACATTTTATATATCTATAACTATATACTACATTGTATAGTATGATAGCATAATATAATTTAAATGATAAACTATACCATATATATAAATCAATAATATATATTAAATTGTTACTTATTAAATTATTTATTATATACTTAACTTATAGTATAATAACTATACTACATTTTATATATCTATAACTATATACTACATTGTATAGTATGATAGCATAATATAATTTAAATGATAAACTATACCATATATTATAAATCAATAATATATATTAAATTGTTACTTATTAAATTATTTATTATATACTAACTTATAGTATAATATATATACTACATTTTATATATCTATAACTATATACTACATTGTATAGTATGATAGCATAATATAATTTAAATGATAAACTATACCATATATATAAATCAATAATATATATTAAATTGTTACTTATTAAATTCTTTATTATATACTAACTTATAGTATAATATATATACTACATTTTATATATCTATAACTATATACTACATTGTATAGTATGATAGCATAATATAATTTAAATGATAAACTATACCATATATATAAATCAATAATATATATTAAATTGTTACTTATTAAATCATCAATAAACACCATAAACTCATAAACTATTCACAAAATTCACAAACAATAATCACAATTATTTCAAGAGTAAGCATAAAATCACAACAACATGTATATATAAACATATTGCTAAACTTTATAAATATAACAAGCACTCACAAAAAAACCAATAATCTAATTGTCAATAATATTATATAACATCTTAATATATAACTTAAACATTTATAATATAATATATTATAGATAAAATTTTGGAAATTAAATTGAAAAACGTTCGAACGTAATAATAAGTACGTTCGAACGTTCTGTGTATATAATGCCAAAACCGAACGTCGAAACGACATTTCGGTGCCCGTTACATCGTCTTCTCCGTTATTTGCCACCACGCCTCCGTCACCGCCGCCGTCAACTCCGCCATAACCGTCACTAAAAGGTAGGCATTCATCTTTTATGCAAATAATATGTATTTTATTGAGATTTAGATTGAGATTTGGATTGAGTTTTGTTTAAAACCGGATAAATATTACCGGATGTTCAACTTCATTTTCCGGCCACCACGGCCAGTCATTGGCCGAATAGTTACCGTAGAAATGTTTCTTGAAGTGTATACTTCATTTACATGGTGACATTTCGGCATTTAGACTCTTGTAGAGAAATTTTTGAGATTTCAATAATGGCTGAGTCGACTCAGCCATTCTGCGTCGAAACGTTCGAACGTTTCATCGTGACATTCGAACGTACGATGTTTAAATTACAGAGCCGTTACGGCTTCCACGTTCGAACGTTAATCGTCTTACATTCGGACGTTAATATTATTATACGACATACGTTCGAACGTGAATATTTACTTTCGCACGTAAATCACATACGGTCGGACGTTTAATTATAACATCCGAACGTAGTGATTTTCTACAGTATTCATGCTTCGACGTTCGGACGTTCATATTTACGTTTGAACTTAAATTAGAACGTATTTGTTTACTGCTTATGTTCGAACGTACATCTGTACATTCGAACGTATTTGTTTTACGTTTGAACGTAAATTTATTTACATTATTTTACGTGCGAACGTATAAATTAACGTCCGAACGTTTTTATCTTTAACGTTCGAACGTTAACGATATAACGTTCGAACGTTAATGCAGAGCATCTTAAAATTAATACAAAAAAATGCATTATTGTAAATAATTTTTTTTTTCCTTTTCTATTTTCAGGATATGGCTCTTCCACTGCATACACGAAATTGAGGGAGGGAAGGAGCCACGTCGGACACTGCCCGTATCGGAGCTCGTACTGTTATGGTAGAGAGAGAGGTCTTAATTAATGAGTTCGACGAACTCTGTTGGCAGCAGACGAACCTAAGAGATGTTTTCCTCAGTAGAGGCTGGGGAAATATCTGCACATTGAGGGGGAAGGTATACCCCTCAATGGTTCAAGAATTCTATATGGGGATGTGTGACATGCCTCCAGATGCATCCTCTCACACCGTGACTGTACGCGGTGTTTCTATTGAGGTATCGGCAGATGTCATCGGCGAGCACCTTGGGATTCATCGAGGTGCTCAGACATTTACACACTCAACACCCCGTGAGGATGTAGGCATTTCTACATCATCTACTGGCCGGGGATGTGAGCCAGCATCAGCCAGAGATGCAGGCCAGTCAGAGGCTGAGGATACTGGCGTCGAGGCTCGGGATGATGACCGAGACGAGGATTTCTACATCCTCACCGGGAGAGATCGCATGCAGATCGAGCGGAAGAACGCCTTCAACCAGATCCATCTGCTACATTTCTTCCGCATGTTGCACCTGATTGTTGCAACAAATGTCGATCTTGTGGCTCATAAAACCACATTTAGTCGGCTTCGGGCACAATTTTTGATACGAGTGGCACGTGGAGATCCTATAGATTTGCCACTGCACATTTTTGAGAGGATCCGTTACGAGGCGAGCATCGTCTCCACGGATAATCTCCCATATGGTGTCCTCATCAGCCGACTATTACTTGCACGGGGAGTGCCGACCCAGCCAGAAGAGCGGGTCAAAGATCAGATGAGCCCCCTCGACATGACCACGCATCGGCGTAGCATTGGACAGGCGAGGGGACGTCAGCCACCCCCTGTAGAGGATCTAGTTCCTCCGACGCAGCCTGAGCCAGGTCATGTCGGGAGTACTAGTCAGCATACGCCGAGTACATCTGCAGGAGATGTGCGGCCTGCTTGGGTTGATGCGGTCATATCACAGCTGACTGCGCATATTGATCATAAGATCGATCGATCGCTCGAGGCTATATCGGCGTCTGTTGCCGAACTCACCCATCGTGTAACTATCCTCAATGACAAGGTTGATACCTTGACGGAGGAAGTACGGAGTTCGACTTTTGCAGATAACGTTATCATCTGACTGTTGTTTACTACGTTCTATCATTTTTTGTATTTTATTTTTAATATTTGTAACGAAAAATATTATTGAATATTTTTATCGTTTTTTAATTTCAATTTTTAATCTTCTTTGATGTTATAATTTCTAACTTTAATATTAAATCACTGCATTTCAAATATATATAAATCAATAATATATATTTATATATTACAAAGTGTGTATATATAAATATATACAATTCAATTTTTTAGACTTGTTCACAAATTATGCACAATAAAAATCACATAATTTTTAAATTAAAGTCATTTAATTTAAATTTACAATAAACGTTCGAATGCTATTACTTAACGTTCGAACATTGGTGCAAACATTTTACGTTCAAACGTAAAATTAATAACATTCGAACGGTTGCACCAAAACACTTTACGTTCCAACGTAAACAGACATAACGTTCGAACGTATATGTGACGTTCGAACTCATATGTCTTATACGTTCGAATGTAAAAAAATCTCATTCTATCTTTAGTGACGGTTTCCAAAAACTGTCACAGAAAATACATTTTAGTGACGGTTTAGGGACTGTCACAATTTCTCAACCGTCACTAAAAACCAATTGTGTTGTAGTGACTGTTAGTGCTGCACTCATTTATACTCTAGTGATGCTATTAGATTTCAACTATGATGAATAATTGAAAACAAGTATTCTCATCACACACATCAATTCAATCTCATAATATTTATACACATGCTTTTGCAGCTAAAAACAAATCTGAAAACATGCATTATACTTTCTATTGACCACCTTCAACGTCTAAGGTAGATAAAAAAGAAAATCCAACAGTAAGATAACTCAAACAATTTAGTCCATTGATAAATAACTCAAGGGAATTGTGGACTATGTGATGTGCTATCAGGGTTCAGATTTGCAGCTAAGAGGTTACAGTGATGCCGATTGGGGGCGCCCACGTGGGGCTGACCCCCTCCTGCAGTGGCTTGTAACGCATGGCTTAAAGCCAAGCCATGCGTTACTGCCGTTTCACAATACAATTGAAGGCTGGCCTTTAAGGCCAGCCGTGTAGAGGAGGACTATATCTCCTCAATTGTGTTTTGACACCATCTGATACATAAAAAAGTTCTCTCTCTTTTTTGTTCTCTCTTGATAAAATATTTAGGCTGTGAATTTGTTAAGTATGACTTTAGTTTTTATACTACGTAGTACACTTCGCCACTAAGAGGAAACGCTTGGGATTTATCAATCTGGAGAAACTTGTGGAGCAATTTTATAAGCTGAGCTTGAGGTACTTTTCCGCTGTGCATTCTAACATTAGTATCAGAGCTATTTTTTGAATTGCTTCAAGTTTATAACTTTTTTTCTCGCATATGCTTGAGATTTGTATGGTGTCTTTTTTATCCTTTTTTTTTTTATTTGTGTAAAAAAAAAAAAAGGCCGCACACCAGAAGGTGCTGCGAGCACCACCGCAAGGCACTGCGCGCACCAGGAGGTGCTGTGAGCACCACGGAGGTGCAGCGCGCACCACGGAGGTGCAGCGCTCACCACGGAGGTGCAGCGTGCACCAGCGAGGTGGTGCGGCAGCACCCAACTGCTTGGACGGATTTTTTCCGGCACTTGCGGTGCTACGTGGGAGTCTCCAGCGGCGTCTCCGTTGCTGCTGTGAAACAGTAGCCGAATGGAGGAAGAAGATGACCATTAGGTCATCTGTTTACTCCCATGGGCCTGGGCCTCACGGCCCATATTTTTTTTTAAAAAACCTAATAAAAAAAAGGGCTAGGCTTTCTACAGTTAAAAAATATATATATATATATATGTCTGGGCCATTTTCAAAGCCCAACCTTGTTTAAGCCCATTTTTTAACAGAAAATAAAAAGAAGGGGATGAAATTGGCATCCCTAGGACTCGAACTCAGGACCACTGGTCAAAGGCTGCGTGCACCACTGGGTTGCGACTTACCTTTGGTTTAGGTGGGTTTTTTTTTTTAAATGTATTTATTATGCATTTATTTTGTTTCTATTAAAAAAAATTGCATGATTTAATATATGCTTAGATATATTGTTATATTACATGTGATCTTTTATTTAATGTTTTAGATTAAATGTGATCACATGTGAATATATAGTTATATTCATGATATTTTTTTTTTATTCCATTATGTTATATTACATGTGATCTTTTATTTAATTTGTTGTATTAAATGTGATTACATGTATATGTGAATTGAACATGTGGATATGTGATTATTTTATCATCTATGAATGTTAGGCTTGAATGTTTATACATTAGTCTTTCTTGATAAAATAGAAAAATTCCCACAAAGTAGTCTTAGTTAGAATTGTCAGTGTAAATGATAGACTGAAAAAAAAATTGTAGTGACCCTAGTAAGAAATGTAAATGCATTGTATAGCCAAAAGACCACAGTGACCCCAGTAAGAACTGTAAATGCACTGATAGAACAAGAAAAATGGACTGTAATGGTCTTATATGAACCATCTTTGTAGACTGACCCAACAAGTTACTATGGTTGAAGTAGCTGTCCTTATAGACTGGCCCAAAAGGTTACTGCGATTTTAGTAGGTTATGTCTTTACATGTGACTAGGACTAGATGACTACTTAAGATAATGGGAGTTGGTTGAGATTTATGATTAATTCTCCCATATTTTTTTTTGAATTTGCGCGGGAATTAGGTTAGAAATTTAATAATTGGATATTGTGGCGCAAGAGATGATTCTGAAGCCTAGCGATTTTTCAATCTTGCGACATGTCTAAATTATTTTTTTTTCTAACTTGGATGGACGCGGCATATTTCTTAGGTGTGTGTGTAATATCCCTTCTTTGCGTATTGTAGTGAAATGACATCCAAGAGTATAGTTGCCGATTTAAACAAATGGGAGAAATTGGATGGGAAGAACTACGACATTTGGCATCGCAAGATCCAATATGTCTTAGATGAGTAAGAGGTCTTGGAGGCCTTATCTCACTCCCTTACTAAGCCCCGGGAAGGGACCTTGGAACAACACAAGATAGATCAACTAGCCTATACTCAATGGGCTAAGAAAAGTCGGTGCACGCGCATAATAATGTTAAGCAGCATGCACAATGATCTAATGTGTGAGTTCGAGATCTATGACACTGCCCAAAACATGTGGGAGGCTTTGAAGTTGAAGTTTGGTGGAACTTCAACCACTAGGTTGCGTGGGTTAACCATGAGGTTTGACTCCTAAAATGCGCTCTGACCACAAGATGAAGCAGCATCTTAGGGCTATGTCAACCATGATCCGCGAACTTAAGTCGGCAGGAAACAACCTGACTGATGAATAGCAAGTCCAGGCAGTGATAAGATCACTGCCGAATTCTTGAGAGAATATGTGCCAGAACTTGACGCATAACGAGAATATCAAAGACTTTGATGATGTCTCGCGTCACTTGGAATTGGAGGCTGAGCGCCTAGAGGCTGTCAAGCCCAATCACACGGCCTATGTGGTTGATTCTAGTTCGTATAAGGGATCAAGGCCTAAGCGTAAGAAGTCCAAGAATGGGGTAGCTACTGGACAAATTAAGAAGGTGTCAGGAACTTCTCAGCGCAGCAAGAGGGGCAAGCTCGGGAAGAACAAGTCAAAATTAGAGTGCTTCAATTGTGGAAAGAATGGCCACTTCGCTCGTGATTGCACTGAGCCGAAGAAGGTACACTCTGACTTTTCTCGCATTGTTTTTGTAACTAGCCATGTGATGGTTGCTCACTCCTATCATGTGTGGACTGTTGATTCAGGAGCGACCGAACACATAGCGCGAGACAGAGTCGGATTTGTGGAGTATCGCCGGATTCCAGCTGGGAGCCGTGATATCAAGGTCGGGAATGGAGCTAGCGTGGAGGTACTAGGACTTGGTACCTACAAGCTGGACTTGTGGGGTGGCCGCACTATTTTCCTCCACAATGTGCTATACGCTCCCAAGATCCGACGAAACTTACTTTCTGTAGTCACTCTATTAAGACTTGGTTTTCAAATTGTATTTGAAAACAATTATGTTTCCTTTTATTTGGGCCATGTGTTTTATAACAATGTTTTTCTTCAAGACGGTTTTATGATTTTGAATTTGGAATATTCAAATATAAATGAGTCTATTGCTTTTCTTTTTACATCTGATAATTTGTATTCATATAAATGGCATTCTAGGCTTGGCCATATAAGGCAAGATAGAATGGCTAGATTAGCTAGAGAAGGCCTAATAGGCAATTTCGCTAAGGTCATCGTGCCCACATGTGAACATTGTCTAATGGGAGTGAGCAACCATCACATGGGGCGCCCACGTGGGGCTGACCCCCTCCTGCAGTTGCTTGTAACGCATGGCTTAAAGCCATGCGTTACTGCCATTTCACAATACAATTGAAGGCTGGCCTTTAAGGCCAGCCGTGTAGAGAATTATGTTTTGGCACCATCTGATACATAAAAAAGTTCTCTCTCTTGATAAAATATTTAGGCCGTGGATTTGTTAAGTGTGACTCTAGTTTTTATACTACGTAGTACACTTCGCCACTAAAAGGAAATGCTTGGGATTTATCAATCTGGAGAAACTTGTGGAGCAATTTTATAAGCTGAGCTTGAAGTACTTCACAAGTTTGAGTTATTCTTATAACTTCACACATCACATAAACTCTTCCTACATGTTATTCTTATCAACATGTATCAATTTGCCTCTGAAAATAAAAATAAAAACCCTTTGTTTGGTAGCCATTAACACTGTGAACATTCTTGAACTGCACAAAATCAGAAAACTAGATATATGAATCCTACAATTAACTCTTGTCCACATTGATTACAAATTTTTTATGAAAAACACCAACTCTAACTACAATTCGTACTGCTAAGTATAAATCACAGCCAATCATATATTTATATAAGAGAGACAAACAAACATTTAAACCATGATTTGATCTATGTTTCTAAAAATACTAAGTCGTATGTGTGTGTGTGTGTAATTAAAATTTCATTTCAGGAACTTTTTTCTTGTGCAAATTTGGGGATGGTCGGATATTTAGGGCTTTTTGTATTATTTTTCTTGGTTCAGCAACTCGCAATTAACCACTTGTTGGAAAGTTTTATTTTTCTTGGTTCATCAACTAGCAACATGTGTTTTATTTTTTAGGTTGCTGTCTTGAAATCTATTTCTTCCCAGATTTTGCAGGAAAACATGGGTGGGGGTTTTTTTGTGGTACGGTTGATGGCTTGGAAAAATCCGCCTTGGTTGAGTCTACTAATTTTAGTTAGGAAAGATGAAATATTTCAGGGTGTAGTACTACTTAATCCAAGGACAAAAGGTTTAGTTCGTATCAAACCATTTCATTCTAGTGTATTGGCTGTGGCATCACATGTTTTCTTAAGTTGGGCATCCACGAGTTGTTAGGTTTCTTTTTTGTTTGCTTTCTCAGTTTTCCTTTCCTTTTCATTTGCTTGTTTATTTTTTTATGGACTTTTGCATGTAGTTTTAATTCTGCCTTTATAAGTTTTTAAGTATATAATTATAGCTCATTAGTTTCAAGCCTTTAGTTCTTATGAATGCTTTGTTTAGTGCCAAAATGAAATTTCGGAGATTGATTAAAATATGCTGCATATAGTTTGAAGCATATAGTGTAATGCCAACTTAAAGTAGCTCTAAGATGGTATGAAGTATGCCAACTTGTAGATTATTTAGACTCCATATTTCCTCTATTTTTTTATTATAGTACCTATAGATATTGTAGAAATCATATTAATTTTTGCCTCTTTTTACAGTTGCTAGATAAGGTATTAATTTTTTTCCTTTGTTTTTCAGGTAGCTAGAAACCCATAACAATTTTTGCCTCTGATATTGGTTGAGTTTTTATTAAAATATGAGGTACTTATCATTTCGACTTTTAGAAACTTTTTAATTGAGTTTGATTGAGTTGCATGATCTCAACTTTTTTTGCTTTGAAGGATGGATTCACAAACCATGGAGGGGAAGAGTATCCTGCTATATGAACCATTCTGGAAAAGTATTGTGAATTTAATGGAGTTATATGTTTGAAAAATGCATTCTAAGAAATTTATTGATCTGCACGTGGAGTTATGTCTGCTCTTTAGATTTTCTTACTCATGCTTGTTTTCATTAGTGGGGATTTGACTTACATGCCGCAGTTACGATAAGTTAGATGTTGATGGTGCAGGTCAGACTTGCATCATGTGGACAAAAATACCAACTAAACAGTACATCGAGTGCCTAAACTAAAGCTAGGTTTTTCCTGAAACATGGGCTCTGTTGACTTGAGTGTTTCTTGCAATTAATAGAAACAAGTGAATTTATAATTTACATTCCCTTGTGTGTTAGTGAATGGCTGAGTTTGATTGAGTTTTTATCAAAACAGGTGGTACTTGTCAAAATTTAGACTTTAACAAACTTTTTAATTGAGCCTATTTCAAACGTTCTTCTTCCATAGTAAGAATTAAATTTAATTCCAACTCATTGTCAGACGACGAAGACTCAAATACCTCAAAGACGGGATCCATAAGAACTATATAGAAAGAAGAAAGAAGAATTATGTAAAGAAATAGAAATGAAGATATCGGTGAAACTTTATGAACAAATAATGTTATTTATAGTTGAAGTTTTGAGAAAATCAAAAGTATATTCTCATAATATACTAAGAATATTGTTTCACAATTATCGAAAATGGATATATCGATCGATCCCGACTGGAGTGTTCCAAATCATCCTCTCGCCATTCCCCTCAGGGTCAGGGGAAAAGATCGACAGGCAATTTTTCCCGTGGAGTGTGATATGCTCATTGAAGTTCTCCAAGTGATCTACTGGGTCCTTAGTCCCGTCATATATCTCTATCTATGGCATGACTTTAAACTTCGGCGGAAGTGGCACGACCATTACTTCTGCACTATAAGGCAAATCCGTGCGGCTTAACATGAGTTGCTCCACCTAGGAAGATCATCTCATCTTCTTCACCATCTCCTCGTACTTGTCGACGAGGCTACGTAGCTCGTCATGTAGCTTCTTCTTTTCCACATCCTCCGCATTCACTCCCCCATTGTTATGTGCTTCTCCTTCTCCCTGTCCGCTTTGGCTGGGCATTGTAGCATCACTAAGCTCAATATTGAGGCGTTTTAGTTCCTCGTTCTCTTTCCTCAGGTTTTCCATGGATTTTAAAGCCATCTTCAGCTTTTCTTCTGTCACTGCTAACCGTGTTTCCATGTCTGCAGGCATTGCTTCCGGTTTAAGAGTTGCTTGAGAACGTGTCACGGTCAGCATGGGGGAACCATGTTGAAGTCCAATGAAAAATAGAAATCACAGATTACATAATCCCACAGACGACGCCATTGTAAAGGGCGTGTCCCACAACCGATCGTGATCGTTAACCTGCAAATCGTTACGTAGGTGGCATAATGTGCCTGTGACACTTTTGATACCTAAGTCAGCAATAAGTGGGGGATAATAACTCAAGAATGGTCAATCATATGATTCGAGGATTACTTGTTTCCCCTATCTATAGGCGTGAAGAATATTGGATGAGTACCATCATTTGATCAACTTTGCACAATGCTTAGCTATTATAAGGCTTATCCATGATGTATCAGAATTATTTAATCACCATGTTATCCATATCCATAACATGAAGGTTTATCCGCCCTAATAAACAGGGCGGCTAGGGCCTGAGTTCGAGCCACGCTACTCACTTGAATAGTTATCCTTTATGGATGATGGGCCTTGGGCTTTTAGTTTGGGCTAGACCAATATTAACTCCTCCACATGCATTATTCATTCATTGTTTTATCATTAGTTGATGTGATAAATTTTAACTAATTTTCATCTAATATTGATGTAACGGATTAATTAGATTCCAAGCTCGAATAAATGTACGTAATGCATGCCATTGATCAGCAAATAATAAAAACATAAAATAAACGGATCGAGTGCCAAGTTTTTAAGAGCTAACAATTATATATTGTTTAATGAATGAACCAAACATGCATTAAGTTGGTAAAACTCATGCTCAAACTATTGATTTATGACCCTAGCTGCCCTGCCTGCCTGCGGCCTATAGATCATGTTTAATATTCATGATAGACGGTATGGTGTTGGAAAAATCTAACAAGGATCATTTACGTCAATCGCACATGTTTTGAAATGATCAGTACGTAGAAAATTAAGCATGTGCGTTTGATATGTTTGAATAGAAAAATGGTATATATTGTTGATTTTGGCAACTTTGGTCATTCGCAGAGGAGCAGAGTGATGAAATGCAGAGAATAAGTTGGTTGCAAGGAGGTGCGTTGCTTGTGCTATTTCATTGCCCTTTACTGCACTACCTATTTATAGTAAGTATAAAGGAATAAAAGAATAAGAATCCCTAACTAATTTGTACAGTTTGTGTAAAACAGAATTACAGCTCATTGCTTTCCAGAAGCATCTTTGTTGAGCTGGAGCATGACTAAGGTGGCTTGCTGTGGCGACTCTAATAGCCCCCCTCAAGATGGAGAGTGTATGTCAATAACTCCCATCTTGCTCAATAATGAAGAGAACATTGGAGAATAGAGAGCTTTTGTGAGGATATCAGCTAACTGGCAAGAAGATGGTGTATATGCAGTTGAGATGATGCCCTCTTGAATTTTATCCCGAATTAGATGACAATCTAATTCGATGTGCTTGGTCCTTTCGTGGAAAACTAGGTTGGAGGCAATGTGTAGAGCATACTTGTTGTCACAGTGAAGCACGGCTGGTTGAGGATGAGGAACCATGAGATTAGCAAGTACTTTAACCAGACAAGCTCACAAGAAGTAGCAGCCTTAGAACGGTACTCTGCCTCAGCTGAACTACGAGAGATGGTGGTCTGCTTCTTGCACTTCCATGAAATAAGTGACTGCCCAAGGAACACACAGTAGCCAGTGGTGGAACTTCTTGTATCTGGGTATGATGCCCAATCGGAATCACAATAAGAGATTAATTTACAAGAAGATGAAAAAGGAAATAATAAGCCTTGTCCAGGGGATTTTTTTACATAGTGCAGCACCTTGTAAGCTACTTGAAGATGTGGAATTCGAGGGGCACTCATGTATTGACTGAGTAAGTTAACAGAAAAAGAGAGATCAGGTCGTGTGATTGTTAAGTAGAGGAGTCTCCCAATGAGCCTTCTAAATTCTGATGGGTCATGTAGCAGTTGGCCTTCATCCTTAGTGAGTTTGAGTTTCGAGTCCATGGGAATTGAGCTAGGCTTGCAAGCAATTAAACCAGCATCATCAAGTATGTCTAGGCAATACTTCCTTTGGCATAATTGAGTTCTAGTTGAGTTGCAAGCCACCTCCAAACGAGAAAGTATTTAAGTGTACCAAGATCTTTGATTTTGAATTTTGACTCTAAAAAAGCCTTGAGAGCTGAAATACCATGGGGATCATTGGAAGCTACAACAATATCGTCAACATACACAAGTAATTGCTAGAAAAGATGAACCACTTCCTTTAGTAAATAGACTGTAATCAGCTCTTGATTGAGTAAATCCAAATTGTAACAAAGAGGAAGAAAATTTGGCATACTATTGTCGAGATGCTTGTTTGAGGCCATACAAGCTCTTGTTTAATTTGCAAACCTTGTTCTTTCCTTGAACTGAATATCCAGGAGGTATTTTCATGTAAACTTCTTCCCCCAATTCTCCATGTAAAAATGCGTTATGAACATCAAATTGATGAAGTTTCTAACCTTTGATAGCAGCCACGGCAAGTAAGGTTTTTATTGTAACAAGTTTTGTTACGGGTGAAAAAGTTTCATGGTAATCGAGACCCTCCTCTTGGGTGTAACCCTTGGCAACTAGGCGGGCTTTGTGCCTTTCAATCTTACCATCCGAATTGTATTTGATTTTGTAAACCCATTTTGAACCAATAGTCTTTTTTCCAATAGGCAGATCAATAACATCCCAAGTTTTGTTCAATTCTAAGGCAGCAATCTCATTATCCATTGTAATGCGCCAGTCTAAGCTTTTCACAGCTTGTGCATAAGTAGAAGGTTCATTGTGATGAAGTATAGAAATGGCAAAAGCAGCATGTTTAGGAGACAATTTAGCATGAGACAAGACAGTATGCAATGAATATAAAAGAGTATTTAGTGAATTACCTTTGGTCTTTGAGCTTAAAGGAAGTAGTGGGTGCAGTGGCTTGTTTATAGGAATAGTCCTGAAGGTAAGCAAGTGATTTTTTTTTTTGTCTTTTGGATTTGCGGGAAGAGATTTTTGTTTGAGGTAGGTTAGAAGAAGTAGGTAATTTGTTTGAGGTAATCAGGTCAGAGTGGTTAATGGGAGGGGCGGGGATGTGTTAAATCGTGTTTTGTGAGAATGTTAGAAGGAAAAGGAAAAGTGGCTTGATGTGATGGGATAGTTTCTGTTGAAGGATCGATATGGGATGATAGTTGTGGTGGAGTTTGTTCTGGTGTAGGGTCAATATGTGATGACGACTGAGCTAAGGTGGATTCTGTTGTAGGGTGGAAAGGCTGTGATGGTGAATATGTTAAAGGAATGTCAAAATGTAAGTGTGGGGACTGGGTGGGGATATCGGTATTGGGAGGTAGAAACTGAGATGTGGGAAGGGATTGTGGAGTGGGAGAGGTAGTTTTATAGGGAAATATGTGTTCATAAAAAGTGACATCTCTGGAGTAAAAAATGGATTGGCTGAGTAAATCGAACAACTTGTAGCTTTGATGCCGAATGGATATCCAAGCATAATGCATTTTCTTGCTCTAGAGTCAAATTTATGTCTGTTTTGTTTTAGAGTGGATGCATAGCAAAGACAACCGAAGGTTCTCAAGTGTTGATAGGATGGTTTGGTTTTAAAGAGCAGTTGGTATGGGCTATTGTTTTGTAAATTGAGGGATGGTGTTCTGTTAATGAGATAGGTAGCGGTTAAAATACAATCATTCCAAAAAGATAAAGGAACACCATATTGAAATTTTAAGGCACGAGCAACATTCAAAATGTGTTGATGCTTTCGTTCTACAACCCCATTTTGTTGGTGGCTTTCGACACAAGTTTTTTTGTGAACAATTCCTTTTTGCATGAAAAAATCAGTCATTGAAAATTCATTTCCATTATCAGATCGAAGGGCTTTAAGTTTTGTTTGGAATTGTGTTTCAATTAATGAACAAAAAGATTGAAGTAAAGGTCGAGTTTGGGATTTGTTTTTCATCAAATAGACCTAAGTGGATCTGGTAAAGTCATCAATGATGGTTAAAAAATATTTTGAGCCATCATATGCCATTTGGGAACAAGGTCCCCAAATGTCACAATGGATGAGGTCAAATGGTTTTGAGACGCGGTTGTTGCTAAGAGAAAAAGGTAATTTGTGATGTTTTGATAAATGACATGTAGAGCATGGAACAATTGAATTCATAGAAGTTAAAAGATGTAAATCTTTTTGTAATAAAGATAGTCGTGAGTCAGACAAGTGACCCAATCTACAATGCCATAAACTGTGAATATGTTGTTGAGAGGTAATAGCGGCAGAAACAGATTGTTTATTGAAAGGTAAAGTGGTTAGGATGGAGGATAAAGCTGTGGGAGGCACTCCTGTCTGCCGAAGATGGTAAAGACCATTGACAACCTCACCCTTCCCAATCGTGCTGCAAGAAGAAAGGTCCTGCACATAACACTCATTAGCAAAGAAAACAAAGCAAGAATTGATGTCCCGAGCTAATTTTTTTGCTGAGATGAGATTGAATTTAAAAGAGGGGATGCATAAAACATCTTTGAGAGTAAAGGCAGAGTTAAGTGTAACAATGCCCTTGTGAGTAACCTTGGTATGATTACCATTTGGAAAGCTGACTTTAAAGTCAACTATTGTGGGTGAGGAAGTATAAAAGGAGGTGCAGTTGATCATATGATCTGTTGCATCAGTGTCAATTATCCAAGAAATATAATGTGAAGATTTTGCATGAGAAACCAAGAATCAGGAAGGTATACCAGAGATGGATCGATGGACTGAACCTGATTTGCTACTGGCTGTGTAGCATGTGACTGGAGCAAAGCAATGATATGCTAATATTGCTCCTTAGTTAGACCTGCTTGAGAGTTCTCATTGATCTGTTCTTGGTGAGAGAGACTAATTTGGTTGATAGAAGGGTCAGACCCTTTGGATCGAGTGGCAAGCTTATGGCCAGGAGGATAGCCATGCAATTTGTAGCACCTCTCTACAGTGTGACCAACGAGATTGCAATGTGTACATATGAGTTTCTCAAGGTTTGGATTGGCCTTAAAGCACTTTCCCAGAGAATGACTTGAGACTTTGCAAAAGGTACAAAAAAAATTTTCTCGACGTTGGGAGGTAAAAGGTTTGGGAATATATCGGTTGGGTGAATATTGAGTTTTGGTAGCTAAGGCCAATGTGTCATGGAGATTGGGAAGATTAGAGATCTGCTTACGCTTCTCTTCTTGTTGGACGAGAGCATAAACTTCACTTAAGGATGGGGTGGGTTTGAGGAGAATAATCTAAGCTTTGATGTTGCCAAATGAGTCATGGAGTCCCATGAGAAATTTTATCATCCAATCACATTGTTGATTCTCAAGAACAAGTTTCAGGGCACCACATGAGCATGATGGAATAGACTCAAAATTAAGAAGTTCATCAAACAAACCTTTCAATTTGGAGAAGTAAAGGCTGACAGAATCATCACCTTGGGTGAGATTGTGAATGGATTGTTTTAATTCATAGATGTGTGGCCCATTATTTTGGGCAAAACGTTGCTCGAGTTCAAGCCACAAATCATGGGCAGTGTCAACATAAACGACACTGTTTTTTATTTCAAGGGACATCGCATTTTGGAGCCAAGTTATAACTATGTCATTGCATTCAAGCCATGGTTCTAACAATGCATCCGTGGAGGAAGGTTTAAGAAAAGTACCATCAATGAATCCTAGTTTCTTCTTGATTCTCAGTGAATGACGCACAGTGCATCCCCAGGAGTGGTAGTTTTTAGCAATAAGGGGGTGATTGGTGAGTAGCGTTGCGGGACCATCATTGTGGTTAAGAAAATAAGGACTAGAAGGGTCTTTTGGGTTGCAGTTAATTTTGGTGGTATTTTTAGTAGTCATTGAAAAACAGAGAAATGAAAAAAAATAGAGAAGACAATGGGATTTCAGTTGGCTCTTGATACCATGTTGGTTTTGTAACTTTGGTCATTTGCAGAGAAGCAGAGTGATGAAATGCAGAGAATAAGTTGGTTGCAAGAAGGTGCGTTGCTTGTGCTATTTCATTACCCTTTACCATGTATTGCACTACCTATTTATAATAAGTATAAAAGAATAAGAATCCCTAACTAATTTGTACAGTATGTGTAAAACAGAATTACAGCTCATTGCTTTCCAGAAGCATCTTTGTTGAGCTGGAGCATGACTAAGGTGGCTTGCTGTGGCTGACTCTAACATATATATACACATAAACAGCCAATACTTATCACACACTTATATATTATACGTACATGCAGTTAGTAATTAAACAATAATATTTATGATGATCAGCTAGCTATAATATTGACTTTGCACGTTGATGATCGATGAGATAGCTAGCTACATTAATGACTTATTGGCCGGATAAATCAAATTCCTAAATAAAATAAAAAACAGTCAAACGATTTCTTGTGTCCTTCAGGATCCGCGACTATGGGGCCTGTTGGAATTGTCTCTGATGGTATAAATAGGTCATGTTCCAATGCCGAAATCGAGACTCCAGGATTGAATTAATAATAAATAAATAGCGAATATTATATCATGTGTATATAAAAGATATATTTTATGGGGTTATATTTTAGATTCAAAACTCATCATAAGTGTATTGATCAGACTACGATCATAGGGCGTTCGTTGATAATCTCCTTTTTCCAGCCCCCCTAGTTATCTACGATTGATTAGGAAGAGGGTGAGAATTAAGATTTAGATCGCTGTTTATTTCGATCTATATATGTTTATACTCCTAATTTAGATCTCAAATGTTTCGAACTGGATTTATTCAAACTGGATTTACATTCAAACTTTCAAATTGGATTTACCTTCAACGCATTTGATCTATTATTTGGAGTATCCATATATTTTTTTAAACTATAAATAGAGGTTTTGTTATTTGGAATAATCTGATATGGTTTCATTGAGGGTCAGCTAATGATCTGGTACGTGGTATATCAATATTTATTTCCTTTTATTAAAAAGTGGCTATCCAAGATACATACCGTCTCATGTGAGAACATCATTTATTTTCATTCAAACCTACAAACTAACATGAATTGAACTGGTACATTAACTTGGAAAACTATTTTATTATACATTAAATCCAACTTATTATATAAAACTATATAGTACCGGTACTGACATGATATTATAGATCGATGAAGTACCAATAAACCAGCACTCATACTATTATTGGCACCGGATGTATGAGCACTGCTGCAACGTTATCTGTCATCTCTTTCCCCACACGGGTATATCCATCCCCGTTCTTGTAGATGACATCTATTGCTCGTGAAAGATTTAAAACACACATAAGGAGAGGCATTGGCATAGCATTCGGCCTGGTAAATTCCTCATTGATGTCTTTCCATGCATTAGAAACTTGCCTGTTCAGTTCTTCATATGCCGGTTGTGTTTCAGAGACCCCATATTGGTTCATGTAGCATTCAACTGCCGAGGCAGCATGCCCTCTCTCTTGCTCAAACTACATACATAAATAGTTTCCCATAGAGGTAGAAAAAACGTAGTCAGCTATATATATAATGTCAATTTTGTTTCACAAATTAACTAACTTCAATTTAGTGATCAGCTATATATATATTGATACCTTATGTGACCCAATGTCATCCATGAGCCTAGCAATTACTGCTGATGCTGTTATAACCTTTGGGTTGCTGAAGATCCATTCAAAGGCCTCCTTGGTAACTATTTCACCCATGAAAACAAATGAGACGGCTATGAGCATTGGGTAACCGGAGCTTGGTATTGCGACTTCCATGTACTCTTCCATCGTTGGGATTTGTTTCATGTTGAAAGATTTGGCTTCGTTGAAGTAGGCCCGGACTAATATTTTCATCTGATATGCCTCAAAAGGATCATTAAAATGCATACAATGTTATGCGTACGAGGCAAGCAACCAGTTCTAGGAGAGCAAAAATAATAGAGTTAAAGCTCATGTGTCTTACGTACAGCTTTTTTTGCATAGATTACAAGATATGGTCTTCCTTGTTTTGCCAGCTCCTGCTCAATTTCTTCGAAAATGTCCAAGAGTGCCCTATAACATATTTGCATGTACTGTGGAAGTTGATCTATTGTGCTAATTTCCCACCTGATCAGAATCAAGTACAAATTGAAGTTAACAAGATTGCTACCATACATTATAATCATGAAAGCAACATCAATGATGATCTTTGCTATCAAACCTCTCAATCGTTTCTGTAAAGATCTCGAGTTCTTCAAGAGTGCCATATGCATCAGAAATATCATCTATGGTGGATGCCATGGCAATAATTTTCGTTAGTATTTTTCTTTCAGGCGAGTGCCGGGGCTCAAAATAGACTGCCACAATCCATAAAAAACACTCAACAACCCTGTCTCTTGCAAAAGGTAGTTTCGTTGCAAAGTCTAAATCTTTCCACCACCTACAAGTTAACCAAATGGTATTAGCAGTGCATATTTGACGTAATATGAATAATGTTAGTTGACTGTAAGTATTAATTACCTGGTGATTTCAGCAAGTTCCTGTTTGTGCAACGACTGCACCAAATTGAAATCTAGTATTGCAAGCTTCAGGAAAGCTTTTTTATGTGAAGTGTCATCTTGGTAGACAGAAATGAAGTGTCTTGCCTCAAGCCTTGGTATGCCCTTGTGCAGGGGTTGCTTTAGGGCATGATTAACTTTTGCTGCTAATGGATTGCTTAAATGGGATGCAGCGGACTTGAGTTGAGTGGTGGTGAAAGCAAGGGCCTCATCAAGGATGTCTTCTCCGTGCACCCTAAGATGCGTAGCTTCATACAAGGCTAGGATGCCCAGAATGTTGGTGCTCAAACTTTCCTTGAAGTTATCCTTTTCATCTTTAAACTTGTTAAACACATCTGCTTCAACACCAAGACGCGAAACAAATATATATATATATATATATATATATATATATATATATAATCAAGTTTAAATGAGGCTATTATAAGAGTATATAACTTAATGAAATACGTACATGCACTTAAACCTCAAATATTAAAGGAGGCCGTGCGCACGCCTAGCTCATCACTTATAGAGAATAAACTAAATACGTAATCCAAAGAAATATATATGGGGCGTGACTGCATGCATGCCAAATCGAAGGCATACCACATGAAACGCGAAGTCCTTGTTGACGTAGTAGTCGAAAGCGAAGGGCAACATTATACAGATCATGATCTTCATCTCCACTACTATCAGCCTTATTGTCATGATAGCCAGCATGCATATGTTCTAGCGCTTCTTGGATCTCTCTATCTAAGTGATACGCCACTCCAAGGCGCTGAAGCGCATCAATTAGGTTCAGCTGTTGCGAAGGCTGACACGCGGAGGCTAACAGTTCCCTTCTCACTTCTTTGATCAGTTCTTCAACTTCACGTACTCTACGAGCATGGGTTTCCTGCACCAGCTAGCAAAACTGCATGAGGTGATAATCATGGAATTAAGCTAGTTATAACGTCCAAATAAACTAATAATTAATTGATTAATTAGCAATACTCAATCAATGTAAACAAATTCAAATTTTATAGTTAAAATTAGAGATAGTGAAATTGTTTTCGACTCATATGTACGTACGTACCTCGTCATCGGAGGTGTAGTTGATGAAACGGTCACCCCAAACGCTGGGGGGAAAATTTGCAGTCCTCCGCACAACATTCGGTTTGCTGTTTTGGGAAAGATCAGCTCCTGAGACTGGGATGGACATGTTTTCCCTCACTACAATGAAAGATCAAAGCTTGAGGCTGTGGATCAGGCTATGCAAAGCACCCGAAAAGCTGGCTGTTGGTGAAAGCTTTGTAGATTGGGGAGGAGTTTATATAGGCATTATTAGTTAGAAAGGGAAAAAAACTGTTGGGCCATTGATGTTACATGCGGATAGGTGTGCCCGGCTGGCCGCTAGCTAATATTAGTAGGGCGGCTGGGAAAGTTTCCTCCGTTTCTGTTGGGTGCAGGAAGTGGAACTGGGATTTTAAGATAAACACAACATAATTTCACAACATATTTTACAATAATGTTATAAGATAAAGTTACTTTTATAAAATATTTTATAAAATTATCCATCATTTAACACATTACTGTGAGATATGTTGTAAAAAATATTATGTATAAACATTTTCCTTTAATAAAATCCTGCCTCTTATGTCATTTTTTCTTTTAATTTTTAATTTTTTATAAAAATAGACTGATTTGTTGGCAATTGTAATGCGTAATACTTCTATCGTCTGCTGCTCGAGATGCCTTCATGGATCATGTTATGATGTCACTACAAGAAATCAGGTTTTTTTCAGTACTCAAAGTCGTCGCAAATATTCATAATAATCGCTGCATTTGATCATTTTCAACGATTTATAAATCATTGCAGGTTCGACAAAATTCAAGAGCCGCTTCTAACCAATTTCAGGGATTAGAAAAAATCACCGCAAAAACCACTATTTCCAGCAATTTTTTTTCCATCGCAACTGTCCATAAAATTGACTGAAATGGCCTTTTCTTTCACCATTAAAATCATTGAGAAAAATTAATTCTAGCGATATACATCGTCGCAAAAAGTTAAACAATCGCCGCAAATAGTTCATTATTTTTTCCAGCGATTTAGAATTATTGTCGCCATTATATATTTTCAGTGGGTATTTTTTGCTGAAAAATACTTTTTGCAACAATCTAATATCACTGATAAGTTTCTGAGACGGAAAAAATTATTTCCGGCGAATTTTACTCACCGGAAAAGGTGTTTTAGAAAAAAAAAATGCACAAAACAGAATACAGAAAAAATATAATACACATCCAAATTATATGTTCTTGCTCAAAAAAATAATTTTACAAGTGGGAAGCACTAAACCAGACTTACTAATAGTCTAAAAACCAATGACTCTTCTCCAGCATGGGGAAATCATATAAACAAAGATAAAAATTAAAAGAATATGTTAAAAGTAGCGAAACACCCTTCACTGCCCCCAAAATTTTGGCTACTACTTGCTGTTCAGCTCAGTTTTAGGAGCTAGAATTCAAAAACCAAATACATAAAGCTTCATCCCTCAAAACCAAAAAAGAAAAAAAAAATACACCTACTTTCAGCATCAAATAAAATTACCTTAGCTGATTGAAAAGTGGTTCTTCCACAATTTCATCAAAAGGTTTATCAAAGCTTTCAATTTGATCGAGTCCATCCCAACATCATGCTCAATTTGAAAATAAAGTTGCAAGGCAAAACCAACCGAGAAGAAAGAGAGGTGACAAAGAAGTCAGAGGAGATCAAAACCAAATTTGTTTTGCCACTAAGCCCCTTCTGCCCAGAAAGAAATGGGAAAAGGGGAAAAAATTATATCAATGAATTTTTTTTGCACAAGTTGATGCACTGGTTTATGCCAACATAAATCAACTGACTAATTGAGCCAAATATCTCCATTTATTGAACTAATTATTATGCCATTCAATGTGTTTATAGTACATATTAATCAAACTTTTTAACTACGCACAAATAAGACATGCACACACTACAGATTTCCACAAATGAATTATTAACTCAGTGTTTTCAACTTTGTTAAATCCTTTAGTGGTGGAAACAAGCCAAGAGAACCATTCAAGTCACTACTTCTCCTGCATATCAAAATCCAAAAAAAAAATCCCACTCAAACCCAAAAAAAATCCATAAGCAAACACAACCCTAGAGCTGCCAGTATAACACCAACATCATTCACACAAAAATTAAAACAAAATCCTAACATCATGTTCATAACCCATATCCATTAAAGTAGCAATCTAGTTCTAATTACCTCCATCACAAAGCACTTTACAACTCTAAGCCACCAATACAGACAACAAAGACACACAATAATCTCCTTTATTACGCACTCTTGCAGCACAAAATAGAGATATGAGAGAGAGAGAGAGAGAGAGAGAGAGAGAGAGAGAGACGGTGCAGGAGAGATGACCTACCAACGAGGACGAAGAGGATGGTGGAATAGAGAGAGGGAGGGTCTTGGGCTGCTGGGATAGGCGTGGAGGAGAAGGAGACTCCGACGGAGGACAGTCAATGGTGTTGAGGTGTGAGTGGTGGAGAATGGCGCCCCTAGTGACGGTGATTTTCAGAGAAATCTGAGAGAGAGAGAGAGAGAGAGGTGATGCCAGATTAGAAGAAACAAAAATTTCTGGCATGGGGGCTGCAAGAGAAGGAGGGGTGGCGGTGGCGTGGTGGGGTCGTTGGCAATGGGTTGTGCGCGACGGCGTGGGTTGAGGGAGAAGAGGGAGGCAGGGGAGAGGGGGGTGGAGGGAGACGCCGATATTAATTTGCCGCAACAACTACATTTATGGCCACAGGCCCACAAATATGAAATGATCATTTACGACGGATATCAAGATTGTTGGAAATACTAATTTCGGTGATTAAGTATTCGCCAGAAATAGTCTTCTATAATTTTTCATTAATTTTGTAAAAAGATATTTGCGGCGCTTTTTATTTGCTGCTAATAAGCTTTAATTCGCCACAAAATAACTATTGCGGTGATTTTCGTATTCGTCGCAAATAAATTTTATTTGCAACAACACAAATTGCTACAAAAGGTATTAAAGTCGTCACAAATAAGTGAATAGTAAATTCATAATCAACATTTCCAATACATTACGTTGGAATTTAGCGGCGAAACAAAAACCGACATGCTTATTTGTAGCGACTTTTTTTGCGACAATCATAAAACAACTGTAAAATGCTTGATTTCTTGTAATGTGTAGACATGCAGCTGGCATAGCTCAAGCCATAATTTTTTTACTCCATCCATTTGCAAAATTTTATATGAAAAATTATATTTAGAAATCTTATTTTACCCGTGAAATTTTTTCATTGACTTGGTTAGAATTGATTTATTAAAAAAATTTAAAATTAAAATTTCTTATAAATTAAATATTGCCATATTAATAAAATAAAAGATATACTGTTACCGACCAACTTCGATCTTCCAAATAGGAGAACTGAACATATATAATATATATTTATATATATATATATATATTTATAGACACACGGCGATTTATGGCCGCACAGACTATGCATGATGCCCAACGCTTAGGCCGGCCGAGGGAGCTACGAATTACCCAATATACCTTCTCCGCAAACCACATTAATATACCAGTAAAGCTAGCTACAAATTGATGTGGCATCTCTGAAATTCTCAGGATTGGCGAGTATGTAGTGCATGTTGTAAAATATACTCATGTTAGATCAGGCTCCAGAGATACGCCACATTACTTTACAAAAATAGATTTATCTTATAATATTATGTTGTAAAAATGTATTGTGTATATCAATACTCTATACAAGATATACCTTCTAATTATTATAAGGAGCTTAATTCGAGAATTATAAGGTGGCCTTCCCTGATCAGTTTGAACTTCGACGCAGGAGGCACGGCCCGGTACAGAGCTTCCCAAGGCTTGAACTGAAATGGAATTAGTTTCAATGCTAATTTGCAGATTGGCGGCCACATTAATTATTCTGCTCATGCATGTTTTACGAGCAGTGCTGGTGTAGCACGTGACCGTTCTGATAAAAAATATATTTTATATTTATTTTATTTATATTTTTAAATATTTTATTAAAAAATTTAAAATATCATTAAAAATACCTCTTTAATTATTAAATAAAAAAATATCGAAATCCAAGCAGCATTTTTCTTTACACGAGTGCCAGAGAGTAATCTCGATGAAGATGTCGTCCTGTACTGTTAATATATGTGGCTGAAATGGAAGTACCAAACTACTAGTCATCTCTTAATTAATTACTTCTCATTTAATTATTTGAGATCAGATGCCTGTCCTTTTGGGTGGCTCTACTCCCGTTGGGACTGATTTTTATTATTTTATTTTTTTGGTTTTTTTATATATTTTTTTAATATTTTTAAATATATTTTTTTAAAAGTCACAATATTATTAAAAAATACTTATTTATTCATTAAGTAAAAAAAAAGATAAAAATAAAAAAATCCAACGAAAGCTACCAGCAAAATTACCAGCATTTTCTTTTCTAGTTTTGCTACGTACAACTGGCTAGCACAACCACCGGGTAACCGACTGACGTAACATCATTTGACTGAATAAAAAAAAAACTAAAAAGATGAGTGAAAAGCATAAAAAAGACATGTGAGAAGAGAGAAACCCAACTACCAAACCCACAGTGGAGGGAAGATGCCGCATAGTTTGAAACCCATTTTACCACATTTTCAACATTTCCCCATAGTGAAGTTGTTGTTTTCCTTCCTAAAAACTAAACCAACCGATGTTGGCTTTCGCTTGTGTTATCAAATCAACGCCATATGATTTTCTTCCTAATCTCCTAGACTCCTTCATTTGTGTAGACTTCAAAACCCTCTTCATCTTTCTCTCTCTCTCTCTCGTACTCACTGCACCCCATTTTCTCTTAGGAACATTTTCTCGGATTTTGACTCAAGCATTTGGTGTTTACGATTCAATCTCTCTCCATTTTTTCAAGATCAGTGATCTTGTCTCTGTCGGTGATGTGTAACTTTGTCTTCTCTTTTGTGTTTCATTTTCCTGCTTGAATCTCTGCACTAGTTCTATTATTGCTAATTTTAATTTAGAAAGGGACGAAATTTCCAAACCCAAACCCAGACACGCACAAGCACTTAAAACATATAAATGTGTATTTGCATAAACAAACACCCAGAGAGAGAGAGAGACTCAAAAACCCAAACCACCACAAAAAGCTCCCAACGAGACAAGACTCCAAATTCCCACATAAATGACACACAAAATCAAACCCAAATCAAAACACTTCCAATCCTAATCTGAAATCACAAATGCTCAAACAACCGCAGAGTCTTCGAAAATTATGCTCATTCCAAGGTTTCCACAAGAATTACGAGGATACTAGTGACCCAGCTAGCTTGGAGTGACAGGTTTCTTTGGTTTGAAGAATGAAAACCGTCGAATGAGGAAGTCGACTTCAAGTAAGG
The DNA here is from genome assembly GCA_022457165.1 of Juglans mandshurica. Lineage (NCBI taxonomy): Eukaryota > Viridiplantae > Streptophyta > Magnoliopsida > Fagales > Juglandaceae > Juglans > Juglans mandshurica. The sequence continues at coordinate 35,924,910 of CM039622.1, forward strand.
GGTTGCGGCAATCTGAAGGAGTCACCATCGTCCAAACCTCATCGTCGAACGGAGGGTGAGATCAGAGTTCTGTTTTGAGGAATGAAGAAGTTTGTTGAGAAATGAAGAAGTTTTTATCTCTTCGCCTACTATGAACTTTAAATAAAACACATCATTGTGCTAGACCAGGCTGACCAGCCAGAAGTTTTCGTGATCAAGTCGCTCGCTCTCTCTCTCTCTATCCAAAAAGTCTCCAAACCTACAAGAAAAATGCTAAACGTAACGAATTCGGGATCCAAAAAGTATTCCGAATGTTTTTTTTTCTTAGTGATTAAGGAAATATTTTTTAATAATATTATGATTTTTTTTTTAAAAAAAAAATTTTGACAACATCCAAGAGACACATGTAGTACGAGAAGACTCTCAAGCCACCAATCGTTTGAAGAGAAATGGCAATTTTGTGATAATCGTTGCACGTGAGCCTCACGCGCCACCCTTTTCGACAGTTTTTCTAACCACACATGCCTGACCAATGGATTCGCTATCATTAGATCCTTCAGATCTGACTGTTGTCATAGGCACGTAAGCCCATGTGCCATCACAGATATTAAAATCTATCAAAATTGGTTCAAACTGTAATATGTTCATTTTTTTTTCTATCTTATGGCTTTTCTTATTATTTTGTTTTATTGTTTTTTCCAGATTTTGATAGGATACTTTTATATCTAAAGAGTTTGGTAAAATATTCGAACCGTTAGCGCCAACAATCACCACCTCCTATTTGGTCCCTTGGCAGTCTCTCCCCGTCACAATCCATGAGCCCCACCTTTTTTACTTTTGCCTCTGGCGTGAAAATCACATGCACTCCTTTAGGAGAGTGTGGAGTTTTGCGACGATATATAACACAATGAAGTTCGAATTTTTTATCTAGCTTTTTATTATGAGAGTTATCCTATTTGGCCACAGGATCGCGAAGATGAGGCAGTGGACTTCTCCACAGCTATTTTAAGACAAAATGCAATCACTACAATCACTATGGCCTACTGTCATGGAACTACAATCTCATTCTCGAATTGTATAAAAACCACAACTTTGTACAGCTCCCTCATAACAGAGAAGGATAAGAAACTTTTATTTGTTTTTATTGTCCATTTCTTTTTCTTTTTATATAGTTCTGCATTAGTTAAGAAATGGTGTTTGTCAAGGTCTCGTATCTCTTACTCATGTATTTCTATATCCTTTAATTATAATAAATCGAGTTTGTCCAGTTGCCACTTGATTAAAAATATTATATATTTTTTAATTTGTATTTTAACTTTCACACGTCCACTGACCTTCCATTTAAAACATAATTATAAAAAGAGATTCTTAATATCATTACTATATTTACATATATATCCTTAATTTTTTTCATCATTCTTACGTACGATGACAAACTGGTTATATAATATATAGTGATCAGTGCTCTCAATTTTTTCGACAGTGTCGGTTCCGATCTGCCAATGGCCATACCACCAATTAGCCTGATTTTTTTCTAGGACAAGTACGTACTTATAAGTTAGTTTTATTGGATATTTGAAACAGAAAATATAAAAAACATCCTACATCCTTAACACACCATGTTAAGAATGAAAAAAAAAAAAAAAATTTTGCTGGGGATGGTGCGGCTTCCGGCTGCTCCCCAGCAAAACTCTATTTGAAATGGTGTGATGTGGCTTAATTCTTTAGAAACAATATTTATTTCTAATATATTCTTGTAAATTTAATCGGTTCGTTTCAATTGTTTGAAACTTCTGTAATGAATTTTCCTTTGAAAATGTCAGATCAAAACAAACAAAGAATGTCAAGAAGAGTTCTCTTAATTATTTTTAAAAGAATTGAAGCATTATAGTCGGAGCCAGATCAAGAACATCGCCACTAATAAAGAAAACCTATTACTACCCATCTACTAGGGCGGTGCAAAAAACCCAATAAACTGAAGGGTTCGATTAAAATGGCTTGACCCGACTTGACTTTTTTGGATTGTTATCTTATCGGGTCTCCACAGTGGCGGAACCAGAAATTTGTTTTAGAGGGCCAAGCAAAGCTAAATCTATAATAAAATATTTTTTGTTGTATTTCTATACAATTTTTTCTGCAATATAGAACAATTTGATAGTAAGATCTAAAATAAAAATAAAATACGCTTAATGGAACCTATGTATTAAAAAAGTATATGATATGTCAAGAACAATATATCATTGAAATAACATAAAGACACTCGTACAAATATATTAAACAAAAGAAATACAGAATGTCTAAAATTGTAATTTGCGTTCTTTTAAAGAAACAAAATCATCAAGTATTGAATCTAAATCAAAATTCTTAGCTATTTCTCTTTCAATCAAAATGTTTTAGTCAAGTTAGTAAATCAATATTGATGATTTTAGAAAGTGATGATTTGTAATTTTAGGTTTTGAGGAATTAAATAGCTTATTTTAGAAGCTTAGGATTAAATATCGAAATACGTGATTAATTGAAAATTTACGAAAATTACGTAATTATTTTATAGGTGACGATTAATTATTGTTCGACATTTTTTAGGGAAATTCTGAAAAAGCTAAGAAGTCTAGTTAAGCGGGGTTCCTATGCTAGAATTTGCATAAAATAAAATGAACTGAGGTCCTTTTTGGAAAATGTGCATGTTTTGCTATGAAAAGAAATCTGAAAACAACCTCAGTTATTTGTTCTGCATTATTCATGAGATTTTGTTTAAGAAGAAAGTATTTTCTGTCATGACTGGTGTAGACATGAATTTATTTTTGACATTCTATTTCTGAACTTTGAAAAAGAGAGCGAATATGAAATTTTGTGTATAAGTTATGTTTTTGTGATCTAATTCTATTCAGTACTCTGTGTTGATAAGATGTGGCACTTGAAAAACCTTCGGCATGACTTTCTAATTCTGTTTTGACTCTGATTCTGATTATGATTCTGATATGGTGATTCTGATTCTGTTTTGCTCTGATATATGGCCTTGTCATGGGAGATAATAGTGACCTCTGGCCTTGTCTCTGGATACAATAGTGACCTCTGGCCCTGTCACGGGATACAATAGTGACCTCTGGCCTTGTCACGAGATATAATAGTGACCTCTGGCCCTACCACGGGATATAATAGTGGATTTCTGTTCTGAGTGCAATCGCTTTGATATTCTTGGTGATTTATGTTCTGATTGGCTTTCCGCAGGATGCACAACCCTACCACGGGGGTTAAACATGGTCTTTGTTCTGATATGATGTTCTGATATGTTATGATAAGATGAAGATGTTCAATCATGTTGTGCCAAATGAGTCTTTGAATATGAAAAGTTGGTTTGTCAATATGAAATGTTTGAAAAGTCGCTCTGATTTTTTGATAATATGTATTTTTTGAGATTTGCATATTGATACTGAAATGTTTTGTTTCTGCATTCTGAACTCTGTGAAAATGCTCATGTTTATACACTAGTATATGTCATCTGCTTAATGAGTTGTTGATAACTCACCCCTTATCTCCATATATTTTTCAGATAATTTTGATGTTTCAGCTGGAGAACAAGAGTAAGAAGTTTTAGCAATGTGTTATGATCGTAGTGGAATAAGTGTCTGAGGGTACAAGTTTATTGGAGAGTCTTATTGAGTAGGTTTATGATTTTCGGATTTTGAATAAATGGATTTGTACTTTTTGAAAATATTGGAATATTTAAATATGTTATGGAAGTTGGATTTAGGTTACAAGAGTTAACTCTCCGGACCTCCAGGAATGTGGCGTTACAAAGAGAATGATCAAAAAAGGTAATCATGAGGGTTCTTGGGAATTCGAAAGGTTGGCCGCGCTGGCAATTACCAATTCTTTCGAATAAAGGACATTGAAAGTGCGCGAACGGTCATGGCTGACATGGGCCACGTTTTGAGGAATGGGTATAAACTTAAACCCACACATTATCTATCATGGACCCTTGACGGGGTAGGAAAAGTTTAAATCTGGCTAACTGCCTATCTATTGTAAGCAAGCGGGGTAAAGTTATCACATGGACATAAAAGGCACGAAACTACTTAATTTCCTATAGGTTGGCACAAATAAAATTAGCGGAGTAATTGAAGAGGATGTTTGGGTCCTCTTGCTGTTGAGCCCACGGCTGGAAGGCAGGCCTAGCCTACCACTTTGACCTACAAGACTTATGGCCCAAGGGCCCACGAGAGCATGGTATCAATAAGAGAACAACACTACTCACGAGAAGATAACGCCCATGAATGAAGGTAGTTATCCGGGGATGGATAACTCCTATAGATTAGAGTTGTTATCCCCTCCCCCTTCATTAAGGGATAATTAGAGATAAACATATGAGACTGATGGTTATAGACTCCCTTGACATGTTCACGTGCCTTTATAAATGATTCATTAAGGTAACAAATTCTTTCTTGGACTTCTTGAGATATTTTACATTAAGACTATTTCTCTAACTTAAGCATCAGTCGGAGTTTATCCTGGGCACCCAGTGCTGCCAAGTTATTCATTGCAGGTCATTCAAGTGCTTGGTAGTGTGAAACACGTCTTTACAACCAATCTCTTTTATACATATATATTCTTCATTTATTTTCATTAATTTATTATAAACTCCAAGATCCATCTAGCTTTAGATCAGCGCCCGAATACAGCTAGTAATACTCATATTGACACTGGATATACGAGCAGTGATTCAACCTTAGCTTTCATCTCTTTTCCCACGAGTGTATCCATCTATCCGTCCTTGTATATGACATCTATTGCCCGTGAAAGATTGAGAACGCGCATAAGGATAGCCATTGGTACGGCAGTAGGCCTCATATATACAATCCTCGTTGATATCCATCCATGCATCAGAAACTTGCCTGCTGAATTCACCATATGCAACTAATTCTTTTGAGACACCATACGTCTTCATGTAGCTAGCATTCAACGGCCGAGGCAGCATGCCCTCTATCTTGTTCAAACTGGATTAATAGTTTTTTCCATATATATATATATATAGTAAAAAGATTTGGTATGATAATATATAAGAGATCCAAATAGCATGCATGCATCCATTTAGTTTAAAATATGGAGTATTTTGATCTTTATCGGAGCAATACTCATGTTGGGATCATTTGATCATGACATTCCTAGCTAGTTTGATTAGAGATCTCATTTGGGCTCGATTAGTCAATTGTGCCACACAGCCTATTTGGGGAAAAATGGAACTCTCTCTCGATTGCCTATAATTATTATATAAACAGTAAAGCCATCATAAAATTTATATTGATAATTATATGCAAGCGGTTTGAATAAATATTTCGCCGGCCGGCCGGCCACCTTTTAATTCCTGGGAATCAAATTGATGCTTTGAGAACATGAGATATATAGTTTAATCAAACAGATAGTTCAACTTTGATCTTAGTAAAAAAAGTCTCGACACGTACGTAGAATTATATGAATATAGTACTACAAGTACTTAAAAGTCCTATGAGTCGACTCAGTCGTCGACAACGATCGAATACGGACTACTCCAAGTAAAAAATACCCCACCGATGCTAACCACTTCTTTGGACCGAGCACTTCCCCCCCGCACTAACAATATTCTTGATTTTATTGGGGAAAAAAACAATATTCTTGATCAGTACTTCTATGACCCGTAAAAAAATATTGACTCCAACTTTCTGTACGTCGTTGTGATTTCACGTAATCAAACTTAACCTTTCCACTACCCGTGCCTCCTGCATACGGACTTTCCTCCACTGTTAGCTACTTTTCAGATTTTCCCGTCAATCGCACATGTTTTGACATGTACGTAAAAAAGCATGACGTGCGTTTGATATGTTTTAAATGGAAAAAAGGTGTACATAAACAGCCAATACTTATCACACACGCACATGCAGATATTACTACAATATATAAATATTTATGATGAGCCAGCTACAAAATTGACTTGCACATTGATGATCGATCCATCATGACATCGTAGCAAGCTACATTAATAACTTATTGGCCGGATAGATCAAATTCCTATATAAAATAAAAAAAACAGTCAAACGATTCCTTTGACCTTGATCAGGAATCAGGATCAGACTATGGGCCGGCCTAGTGTTGGAATCTTCTCGGAGGGTAATAGAGATGTACGTATGTTAGATCCAATGGCGTTTTAATAGCGTTTTATAAAACAATATTATATATGTATATAAAAGATATATTTTATGGGGTTATATTTTAGATTCAAAGCTCATAAATAGTGTATTGATCAGGATGACTACGATCATGACTAGGCGTTCGTTGATAATCTCCATTTCCCAGACCCGGCCCCTAGTTTTCCAGGAAGATCAGGGTGAGAATTAGTACCGGCTCATGGAAGCTGGACAGGATATATATATATATATATATATATATATATATATATATATATATATATATATATATATATTGTTATAAAAATATGAAAAATGTTACTCTTACCATTTATTTCTACTGCTCTATTCTATTGTTATAATTTTTATTTTTTTTTACTTAGTGATTAAGGAAATATTTTTTAATAATATTATGATTTTTTTATTTTTCTAAACAATATTTAAAAGTATTCAAAAATACATATAAAAATAAATAAAAAATTTTACCTAACGGTAACCAGCGGAACGGAAGCTGTGGACGTAGCAGCTCTCTAGAAATATATATAAACGAGGACGGTACCCCCTTTTATTGAATAAGACCTCACCAACCCTGGCCCACGTACAGCTTTCCGGTCAAATCTGCGTACGACTCTTAAACCAACCCTTCTCATTCTCCTCATAATCCTTGCTAATGCCCCTATATAAAGCTTTCTGCAAGAGAACTCTTCCCGGCAGCTTGCAATCACTATTAATCAAAGCAGATTTGAGTTGTCTTAAATCGCATCAAAATATGTCTGTCCCATCCTCGGTTGCTCTCTCACAAAATGCAGAATCAGATGCCATTCGCCGGACTGCAAATTTTGAACCAAGCATTTGGGGTGACCGTTTCATCAAAAACATTCCCGAAGACCAGGTACATATATATATATATATATATATCATTCTTGTAGAAACTGATTGATGTTAATGAATTTGTTTGGAGTTACCAACGTACAGCGCGTGAATAATATTCTGATTTCTGCAAGTATCCCAATTTGTTGGTGCAGGTTACCCATGTTTCTAAAGTAGGCGAAGTAGAAGAATTGATAGAAGAAGTGAGAAGGGAGTTGTTAGCCTCTGCAGATCAACCTTCCAAGCAGCTGAACATCATTGATGTACTTCAGCGCCTAGGGGTGGCGTACCACTTCGAAAGGGACATCGGAGAAGCACTAGCACGTATTTATGCCTCTTCGGGTGCTAGTGATGACAATGATCTTTACAATGTTTCCCTTCATTTTCGACTACTACGTCAACAAGGATTTCGTGTTTCATGTGGTAATTATATTTTTCGTTTTAAAGAGAAATCTTTGGTTTATAAAACATCTCACAAAATAAAACTACAAATTAACGTGACTTGCTATATATATATATATACACACATCAGATTAAAAAACACATTTTAGTGTACGTATGGAATATTATATACATTCTGTCTCATAAATTTTCATTTAAACAGATGTGTTTAACAAGTTCAAAGATGAAAATGGTCAATTCAAGGCAAGCTTGAGGGCCAACATTCCAGGCTTGCTAGCCTTTTATGAAGCCACACATCTTAGGGTGCATGAAGAAGAGATCCTTGATGAGGCTCTTAGTTTCACCACCACTCAACTTGAGTCCGTGAAATCCAATTTGAGCAATCCTTTAGCAGCACAGGTAACTCATGCACTAAAGCAATCCCTGCACAAGGGCATTCCAAGGCTAGAGTCCAGGGGTTTCATTTCGCTCTACCAAGACGACACTTCCCATAACAAAGCTTTTCTAAAGCTTTCGATATTAGATTTCAATCTTGTGCAGTCATTGCACAAGCAGGAACTTCGTCATATCGCCAGGTATTTCCATGCATGACATTCATAGCACTATATATTTCAAGTCATTTTTCGAGGTGCATGGCACTGATCAATGTCAATATATTAATTTAATTAATCTATAGGTGGTGGAAAGATTTAGACTTTGCAACGAAACTACCTTTTGCAAGAGACAGGGTTGTTGAGTGCTTCTTTTGGATTGTGGCAGTCTATTATGAGCCGCAGTACTCGCTTGCAAGAAAAATACTAACCAAAGTTATTGCTCTGACATCCATCATAGATGATATCTATGATGTATATGGCACACTCGAAGAGATTGAGATCTTTACGGAAGCAATTGAAAGGTTTGAAAGTAGTGATATCGAGTGGTTTTTTATTTTTAAGATTTTGGTGTATGATATCATGAGTCTAATAATTACTTGATCAATTGGTACTGGAATTATTAGGTGGAATGTTAGGAGCATGAATACGTTACCAAAATACATGCAAATATGTTATAAGGCACTCTTGGACGTTTTCGAAGAAATTGAGAAGGAGCTGGCAGAACAAGGAAGATCATACCTTGTTCCTCATGCAAAAGAAGCCGTAAGATACAAGCATTAACTCAATTATTATATATTTATGCCTCCTACTTAATTCCATGCATCGTGTTTAATGTTATGTGAAATCCTTTGAGATATCTCAGATGAAAATTCTGGTTCGGGCATATTTCGATGAAGCCAAATCTTTTCATGCAAAGCACATCCCAACGCTGGAGGAATATATGCGAGTCGCACTGGTAACCTCTGGCTATCCCATGCTCACAGTCATGTCATTTCTTGGAATGGGTGAGACAGTTGTTACCGAGGAGACTCTTGTGTGGGCCTTTAGCGACCCCAAAATTATTACAGCTTCGTCAGTAATTGGTAGGCTCTCGGATGACATCAAGTCACATAAGGTATGTGACAAATAATTGCTCCGATAACGATCAAACTGTGAAATGATCAAAATTCTCCATGTTTTAAAGTAGATGGATGTTATTACGTGTTTGATTTCTATGTGATCTCTTATTATCATACCAAATCTTTTTAATATGTATAGAAAAACCTATGTTTGCAGTTTGAACAAGAAAGAGGGCATGCTGCCTCGGCCGTTGAATGCCATATGAAGAAGTATGGTGTCTCAGAAGAAGTGGCATATGATGAACTCAGCAGGCAAGTTTCTGATGCATGGAAGGATATCAATGAAGATTGTTTGAGGCCTATTGCTGTACCGATGGCTATCCTTATGCGTGTTCTCAACCTTTCACGAGCAATAGATGTCATATACAAGGACGGAGATGGATACACCCATGTGGGAAAAGAGATGAAAGCTAAGATCGAGTCACTCCTCCTATATCCAGTGCCAATATGAGTATTGCTAGTTGTATTGGGGTGCTCTATAGCTAGGTAGATGTTGCAGTATATATCTAATAAATGAAAAATAGATAAATATATAGACTGCCATAGATTTTAAAAAGTGCCTTCATGTTGATGTAGTTTAAAATATCATACCTAAGCTTGGTTTCATTACCTTTATTTTTTTAATTTACCTGAGTATATTATATATATTCCAGATGCTTCTTCTATTCTTTTACTTAGCGCATGATCTAGGTGCCATTTCGATTCTATTATATCAGCAAGGCCGCAGCAACGAATTTAATTTCTCCAAAATAATCAGTACAAATCGTCCGCTACACTCTATAATTTCATCGAGCGATCGAACTCATCATCATGTTAATAACTCTGATGATCATTGTAATCTGGGGAAAAAGGCATCTCCTAACAGGTAGTATTTGGAGTCCAGAAGTAATTCTGTAGTGTAGCTTAATTACTTCATGAGATATATAGTTGAATCCAAACAGTACTTATCATTCCGCTATATGAAATATATATATATATATATATATATATATAGCTAGCTACTACCAAATTAAGCACGAGAGCAGGAATTAATTAAAATGCCATTATTCAATGCAAGAAGCTAGTTGTCATAAATACACGTACATGAGAAAAAAAACTAATTAATCAAAAGGCCATCATGTAAATCACAACAAACAATGCATTCCATTACCTTAAAAATCCTCATGCCAAAAAAGCTTAATTAATCTACTGACGGAGACGATATTGTACCTCAATTCAAAGTCCCAATACACCTTATTTATAAGCTAGCCTCACATTAATCTGCATGCATTTAATGCATAATAATAAAAAAGACTTCCTCTTTACAAAGGCAGACAAGCCAGTACTCTACATGCATACATGCAGGTGATATACCTCAATTCACCTTGCTTAATCACCATGCATATATTACAGATCCATTAGTCGCTTTTGATAAACGGCATGCTAAATTGTTAATTAATAGTACTAGATAATCACTTTCTCCTTGGCCTCGGCGCTGCATCTAGGTTTGCCTTTCTCGCATAGTTCCAAATTAATTGGATCCTTCAAAGTCTTATGGTTAAAATCCAACAGCTTGGCCAATTGCTAATTGCATCCGCCAAAAGGGCTAGCTATTGGATTATGGTATTGAGTACAGCGGATTTCCTTCAGTTATAAAAGGAGGTTTCTTTCAGTTGTAAAAGGAATATAAATGTCAATTTAAAATTGAGCATGATGATCACAAATCAATGAGTAGGTAGATATTTATCCTTGGTGGTAGAGTAATCTCTTGAGATCAAAGAAGCAAGCATGCATAACTTATTCAACCATGGCGACTGAGTTTATGACATTGGTTTCTTGAAGCAAAGATGCAAAGTGGCTAAGAAAATATTGATAGAGACCTCGGATTTGGCGAAACTCAATGCCACCAATATCTTTGCATTGTGACAGTTAGGAAATATTTTCATGGGCCTAAGCCATATATATAATGGCAAGTCTAGACATATTAAGTCAATTACTCATATACGAAGTAATTACAATTGATTTTACAAGATATTGCCAGAACTGACATATCCATTAACTAAAGAACTTGCAAGAGAATTGATGTGGGACATCAAAGATTCAAAGGGATGGGTTTAAAGCCAAAACAAACTCAACTCAACTCTTGAACATATCATAACTTGAGTTCAACGAGCAAAGTACATTATATGTTCGTGGTTCACAAGCACTATGATATTAAAATTAACTTTCAAACTAATTTACCATCCCAAGATTTGAAGTGTTTGGTACTGTAATGAAAATGAGGGACTGAGCAAGAAGCTCTTAATAAACTTATAATATGGTTTTGTTAAAGTGTTTAGTTACAGGACACTTTCGATAAGTCTACCTATATGAGTGCCAGAGGTGATGCCGCCTCTTATGCGAATTAGGCTTTATCTCTAGAGCGCTCATGAAATCAGAATATAGACACAAGGCCAATTCACGTGTTGGCTTTTATGAACTACCCAAAGAGAAAGAAAATTTATATGTGAGATATATCCGGCTAATCGTATAAAATTATTAGTTCAAAGCATGTCTACTATGACATTCTGATTAGCTTTGATGTATTTTCACTATGTGAAGGTTCAAGTCTAAAAGATACATTCATTTATGTTTAAGTTTTCATATTCTAACCAGAATGTATTTTGAAAATTGTGGGAAATAGTTGAAATATTTTCAAAATAATATATATATTATATTTATTATTAATAATATATTGGGATTTATTTTTGAAAATTATGAATTATTTTGGAAATAGAGAAATGGAGGAAAGTTTATTCGCAATAGATTATAATAAATTGGATCCTTATGTATATCACAAGCTATTCGCTGGCTTAGCGGTATTGATGGTTTTGGTTTACCTGGACAAGAGAAGGGGTTTTAAACCCTTTATTGAGAGGATGGTTCATGGCCCCTCCACACGGCTGGGCGTTCAGCGCTAGGCACTGCAAGCAAAGGAAAAATTAAATTTGAAGGGGCAAATCTGCTGGGACTAACCGGTACAAGCCAGTTGGTTGAGAAGCGTGGCGACCATTGAATTAAGTCCAATCTTTGTAGCATCTGGTAACATGCACAATAAATATAACTGTTCAGATCAGATTACAGAAAAATGAAAAGTTGACCATTTGTATCATTTGACCATCTATAAAGAGACTCATTAGCCTATGAATTTAATAATGACATAAGACAATTTTGAAATTCTCTCTCCAAAAGCTTTCGCTTCTTCAAAACAATTTTATTAGGATCTGTTTATTCTGCAAAAAATAGATTTCTAATGTCTTGGTTGAATAGTAAAATTTGAGGATATTTAGGTCTAGTTTCATGTGTGCATAACGCAATTAGACAAACAGACTTGTTCTGGACTTCATTGTATCTTGGAGGCAAATTCACTTGTAACATGTGTGCATACCGTTATTGGTGAAGGCGAATATTGTCTTAAGGAAAGCGATATTGTAACGCACGGCTTTGAAGCAAACTTTTCTCTTACTATTTTTTGTTTTGTACCTCCTTTGCACCAACAATCAATTTTAATAACAGAGTTTAGAGGGGGTTTCTTTAAAATTATAACATCGAAATTAATTATTTGGTGAAAGATTTCAAGCTGAATTGAGTTTCAAAAAGCCTTTTAACTATTGCAATTATTTGACGTGTGAACTCATCAAGAGAAGTCGAATTTCACAAAAGTAAATTTACAAATTAATATAGTTTGATATAATATATCATATTTTAAAATTAGTTTTACAATAAAATAGATATAACGAATTACATCATAAAGTTATGTCAGTCAATAAATTTACTTTTATAAAATATGTTTGTATTTATAGTATGAATACGCTGATTCATACTATGATGGTTGAAGACTTAGAATCAGTCAATTTACAAATTAATATACTTTTATAAAGTCAAATATGATGGTTGAAGACTTGAATCAGCAACATAATAAATATTCAGAAGTTGGTGTAAATTAAAGTGAAAATGGTATCATGCTGCTCTCAATTTCTGATAAGTCAGCTTGAATTCCATCTGTTTCTCTCCGCCTTTCACGTTTCGAATTTTCTTCTAAGATAGTCAGCTTTATTGCTTTGGTCGTGATTAATTGACATAGCGGTCAACATCATGATCTGATGACACTGAAAACGTTCTGAAGGAGTTTTATTCTATCAAGACCCACCGAATTATTTTATTTAGCAGCCTTGCACCACCGATATCTCCTGATCAGCAGGAATGTTGTATAGGTAAAACTTTTCAAATCCAAAATCACACGGAATGGAAAGTACTTCTCTGCACACCCATTAATGACGTAAAGCCCAAATTCAAAGGTCGCAGCTTATATATTGAATCTAATTTAATATATAGCTTAGCCAACCAAAAAAAGAAATAGTACTATTCTCCCTGCAGACACTGCCTTTATAAAACAAATGACAAATATTAATTAAAAAAAATGACAAATATAAATGAAATTTGCAAGTTGATCTAGCTAGTATATTTAAGTATATGGAAAAATTAAATTTTTAATAATAAATCTCACTCTAGTTTAAAAGAAATATACTAGCACTGCAAGAAAATCGGCACCCAATACAACTAGCAATACTCATATTGGCACTGGATATAGGAGGACTGATTCGATCTTAGCTTTCATCTCTTTTCCCACATGGGTGTATCCATCTCCATCCTTGTATATGACATCTATTGCCCGAGAAAGGTTGAGAACACGCATAAGGATAGCCATCGGTACAGCAGTAGGCCTCAAACAATCCTCATTGATATCCTTCCATGCATCAGAAACTTGCCTGCTGAGTTCATCATATGCCACTTCTTCTGAGACACCATACTTCTTCATATAGCATTCAACAGCAGAGGCAGCATGCCCTCTCTCTTGTTCAAACTGCAAACATAGTTTTTTCCATACATATTAAAAAGATTTGGTATGATAATAAGAGATCACATAGAAATCAAACACGTAATAACATCCATTTACTTTAAAACATGGAGAATTTTGATCATTTCACAGTTTGATCGTTATCGGAGTAATTTTTGGTCACATACCTTATGTGACTTGATGTCATCCGAGAGCCTACCAATTACTGACGAAGCTGTAATAATTTTGGGGTCGCTAAAGGCCCACACAAGGGTCTCCTCGGTAACAGCTATCTCACCCATGCCAAGAAATGACATGACTGTGAGCATGGGATAGCCAGAGGTTACCAGTGCGACTCGCATATATTCCTCCAACGTTGGGATGTGCTTTGCATGAAAAGATTTGGCTTCATCGAAATATGCCCGGACCAGAATTTTCATCTGAGATATCTCAAAGGATTTCACATAACATTAAACACGATGCATGGCATTAAGTAGGAGGCATAAATGTATAATAATAGAGTTAATGCTTGTATCTTACGGCTTCTTTTGCATGAGAAACAAGGTATGATCTTCCTTGTTTTGCCAGCTCCTGCTCAATTTCTTCGAAAACGTCCAAGAGTGCCTTATAACATATTTGCATGTATTTTGGTAACGTATTCATGCTCCTGATATTCCACCTAATAATTCCAGTATCAATTGATCAAGTGATTATTAGACTCATGATATCATGCACCAAAATCTTAAAAATAAAAAACCACTCGATATCACTACTTTCAAACCTTTCAATTGCTTCCGTAAAGATCTCGATCTCTTCGAGTGTGCCATATACATCATAGATATCATCTATGATGGATGTCAGAGCAATAACTTTGGTTAGTATTTTTCTTGCGAGCGAGTATTGGGGCTCATAATAGACTGCCACAATCCAAAAGAAGCACTCAACAACCCTGTCTCTTGCAAAAGGTAGTTTCGTTGCAAAGTCTAAATCTTTCCACCACCTACAGATTAATTAAATTAATATATTGACATTGATCAATGCCATTCACCTCGAAAAATGAGTTGACATATATAGTGCGCTCTATGAATGTCATGAATGACAATACCTGGCGATATGACCAAGTTCCTGCTTGTGCATTGACTGCACAAGATTGAAATCTAATATCGAAAGCTTTAGAAAAGCTTTGTTATGGGAAGTGTCGTCTTGGTAGAGCGAAATGAAAAACCTGGACTCTAGCCTTGGAATGCCCTTGTGCAGGGATTGCTTTAGTGCATGAGTTACCTGTGCTGCTAAAGGATTGCTCAAATTGGATTTCGCGGACTCAAGTTGAGTGGTGGTGAAACTAAGAGCCTCATCAAGGATATCTTCTCCATGCACTCTAAGATGTGTGGCTTCATAAAAGGCTATCAAGCCTGGAATGTTGGCGCTCAAGCTTGCCTTGAATTGACCATTTTCATCTTTGAACTTGTTAAACACGTCTGCTTAAATGAAAATTTATGAGACAGAATATATATATTCCATACGTACACTAAAATGTGTTTTGTAATCTGATGTGTATATATATATAGCAAGTCACGTTAATTTGTAGTTTTATTTTGTGAGATGTTTTATAAACCAAAGATTTCTCTTTAAAACGAAAAATATAATTACCACATGAAACACGAAATCCTTGTTGACGTAGTAGTCGAAAATGAAGGGAAACATTGTAAAGATCATTGTCATCACTAGCACCCGAAGAAGCATAAATACGTTCTAGTGCTTCTCCGATGTCCCTTTCGAAGTGGTACGCCACCCCTAAGCGCTGAAGTACATCAATGATGTTCAGCTGCTTGGAAGGTTGATCTGCAGAGGCTAACAACTCCCTTCTCACCTCTTCTATCAATTCTTCGACTTCGCCTACTTTAGAAACATGGGTAACCTGCACCAACAAATTGGGATACTTGCAAAAATCAGAATATTATTCACGCGCTGTACGTTGGTAACTCCAAACAAATACATTAACATCAATCAGTTTATACAAGAATGATATATATATATATATATATATATATATATATACATATATGTACCTGGTCTTCGGGAATGTTTTTGATGAAACGGTCACCCCAAATGCTTGGTTCAAAATTTGCAGTCCGGCGAATGGCATCTGATTCTGCATGTTGTGAGAGAGCAACCGAGGATGGGACAGACATTTTGCTGCGATTTAAGACAACTCAAAGCTGCTTTGATTAATAGTGATTGCAAGCTGCTGGGAAGAGTTCTCTTGCAGAAAGCTTTGTTGGTAATTAGAAGCTTTATAAACAAAGCTTTATATAGGGCATTAATTGCAATGACTATGAGGAGAATGGGAAGGGTTTAAGAGTCGTAATCAGATTTGACCCGAAACCTGTTGGCCGCGTATGGAATGCATGCATCTAGTTTGATCCAATATTCTACTTTGAAAACCAAACCTAGGGAAAATCTAATATCCCACATGAATGTTGAACGATCCGTCTCGTGTATGTTAATTAATGAAGAGAAATATGTAGTTTTGAAATATACAATTTCAATATAATTTTTTTTAAATATAGGTAAATTTAATATTTACATAAAAATTTATTTTTTTAATAATAATCCTTTTTTTTCCTTAAAAAGTATACAAGGATTAACTGCACATTACAGGATTGTATATAGCATTACCAATTAATTAACTTACATCTAACCAAATTATAAGATGCTAATTAAATATCATTTTGATCCTAATTTGAATATCGACTAGTCTTCACTTTTATTCAAACTGACAAATTAGCAATTCGGTATATGAATATATACATAAGTACTACATAAGTCTACATTGTGTACAGTGTTAAGAGATCCCACGAGCTGGCGCAGACGTTGTTGTTAATTTGTTGGACTGATAGTTAGGATCTTAAATAAATATATATATATTTCACTGATTAAGAATAAGAGTTTTAGATTATACAAATCTCGCGTACTTCTTTTAAAAAAAAAAGTAAAATCTACCATTAAAAATATAATTTTTTTATGTAGATTTTATATTTAACCACTTTTTTAAGAGTGCGTGAAACTTAGATCAACTGTAAATATCATTTATATTTGTCATTTGTGTTATAACGGCAGTGTCTGGAGAATACTACTTTCTTTTTTTGGTTCGCTAAGCTACAGCTACCGAAAAAGTATTTCGAAAGTGTGTTCCGATAAGAGCATTAATTTACTTTTTTTTTTCATTTTTTTCATGTATTTTTTTAATTCATCATAAACATTTTTTAAAAAAAATAAAAATTTCATGACATTATTAAAAAACACTTTATTAATCACCAAGTACAAAAAAAAAAAGTTTTGGGACCCAACTTTGGTGGGTATAGCATTTCTGAAGCTGTATACATGATCTTTATTTTCTTCCTTTAAATCATGTTTTTGTAACTCATTGTACCACTACAAGAAAAATGAATTTTTGTGGTCACTTAATTGTGATGAAAAGGTTATTTGTGACCAAAACAGACTCATTTTAGCTGTAAATAATCATTTCGCTGAAATTAAATGATCACAAATAAACAATTTTCTTATAATGTGTAAATGCTTTAATTTTCTCCATTCTACCAAAAACATCAGATTTAAGCCATCTTTGAATTTGGGAATCCATGCATACATGTATAATGTATATTCTTCTACATGCCAGCAAACAGCAGGAAACAAATTAAATTAGAATATTAGATTCAATATATAAGCTGCCACCTTTGAATTTGGGCTATACGTCATTAATTGCTGTTAAGAGAAGTAATTTCCATTCCACTTTTGGATTTGAAAAGTTTTACCAATACCACTTTCCTGCTGATCAGGAGAAAAATTGTGGTGTAAGGCTCTGCTAATTAGTAAAATAATTTGGTGGGTCTTGACGTAATATAGAGGTATTTTCAGAATATTTTATTATTATTTTTTATTTTTTATTTATTTTTTATTATTTTTTATTTATTTTTTATTAGTATTTATTATTATTTAATATTTTATTTTTTTATATTATTACTTACAGAATATTTGAAATACTTCAATATCTACACGCAACTTAAAATTCCTTCGGAACGTTTTCAGTGTCATGAGGTCATGTTGTTGACCGCCATGCCAAAGCAATGTATTGGGATCGACAAGAAAGTGGTGAAGTTTTATGACCCTGAATATATATTATGTTGCTGAATATTCAAGTCTTCAACCATCATATTTGACATCCTTGGAAAATTGTTAATTTCGATTCAACTTAGGTGAATCAGCATATTCATACTATAACCACAAATAGACCTTATAAAAGTAAATTTATTAACTGACATGCATTCATGATGTGATTCGTTATATGATCTACTTTATAGTAAAACTAATTTTACAATCTGATATATTACATCAAACCATATCAGTTTGTAAATTTACTTTTGTAGAATTCGGATTCTCTTGATGAATTCACACATCAAATAATTGCAATAGTTAAAAGGCTTTTCTGAAAGTCAATTCAGCTTGAAATCTTTCACCAAATAATTAATTTTGATGTTATAATTTTAAAGAAACTCACTCTAAACTATGTTATTAAAATTGATTGTTGGTGCAAAAGGGCTACAACAATAGTGAGAGAAAAGTTTGTTTCAGGACGCGTTACAATGTCGCTTTCCTTAAAATAATATTCGTCCGCACCAACAACAGTATGCACACGGGTTACAAGCGAATTTGTCTCCAAAATACAATGAAATCCAGAACAAATCTGTTTGTCTAACAGTGTTATGCACACATGAAGCTAGACCCGAATACCCTCAGATTTTACTATTCAACCATTCAGATTAGAAACATGTTCTCTACAGAATGAACAGATCTTAACAAATTGTTTTGAAGAAATGAAAGTTTTTGGAGAGAAAGAATTTCGAAATTGCCTTATGTCATTATTAAATTCATAGGCCAATGGGTCTATTTATAGATGGTCAAACGATACAGATGAAATTCTGTAATCTGATCCAAACATGTATATTTATTGTGTTTGTTACAAGTGACACAAAGACTGGACTTAGTTCAATGGTCACCACGCTTTGGTTGGTACCAGTTCGAGTCCCAATAGATTCGCCCCTTCAAATTTAATGTTTCCTTTACTTGCAGCACCTGGCTCCTTGGGCGTCAGCCCAGTGTGGAGGGGCCATCCTCTCAATATAAGGATTAAAACCCATTTTCTTGTCAAGGGTGTGGTTTGAACCCTTGTCCCTCGGGTAAGCCAAAACCATCAATACCGCTAAACCAGTGAATGACTTGTATTATATATAAGGACCCAATTTATTATAACTATAAGCTATTGCTTATAAACTTTCCTTCATTTCTCTCTTTAAAAAATAATTCATAACTTCCAAAAATAAATCCCAATATGTTATATAATATATATATTATTTTGAAAATATTTCAAACAATTCCCCACTATTTTCAAAATACATCCCGGTTAGAATAGGAAAACTTATATATAAATGAAGGTGTCTTTTGGACTTGAACCTTCACTTATGAAAATACATCAAAGTGTGAAATAGCGGCGTGCAGAGGAAGTGAAGGGCTGAGGAAGTGTAGGGTTGAGGAACTGAAAGTGTTGAAGTGAAGAGAAGGCTCCAGATGAAGGGTGTCGTGGACTGTGGGCCTTGGGCTTATCTAACGGGTTCCTGTAATAAGAGGAAGAAGGGATGTGCGAGTGGGCCTTGGCCCGTTACACTTTAGTCTATAAAGAAGCCCATTTATCTTTGTTATTTGTATTTCATTCAAGTGTTTAATTCCTTAAATCCCTATTGGTTAATAGCCATCTAGGGAGAAGTGATGGGTAGTTATATACGGGGAGCAATTTGTTAGAGCGAATTTTCTTGTTGTTGCGTAACCTTTTGTATTTCCTGGAGGGTGCTCACCTCGAATCGAGTTGTTCTCACATTTGACAATAATTCTATAATTCAGTATATTTCTATCCATCTTCTACCTCTGTATTTCATAATTTTTCCTTTACAACTAAGTGGGTTTACAGTTGGTATCAGAGAAGCTGATTCTCTGCCTCATTGGTTTCCATGGTTGAAGGTACAAGATATAGTCAGTTACAGTAAGGGTAAATGCCCTGAAGAAGTCCACCGATTCTCAGTTCAAGGCAGTGGAGCTGGAGATGCAGGCCTTGAGGAAACAAGTGGAGAAAACTGTGGAGGGTGAGATGCTAGCCATGCGCAAGCAGGTTAAAGCCATGGGCCACCAACTCTATTCCTTGATTGTGGAGCTGCAAAGGAAAAGCACCAGTCAATTTGAAGATTCATCATCCAACCAACGAGAGCCCAAACATGAGCATGCACTATCACACATAGGGGACATCCAACCACGCACGGTGAGGTTGGAGTTTCCTACTTTTCATGGGGAAGAACCTTTGGGGTGGCTCTATAAGGTAAATCAATTTTTTACCTTCCATAACACACCTATACAACATAGAATGAGGCTTGTCTCATTTCACATGAAGGGCTAGGCCCTTGTGTGGTTCCAAAACCTAGATGAGTTTGGGGTATTGACTAGATGGGAAGAATTTGTGAAAGCCTTGTTGGTAAGGTTTGGCCCTAGCTGTTATGATGACCCTATGGAACAGCTTACATACCTAAGACAAACCTCTACTATTGAAGCTCACAAGGCTAGCTTCAAAATTTTGTCAAACAAGTTACGGGGATTATCAGAAGGGTACAATCTTAGTTATTTTCTAAGCAGGCTGAGGGATGGCATTAGATTGCCTATAAGAATATTTAATCCTTCAAACCTTATCACTATCTACAGCCTAGCCAAAATCCAAGAGGAAAACCTAAACCTACCTAGAAAACTACCAAACAGACCCTTCACCAACCACTTCACCAACAACTCTAGTGAACCAGCCTTCCTAAAATACCATTCCAACCCCCCACCATCAAATCCAACAAAAACCCAGAACAAAGTCATTATACCTGTACAAAAAATAAGTCAAGCCCAAATGAAAAGTAGAAGGGAGAGGGGTCTGTGTTACTATTGTGATTCCAAATGGAATCCAGGCCACAAATACCACAACCCAAAGTTATTCTTGATCGAAGAAGTTGAGGATAGTGTATTGGGGGAAAAGATGTAGACAAAGGGGTGGAAATAAATGAAAAGTGGTTTACACAAGACCATCCTCCAGAAATTTCACTTCATGCAATCACAGGTTCACTAAACTCGAGAACCATGAGAGTCAAGGGCAAAATTGGCAACCAATGGGTTATCATACTCATAAACTTAGGCAGTACCCACAATTTTGTGGATACTGTCATCCTAAATAGGCTCTCCTTGCCATTGATAGCGGAGGAAAAAGTAAGAGTTAAGGGGCCAATGGTGATAAGGTAGACAGTGAAGCGATAATAGTAGGGGTTAATGTGCACATTCAGGGGGCTGTTTTTACTATGGATATATTTGTGCTTGTGCTAGCTGGCTATGGTGTAGTGCTTGGAGTACAATGGCTCCAAACTTTGGGGTCCATTTTATGGAATTTTAAAAGCCTAACTATGCAGTTTTCTCATAAACAAACAGCAGTAGAATTGAAAGGTTTGAGTATGAATACCTGGATTGAGGAGGGGTCCCTTAGCATGCTTCACGAAATGGAGAAGAAGGGAGTCTTATTACATTTGGTTGAAGACTCCACTGAGGCAGCAGGTCCAAAAATTTCATCCTCCATACAACCACTCATAAACCAATACTCGGACATTTTTGCTTCATCAAACAGCTTACCCCGTGCAAGAAACCAGGATCATTCCATCAATCCCAGGAACCAGCCCTATATTAGTACGTCCATATCGCTACCCTTACTTTTAAAATGACAAAATTGAAAAAATAGTTAGGGAGCTGTTGGACTTAGAAGTAGTAAGACCCAGTCAAAGCCCCTACTCTTCTCCCCGTGTTGTTAGTAAGAAAGGCAGATGGGACATGGAGATTATGTGTAGACTACCGGGCCCTTATTAGTGTGACTAGGGGTGTAAACCGGTCGGTCCAGACCGGACCAGAACGGATCGAAAAAAGGCATGGTCGGTTTCGATCCAGTAATTAAGGGAATTTCGGTCTTCGATCCAATCCAAGGGTGGAGATTTCTCGAACCGGACCAACCGAATAAAAAATAAAAATAAAAAATATATTTTATATATATTATTTATATAATAATTGTACAATTAACAAGATAAAATTTTAAATATGTTATTAATACTTGTTAATATTCTATAAATTAATAATATTTTATATATATCTTCATCTAACCTATCACTATTAACAATATAAAATTTTAAATATATTATTAACACTTGTTAATATTCTATGAATTAACTAATATATAATATCAATTAGTTAATTATATAGTAATTATATAAATTAATAATATAATTTTCATCTAATTTATTATCATTGACCTTATAAAATATTTTTTTATTGAGTTTGTTACATAATACACATTAATAATTCACTTAATTTAATTTAGTATTTTAAATAAATTTTTTTATTAATTGATTTAAAAAAAAATAGGCCCGATCCGGTCCCTATGGAGGTGTTCGGTCCAGTCCGGTCCGGGAAAATGATGGACCGAAAATCGCTGGACAAGACCGAACCGACCGTTTTACACCCCTAAGTGTGACTATTAATGATAAATTTCTCATTTCGGTAGTAGAGGAAATGATGGATGAACTGTTTGGAGCTAAAATCTTTTCCAAGTTGGACTTGAGGTCCGGCTACCACCAAATAAGAGTTAAACCAGCATATGTGCCAAAGACTACCTTCCGTACTCACGAAGGACATTACGAATTTTTAGTTATGTCTTTCAGCCTAACTAATGCCCCCTTCAAATTTTCAAAATTTGATTTTTAAACCCCACTTCAAGAAATTTATATTAGTATTTTTTTATGACATTTTGATTTACAACAGGGACTCCAAGGAACACTTAACTCACTTGCAGGTTACGTTTAAGATACTAAGGAAGAACCAACTATTTGCCAAATTCAACAAGTGCAGGTTCGGGTGTGAAGAGATAGCCTACTTAGGGCACCTCATTTCGGGACAAGGTGTGAGAGTTGACCCTGAAAAAGTTACAGGCCATGCGGGATTGGCCAACTCCTAAGCCATTAAAAGCCTTGAGAGGGTTTTTGGGCTTAACAGGATACTATAGAAGATTCATACAAAATTATGGGGGCATCACAGCCAAACTGACTAGCTTGTTAAAAAATGACAGTTTGAAGTGGAATCAAGGGGCATAGGAGGCTTTTGACAGATTGAAGGCAACCCTTACCCAACCACCAGTTTTAGCATTTCCCAACTTTCAGAAACAGTTTATTATAGAGTGTGATGCGTCAGGAGAAGCTATAGGAGTTGTCCTTATGCAAGAAGGCAGACCATTGGCCTTTTTCAGCAAGACCAAGGAAGAGCTATGGTGTTGTCCATTTACGAGAAGGAGTTGTATGCATTGGTGTCAGCAGTGCAAAAATGGCGGCCTTATCTGCTTGGACAGACTTTTGTGGTCAAAATTGACCACCAAAGCCTCAAGTTCTTGTTGGATCAAAGGGTGGGAACATCAATGCAACAAAAATGGGTGGAAAAGTTTACGGGCTATGATTTTTTGGTGGAGTATCGAAAGGGGAAAGAAAGTGTGGTAGCCAATGCCTTGTCAAGGCAAGGGGAAGAGGGAATTTGTATAGCTATGTTATCACTGCCCAACTTTGACTGGGTTAAGGAGATTAAGGTTTCTTATGCATCAAATAAAAAGATAAGGGAGTTAATGCAGAAAAACAGTGTGGGAGACCTACCGACCCACTACTCAGTGAGGGATGGACTGTTTTTGTACAAATGGAGGGTTTATGTCCCTGCTGAAACCACACTTATAAACAAAATATTGGAGTTAGTCCATAGCAATCCCATGAGGGACATTTGGGCTTTGACAAGATTGTACACATATTCAAGAGAGACTTCTATTGGCCTGGGTGGAAGACAAACCTAAAACAGTTTCTAAGGGAATGTGACATCTGCCAAGTGATGAAAATAGACAACACACGGCCCAGTGGACTTTTGCATCCCCTACTAGTACCTCAGAAACCATAGACAGACATCACCATGGACTTTGTAGAAGAGCTACCAGGTTCTAATGGATTTAATACTCTATGGGTGGCGATGGACAGGTTCACTAAGTATGCTCACTTTGTGCCACTATCACACCCCTATACAGCTCGCACAGTGGCTCAATTGTTTTTTAAACACATTTTTAAGCTTCATGGTATGCCAGAATCTATTGTTTCTAACAGGGACTCGACCTTCACAAGCAAGTTCTGGAATGAGTTTTTCTCACTATAAGGAGTGCAATTGGCTTTCAGCACTTCATACCACCCACAAACAAATGGGCAGACGGAAGCCGTCAACAAGTGGCTAGAAAACTACCTCAGAAGCTTCACTAGTGACAAACCTAAAGAATGGGCTAACTGGGTTGAGCTAGCCGATTGGTGCTATAATTCTAGCTTACATGCCTCAACAAAGATTTCACCTTTTGAGGCTTTATATGGCTACAAACCTCCAAGGTTAATTTCCTACACTACAGGGACCTCTAGACTCGAAGAAGTGGACAGTGTCCTAAGGGACAGAGACAAGTTATGGTCTTTACTTAAGGAAAATATCATAGTAGCCCTACAATGCATGAAATTTTACTCAAATTTAAAAAGAAAAGAACAACAATACACAGTGGGCGAATGGGTTTACCTACGACTTCAACATATAGACAATCTTCGGTGCAACAGCAACAGACATTGAAGCTTTCACCCTGCTTTTATGGACCCTTCCAGGTGGTCCAAAAGGTAGGAGAGGTGGCCTATCGCTTAAAACTACCAAACACGACCCAGATCCATGACATTTTTCACTTGTCACAGATCAAAAGGAAGCTAGGCCAAGGCACAACCCCAGTGCCTAAGTTACCTATAGTGAATCCGCAAGGAGTCATCACGCCAGAGCCTGAAGAAATTTTGGCTTGTTGACTGAGGAAGAGGAAGAACCAGGCCGTCATGGAAGCCTTGCCGCTCTGGCAGGGACAGCACGCAGAGGAGGCTTCACGGAATCCCTACCATGATCTGAAGACCGATTTCCACCACCTTGTGAGCAAGGTGCTATAATGGGGAAAGGAATGTGACATGGCGGCGTGCAGAGGAAGTGAAGGGCTGAGGAAGTGTAGGGTTGAGGAACTGAAAGTGTCGAAGTGAAGAGAAGGCTCCAGATGAAGGGTGTCATGGACCGTGGGCCTTAGGCTTATCTAACGGGCTCCAGTAATAGGAGGAAGAAGGGATGTGCGAGTGGGCCTTGGCCCGTTACACTTTAGTCTATAAAGAAGCACATTTATCTTTGTTATTTGTATTTCATTATAGTGTTTAATTCCCTAAATTCCTATTGGCTGATGATAGCCATCTAGGGAGAGAGTGTTGGGTAGTTATATACGAGGAGCAATCTGTTAGAGGGAATCATTTATTGTTGTTGCAGAACTTTTTGTATTTCCTGGAGGGTGCTCACCTCGAATAAAGATGTTCTCACGTTTGACAATAATGCTATAATTCACTATATTTTTATCCATCTTCAACCTCTGTATTTCATAATTTTTCCTTTACAACTAAGTGGGTTTATTACAAGAAACTAATCAGAATGGCATAGTAGACATGCTTTGAACTAGTGATTCTATACAATTAGCCAGATATATCTCACATATAAATTTTCTTTCTCTTTGGGTAGTTCATAAAAGCCAACACATGGATTGGCCTTGTGTCTATATCTTGGTTTAATGAGCTCTCTAGAGACAAAGCCTAATTCACATAGGAGGCGGCACCACCTCCGACACTCATATAGGTAGACTTATCGAAAGTGTCCTGTAACTAAATCTTTAACAAAACTATGTTATAAGTCTATTAAGAGCTTATTGCTCAGCCTCTCTTTTTCGTTACAGTACCAAGCACTTCAAATCTTGGGATGGTAAATTACTTTGAAAGCTAATTTTAATATTATAGTGCTTGTGAACCATGAACATATAATGTATTTTGCTCATTGAACTCAAGTCATGATATGTTCAAGAGTTGAGTTGAGTTTCCATTATTAGTGATTTTATTGTTTTGGCTTTAAACACATTCCTTTGATGTCCCACATCAATTCTCTTGCAAGTTCTTTAGTTAATGAATATGACAGTTCCAGCAATATCTCGTAAAATCAATTGTAATTACTCTGTCTGTGAGTAATTGTCTTAATATGTCTAGACTTGTCATTATATATATATGGCTTAGGCCCATGACAGTATTTCCTAACTGTCACAATGTAAGGATATTGGTGGCATTGAGTTTCGCCAAATCCAAGATCTCTATCAATATTTTATTAGCCACTTTGCCTATTTGCTTCAAGAAACCAATATTATAAACTCGGTCATCATGGTTGAGTAAGTTATGCATACTTGCTTCTTTGATCTCAACAGATTACTCCTCCACCAAGGGTAAATATCCACCTACTGGTTGATTTGTGATCATCATGCTTAGTTCCCAACTGACATTTATATTCCTTCTAGTACTGAAGGAAACCTCCTTCTATAACCGAAGAAAATCCGTTGTACTCAATACCATAATCCATGATATTTCTCAAATACCATAAAATGTTTTGTACAACTATCCAAATAACTTGATCATTTAAATGCATTATATAAACATAGCAATATATAGAAAAATCATATATAGAAGTCACATTTTTTATTTGTTTATATGCATATTCATAAATTAAATCATATAATTTCTAAGCATCTAGCATTAATGTGTTCTAAATAAAATAAATTAAGCAAAACATTAACTTAATTATTAATATCAAGTTTGAACATGCCTTCACTCAAATATCCATTACCCACGAAATTAGTCGTTTTGGTCAGTACAAATTTATCTAACTCAAAAACCAATTTAAACACATACTTATTCAGAAGACCACCAAATACAATATTCTTTCCAACTTCTGGTACATAATACACTTATTTGAGAGTAAGAACTTTTCTAGAGGTAAACTCTATTTTTATTGTCCATTTGCCTATAACTACGGCAGTGGATGAGTTCCTCATGTAAAGAACATGATCATCTTCCAGTGACTCATACCTCTTAAACAAACTTTTGTCTTTACAGACATACCTTGTTACTCCTAAGTCAATCCACTAGGAGTCATCTCCTTCAAGAGTGTTGGTCTCAGAGATCATAGCCTCAAAGTTCTCTCTAGAACCATAGTCCTATCATTTCTTTTTAAGAAAACGACATTCTCTTTTGTAATGGCCTTATTTGCCACGATGGAAGCAACTTACTCCCAAATTTTTCTAATTTTTATTTTGGAAGTAACTTTGCTTTCTTCCAAAATTATTATTTCTCTTCTAGTTTTCATATTCGAATTCATTAGGTTGTCCGGGTTTGTGGGTCTTTCCTTCATCTACCATGTGCATGTTAGAGGTCAAAGAGTCACGCTCTTCACTTATATCTCTAAGCCTTATCTCTTCTTCTATACGAAGATGTTGGCCTAATTCTTCTAAAGACATTTCCACCTTTCTATGTTTCAAACTTCTTTTATAGTTTTTCCATGATTGAGGAAGTTTATCAATAATAGATGAAACTGATATGGATTCATCCATTTTCACATCATGTTGAGAAAATTGATCAAGAATATGCAAAATCTCATTAAATTGTTCAACAATAGGCCTAGAATCTACCTTGGTATAATTGAAAAATTTTGTAACTAGAAATCTCTAACTTGTAGCATCTTCAAAAAGATATTTAGCCTCAAGTGCATCCCATATATCCTTGGCGATTGCTTTGTTTTGGTACGCGTCAAACAATGTGTCAACATTGCATTGTAAATATGTCCCTTGCAAATGTAGTCGTCTTGTTCCCATTTGATCCTTGCCTGACTTTGAGCGACTGCCACGTCCTCATTTGCATACGGCCTAGGAATAGTTAGAACATACAACACTTTGAGACTAGCCAGGAGGAAGTGCATCTTCTTTTGCCAGCGTTGAAAATTGACTTCATCAAAGCGTTCAAGTGTCACAAAATCTGAAGCAAACTCTCTCAAACTATGCGCCATTAATAATCATATGTCTTAAGATTGTTGATGCAAAGGGGCTGCAAAATAAGAAAATAGTGAGAGAAAAGTTTGCTTCAAAGCACATTACAATGTTGCTTTCCCTAAAACAATATTCGCCCCCACCAATAGCAGTATGCACACAAGTTACAAGCGAATTTACCTCCAAGATACAATGAAGTCCAGAACAAGTCTGTTTGTCTAACTATGTTATGCACACATGAAATTAGATCCCGAATACTCTCAAATTTTACTATTCAACTAAGAGATTAGAAATTTGGTTTCTACAGAATGAACAAATCCTAATAACAAGTTTTAAAGAAATGAAAACTTTTGAAATAGAGAATCTCGAAATTGCCTTCTCCATTCTTAAATTCATATGTCAATAGGTTTATTTATAGATAACCAAAGATATGAATAAAAAGTTATAATTTTTTATTTTTTTTAATCTAATTCGAATAGGTATATTTATTGTGCATGTTACCAAGTGACACAATTGGTGACGTTGCTTCCTCTCCATCCATCACACGGGTTCGACTTCGATCCCCAAAGTGGTGTGACTTTTGCCATTTATTTTCCAACCGCAGTTCTTGTGTGCCATGCATCTTGGGCTACTGGGCCGCACGCTCCATGCCCATATGGGCTGTCTCCATGCACAGCCCACTCGCATAAAGCATAAAAATACTCTCTATGCATCCATGAGGTTTTAAACCTCTTCCTATTTGTTCAAATCAAGCATTCTACACCACTAAGGCAATCATCTACTCTTGAGTTGTAGTGTAGACCCATTTTATTATAACTATAAGCCATAGTTTATAAACTTTTCATAATTTCTCTCTTTCCAAAATAATAATAAATATAATATAATTATTTTAAAAATATTTTCAACATTTATAAACTGATAATAATTAATATATAGTATGATCATACAAAAATATTAATTATAAATTAACAATAGTTACGATCCAAATATGATCAATCACGTCTTCATTAAAATCAAAGTTTTGTAGTCATGAAATGAAGCCTAGCTCGAGCGTGGGTCGAGCAAATAAACAGTGTCTTGGCTAGATCTCTCTCGATTGAATCTCAAGCGATTCTCTATCTTTTATCTCACTCGATCAAATGTCTAACAAATGTTCAAAGAACAAGGATTTTGTTTCTTTTATTTTGTGCAATTTTCTTCCTTTTGAAAGCCTTCCTAAAACACAGAATTGAGCAAAGATATTGGGGGTATTTCAATTTTTTACACGAGTATAACTGTTTAAGATAGCCAGTGCTAGGTGCACAAGTCACAACAGAGAACAAATCTGGCCTGCAATATTTGCAACCTACGAACCAAACTCCACTCAGAAAATTCAGGGCCTAGATTTGTTCCTGAGACAGGTTGGGTCACATGCTTTGATGGCCGCGTCAGAAGGTTGGATTTCTGACTGGATATTCGTCCCAAAATCCGACATCCTTTACTATAATCTATGGATGTGTTTTTGTCTCGGGATTTCTATCTTTTCTAGGTTCGACATCGTTTGCTAATTTTGTTGCATTTGAAAAAAAAATGCTAAGTTTTTGTGCGGTGGTTCAAATTGCAAGATGATAAATACATTTTCTCAAAGAGGTATTCATGGTTGGAAATTGTCTTTTAACCATGGAGTTTCGTTGATTTATGGTGGGAGAGTGATAAATACATGAATCGTTATATAACATATATTAAGTATTTAACGAGCAATAATATACGTAAAATTCTTTTACGAGAAATTCTATTTGCAATCTTCAAGTGAGGATTGTGTGTGTAGACCCATTGATATATTTCATTAAATAGAAATTATTGTAATTTGATAGGGATACTATTGTAATTTTAAAAAGTTTTTAAAGACAAAATTATCTAGACTTGCATGAGCAATTTCCAAATGGGGACTGTACGTAACATTACTCTTCTTTTAGAATTCATTTTATAACCACTAGAATGTAGTATTAATGTTGGTGGTTCTTTTTAAATATACCCTGATATTGGGACTTTCTTAATTATATAGGTATTTGTTTCATGTCCGATGAATTGGCAAGAATTGTTGGCATCTTGCTCATACAAACTGCAAATAATTGTGTAGCACGTTTTTCATCTTGATGTTCGTCTCAAATAAATTGTTGGGAAAATCTACAACTTGTATGCAGAAGTAACATGTGAAGAGACAAATAGCAGAGGTTGCTCGGAGACCATATATTTATAACAACTTCGAACACAAATTATAAGAATGTCAGCCAATTGGATAATGATACTTGCAGTCGTGAGTGTGCAAGCGCTGTGCAGTCGTTTTGAAAAAAGTGAATAAATTTGAAATCCACATAAAAAAAAATTAATTTTTTAACAGTGAACCCCACTCTTTTTCAAAGCGACTGCATGGCGTTTGCGCATTCCACGACTGTATATAGCATTACTCGACAAATACATTGTAATGCTACACATTCAATGAATTGCATGTCTTTACAAGCTATATAGCCAAACAGTGGCTTATTGGATAACTAGCATGGGACTCCTATTTTCCTAACATAACAAAACACCACAAATGTCAGAGCCTTGTTCCATAACAACAAACTATGCTACCCAAACAATAACGAATTAACTTGGCTTGCCACGTGCAGTATTACTATTACAAGTTTCACAACCCCCATCAACAAGGATATACACAACTCTAATATACTACTGAAACAGCCGATGGAAAACTGGACAACGATGCACAAGATTATTCAACGCACCCACCCATCGGCTGATGCTACAGAATCCCCCCACCTTCTACGGCATGTTACAATGTCAGTATCACAAGCCTGGAAAGAGTATAGTGTTCCTTTCTACGGCTACATCTTATACCTTTCTCCGCTATTATCATTGCCAAGCAGAAGCCGATATCAGGTTTCTGTCCTTCCAGCCCAACAGCATCGCCCCATCCCTCTCCACTAGCGTATAATGTTCTGAATAACACCTCAGCAGGGTCCCTATCACAGAGTTTACATATGAGCTTAATGGATATTGGCAGAACCCGGCCATTGTCAATCTAGACTTCCACTTGCCAAAGAGCTCATGGCGCTCCACCCTCTCCTTCCCCTCGCAAGCAATTATGTTCACGATATCCCTGGCCAAACATTGCTGCTCCACATTTACCCGGTCTTTGCTGTCTCTTGGAAGGGTGACATCGATAGACTCGAACATTGCCAAGTAGAAGTCCAGAGTTTCTACAAACCTATGGAAGAACGGGGTTGTGTTTGTGTTTGATTCTTGCTCCACCAAAGTGACTACCTTGGGAGACAGTGACTTTACCATTCTCAGCAGCTCATCCCTTGGATTGTTCACATCTACGCTCTCATCAGGAGTGTGGTGGAGCTGCAGGGGAAAGTTTACAGCCAGAGCCTCCCCAGGTCTGACATTAAGAATTTCTGGCGTGACATCTGGAGCAAAAACTGGCACTCCATGAAACTCAACTGGGATGTTAAATTTCTCAGAAATCGCTGCCAACCGTCTCCCTACAGCCTCCAACCCATCACCACGGGCATATTTGGAAACAGGGTCATCGATCCCAGTAATTCGCACATGGGGAGGCCCTCTGGGCCGCGCTGCAAGTGCTTGAAGGAGAGTCATCCACTGGGCTCCTTGAGCAATCTGAAAATCTATGATGTGGATGCGATCCTCATTTCTGCATGCATCAGCAATGGCCCCATTGGCTGCCATGTAACCAAATTTCAAGTAGGGGCAGATTTCATACAGGATATGCATGTATGAAAGCAAGTCCTTACTCTCTGGCTCTCTACACCTAAGGGCACGATAAATGTTGGTGCCAGATGCTTCCTTTCTTGCCACAAGCCCTTCTATCATGTAAGCACCAAGACGCTGGATAGGTTCTCCTGTGATAGACACGGCACCTCTAGCCTTTTCCACCAATTTATCAAAATTATCCATCCTGTTCTCAGAGAGAGCTTTAGCAGATGCAATCAGCAATTGCTTAAGACTGCCTGGGGAGAAACTCGGCAAAGATGCTTCATCCATCGCTTTGTGACGTTTCTCTACATGAACAACTTCGTCTGACTGCATACGCCCAGAAACGAATGATAGTTGAGACTGAGATGCATGTACCCCCCGTGACTCCAGGCTCCATGACCTAGATCTTCGGTCTGGTCTGCTAACTTCCCGTGCAGTGGCTTCATCATCATCAGGCCCCATCAAAGCAGTCTCTAATTCCAATAAAGCGTGTCTTATGTTCAGGCTGCAATTTGCATCCTGTATAAAAGAAGCCGGAGTACTAGGATAGAGCTTGCGATCTTCTCGAAGACAGTCCAGAGAAGGATTTAACTGATGATAATAGCTGCTAGTTTCTAATGAAGAGTTACAGGAAGGGCTTACTCCTGAGAGATTCTCTGTGGAACTGTGCTGCTCCTGGCTCTCACTTAAATTTGTGAGGCTATCGGTATCAAGCTGAGTTGAAAAGGGTGAATCAGGTGAGTTCCCTAAATCAAATTTCAAGGACCCAAGCAGTCTATTAGGTATGGATGGAACAGCGGGATAAGATGATGTGAAGGATAGGCCGGCACCAGTCACTCCAAGTCCAAAAAGCTGGTGCGAGTCCATGCTATGGGGTTTGCATTAGGTGATTTATGTAATAAGAATTCTCACTGCTAGTTGGTGGATCAGAAATGAATCAGCCTTGGCCCTTCTCCAAAGAACTACAATCAGCACGTAACAACTTAGGACCCAAAGTCTTTTACCTTCAAGATTATAGATTATAATCAAACTGAAACAACAAACAAAGAAAAACAGATAAGTTATAATTGTCTTATTTTATCTTTAAAAAAGCAAAATAGAAGTTACGTTCCAAATCAAAATCAATCAGTCTACAAAGTCCCATACCATAATCAAATTCAAGAGAGTTTACACATGGGAACAAGCAGGGAGAGAGAGAGAGAGAGAGAGAGAGAGAGAGAATTAAAAATAAATAAAGAATACAAACCCCAATCTAATCAAACGGGGTTTCATACTGAGAGTCTAATTCCAACTCTCAAAACACTTAATTTCAACCCAAATACACCAAAAAAGTTGCCATCCCCTTGGTTGTTTGCCAATAAAGTGTTCGAAACCAGTATTAAAAAAGATCCACCACATTCAACTATCCTTGCGTCTTTAGAACCGATCAAAGATGGTACCCACACCCTCTTGAACCCAGGCTCAAGTTTGTTCATTTCCCCCACAGCCCAAAGCAAAACATAACAGTTTACAAACAAATACAACAACAACAACAATGCTCAGAAAATAATAATATAATAAAACAACACCAATAACAACATTAAAAAAAAACACAAAACATGATAAGACACAAGACATACAAAATTAGATAAATTAACCTGAAACTCCATTGTGCAAGAGAGTAGCGAGTATCTGGGTGGCGTTCGCGTGAGCTTTGGTGAAGCTAGAAGTTCCCCAGGCGATTGTTCTTGGGAGTTGGGGTTTGGTTTTCCGTTTCCGAAGAGAAGGAAGCAAGATTGGATGCTATTTATAGGAGGATAAGAGGGAGTTGACGTGTGCGTACTGCGTAGAATGGGAACCTTGACGGTAACGGAGAGACATAGGGGAGTACCGAGTAGAATCTTGAGGTCGTTATTGTACGTCGCGCGCTGTGACGGAGCCGGCGCACGTGGTGTTAACGGCTCAGCCCGCCGACCACACGTTACTTCCACCAAGGACCGGGTTGAACATTCGTCGCTTTTCCCCAGCATTTATTATTATTATTATCATTAAAATATTATTAGTTGATATCAAACGCGGTTCTCTGAAGTGCGTGGAAGATAGCTTTGGTAAAGTCAATTAAAAATAGTAGTAAAAGAAAATATATTTGTAACCGTAAATTATGTAACCGTCTCATAATCGTTTTAAAAAAAATTAATAAAATATGAAACTCATATATTAAAAAATTTATATCTCACTCTTTTCAAAGTCATTACGCGGCATTTACACACTTCAAGATTGTATGTAGAATTACTCTAATTGTAAATCCCAGACTATATATATATATATATATATATATATATATATATATATATACACATTTTTAAGGTATATTAATATCAATATTAAAATCATGTACAATTAGTTTTGTGTTAATAAATAAAATATATAATCTGATTCACTTGGAAGGATTTCTCAGTTATACAAATAAGCTCTGGAATTGACAAAGGTTCTCTACAATTTTCAAACTGCCTTGACTCTTCGTAACCAATTTTCTTTAAATTTCGATTATTATTTAAGGAAGTAATCATTGAAATATAAAATTTTATAATTTTCTAAATGTTATAAATGGATAAATACTATGTCAGTAAAAATTATAAATATTCATTTTAAAGCCTCAATAATTTAATTTGAACAAATATCTTCATTTGATAATTTTTTCATGTAAAATATGGAGCATATTTAAAGTCATAAATTATTCAAATTCAAGTTTAACTTAACAATATTATATTAAATAATGTCATAATAAACTAAAAATTCAAAGTCAATAAACTCTAGTATTTGGCCATAATCATAATGCATATGGCAAAGAGAGTACAAACAAAGAACATATGGCTATTGTTTTAAATTTATGGATTGAGATCTTTAGATATTTTTTGTTGGGATTTTAGGTGAAGTTCGGAAACAGACGCATATATGTTGAGCTATGCAACATTTAATGTAGTATTTATTTTAATCATGTGATATTTGTGACTGTTGATATTGTGTTTCGTTGTCTGGGCAACTTGACGATTCATCTCTGAAACATGCAAGACCTAATGAGATGAGGGCTCGAGGTAGTGAAAGACACCTCTGATATGGAGAGTGCAAGGAGAATGAATTTCGATCCATTTACCTGAGCCCAGGACATGCTTATATACCTAGTCGTAGTAGTCCCCACCCTCTGGTAGCAGATCGTGCAAAGGTCTACTGGGCGTTGTACGGCAAGGTTCCCCTATGTCATGTCAGTCGTCGCCTTGTCATATTGTATGTGGGTTTATAGTTTTTCCCTTTTTGCAAGTAAAGGGAGGTGTGTGTACTACCATGGTTGCTGAGGTGAGTGGATTTTAGGTTCTGACCTTGCGTGTTGGCCCCTCTGGCCATTTAATGCGGTGTGCCTTTTGTTCGGCAGTATGAGTTGTTAGCCAGGGCAAGTGACATGATTGGTTACCATATCTAATGGGCTCTCTCGAGCTCAGCTCGGCCTTGCGCTAGGCTATCTACCAACCGACTTGGACCCTGGGGGAATAAACCCAACACGGCCAACTCCCTTCTTAGTGACATTATTAAATGCTTTAAACTCATACAACATGTTTCTATCTAAAATCCATCTAAAATCTAAGCATATAAATTTAGAAAAATTCTACTCGTCATCCCACACACTATATACCACACTTTTTTTTTCTTTTATCAAATGTATGGTGTATGGATGATGAGTAGAATAACTTAATTAGTTAAAAAAAAAAGACAAAATAAAAAGTAAAATAAAATAAAAATAAATATGGTGTGTGGTGTGTGGTGTGTAGGATGATGAATATCAAAACTCATAAATTTAAATCTCATCTTCAATTATTTTATTTTATTTTATTTTATGGGAAATATTATAATTCATTCATTCATGAAAGCGAAGTTACAACTGTGACCTAATACATACAGGAAAAATCCCAGATTACAAGCCAACTACTCACGATTGGGGCTCCACCAATACACAAATTCATTTGTGAATGGTATGGTATTGACTTCTATAACTCTTTACAGACAAACCGTCTGAGAGACCACTCACTGTTTAAAGCAGAGATTTCAAACTCCACCCTCCAGAAAAAGAGAGGACTTTCACTCTATGGACAAAATGTCCAAGAAACTATTTCTTTTTCATTTTTATCCAAACAAAAGGAAATAATAATAAACATTAAGATATATGTGAAAATGACGAATTACAACTGCAGATCCAAATTTTCAGTTTGAAGGAAAGCAAAATACAAAACACAAAGATACTGTGGTAGCTCGTGAGTGACATGCATCACGCTATGAGTGTTGCAGCCAGTCGAGTCTAAAGAAATCGAGGTCCCTGGTCCTAGAAACACCACGCGTGGCGGCAGTAGAAGCTTATTGGTGCAGTGGCGCGTGGATCTCACGCGCTGCTTTGACCCGTGCGTGTGACTCATGCACCACTTAGTTCGATAAAAACCTTCGGCCGTCCGAATGATCGGTAGCTTGGGAATCCTGCGGTGGGGCTCGTGGTGGTCGTTGGGCTCCGAAAAACAACAGATCGGCGTTTCGCCATACTTTAGACAGAAAAACAAACAAAAACTATAAAATAAAGGGATACACAATCTCAAGTCTAACCAGATGGGAGGAGGGAGGGAGGGAGGAGCCGAAGCTCCACCCCCTTCTGGGTTGAGTTTTTGGCGAGTCTCTACGAAGAAAAGGGGGAAAGAGCTTTTTGTTAAGAGTACTGCTAGAGCCACCGCTAGTGGCTTCCGCCACCGCTGGCTCTAGCATATGATTTTTGATGTGTTTTTTTTACAATTATTTTTTATAGAAATTTTTTTAATACTTTTAAATATTTTAAAAAAATAAAATAAATTTCTAATATTATTAAAAACACTTCCTTAATCATGAAGTAAAAAAAAAATTATTAAAAAATACTTCCTTAATCATGAAGTAAAATAAAAATAATTTTTTTTTACTTTATGATTATGAAAGTATTTTTTAATAATATTATAATTTTTTAATTTTTTTTAAATAAGTATTTTTTAATAATATTATAATTTTTTATTTTTTTTAAATATTTTAAAATTGTTAAAAAAATCTATATAAAAATAACTGTAAAAAAAACACATCAAAAAACACATGATAAAGTCAGCGGTGACTCCCAACGAGAGCCACCATCAGTGGCTCTATCATTTTCCTTTTGTTAATGCTTGAATTCATCTTCAATTATCTGAACAATAATAATATATTGAGTATTTTTTAATAATATCAGTCCATATAAATATATAATATTGTGTTCGTCTTTTTTTAATTATTTAAATTTCTTTATTTTTTTACACGTCACTATATTATATATAATTATATGAGCACGCAGGAGACTATGACCATTTTTGCGAGGACGAGACTACTTTCCTCTCTCGCTTCTCGTATATAAAATTATAAATAATATTAATATATATTGAATCATTGATGACATTGGTCTCACGCGCTGAGGGTGAGGAGTGGGTCTAGGCTTCTAGAGTGTGACTGGGTAAAAATCACTCACATTTTACTTTTTTTTATAGAAGAGAAGCCACTTACATCTAAATACAGTAATCTAGATGGGTTTTTTTTTTTTTAAATATAAAAAGTCGGCAGTGACACTACTCGGTCGAATGCCCTGACACGTGGAGATAAGAATGCTGCTCCTTTTGGACTCCTTTGACCTGACGTGGCACGCGTTTAGGCCATTTCCGTAATATTATTAAGAGAAGAATAAAAATATTGTATAAAATTAAATTTATAAATTAAAATAATTTTAATACGCTAGATTATAAAATAGATATAACATATTATATAAGAGATTATGTCAGTTTATAAAACTTATAACACTTCTCAAGAAAAGAAATAATATTATATTTTCTAATTTATATCACTCACTTCTTTTAATTAATGTGACACTACAATATAGCGTCACGTGACTTATTAAAAAAATTAAAAACATAAATATAGAAAGGTAGAATGAGGTTAGAGCTTTGTCTTCCTCTTTTTATGTTTTCCATCACCATTTTATTTGAAATATATAATTTTTTTTAATTTTTTTAATTAACCATGTGACACCACATTAAAAAGGTAAAGTTAGTAGTATAAATTTGGTACCATAATAGCATTACTCAATATTATTTTCTTAATAATAATCCTTTGGAAATATATAATTAGTTTGGAGGGCATGCGCGTGAGTGTCAATGATTTTAGGGTAGAAATAGAATTCACCTGATGGGGAAATATCATCCAACAATTTTGAATCTATAATTAGGAAAACAAAAATTACACAATATTTTTAAAAACTATTTAATAAAAAATTTTAATTTATTAAATCATTAACTAACACATCAGCTTGTAAAATTATTTTTATAAAATTTATGTATAAATGAAGTAATTTAAAAAAAAAAATCACTATTGATAACTCTACTCCGGCAACCTTTTTAGCATTAAATTTATGTATATAAACTAAAATTCCGAGACAAATGATGATTAAACAAAACGATTGATCAGTGACCATCTGAGCATATAAAAAACATGACATTTATAAATTATACTAATGCTTAAAAGAGAGATGGAAACAGAGAGATTTGACAGCCAAATAGTAACAGGATATAAAATTTAGAGGAGGATGAGGAATACATATCCAAATATGAAAAGTGGGCAACAAATTAAGGGGTGTTATGAACACGGACGGATATCGGCCAACAGAACCGGCGATACCAAGTTCTCCACCGCAATGCGAACAGCGCTATTAATGTACCATCGAACGGGACGTGATTTTGACGTTGATGTTGATATGTAAAGACTAAAGATTATTATTATTTAGACTTTACTTTTACTCCAAACTAAAATTCAGTGGACCTTATTGATCTCCAACGTCGTCATCCCTATCGTCACACATTTTTATTTTTTATTTTTTATTTTTGTCATTGGCAATGAAACTTCAATTTCGGAATTATAATTTTGTTTTGGTGACTTTAACCGTTTTAAAAAAAAAAATTGTCAATTTTATACCTTTTAAATATGATAAACGTATATAGTAATATTATAAGTAGTCTTAGAATATATAAGTCTGTGTTTGAAAAAAAAATAGAATCTATTATTAAAAAATAATAACTTTATATACATTCTAAATTTATCCATTCTATTTAAAGATGTGCAGAAATTTACATATACTAAAACTGTAAAGTATCGCTTCTCAAACTTATATTATAGCTATGATCATCCAATATATATGACCCAGATCATTCGAGAGGTTTGCAATTGGTATATATAAGGCAAAGCAAAGCGTGTTAATGATACAAAATTCAAGTTGAAACTATCAAATCGAGTGAACCAAATCGTGGGAGTCATGATTATTTCATATATATATATATATATATATATATATATATATATATATATATATCTGTGTGTGTGTCAGTACTTTCTAATTTATTCGAGGAAAATACCAATAAAATGATTAGTCTTTGCCAAGTTTAGACGATGAAATGCAGCCCCAAGTAAGAATATTCCCACTATATATAATTAATACTCCATTAATGTTTCCTTTCTCTAATCATTAATCGAGAGAGGAAAAAAAAAAAAAAGGTTGAAGATCAGTACCGTGTCAAATTCTTTATTTGATTTTGTCATCATCATCCGGTAGATATTTAGGAGAAATACTGAAAACTAAAGAACACGCACCTAGAAATTAGAATATATACGAAAATGGGTTCTCTTTTAGGAATGTTTGATCGCATATCTAGAAGAAGATCATTAACATATATATATATTAAAACGAGGACACGTCCGAATCATTGGCTTTTTGGATATTATGCAAAGCATATGCATGCATAAAGCTAGGGCTCACCATATCTCATTAAATAATTAAAGTGGTACAGTTTATGTACACGATTGCTAAATTCTAATTAATGAACAGTACCTCTAGTCTCCACATGATTAATTTCCATGAACTTTCCTCATTCACAGGGCCATCTCGATTGGATCCAGCTAAAACCTTAAAGTCGCCCACCAGCTGATCATGACAAGTTGCTGAGTACGTACCCCTTTTTTTTTATGAAAAAAGTGAAAGATGAATCCCAACCCCCACAACACGCACATCGGTTAAATCACTCCATCATGCATGTATGCAAAAGATACCATAAACAGCAAAGTCTATTTAAAAAGAGGGAGGGGGGGAATATATAGTACGGTATTGCTGATAAGAACGTGAATGCATGTAGAAAAAAAAATTAACCTCAATTATAAAATAGAATAAAAAAAAGAAGGGTGGGTCTGCTGAGGGCTTCCGTTAGTCTATTTTAAAATTTTCTTTTTCATATTATTTTTTTAACATTTTTAAATATTTTAAAAAAATCACAATATTATTAAACAATACTTTATTAATCATTAAATAAAATAAAATAAAAAAATTTGGAGCAGGATCCTTAGCCTTTTCCTAAAAAAAGAAATCACTTTCGGATGACACAAATGAATTGGCCTACAGCATTTATCGTTATGCTCATGAGTTATAATTAATATACCTTACTATATCAATTGTAGGATTGAGTGGTCTTGATTGATATACCATAAATATCGATCAAGTCGATCGCTCCTTTCTGACTTTGGATATATTTTGTTTTTCCCTCTCTCACTCTCTCTATTTCTCTCGGGTCGTCCACTAGTGAATTTTCTATGGTCTAAGATAACAGGACTAATCTCATCATCTCACGAATTGTAATAAATTCTCAACAAGAATTAGATAAATAGTCAATAAGTCGGGCTACTCTAGCCCGCTCTCCTTGACCGTTAGTTACAACAATAATTTTTTTTCTTTTGTTTACATTTTTTAATATATTTAAATATTTTTAAAAAATAAAAAATATATTAATACGCTTAAAATTACTTTATTCATCATTAAATAAAAATAATAATAATAATTTCATTGAACGGTGAAATGGAGCGATCAATTTGAATCGGCAGACTAGCTTTATTCACAGTGAATATATAGAAACATGATCATCAAGATGCAGCGATTTCATCTCAATGCGTATGTACGTACGTACTTCATATTATTAGAAGTGATTAGGGGTAACAACGTGTTCCTCAGAAATCCACGTGCTCTTTGGTCGACATGAGGGAAAACAACAATTCCCCAATTGTCACGTGGGAATGCCTCCCATGCACAGCTAGACTTATATAATGTTCATGATATGATCCTATGATACTGTGTGAACCAGATCGATTTAACATTATTTACGTGATGGGTCCCTCCACGCGCAACCAGACAATCCGAGACTGAGAGGGTAGATCATGAGGATGGAATCAGACAAGGGCCTTTGACCCTGACAAAGTGCAAATACTTGCCTTAACCAGGCTCATGCGTGACGTGGATGTTGTGGACTTTAATCCGTTTGGAATTCAACATTTGGTCGTATAGAGAAAGAGAAGACAACTTGCCAACTTGGTCTTGAGTAAACAAAATTGTGCCTCTCGGTCAGCTCCTGAGAGTGCACTCGTGATTCATGAGGTCAAAGGATGTCCGTCGAAGTTAATTTAATATTATTATATACATTGAATTTGGGTCTATATTTGGATTTCTGATATTATTATGACAACTTTTAGTATAAATCCGAAGGAGAGAATACGGCCAGAAATCTCCAGAGCATCCAAGGCAATGGTGTTGGATTATTTCAAAATTTTCCAGTTAATTTGACTTTGATTTATTTGGAAGTTTCCTTTCAATGTAATTTTTTTGTTAGTCTCATATTAAAAAGACAAATAAATTTTTAATGATTTATACATAAATTGAAATATAAGGATAGACACATAATAGTAGAGTCGCACTGACCACACGTACTTACACGACGCATTGATACACTTAGCACTTACGCATCGTCGCAAGTGTTATTACAACTTTTATTTAAATAGTAGTGTCCCATATTGTAATATTTTTTTACAGTTATTATTAATTGTCAAATGACAGTTACTAAGTAAGAGCTCACTGTTTACCATTTTCAAAATCTGTTTGCTCTTAATTAAGAATAATGCTGAGTCAGAGGAGACTTTTTATTTTTTGTTTATTAGTCCGCTTGGCTCCTGGTATCGGTTTTCTCCGTGGAAATGCGGCCTATTACTATGTTCTCTTAATAATATCAAAACCCAAGCCCACCACTGTATTTGATTGGGGGGGGGCTAGGACCAGATCCATGTCGGCCAGCCAGCCAGCCCGCCCTTCAAAGTTCAAACACATGTGAATTTTATTAGAAAGTATCTATTATTTTTAATTTACGAATATATTAAACACACAATTAATATAAAAGTCTGTCGCATCCTTTAATAAATAAATCAAGATTATTTATTTTTGAGTTTTTAATGGTACGCACTCAATTAATTAGTGTGTAAATAACGTGTTTACACACTAATTAATGACTACCATTTTGCTATATATAGTTTTTGTTATAATTGATACGGAATTTAAATATGTCAAAACTTTTAACATATTAAATTGTTTTTCCCTTGCCATGGCTTTTTGTATAGAGTTATAGAAAAAAAGTCAAATTAAAGTAGTATTCAATTAAACAGACAAGCTTAATATGGATCGACTGAATCAATTAGATCAGAACAAACTCCCAAAACATGATCACTAGTTCTGCTGTTGGAAACTCCTGACGAAACGTTTAATTACATTCGGTTTTATACAACCCACGATGAGATCGATCGATCTCAATATATGTCCACTACTTTAAGGTATTCATGATTCTTTTAAAGTCAAAACACGAACTCGACGTTACATGTTCTACCTTTTTATTATAAGCAAAAATACAACCAATTGATGACTTATAACTCTTGTTTAATCACTCCCCTCCCCCCAATGGTTGGGGCCGGGAGGTGGATATATATATATATATATATGACAAATACCTGAGAATGTGGGGAAGGATTAATTCCTCAGTTAGTTCGGCTTTGTTTACTGATATTATCAATGAAGAAGATTGCTCTTATGGAGAAGAGCTATCTCCTGCTCTGAGATCGTGGAAGATCCCAAAGATTGATTCAAATTCAATTTATAAAACCACTTGGTTTAAAAATACTTTTTCAAAAACTTTGAATGTTTGGACAGTCGAACAAACTTATAGTATATCTAAATCCCATGAAAAATGTTTTCTTTTCAAAGATTCAGACATAGCTGAATACATAAAACAGGGATATAATATATACATATAGGTTCTGTTCAAGTTGCTGCTAAACCTTTAACAAGGTTAGGCATCAACGCTTCTGTTCTTTTTTGCTTACGAGATGGCAGATTCCTCAAATTTGATGATAGTATTCTCGGAATGATCAAATCCTCCCTTTCGGAAGGACCAGTTCACTTTGATTGTTTTCCTAATTTAACTCTGTCTCTAACAGACAAACATATTTTAAAATGTTTAATATTAAATATTTTAACTTCAGGTTATCAAATGCTTGAAGGAAGTAAACCTCTTGTTTTAATCTTCAGAATTTATTATCGTCTTTTAAGAACAAATTTAGACCCAAAAGCCATTGTAAAACCTTCTGGAAAACATACTCTACTGATCCAGAGTAGCTCTTCAGATGTGGATATTAAAGTTCCAAAAATGATTTATTGGGAAGAAATAACTATTCCTACTGAATGGACTTTGAAACAAGAAATACCTTTGCCTCCTAGAAATATTGTCCCGGATGCTGATGTTGACATCATCCAACAATATTTGAATGGAACTGTTAAAATTTCTTTTAATAGATCCGAAGCCCCAAGCAAAAGAAGAAATTCTTTTACTGGCTCCAGATCTAGTTTTGTTGACTCTGTTCAGAACAATTCAAGAAATGATTTTAATCTTAATCAATTTCTTGAAGACTCGGTAAGAACAGTTCAACCTGCTAAACCTACTTTAAAATTGAAAGGGCTTTCTACGTCCTCCCAAATAACTTCTGCTTTTTATTCAGCACAAGGAGCTGGATCTTCTAAAGATCAAAACATAAATAATGAAGCAGACAAATAATATAACTCTTCTATGTCACCAACAGTTTCAGATATGCAAGCCTCTATTGCACCCGTTCATCACAGTTTAACTGTTTTAAACAGACACTTTGAAATTGATTTACCTGCTCTACTAAAAGATTTTGCTTCTTCTGAAAATAAGCAAAGGCGAAAAGCCTATATTGCAAAATTTTCTGACCTTAAAAAACGTGTTAAACGCAAATGGAAAGAAGAAATGAATAGGCTTCAACAACATATTTATCTCCTTGATTTTGCTGAAAACACTTATGTTCCAAAAAATACATTAAATTTTGTTAAAAATGATTTTGTCAAGGAAGATGGAAAAACAGTAGTTCAAGCTACTCACCCTCCATTGGAGACTATTTTAATTCCTTTTAAAGGTACTCAAGTACCAGCTTCTCCTTTCAAACTTTATGAAACTGTTTCGAAAGATCCAGAGAAAGACAAGATTCTTAAGGAAGCAAAAAAGATTATTTCTCAAAATAATTTTGCGAATCTTGCTCTTCACACGATCGGAGAACAGTTAGACCGGATTGAAGAAAAGGTTGAAAAACCTGTTTTTACTTCAAATCCTGTTTTTAAACTTGAACATCCGTTGGACCTCTCAAAAGATCAGCCAAAGAAAATGATTGAAAAACCTTTGATCATCTTGCCAGAAGATCGGCCTAAAATAAATTTTCAAAATTCACAGGCCAAGACCTTGGAAAGAATTGATCAAATGCTTACTGATCTCAAGAAAGACCAGCCT
Source organism: Juglans mandshurica (assembly GCA_022457165.1). Lineage (NCBI taxonomy): Eukaryota > Viridiplantae > Streptophyta > Magnoliopsida > Fagales > Juglandaceae > Juglans > Juglans mandshurica. The sequence goes on from CM039622.1 coordinate 35,969,293, forward strand.
TCTACCAGTACTCTTAACAGTAATGGAAATGAAGTTGTTCTCGTAGAAATTTCAGAAGAATCATCTAACGATGAATCATCTGAAGAAAATGATATTGATTTAATTGAAAAGAATTTTCAAAATTTAGAAATTGCTAGGTTTTCTTCAAAATGACCCAAACCTATGAGTCTAACGAAGAACTGGTACTCCAGACCAACCCCTCCTGATTTACAGTTTGAAGAAAAAGTTTTTCAAAACCAATCTTCTTACTCTGCTGACAAAGTTTACGAATGAAATATTGATGGATTTTCAGAACAGGAAATCATTAATACCATGAGTAAAATGTCCATGGTTGCAAATGCTTATGTCAACAATAACATTAGACAACCAGACATTGTCAGGATTTTAACACAAGGTTTCACCGGTGTTTTAAGAAATTGGTGGGATAAATACCTAACCAATGAAACCAAGGAATCTATCCAAAATGCAGTAAAACGCAATGAGGAAGGTTTACCTATTTTTGAAAATGCTATTGGGATGGCACATCCTGATGGTGTTAATACTTTGATTTATACTATTTTGAAACATTTTATTAGATCACAATCTAATATAACTAGTCGTATAAGCGATCGGTTGAATAATTTGAGATGTCACCAGATGTCTGATTATAGATGGTATCAAGATGTTTTTATCTCCAGAGTAATGCTTCGTGAAGATAGCCAGAAGCCTTACTGGAAGGAGAAATTTATTGATGGATTACCTCGACTATTTGCTTACAAAGTCAAGGAAGAACTTACTGATGCCTCTGTGCTTCTTAATTATGAAAATTACACTTATGGTGATATTTTCAGTATTGTTAAGAAACTTGGTATTAGTATGTGTCATGATCAAAGAATGCTTCGTGAACAGATGAGAAATAGTAAGAAGGTCAAATACGAAATGAGCACATTCTATGAACAATTCGGTCTTCCTAGTATTGCTCCATCTAAAAGGAAGCATAAAACTGCTAAATCTCATGGTGGTTTCAGGAGAAAACCCCGTGATGAATTTTATAAAAAATCTTATAAAAAACCATTTTCCAAACCATTTTTCAAGAAAAATGAATCAAAAAATATTTGTTCAGGAAAATGTTTTAAATGTGGCAAGAATTTGCATTTTGCTGATAAATCTCCCAAGAAAGCTAAATGATTAAAAAAGAAGCTTAATCAGTTGGATATTAATCACCATGATAAAGAAGAACTATTTCGACTCCTAGAAATAGTCTCGTCTTCATCATCGGAGATGCTTGAGTTCAGTTCTAGTGATTCAGAATATCACTCTGAAACTACAACTCATGATCCTTCTGACCTAAAGCTAGGTTGCAATTGCAATTCTACTTGTTGTAAGCCTCCTAATACGACAGTCAATGTCTTGACAAAGGCTGAAGAACAAGAGAATCTCATGTTAACCTTGATTTCACAAATTACTAATCCTGAACTCAAAGAAGAATATCTTCTTAAACTAAAGAAGATGATGGTTCGTCAAGATCCAGAAACTTCTAACCAAATGATTAATTTTCAAGAAACCTTGGAGAGATTTCAAAAGAAAAAACCTAAGGATATTTCTACTTCTGATTTACAATATGAAATAAATTCTGTCAAAAGAGAAATTGTTGAACTCAGATCTGAAATAAATAACCTCAAATCTGAGAATGAAGTTTTAAGACAAGAATTTTTATTAATCAAGATTGACAAACAACTTGATCAAGATATTCCTTCTGACAATGAGCAAACTGAGGCTGGTTTTAGTCAATAGGATTTACCTACCGACAACCAGATTTGTTTAATTCGTCATACCATTCCTCCTAAGTGGTTTTCACGGGTTAATATTATTGTTGCTCATGACTTTCAATTTTCTGTTGTCGCTATGATTGATTCCGGATCAGATTTCAATTGTATTCAAGAATGTCTCATTCCTAGCAAATATTTTGAAAAATCTACCGAAAGATTATTCTCGGCAAATGGTTCTAAGATGACCATTAATTATGAGCTCAACAATGCTCATGTCTGCCAAGATAATATTTGTTTTCGAATTCCCTCTGTTTTAGTCAAAAACATGTCTGACAAAGTAATCTTGGGAATTCCTTTTATTTCATCTTTATATCATTTCATGACTGAAAAAGATGGTATCACTACCGACCCTTTTGGTCAAAAGGTAAAATTTCATTTTGCTTCTCGTTTTGAGATTGATTCGGATAAGAGCAAGAAATCTTTGTTTTTAGCTAAACAAAAGCATCTAAATTTCCTCCAACAGGAAATCAAGTACAGGAAGATTTCTGAACAATTATCCTCTCCTATTTTGATTTCAAAAATTGATGATTTTAACAAACGTTTAATAACAGATGTTTGTTCTGATTTACCTAATGCTTTTTGGTATAGGAAGAAACACATAGTTTCTCTCCCATACATTAAAGGTTTTGATGAAATCAATATTCCAACAAAAGCCACCTCTGTTTAAATGAACAGTAAGACTTTGGAATATTGTCAAAAAGAGATACAAGATCTTCTGAAAAAAGGTATTATCAGAAATAGCAAGTCCTCTTTGTCTTGTCCTGACTTTTATGTCTAGAAAAATGCTGAACTAGAACGTGGTACTCCTCGTCTAGTTATCAACTACAAACCCTTGAATAAATTCCTAGAGTGGATTAGGTACCCTATTCCCAATAAGAATGACTTAATTCATAGGTTAAGTGATGCAGTAGTCTTTTCAAAGTTTGACCTTAAGTCTGGTTTTTGGCAAATCCAAATAGCCGAGTCTGATAGGTACAAGACTGTTTTTGCAACCCCTTTCGGTCATTTTGAGTGGAACGTCATGCCTTTTGACCTTAAAAACGCTCCCAGTGAATTTCAAAACATCATGAACGATATCTTCAATTCGTTCTCTATTTTTACCATTGTCTATATAGATGATGTTCTTGTTTTTTCTAAATCTATTGATGAACATTGGAAACATTTGTATTCGTTCCTTGACATCATTAGATTCAATAGTCTCGTTGTCTCGGCAACAAAAATTAAATTGTTTCAAATCAAGATTAGATTCCTTGGCTATGACATATCTGAAGGCAAAATCAGGCCTATCCAAAGAGCTATCGAATTTGCTGACAAATTTTCCGATGTCATTCTAGACAAAAAACAATTGCAAAGATTCTTAGGATCTCTCAATTATGTTACTGATTTCTACAAAGATATGAGGAAACAATGTCGTCCCTTGTTCAAACGACTTCTTTCTAATCCTCCTCCTTGGACAGAAATACATACAAATTTAGTAAAGAAAATCAAAGCACATGTCAAAACTCTTCCGTGCCTTGGTATCCCTACTTCTGATTCCTTTAAAATTGTTCAAACAAATGCCTCAGACATTGGTTATGGTGGCATTATGAAACAACGTGTTTCACCAGGTTCTTCTGAACAAATTGTTCGCTTCCATTCCGGAACCTGGAATTCTGCACAAGAAAAATACAGTACTATTAAGAAAGAAATCTTAGCTATAGTACTATATATTTTAAAATTTCAATCTGACCTTTTAAACCAAAAATTTTTTGTCAGAATTGACTGCATGAGTGCTAAATTCGTTTTAGAAAAAGATGTTAAAAACATTGCATCAAAACATATTTTTGCACGATGGCAAGCTATTTTAAGTGTTTTTTATTTTGATATCGAATACATCAAAGGCACACAAAATTTCATCCCTGATTTTCTTACCCGTGAATTCTTACAGAAACCACATCATGACAAGCAAGAAGAAAGGAAAAGAGAAACGAGTGAACCCACCTCCACCAATACCCAGTATAAAACTCATCAAGAATGAGTCTGGACCATCTACTGTCACTAGTGCTGTATCCACAGCATTAGAAATTGCTAACAAGTTCCAGCCACTTGGCAAATCTGTCCAGCCACAGACTTTTTCGTCCGTGGTCACTACCACCTTTAACCCATATGCGAAAGCTATTGAGTCAAAGAACAAAAATGTTGTTACTTCTCAGTTTTTCCTCCCAAAAGGAAAATCTTGAATATCTAAAAAAGAATTTTTCTTCCTATCTGTTTCATATTGAGCCTAACAGCACAATATATACAGATGTTTTCAAAATTTGTTCTTCTTATTTTCCTACTCATTTTCACTGGATTCCTGAAGATTCCTCAAAAAATCTCCAATTTTACTCCAGTATCTTGCTTCACACTAATTCCTTGGTTATCAAACCTATTTATGACAAGGTTGATACCAACAAGTTAATCTTTCACAGTACCTATATTCATCGAGTCCTCACTCAAGCAGATTGGGGTACAAACCCATCTACTCCCAAAAGACTCGTTAAAACAGACACTGCTTTTACTTATTTTGATTACATTGATGCCTGGAAGCGCTTCATGTTCTTCCAAACTCCTGACATGAGTCATTCCTGGTTCATAAAATTTAATTTAAAATTCAAATGAACTTTTCCTCTTTGGTTCGTCCAATGGTGGAACCAATACGGACTAATTCCTGAGAATCTTCCTGGTGAGCTTCTTCAAACTTACCAACATTTTTCTAATATCATCGGCCCTACTTTGGACCGACACTCTTCAAAATTCCACCATACTTTGCACTTCTGCCAAAGATACCACCTCCCGTGGATCTTTAAATGGAATTATGAAAGAAACGGTGATGTTATGACCAGAGTTTATTTCACAAAATGGTGGGATAAGTTCGGAAATTCAGGAAAAATTGTTGATTTACTAATCAAAGATTTTCCACAGACTGCACCTAACCTGCAGGATAAAACAGACTTTCCAAAGATCAAGGCTGAACCATCCAATGCTCCTGAATATTCTTTAATTCAGGACCCTGCTTCTCCAACAAAATCTGGGGCGGTAAAGGACAATTCATCCTCAAAATCCTCTAAGTCCAAGAAGAAAAATGACATATTTGAATGACTTAATAAAAAGGATTTAATCAACATACTAAAAGAATCACTATCAAAGTCTCTAAGTAAATCTGAAGACGAAGATTCAGATACATCCTCAGAGGCCTCATATAGCAACGTCTTCGGCAACTCCGAATTTCCCGGATTAACAGACGAAGAATAATTGCTACCAAACTACTACTTGAGTACAAAAAGGACCCACTGACTGGTCTCCTTTACTTATTTGTCATTTTGTGTCAAAAGCAGCAGCCACCAGACACAATGATGACACCCGTGACAAAACAGTACTAACAACTGTTCACTCACGAGTTAACTGTTTTGCTTTTTCCCGTGCTTAAACAGTAATGACAACTGTTCATTCACAGATTTATTTTGTAAATAGGGACTCCTTATTCTATAAAAGGAGAATCTCATTTCATTTCTAGACAGAGATTTTTACAGAACAAGTTCATTGTAAGTCGCTGTCTTCATATCCTCTCAACCTATCAAGTGCAAATACTGCACTACCTTCTGTCTTTGTGCCTTAAATTTTATAATAAAATTTATGTTTATGTTTATATCTTTGTTTATCTTATTTTGCATCTTATTCATGCATATGGTCGGTTCAACCGCCTTCCTTTAACTGTGCATATTTTATTTATCTATCTACGTTTATCGCATTCATGCATATGGTCGGTTCAACCACCAGCCTTTAACTGTGCATATATCTTCCTTCTCTTCTTCTTCAGTCGGGTTTTGTTCCTTGTTCCGCATTTTGGCTCATATATATATATATATATATATATACACACCTGATTCGATCGAGTTGGGATGGATGAATGTCATGTCGAGAGAACAAATGCACATGTTCCAGCATGTGTACATCACATGCATGGACCCGGGGAAAGAGGTGAGGCGGCAGCTTGCTTCAACCTCATGCCATCATTCATGCTATCTTTGCATCCAAGATAAACGTGAGCACATTCAATGGCCCAGGATGAGATGGAGTAAAATTTCTGATGCATGATCTCAAAGTTGGAGAATGGTGCCTTATTGGTAATCCACTTATGCATGCCTTGCACGCTAGAAGCACGTTTGTGATTAAATCTACTATGAGATCCCGGACTCTTTTGTTTTTGGTTTTCCACTTATAAATGTAGCCTTAAATAACGGGAGGCATATTAAAAAGAAAAATGCTAGATCTCCAGCTGGGCTCCCACTGGGGTCTAGAATGTATTTTTATGTGTATTTTTAAATTGTTTTTTATATAAATTTTTCTAATAATTTTAAATATTTTAAAAAAATCATAATATTATTAAAAAATATTTTTTTAATATTTTTTATTTTACTTTGTGATTAAGGAAATATTTTTTAATGATTTTGTTTTTACTTTCTAATTAAGGAAGTATTTTTTTAATGATGTTCTAAATTTATTTTATTTTTTTTTAAATATTAAAAAATATTAAAAAATCTATATGGAAAATAACTTAAAAAAAAAACACATAAAACAAGAATACACCCCACGGGATGTAGCATGACCCTATTAAAAATTGCCACTACTCCATACCTGTAACACTTTCAAGTCCATTACAAAAATTGCCAAATTTATAGACGAGCTTGCTTGAGCCCATGGATGATAATAATCATGACGTTTTTCTCTCGTCAAATCTTATCTTTTGATGTCAACTATTGATACGATCTATTATTTTTTTGACTTTATATAAAAAATTTAACATATTTTAATCTATTTTATATATTTAAATATATTTTAATAATATTTATAAAATATTATTATTTATATATCAACTCAAATTATTTGAGATTATTCAGCACACAAAATTGTCTTAAAGGTTTTAATTTTTTTTTTCTTAGGTGTCTTTTTTTAATATATATTTACAGAAAAGAAGGTACGAGTAGCACTACAAAGTAAATGCAAGTGGCGGGTAGCGTGGTTTTGGGGGCAACAGGAAAAGTAGTGGATAAACCTGAGATAGACAAGAGTGAAAGCTCACCCACTCTCTCAAGCCTAGGCCTAGGTGATTAATTAGTAAAACCAAAACAGACCCCAAGTGGTGGAGAAAATTGCATGCTTTTATTTCCAATAGTCGTAGGCTGGGAGTGGGGACAGGACATGACTACCGTTTCCTAGGCGTCCAAAGGCTCTTTTCATGCTTTAGTTTGGGCTCATTTTGACCGTTCTAGCAATTTGATTAATCACGTTTCCCTGCTTTTTATGCCATTATTTTAGTAAAGCGAAAGTGTTTGATGATCCCAACATTTTTTTTTTAATAAAAAATACTTTAGATCTCGAATTTATATTTAATGACTTTTTTTTTTCTATTTAGTGATTAAGAAAATATTTTTTAATGATATTGTAAATTTTTTATTTTATTTTTAAATATTTATGATGATTAAAAAACATATGAAAAAAATAAAATAAAATATACTATTTGGAACATTTCTTCCGACCACTTTTTTTGGTTGCTGTAGCAAGAGTTTTTTTTATTGTCATTTTCAAAGGCAAATCATCACCAAAACATTTTCCTTTGGTTTTTGCATTTGAGGCGGTCAGATGCTTGAATTTAAGCATTTGGTTGTGATTTCTCGAAACTTTCTTTGGTTTTCCCGTCAAACATTCTGGCTTTACTTTCTTTCAAGACAAAAATACTAAATTGAACACATACCCTCCATATGCTTTCAGATTTGCTTTCTTTATATATATAAACATAGGAAAAAAAAAAAAAACTGACTTTTTTTTTCTTGTGACGGATATACCCTTGAGTTTCTTTATTCATTACTTGATATATTTGTTGTTTTGTATTATTCAATCCGTCGTGACCTCTACACCACGTAGTGACCATGGATTTTGGGGAAGGTGGGTATTTTCATGATCTGCTCTTTGACTAGTATATATCATCCATTTACAACATAGCATTACTATTCATAAGCCCCACATATCATTGATCATACATTATAATTTTTTTTTATTATTCTTAAAACAATTGAATTATTCTCCTCATCGTCCATATACCACATATTTGATAAGAAAAAAAAATTAAAAAAAATCATAAAAAAATGATATGTGGTGTATAAGGCTTATAGATATATTTTTTCTTTAGAACAAGCCAAACGTATATACATTATAAAAATAAATAATAAAAAAGGCTAAAAACGTCCTTAATTATTTTTAGCCAATTATATATTAAAGTTATGCATGCATTTCAATGAAATAAACAGACTATTTCCCAACCCAAAAAGCATCGTTTTCTCTAGTTGGCAAGGTTAAATAGAATATATAGTGCTATTAATATCCTTGCGTGTAATTAGAATGCGACACTGTACCTCCAAGCAAAAAAGGATATATATATATATATATATATATACATTCTGATAGGTACTTATTATTATCCTTAGCGTGTAATTAGAATGCATATATCAGAGATTTTAATAAAAGTTTGCAATCCGTCGTGATCTCCCATCAATGAAAACATGCGTTCCGTCTTCTGATAGATTTTAACAGGTTTTTAATATTATCATCTTATATATCCGCACCCAAAAAAAAAAAAAAAAAGAGAAGGTCAAAGTATCAGAGGAGATACATTAATGGTATAATGGTACTTCAACGAGAAAAATGATATTTATATTCATAATTTTATGCATATAATCATGCATGTTGACGTATTAATTATTATAATTATAAAAAATTTAACTAAAAAATAGAATTCATGACATTCAATACATACAATAATCATGCAGAAAATTATACTAACTATACGTAACACTTTTACTAAATTCTTGCAACGAAAATAGCTGAGGTGGACAACTTAGGCTGATGGGACTCTCTCATGATATAATTCACTATTTTTTAATTTTTAAAAAAGACAAGGTTTGCAGTCGTTTTACATGGAGGTCACATGTGGGGTTCACTTACCATCAGATTATGTGTTTTTTTTCTTTTTCTTTTTTTAAAAAAATTGACTTTTGATCCATCAGATTAGGTGTGTGTTTCTTGGAGAGGAAAAATTAAAAAATAAAAAAATAAAGAAAATAAAAATGAATAGGATTAGGTGTGTTTGGTACTTTGGTTGGCAGTTGCTCGCTACCGTTCTCAAAATTTTCATACCTATTAACCGCCTATATCAACAACCACTTCATCAGGCATCAGCCACCGCACAGAATGAAAATAATCTCATCAATCCAACAAAAACATTTATGAGTTTTGTTATATATTTGTCATTATTCACTCCCACATTTTATATTTGATATATATTTTTTTAATAGTATGAAGTGTTTTTTATAAAATATTAAAATGTAAAGTAGTAAATAGTGACTGATAAGAAAAAATATTCTTTCTTTTATTACTTTTTTTTTTTTTTTTTCTTCACAAGTTATGCCAATAAATGCTATTTGCCCTGGCCAGCAACCATAGTCTTCGTTCCATGCAGGAAGAAGACTGACTGACGATAAGAGTGAATGATTATGCATTAAATCTCGCATTAATCACTTGGTTAGTAGGCAGAATTAATTAACTTTATAATGATTATGAGATGTCTGATCTTTTATAACGTTGATGATGATTACTTTTTGGATTGTAAATTCAAATATGATTCCAATTTTTATTGAGTCGCTACAAATTTGCTTGATGATTAAAGGCAAAACACGCCTCACTCATTTGGTATCATGATTTTGGACTCGTATTATAGATCATATATATTAACTTGTTTTAATTGCATGCATTGAGAGAAGTACAACCACCTAATAAAAACATTATATACTCTAATCTCAAATTTACTTGGCAGACATAAATTAGCCTAATGCATACACATATTAATGTACACTTTATAATAAAATTAACTTTATAATATAACGTATTATATCAAGTCACGTCAGTTTGTAAATTTAATTTTTAAAATATTTTTATAACTAATGGATATTTTATCTCAAGAGTAATTAGTCAACACTAATTAGTATTATGGTAGAGGATCACTTGCCTTAAATAAGTGGATATACTTAATTATATTGTAATTCTTTAATCTATAAATGTCATTAAAAATTAAACAAATGAGAGGACATTTTGGGAAGAGAGAGGAATATTCACACAGGCTGAGGCGCGTTCTATTTTTAAAAGAAAATTGAAGGAAGCAGAGAAAAACACATGGGGGGCCGATGCTATTTATTGTTTTCTCGAAGCATTCATTTCTCTTTTGGCCACGGAATAGATCGTATCTACCTGGTTTACTGGTTTGCTTCTCAAGACTCTTTGCTCATTCACCATTATTATTCCTTTCCCCTAGGCTAACCGTTCGAATCTCTCTTCCAAGAACTCGACCTCGACCTCGACCTCGACCTCGTCCTCGACCTCTTCTTCTTCTGCTTCTTCTTCCTCCTCCTGCACCCCCGGATTCGTTTGGGTTTGTTTTTCTGTTTTACGAAAGCATGTGATTCCCACCAACTTTGTAGTATGAACAGGTAATCTCGAGTTCGAATCGCTTCTGTAAATGCGTTACAGTTTCTACCAAGTGCGTTTCTCAAAATATATTTTCGTTTTTAAAATTATTATTTTTTGCTCTTGGTCCCTTTTTTTTGGCGTTGATTCGTTGTTTTATTGTGCCTTGATCTGCTGTTTTTCGTGGTCTCTGTTTGGTTGCTGTGGTTAAAAAGAAAACACTGAGTAAAATAAAATAAAGGCAAAAGAAAAAAAAAAAAAAAGTGCCCGAACTTTGTTACTAGCTCGTATTAGCATCAGCGAGGCGTTTTTTTTTTTGTTCATTCTCTTTCCCAAAGTAAGTAATCGGGAAATAATATTATTTTTCAATGTTTACCCATTTTTCTTGATGTCGATCTTGGTCCTCTGGGCTAAATCAGTTGCAGCTAAGTTGTAGAGATAGAAAGATTGTGCATCAGAAGGAAAAACTTTACAAAAATCTGTCAGTAACAGACGGTGTTTATCATTCTAGTAAGACTTGATTTATGCAAAGCTAAAAAATACGTAGAAATGGTTTTCAAGCCGCATAATGCTTAATTTTTCCAATTATTCAAGTCCCCTTTCATTTTTGTTAAGATATCGTTTATGCTAATGAAGTCACTTTGAAACCCGTTTGAACTCTGAATGATAGTATTTGTTGTTTTGAAGTTGGTCTTTATCTAATTGCCATTGATTTTTCTTTGTAATTGTCATTGCGTGTCTTGTATTGAATTCCGCAATAAGACTTTTCTGTATGATTATTAGAATGCTCTTTTGGCATGCTTGCGTATTTCTTTTTATCGACGTCTCTATTTGACTTCGTGGATGGCTAGGAAATATCAAACAAATTGACTTCTCTATTTTTTGCTTCGTGGGTTGAAAACTTGGAACGAATAAGAGTGGCCTGGTGTTTTCTATACCTTGTTCTTGTTGAAAGATTGAAGGGCTAATTTGCAGGTTGGTCAATGGATTGGACGATTGAATAGGGGTGGTGAAGCACGAAAGAGGAGATGAAAGGGGAGTCATCTGGTTTGATCATTGGGATTTCCATAGGGGTGGTGATTGGAGTGCTTTTGGCTATTTTAGCACTGTTTTGTATTAGGTACCACAGGAAGCGCTCTCAAATAGGGAATAGCAGTTCTCGCAGGGCAGCGACCATCCCTATCCGTACAAATGGTGCTGATGCTTGTACCATATTATCTGACTCAACCGTTGGTCCGGACTCACCTGTAAAGTCTGCACGTAATGGCATGTCCCTTTGGTTTGATGGATTTAGGAGGAGTAATGTGGTCTCCGCATCTGGAATACTCGAGTATTCTTACAAGTATGCTTTTCTTGATATTCTGCTCTATACATGTCTTCATATTTTTAAGAATAACCAATAGCAAATTTTCCTTAGTTGAGATGTTCATGATACGGTGATAATCCAATCAACAATCATGGGAATAGGTTGGTTGTTTTTCAGAGTTTAGATTAGCCCTGTTATACTATCTATGGCTGCAACAAAGATTAGATGTTTGTTATGTTGAGATGTGCTACTATTTCTCACACTTTTTGTTGCAATCAATAGAATTTACAATCATTTGACTTATAAACAAGTAGTAGCTGTTCTGCACACCTTTACTCGGCCGTCTCTTTCTTCACTTCTTAATTAATCTTGGCTTAATGGTATCCTTGCAGGGATCTGCAGAAAGCAACCTATAATTTTACAACTTTGATAGGACAAGGTGCATTTGGTCCTGTTTACAGGGCTCAGATGTCCACTGGCGAGACCGTTGCCGTTAAGGTTCTTGCAACTGATTCTAAGCAAGGGGAGAAAGAGTTCCATACGGAGGTAGTGATGGTTGATGGATATTTTTTTATTATTTTTTGTCTTGGGTACCCAAAAATAAAATATCTGTATACAAAACAAATTTATTGGGAAAGTTGGGTAGTTACTATTGGAACTTAATGAAATTTGGGAAGTGAGACCATGTAAGCAAATGTCAGGGAAGTCTTAAGTCATTTATTTAAAATCTTCCTTGAAATTAGCAGATTACAAATATGAACGAGAAACTTGTTCCATTCTTTAAAAAAAAATCATTTTGCCTTTATGTATGCAATCACCAATTTGGATGTCTTATTCTTTATTCAAAATATGTCCTTATCTGTTTTTTTTTTATTATAATCTGTATTTTTTTTATATGAGAAACATAGAACTGCATTTTAACATTTCACCTCATTTTAATTTAATCATTATCAGGTAATGTTATTGGGAAGGTTACATCACAGAAACCTTGTGAATTTGATTGGATATTGTGCAGAAAAAGGCCAGCATATGCTCATATATGTCTATATGAGCAAAGGCAGCTTGGCTTCTCATCTATACAGTAAGCTGTCTTTCAATATATATGAGTAGGTCATAGGACTTGTGAAGTATCTTACTGCAATATTTGATGAAACATGCATATCATTTATTGTTTGTTAATTGATATCATTTGATTATATCGGGGTCTCTACAAATGAATCAATTGCATATCTCTGGCATGCCTAAAGATTAGTGGTATCCACTCAGATGTCCTGTTTCATCAAATGTTTGTGCAGCCATATCCTATGAAGATTAGTGGTATGTGTGCAATCTGTACTAGCATTAATAGTTCAATCACATAATCACGTTCCTATTGTGAATTTATAATGTCTTGTTTCATTGAAATAACCTTGTATCAGAAAGAATGACTAAGTTAGCAAGAGAAGGTTGATACATTTGTCAAAAAAGAAAAAAAGAGAAGGTTGATATCTCTGCTTCTTGTTGTTTTATTCACATGCAATGTGATAAATATTATCTCGTTCTTTTTATGTAGGTGAAAATAATGAGCCATTGAGCTGGGATATAAGGGTTCATATAGCTTTAGATGTTGCAAGGGGCTTGGAGTATCTTCATGATGGGGTAACTCTACATTCTTTGTGTGTGGACCTGGACATGTTTCTAGTTTTTTTTAAGGTTCTTATTTGTTGGTTTTTCTTTAATATCACTTCAGGCAGTTCCTCCCGTAATACACCGCGATATTAAATCTTCCAATATTCTGTTGGACCAGGCCATGAGAGCCAGGGTATGTCTTTTTCTTGGTTTTGATTATATTTGTCTCGAAGACTAGTTATTTTGCGTTGTGAAGAGGACCTTTATATTTAAACCTTGCCTTTGATGGACTTTCTTGAGTCCTGAATCTTGTGAAAATTTATATATATATTTTCTGAAGATACGAGTCTACGGACCTTAATCAGTAATTGGTTAGGCTGCCTCTTATACTGTTGTAGCTGGTTATGTTGGATCAAGTAGGTTGCTGATTTTGGGCTTTCAAGAGAAGAGATGGTAGACAGACAGGCAGTTAATATACGGGGTACTTTTGGGTATCTAGATCCTGAGTATATATCTACGAAGGCTTTCACCAAGAAAAGTGATGTTTACAGCTTTGGAGTCTTGCTCTTTGAACTTATAGCCGGCAGAAATCCTCAACAGGGTCTCATGGAATATGTTGAGCTTGTAAGATCTCTCTCTCTCTCTCTCTCTCTCTCTCTCTCTATATATATATATATATATATATATAATAGAAAACAAAAACCAAAACAAAGTATAGGAACCTAGCACTGGAAGTGCACCGGTCTTGAACATGAAAGGTTTGAATGATAATGATAATTCTTCTATTGTGTTTGTTATATAATAAACTACTAGAGGGTGTGATTTGCCACCTTTTGGTGGTTGAAGGATGCAATGTGTTAGTTTTGGTACTTTAGAATGTACTAAAAAAACAGTGATAGTTCGGTGTTATAAAATGTGGTTTTCCTAGTTTTTTAAAACTATTCCCTTTAATTTAAACTCAAATAAAACAAATTCAAGAGGGTAGTGACTTTCTAAATTAGATGGTAAGTTTGCAAGTTAAAAATTTTTCCATCAACTTTTCAAAATGGTGAATATATTTAGACAATAAGGCTTTTGTTTCTAGCTCTAGTTGCATTAAGGCTTGTGTTTCCTGTGAATTTAATTCCTTTTGACTTTTGTTTGTGGTGAATAGGCAGCCATGAATACTGAGGGAAAAGTTGGGTGGGAGGAAATTGTTGATTCTCGTCTTGAAGGGAAATATGATGTGCAAGAGCTCAACGAAGTGGCTGCTCTTGCATACAAATGCATCAACCGTATCCCAAGAAAGCGGCCTTCCATGAGGGACATCGTGCAAGTGTTGTCACGGATTCTTAAGTTGAGATACAACAGAAACCATCACAAAAAGTCGTTATCTGCCACAGCAGAGGAAGTTACTATCGATGTCGACCAATCAGAAACCAAGACTCAATTCCCTGAACACAGAAGGGATGAATCAATGGATAGCAGCACAGCTGACACCTATGAAACATAGATGATGGCTTTTTCATTTGTTCATTTGTTTTGTTTCTCGGTTTTTTGGTTTTGCTTTCTCCTGTATATGGCATATGCAGTGTGGAAGGAGTTTTCAAGGCTACCAGATCTTCTGTTGTAGTTACGATCTCTGATCGAGTGCCTTCAGGATTCGAGTCAGTGTTCCTTGCAAACTTTACACAGCATAGTTCAGTCCTCTCTTTTTTTCCTTTTCACCTTTCGCTTTGGTAATATCACCTATCTTTTTGTCTGTAAATTAAATAGTTAAGAAATGAAAACGAAAGAAAAATCACCATTTTTTTTTTCCTGTAAATCTAGTATCTGCTAATTTATTTTGGTCTTGAATGCAAGGTTTTAACCCTGGGATTGGTCTCATGCCAATTAGATATGGCATGTACTCTTGCTAAACTTCAATCACTAGGACAATAACAGGGACATTATGGCAATAAGATACAGAAATGACGGTTCTTGTATTTTTTGTTTTTTTTATATATAGGGGAGGGGGATTCGATCCTTGGTTCTCTTAATGAGAAATCAAGGTGTTGTCAATTGATCCAAAGGATTTTGGTATGACAGTTCTTGTCTTGTTTTGCATAGAAGATTCCTCAATAAAACATAAATTTTGAACTTAGATCTAACACCTAATGATCATAATATTTCTCTGGTAAAAAAAAAAAATGTTCGCCATATTATGTCTACAAGATGAGAAAATATTAATTTCCCTTTCACCCAGTCGTATTTCCTCTTTCCAAATTGTTGAGAGAGAGAGAGAGAGATCATGGGCCCTAATTTGGAGCCCAAATCCCATCTTGAAAGTTGAAACCCAATCTGCCTCCAGATACGTCGTCGTTTCGGTAACCATCTTGTTTTAGTTACAGGTAGAAGTAGAACCCTATCCAACGTGCATTATTATCCTATCCTTGATTCCTTATACCATTGTCAGGATAGAGCTCACAGCGAAAGCCACAGGGTCGAAGCAGCAGCATCGAAAATGGCAACCATGGCTGCACTTCAGAGCTCCATGACCTCTCTTTCCCTCTCCTCTAACTCCTTCTTGGGCCAGCGCCTCTCACCGCCTACTCTCTACGCTGTGCCGGTACCTTATATATTACTTCTCCTTGTCTGTTCTCATAGTTCGTGTTTTGTACCTTCTAAACTCATGTGGGTTTTTGTACGAAATCCCACTTTTCCCTTTTCTCCCCTCAAATTATCGTTCTTTTTTGGTAATATTATAATGGGAGTTTCGAGGATTAGAGTTTTTTCTCAAATTTCTGGTGCTATGTAGATGCTTACTCGTTGTGTGGGTTGCCATCATGATTTTTTCTCATGTTTTGATTCTTATTGGTAATATTGTAATGTACGATTTTAAATTGGAGCTTATTGCGCTTTGAGGCTTTTAATTTCCCATAATAATTTCCTTACTTATCAAAGGGAAAAAAAAAAAAAATCTCTCAATAACTTAAATCTTGAAAAAACTCAAACAGGCTTAGTCTTTAGTTAATATTTAAGAATTCGAAGTATATGTTAGTAAAAGAAATTTGAAAGCTGTTATTTAGGAACAACTGGAAGGTCTTAAAAGGATGAAGAAACCCGGTAGTATATTCTAAATGATTTGGGGGGTTTCAAAGTAGGTTTTAATCTTTAAGCATTATTTTTCATAGTTGGGGCATGGCATTGGGCATGTCAATGTCAATTTGCTTTGGCCTTGCCCGAAGGTGTTAAATGGGTGGGTGGGGCTTGAATATGCTGTTGGTTCAAATCTACACAATTAAAAGGGAATGATGGAAAGTCCCAATATGCTGAGTCCCTATAGACAAGGTGCCATGATTTAGTATATGCAGTAGATTCCTGGTTTGCTTTCCTGGGATTACTAAATTGATCCTTGCCCAAATTTTGTTGATAAAAAATTTATCTTCTCTGTTGATGTGGATGTACTTTGTATAGGCCTATTTAGCAAATAGAAGTCCATGCTTTATTAAACTGGTAAATGTTTAGCCCTTTACTGGTTTTCTTTAGTGCTTATTCCAATGTATGTGGAAATAACTGCTTCATAAATCGTTTTGTGGGCATTTTCAAGTACACACCATAACTCTGCCATCCAATGTTGTCATTAGTACTTAAACAAGGGTTTGGGCTCATGTTTATGATATTTTTTGGGTGATGGAACTTCTTGGCTAGATGGAAGTCAAGAAAACTTTTAAGTACTTTTTTTTTTTTTATAAGTAAGAGATAAAGTTTATTGGTGTGAATGAAATAGGCATGTACCAAGTACACCGGAAGTATACAATAGAACACCTAAATGCATTCTAAGAGCGATGAACTAAGGATAAGAATTCATGAATATCATCCCCATTTAATACAATAGCTGAAAACCAAAGCAATAAAGTATGTAGAAAAAAATTCTTCAGCTCCACCATTGTTCGTTCCTTGTCTTCAAAACAGCGCGCATTCCTTTCCGTCCAAATACACCACATGATACACAACGGAATCATTCTCCAAACTGCTGCCACTTGATGACTGCCCTGCAATTTTCTCCAACAATCCATCAAATCCACCACCCTCATAGGCATTACCCAAGCCACACCAACCCTTCAAAAAATCTCATCCCACAACCCCCTCGCTACGTCACAATGTAGTAAAAGATGATCTACCGATTCTCCATTCTTTTTACACATATAACACTAATCCAACACTACACATCCTCTCTTCCTCAAGTTGTCCGTGGTCAAAGATAAAAAGATAAAGATAAAAAGGATAAAGAGATGTACTGGTTTGAGAAATCTCTTGTTACTAGCTTTTGGACTCAAATTTTTCTCGCCGCGCATGATTTTTTTCTTCTACAAACTTAGCTTACTGACAGAGAAGTATGTATGTATGTATGTATTACAATGCCTCCAGGGGATAAGAGAGAGTGATGATTAGAATATTGGAAGACAAATGCAACCCTACAATCTGAACAGCCAAGTTTCATAACGTCTTAGTTGTTTTTTTCTTGCCTTGAAGTTTGGACACGTGAATCTATGACTGAAATTTATTCCTTTACATAATCACATATTATGTATAGATGACTTAATTTGCTATTTCACATATTTAAGGTATTTTTATGTGAAGTGAAATAAATTGTGATTAACAACAATATTCACTTATCCCCCCTTTCCTGCAACACCCCTTCCTAAAAAAAGATGCATCTTTTGTGACTAATCCTATTATCGTTGCCATCTCAAACTTAGAATTAACTCGTTTAGCATAGGATTGTTTTTCTGTCATTCATCTTGTAGTTTGAATCCGAATCACTATACCCACCAAAAATGGTATAACTTGCTAACATCGTTTCTATTTTTTTCACATGCAGGCCAAGCCATCAGAGAAGCCATGTCTCATTGTAGCGAAGGTTAGTATGATGTACTGTTCATGGTTCCTATGCTCATGTTCATGTTGATGAACTGTCTCTTTTGTTCAAGGAGAATATGATGTAGGTTTTTCACTGTTTATAATGAAAACAAATATGATTAACAAAATTGTTGACCCGCCGAGTGGGTAGAGCACATAATTGTTTGGAACACTTCATTATGTCCATTATTAGTGACACACGGTATTTAGGGGTAGTTATTTGACTGCAACCTACTGGTGAGTGGGGAAGGAGATGCCAAAAATAAAATAAAATTTTAGAGAAACCAAGAGAGAAAGCTTGGTGTCATTTTTACATGGGGTGGGTTCAATTTATTTTTGGCCTCCTGCTGAGGTTAAGGGCTTACCGTGAATATAGTGTTTCCTTATAAGATTTTATTGTGTTACAGGATTGAGTTGTCATTTCATGCTCTTATTTGTCTTCTTTATTCGTCTGGCAGCTTAAGCGATGGGAGCGAAAGGAATGTAAGCCAAACAGCCTTCCAGTCCTACACAAAATGCATGTTAAGTTGGGAGATACGGTGAAAGTAATATCTGGACGTGATAAGGGCAAAATTGGAGAGATTACTAAGGTCTTCAGGCATAACAGCTCTGTAGTAGTAAAAGATATAAACTTGAAGACAAAGCATGTGAAGAGCAGAGGAGAGGATGAACCGGGCAAGATTCTCAAGGTTTTTTTTAGCCTCTAGTGAAAACATGAAATAATCAGTTTTAATCTAATTAGTTATCAATATATATTGTTTTGATCAAACAGGAATTATCATTGCAACAATCTCTTTTAGGTGGGAGTAAACACCATAGTACAGATTACAACCAAAAAGACAAACGAAACATTTTTACACCCACAACCCATACAACGCAACTTATTTACATATCAAGTTTGGTAACCAAGAAGAGTCAGACCACCAAGCACCCTTTGATCTCTCTTGGAGGCTCATTAAAGGCCTGGAACTCCTTAGAAACGCCTCTTACTCCTTGCTTGGCTAGAAAATCAGCACTCTGATTGGACTCCCTATAAATGTGCTTCAACTGTACCCCCTAGCCTCCAAAAATGAACAATAAGAAAAGATTTGAATGTAGGAAACACTGATAGGCTACCATTCCTCCCATTTTTAATTGTTATATCTGATGTTGTGGTGATGTGATAGGTGGAAACTGGTTATCTAGTCTTTTTTTTTTTAAATAATAAAAAATACCTGGCTGTCTAGTGATCTTCATGAAAATAGGTTTCTAGATTTCCCATCGTGCTTGTAATACATTCATGACTCAAGTTTATATGCATTTGTCTTTTATTGATATATGTTCATGTTTACTACTCTTCATTACAAATCGATGTTTGATGTGATATTTTAGATTGAAGCACCTGTCCACAGCTCGAATGTGATGCTCTACTCAAAAGAACAGAATGTAGCAAGCCGGGTGGGTCACAAAATCCTTGAAGATGGTAAACGAGTCCGTTATCTGATAAAAACTGGGGAAATAATTGATACTGCAGAGAACTGGAAGAGACTGAAGGAAGACAAAAAGAACACTGAAGTAGCTGCTGCTTCTTAGTTTCTTTCATTCTTTTTTTTTAATTTATCTAACTATTTTGTTACTGACACTATATAAACTAATAGTAATATAGATTTGTCCATCCTGTACTAGTTCTGTCATCTATGGCAAATTGGCTAGCATCAAAATTTCAGTTGCATAACATGTAGCTCATGCAGTTGATAGGAGATCCGGCTTTGAATCCCCGCATTCCCATTTGCCCAGTACGGAAGCTCCCGTATCCTCCAAGTCTGCTCCTGTTTTAAACGGGATACTGCCACGTGTATAAAAGCGAATCTAAAGCATTCAAAATTTTCCTCTCTCTCTCTCTCTCTCTCACACCCACACACAGAACCATGTCGCAGGATGGCAAAGCTCTCTCACAGAAGCTGATTTTGGGTACTTGAATTCTGGACAGAAGCTGGTTTCTCTTCCTCCCTTTCTTTATTTTCCTTTCTCCTTGGCAGAAGCTTGTCGCAGAAAGGCAATTGGCGAGAAATTCCTTGAGACCCTGTTTCAGAAAAATTCCAACACGCATATTCAAGAAGTTTGATAAAGTTGTGTTCCCATATCAAGCTTGTGTAAACGCTGATTTGCGCGATAAACAGGCTTTTGAAGGCTTCGACGCCGACACCCAATTAACTTGTAGCTAAAAGCCGATTGTCAACAAACTTAGGGAGTTGGGTTAACTTGTTTTAGACGTCTAGACTCTAGAGACAAGAATTGAATGGCAACAACTAACAAGATTCTAACTTTCCAAGTGCCAAATGCAGCCATATGTGGTCTATGTAGCCAAAAGCTTTTAAAACTTGTTTTAGACGTCAAAAATTGAATGACAACAAGATACATAGTCCCAAAAGCAGCCATTTGTGGTCTATATAACCTAAAGCAGTTGGGTGCATTAATTGCTAGTCTTAAAGTTGTAGAACAATAACCATTAAGACCAACCTTCCCACACCGAAAAACATACATTCCCTAGCATAGAATTTCGATTATAGAATGTGGCCTAAATAATAAATAAAGCTGATGATGTTTTGCAGCATAGATTTAACAACAATATCTAGCAATAATATGAGAACAATACAAGGAAATCACTTTACGAGACGCGAGTTGAAAATCATTGCAGAACTCTTTCATTCGGCCTATGTATACAGCTTTTACTTAAAGACCTTCCTCTGTACTTAGTCAAACACTGTTATCTGTTTGCTCTTTCGGGCTCCCTATACTAGTTCTGTTGTTTCTCATTGCTTAAGTAGATACATATCTCAATGATAGTCTAGGTGACTCAGCTTTCTCATTATCCAACTCTTAATTTCAAGGATAGTTTTATCCGGTAGGTCTATCTAGGAAAAAGTACATGCCATTCAAATCATCTAGAAATGTGAATAGGCCATGAAAATGGTTAGTTTATTCCATGTAAAAAATTTACTTCTTGACGTATACCACATGTTGTAAAGTAAATTCAATCTGTTTCATCAAACGACATCAATCATCATTGTGTAAATTTACTTTTTCTTAAGATCACTGTGTAAATCTAGCATATCTCTTAAATAAAGTTGTATATACTGCAGCAATTGGCAGCCCACCAGATGAAAAGTCTCAATCAAGGGAGTCGTGTGTTGATCTGCAACAAAACTACCCCAACCAGACATTCAAGACTGAAAATGATGACTAGCAATTCAATTCCGTCGATTCAAAATTTTAGAAAGTGTTATGAGGGTGGGTTGATATTTATGAGGTACATGTGCCAGAGAGCTTTAAAGGCAGTGCAGATATTGCAGCAACGAAGGAAGTGACTAACCCATAAGCAGTCAGATACCCTTACAAAGGACTGAGGACTCTTTAAAGTGAGAAATAAACTTTGCCATTTTGAAATTCGAGAGAGCGAGAGAGAGAGAGAGATGGGTCCTTGGCCTTATCCTAAATTTCAGCTGCTCCTCCTACACACTAAAGAGATCCACAAGAGTTTCAGATAAAGGCAAACCTGGCAATTAAAGAGTAACAGAATATTTACAGGACAAAATAAACCATAGATTGGGAATATAGAAGAGACAAAATATAAAATATATGTCCAGACAGTAACATTTAACCCTTGTGTTTTGTCCTCCGGTTTGGAATAACCTTTGTTGTTTGAAGCATAACCCTCCAACGAGGGCCACATGCCCTTTTTCACAGTGAATATGCATGCTAGTTGTCATTAATATTATTTTTTTCTTTGGAAGTATGTATACTGAAACATACAAACATGTCAAGAAGAGCCTTATTTTCTTTAGCCATAATCATTTCCGTGATCACGATGGCTCCATGATCCTCATATTTTCTATCCATAAATATAATGGAATTTATTAATTGATTGGACTTTTGGCGTGCTTCGTCTTGAATGGCAATGGGACTATGAGTAATACAATGGCGAAGTGGTATAAGCAAATGGTTTTGTTCCGTCTTGTATTTTGGTGCATCAAGTTCGAGCTGACATTCTTTTCAAAACTTAAAAGGTTTAACGTAATAAAAAATTATTCTCATCAGTCACTATTCATCGCTTCACACCCCACACCCCATGAAAAATACCTTCATATCCTATGAAAAACACCATCGCGTCTTGTTAAAAAGTTATAGGCGTGAGGTGGGAAAATGAATAGTAACTGATGCATATTTACACGACAAGATAAATTAAATGGCCATTAGAATGGAATTTGAGACTTTGGATGCTTATTCACTATGACCTGAAGTTCCCATGTAGATCTGAATAATTCAATCAATGAGTATCATAATCACATACTCATAAAATTAATAAAGGCACCTTTCTTTTATGTCATATCGTGATCTGCCATGCTAAAATATGCTAACAACATTATGCTAACAACATTATGCTAACAATATACAGTGTCAAATGTCATGGAAAAACACAAATGAAGAGGAAGGATGGTGGTCCAATCGCATGTTAAATGCAAATGAAGGAAGAGGATGCTGCAATATTAAACGCAGAGAAACACGTCTTCAAAATATTGGCAAGTGAGTAGAGGCTTGAAGAAGGAAAAATCAAAGACCTTCCACAACAACAAAAATGGAAAAACCTATGGAAGAAAACATTCGATAAACCCAAAACGGATTCACATGTGACACAACTTAATAATGATAATGTGAAACATCTTTCATCTTTCTTTCTTCCTTCAGAGTTTGCAGATTACCACAAAGCATGGAAGGAGAGCTCTAGGATTGAGCAAATAAAGCTCCTCGATATTTGAATAAAGACCCACTCTGCCAGCCAATGAATCAAATCCTGTTTGGCCAGCCATTTCTTGTATGTTCTCCAAAGGCCTATGAACCCTCCCAGCAATTACTCTGCAGACAATTAAGGCTTTCCTAATACCTGGGTCTCCCTCAAGAATTTCAATAGATTCAAAAGCTCTTCCACTCGTAGAGGTTGTAAAAACTCCTATTCCACCCTTGAGCTCCTTCTTGGCAGAGAACCCATTTTTTATAATCCTACACACACAGCATTTTTCTGATGCACAAAGACTGGAGGCACCATTTAGACCAAGAGAGCATGACACGGTTGTGCCATAGAACCTCAAAAGTTCGTTACCGTCGGCGAGGCACCGAGGGTGTTTCTTCGCAAGTTTGCTGGCTTTGATTTTCACCAACTCCCTATATTCTTCAAATCGAGCTAGAGTTTTTTGCATATTATGAACTTTCAAAACTCTCTCAATCCTGCCAAAATGGTTCTCAGACTTCAACCAGCTTGTCCGGCATATAATTTCAACAATTTTCCTTGATGAGTCGCCTTCCACAAGTTCAGTAACTGTTAAGCAGAAAAATATGGTGAGCTGATAACTGACTGACTAAGCTATTCCAAACTCTCAAGGAAATTACTTCAACAGAAGATATGGATTGAAGAATGTAGGAACATTAAAACAAACCCTCACAATCGAGCAAGTACTGACATTTGGGTGAGATATTTTGGAATGGCTATAGAATTGCAAATATTCGAAAGGCTTCTTTCAACGGGGAGAAAAAGGAGCAAGTTTTGTGAAGTTACCAAAGGTAAAATTGCAGGTGAATCCAGAATCTGGTTCCAAATCAAAAAAAGGAGACGAACAATGCAAACGGTTCACTGGACATAAAGCTGAGAATTCTCTCAAGTTTGCAAAAGATTCCTCAACATGTCAAAGAATTATAAAGGATTTCGTATGCAGAGAGATAGAGACTTTTGTGGCCAGGAGAATATACGTTATATGGAGTGGAGGCAAAACAAACAGAGGAAGATACTTCACTTAAGTTAAAAAAAACTAAAACTATTAAGGCACGGATGAACCACAATTAAGAGCAGCAATAGAATTACTCAAGCGAAAATCCAAGAGAAGGTTTCTTACCAGCATGCTTGGAGAGATGATGAGCTTCAGCAGCTTCCCATTTGCTAAACTGCTCTCCACATTTATGGCACGTCACCGTTGAAAAGCCATTAGACTCTGTCTCAAGATAGACCCTATTGCTTGAATGAACTCCGCCACCGCCGGAACCAACAACAGCAGAACCCCCTAACCCAGACCCGTCTCTATCTGATACAGTAAAAGGAGACTTCCTTGGAGGAGTTGCTGATGTCCTAACAGAATGATTAAAATAGTGCATTGTAGGGTGCCCTCCAGGGCCAGGTGTCCCAGGCCTTAAAGTGCCCACAAATGTTGAACCGCCACCACCACTACCGCTAAGACCGCCGCCGCCGCCTCCACCACAAGCCCCTTCTTGGAAACCACCAAAACCAGTGATTTTGAGCTCGCACCTAGAGTTACTCAAGATCACTTCATGGGTTATTGGATTCAGGAACTCACTGCTCCCAATAGATCTAGGACTGCAACTTGGTGGCTTCTCCGAATGTCTCTTACTTCCATGGATTACATCTTTGAGATTTGCTATGGACCTGGAACACCCTGACCTTCCAGCTTTTCTAGTCAAGATTGTGCTCAATTGCTTCCTTGACTTTGGGTCATGAACATCCGATGGCTCTGATTTGCAGTGTAGAGACCTTTTTAGAGAGAACCACACTGTTGGCATATTTTCCTTCCTTCTCCTTTTTTAACTAATTAAGCTACAAAGCTTCGCATCCCTTGATGTCTTTTCTACTCTGCACCTACATTCTCAAAAGCATATCACTTTCCGTTGCCATTTTCCACCATGAAAAGCAGAAAAGAAAAAAAGCTAATACCAACACTTCTTCTGCAATAACTTTCTACTTTAGGCACAGTACCCACTTGGCTGAAATCTCATTCCCATTTCCAGAAACTAACTACTCAAGTACTCAGCACTCACCGACCCAACAAAAAACTAAAGAATTGTACCTGAGAAGAAACAAAGCCATATATATATATATATATTCATGCAACAGCCCGAATGAAAGTTCCGAAATTTTCAAGCACCATGCTGTTTTCTGGAATGCTTTCTGAAAGCCACAGAACCATTAGGAACTTGGAAAATATGGATGCCCATGAGGCCATGAAAGAGGAAGAAAGAGAGACAAAACCAAGGTACCCATTTATTTTATTTAAGATGCAGAAATTCAAGAAATAGAGAATCTTTGGCTCTTGGGGAAAATGACAACCAACTAACGAGAACCTTGCTCAGTGACACCAATAAATGCTAGTTACCGATGAAGGCAAGCGGTAAAAGATTTTAGAAAGAGATACTCTGAAAGTTGAATGGACCCTCTCAATTGAATTGGGTTGTTCAAACTTCAAATAACTAGCAGGCTGCTTCAGATGTTACTAAGGTCTGAAAGAAATTGTAGTATTTACTGAAATTGGAGAAATTACGGCCAAAGATAACGTTTAGCTGAAAATGATCACAATCTGCAACAGCCATGCCCCTTCTTTTGGCGGAAGCACGAATCAATCTTTGGAATGGTGGAATTTGGGTGCATATTTCCACTCTTGCTATCGTCGAGAAAACAAAAGGAGATCAAAAAATGAAAAAAAACACACAAACGTAACTCTTGAATTTCACTATGAATTTGCTTGAAATACTCGTCTCTTGACAATTGGATCTTTATCCTATAAAGTAGAGTCATAGTTTAGAGATAAAAAATTATATTCATCATTCGTACGTACCCATATACCACACCTTTCTTTTTTTTTTTTTTTTTTTTGAGTAGCAAAACTCTTTAGAGATTTGTCTGAGCAATGGGCATTAACATAGACTCGCCCACTAAACTTTAGTTCAAAAGTATTTTTTTTGTAATATTTTAGTTACTTATATATTTTTAAAAAAATGATAATTACAGTTGTGAGTGTATAAATACTATACAATTATTTAAAAAAAAGTAAATAAATATAGGATTTATATGAAAAAATAATAATATTTTAATAATAAATTTTACTATTTTTCAAAACGATTACGTGTAGCATTTATCCTTTCCGAAACATGTACATGTAATTCTCTACTTTCAGTACTTTATTTATTCGATCACTATTTGAGAAATTATAGAATTACTACTCTATATCTATAACAACGTATTTACAATTATTTAATAAAATAATAATATTTTAAATTTTATTTTGATTTTGATTTTTGATTTGATGGGCTTAAATAAAATAATATTAATATAATAAAAAATATTATTATATTTAAAATTGTATATAAATTGTAAGGGTATAAGTAGTCATCATATTTTGAAACTTTCTTTTATTTTCTTTTTTCCTAAGGGTCTTATTTTTAAAAATGTGTGTTTAATACTTTTGTGAGCCAGGATATAGATTCTTGAACGTAAGAAAATGAATATAAAAGGGAGGAGAAAATATTTTTGTCAAATTTTGGCTAATAAATAAATTTGCTGAATACTCTTAAGTAATTGAAAAGAAAAAGAGCCAACTCTTCATAAAAGAAAACATATATATTTTTCAAAACTAAATAAGAAAGTATATATTATGAGAAATGATTCTTACAGTTGTGAGTGTCTAAGTGTCGTGTAGTCGTTTTAAAAAAAGTGAATAAATATAAGACCCACATGAAAAGAAATTAATTTTTTAATAGTAAACCTCACTCTTTTCAAAGCGACTGCACGACGTTTGTGCATTTCACGATTGTACGTAGTATTATTATATATTACTCTAATGAAAAGCTAATATTGTAAGCTCATGAAGTTATCACTTGGCTCCTTTTTTTTTTTTTTTTTTTACTTGGCATTGGATGGATGAAGGGTTCAGGCTTTTTTAGATATTGGAGTTATTTCAAATGATTTGAGTTGATTTGTAAATAATAATATTTTATAAATTTCATTAAAATATGTTTGAATGTAAATAAATTGAGATATTTTATTGAATATATAAGTAGATTGATATGAGTTTAATTTTTTTTATAAAAGATTAAAAAAATAATGAATCTTCAATGATTAGTTTGGAATCGACGAGAAAAAAAACAGTTAAATGTGAAAATATTGAATGGGATTTGATTTTTAAATATGTAGGCCTATGTACTCTTGTTTTGAATTTTTTTTACATTAAATGTTCTTTGAATTTTAATTATTCTAATCTTTCTGTCACTTGCGTTCAAGTCAAATTCGATAAAAACAATACATAGTACCAATAAAATACTGACACGTCTCAATAAAAAACACTTCGTATGAAAAATGAAAATGAAAAAACCGGGAGATAAGTACTCATGTGGGGTTGGGCGCCATCACCATCATCGAAGAGGTGTCCAAATTACTGCAGTACCGCTGCATTTAATTCAGAAGAACAGTGTCTTTTTTTCACTATTTTTCCCGTGAGTCGCACCGCTAAAAATATTTGTCTATTTTATTTATATAAAATAAAATTAACTAAAATATTATTATAAAATAAATATTAAATATTATTTTAATTTTAATTTTAAAATTTAACTTTTTTTATAATTTTAAAAAATCTTAAAAATTATAATGATAAGATGAAATATGGAAGATTTGAATAACTGATACCTTCTTAAAGCATTCTCATTGGATTAGCTAAAAGCTAAATCCAATGAGAATTTAGTTATTAAGTTATAAAATAGATCACATTGAAATAGCTATATTCCAAATATTTGAAATATAGCTACAGTAATATCTAAAATAATTTTCAAATTTGAAATGAATTATTCATTCATCAAATCTATTTTATATTTTTTTTTCTCTCTCCTTTTAATATCAATTATTTCTCTCTCCCTTTTAAATGACAATTGAAAAAATATAATTAGAATACAATTACTAATTAATAAATAATATTATGAATAGTAAAATATGATAAAATAAAATAAATTCATAATTAAAAAAATCAAAAAAAATCAAAATTATTAATTACTTATTACTATATAATGAATAAATAGATAATTCAATGTAGAGATTTAATGTGAATAGTCAAAGTTAAATTTATTTTATATTATTTTATTGTCATATAATGAAAAAATGACTATTCTAATGTAGAAACTTATGTGAATGTAATAGTTAAAAATGTTAAATTCATCTTATATTTATCAAAAATGTACTTTAACTTTAACTAATCCAATGAGAGTGCTCTTATAATGATCTTTTAATTTATATTTTCTTCGTTTATTTTTCATTATTATATCACAATTTCAATTTGTTTAAATTTTCTTACGATTAAGTGAAAAAATACTTTATAATTATTATAATAAATATGTAGTTTTGTAAGTCGAAGAAAAAATAAATTACTCAGGTAATTTAATATAGAATTATAATTTATCGTTTTTGTTTTCAGGTTTGCATCCAACTAAAGGCCAACTCAAAAGGGTCATAATTAAGGAAAAAGATGTGTTGCAGCCCACATCTTCAATATTGGTGTGTTGAGGAGAAGAAAAAAAAAAAAATTCTGAAGGTGTGCTGAGGATGTAGACTGCAAGATGTGTTGCAACCCACATCCTCAACACACCGGGAAGAAAAACAAATAAATAAATTCTAAAGGTGTACTGGAAATGTAGGCTGCTCCCAGCATTCTTCCATAATTAAAGACGTGTTTATGCATTCGACGATAACAAAACAGCATCACGCTCCGATAATAATCATTTCAAAGGCCTACAATGAAAGGGAAAAAATTTAAAAATAAAAAAAAATAAAAAGAGGAAGGAAAACAACGTTCTTTTGGTTTATATTTTCACAAATATCAATTAAATTAATCATTTTTTTTTCCATTTTACTTTAAAAGAAATATCTGCTTTGTGGTCAAAGCAATCAAAAGCAAATAGTTACCAATCATAGAGTCACGACATTTGGGTGCACATTGATCGGCAGAGCTGGCCTACATTCTGTTTGAGTTATTATTATTATTAATTAATAACATGTGATTCTCTGTTTTTTTTCTTCTTTTTTTTTACAAAACATTAATTAGTCCTCAGACACGAGCAAGTTAATTTCTTAGCCAAGCGTGCACATGCATGTACATGTACATATAATTAATGCAAAAGAGTCAATATATTTAGCATGTGAATGGTTAGTATATGCAATTAATTAATTTTTTGGGGTTAGAAGCTGAATCCACAACTCTTATAAGAAGTCTATTCATCACTTCGTAGAGCAGGTTAAAAAAATCATATCATGAGCATTGGTAACAAGGTAATACTTCCCCCCTCCCAAGGAGATTTTGTTTCTATAAATTTTGATGTAGTAGTAAGAACAAATGGCAGCACATCAGTGACAATTGGATGAAACAACAAAGAGATAGCATTTTTTTTGTATCAGTACACTCAACTAGCTGCAATCCACAACAAGGTGAAGCATTGACTGCATACATTGGAGTGAAAGAAGCCCAAAGTAAATAGTTGGAAAAAATCAAGTTGGAATGAGACTCTGAAAAACAATAACAGCTTTAAACGATCCCAATAACAATTAAGATTGAATTGCAGAAAGAATCACCAGGGACACCAGAATATTACTTAATAAATTTGCATCTTGGAAAGCAATTAAGATATATCGATCTCATAATCGATGTGTGTATGAATTTGTGCAATAGATAGCCTCCAATAATATTATTAGAAGCATACCCCTTATTGTTGTTCCCCTATACCTTCTTGCTTTTCATAATTGCAAAGATGTACCTTTTGTGTAATATTTAGGCAAAATGTTTGTATTGTATTTGGTATATTAATGAAGGTTTATTTTCAGAGAAAAAAAAGAGAAGCTGAATGATATTATTTTTTTAACATAATTATCTTACTTACCGAAACTTTAACAATATAGTAATTGTCACTTAGATGCATTTGCTAATCGATTTTAAATTATCATTGATAATTGAATTGAGAATCATCACCATCAAATCAATCAAATGGGGTCACATGCTTTCCTTTGTGGGGACCAAAACCTTGCAATTTATAAGATGAGTCCAAATTGCTTGGGTAGAACAGAGAGAGACAGACAATTCAAACTTATATATTAGATTAATGTTCATCCTTGATTTGTGGATTAGAGGGAACCAACAATAATGATAACCCACACTCCAAAAAACAAGTGATGTCTGCAAAAAAGCAGGCCTCATTATTATTAGCATTGACCTTCAAATCTCCATTGGGAATACTTATATATATATATATAAGTTCAATTTGGAAACCAAGATGGTTATGAAATAGAGGTATAGAAAAATGCTACAATTGAATTGGTCATAATCAGTCATGAAATTGGGATTAGATTTCTCATATTTACTAGCTCAATCTCGATAGATATATTCTGTGGACACGGTGTTTTCCAATCACAAAAGCCATCCTTGAAAGGAGTGGCAGTTGGAGGGGCCTCAGACAGCAATGAAGTCATGACTCATATTCAAGGGGTTGGTATCCATCTATCTATCTATGGACATTGGACTCTTTCATCCATTACCATTAATGCAAGCACATGTGTGAGTAAGACAAATTGGTAATTTTGTTTTATATATTATTATTCTTATTTGAAAACAAAACATATGTCGTGATTCGTGAAGTGTTTGGAGTTTGGACTGGTTCAGTTTATGAGGCTCACAAATTCTGGTGATTTTCTTGTTGGGTCATGAGAAAGAAGCTTTTGGGCCTGTGAGTATGTATGTATTGTCCATTCTAACTTGAACTGGGCTTTTATTTCTTTCCTTTTTTGTTCTGTTTTCCCAAAGTTTTAGGCTGGAATGAGGTTAGCCCAAGATAGGCTGACGTTTTGGAAATTGGAATCCCAAGTCCAATCATAAGTCATAACAGCTCTGTTTGAGCTGATTTCATTATTATAATTTTTTAAAATTTATATAAAAAAATATAATAAATAATTTAATTTTTTTAAATTTTAAAATAATAATAATATTATAATAATATTTTACTTAACTTTTAATTTTTATCTCATTTCAACTTACTATCCAAACTGTACCAAAATTTCCCGTTATATACGACACTAGGTGCGAGTTTCAATGGGTTGAGTTTTAATAAGTCCGCAGCTGATGCACATATGATGTAAACTAATTCTGGCCCAAATTCCATTTGGTTGGGCATTGCTCGGCTCAAATTCGGGGCTAATAAAACCAACTAGTCAAGACAATTAAAGCATATATCTTATTAAAAATGCTTTTTTTGGGCCTAATGGTATCTGTCTCTCTTCCGTTTAAGTTCATTTTCGATCCATCATCAGAACTTGCCTTTGTTACGCATAGTATTTGTATTTTTTGCTAGGAAGCTGCTACAGCCTCCGCTCCCGCTCTCAGTTCTGTTTAGTGTAAAATGTTATATTTTTTTATTTTATTTTTTTATACATGTATTTTTTTAACAATATAAAATATTTTTTAAAAAAATAAAAATATTATAATATCATTAAAAAACACTTACTTAATCATTAAGTAAAAAAAATATATTAAAAAAATAATTTTACACTGACCAGGACCAAGAGTGGGACCGGGAGTGGTGAGAGTAGCATTATTCTTTTTGCTATAGTTTATGGTCAACTTCTAAAATGAAAGCCCTAATATAGGTTGAAAAATGTTTAAAGGAAGTCTTATAACGGACATTTCTACTTAACCAACCTTTATCATTTTTGTCATTTTATTTAAACGCACACATATTTAAATAAAAATATAGAATAGTAAAATTGACAAATCATATATTGATTAGATGGAAGTGTGTAGTGTAAGATTTTTATATAAATTTTTTCATATATATTACCCCTCAAGTGTCATACTATAATTTTTGTACCGCTAATTTTATTAGGAATAATTGAAAAAAGGCGATGAGGTTGAAATTATTTAATAAGTAATAATATATCTATAATTATTTAATAATATTTTACTATTTATTTTAAATCAATTAATATATTTGTGATATTTCATTAAAAAAATAATTTAAATTTTACATAACTACCCTTAAAGTAGTAAAATAATTATAAATTAATTATACGTTTATCATTTTCTTTCTTTAAATATTAAACGTTTTTTTTTGTTTCTAAGAGACAAAAAAAAAAAAAATGAAGAATCGTTTTGTGCTTGTCATGTTCCGTGTTGCTCGAGTGGTTGGGCATATGCTAACTCAAAAGCGCTGCGTGGGTCACGACCCCGTTCGACACGTCCCACGTCTTTCTTCTGCCGAACGGGACAAATTCCACCGTGTAATTATTAAAGTAAAATTTTATTCATTATTTCTATTTCATATATCACATATAATTTTTTTATATTTTATTTTATTAAATATATAGTGTAATTATATATATCATGTATGAGATGGAAATAATAAAACGCTGATTACCGAAATAGTAATAATTTATGGAATCGTAGAATGCGTAAATATCGTGTAGTTATTTTAAAAAAAATTAAATTTTATTATTAAATAATTAATTTATTTTCATGTAAATCTTATATTTATTTATTTTTTTTAAAATGATTACATAATACTTATACGATTACGAATATCATTTATCTTGCCAAATACTACTAGCGCATTTCATCGAAATCTCTTCCCAAAAGTTGACTTCCATTCCCTCGTCTTTGTTTTCCCAATCCAAATTCTAAACGAAGCCAAAGCGGTAAAACTCTGTGGTTTCAAGATCTCCACCGTCCCTCTCCATCCTAATCCAACGGTGCTCGCCCTTAATCTGC
Organism: Juglans mandshurica; assembly: GCA_022457165.1. Lineage (NCBI taxonomy): Eukaryota > Viridiplantae > Streptophyta > Magnoliopsida > Fagales > Juglandaceae > Juglans > Juglans mandshurica. Next base: position 36,002,034 of record CM039622.1, read on the forward strand.
GTGCTTCAACCCCATTGGTCCAATTCCTATTCCCCACCTACTATATATATCCAAGCTCCATCTCCATGATTATCTATGCTATCTCGCTCCCTCTTTCTCTGACCTAGTTTTCCCCCTCCCATTTTTCGCTCTCTCCGACTCTTCGATCATTCGTCCTTCAAATCAATGGCGGGTCGTGGTAAAACTCTTGGATCAGGGGCCTCTAAAAAGGCGCAGTCTCGAAGTAGCAAGGCCGGGCTCCAGTTCCCTGTCGGCCGTATCGCTCGCTTTCTGAAAGCTGGAAAGTACGCCGAGCGTGTCGGAGCTGGTGCGCCCGTCTACCTCGCAGCTGTCCTCGAGTACCTGGCCGCAGAGGTATCAATCCTTCCTGTATCGCTCTTTCTCTATTTTTGGTTTTTAATCTTGTGCACGGCGTCGATGCACACGTCTATACACCTTTTCGTGAGATCTAGCATTTCGAATTCTCACATCTTCTGTGCAATTTTGTCTAAACTTCAATGTTTTTGTGTATGTATAATGCAATTGTGCGAAAGGCCCCTGAAATGCTAGGATATGGTGCTATATTTTGCTTCTCTCTGTAATTCTAGGGTTTTGAATACGTTAAAATGATTTATATATATTCAAGTTTATCATTTTCCTTCATATTTATTTATCTAAGATGACAAATATATGTCCATTTGTATAGTAGTTGAAAATATGTAAATGCCTCAGTGATGGTTCCTCGCGCCCTATACTGATTAACCTGGTAGCTTGTAGATCCAGGTCTATCAGAGATCCGCTACTCTGTGGGTGGATTCCTTATTTTAAATTTTATTCTTGTTCTGTAAAACTAGGGCTTTAAATTGATGCCTAGGTGCTCACAACATTGGCCGTTTTCAGGTTCTTGAACTGGCTGGAAATGCTGCGCGAGACAATAAGAAGACTAGGATTGTTCCCCGACACATACAGCTAGCTGTCCGGAATGACGAAGAGTTGAGCAAGCTTCTTGGGGACGTGACGATTGCCAACGGTGGTGTGATGCCGAACATCCACAACCTGCTACTGCCGAAAAAGGCTGGAACTTCAAAGGCCTCGGGTGGAGACGATGACTCTTAGATTCAAGTGAAGAGAGAGTTTAGATTTTCGGCCATCTACGTGTTGGATATCAGAATCACTTTTCTTCGCCATGGTTATTTTTTTTTTAGTTCCGGTTAGGATTTGAGTACCTATGTGATTGTGGAATTGTAGTAGAGTCGGTGGTAGTAGTTAGGCTTTCCGGTTGTAGTGAATGTGAATATAAATGATCTTCTATTCGTTATAGAAGATAATGTCGAATTTAATTGAAAGATTACTCATGTATTCATAGTTCATGACATTAATGATGCAGGCCTTAATTCTGACGTCTTTTTTTTTTCCCCTAAAAGTTGCTCCGATTTTATTTTATTTTGTTTACATTTTTTTGGACTATTTGTGTGTATGCTGAGGCCATTGAATTCAGTGTTGCTACATGAGAAATGTCTATACTTATTTGGTGTTGTATTTGCCACTTCGGTTCGTTTGGCAGCAGCAGCAGAACCGGATCTTTTTTACCCAAAAATGTGATGTTTTTTAAGGTGGTTTGTGGTAAAAGCAGGTGAAAACATTGTGGCGGCAGCGATGATGAACATCTTCTTTAGAGTGTTAAGATCTTCTTTAGATTCAAAAAGGATTTCATTTTATCTTATTTTATTATTATAAATTTTTTAAAATTTTTAAATAAAATATAATAAATAATTTAATTTTTTAAAATTTTAATTCAACTTTTTTAAATTTTAAAACAATAAAATAATATTTTTTTCAATATATCTTTCATCTAATATCTCTCAGTTGATAACTTGATCTCTAAATCCAACCTTTGTCCGAGAGCTGTCTCCGTCCGAACTGGTGAACCTTTTGCATTTTAATAAAATTGCGACTTTGTCCTCTTTACAGAAAAAAATGACTGTCGGGGCCTCGAATCATGAAGCACCATGTCGGAGATAAATTTCAAGCCCTTTATTTTCTTGTGTCAATATTGGTTCGAGGGCTTTTTGGGTTATTTTAGAGTTTGTTTTGATTTTAAAGATTACAGTTGCATGAATATTAAATTAATCATAAAGAAAAGAACTTTTCCCACAAAAATACGTCATCTTCAAATTATAACTTTAAACACAGATTTTTAACACTGTTTGGACCAACAAAATACAAAGCAACAACTCTTCCGGAATGGAGATAAATTTGGGAACTACTCTTCTTTGACATTTGAATAGGAACCTTATAATCTTTTTCCTTATTACCAAACCAAGTTTTATCTCCCAAGATTCCTCAATCTGCAACAGAAAAAAACACGGGCAGATTGCTTTTGTGCATGACAAGAGCTGAGAGCAGTACTGTGAAGAATCACAATGGTTTAACTAAATTAGTATTCAACAGTCTTAAGGCTTTTGAATCAATGGTTGAGTCTTTAACAATTGTTATCAGAGTAAGAATTACATCACGGGTTCAAGTCACGGAGAGAGCGACCTATTGGTTGGATTAAAATGCCTTGGTGTTATGTATAAGTATAGTGTTAAGTCATTAAGTACTGATAGATGAGTAGAGCCGCTAAAAAGGAAATGCCTATCACATGATCAGGGTCAATAAAGTGGATTGCCGTGGACGTCAGATTCGGAAGTGTACTGAAATATTATGATCTTAAAGGTTAAATGTTTAACCAAATTAGTATTCAACAGTCATAAGACTTTTAGCTCAATAGTTGAGTCTTTAACAGGCGGCTACCTTGTCTTCTTGTTCTCTTGACGCAATTCTTGGAGGTTCTGAGCTCCTTTTTCTTCCTCCTGAGCCATGTCTTCACAGAGTCAGGAAAAATAGGGGGTCAGTTAGGAGCCTTTTGATTTTTGGTTGGGTAGCATTCAGAAAGTTTGTTCAAGAGGGGGAAACAGTTTATTACACATGAAGCCGAAGGCCAGGCTAAGGTAGGCTAGAACCGAACTAGTGTTCAATGATTGAGCCGGTACAGTGGGTTCGGTTTAGGATGGAAGCAGTTGTTCTCTAATGAAATTCCGGCAAAAATCATTCAAGAACAAAAAACAAAAACTCGCTACTAAAAAGCTCTGACATTTGTAGAGAGGTCATATAGCTAAAAATCAATATCGTTTTTTCATGACAGCGAAAAAATCAACTATAAACATTTTATTATTATTTTTGATCAGTAAAATCAACTATAAACATAAAACCTTCGGGTTTCATATTCCACTTTCAAAACATGAAAAATATCAACATAACAAATAATTAAAAATTAAATAAACAATGTATATGAACATCATTTAATCTAATTGCCAACGCACATGGGGTTTAATTTAAGGCGAGATCATGTTGAACCATTAATCCATTCCTGATGGGTCCTTCAACGAGATGAAGGTAATTGTTCCGTTGTGATGTCATATTCAGTCATCCAAATGTTACAAGGAAACCTATCAGTGGAAGTGCAAACACCATGTGCTAGCATCTACACTCTGATGCTTTCTAGGATGTTGTCCTTTATCAGCCCTGCATGCATGATAGGATCGTGAGGGCAGATATCTGTAGAACTTCTTCCACAAGAACCACCTGATTAAACAAAAGACAGAGAACCACTTCTTTACATTCCAATAGTATCTGGTAAAGGAAAAGGAAAGGACGACAAACTGGGGCAACCCAAACTTCCATTGCCTATATCTAGCTGAAGAATTAAATCCTACATATGGACTCATACTTAAAAAAAGTTGCTTGCCAATGAAACAAAATTGAATTACCTTTTCTAAAAAATTTATGGACTCTCATCATCTGAACTAGCACTATCTATCCGTCTATCTGTGATTGCTGGAAAAAGGCGCTGATGGAGATCAGGGGGCTGGCGGGTATCAGAGGAAGCCGCCACTGTAGGGGCTTCTTTTTTCTGTGTTATTGTTCGTCTCTTCGCTGCATCTCTCACATCTTTACATGCTTTGTCTAACATTATCAAGAAATCCCTTACTATGACAAACAAGCGTAAGCCCTCATCCTTCCCTGCTTTCCCGTGAAAGTAGTCACCAGTGCTCTTCACCAAAGTCATGATTCTCCTTTCTTCCTCCAGGAACCACATAATATCAATCTCAGCATTCTGCACAAAACTCTTTAGTGTTCGACGGAATCCACGATCTTCTTCTATACTTTTCATGTCCGAGTTCAGGAAGTCACGAGTTTTAATCAGCTGCTGGCCGAGTTTGGCAACAGTTCCTGTTATGCTGTCAGCATCGAGAATTGCCGCTTTCTTGACATTCTCAAGTTCATTGCCCAAAGCTGAGACCACCTGAAGACCTAGGCTACGATAATGCTCTTCTGTGTCATGGGAAGTTTCCTCAAGCAGATCGTCTGATTTGAAGCTAGAGAAGCTCTGGCTCCCTTTAGCTCCACGGGCAGCTCTTACACCTTCAGAGCGGATAATCTCTTGAACAACAAAATTCAAGAGTGTGGTCTTGCCATCTACTCCTTTTACATCTGACAACTTCAAAAGTGTGTCAAGTTTGAATGCTTGTGCACCACCACGGAATGTTCCATCATTCATGCGATTTCCAGTTTTAAGAACAGCTTCTAGAAGTTTGAGGAACAGCCTGCTGTTTCTGAGTTCCTTGCAAGCAACCTGGTGCATAAGAAAGAGATACCCCAAGAATTAGAGACTGTCAAGCAAAGAATTTAACAAAGATGACCCAGAAACTAGGGTCAGATTAGGTCACATTCAAATGCAGCACTGACGGGCTGAACAACTAGAAATGCAAGTACCAAGCATGTCTTTGAATGGTGTTGATACTATTTTCCAAATGAAACACAAAAAACACCAGTCAAAATTGTTTGCTTCAACATGGTCCAGTAATTCAACTTGGTAGGTGCAAATTGAAGAATAGGCCCATTTCAAAAAGGTGTCCCCTGTAAATTGGAAGCAGAATTGAACCATTCGCTAATATCTTGTTCTATGCTCAACTACTTCAGCTAAGAATAATTTTTTTTTTTTTGATCGGTAAGAATAATTAGTAGATCCAGGTCATGCAGGTCTAATTTGAAGGGCAATCAGATTGATGAAAATGAAAAGCTTTGGATTTCAAAGCCTGCATCAAAATTTGAAGCTCCACAATTTTTTACCATAAGGTCACTGGAGAGAGGGAAAAAATCCACATTAATTTCTCTTTAAAGATTAAAAAGCATTGTTATCTGAGCTGTCTCAGCTTTATATAACCATGTCTTTTGTTCTTTTTTTTTTTTCTTTTTCTCTCAAAGAGAAGAAAGATATATTATAGTTATTTTCATTACATCAAGTCACTAGTTCTTGTGTACTACTTCATTGTATCTTTATGTTTTAAATAGCTCCAAATAGCTACATGTATTTGTGCAGGTTGTCAATATCTGATGCCAGCTCAAGATAAGCCTCCACTATGTCCAGCAGTTTGCTATTTCATTATTTACATTAGCCAATTTGGGTAATTAATAACAAGATTTATCCAACTTGATTTAAGAAATATTTTTTTGATAGGTAAATTTTGCAACGCATCAAAGAGAACTAACGAGCTAAACGGTGAAATATTGCAGGGAAAGAGCTAAACGGTGAGACAGGAAATACAATATGTGATGTAACCCAGAGATCCAGTGTCTTACCTCTAAGGTCGCAAAGGACTCTTTAGTTATGGTTGCCTCCTCCTGAAGGGTACACATGAAAAGCAATGCTTCCAATCTTTTAAAAGCAAACGGTATATCAACCAAGGCTTTCAAGAACCTGTCAGCGGGCCCGAGTTGAGAAAGTTCACCACTGAACAGCCTAAGTTTCAGCTCTTCATCTGCAGTTGGTGCCATCTTCAACAGAGTTTGAACAAAGTCGAGTGGAAGCTCATTTCCTGATTCAATAGAGGCCGTTTAGGATATGCTTATCATTGACATTCAAATAAAAATGCAAATCAGACATGATGATCACTTTTGTAAATTGTTTAAAAGATGTTCTTTTCCTTGCCTTCACAGAATTTTTTTTCAGAGAAAATAAGAGAATAAGCTTTTCTCATCATACCTCATAATTTACATGCTTTGGCTGATATATTTTTTTTTTCTTGGCACCGGGTGTCCAAGAACAAAGTCCCGACTAATCCCAAGGGTGCACAGGTCTTCGACAAGGAGTTTCTCGCAAGTGCACCTCGGGTAATTTAAGGGGAAGTTCCCCCAGTCTGATGACCCCTAGAAATTGTTTGCACCCAAGAGGATTTGAACCTTAGACCTAGAGGGAGCATACCACCAAGACCAAGGCCTTTACCATTTTAGCCATCCCTAGGGATTTTGGCTGATAAATATTAATCAACTTGATAGTGTAAACTAACCTAAACTTTTTATTGGTATACAAAGTGTAAACTAACTTACCTTGAAAAGGTCTAATACTTATTCCAGTACATATCATTCAGCAATTATTTCAAGCTTCATTATTGGATTCCACCTTTCGCTCTTATAATGGAATTCTTATTACTTGTTCAAAAAGAATTATTTCAACAGCTTCAGTTAATATTATTTTTTTATTGCCGGCGGTGACTTTTTGCTTAGAGCCATTGGTCTTGACAGAAAAATTAAGAAAAGGGTGCATAAATGATGTGTAATATAAATATGACATCTAAAGTGAATGCGTGAATTAGTATATTATTACTCATATTAGAGATATAGAGCACATATATTCACAGATAAATCATAATTTACATGCTTTGTTTGATGAATATCAACCTACTTGCTGGTGTAATACTTACTTTCATAACGTCTAACACTTATATCAGTACATCTCATTCAACAATAAAATCTTCTAATTGCAACAGCTTCAGTAGATACGAAATGTTAAAAAGCATAGATCAAGTCTTTTTAAAAACTCACTTGGCCCAAAGCCCTTGTCAGGCATAGGCAATTAATAGAACCACTTTTCCCTAGAACATTTTTTTTTTTTTTTTTATAACTTTTCCCTATAACCTAGAAATCAACCCCAGATAGCATGCCCAAGGGACAAGTGGTGCAGGTCAAAAGTGAGTGACTGTGAGTGAAAGGAGGGAGGGGGATAATGAACAAAAATCAAAACTTGGTTACGAACGCTTAATGTGGCTATAGTTAATATGTTGAGATTGTCTCCCTATAATATTGTCCAATAACGACTTGTCGTGTCTTTTCTTCTAGAATAGTGAACAACAAAATATAAAAAACAATACACAGGAGAATAAGCTACCTTCATGAAGCGCATCACAAACTTCTTCTATTGTCACATTCAATGCCCGCAGAAGAATCGATAGATTTTGTGATTTTTTAGGATCAATGATTTGAATATACTGGGGGGAAGGATCTTGTGAAGAAGACTCTTTCCTGCGTTCATTTTTGCTTTTATCAACAGCATTATACCCAAACAGAGTTTCTATCATCTCCTCATTGAACCTGTAAAAGTAGGAATAAACTGAACTGAGCAGCTAATCATCAGTATTCATTCATGTCAAGTGCATATACAAATGGAATTTCCAACTTACTGGAATGATCCTGATTTAATCTGATGCCAAACCATTGATTGATCAGGGCTTGCTAAAACCTTATCCCAGAAAAATGGCTTCAGCTTTGCTTTAGGAGCATTAGTGTCACCCTCCAAACCAGCTTCCTCACTAGACATAGCATTTAATGCACGTTTAGGTCCCGGAGGTGGTTGAGCTACTTTTGAGCCTAAGGCAATTGGTTGAGGCGGCCTAGGGGGAGGAACACCACTCTTTGGAGGTGGCGGTGGGCGGGAACCAGTTTTGATGCCAAGAGGTATAGGTGGTGGTGGAGGTGGTGGTCCTGGAGGGCGAGGCCCTGACCCACTAGAAGAAGGTTTCAGAGAGGGAGGTGGTAGTGGAGGTGGAGGAGGAGCAGTTTTGCTGGGAGGAGGCCTAAAGGAAGAACGTGGCTCAGGAGGAAGAGGATCTGCCCGGTCAGGAGGAGACTTCTGAGGAAGCAGTACAGAAGTGGTGGTCCCCAACCTTCCAGGAGGAGGCTTTAGAGGAAGAGGCAGTACTTGTCCAGTAACACTGCTTGTTGCATCCAATGATTCAGGTGAGCCGTGCAGAATACCTGACTCAATGTGGGCATTGCCAAACGACTGGTACTGAAGTTTCTCTTCTTTTATTGTATTTCCTGAAGCAGAAGATTTTGTTGAAGCACCTGAAAGATCAGCATTGGAAATATTATTAACTCAAGTTGAACAATTACAGATGAAGGTATTCAAGTGAGATATATACCAACAGAGAAGTCGTTTAAGCTCAGGCTGAGAAGAGGCCTCTCATCATTTCGTCTAGCTCTGGAGCCCTTGCTACAAACCTTAGTGTAGCACAGAAAGAACAATGCCACAACTACAAATGTCACCGATGCAGTTACAGCAACAGCAATAACAACTGATTTATGGCTATTACTTTGCTTATTTTCCTGAACGTTTGAATTAGGACTGCCAGAAAAAGAATCATTAGCTGTAGATTGAAAAGTTGAATTGCTAAAATTTGGTGGAAAGAAGGGCACTCCGGGAGATACAGCAGGGCTCTGGGGATTAGGAGCTGGAGAACTGAAAGGCACTGGTGCAGGGGAGGGCGCTGGATCAGGAGATGGCGTTGGACTGGAAAGAGGCGGTCCAACTGCAGGTGCTGGGGATGGTGTTTCTGAAATCTGAAGCAATTCAGCACCCAAATGCCTTCTAGGAGCATTAGGCCTGGTATAAAAAGAACCAAGATACTTTGCATACCAAATCTTGGAGCCACCTTCTTCTCCAGAGACATGAAAGAGAATATTATTCTTTCTTAAACAATCTAGAAGTGTTCTTTTCAACTGGGGATGCAGGACACTGATTATTTTCTGAATGTTCTCTTTCGCTAATGATCGAAATCTTGAATTGATGTCATTCGCACAGTTGAGTTTTTCATCCAGAAAGCATAAGTTAAGATCCTTAACAGCTTCCCTCAGATGGATCAAATCTTGCCTGCAACTGATCCATAATACCTCCACCTGCAGGAGGAGAATGTCAGTGAATTTCATTAGTGCATTCTTTTTGATAAGTTCATTAGTGCATTCTTAAGCACAATATTATAGTTCTTTGTTGTATCAAAATCCAAGAAAGGTCAATCTCTACTCTTGAGACTTCAGGAAAGCCTAGAGAAATGATACACATGTCATCCCATCCCCTTTCTGTTTTTTTTTTTTTTTTTTTGTGGGGGGGGGGGGGGGGGGGTGGGCAGAGTATATTGACTACAAATCTGACAAGAAAAGGTACTGTTAATGTCAGGAAGTGCAAGTTTCCCAATATAATATATATGCCTGCAAGTGCACAGCACAGCTGATAGCAGTGTTGGGGTACCAGAAAAGAGTCTCTAATCCCTAGACCTCAAAGCACTGATTAAATTATACAAAAGTTTCCCTCAACCATTCCCAATCTTAGCAGTGTCATCACAAAAACAACAGCTGAATGCCACCACCCCCAATCCAAAGCAAGGGGGGGAAAAAGGGAAAAACAAAAAGAACAGTAGTTTGCAAGCACGTGGACAGTGTGAAGAAGCATAATGATATGTGCTCCCAAATATTATTTTGGTTGTTTTGAAGCATACAGATAATATCAACATGCATAAGCTAGGATCATTTATCCACAATAACAAGGCAAGAACCGAATCAATCTCCTACAATCTCAGTAATGCTCATCACACATCTGGAATTGAAAACTGTCTAAATATGTATCGTATTTACACATTCACTAACTCACAAACACACATATGAACGTGAAAGACATTAAGAGTTAAAACTTTTTAATAAAATATGGTGCAAGCAGACATTTTATTTTTTTAAACCATCTTTTCATATTACTTTTTGTTTCCAGTTCATATTACATTAAGAGTTAAACTTTTTGTTTCCAGTTTTTAAATATGGTGCAAATATTATTTTGGTTGTTTTGAAGCATACAGATAATATCAACATACATAAGTTAGGATCATTTATCCACAATAACAAGGGAAGAACCGAATCAATCTCCTACAATCTCAGTAATGCTCATCACACATCTGGAATTGAAAACTGTCTAACTATGTATCGTATTTACACATTCACTAACTCACAAACACACATATGAACGTGAAAGACATTAAGAGTTAAACTTATTAATAAAATATGGTGCAAGAAGACATTTTTATTTTTTTTAAACCATCTTTTCATATTACTTTTTGTTTCCAGTTCTTTCCCTATTTTTTTCCAAGCATAGAAATTCAGAATTTATAATCAAGAGATAAAGCCTAAACATTCTAGTGAACAAGTTACTCAAATACAGCATGGAAGTTACCACTTTTGACATTAAAATGAGTCACCTCAAACCAATCAATGCATAAATTTTTAGTGAAAGTACAATATTCAGTCGAGAATACTTCAAATGAAATACCTTTGCCCTGGACCGATGCATAGCCTACCATGATCATGAGGAAACTAAGATGCAAAATTCAAGAACTGATTACTGGAGTTACTATTTGTCCTATAATTATTTCCGCTGTTATTATAATGCAATAAGATCATAAAGCTGTGTAATAAAATCCTAACATAAATTATGCACAAATAAAAATATCGTAAAGTAAAAACCATCTAGCCAAATCAATATGGAATACCGCATACCTAATTGCTTTTAGGATAATAATTCCCCAAGACAATCATTCGAAGAAAAAACAATATACACTAAAGCAAAAAAGAAAAAAAAAAAATTTGTAGTCTCTCACCATGTCTTCATTTATCTCCCCAGACGCCGGATCAAATAATTGCCTGAGAAACACTTCCTCATCATTGTTCCTCTCTTCTGAACTTACAGCTGCCAAGGTGAAAAGCAGACTTACCAAAACAATGAAAGAGCTTGTCTTTGTGAGATCCATAAGTTGTTGAATAATCATTCCAAACGCATACTGTCCTTCTCATTTCATCAATGCCAAAACCTCTCACAAGCACAAAAAGAGCTTCATATCCAAAACCACCCAGAAGCTTCAATTTTTAACCACACTCCACCGACCCAATTCGAGTTTTTCCAAGGAAACCCTAAAATATCCCCATTACAAGCAAGTATATCCAAATCCTCAAACATCCACAAAGAATTTCTGAGCAAAATCTGAAATTTGGAATAAAGCTCAATGCACAAAACAAAAAGCAGAATTTTCTTCCCCAAAACCACCAAAATACAGAATCAAAATCGCACTCAGTAAGACTCCCACCGAGCGTTAATAAAAAACGCGCAAAAGGAGCTCAAACACGACAATTACAATCAAGGTTTTCCTCTTGATTTTCCACAGAAGAGGCCCTGAAAAATCTACGTGAAATCTTCAAATTAAATATTCGATTATGACCAGATCCAACAAAAGAAGCTAAAAAACATTAGCTGTACATGTACGTAGAAACATTATCGGTGTAGACTAAGAAATGTTGAAAAGGTGAATTTTTGCTTCGCAGGTTTGGTTTGAAAGCTGCCAATAGTGAAAACGAGGACCCTTTTTTCTTTTCCCTAACGCGAACTTCTGCGGATGTTTCTTTTTTATTCAGTTCTTTTGGTCCGATTTGGGAACTTCACGCGTCTAATTCATTGCGTAGCTTTTGCCTTTTGGAAGGGACCTGAAATTTGATTTGAGTTGTTGTACGAGAAAATCTTTTCCGCCGGTTGGTCTGATATCCCTCAAATAACAGTTGTCTAATGGGTATTTGCCACGTAAATTTTCTATTTTACATCTAATATCCATGCATACAGCTGATAACTATTAAGTAACTCCTGTAACCCTTCTCCACCAATTTTTCAAGGTTTGGCAGCAGCATTTAAAAAAAATATATATGCACCCACAAATCTAACACCTTAATGTGGATATAGTCTCATTGGTTTGGGACTAGAACGAAAGAGAAAGCTCATGGATTGGTGGAAGACAATGAATTAAGAAATATCAAGCAAGCAACACTATATTTCACAAAAATTAGAGCACATTGGTGAAGATCCTGAGACTTTTAGTAGCATGGAAGAATAACTATGTTCAAGTTTTCGGCCTCATATTAAGGCTATGATTCATGGTCACTTATAGAATGATCTGAGACAGTGCTCTCAAATGATATATCCTCACCATCAATGTTGGGGAAATCAACACAACAGAAGAAATAAAAGCGAAAATAAAAGAGCACATCTACGTACTCAGTGACACCAAGAATTTAACGTGGTTCGACAACTGCCTACATCCACAGAAAAGAGCTTCACTAATAAATAGTGGAACACAAGAAAATATTACAGAGGAGGAGGATCACACTCCACTCAACTCAACTCTCTTCTTTTTTTCTCAGAGCTCTTCCAGCTCTCTCTCTTTTCTTTTCTCCTTAGGTGTGTTTGAAGCTCTCGCATGGAGCTTCAATTTATAGGCGCCTTGCCTCACGTATGAATGCATTTATTTGCATTTAATGGACAGTTGAGCGCTGGGCGCTGGAGGTTGAGCAGCAAGAAGTCATTGTTGACTGCTTACTTGGGCAGGAACTTCAACAATTCTCCCCCTCCATGCCCATTTACCTAGATGCTATCCATCCCAGCTATATCTCTGCATAGCTTAAGCTTCTCACTTGTAACCACCTTCGTCAGCATGTCCGCTGAATTATCTTTCGTATGGATCTTCACAAGCTTCAATAGCTATTGTTTCATCGCTTCGCGTATCCAATGATAGCGGATATCAATATGCTTGGTGCGGGAATAGTACATTGAATTCTTGCTCAAGTCTAGAGTACTTTGACTATCACAATGTACCTTGTAGTCTTCATGACCAACCCCTAGTTCTTGGAGAAAACGCTTCATCCACAACATCTCTTTCCCAGCTTCCGTTTCGACAATGTACTCTGGCTCTGTTGTAGATAAAACAACACACTTCTGCAATTTGGACTGCTAAGAGACAGCTCCTCCTGCAAAGGTGAAGAGAAATCCCGAAGTAGATTTCCTGCTATCCAGATCTCCTGCCATATCTGAATATGTATACCCTTCCAAAACTGGTTTAGCTCTCCCAAAACATAAGCACATCTTCGATGTACCTTTTAGGTACCTTAGAATCCACTTGACTGCTTCCCAATGATCATTTCCTGGATTTGAAAGGAATCTGCTCATCATGCCTACAACATGAGCAATATCTGGTCTGGTACAAACCATTGTATACATCAGGCTTCCTTCTGCTGAAGAGTAGGGGACTGCTTCCATTTCTTCAATTTATTTCTTTGAAGAAGGATACAAGCTCTTGCTCAACTTGAAGTGGTTAGCAAGTGGAGTATTGACTAGCTTAGCATCTCCCATGCTGAAACGTCTGATGACCCGTTCAACATATTTTTGTTGTGATAGCCACACCCTTTTGGTTTTCCTATCACGAACAATCTTCGTGCCCAAAATTTGTTGTGCTTGGCCTAAGTCCTTCATGTCAAAGGACTTGGATAGTTCCTTCTTTAGTTTGTTAATCATGGACCTATCCTCACCAATGATTAACATATCATCAACATAAAGAATGAGTATGACAAACTTGTCATCCTGGAATTTTCGAACATAGATACACTGATCTGCAACAAGTCTCTTGTAACCATGACTCATCATGAATCAGTTGAACTTCTTGTACCACTGCCTCGGCACTTGCTTGAGGCCATTGAGACTCTTCTTTAGCTTGCAGACTAAGTGATCTTTACCTGGAGTTTCAAACCCTTCTGGTTGCTCCATATATATTTCCTCCTCCAAATCTCTGTGGAGAAAGGTTGTCTTCACATCCATCTGTTTGAGTTCCAAATTCAAGTTGGCTACCAATCCGGATTGACATCATTTTCACCACCAGAGAAAATATCTCGTCAAAGTTGATTCCCTTCTTTTGCTGGAATCCTTTGACAACCAACCTGGCCTTGTGCTTTATCAGCTTTCCTTGGCCATCTTTCTTCAGCTTGAACACCCATTTATTTTTTAGGGCTTTCTTTCCTTCAGAAAGTTTCACCAACTCATAGGTCTGATTTTTCTGCAAAGAACTCATCTCTTCTTGCATTGCCTGCACCCATAGGCTTCTATCAGCATGAGTTTGAACTTCCTGGAAGCTCTCAGGCGGCCTCTTGCCGATCTTTTTGGTTGAGCTTCATCAACCAAAGGAGGTTCATCACCATCTAACCCTTGTGGTGGTACACCAGCTGCTGGTGGAGAGGCTTTTTGCTCCCCTTGCTCGACACCCTAAGCTTCTTCTTCTTCTTCTTCAACTTCTGGATCTCGATCCTATATATCCTCATTATCTGTGGCAAACTGTAATGGTGCAGGGTTTGAAGTATAGGAACTAAGCTCTACTGACATTGAGGAAGCTTCAGTTCCTATGTTCTGGTTTTCATGGAACACAACGTCCCTACTTATGACAATTCTCTTTGTCATCGGATCCCATAACTTGTATCCGAATTCTTTATCTCCATATCCGACAAAGATACATGAAGTTGACTTGACATCGAGCTTCTGTCTCAGCTCCTTGGATACGTGTGCAAAGGCTTTGAACACTCTCAGGTGAGAGTAAGAGACATCTTTTCCAGATCAAACCTTCTCAAGAACTTCAAATTCCAGTGGTGCAGAAGGTGATCGGTTGATCAGGTAACATGCAGCACGAACTGTTACCTCCTAATGACTCTTCTTCCATGGGACCACATACATCAGAGTGTACCAGACTCAACAACTCTGATCTTCTCTTCATAGAGGAATTAAACGAGACTCTGTGTTGTTTGCCAAACAAACAATACTCACAAGGGTTTAACGCTATTCCTTTGGCAACTTTGATGAGTGCCTTTTTCACAAGCGTATCCAACCATTTTTCACCCATGTGTCCGAGTCTCTTGTGCCACAGATTAGGTGAAACCTCGTCTTTCGCTGCATTGAGGCTATCAGAACCGATCTTCACATGGGTCTTGTACACGTACCGCAAATATTTCCTCGGGCGACAACCATGGCACCTTGTGACAGCTTCCAAGTGCCTTTGTTGAAGTAGCTGTCATAGCCCTGTCGATCAAGGGTTGTCCCGAAAATCAGGTTGATTCGAAGGTCAGGAATGTGTCGAACATCCTTCAACACCATGGTGCAACTAACGTTGGTTTTTATCTACACTTCGCCAACTCCCATGATTTTTGAGGAACTGGCGTTCCCCATCTTTACCGTACCAAAGTCTCCTGCTTTGTACGTAGTAAGAAATTCACTGTGGGAAGTGGTGTGGTATGATGCTACTGTGTCTACCACCCACTCAACATCGTGGCTTGCGACATGCAGACACATCTCGTCACTGGTGGAGAGTATTGTCACATTTCTCGAAAGAGTGACAAGGGTTTCACCATCTTCTTTCTTCAGCTTATTGCTTTGACCTTGCTCACTTAAAAACTTGTGACAATGTTTCCTCATGTGGCCTTCTTTGCCACAATGGTAACACTTCATGTTACCCGTCTGCTGGTTCCTGCTACTGCTGGACCTTCTATGTGGTTGAGACTTTCCTCTGTTTCTGCCTCCACTTCTCCCTCTATCATTACCTTGAGGTCTTTCTCTACTCTCGGTGACAAGGACATGAGATTGATTCATGCCCGTCTCCTTTCGTCTGGCCTCTTCATTAAATAGGGCATCCTTAACCATCGTCATGATAAGTTTGCCATCTGGAGTAGAGTTACTCAGGGAGACCACCAGCGTCTCCCAACTGTCTGGTAATGAACTGAGAAGTAGCAAGGCTTGTTCTTTATTGCCAAGATTCAATTTGACGGATCCGAGCTGATTAACAAGGTTTTGAAACTCGCTAGTGTGTTCAGCAACAGAGGTGTCGCTCTTCAACTTCAAGTTAACAAGTCGTTTCATCAAGAGGGCTTTGTTTCGAGCAGTCTTAGCCTGATACATATCCTCTAATTTTTTCCAGAGGTTATATGCATCCGTCTCCTGGGCCACGTGGTGAAAAACACTATGGTCGATCTGACCAATAGTCTTCTTGTGCATCTTTTTCCACACTTGATCTGTAACTTCATCTGGCTTCTTCCCTTCTTCTTCTAAGGGGTCAGACAGATATTTACAGTTCAAGAGATCCTCCATTCGAGGTCTCCTAAGACTGTAGTTTGAGGTAGTCAGTTTTATCATGGCGCCTGATGTTGAATCATCCATGGATTTAGACTGATTCTAAATACAAAATGAAAGTACAGGATCTTTGAGGTGAAATATCGTAAAACGGACAGCACCGTTGTGTTCGGAACGCCTGATTTTGTTGGAAACAAGTCTTGTTTCGTCAAAATCGAACTCAGATAGCATAAGGAATGAGCAAAAGAACCAAAACAGGAACTCTGTCGCGCGTGCAGCACGTAGGCGCGTGTTCTTCATGCGGAGAAATCTCACTGGTGCGCGTGTAATGCACGCGTCTTCTAGAATCAGGGCGAGTGAATGTGATGCGCAAGGACTTCTTTGGAGCGCTTGCGGGGCGTGGTACGAGTGGGGGTCACGCGCTCGGTCCTCTCCTGGGCGCGTGTGACGCGTGTCGAGAGTGGGTATCACTCTCCGACCTTCAGACGGCCTGTGGGGGCGCGTGTAGCATTCGTTCAGCCTTTAGTTTTCACCGTTTTTCTTATCTCGATGAGACGAACACAGTAGTATGCTCAAATTTGTAAACTGAGGAACACACTAAAAACGAGTTTTCTGTAAAAAAAAACTCCTCTCAACAACCGCTCTGATATTACTTGTTGGGGAAATCAACACAACGGAAGGAATAAAGCAGAAATAAAAGAGCACATCTACGTACTCAGTGACACCAATAATTTAACGTGGTTCGACGAGTACCTACATCCACAGAAAAGAGCTTCACTAATAAATAGTGTATTACAAGAAAATATTACAGAGGAGGAGGATCACACTCCACTCAACTCAACTTTCTTCTTTTCTCTCAGAACTCTCCCGGCTCTCTCTCTTTTCTTTTCTCCTCGGGTGTGTTTGAAGCTCTCGCATGGAGCTTCAATTTATAGGCGTCTTGCCTCACATATGAATGCATTTATTTGCATTCAATGGACAGTTGAGCGTTGGGCGCTGGAGGTTGAGCAGCAAGCAGTCAACAATGACTGCTTGCTTGGGCAGGGACTTCAACAATCAGGTCGTTCAATCCGAAGGGGATCTAATTGAGTTTTGCTAGAATCTCCACTTTCAAGACGGTCTTGTAATTTCTCTTGCGAATTTAACTCCATACATTAAAAAGGTGAGCTCTACTCAGCTTTCCTTTTTTCAAATGCTAAGCACTGGAGATTCAGATAAGTTGCTCTAATTCCCTCACAAAATCAATGGCTCCTCCAATAATAGAAGCTTGATCTCCCTACAAATTATTGTCACAAGTACTCATGCATAAGATAATGAAGAAACTTAAAATTTAATATTTGTTTGATTATATTTTATACAATTCGATACCCTTTGTACATATGAGCCACGCATTAGGAACCTTAACACACGAAGATGTTCATTCATTTGCTTCCTTCTGTTTCTTTCATTAGCGATGTGAGTCATCCGCTAGCTCTCCACTGCCTCTCTCGTCTTGATTGTTCTTTGTCTTTTTCTCTTGTTCTTTGCTTCAAGTGTAGGGTTCTTTTGTAGATCTTCACCCAAAATCAGAGCTGTGCGCACTGAGGTATTTCTGAGAAGAAACGTAAATTCTGAGAACTTTCATTGGTTTTATCATATGAGATTAGATATATTATGTCTGTTGTAGAATTGCATATGTGGCTTGTTTTGATTGGGGGTTGTTAAATGCTCGGTAACAGTCCGACCGTTCCAAAGAGCGACGCTTTTTGTATTCATCGTCTTCGCACACCACACATTATATTTATTTTTAATTTTTTTAATTTATTCTTCTTAAACTATTTGAATTATTATTTTCATAATTCATAACCACATATTTGATAAAAAAAAAAAAAAAAAAATTATGTATAACATATATTATGAAGATGATGACTATAATTTTTCAATCGAATTCTTAGTTCCCAAGTAATAATTGCGAGATTTATGATATATAACTCTCTTTTTAAAGAAAACTAATCACATGAATGAATATTTAGGTACGGTTTAGATAGTGAGATGTGAGTAGAAGGTTTATGATGAAAATTGAAAATTGAATAAAATATTATTATAATATTATTTTTTAATATTATTATTATTATTTTAGAATTTATAAAAGTTGAATTGTTTATTATATTTTATGTAAAAATTTAAAAAATTTATAATGATGAGATGAGATAAGTTGTAATATTTCACTATCCAAACATACCTTTAACAGTTCTGTTGAGTGTAGACGATAATAAATTGACTAAATAAGGTCAACGATGTTGTTTTGTGATAATATTTGCTCCATCTCTCGTGTGGTATTTAAGGATCGAATCTCTGGAATTCTTTCCTACATCACAGAGGCTTTTGCCAAGGCAACAAGACCCATCATCATAAACACTTGCCTTTGATTGTGTGTTTGTAAGATAATTAATTAATAAAGAGACTTGTTATGTACAAGCTATGAACAAACCGTGTACCAACAATGACAGCTGTTTTTGAAAAGATATTTGCTGCAACTTACATCCTCAACACACCGTGTTGAGTTGAAGAAAAAAAAATTTTTTTTTTGAAGGGTGTACTGCGGATGTAAGCTGATGCCCAGCATTACTCGCTTTTTTTATTGATACATGTACACGTAATTTGATACATGTACTTCCTTACAAGAAGTCTTTTACATTAATAAATTTTCTTAAAATATGGATGGTGTGGCGCCTTCATACAATCAGAAGATGATATGTTAAATTATTTATATAAATACTACATTTTAATGATACGTCATCTTATAATAAGTTAGAATTGCCTCGAATCGGTATTTCGAAATTAAATAATAATTATTTGTAATTTATATTAATATTTGTATATGATCGTATTTAGCATATAATTGAGACCGGCATCAACTTCTAAATTAAAAAACTTATCTTTCCATGATCAATTCCAAGTTGTACACCCTGAACGACTTTGACTCTCATGTCTTTTAATAAATACAATGTCTCAACTTATTTCATTTTGTCTCATTTAATCATTACAATTTTATCAATTTTCTATACAAAATAAAATAAATAATTTAACTTTTTTAAATAAAAAAATATTATAACAATATTTTATTCAATTTTTAACTTTAATCTCAACTCATCTCGTCTCATTTACGAAAATAAACGAGAGCGTCACCTCTCGTCACTGCCTATCAAGTCATAAGTATGAATCGTCCAAAATGATAATCTATCTATAGTTATTTTTCCTCTCAGATATTTAAAAGTAAATATCTGATTGAGATTTTTTGTAATTTTATCTCAATTCTAGACAGTAAATTTTTGAATGGTACTAAATAGACAACATATAATATAAGACTCATTTTGTAACTGACACGTGGTTTATTTTATATTTAAGATGACATTAAATATAATGCTTGACATGTATTTTGAGAGATCCCTAAATTAAAATTAAGACGAAGACTAAGGTGAGAAGAAGCAGCTAAAATCCTCAGTTAATTAAATATGGTGATGGTAACAACGACTGGACTAAAGTTATAACTAACCAAAGGGCGCCTTATTAAAATGCATGATTTGATTTTGAAAAGTGTTTTGTTTAAGCCCTTGTGAATTTGCAAGCAATGCAACTACATTATCCTTCCAAAGTGTAGAATTACAAGTTTTCAACTGAATTTTATCGTTGTTCTTGCAAGTAGCTTGGAAATTAAGGCCACCCAATTTTTCGGCAGGTTTGGGACCTTAAATGAGATACAAAATTATCATCTGATTTCATCTGATCTAATTTTATTTTCAAACTAATCATTACAACTTTTTCAAATTAATCATTATAATTTTTTCAAACTTTCAAATAAAAAATAAAAAAACCTTTTCAAAGCAAACCATTTATCTCTAAAAAGGCTCTCCATACTCTATAGAATAAAACCAGCAACAAATGTGTCACTTTGCTAATTAGCCTCAAAATGTGCCTGACTGCCAAGTTGTTTCATCTACAATAAGTAGTAGCAACCCACCTATTCACTGTCAAGATAGCTAACCAAAAATAAAAAAACATTATTATTGGAATATTAGAGGGATTGGTCGTTTGCCCTTTATTCCGTACCTGATTTGGTTCGATAAAGTTAATGTCAATGATAAATATTCAAACATCAAGAAAAGGAGAAATAGCTTTATTCCTGGTTGTTACATGCATCAAATCAAATTTCAATATTTTAATAAGTTCTACATCCACCTTTGTAATAATCCAATAGAAGAGATTGGAGCCCCATCTCACTTCAAATAATGCTCTGTCAACCACATTCAATTTAGGGTGCGGCTACTATGCCGCCCCATTTTGACTGCTGGGTATACTGTCCAGCATAAATTTTTTTTTTTTTTCTCTTTTTTTTTTTTATATTTTTTTTACATATTTAAATACATTTAAAAAATAAAAAAATATATCAATACATTTAAAATCACTTCCTTAATCACTAAATAAAAAAAAAAATTTTGACCAACAGTTAAATGGAGGTGTGGGAGGCAAAATAGTGTTTCTCTTCAATTTAATACTTTGCTATCTAAACTTGTTAATGGGAATTGACCACTACCATTTTCGGCCTTTTTGCAGGGGTCTGCTCGAGAGTTGGGCTACACTTGGCAATTTGTCCATATCCTGTTTTCACTTGGATTGATGTGTCCAATTTGGCTATTTGCCTCTCTTTATAACGAAAATAGATAGTGAAAAGACACTCCCTTGACCCTTGACCCATGACCCCATCCATTCAAAGGCCGAGCCTTACCCATGTAAGTCCGGTAACTCAAATGTTTGGCTGCATCTACCTTACTTTTAATTGGGAACACAATCATGGGCAAGCCCCACTGTCCAAAGTGCCTGCAGATTTCCCGTGGATGTCAATGAATTCAAACAATCTATCAAGCATATACCAAACCTGCTTTTTTGGAGGGGAAAAACATTAGTCCTGCAGATGCCAACACCATATCACATGCATTGATAAAAGCCTCTTTATTTGGCAGTAATCAATAAATTAATTTTATTGCCACTAAAAGACATGAAAAGTATGCATTGAAAGAGGGAGAAAGTGCAAATTGACAACATGCACAGAACATTTAAAGGATTCCTTTCACACATGATATCCCCCTTTCTCTTTTCTTCTTGCCAAATGGTTTGAGCATATCAGCTAATTGGGACATGGTCAGGGTAAGGGAAGGGTCTTTTCTGTTTCCAAATAATACAGCTAATCGGGACAAAAGGAGTATGGACACTAACATGCATAGTGTAAAAACTCGTGAAAATTTAAAAAAATTATAATGATAAGATGATGATTTTGTGTCTCATCTCACTTGCTAAACATATCCTTAATACATTTCCATTTTGCCACAATAGAAATGGAAAGCATGCATGGGCTGCCACATGGCCTCTTTGCATCCATAATTCGCCTACCATAACTTATTCTTATCAACGAGGTAGAAATCTCTAGAAAAGAAAAATATTCCTAATAGCTTTACAGCCATCTAAATATTCTCATGGAATTGGTGCACTGCTTTTTCAAAAGGCTTCGCTCGCACTATAAGGGAACAAACCACCCAGCACTCTCTCCGTGTCAAATTCTCAAACTTTACTCTTCTAATCTTCAATGGCTAATCGGAAACAGCTCGAAGTTCATACAGGCGATCAAACTCCACACAAATGGTGTATCTTAGGAGAAGAGGTCTTCAAGAGATTCATCTTCCATGGCAGCCCGACAGTGCACAAGGTTTTCAATGAAGGGTCACTTTTCAGTCCACTCTTGTTCGGGAAGTTCTTTGATCCTTCAGATGCTTTCCCTCTCTGGGAGTTTGAGTCAGATAACTTGTTATCTAATCTCCGGAGTTCTGGCCGAAGCACTGTCGATTGGTTTCAGAAAGATCGTGAATATGTACTAAAAGCAGAACTTCCAGGTAAGAGACCTAAAGATTTCTATTCAATTTCGTCTGATTCTGCTATTTAAATTACAAACTTAATGTTCATTAACCAAGGGAACAGCAACTAGGAAGTTGTCAGACTGCAAGATATAGACCCAAGGAGTAGAGGCATTATTCTTTAACTCGAAGGTAAATCTTCTGGTACAGGGGGACCCTAATATCGAAAACATGCATAGAATCTTGGTTCCAAGTTTAAAGAATGAGAAAATAATATGTTAAGTACCTCGTGGATTATCATGGATTCATGAGTTGGGGATAAGACCAAAACTCCATATGTATGTTTAATCTAATTAAGAAAAACTGCATGCTTTAACAAGGGCGGTGTAATAAAGTGCAGTGACATTAGTTATGTGTTAAAACAGGAGTTGGAAATAATGTTCAAGTGTTCGTTGATAAAGGGAAGGTTGTTGAAATTAGTGGGCAGTGGAGGCAGCAAGGAGATCAGTCCAAGGCAAAGGACTGGAGAAGTGAGAATTGGTGGGAATATGGGTATGTTCGGAGGCTTGAGCTGCCAGAAGATGCGGATTGGAGGAAAATAGAGGCATACGTGAATAATGACATACTCCTGGAAATTAGAATTCCCATGAACCTTTTGGATGGTGATCCTCAAGGAAATGTAGCTGCCAAAGATTCTGAAGTTGGTGTGTAAATTAAAGCAAACTGCTTTAACAACTTTTCATGCAATCTAGATAACATGATCTAACTTCTTCCTCTATATATACACAGATCATATATAATATTTCTCAAATCAAGACAGGGAATTAGAATTTAAAATGCATGGAAGATGAGGAGAGCAAACACTAATAAGATGGATGGAGAGGCATCATATTTAGTATGAAGTAACTCAACCCTAGTTGTAAGTAGACGCACATCTCATTTTGAGACATGAAAATTGTTAATTTACATGGAGGACTTTGGGCCATGCTAGCTAGCTAATTGGCTTCTCGAAGCAAATTAAGTCACAATTCATTGATCTTTATTATTTTGGAGGTAAGTAATTCATTCATTTATCTTCTCTATAGATAGCTGGCTGCCGAACTAGTTAGTGTTCAAAGCCCAAATCTGTTTCATAATGTTTTTCCATTGCTTCACTAATTACAAATACTCGAGGAACACAACTATATAGGAAATTACTGTCAGCAGGAGGGGTCTGTTCCAAAATTTGAAGCTCCCATCCAAAACAGACTGGATGCAACATTTTAATTCCAAAGCTGCAAAATATAGGCTGCCCAAAATTTATAATATAGTGACAGATGATCAGAAAAGTCATTTCTTCAATGTATGTATCGTTTCAATAGATAAAAGGAAGCAATAAGATTTAAGAAAAGTTTATGCAAATGTAACACAACCAATGGAACAGGGAAGAATAGAAATGAAAGAGAGGGCTCACTTCAAGGGGAGCGCCTCTAGAGAGAGTAAGCAAAGGAA
The DNA here is from genome assembly GCA_022457165.1 of Juglans mandshurica. Lineage (NCBI taxonomy): Eukaryota > Viridiplantae > Streptophyta > Magnoliopsida > Fagales > Juglandaceae > Juglans > Juglans mandshurica. The sequence continues at coordinate 36,025,509 of CM039622.1, forward strand.
AAAGTCAGGTTTTTTTATATTAGATTTCAGATGCCATTACAGGTAGTTCCTTGTTACCATATACTACTGTTTTGCCTTTACTAGGCCCTGGGCCGAGCCCATTAACACAATAAAGTAAATAATGAAACAAGACATAAATTACCCAGGTCTGGCTACTACAAGCCCTGCCCTATACAAGACCTACTCAACTTAATAAAAGAGACTTATGACCCACAAGATGGCCCACGACCCTTCTTAGACTAAAGACATGGAAAGTAAACTGAAGTAAACGGTTGAACTATTTGACTCAAGTGAAGTCCTTCCACGCATGAAAAGCTTCTGGCTTTCCTCCCTGATCCCATTTACCCTTCGTGCCACTGTGCAAACCCTAGATCGTCTTCCTTCATAGCCCACGCCCAAGCTTGTTACACTGCCCATCCCTTTAAAACACCTTGCCCACAAGGTGGGGAAATGTACTCTTCAGCTGTGAATATGGCTCCCACGTTGCTTCTTCTTCGGAATGCCCCTGCCACTTCACCAATAATTCCACCCCAGCTTGGTTACCAGCCTTTACCATTCAACGATTCAGTACAGTTTCGGGCTCAAGGCGAAGGATTCCATGGTCGTCGACGGGAGGCAGCACTAGCATCACGGTAACATTGTCTCCCACCCTCTTCTTTAATTGTGAAATGTGGAATGTAGGACGGATCCGAGATCCTTTTGGTAGATCTATATGATAAGCCACTTCTCCTATTTTTTGTAAAACTTGGAAGGGTCCGAAAAACGTAGGGGATAGTTTAAGGCTTCTGCGATGCACCGCTGAGCTTTATTTGTAAGGTTGTAATTTTTGGAAGACCCAATCACCAATTTCCAATGATTGCTCCTTTCTATTTAGATCTGCATATCTCTTCATCCGATTTTGTGCCTTCTGTAGGTTTTCTTTCAATAGCTTGGATATTTGATCACGGGTTTTCAAATTGCTCTCCACTGCTTCCAGCCTTGCAGTGCCTGGTGTGTAATTCGAAATCCTTGGAGGCCGGTATCCATAGAGTGCTTCAAATGGTGTGAACCCAGTAGATAGATGTGTAGTTGCATTGTACCACCATTCTGCTAGTGGTAACCATAGGACTCAGTCACTTGGACAATCCCCACTAAAACACCTTAAGTAGTTTTCAAGGGTTTTATTCATATATTGCCTCTGATTGGCCATCCGTTTGAGGGTGATAGGTCGTGCTTAGGGACATTTGTACCCCCTATAAAGTGAACAACTTATGCCAAAAGCCACTTGTAAATGTGTTGTCCCTGTCTGAGACAATAGATAGAGGCATCTAATGCAATTTGAAAATATGTTTGATGAAGAGTTCTGCTATGTCTTTGGCAGTATGTGGGTGTTTAACGGCAACAAAGTGGCTAAACTTGATAAGTCTGTCCACCACCACCCAAATACTATTAAACCCCCTTGACCCGGGTAAGCCCTCTATGAAGTCCACTGTGATGTGAGTCCATGGTTGCGAGGGTATGGGAAGGGGTTGTAACAGCCCACTTGGCTTAGTTTTGTCTATCTTAACTCTTTGGCACATGTCACAACTTCGTATGAACCCCCTCAAGTCCTTCTTTAAGCTAGGCCAATTGAGGTCCTTCTTAGCTCGCTGTAGTGACTTATCATACCCTGAGTGTCCTCCCCACGGGCTGCTGTGGATGAGCTCTAAGACCTATAGTTTTCTGTTCAATTTCATCTGATTCTGCTATTTAAATTACAAACTTAATGCTCATTAACCAAGGGAACAACAACTAGGAAGTTGTCAGACTGCAAGATATAGAACCAAGGAGTAGAGGCATTATTCTTTAACTTGAAGGTAAATCTTCTGGTACAGGGGGACCCTAATATCGAAAACATGCATAGAATCTTGGTTCCAAGTTTAAAGAATGAGAAAATAATATGTTAAGTACCTCGTGGATGATCATGAGTTGGGGATAAGGTCAAAACTCCATATGTATGTTTAATCTAATTAAGAAAAACTGCATGCTTTAACAAGGGCGGTGTAATAAAGTGCAGTGACATTAGTTATGTGTTAAAACAGGAGTTGGAAATAATGTTCAAGTGTTCGTTGATAAAGGGAAGGTTGTTGAAATTAGTGGGCAGTGGAGGCAGCAAGGAGATCAGTCCAAGGCAAAGGACTGGAGAAGTGAGAATTGGTGGGAATATGGGTATGTTCGGATGCTTGAGCTGCCAGAAGATGCGGATTGGAGGAAAATAGAGGCATACGTGAATAATGACATACTCCTGGAAATTAGAATTCCCATTAACCTTTTGGATGGTGATCATCCTCAAGGAAATGTAGCTGCCAAAGAATCTGAAGTTGGGGTGTAAATTAAAGCAAGCTGCTTTAACAACTTTTCATGCAATCTAGATAACATGATCTAACTTCTTCCTCTATATATACACAGATCATATATACCAAAGCTCTTAATATTTCTCAAATCAAGACAGAGAATTAGAATTTAAAATGCATGGAAGATGAGGAGAGCAAACACTAATAAGATGGATGGAGAGACATCATATTTTGTATGAAGTAACTCAACTCCTAGTTGTAAGTAGACGCACATCTCATTTTGAGACATGAAAATTGTTAATTTACATGGAGGACTTTGGGCTATGCTAGCTAGCTAATTGGCTCTCCTCGAAGCAAATTAAGTCACAATTCATTGATCTTTTATTATTTTGGAGGTCAGTAATTCATTCATTTATCTTCTCTATATATTAGCTGCTGCTGAACTAGTTAGTGTTCAAAGCCCAATTAATCCGTTTCATAATGTTTTTCCATTGCTTCACTAATTACAAATACTCGAGTCGAGGAACACAACTAAATAGGAAATTACTGTCAGCACTCAGGAGGGGCCGGTTCCAAAATTTGAAGCTCCCATCCAAAACAGACTGGATGCAACATTTTAATTCCAAAGCTGCAAAATATAGGCTGCCCAAAATTTATAATATAGTGTTGACAGATGATCAGAGAAGTCATTTCTTCTACGTATGTATCGTTTCAATAGATAAAAGGAAGCAATGGTATCAATAAGATTTAAGAAAAGATTACGCAAATGAGGAAGCTGTACCGCCATGGATTTGGGGGTTTTCTTCCTCTTGCTTCTTTCCTTCCCATCCTTCCAGAGTCCAGATCGTGTTTGACTCTTTGAAGACCCATCGGGGCTTGTTTACTGGTTTTGGTTGTAATGGATAATGATCCCGAACAAGAGATGGGTCAGCAGATCCCTTCGGGCTCATCGAGACCCAACTCTCGGGATAAATTTTAGTCGAATTTGGCCCATTTTTCGAGGGTTCTGGATGCACGTTGAAAGAAGTAATACGAAGGATATATGGTTATTATTTATTCTCACATTTTATATTAATAATTTTTTTCATTTAATAGAATGTGGAGATATTTAATTTTTATAAGGTATAAAATAATAAATAATAATTGACGAGAAATTTTTTTTTTAAAAAAAAAATATATTTACTGCTTATTAAAACATTCAAGTAATATATCATTTTAATATATATATATATATATGTTTATTAAGTTTATTTTGTAATCCCAAAGTGTTTAATTATTGAGTAATGTTAGAGAGAAGTCACTATAGCAGTACACACTTTACACTCATTGCGTGGCTACTTCTAATTGATTGTTCTCAACACTCACTTGGGAAGATGTGTGGTCTAGATGATGTCACATCATGTGTACAAAATGAATGTTTTTAATTGTAAATTTTATCTATATTTATTCTTAATTGTCACGGTCTTCCTCTATATAACAGAGTACGTCAATCTCCTTCTAAAAAAGAAATTGTCAAAGAAAATATTATTTTGTTAAGTATGGGTGCAGGCCATGGCAGTTGCTCTTATGATCTCCTAAATTAAAAAAGAAATGAGACGTAAGGACAGGACTAGAGTACAACACAGTGGTCAATCGCTGGCTCTAAAAAGCATCAAGATTCCACACCTGAAAACGTGCCATGTGCATAGTCTTGGGTTCTAAGATCCCATTATGTATATATATTAAAGATTCGAGTAACCAGCTTACAAATTCTGTTCTGTTCCTTTAATTTTATTCATTGAGTTGAAAGTCACAACAATAGAAAGAGACTTCCAAACTACTTCAATGACACTCCTGCCTCCTAAATGTTATTATTTATGTGGTTTCACATACAATTTGTGACAAAAATCATCATATCTCAGCTTGACTAATATCCATTTTACATTGCCAAGTGCCAACATATATATAAGTTACAAGATTATCCTAATAAGCCAACTTGCTTAATTAGAAGATTTCAATTGATTAAGACTCTATAGTTTTACGAGGGCAATCAATTTTGTACTCGATTTGTTAATTTTTTACTCAACACAAATCCAACTTAATACAATCCAAAACCCGCAAAAAAAAAAAAAAAAAAAAACAACGATTACGCGCTTAATCTTTTAAACATGACTTGTATTGTCTCTTTTGCAAATATAAAAGTAATAGCAAACACGAAGATTTATCAATACTCTTAAGAAAAAGAACAATATTACGTATACTTATAATTTTATTTACAAGACTTATTTTATTAAGTTTTTTTTTTAAAATTCAAATTGCATGAGTTCAGCATATCAAAAAAGGACATGTGATTTATAAAAAAAAAAAAAACCCAAATGTTTAGTAGTTGCAGGCTGACATTATTTTTTAGTGACTTGTTGACTATGCCCATTCGATGACATCTCTACAATAATATATATATATATATATATATATATATATATATATATAAATTGTCAAAAGATAACGCATTGTATATATATAGAAGATGATTGGATAAACCAAGTTATTTAATTAGAAAAGTTTTCAGTTGATTGGCCAGCCGATTATATCTCTATAAATTATAACATAACTTGCAATTGCATACTCAGATGGAATGTAAATACTTTAGTGGTTGCAGGCTGACATTATTTTTGGTGATTAGTTGACTCAGTCTCAATATCCATATATCTAAATTCAGATCAAATCTATCACAAGTTGTTAGGTTTTACCATTTTTATTTTTTAGTATTTTATATGCGTTCGGAGATGTCAAGGAAAAGGGTATGTTGGGCTTATATATATGAAAAATCTTTTTCATTAGTCACTATTTACTACCCCACACCTCACATCTTATGAAAAACATCTCTACAACCTATGAAAAATCTTTAGACGTGGAGTGTGAGAATGAATAGTGATTAATCTATAATATATATATATAAAAGACTCAAACTTTCATCGTCTTTACGATAAGTCATAAATAAGCGCGCACTTACGTTGCTTGTGGAGGCAGCAAGTTGATCAGTTCGAGCAGTACTTAAAGCCAAATGCCATGCATTTTAATTAATTTATATCACTTATAATTTATATAATTTTATTGAATGCGACCAAGTTGCAGTAAAAGTCCCATACGTACGTACGTAGACCCATTGAATATTGTCATATATATATATATTACACGTACATGCAATCGTAATGTGCAGAGAGTGAAATAGAGTCACAGCTTGCATGCACCAACATTGATTAATTGCCAGCTCTGATCTCCTTTCAGCTCATGTTTCTGATTAGCTATCAGGAAAGGCAAGCTATGAACATCAAGATTGACAGAAAGGATTACGGTCTTTATTCTCTTTGGTAAAGAAGGATCAGTACTTGTTGCTTTAGCTGGAGACTCATATAGCATAATATATATATATATATATATATATATATATATATATATATATACATGAAATTATATTTTTAGTGGATGTATTAGCTCAACAAGTTTGGCATATAAGCTCTTTTGAGAGAGAGAGAGAGAGAGAGAGAGTCAATTTGAGCATGGGTAAAGAAGAAGTTTCCAAAAAGGATCAGTGAAAAAGACATTAGATTGCAGCTGAGCACCAAGAACAGAATAGAAATACCAACAACTAGTACCCTCCGAGATGGATGTTTTTAAACTTTCCAACAAGTCTGTTACCTCACCAAGAGAATGGCATGAAGGGTGTCAGTGCGAACGTAAAGGTGAAAATTCTTGACTCCCATCCAACGCAAGAGAAAATTATTGTTTGATTCTAAGCAGGTGGGAAACTTTACAGAACCTTTTTATGAATCCATTACACAAAATTTGTCTAATATATATGGTATGGCCAAAGTGGTAGGATACTCCATGAATGGCTCTGGCTCTTTCCAGACATGCTTAACTTGCTCGTAAGAGTCCGTTTGAATACAGAAGTGAGATAAAACACGTTTCGTTTGGAACATTAAATACTCTCAACTCATGATTACAACTTTTTTAAATCTCAACACAAAATATAATAAACAATTCAACTTTTTCAAATCTCAAAATAATAATAATATTAAAAAATAATATTCTAACAATATTTTATCATCTCAACTCAACTCACTTCAACATCCAAACTCACCTATCTCATTTCATTTAATCTAATTTTAACTAATAATCTCACTACTATTCACAAATATCTTATCTCATCTCATCATCACAAAAACCACATCACCTCATCTAATCATTCTCAAATTTTCACACAAAATATAAGAAAGAATTCAACTTTTTCAAATTTCAAAACAATAATAATATTAAAAAATAGTATTTTAACAATATTTTATTCAACTCATCTAAAACCATTTCATTTCATCTTATCTCATTTCAATATCCAAACAAGTCATAAATCTTTTTGATTAAGGTTTTGGACAAAGTTAGCCATGCATTTAGGTAAAAGGGACCTAATTGTCTCTTACGATAAAGAAGCTAATGCCACAAGAAGGCAAATCATGTCCGGATGAAACAACTGAACGGTATGAAATAATAAATATGAATTAGATAAGGGCCATTTGGGAATTACATTATTCTAACGAATCTGTCTGTCTCACATGCTACCGCCTGATCCCATTTCAAAATATTCAAATCCCAATGTCATTGAAAGGAAATCAAACCATCAACACCAAGCACCTAATCTAAACCTGAGAAAGATTCAAGCTTTTTCATTATTTAATAGATTCTTACATATTGATTTTGGTATTAGAATATTATTAACCATTAGTTTAGTTCTTTTCTTGATCACCCATTTTCCTGCTGGTTCAAGCAACGGCTCTGATACACTGTTAGCTTTCATTGCAATCCATGGTCCCACTCTGAACCTCTCTCTGTTTTATGCTTAAAAATGGCCAACAAGAACCAAAACGAGCCTCCATTTCCCAACAACAACCTCACAACCACAAAGCCTCCTTCAAATGTAAGTTTTGATTTACTCTTTCATATCTTGTAGTCATAATTCCAAAACCTGGGTTCAAGCTTCTCGAATTTTTCATTAATGGGTTGCTTTTGTTTTTCTCATTTGGGTTAGACTTTCATTCTTTGATTTTCTATTTGGTGGAATTTCTTGTGGGTTTTTCAGAAGAGGTGCGTTGGTGATGAGAAAATGGTTGGAACGGCAAACAATGGGAGGAGCAGGCAAGCGTTTTCGGTCGTGAATGGAGGGCAAGATCTCGGCCCGAACAGTGCTCCGGCTAGCAATGCAGGTTCAGAGTGTGGAGGGATTGAGTTGACCAGAGAAGAAGTTGAAGCACTGTTGAATGAGAAACCAAAAAGGAAGGATAGATTCAATCTTAAGGTTAGGGGGGATTTTAGAATTGAGGTTGTCGTGTTAAAAAAATGTTTCTTCTCTCTCTCTCTCTCTATATATATATATATATCTCTCTCTCTCTCTATCCCCCCTTTAACTGCTGTTCTTTTATTGGATTTTGAACCTTGTTGCATCAAATTTATTTCTTTTTGAATTGTTGGATTTCTAGGAAAGATGTGATAACATGGTGGAGTACATTAAGAGGCTCAAATTATGCATCAAATGGTTCCAAGAGCTTGAAGGACACTACATATTTGAGCAAGAGAAGCTGCTGAACGCGTTGGACTCAGCCAAGCAAAAATGTGATGAAATGGGTATACGATTGTTTTCTTTTGTTTCATTGAGTTCTATTTTAATTTTCTTAATGACATAAATAGATAGATTTGTTTGATTTTAGAGGTACTGATGAAAAACAAGGAAGAAGAACTGAATTCGATTATCTTGGAGCTAAGAAAGAGTTACGCTTCTTTACAAGATAAATTTATGAAGGAAGAATTGGATAAGTTGGTAAGTACAGCCGAAAAGCTATAGTCATGAAGTTCTTGTTTGAATGAGTGTTGTTTATAAGCTATAAAATGTTTTGAATTCCAAAATCAGGCTGCAATGGACTCTCTTACAAAAGAGAAAGAGGCTAGACTTAATTTTGAGAGGACACAAGCTTCTCTTTCGGAAGAGCTTGCCAGAGCTCAACGAGAGCTTTTAAGTGCTAATCAGAAGGTAAAACAGAAAATGTTTTTCTGACCTTGTCCTTCCCCTTTTAGTTATGTTTATTGAAGTACTGTTATAAATGTTTGCGTTTGGGTTTGCTGAATTATGCAGATATCATCGCTTAATGATATGTACAGGCGCTTACAGGATTACAACACAAGCTTACAGCAGTACAATGGTAAACTGCACACGGACCTTTCTACAGTTGAGGATGAGCTTAAGCGTGTAGAGAAAGACAAGGCTACTATAGTCGAAAACCTCAGCATGTTAAGGGGTCAACTTACTTTGTCCAGAGTGAGATTCTTTTTTCTGCGGACAAACCATTGCATAAGGCATATATCTTCTTTTCGTTTGGTGAACAATGACTTATCTTATGTAAGAGTACATGGCTGATAAGTCATGAGATTGCCAAAGAACTTGGTGTGACAATTGTTTAACCAAGGAAATGGTGCATTCTTTTGTGAAAGAACCAACTTAACACTACTGATAGATTGCGTGTGTTGAAATTTTTTAGAAACCTCATAGAAAACTAGGCTCCTATCCTAAGTATCCCTTTATCAGACTAGTGCAAGATTGGGAAGTGGAATTGGTCTCTACGCTTCTCAACCTACTTTATTCCACTTAGGTTTAGAAAACATTGGGATTATAAAACGGGATGAATCATTAAAGAAGCAAAAAGTATGAAGTCAAATCTTTTTATCAAATGTTACACCCTGCAGCTAGACCTTCCTTTCCTTGGAAAATTATAAATTTATATGACAGAATAAGCCTCCCGTAAGAGTGTCATTCTGTGTATGGACGATAACATTAGGGAAGATCTTAACTACATATGAATGACAACATTAGGAGGCATAAATGGTGATGGGCTAGTGTTATATGTGCAAGAAGAGGAGAGAAACTCTTGATCATTTGTTGTCTCATTGTAAGGTGGCTAGGGCCTTGTGGGTCTCAATATTCTGGCTTCTTGAGATTGAGTAGGTGATGCCTCAAAGGGCGGTGGGGTTATTGGATGCTCAGAGAGGTAAAATGGAATGCAACTTCCCCGTAGAGGCATGGAGGATGAGTCATTTGTACTTAATGCGGAGTATTTGGAAGGAATGTGACACTCACAACTTAGAAGATTGCAAAGGATGCTATTAGAGTTAAAAACCTCTATGCGCAATTGCGAAAGAATGCTCACAACAATTTTCACTTTTCTTCTTTTGTAGTTATTTTTTACTTGATTTCTCCTTCTTTGCTTTAATTAGGTGTTTTCCTTTGTATACTCCGTGTGTACTTAGGTTGCACCCTAGCTATTTTTAATGAAATTTGGTATCTTTACTTTTATGTATATAAAAAAGGTCACAATAGTTCAAGCTGCTAGGATGTAGACCCACAATGCTCATCAAGATCACAAATATACTGACAATATTAGTGGTTTTATGAAAGCTTGTTTTAGGAAAAATTTTGAAAATATTTGGAAGTTATCTGTGTTATGTTCTGATTGAGGTTGTTGTAAATATAACAAATATGTGGAGGAACTTTTTACTTATAAAAAAATATATATATATGTGGAGAAACTTTTGCATAGAAAATATGGTAGATTGTTTTTGATATGTAAAGGTTTTACTTTGGAATGTGTAAGTAAAGTAAATGAGCAAGTCTCCTCAATAATTTTAGGTTGAAGAGCGAAATTTCTCATTCCTTTTTACTTCTATTGTTATTTTTATGGTTGCTTCTATAATTTTATTATGAAAAGGAATTTGATGTTTATAGGCTTCTCAAGATGAGGCTATAAAGCAAAAGGATGCTTTGGTGAATGAGGTTGCTTTTCTTAGGGTGGAGCTACACCAAGTGAGAGATGATCGTGATCGCTTGCTGTCACAAGTGCAGATTTTAACAACTGATGCCACGAAATATAAAGAGTCTACAGAAAAATATAGTGCCGAGTTGGACATCCTGACAACAAAAGTGAATCAATTAGAGGTTGATCTTCCTGTTTCAGTAACATCATTCGTTTTATTGTTTTATTAATATCTTAGGGCTTTACTCTTAAAAAGAAAAGGTTGTGAGACATAGGGTTCCTTTTACAGGTGACGTGTTCATCACAAAATAACCAAATAGTGGTACTGAAGAACCAGCTATCTACTGCTGAGGAGAAATTGCAGGTAATGATATAAAGTCGAGCAAACATTTGTTGTCATGGGAATTTTATTGTGTTAGAAATATGTGCCATATGGTTATTGGAATTAAGGCATGAACCATTTGATCTTATTGGTAGATTTATAACTATGACCAAATTTTCTCTCTTTCTAGGTTTCTGATTCATCTGCAGTTGAGACAAGAACTGAATTTGAAGGGCAAAAGAAACTCATAAATGAATTACAAAATCGCCTGGTAGATGCAGAATTCAAACTTGTGGAAGGAGAGATGCTACGTAAAAAATTACATAATACTATATTGGTAATGTTCTTTTGCGACAATCTTTATATTAGCAGGAATATGTATGTCTTACTAAACTACTTATGTTGTAGGAACTAAAAGGGAACATTCGAGTATTCTGCAGAGTGCGGCCTATGTTGCCTGATGATGGTATTACCACAGAAGGAAAGGTTCTCTCTTATCCCACATCAGTAGAAGCTCTTGGACGGGGAATTGATGTGGTGCAAAATGGTACATTCTTTGGAGGAGAAATATTGGACTATTTGTTTTTTCTCCGCATAATATTGATTACTTGAAATATTCAAATCAGGTCTTGAAAATTAAGAACTCATGTAAGTATATATTGTAATCAGGGCAAAAGCATTCCTTCACATTTGACAAAGTTTTTATGCCTGATACAAGACAAGATGATATTTTTGTTGAAATCTCACAGCTCGTACAAAGTGCTCTCGATGGTTATAAGGTGATTTATGAAGCTCCATCTCGTTTAATGTTGAAGTCAAAATTTGTGTACTTATATAAAGAATAGTATCTTAAATTGAATCAGTCGTAATAATTTAAACTTTAAGTTGGATAGTCAACTGTGGAAAAGCATTGTGGTTCTCAATAATGTGTTGTTTGTGTCTGATTAGAATTTTGGGAGTTAACAAGCAACAAGGTCACTAAAAATACTTCAACATCCTACCAATTCTGTTATACTTACAGAACTTTACTCATAAAATTCAGAAGCGGGTCTTAAAATTGGAACTTTATTAGTCAGTGATTAGTAGTTAGAATTTTTTTAAACATGCATCTCTTTGAATTCCAGTCTACTTTGCTAGTATAATGTACACTAGATATAATTTTCACCATATTTGCCTTAAGAAATAGTTGGTGCTTTTGTGTTTCAGGTTTGCATTTTTGCCTATGGTCAAACAGGTTCTGGCAAAACTTATACTATGATGGGTAGGCCAGGACATCTTGAGCAAAAAGGTCTGATACCCCGTTCACTAGAACAAATATTTCAAACTAGGCAATCTCTTCAACCTCAAGGTTGGAAATATGAAATGCAGGTGAGTAAGAATAGTTTTTCATTTGCAGAATAACTGAATGTATTCTTATGCGTTATTATTGAAAATTTGACTTTCAGAAATACATGTAGGTATCAATGTTGGAAATATATAATGAAACAATTCGTGATTTGTTATCAACAAATCGATCGTCTTCAACAGAAAATGCTGTTTCTGCAAAGCAATATGCAATTAAACATGATGCAAATGGAAACACGCATGTCTCTGATCTTACAATTGTGGATGTCCGAAGTGCGAAAGAGGTTTCATTCCTTCTAGATCATGCTGCACAGAGCAGGTAACCATTCATAACATGCATTCCAAGCTTGATTTTCAATTGTGAAATTTGTTTCTGCTTCAGAAATTATATTTTGTTTTATACTTTTATAAGGGATGGCTATTCAATCTAATTGTAAGGTTCTGAGTTTTGTTCCATTTTGTATATTTGTATGGATCCGTATATATGTTTAGCATTTGAATTCCCTTAGTGGTATAAACATCTGTTAGATGTGATCCAATTTCATATAGTAAATGTTGTTTAAACGATACATGTAAACTACAATGCAATATTTTGATATTGTGTTCTTCTTTCACTGATTTTTGTCCCAAAGTTCCCTATACTTCAATTAAAGGGTTTGTTGTCATAAATATTTTACTTGTATCCTTTTAGGTCTGTAGGCAAGACCCAGATGAATGAGCAATCATCGAGAAGTCATTTTGTTTTCACCCTCAGAATATTCGGTGTTAATGAGGTACAGATATTTACCTGCTTCGTGTAACCTCCACTAGTATGTATTGCTCACGAAAAGAAGAGAAGAAGAAGAAGCAAAATCCACTAGTATATCTCATATGTCTCTCTTCTGTTTCTCAGATATTGTCTTTATTGAAACTTATTTTTATTAACTTCCACTCAATGTACTAGAGCACTGAACAACAAGTACAAGGAGTCTTGAATCTTATTGATCTTGCTGGGAGTGAGCGTCTTTCTAAGAGTGGATCAACAGGGGACCGATTGAAAGAAACTCAAGTATTAATGCAAACTATTCTGATTGTTGTTTCTTTTAGATTTTGATCATGTAATTTCAATGAATCAATTGTTTCTTTTATGCATCTGGAACAGGCAATCAATAAAAGTTTATCATCCCTAAGTGATGTTATATTTGCATTGGCAAAGAAGGAGGACCACATACCCTTTAGGAACTCGAAGCTTACATATCTTCTTCAGGTAATTTACTTAAAGAATAATGAAGTCAATCTAGTTTCAATTATTGAGGTACTCTTTAATACCCTAGTTTCATTATGGATGACCTGGAGTGTCTCTCTTCATATGATAGAAGAAATTCAAGGATTATCCTTGAAAATGTGAGGAAGAAAAATAAAAAATGCTTTTGCAGTTTAGTGTTGTGTCTTTTTTATGAACAACATTTTGTGCTTTATTGACTTCGCTTCTTTCTAGTCATGGCAACATATGTGTGAATTATCATCTCAATTGGTCACTAAATGGAGAATCGCTAGTTGGATTTGGTAAGTCAAGTCCAGGTGGTTGAGATGAAAGTTGGGATCTAATTAGTTGCCCAATTTAGCCATTCCATGGACCAGAAGTATACTTGTATTAGAATGATATCATTGTCTATGCTACTTTTATGTGATCAGGACAAAGAGCAAGCTAATTCTATGCTACATCTGATGAATTTAACTTTTTGTTGTTTCTCTTTCAAGAGACTCTTTGTTGGAAAGATTGGCAACGAATATGTTACCCTTTTGAAAGAGGAATTTCAAACTTTGTATTAAGGACAATTTCAACGTTTGTATCTTTGTTTTAAGGCAAAGAAACAGACTATGTTGCTAAAATACTGTTTTCTTAGTATTGGTTGGATATGATCAACGTAGATGTTCTAATCCTGTTTAATCACTGGTGAACCCAGCCTTGTTTAGGTGGGGACTCAAAGACATTGATGTTTGTAAACATCTCTCCGGATCCCTCCTCAGCGGGCGAGTCACTTTGCTCACTTCGTTTTGCAGCCCGGGTAAATGCTTGTGAGATTGGGACTCCTCGCCGTCAAACCAACATGCGGCCTTCAGATTCACGCTTAAGCTATGGCTGATTTTTTTTGATAGATTAATGATTCTTTTTCTATTCTAGGCACCTAAGTTTTCTGTATCAATGATAAAAGTATCAAAGAGATGCATAATCCTGATGTAGGGTTTATTTGTATAGATAAGAAAATATTGAGTTTGTATTAATTTAAGAGTATAAATTTATGATTTCTAATTATGCTGAGACTGGTTTTTGCTGATATTCCCTCCTTTAATTGGCCAAGCAATAGCCCAATCGAGCGATCAAGACCCAGAAGCTCAATTACTCCCTTCAGTACAGCTATAGGATTTCCTCCTCCACTGACTACCTGTACTAGATGCCAGATGCACTAGTACAGGTAGTGCATCTGGCATCTATTCCCTGAGACGCAATGCACTCGCTTCTTTATTGTTTTAAAGTGAAACTGACCATGAAACCAAAATGTCCCTACAGGACATCTGATAAAATTGGAACCATACAATGAAGATTACTATGGCCGCTGAGCAAGGATAGATTCCTATGGCCCCTGTGCAAGGATAAGAAGAACAAATCGAGAAATGAAACCGAAACCAGAGCTTTGAAACATACTATATTCATTCAGAAAACAAAAAAGGGCCATTTATTTATGGGAAGTTAACTGATTAAATATACTTGTTAAAAATTAAGGGGAGAGCATCCTGCAATCCAATTTATGTTTTAGCACTGAAAAAATTGAGTACATTGATCATGTGTAAATCAGGCCAACTGATTAACAGATTATGCCATTCGTTCCATGACCTCTTGGAGTATAACGGTTGTGTCCCGATAATATGATTCTGTCTGAGGCAGATTCTTCTTCTTGGCAGCATCTTCAAGCTGTCAACACATGATTTTACAGTTCTTTAAACAGCTCTGGTTTGAAGAATAGATATGGGAAGTTTTGAACTTTTATGTGAACCGATGTACCTTCTCGAAGCTGTCGAACAATCTGTTAGCCAGATCCAACAGAGGTTGCTTTTCATTCACTGGTGCAGCTGAGATCACTTTATCGAAATCGTAGTACATGAAGGTGGACTTGAGTCGTAGATACTTCCTTACATAGTTTAAAGTATCTTGTCCGATCAAATCCGCCATTGCTAAGAGATCAAATGCATATTTTCTCAGTCGATAGGCACTACCTTTGATTCCAATATTAGCCATATAGATTCCTTTCTTCAGAAATGAACGAGTACCCGTTTTCTCATTTGCAATCTCTATAAGCAAAAGAAACAGTTAGGAAACAAGAAAAGGAGCCCTTTCTACCGAAGCAAGAAGACCGAGCAAACTGCAGAGTTTTATGAACTGAAAGCTTACGTACCGTTGTAGACAGGCGGCACAGGTAAAGGGCCGTCGATCCAGAAGCCATTGTCGTCGGCTAGAGATATCATCCCATTGGCTGAATTTCCGATTAGAGCTATGGACGCAAGGCTTATTGCTAATCTTCTTGTAGTTTGTAATGGGTGTGTTCCAAGATCCTCGCTTTTCTTGCCTAGAAATCCAACTATTTTCACTCTGTTTGAGGTCCATTTGACGTTGGGAAGCTTTGGAAGGGCTGGGAGAGTTTTGGAGATTCCATTTATGTCTGCCATGCGAGCCATTTTGGATGAACTAAAGTGATACAATGAGACTTCTTTTTTCCGTTAAATCCGTTTGGCAAAGTACCGGCCACTACTGACCACCGGTAAAGGATATCCTCATTGAGGACAGTTTGGTCAATTTGCTAATAGAGATTTATTTTTTGTTTTTCCAGCAAAAGTAGAGATCTCATCCTTTTGTAATTGAGTAACGTTAAATATAATTATTAATTATATAAATGCAGCGTATGAAAAAATTAATTTTTTAATAATAAAATTAATTTTTTTTAATAAATATATGATATTTACACAACACATGATAATATTAATCTATGATAATAATAATTTATTTTTCTCTTGGGTGCGAGTGGGCTTAGGAGAGAAGGCTGAGGCTGATGTGTTGTTAAGAGGGCTCGAAGCCCAAACCCAAGAAAAGCCGTTTACTGGGGCGAAGGATGGGTGACGAGTCCCAACACCGCACCACATTTCACAACACGAGACACCACCAGCACCAGCCACCAATCCAAACCCCCAAAGGCCAAGGCCGAAACTCCTTTTCCCACGCCCTGACCTCACTCAGATTCTCTTTTCCCGAGAAAAAAAAACCTACCCTCCCTCTTTTTTCTCTCACCAAACCCTCCCTCACCCATCCGCGTCTGTTTGTTTCTCTGTATAACGGATTCTCCGCCGGGAAACCTGAATTTTCCGGCAAACTCAACCCCTAACGGAAATGGTCTCCCCTGAAAATACCAACTGGCTCTACGATTATGACTTGATCGACGATATCCCTGTCCCCGACGGGAATTTCTCTGCTTCCAACCCGGGATTCTCCTGGCCCGCACAGGCCCTGAATGGTTCTCCGAATGTCAGGTACTAAACTTCTCTACAGACTACCTCTAGCAATTAGGGTTTTTTTTACTTTGTTTCATTGAGCTATTTAGGGCTTTTAAAAAATAAAAATGAGAAATCTCCTTCGTTGGGTTTTGTTTCCTGGATTTGTATTGTGTTTAATCTGCTGCTTACGATTTGGTTATTGGGATGAAATTTTTGGTTCAAAGTTGATTGATGAGAAGGCAATTGGTAATTTTTAACTATTTGTGTTATAATTTCCGTATTGTTTAGTTTTGATTTCGTGTATTTGAGATGATTGAGAATTTGATGATTATATAGGAAAAGTAGTCTTTTGATACTTTTGGCTTATGATGTTTACTAGAGCCTGAGTCTGCCTTTGTACAATCTGCAGGATGAAATGATTGTTTTAGTTGTACGTATGCCTGAGCATTTCTTTTTAACGCATTGTTGATTGGAGTTGTAGGTAGTTTTTGGGGACAAGGTACATGTTGGCTGACACGTTTTACGTTTTACTTTTTCTTTTTGGGAAATCTTGTTGTGTGTGGGTAGTTAGACGTTGCTAAATTTGCTTTATCGAACTCTATTTTCTTTTCTGTACCTTAAGTTGAGAGATATATCTATGGATTAAGTGATGGGGTTAAAAAACTTTAAAATGTTGGGACAGAGGTTTTGCGTCTATACCAAAGATGGAACTGTGTGAATTGCATTAGGGAGTGGAAACAGCCTTTCACTCTTTCGTAATTATTGAGAAGGGGGGGGATTCGATACAGTAGCTCATTGGTGTTCACGCAACCATTTTTATTTTGCAGATTGACCATTTTTTCTATTTTTCTAATATTATTTTTGGGGTGTTCAGTAAGCAAGTTAGATGCTATTTGGTATCAAAACGACTACCTGATTCTTTGCAGACATAGAACTATACTGGTATAAGCCATTCTGTCCTGTTATATCTCCATACTAATGCAATGTAGAGCAGTCATGAGCTCTGGACTGGGAGTCCAGGATTACATGTTGACATGATTGCATTTAGAATATCTTTGGGGCTTCATTAACATTTAACTTATCACAATATTATTTATCATGTTAATGGGAAAGGTTTTTGATGCATGTGAAGATTGGTATAAAGCAATTTCTTTTAATCATATGAAAAGTCATGTTAAAGTTGAATAATGAGTAACCGTCATTTTGTTTTCACTTGCGATGTGAGGATGTATTGTTTTATTAAGTTTTTTAATTTGCATCTGTGTGGTTACTGATGTCCTTTTGTTCTTGTTTGATGAAATGGCTGTGTCTAGTGTGGAGATTGATGGCTCATTGGGGGATTCAGATGGCATCAAGGACTGTGGCCCAAAGAAAAGGTACACATACAACTCCCTCTTTTCTCTTTTTTTTTTTTTTAAATATGATGAACAAAATCGTGTGCTACTTAAAACTGTGTTAACCAGTTTATGGGAAGGGCTGCATGAATGTTTTTCCCCTATATCTGTGGGCCTTCAGAAGATTTTGAGGATATGATTTTGCTGAGTAGATTTTCTGGGTGAAATTTTATCTATAGACGCATACATAGGCCAGAATCCAAGTAATTAGAGAATCCAAGTATTTAGATGGAATCTCAAATTGAGGCTATTGATTATCACAACTGTGCTTTGTTAGACAATGGGTCCAAACTTGATTTGTTAGAGGTATGATACATGGATCAATGAGTTTGTTATTGGATCTTCATTATCTGTCTCTCTGTATCTTCTGCAGGGGTAGATCTGAATTATGCTGTGCATCTAGTTCCAAAGCTTCTCGGGAGAAGTTGAGGAGGGATAGACTGAATGACAAGTATTCTCTCGATCTTCTTCTTATTATTTTTCTTCTTTCTTCTTCCCCCCCTCATGCATGTTTTTGTGTTTGTGATGATTAGGTTTGTGGAATTGGGCTCCATTATGGAGCCCGGGAGGCCTCCAAAAACGGACAAGGCTGCTATTTTAATTGACGCTGTCCGAATGGTGACTCAGTTACGGGGTGAAGCCCAGAAGTTGAAGGACACAAATTCAAGTCTCCAGGAGAAGGTTAAAGAGTTGAAGGTGAAGCTATTTTCATTTTTGTTCCATTCACACTACGCTTTTGCCACCTCAAAAATGCCAGTATGTCCTAAAGAGGAAACATGATCGTTTTCTGAGGCAAGTTCCATTCTGTACCTTGTGTAGGCTGAGAAAAATGAGCTTCGCGATGAGAAGCAGAGGCTGAAGGCAGAGAAAGAGAAGTTGGAGCAGCAACTGAAAGGCATGAATCCGCAACCTGGTTACTTGCCAGCTCCTCCTCCAATGCCTGCTGCATTTGCTGCTCAGGGCCAGGCCCCTGGCAGCAAGTTGGTACCTTTCATTAGTTACCCAGGAGTCGCAATGTGGCAATTCATGCCACCTGCTGCAGTGGATACCTCACAGGATCATGTACTCCGACCACCGGTTGCTTAGGTTGGTAGTCCATGATGATTTGGACTCGAAGCCCAAACAAGTGTATTCGATTTGTCATTCCTATTGCCTGTAGTAGTTTTTGCTCAAGTCTCATAAGCTGTAACTGGATTTTATGGGAAACTTTATTTTCTATCGAAGGTACATTTATAAATTGATGCCGGTATTTGCATGTAAGTGTTTATAAGTTTGTCTGGCAATCCTTGTTTCTGTTTTGACTGCAGTCTGCTTTGATGGAGGCATCGTGCCTTTTGGGTTCTCCTGTTGGCACTGCAAGTTGAAGTGGAATTTGGCTCCACTGTATGAGCGAAAGAGTCTTTTTGAACCTTTTTGTGAACTGTAGAAAGTAGCAAGCATTAATCCAGTGCGTACAAGACTCCTCATATGTTAAGATGGTATATGTTTCGTACTTCCCATCCATGAGAAATTGTTTTTTGGAAACAACGGCTGAAACGATTTTTATCAGGATAATCAAACTTGGTAAACGGATGTACTGTCGTGTACACGGCGACACGCATGTTAATCAAACCTCTGTGCCGTATTTGGTTTGGGACAAATGTTGCAGCAATATTCATTAATCATTCGAGGATAAATATCGGTGACAGCGGTTTCTATGCTACACTCTTGACTCTTGAGACTTGAGAGGCTGGTTTGTAGCCTGTGGTTGGAATTTGGGATTAGAAACCTTATCTACATCGTTTTTTTGTTTTGGTTTTTGAGTGCCCCTTTCTTTTTCAAGCCAACTACTGCCTTTTTATTTGCTACTTCAAATCTCAAAATGGCTTCCAATCTTCTCAAGATTCATCTACGAACCATTGAAACTGCGAAGCCATCAATCCCATTTCCTCACTCCGAAGCCCACTTTCCGTTTCTCCCATTTCATTCACATCAACAACTTTCCCTTTCCCGTATCCATGTCTCCTTTTCTCCAATTCTGCCCCGTAAACCCATATCCGTCCGCTCGTCCCTGTCCTCTTCCACCCCACCCACTTCAAAAGAAGAAGCCATCCTCCAGGCCAAAACCTGCCTTTCTTCCACCTTAGAAAAACCCCTCAACAACCCCAAACTCGTCGGTAAATTCAAGAAGCTAAAGCAACCCAGGTTCCGACTCGAAATCCCGGTCATTGACGACTCGCCCGCATCGCTATCGCAACTCGCTCTCGATGTCTTTCAGGACTTGCCCATTAAAAGAAAAGGCTCTCCTGTTAAGTTGCTACTCCTATGGCCTAACGTTACCTTAAGAGAAGGTGCAATGGAAGCCTTTGGAATTCAGTCTTCCAGCCAAATTGAACATACGGACATTTCTTCATTGAAGACCGAAAATGGTGATACCAGAATCTTGAGTTCTGCCGATGTGGCAGTTTTTTTGGTGCCAGAGGCTTCACAGTTGGAAGTTATAAAAGCCGTTACTGACAGTTCGTATCCTAAGCCGGTGGTGATTTTCAACCCCAAATGGGTGTTTGAGGAGGAAAACAATTTTGGTGAGCTGGGTGGCTTCGTGGGGTCATTCGAAGTGATATATTCATTCATGGGGTTGGAGGTTAGAGGGCTTTTGAGTAGGAGGAAGGGAGTGGTTTTCAAGTGCGTGAGGGATGGGGTTGTGAGTGGTGAGAGATGGACGGTTCTTGTTGAAGAAGAAACTGGGGAACTGAAAGTGGTCTCGAGGTTCAAGACACGGCCATCGATCACCGAAGTTGAGAATGTTCTGTACAATTTAATGGCAATCAATTCGCCCATCACGAAATCTGCAAAGTTCTTAAAGGATTTGGTGTCAAATGTAACTGGGAAAAAAGCAAGTTAAAGCAACTCTGATTTTGATCTCGATTTTGATTATCTAGAGGCAAGCTGTCCGTTGAAATGCCTGAAAGAAACCGGTTGTAATCTTTACTGACATCAGATATGTCAAGTCTGTGATATAAAAATCCCTGCTCGGTGTATGAAAAAGACGGGGCTTATTTAATACAAAATTAATAGATTGTATTTCTGGTAATCTGTGTGTAGAACCTCATCATAGATGTGAACAAATCACTTTAGTGAATAAATATGGTTTGGAAGCATGGAAAGATTAGGAAAAATGGGAAAGAAAGAAAGAAAGAATAAGGAAGCTTTAACCAACAACAAATGATAGTTCAGAAAAACAGGAGGCTGATGCTGTTGCCATCGCTGATTCAGTCCTCAAGGCCTTGAATTTGCGAAGAACTCTCAATCGCTTATCTTCTTTTTTAACATATACAAAAGGATATTCGTTTACCAACATATTCCTCTCAAAATCCATTCTAAGAAGATGCCCTTATATGACAGCTCTTGATGAATTTATCTGAAAAGTTCACATACTTGGCCCATAATGGCCTAAGTTGCGGGAATGCTATCTCTAGCCACGGCTTCGCCCTGCCGTTGAAATGGATGACACCAGCACTCTCAGCATCAGCAAAGCTCGTATTGTCCTGGTAACCCAGCCCCAGCATGTGCCAAAAGGAATCGATAACATAGACATGTCCATGGAAAGCTATCAGTCCAGGGGGTAATGTCCCCAATTGCCACAAACTGAGATCCGATTTCAAGTTCTGCAGACATGAAAACATAATAAAATGGGGGTAGAAACTGAATAACATCATTCTGCTTATACCCTGCCTTTCTTCTTAAACATAGGCAGTGTATGACGGGGATATACCTGTTCAAGCCAGTAATGGTATGAAAGGCTTATGTTGGTCTTCCTCCATGCATCTAGATCAAAAATGTTCATGCCATAAGCCCATGCACATTCATTGGGATCGAAATTCTTTGATATCAAAGGATGGGAGAAGTTCAGATAGCTCTTAAACCGCTTTGACATGACAAATGTATCTTCTCCCCTGCAAGTTTCCACTGCTCCATTAACTTTTCCATTCATATCAATGTCCCATAGTGGTGAAAGATCTGTTTGAACCACGATGTCGTCATCCAGGAAAACCACCCTGTTTAGGCTGGGGAACAACTGCAAAAGAATTGAAATGACATTTAGCCGATTAAGAGCATATATTAAGAAGAAACAAACTCGGTTAAATTTAAAAAAAGTGATTTCTAGTCGAGCAAATATGCAGGCAATGCAGCTTTCTCAAACAATAAATCGACTTTCAAAGTAAAGTTGTTTACCTCTGGTAGATGTATTCTGATGTGATTCATCACAGAATTGTATTTAGGACTCAAAGCTTGTAATTTTGCTGCAATGACTTGGGGCTTCTCAGTATTATTTGCCACAATAGCCGATGACCCGCCTCGAAATTGCGATCGCACACGTTGGTCCTTTTCCATTGCCTCCAAAACTGGCACCTTCCCCTTGGAAAACCAATCAAAGTGGTGCAATGCCTTGACTTCAATTATTGCAGGAGATAAGGGATGCAGTGAGAACCATGCCTGCATGGGATAGTAAGTTTTTCTATCCGTGATTATATGAAGAACAACCTTTTGGGGGCGCAGCGAGTTCCGGACAAGTGATGTTGCAACAACGGAGGCAGCGAGCACATTGTCAGAAGCAAGGACAAAGTGGAAGTAGGTGTTGTCAACGAGGGCAGGGACGAGTTCAGCAGAAGGGAGCTGGAGGCGGGCAGCCGCATTGGTGGAGTGCTCGTTGGCTAGCTTTAGAGCAAGGCAGTGGAGCTGTTTGGGTATGCTACTCGACGCTACATGACGGTATAAATATTCTTGGATTTTGGCTGTCCGAGTTCTTTGTTCAAGAAGGGTAACCTGAAAAAATTGTAAAATCTTAGTTGAGAGCTCGAGACCATAAACTTACGATCGAGTACTTGTGTCTGTTGTTGCTTACCATCTCTCTAAGCTTGACAGCAAATGTCTTGGCGTCGGATTTGCTTTTCTTAATCTCGGCCATGAAGTCCTCCAAAGTCTGAGGAACATCAGATCTTCCTTGTAATTCATCTTTGTTCATGGGCTCTTCTAGTATTTGGTATATCACTTCTGGGACCTTTAAGACACCAATTTTTTTTTTTTTTTTTATTCAATTCATAAACACAATTAGCAATAGGATATAAGATTTGGATTCGGAATGGGAGTTGGGAAGTCGGGAAAAATCTTTACGCCACACATCATCTACATATCAAACTATGTCATGTGAATGATGTATGGTATAAAAACCTTTAAATAGTCCTGAATAATTTAAAGCCAAAAGACGTAGGAGTCCAGAGATTACATTTGAGTCGAGCCTTCTTCCCAAAATACCCGGTCTTAATCTTTTACCCAGGCAACCTATCATTAGAACACATGTAGTATAATATAAGTAACTACTATATCGATTAAACCTAACATTTCATTAAGCACCCCAAACAAAAATATCAATAATAATTAATTAGGTTGGTACTCGTCGACCGACCAAACACTTCTGTGCGGTTATTATGTCAATTAATTATATATATTTTTTTGGTAAAAGGTCAAAAAAAATTATTAAACAAATTAAATGGTTGGAAGTCATCAACAGGTCACACCTAACTAGAATTTCAAAAGGGTATCTAAGGCAATTCACAAGTGTATATATAATCAGCATGCATGCAACATATATATATACATCTGCATGCGGCAAAGTTCATTAATGGGCTCAACAATATTGGTTTTGAATAAATTCCTTGCTTGAATTTTCAAAATTTACTATATAGATAATCATTTCTGAACCGCTAATTAATTTAATTTATCGATGATTATCAAAATTTATATCTTATTAATTTATACTTTATGGATATATATTAAATTTTAAATCCACAAAGTCAGTTACGATATTGTATTCTAGGTAGAATAGACATACTTCTGCATGCCGGTTGTCCGTAGCAAAACTGTTTAGATAATGTCTCTTATATATATTGATAAATCATATAAATAATAAACCATTATATATATATAATTTGATTTGGATTTGTTTTTTATTTAATTAGCAGTAATATTGGAATTTGAATTTTTGTTATACTTTTGCATTTTCAAATTCATTCTTCAATGCTCCAATAAAAAAAAGAAAAAAAAAAACAACAACAATACTCGTGTGATTAATGAAAGCTGGAAACTCATCATGCAATGGCTTAGAATAATGTTAATTACGTACGTACGTACCTATGGTAGAGCACTTGTTTTCTCCATCAATGGTGTCCACTGCTGTCAATACGAACACGAATCGGAGAAGAAATGTAAAGAATAAAAGCGAATAGAAGAGCATTCGATACGAGACCCGCCTTGAGCCAACCTTCACTTTGATAAACTCTTTAAAACCTTTCCCCGGAAACACTGATATGTGCCTCAAACTGGGTGATATGTAAAGCTGCATATCTCCAGAAAAAACAAGACGAAACACACACACACACACCGGAAGGCAAACCGACGTCGATCGAAGTTTTTCTTAAGGGCTAGCAGCTTGTTATTTCATTTGGAAAATCACCCAAAGAAGAAGCGAGTCGAATTGCAAGAACCCTCCTTGTGATGGTTATGCTGTAAAAGGAAGAATTCGATGGTGTTTAAGGTAGCTATCTTTTACCTAACCTTGCTTAGCATTTGGGCTTGAGTTGTCAAGGTTCTGGAGGCTTATTTATTTTAAGAGGTGAGCGGGGGGTTGTTAAAGAGAAAGAGACATGAGACTGAGAAGAGGCTGTCTTTGTTTTGTGGGTATGTGTTTGGCTTGAGCTTGAAGGAGGGAAGTTGAGGGAGCAGAGGAAAGAAAAATAAAAAGAAAAAATATGAATATATTTGAGATGGGGTTTGTTTGGTGCTTGCTTGGCTTTGCCTCCACATGAAGTTTATGTAGCATACAAAGACTTTGAACTTTGACACAACGGGGCTTCTACATGGAAAATGACTGTTTCTCCTTGCTGTGGGTTGGGGCTTTGGTTGTTGGAGTAAAAGTACAGGAACCTCTGTTCCACTTCTCTAACAAATAAATGAAGAGAACTTCAAGGAGGTTTTGATTTATGTTTGCTGCTTGTAAGGCTAAATTTATCACTAAAAAAAGACTCAATTTTTGCAGTTAGTCATGTGAATCTTGGCCTTAGTGCACAAGCAGGAGAGTGTAGTGTCTTGGCCTAATGTCAAAAAAAAAAAAAAAAAAATAGGAGAGTGTAGTGTTTACCACATCAAACAGATATATAAATGGTATGATTATGATTCTAAGCCTTAATATTCAATCACATTCAACAGTCCAACACAAAGAAATATCGATATGGTATTTAAAATTTTTATGAGATTCACACTGCTCGAAAATTCTAAACAGACAAATTAAGGTCCCGTTTGGAACTTGGACTGAACTTAGTTCAGTCAGTCTAATTTTAAACTGAGTCTAACATCCAAATACTTAATTATCAAATCACTAAACTCATCTCAACTCAAAATCTCTTTACATGTGAGAAGCACAACTTTTTTCAATTCAACAACTCTTTACATGTGAGACCCACAATATTTTTTAACTTCTCATAAATACATCTAAACTCATATTAGGTGAACTCCACAAAACTCATTCCACATCTCAACTTATTACTATTCATAAAGAACTCAACTCAAGACAACATTTATACATGGCCTAATGTTACAAGGTTCAGATGGTGCGTCTATCTTTTCTAAGAATTAGACCATTCAATTCCGTCAGACAATTAAAAATTATCTCAATCCCACGTGAATGGGGGTAGGCCTTCTATTAATTACCTAATTAGCACCAAAAATTGTTTAGTTTTAGCAAGTAGTGATACAAGCAATTACGGATTTGATAAAGGAAAATTTTATTCACCATACTACCATCTCACTTTCATCCCATTAAGTATGATGTGGCACATTCATCACCATTAAATGATCATCTAATAGTGATGAATGTGTCACGTCATACTTAATGAGATGAAAGTGGGATGGTAGTATGGTATATAGCATTACTCTTTGATAAATTATATATAACATAACATATGAACCTTTTTCAGTCCTATCTAGTAGTATGTATTCTACTGATTAATATGTAGTTTGAGACTTTACTATAGTCATCATTGGCTTATTGGAACTTGGAATATTATTGTGTTAGTGGAAATGATTAAGATTAGAAACAAGGGTTTGGAGCCACGTGTAGATGGAAAAATATAGAGACAGCATATCTGCATTTGACCAAGAAGGTAAAATGAGGTGGGTTTTGGATAGGTGCTTCCAACCTAAGACTTTTGTCTTGTCCTAATCTGAAATGTTTCAAGTTTTCCACATGATTTCATTTCATTGTGACCATTACCGATACCACCCGGCCCAAAAACAGCAAAAGTTTGGTGGTCGTGACTCGTCAATGCTTCAGCCAAAAGACCCAAAACCAAAACAAGATTAGTTTGTGGCGTCAGCAAAGTTGGAGCCATTAATTGAGGGGTGGACTACTACTATTAAGATAATTCAATATTTTTTTTAATATTTATATATATCATATAAAAATATTATAAACACGTTTATCATATAAAAATATTGTCAATATATAAATCAATGTAGGAATATATGGACGCATATTTTATAGTAATTAAAGATATATATAAGAGTTTCCTTCTTTTACATAAAAGATTCATATTCAACTTTAATTGCAAGAAAAAGTGTTAAAAGAAGCTTGGAGTAAAAAATAAAGAGAAGCCATACATGGAAAAGATAAAGTTTAAGAAAATGAGAAAAATCTTGAAGACGGCTCAATGAAGAATAGAGATAGAGTAGAAACTATTAATTTTTTGGGACTTGTTAGGTAAAAGCAACTTAGCGCACCAAATCCCATATCAACACTCACACAATTTTTTTTATTAAAAAAAAAAGTAAACGAACACCTTATATTTAATATTGGTGCATGGTTTGGTGTGCGAAATCGCTTGCAAGAAGACTTTTCCTAATTTTTTTTTTTTAGCATATTATCTTTACCTCTAGAATGAGAGCCAAAGGTTTAAGTTTGAGGGCTTGTTTGGAAAAAGTTTACATCCCAAAATTCTCATATCATCTCTTTTCCAAACATCACTTAAACATAAATACTTTCAAATAATCATTACAACTTTTTCAAACTAATAATTAATAAAAATTTTCCAAACTTTCAAATAAAAAATAATTAAACTTTTTCAAATTCTCAAACAAAAATAATATTAAAAAAATATATTTTAACAATATTTTAATTTTATAATATTTTTTATTCAACTTTTTCTCTATTATTTCTCAAACTATCTCACTACTATTTACAAATTATCTTACTATTATTTACAAAATTTTCATCTCATCTCACTCCTCAAGCTTGTTCTGAGTAAATCTTCTAACTAGTCACACCATTAAAGGACTGAAAACAACCTCCAATTATTTTTTGCCATGTAGTCCACCCATGGGGCTAATAGGGACCGCACGGCACACAATCAAAAACACATATGGAAGCCCTCTCGCCCAGATCAGATCCCTCACCCCTCACCCCTCTCCTTTCTCCCATTGACATTGTCTCAACGGCGATCACAACTCTTGCGATGAGTCTGTCTCGGCGGCGATCGCAACTCTCTAGGTGGGTGATCTAATAGAATATATAGACTGTGGTAGTCCACCAGAGGACCTAGTGCAACTGGTGAAAGACCGACGAAGATAATGGGAGTTTGTCTAGGATTGTTACCTTTTGTTATGAACCCACTAGGTAGAATTCATTCTTGAAAACTAGCTTATAATGGAATGGTGCCTAGAAGCTTATAAACCATCAACCAATCTCATATTTAGTCGATGTGGGATCGTAACAATCACCATGCTCTGCAGCCGACATCCATGGTGGTCCCGACACTCACACGAGCTGGATGTGCGCTAAGTCTTTTCCTACCTCTGGGCGAACACTGTCATGCCGGCATCACCCCTCGTACTGCACAATTACAATTGTCGCAACATGGCCTTAGACGTGGGGTGGCTCTGATACCATTTGTTAGAGTCCTCTTATATATGTAAGGAATAATATGAGGAAATGGGATGGCTGCTGCTGTGTAATAGAATGAGGTTTGTTGTTGTAATAAGGAATGTAGAGGAGATAAATTGTTACGATTGCAGTAATGAAACAGAGGGCACACAAGCTGTTTGATAAATTGCTCAAGAGAATTGTATTGCTACAGGAGTAACTTCGAGGGCTCCCAAACCTCCTTACAGAAATTCAACTTCTACAATATTCCAAAGATACTCATATTGATTCCTCCCCTTGCCTTAGTACGCTGCACCCTAACATAACTGAGACAAATTAAACTTACCACTATCACTTCTAACAGGTTTGGAAGACTCTTCCAAACGTTGCGTTTTACAACTCTACTGACATTTATTTAAACGGTGTGTAGCACCCTAGTTAATACATAAAGCAGTACACACGTCCCACATGGGGAATCCTCACCCGCCAATCTTGCAGTCGACCAGATTGGGCTCCAATCGTAGCGGCGCGTTGCACCCACACGCTGGTTAAAGGGAGCGCGTGTTGCCCACACGCCACCACAGTTTTTGTTTTCCAATGTTTTTCGATTTTTCTATTGTGTGTTTTGGTGTCTATATTTTGGTTTTTGTTTGTGTGAGAAAATAATTAAAATAAGTAATTGACTTTATGTCCATAGCAGGAGAATCCATCTTCTTTTGGAGGAGGGCAGTATTGGTTCCTCTCTCCTCCGTTTAGGAGGATGAGTGTGTTGTTCACTTCTCCTCCTTTGGAGGATGGAGTTTGGATGTAGTCCAAACAGTATATTTTACTTTTTTCTTTTTCTTTTCTTTTTTTTTTCATGTATTTTTTTAATAATCATAAACATTTTTTAAAAAAATAAAAAATTCACAACATCATTAAACAACACTTTCTTAATCACTAAGTTAAAAAAAAGCCATTTAGGACACAAATTTGGATCATATGGTTGTTTTATCTCTGTTTTATATAGAGAATGATACTCTCTTTTTTAGAATTTCTAGAAGTTAAGACAATGTCTGTCGCAAAGATATTTGTGTACGGAGAAGCTTACAACAAATGTTAGTTTGGCTTGTAAGTTGAATCACAGATATAACTTTCTTCATGGAATGAAATGAAGTCTATTTCTTAAAAAAAAAAAAAAAACTATAAGCTTTATTCCCGAATTAAAACAAATGGTAGTCCACTAATAACATCTCCTTCAACAAACCATCTAACATCATAGCACGTGAATAAGGCTTGCAAACGTCGTTCTTGCCAAGGCGACCCAAAAAAGGTCCAAAAAAAAATTATCTGCCACAAGATAATTGTCAGGAAGATGTGGTCTTCAACGTGTATACGTGACAAGCAATCGTGATCAAAGAACATCAAATCTGATGAAAACGTCCAACGAAGTCAGGTGTCTTCATGCAAATTCCATATAAATTCACAAGAGGATTTTGCTTTCAAGTTTATACGGATTTACCGGTAATCCCTTTTGTGTTATTACATTGGATCACACTTTAACAACGAATATTTACGAAAAATAGATGCACCACTGTGATGATGAAGAGGATGATATATGGTAGGACGACGGTGAGTGGTGGCTGCGTCGGACTGGCTGGCTGGACGACAGACTCGAACTGGTAGTGGTCTTCTGCTGGTGGCGGCAAGCGGTGTTGGAACTGGTAGTGGTCTTCTGCTGGTGGTGGCAACACAAACTCGTCGGATTTTTAATTCTAGGTAGAAATCTCATGTGGTAAACCTCATGATGTTAACTTATTAATGCTGAGATGTCACCTTCTTATTGGATGTTGTTAAAAGGTTGAAACCAGCATGTACCTTTCCAAAGCGTTTCTGTTTAAGTTTTTTTTTTTTAAATCTCTTCTTCTTTATATAGTTGTAATTTTTTAAATTTTTTGAAAAAGAGATTGTTATAGATTTTTTGGAGATTAAAATAATTTTTTATGAGTTATTCTATTTTTAAATTGTAAATATGTCATTTATATTATTTAAATTTTAAAATTATTTTATCGTTTAAATCAAAGTATATTATATAAATTTTATTAAATAAATTCGATGCATTGAAGAGCGTAAAGACAGGTCTTTTGACATCAAATCAAAGGATGGGCTACTACCTCGTACAAATTTGAGTACCAGTCAGTGTAGTTGAACTGTTGAAATTCTTTTTGGCCACTTCCATCTCCTTTGTCCGAGAAAAAGAAAGCCGGCTCACTGTTAAGTTTCGTCGGAAGGCACATCGCGAAGCTCATTGGCCCAGAAGCCATCTCCTTAAAGAGTAGGCATCACATAAGGATGGTAACAATCGTCGGTCTTGATCTTTCTGGAGAACGGATTGGGTGGCTGTTGGGTAATGCAAGTTCGCTAGTCTTATTTACTTGTTGGGGATTGAATGAAATGCTAAAAGACTTGGTCATTAATAATGTTGGCAGCTTTGCTGGTTTAAAATCACTTACTATTGCAAGGTCTGACAGCAGTTTTGCGAGACGAGGAGGAGGACATGCGGTCCGCTGTGACCTACTACCAAATTTGGAGGAACTTCATCTCGAGCAGCTGACTTGCATAGAAAGCATTTCTGAACTTGTTGAGCATCTCGGGCTGAGATTTCTTAGACTAAAATTAATGGAAGTAACCCGATGTAAGCAAATGAAAAATCTTCTCTGCTGTGGTTTCTCCATTATCACCCTGCCAAGACTAGAAGTAATCAAGATAATCTACTGTCCCGAGTTTGAAGCGCTCTTTAACTGGCATGCAATGCAGGGTACGACTCCAGATCCTATTGTTCCAAACTTACGGAAACTGAAATTGGAGGACGTTCCCAAATTAAGGACCCTTTGCAGAGACCAAGAGACATGGCCGCGTCTAGAACAGGCTGAGTTTATCAATTGTAATCGTCTTAGGAAGCTGCCTCTTACTGAAATAAATGCAGATGACATACAAGAAATTAGAGGAGAAATAGAATGGTGGGACGCATTGATATGGGATACCAATTCAACGAAATCAAGTCTGCAGCGTTATTTTCATCCAGCTGAGCCTCAGGTAAGAAAGTGTCAGATGCACAAATTGATATGAGGTACCTAGTTCTAGATTTTACGTTGATTGCATTGAAGTATTACCGGTCCGACTTGTGAGCTTCATAAAATAAATTCGAATTTTACTATTAATCAATATTATTCAGAATTGTTTTCTTTGTATTTTGAGAGAATCGCTTGTCTTCTTTTTCTGTGAATTATCTGTTGAAACTAACCTGCAGAATAATCATTATTCTGTCCGGCAGACCCGATCTAATTTTAAGAGAGAATAGCCTAGAGAAGAAGATGGCGTACGTAGGGCAACTAAACTCATCCTAAAAAGCATTGAAGCTGGGATTGTATCCAACCAGGTCAGCGGATATGTAACGCAGAAGTTAAGTTAGCAGTTGAGGAACAGAAATCATTTGGAAGAGCTCCCATGCGCAACCCGCTGTTGTCTCCCAACACCGGGTTTTTATAGATAGCATTTCACTCAGACCCAATCTCAAATTTATTGGACTAAAATAAATGAAAAATTCTTCTCATCAGCCACTATTCACCACCCACACTATGAAAAACACATTCACACCCTATGAAAAGCACCCCTACACCTTATGAAAAAGCTCTAGTATGAAATGTGAGAGTGAATATTGATTAATGCAAAGCACTCCTCAAAATAAATTGTAGTCTTATTAGGAAGCTGAGAGGTCCTACTGAACTGAACTGAAATTCACCATTTTATCAAATAAATGATTGCTTAATATTTGATATTTTACATGAAGCTCATACCTCACACCATTGTTGACAACTTTTGAAGCAGCTTTCCCTAATGTCAAAAGCAGCAGCAGCAAGCAAACATTTTCCCCCTAAAACTAATTAACGAAAGAAAGATCAGAGACTCACGTACAGATTTTAGTCTAGAAGTAAATCCCCCCGATGGAGGGTTTAAAAAAAAAAAATTAAAAAGATGAAATGTTTAAACCATCTAAAAACTCAGATGCCAGAATGGGTAGAAATCTAATATATATATGCACAAACCGAATATGAAGCTGGAACACAACATTACTCCAACATCTCAGCAAAATGCCAGAGCGATAATAGAACAAATTTTAAAATTAATAGAATAATGAAAGTGAGAGAGTCATTATGAGATGCTATTATTTACATATTACAAACGTAATATAATGTTTGTTATTTACAAAGTCATCAGTAGATTAAAACCAAACAACATTATCGACAATTCCGCTTCACACTATCCTCTAACTTTCCACCGATTATATTAACACCGCGTTAATGAACCCCATTGGAGAATAAAAGAATATCTGCACACCTGAGAAAAAGAAGGAACACAATAACTCAGCACTGCAAGAAACGAAGAGGGAAACTAATTCAATTATGACCAGAAAAAAGTTACAATACTAGTGCAAATCCATCACTAACCACCCCAAAAGCTTGGTAACCTAGGTTTCACAAGCATGTGAAAATCCGTCGTATAATCATATTATACACCGGCTCTCCGAACGTTCATTAATTTATTAACCTCTATCTACCTTTTTAGTCATCTCAAGACTATAAATAATGGCTCAAAATCGAGCAATGGTCAACATAAAACATCTTTTTTATGCCTCAAGCTCAAACCAAACCAATACAAAGCCAACAAATAAACATTGCCGTGGGCAATGGTATGACGGTATGTATATGTGTAACATGTCCTAAACTCCAGAACGGTGACCTACAAGATAGAATGTCACGTGAATACACTGCATGAAGAAGTTCAATTAAAATCAAGTACTTGGGTAGAAAAAAGAAGAGGGAGGAAAAAGGAGATCCCAATATATATGAGTGCCAGCATCTTATATTATTAGAACGAACTGACATGAGAACTTCTCACAAGCCTTGATTCCAGACCTTGGGTAACACAGGAAAATATTATTACAATTTGGAAGTTCCAAATAAATGTGATCTCTATTTTAACTTCAAATGAAGGTCTAAAACCCAGGTGTGAAAAACAGATGTACAATAAAGTGTGAAAATAACATTCTTGTGCTGATATTAGATGAATTGGTGTGGTTGATGCATTGCCAATACCCACAATAGCATAAAACTTCCAAGTATGTGTCAAAGAACTATCGTACCACTCTCAAAATTGCTAACTAATGAAGTAATCCATACACATTTTTACCAGATAGCAGGCTAATAGACACCAATAAGTTCAGCAACTTCATTATTTTATGTCTGACAGACTATTTAAATCATTAACAAAGAAAAAACAATTGGGAAAAAGCATACCTCTAATCAAACTCAACACCTTCATCTTCAAAATGATTCTCCATTTTTAGGCTTTCTTTGTTACTATTTACAAGCTTGAGTTGAGCCTCCACTTTGAAGCTCTCTCTATTATTTACAATCTCAAGCCTAGTCTTTGTTTTTGGGTTGTCATTATTATTTACAAAGCTGTTGGTTTCTACTGGCACACGAGGACCATCTGATTCAGTTTCTTCGATGCCATTATGAAATTCTGCCAGTGACGCACCACTGTCAGTCACAGAATCAAGAGAGCCAGAGCTGCTCCTGCGTGAAAACCTGCCATTTGCCAACAGACCAGATCTCTGTTGCTGAAGTCGCCCATTAAGATTGCACTCCAGAGCAGGGTTCCTGTATGACAAGGTAAATGGTACTTCATAAATGCCTATGACCCCTCACTGTTGGGCACAAAAAGATAATATACAAGTGAATATAAGCAAAAGATACTACTATGCACATTAAGCAAAACATATATTTTTGTTTGATTGATAAGCGGCATGCCACCAGTTGGGTCTTAATTCCAATACATCCCCTTCTTACTGAAGGTGTTATTTAAGCTATGGCTCAAGCAAAATACAGAATCAACAGATGTCAACTTTTATCCAAGATTTAAGTTCTTCAAAAGTATGATAATATGAAGAATCAGCTACCCCAAAATTGAAATCAAAGCTGATTTTTTTTATCAGTGAAAACATAATCGATGTCATGCAAGTAGTCGAATTTCCAGAAATAAGCAAATAAATAAACTCACAAAACTTGTGCACCTTGTTTGCTGGATTTTTGGGGTTGAAAGATAGTCGAAAACCGGAACCAAGCCTTTTGACCTTGCTTCAATCACACAAGTTGGAATCCTTTCAATTTCGATTTCCCCCCCAGAAGCATTTTCTTCATCCCTTTTGGGGCCTTCCACCATCATCGACTGAAAGTATATCTGGCAAGCAAAAGTACAAGAAAAGGGACACATCAATAATCAAAGAAAATGCATGCATGAATGACATAAACAAAACATATTCCGTTCCAGCAGAAGACAGATATACCTCAGGTTTTGCCCACAATGGTGCCCGAGGTTGATGCATCTGTAGTTCAGCTTCTGATATATAGAAATGGTGTTTCTCCTCGGGACTGATATTTGCTTTTGCAAATGTATCCCCAGCTTCGGGATAGATGCTATTTCCCTTCCTCACTCCTTTGGAATATATTTTATTGCTGTCTGAGTTTCCATTCTCACCATATATGTCAATATTATCTTCTCTCTCTCTTCGGTTATGTTTCTGACATATATTCCACTTTTGGATAGCCTCGATGACTAATCTTGCATCACATTCTGGTGCTAACTCAGGACCAGTGCTTAATCCAGACACATTAGCTGTTGGGTCTAGACAAGTTGATGTTCGCAACACATATTGTGTCATACAACCAGATGGAGAAAAGACCAAAAGGTGGTACTTTGATTTCGAAGAACTGCAATCCACATATAAAGCATTCCCTCTGCAATTGTGGAAAGATGAAGCAATAGCCCCAGAAAGAGAACTCATCCTACCAGTTGCAGCTGCTGCTGCACCACTTACAGTTCCTCTCCATCCATTGTTTCCATTCCTTATTCTGCTAACAACAGAAAGTGTAACGGGAGGACCAGCTGCACAAAGGCTCTGTTGATTAGGTGGCCAACGCACTGACGGGTTAGTCATAACACCCAAACTGCTATTTTTTATGGTAAGACTAGCATCAGCAAACTGAAAGTTTACTGATCCCCCGAGAGGATTAATAGTAAACAGATGACTTGTCCCCCTTGATGAACTGATCATAATCCAGTTACTGTCGTCACTGAAAGTGATATCCTGTATGACCTGAATTGATTACCAAAAAAATCCTAGAAAAGTGAGATGATAACAATGACATATTCAAGAAGGAACATTGAAAAATGTATCTGACACTTACTGCATTTGTGAAGCCACGTTGCAACCTGTAAAGATGTACACAAGATGCACCTGCATCAGATGCAGAGGAGCTTCCAGGGAGTCCAGGGATTATTTTGAAAACATTTATGTTGTGCCCCTGGACCGAAGCGGTAACTAAAAGGGTGCCGCTGGGGTCAAAGCATAATGCTGAGATAGGACTCTTGTGTGCCCTGAACTGGGCAATAACAACTTTGCTGACAATATCTCTGACAATGACCTGATAACCAAAAGAAAACAATAAAACCTAGGGAAAAATATTTTTTGATAAGTAAAACCTAGGGGAAAATATGAGATAAAAAAGATCGAGCCAGTGTCGTTCATAAATAGCTTTATTGGTATATGCTACAACAGCAAGAGGTTGCACAGAATAGGTTGAAACCATGCTTGGTACCAGGAAACCCATGACTCAAAACACATTATAATAATTCATAAGATAGGTCAAACTTAACAATATTTTCTGTACAGCTCTTATTCTGTAATATAATGCATTCACAAAGGCAAAGAAGCAAAAGCAAAGTAAAAGTACATGAACTCTAGTCAAACATGCAAAAATAAAGCATTAGAGAAATGAAGCAAGCATGCATATATGGTTTCAGTAACAAATAAAGGCATAGTTGAGAAAGGCATGTACCATTCCAGCATTTTCCGCATCTATTAGATGAATATTAACTGTTCCATTACTTTTCGAGCCAGGATTCCCTGATTGCATTGAAGTATTATTATCAGGCAGTAGCTCAGAGCAGTATCTGGACAGCTTCTTATACCCCATGTCTCCTAGGGTCACAATCCCAGCAGCAA
Source organism: Juglans mandshurica (assembly GCA_022457165.1). Taxonomy (NCBI): domain Eukaryota; kingdom Viridiplantae; phylum Streptophyta; class Magnoliopsida; order Fagales; family Juglandaceae; genus Juglans; species Juglans mandshurica. The sequence continues at coordinate 36,061,296 of CM039622.1, forward strand.
GTTGCTTGCTGGATTCTTTTGCATAGTGAGCCACCATGCTCCCATTCGAAGGAAAACCGGGAAAGCTGGCAGAAGGCAATAGATGTTGTGGACTGACACGCCCTGAATTCGAGACTGCAACTGGACTTCCACTATAAGCAAGCCATCGAGGACCCACAGCAAGAGGCCCATAACCTATGCCTCCAGAGCCAGGGCACATCGTAATTATAGGATTCGTAAGAATGGTATAATCCCTCTCTAAAGTTGTGGCATCAAAGCAGTGTATCTGCAATTTGTAACACTTATTTTTTTACACTTATAATAGGCATAAGAATAGGGTGATTGAAAGATATGCAAGTAATATACCTGAGCTGCTTGAGAAATAGCGACAACTCGGGAACTGCATCTTACAGAGTAAACAACTGATCTGAACTTTAGCACATGGACGTAAGATTGAGATCTAATTGAATAAAACCGAACAGTAGTAGGCAAAAAAATTCCATTTACAGGATCATGGCCATTTGAGATGCTACCATTGCCAGGAGTGGCTGAACCATCCTGAATGTTACCACCAATAGAAAGGGACCCATCACCACAAACTACCAGCATTGGGTGGCAGTCTGCAAACTTGCCTTGCAACCCCTTTGTTGCCACCGGTTTTGGTAGCATTTGCATAAATGAAACAGGGCCGTCATGTCTCGAAACTAGATCACGGACATTATCGGCATCCTCGACATCCCAAACCTGGAAACCGGACCTGTAAGCCAGCAGGAGAACTTGTCGAATGACATCTCCCTCACCCTCTAACTTGTCAAACCCAGCCCAAATCACCTATATAAGTTTTACATGAAGAATATAAAACTAGTTATCTCCAAGTGTATTGGTTACTTTAACAAATACAAAATAACATAATATGAGAGGATCATTAATTTTAAAGATGCATGACTAGCAGCCTTTAATACACACACACACACAATAGAGCCTATAAAATATATAAATATACGCAATAGAGAAAGACCGCAAATAAGAATGTAAGAAGCATGACTAATCTACATCAACACGGGACAAGATTCAACCTTATCATGCTCGTATCTTCAATTGTCAATGTGAATTTATCAAAGAAATATAAAACATTGGATCAAAGATTTTCAACTGCATAGCTTTACAGTATTATGGCATAATAACACCTCACTCACAGCCTACATGTCCACATTCGAGCACATTTGGCCCCATGTAATTATGCATGCAGATACAAATGCCTTGCATTATTATTGGCATTACATTTTTATAAGTCAAAAAGAAGGTGGAATGTGAAGGGAAGCAAATGCCTTGCAATTATAAAACCACTTCCATAAGCATTTCGCATTATTTTTCCCAGTTTTGTATAAAACATCTCCTTTTATGGGATTTTGTAAACTTTTCCCCTCAATTTACGCTAACATGATATAAGCTTGCTACACATAGGATCTTCTATTGCTATCTTGTGAACATTCTCCTCTGAATATAAGACTGAATAGGAACAACATTAACCATATCCTTCAATAAATACCATACACAAACTCCAGAACTTCATCGCCAAAATTCCGTTGTAGAAGTTGAAGTCTATGTATTAAATTGCAAAAAAATCTATTCATCATCCTAATTTTCATCATCCTCTCATCATCCTATGATGTGACAATAGATGATAGGTTTACAAATGAAATATAATGTCACATCATAGGATGATGGAAGAATGATGGAAATTGGGATGATGAATAGCATTATTCATTAAATCGCACATAAACTCCTAATGAAGCAGCAATCACAAGTACCACTCCTCCATTAGAATGGTCAATTTTCAATGGACCCCACTAATTTCACAAACCAAAACACACAAGTGTGCACACATAAAAAAAAAAAGCTCTGTTCCCAAACACATTTGCCTTGTGTACCCACTCCCTCTTTCACATGCACCAACAAAAACAATCTCGATATTTTTTTAATGACTACAAAAATCTCAAGAGATTTCCATAGCCAAACAAGCCTTACATTTCCCAATTTTATCTCATGTTCTATGTTACTGAACAGAAAAAATCAGGTTAGATTTGTTTCCAGCAAATAAGTAGTGCATAACAAGCAGCAAATGTTCCAACTAAATGTTATTGATTTGATTCCTAATTCCCATGAACCAAATGAAGCCCACAGACTGACACAATCACAGCACAGAAAACCAAAAGATGTGGAAATAACACATTTAGCTTAAACCCAACTACTACTTGATTAAGAGGACGGCCATAGTTTTATTCAGCAACAAACCTATTTGCTTTCATACTTTTTAAACAACCTTTAATAGCATCACAAAAATCCCAAAGGCAAGCACATATGCTAACGTCAGCCCCATACATACTAAAATAGAAATAAATTTTAAAATTGACAACCTTAGCCAATCAAAAAACAACTAAGACATTTTGTTTCTAAACATGCCAGTTGAGAGCATGATTGTAATCATTTTTAGTGTTACTCCTTACTCTTACGGGGACAAATTATCAGCCCAACCAGCAAAAGTTAAATTTGTCCACCTCTCTGTCACTAAACAAGCCAATCCTCATAAAGAGCTCAGGAAGTATAAACAGTACAAATCCATAAGATGAGAAGACACGGCATGATCTCTCACACACCCAAAAAGAAATCCTAAACTACAAGGATAAGAACCCAAAATTATGTCCCCAACTATCAAGCCAAAACACATGTATCACTTATTAGACCACATGGCTGCCAATTCCTATGCTATCCACAATTGAAAAGGAGTGTCAAGCAGCAACAGGAGGTCAAAAATAACTAAGGTCTCGTTTGTTTTCGCAGATCAGATGAGATGAGATGAGTTGAGATAGAAGTTGAAAATTGAATAAAATATTGTTAGAATATTTTTTTAATATTATTATTATTTTGAGATTTAAAAAGGTTGAATTGTTTATTTTAGTTTGTGTAGGAATTTGAAAAAATTGTAATGATTAGATAAGATATTTTGTGAAAACAAACGAGGCATAAGATGAACTACGGTTAACCCCAAAAAATCCACCTTATAAGACATCAAAACTCATTGAAAACCTCTCATACAATCCAATTGACCAGATTATCCTCTATAAACCCTACTAGGACATACCAGTGTCCTCTACATTTATTGGGTCAACAAACAAAGCTTCCCGCAACACAACTTCAATTCCATTTTTTTTTTTTTATCAATAATCAAAGTATTAAAGTAGGCAAAACTCAAGTATACATGAGAAATACCTAACTAGAGTTTACAAACAATAGTAAAAAGTCATGGACACATAGTCCGTCACGAACAATGGCCCCCACCCATGAAAACAATGTTTTAAACAAAAAGACTTTCAGTCCCACCCACAACTTCAACCACAATTATCAACCTTTCAACAATTGCATCTGTAACTTTTCATATCCAGCGTACTAACTTGTATGGGCATACAGCAATCATCTTTGTACAGGAAAACAGGCTCAAAGTAACATTTTTAAATTGCCCAAAAGAAAAGCGTTGTATTTCCATGCTTAAAGTATTGCATGAAAATTCCAAGTTGGGAATACCCATAAACTGAAATGGTGGGCAAAAGATTCTCAACCATCAATCTTTCTTTTATCAGCATATTAAACTAAAACTGCACTCATTTAATGACTTCCCCATTTAGAAAGTTTCAAGTAGTTTTCTATCTAAGCGGGGAAAATTGCAATAAAATCATCTCAACAAACATATAAACACTCATTATATTTACTCCGTGAATAAACTATTATATTGTACATTTACGTTCCCTTAACTCTAAAGGGTTCCGTCCTACACAACAAATTCCAATTGGGCAAAATTAGGCTCAATTTGAATTGAGAAATACTTTCAACTCATCTCATCTCATCGTTACAACTTTCACAAACTTTCACATTAAATATAATAAACAATTCAACTAATCTCAAAACAATAATAATTTTAAAAAATAATATTCTAACATTATTTTATTCAACTTTCATCTCAACACACTATCCAAACCTAACCTAAAAATTTCGCCGATTTCTTAACTTGGTAATACTTTAATGAAAATAACGAAAACCATTACACCTCATACCTGATCATGGTTGGCATCGTCGTCCCTATCAACAATCGATGACGCTACCGAGGCCGCTGATCGAGCCACTGTCGATGCCCCCGATGACACGATCCTCAGGTAGCTAGAAATGGCACGAAACGAGCTCGGAATAAAGCCGTTGGGCCGGCCTGGCCTTGGCACACCACCCTGCTGTTGTTTCTGGCCATCATTCCTCATTCCAAGAACCAAAGACAGTAAAATAGCCAACACCCAAAAAACAAAAATCTCCGATTCTCCAATAGCTCCCTTAATCATAACCCCAGGCTGTTTCTGTTTTCTCTTCTAAGCCAAACCCCCGAAAGAAAGAAACAGTCCCAATTCATTCGCCCGATTTGCAATGGTTTCCATCCCCTCCCTTTGCCTCAAACAAAAGCATTCAATCCCAATTCAGAAACACCCAAACAGTGCACAACCAACACCCACAAATGAAAACAAAAAACCGCTTTGACTCTTTTGGCGTTTGCACATCCAATTCTATATTTTAAAAAAAATAACAATGATAACGTTGAAAGTGCTTTGAAAACAAAGTTGCAAGGATTTGTCTTCAATAACCACAAAGCCAAACCAAAGCAGCATAAAAAAAGAAATTGAAATCTTCAATAGCAACAACAAGCTTAGTGGCTAATCACGATAAAAATAATCAACGAAATTTACAAACAAAATAAAAAAGCAAGCAAAAAAATAGCAAAGAATTTTGTTTGAATTGGGAAAGTTAAAACAAGAGAAAAAAAAAAAAAAAGATTGGAAAATCAAATTATGGTACAGGATTGGAGGGCAGAATCCAGATGTTTAGGGTTTTGGAATGAAAAGTTGAAAAGCACCGAAAAATCGTCGAAAAACAGGGCGAGATCGGAGGTGAGAGAGGGAAAGGTATTATAGGGAAAGAGAGAGAGTTTGGGAACTTGGATAAGGGAGGAGAAAAATATAGAGGAAAAACGTGTAAATCTATATTTGTCTATCGTATCATTTTTATACAAGTTTTCTCACTTTTTTTTTTTTCTCAAAATTTTTGGTGTGCAAATTGAGTTCGTTTCCCAAGTTCAAGCTGATATTCAAAACAAACATAAAACAATCTCGTAAAAACCTCCAGCGCACGCCTCGTCCTGTCGTCTCAACGTTGTCAAAATAGTTTTCACTTCCTTTTTTCTAATTTAAATCATGATGAATCGAAGATGAGGAATAGATTTTATTAAAATAAATTATTGGTAAATAAATTTTTTTGTAAATTAATTTAATTTAACACGATAGATCTAATTATACGGTTTCATCATTATCATTTTCTTAAATTTTCATACAAAATATAATAAATAATTCAACTTTTTTAAATCTTAAAATAATAATAATATTAAAAAATATTATTCTTACAATATTTTATTCAACTCATCTAGAACCATCTCATCTCATCTCACCTCACTATCCAAATCAACTTAAAATTTTATATAAAATCACATCAAATTATATGATTATTTTTATAAAATCTTTATGTAAATGTAACACTTCTCTCTTTTAATAGTTTTCACTCCGTTATGAATTTATTGTATTTCTTTCTTACCATAAGATGATGAGTAAATTAAAATTGATACGTGCATACATATTTTTAATTTTATGACATATTATGATATGGTAGAAGTATCACGTCATTCATATTCTCAATATCCTAACAATCTTCACCTCAAACTAATATTAGGTTTTTTTTGGATACTAAAGAGTATTTCAGATGATTTATAAATAATAATTAAATAATTTGTTAATAATAATGAAATAATAGTTAATAATTTATAAATAGTAATGAAGTAGTCTGAAAACATTTGAAAATATTTGTGTTTCCAAACAAGCCGGTTAAAGGTTTATTAATATCATTATTAACATTGATGAATATATTAGTTAGAAAAATTATGTTCGTCATTTATACATCACACGCCACATATGATTTTTTATTTTTATTGTTTTCACCTTAGCAAGTACGTGGTTAGAGGATGATGAGTATAATAACTCAATTAGTTTAACAAAAATAAAATAAAATAAATAAATAAAAATGAGTGTAGTATGTAGATTAATGAGTAGTAAAAATCTATTAGTTAGAGGCTTAAAAGGCCATCCAAAGGTTGATTATGATTTATGGGCTCATAATAGTAACACCAATGATCAATCATTTGCTTCCTTTTGTCGTTACTTAGAAGCACGATGCCTTGTAACAGATATCACATGTTTTCACCAATATTTGCTACAAAACAACTAAAAACAAAAAACGATATTCATAGTGGAATAATATTTGGCTAGGAATGACAATAATGCTAGAATGTTTGGTGTTTTTTGCCCACCAAATGTCTAATGACAGAGAAATAACAAGGTTTTGTTTGAATTGAGAAAACATCTCAATTTATTTCATTTAATCATTATAATGTTCACAAATTTTTAAATAAAATATAATAAATAATTCAAAATTTTCAAATCTCACAATAAAATATAATTAAAAATAATATTTTATTAATATTTTATTAAATTTTTATTTCATCTCGACTCAACTCACTATCCAAATCTTTTCTGACAAATTTTTTTTTTCTAAGCAAGCATTTTATAGATAAACTAATATTAACTAATCTTATCTCATAATTACAATTTTTTAAAATTTCCACATAAAATACAATAAATAATTCAACTTTTTCAAACGGGGCCTAAGTGGTTACAAGATATTGTATTCAATTGGGTGGGAGTCTCCAACAATCATTTTAAAACAAACAAATGCAACACAAGATAAATAGAAAAGAGGGATCTGGAGCCAACAATTTGGCTCCCACCCATTTCTCACTAAGGGGAAGCCGCTTGAAGCAGTTGTATAGTCTGATAAACAGACTATTAAACTACGACTAAAAGTCACAGTAAAATGTTGTGTGCTACATTTTGTTGGTCTAGCTGAATGAGACTTTCACGACTACTTTATCTTGATATTTGGTTAGAAAAAGTGAGAATATAAGAAGATAAAAATCGGAAGATGAGTCGATACGCCGACATAAAATCGTCATTGGTTGTGGAGGCGCGTGTGGTTCACGCCCCACTCTTGGAAATAAGGTAATAGTTGTCCAAAGTTGCTGATCTCAATGATACCGTGCGTGATGACGCATGAGACTTACGTGCCGCTTTTTTGGATAGTTTTTTTCCACCTTTTAACAGATCGGCAGCTGGTGAGTTTACTAGTAGGGCGCGTGGCGGTCGTAAGAGGACAAGAGGGAGGGAGCTCTAGGCGGAAAGGATGGGATCTTTGATTACTTTGATAGAGAGAAAAAGAAATTTCTAGAGAAAGAAACGTTGTGTACCTTCCTCAAATGTTGTTTAACCTCCTCAAGCAGTTACCAAGTTTTACCCATATTTTATGCTGACGAGAAATAATATTTGCAGTCACGTAATGTGTAAGCACCCTTGAAAAAATGTAAGCAAATATATGACTCACATGAAAAAAATTATTTTTTTAATGGTGGACTCCACTATTTTTTAAAAGGAGTGTGCAACGCTTGTATAAATCATGATTGTATCTAGCATTACTCTTATTTTTTAATATATTATTAAATAATTAAAAAAATATTTATTTATATACTAATCATTTTATGCAACATCAAAAAATAAAAGAGTGATAATTTATAAATAATATATCTGTCATTGCATTACATATAACGTGAAATAAACGTAGTAAAACCAGGATGTATTCATGGACAGCTTTGTCATAAATATACGTAGCTTTCGTTAACAGCTATGTAGTAGCCGTCCGTGAAAGCTGTTGGGGTTGGACAAACGAAGGTTTTGTCACACGGCTTTAAGAAAAAGGGAAAAAGAGTGTCCGCATAATGTTTCTTTGTAGCTACCCTTCTCAAATATGAGATGAAAATGGCGATGCCACGTTGGAATCGGGTTTTTGACCCAAAAAAAAAAAAAATTAGAGTAATATTATATACAATCTTAAATTATATTAGGCATTTATTTTAATAAAAAAAATAGATCCACTACCAATATAATAATTTTTTAAATTGAATCTTAAATTTAACAATTTTTTTTTAAATATACGAGACTTGCACATTCTAAAATTATAAATATTATTTTTTAAAAATTTAATATGATACGACGCGGTAGCTCTCGGAACAATTTCGTACTATTGTGCAATGTTTGGTGAAGTATGCGTGGTAGATAGGAAGGTTGGTGGAATAACACTAATGGTACGTAGATGGAAAATTGGAAATAGAAATTCCGGTGGAGTTTCGAATCTTTAGATTAGATTGTACGGATTGGTGTTGAAGCCAAGTTTTCTTGTCAACCAAGCCCACAATATATAGAGTAATATACCTCCCGGAAATTTAGCAGCTTCTTTTTCACTCTTTCGATTGAATTTAGGGAAACGGTCCAATTAAACACAGCAAGCCATAAAGGATATTGGTGTTCTTATAGCTCTTATCATTTTATTTTTTCAGAGAAGACCTCGTATATTTCCTTATTTATATCTGTTTCTAGTCTTACTGTTTTTTGGTTTTTCTAGGCAGGAGGAAATGTTCAAACCTGATCCAAACTTTGCTGTTAACCTGTTGTGACTTGTGTCAAACGTGGCATGCAGCCGAAGAAGTATATTTCTAGAGTTATAGAACCAATGGATTGCAAGAAATTAAGTAGAATTTGTACCAGATTGAGGTGGCTGGATAAACATTGATGTCAAAGTGCATGACTAGTTACCTTCTTTTACGTCACAAATCAACACGTGATTTATCATTTTTATTATTCTATTTGAACATATTTATTGATCTGTGTTTAAATAAAATGATAAAATTGACAAATTATCTATTAGTATGGTGTGTAGATGATAAATAAAATTTTTCTTATCCGTTATAGGCATTAAAAGCCAAAAAAATTTAGAAGTTAAAGAGTTGAGGTTGTATTTAGATGTTGAGCTGAGCTCAATTCTTTATGAATAGTAGTGAGTTGAGTAGTTGAGTGAGTTATGTGGGGTCCATTTAAATTGAATTTAAAATGTGTTTATATGTTAAGATAAGTTTAGTACTTTTTATGAGAAGTTAAAAAAGGATGTGGATCCCACGTATAAAGATGTGTTAAGTTAAAAAAAATTATGAGTCTCACGTATAAAAAGGTTTTGAGTTGAAATGAGTTTAATAATTTAAAAATTATATATTTTAATATTAGATTTAGTTTAAAATAAAACACAACTAACTCAATTAAGTATTGCAAACAAACGCAACATGTGTCTACGCTATTGGGAATTTCTTCAATACCTCTGACCTTAATTCATAAAATAATTTTAACAATCCCGAGAAGATATTGAAGAGTTGCAGTGGAGACAGATAAAGGCATGACCATTAACGTCCTTTTACTGTGTACAAAGCTGGAAAGATACGTATGGAGACAGTCGGTGCCATCACAACCTCCTTGGCCTTCTCCATGCGTCTCTTTCAACTTCGCTAACTAGTTTGCAGCAGCGCTTCATTATATAATATAATATCTATATATCTATATATATATATATATAAATATATGTTCAACACATTATTCACGTGAATAATAAAAAATTGCAAATGTTCCGTTAACAACTGAACTTAAATATTTTATTTTTATCATTCATTATTAACAAATTAAGAAAGAGGTGGTTTATGACATGAATATTGTTATTTTAAAGTTTTTACATCACACATTATTTATGCGATATAATTTAAATTAAAAGATAAATTTTAAATTTTAAATATTATAAATAAAATCTTACTATTTAACTTATGTAAATAATATTGTAGAATATAATTAATTTTTTTTCTTTTTTATACAGGAGTGAGAGGTTTTGAATCTAAATTTTTCATTTGAAGAATCGGATTATATGTCATCAGACTCTTGGTAGAATAGAATTACTCTTATCTTTTAAGAGTAACAATTTTAGAGTGTGCAAATACCATATATTTTCTTTATAAAAAAAATTCTTTATTAAAAAAATAATTTTATATTTATCTAATTTTTTAAAAAATATCTAAAATTTCCTCTAGAATTATAAATATCATTTATCTTCAACTAATCACAGTAGAAAAAGTAGACAAGCCGTCGTAGTAGCTGGCTAGATAATATACTCGTCAAATTTGCCAACTCCTCCACGTGCGCCCACGTTTCAGTAGTTTTGCTTAATAAATCTTAATTCAAGTTTACTTTTAGTCTCGTTTATTTTCGAAAATGAGATAAGATGAGATGAATGAGATTAAAATTAAAAAGTTAAATAAAATATTATTAGAATATATTTTTTAATATTATTTTTATTTTAAGATTTAAAAAAGTTGAATTGCTTATTTTATTTTATATTAGAAATTAGAAAAATTATAATGATGAGATGGAATCAGATATTTTTATATACTTACCAATTACCTCAGCCTCAGGACCCATTAGATAATAATTGGCTGGGCTGCATGCCTGAGCCCAAACACAAAAAGTTTAAAATCTTTTTATGGGCTTCAGCCCGGACCCGAGTAGCAATTATTTGAGTTGGATTGGTCTTCTCATGTGAAGCTAAGGCTGGCCCACCAAGCAGCCATTCAACCAATTGCGTGCACTCCTGTGTAAAGCAACGTATTATACTTTTACTATACTAGAAAAGACAATTAGACCAAGTCAATTTCACCTTTAAAGCAGAGAATTTCGGCTGAGTAGACTTTGCCGACTCCAATCCTTTTAAAATATCTTAGCTACGAAAAAATCATATAAAAATAATTTTAATAATTTGATATGATTGTAAACTTATTTTTTTAGAAAAAATATATAACAATATTATATTAATTTATATATTTTTTTATTTAACACTTTTTTATTTTAAGAAAAAAAAAGAGAACACTAATCCCAAGGGTATTCCTTTCTTCGATACCGGCTCACACAATTATTTATCTGATGAGCTGTATCAATCGACGGTTTTAAAGAGATGATTAATGAAGAAGTAGCATAACGAATGGCTGGGATTGGTATATATACCATGTTATAACAGTTATTGGGTCATGATGGTTTTGGCTTTTTGCGGCTAAAGCGTATTTGGGCCAACGCCAGAATCATATCATCACATGGCTCCTCAATAAGCTGCGAGCTTTACGTATATAACACTCGAAATACTGTTAGAAACAATATTACAGCAAGATCCCATGCATTCCCATTTTCAAAGATTTTTAATAGACTGTTTACATATTCTATTATTTTTTAAAGAATAGTTACTACTACAAAATTTGTTTATAAATTTAAAAATATAAATTAAACTGATTTTATGTGATAAATTAAATATATTTTATAATAAAATCATTTTATAATTTAAATATCACAATTAACATTTTTATAATACAGCGAATGTCTTCGTACTTACATCAATTTAAGAATTTATTTAAATAATGAGATGAGATGAGATTATTTTAAATAAATTAAATAAAATATTATTATCTAAAATAACATTAGCCAACTTTTAACGTTAAAACCAAAATTTCCAAAACACGAGAGTGGACACCGACAAAAACCGGCTCTCCGTCTCTGACACCCCCTCAGAGACCGTTCTTCTCTGGCATAACCCCTACCTAGATCCAATGCACTTTCCTTTCGCACGTGCCAACCCACCTCTTCGGCTCCTCCACCTCCATCCCTCACTGTTTTCAGATTCCCCCCTGCAGTTCCATTCCCGTACAAAAAGCAAATCACAAACCTAACAACCCACCTGCCTCTCAATGCTCACCCCCACACGGACCCCATCCCGACTATACCTTCCTCGCCTTCCCGATCACATCCCCCTTGGCCCCGACCCGTTTCCGGCACTTCTTTAAAGCTTCTAGAAGTCGAAAATGGAGTCGATACTGGCCCGGGCGCTGGAGTACACTCTTAAGTACTGGCTCAAATCCTTCTCCAGAGATCAGTTCAAGTTGCAGGGCCGGACCGTACAGCTCTCCAATTTGGGTAAATTCTGCCATTACTCTGCTCAATCTGGTCGAATCTTGTTGTTTGATTTTGATTTTTACCTTTTATTGTTGGATTCTCATTTGAACTTTGGGGCAGATATAAACGGCGACGCTTTGCACTCGAGCGTCGGATTTCCGCCGGCGCTGAATGTGACGACGGCGAAGGTCCGAAAATTGGAGATAATGGTTGGTGACTAATGGCTCTGGCTCTGGTTGTATTTGTTCCAGTTCACTGTTTACCATCTTGAATTGCAAGATTCTCAAATAAGCTCAAACTTAGTGCGCAAGGTTCAACACAGTTGATTTGTCCGATCTTTAGGGGAAAAAAATAAATAGTTTTAACAAAATCGCCCTCTTTTCTAACTGTTCAGTGAACCAAATTGTTGTGCAAGGATATTTTGTTTTCATGACGGGGTTCAATTTATGTTCTTTTGCAGCTGCCGTCAGTAAGTAATGTTCAAGTCGAGCCAATTGTTGTGCAAATCGATAGGCTTGATTTGGTTCTAGAGGAGAACTCTAATTTAGATGCATCTAGGAGTCCGAGCAGGTATTGCTACATTCATTCGTGCTTAAGGCTCTGTTTCAAAATTGGAGTGAGTTGTAGTAGATTTTTGTGGTCTAATTACATGTGTTGTTAGTGAAAACTGTTGGGTTCTGCTTTGATCACAGTACACCGACATCGGCTAGCTCTGGGAAGGGAAGTGGTTATGGATTTGCTGATAAGGTGTGCCTCCGCCTTGGCTCAACTTAAACTTATATATTTGGTACTTAGGGTGCTATAATTTCAGTCTATATAAATATTAAACCTAAGACCTATCCTTGTCCCACCCCTGCATTTTATCACTTGGGCAGTTGCAACTCAATTTGTTATGTTCATTGTCTTCAGCTCTGTACCAGTTGTCATAATCACTTCGACTTGAAAATAGCCACTCTTCCATTTTAAACATGTGAGATCTGAGATATTCCTTACAACTTCTATCCATGTCCCTTTTGCTACTTCTCTCATTGTGCTTTCAACTCGTACCGACTCACACATCTTAAATGATAAGATCAGTGGCGCATAGAACTTGATCTGAGAATACCTCCTATTGGGTGCTGGTTTCCAGTCTGACACAATTTTCCCTTGTGTTGGCTTGTTAGCACTTGCATGAACACAAGTGCAATCATTGAATTTGAAAGACAATTCACCTTATATGATTATCAGATTGCAGATGGAATGACTGTAGAGATTCACACCGTCAATCTTCTCCTTGAAACTCGTGGTTGTGACCAAGGTCAAGGAGGAGCTACTTGGTAGGTTTTTGCTGCCTTTATCCATCTGTTTGTTTAACATTTGTTTGTCTAGCCATAGAATTTGGTCATGGATCATTTGCATGTGGTCCATGAATTGACTGACATCTATGTTATAAAATTATGATTTACTCCCTCAATATTATACGTGATATATGTTTAGTCAAAGTTGAAAATCAGAACAAACTTAGGAATAACTCTACTTCTGAATTACACCTTTACTTTAGGCCGATGATAATTTTTTTTATGATGATACTCACATGCATGATATAACAGTAACTTATCACTTATGTTTAGCTCAAAGGCTTGAATATCATTGAAACTTTGACCAGAAAAGAGAAATCTTTGTCCCTTGACTTGAAAAGGCCATTCTTGTTAAATTGTAAATTAGTTTTGTGCAACATTCTTATATTACATTTTTTTCTGCCTAAGTTTTGCTCTTGGTCGAGATTAGAACTTTTTTTCTTCATACATTATTCCATTGGTCAATTGTAATAGACTTTAATGGCATGAACGTACATGATTTTCTTGTATCTTTAGACAGTCATGCATAGGTGTGGTTCTTGTATATGTCCTGTGTACTTGGCTTCGCCTATATTTAATAAAATTCCTATTTACTGATAACAAAAAAAGTTTTGCTCTTGCTCTATTTCTTACTGTGAGGATCTGCCCTATTGCTCTGCTTTTTATGGAGTTTTTAATGCTTGATTTTTTTTTTTTTATGAAGATATTGCAGACTCCTAAAGGTAAAATTATTCATTAGCCTTTTTTTTAACAAAAACATTTCTTTGGTTTTGCGTTTGCTGCTAATAGCTTGAAGGATAACATGTTAACATTCAAACAGCTGCATTTATCTGAGCATTTAACGTGTCTTCATGTTCCATTTGAAATTTAGATTATCCTTCCGTGTTTAAAACTTTTTTTTTTGATCGGTAAACAAAATTTTATTGATCAAAAGGAGGCAAAAAGCCCAAGTTTACGGGACATATACAAGAGCAACGCCTGTGCCTGCTAGTTTAGAGATACAAGGAATTCATGAAAAGACATGCCATTAAAATCAATTACAATCGACCAATGAAGTAAGGTATTGAAAAACAGATTTCTAAGCTCTTCCATGATCTTCAAAGCTTCTTGCATTCCTCTTTCTCCAAATGCACCACCATAGACATATAGGTATCATTTTCCATATGGATGCAATTTGAGGGTTGCCTCGAATACCTATCCACGAGGCTAGAAAGTCACATACCCTTTCCGGCATCACCCAAGCTAAACCCAATCGAGCAAAAACTTCGTTCCACAAGATCCTGGCAATCTCACAGTGTAGTAAGAGATGGTTAGTGGACTCGCCCTTCTTCTTGCACAATTAAGGTTCATTTGTTTTCTCATTGTGTTCATCTTCAAATCTTGTCTTGTCTAGACAAGTTAAAGTATATAGTGACTTACTCATAATGAAATTGTATTCTTCTTAGATACTGGAATTTTGAATATGTTGATTCTAAATAACGGCTTAACTGATAGCTCTAATAATGACCCCTGCAAAATTGTGGTTGAGGTGTAGTCTGAATTGCGATATGAAGCTGTTTCGGAAAGATATTTCTCATATACACATATGTTAACCATCCCCAGGGCACCACCTTTGGCATCTATCACAATACACAACCTTTTGCTGTATACCACAGATGAAAACTGGCAGGTAATTACTGGTTATGCTTGTTAGATAATTTATTGATTACTTTCTTCTGTCAACAGAGCTAATTTAACAACTTGTCCTAACAGGTTGTAAATCTTAAAGAAGCGCGGGACTTCTCCAGTAACAAAAAGTACATATACGTGTTCAAAGTAATATGCTGATTATCAATAACATCAATACCGACACGTATATCACTATGTGCATTGGGTGGCAATTTATTCTTCTTTATTTCCTTTTTCAGGGTCAATTTCCTTTTTTTTTTTTTTTTGGGGGGGGGGGGGGGGGAGGGATTTCTTGCTCCCTTCGTTTGAATTTGAATTGCTCCACTATTTCACAATTTACTATTTTAATGATTACAATTTAGGTGTGGGTATTTATTGATAAAAAAAAAAAAAGATTACAATTTAGATGTGGGGCTAAAGATGCTTCTTGTGCATATATTTCATTATTCTCATATATGAAAGATGCTAAATGCTGGCATTTGCATGAGTATCTAATGGTTCTAAATTCCTTACCAGAAACTTGAATGGGAATCTTTGTCTATTGATCTCCTGCCTCATCCTGATATGTTCATGGATGCCAATTTAGCCTCCTCCCGAGAGGGAGGAAACCAGAGAGATGATGATGGCGCAAAGCGAGTTTTCTTTGGTGGAGAGCGCTTTATAGAAGGAATATCAGGACAAGCATATGTAATACAAATCTGACTTTTTAAGTTTATTCATATATTTTGCTGAGAAAACTATTGCTAGAATGAGAAATGATATTCGCAGTCCTAGGGTGTGCAAGCCCCGCGCACTTCTTTTGAAAAAAGTAGGTAAATTTGGGACTCACATGAAAAAAAAATCATTTTTTAATGGTGGACTCCACGTTTTTCAAAAGGGGTGCAAGGTGCACACTATAGGACTATATGTAGCATTACTTTGCTAGAATATCCAAATTTATTTTAGTTTCCATATTACTCATAGTACCGTAACGTTTTGGTTACCAGATTACCGTGCAAAGGACTGAACTAAACAGTCCACTTGGGCTTGAGGTTCAGTTACATATTACCGAAGCTGTTTGTCCTGCTTTAAGTGAACCAGGTAATGGTACTTAGAATTTTATTTTATTAGAACATGTAGCATGGGGTCAATGTCATTTTGTGTGAGCAGGACTACGCGCGCTTCTACGTTTCTTGACGGGATTATATGTCTGTTTAAATAGAGGGGATGTTGATCCAAAGGCTCAACAGGTATTTACTCGCCTTATTTATTGTTCTTTATTGATGTTATCTTACTAACCTGTCATATACCAATCTCAATAAAGTTTTCACTCACTCTCTCTCTCTCTCTCTCTCTCTCTCTCCCCCATGGAATCCTGGCAGCGATCTACTGAAGCAGCAGGGCGCTCTCTAGTCTCTATTGTTGTGGACCACATATTTCTCTGCATTAAAGATGCTGGTTCGTCCCCTCTCCCCATAAAAGGGCTGTAGGTTTTCTAGTTATTATTTATGTATATTATGCATTAAAATAACTTAGATATAAAACTGTTGGTTTGATCTCTTTCTACTCTCTCTCTCTCTCTTTCTCTCTCTCGGTTTTACCCTTCCTTTAGTAGAATTTACATTTTTCTTCCCAGGACCTCATTTTTTAACTGGGGGCCTTGTTTTCCTGCGCTTTTACTTGCAGGGTTCCAGCTCGAACTTTTGATGCAGTCGCTCCTATTTTCACGGGTATTTAGTGACACTAACTAAATCATTCTTCAAATTTTCAATGACATCTTACTGTTGTTATTGAAGGTTTTGTGACTAAAGCAAACAAAGAGATACAATGAGTAACTCTTGAGTTTGTCTAATAAAACTAATATTACTGTTATGAGTCCGTAGTCTTTTTTGTTAAATTTTGGCTCTTCATCATTCATTTGAGATGATTTTGTTCAAAGATATTTTTCATGCAAGGACTGAGATGCTCCTTGTTGGTTCGATCAACTTCAAGTGACAAGTTCTACTAGTGGCTTATTTAACATATTTGACTATAGCATAAACTATCCTGTAGTTTTTGTCCTTCTGCTTTAAACCTCTAAGGCCTCTTCATAAATTGTTTCTTGTCTATCCAGTAGTTTTTGTGCAGTTCCATGCAACGAGTAGGTTAATACCTTATCTGAGATTGCTCTCTTGCAGGCCAGTGTTTCTGATGGAGAAAATGATGATATCTTGTCTAGGGTCATGATTGGTGGAATATTCTTAAGGTGAGGTTCATTTTATGTCCACCTTTTCACAGAATTTGGTCATACTAAATATTATTTCTCATTATTTTTCTTGCATCTTTACCTATAAAGAAAAAGGTTTTCTTATACTTCAGTGTTGCTATGACTAAAGTCTGTGGAATGTAGCTTTATACCTGTTTTTACTGCACACGAGAAAAGTTTTTCTCTCCGTACAGAACTTTTCCCTCTGCGTTTTTTCTGCTTGCTTTTGGTAGTGTTAATGGAAGCAGTATTGTGTTAATGGAATAATCGTATTGTGGTGGTTAGTGTACTAGTCCTCGTTGAGTTATTGTGTTGGTTAGCTTTTGATGGGGTCGTGTAGGAATGTTGTCATTGATCAAAAGTGCTTCGAGTTCAAAAAGTTGAACACTAGGTGGTGGAGAATCACTGAGAGCAGTTGTCGTGCTGTGAACCACATTTCCCTTGTTGAAGACTCTTTGAGATGGTTGGCTGCCATGCTGGAGGAAGGGGTAGCTTGTGAGGGCTTCTCTGAGTTTATCAGATCTCGTAGAAATGGCTCTCAAGTTTTGGTTTTTCAGAGACATCGTAACTTCCACGGTAGATTTTTCTCTTTGTCGGAGTTTGGCCAAGAGAAACGGCGTGGTTATTTAGTGATCCCGGAAGGGAGGGAAGGGACTGGTTGGAGGAACTTTGGAGGGTTGTTGAAGGAGGTGTCTGCAACATCCTCTGTAATGGGTAGAAAAAACAGAGGGAGTCATTCATGGCTGCCAATTCCTTCTCCTTCCCAGGGTCATCTCGGTCTCTCTTCGTACAAAGAGGCCTTGTCTCGTGCTCCTATTCCTGCAGAGGGGTCAAGTCTTGAGAAGGTGTGGCACAGTGAGGAGGTGTCTGTGGGCAGGTTTCTGTCGGGGTCTAGTTTGTCAACTCTGCAGCATGCCATGGCTGAAATGGAGATGCAAGTGGGGGGCCTACTCCTTAATATGGAAATGATAAAACGTTGTGTTGAGGAGACACTTCAGAGGGAGAGGGCTAGCGCATCAGGCCAGGGAAAAGGGCCCTCTGTTGGGCCGTCTCAATCTGATGGGCCTAAGGGGAAAGGAGTGGCTTCTGTTGGGCCACTCTCGTAGGCCTTTTCCAAAGGGGCCCAGAAGCAAGCTGTTGGGTCTTCCTCGCGGGCCTTCATCCCTGAGACCCAGAGGCTTGGGCCTCATGTGCAGACCCGTGGCCCAGTGGCCTTTCGGCCTTCCGTTTCGGGTCAGCCCTGTCTTCAGGGCCAGGACCCGTCGACTGCATGGAGACGCAGGGCTCCTTGCAGCGACGCCCCCTCCAAAGTTTCTGATTCGGCGGCGGGTCAGGGGTCGACGGCGAGGGTGGAGAGCACGTCGGAGGTGGCAGTGGGTCTGTCAGAGAAGTCGGGGGCGATGGAGTTAGCGTCGGAGGAGGAGGAAAATACCCCGCAGAAGTTGTTCAGAGTCGCTCCTTCGCCGGATCCTTCCTTGAAGCAGAATTCTTCGGTCTCCCTGACGCTGGAGACTCAGGCGAAGACAGTATCAGTTTCGACTCCCCAAGAAGAGTCTTCCCCCGCGGTCGCCTTTGGCCCTGCGCATTCGTTGGATGTTCCCGAGGAGTTATCTGATGGGCCACTACCCTTTGTGGTGGCACAGACAACGCCGCCGGCACCCTCTGTGGACTCTGTGGGGTTGACGGCAACCATAGAGTTGCTTTCTCAGGGTTCGGCAACTCCCGACGTTGTCAACTACCCGGTGCATAGGTTATTGGAACTTGGGCTGCTCTCGGAGGCGCCTCCACCTTTTGTGGTGGCTCAGATTCCGGTTCTCCCTGTCACTATACCTGAATCTTTGGTGGAGGTTTCTACACCGGAGTTGGCAGGTACTTCAGGTTTGAAATTGGTAGAAGATGCTGGTACCATGGTTTTGTTTTCTGACAACAGGGAGGGGGAGGTTGAACCAACTCCAATTTTCTCTATTCATCCCAATGTATCTGACTGGGTTGTTCAGAGAGCAATGGACATTAAGCAGATGGTAGGAATTTCTTATGGGGTTTTTGAAGCTGAATTTTTGGCCCTTCTTACAGCTACAGAGGCTGCAAACGCCCAATCCAAGTCCGATCAATTTGTGGCGTCGGTAAAAAAAAGGGATAGAGAGCTCAGAAGGCTTGATTGGGCTATGAAAGAGGATGGGGGTGAAAAGAGCTCTACTCGGGAGCGTAGTAAGGGGAGGGGGAAATCGGTTGTCCCATGAAGCCGAAAATCATATCATGGAATGTGAGGGGATTACACGATCCTAATAAGCGTCTCCAAGTCAGAAACTTACTGCGCCAATGGAAAGGGGATATTATTTGCCTTCAGGAGACTAAGTTGGAAGTTATCTCTAGACAAGTAGTTCGAAGCTTATGGAGAAGGCAACATGTTGGGTGGTCTTACCTACCTTCAAGAGGAGCTTCCGGGGGAGTTCTCATTATGTTTGATACAAGGGTGGTGGAAAGGGTGGAAGAATGCGTGGGTGATTTCTCGATTGCATGCTCCTTTGTTGATCTTGAAGACGGTTTCAAATGGGCCTTTGCAGGTGTGTACGGCCCAAATTTAGATTCTGAGAGAAGATTTCTGTGGGAAGAACTGGCGGGGATCATTAGTTGGTGGAACCTACCTAGTTGCATTGGGG
Organism: Juglans mandshurica; assembly: GCA_022457165.1. Lineage (NCBI taxonomy): Eukaryota > Viridiplantae > Streptophyta > Magnoliopsida > Fagales > Juglandaceae > Juglans > Juglans mandshurica. The sequence continues at coordinate 36,081,220 of CM039622.1, forward strand.
GGGACTTTAACACGTCACGCTTTCCTAGCGAAAGGTCGGGAGCTTCCCACATCACTGCTGCTATGAGGGAGTTTTCTGATTTCATTTCAGAACAGGAACTCATGGATATTCCTCTATCAGGAGGCACGTTTACCTGGTCAAATAACCGTGATGTTCCTTCTTGGTCGAGGATCGATAGATTTCTACTTTCCTCCGATTGGGAGTCTCATTTTCCGGATGTTGCTCAAAGAAGATTACCCCGTTTATGTTCCGATCACTTCCCCATCATCTTAGATTGTGGAGGTATCCAAGGGAGTAGAAGGTATTTCAAATTTGAACATATGTGGCTTATAACTGATGGCTTTGTAGATAGGGTCAGACATTGGTGGACTTCATACAGTTTCCAAGGCTCTCCAAGCTTTATTTTGGCTAAAAAGTTAAAAGCTCTGAAACAGGACCTGAAGCAGTGGAACGAGCAAGTTTTTGGCAATGTCTTTCAGCAAAAGCGCTCTCTTATTGAGGAATTACGGGGTCTGGAAGGTGAGGAGGAGGCTAGAATCCTCTCTGAACCTGAGAAATTGCGTAAAAGCCAGGTAGTTGCTGATCTTGAAAGGGTCACTTTGATGGAGGAGATTTCTTGGAGGCAAAAATCAAGGGTTCTTTGGCTCAAGGAAGGGGATAAATGCACGAAATTCTTTCATAGGATGGCTAATTCTCACAGGAGGAACAACGCTATTGACACACTGATGGTAGATGGGGTAGCTTCTTCGGATCAGATGGTTATCAAAAATCATATTGAGCATTACTTTCATCAACTATTATCTGAAGAGCATAATTGGAGACCGAGAGTGGATGGTTTGTCTTTTGCCACATTAGACCAGCAGTGCGCAGGGTGGCTAGAAAGGCCTTTTACAGAAGAGGAAGTGGGCAATGTTATCAAAGGTATGGCAAGTGATAAGGCTCCTGGTCCGGATGGCTTTACTTTGGGTTTCTTTCAAGTTTGTTGGGAGGTGGTCAAGGAGGATATTATGCAAGTCTTTACTGATTTTCATTCTAATGCTAGATTTGAAAAGAGTCTCAATGCCACTTTTTTAGCCCTCATTCCTAAAAAGGTGGGGTCTACGGATGTGAGAGACTTTCGCCCCATTAGTCTTGTGAATGGGGTGTATAAGATTCTTTCCAAAGTGTTAGCTAATAGACTAACCTCGGTAGTGGAAAGACTTATTTCAAAACCGCAAAATGCGTTTGTCAAGGGTAGACAAATTCTTGACTCGGTTCTTATTGCAAATGAAGTTTTGGATGGTCGATTGAAGTCTAGAGAACCTGGGCTGTTATGCAAGTTAGACATGGAGAAAGCTTATGACCATGTAAATTGGAAGTTCCTCCTTTACATTCTAGAAAGATGCGGTTTTGGGGGGAAATGGCAGAAATGGATAGAATTTTGTATCTCTTCAGCTCGTTTCTCTGTTTTGGTTAATGGATCGCCGGTGGGTTTCTTCAACTCCTCTCGTGGTCTGAGACAAGGAGATCCGCTTTCTCCTCTTCTCTTCCTTTTTGTTATGGAAGCACTCAGTAAGATGATTGAGGGCCTGGTGGATGGTGGGTTGCTCCATGGTTTCTCGGTGGGGAATGGCAATCTCCATATTTCTCATTTATTATTTGCAGATGACACGCTCATCTTTTGTGGTGCTCATCTTGGACAAGTCCAAGACTTGAGGGCGCTTCTCCTTTGCTTTGCTGCTGTGTCAGGTTTGAGAATTAACCTTGCAAAGTCGGAAATAGTGCCAGTGGGGGCTGCCCTTGATGTGGAAATTCTAGCTTCCACCTTGGGTTGTAAGATATCTTCACTCCCGTTGAAGTATCTCGGCTTACCGTTGGGTGCGTCTTTTAAATCTGAAAGGATTTGGAACGATGTAGTCGAAAGGGTGGAATGCAGATTGGCTGCTTGGAAGAGGCTTTACTTGTCGAAAGGTGGTAGGTTGACTTTGATTAAAAGTACTCTCTCTAACTTACCCACCTATTTTTTGTCTTTGTTCCCGCTTCCTGTAAAGGTGGCTAATCGCATTGAGAAGATTCAAAGGGATTTCTTATGGAGTGGCTTGGGGGAAGAGTTCAAATTCCACCTGGTTAACTGGTCTACTATTTGTAACCCAATTTCGGGGGGAGGGTTGGGGATTCGCCACTTGATGAAATTCAATCAAGCTCTTTTGGGAAAGTGGTTGTGGAGGTACCAAAATGAAAGGGAGGCACTTTGGAAGTCCGTTATAGATTCTCAGTTTGGGGAAGCTTGGGGAGGCTGGTGCTCGAATGAGGTACGAGGTTCTCACGGAGTGGGTTTGTGGAAAAACATCAGAAGCAGTTGGGGGACCTTCAGGGACCATGAGCATTTTGTGGTAGGTGATGGTTCGCGTGTCCGTTTTTGGCTTGATATATGGTGTGGCAACCACTGTTTACGAGATACCTTCCCTGCCATCTTTGCTCTTGCTAGAGTTAAGGAGGCTTCGATTGCCGATATCTTGATCTTTTCGAATGGCGCCCCTCAGTGGAATGTGGATTTCATTAGGGCAGCTCATGATTGGGAACTGGAGTCTTTTACAGAGTTCTTTGCGGCTTTATATTCCGTAAGTATTTCAGGCGGTTTCGGAGACAAGATGCTTTGGAATCTTTCTAAGAAAGGTACTTTCTCTGTCAGTTCTTTTTACCACAAGCTCACGAACCCCGGTTTGTCGATGTTTCCGTGGAAGAGCATATGGAAGACGAAAGCTCCTTCAAAAGCAGCTTTCTTTGTCTGGACAGCTTCTTTGGACAAGATTCTCACTACTGATAATTTGAGGAAACGTCGGGTTGTTGTCTTAGATTGGTGTTACATGTGTAAAAAGAATGGTGAGTCAGTTGATCACTTGCTTCTACACTGCGAGGTGGTCAAGGCTATATGGGATGATGTTTTCTTCAGAGTTGGTCTGTCTTGGGTTATGCCTAGTAGATTGGTGGACTTTCTAGCAAGTTGGAGAGGCCTCCATGGTGACTCTCAGGTTGCGGCAATTTGGAGATTGGTACCAATATGTTTGTGTTGGTGTATCTGGAATGAGAGAAATGCTAGATGTTTTGATGATCATGAGAGAACTTTGGCTGAGCTTAAAGCTTTCTTTTTTAAGTCATTGTTCCTATGGGCGGGGGCTATAGTTTGTAACGGATCTAGTATCCATGACCTTCTCCTTTCTATTGTAACCTCTAGCTAGGCTTTTTCATGTATACTTCCTGTGTACCTGGGCCTTGCCTAGTTCTATGAATATAATATCTTTGATTACTTATCAAAAAAAAAAAAAATTTTTATTCTTTGCTTTTTAAATGTTTTAGCTTTTTTGTGTGTTTATTCCTTCTCTTTTTCCTTTGCTATAACTTCCACTCAAATTTCTTTATTTGATTTTGTGACAAAGTAGTTATAAAGAGAAGGAACCTACTGCACATAATCAGTATACAATAGGTTCCCCAAGAAATTACAATCTAAAATTCAAGAATTTATAAAATCCTTTAAAGGAATGTAAGTAGAGGTAAAATCTTTACACTTAGAACTTGAAAGTTTGTTTATTACCTTGAAGAGTGCTTTTGTTTTACTAGATGTGGATATGAACTATTTCTTGTGAGCTCCACCGTGTATTTATTCCAACAAATTGATTTAATTTAGTAGGTTTCTTATACAGCACAAATAAGTCTAACAGGATCTTCATGCCAGTCCTCAACTGTTTGGAATGAGGCCTTTTTTATTTCTGTATTTGTCCTTCTGCATTGATTCAAGTTTTGTTATCATCTAACTGAGTTATAACTATGTGGTTTGCTGGAATATAGGGATACGTTTTCACGACCTCCATGCACCTTAGTTCAACCATCAATGCAAAGTGTCACAAAAGATCTTCTACACACTCCTGAATTTGGTACAGTTGTATTTATTTTATATTTTTGAGAAAACCAGTTTCTGCTCAATATCCATATATTTAGTTTTGATCGAGTCTATGTGAGATAAATTGATTTTGTTCCTTTGTCTGTTTGGCCAGCTAGGAGTTTTTGCCCTCCCATATATCCTCTGGGAGAACAGCAGTGGCAGTTGATTGATGGTGTTCCTATAGTATGTCTACATTCTCTTCAGATCAAGCCCTCTCCAGTTCCACCATCTTTTGCTTCACAAACAGTTGTGGAGTGTCAACCTCTAATGGTATGTACCAATTTTTGTTTCGAATGACTTCTTTTGTGTTAACTTTCTAAACTTCTGAGTAGTATCTTCCTGTTCTTGCCTCAGATTCATCTTCAAGAAGAATCCTGTTTGAGGATATGTTCCTTCCTAGCTGATGGGATTGTCGTCAATCCTGGTGCTGTTTTACCAAAATTTTCAGTAAATTCTTTCATTTTGACTCTGAAGGAATTAGATCTTACTGTTCCTTTGGACATGGGCAAATTGAACAATCCTGTAAGTAACACGAACAGTGGTGTTCAGAGCTCATTTTCCGGAGCAAGGCTTCACATTGAGAGCTTGATCTTTTCAGAATCGCCTTCGTTAAAACTAAGGCTACTGAACCTGGAGAAGGATCCTGCTTGCTTCTGTCTTTGGGAAGATCAACCGATTGATGCTAGCCAAAAGAAGTGGACCACTAAAGCATCCCACCTTAGTTTGTCCTTAGAAACATGCACTGGCTTAAGCAGACTTCAAAATTCTCTTGACTGGAGTTCAGGCTTGTGGAGATGTGTCGAGCTGAAAGATGTGTGCATTGAAGTGGTTATGGCAACTGCTGATGGGAGCCCATTAGCAGATATTCCTCCTCCAGGGGGTATTGTTAGGGTGGGGGTTGCTTGTCAGCAATATACATCCAATACTTCGGTTGAACAGCTGTTTTTTATCCTGGATCTTTATGTGTACTTTGGAAGAGTGAGTGACAAGATAGCGTTTGTTGGAAAAAGTAAAAGACCAAAGAGAAGTAGGAATGGATCGTCTGGTGGAAGGCTGATGGATAAGGTTCCAAGTGATACCGCTGTAAGTTTAGAAGTGAAGGATTTTCAGCTTAGATTTCTGGAGTCTTCTGCAGCGAATGTTCAGGGAATGCCTTTAGTCCAGTTTCTTGGGGATAATCTGTTTATCAAAGTTACACATAGAACTCTTGGTGGTGCCATTGCTGTTTCATCCACATTATGTTGGGAGAGTGTTCAAGTGGACTGTGTAGATACTGAGGGAAAGCTGGTACATGGAAATGGGTTGGCGTTATCTAATGTTGAAGATGCTCCTTTGATTAGTGGAAATGGATACCCTCAACTAAGAGCTGTATTTTGGGTACAGAACAAAAAGAGCCTTTATTCAAAGGGAAATGCTTTGGCAGTTCCATTTCTGGACATAAGCATGGTGCATGTAATTCCGTTAGATGAACGAGATGTTGAGTGTCATAGTTTGAATGTGTCAGCATGTATATCTGGTGTTCGCCTTGGTGGAGGAATGAACTATGCTGAAGCCTTGCTACATCGGTTTGGAATACTTGGTCCCGATGGTGGTCCTGGGAAGGGGCTTTCTAAAGGGTTAGAAAACTTACGAGCAGGGCCATTTTCAAAACTTTTTGAAACATCACCTCTCATTGTTAACAACCTGGATGGAGGTATGGAACACATTATCTTGGGTAATATTGTCTTTGTATGTGTAATATTGTTTAACTGGCTGCATCTGAGCAACTCCCTCTCACATGCTATTTTTTTTTCATCTGTCCCTTATCTTCTAGTTCAACTGCATTTCTATTAACTTTCCTTTCTTTTAAACCAGATGGAAATTTAGGAGATGGGAAAGAAAGTAGCTTTTTGCAGTTGGGAAAACCCGATGATGTTGATGTAACTATAGAATTGAAGGACTGGTTATTTGCTCTAGAAGGAGAACAGGAGATGGCAGAAAGTTGGTGGTTTCATAATCATGAGGATGTCCGTAGAGAAGAGAGATGTTGGCACACAACTTTTCAGAGTCTGCAGGTGAAAACAAAAGGTAGTCCAAAGCACAAACTGAATGGCAAAGGAAGGTCAGAGGAAAGGCAGAAATATCCATTGGAATTGGTCACGGTAAGAATGTGATTTCTCTTTGTTTCCTTGTCTTTAACATTTAGTTTTAAGGCTTCAATTTCTCGATTAGTTTTAAGCTGCTAAAATCACTGTTAATGGAACATGGGATGAATGCAGATTGCTTGTTTGACTGTGAATTTAACCTAACATGAAGGATAACCATTATTCCATTGATATGTCAAAAGTTATCCCCAGGTGCTAGGATGATATGCCTGTTTTGAAGTTGATGTGCTGCAGATCTTTGGTTATAGGAGTGCCAGATGAACTTTTCTCTTTTTCTAACAAGTCATTCAATTTGTAGTACTTTGTAAATGAGATCTATGTTGTTTATCTAAATTAAGGAAAGTCTAATTTAATTCAAACCATTAGTTTTTCTGTCACATGGGCTTTGTGTTTCTTGCTGGTTGTCGTAGTGGGAATGTTTGGAATTGGGACTTGTACAGAATAAAATGAGCAAAAAATTGCACTTGATTTGGAAACCTGGTTTGTATACTGAGATTACCTTATTCAACATGCCCAAGGTTCCCCTGGACCATGTTGGTTCCTTTGCTGGTGCTGTAGATGCAAGATATAGCTTAGTTTAGTTTTACATAAAAATATAACCCTGCCTGAACAGAGACACAACCGTTTTCCTGTCATCGATTTTGATTTTGTGAGCTATCTTGTAATTTTTCTGCCTTTTTTCAATTTTAGAAATAGTCTATTCATGATCTCACATTTTGAGATGTTTGCAGGTTAGTGTGGAAGGCTTACAGACTTTAAAGCCTCTGGGCCAAAAGGGCATTTATCGATCTTCCTCCTTACCTGCAAATGGCATTAAAGAAACTGCAGAGACATTCAGAGGGATAAATCTTGAACTTGGCTTGGTGATAGCTGAGGACTTTGTTGATGGTGAACTAGCAAAGTGGGAGGTGGAAGACTTGAAATTCTCTGTTAAGCAACCGGTAATAAAATCTTAACTTTACAGTTTACAGGTGTATCCATGTTGACTTTTATCTTGGGAAGGTCTTGTAACGATGATTTTCACTCCACAGGTTGAGGCAGTTGTTACCAAGGATGAGTTGCAACATCTTGCTTTTCTGTGCAAGTCTGAAGTTGACTCAATGGGTCGAATAGCTGCTGGAATTTTGCGGTTACTGAAGCTGGAAGGTTCTATTGGCCAGGCAGCAATAGATCAACTAAGTAACCTCGGTATGCTAATCATATTATTAAAAGATCAAACAAGTCCGCCATCTCTTGTAATTAGAAGAAATTCTTATCATCCTCCAAGTCCCCTATCCGTCAAGGTGCAGCCTAGGCCCCATTTGGATTGATAAGTGACCTCAACTCATCTCATCATTACAACTTTCCCAAATTTCCACACAAAATATAATAAACAATTCAATTTTTTCATATCCCAAAACAATAATAGTATTAAAAAAATGATATTATAACAATATTTTATTCAACTCATCTAAAACCATCTCATTTCATCTCATCTCATCTCTCAATCTAAATGGGGCCCTAATGGTCACGGGTGGGCTTGAGATGAGCTGTAGACTCAAACATCTTGGATTTTTATTTCGCATTAGTTGTTCCCCAGATTACCTGATACACAATTATGGCAGTTTTACTCCCTAGGGGTGGGTTCAAAGGTCCCTTTCTTGGTGAAGTTCTGTTTCATAAAAAAATATATCCTTTTCCTTGACTGGAATGCCTGACTTTGAATGTGGGCATATAAAACTATTAAGGCTTATGGTTTTGTCGTAAGTAAACTGTCATTTGGTACATGATAGAGGTCATCATGATCAGGCTTGCAGTTTTTTTCTAAATAGGGCTGTAAAATCAAGTATATAAGTAATGAAATTGAACTTTAGTAGGCTAAGTAAAGATTACTAGGATACCAAGAGAATGAAGATTTACTTGAAGCAAAAGGTATCAAGACTGAAATGTCAAACTTGGTCTATGAGGGTGCAATTGAAGCCAAGGACTGTAATGTGTTATGCCTTGGATTTTAGCAGAGTTATAGAAGTCTGATAAAATATTAAAATGTCAAAAACAGAAGAATATGGAAAGAGTTAATTCAATGTATGTGAGGAATATATGAATCTTTTACTGACTGGTGCTGTATGTGCAAGAAGAACCTGGAATCTGTAAATCACATTTTACTCCATTGTGAGTTGTTAGAGCTTTGTGGAATGATTTAGTTGGGTTGGCTATAGTAGATTCTTCTTTACTAGTTGGAGAGGGTTATCTGGATGTTCATAAATTGCAGCCGTATGGAAGATGGTTCCTATATGCTTGATGTCTTGTATTTGGAGGGAAATGAACTATAGAAATTTTGTATACTCCCTGTGTACCTGGGCCTTGCCTAATTACGTGAATTAATAAAATATTTTCTTACTTATAAAAAAAAAAAAGAAGAAATTTTGAGGATCGTGAGAGGACAATAGATGAGCTTAAAATTTTCTTTTGCAATATATTATTCCTTTACGCAGCAGCTATAGATTCTAACAGGCTGAGCTTTCATGACTTTCTTGTATCCTATCTCTAATTTGGTGTTCCTCTTGTATACGTCGAGTGTATTTGGGTTTGCCTTTTGCATTTTCTAATAAAATACTCGGTTACTTAATATTTTTGTTTTTCATTTAAGTTTATGGAATTCATCAATGACTAATACATGAGTTGCTTTTTCATATTATTTCACTTTTTTAAACGTTTAGAATGTTGAATTATGATGGCGCATTCCTGTATGACGTAAAGTTGACACATATTTTGCAAGTAGCAGTGTATGCTGTTTGGGCATACCACCACCCTGGATCCCTCTTACCTCACTGATGCACAGCGCAAACCCGTTGGAACTGTTTGGATTGAATTGTCTATCCTTTATTGAAATGCAAACCCATGCTTTCTTTTGTTCATTTTGTTTAACTACTTGTATGCGTTTGAGATGATGAAATATCCTTGTAATTTCTGCGAGTTCGATCTTCCCTGATGAGGGTCAGAATCTGATACATTGATGAATTGCAGGAAGTGATGGTATTTACAAAATTTTATCTCCAAAGCACAGCACCGGCAGTAGTGCTGGCAGTATCGGGCTATCTCCATCATCGCATCTGATCAGCGAAAGCCCTCGTACAACCCTTGAAGCAACCTTGGCTTCACTAGAGGATGCAGTTACAGATTCACAGGCCAAGTGTGCTACTCTTACTGTTGATGTAGATGGTTCAGAATCTTCAATACAGGATCTCGAGACTGTTAAACAACTTGGTCAGACACTTGAAAGGATGCAAAGTTTATTGGCAAAGTTAAGAACTAAAATTTAGTTGTTTGGATTATCTTCTGCCGGTTTGGCTGTTATATCTTGGGATAAAGGTATCCCACCCATATAATTTCCCCATTCTTTCTTGTATATAACATATATACAAATGTGTGTTGAGAGTATGCACTAGTCAGGCAGATAAGAAAGCTGTTCATTGGTGTAATGAGAAATTTTGTATCCATGGATAACTTGCAGTTGTTTCAATATCAATTTTTGTAGAATATACTGTAATTCCACCCCATCAGTTGTGGCACCCCAAATTATGTTGGTAAAAAGACGCCGATGTTACCCTCTTTTTGGTAGTTTCTAATTGGCATTCTACACATTTAAATCGGCTAGGGAAGTATATTTTTTGGGCACAAATCAATGTGTTTTACTGTTGGTACTTTTATTAATAGCACAAAACAAGCATTTCATATTAATTTTGTTTTTTAAATGAGTTCTATTTACAAGCTTGTAAATCAAATCATGTAAAGTCAATCGTACAGAGTCATCTTCTGGAGGAGCTTTGGTCTTGGTTTCCTTCTCTCTCATTCGTCCAAATTTTATACAAGACGTGGGAAGGTGGTGGGAAGAAGACGGATGTAGCTTCTTAGTTTTGACAAAAGCAGAGGAAAAATGAACGAACTTGGAGAAAATAAAAAGGAAGAAGGATCAAGATCAACACCCCTAAATTAGATTGTTCAAACAAATGTGTTCCCTCACCCCGATCAGTTTTTTTTAATTTTTTATTCATTTATTTTATTTTTTGGTTATAACACCTCAAAGTCTGATGAAGGTCAACACGTATGATGAAGGTCAAATTCTGTCTTCTCAAACTGTGATTTAGCTTTTTACTGGTAAGGTTATGTAGAGGACTCGGCATTGAATAAGAAAGAAGAATCACCTACATAGAGAGCACTGTGCATCTTTCTTAGATGCCAGATGCAGCAGTGTGTCAGTGTGCTAAGCAATAAAACCTGTGTAATACACAAGAATGGACGGTTTCTAGGCAAGTCTTGTGGTCTATCCTCTCATAATATGCCATTCGATTAGCAATAGCATCATATTTTCATATAACTTACATGGAATAATTTGTTTTCAACAGAATGACCAACTTGGCCGATGTAAAGGGTCACCGGTCCGAGTTTCTCTAATCAATGGGGGTCTGGCTTCTTCCTCTAAACGCCCATTAAATATGTTAGAATAACAAACCAGACCCAGTCTGCGTCGCGCACTAAAAAGTGCGTCTTCTAAACCTGACAATGAACCCACTCAGACAGCCTCAAGAAGTTGACACTGCATCCCAGCGCCAAATTGTCCCATCTTCACAGCAGCTGAGAATGGTGCTGCAACATACAGAAAGGAAATTGTGTTTTTCAACAGTCAATATCGTGTAAGATTATACATACCATATGGACAGGCTATAACTACATGTGGGTTCACCTTCCATCGAAGGACATGGCTGTTTGTCTAATTGGAGACTTAGATTGAGCATGCGACAGCCTGAAACATGTGAAAGAAGTAAGAAATCTTTTATATAGCACAGAAACTGCAACTACTTTTCAACAAACTTGAGAAGTAAAACCAACGAACTTGGCAATAAGAACAGGGGGGCTCGATTGCAATTCCCAAACAAAGATCTTTCCTTCCCTATTCCCTGGTAGACAAGACCGTATACGATGAGACCACATCATATAATGATACAAAAGCTTGAAGAATGTTATGCGGATGCAATTACAAGGAATTATATTGGAGAACATTAGGTGCTGTGTCCTTGTGTGTTTCCTTATATAAAGTTTTGTTTTTGTTTTTCCCTAAAGAAGTATAAATTGGGGGCCCACTTAGCCTTGCATTACCTATTGCAGCTGCATTATAATGAAAATCGCAGGAAAACTTGATGAACCATATGTCGCACTCTGGAACAGGGTATTTCTGAAGGATATCAACTGAACCCTAAACAGAAAACATTTCGCAACTTCTTACAGCAGCAAAAGGCTGAACTGAGATTCACATGGTCAATGAAGATAAACAAAAATACTTATGAAATAAAGTGCATGAGTCATGAGGAATTATAACCTCCCCGGGAGACTGGTCCTTCGTTTTGGGTTCCCATAAAACAATTTCGTTGTCAACACTCTGGGAACAAATTAAAAACATTATGAGCATGGTTGACGTCTCCAAGAAGTCATCTAGAAGAAACTCCAAGTTATGATCATTCCAATTAGTTTGTTACACTTGCCAGGCAATTTCAAGTTCAAGCCAGCTGACAGCAAGCAAAAAAATATGAAGAGTAATCTTTTCATTAAGTATGTGTGTAGGCCTTTCCAAGTCATTCTGATAGCCATCAAAACTTAATATTTCTTGAAGACATTCCAAGCAAATTTTTATATCCTAGATATCAATGCCAAAACAAATGAAACACAACCCATAAGGCTTGAGCAAATGGTTTTTTAGGAAGTTATTTAAAGTAACTGATCTGGATGATTTTAGTCAGTTGATTAGAAAAGGAAACACATTTCAATCCCCAACCCACATACTATGGTCTTCCCCCTCTTACACACCAAAAAAAAAAAAAAAAAAAAGCTTTTGATTTCGGATTAGCAGAAACACAATGTTGGATCAAGCAAGAATTTCACCTTTGAGAGGATAAAATCACCAAGCCACCTATTACAATCAACATAGTTTGAATGAACTGAAGCTATGAACACCTGAAAAGTGTGAGGTGAACTAAGATTCAACAAGAACAGAAACTCATCTGTAACACAAAACACAGCTGATACTCACAGGAAACTGAACATATTTTGTGGGGAACTTGGAAGGGAGATCTGTCCATGTGAATGATTTCTCTACGTATGTCCAGAACTCTGAAATAGGGTTAATAACAAGATAGGATATTTTAGAAGTTAACGATCTTAACTTGCAAAAATTAAATACAACAAACCAACCTGCCAGAACATGAATCTTTAAACGGATTAAGTAATGTAAAGAAAGAAAACAAAATCAAATTGGTGTTACAATAAATAATTCATAAATAAATAGGATCAATAGACTTTCCAAAGGAAAACTTTTACATCAAATGAGGAAATGTTCCATACCGAGGGTATCAACCAATTCTGTCCAAAGTTTTGTATTATTTGTGTCCAAAGTTTTGTATTATTTGCCTAGAATTCAACACTTCCAGAGTAACCAAGATGCTTAGCACTTTAATCCAATCAAAACGATATTTTAGAAATTTCAAGAAGACTCTAATTATTGCACCCATTACATCCTAAAGCAGTATTAACGGTGTATAAAGAGATAAATACCAAGTTGATCATCAATTCTAACACTGAATTAATGGCCCTTAGTAGGGTAGGCTAGGCTAACTCAGCCGCTTATTTCTACTAATGTAGGGCTAAGTAGTGCCTTTCCTTTTTTAAGAACCCATTCTCATTATCTTTCATAAGTCAAGTAGGCGAAAGATTATTCAGAGACATGTATATTGTTTTCTATTTTTTCCTGTGTTATTGGTATATAAAGCTACACAAATGAAAAATATCTATTTGAGTAGTCCAATGTTCCAATTTTGTTCAAATAATGGTTATATTTTCTTTTTTCTTTTTAACAATAAATTATAATTTTAACAAGAAGAACAACAGTTATGTCCTACCTTTCATTGACCAGATCTTTACCGTGTTGTCCATTCCACAGCTTGCAATGCGATATATGTCTGAAGGATGGAAGTCCTACAATAACCAACAGAATGCCAGTCTAATCGTTTAAAATCCTTATCTTGCATCGTAGGCTACAAATCAAATTACCAATAAATAACCAGAGGGTGTTTCCCCCTTACGACTTCATCAAGAGAATGTGAGGACAACTCTTCTTATTCTTCACTTACTACGCTCAAGACTTCATTGCGATGACCACCAGCTCCAGCAAATATCAAAATGCATATTCCAGTATGAATATTCCATAGACGAACTGATTCATCCTGGTCACTCTCAAATATTAGTGATATGCTGTAACACAAAGGGTAAGAGAGAAAAAAACGGTGTTATGATGCATACTTTGCTTGCAGACACCACAAGTGATGGTTTCAGTGGCTGGGTCCTGATTTCATTTATTGAATCCCCATGGCCAACAAAACTCTGCATGACATGAGCATGTCGCAGGGAAAAAGAAAGATAAGTACCACATTTTCACCATTATACACTTATACTTCGTATAGTCTTTTATTGACTTGTAATAAATTTATACCCGTCCTAGTTGTACATGAAAATGCTAACGTGCGACATCCTAGATTGTGTGTGGCACATAAAAAAGGTCGACTAGTGTTCATCTCTTGCCAATAGATAATAATAGCTACCATTACTTTAGTAATATAACCACCACAAAAATAATAGCTCAAAATTGTTGAGAACCAGAAACCTTGTGTATTTTCTCACTGCCAGCATCAATGACACGAATTATACCATTGAGTCCTCCAGCCACTATAAAAGGAGTTCCATCAACGTTGCATGCCCAGCTCACAGTGTAGAAAGACTCATCCTTCTGATGTACAAAACACATGGAATTTGCAAATTTTCTTCACAAAAAAACTAAATGTTTTGCGTGCGAACTATAATTCAATAAATGACATCTGTCTTCACATACATCTTCATCGACATAAGACTGCAAGACAGCTATAACACCTCCTTCGAGACATTGGTATACAGTCACCTGTTAAAACATTAAGAAATACAATTACATTGAAACAAATCAAGATTCTAACTTTTGGTTGTTCAACCAATGATATTCAGAATACAGTTTTAGGGTAATGTAAGTATATGAATCTGTGGTGCCTATCACTCAAGTCAACCTAATTGTCCTCGATCACAAGCCCAAGCTCCTAAAGCACCAACATTAACTCTAAGGTCCTCATCAAAGCTCCAACATTTGCATCATACGAAGCACATAAACTTTCACAGTAATCGTAAATAAAACATTTTCAGTAGAAAAACTGAAACTTTCAGGAACTTCTTTGAACAAAAAATTGAATCTTTTTAGAGAGAGAGAGAGATTTAGACGACGAAAAGTGAGTTTTTTACTCGGGTAAAGAAGGGAGTGAAAGAGAAACGGACCCGATTGCCGCCGACGGTGGCGAAGACGTTGAAGTAGCGGGAGTCGATGAAGTTGAAAACGACGGCGTAGAGGGGACGCTTGCCTTCTTGGAGCCTGTTAGTAACTCTGTAATCGCGCTTCTTCGAAGGGGTGAGCGAGCCCACCACTGGCTCGCACCCTAATGCGAACTTTGACATCTTCACACAATACCACTTTCCCACTCCGCCCTCACTCGCTTTCGCTACCAATCTTCTTCTGAATCTTCTCCTCCTCCTCTTCTTCCGAGCAAGTAATTATGAGATTTAAATTGCATTACATTCAATTATATCTAATAAGTAAAATGAAATCATTATTTTTCAATCAAAATGCAATTTTAATTTTTCTAAGAATGAAAAAATTTTCTTCCTACTCTACTATTTATTACACACTTAACACTCCTAATATAATGAGTTAAAAAAAAAAAATTAAGTGCATGGTGTGTGGAGAGTGTGGGCAGATGTGTAGAAATGTTGTTCTAAGAATATATTTTTTTTTACTAATTGCTAGCAAAAACCTTATTTTTTTCCTAAAAAATTACAACTTTCCCCCATATCTTTTCGATCCCTGTTTTCTTTTAATTCTTCTCTTTAAAACAAAAAACAAAAAAAAAATTAATATAGTAAGTCATGTTTTTCCTAAAATTAATGTTTTTCTCCTTTTTTTATTTATTTAAAAAATATTTTGTTTATTTTTAACTGAGAATTTCAGTGAAATTTTCATTAAACATAAACCAAATATATATATATATATATAAACTAGTATTAAGTCGATCCTTCTTTTAATCAATATCTGTCTCCTAAATAACTTGGAGATATTTGCTCTCTCTCTCTCTCTCTCTCTAAATTAAAAAAAAAACTCTTGACCTATCTATATTATCCAAAGGAGAACTTATCTTCTTATTACACTGTTCGAGTTCCATTTCCGCATTGTTGGCATGGCGTCCACACTCCTTCAGTTCCTTTTTCTTCCAAACCCGCCTCATCTAAACCACCTCTTCCCCAGCCTAAACGCCCAAACCTCCACCAACTCGTCACAATCACTCGTCCATAGCCCAAGCAGAAAGAGCTTCTCCATCAAATGTGCTACTTCTAACTCCACCCCGCAGCCTGACTTCCCATCCCCAACTCCGACTCCGACTCCGACTCCAAGTTCTGATACCCTCAACAAAGCGGACAGTTTCCCCATCGAAAGGCGAAGAAAATCTGAGATAATCCATGATCGAAAGTCGAGAACTGGCCTGGCAATGCCCGAGCCACCCAACTTTGAGATTGGTTGGAAGAGAACAAAGGAGATCAATTTGGAGAAGCCAAAAGGGTATGTCATAGCCGACTTTCTAGAGAAGTTGGAGGGCCTAATGGGGAAAGAATTTGGGTCGACGGAGCTGCTGGCAAAAGCCGGAGAAATTGTGGCAGAGAGAGCCAGAGAAGAAGCAGAAGTGTTGAGAGATGAAGGAGAAGTGGAGGAGAGGATGATCACGGAGTTGTTCAGGGTGTTGAGACTGATGGAGATGGATTTGGCCATGGTAAAGGCTGCTGTCAAGGAGGATACATTGGGTGAGAGGCTTGAGCAGGCCAAGGCACGGTGCAGGCAAGCCATACTTGTAGCTCTCTCCTTTTGAAGCTTGAAATGGCCATGTGATGAGGATGATGAAGTGTTGAATAATTTGCCACATTTATTTTTATTATTTGTATATTAACTGAAAGAGTCCTAGATTATACATTACTTCGATATAAAATTAAGCTGATATTGGTACTCCTAGATCAAACTCTTATGTTGTGTCTTTGGTATGGCTATGGTGGGTTGTATGCACTTGATGATACTAACTTTAAAGATGAAAAAGATGCACGAGTTTCACGGATTTGTTAATTTGTTGGCTTTCCTTTGTCTTCCTCGTGCATTTTTGTTCTTCTTCTTTTCCAATTTGCTATTAGTTTGCTTTTATTGTCTTCCGTGTAAATTTCTGTCCAGATTTTGAGGAGACGTTTGGAAATGGTTTGGTCTCGTCTCGTCTCTTCTATTTTCACCGAGTAAAATTTTATACATCATACTATCATCCGACTTTCATATCACTAAGTAAGATGTAATACATTTATCATCATTAAATGATCATTTATTATATACTTCTTTATCATCTAATGATAATGAATGTATTACGTCTTATTTAATAGGATAAAAGTAGGATGAAAGTGTGGTATATAACATTACTAAAAGGAAGTTAACGTGCAACGTGACATTTTCCGTTTCTTTAATTAGTTTCAAGTGTACATTTGAGTCAAAAAGGCCCTTGAACAATAAAATTGACAAAAGAGTTTCGAGATAATAATATTGGTATTTAATGATCAGCATCCTACATTTGTTGAATGCCCTAAGGAATTTCTTGGCAAAAGCCTCCAATAATAACCTTCCAAAATAAATCTGGGCTAAAATGGCACCCAAATCAACATACTGTGGGTTGAATACTCATACAAGAACTCAAGTGAAATGATCAGAGAACTATTTGGTTGAAAGGTGCAACATTTCAGATCTTGCCTCAACCAAACTTGCCCGCAAATTTTTTTCATCAAGGATCACTCTTTGTTGTCCATGCATGATCGATGATGCCTTTTGGTACCTCAATTTCTCAATTTCCTTTCCCAGAAAATCTAAAGTTGTGTATGTAACATGGTTAGGCAAGCATCCTGCATCATTTTTATGCATCATTCAGTCGACTTGCCTTGCTATGAACTTTCAATAAGAGTATTAAAAATGACAACATCAGGATTGATTCCACTAGTCCTCATCTGCTCAAAAAGCTTGTTTACTTCCTCAATCCGGCCAGCCTTGCCAAGGGCATTAATCAGTGTGTTGTACATGACTACATCAAGATATCCGCCATGCTTAATTAGCTTATCAAGGACAGTACTGGCTATAACTGCTCTTTCCATCTTCCCTAAGCCTTAAATAATCACTTGGTATGTTGCTATATCTGCTGGGCAAACATTCTCACCCATTTCATTAAGGACACCCCATGCTTCGTTAAAATAACCCTTCTTAACAAATGAACTCATAATAGATTTGTACGAGTAACTCACAGGGTCAACACCCATATCATTAAAAATCTCAAACAATTTGTGTTAGGGATAAAACTGACTGGACCCAACCCATTGAAAACTTATCACTAATAATAAGGAAAGAGATAAAGCTAAAAAATAAGGCAGAGAAGAGATAAGACAAGGAAGAGATTGATTCAGACTCCTAAAAGGAAAGAGTTTCACAAGACAAATTAGACTCAATCACTCAAAGGAATAAAATAAACCTCTATAAAATGAGGAGATCTCTACAAATGAAGGGGATTCTATCCACAACTTCTCGACACCTAGACTCCACACACACAACGACTCCAACTGATCTTCTCTCAAGTGAGGCATCATCTTCAACCTCCTGAAATCCTAAATTTATCTATTATATTGAAATATTTGTGAGGTCATGAGAGATTGTAAAATTGCTTATTATAGTGGATTTTGCTCCCAAGCAACCCGTGGACATAACCTTTTATGCCGAACCACGTAAATCTATGTGTCTCTCTTTATTTATTTTTATTTATTTATTTACTATTTATTTTATAGATGAACGTGAAGAATATCATATCGACACCCGAATCATCATCATGGGTCGTGAATAATTATTTCCTTCATTCCGGCCAGTTGTCCAAATTTACGCATTAACAATTTACATGCTAAGCTCAGTTTTGCTTGGCAAGAAAGCATTGACCATATCCATATCAAAAGAGCCTGTTCCTTTGGCTTGAACTCATTGCCCTCTAGATAATGAAAAAAGCTAAGAAAAATACTCTCTGGACTTCATTTGATTGGCCAATTGATCCATGTATGGAGATTGTTGAGGGTAAATATATTAGGCCCAAGATGCACCAAGCCCAACCCACAATAAAGCCATCATCGGGAAGCAATAGGGAAAGAGAAATACTCTAGCCACAAAGAGATTACACAAAAATAATCCCACAAACTGACGTGGCTTGATGTAGTTCGTCAGATTATAAAGTTACTTTTATTGTAAAGTAGATCTAATGGATCAGATAAAGCCACGTCAGTTTGTGAAATTATTTTTGTGTAATTTCTTTGTGGATGTAGCAGTTCTCATAGGGAAAAAGAAAAATGAGACAAGATAAGACAGAGCAACAAAGTTCGCGAAGGAAAGTTAGACATGTAAAGGGTGAGGTGACATAAAGCTGTCATTCATCACCACTCCCAATGGCCTCAATAAAAGGAGATATGATCGAATCAAAGAAAGATCTTCTTCAACCTCACGACGGGAAACTCCAAAGAGATTATCTTCTTCGGGCTAAAAGGGTCTTCAACCTCCATTGTACAGAGAAATGCTATGAGAGACTGTAAAATACTTCTATCATAGTTTATTTACCCCTCCAAAATGATCTGTAGACGTAGGCTCGGTACCAAACCATGTAAATTTGTGTCTATTTCTCTATTTATATTCTATATTTTTTAACTATTTACTGTTATGGATGTACATACGAATACCGTATCGATGCCTAAACCGAAGTGGTGCTAGATAGACGAATACGTACAAATATGTACGTACGTACGTGCGAGATAGATGAAGTGGCGCTAGGCCTTTCAGGTTTCAACGTATATGGGGCACTCATGAGGGTTTTTTGGAAGTGGTTCGGTAATCCTGGAGTCGTCCAGTGGAGGGATGTCCTATGGTTAAGTTCAGTAAAAAATTGAAGTTGCTTAAAAAAGAATTGCAAAAATGGAATATTCAAATTTTTGGGAGAGTTGAGGTTGAACTAAAGTCTATTGAAGAGAATTTGATGGATTTGGAACAGGCTGTTATTTCAAATTATTCCAAAGAAATATAAGAGGAGTTGCTTCGTTGTAAGCAATGGCATTTACAATACCTTCATCGGGATGAAATTTTGAGGTGTCAAAATCTCGTATTAAATGGCTAAAGGAAGGGGATTCGAATTCAATTTTTTTTCATGCCGCATTGCGAGTTAAGAAGAAAAATAAAATTATTGATCGGATGTCGTTGGCTAATGTATAGGTGTTGGAATCAGTGGATGCAATTCATGAGGGGGCTATTTCATTTTTTTAGAGTTGTTAACGGTGGTTTGTGTTGACTAGGCCAAATATGATATAGAGTTGATTACTCCAGTAATTTCTCAGTTCAAAAATAGAGGTTTGGTGAAGTCGCCGACTATGGAGGAGTTAAAGGCTGCTCTTTGGTCCATTCCACAGGATAGTAGCCCGGGGCCAGATGGATTTTCGGCAAGTTTTTATTTTTATATTTTTTATCATGGCTTGGGATATTATTCAGGAAGATTTATTAGCTTTAGCTCATGATTTTTTTGAAGGTATGCCATTGTCTTCTTTTTTTTGAGCTACTAATATTGTTTTGATTCCAAAGGTGGAAGTGCCAGGTTCGTTTGCACATTTTCGCCCTATCAGCTTATGTTCGGTAGTGTATAAAATTTTATCGAAAGTGTTGGTGAATCGATTGGCTCCGATCTTATTGGGGATCATTTCGCCTGAACAAGATACTTTTGTGCGAGGTAGAATCATTTTTTATAATATGTCTATTGCTCAGGAAATGGTTCATGGCTTAATGAGTAAAATTGATATGGCTAAAGCATATGATCGGGTGAGTTGGAGATTTTTTATGGAGGTTTAAAGAGGTTGGGTTTTTCAGAAAAATGCAGGGCTATAATTTATAATTATATTTCTTCACCTGTTTTTTCTGTGATGATGAATGGATGTTCGAAGGGTTTTTTCAGGTCCTCCCCGGGTCTTCGTCGAGGCGACCCGTTATCTCCTTATTTATTTATTTTGTCGGAGGAGATTTTGTCCCGTTTGTTTCACTGTGAATTTTTATTGGGGCGGATTAAGCCGTTTGAGTCGGTTGGGGGAAGAGTTATTAGCCATCTTTTATATGCCGATGATCTTTTGTTATTTTTGAATGGTGGTAGGGATTCAATCAGGAGTATTATGCGAATTATGCAATTATATGAGAAAATGTCTGGACAAGAGGTTAGTCTGAGCAAGTCATCTATATTTTTTTCTTCAAGTTTTACGTTGGCTAGAAAGGAGGATTTGAAGAGTATAACTGGTTTTGTGGAAGGCTCATGGCCTTGTTCTTATTTGGGAGTTCCGTTGTATTTGGGGCTTATGACTTTACGTATGTTTGAGTTGTTACTAGCAAAGGTGCAAAAAAAGCTTGCGGGTTGGAAGGGTAAGTTATTATCTTTTGTTGGGAAGATCATTCTCTTGAAGCATGTTTTAAATAGCTTACCAATACATATGCTCTCTGTTTTAAATTTGCCAAAAGAAGTTCTGAAAGGGCTTAAGGTGATCTTTGCGAATTTTATGGGGGTTGAGTGGGGATGTAAGAAAGCGTAAATGGGTTTCCTGAAAGAAAATTTGCTTACCAATGGAGGAAAGGGGCTTGGGGATTGGGGATTCAAACTTCTTTAATCATGAAGTTTGCTTGGAAGTTGCTGAAGGGTGACTCGTTGTGGGCTGAGTTTTTTAAGACGAAGTATGTTGGTAATGCTCATTTGCTTTCTTTAACTTGGTCCTTAAAAGGATCAAGATTCTGGAGAGGTATTTTACGGGTGCTTCCTATGGTGGTTAATAATTCTAGATGTTTAATTCGTGGGGGTGACTCGAGTTTTTGGTTTGATAATTGGTTGGGGGATGGAGTGCTTGTTGATTCAATGATGGTAGTCGGTGATCCAGATTTGAGAATCCGTGATGTGGTTATTGGAGGTGGCTAGGATTTTTCTAAACTGCGGAATTTAGTTGGAGACGAGATACTGGAGAAAATTACTAGCTTCCAGTTGAGGCTGCGAGGCGCTTCAGATTTTTATGTTTGGAAATATTCCGATGATGGTGAGTTTTCTACTAAATCTTCCTGGGCACTAGTTCGGAACAGGGGCTCTATTTGTTTATGGAAGAAATGGCTTTGGCAAACGTAAGTTCCTAAGAAAATGTCGTTTATGTGTTGGCGTGCACAGCTTTAGGCTCTACTGGTGGATGATATTATTAGAAAGATGGGTGTTCCTATAGTGTCAAAGTGTAATTGTTGTGAAGTTGCACAAACGTAAACTTTAGATCATGTTTTGTGTGCTGGTACAGGGGCTAGCAAAGTCTGGAATTTTTTTGCGAGGGTGTTTGGGTTTTATTGCAACATAGAGGATGGCAAGGGGTTGTAAATGTCTGGTGGCTATGGGCTTGAGTTTCTTCTCAAGTGGGATGGCTTTGTGGGGTTGCATCTATTCTTATTACGTGGTCTATTTGGAGGGTGAGGTGTGATGAGCGTATGGAGGGGATACCTTTTGATTGGAAAGCGATTGTGCGATCGGTGAAATGTTTCTTTGTGGAGCTCTCAATCTCATTGAGGAAACTGACGAAGCTTACTAGAAGAGATGTGCTCATTTTGCATGAATTAAATTGCCTAGTGATGCTAGTGTACTCGAAGCCGATGAAGAAAATTGCTTGGTCTAGGCCGGTTGTAGGTGCAGTGAAATTGAATGTTGATGGTGGGTCCTGCGGCAATCCAGGTATGTTGAGAGGGGGAGGGGTCGTTCAAGATTCTCAGGAAAAAGTTATTGCTAGGTTTGCTCCTTTTTTTTTATGGGCATGCCACTAATATTGTTGCGGAGTGTCGAGCTTTTCTTGACGAGTAGGGGTGAGTTCGGTCCGGTCTTGGGCTATTTTGTGGACCGGACCGGACCTATTCGGTCCAAGAATTGTCCACCCTAGACCGGACCGAGTCACATATAGGACCGGTCCGGTCCGGTCCATTTCGGTCCGGTCCGGTCTAGGGTCGGTCCAGTCGGTCTGGACATGTCTAAAATGGGTCATTCAGCCCATCTAAATCTAATTTTTTTTCGGCCCAATTTCAATTTTTTTCGGCCCACTTCAAATTTTGTACATTTTTTTTTTAGCTAAAACTACTAAAAAAAGCTTGATCTTGAAAAATACAATGATAAAAAAAAAAAAACTATTCTATATAAAAAACTAAAAAAACCCAAATATTATGCTATTAGCCTATTAGGTATATATAGTTATAACTTATAACTTTTAGTGATATTAATACTATACTATTATACTAATATTTTGCTATAATACTATAACTTTTATAATATGCTATTAAATTATTAATACTATTATACTATAACTCTTATATGAGTAAAGTTATTATAACTTATAATAGTTATATAGTTGGTACTTACTACTTAGTTATTATGAATCATGAATCCATGATTAGTTAAGTTATAACTATATTATAATATTAGTATAACTATAACTATAGTCGGAGACTCTTACTCTATATTAGACTATTAATATTTTTTTTTATATACCATATTAGAGTATAGAAGACTAGAACTAAAGTCTAGACTATTAGTATAAATATTAATATTAGTATAAAATTATAAATATTAGTATTAGACTATTAGTTAATAATTATTTAATGGTGAGTTAGTGATATGTTAAATGAGAATTATATAATTAATTTTTTTTTTCAATTTTAATTCGGTCCGGTCCGGTCCGAAAAATCCATAGACCGTGGACCGGACCAAATTAAGTCGGTCCTATAAAATTCGGACCAAGACTGACCGGTACCATTCTCGGTCCGGTCCGGTCCGGACCGAATTGGTCGGTCCGGTCGGTTTTTCCGGTCCGGACCGGCCGAATATCACCCCTATTGACGAGTTAAAAATGTGTTAGCAACTTGGTTTGAATAATTTCTTGGTGGAATCCGATTCGACGGTAATAGTCGGTTGGTTCTGTTCAGGAGTGTGCAAGTTTTGGTACTTACGGAATTTTTGGGAATAAGCTCTTCATTTATTCCAGGTGATGAATGTTCGAGTTCGACATGTCTTTCATGAAGCTAACATGGTTGTTGATTTTCTTGCGAATGAGGGTGCAAAGGGTCGAACGTTAGATTTTCTGGGTGAGGAGCGTCGAGAGAGACATTTTTGTGGCCTTATTCGAACGGATAAATAGGGTCTTCCCTATATTAGACGCTAGTTCTTGTATTTGTGGCTTTCCTCCGTCTGAGTGGGATTTTTTGTAATAAAAATGGGACTTTTGCCACTTCCCAAACAGCTAACATGGGCTGCAGACCACTTCGTTGAGGTTCAAATCACCTTCATTCATGGGCCGGAGATGACTATTTCTCCGGTTCCAAACAGTTGGGAGATTCTTATCCTTAACAAAGATGATGACAATTGATTATCAATGTCAGTGTATGAAGTCCTCTCATACTTGATTCCAGAGTCATCTGAAACAAATTCATTATCCACCGTAGCGACTACAGAACCTTTTAAGCTCAAAAACTCACCAAAGTCGCCTTTGGAAGGGAACGTTGGCGTATAATCCTTCTTCTTTCTCTTATGGGTTTTTCATCAAACCCTCCATTTCGGCGGCCCATGTGTAGACTTTACAACACAAGTAGAGATTTTTCGGAAAACGTTTTATATAATCTAAATATAAAACCAAAATGTTACCTCAATCTGCTTTTTCCTTTTTCAAGAAGGTTAAAAAATAGTTGGCTTAAAATCATGTACAATTCCTTTTATTTTAGATCCTGGAAATTCTAACCAAAAATACTCTACGCGTTTGTCACTGGTTGGGCTAGAAGAAGAGAGAAGTGATGTTCAAGGCGTTGATACTTTTTCTTCGATGGCAGGACTAAAAAACATAGATCTAACCAAATATAAATATTAAATATCCCTCTAGCCTCTTGAAAAGTGGCAAATATGATATGATGCTACAATGGCAAATATGATATGATGCTACTGTAAATTAAAGAGTCTAGCAACTCATACAGACATGGTGATATATGTGAAAATGGCCCTCATGGTATGAATTAGATAATGATGTAATTTCCGAATATAAACAAAAATATTGGGCGTCGGTTCCGATCATTTTATTTTTCCTTTTTTTTCCTTTCTCTTTTTCTCTGTGTGATCATCCGGAACAATATAACATTTTTGACAAGCTTTGATGACACAACGAACATGGGGATCATCTTTTGGAATTTGTTTGAGCATAATCTTTGCAGACTTGTAGTCCCCACATGCTAAAAGGGCTTGATACATTCTGCAATCATTTCAAAAATGGAAATAAGTAAATAGAGAGGCTACCAGAATTTACCAGTCACTTCCCTCCCACCCCTTTATATTTGGTGGGAGGATTTGCCGTTTAGTCCAAAGACAATTAGGAACTATTCCCAGTAAACCAGGTGCTGAAGTAAGAGGTATGCTCACCTAATGCAATTCAGAAAATGAATAACCATCATTACTTACCTCAAGAAACTGAGGACGTTATAAGGAAGGCCAACAGCTTGATATTCCTTCCAAATCTTAAGGGAACTCTGCAAATCTTTGGCATTGACGCAAGCACTGAGAAGGAAATCAAGCCACTTCCGGGAAGGAGTGAGGCATAACTCATCCTTAACAACCCGAAGCAAGTCCAGTCCAATCTGCAAATGTGTAGGCTCTGACTCGCCAATCAGAGAGAATACCTACATATGTATGGGCGGAACATGATGTCAACTCTAAAATAGGCCATAGTACCATTACGAAGACAAACATTTTCTAAATTAAAAATGACACGTAAAGATAAATATCCATAAGGCAGTACCAAGAAACAAAAGTCTAAAATGTCCGTCAGATCACCCCAGACATTATATACATATATCATAATGGGGAAAAGTCTGAACGAGGTCTCCCAACCACAACTACTCTAACAAATGAGAATCTTATGGTAAAGATATACTTGAACCAAATTGAATAGATAGATGAATTCAAAGAAGTTTATAGTTACAAAATGTAACAGATGAGAGAGAAGAGCAAACCTCATCAAAAACAATTTCCATAGCTAATTCATTATCACTTAATTCATCCTTGAGTTGCTTGAGCAAATCAACAGCAGAACTGAATAAAAAAAGAATGAATTTAAGAAACCTGGTACATGTATGCTAAGAAATTCTCATAAATTGAAACAGTATGTTTCAACAAACCTTAAATGTTTATATTGAACACAATATAAGATAACCTTGCAGCAACCATAAACCCAATACTCAAGACCTTTCAGTTCCTTGAGTAGCTGAAGTAATCTACCCAACTCTCCATCAGATTGAAGATGCTCCTATGGGAAGAGTGAAAAAATCCTCATTACATTTAGGAAATAAAAGTGTACAAATCATTGATTGAAGAGCTTACAATAAGATTTATAACAGCTTTAGGTTCCAAACTGCATCCAGCTTGCTTGATTTCTTCATATAAGTTGAGGGCATCAGACATTTGCCCATGTGATGCAAGAGCTGACACAAGCACACTCTTAATTTCATTCATGTTCTTAACGGGAATTCCTTTATCTGAGACAACCTACCGGATGAAATAGTATTGATTGGATCAAAAAGAAACAAAACATTAGCAAGAAAGACACAAAGGAGAAAGAAAAAGAAGCCAATACTAAATTACATATAAAGAACAAAAATGCAATGGATTTACCCAATTCAAGAAATAGGAAATGTAATTGGAAGGGAAGTTATTTTCTCTAAATTAAATTCATTCAACCTTTTTTTTAAGAAGGGTTTTTATTTGCTAAAAGATGGATTTTCCGTAAGGAAAAGACGTCATTGGTGTCAGATATTTGCAAGGAAAGTGAAAAAAAAGATGGATTAGTAGACATACTCACAAGTCGAAATTTTTAGAAAAAAAATTTAATTTTTCTCCAATGTATTCTAAGAAAAAATATCTTGCTTTACTAAACACTTCTAACAGAACTCAGATTCTCTAAGTTACAAGAGAGTGCAATATTTTTCCTGGAAAAAGTAGGAACATTATAGCAAAGTATGGTTTCCAATTACTATGAATCATGGAGACCAAAAATCTTGAATGTAAGGTTTCTAAGAGCTTGCTACATCTTCTATTAACATCATCAATATGATTCAAACAGGTTCATTTAAAATAACAGAATAATGAACCAAAATAATGAAGATGTAGCGAATAGCAAATGAATGTTTGGATAGTAGAATGAAATCGGGTGAGCCAGGTATTATATGTAAGCTTGATACGAAGAAGGCTTATGATCATGTTAATTGGAATTTTCTGTTTTACCTTTTGGGGGGATGTGGATTTGGGGTGGCGTGGATGGATCAAACATTGTGTTTCGACTACCCATTTCTCATTATTAGTGAATGGTTCTCTTGAAGGGTTTTTTTAACAGTTCCCGTGGCTTGAGACAAGGGGATCCGTTGTCTCTTTTTTTTTTTTTTGTCATCAAGATGGATGCTCTTAGTCATATGTTGGGGGCAGCGGTTGATGGTGGGTTGTTATCAGGTTATACAGTGGGAGGGTATCAGGATATGGTTTGACTACGGTTTCTCATCTTTTGTTTGTAGATAATACTTTGTTGTTTTGTGATGTAGATCCTTGTCATTTGCAATCTTCAATTGCACTTTTGCTTTGTTTTGAGGTTGTGTCTGGCCTTAAGGTTAATTTGGGTAAGTCTTAGATGGTTCCAGTGGGCCAGGTGAGAACTATGTGAAGATTGGCAAGTATTTTGGATTGTCAGGTTTCCTTTTTGCTGATTAGATATCTCGGACTTCCTTTGGGTGCTACATTTAAGACCAGTATAATATGGGTTGGAGTGTTGGAGAAGATAGAGAGAAGGGTGGAAGACGTTATATTTGTCAAAAGGGGGAAGAATCACTCTTATTAAAAGTACTTTGTTTAATCTAAGTACTTATTTTCTATCTTTATTTCCTATTCCTGTTGGTGTGGCAAACAGGTTGGAGACGTTATTTCGATACTTCTTGTGGGAAGGTTTAGGGGAGGAAGCTAAGTTTCATTTGGTTGGTTGGGATAAGATTTGTACTCCTTTGTTGTGTGGTCGGTTGGGGTTTAGAAAACTGAGCATCCTCAATAAAGCATTACTTGGGTAGTGGTTATGGAGAGGTATCATCATGATTGCGACTCCTTGTGGAGGGCCGTGATTGACTCAAAATATGGGAGTGCATGGGGGGATGGAGTTCCAAGGAGGTTAGAGGTACTCATGGTGTGGGGGTGTGGAAGTGTATTAGGAGTGGATGGGATGATTTTGTAAAGCAGGTTTTTTGTTGTTGGTGGTGGTGATGGTTCCAAAATTCGTTTTTGGCATGATCCATGGTATGGTGGTAGGGGTTCTTAGCGCTGTTTTTCCAGACCTCGTTCGTATTTCTCAATATCCGGATGCTTCGGCAGTTGAGGTTTTGGACTCTTCCAGTGGTTCACCACGTTGGAAGGTTCTATTTTCTAGAGCCGTTAATGATTGGGAAATAGAGGTTGTTTCTGAATTGTTTGGTTTACTGTATGCTACACAGCTTGGGCAGCATGTGAGTGATAAGATGGTCTGGATACACTCTGGTAACAAGCAGTTTTCAGTTCGTTCTTTGTATAAGTTGTTTAGGCCAAATGGGATATACTCCTTTCCTTGGTCAGTGTTTGGAAGACTAAGGTACATTCAAAGGTGGCGTTCTTTGGCTGGTCTGCTTCTTTAGGGAAGCTTTTGACTTTGGAAAATCTCCGGAAGCGTGGATTTATTATTTTGGATTGGTGTTTCTTATGTAAGAAAGCTGGTGATCGGTGGATCATTTATTATTACATTGTAAGGTGACTAGGGCGTTATGGTATGAAGTGTTTAATAGAAGTGGAATGGCTTGGGTGATGCCTAAGAGGGTGGTGGATCTTTTTGCTTGTTGGAGAGGTTTAAGGGGTAATTTGCAAATCGGTGCTGTTTGGAATATGATCCCTTTATGCCTTAAGTGGTGTATTTGGGATGAGAGGAATGGTCGATGCTTTGAAAACAAGGAACGCTCGATGGATGATCTTAGACGTTTTTTCTTTAATACCTTAATTCAATGGGCTTCAGCTATTGTGTTTAATGGAACTAGTGTCCATGATTTCCTTGTTTCTTTTTTCTAGTTCATGACTTGTAACTAGGTTCAGTTTTTGTATACTTCCTGTGTACTTGGCTTTGCCTCACTACTTGTCTCAACAAAATTTCTTATTCATAAAAAATAATAATAATAATGACGATAAGTCATATATGAAATAACTTCTCACAATTTAAGGTACATCCCAAATTGCATGTTAATTCCCTTTTACCCTTGAACCAACAGAATCCAGTATAAGCAACTAGTGACATCGACAAATACCTGCTTTGCCTTCTCAAACTGTCCACAAGTTGCATATGCATTTATAAGTGACATGAAAATTTGCTTTGTGACGGCAACTCCAAAACACTCCAGTTCTTCATAATACTACAGGAAGATAATCAGACCACAACATGTTTAGCTTTCACAATTTTAAGAAACAGCAAAGTATCATGCCACCCCCTCCCCCAGCCACTCATCACACGAGCGTGGATGCGAAAAAAGCTATTAAGTTACTGCATGAATTGTTCATCAAAGACATAAGCAAGGGGCTACATACAGACATGTGTCCCAAGAAAATAGGAGATGGTTCATGTAATTTCCATGGTATAGCACTCTAAAATTGCACTCAACAATATTGTCCTTACCAAATTAGGCAACCAATGAGCTCACCAGTATTGTATATCGAAGCATGCTAAACAAACAAATAAAGGTTCAATAAACTTGATTTTGCTTCTGCATTGTTTTTGCTTTTGGCTTTTTTGTTTGCTTTTGTTTATGTTGCAAGAACAAGTCAATACCACTTTTCACGTTTTGAAAACAAAGAAAAAGGTGGGGCAGATTAAGGAGGTTACAATCTCACAGCAAGCTTTTGGCCGTGAAAATGAAAACCGATACAAATATCAACAATGGGATAGATAGGTATGTACTTTATGTGACAGCAAGTTAAACACAAAGCCTTGGACAAAACATAAATTTTGAACTACCTTGATGATATCCTCTTCACGGTCACAATGACTTATCAGATAGCTGAATGTTTGTGAATCTGGTTTTACATCTGCAAGTTTCATGTGCTTGAGAACCATCAGTGCTCCATATGTGTTTTTCTGCAGAACATTGAGCAAAAAAAGTAAGCTTGCGAAATATTTGTAGCAGAAGCTATATTAATTTAAAGCTTCAACAATCACGAATACTTATTATGATTACACCATCATCATAATCTGCAGCCATGTATACCTAGAGATTGCAGCAATTATTGACCGCAAAATTCTATCACCACAATCCAAATTCTTGGCAGGCCTTCATCACCTCCTTAAAGCTGTTTTGGCTTGAATTATGTTGCTTGTTATGGCAGCAATCAGACAAGTTTTCAATGCACACGGTCAGGTGATTTTAAGAGACCCTCCTATATTGTTACTCAGTCATAGGTGCCACTTTGACCATTCAAAAAATGCATTTAATTTCTTCTTTTATTCTTTGGGCCAGCATAATATATCTTGTCAGTGGAAAGTCATAAGGCTGAACAAATAAATAGAGAACCGACCAGACTGGAACAAGTCAGTCATAAGTTTCAGCTTATTAAGAACCAAGGGAATCACCAGTTCCTTTGGTTCTTCATGCTTCCTCCATTCACTCACTCTCTTTTCAGTTCTTCACTTTATAGTTCCACTCACTGTCATGTGACGTTGTGCCTGTCACAACAATCAGACTGTCTCACCGTTGTTGTCCTCATCTCTCTCTCTCTCTCTCTCTCTCTCTCTCTCTCTCTCTCTCATTAGGTTTGGTAGTTGAATCTATATATCTTAGGGTTTCAGTTGTTGAATCTAGGATTTCTTTGGATTTTTGTTGGTTGTTGAATATGAACTCATAATTTAGGGGATTAGTCTCCCCAAACTGACTGAAACTGACTTACCACCATTAAGGTCAGTTTTGTTTGGCAGGCGCCACCACCCCTCGATGCCACAAGGGGTATCCCACCCTTCAGTTTGGTCTGTGGTTTGGGTAGCAAACCGAACCGAAGGTAAGTTTGTACACCCCTAGACAAGTCAAGTCATATCATAAACATATATATATATATCTTTAACTGCCAAAATTTTTTGTTTTTGCACAAAGCATCGTTGGCATCATAGCCATATATTTTATCTTTTAAAAATTAAGTCTCGAAGAGAGAACCGTGGTTACATTTTTTGTGTTTCTGTATGAAGATTTATAAAGGGCTTGGGCACACCCACAGCAAGAAACATGCTAACAACGAACAACTACCCCATAGTTGGGGGGGAGAGACAGAGAGAGAGGGTTTAATGCCTCAAGGAAGGCCCAAGCCACATTTGGGTCTATACTCCAAAAGGACTAGTTAATAATATAGTTGGAGCCCCATTGGAACCATTAAAAAGAGGAAGAACTTCTCCTTCCCAAGCATTGTCAGGACTCGGATCCCATACCCCACCTACCCTTATTACTTATCAGTCAGTATGGGGTATCACATAGGGTAAGCAGTGCTTGGTCCACCCTGAGTAGGGTTCTCAAGTCCGTATGAAGCAAAAACTTTGGCCCCCATACTTGTGCATATTTACTAAATATATGTGCATGAGTGCTTCTACTGTTTTTGTACTGATTGTTCACATAGTTTCACCAGCTGAAGTACCAATAAACGCAAGCCAGAAAATAATTATGAACTAAAAACTATATTGAATTTCCAGAAAGAGAACTCATTTTTCTGGAATCAAGATATCATAAAATAAAACAGAGCACGAGTATCTAAATAAACTAAGAAAGTCACCTCTCGAAAATATCCTGCCATTATAGCATTGTACATGCTGGCTGTAGGTGTCAAATTAATTTTCTCCAAATCCTTAAGCATGCCATATGCACCCTTAAACTGCATTGGACAGGACGATTAATATGAGCTTGTGGTATAATTCAACTCAAACTATGTAATTTATTGGAGTATAAAATTATTTTTGGTGAAATGCAGCAAAAGAAAAATCAAGGCATGAGTGGACTTGCACACACAAAAAGGGAACTAAATAAAATTTACATCTTTCATTTTTGCACACAAACTTATCATGATCCTGAAGGTTTCATTGTTTGGCTTCATACCATGGCGACAAATCACTGAATAGATACGGTGTACCTGAGAGGGGGGGGGGGAGGAAAAAGATACAAGAACATGAGAACTATAAAACAGAGTCAACACAGAAAAAAATGCAAAAGAAAGTTTAATCTCGTCCATTTTTTTTATAAGTACAGTTTAATCTCATTCATAAGTACCATCACTGTCATGTCACCTGATGTATTGTGCATATGTTTGGAGTGAGGTCATATTTTCACCTGATATCTGCTAGTATCTATATTAACATGGGAGGGTTGGGTATTAGAAATCTAAAGATTTTCAATAGGGCATTACTTGGGAAATGGTTGTGGCGATATAAGGAAGCTCTATGGAAGTCGGTGATTGATTATAAATATGGAAGTGGGGGGGGGGGGGGGGGGAGTGTTGGTGTAGTAGAGAGGTAAATGGGCATCATGGGACTTGGAAGCATATTAGTCGGGGATGGGAGGTGATTTTTCGTCATACTACACTTATGTTGGGAGATGGTTTTAGAATAAAATTCTACAGTGACATATGGTGTGGAAATAATAAACTAAAAGATTTATTTCCCTCAGTATTCAGGATTGCATGTGAGAAAGAAGCTTCAATGGCTGATTTTATGGTGATAGCTAGAGATCAAATTCAGTGGAACATCGTCTTTAGCAGGGCGGCTCAAGACTGGGAAGTTGGTAGTTTTGAGGAGTTCTTCCGACTTTTGTATTCTATGAGACCGAGCATCCAAGGAAATGACAAGTTGTGGTGGGTACCAGCTGGTAAAGGCACATTATCAGTTCAATCGTTTTATAAGTCTCTCACGCAGGTGCAGAACACTGAGTTTCCATGGAAGAGGATATGGCAGAATAAGGCGCCTCCCAAAGCGACTTTCTTTGCTGGACAGCTTCACTGGGAAAGATCTTGACGACAGATAATTTTCGAAGACGTGGGATGATCATAATAGATTGGTGTTGCATGTGCAAGAAGAGTGGTGAAACTATGGATCATCTTCTACTACATTGTGACGTTGTTAGAGCACTATGGGTTGAGGTGTTCAGCATATTAGAGTTAGCTTGGATTATGCCCGCCACAGTGGAAGCGCTCTTGGCTTGTTGGACAAATCTAGGAGGTATTCCACAAATCAAAGCCATTTGGAAGATGGTTCTTATTTGTATTCTATGGTGCTTAACTGCTTATGGCAGGAGCAAAATGACAGGGCGTTCAAAGACAAGGTGAGATCTTTTGAGGATCTTAGATCTTTTGAGTTAGAATGTTATTCATATGGGCCATAGCTATATATTTTAATGGTTTAGACCTGAATGATTTTCTTGTTTCCTTTTCTTCATCCTAGATAGGTGTTTCCTCTTGTATACCATCTTGTGTACTTGGGCTATGCCTATTCTATTAATACAATCGTTTATTTATCAAAAACAAAAAAAAAAACATGCAGCAGAAGATGCTTATAAAAAAAATGTAGCAGAAGATCATATAATCATCTCAGAAATGTAACAAGTCTCCCAATTAACTATTTTCATATCATAGCTGTCCCCTGTCGTTGAATGATACATGTCAAAAGGATTATAAATTACAAAGAAGGAACATAATAACGTGACGTTTTCTTTTTCTTCAATTGATATGGTTTAACACCATCTATTCACTATTTGTAAACAAAAGAAGTTTTAAGCGTACATTTACTCATCAAAATAACATAAGCTCTAAGCGTAAGTTGTTAAAATCAGCATTTGACAAGAGAGCACAGCAACTACATACGGTTTTTTTCTTTTTTAATGGAGGGAGAGGGGAGATAGATGGAATGATACAGCGTACCAAATTAAAGTCAAAGCTCTCTTCAATAGCATGTAAAACAGAGTGTAAAGCCTCCAGCGATAAGGTCAACCCCACTTCACACATTTCATCAACTAGATCAAGAGCAGCATGCACCTGACAGTTGGAAGAAATAAATACATGAAAAAAGTCCAAAATAAAAGCACAAAAATTATCTCATGAAGCAATCAAAAATAAAAAAAGATTAGGTACCAAACAAAAGGATATTATATGGAAAGAAAGAAATTAATATATCAATTAATGATTTTCTCCTTTTAGTCAACAGATCAATCATACCTTGAGTGAATCACAACGAAATTAATATATCAATTAATAATTTTCTCCTTTTAATCAACAGATCAATCATACCTTGAGTGAATCACAACAATATGTGATGAGCTCCTCATATGTTGTGGATGAAGGTGCCACTTCCAATTTCGCATGGAAGTTTTTAAATTTTGAAACAACATCCTCAACCTTTCAATATTCAAACACACGTGTGAGTCTCACTAGTATTTGATATATTTAGTGGACATACTGACCATGCAAAACAATATGGAAGCAAGTAATGATGCAGTTGATTCTTTTTAATAGAAGATATAAGCTGATGCAGTCATAAAGTAACTATATGTTGAATTATAGCCCAAAAATTATGTCAAATGCTGCTTATCTTGGCAACATTATGCTGCAGCAATACTGTGGATCTGAATCGTCCTTATAGAACTGTTGAAGAAATAATTGACACATGCCTTGGACCCTCAAATTCATACATAGTTTGATTGAAGTAAAGCATCAAGCCTTGCTTCTATCTGAGACCTGACAAGAGATTTATAAATTCTCTCTTTATAAGACGCAAAGATATAAAGCTCTAATTGTGGTGGCTTACACATTTAATTTTTCTTACCATCAATTTCAACTAGTTAGTACTCCATAGTTCTTTACAACAAAAGAGTCTATTATTATTCAACAGAAGAATAAAAGATGTTTCCTTTCATGTCAACTAAAGGGTGATAGAGTTATTGATTTATTGGAGAAGTTAGGATATAGGTTAATAAAAGTCTAATGTAGTGTGGAGTGTGCGATGACCCAAGGGGTAGTAGAGTTATTGGCTTGTTGGAGAAGTCAAGATGTAGGTAAATGAAGCGTAGAAGTTTAGAGTTACTGGGTTGGTGTGGGTGGAAGAAACGCAACACGCAGAAGTTTGAAGATTGTGATGAGACAACGGATGAGCTTAGGTCCACAGTGACAGAGATCTGTAATAAGTCAGGACGGTGATTTATGATTTCTTCACCGCTCTAGGCAAGTGCTTCCATTGTATACACCCTCTGTACTTGGGTTCTCTTTGCACGCATAGTGAAAATGACTTACTAATAGAAAACAAAATCCAATTGATTAGTCTTAGTAACAAGAATACTTTTAACCATTCAGCTCTATCCAGAAGCCATGATTAGTTAAATTCCCAGCAATCTATTTATCCTTTTTCCAGGATGAGGAGCTCTCCACCCCCCGTTTACATGATTTTTGGGGAGGAGGAGACAGAATTTGAGAGCCCCTTGTATCCCCAAGCTCTATCCAGAAGCCGTCCTTAGTTAAATTCCCAGCAATCTATTTATCCCTTTCCAGGATGGGGAGCCCTCCATCTCCCTGTTTAGATGATTTTTTTGGGGAGAGAGGACAGGATTAGAGAGGAACCCTGTCTAGATGATTTTTTTGGGAGAGAGGACAGGATTTGAGAGGAGCCCCTTGTATCCCCATTTTTCAATTCCCTCCAGGTGAGGGAATTTGATGGAAAGAATAAACGGATAAAAGTTAATCTGTACTACCCATTAGCTCTTAATTAATCATCTCTCTCTCTCTCTTCCTCTATTGTCAATTTACCAGATAGAAATAGCTAATCCTCTCACCTCCTCATTTTTTAATAAACTATTCAAGTAATGGAATTCACGACAAATATCATTTCCCCTTTTCCTAATAGATTCCCATTGAAAATGAAGAACTCGTTCCATACTACATTGTAACAAACATCCAATGCTAAAACATAATGAATCAATGTCAGTTAAAATTATTCTTTTTTAAGGTGGGGGCAAACGAGGTAAAGGAGTACCGTCCCATTAGCTTGGTGAGTGGAGTTTACAAGATCATTTCCAAAGTGTTAGCAAACCGGCTAAGTGAGGTGGTGGGGAATATTATAACCAAGCCCCAAAATGCCTTGGTAAAAGGTAGGCAAATCCTAGATGCGGTACTTATTGCTAATGAATGTCTAGATAGCAGAATGAAGGCAGGCACAATAGGGATCATCTGCAAGCTAGATATGGAGAAGGCGTACGATCATGTCAACTGGGATTTCCTTCTCTACCTTCTTGGGAGATGTGGTTTTGGAGAGAGGTGGAGAACATGGATCCGTTGGTGTATTTCAACGGCAAAATTCTTTGTATTGATAAATGGCAGCCCAATGGGTTTCTTCCATAGTTCGCAAGGTCTGAGACAAGGCGATCCGTTGTCGCCTTTGTTGTTTGTTGTTGTGATGGAAGGGTTAGGCAGGATGATTTCGGCATTGGCGCATAATGGCTTTATGGAGGGCTTTTCGGTTGGAACCCCGAATAGGGAGATCATTAACATATCTCACTTATTGTTTGCAAATGATACACTTGTGTTTTGCGAGCCAGATCAAAATCAGGTGCGTGCGTTGAAGGCATTGTTGTTGTGCATCGAAACAGTTTTCGAGTTAAAAGTGAATTTTGACAAATCCGAATTGGTGCCAAATGTACGACATCTAGCCAGTACGTTGGGTTATAAGATAGCCTCCCTCCCTCCGACGTATCTGGGACTTCCATTGGGGGTAGGAGCATGGACG
Source organism: Juglans mandshurica (assembly GCA_022457165.1). Lineage (NCBI taxonomy): Eukaryota > Viridiplantae > Streptophyta > Magnoliopsida > Fagales > Juglandaceae > Juglans > Juglans mandshurica. The sequence goes on from CM039622.1 coordinate 36,117,391, forward strand.
CCATCTTTATGGGAGTCAGTGATTGAGAAGATAGAGAAGAGATTAGCAAGTTGGAAGAGAATGTATTTGTCGAAAGGTGGTAGGCTCACATTGATAAAGAGTACACTTTCTAACTTACCAACCTATTTCCTTTCACTATTTCCTATACCTGCAAGTGTGGGGTACAAAATTGAGGAACTCCACCGCGATTTTTTGTGGGGAGGTTTGGGGGAAGAGTTCAAATTCCACCTGGTTATGTGGGAGACAGTATGTCGTCCTATATCCAATGGTGGTTTGGGTATTAGAAATGAGAGGACCTTCAATCGGGCGTTACTCAGCAAATAGTTGTGGAGATATAGTAAAAAACCGGATGCCTTGTGGAGAGGGGTGATTGGGTGCAAACATGGCGACATATGGGGGGGGGTTGGAGCACTAAAGAAATTAGAGGAACTTATGGAGTGGGGTTGTGGAAACACATTAGATGCAGTAGATCATCTTCTATTGCATTGTGAGACTGCAAGGGCTTTATGGTATGAGGTGCTTAGTAGAGTAGAGTTGGCTTGGGTTATGCCGGAGAATGTGGTGGTAGCACTAGCCAGCTGGCCAAACATTGGAGGTATGCATCAGATTAAAGCGGTTTGGAAGATGATTCCAATGTGTATCATGTGGTGCCTGTGGTAGGAACGTAATGCGCAGAAATTTGAAGACAAGGAGAGATCGTTAGAGGAACTGTTAGCATCATTTTATAGCACTCTTTGTACTTGGGTCATTGTTGTTGATTTCAATGGCATGGCCCTTCATGATTTTCTTGTCTCTCTTATGCCCTCTTAGCCAAGGCTCCCTATTGTATATAATGGGCTAGGCCTATTCTTTGAGCAATATAGTTTTTTTACTTATAAAAAAAAAAATATTCTTTTTTATGATAAATAATGTCAGTCTAAATTCAACTGCCTTAACAGCATAATCAAATGGAGTTTTTATAAACAAGTAAACTGCATGCGAAGCAGAAATGCCTCATGGCATTATGGCCTCAAGGACCTTACCAGTAGCATTCATGAGAAGTTACTCACCACTAAATTTGGAATGCTAACAGCATAACTAAAGATGAATTTTGAGATGTTTTCTACTTCACAATCTGCATTTGTTAAGATAACCGCACCAAGTTACCTATATTATGAAGAACCAGCAACACATAATCTGCTGTAATTTTTTTATTAAACATTCTGTTGCAAAATTAAGATTTGTTCAAGAAAAACTTGAGATAAGAAAAAATGATATAATTGATATATAATGTGCATACCACAGGTTTTGAATGCCACAAGGAATTTCTCAGCAAAAGACTCTAATAATAGCCTTCCGAATGATTTAAATATATTTGCGACATAATCTGGGGGTGAAAGCTTTGTTATGTCTACAATTTCCAATAGCTGCAAAAGCTCCGTCTTCCTGTCGCTTTCACAAAGTGCTAACAAACAATTATCTGCAACATGAGTGCAATATGATGAGTTCCCAACAATACCAAACGAACAAGCTAACCATGTCCTAAAAGGATCTTAGAACCGCATCCATTTTAAAACTTCATGATACCATATGCACTGTAATTACCCTTGCATACAGACATAACATACTCTTAAAAGGCACAAACCAGATACAGCTTTCTACATAACGTCCTATGACGATATTTATGTTCCATCCATTGGCTCAGGCAAAAATAAATAAAAGAAGTGTAGCATCCATAAAGCACCAATATTAATCCACATCATGATCGCAAAGGCCACATTTGTCGTGGCTATATGAAAAATATACAATCACCAGTTTCAAGACAATGTGGCATCCTAGAATATTAAAAACTAAGTAGATCATAAATTAGTCTATAGACACCATCAAGTTCCTAGACATCATTGGTTCTTGAACACAAGAGGGTTGTCTGCAAAGAGGGTCCCAAATTGCTAAGATATAGCAGCAGAGATGCTCTATGAAAGGTGAATTTATTCCACCTGCCATACATAAACAAGCAATTCCTACTTTGCCAGAAATGACCTAGTGCAACGCAACAATAATTTATGAATTATTTCTTTTGTATTTCCCTATCAGTTATCTGAGAGTTTGCAATGCTAAAATAACTTTCAAAAAATCCTAAGTAGTAATTCCTTGATTAAAACTCAATCTTCAATAAGAACTAATCCTCAAAAACATAACCACCATGGTAGGTGACCAGGTGGGACCACATACCTCGTAAATTGGACTTGTCTTCCCCATCTTCAAGTGCAATGTAATTACAAATCTCACGAATCTTTTCTTCATTGTTTACTCCTATCCACAACAGCATCTCATAGTAGCCTAATCTTGAAATTGGGTGAGGATTCCATTTTCTAAAAACTTCACAGAAAAAATGAAATTCTTGTACCATACCCATCTGAATTAAATACATAAGAAATGGACCATAAGTTGCTTCTTCTATCTGGAAACCCTGTTCTCCCATTGATTCAAAAAGTCTAAACACCTTGTGTGTCTGTTCTAATGTAATGTCTTCATCATTACTTGTACTGGCCTTTTCTATACATATTCTTATCAATGCGTTATATTCTTTGACACCTGTTTCTCGTCCCAATTTAACAAATACCTGCATAGTAGCCTCCATTCCTAGTTTCTGTCCGCACATTGTAACTAACCGGTTAAAGCGATTCCCATGGGAGCTTTTGTAAATCCATTTCTGTTTCCTTGCACGAGATACATCTTTCCTATGTCGTGATATGCCATGGTGAGACAATTTCGAAAACCATGGTATATCCAGAACCTTTTTTAAAGAGTGTACATCATCAGTTCCTTGCAAATCAGCTGAACCATCTAAAGCACCACCTGCAAAGAGAAAGAAAACGAATTTAACACCCTTCTACCAAAATAAAATCACACTAAAAAGAAAAGACGAATATGAACAGAAGAAAATTCACAAAAATGGTCAATTGGAACATCATTCATAAGGGAAATATCAAATTCTTAACCTTGGTGAAAGTCCAAGTTGCCCACACTTTTCAGCACATAATTGGTGGGACAGTGATTTAGGAAAATATTGCACTAGACAAAAATAGGAAATTTGCAGGTTTCTCTTATGTTTTTAATTTAATGAAACTAGCCTCTGAAAAAGAATATTCAACACTAGAGAAATAATAAGTTTTGTTTGATTCCCAAGACAGTACCCTCCTTTTATATTGGTAAGTCACTCCATGCACACAATGCCTCCTGAACTCACCCTCCACCTTGTTCTTTAGAGGGGAGGAAGTGCCATTATTTGTACCATAGCAGGTTGGCTTAATTCCCAAGAAAATGATATGGATACAACCAAGTCCAGCTACTTGATTCAAACTTCGACTTCCAACGTACTCTGTTGTCTCAAAGACAAGTAAAAAGAATGACAATTTCCATACTCGGAGTACATTTAACAAACACGTACCGCACAATATATGAGATATCTCCTCAGACAACTGCTTTGTCGAATCCTCAACTTTGCAACAAAAAGAAAACAAACATAAGCACAATAGAACCACACAAATACTATTCAATGTAATGTGTTTAATTGCAGAAAACTACAGGAAAACGAAAAAAAAATTACAAATTAACAAAAGTTATAGAATGATTTAAAGCCGAACCCGTTTTTTTCTCAGCAACCAAACAAGAAGTTGGATATAATTATAAAACTTGGATATGCATACCGGAATCTGAGGCTGCGTCGAGCTCGAGGCTGGGGAGCGTAGATTTTTTTGACAGAGCTGAGGGTTTGGGGGACATAAAGGAGCATCGTTTGAGGACTTTGAAAGCGGAGGATGTGGGGGAGGACGTGTCGAGCGAAGAGACGAAGTGTTTTAGGGTTGCGTCCCCTGCAGGTGAGGAGGCTTTGGAGGTGGTGATTTTGACGGCTGAGCGGAAGAGGGAGCTTAGCTTTTTGGCCTTGGAGCCGGGCATTGGGTGGCGGCTTTGATGGTTTGTTTACTGTTCTGCGTTTCCCTCTCGTTCTCCGTTTTCTCATTCGGAAATTAAAAAGTTAGAGCATTAGCTTCGTCAAAGTGATCTCTACAACAAAAATGTTATACACCACACCCTTATCTTATTTTAATCATACTAAATGGTATATGACACATTTATTATTATTAAATGATAAAAAATATGTAATAAAAAATCATTTAATAATGATAAATGTATCACATTATATTTAATTGGATAAAAATAAAATGATAGTATGGGGTATAGAATTTTCCTATCTATAATTTAGTTAAAAGTAAATATTTTTCATAAAATACAAAATCATTTAAGTTATAATTTAATTAGTCAAAATAATAATATAATATTATTTAATTTAATAATAACTTTTTTAATAATTATATAATAATTAATAATTTAATTTTTACTTAAATTATTATTTCTCAATTATTATTTTTTCTCAACCTATTTATCAACTATTAGTTGGGTTTAATTTTTAGAATAAAATATCAAAGTAGATGATCTGATTTTTTAAAATAAAATATTGTTTTTGAATATGAATAATATATCTTTAAATATAAAGAAACACTTACAAATATTGTAGCTCATATTTTAAGTCTCTATTATTTGACTATTTCAATATATATCATTCAAGTTATATTTTTCCAAATTTTAAAGATGCACTGTCATTTAATGCGACTGCTCTTACTCATGCAGAATGAACGCCGTAGCATTATGTTCGAGCATGGCATTGGAAGGGTATTGTTATATCACACTCTACTATTCATCACACTCTCCACATACTTTACATAGTTTTTTTTCTTTTATTTTTTCACCCCAGCACATAGAGTGTGCTGGGCTGCTTCACACAGTAGCAGATTTATTCGCATTGGAATTATCAATAAGGAGAGTTTGCTTATGAAGGAGAGGGAATGTTAGGCAAGTTTGAGTTTACGAAAGAGATGATGTATCAACAAAGATATATACATACATATATATATATATATATATATGGTTCGGTTCGATCCGATTCGGTTTGGAAGTTAATAACTAAAAATTAGTCTACTATTTTTTTAGATATGATCGGACCGTTAATTATTGGTCCATATCGATCCGGGTCAGTTTAAAATGAAGTCCATTTATACAAAAAGCTAATCACTTTATCAGTATACAGAAAAATCTAAAATGTGTATTTTAGGCCCATTAGTATAAAAAAATCTACAATGTTAATAATTTTGAATAATATAACTATTTAACTTTATTTGCACATTTTGTACTTTAAAAAAAACTTTAAGAAGTTTGAAAGATTATCAAAATTATCCATATCCATCCATTCTCCATAATAAAGTTAAAAACTTAAAAAAATAGAAAAAACCAAATTAAAAATATAATATCATCCAAACTCCAAATAAAGGAAAAAAATAGAATATTTATCTTTGCATATAATATTATGAATTTATGATTTATCATGAGTCATATGATATATTAGTTAATTGATAGCATGTTCATAATTATATATTGAACATTTTATATTGTCAATAGTGATAGGTTAGATAAAAATTATATAATTCACTTATACAACTACTATATAAAATAATTTATAAAAATATATTTATTTATAATTCGATTGGTATGGGGTGAAAAAACTCCAACCTGAGACTTGACTGATCTTTGAAATCTCCATACAACTAGAATCGAAACCGACCATTAAGCATTTCGGCCCAATCCAGTTCAGACCGAACTGTTCAATTCGAACCGAAAAAATTTCACCAATATGCAAAGGCAAAGCTAAATTGCATGTTTTATCTTTTTATCTATTTCATTCAAGAGAGATTTTCATATTGGATTATCCATTTATTAGTTAAAATAATAATAAAATATTATTAATCTAATAATAATATTTTTTTCTAATTTATTTTTATCATATTTTACAATACTCATGATCATATGTTAGTTAATAATCAAATTATAATTAAACAAAACAGCCCAAACAAATACTAGCATTAGTTATGCAGTACACGGCACTAGCAGTTTTGGTTGATGAATAAGTTACACTAATCGGAATACTATTAATCCACATACCAGCTGTAAAAGATAACTAATTGCACCAATTCAAGGTGCCCACAAAACATAATCTATATACCAGCTGCCCACAAAACATAGTCCAATGCAGTACATCAATAATAAGCAAGACATGTCCCATAATTTCACAATGAGTAGTGCTAGGCTTCCGCCCAGCATTGACCGCTGGGCATGCCACCTAGCACAAATTCATCTTCTTATTATTATTTTTTTTTATTCACAATTTTTTTATCATTTTTAAATATTTTTTAAAAAAAATAAAAAAAAATATCAATACACTAATAGTTACTTCTTTAACTATTAAGTAAAAATAAAAAAAATAAAATATAGGAGGTGTGAAAATGAGGTGTCAAAACTAGGTGTCAAAGTAGTGTTTCTCTTTCACAATACATGTCATTCCATAATTCATAATATATCCATAATTTCACAATACATGTATTTCCATTACATGTGGTTGGGCAAATACTAAAATCAGAAAAGTGCATATACAAAAATTACAAAATGTTAATTGCAACCCAACAAGCCAGACCACAGAGTAAGCATGAATTATAACAGAGCAAGCATGAATTTGAGAATTATGCTCACAAACCAGACCACAAAGAAACAATTAGTACACAATGAAGTAAGATAAAAGAGAAAGTACGAATTTTTACCCTTGCCACACAATATGAAAGACTGCAAAACTTTTGTTTCCAATGTGGTGTTCTAAAACACAAAGGAAGTGGCTTCAATGTGAAGAAGCAGTATAGACAATTGGAGGAAGAATCACAGAAGTAGTATGGTCCTTGGCTCCGAACACAGCCTACCAACTCTTTTGGTTCCAAAAAATATGGAGGAAGATCGGAAAATGTTCAGGCACAAAATCGATAACAACAACCATCAGAGACAAGTGACAACAACGGATCCAAATCAGGAAATGAGGCACAAGTGCAGCAGTCTGAGGCACAATCTAAGAAAATCAATGAGATTTTGGAAACTATTGCAGTTGATAATATTGGTAGCCAACCAGACTATTCAAAACAAAAAGTCAATGATGGGAGGGAGAACTTAATTTACAAAGGTTACCATAATGGAGGCATGCCTTCAGAAGCTAATAGTTTTGACAAGAAAAGTATTGGACTCACATAATTTTTCCACGTGGATAACTCTGTAGGTAATATTCTATATGTAAACATGGAATTTGAATCCACCCTCTTACAACAATCCCCTACTCAAAACACAAAAGATTATGCATACGTTAGTAGCATAGTCAGCACCACTGATACTACACTTGACCCCTAGAAAAGTCTATTTGATCAAACACACCCTCTCTTTGAATAAAACAATGGACGAAGAAAAAGAGAAACCATGCATTAAAGGTGGAGGAGAGATAGAATGCACCCTTTGTAAATAATAATAAAAAAGAAAAAGAAAAGGAAAAGGAAAACATGTCCATTCTTGCAAGAAGCCAAACTCATGAGGTAGTTGGTGGGGCTACACCAACAGCAATATATTGCCTTAGTTGGAATTGTCGAGAGCTTAGAAACCCTTAAACAATTCGAGAGCTTCACTACATAGTGAGCACAAAGCATCCCCATTTTGTTTTCCTTATAGAAACAAAAGGTAATAGGTTGAAGGCAGAAAAAACAGGAATCAGTTGGGCTTTAACAAAAGCTTTGTAGTAGACATTATTGGATGAAGTGATGGATTAGCTTTTCACAGGAACGACCATATGGAAGTAGAGTTGGATTCTTATACTCGTAGACACATTTCCCTCAAAATACACAACTTGTAACGGGCATCAAATAGATTCTAACATGTTTATGTGGTAACCTAGTGACAACAAAAAGAACTAAAAGTTGGAAGTTATTAAGTGACATTATGTCTTCTGAGAATATGGCTTGGTTTTGTATGGGTGACTTCAACTAGATCCATCACCAACATGAAAAGGTTGGAGCTACCATCATACCCTACAAGCAGATGAAAGAGTTTAGAGAAGTCCTGGAGAAATGTGCCCTCAGTGATTTGGGTTACCAAGGCCCTCGATTTACATGGAGTAATAATACAGAGGGGAAGGCTATCACTAAAGAAAGGCTGAATCGAGGCCTAGGCAACTTTGAACGATCTAATCTTTATACTGAAACCAGGGTCAATACCCTTGCTACCCAAACCTCGGACCATTGCCCTTTATTTATTGAAATGGGAAAAATTGTTGGAAGAAGGGAGAAATAGGAGGAGGCCATTAAGATATGAAACAAATTGGGTCAACAGGGAAGATTGCAATGACATTGTCAGGAAAGCATGGATTGGGGGCTCAACATTCTTTACTAACCTTTCAGATACTTCTACAGGTTTAAATAGGTGCAAGGAGTCCCTAATAAGATGGAGTAAGCTGGCTTTCAGGAACCAACAAAAGCTTATAAATTCAAAGCTTAACTAGATCAAAGATTTGCAAGGGACTAACGAAGGGACACACACAACACATATTAGCACCCTGGAGAAGGAGGTGGATGGCCTGCTTGAGGAGGAAAACATAAAATGAAAACAAAGGGCAAAACAAAGATAGCTCAATGAGGGGAGACAAAAACACAAAATTTTTTCACATGTGTGCAAAACAGAGGAGGAAGTCAAATCATATTACAAACATCTCCAATAGTGAAGGGCAAACAACAAACAATAAAGAAGAAGTTTTCTTGATATTCCAAGAGTCTTTCCAAAGTTTATTCACTTTCGATTAGCCTACAGGGATTGAATAATGTCTACAATCATTAGTTCATCTAGTTAATAAAGAGATGAATGATCAACTACTCCAATATATTTCTGTCAAAGAGATTGAATATGCTATTTTCCAAATGAACCCTCTCGGTAATCCTGGGCCTAATGGTTTTCCAGCTACATTTTTCCAAAATCACTAGGAAACAGTAGGCCAAGGAGTGTGTGCAACAATTAAAGAACCTCTCAGGTCAAATTCTTGGGCGACTGATCTTAATGACACTTTCATTGCCTTAATCTCTAAGGTTAAAAAAAACAATAAAAGTCACTGAATTTAGGCCTATTAGCTTGTGTAATGTGTTGTATAAGATCATAGCTAAAGTATTAGCTAATAGGCTAAAATCCATCATTCCCATTCCAATCTCCACCATCCAAAGTGTTTTTGTCCCGGTAAATTAATTACTGATAATGTAGTTATTGATTATGAATCTATGCACACTATGAAAATCAATTGCATGGAAATGATGGTTTTATGGCCTTGAAGCTCAACATGAACAAGGCTTATGATATAATTGAATGACATTTCTTGTAAGCTGTTATGAAGAGGATGTGGATTTGGCTAGAATGTGGATTTGGCTTATTATGATATGTGTTTCCATGGTTTCTTATTCCTTTCTTATAAATGGAATCCCCCACAAGAAGTTTAAACCTTCAAGAGGTATAAGATAAGGTAACATCCTTTCACCCTATTTATTTATTATGTGTTCTGAAGCCCTTAGCAATCTGCTAAATCAAGCTGAAGTTGCAGGACAATTATTTGGTGTACCATTGGCTCGGGGGCAACTTCACATCAACCATATTTTTTTCGCAGATGATAGTTTGTTATTCTATAAAACAAACCCACTTGAATGGAGAAGATTACTAAAACTGTTGGAGACCTACGAACAAGCATTGAGGTAGAGGCTTAATAAGGAGAAACTTCTATTTTCTTTAGTATAAACACTCGATAAGAGGTAAAAGATATTATCATACAAATTGTTGGGATAAGATCCACACAATCCTGTAAAAAATACTTAGAATTACCATCTATGGTGGGAAAGTCTCGAGTAAGCTCCTTTAATTGCATCTTGGATAAAGTTAGAATCAGAATAAACAATTCGAAGATGAAGTTTCTGTCTCATGCTGGCAAGAAAATTATGTTAAAATCAATGATCCAGGCTATCCCAACATACTGTATGGGAGTGTTTAAAATCCCAAAATCTATATTGTGAATATTAACAGATTGATGTAATGGTCTTTGTGTGGCAAAAAAGACAAAGAAAGTAAAATTCACTAGACTCAATGGCGACTTATGGGTAAGGCAAAATTAGGGGAGAGGCTTGGTTTTGGAGATCTGGAGTAATTCAATTTAGCCATGCTTGCCAAACAATGTTGGATATTGGTTTAGAATCCTCACTCCCTTGCTGCTTATTCTAATCCGTAAGTACTATCCAAAAGGTGACTTCCTACAAGCAAATATGGGCAGGAGATCATCCCTTATTTGAAAAAGTTTGATGGCAACAAAACCACTATTTGAAGAGATGTTGGAGAGTAGGAATGAGAAGTCAATAAAGATTTGGTCAGATAGATGGGTGACTCTATCTCAAATGTGCTTCCAAGTGTAGAAGTGTCAAGTTGTATCAAGGATAAGTCCATGATCGTATTCCACATGGACAAATGATTTTCAAAGTATTTGTGAAGGCTTATTGTAAAAATATGGTGATGTAAAAATGCTATGTAACATTTTTTTTGGATTTTTATGGTTATGAAAACAGTTTGGAAAGATAAAAAGAATTTGTACATAGTAAATGATTTGTTGCCAATGGAATGTATGGTGGAGCTTGGAGGATCTTGGGTCTATGACTTTGCTCTAAAATATGAATTAACTCATGCACAATTTGATTTCTAAAATCGGAATGGTTCAAAAGGTGTTAAAATGTAATTCAACAGAATTACTAATCAATAGCTAAAATTGACAAGTTCACAGAATCAATTTGACAAATACCTAGGTTGCAGTTTTAGAACTTCTTTGTTTCCACCATTTACAAGCTTTTCTGGGCATTACTCTCCTCTTACTAACCCAATCAAAGTGTTAATAAAACAGAATATGAGAAATATAAGGTCAAAGTAAATATGCCAGTGCCTAAAACAAAATATCCTCACTAAGCATCCACCAAAATTACTATAACACAGCTAATGAAATCCTTGATTAATTCAATATTCTAATGTGCCTTGTGTCAACAACTGAGCAAGAACAAGAGCAAAAGATTTTATCAAACTTCCCTATTCAAAATTCAATTTCGGAAAAAGTGAGGTATGCAATCGAACCACATAAAATCCAGCAAACAATGGAGAACAATAGAAAATTTTACCGCAACCCAAGCCTTCAATCATCTTCCTCTGACTAGCTAAATACTGGAAATAGAAAAAAACCCTAAAAAATAAATCCCCAAATTCGTCTGAACAAGAGCATGAAAGAAAAATGCAAGAAAAAGATAATAATTTGAAACTAACTAACTCCTTCCTTTTATATTTGGAATCTTCTCTCTTCTTCTCTCTCATGCCACGAATGTCCTCTCTTCCATTGTGCCTAACTGCCACATCTTCTTCTCTAGTTGTGGTCCCCAAATTTCCAAAATAATTGCACCTGCGTTAGTCTATTGGGTTTGATAGAGATTTGGTTTATTCTCAGGTTGCCTTCTCCTCATGGGCATCACTTATGCGCGTGAGCTTTATTTTATTGAGTTTGTACATGCTATCCATTGGCTTTACTCATGGACGTGGCCTCTATTTTATTTCTTCACAGGTTTAGCAACTAAGTAGGCTTTGATTACAAGTTCCAATGGGCTTCACACCTGCAATGACCAAGATTCAAACATAAGCTTACTTAAATGTTAGCTAGCCCCAAAAAAACATAAACCCATCTATATTTAATCAGAGGTAAAATATTATTTCACATGCCAAAACCCAATTAATTCATATTATTTTAATACTCTTATTTTAACACCTCAAACTCATTTAACCCAATATATTACGAGTATTAATAAAGCATAATTGACCATTTATCAATGGGTTCTTCAACCCACATCACACAAAATCCAAAGCTATAAAAATTTATTGCTAGAAGGTGATAAATTTGCTAAGCTAATAGATCAAGATATAAAACAATGGAATATGCAGCTTATCAATGTAGTATTCTTGAATGAGGAAGCTGAAATCATAAGTTAAATTCCAATTAGTCCCTATGGCAGTGCAGATAAGTTGATATGGAGATGCACAAACAATGGAGTTTTCACTGTTAAAAGTGCTTATCACCTACAACAAGAAATAAGTGAAAGATTTAAAGGCCAACTATCTAACAAGAATATTCAAGAGGAGAAATAGGAAAAGTTATGGAGACTTGTTGTTCCAAATGCAGAAAAAATGTTTTTGTAAAAGACGTGTCATAATGCATTACCTACCAAATCCAATTTGTTCAGGAAGAGAATTGTGGATAACCCAAGGTGTCCCATCTGTGATTAGGATCAAGAAACTGTTGAGCATGCACTATGGACATGTACTTCAACTGGAGATGTATAAGGAAATAGTTGAAGGAAATTACAGAAATGCAGAACCGGAAACGAGAGCTTTAAAGATATTGTGCTTGTTGTGCTTAGTTGATTCGAAAATGAGATTTTGGAAGAATTTGCAGTAATAGCTTGGAGAATATGAAAAGTATGAATGAATTTGTTTTTAAAGAGGTGTTTACACCTCCCAATACCATCCCGACTCCATCCTAAAACAATCGGCTCAAAAACTGCAAGATCTTAGATCTATTAAATTACTTCCCTCAAATCTAAATGCTAACCACTCAGCAAGTAGAGAATAATGGGTGGCACCTCTAAAGGAATTGTTCAAAATCAACTGGGATACTGCAATGGACAAGCAAACAAGCAAGGGGGGGGGGGTTGGTATAATTGTAAGAGATTGGGAAGGGAAATTTATAGCCTCAGTGAGAATGTATAGATCTCTTTTTCCAGATCCTTTGCTAGTAGAATCCTTTGATCCTTTGCTGCTATGCAGACTATTATTTTTGGAATTGAGCTGGGACTTCACATGGTTATTCTAGAAGGTGATGCTTTACTTGTTGTGAAGGCAATCAATGGCATGGAATAAAGTTGGAACAATAAAGGTTTGCTCATCTTTGATGCAAAACACATGCTCTCTCAATTTGCTAGCTGGTCAGTGATTCTTGTTAAAAGGGAAGCAAACAATATAGCACATGTACTAAGCAAATTTGTATTGTCTATTTCAGATGTTGTTGTTGATATGGAGGAAGCTCCTAATTGTATTTTATCTCTCATATAGAGATCATCATCAATAAAACTTCTTGCTTTTCTCTAAAAGAAAAATCTCAAAACAAAAATTATATTAAAAAATTAATTCTAACAATATTTTAATTTTATAATATTTTTATTCAATTTTTTTCTCATTTTCTAAAACACTATAAATCATCTCAACTCAAATAATTTCACTATTATTCACAAGTTATTTCAATACTATTTACAATTTTTTATTTTTTTTTAATCTCAACATCTAAACACCAAATTAACAAAACCGAAATAATACTAAACCGACAAAAAAGGCCTGAGATGGTCCAGTACAGTTGAGACGGATCAACGGGATGGGTTTAAATAAAGTTTGAAGGGTAATAATACACTTACATCTCATTTATTACTGTTTTACTACTTAGTTTTTTTTTTCCTTTTACTTTTTGAATCTGGATTAAAAATCTCATAAAATGAACTTCTTGCATAATCTAAAAGAAAACAAATTTAATCAACCAACGTAATTATGTAATTTAATTAAAAATAAATTTAATTTTATAAAAATTAACTCAAAAAGTAAAAGAATGTCAATTTTTATAAAATTGAATTTATTTATTTTTAGATTATGTAAGAAGTTCATTTTATGAGATTTTCAATCAAGATTCAAAGAACAAAAAAAAAAAAATGGATAGTAAAACAATGATAAAGAAAATGTAAGGTTATCATTGTCCAATTCGAAACCTATCATATATTTCTCTGTTTTATTTATTTTTATTTATTATATATATATATATATATTTTATCGTACATGTCGAACTGGTTGAACCGGTCTTTCCCATCTCTGATGTTTGGAATTAGGCAATTAGCCATTGTGGCCAGAAAAAGATAAAAAAAGAAAAAAAGGGAAAGAGGAAAAGAAGAAGAAGTCATTGTAGTGACAATTGATCAATCTCCATAATGCTTGTTTGTTTCTCGGCATTTATAACAAACATCATTTACTCTATATTCTCCTTCATGCACTCCGCAATGTCCTCCGAATTTGAATATTTCTTTTCGGTTGAGCCTTCGTTTATCCCACGTCCGAGAAAAAGCCCTTCAATGCTCAAATCCCATCTACACCAGCTTTTCCACTCTCCGGTGCATTGTATGGAGGAAGTCTTCGTACAACTTGTACAATTTGAGTATTACCCAATTGCAGAACCCCCGAAAAGGTACAGTTGTTTGCGTATTGTGAGTTTGATATCATATATTCTTCGATTGCATGCGTGTTTAGAGACTTTTGGATTGCTTGCCTATTCCAAAATATGCTCCTTTTCGGCAAAGCAGAGAAAGAAAAACACTTTATGGTTCCATTTCAGTTTGACTGTTATTTTTTTCTAATTTTTCCCTCTGGGGTTATTACTTATCAGTATGTAATTTACATGGTTATGCTATGCTGCTGTTGATTTTTTCTCTAATGCCTAGGTGCTGATTTGGAAAGGAAGAGAGTTAGAAACCTAAAATGTAAAGGCAATTTTTGTAGCTAAAAAGCTGATAAGACTCAAGTGGGGCATAGCATTAATTTTTATACTGTTTTATTTCCTTTTGTTTTTTGGGAGACAACAGAACGTCATTGATTTCACCTGTCATGCACCCAGAGGTCAAAGGAGGAGATGGACACTAGGCTACAAGTCCATTTCTTTTTTATTACAGCTTTTACGTGTTTGACCATATTTAGCGTATATGGCGCAAATGAGGCATGACCTTGCTCATTTTTATCACGATTTTCATATTTTTTACTGAAAAAAATGGAATTCAACAAAGTGTTCAGTATCTGCCAGAATTGAAGAAATTTAAGTGTTGTTTGTGGGTTAAAACTTGCAACATGACTTGTGAGAGTTGGAACTATAATTGAGGAAAAATCCAGAATATATTCAGAAATTATTCGTGAACTACATAGAAAAAATGTGATCATGCAATCTCATTAGTTGGGATGCTGCTCGTAGTGCTAGTCGATTTGAATGGCTAACATTTCGAAATGAAGTTTTTAATCCCATTTCTATTATATTTTTCTGTCCTTTCTTGGAAGGGGTTCCCTTAATCTCTGCTATCAAAATTTGTAGTGTATTATGTATTGTTAAATGGATTGCACATTATTTTCTAGATATGTAAAAGATTATGCCTTGTTGTGTGTCCTATGGAAAAATGGGATTTCAACTACAATCATTGATTCATCTCTCTCTCTCTCTCTCTCTCCCCTTTTTGGTACATATTAGAGAACTCATTCAATACACTACTTTTTCAGGTCTGTTTGTCTCAGTTATACAGGTATATGAAATACACACACACATGGGTGCAGGTATATATGTGGTGACAAGATTTGGATGCTTAGAGTGAAGATATAGTGGACTATACGTTATTTTTATCTTATACCTGTAGATGGCCAAAAGTATCTAGACTATATCAACTTGGCTAGGAATCATCGACAGTGGTTATAGAAAAGGTTATCTATGACTAACACCAGTGTATTCATAGATGAATTTTCACCACCAAAAGCCAGTTTTGCAGATATCTATGGCTCTTCTAGCTGAAAAGGACTATCATTTTTGCTCATTTAGGTCTTTAATATATGAATGCACATTAACAATCATGAATGGTAGGGATATAGACTTGTACAGCATACTAGTACAAGAACAAATTATTATGGTAGTTTAACAGCAGCTATTATATAATGGATGCTGGATTACAGTGATCTCATTAGTTTTCTAAATTTAACAATTTTACTTGGTCACTAGGTTAAACTTAAAACAAAGGACCTGCTGTCTATGCGTGCCATAATCTTCCATTACTGAATATGCATGATTTTGCTAGATCCTTATGTTTGGTCTTTTATGAGATGCAGCTGTATATCACATAATTTGTGGTCTTTTAGTATGCGGAGCTTCTTGTTTCAGTTACAAAGTAATCGTATATTTATAGTAATAGAAACAAACCTTTACTACCATTATTTATATAGTTTTATAAATAATCATTTATTTCTTTCTAATGAGAAAATAGGTTTGTGAGAGATATGTGTTAAAACAACAATTATTTACTATGTAGTACACTTTATGATCAGGAAAATGAAAAAAAGAAAAGATAGCACTTGTGGAAAAGGAAATGCTACTTGCCTACATGTGCATTCTGTTTTTTTTTTGGTGATGTGCTTGCTGTTTGAGCCTTGAATGGTTAAAGAATTCTTATGTTTTTTCAAGTATGAAAGGGTGGTAAGTATGTCTGTATCTGCTGTAAAAAAAATAAAAAATAAAATAAAATGCCACAGCATCTGTACGAGTATTTGACTCTCTGTCTCTCTCACCCCTCCTTCTCCTCTCCCTCTAGATACTGCCAACAGGTTTCAAAATTTGAAGTTGGTGATAAGATAAATTCAGTGAAACATACTTCTTAAATTTCTACAGGAATGAAATAAATTGAGAATTAAAATAATTAGCATTTGGTAGTGTTATCAACATTTGTTACCATGAGTTATGCATGTTAGAAAAATAAATTTGATTTCTTTCATACTGCAGATAGATTTGGGATGCCAATTTGTTGAACTGGACTAGCGGGTATGAGACAAAGAGGTTAGAGAGGAATTTTAAAATGGTTGAAATTGGTGGCATGCTTATGCGAAATAGGAATGTTAGTTGGTTTGATGTGGAATCTACAGAAGATATCCTTGCCAATATTCTCTCAAGGGTTCCTGTGAACTCCCTTCTAGTTTTCAAGTCTGTTTCTAAACTCTGGTATAGATTGATACACAGTCCAAATTTCATCAAGTTGCAGTTGAGCCAGACCCCAAAAAACCCCACTTACATAATCTATCCGTACATGGATGAGGTAATGAATTTGTATCTGATGAAGAGCAATGGAGAAATCACTGAAATGATTACTCTTCGTGATTGTGAAAATATTTCTTCTCAGAGCCTGATATGCTCTTATAGCGGATTAATCTGTTGTATCAATTATCCCTTGATTCCAAACTCAAACGTGGATGAAGTGGATTTGACAGACTTTGAAATCCGTATCTGCAATCCCACTACTCGAGAAATCTTTTTCCTTCCAAAGGGTAGTCCATCCGAAACAGAAATATCTATTGGAGTTGCTTTTTGCCCCAAAACCACTGAGTATAAAGTATTTCGATTTTTCCATTCCAAACATGAGTCCCAAGATATCCATCTTGAGTGTGAGATATATTCATCATGTACTGGATCCTGGAGAGGCATAGGTGTTGTCCAGCACCATCCCATGGGTTTCCGGCACTGCCCCTTGGGTTCAAATCATGTATTTGTTAATGGAAAAGTGTACTGGTTTGTTGCTTTAGAAGAAGATCAATACACCCCTGGCTCCATTCTTTCAATTGATATTGAGGAAAATCTTAGAACCATCAATCTTCCAGAGGAAGTCACCGAGCACTCATTCTTGGTTGATCTTGAAGGTTGCTTATCTCTAGTTGCTGTACATGATGGGGATGAAGTTGTTAATATATGGGTTCTGGATGATTCTAATCAGCCTAATTGGGAAATAAAATGTAGTGTTGATACTGCCTTCTCAAGTATGGAATGTGTTGACTTCGTAACTGCACGAAAGAATGAAGTTTTTTTCATAACCACGGAGCATTATCTAATCTACAATGTCGACTATGGGACTTGGACGGAACTTGATTTAGCAGATACTTTTGAAAGGAATTCTCCTGTTGCTTTTCCTTATACTGAATCACTCCTCCCATGTAAGTGCTGAAACGGGTTTCAAATTGTAATTTTATTTGATGACAAAATACCACTGCTTATATATGCATTCGACCTTTTTCTAGCTAGTTTTTATCCCATAAAACTTATAACTTTGACATATACCATTCAGATCCCTGTTTAAGTCTGAATCAAGTGGGAAACTTTAAACATAGAATGCTCCATTTCTGGTAAATTGGTAGATTGGCTTGAGCTAAGCGATTTTCATGTTATCTTAACTTACTGGCCCTTCATTTTTTTTATTTGTCTTGTCATTTTTTAAACAGGTTGTGGACTCCTGGGTTCTGAACAAGAGGGTGACGATTAAGGAAAAAAATCGGTTGTAGTTCTGAAGGTCTTCTCCATTGGCGAAACAATAATTGTAAGCATATATTACCTTTCGTTCTTGTGATAGCATATCAAGAGGAAAAACCAGGACATTACCATATCGTAGACGTAACTTGATCTCTTTATTTTTTTAATCAAGGGATTTTTTTCTTAGGCAACAGGGGAATATGGGGGTCTGCCATTGAGTGGCTTTTTGCTATGGAATATGGAGGATGGATAGCTACTGAATTTTATTTTATTTTTTAAAAACTTCCTTGGGAAGGAATTTTGCTGAAAAGATACATCCTTCCCCCAGGTACTTTGAGGGGTCTATGATAAATTTCCAGCTAGCTTAAGACCGTCTTAGTTGCATTGTACAACATTTAAAGGTAAAATTTCGTGTTTGTTTGTTTACCTCAATGGACAAGCTGCTCAAAGCTAAAACTTGGGGAACAAAAACTTCGTTTCTGTCGAGGTTGTTTATATATTTTATTCGGTAGCGTGAGCCACGAAGAGAAAGCAGGTTTATTGCTGTAGATACTGTTTGAAACCATTTATTATATGATATACCATCCATTCGGTGGAAAATTATTCCTATTGCAACAAATGGAGCTTTAATCTTGTTTTGATTTGAAGTGGTGGTGTAAGTTTTGAGGTTTTTTTATCTGTCGGCATCCCTAAGAGGCACTTCAAGGACTACTTCTTCCTCTTGAAAGTGCTTAGAACTATCTGTCATATAGTATTATTTTACATGGTTCAACAACTGAATATACACAAAGGTGGGGGTGTAGAATGAATTAGATTGTAGAGGATCATGAGGGTGCATCTTGGAGAGTTTTTGGGATTTGAATGACTTTATAAATCATGTGAAAAAGAAGCAATACATTAAAAAAGACGGGAACAAAAAACTGATGTTGATCCAGCTTACCAAGTCATCATGATTGGGTCCACTGGGAGTTCAGAGACTTGGTCCGGTAATTTCTTTTTTTTTTTTAAAGAGAACGGTATTTTATAATTTTGTCAATCAACCCTCGTTATGCCCATTTGCTTTCAAAGTTTTGGCAGGGGAAAATACAGGCACCCACACAAAAAATTATCAACAAAACAACCATAACATGGCAACCAAAAGTGAAGCTGGCTCTTTACAAACTACTAGGTGCCTCAAAATCATCAAATCCAAGGTCATTTTCGGTTATTGTCGAATGCTTATGAAAGTGCATGCAACTGTATGCAGACAAAACAAACAGTGAACAAATAGATATACCTGGTATACTGGTTGGAGTTAAGGCAACAAACATTCGTGGCCTACCAAGATATGCCATCCACGCCGGCTAACTTGAAAAACCAGCTATTTCGTTCTGATTGGCATTGGCAATGTTTGCATTGGCCACAACGAAAAAGACATTATGTTTTATACCAATAGCCTGCCGATTTTTAAAGGGAAGTAGATATGCGTATGCAGTATATAAGGTTTAGTTGTGATGAGAGCATATAGGTGAAAGTTCATTGTCCCTCTAAAAGTTGGCCACCTCCGCTAGAAAGAGCACCGGAAATGGTGGCCAAAGATAGCATCTTCCGGTATGCAGATGGTGTCGACATGTTGTTGATGTTGTTGGGGACTTTGGGCAGCATTGGAGATGGGTTGCAGACCCCTCTGACGATGTTCATTCTAAGCGATGTGATCAATGACTACGGAGTTAAGGATAACTCTTTGACAAACGATATTGTAGACAAGGTAAGCACGTTGAACTCCCTTGTATAATCTGTTTTGGATATAGTAACAAGAAATGCACCTCCTCGGGGCATCCCTGCTGCCACCATTCCGGGGAAGTAACATTTGCATGGGAGATTACACCTTCTAAATCATAGGGCTAAAGTACCAAACACTGGTGTTCTTAATGCACTTGTTCTCCAAAGCAAGCAGCCAAATGATAAAAAAAAATGTTAGAAAGCTGTTTCAGAAAGATGGTCAATTTTTCTTTTGTTTCTTCTGAGAATGAAGTAAATGTAATGTAATTAATGCCCTTGATGGTCCCTTTTGTGTTTGAATATATGATTTCTCTTCTTAAGCAATTTGAACGTATGAACTTGCTACTATGAACTATCATTTCCCTTTTCCAGCATGCACTTAGGCTGCTCTATGCTGCGATTGGAGTTGGACTTTCCGCTTTTGTGGGTATGTTGAACTTTTGAAAGTTTTCCTAGATTCTTTTCAGGTATAATTTTCGGCTTAAAAGAATTGAAATTCAAACGTATCTTTCTTAACCAATTGCGGTCGGTATTTGTTCTTACAGAGGGGCTATGTTGGGCAAGAACTGCCGAGAGACAGTCCTCTCGGATGAGAATGGAATACCTGAAATCTGTCCTTAGACAAGACGTTGCTTTCTTTGATACCCAAAGTGCTGGTGCTTCAACAACTAGCCAAGTTGTGACACTCCTCTCCTCGGACGCTAATTCAATCCAAGTTGCTTTATGTGAGAAGGTTTAGTTTCTATGACACCTCTCTCTTATTTGACCAATTAAGCACGAACAAATCAGACGAGTTCCCAAAATGATATTCTAATATTTCACTGAACAAAAAGCCCTACGGTTCCCAATTTTCCTAAAAAAAGAAAGCTGTCGGAAAAGGTTAGCTCTGAATATCTGCAATGTCGATCGAGTACAAAAATGACAGAATACCATCAGGGAGAAGTTGGAGCCTGGAGAGTTGAGTCACTTGAGAGCATAGGGCCATAGGCTGAGGGATAAATGAAAGAAAATGATTACATCATAGTCTTCTTCATCTTGGTGCTGTTTGTTGAAACTCGATTTATTTCTATTTGCAGATACCTGATTGCCTTGCTTACATGTCGACTTTCTTTTTCTGCCACATATTCGCGTTCATACTTTCATGGAGACTTACACTCGCAGCTATACCACTCTCAATCATGTTCATTGCTCCAGGACTTGTGTTCGGAAATATCATGATGGGCCTGGTAATGAAGATGATTGAATCTTATGGAGTAGCTGGAGGGATTGCAGAGCAAGCAATTTCTTCAATAAGAACTGTATATTCTTATGTGGGAGAGTGTCAGACACTGAAAAGATTCGGCCGTGCACTTCAGACATCTTTGGAATTTGGAGTAAAATTAGGATTTGTGAAAGGTGTTCTGTTGGGGAGCATGGGAATTATATACGTAGGTTGGGGTTTTCAGGCTTGGGTGGGGACTTATTTAATTTCTGAAAAAAAAGAACAGGGCGGTCATGTATTCGTAGCTGGGTTTAACGTGCTCATGGGAGGATTGTGAGTTATTTCCTTATAGCTAATCTTATGTTTCTCACTACTTGCGTAGGCTTCAGCTCCTTGATTTCAATTTAAAACTAATAACTCTGGTTTGATGATTGCAGGAGTGTTTTGAGTGCACTCCCAAATCTAACTGGGATTACAGAGGCAAAAACTGCTGCCTCCCGGATTTCCGAGATGATTGATCGAGTTCCTGCAGTAGACTTGGAAGATAAAAAGGGAAGGGCTTTGTCACATGTGAGAGGAGAAATTGAATTCAAAGACATATATTTTAGTTATCCATCAAGACCTGATACGCCGGTCTTACAAGACTTCAATCTTAAAATCCCAGCTGGTAAAAGAGTAGGTCTTGTTGGGGGCAGTGGTTCCGGGAAGTCCACAGTCATTGCACTGCTTGAAAGATTTTATGACCCCAGTGAAGGAGAAATAATCCTGGATGGATACAAAATAAGTAGACTTCAGCTGAAATGGTTGAGATCCCAACTGGGCCTAGTAAATCAGGAACCTGTTCTATTTGCAACATCCATTAAAGAGAATATACTATTTGGGAAAGAAGGAGCTTCTATGGACAGTGTCATAGATGCAGCCAAAACAGCTAATGCGCATGACTTCATCACCAAGTTACCAGATGGATATGAAACTCAAGTAAGACAACTTCAACATTCCTTGCTCAAAATATTTTCTTTGTTTCCACGCTTGATGTATTTTTTTTAGCTACTTTAAGAAATTCGGATTTCTGATGATCATATTTAGCGTTTATAATGGCTTCTCAAATCTTTCAATGGCAATGAGATGTTTGATTCAACCCACTTAGACATGAATCATGAACTTTTCAAATTGCAAGCGCTCGGTGAATACTTTAATATGTTATGGCTTCCCTAGGTTGGCCAATTTGGATTTCAATTGTCTGGAGGTCAAAAGCAACGGATTGCAATAGCGAGAGCTCTACTCAGGGAACCAAGAATCCTGCTGCTCGATGAAGCCACTAGTGCGCTCGATGCACAGTCTGAAAGGATGGTGCAGGAGGCAATTGATCGGGCATCAAATGGGAGGACAACAATCATCATTGCTCACCGCCTATCAACGATCAGGACAGCGAACTTGATTGTGGTTCTTCAAGCTGGCAGACTGGTCGAGTCAGGTTCACACAATGAACTGATGCAAATGAATGGTGGACAGGGTGGTGAATATGCCAAGATGGTCCAGTTGCAGCAGGTGGCAATGCAAAATGAAGCTCCCAACACTCCCAGTTCAGTAGATGGAAGAAACCATCATAAAATGAGCATCCCTCCCAGCCCAATCAGTGTGAGATCAAGCACTCACAGCAGTCCATTGTTATATCCCTTCAGTCAGGCATTTTCCATGGGCACACCCTATTCCTACTCCATCCAAAATGACCTTGATGATGATTGTGATGATGAATATTTCAAAAAATCTAGCCATGCTCCTTCTCAGTGGCGTTTACTGAAAATGAATACACCTGAGTGGGGAAAAGCTGTGTTAGGATGCCTGGGAGCCTTAGGTTCCGGAGCAGTACAACCCATAAATGCCTACTGTGTGGGATTACTTATATCAGTCTATTTCCTTTCTGAATCCGAAATGAAGTCCAAGTCCAGAGTCTTGTCACTTGTTTTCTTAGGTATTGGCGTTTTCAACTTTTTCACCAATATCCTCCAACACTACAATTTTGCAATTATGGGAGAAAGGTTGACGAAAAGAGTACGGGAAAATCTACTAGAAAAACTGATGACCTTTGAGATCGGGTGGTTTGATCAAGATGAGAACACAAGTGCAGCCATTTGTGCAAGGTTAGCCACTGAAGCAAACATGGTTCGGTCGCTTGTTGGGGACAGGATGTCATTGCTGGTCCAAACAATTTTTGGGGCTGCCTTTGCTTACATACTAGGTCTTGTGCTCACATGGAAGCTATCCCTTGTAATGATTTCTGTGCAGCCACTAGTCATTGGGAGTTTTTACTCGAGGAGTGTCTTGATGAAGAATATGGCTGAGAAAGCCCGGAAAGCACAGAAGGAAGGAAGCCAACTAGCAAGCGAAGCAGTCATTAACCATAGAACTATAACTGCTTTCTCTTCTCAAAAAAGAATATTGGGGCTCTTTGGATCAACCTTAGAAGGTCCTAGGAAGGCTAGTGTTAAACAGTCCTGGGTTTCGGGTTTTGGCCTGTTTAGCTCCCAATTTTTTAACACAGCTTCAACAGCTTTAGCTTTCTGGTATGGTGGGAGGCTCCTGACTCAACGAGAAATAGAACCGACGCCTCTTTTTCAAGCATTTTTTATATTGCTATTCACCGCTTATATTATCGCTGAAGCAGGGAGCATGACTAATGATTTATCTAAAGGAAGCAGAGCCATTCAATCAGTTTTGGCTATCCTTGACAGGAGAAGTGAGATTGATCCAGACAGCAAATGGGGTTTGGACATTAAAAGGAGAATACAGGGGCGTATCGAGCTTAAGAATGTTTTCTTTTCATATCCAACAAGACCTGATCAAATGATCTTTAAGGGCCTGTGCCTTAAGATTGATGCAGGGAGAACAGTGGCACTGGTGGGGCAGAGTGGTTCTGGAAAATCTACCATCATCGGGCTTATTGAGAGGTTTTATGATCCTCTAAATGGATCCATCCATATAGATGAACAGGAAATTAAGAGCTATAATTTGAGAATGTTGAGGTCGCATATTGCATTAGTCAGTCAGGAGCCAACTCTTTTTGCTGGAACCATACGCGAAAACATTGTCTATGGAAAAGAGAATGCTACAGACTCTGAGATAAGAAAAGCTGCAGTTCTTGCCAATGCTCATGAATTTATAAGGTATGCCAACTACTGCATATCCTATACAAAATTTTTCCTTACCAAGCATTTCTATATTGCACACATATTACCCTAAACAATGGCAGGAATTTTTGGAGCCTTTCTGCCTTTATATCTTGAAAGAGATTTTGAAAAAGAAACAAAGGACTACCTAATCATATAACCTCATGTAGCCAGGAAAAGGGAAACCAACAACTTCTTTGTTGATAAAATATTCATGTTTTTTTTTCCCTTTCTTTTTGCAGTGGAATGAACGATGGGTATGAAACAAACTGTGGAGAAAGAGGAAGTCAGCTATCAGGAGGTCAGAAGCAAAGGATAGCACTAGCACGTGCGATACTAAAGAACCCTTCAATCCTTCTGTTGGATGAAGCAACCAGTGCACTGGATAGTGTGTCAGAGAACCTTGTTCAAGAGGCGCTTGAGAAGATGATGGATGGAAGGACATGTGTAATTGTTGCTCACCGCCTGTCTACAATACAGAAAGCCAACACCATTGCTGTGATAAAGAATGGAAAGGTTGTGGAACAAGGCTCTCATAATGACCTTGTTTCCTTAGGTCCTGGTGGAGCATACTTCTCTCTGATAAAACTACAAGGCGGCAGCTCCCCTAGCGAGTGAACCAGATCAATTTTGATTTGTGATTAGACATTAAGAGTGTTGTATACCATTACTCTTTCTCAGAAGACAAAGCTAGTAATCTAAGTTTTGTTGTGATTATATGGCGAGGATTCTAGAATTACATTGTTCCAATTCCCATGTTAAATTGATTATATTCAGACTTACAAATAATCACTGCTTCTCAGTTATTCTTTCTAAATCAAAATAATCGTCGTTTCTAAGATTTGCTTCTGAGTTATCAGAATGAGCGGTGCACCGCTCCATCTAACCGCTAGTTTAAAATTTTTTTTTTTTATTCATATATTTTTTATTATTTTAAAACATTTTTAAAAAATATAAAAAAAATATCAATACGCTAATAGCTAATTTCTTAATTATTAAGTAGAAAAAAAATTAAAATACACGAGAAGTAAAAATGAGAAGGCAAATGAATCGGCCAAGGTAACATTTTTCTATCAGAATTGATGGGGGCAATCATCATATGACTCGAGGTCAACTGTTCATTTTGCACATCGATAATCTCTACTTAACTAACAAACGGGTGGGTTCTTCAAAATTTCCTGTCAAACTGTGCACATTTTACCCCAGCAATCGTGATCAAAAATATTTTTTTCATTAGTCATTTCACATTCCACGCGTCTTATGAAAAATATACATAAACTCTATGAAAAAGTTTCCAATCTATAAAAAAAAAAAAAAAAAAAAAATTATAAATGCGAGGTGTGAGAATAAATAATGACTCATTCATAACATTACATATTAATCAGCTCTTATAATTAGGCAACTATTCTAATAAAAATAATATAAAAAAAAAACAGTAACAATTTACAAATAAAGGAAAATTCAGCTTAATACAATAATATCCGCTGCCATTGGAAAGATTGCAAACGAGATCAGCCACAGACAAAACAAAATTTACCAAAATGGCAGAAATTCATTACAGAGAAATCAACAATATCGGTATACAAATTGACCATTCAACATCGAAACATTCCTAAAATTAACCAACCCCCCACCCCAAAAGAAAAACAAAAAAACAAAAATCAACCACCAAATACCTTGAAATAATCTGAAATATCAGAAAATTGAGCAAAGTCAGGTCAGAAGGACCAGCAAACTAACCAAAACTCCCACCTGCGCACAATAGCTTCCACGCTCCGGTGCGCCGGACCTGAGCTTGATACCTTTCTTGTTGACTTTAGCGCCCTTGTCATCGACTAAAACACTTCCCCCTCTTATTAGTCTGTGCTTCTTGGTCTTCCACCACAGGATCTTGAACCTCACCGCCGTTGCCAAATCCACCCGGAATTCAGCCGTCCCATTAGGGAATTCAGCCGTCCCATTAGGGGCAACTGCCAGGGAAACAAGTGTCAAGTTGACCTCCGTTTTCCCGAACTTCTTGGCCTTCTTGTGGTGCCCCTGGTAGAACCCAGGAATGGTATAATTCCCTATGAGGTGCGACTGCGACTTGTTGGGACTGTCGTAAAAAGTGAGGCTCACGTTGTCGTAATAAACCCCCTTGTCCTTGTTGGTGTTGTCCAGCCGGACCATAAAGATTAGGTTGTTGTTTCTTGGAGTCTTCAAGGTTTTGTTGAGGGCTGGGAGATAAAAGTTTTGGACGGAGCAATTGGGGTCATTGGTTCGTAGACTTAGCCACATGAAGAGGGATGTGAGGCCCAGAGTGAATATGAAGCTGCAACAGCACCGGCAACACCCACCCGCGGGCTCCGTCATGTTCTTCGCCGGCGACGAAAGTGATCTTCTTTTCGCTCGTTTTCCAGTGATGAAACCTTGTACAGTACAGGGTTTTGCTCTCTGAAAGTAAAGATGAAGGAGATCAAGTCGTTGCCTTGTTGTTGCAGGAGATTCCGAGCGTTTGAGAATATGATTGTACCCTCCTAGTGTTTCCCTTCTTTTATAAAGTCGTGGTCTGTCCGAGAAATTACGTGTGGTCTGTCCGAGAAATTACATAGAGGCGTGTTTGGATGTAAAAATAATTTCAATTCATTTTATCTTTATAATTTTATTAAATTTTTATATAAAATATAATAAATAATTCAATTTTTTTTAATTTTATAATAATATTAAAAATTAATATATTAATAATATTTTATTCAATTTATTTAAAATTATCTTATCTATATCTAAATGAGTTTTATTTATTCAAGTTTTTCTGTTCATTTTTATCTTTTCTTTTGGGTGGGGGGTGAGGATTTGATATCGTTACACATAAGGCGTTTTGGGTGATGTCTTGGGGCAATGGGATGTAGGGTTGATGTGGACAATGGACTTGATTTGACGCTAGATTTCCTTCTTTCCTCTCTTGGAGACGCTAGATTTAGTATGATAGGATGAACTGGTACAATGGTGGCTTTTGATTTTATCGTTGCTCTTTGATGGAGAATATGAGCTTTTTTTTTTTTTTTTTTTTTCTTTTTTTTTTAAAGAAGGAATATGAGCTTCCTTGGAGCTGGCCAACGGAAAAGGAGAATGAAGTTACTAGGATGGTCATCGGTGGTCGACTTGGAGTTGGGACATTGGGGTCGGTCGATTGCAATTAATTTTATCAACTAGAAAGGGGTATGAAATTAGTAATTACTTGGATATAATCACAATTGTTTCCCTTTTCTTAGAAAATAACACGTTTTCACTTTTAAATTATAGGCATATTTAAGATTTAATCGTCACATTAAATATTTATTTAATTTCATTTTAATTGTCAGATTGGATCAACATTTCAATTCATGTCGGTTGTTCTTTATCAAAAGAAAAAATTAAAAAAAATACTAAATATATAAATCTCCTGCACTTATTTAAAAATAAAATAATAATTTTTTTATATTAGTCTTAAATTTATCTATTTTCTTAAGAGAGTATGCATGATCTTAAAACTATAAATATTATTTTTTTTCAAAACTAGTTTAGGCAATGTTAGATATAAATAACAAAAGAGTTAGTCTACAAACATTTTTCAAACGGGGATTGTTCATACAAACTCATACAGTCATGTTTAAAAAAAATTAAAATTACAATAATATTATTTTTAAAATAATCTTTTTTCTCATTTTACCCTCATTCAGCAATGGGACTTGCAATCTCACTGTAAATAGAATTTCTCATAACAAAATATAAGATGAGTAATGATATACACACAACATATTGTACAACACATTGCACAACAATGTTATAAAATGAAAGTATTTTTATAAAATAATGTTATTTTTATAAGATATTTTATAAAAATACCCCTCATTTAAAATATAGTTATAAAAAATATTATGAAAAATGTTATGTGTAAATTATTTTCCATATAAGATATCCTTTTACAAAAGAGTAATATTACTCTTACCAATGGTTTTTACTGCTTGTTTTATTGCTGTGATTTTTTTATTTATTTTTATTATTATTTTTTACTTAATGATTAAGTAAGTATTTTTTAATAATATTATGAATTTTTTTATTTTTTAGAAATATTTAAATGTGTAAAAAAAATACATGTAAAAAATACAAAAAAGAAAAAAATCTCAAAACCACTAACGTACCACTGGGAGCCGTGGCTGTAGTGCCACTCTTCACAAAAAGTGTATCGGAAAAATGGTACGCGGACCACGAGGTAGTTGCATTTGCGAAACGGACATAGAAAACAGGACAGCTTGGTCAATACGCGGTCGTGGCATTTCTGGGTAACTTGTTATTTTAACATAATAGTTGTATATTTTATATTAGCTTAAAAAAATAATATTAGCTTATTTAAACCATTAACAAAATGAAAAATAATAGTTATAATTGTGAATATATAAATATTACGAGACTTATATAAAAAATAATAATTTTTAATAATATATTTTATTATTTTTAAAAAAAATTGTACGATATTTATCTATTTTATAATTATATGTAGTATTATTTAAAAAAATATATATTTATTTAAAAAAAACAGAGTCAGTTCTGTGTCAGCGTGAACGCGGATGTGAATCTGTGATTGGAGAAGACAAGACAACCTCAACTGACAACAGTTATGAATCGTGTGTAGATTCACATGTCGCTTGTCAGTAGCGTACCAGAAGGCTGAAGCAAATGTGCGGGCTTGGTATGAATGCGTGCGTACTCTCAATACATCCGAAATGGGCTTTTGCCTACTGAAGTCTGAAGATAGTAGCTTGTTGGGCTTGCCCATTTCATGGGCCACTTTGGAAGAAATAGAAAGGACGAAAAGGTCTTCATACGTCATATTTTGCCGTTAACAGTGTTGATAAAAGCAGCAAAGAATGAAAGAATTAAATGGATCCAAGAGTTACATAAATGAATCAACATTTTAAAACAAAAGAATATGGATATATCATATTTATATGGGATGCTGTCTTTGATAATTGATCTCTAGGAGGTGCGGCATTCAGGAGGTATGCCCTGGGGAAACCTCTTTAAATCGGTACAGTAATTATATATCATGTAGTTCTTCTGCACCCATTTCAACCTCTCTTGATTTGATGTGTCCAGCTCTTGTGAAAGCCAGGAAGAAGTTTTGGTGGAGGAGGATTTGCTTGAACCGCAAGAAGATGCCCCAGAAGACCATATGCAAGCATCAGCTTTGAATTTTCTGTAGGAAGCAGTGAAGGGAGCTTGGCTCCAGTCTGTCTTGACAAGTCCACCTCTTGTAGCCCAGTCATCAGCATTCCAGAGACTAGAGTATATCCTCATCGGCTGGCTTTTTGGAAATGGAACACCAATCGATTCCGAGTTCTTGAACTCTCTAATGGGAGTTCCATCTACAGAGAATCTGAAGTACCAGGGGAAAAACGTGCGTAAGTCAATTAATATTGGAAGAAGATGCTTAATTGGAGATCAGATGGCCAGCCGAGAACGAGAACTTACATAATGCGCTGGGAATTCCAGAGGATGGAATAGGTGTGAAAATCTGCAGTTGGGTCAAACCAGAGATAGAACTGTTGCTCTCTGTTGCCTTTGCCTTGGCTAAAGACATTAGTATGAAGGATGTAAGGATCGCCACTGAGGTTCCCCAAGAACTCAAAGTCTATCTCATCCCATGTTGATCCTTTGGAAGATAACTGTACGTGAACACAGACATTTAGCAATATGAACATAAAATTAAACTCGCAATGATTGTTACGGACAGAAGGAGAACTAATTACGTACATAGTAGGCTGTTACGGTGCCGGCAGAGTTTCCGGGGACGAGCTTGAGCTGCATGTCTATCTTTCCGAAGAGATATTCATTCTTGGACTGGAATCCTGAGCCAGAGGCTTTATCAAGGGACAGAGTAAGAAGCTCCCCGCTGTTGAGTATCTTAGCACGGCCATCTCCCCAAGTGAGGTCAAATTCACGGTTGAAATTACCAGCCGTGAGAGCCATCAAAGAGCTGATCAAAAGAACAAGCGCCAGAAGCATTAGTGGAGAACATGATGAAGAAGCGGAAGAACTCATGGATGCCATGCTAATGGGTGGTAACAAGTTGGGGTTTTTAGTATTGGAGTGAGCTTTAGAGGTCGAGATGGATGTGCTTGGGAACTTGGTTTGGTATTTATACAAAAAAGAACAGGTGAAGTAGGAGCCAGAAATCAAAAGCGGAGGAAGTGCATGGGAAGGTCCAGTCAGCTATGCTGTCAACAGTTGTTGGATTTTGGGGAAAAAAAGGTTCAAAAATTAGCTGTCAGGATGGCACAAATCAATCAACACACGCCCATATTTACTATCTCTCCCACTACGCGGCTTACATCACTTTGGAGAAAACCAAAAAAAGTGAAAAATATTGATGCAGATGCTGCTAAGTCCCAGCACCAGCCACCTGTTATTTTCTTTTATTGTACTCCAGCTGGAGCTAGCTCAACCAATTAATGCTTCTCTATACCCACCTTCCACACCTTTTGGAATTTTAAAAAAAAATCCCAGAGAAGGTTGAAATTTCACACTTTTAACGGTGCGGTCATTGGTGTAACCTTTTGTCATCACCGACAAGGCGGCATCCTCGCGCACCGCCATTCAGCGCCACAATGGTCGGCTGTTCTTTATTATTTTTTTGACGCGCCACTGGTCTCCTTCACGTAAGCACTCACTCTTGTAGAGAAATCAAACAACAAATAGAAGCGTAATTACAACGAGATGGTGACACTCCCGTGAGGGTATTTGTCCCACAAGTTGGTGATGAACAAAGGGAATTGAATGAGATTGTTTATGCACCAATGACCCCTATTTATAGGCCATCATGCACCGGTTGGTAAATGGCACATCCATTGGTTAACCAATGGTAACCCAAAGGTCACAACCATAA
Organism: Juglans mandshurica; assembly: GCA_022457165.1. Lineage (NCBI taxonomy): Eukaryota > Viridiplantae > Streptophyta > Magnoliopsida > Fagales > Juglandaceae > Juglans > Juglans mandshurica. Next base: position 36,148,557 of record CM039622.1, read on the forward strand.
GGAGTGACACATCCTATTGTGAAAAGGGTACAACCATTGGTAAACCAATGGTAACCCAAAGGCCACAACCTTAAGGAGTGACACAACCTTTTGACTAAATCAAAAGGTTGTGTCTCTTGACACTTTACCAATCACATACAACCTTTTGACTAAATCAAAAGGTTGTGTCTATTAACACTTCCTTAAACATCACCCCTCATGGGAACCATCACCATGTTAGAGAATATAATTCCAAGGGGTACACCGTTTGGTGATCACACCCCTTAGAATAACATCTCCCACTTGATCACACAAAACGGTGATGATCCAGTTGAGTATTTTACCTAGGTACCAATATAAGCTTTCCACTACTCAACTCTCATCTGCTACTCTTGCAGATCGGCGTCAGAGCATGACAAGCCTCTACGTGCGCACGTTTTTGTCATTACCTTATCTGACCGCACCCTTTACCATATGTGCTCCGACTGATCACATATTAGGGGTGACTACATTTCACTAAAAAAAAAATTTTAGCGAACGGCATCAATTCTCCGTGACTGGATCAATAATCCATACCTCTGTCACAATTGACGACTTCAGCCGAATACATAACACATGTATCGACCTGCGTTGAATTTTCGTTAAGTACTTCCTCTAGAGGCTATTCCTGAGGTTTTTCCCTAATCACCTTATCAACGACTTTGCAAATGATTAACCATTTACTTGGATAATCAAATCACATTTCACTAAAACTTTAGTGAATGGCACTGAATTTTCGTTAAGTACTTACTCACCTGAGTCTTTCCTTAATCACCTTATCAGCGACTTTACCATGATCAATCTTTTACTTGATTAATCAATCTGCACTGAAATTTTATCAAGTACTCACCCTAAGGCCATTCCTGAGGTTTTTCTTGATCACCTTATCAGTGACTTTACAAATGACCAAAATTTTCATTTTCGGGTATCTTCATAACTCCATTTTTCTAGGCGTCCCTAGAATTTGTTGAGTTATTCATATTGACCATGAGATTTCTTCACCTAGGTTTCTTTCAATCCCATTCTAGTCACATGTTCTCTGAATTTCTCCAGAGATAAACCTTTAGTCATTGGATCTGCTACCATCTCGGTCGAGGAAACAAAATTAACCTTGACCTCACATCTTTCCACTATATCTAAAATATAGTGACAATGCACATCAATGTGTTTTCCCTTGGAACTCTGTGTTCCACTTTTTATCAAAGAAATGGCAGACTGATTATCACAAAACACATTGATTGGTTCTGTGGATATACCCAAATTTAAGCTTTCAACAAAGCGTTTTATCCACACCGCATTACTCACTGCAGTACTACAAGCAATATATTCTGCTTCCATAGTAGACTTAGCAACACAACCCTGTTTCTTACTTAACCAAGAAACTGCTGTTCCACCAAATAGAAATATATATCCAGTTATAGATTTTCTATCATCTACATCACTTCCAAAATCAGCATCACTATAGCCGATTAATTCTAGATCACTGTTTCCAAAGCACAATTTCAAATTTTTGGTACCTTGTAAATATCTCAATATACGCTTCACTGCTTGCCAATGTTCTTTACCTGGATTGGATTGAAATCTACTTACCAATCCAACTGCATGACAAATATCTGGTCTGGTACTTGTCATTGCATACATGAGGCTTCCCACAGCTTGAGCATAGGGAACTTTAAGCATTTCATTTATTTCCTCATCATCTTTTGGGCACATATTTTTATTTAAAATATGAGCTTTGCAAACAGGCGTACTTAAAGATTTACAATCTTCCATACCAAATCTTTTAAGCACTTTTTCTAGATATTTTTCTTGATCTAAATATAATAGATTTGAATTTCTATTCCTAGAGATTCTTATACCAAGAACATAAGCGGCTTCACCCATGTCTTTCATTTCAAATTTAGATTTCAAGAATTCCTTTGTTGCATGCATCATATCTAGACAATTACTTGCCAGTAATATATCATCAACATACAATGATAATAATGTTAATTTATTATCATTTTTCCACATGTATACACAGTGATCTAGTGGACTCATTTCATATCCCATTTCCAAAATGGCTTGGTGAAATTTCAAGTACCACTGTCTTGAAGATTGCTTAAGTCCGTACAGTGACCTTCTCAACCTGTAGACTTTCTCTTCATGTCCTTTAATTTGGAATCCTTCTGGTTGAATCATAAAGATATCCTCTTTTAATTCACCATTGAGAAAAGCTGTTTTTACATCTAACTGATGTAATTCCAAATTCATCCTGGCAACAATGGACATGATGATCCTTACAGATGTGAACTTCGCCACAGGCGAATATGTATCCACAAAATCTACACCTGGTTGTTGAGTATATCCCTTGGCTACTAACCTTGCTTTGTACCTTTCCAAACTGCCATCAACTTTAAATTTTCTTCTGAGAACCCATTTACAACCAATAGCTTTTCTATCTTTTGGAAGATCTGTTAACTCCCAAACATTATTTTTGTTTATTGATTCTATTTCATCTTTCATGGCCTCAAGCCATTTATCTGAATCAATACTATTGACTGCCTCAGAAAAATTTTCAGGATCATTATCTAAATTTTCCAAACTGGTATTTAGTGCATAATGATCTTGAAATAATATTGATGGTCTTCTGGATCTTTTACTCCCACTGTCTCCAACATCAATACCTGAAGATTGATTTTCATCTGACTTTCTTTTATTATTCTGGATTTGAATAATATCATTATTTTCATTGTCAGATTCTGTGGAGATCCGTTGATTCTCTAAATTATTTAATAAATCTATTTGATCAACAGGAGTAACAAGGTTTGTATTTTCCAAGAAAACGGCATCCCTACTTTCTATCAATCCTTTTTCAGAATGATAAAATCTGTAGCCACTTCCGTTTTCTACATACCCAATAAACCTGCATTCCCAGGTTTTACTTTTTAATTTTTCCCTTAGTGGCCTTGGGATAAGCACTTGTGCCTTACAACCCCACACTTTGAGCTTGCTTAAGTCTGGTTTATGTCCCGTCCATAATTCGTAAGGTGTAAGAGGTTTTGGTTTAGTTTCAACTCTATTTAATATATATGTAGCAGTCGATAATGCTTCACCCCAAAAATGTATTGGTAGATTAGCATATGCCATCATCGATCGCACCATATCCAATAGAGTTCTATTTCTCCTTTCTGCAATGCCATTTTGTTGAGGTTTATATGGCATAGTATAAATATGCCTTATACCATTCAATTTGCAGAAATTGTCTAAAGCTTCAAATTCTCCTCCTCTATCACTATTCAAACTTTTAATGGGTCTACCCAACTGGGTTTCTACTTCTAATTTAAATTCTTTAAATTTCTCAATTGCTTCAGATTTATGCTTGAGTAAGTAGATATGCCCATATCTTGAATAATCATCAGTGAAAGTAATAAAGTACTCCATTCCTCTATGAGTTTTTGTTTTAAAAGGTCCACACACATCAGAATGTATAATTTCTAGTAAATCCGTTGATTTCCAACTTTTTGAAAAAGATTTACTACTCATTTTTCCTTTGATACATGGTTCACATATATCAAAATTATCTGAGTTTATTTGTGGTATTAATCCACTTTTATACATTCTGATCATCTTATTTTTATTTATATGACCTAATCTTAAATGCCATAAATATGCACAATCTGTAGACACATTCAAATACTCAGAAATAGGTACTTTATTAATATCAACATTCAATACATACATATTGTGATCTTTCACGCCTTTCACTGACACATTTCCCTTACTTATTACAACGGTTCCAGACTTAAACTCAACTGTGTAGCCTTTCTGATCTAGTACAGGCACTGATACTAAATTCCTACGAATACTAGGTACATATAGAACATCACTAAGTAAAATAACGGAACCATTCACTTTGAATTTACATGTACCTTGCCCCAAGACATCGCAATATGTATTGTTGCCCATATAGACTTTGTGCTCTCCGGTTTGTTTATCTTCAAGTTTGACAAACATTTCTTTGTTCCTACATATATGTCTTGTCGCTGCAGAGTCAACCCACCATGAATCTGTCACTGGTTCCACTAGCATTACTTCAGAGATCGTCATCACAATTTCCTTGCTTTCTTGTGCTTTTCCTTTGTTAGGACATTGTGATTTGTAATGACCCTTCTTTCCACACTTAAAACAGTTTCCAGAAAATGGTTTGTTTTGTTTTCTTTTTAACCATTTCTTTTTCTTGAACTGTTTTGGCTTCATCTTATTCTGTGTAGAACACTTATCTTGAGCCATTAATAAATTGGATGATTCACCATCTTTATTCCTTCTTTTCATCCTTTCTCCTTCAAGTACTAAAAGTACTGGAAGCGATATCATTGTTACTTCATTTCCACTGTGTGTTAAAGAAGTAATAATGTGATCCCAAGATGAAGGAAGACTATTTAGTATGGTTGTAACTTGCATTTTATCAGTGAGAGGATGACCGGCATCATTTAATTCTTTCGCCATCAACTCCATTTGAAGTACATGATCACCAATATCATCATTCTCTTTCATACAAGTCCGGTTATACTTATCCAATAATAACTGTATATAAGTATCCGACCTTAAACCATACTTTGCTTCAACTGCATCCATAATTTCTTTAGCAGTTTCATAGTCTTCAAATAAAGGAATAATGTGATCACTCATGCAATGCAAAATTAAAGCTTTTGCCCATGCATTGTGTTCTATCCATTTATCTACATTTGAAACGCTGCTTCCACTTTCACTTTCATCATTTTCTACATTTTCTCCCCATGGCTTTGGTGTTGTTAATGTATATAAGGTCTTTTCATGGGTTAGAAGAAAAGTTATATGCCTTTTCCAGGCCCGGAAATTTCTTCCATTCAATTTTTCTATCCCCGAGGGATCAATACTTTTCTTCGGTGCCATGAATAATAAACCTTAAAAAAATTAATCAACAAGAAGAATGTAGAAATAATAAATGTGTACTATTTAAATACAATAGTTCAATTGTGAAAAATAAAAAATTATTACAAACTTAATTAGTAATAATAACCCTTGGATTTAATCCAAGGTGGCAGCCTAGAAATTCTCCTATTATATTTTATATAAGGAGAATAATGAAAATGACGCCCCGATCGAGGATATCCACGACCTTTCCTTGATGTTTCACCTTTATCAAAGAATTTCTGGTGATAATTTCGACCAACAGGAGCCTTGTAATATTTTGGCTTGAAATTTGGAGCACAACGGCTTTTGAACGGACGAAATCGGGTTTGAAATGCTCTCGAACGGCCCGATTGAAAAATCCTGCCCTGAACCGGTTCAGGAAACCGGGTGAACCGGTTCAGCCGGTTCAAGCCGGGTTCTGGAGATCGGCTTCTGAAGGCGGCTCGGTCAACGGCTCGGTCAACGGCTCGAAGATCGGCTCGGCTCGGAGATCGGCTTGCGACTCGACTTGCGGCTCGGCTCGAAGGTCGTGAAACGGTGCCGTTTGGAGGTGTCTGTTGTGGCTCTTCAGTGCCGAAAACGACGTTGTCGTTTTGCTCCTTAGGCTGAACGACAATGTCGTTTAGTCCAGGTGGAATTTCAAATTCCTTACCGTTGGACAAAACGACGTTGTCGTTTGGATCTACGGGCTGAACGACACTGTCGTTTAGCCCCTCCCAAATTCGAATTAGACGACCGTTGGATGAAACGGTACCGTTTCGTCCTGGGTCGTCTTCAACCTCGCGCAGAGGCGTTCCAGCGTCCGTGAAGCTTGTGTCTTCACTCCCGTCCGACCAGTTAGTGGCCGGCGACGACGACTCCGATGTGCTCCCGAGGTCGACGAAGTCCGGCGGCGGTGAGAGGCTCCGGCGGCCGGCCGAAACAGTGACTTTGTGTATAAATGGACTATTTAATTCACTATTCCTTTGTGTAAAATAATACCAATAATTTTCTTCAAAATAGTAACAATTTACTAAAATTTGAAGATTACCAGTATATTCTAAACCCCCCACCGTGATCTGAAAAAGTTTCTCTCTCGGATTTTCAAGCAAACGAAGATGATTAAAATATGCAAGTGTGGTTGCCAAACCAAGCACTTGCCTATTTATCGTCTTTGTTATGCGTGATAAAATTCCCTCTGACATGACCAGGCTCTTGATACCACTGTAGAGAAATCAAACAACAAATAGAAGCGTAATTACAACGAGATGGTGACACTCCCGTGAGGGTATTTGTCTCACAAGTTGGTGATGAACAAAGGGAATTGAATGAGATTGTTTATGCACCAATGACCCCTATTTATAGGCCATCATGCACCGGTTGGTAAATGGCACATCCATTGGTTAACCAATGGTAACCCAAAGGTCACAACCATAAGGAGTGACACATCCTATTGTGAAAAGGGTACAACCATTGGTAAACCAATGGTAACCCAAAGGCCACAACCTTAAGGAGTGACACAACCTTTTGACTAAATCAAAAGGTTGTGTCTCTTGACACTTTACCAATCACATACAACCTTTTGACTAAATCAAAAGGTTGTGTCTATTAACACTTCCTTAAACATCACCCCTCATGGGAACCATCATCATGTTAGAGAATATAATTCCAAGGGGTACACCGTTTGGTGATCACACCCCTTAGAATAACAACTCTCTGGTGCTCTCTTTACACAGTCCCTTCGCGCGTCCTCGTAGTTTTTTGGTTTTTGTAGAGTTTATTTTTTTTGGCTGTTATTCTTTGATAAGAAGTTCTTCCATTGGAAAGTCCGGTAACCACGGTATTCTCTGCCAAATGTGAGATAAAGCATGGACGTTCCGTCCTCCTTTCACCGAAAAATAATAATAATAATAGTAATGACCTGTACAAATTCTAAATAGATAAATTACATATAAATTTTTGTAAAAAAATGGATCACATCTTAAAAAAGTGTAAAAAACTATTCTTTATTAGTGAGATTTATTATTTTACAAAAGTCTTATATAAGAGTTGTCTATTTGAAACTTATATCTAACATTACTCAAAAAAATAAAAAACACATGGACCGGCATGCTACGAGCTAGGGGTCTATCCATCCGTTACCTTCCTTTAAGAAAGTTACTCGGATACTCTATTAAGAGCAATGCTACACAATCTCCCCAACTTCCACACACCATATTTTTTTAAATTTTTTAATATTTTTTAAAAATTTTTTTTGAGTTTATTCTCTTTAAATTAATTTAATTTTTTTTTCATTATTCATATATTAAATATTTGATAAAAGAAAAAAATAATAAAAATTAAAAAAATATGTGGTGTGTAGAGGTTGTGTAGATTTTTTCCTCTATTAATTTCTTTACAATCGTGTTAGTATAGTGTCTTACATGCGTTTTAATAAAGAGTGAAGTTCACTATTAAAAAATTAACTTTTTTATATGATTCTCGTAGTTATTCATTTTTTCAAAATGATTACGTAGCACTTACACACTCACGATTGTAACTATAATTTCTTATCGGTCTTTGCAATATAGAAGGATACTTATCCCTACAGATTAGTAAATTACTGAAGGAAAATACTATAGTTCTCGGTAAAGGTTCTCGACAAATTTTGTTTTTATTTAATGATTAAGAAAGTTTTTTTTAAAGATATTGTGATTTATTTATTTTTTAATGTTGAAGGGGATTATTATTATTATTTTACTTCGTAGTCTTATTTAAATCAAAAAGTCTACTTGCACTCGACGTGGGAACCCCCCGCGTACCCGTCCCTCCACGTGGAAAAATTGAAACGGCGCATTTTATGTTTAACCCAAACGACACGTCCACTCACGAACAAAGCATGAAGGGGTCTTCTTCTCATCTTCTTCATCTACCCACGTGTAGTTGAACACAGGTTTGGTTCTTCTCCCATGTAGAAGATTGGGTGATTGTGGCGTTTTTTCACCCGGTTCACGCAAGAAACTTTTCTTCCTTTTTTTTGGAACGAAACAGACAGGGTTGATTTTAAAATCAGGTTTGAGTCAAATTTTGGTGACGATCCAACGGATCCATGATTTTGATGCTTGCTTTTCTCAAAGAGAGGTCGTGAACAGATAACAGATGCAACCTAACAGTCTCAAGAGTTTTTCTTTGGTTTCTCTTCACAATCCACTCTTACAATTTATATTATTATTTTTACTCACCAAAAATTGATAGAACTTAGTCCATGACCATTTCCATTTTCCCTTGTTGTGCACGGACAGAGAGAGATTGGCAGAGAGATCCTTGTTTTCCAGTTCTGTCCCTAAAGAATTTATAGTGGGAAAACACCCGGGTTCCATGCCACGAGCAGTCCCCTCCAATTAAGGTAGTTGAAGAATTTGAAAGTTTTTCAATTCCCATACCCCTTTCTTTGGCACACGTATAATGATACCCTTGAGAGGAGAGAGCCCAAATCTTGAGAGAAGGAAATGTTTGATCTTGAGAGGAGAGAGTCCAGATCTAAGAGTGTGAACTTGAGATGAAAGAGCCCAGATCTTGAGAGGAGGAGAGGTTTGATCTTGAAGTTTTGAAGTAAGTCAAATATGGCAGAACGTGATTAGAGAGCAGAGATGGACTTCTGAAGTCCTGGACTAGCGTGCAGAGTTGAGAAGATAAACTAAAAAAATAAACTCAGTAATTATGCTTTTCTAAAATTGTTGTTTTTTTTAATAATAATATCGGCTGAAGCCACGTCAGCCGATTCCGCAAAAGGTACCCATCCTCGGGTACCTATAGCAAAACTGTATTTAAATAAGCCCGTAAATATATTCTTCTATTAAAATTATTTGATAATTTGTTCAGAATCAATATTTCAATTAAACTCGATACCAGATTTGTTTAATAAATGATAGTTTTATTAACACTAATTATAATGAGTGAATAGATTGTCGATCATTTTAACCAAATCAAGCAAAATCTTAAACGAGTTTTATCAAAGTCAAAAGGGACAAAACTTTTGCCTTTTGTTGGGTTTTGGACATAGTGCTCGATCCTATAAGTTAAAATTAATCATATCATGAAAATCTTCATCCAAACAAAGCATAAGTTCCCCTATGGGAGTGGCCAACTTGGCAATATGCTCAAAGTACACATGTTTACGATGATTTGTATTGTGGATATATAAGCTGTCGTTTTAATACGCACATCTCTTTTAATCTTAAAAGTTAAAAGGGTAGTGTTACTATGGTGCCTAGGTTTGATCGATCATTGGGTGTGTCCTTAATGTAAATTGTATATTTTTTTTCTTTTCACTAATTTTTAAGAGTAATTCTACATACAACTGTAAAGTGCGTAACCGCCGCGTAATCGTTTTGAAAAGGAGTGGGGTCTACTATTAAAAAATTAATTTTTTTATGTGGGTCTCATGTTTTATTCATTTTTTTCAAAGCAATTACGCGGTGGTTACGCAATTCACGGTTGTAAGTATATTTTCTCAATTTTTAAACATCTTTAAACATTTTAAAAAAATAAAAAGAAAACATCAATACATTAATAGTGAATTTTTTAATCATTAAGTAAAAAAAATTTTAAAAATAAATAAAATACATAAGCTGTCAAATTGAAGGGGCAAATTCAGGCGGCATAGTATCATTTTCCAAAGTTAAGATGTTATTATGCTCTCATCTTATTCCTTTAACGTAAATGTAGATGTGATTTCCTCCCTCGGCATCAACTATTATTTAGTAAAATAATAAATTCAAATGATAGTCAATAATAAAGATAAATGAGAAATATATAATTCTTTTATAACACTATTTAATGAAATATATTTATAAAAAAAATTAATTCAAATAAGGTATACAAATTAATTTTATTGCTATCTCAGATGATCTCTACACAAATAGAAAAATTCTATAACGACTAGGAATCTTGAATTATACAGCTAGCTAGAGTTGGCCCAAATGACATCGATGTAGCTCATAGTGGACTTAGCTGTATGCTGTGCTTACCAAATTTCAGCTCAAGACTCAAGAGGCAGCCTCCTGAGCGGCGCCCAGCCCTTCAAACTAACCCTTAAAAGATGTAAAGTTACGTAATTTAAAGTTATGTAATTTATGATGCGTTTGGGGCCAGCCCATCAAAACTAACCATTAAAAGATGGAAAGATTTATCAAATAATTCAATCTTTTTAAATTTAAATATATATATATATATTTTAATAAGAGCAATGCTAGGTACAGTCCTCAAATGGGGACTGCAATGCAAGCCTAGGCTATTTTAACTTTAAAATTTTTTAAAATTACAAAATTATCTCTCATAAAATTATGTTTTCTCTCAATTAATAATGTGTCTGCACATGCAGTCCCCACTTGAGGACTGCAAATAGAATTTCTCTTTTAATAATATTTTATTTTTATAATATATTTATTCAATTTTTTTCTCTCTAATTTTCCAAAAGAACAATGATATATATATATATATATATGTATAACCATTTTTACAATCTTTTATACAATCATTGTTAAAATAAGGGTATTTATGTAAAGTGATTTTTTTTTATAAGTTATTTTATTAAAATGCCCAACATTTAAAATATAATTGTATAAATGATTGTAAAAAACGTTGTATGTCTATCAGTTTCCTTCTCAAAATCTCATAAAACATCTTAATTCAAACAATTTCACTACTATTTATAAATAATTTTATTATTATTTACAAATTATCTAATCTCATTTCAACATCCAAACGAGACCTCATCAATCGTACAAAGAAAATAATAACATTTCATAAAATAAAAACAAAAACAATCATCATTGCAAGCCACACTTTTGATATGGTACAATTTATAAGCCTCGAAGACAATCCAGTACGTACCGTGCCATATCAGACCTAATAGAAAGAGAATATTTGAGGAACAACTTCCTTGTTTTTCATTAACAATGTGTGAGGTATTTATACACGTAAAAAAAGTATCAAAATTGTTACATAATAGTAGGGAAAAACTTGTCTACAATTCTTACAATTCTTCTAGAACTTTACTATTTTCTAATTTTATTGTATCTAGCTTAATACGTCCCCTTGAGTCCAAGGGGTATCTAACACATTGAGACTCGACCTAAAATGAAAGAATTTGTCTGAAACTAAAGGTTTAGTAAATACATCAGCAATCTGATCCTTGGAGCTGATAAATTTGACAATAAGGCTTTTAGCAGCAACACGGTCTCGAATGAAGTGAAAATCAACCTCCATATGTTTAGTTCTGGAATGATACACAGGGTTTGCAACCAAATATGTGGCTCTAATATTATCACACCATAAAATCGGAGTTGTAGACAAGTGAATACCAAGTTCTAAAAGTAATGTTTGAACCCAAATAACTTCGCCAGCAGAGGCATCAAGAGCTTTGTATTCAACCTCTGTGCTGGAACGAGCTATAGTCTTCTGCTTTTTGGAACTCCAGGAAACAAGATTTTTACCAAGGAAAATACTATACCCTACTGTAGAACGCCTATCATCTGGGCATCTAGGCCAATCGGCATCCAAATATGCTTGCAATTGAAGAGAAGACTTTGAGGAGAAAAACAGACCAAAATTGATAGTATTTTTGAGGTACCGAAGAATTCTCTTAACAACTGTCCAGTGAGGCTGTTTAGGTTTGTGTATAAACTGGCACACCTTGTTCACAGCAAAAGAAATAGCAGGCTATGTAAGGGACATGTATTGTAACCCTCCCACAATGCTACGATAGTGATGGATGTCATCAAAATCAGGGGAATAAAAAAGAGACAGCTTCACAGAGGCTGCCGTAGGTGAGGTGATTGGCTTAGAGTTAAGCATGTTACTTCTAAGCAAGAGGTCCTTAATATACTTTCGTTGAGAGAGTAACTATCCAAATGGAAAATAATCAACTTCAAGGCCCAATAAGTAAGATAATTTGCCAAGATCCTTAACCGGGAAAGCAAATCCCAAATCAGCAACAAGTTTATCAATAACAGAGGACACATAGGATGTAATCACAATATGATCTATGTAGACAAGCAGATAGATGTGAACATCACCTTGGTTAAGAATGAAGAGTGATGGGTCAGCTCTGGAAGCAGTGAACCCATAGCCAATGAGCCACGAACTAAGTTGGGCGAATCATGCCCTTGGTGCTTACTTGAGTCCGTAAATTGTTTTATGCAATTTACAAACATATGAGGGATGAACAGGATCAACGAAGTCCTGGGGCTGCTACATATAAACAGTATCAGTGAGGGAGCCGTGTAGAAAAGTATTTTGAATGTCTACCTGCCTCAGATTCCAATCATGAGAAACGGAAAGAGCAATTATCAAGCGAAGAGTGGGCATCTTGACTATTGGACTAAAGGTATCTTCATAATCAACTCCTAGCTGTTGATGGTAGCCCTTAGCTACCAGGCGGGCCTTCCGTCTTTCAATGGACCCATCAGCTCTTAGCTTGGTCTTGTAGACCCAATGACAGCCAAGAAGATTTTCCGAGGGATCGGGAGGAACAAGACTCCAGGTAGAGTTATTCTTCAAGGCATCAAACTCTTGAGACATGGCCAGCCTCCAATCGGGCCATTTTGAGGCAACTGCAAAACTCAAAGGAGAGTTAGGAACAATAATATTAGCAGTGAAATAGTTTTACGAAGGATAAGGGACAGTTCCGTCTGTTGGAATATGGGGTCGGGATGAATTGGACTGAGAGCGAGTTATGATGGGAGAACGAGGATGAATTAATGGAGGACGAGGAGGAATATAGGTACATGTAGAGCTGGAATTAGGGTTAGGCGAAGAATAATGTGTAGAAGTGGAAGAGGAATTACGAGAATGTCGAGGAGAAGAATTAGGGTTAGAGGTATGAGAGTGTGAAGAGTTTGTGGGTGAAGAGGAAGGGTCCTGGACCGAGGATAAAGGAAGGAAGAATAGGGAGATGGGCCACAAGTGCGGAAGACATGGATGGGTTGGCAGGTGGAGTGAGCTTGGGTTGTTGTGTGCGAAACGGGAAGGAGTCTTAAGCAAAAATAACATCCCAGGAGACATACAAACGTTGGGTTTTAAGATCCAGACATCTATACCCTTTATGGGTTGGGCTACAGCCCAAAAACAGACATGAGACATATCTATAGGCCATTTTGTAAGTGTTGTATGGTCTTAAATTGGACCAACACTCACAACCAAAACTTTTAAGAAAGAGTAGTCTGAGCTTCGATTATGGACTAGAAAGTAAGGTGACTTATGTTGAAGAATTGGGCTTGGCATTAGATTAATTAGATAGACAGCAGTTTCAAAGGCTTCAGTCCAGAAGCAAAATGGGAGAGACGCATGGGCTAAGAGGGCTAGCTCAATTTCAATGATATGACGATGTTTGCGTTCAATGAGTCCGTTTTGTTGATGCGTATGGGGACACGAAAAACAATGAGTGATCCCAAGTTTATGGCAAAGTGGAGTGAGAGCCTTGAACTCCCCTCCACCATCAGTTTGTACCGTAATGAGTTTAGAATTGAATAGACGTTCAATGTATGGTAAGAAATTGGTAAAAATATTTAGAACATCCGATTTAAATTTAACATGAAACATCCAGGTAAAACTAGTATAAGCATCAACAAGAGACAGATAGTATTTAAAACTATTGCCAGAAATATAAGGAGATGGACCCCACAAGTATGCTACAAGTAATTGAAGAGGCTTTGTGTATTGGGCCTGACTGGGCTGAAAAGGAAGTTGATGAGGCTTGGCGAGCAGACAGGTAGGGCATGTAAAGGTATGTTCACTGGGAAGAAATCTCAAACGGTTGGAGTGCAGGACTTGGGACACGATTTTGAGTGATGGATGATCGAGCCGGTGATGCCAGTTAGCTAGGGAGGTTCGTTCTCCAACTTGAGTAGAGGGATGATGGATCGAGGAAGACGGAGACAGTGCTGGAGGAAAGACATAAAGGCCGTTATGGTTGGGGACCAGTGATGAGGATCTTCTGAGTGGACTTGTCCTTCACGAAGAAGAAGGTGTCATGAAATTCAAAGAAACATTGATTGTCATCACAAAATTTACACATAGAGATAAGATTTTTGGTTATGGAGGGAACATGAAGTAAATTTTGAAGACAAAAAATGAAAGAATGAGTTGAGAAGGAGGAGTCACCGAAGTGTTGAATGGGCAGAGTTGTACCATCACCAACACGAATTTGGTCAATGCCATTATACTGTTTCGACGATACATTGAGATTGCTCAGGTTGTTTGTGATGTGATGCGTTGCTGCTGATTCAGGTACCAACTTCGTTAGAGAAGGAATTTGGAGTTGTGAAATTTGCCGAGAATGATGGTGGTGCATCGAGCTGATAAAAGTGGTCGAAATGGAACCTGTACTGAAGAGCAACATGGCCTTGCTTGTTGCAAACTTGATAGGTGGGCTGAGTATGATTCTGGGAAGGATTGTAGGAACGTCCACCGCCACGATTATTTCCAGATCTGCCCGTTTCTCTCTTGTCTACCACCATGGTTTGGGCTCATCCTCAACCTCCACCATTAGTAGAGGAGAAATTAGCAGATGGTTCAGTGTTTGACCGGCTGATCTTGTGATGGACCCTGCTTTCATGGACTAACATAATTTGGTACAACTCATGCGAGGTCAAAGGGTCAGCCCGAGTTGTGATAGAAGTCACAAGTGGATTATAAGAAAAATTTAAGTCAATAAGCAAGTAGGAGACAAACTCTTTATCAGGAAGAGGACTCCTTGTGGCTGTAAGTGTATCAGCCAGTGTTGTACCTTCCCAAAATATTCGGTGCTATTTTGGTTTCCTTGTGATAGATGAGTAAGTTGGAACCTGATGTGAAACTCTTGTGCGTGCGATTTGGGAGAGAACATCGCAGCAAGAGAAGTCCAGAGTGCCCGAGAAGTGTTTGACAAAAGGACATGACTGACAATAGAGTCAAAAATGGAGGAGAATAAGATGCTGAGAACCAGTTGATCGGTACGTTTCCATACTGTGTCTTCTGGGTTGATGGTGTTCGGTTTATCTGGAAGAAATTCAAGGGGAGTTTGGCATGAGCCATCTAAGAGATAAAAGAGATCTTGGCCTCTGAGATAGGTGCTGATTTGCACCTTCCAGAGAGGGTAATTCTCAGTCTTAAGTTTCGTAGTTACAATATGTGAGAAAGACGAAATTATGGATGTGGCTGGGAGAGGTGGGGGAGGAGGAGGAGGGGAATGTTCAGCCATGGATCAGAGAGAGACAACTAGTCGTGCTGCTCTGATACCATAATAGAAAGAGAATATTTGAGGAACAACTTCCATGCTTTTCATTAACAATGCGTGAGGTATTTATACACGTAAAAAATGTATCAAAACCATTACATAACAGTAGGGAAAAACTTGTCTACAATTCTTACAATTTTTCTAGAACTTTACTATTTTCTAATTTTAATGTATCTAGCTTAATAAGACCGTCTTGCTATTACTAATTATTCAAAACAAGAATTCAGAATCTATCTAATTCGATTAACTTTAAAACATTAAAAACAACAAACATTAAAGAAAAAGAAGACTATCAAATTTACAAAAACTCTAACAGCCACACAACAATAGTACTGATGCTTTGATGCGTAGGAGTACTCGACGAGCTCGAGCCTCGATACCATTCTGGTTGACTATAACATCGTGTTCATTGACCACCACATTTGCCCTTCGAACTAGCTTCTTCCTCTTGCTCTTGAAAAGCAACCTGATCTTGAACCTGATCATTGTCTCCATTTCTACTCGAAAAACCACGTATCCTTTTGGGGAGCAAAACGCCCAAGAAACCAGCGTTGTATTGATTTCGACAGCTCCTCTCTTCGTAGCCTTTTTGTTATAACCCTGGTAGAACCGAGAAATGGTATAGTTCCATATGACGTGAGATCGTGTGCTAATTGGGTTGTCATAAAAAGTGAGGTTCATGCTGCCATAGTAAATTCCCCTATGATTGTTGCTATTGCTCAGCTTGAGTTCAAAGAAGAGGGTGTTGTTTGTTGGAGTAGTAGTAGAAGTGTTTAAGCTGGTTTTGTTGAGGGCTAGGAGATATAAGGATTGGATGCTAGATTTGGGGTCGTCAACGCCTACAAATACCCATATTGCGAGACAAGTGTAGAATATAAAGGTTATCAAGCCGGAAAAACACTGGCAATAGGCCTGGGCGCACTGGGCAGCAGCAAGCTCATCATCATTACGCGCCCTCCTCATGTTTTTTGGTTCCTCCTTTTCCATGGTCGACGAGATGTGGGGATATATATTGGTGATGAAAACGGTGTCTGTAATCTCAAATATAAAGCATGAAATATGAACGTACATCGATCGTCTTATATCTTATAAAAAAATGAGGTTCTTCATTTACTTTTCTAATTGCAACAATATTGCCTGAGCAGCCGCACGCTTGAATTATAATTATTTATTGCTACAAAAATTAATGTGTATGATTTTAAGCTTTGATCAAATCGTGATTGATTCTTCAATAATATCTTGATCATGTAACACTTGTGATCATGCCAGCTTACCTTCACCGTACGAAAGACAATTGCTGATGCATTTAATAAATTAACATCTTATTACGAAAAATAAATATTTTATTTCTTAACCACATTTTCTTAGATATCCAACATACTATATCTTAATGTGAAGGTGTTCCACATGATCGTTGATTTTAAAAATGTTAGAAATATTAGATCATAATACGTAACGGAAGCGATATTATCTCGTTGATAAATCGTAGATTTAGTTCAGTTGTTCCATGGATTCTCCGTCGTCATCGTTGTTCATTCGAAATCTCCCGTATCGATGGTGGAATGTGTTACGTGGTAATATACCAAAGCAACACTCACATATACTACAGCCTAGATGCCGGGACTAGAGAGAACTAATTGAGAGAAAGAGAGCTTGTTGATCAAAGTGTCTCATCCAAATAGGGGAAGGGGCTATGTAAATAGCCCCTCTAGTATAACCCTTGGCTGGCCATTAAGGGCCAGTCATCAAGCCTTATGAATTACTTCAAGAGAAGGTGAAGAGTGTCCATTATAGGTGTCCCTTTCTTATATAAAAAAAAAATATTGATTACATTTTTTTTTTAAATTAGTTGAATGTATCTCACGTTAAATATTAATGTATCAATACATCAACTTGTATGTACTAAGAATACATATACATTAATCTGATCATATCATGTTGGACTTTCATTGATTGATTGTCCATATATATTAGTTTAAAAAAGTCAGACTCCATAAAGATATATGAATCTTAAATATATTTAAGAATATTGATCAATTAATTAGGTATATTAACACAAAACATCGTTGAGTTTCCATAAGCATGTGTATATTAATTGTGGCCATTGCAACTAAGGTTTGTTATATTGTGGCCAGGTTTCCAAGCTCGTCTATTGAAATAAATAAATAAATAAAGATTATTAAAAATTGGTCAATCCCATTGTGATGTATATTATCTTAGACAGTTGGTATGGTTGAAGGGCCGGGCCGCCTTAAACTGCAATTTTAAAAGAGCCAGCACGTACACAACTCAAATATTAAAGGTAAGCCCATTTTGAATGTATAGAGCTTAGACCAGTACTCGAGCGAAGCCCGTCCATGAGCAGCAACGATTTCTAGCTGTTGTTGTTTTCAGAAAAATTTTCATCTCATGTGATTATTATAATTTTTTTAATTTTTAATATAAAATAAAATAAACAATTTAATTTTTTTTAAATTTTAAAATAAAAATAATATTAAAAAATATATTTTAATAATACTTTATTCAATTTTTTAACTTTAATCTCAACGCATCTGTGAAAATAATCGAGCCTTAAGATTTTAACTTTTTCAGCTAATTAAAAGCTGCATGGTATTGTACGATGTTTTTATGGAAAATTCTATACACCATACTATCATCTCACTTTCATCCTACTAAGTATAATGTGATACATTTATCATAATTAAATAATTATTTATTGCGCGCATACTTCTTTATCATCTAATAGTGATGAATGTGTCACATACCACTTAATATGATCAAAATAAGATGATAGTGTGGTATATAACATTATTCTTTTTTATATACTAAAACGACAACTCATAAATCTGAGTAGAGACTAGCTAGGCTGTCCTCTCCCATTTCTCTATGTACGTAATTTAAACATATCATGGCCAAGTTGGCAGCCAGTCCCGTTAAATTAAAGAGGAATCTATATATTTATTTTTTACGGATAGTGAAGGTATTAATTCTTATGATCCTAAACTTTCGCTATTAATTTCTAATGTTTTTAATTTGAAGTAGTTCTATATATATTGTATTTTTTTTTATTGGTGCTTTAATTTTCAATAATATTTTTCATAAGAGCTTAATTTTGAAATTTCTTTTATAACCTCATTGCTTTCTTTGTATAAGATATTCTATTTCTCTACCATAAATAAGAGTTATTAAAAAAATGGTTATTGCTAAATTCAATATACTTTGATTGATATTATTACACATTTTCATTACAAGAAAAACAACTATATATGAATCGTTATGAGAATAAACTTTTTTTTTTATAATAAAAATAGCCATTTTCGTAAAAGAAAAAATTACCATTAATAAGCATTTTTAATTAAATTTAAGTAATTTTTTGTTTAAGTGATCATAGAGATACAAAATCTTTTAAAATGCATCAGCGTATAGCCAATTATCTCTCAGAAGTAGGAGTACTTGAAAGGAAATTTACAAAGCCAGAGATATTAATGCTGAATCATGTGATAAGACCATGCTGCATGACTAGATATATCAATATAAATTGGTAGTTAATTAGCATTGAGACGTGCATGGTGGATTAGGCGCGCTGTTTATATATATATATATATATATATATATATATATAATCAGTACATCGATCAAAGGTACTTGGACCGGTGAAGATCACAATATTAATTTGTTGGCTTGGAGCGAAGATCAGGAGTAGTACTTAGCTAGAGAGATCGAAGACCAAGAATATGGATGCTGACAAAGACAAAAATAACCACAAATGTAGTGAGACTGCATGATCCTCATATATATATATATAATTTTTTGTTCTTCTCTCTTATATATATGTTTACATTTCGTCATCATTATTTTGTTTTCAGTACTCTTTCTTTTCGTCATTATTTCATGGGATATCATGTTATGCCATGGCTTACGTGAAGAAATTAATAGGTTTAACTCATTTCATAAAATCGGTTTTATAAAGAAAGATTGTTCATTTCTTATCAACATACCTAAGACCTTATCCACGACAATATGAGATTATTTATTAACACCTTCCCTCACGTACAGACCAATATTTTTCCTGATCCTTATCACTGGATAAGTAGTGTGAGCTCCCATTCGTCTTGTGGCAGTCTCTGATATCATGAATAAATTTATAGACCTAACTTATTTCATAAAATTGATTCTACAAAAAAAGATTACTCATTTCTTATAAACATGTCCAAGATATTATCTACAAATAATGGAAAATTATTCCTCCGTACTGCTGACAACTGAAGTATTTGTGATCTACAGATGCATGAGTCGGCAACTTGAGGACGACATTAAACCAAACAATAAACAGTAAAAAGATAACTAGCTAGCTGAGAAGTGGGTCAACTAAGACTATATTGGTCCACATCATCTTTTATCATTCAGCAAATTAACAACAAAGCGCTGGCCGGGGAAGAAGCCACCCCTGCTGTATTTAATGAAACCCACGTGACCTAATGTCCCAAAGGATGAACATGATATGATCTGTACTATACGAATTATCACGTGTATGCCCACGCGCAATTCATTTGTCGTATCTTTGCTTGTGTCCCCATTCATTTAGTGCTACTTTTGCAGCCTGCATGCATGTGTTCATCAACTTCTTGCGCTCGATATATATATATATATATATATATATGTTTTGCAGCACGTTCAACCTACCCATGTTTGCATGCAATCCTAGGTTGCTATAGCCGTTGGCAGTGCATTAATTTCAGTTCAAGTGATGAGAAATGATCATCAACATCACTTAAACTAGCTAACAGAGTTTCAAATTAGTTATCTATCTATATGTAGAAAGTAGAAAGTAACTGAGCTCGATCCTCACGAAGAATATCTAGCTACCATGAATGCACATGATCTGAAGCCGCATGCTTCCCCGGATTTGCCATCTATCCGATAAAGTAGGCCGGTCCTGCATGGCCGGAAAAATATATGTATTCAGAGGAAAACTGAAATAGCGTTTTCTATAATTTGTCTCTGGCACGACAGCTGTTTTGCTGTTCAGCCAAGTTACCCTTATTTTTTTGGACAGAATAGTGTTTGTAATTGATGGAAAATTACAGCATCTGCTGATCTGAGTACCAATTAATTTGTCCTTAGTACCTTAATTACGACGTTCTTTGGCATCTACTTATAACCATGTATAATGTTTCCAACAATAATTTGTGCCCGTACTGAGTTGGCCATAAGAAGTGGATGAATCGCCTATTCACACCTATCCATAAGCTCACGTGGATTTGTTTACTAAAAAATAGACAAGAACAGTATATTCAGGCTAAAAGTCAAGGCTGTGATGGGGTTCCTCATGCAGCCTCCACCTCATCCTTCATATATATGCAGTTCTTTGTTTTTTTTTTTTTTTTGATAGGTTCATATGCAGTTCTTAAAGTCAGGTAGGTATTAGAAAAGTACAAGTGCATGATCTAACTTCGGCATTGACAGAAGGTCAATGTCAGAAGTGGGAGTAATATATCTATCATGTTCAATCAACCATACAAAACTACTCTGCATTTAGTTTAAAAGTTTTGGAATGTGCAATATTGCATACACCTTTAAAAAAAAAATAAGTAAATTTGAGACTTATATGAAAAAATATTTTTTTAATAGTAACTTTCGCTTTTTTTAGAGAGAACATGGAGACTGCATACTCTAAAACTATATATAGCATTGTTTTTAGTTTAATTCGTAATTCATGATTACAATGATCCCTTGCTAGAAGAAAACAGAAAAGATACGAGTAAAAGTATTCCTTCAAAATAGGTTTAATTCATCATCCATTCATGTATACCTTAATTTATTAATGATACATTATCTCCTTCATAAACTCAAACTTGCACAACATTCGATTTTTAAGGAATAGGGACAGGCTAGGGCTAGATTATCTATTTCGACATATATATTTGTGGTCCAAAAGGTTTTAACTTAATTGATCAGATTGTAATTCTTTTATCCACTGTAAAAGTTTCCAAGACATGATTTGCTTGATTACGGTGAAATATCACTTACAATAATAGAAACCTTGAGAGCCCTACTTTGCAACCGGTATCCTGAACGTCCTTTTGGATTTGCTGCTGATACTCTCTGAAACTGAACTGCTTGTACAGTACTGCCGGCTTAGTGCAACTCTGTATCACCGCTTCAGCAGAGGGGCAGTAGAAATATGCCACAGAAAACCTTTCAACGTCTCGAGTGGAAACCACTTTGTGTTTGATGCTCTTGAAAACATCATTGCTCAATGCCTGCATTAATATCAAAGAGATCTAGCTAGGAAATCATGGGAAAGCAAATTAATATGCTCGATCGGAACCGGAAGTTTTCGATCTGCACATGTGAAATGTCAATATATAACATTTGCATGAACTAATCAAAGCATGATGTGCAGGTGCATCATGTAGAGCTGGATATATATGATTTTATGGCCGGTTAAATACTCATTAATTTGATCTGAATTTTGTCAGAGTCAATCCAAGTATTAAAAGACGAGTTTTGGCCAATCAATTAGTGCGCAACGAGTGTGTTTTCGTTGACGATCGAGCAATATTATTGTTAGATCAACACAGTTGACAGGAATGATGTTTGATATATTAAAAGCTCTGATCATCATTGGGGTTTGTGTGTTTTAAATCCTACTTAATTTTAAAATAAAGTTCGTTCCTTTACTAAAAAAAAAAAAAAATTAAAAGAGTTTTTCTATATATACAGATCAAATGATAGATCAAGCCAATTAAGTACGCATGATACCATCTATATATGGAATTACCTGAAATAAATCACCGATGTTGACAATTAAAGCTTCTGGATTAGGTTTAACCCTAAACCATTTTCCATCCTTCATGAATTGCAATCCTCCAACCTGGTCTTGATACAAAATTGTAAGGAAACTGCTGTCGGTATGAGGCACCAGGCCAAAGACCTCGGGTGTAAATGGACATGGAGGATATCTGTTCATTCGAAGATAACTCATGTTTGGAGGGCAATTCTCTCGGAAATAAGTAGATTCGATGCCCAAAATCTGGGCTAGAATTTCAGCTAAGCTTTGAGCCAGACCGGAAACTACTATCGTGAATGCCTCAATGGCTGATCTGATGCATATATATATATATATATATTAATATATATATGTGTGTGTCACAAATCATAAGTCAAAATTAAAAAAATAAAAGGTTGCTGGGTATGTAACATTTTCTAATTAACCAAAAAAATGGAGATCAATGGAAATTATTTCTCATAATTAGTATTACTACTGAATTATAAGCTTAATTAATGCATACATGCATGACGTACGTACGTATTCTTTTCTAGTAGACATGATCTGCTACCTGTCACAAATCATACGGGAAACAAACTAGCTAGCTAGCTAGCATTTTCCATATGCATTATATAATTACTAGATCTAGTACGTACTAGTTTAAGCAGCAAAACTACATGTTATAATAATACACACGTGCGTATACACATGCCTGCACCTTCAACACCATGATCAAGTATAACTAAAACTAAACGATAATAAAAGTACAAATTAATAATACATAACTAAATCAGTGATAATCAAGGGCAGTAGTACGTACTATACAAACTGTTCATGCAATATAATTTTTCTAAACCCTAATTAGGGCAGTTGTGAAATTTTATAATAAAGACTTAGAATGTGTCACACACACACACACACACACATATATATATATAACATATTTAATTGGGATCACAAAATGTAAGATATTGAAGAATATTGCAACTAATTTTCATAACTAATATATCATAATTTGATTAAGGGTGTTAATTATCTTCCTCTACATTATGATTAATTGCACTCTTGATCATTAATTTTCAGTACCTCTTCATGTCTAGTTGTCAAGTGTTTAATTTATTGAATAGAAAGATCATGATCATGTTGACCATGCCTTCGAAAGCCACATCATGCATGAAAGCGAGCGAGCTAGCTAGGCTCATGACAAATAGTGTGGGAAAATATCTCCATTGATATATATATATATGGCATTGGGTGAAGGGTACATGCATGTGGGGTATGTAACGTTGTAACCTCCCTGGCCATATATAGCTAGCCATGAATACCGTGCATATATGAAACATGATTAACTAGCTAGCTTTATACCTATGTATATATATATATATATACGTATAATCTGATCATAGGACTTGGACGTGAGTTTTTGGACGAGAAATTAATAGTGCGAGTAGAACATTAGTCTATA
Source organism: Juglans mandshurica (assembly GCA_022457165.1). NCBI lineage: Eukaryota > Viridiplantae > Streptophyta > Magnoliopsida > Fagales > Juglandaceae > Juglans > Juglans mandshurica. The sequence goes on from CM039622.1 coordinate 36,171,984, forward strand.
TATATATATATATATACATGTTTGAATTAAACCTGATATCAAGTTTTTAATTATCAGCAAATTAATACGATATATATAGTACTACTATTAATTAATTACCGTTAACTATTTAATTTTCTCCTTTTTTTTTTAATTAATTGGTGTCGGGAAGGGGAGACAAAGGCCAGTACTTGATCTAAACCTAGCTAGCTATAATAAACAAATGAATCGCAATTCGATCGCTGATTGGCCATTTTTTATCAAGTGATCATGATTTTCTTGACCCACAAAACGAATAATTAATTAGTAGATCAACTGATCATCAGTACTGTTTCCCTAATTAATTATAAACATATGGAATTTATTTATGGTATATATACTACAATATTCGTACGTACCATATAATATTATTATTGTCTTTAATTTCATCGATCCCTTGATCAATTAATGGTACATTTTAAACCTCAATGCATGGCAGAGTCAAAAATTAATAATCTTTTAGGCTGAACATATATTATAATTATAAGTAAACATTTTCAACATATAATATAATTCAAGAGGCAAAATATGTTATTAATTAATTATATGTCCACTACTCATGACATAGATATAAACATGTAGATCATGATCAATATTCTATAATATATATATATATATATATATATAGCTAATATTGAAAGATCATTCGGATCCCTGATCTCTTCAATTGAAAAATTAATATACTAATTATATATTAGCATAAAGTTGTGGTTATAGAGAAAATCATTAGAAACTTAAAACAAAGAAATTAATTAGAGTTTAATATTAATAATGAACAATGCTGGATACAGTTCCCATTTGGAGACTGCAATGCAAGTCTAGACAATTTTATCTTTAAATTTTTTTAAAATTACAAAACTATCCCTCCTAGAATGATGTTTTTTCTCATTTAATAAGGGAACTGCAAATAGAATTTCTCTTAATAATATTAGGTATAAGCTAGTTATGAGTTTTTTCCCCTGGCCTGGCCTCTAAGATTGGTTTTGGCAGCTTTAATTAGAAAGTTTTCAGGGGAGAACTTTTGAGTTTTAAGAAATACTCAATTATACGGCCACTTGTTCATGCATGATGATTACAAGATTTTACAAATTCATCAGATACAAATGAATATTCTTTTTTAAATATGGGACTAAAATTTAATTTGAATCTTAATTAGCAATAAATTACATAAATACTTCTGTTTTTTAGAGAAAAAGATCATATCATGGGCTTTATAAATTTCATAGGAGCTAGCTAATTAGCGGGTCATTAATTAATATATTCTTTTTGGGAGAGGGGTTACGTACGTACGTACTTAATACTTAGAATAATGATCTTATTCTTTCAATTTTATTTTTGTAAAAAACTAGAAAGGCTAAAGCTCATCATGGAGAGTACTCATGTAAATATTACTTTCATTTTTTATTTTTATTTTGGGAGGGGAAAGGGGCAAATTGCCCTGTCCCTAGCTAGCTTCTCCATCCACCAGTACTACTACTGCTAACAGATCAGTACTGAACGGGATTTCTTTTAAGGTTAATTAAGCAGCTTATGAAGGAAATCAATTTAGTAAATTTTTCTTTATTTAGTTTTTGCCCTAAAAATGGCAAATCAGAACAGTCTGCAGGTCTATATTCCTAAAATTCATCCAATAAAATAAAGCGAATTCGTTAAGCATATATAATAACCTGCAAGCAGCTTGTTATTAAGTACTATCTCCAGTTGGGTGAAACAAATTAAAACACAAAACAGAAAAAGAAAAAACTAGAAAGAGAAAATAAGGAGAGAATTAAGAAATTAAAGAAGATCACAACCGGTAGAGTGTGTGTGTGTGTATAATCTAGGGTTTCTCATGATGCATGCTGAAACTTGAGAAAAATTAAAGAAGACTATATATATATCGAGATCAAGCTTGTTCATTTATAGAGGAATTCATGACCATATAATATTATAATATATATATATATATATATATATATATGTTATATACTAGAAAAAAAGAAAGAAAGTAAGAATCTGGCCCCCATGCCCAGAGAAAGTGGCATATATGCATGAGAGGACATCCTGATCTAATTAGCTAGCTAGGTTAGATATAATTATATTTTAATTAAGTATATATATAGCTTTTACCTGATAAAGGTTTAATTTGATGCATTACCATATATATATATATAGATTGAAACGACTGAAAAAGAAAATCATCAACAGAAATTAATATTGTTAATAATTAATTAGTACCTGAGACTTTTATATCCATTCATTCTTGAAATATCTGAGATCGAAAAATGAAAGGCTTCCGACCATGGGACCTGCTTTAGAGAAGTAGCCTTTGAATTCCCCCAACGATAACTTTTGGCTGATAAATTCAAAAAGTCATCTTCCATCTTCTTTTTAAAAGGCAGACGAAACACCTTCATCTGCTCATATTTCAAGCTGCTAAGAACCTCTTGAGAAACCCCATGATTCACAACTTGAAAGAATCCCCACTCCCTTGCTGCTCGAGCAATCTCTTTTATGCACTTACCTCGCTCGAGATCTAATCTACTGAGATCAATCATGGGTAGATCGCATTCCTCTACCATGAAAACGTTTTCGTCTTTTGGCTCATGATCATAAGGGAGATGTAAAAGGTTCTCGTATGTTTCTTGAAATGGGGGTTCATGGTCCATGGAGAGGGAGGAGATCAGGGACGCTGATGATATTTTGAATGCCTCGGGCTGTCTTCTCAAGCCTGCAGATAGGAATAAACAATTAATGATCAAGAGAGAATTATAAAGAAAATAATTGGAGTGTATCCTACAATCTTGGAAAGTACTTGCAGAATAACATCCATATATACATATGTCATGCATGCATATCTGCAATTTTATATCGGATATAATTATATTATGCATGAGTAGTAGTATATACTAACTAAGCACTCCATTTCCAAATTAAACAGCCTAATGACTAGCTACCCGTACATTCAGATCAAGTTTAATATATATAGCTGTCTGTCTGTCTGTCTGTCCAATTAATAATTCAAAGTTGTGATCTGGCTATATGAGATGCGATACCTGCAGGCCAACAAGATTTTGCTTTTTGGCCTCTCTTCATGTATAAGATCAGTCACTTCACCCAATATAAAATCATCTAGCTAACACCTGAAATCAATCTAAGAATGTAGAAAAAACGACTTATCCTTGGGGAGTAGTTGACATCAATGTTCGGTTTTCTAGGTAAATTATTCCCATCTGCAAGTCATCAACGCTAGCTAGCTAGTTTGGTTTCTCTGCAGAGTTCTTCCCATTTGCACTCTATGCTCAATGCCCCTCTCGGCTTTATTGAGGTCGGTCTCTTACTATAAAAGATCAACATGTGATAAGGAGAATCAAAGGAAAAAGTTCTTTTGGTTGCTTGCCCACGTTATCCCTAGCACAATTTCAGTTATTTAACACAAATTTTGCAAGGAAAAAGTTCGAAAAGTCTTATAGATTGAGTTATAACCTTCCAGAAAGAGTAGCACTTTGCTTTCAATGTAAGATGATTGATGAAACATGCATGGGAAATAAGTGGGAGACCGTAAATGAACTTGGTTTCAAGAAGTAATGAGTTTCCTCACCTCTGATGGAGCTTTACCACCATCCCTCTTCAAGGAAGGTCATAGCTTATGGGTTGTGCATTCCGGTCATGAAACTGCACGGATGAGAAATTTGACACAAATGAGAGAAAGAAGCAGAAGGACTGTATATAATTGCTGGAGCTGTTTGATTGCTTTGAGGACCATATATATATATATACATATGGGATTTCTCCTATGACCTAAAAAAAAGAAAAAAACTGTAGTTACCCGTGGCAGTAGTGCTTCGTAGATTGGGATCGAATTAGCGAGGGTCGTCACAGGAAAACGATCAAAAAGGAAGGAGTATAGAAGTAAGAAGAAAGGGTGTAGCAGGTCATGAAGCTTGGACTTGAATTTATAAGGACAGTCATGCTCATGTGTGGAATAGTAATAATTCAGATGGGCTTTGCTGATTGAGAATCTATGGCTGAAGCAAAGAACACGCGGCCAAAGATGTCATCAGAGAAACACAGAGAGAGAGAGAGAGAGAGAGAGAGGTTTGTGTTGTTAAAAGTTTAAACTTTGAATAGGAAGCTGGACAGGTTCTGATATATATTGATGAAATGTGCAGTCTAAAAAGGTTAAAATCATAATTCAGGTCTATCTCATCTGCATTTCATTTCATTTGGTTCTCACAGCTTGTGATATATTATTCCTCCAAGTCTCTCATCTTCAGCCCCGCTCCCACTTCATTATTGGCCTAGAGTGATCTCTTTCTTTGTGCGTCCCTTTTTTTGTCTTTTATTAATTTTCCTTCCTTTTGTTTTATTTTCTATATCTTTTTTTTTTTTCAATATAAACAATTATGGCCGGAAGCATTGCAAAGATCGTGGATTTAGCTATTGCATATATATTATATGGTCCAGCTTTTATTTTTGTTTTCTTGCTGATCTCTTATAACCTTTTCCTTTGAGTCCGGACTCGAATTTTTTGATGAATATATGCTCTAATTAAGCTTCTAACACTAAATATATATATATATATATATATATACACACTCGAATATTATATTTTCAAATTGGTGAGAAGTAAATATATCATGGGATTTTATAAGTACTTTTAATGCTGATCCCACATTAGATGTATTTTATGCGAGCTAGAGTTAGATATATATGCCCTCTTTAAAAAAAATTATTTGATGCTATATCTAGATTTTTTCTTTAAATTGAATCCTCCAAAGCAAAAAAAAAAGTTAAGGAAAATAGATTACTTTATTGACTAAAAACTAATTAATGTTTTCCATTTTCATTTTTGTTCATTAATATCCCGAAAATGTTGTAGCTAGCTAGGGAATTAACCTCAAATATAACAATAATATATATATATATATATGCAAGTTTTAGCAATAAAAAAGAAAAAGAAAAAAAAGGAAGATAAAAGCTGGTACGTAACTCGATCGTATGATCATCTAATTTATTAATTCTTAACATAATAGTTGTAGTACTACTACTGATCATCCTGTACTAGTACTCCATAATCTAGCTATATATATCCCTAGCTAAAAGTCTCATCACAGGCGCCGATCGCCCTCAAGATTGATTTGATCATCAATTACGTCTAATATTGAAGGTGGCATAATATATATAGCACTTTATACTACTTGTTGAGAAAACCACTCGAAATTAAGAGGCAATATCATGAAGTGATTGATGCTTCTTAGAGACGGAGCTAATTATTAAGACGTTAATGGATATGAATGCAAGTTTCATCTCCTTAATATCGTGTCTACGTACGGGTTCTCGAATAATTCATGACCTCTCATCTACCAAATCACGTGAAAGTAATTAAGCCTCATAATTACTATTAAAACAACATGACCTATATAGATGTTAAAGATCGATGTAACCTAAACTAGATCAGATGCAACATAAAGTTCTTAATTCCATTAATATATATATATATATATATATATATATATATATAGTCATGATCAGTACTGGGTCGTGACCATATATGAACTATATACTACTAAAGGACCGGAATCAAGTACCTAATCTCTCTCTCTCTCTCTCTATATATATATATGGCATTGCTTTCGGTTCATGTGGAATAGAGAACTATGAAGGTGCAAGCTGTCTGTTGGTTGAAATTGAGCCTAGAGAGGTTAAAATTGAATCTGAACGATAGTAGTCTTGACAATCCATGTAGGGCCTGGTGGAGGCCAGAGTGGGTATTTAATTTATGAGATCGTGTATGGAATCTTGTCTTTACTTTTTCTCATCATTTTTGTACATGTTCCTATAATGAAGTTGAGCTTCGGGCGGTTATAAAGGGAATAAAGATTTGTCGGCATGAGTTGTGTCATTTTTTAATTGATATAGAGTGTGATTCTTTAATGGTGGCTTCATGGCTTGTGGATAGAGACTGTACAGTGTGGTATCTTTGGGATTATTGGGACCAGTTGATGGGCTTGTTGGAAGGTTTTGATTTCTCTATCAAACACTTATTTAAAGAAATGAATAAAGTGGCGGATGCTTTGGCTAGGTGTGGTGCATTGGGGGAAGATAATTTGTTTACGGATGTTTCTCAGCTTTCACGTTCTTTGAGAGGCTTGTATAGATTGGACAAAATGGGCACGACTTATGTTAGACGTAGATGGTGAAGTGTTAGATTTTTTTTGATTTTATGTTTTTTCTGTTTGTTGGGTGAGGTTGATTTTTTTTGTTAAAGTGGATTGATTTGTTTATTTGAAGGTTTTCTTCCGCCATAAATGAGGGTTAATATAGTTTGTTCCGTCCTAAAAAAATAAAAGCTCTATATTCTAAAAACTAGTCTATCATGATCTGTATTGCATTATATCTATGTTTGTGTGTGTGGGGGGTGTGAGAGATGAAGATCAAAACAGAAATATACTAGAAGAATAATATGCATGCTAGCTGGTCATGTATGTATCTCCACGTACGTACCTTAATGGCTGTAGCTCACTAGTAGTTGGCAGTCGGCTATCAAGAAAATCATAAGCCAATGCAATTTTCTTTTTTGTTAATGGTAAACGATATGCCTGCATGCACCCACCCTGAGACACAATTTGTGTGTGTGTTCTACCCGGCCGATATGGACAATCTGGGTGTAATTTAATTGAGGCCGTATCCAAAATATGGACATTGCAATAGGCCGTATCAATGAAAGAGTAAAGGTACCGATCGATCCTCACACCGGCTTTACACGGAATTAATGTTTATGAGCAAATTGTTTTTACTGTTCATGACGAAAGACGTGGTGCACCAAATTCACAGTCGTGGTGTGCCCACTGCCCACAAATGGACATGAGGGGTGGTACAGATATAAAAATATCTGGTGTACGTTGAAAAGTCCAGCCGAATCATCGATCTTTGGAGACGCATACATACATACATATATACATATAAAGGAAAATTATATACACCATACTACCATCTTATTTTCATCTCACTAAGTATGATGTGATATATTTATCACCATTAAATGATCATGTATTGCATGCTTCTTTATCATCTAATGGTGATTAATATGCCATATACTATTTAGTATGATCAAAATAGAATGAAAATGTGGTATAAAACATTAGTTATATATAAATTCTACTTATCATTCTATACGTACTACATATCACATATAATTTTTTTAATTTTATTTTTCTTATTAAATATGTGACGTATGGATTTTGAATAAAAAAACAAAAACTCAATTAATTTAGTAGAAGTAAAGTATAAAAAATAATAAATAAATAATAATAAATGTGGTGTGTTGAGATGATGAGTAGTGAATATATATATATATATGCCAAATGCATTCGAAATTCTCCTGTTTTTATTTTTCTTACCAAGAATAGGATCGTCATGTATTGTATCACAACTTTGTTTTTGTTTTCACATGGAGCGAGCGGCAGCATTAATGCAGGAGAACCCGGCAGAAAACGGGTTGGTGAAGACTTTATAGACTCGATTTCGTGGCCGACCTCAGCACAGCACATGAAAGAAGATCGAGTGATCATGTTTGGTAGTAAATTGCTTTTGAGAGATTTATGGTAACAATGATTGGTGAGGTAGGCAACCAAGCAGAAATTGCCACGTGGAGAGTTGTGTCCGGAGTCTAGCTTCATATCAATGTAGGCTATAAATCAGAGTCAAAATCATTAGAGTTGTGGTGATTAGGCCCCTGCGTCCCTCATTGGGTCGTTGGGGATTGATTTGAGTTACTTGCATGGTAAGAACCACAAGAATGAGGGTCTTCAATTTCAATGATAAGTTTCAAATCGGAGAAAGGAAACAAAAGAGAGCTGCATGTGATTCTGATTATAAGAATATCAACAAGAAGTCACTAAAGTCTAGACTCTTCACCCGACACTCCAAAACCCAACCAAAATATGACCTTAGCCGACCAAGCGTCTAAAATTTCCAAAGATTCCTTGGTGGACGGCCTATCTTTTGCAGTTAATATGTAAAATGATTAGAAGGATGGGGTACATCTATCAGTCCACCTCTTGGTGTTGTTATTTGAAATCATTTTTAGAAATATCAACTTTGGCGGTGGTTTGTCACACTCAATCATAATCCCCTCTGCAATGGCACATAAATGTCATCAATAAAGAAAATAAAATCAGACATAAAAGTTTCCAAGAAATGTGGATGAGATGAAAGATCGATAAGCTAAGCGACCACCAACATTCATTTTATAATTTGGAAAACAAAGAAGAAACAAGAATCATGTCCTGTATACATATCAAATCCAAAGCTTTGTTGCCCGCCCATCTCACTCGTCGTCTTTGTATGGGTACTCTTCGGGAACTTGCTTCAAAAGTTTCACCTGCAACTCAAACGCATCATCTCCCCGAAGCATGTCGCGAACCCATGTGACTTCGGTCTTCATCGATACCTGGACATTGTGGAAAATGTTGCAAGACTATTTTGAGCACCATGTATATCCATAAGCTACATTTATCAAGATGCTATAAAACAGGGCAACAAGCACAGCCTTCTTCCATGGCTACATTTATCAAGATACTACAAAACAGAGCAACAAGCACACCCTTCGTCCCTAACTTGATAAGTTAGAAACTATGTCTTGAACCATGATGGTGCCATCATCCACCCTCTTCTCATGGAAAGGGGAAACAAGGTGTGTGGCCTTAGGCGCTCCACACAACTAAAAAAACAAAATAGTCAACTAATGATCAAGCTTTTCCAGCCATGCTTGATGGGAAACCCTTTTTTGGAGGAACCGTGTAGATGTCACAATATATCTCATATATTATTATGATTGTGCCAAGGTAAAAGAAACAAATAAAATAAATGATAAAGCTGTGCAGTAGGACGAGGAGGAAATCACCATCTCTAACGCTCCTCTGATGACTCCACTTAGGACGTTGCAATAATATAGACCTTGACACGTATCAGGAAGCTCAACAAAGTCTACCAGAGGATTATCCTCCAAAATGATACTGCAACATGTACCATCAGCATCCCAATTGGATACAGATGCAGTGACCCCCAAGAACATTTTAAAACCAACCTGCAAAAAAGTATCATGAGGACCTGTATGGACCAAAACGTGTTTCACACAAGATAGAGAATTGGAGCACAATGTCTTGCAATCACACAAACATGATGAAGAAAATATTCTCAAATCTAGCAAAATACGAGAAGCATGCTACCCTATAAAAATGCCAGACAAAACGTGTTACAGGGAGCCAGTTAGATACATTATAAAAGGAAACTAGAGGAGTGCAACCTACATCCCGTCAAAGCCCACCCCACTGACCTTACATTGATCCATGCAAGCTAGAGATTCGCCTAAAGCTGCAATCCCATTGGATTGGATAAGGTTGAAGGCCAACCATTGAAGTTGAACAGGTCATCAGAAGGCCAAGTCATCCCTATGCAGGGATGGGGTTCCCAATTAAAGTTGGGATGGCAGATATGAAATTGACCTTGCTAAGAAGGGGTGGGTAATAGACTGCCCGCTTGCGGAGTGGGTTTCAATGGGCATCGAACCACTTAGTACCCCGTTTTTAAATAGGTAACATGTGTAATAAATGATTTCCCACAATTGCTTTTTGCAACCGAAGGTCTCAAATGGTTCACACAATTGCTCAGTCAGCTTCTCTGCCCTTTCCTCACGTACCAATTATTACAACCCCCCACTACCAAGTGCCAAAACCCTAAATTTAGTTTTCATTTTTCACTTTTGATGTGCATGTTTAATTGTAAAATTTTCTTTTATTTCACAAAATAAAAAACCCAATGTAACCTGCGTGTACTCTTATGAATGTCTTGAGATTTTCTAGAAATTGTTGGCTTTTAATTGGAAATTTGTCCCACTGTGCACCTCTTTTTGTGATTTTCAATGGTACATCAAGTTGGGAGTGTGTACTAAATAGGTGGTAGATTTAGTTCTTGAGCAAATTTGTGTACAGGGTAGATCCTAAATTTGCAATTGGATTATTTGAATTATGTTTGTAGTCAAAGATGTGGTGGTTTGACCTTACATATGATGCTTTTCCTATTCTAGTAAGTCCTTCAGGAAATAATTGCAAAAAATTAAAAGAAATACACACCTAATATGCAAGTTTTACAAGACGTGTATATGTATGCTTGCATGTATCCATATGTGTGTATCATTGTGGAAGGAAACTATAGATGCTAGATATGGTGTTGCTTGGGGTGGTTGGTGGTCCAACGAAGTGAGAGGGGGGTATGGAGTGGGGTTATGGAAGTTTATAAGGAAGGGGTGGACATGCTTTGAAAATCATATTCGCTTTGTCGCCGGTGAGGGCAACCGAATCAGCTTTTAGCGGAACGTGTGGTGTGGAGATCATGCATTGGAAAGGGTTTTTCCGACTTTATATCGTATTGCAGCTAATAGGGAGGCTTCAATGGCGGATGTGCGGTTATCTGCTCATGGTTCGTATCAGTGGAATATTCTGTTTAATAGGGATATTCATGACTGAGAATTATCTATGGTTTCAGACTTTTTCAGCCTATTACATTCCTCGGGGACTACCATGGCACAACATGATAGCTTGAAGTGGAGGTTTCAGGATCACAAGAAATGTACAGTTAAGGCGTATTATAACCTTTTGACTACACAGGATCACACTCCATTTCCTTGGAAGAACATTTGGAGGTCTCGTGTGCCCTCAAAAGTTGCTTTTTTTGTTTGGAATGCCGCTCTTGGAAAGATCTTGACCACGAACAACTTGAGGAAGAGAGGATGTGTAGTGTTGGATTGGTGCTACATGTGTAAAAAGAATGGAGAATCGGTGGATCATCTCTTACTACATTGTGACGTAACAAGGGTGTTGTGGGATGAGATCTTTCAAGGGTTGGCGTTGTTTGGGTAATGACTATGAGGGTGGTGGATTTGATGGGTTGTTGGAGAAAATTGCAGGGCAGTCATCAAGTGGCAGCAGTTTGGGGGATGATTCCGTTGTGTATCATGTGGTGTATTTGGACGGAAAGGAATACGCGTTGTTTTGAAGACAAGGATGCACAATGGTGGAGCTGAAGAATTTTTTTCTACATACTTTATTGCTTTGGTTTTCCGCTATTGTATTAACGGGGATGATATTCATGATTTCTTATCTTTAGTTCATCGCCCTTAGAATGTATTTAGGTGTTCTTTTGTTTACTTCCTGTGTACTTGGTACATGCCTATTTCATTCATATCAATAAAATTTATCTCTTACTTATAAGAACAAAAATATGTGTATATATTTACATGTGTGGATGTGTGTAGGCATATTTGGTTTCGTGGGTAGGTAAGGCCCTACCCTAAATAAATGAGTCGGGTTGGGTAATTCAAATTGAATAAATGTATCAATGGTTAATTATTTCATACCCAGCCCTTGATCATAACTAGGTGTCTTTTCTTGTATACGTCTTGTGTACTTGGGATTCGCCTAGATTTCTATTTAATAAGATTCTTACAAAAACAATTTATTTCATACCCAGCCCATTTATGACCCACCCTGAACTGCCTGTTTGGAATCCCTCTCATGAAGTCAGGATGGAGTTGGCTCACATCACTTGAGAGATAAAATTGCTTGATAAGAAAATTATGATCTTTACATTGTTAGTGACATTTTTCTCTGTAAGAATCTTTCTCGGTATTTTACTTCTAGAGACACTTTAGCTCTTCTGATGAAGCAAAGCTTTGTATTTAAATGATCTATGAAATATTTAGCTATAGCTATAAATTGGAAAAGAGAATACTTATCCTTCAGCAAGCTTTTTCCATTCATTAATACCATAATTTTGAATATGGCTAACTTATAAAAAAAAAAAGTTTTGAATAGGGCTATGCAGAGTGGAAAGAATTATCCCTGAGATAGGAAATGAACACGAATTAGCTTTACATAAGTTTTATTTTTTATGAGGTTTTAAATAAGTGATTGCCATGATCATAATTAACCTCATACTTCTAGTTCTACTAATCTCCATCTATCCTATCTCCTCCAACATCGCAAACCTCAAATGCAAAAAATGTCAAGAAAAGAGACATATTTGTATTACTCTCACAAACCTCAATACCAATGGAAGTTACAGCCAGACTCAAATGCAAAACATATCAAGAAAAGAGGCATATTTGTATTGCTCTCACAAACCTCAATACCAATGGAAGTTACAGCCAGACTATCCCATGCAATTAACTACAAAATAAGTCATAGCCATACATGATGAGAAATGAGTCTAGAAACAATATTTTTAGACGATCTTCACAGCAACAAAGATCATGCTAAAATCATAGTCCACAATCATATGTATCATTCCCAACAAAATGCTTTGCATGTCTAATGCCTTTTGATAGACCAACCCTAAAATAGTTCCTCAAATAAAGTGCAAATCCACTGTTTCCATGCTTCCTCGGACTTTAACCACATCACAAGCCACTGGTGAAGCTCCAAATACCCAAAATCCTTGACAAAATAGGAGAACACACTATCTTCACCACATCAGTTATTAAATCCATTTTCCGCACCACTCCATACAACTTTAACAAGTCTTCATTTCTTAATTAGATATAAAAACTCGCAATCTGATAACAAAGGGCTGTTCTGAGTTTATAGACACCATGAAGATTCCATCCATTTGAGTGATTATCCTATTTGGACATTCCTCAAATGTATGATTTTGAGGAATGGATCAGCATTTGACTATAAGTAGTTATAGAGGTCATAATTTAAAGAACATTTGGCAGGTTTCAAACAATTATGAGGATAACTGAAACAAATAATTAATTCATACATATATCTAAACAAACGGAGATAGCATACCTTAGCAATCACTTCAGCAGTCTCTTTGAAGTCAGTGCATCTAGAGACATTAGATTTTGCTAGAAACTCATCAATTAGTCGAATTCCAATGTTATAACCCCTGCAGGATAATTAAATGCTTCAGTTAACATGGTAACTTTCCAATTTTATAATAATATTTATCAAAAAAAATTGTAATAAGCTAATCAACAATTTTGGATGAGATGCTCTAATATGGACATTTGCAAGTTGTTGGCAGCTGGAGATTACTGACAGAAACAATGGAAGCATGAGAGTGGTAATCCAGTATTAGAGCATTTAAAAGGGTATAATAGAGTCAAGGCATTTATCAAACAACCCTCTTCCTCCCACCAAAAATAAAAAATAAAAGGGTGAAAATAGAGGAAGAAAAGGCAAAAAAGAAAAAAAAATCCACCAAAAATAAATTAACTATGGCTGAAAAATTCTCGAAAAAAACACATGACCGGATACATCAATTTTCCAGGCTGCTTTGGCAATTGGCTAAGAGAATACATATTCTGTGCGAGGCAACAAAGTTGGACCACATCTAATGATATCAAGTCTTGAACTACACATCTAGCTCATCCAAAGACAAGTTCTTATACTTATATCTTTGACATATACCTCAAAGAAAACTGGTTCCACTTTGTTCAAATATACATTCTAATTTAAAATAAATATAGAAATTCAAAAAAATCCTACCGAAGTTATTTGGCCAATGCCCATTACATGCCCCACTTTCAGCATCAAAAGGAAGAAGAACTGTTGCCTAGTATGCCTCCATAACAGGAATTTAGTCAAGATGGGTTCTTACATAATACAAACAAATCGAATTACCAGCTTGCATGTCGTATTCATCTTTAGACGAAACCATAAATTGAAAAGAGCACATAAAAACTACGGAATATAAATAGAAAATCACTAATGATGAGCTAAAGTTACATTTGGTCAAGCTGTTTGTTCACTTCCTCAACCTCCTCCAGATCGGTAAGCAACTGGCGCACAATCGCTCCGTACGTCAGGGTAAAAAGCTCCGCATTCTACACCATTTCAAATTTCATAGACCAATATCAGAATGAATAAAAAAAACAGAGTAAATTTCATCAAGAAATTATAATCAGTTGCTCATAAACCTTACGAGACGAACAATAAATTAAATATCAGAATCAACAACGGAAATCGACACGATCAAGAACTTCAACGGATAGTCGCATCCTTAACATTCAGTTTGGTTCCCGATAAAATCGAGACAAAAAAATTCCATCCAATAAAAAAACAAACGAAATGATCGCTCTGAGTTCAAACCGAGTGCTACTAGGCTCGACTTTCCATTTCTTTCTCCAGGGTTTTTGGGTGAAAAAACAGAGGGTGCGATGGGAATTAAGGTTTTCGCTTACCACGCGTTCAACGCTGGCGAAGATTGCGTCGCCGGATCGAGGAGCAAGAGGAGCCATTTGGATCTGAATTGAGCTCCAAAGGCTGTTTTGGTTCGATAAAGAGCGACAGTGACGACGCCCCGAGGTTTCAACTTTCAGGGGATGACCGCTTGGGCCTTGGGCCAAACTTTATTTCACGATGGAAGTCTGTGGATCTGGGCCTATAGCCATTACGGTTTTTTTTTTTTTTTTTAATGGCATGGGCCATTACGGTTTGATTATTGATTTTCCTTTCTGCACTCTGCACTTTAAACAATATTAAGTTTATTATAAATTTTTCTTATAAAAAATCTATAAACTGACATAATCACACACCTGAAAAGTGGATTTTACAGCATACTCTTAAGGTATAATATTTTGATTTGTATTTATATGTTATGCATAATGATTATGGTTAAAAAATATATTTATAAATTTGTATGGATAACACATTTAATAAAATACTTACATAACATAATTTAATTTTAAAAATAAATTTTAAATTTTAAATTTTATAAATAAATTTTAAATTTAAAGAAGATAAATGATTTAACCTATATATCGACTTGAAAATAAAATTTTGAAGGATGCTAATCTGACTCCCAAAGCAACCTAACACCACCTATCCATTATTGTCCCTCTCACGTCACGCATCACATTATCCATGCGGCATGCATCTCTCCTCCTTGTTTTACTTTTATTCTTTTAAGATTTTGCAATAGTGATTCACACTACTCCCTACCATTTTAGTTGTAAATAAATTTAGAATAAATATAGATAGAAGTTATTATTAAGAATATCTATTTTACATACATGATATGGTATCATCTAGATCATACATATCTCCAACTGAGTATTGGAAACAATCAACTAAAAGCAGCCACGCAGTGAGTGTAAAATGTACATTGCTATAGTAGCTTCTCTCTAGCATTACTCATAAATTTAATTAAAAGAAATTTGTAGTTGTGAAATGCGTAAATACTATGTAATTATTTTTAAAAAAATAAATAAATACAAAATTTATATTAAAAAAATTAATTTTTTAATAATATATCATATTTTTATTCAAAACAAATTTCGTGGCATTACTCGAAATTGAAAGAAGGTGGAAGCTGGAATATTAGGTAACGAATCCAATCTTGGCGTACTTGGCACGTGGCATTATCCTATTCGCTTCCTCTTCAGACGACTCGGTCTTTGAGTCGGTAATCCCACCTATAAAAGTAGCCCCTCCGGGACCTTTCCCATTCACAATTGCAAGGAAAAGAAAATCTTGGAATTCTCAGGCGTTCGTTCGATTCAGCTCTCTGTCCAAACTTCTCTCTCAAGGTATTTACCGGTTCGCTTTTCTTTATATGTTTTTGCTTTGGTTAATTTTTTTTGAAAAAGAAAAGAAATATTGAAAGCTATTCGTTAAAGATTATCTCTTTTAGAATCTTATTCCGGGTCGCTTCGTTAAATTCGATCTTTGCCAGATCTATCAAATTTGTCTTGTTAGATGCGTTTTATTGATTTGCTATTCCTGATCTGTAATCTAATTATTCATCTCGAAGATTCTATATTATAAATCCAATCCGCGGCTTAGTTTCCGCGGATCTGCTTGTTAGGTTATTAATGAATTTTTGTTTGTTTTTATTGAAAATTTTGAGAAAATAAACTTAATTTGACCTGTGTCTAAACAAAAGTATGGTTTTTTATTGGCTAGATACCTTTTTCTATATATATTTTTTTAATTTAACTCTCCGTCTCAAGGTTAGGATCAGAGTGGCCGCTTTATGGATTCATTGGTTAATTACTTTTGATGATTTGCTTAAAAGATGATGTTTATTTTTTCGCCCGGGGGGGGGGGGGGCGATATTTTGTGGTTCATTTTGAGAGATTGAGGGATCAATTTTTATTTAAAAAAAAAAAGACAAGAGGTCAAATAATTTTCCAGAACTTGTGAATTGAGGTAGGTGGGGGCCATGTTTGATGATGAAAGAGGATTTAATATATTGACTTATTATGCTTGAAAATTCTGTAAAATTCCTCGATCGAGGCCTGCAATATTTGCACAACTTCTTTACTTCTTACATTTCTAAGGTGTGCATGAATTATTGTCTTTTTAGTTTGCAAACTGGTCATACCCTGTTCTTCAAACATTTATTTAACTTGTAATTTTCTTTATTTGAAATGGAACAGATGCAGATATTTGTTAAGACTCTAACGGGAAAGACAATCACCCTTGAGGTGGAAAGCTCGGATACTATTGACAATGTAAAAGCCAAAATCCAGGACAAGGAGGGCATTCCACCGGACCAGCAGAGGCTCATCTTTGCTGGTAAGCAGCTCGAAGATGGTCGCACTTTGGCTGACTATAACATCCAAAAAGAATCCACCCTTCACTTGGTGCTTCGCCTTCGTGGTGGTATGCAAATCTTTGTTAAAACCTTGACGGGAAAAACCATAACTTTGGAAGTCGAAAGCTCGGACACTATTGATAATGTCAAGGCTAAGATCCAAGACAAGGAGGGTATCCCACCAGACCAACAGAGGTTGATCTTTGCTGGCAAGCAACTTGAAGACGGTCGGACACTTGCCGACTATAATATCCAAAAGGAATCAACCCTCCACTTGGTGCTCCGTCTCCGAGGTGGAATGCAAATTTTTGTGAAGACGCTGACAGGAAAAACTATAACCTTGGAAGTTGAAAGCTCGGATACTATAGACAATGTGAAGGCAAAGATTCAGGACAAGGAGGGAATCCCACCAGATCAGCAGAGGTTGATTTTTGCTGGGAAGCAACTAGAAGATGGAAGGACTCTTGCTGACTATAACATTCAGAAGGAGTCCACCTTGCACTTGGTGCTTCGGCTGCGTGGTGGAATGCAGATTTTCGTTAAAACCTTGACTGGAAAAACCATTACTTTGGAGGTTGAGAGTTCCGATACTATTGATAATGTGAAGGCTAAAATTCAAGACAAAGAAGGTATCCCACCTGACCAGCAGAGGTTGATTTTTGCTGGCAAGCAGTTAGAAGATGGAAGGACCTTAGCAGATTACAATATCCAAAAGGAATCGACACTGCACTTGGTGCTGCGTTTGCGTGGTGGAATGCAGATTTTTGTGAAGACTTTGACTGGTAAAACAATAACTCTCGAGGTTGAAAGTTCGGATACAATTGACAATGTCAAGGCAAAGATACAGGACAAAGAGGGCATCCCTCCAGACCAGCAAAGGCTTATCTTTGCAGGCAAGCAGCTCGAAGATGGGAGGACTCTTGCAGATTACAATATTCAGAAGGAATCTACCCTTCATCTGGTGCTGCGCTTGCGTGGTGGGATGCAGATATTTGTGAAGACATTGACTGGGAAGACCATTACCTTGGAGGTAGAGAGTTCTGACACGATTGATAACGTGAAAGCAAAGATTCAGGACAAGGAAGGAATCCCTCCGGATCAGCAGAGGCTTATCTTCGCAGGGAAACAGCTTGAAGATGGGAGGACTCTGGCGGATTACAACATCCAAAAGGAGTCTACTTTGCACCTTGTTCTTCGCCTCCGTGGTGGTTATTGAGCCGGGTGGTGGTTCTATGGTGAAAGTCTAGTGTCACGGGCCTTCAATTTGCTGGTGTTCTTTATGGTTTTTGTGGATCTGCCCTTTGTTTCCTTGCCATTTTTTAATGGCTAAATATGTTCTGAACTGGTTTTAATTTGCGCTTGTTGCGATTGTTGCACAACTCTGTTCGATGGTTGGTTTGCTGGTCATGTTAGTCGTTTGAATGAAGTTACTTTTTAGTTTCCTTGTTAAGAAATTCTTGGTTACCTATAGGGAAAAAGAAATTTAGCGTTCTAATGCATTGCTTGCGGAGGTGTTGGCAATGACTAGGAGGATTAACTGCGATAAAATATGTGTAGTTGCTACGACAGTGAGTTTAGCATTGCAACTGCTGCTCACACCCCCATTTTTTGAGTGCTAGTAGAGGTTGTGGAGTGGCGGTGACGGGTATTTATAGAAGATTTTCGGCCGCATCCAAGGTACCACGAGGAAAGGAAGCCGGGGAGTGCTACGTTTCGGCATTTAAGATGGGCCGGGTGGCAATCAATGCCTGGTTTTCATTGGTGTGCATGCGTCCCGCGTATAGTTTCGTGCAAAAGTTGTCCTAATATATGTTCGGTTTTGTCCGAATAAGGATTGATGTGTTATGGTTTACATGGTCTGATCGCTTCACTCGTGTTCCGATGCAGTTCATGTGCCGTGATTCAAATGTTCTGCCATGCAAACGACTAATTTGTTTGACATCTGTTTCATTTGTTTTGGAGGCATTGTTTGGTTAAACTATTCTGTTCCACCACTGTCTAGGAAAACGACGGATTTTAATGCTTACCCTCTATTAAAACATGAGGAAAAATAGAACAGCTCCTGTATATCGGGCACACCTTACAGCTCCTCTATTAATCCCCCTGCGTGAATCAAGACGAGAAGTGAGGAGTAGGACTGGAGGCAGACGAGCTTGAAAGCGCGGAGGAGGATACCGATACCGATACCGACATGGAGCCGTAGGAGAGGTTTCTGATGGCGTTTGCCATGCACGAAGGCTATTCGACGGCGTGGTCGCAGGGTGGGCAATGCTGATGGTGCTAGTGACGGTGAGGGCCCCGTGTGGCCATGGGCCCTGCGTTGTTGTCGTTGGGCATGCCTACATTAGATGGCTTCACGGAGGTAGTCTTCGGCCTCCCGGAGCCAGCTGTCGGTGTTGGTTTTAGAGGCAGCAATAGCAGAGACGTTGATGCCATTTTGGTCCGAGAGTGGTAGGGACAAAATCAAAACGCATGTTTTGTTAAAAAAAAAAAATCAAAAACCACGTAGGGTGTGCATTATGTGTACTACTATAGTGGCTGCTCTATAGTTTTACTCTTTGCATTTAGTTCCTTTATCTTTTCCAAATACCTTTTGGATACTGCATTTATTATTATTTAAGTAATGCTAAGTACAAATTCTAAATGTACAAATTTTGTATAATCTTTTTGTAAAAATGTGAGCCCCACTTATAAAAAAAGAGTTATTCAAACTTTTTTACGGTGAGATTCACTTTTTTATAAAAGATTTGTATAGAATTTGTGCATTGAACTTGTATATATAATTTCTCTTATTATTTTGATGGGGCTACATATTCTCGTGGCAATTAGTTGGTTGACAGGAATTGCAAAGTGAGTTTCTGTAAATCATCACATTTCATTTTTTTTTTTTTTAATTTACACAATCAATCGAGTGAGTTGAATGTAACTCATCACATTTCAAAATGAAGCGTAATTTCTCTTTGTACTTTTTCACATGATAAATGCTCAAAAGAAACCCTTTTATTCTCCCTTTCCCATGGGAAAAAGGAACGCATGCAGAGTGAAATTATGGATTTAAGAGTACTATATATATGGATAAAGATGAAAGAAATTGATAGAAGGAATTTTCAATATTGGAGACATAAAATTTTGCATTTAAGATTTGAAGGTACATAAAATTTTGGTAGACCACTACTGGGGATCCGAGCTGCACATTATATATTAATTAATCTTATGTGTTCGACTTGGGAAAAGGTATAAGTTTATTTAATTACCATACTTCCCTAGCTGGCTAGCTAGCTGTTCCTAAGTAATTTCCTGCTCTTCCTAGTTTTGCAAACCCATCTCTGCCCCATTAGGTACGTACGTTGTTTGCAACAAACAAATATTGCTTGTATGGAACACCTCGATCTCCTATTCCAAGCTTAATTATGATCTCTTAGCTAAGTCCCTCGATCTCCTTTGCATTAACGAACTACGTTCTTAATAAAGTTTAGAAATATACCTAGCAATCACAATATCCTTTAACAAATCACTAGCTTTTAACAATCCACAAGAATCACTATATCCTATATTTTATTAAAACTAACAATATTATTAATGTATATTTTATTAAAACTAACGGTAGTCTATTTTATTAAAACTAATAATCAACAATATAATCAACTTTTGAATAATCAACATATAATCCAACAATAATAATCACAAAAATATAATCACTCCAACAAATCACAATATATTCACACAATCAAGTTTAGGAAAATACCTAGCTAGCTTTTTGTTAACAAACTTTAATCTTCACTAAACCAAGAAACAAGCTCCAACTAATTGTATTCCTTCAAAATAAACACAAAATTAGTTACTGTGAATAGTGAATACAAATCAGTATACACAAAAATTTTTGAATACACAAACCCACCTCTCTCTCTCTCTATCACAAAATGGGTTTCTCAAAAATACCAAACTCTAGTTCTCTCTCAAGCTCAAGCGCTCTCTCTCTCTCAAACTCAAACTCTCTCTCTCCTCATGGTACCAAGGCTCTCTCTCTCTTCGCTACGTTTCTGTCCGTTGGAAGAAGAAATGGGGAAGAAATGTTTCTTTCCCATTCCTTAAACACATCCCAGACTCACCTAGGGCGTCTATATTTTTTTATACCTATTGCGGCGACTTTTGTCGCTGCAATATGTTTGTTTAGTAAATACACTTCTTTAAATGACTTTTTAAATGCAAAGTCTTTGCATGAGGTGCCGCAACATTTGAACGTTAATCTATTTACGTTCGAATGTTGAGACCCTAATGGTTCCAGTGGATTGCGCGGGAAATTTCCCACCATTTTTTCATTAACATTCGAACGTTAATCCATACACGTTTGTACATATCATTTGAACGTTCGAATGTCACCAAAAGCATTCGAACGGTAGTCTATGTCTCTTTTCTTGCAGTCAAATTCAATGCATTCTTTCATCTTCTGTGTATGAAGTTAAAATCGCTACTTTTCACTTTTTCTTTGTTATATGCTTCAACATTTACGTTCCAATGTTGGTGAAATTATGGTTCCTAGAAATCGAGCGGGAAATTTCCCACTATTTTTTATTTACGTTCGAACGTTAATTCATATACGTTCGTCCATACATTTCAACGTTTGAACGTCAACAATAACATTCGAACGGTTTTGTATTTCCGTACAATTAATTATATAATTATGTTTTAAATTAAGAATAATTTTGCAAAATATGGTTATTTTTATAAATTACTTTATAAAAATATTCCTCATTTAAAATATAGTCTACGAAAAGATTATAAAAATGATTGTATGTCTTGTTATAAATGCACACATGAATTTAATTATATTGTGAATTATTTTTCCATTATATATAGTATTAGTATATATCTAATAGTATTAGGATAAGTACGAATTAGTATACGTATTAATATATATAGTATTAATATATATAGTATTAGTATATAAATATATAGTATTAGTACTAGTGTATAGTAAGTATATAGTAATATATATACAAATATACTAGTTATTATTATATCAGACTATAATAATAATATATAAGTTTATAACTAATACTAATAGTCTAATATACACTATAATTATACTAATATAGTTATACTAAATCACTACAAGTTTATAACTAATACTAATATATAATTATACTAATAGTATAATATTAATACTATTATATAGTCTAATATATTATATAACAATACTAATATATAAGTTTATAACTAATATTAATATATAACTATACTAATACTATAATATTAATACTATTATATAGTCTAATATATAAGTTTATAACTAATACTAATAGTCTAATATATACTATAATTATGCTTATACTAATATAGTTATACTAAATCATTATAAGTTTATAACTAATACTAATATATAACGATACTAATAGTATAATATTAATATTATTATATAGCTATAACTAGTACTAATATATATACTAATACTAATAATCTAAATTATATGTTATATACTAATAGCATTACTAAGTATTATATACTATATAGTAATATTAATATTAGTATTACATAACTAACCGAGAATTAGGATTTGCTAATGGCCAAAACGGCATAATTAATAAAAATAACAATAATAATTTTATGAATATAACAATGATATCACATATTTATGCTAAATCACTTGATGTGCTTGATGTAATGTTATTTTAGACAACATATTAAGAACATAATATATTCTTAAAATCTAATATCAATTATTGGGAATTAATTTTTACATTTTTATCAAATTTGAAATTACTAAAAATGTTAATGTTGCTACTAATATTATTACTTATAGTTAATAAAAAAATAATAGTTTCATTAATATTTAATTCCATTACTTTATACTTTAATAATTTATCCAACATTATTAACACTATTTCAGAAGTTTTAAAATTCTTAATAAATCGTTTTATTTAAAATTACTAATATGATGTCCACATTTAGAAATAAAACATTATATATTTAATTAACGAGAAACAAATTAATATATAACATAGACATTTGGCTATAATTAATAAAACTAACAACAATTTCCCAACCGTCACTAAAATGCAATTATGTTGTAGTGTGTTAAGAGAGCGTTAAGATGAAGATGTATTTTACATGAGCTTAGTTGTAATTGAGTACTTATGCTAGCCATACACCTTATTTTATTGAAATAATTTAGAGTTTAATAGTTGGAGAATTAAGTGTATATCGATTAATTTGAGAAGTGATGATAGTTATGGTTACAAGAATCTTACAATTTTCAGAAAAATAGGTTACTTTAATATTTTAGACTTAAAGTAAGTCACGTGTCTATTTTATAGGTGATAATTGATTGTCCTTCTGCCCTGTTGTGGGAAGATTCAGAGAAGTTAAAAAGTCTATGTAAGCTGGATTCTTATGCTAGACTTTGCATAAAAAGAAAATGAATTTATAAAAAAAAAATGCATGTTATCTTTTGAAAAGAAATGCAAAAACAACTTTAGTTATGTGTTCTGCAATATTCATGAAATCGTTATAAAAGAGAAAGTATTTTTGACATAACTGATACTGTAGAAAGTATTCAATCTAGGCTAATAGGTACCTCAACTAACTGAGGAAATACTCGGATGCAATTTGATGCTACAACCAAGAAAGGATCACTGCAATCTACAGTTGTACGTGGTGCTGATGATAGAAATTATATATCTTCTTCCTCTAAATTATTTGTTTTAAGATCTGAATTTGAGTTTCGGGGGCTTCCCCATTGGGGGATCACCCAGTTTTCTTTTGAATATTATAGGTTTAACCCGATGGCAAGAAATTGGTTGTACGTAGAGGCAAACGGGAGATTGAGCTAATGTATTTTAGAGAGAAGAGAAGAGGAAAGGAATCTCAAAGTCATTAATCATGAAGATCGATTTGCTGTCTCTACAAGATTTATCGATCCCATATGTACGTAATCGTTTTGAAATTAATCAAAGCTAACTAGGAGCAAGCAAGTAGTTCAAATAAATAAACACGACAAAATTATATATATTAAAAGAATACAATCATTCCAAATTGCCAATTGTAATATAAAAAGATGCACAACTGGAAATCTATTCAAATACAATATAAACTAATACATATTGATCTCAAGCTCCAAAAATCTGCCTGGAGCATTTACAAGCAAATACCAATAACAGTACACACAAAGTTAAAAGTATATAGTAGCCATGCATATCAAACTGCTATCAAATATACGTAAGTTGCTTAGAGAAATGCAATCATCCACGACGACAGTAGTACTTGTGAAGAAATTATATGCTCTTTTTATCCTTCTTGATTTGCAGAAGCTTGTCATAGATACACCATGGAAAACTAAGGAAATGAGCCCTATCCATTCCCTGAGTTCCCTCAGTGTAGAGTCGACCCCAGTAAGTATGATGATATGTGACATGATACCAGGCTGATGCTTTTGCTTTTGCATTATCAGTATTGTCTGCATCACTCCCCTCGTTGAACCAGTTCCTGGCTTCCATTCTTAGTGACTTTACAGCATATTTAATTGCATCCAGATCCCTCTTCCTATCAAAATGTTTTGACATTTTCAAAACATTGCCGCTGAGAATTTCGGCTTCAGTTTGGATTCCATAATACTCCATCATATTCCCCAACTTGTAATCATAGTCACTTTTGTATTTGAAAGCATCACTGAGGTAGTCCTTAAAGCCGTCTACTTCCATTTCATGGTCATAATCTTGTTTTGCTAAATCCAAAGTGAAGGATTCCGCAGGACTCGTGGGCGATGCAATGTCTTTCACTTCTCGAAAAAGCTTTCCGATAACAGATTTTGATATGTAGCTCTTTTTATTAGGCTTTTCCATAAAATCTGGATACTCTTGGACGTGTAGATAATGAGGTATTTCGGCAACAATACCAGTTTTCGGGAAGTCAACAGCAATTGAGTGAAGCTTCGCAAGCTCCATACATTTAGGGCTCATTGCTTTCCTGGGCTCGCTATCTGCAAAGACGACGTGGGCATTATCGATGATTCCTAAATTGTCGTTGACTATGTAGTCTGTGAAATACTCTTCTACTTCCTGCAAGACAACATGAATAACATGCTTTTCAATGTTAAGTGCATATGGATGGAAGTTGCTGTTGCAAAGGACATGCAAATAGGAGAGAGGAATGAAATGTTGTGTCACCAACTGTGTTTAGATATAGATGTCTATATGGAAACATGAACTTCTTAGATCACGAAATACTTTTATATTCTCGTTGGAAATGCAAGCATAAATACCTCTATTGTAACATCATGATCAACTTGCTTAGTTGGTGCTGCAATATATTCCATTGGTTCAATTTGACGAGGAGGAATAAGATCAAGATCCCAAGAGACGAAGTACATATCTCCATCCAAATCACTTCCCGAACATTCGTTTGGATGTGGTCTAAGTACAAATAGGCAGTCATTATTAATATTACATTCACATGTATGTCTGCATGTATGTGATGAATCTTATGTTTCTATAGATTAAAGTCTCATATAAATGGGATATTAAACTCTTACCTCTTTCCCTTTTGTGGAAAAACAACACAATCCACCATATGATGTAGAGCAGGCACGTTCACAGCTTCGAGGACTCTCACATCTCCTGGGTGTAGACAAGGGTTTTTAGCAACAACCACCTTACCTTCACAGATGAAGTTACTGAGCTCCCTACTAAAGCGAGAAACTTGCAGAAATACTTGACCATATTTCAATGTCCTGGTTTCGTCAAGGCATCCCATCAAAGCTCTTCCATTTGGAACAAAAATCCTTGTTCTCAACCGCATGTCCATCAACTTAGATGCACGGAATGTTTGAAGCATCATTGAAAGAAATGGTTCTGCATCTGGCTTGTAACCACATATAAGCATTTCCTTTAGAACTTTTGAGATCTCCCCTGCGAACATCATTTCCAGTGCCTCCTGTGCTCTCAAAGGATCTATTAATGTGGCATTCAGTTGATCTATAGCCTCCCTTTGCCTTTTTAGAAAAGCTCGATCCTTAACCCCGAGATTAGACAAAAGAATTATTATCTGACGATTGAGAAAACATGGCTGAAACTTACTCCATGCCAAAACATCGAGTTTTGTGTTATCCGATTTGTATTTACACATGCTCTTTCTCAATGACAACTTCACCGATGATGTCGGATCAAAAGCCACAACACCTTTGTACCCTCCATATCGAATCTGAAATGCTGATGGAACAGAGCTGCAGGGTAACTTTGTTGCCACTTTGCGAGCCAATTCTTCAGATATCTTCCCTATGCCATCTGAGAAACAATATGTGACTTGTCCCTTCTTAACTTCTACATCGGGAATAACTTCAAATTCATCTATGCCAACGCTGACAGTTTCTCTAGAAGAGCCAAAAGACTGACCCAGTCTGGCACCATATTTTGCCACATTCCTTATATCTCGAAAATCACCCATCCATTCTCTAATATCTGCTGCAGTCAAGCCAGGTCTTGAAGCAAACATCCAAACAGAATTTTCTCGTACTTGACTGGATGAAAAGGCAAGAAACTCAAACTTCTTATCCCCAATAACTATTCCATTTCTGAGAGTGGATAGTATCCTATCATAAACTCTAGTTCGCTTGTCCTCGTTTGCAGATGATGAACGTGGAGCTAAAGTTATTGAGCGCATTTTATCCAAGTCCTCATCGACAAAAGAAACACGCAGAAAATTATCAATATCTTCAGGATAATGGCGCAAGACTCTGTTGGAGAGATTCACCTCTGGACCACCGAAGTATACTTTAGATGGAGTAATTTGGACCCTGTGTATATATACCAGCCCATCATCTAAAGAAATATCAGGATTTGTTTGAAATCGAGTAGATGCTGCGTATCTTTTGTACTCCTCCATGAGCCACTTCACAGGTTCATAGCAGCATTCCTTCAAATGAAAAAGCTTGTCCAGGGCACTTTCTATCCTGTTCTCGAATTTGATTCTCTTTGGATCGACCAACCTATAAAAATCGTCAACAATTGCTGGCCCAGGAACACATCCATGCTGAATCAAAGAGTTGATCTTAAACAAGATTTTATATGGTAGGTCAAAGCCTGTGGGTGGATTCACAATGGGCACAAGAACTGAACTGAATGAGTAAGGAGAGCCTTCTATCAATCTAAATTGGTTTTTATTTTCTTTAAAATGAAAAAAATCAAGATGTAATTTCCGAAGCCGCCTCTTTTTTGGAAGCTCCAAACATAGAGCATAAGATTGGCCAATGCATCTGGATGGAGTGAAATCAACTTCTCTGACCCACTCATAACGACTAACATCAGATAAATCTTTCACATATATCCTTGGAGCACCTAGTAACTAGCAAAATAAAGAAGATAGAACTGATTAAGTTAGAAGAAAAAGGGTAGCAATTTCGAAACAAAAACCATTAATATCAGTAACTATAATATTATAAAAAACGCTTGTAAGAAAGAGTAAAGCAACCTATGAATATTGAGAGATATTGATGAAATCTTTCACCAGCTAACCTGAATGAGAAGAAACTTTGTTGCTTGACCACGTGGAAGATATAGCTCAATCTTCCAAATGTTCTCAAAAGAGATCTCAAACTTGTAGTTTACGGAAAGATGGGAAAAAATGAAGCACAAGTTTTTGTTTTCGAAATCAAAATTCCCAGAGACATCTTCCAGTTTCCAAAGCACAGAAAAACTGTCCCCCGAAACCTGATTTCCAAAGTGCAGCGGTATTTTATTCATGATATATAGAAAGATCTTTGGCTCTGGTACAATGTCAAACTTAAGTCGCAAGCTTCAACTGCAGTTTCAGTATACAAACACTATATCAGTAGGTTACACACAGAGCAAACAGAGTCAACCGACAACCAAGAAAACTGGAACACATGCATTACACAATTCAATGCATATTACTGCATTTGAAAGAAACCACAATTCAAAAACACAGTAACCCACAAGCAAAAGCACAATTCAAGCCAATCTGAAACCACCCAGCATTCAGATTTCAAAGCAATATATATACTCAAAACCACCAGGTTGACAAAGGCTTCAATGGGAAGGGAATGAGAACCAGAGAGAGCGAGAGAGAGCCTGACCTGAAAGGAAAGCACTGAGTGTAGAATTGCTGGTGTGGGAAAAAAACAAGGCTCATGATCAACTATATATAGACGAGGGTAAAGAGAGAGCAGTCTCTACTCTCTGGCACTGAAAGATGAGTACTGTTAACGAACTACTTCTAGCCGAAGTATACTCAAGCTAACGTAGGCATGGGCTGAGGAGCCCACCTCACTCTTAGGCCTCGTTTGTTTTCGATGAGATAAGTGACAAGTGGCAGCATCTAATTGCTTTCTAAGGAGACGAACCTAATAGCTTTATAACACTTGTTTACTAAGTTCACAAATAACAAACGTTGTTTAATGTTATGTTCTTTATTAGGCCTAGTTTGAATTCAAAACTCACCTAAACTCATCTCAACTCATTTTATCTCATTATTACAATTTTTTTAAATTTTCACACAAAATATAATAAACAATTCAACTTTTTCAAATTCTAAAATAATTTTTTCAAATTTTCACACAAAATATAATAAATAATTCAACTTTTATTCTACTATTCACAAACTATCTCAACCCACCTCAACTCATTTTTAAATCCAAACCACTCCTTAAGCCTTCTGTGGCAGTGTTACTTTTGTTTTCCATGATGCGAAGAATAACGATGGGACTGAGAAGAACTCAAAAAGTGCAAACTGGCAACGAGAAGAGCGGGGGTAGGGGATTCCTTCTTGCTGCGTACGTAAGAGTTGATTATGACTATTTTTCAAAAATATTCTTAAAGTACTCTTGGGTATGATCGATCTTGACCATTTCGTGTGAACTGTTTTCCCTCCTTCTACGAAACTGATGAAAAATTGATTGATCTCATGACTAAATTTTCTTCGTAGATGAAGTTTTCTCTCTTCCTCTATTATTTTTTATTCTTTTCGGGCTCCCATCTAAAGTGATCGGACAAGATTAATGCTATGATCCGTTTTAGACTTTAGAGCCTCTTACTTTAAAGTTAAAAACTGCAAACTCAAAATATTAAAAAAAAACGATCGAAAAACAATAAATATAAATTGTAATTGTAAAAAAAAGGTACAGTGAAAAACTAAAAAAATAGAAGAAGAAGAAGAAGAGAAAAATAAAAATAAAAAACTAATTAAAACGATGGGAAAAGGGTCATTTTCCAGTTGATCATGTAATCTAATTCCTAAATATTTTTATAAGTTTTGGGCATTTTAAGAACTTTTAAATTTTGAAAAACGTTTTACATATATGTTTATTATTTTTGTAAACTTTTTTATTTTTATAAAAAAGAAAAAAAAAAAACAGGTAATTTCTTGAGTTATTTTAAAAAGAAGAAAAACTTTCAGTTATTTTGGGGCACAAAGTTACTAAATCTGATTTTTTTTTTATGAAGATTCAGTATTTTTATTATTCAGAATTTATTAGCTTATAAGGAAATTATCATTGAAATTAAGTAGTTAATTCTTTGCATGCATGATAGCACATGCTTTAGCTAGCACTGCTTTTTAATGAAAAAGTTTTGAGATCTTAAAGCATAGAGACGTTGATCTCTAGCAATAACCTTGCCATGTGGCATGGACTTGGTTTACGTACTAAGAGAGTAGTGGGTTCAATAAACTCAAATTTTAGTCGAAGAATAGCTAAGGTGCACAATAAGTTATAACTCACTACAATAGACTCAATAAAGCTACAATAATTTTAACTTTCATCATTTTCTAGTCAAATTTGGCCGGTCCCTCTTGCTAGCCAATTATTATTTTCGCATAAAAAATTCATCTTTCTCGCGTGACTAACATTTTGCGCAATCCACAACTCAGAAAAAATCATCTTTGGCTCATAAACATGATCTACATTTCGCCTAAATCCCACGCCGAAAAACACAATCTGCATTCTGTGCATCGTCTCTACAACTCCATCGAAGTGTCTCCATCGACTTCTCCGCAATTTCTTCGACTTCTATGAAGTCTGGTGATAATTTCATTAATTTCTTCTGATTGCTTATTTCTTCTCCATGGATCCTTCTCCGTCGAGGTTAATATCTTCTGCAATTTCCAACTGTCATATATTTCTGTAATTTCTACAATTTCTTCTCCGTCAACTTCATCTGTAATCATTGTCAGCACTCTGCACTCACATGGTTCTATCAATGTTAATTTTGTCGTAGTGGCTATTGACCGAAGGTGGATCTTTTCAACTTGTTCTTTAACCGATTGGAATCCATTAGGGTGGGATGGGATAGTTAAGATACATCTGTTTGGTGCCCCACTAATTAATGTGGCCTTTTCCTTTTCTTTTTTGTTGGCCGATTATAAGTTTTTTGTCCAAATGGTCCATTTTCATTAATGATTTTCTGTTCTTGGGCAAGGCTCTTTCGTTATCAGAAGTGATCTATGGCAGAAATTTAAGAAAAAATAGATAAGAGAAAGATGCCAATTAGAATTAAAATAAATGAAAATGTCAAAATTAATATTTTAATAGAATAGTTATAGATTTGTTAAGTTTATTTGGTGTAGTTAAAAAGTGGCTAGCTAAATTTGTAAAAGTGAATTAGTCAGATTTTAGCCAAACTTTGTTGAGCCCACTACTGATACTCTAATAACCTTGCCAGAGCCATATATGACCAATCACAATGTCTACGTTTGGAGAAATATTCAGACACTACGAGAATGAAACTTGCCATCTCATATCAAAATTAAGAGAGCATTCGTTATTTGTTACTAAAAACAAAAACATAAATAGAAATGGAATGGATTCAATTCTTGGTACCATGACATGTGTTGATAGATCTGTACGTTGTGAAAAAGAACATGGTGGGAGTTGATGAAGAATTGAAGTTTATTTTTTAATTTAAACACTTAAATAAGAAAATTTATGAATAAAATGTGCTGATGTGGCGCTAGGCAAATTCCAACACTTGCTTATCTAAAAGGGAATGTCCCCCACCTCGTACTCTTGGAACTTTCACAGGGTCCCAAAGACATATAAAACCTCTTATCTCATAGTAACAAGATTCTAACTCTATATTCACATGTCACTCTTAAGACTTTGATAATCTATGTGTTAGAAGCCCACGACGTCAGGATGCATGCCATGCACATGGGCGACACCCCTCCCACTTTTGATGGGTGTGGCCACCCGACCCTAGCAGAGCATTGGATCTAAAACATTGAAGAAATACTTCGCATCCTGAATTGCACTGATCAACAGAACTATTGTACTCTGCTTTCAAGCTGACAAAAGAAGCTAAGAGATTTTGGATTTCAAAGAGAACCATCAGGGAAGCTGATGGGAGGGGAGTTACTAGCTAGCCCCACTTCAAGCAACTTTTTTTTTATCGTTTATTTTCCAGACAGTCAGAGACACTAGGGCCAGGGAGTTTTCCAACTTAGTGCAGGAGACCATGACAGTGCACCAAAACGCGACCAGATTTGTTTAACTGTCACTCTTTGCCTCATATATGATACCCGATGAGGAGAAGAAGTTCCAGAAGTTTGAGGAGGGATTGAATAACAAGATATATGAGTGAATGGTTAGTTAATGGATAAGGCCACAATACTCGAGCAATGCCTCTAGAGAAGCGCTGAACTTCAAGAGCAAAGGAAGAGGTCGATGCCATTGGGGTTCCCCTCTAGCAAGAATTGTGGACCATGGAAGAGGAGGAATGAAGCGAACAACTCGGGCCAAAGATCGGTGTAGGACAATCAATGAAACAACCCGTACAAGTCATGCAATGTCATACACTTTATGGTATGCAGAAGGGAAACTAGACAGTGTTTTCGTTATGGTAAATATGGTCACTTCATCAAAGATTATCTAGGGCAATTAGGTAGCAATAAGAAATCCAGCGCGCTCCAGAGGATCATACTAGCGACATGAGCCATTACTCAGCACAATGCAGTGCCTGCCCGAGTTTATGCACTAACCCCTAGAGAGGCCAAGGACAACGATGACATGGATATAGGTACCTTTCCTCTTCCCTCCAAGAAAGCACATTGTTACTTAACTTTAAGACTACTCCTTCCTTTTATTTCAACAGATTACTCTAAAATTTGGTGTTATAGGAGATGAAAGGTTGAGTTGATGAGAATGTATATTGATTACGACTAAGGATGAAAGAGATCATCATCTAGAATTATATGAGTATGTTATACTTATTTTGATAAAGCTTGGTAAGAGTTGTCATGGTAGATGTGGAAGTCGATTATTTACAACAATGATTTAATTATGAGATTTTGACCTTAAGCATTTGGGTGTAAATATTAGAGGTTGCAACGGGAGATGGCATGATGGGTTGAGAGTGAACTTTGTGAAAGTTTGGAAATTAGTTGGCTTGAGATCACTTAGGACTTAAATCTCAGCTATGGATTTTCAAACTTTTGAGGATTATTAGGAACAATAGATTCTTAGGGACCATGAATTAGATATATACCTTCATAAATCAAGTGTGAGATTTACTCGTTTGGATAATGAAAATGTTTGATTTTATCTCATCTCATCGTTATAACTTTTCTAAATTTCCACACAAAATATAATAAATAATTCAACTTTTTCAATTCTCAAAATAATAATAATAATAATAAATAATAATATTCTAACAATATTTTATTCAACTTTCAATTTTCATCTTAACTCATATCATCTCAACTTACTATCCAAACGGCACCTGAGACTTTGGAGAATTGTATTTTTTTTCTTTGGGTATAAGGTTGTCATATTATGTGGAGAGTTTATAATTTTGCTATTTTATATATATGAAGACTAAAAATTTGGGTGAAATGATGATTGGGCTTGTAAATTTATATTTGAGGTTTACATTTCTAGACATGAACTGGACCCTAGAAAGTATGATAATTGATACAATGTGCACGAACGTGCATGCCTAAAAGGTGGTACGTGAGGCACCGGGCTAAAATCTTGGAACATTTGAATTTTGGAATGGTATGTTGGACAAATTATTGGATTAATGCTTTATATATTTTGTTTCTCTCACATATATATACATGTATTTTTCCTTTGTTATGAAGGTAATGGCTCACACGCGGGTAGAGTCTCTTGACATCATGAAGTGATCCAGTCATGTGGTTAGCAACGAAAATATGAAACCAAAGAAAGCCGCAATTTGTTAGATAATTTGGAGTCAATAATTAGATGCTAGGCCAAGAAATTAAGAGGCGTTTGATTTAAAAGGTTCTTACCTTATTCAAGGGAGATCACAATATATAAACACCCAAAACTACTTATACTAGGGTACTACAGTACACACGATGATGTGCTTCTTAGAACCAGTCACACTAGTTATTCCTGGGGCCAGAAAACACCAGAGCTAACTGATCATGTGACGACCGGCCCCTTATTGTCGCGCACATGCATGCATGGCATCCTCGATCTAGAACCAGCCCCCGAGCATCTCACAGCGGCCAGGTCCGATGCCGCATTCATTTGGTAAGTTCCTAGCACACTGCATCATCTCCCGCATTTCCTGAGTCCAGAGCTGACCCCGATGCTGCCTCACCACCTGCCCTAAACCCTCACATCGGCACTGCTCGTCCATATGCCTCAGCTGCTGGCAGCACTGCTGGAAATGCCGCTGCTGGTTGTCTTCATCGTAACTCCTGGACATGCTTTGCTGCCTCATATACCGCTCGCAGTGGTTAAGGAACTGTTGGCGTTGCATCTGCTCGTGGCAGCTCCCTCCTTGTCGTCTTGGGTTCTGACCAATGTCCTCGTCGATGTCCACCGTTGTTATGGTGGTGCAGGAGGTAGTGGTGTAGGCAACAAACAAAAGGGCAGCAAAGAGAGCAGCTAGGGTTAATGTGAGCCTGGCCATTGTTATATTCTGCTGTGAAACAGTCTACCACTTGGTGATTCTGAATGTTTCGATGAAAATCTAAGTCGGGGTGATGGTTTTATTTATAGTGGATTATAGGGTTTGCATGTAAAGTACGTACGTGTAAGGATTGATGGTCAGGTTGGATTGGCATATTTCGTGCGTGGTCGTATGGGTGAGTTCAAGCTTCCACATACTTATCTATTGCAAATGCTTCCATAATATACATGCATCGGTTTGTTTGGTTGCCAAATACTATGTTTTGGATCATGAACTAACATCTTTTGTCTAATTTTGATTAAAAGTAGGTTTTTAATACAAATCAAATATTATATTTTAGGTGATGTGAATGATGTGTTTTGTTAACGACGTGTTTTGCACACTGCTCATCAGGCTCGGTCTCCTGCAACACAAGGAAAGTGAGGGCTCGAAGTTGGTAAAACACCTCTTATGCCTAATTTTTATCCATAGAGAGAATTTCTGGTATATAAGATAATGTAAGAAAGCATTCTAACTGGGCATTTGGTTTTCGTACCTCCTTATAACCAATTAAGGTGGTTTCCCGTATCCCGAGTCAAGGCGCTCATCCTCCATACTGGGTACCATGTCGTCGCCTTTAATATTGCATGGCTCCTTGGGTCATGTCCTATGTGGAAGGTTGATGAGTGCAACCAATTTTGCGCATACTGTCAAAGACAGGGGTCCTCGCTAGGATCTCTACCCATGTTTCGTTTATGGCCCTATAATGCGGCATGACTTTGCTACAATGTGCATATGTAGGGTCATGTTAGAGAGGACGCCATCCCATCCTTCCACATAGACCCTCTTCCCGTGTTGGCCTTGGGCCTCCTTCTTATTCTGCCTTGTGGGCTGATTATGTATTGGTTGTTGGCCTTCCAAGAATGAGTCAAGCCCAGCCCGATGGGGGGTGGGAACATCTCGTCCACGTTCTATAAATATATTATATATATATGAAAAGAGTAATACTACATACAGTCGTGGAATGCGTAAACGCCGTGCAGTCGCTTTGAAAAAAGTGAGATTCACAATTAAAAAATTAATTTCTTTTCATGTGAGTCCCATATTTATTCACTTTTTTCAAAGCGACTGTACGGCGCTTGCACACTCACGACTGCAAATATCATTTCTCATATGAAAAATACTTTCACCACACTATAATCTCACTTGCATCTCATTATATAAGATGTGACACGTTTATTACCATTAGATGATTTTTTATCATCCAATGATGATAAACGTTATTAGATGATTTTTTATCATCTAATGATGATAAACGTGCCACATCTTACACAGTAGGAAGAAAGTGAGATGAGAATGTGGTATATAGCATTACTCTCAAATATATATATATATAAATTATTATATATATCAGCTTAAAAATAAAATAATTCCATATTAATACTGTTCAAACAAATAACAACAATAACAGCTAGCTAAAATATAGCGGATATGACAATTACATATATAATTTATCGAATCCAAATCGAAATTATAGGGTCCAAGATTGACCATCATGATGTCTAGCAAGATTTTTTTGTTTCTAAGATAGTTTCAACAAGACATAATCACTTATATATATATATATATGTGTGTGTGTGTGTGTGACACTAAATTAAGAGAAGTGTTACATACATAAAGAAAGAATAAACTTATAAATTTATGTGGGTTCATGTGATCCGTTAGGTCAATTTTATAATAAAAGTAACTTTGCAATCTGATGTATTGCATCAAGCCACGTCAGTTTGTGAGTTTATTTTTGTGTAATCTATTTGTGGCTAAAGTATTTCTCCTAAATTAATTTTGAAACTTTATAAGAATTAAGTTATGTGGGAAATTAGCTTCTTGACAAGAAATATCATGAACGGACCATCCAATAGAAAAAGAAAAAATCTTCTTCACACCTACTATTTATCACACACTCAACACACTTAGTGTATTGAGTTAAAAAAAAAAAATTTGAGTGCATGGTGTGTGGAGAGTGTAGGCAGATATGTAGAACTGCTCATAGAAAAAAGAAAAAGAAACAACCATAAGTGTATTTAACCAATCGATACAGCCTCTCCCCTTCCCTCTAATAAAATTAAAAATAATTTTAGTTCCCAAACGTTTTTTTGCAACAATGATATTGTAAAAAATAAAAATAAAAACAATTTTCTTTAGGTTTGTATATGTTAGTATTTAGAACGGGCTGGTTTGGTTACAAAGTTCAAACTATCTCATCTATAATTATTATAATTTTTTAAATTTTTATATAAAATATAATAAAAAATTTAATTTTTTCAAATTTTAAAATAAAAATGATATTAAAAAATTATATTCTAATAAACTTTTATTTAATTTTATCTTATCTCATTAATATGTGTAACAAACGAGGCTCTAGTCCCAAACTTTATAAAGAATTCGATACTTAAAAATAATTTTTAAAACACAAAAAACATAATTTTTAAAACACAAAAAACAATCACCTTCACAATTCAAAAAGAAAAACATTGGGTACCCATTCCAAATTCGAGATTAGAGAGGAAAACAAGGACTCGTAGGTTGACAACCCTCGATCCTGGACACGTGTCCAATAATATGCACGACACACAATACGCCGCCTGATTCCAAGGCACACCATGATCCACCACATAGCGCACATACAACGAATATAATACACTCTCTGATCCCAAATTTTCCCATCTTATATAGATTTTATATCACAGGTTTCCTTTTCCCTTCAGTTTTCTCTCACGCCAAACAGCATTACGGAAGAGCGCGAGCACGGGAGAGAAGGCTCTGACTGATCCGATCTAGGGTTTAATCCTATCACCGACCCCCAATTTTCAAATCCTAAGCTTCGGATCAGGTGCTTTGCCTTCCTTTTACTGTTGTATTTATTCGCGATCCGATCTCATATCCCATCAATGTTTAGGGTTCCGATTCTATCTGATTTATTTTAATCATAGTCTTTTCACTGGAAACAATGGACTATTTGTTAAAATCTATTGGCTTTTGGTAATTAGATTCGTTTCTAGTGTTCTTTTATTTTCTTTTTCTTCTCCATGCTCCATGCCCAAACTTGGCTTTCGTATCTAAGTTTATGAAATTGTCCTATTATGGTTCTTATTCGATTCTTATATAGGTCATTATAATTTTTTATTCGTTATCGAAATATATGTTTACAATTAATAGGTAGTTCAAGACTTCAGTAAGTCCTTTGTCTTTATGTACTGTTTGGGACCAAATACTTTTATTTGAAGTAAAATCTTTTTTTTCCAAAGTATATGGCCTCTGCTATATTCTTTTCGTAACACGCCAGCAAATCTTTTTAGTTGTTTATCTTTGTTTTGTATATGTGTTGCTTAATCCTGTTAATTAGTGAATGAGATGGCTTATTTTTTGGAGAGCAGTTCTGGGAATCCAAGGGTTTGTTACTTGCAATTTGAATTTTGCCCATCATTCCTTCGTGATGAAGGCCATTGGATACAAACGAGGCTGTAGTTTCTAAATATTACTCAAGATATAGGGACATTTAGTTGGGGATGCAATTCTTTTTATAAAGGAGAGAGAATTTAATAACCCCAGCATCCCCTAAACAGTTCACTGAAGGTGTATCTACGGTTCATTATACATTGTTGGTAAAGTTGATGACATGTTTAACGGCATGAATTTTCAAGAATTTCTTGTAGGAAAATGATACTATGCTGCCTTAGTTTGCCCCCTCAATTTGAACTCATATATATATTTTTTTTAATTTTTACTTAATGGTTATGGAAATGACTATTAATGTATTGATGTTTATTTTTTTAAAATGTTTAAAGATGTTTAAAAAATATTTAAAAGAAAAAGGGAAAAAAAAAGTGCAATTTGCACTAGGGTGCACACCAAGTGGGCAAACTTGGGTGGCATAGTAGCACTACCGTTTCTTGTATCACTAAACTAGTGCACATAGGTGATGCTCTTGTATATGTCCTGTATACTTGGTCTCCTGCCTGTTCTTATGATCAATAAAACTTTGTTTACTGATAAACAAAAGTTGATGAAATTTGTCTTTTTAATTTTATGGAGCATTTAGTGCATTATTAAAATTATGTACTTTTTTGTTTACTGGGAAAGAAAAAGAAGTAGGTTACATGTATGCACTGGAGTCTTAGTTATCAATTTATGGTCTGATATGCATTCACCTCATAATCCAGGGCTTATCATCCAGTCGTTTGGCAGTTCTATTAAAATCAGCCAAGTTTCATGTCTGAACTCGACGCCCAAATTCCCACTACCTTTGGTATGTTTGCTTGCTTCTG
The DNA here is from genome assembly GCA_022457165.1 of Juglans mandshurica. Lineage (NCBI taxonomy): Eukaryota > Viridiplantae > Streptophyta > Magnoliopsida > Fagales > Juglandaceae > Juglans > Juglans mandshurica. The sequence goes on from CM039622.1 coordinate 36,209,779, forward strand.
GACTCGATTTGTGCTTTATTTTGCATGTCATGTGATTTGCCTATGGCTGTCTTGTCTTTACAGTGTTTTTTCTTTTCCTGAATACAACTTACCTCGTTTGGTTACGCAGTTCAGATGAGATAAGATGTTTTGTTGAAAGTTGAATAAAATTATGTTATAATATTATTTTTGTTTATTCTTTTCCTGAAAAAGTAGAATTGTTTATTATATTTTGTGTGGGAGTTTGAGAAAGTTATAATGATGAGATGAGATGAGATAATTTGGTTTTGTGTAACCAAACCAGCAGTGAAATGCCATGATAGACATTCAAACTCAGAATTATAGACCTAGATCAGAAAACCTGAACTACTAGACTCTCAATTCCATTGTGATGGGTTTTTATGGCCTCTTATTGGTCTTTTTGTTGGAACCCATTTGTTCTCAGAAGGGAGTGTCTGTCTTTTCTCCTTGCTTCATCAGATGTCTGCTTGACTTTGTTTTTGTCAAAGGGTACTACTGGTCATCTTGCTCTTCTCCCTCGATGTCTCCTGATCAAGGATGTCAGTGTTTCTTTGTTAGAGTCAATTTGCTTACTTGCAACACTGAGTCTGCATCTCTAAAGAATTGGCCATTGACAAAGACACGATAATTTGACATCCTTGGACAAGGTGGACAAGTTAGGAGACAGAGAACACGATGGCCGGATCCCTCTAATTGTCAGTAAGTAACAAAGTCACAAACTGACATCTGAAGAAGTGTGGGGGATCAAAAGAAGTCAATTGTATGTACCTTTAGGAATGGTGGGAGTGAAGATGTTAATGTACTACCCTTCCCCCCAATATAAATGTTCCCCCTTCTTTCTTCATTGAATGGGATTCTGATTAGTTTGTTGTCCATATGGGTTGGTATAGATCCGTTTGCCGAGGCAAATGCTGAGGACTCTGGTGCTGGTTCAAAAGAGTATGTGCACATTCGTATACAGCAGCGGAATGGTAGGAAGAGCCTGACCACTGTGCAGGGGTTGAAGAAAGAATACAGCTATAACAAGATACTCAAGGACCTCAAGAAGGAGTTTTGCTGCAATGGTACAGTTGTCCAAGACCCAGAACTAGGACAGGTAGGTCTTTTACTTAGTTGGTGCCTTTCTGACACTCTTGTGTGTTATGCAAAATTTTGATATTCTTTTGTGTATAGGTTATTCAACTTCAAGGCGATCAGCGAAAGAATGTGTCCACCTTCCTTGTCCAGGTAACTACTTACCACATTTTAGATTTGTCTGGATGTGGTTAAATGTTGATATTCCCAGTACTTTTTATCCCTTTTTTTTCGGTTGTGAATAGCCTTATCAATATTATACTTGAACCCGTTTTCTATAATGAATATTTCTTTGCTTACGAAATACTTGCCTATTTTTTTCCGTACTGAAGCGCTTTCCTGTAATTTAATATTAGTGTGATTCATTGTTACTTACCAACAAAATATTAGTGTGATTCATTGCTGGTATCTAATTTTTGTGTGTTTTGATTTTGGAGAACAGGCTGGCATTGTGAAAAAAGAACATATAAAGATTCATGGTTTCTGAGCTGCAGCAACTGAAAAAGCTATCTCTCTGCATGCATGGTTATGCCCTTATATGCTAGTGCCAGACATGTTATCGGACTTCTAGTATGGTCATGATCCTATTATGTCACTTAACGGTGTAGTGTGTTCACCACTTGGGTGTGTTTCTCTTCTGGTGTGTTCTAGTTATCCATGTTTGTGTGGCGATCATGGAATTACTCATGATGAGTACTTGTGTCTCTGTCCTTAATAACAATCACTCTTATAAAAAATCTGATGTCAAGTTGCGAATTTGTCTTTTGAATTATTAGCACTCCGCAGCAGATAAGGAAATCGATATACGTTTACATTCCTGCTTGTTATAAAAGCTGTGTGTTTGGGCTGGGCTGGGCTGGGCTGTGGCTGAAGTTTGTGAGTGGAATCGTCATGTCCAAATTCGTACGGTAGAACTCTATTTAATACTTAAAAGACTCTCGAACTCGTTGTTTTAGACAGTTTTTGGGTACTGTAGCTTGAATGCAACGTACAGATGGTTTATCTCAATATATTAATTTTGACAGAGCAAATAACTACTTGCTAAAGCATATATATATTCCTTGTGTTTTTGTTTATTATTCGCTTTCTATTTAAAATCAAACAAATAATAATTAAAATAGAAAGCTACTTCTTGTACATACCCTCATGATCATTAACATAAGAAAAATTAATGTTTATATATATAGTTTGAAATGCCGCATTTCTTGTCTTATACGAATACATTAGATGAATCATGACATACGTTTAACCTTTATTTGTAGTTAAATTTGCTCCTACTTTTATATTCATTGAGATTTGAGAAGATGTCAACTTTATTGATAAGATATATATAAGATCGAACGTCCACTATTATTCTTCTTCTTATTCTCGAGATCATCGGATCATGATGCATATTTGTTTATGAACCAATTAAAAGTGCCAAATCACGTCCATCTAATTTTTCTCTTTTCTATTCAGTTTGCTTTAATCGCATGCTTCATCTTGGGCAAAAAAGACTGTGCCATAAAAGGAGAATATAGAGGCACCCAACATGGGACATAATCATGATGCTGACATGCATGCCATCTTTTAGATTTTCATCGAATTCTTGCAGGACTTCATGGGGAAGCTAGCTAGCTAGCTAGCTGCCTTTTGTGGCCGGTGAAATCAGAATGCATGCGAAACACATGAACTATGAGATAATAATAATAATGATAATGTAAGATTATAATTATGTGACGATGATTGGAGAACATAAAAAGTATGGGAAATTCATTAATTGTAATGAGTGCTAGCTAGCTCCAAGAAAGGAATAAAACTTGTTTGAATAATAATTAATGTGATGTAAATTCAAACCAAGTAATTGGAAGATAAGACTGACTGAAAAAGCTTCCTCCGCCAAGATAACACGGTTTTCCTCCGTCAAAAGTGAGGGATATATATAATATCAAACCTTTATATTAAAAAAAAAAAAAAATCATGCACGACCTATAAAGCACAATATATATGGTCCTTCTATCAGATTATATATAATGGTTCATAAAAAAAGTTCATGCATAGATGAACAAATTATATATATACATACACAATCCATAAACTAACCCAATTGTTAACGCCCCAAAAATGGCGCAGTTCGGAAGAAAAGAAAGATCCATTCCCAAACGCGTTGAAGTGGGATGACTCTCAATCGGTGAAGTATGGAGCCCCTGACGGTGATCCAGTGTGGCTGTACGATGTCCGTGTGTACATCTATGACAGTGAACAGTATTTAAATGCAGAGAAAATAAAAAGAGATGGACACACAGATTTACGTGGTTTCACACTAGGCCTACGTTTACGGGGTTTTGGAGATAGGAGATTCCACTATAATATGCTTGTTTACAATCTCTCATGGTCTCTCATCCTCACTATACAATGGAAATCTAATTTATCTCCTCTCCTCTCCTAGAGTCTCTGTGTCATGAGGTTAAAGAAGATGAAGTTCCCCCAAGAAGCCTGGCCCAAAAATCTCTCCAACGTCCCAAAAAAGGTTCCTGAAACCGTAGGCACCTCTCACTTTTACCTCCTGCCCCCTTCGCTTTATGTCACTTCCCTTTACTTTATATCAAATCACTCATTTTCTCTCCTGACACATTACCCATTACCTTCCATTGTCTCTTTTTTGTCTCATTTCCTTCTCTCTTCCTTTGTCTTCTAATGATGACCCCTTGATGGGCTGGCATGGCCTTGAGAACCATTTTGACCCTGATGTATTTTACCCCCACACACCAATAATGAATGTATCTCCAATGTTCGGCTGCATATATAATATATGTATGGATTAAAAGCTAGCCATAAGAGACCCTGATCTTTTATAATCTTGTTATTGCATGCTGTAACGAGTTTTATTGAAATATTGAACCATATTATTAATGTAATTCATAGTCCTACGAAAGATTAGTTAAACATGCATAGGCCCCTGACATTCTCCTAATTAAGGAATAAGGATCATTAGCATATTGGAATGTTTCCTGCATGCTTTTTATACCGTGCGTATTTAATATATAATTTACTACTGTCACCAAACGCACCGACCCAGCTTCCAACTAACATTCTACTCCTTTTTTTCTTACCTTCCGTTCTTCATCCCCTGTAGTACTGGGAATGTTTTTTCTAATTCTTTCCAGTATTTAAGCGCCTCCACTTCACCTATATATATCTGCGGCCTGCCCCATTGCTTCTTCTTAGTACAACCTCAGGTGTCCTAATTAATTGCTCTCTCTCTCTCTCTGTAAAATATGGCTGACTTGGATCAGTGTAGTTCTACTGAAACTGTTTTGGACTCTGAAGGTAATTGTTACCCTCGCTTTCATTGTCAATAATCATGTCCTTGCATGCCTTTTTTTTTATTTTTCTAAAAATATAGTAAAAAAGGTAATATTGTTAAGGCGAACATGCATGTGATCTGCTGTTGACCATCCATTTAGTTCCTTTTTACTCATGTCATGTCTCTGGTGGAAGCTTTGCTTTTACCATTTTTCCTGCATGAAAGCTCTGTAATTGATGGATGGCCATTAATTAAATTTGATCATTTAATGTTTATTTGCAGTACTTGAGGCAGAGAATAACATGAATCACGATTCGAAGCTTCAATTCTCAGAAGATGAGGAGACGCTTGTTGTAATAATGTTTAATCTTGTTGGCGAGAGGTACTCTCTCTCTCTCTCTCTCTCTCTCTCTCTCTCTAACATCATTGTAATGATCGATGCATGAGGTTTTAAACAGATGGTCTCTAATTGCTGGGAGAATCCCTGGAAGAACAGCCGAGGAAATTGAGAAATACTGGAATTCAAGATCCTCCTCCAAAAGCGAATGAAGCGTCCCTTAATTAGAAAGAAAGATCACAGATTGTTGCGATTATACAGGCAATTTGAATGGCATTTAGAAGTTTGGTGCTAGCTAGACATGCATGAAACTTGTATGCATGTGATCATGTTTATGATATTGTTGCGTCTGCGACTCAGTTAATGTGGTGTTTAACGCGTCTTATAAGGGTTATATTCTTGCCTTCTTTTGAGGGTATATATATAGGAAGTAATTTATTCCCTAATATTATATATATATATATATATATATATATGTATATATATGCATCCATGTAAATATTATAAACCTAATTTTAGAATGCTAGCTAGTGAAAGTTTTCCTGTATATTAATTACATGATGCCAACTACTATTAGTTTTTGACGTTTGGTCTGATGCATGTATAAATGAATGTGGATATCCTTATAATTTGCTAGCTACGATTAGAAAACAGATATATGGCCCATGCATCTCAACAAAACAATGGGGAAAACAAATGAACACAAGTTTTTTCTATAAAATGACTCATATATCGATATGCCAGAGAGGGAAAAACTTCCAATGATCATTCCAAATGGAATCACTATAAGAAAAATAGATATTTGTGACTATTTGGTTGCGATGAAAAGATTATTTGTGACCAAAACAGACTCATTTTAGTTGTAAATAGTCATTTCGTTAAAATTAATTGACCATAAATAAATAGTTTTCTTGTAGTGAATCAAATTAACAAGCAGTACAATATATACGATAACGACACACACATCATGAGTAGGTTATGATCTTGCCAAGTAAATGCTTATTTAATAACAAAACTAAAAGCTGGAGACAAATCGAGAGATAGGGAGAATAAAAAAGAAGGAAAAAAAATATGTAGACTGTTTGTGCAAGTGATCTTTTGCAAGTCCTTTAAAAAATATATAAAATTTGCTAAAAAAAAAAAAAACATTTTTTTATAAGGCATACAAACGCCTAAAACTTGTATATGGCATTATTTAACTTGAAAGTGATCAAAACTATCTAAAGATTTGAACGTAGGCTGACAAATGAAGGCAAGCAAAGCTATATATAATATAATAGGAAAATACTTTAACTACAAAGGGATTATACAAAAATAAACCTACAAATTGATGTGGCTTGATATAATACGTTGAATTGTAAAGTTATTTTTATTATAAAATAAATCTAACGGATTCTATAAAATCACATCAGTTTATAAATTTACTTTATATAATTTTTTTTTTGTGTTTGTAGTAGTTCTCTGTATAATAATATGTCTGGCAAATCTGAAACGCGTTCTTAATTAATCCATGAACCCAAGCACCTGATCATCTAGCCTGCCTGACGTGCAATATTGGACTGCACAAGAGACGGATCACAGGCCAGGATGCATGCATGCAGGGCCACGGCCTGAGTAAGGATGATGGTATGGTCCATTAGCAATAGCATGCATGCAATGGTATGATGCAAGCAGTAACCCGATTGATCTCAATTAATCATGCTAGCTAGCTAGCTAGCTAGCGTGTTTGTGTTTGTGTTTGTGTGTGTGTTTTTTTTTTCTTTTTTCTTTTTTTGTTCTAATAGGAGAGGTCACATGTCCATGAGTGACCTCATCCCCAACTTTATTTATTGAAAAAAAAATCCTCACTAATGACCAAGGAATACCAAGATTGCAAGACATTTCAATAAAATAACCAAAATCCAATCTCTAGTATTCAACTCTCAAGTACGGGAGCTTAATCTTATCCAGCCGAATCCAGCCTTTACACTGTAGCGACAAGTCCTTCACATTATTCCAACTATTACTAGCACCATGCGCTCCCATCTTAACCAAGAAGTCCGCTGGAGCGTTACCTTTCCTCAAAATGTGGTAAAAAGAATAATTTAGAGAACTCAGAATATGCAAGGTTTCATCCCAGTAGTTTTTCAAATACCATACTGCACATCTACATATTGAGGGGAGAACTAAAAATTGAACATGGTTATTTATAATGATTAGAACACTATTTTAGTAGGTTTAGATTACGTCTAACCTTTGATTTTGTTAAGACTAATTTCAAATAGTATTCTATGTCATTTCTTCTCATTATTGTATTAAGATTTTCTTCATGAGATCTTGATCTATTGGTTGTTTTTGTCTCATGTACATACTACATTCATCAAGTTAGTTTTGTCACCAATCCGCCAAAAGGGGAGATTGTAGATGCAAGACATTTCTCAATTTGACTTTGTCATCAATCCGCCAAATGGGGAGATTGTAGATATAAAAATTTGACTAGGACTAGGTGACTAAATTTGATAAGTTTGTATAGGATTAAGTGACTAAAATGATAGAGTTTATCATATTATTAAGTTGGTAATTTTGGATGAATGTAAATTATTTATTGACTTTATCTATAACAATATTAAGTTTATCTATGAGATATTAAAGATTGTTTTGATAAGCTATAAGTGAGAAAATCGAGTCTCAAAGAATCTGCACTTATCCAGAAAAGAGGTTGATCTGAAATTTGTTACCGTGGCAAAGAGTGTTATCGCGAAATGTCAACATTCCGTCAAGAGACGACTTCGCGACCGTCAGCAGAGTCCTACTGCAGATCAAATTCTTACCAGACTCATTCCGTCAGCAGAGTCCTACTGCAGATCAAACTCTTATCAGATTTGTTCCATCAGCAGAATCTTACAGCAATTTAAATTGATTTTCAGATTGTTTATTTAAGGGATTCTATTGGTTAGGATCTGTAGAGATTCAGATTTGCATATTTTCTATAGCACTTTTCAGTGCATATTTTGGTGAAAAAATTCCTTGGAGAACTTTCATACTATTTCTCTCATAGAGTGGTACTTGAGTGGGAGAAAATTCTCTTGAAAATTTTCTAGTGTTTTATCTCTCTTTTTGAGTGCGTGCATACTCTATGTTAGAGAATTGATTAGTCAAGTTTCAGCCACTGGAGTTCTAGGAGGAAAACCAATATTTGAAGATCGTCAGAGGTTCTGGCTGCTACTATGGTAGAAAACAAATGAATCATTTGTCTGGCCAAGTAAGAGTGTCAATTGACAAAAGTTTTACAATTGAACTTTACTTGTAATTGATTTTCGAATAATAAATTTGATTTTTCTGAGTTTGGCTGTTCCGTAAGATTTTACTTTTAAAGAGTTATTTAAAGGGTTTTCCTTCGATATCAATCTTAGTATTATACACATTTTATTTATTTTATGTATTTAATTATTTATCAAATTAATTATATATATTACTATTAATTATAATAGTATTACTATCATTATTTATCAAATTAATTATATATATTACTATTAATTAATTTATTAAGTGAATTGATAGATATTTTCAATACGCTGATAATACTACGATAATTTTACCACGTCAGGCGACCATCCGGAGCGAGCAGTACAGTAGCGCGACCCATCCAATTATTAATCCCACTGTTGATTTGTACAGGTTGACAGTGACTGACATAATTGGTTTGCAATGCTATTCTTTCTACTTTTGTCTAAAAATTACATTTGCTTTTAAAGAAAATTACACATTGATCACTCTGGTAATGATCACCATATCTTTTTATTCACATTTATATCAAACCTATCAAAAACAAAAAATCAAAGGTTCTGTTTTCTTAAGGAGAGGTTTAGATTCAAAATTAATTTTAATTCATCTCAATTTAGCTCATTTTATCATTACAATTTTATCAAATTCTCACATAAAATATAATAAACAATTCAATTTTTTCAAATCTCAAAACAATTTTTTCAAATTCTCACACCAAATATAATAAATAATTCAACTTTTATTCTACTATTTATAAACCATCTCAACCCATCTCAACTCATCTCTAAATCCAAACCTCTCAATATTCTAATAAAAAGTTCACTTATATTAGCAAGTTAACACCGATAATTTTAGGTTGAGTTTAGATCTTCTATTCGAGCTAACAATCTCCTGCGTGGTTAGCATGAAACAACCTTTAACTTGAGCTTTAGGTTATGTTTAGTTTTTGAATGAATTTCAATTCATTTTAGATTAACGATGAGATTCATTATTATTTTTTAATTTTTTTATATAAAAGTTAAATTCATTTAAATTCATTTTATATTTTTTAATTTAAAAAAATTAAACTTATCTTAATAAAAAAAATAAAGTCATTTCAATAATATCTATAAAATATTATTATTAATAATTGACAACCTCTAGAAAGCTTTAATTTTTAAAATTATTATTGACCCAATCGGCATGCAAAGCCAATCCAATCACACTTGTCAAATCAAAATGATTTTCTATTTCCATGAATAGATACGCATTTATTATTTTATTTTAGTGGCCTACGTAATTGATTATGACTAAAAGATGCAATGATTAAGATATTTTTGGTGAGAGAAAAGTTATTTTACTGTTTAAATGTATATAATTTTTTTTATTTAATGATTCAAAAGTAATTTTAAATGTATTAATATATTTTTTATTTTTAAAAATATTAAAATATATTAAAAATATATATAAAAAAAAAAACTTATAAAACTGAATAGCAGTCTTTGGAAGGTGCTACTCAGACGGCTTTTGGAGATAGAAGGAAGGTAGAGATACTGGATAAATATGAAATTTTTAATATTTTTAAAAGTTTTCAATCATTTTTTTTAAATAGTATTTAAATATAAACGATTTTTTAATTTTTACATCTAATTATTATTTAAACACAAAAATCAATATAATTCTTATAAACTTCAAAAATAAAAATTATATTAAAAAATTATATTCATATAATTTCTTAACTTTATAACATTTGTATTTAATTTTTTTTTAAATTTAATAAAACATCTTAATTTAGACCATTTTCTTACTATTCATTAAATTTTAAAATACTCCAAATATTCAAATCAACCTTAAAGAGAGAAATAGGTTTATGAAATAAACTATATAATTCTTATTAATTAGATATTTAATGTCATAGTCTCAAATTATGACAGACTTATGAAGGAATATATATTTTTGTCCAAAATACGATTGCCGAAACCTTAAATAAGACAAAAACTCACCAAATTGGTTACCAATGCATGGCTCCAATCGGCCTTATCACGATCGACATAAATGGGCATATATATTTATTATTGAATAATGGTATATATAGTTGGAAAGTATGAATACATTTAAAAAAAATTAATATCTATTATTAAAAAATTAATTTTTTTTTATATAAATTTTTTATTTATTCATTTTTTATTTAAATAATTACACGACACTTCATGTAACTACCCTTTCTCTTTATTATTTCCTTCAACTATCATTTTCTCTTTATTATTTCCTTTTTACTGTCCTCTCTCAGTGCGCAGGCAACGACAAAAGATGTTTGCCAAAAGCTACCCATCGAAAACTATAGCACACATGAAATACGTTAAATAGAAAGTACTGAAAAGCAGTTACACATGAGTCACAGTGACGCACTGTGGAAAGCACTCTTCTCTCTCAGTCTCAGCCAATGTGGACTGGACTTGACTGCACTGCACCATGCAGTAGTACTACTGCTTCATGGATGCCACTTGTTTATTTCATATCCTATCTTCTTCCCACGTGTCTCCCTTTCTCTTTTCCCATACTTCCTTCTCCTGATCATCTTCTTAATTCTTCCATAAATACACTTCCACCCGCCACCCGCCTCTCTGCCTCCATAACCACACACTTCCCCCACAAAGCTAAACGACCGACTTGTAGTTAAAGGCCGATCAAATGGCAACCATCGCCTCCTCCCTCACCTTCAAACCACAGAGACTCGCTCTATTTGACAGCTCGTCCTCCTTCCATGGCACCCGTCTTGCCCCACCTTCCCTCCGCTTCCTCTCCGTCAAGTCTGGCGCTCAACCCTTCATCTCCGTGTCTGCCTCTTCATCCCAACCCTACGATCTCAAGGAGTTTAAGTTCGAGCCTATCAAGGAGTCCATCGTCTCCCGCGAGATGACACGGCGGTACATGATGGACATGATCACGTACGCCGACACTGACGTTGTCATTGTGGGTGCTGGCTCCGCCGGCCTGTCTTGCGCCTACGAGCTCAGCAAGAACCCGTCTGTACAGGTGGCCATCATCGAGCAGTCTGTCAGCCCAGGTGGCGGTGCGTGGCTTGGCGGTCAGCTCTTCTCGGCTATGGTAATGATGTAAATAAAAACAAAATTATAGCTAGAACATCTGGATGCTGCGATTGTTATTATGTACATCAATTATTTGGATCTTTCGGGCGGTTTCTTTGTTAATATCAGTCCTTTTTTTTCAAAATATTTTATAAATAAAGAATTTGTTTTGTGAAAGATTTTGACGCTCATGCTAACTAAATCTTATTGAATCTCGATATATATATAGGTTGTGCGCAAACCAGCGCATGTGTTCCTTAACGAGCTGGGCATCGAATATGATGAGCAAGACAACTACGTGGTGATCAAACACGCGGCGCTCTTCACCTCCACCATCATGAGCAAGCTCTTGGCTCGCCCCAACGTGAAGCTCTTCAACGCGGTGGCGGCCGAGGACTTGATCGTGAAGGGAGGGAGAGTTGGTGGGGTGGTGACGAACTGGGCACTGGTGTCGATGAACCACGACACGCAGTCGTGCATGGATCCCAACGTAATGGAGGCCAAGGTGGTGGTGAGCTCGTGCGGCCACGACGGGCCTTTCGGTGCCACTGGGGTCAAGAGGCTAAAGAGTATTGGGATGATTGACAGCGTGCCCGGGATGAAGGCACTGGACATGAATGCCGCTGAGGATGCTATTGTAAGGCTCACAAGGGAGATTGTGCCTGGGATGATTGTCACTGGGATGGAAGTTGCTGAGATTGATGGATCCCCAAGAATGGTATGTTTCCTCCTTTTCGTATATGCTTGTATTTTATATTTATCATTTGAAAATTGAAATCATACTGATCTCTTTGAACATGGACATCAAGAACTTACATGATGGGGGACGAGTATTTATGGACATCAAATTTATACCCTCTAGCTCTTTGCAAAAGGCAAATCTTCACGTACTCCTAAACACTGCATTCTCCATATTATTTTTATTTTTTATTATTTTTTTAATCAAATATTTTATATGAATAATGAATAAAAAATTTAAAAAAATTTTAAAAAAATAATCTCAAAAAAAATTAAAAATAAATATTAAAAATTAAAATTTTAAAAAAATATGAAGTGTGGAGTGTGGTAGAAGTTATATAGCAAAACTCTTTTTTAATAAATGTAATGATTTTTGGCCACCATGGATATTATTTTAGGTATGAAAAAATGATTTGCGTAGGTGAGTTTTGCTACACAATTTCTACCATACTCCACATATCATATTTTTTTTAATTTTTAATATTTTTTTAAAAATTATTTTGAGTTTATTTTTTTAATTATTTTTTATTTTTTATTTATATAATAAATATTTGATAAATGAAAAAAATAATAAAAATTAAAAATAACTTGGAGTGTTAAGATCACTGTTTTAAATTTCGTACCATACCGGCCGGTACGGTCGAAATTTTTCGTTTCGACCGTCCGACCGGTACAGGTACTATATCTGTTCTGTACCGGCTAAAATACCGGCCGTACCGGCTATACCGGACTAAATTTCAGCCTGTACCGACCTATATTTCGGTCGGTACCGGCCGATATTTCGGCCTATGTGTGTGTTTTTTTTTTCGGTTTTTTCAAACTACAAACTTATTTTTTAACTCCTAATTCAGACTAAACTATTTATAATTTTTATATATATATATTTATATATAATTTATTTATATATAGATTATTATTTTAGAATATAATTTTTATATATATTTATATATATAATTTATTTATATATCAACTATTCTAAAACGTTATCTCAAAACGATACTAATATTAAAATATTTTATTCTAGTATCTTGACCGTTAGGACGTCGGTTACGCTATTAAAAAAAAACATCGATTAAGATATCGTAAAGATTTATTCGATCTTTCAAAGATCAAAGAATGCTTGTGAGATCACTTGCATGCATTAATTATAAGCCAATGGAACCTGTGATCTGTCCCCTTCATGACAAATGATAGAGGGCGGCGTGGACCCAACATAAGCGAATTGGCCAATTAGGTTGTGGTCTGTCCCATCCTCGGTCCTAATCACACAGAAAGGCCACAGTACGTGGATGACTGATGATTTATTGGTAGCAAGATCAGTAGGTCGTCCATTGACTATTATTGATGTAGGATTTCTGTTTTCTGTTTCCTTTCCTTCTTAACATTTTCTGTGGTAGAAATGAATCGGAAACTGCATTACCGAGTCAAGCTAACGTGGAACAGTTGTAGTAAAGTTAAACTTGTCACAAAATAGATGCCAGTCAATATGGTCAATTTCTTGGCTCTAGCGATGCTTTGAACATGTATTTGTCGTGCTGCTGGGCTGCTGCAGTACCCTTTTATCAGTGGTATGTTATACACTTTAAAGATATAAGAATAGATCAGATTGAAAGATAATGGTCCCTCAAATAGTTTTGTCCTCAAAAATTACACAAAAATTAAAGAGCATTGTTACCAATATTATTAAAAGCCAGGAATTGATCATTCAAAAAAAGAAATGTTTTAGTTGTAAATTTTTTTTATAAAAGCAAACCCATCAAGTGATATTGGTAATTGATGTGATACGGTAGATTATAAAGTTATTTTATTATAAAATAGATCTAATATATCATTTAACAAAACTGCATAGATTTATTTTTATAAGATTTTTTTGTGATTAAAAAAAAAAATTGAAGTGATTAACATTGAGTTAATTGTAACCTTTGTGTAATTTGGGGGTAATGCAGGGTCCCACCTTTGGAGCGATGATGATATCAGGGCAAAAGGCAGCTCACTTGGCCTTGAAGTCGCTGGGACTTCCCAATGCAATTGATGGTTCATATGTTGGAAGCATCCACCCGGAGCTGATTCTTGCTGCTGCGGATTCTGTTGAAACTGCCGACGCATAAACCAAATTTAGTCTTGTTAATTAATAAAATGAAAAAATGCCGGAAATAAATTATCCAGGTTGACTGGAATTAATGTGTACTGGTGGTGCATGGATGGTTGATGTGACTATATATATATATATATATATATGAAGAATGTGGGTGCGTATTCATGTATCTTTTCTTATTGTTAGCTGTGTGTATGTTATGACTTCGCTGCAACTTGGAAGCTAGTGGGGATGCTAGCATTTGCCATGCATTTTAGCTTTTGTTTTCATGCAGCAGCTACCTCGTACAGTGGTCTGGATCAGAATTAAAGAGAAATATATTTACCATTGCCAAACATAGATAGGGCCTGTTTGGCTCGAGTACTGTCTGTCCTCCATCCATCGATCTTCACCACCAAGCATCATCATGTGCTAAAACATATATTAATGTGAAGAATCGAACTTAAAATATAAAATATAAAAAAAATTAAGCTTTGCTCTCATGGGATCGAACAATTAATAATCTGGGCATGCAATGCAAGAGGTAGAAAGCTGCATGTCTCTGTTTAATTTAGACAACTCATGATGATGACGTGGATGTTTAGTTAGTTAGCCATGGTAGATCGATCTGACGATGTTTTTCAGTTAATTACAGTTACAACGCTGGCCTACACCAAGAATTGAATTAAGCCAACCCTTAATTAATCTTCTGTTAATGCACTAATTATATATATATATATTTATTTATTTATTTATATATACACTGTCATGTCTGTAAACTCTCCGCGTCCCACGCTAAAACTAGCGGAAGATATTTCAGCTGACTCAGTCTCCTCTCTCCGTCTCTCTTTAATTTCTTGTAACCATTTCACCTCTCACTAGGGTTTTCCTCAAACTCTCTCCTCCTCCTGCCCCTGCTCCTCCTCTTCTTCTTGCGGCGTCTTTATGCCGACGCCGCAACTCCCTTCTACCCAAAAATCCTCACAAAACTTATAAGCAAGCAATGAGAACAAAATCATCAGGAATATTGAGATTTGCATGGCAACATGCATGGCCTTTTTCCGTAACATTTTTCATGCTATTTGTGTTGTTTTATAGAGTTGAGGTTTGTCATGGACAAGACTACGATGACACCGTGCCTGAGGCTCCACCTCCCGAGCAGGACAATTGCAATGGGATCTTCCTCTCGTACACCTTCATTTCGCGCAAGAAGGAATTCCCGCACTTGAAGAACGCGAGCGCACAGGCGTGGGCGTTTAAGTCCATAGCCACTATATTGAATGCCGGGGAGAAGGAGCTCCAGGCGTGGAAGATGTTCATAGGATTTCAGCACAAGGAGATACTGGTGTCTGCTAGCGGGGCCGTTTTGGTAGACTCGAGTGATTTCCCGGCGGCGGTCGGGAATGGGACGTACCTGGCTGGATATCCCATGGCAAACTTGAAGACCTCGATCGAAACGGCCGATGATCTTGATCAGATTCAGGTGAAGGTCGATATCATCGGAACGCAATTTGGGGTGAAACCGCCGGGAGTGCCGATGCCAAAGACAATTAGACTTGAAAATGATGGGTATAGATGTCCGGTACCGCGTCGTCGTGGTAAGTTTGTTTATTTCTAAGGTTCATATTTGGTGCATGCATAAGCTGGCCTAAAGATCAAAACGATTGATTTTTTTTTCCCTGCGAACAAACTTTTGATGCAAACAAAAACTGAAAAAGAAAATCAATTGAGAGAAGGATAATTTGGCATTATGTAATCATAGATGTTTTCTTCGCTCGGGTTCCAAAAAAAAAATCATAGATGTTGATCTTCTGAAAATTTTCAGCAGAAATTTCATGGTTTCATTTTTCAACAATCCAATCAAAAGCATTTTCTTCGTTGTTGTTCTTCAATGGACTATATATATATGTATATATGAGTAATGTTATACACTACATTCTCATCCTATTATGATCATACTAAGTAGTACGTGGCACATTCATCACCATAACATGCAATAAATGATCATTTAATAGTAATAAATGTGACACATCTTACTTAATAAGATAAAAGTGAGATGGTGAATAGAATTTTCATATATATATATATGTACACACGAATTCTTTTCGATATATTTCCTTGAAGGGTGAAAACACGGTGACATTTTAGCAAGATTTGACACGTACTCGTGCATGAAGTTTTGGCAAAATTTGTTAATTTCGCATGCAGGGCCTAGCTCGATGCTAGTATGCTGTACAAAGGATCCAAAATACAAGGCCAAAAAACTAAAAAAGACGAAATTCTTGCCTCGTCAGGATGGCGACCTCTCTTTGACATACGACGTGCTCCAAGCCTATCCAATCAACTATCTAGCCCAAGTGACCATCGATAACAATCACCCCTTAGGCCGTCTTGATCACTGGAACTTGACCTGGGAGTGGATGCGAGGAGAGTTCATTTCCACTATGAGAGGAGCCTACACTCACAAAAAGGACGGTTCCGGCTGCATCTATGGCCCTGCCGGCGTTTACTATTCAGATCTCGACTTCTCTCAAGTCATGAACTGTGATAAAAAGCCCGTCATTACTGATCTCCCTCCCTATCTTGCAAATGATACCAAAGTTGGGATGTTACCTTATTGCTGCAGAAATGGCACCATCTTGCCAAAACTAATGGATGAGAACAAAGCAAGGTCTATTTTCCAATTACAAGTTTATAAGCTCCCTCCCGACTTGAACCGGACTTCCCTCAATCCACCCCAGAAATGGAGTATCGTCGGAGTTGTTAATCCTCACTATAAGTGTGGCCCTCCAATTAGGGTTGATCCAACAGAGTTTCCTGACCCAAGTGGCATTCAGGCTACGATTACTGCAATTGCAAGTTGGCAAGTGGTATGCAACATTACACGTCCAAAGGTTAAGCAAGCTCGATGTTGTGTTTCCTTTTCCGCATACTACAATGCCAGTGTCATTCCTTGCAACACTTGCGCCTGCGGTTGTGAGGAATCAGACACTTGCAATCAGAATGCCCGCGCAATGTTTCTCCCTGCAGAGGCCCTCCTCGTGCCTTTTGCAAACAGAACGGAGAAAGCAAAAGCCTGGGCTAAAATCAAACACTATCCTATACCAAACCCATTACCTTGTCCGGATAACTGCGGGGTTAGCATCAATTGGCATATTGACACCGACTACAGGAATGGATGGACAGCTCGAGTTACACTCTTCAACTGGGACGACACCCCTTTTGAGGACTGGTACACTGCGATTCAAATGAAGAAGGCCTTTCCTGGTTTCGAAAAGGTCTACTCCTTCAACGGCACCAGTCTGCCAGATATCAACAATACCATCTTCTTTCAAGGCTTACAGGGTTTGAATTTCTTGATGGGAGAGACAAATGGGACTAAAATGAATGAGCCAAGAGTGCCCGGAAAGCAGCAATCAGTGATATCATTCTCAAAGAAACACACGCCGGGTTTAGATATCCAACGTGGTGATGGATTCCCGTCAAGGGTGCTTTTCAATGGGGAAGAATGTGCGCTTCCCCTCGAATTTCCCCGGCCAGGAAATACAGGGCATCAGTCTCGTGTTCATTTCCTAGCTGTAATATTCATCACCGTCACCACTTTTATGCTGATGACAGATCGCTTCCATATATGATCGTTCCGGGTTTTTTCATTAACTCTTTCCACCTAGTTGGGGAGATACGTCCGTCCTTGGGTGAGAATTTCGGTTTCTTGAATTCAGTTAAACACAATCAAAAACTCCATGCAATTAATTGCTATATATGCATTTTCTCATATCATAACTGTTAATGTGACGCAGCAGCATCAGTGGATGATCAGTCGGCATGCACTTGGGCAAATGGGAAATGATGAACGCTGCAACGTCTATGATTTCAATGCCTGTTCATGTATCACCAGTTGGTTCCGAGTACTGCAGATAAGGAGAATATAACAAGTTGAAAACAGACGTTATGATAATCTTTATGGAATTATAAATTGAAAGTAGTTATTATATAAGTATGGATTCGCATGGTGTCTGACGGATATTTTATTTTCTATTGCATAATGTCGATCGATCTGGTTCATCTTCTTTTTGTTTCCGAG
The DNA here is from genome assembly GCA_022457165.1 of Juglans mandshurica. Lineage (NCBI taxonomy): Eukaryota > Viridiplantae > Streptophyta > Magnoliopsida > Fagales > Juglandaceae > Juglans > Juglans mandshurica. Next base: position 36,227,704 of record CM039622.1, read on the forward strand.
TAAGTTTTTTAAGAGGATCTCAAATTTTCCCAACTTAATTTGTCTTTCTAACGTGTTGATTTTCAGTACTGATCTAGACCTTTTAATTCAATGCATGCAACTACGTACGTTTTAAGTGTCAGAACGTTAAGCCTTATCGGAACCTGCCGATCGACTGTGTATGCATGTCGGCCTTGAAGGAATGATGATAATCTATTTAATTTCATCCTATTGAATGAATCATACTTGGAGTAGTACTCCACAGATTAATTATGAACCAATTATAGAATAGAGAGGTAGCAAAACCTGCCATTAAGGCTGTGTATGGCTGCTCTTAAAGGCTGTACTGTATGGCTGCTCATACCAATTCAAACTAATTCATTATTACTCACAAGACTATTTACTATAATTTCATCATTATTTATAAACTATTTTATTACTATGATCTCATCTATCTTCTCTCAAACAACTTAAAATCATCTCAACTCATAAATCTCATTACTATTCACAAAGTATCTCATCTCGCAATCTAAACGGGGCGTGAGCCTGCCGATACAATCCTACCCTTTGATAGACAGGTGTTATATGCCGTTTGTAATTTGATTTCGAACTGACACATTACACCTTGTATATATCTATATAAAAAGTATTAATACATAGCACTCTTGTCTATTTTTTACCAAGTAATACTACATGCATTCGTGTAATGCACAAATGCCGTGCAGTCGCTTTGAAAAAGAGTGAGATCTATTATTAAAAAATTAATTTCTTTTCATGTGAGTCTCATATTTATTCACTTTTTTCAAAACGACTGCACGTCACTTATATACTCATGAGTGCAAGTATTATTACTCTCTTCTACCATTAAGATTGAATACAAAATATGTTGACGCATCACAACTTTAACCATCTAATCCTAACAGAGGATGCACGTCGTTACAACGTTTTGACAGATTGATCAGGCCGGTATGGTGTTTATACTTTATAGGGATCCAACGTCGGAATCCTGCAGTACCTAATTATTGTTCAAAAGAGTGTTCCCTTCCATCCCTACTACTTTCTCTAATTAGCAATCTTACTGATCTGTCTCTGTTTTCATTCCTCCGAGTTATTCTTCTTTTACTCTCTAGTTCCAACTCTTTCTAATTTTATCGGAACCGGCTGAAGTTAGCCGGCTGATCGAATCATCGATCTTGTCCTAAATGGTCTATGTATGAGAATGCAAGTCTTAGGCCCGTTTGGAACTTCAGTCTAATTTTAAATTGAGTTTAACATATCAACTCTCAAATCACTAAGAGCATTCTCATCCGGTGCTCTAAATTTTAGCTAAAAAGGACACTCCCTATAATTTTATCCTAAATTTTATTCATCTTCAAAAAACCTTATACATCACATTCTTTATCATTTCTCTATTCTATGAAGATAATATTCTTCTATTTTTTCTTTATTACTTTTTTCTCACTTTCATTTCCATTCTTAATCACTAACTATTATGTCTTATTCTTTTATTTTCAAATATCGCATTCTAATAATTTTATAAATATTTATACGATTTTTTTTTTCCGGATACAATATTATTTTTCAATTCAACATCGGTATTAAAAATAATAATTTTTTTTAATATGTGTATTTTTCAACACAATGGTATTTTTTAATATGATTTATTCCGCATATACTTGAGTAATATTATTTGATTTGCATTTGTCTAACAGTAACATTTTTTTCATTTTCATATAACGGTAATATTTTTTTCAGTTTCTCTAACGGTAATACCTATCTGTGTATTGACGATAAAATTTTTCGTCTTTTCTCCGACGGTAACATTTTGAATTCCTGCACAAAAGCATATGTTAATAAGTCCACACCAAGCAAACAATTAACCAACAGCTCACAAGTAATAGAGAAGTACGACAAGTCTTGCACAAAAAAAAAAATAATAACAATAAACATAATAAAATATCAATTGCATACTCTACTTGGAACCTCCCAAAACAAAATGTCAATTTATAATGTGTGTGTATATATATATATGTGTGTGGTTAACTTGTTTTCATGAGAATGTTGTTCAAATAAGATATATAAACCACACCATTCAAATGACTAAACTTGTTGTCCAAAGATATACTCAATGAGAAAATATATCTACAATCGTGAATTGTGCAACCGTCGCGTAATCGTTTTAAAAAAAATGAATAAAACATGGGACCCACATGAAAAAAATTAATTTGTTAATAGTGGACCCACTCCTTTTCAAATCGATTACACGGCGTTTAAGCACTTCACGGTTGTATGTAGAATTACTCATACTCAAAATGCTTAACTTTCAAATGACTAACTTTCAAGATCATGCCAAGCAAACAACTATAAAATGCTTATGGAGATGCACTCAATTTATCTAAATTGCTCACAGCAAGTCATATCTAACCCAACACTCCTTAAACATCACATGTTCTTAATGTCTCAAACCAGCAAATTATACAAATAAGGGTTCCTCAAAATCACCAACAAGATTTCAAAATGGCAAGCACAATGAATAACCAGCAACCCCAAAATCATAAACAATCAATCAAAATGTCAAGCACAGATCATAACCAACAACCCCAAAATCACAAACAATCAATCGAAATGTCAAGCACATATCATAACCAACAACCCCAAAATCACAAACTAGATTTCGAAATGCCAAGTATAGTGCATAACCAACAGTCCCAAAATCACAAACAATCAATCGAAATGTCCAGCACAGTGAATAACCAACAACCCCAAAATCACTAAGAAGATTTCAAAATGCCAAGCACAGTGAATAACCAACAGCCCCTCGAATCACAAACAATTAATTGAAATGCCAAGCACTCGAATTCAAAAAGAAAAGCCCCAAAAGATGCATAGCTCCAATAAGTCGAAAAGTAACACAGATCATAAGCCATGGCCTTTCAAAATCCATTATAAATAGATCGAATTGAAATGCCAAACCCTAGAGCACTGTCATAAGCCCAAGTCTCAAAAATCAAAGATTTTGAAAGCCAAAGTGATATGAACCCGTAGGAATGGAATCCCTTGAACCCATAATCAATTTGAAAACTCCCCAAGAAAGCCAAAATTCAGTCAATGGATGGAGAACTAGACCCGATGAGAACTCGTTTCAAGAGCCTAGATTATATTAAAATCTAAACCCGTTGAAAAACCCGTCTCAAGAACCCAGATTACAAGAAGGAATGCCACAAAGGTTGTGATTTGCCTTTGATAAGTTCAAAAGTTCATTTAAGAACAAGAGGAAATAAACTCAACTCACAATGAATAAATTCATCAAATTTCATAAACTAATTAAAATGAGGTTACAAAGAGTATTTAAAACAAAACCTAATCAAACCCTAGCCAAAATAAATCTCCATCTTCCAAAAATGCCCTGGATGAACAATGCTGCGACTACAGTGCGGCTATAGTACTCACTACAGTAAAACCCTAATCTTAGTTCAATAAAATGCTCCTTGTGTGAATAGTGCCACCCGCATCTACAGTACAGCTACAGTACTCTCTACAATAAAACCCTAACCATAGTTCAATAAAATAATAACTTTGCCAACATGCCCTTACATAGGCCCCCTTAAGTGCTTCACATAATAAACTCAATTATTCTAAACTAATAAAAGAAGTCATTTAAATGAATTAAATAAGTTAAAAGCCTTCAAGTGCCCAAAGTTTTTAAGTCATGTTGTTGCCCTTTTCATAACTTCTCAAATGAATCAAAACTGAATGTTCATCCTTTAAGCCCATCTTGAATGTTGAGCTCTTGCTACACTCGTCCCAAGTGGATTGCATCAATTATTGCATTGCCTTTTTGATTTTCTTAGCCCTTGAACTTGTAATTGGCCCATCTAGAACTTGCAAAATATATTTAACACTAGGCCCACATTGGTTCACATCACCAAAGTTAGACCCAAAGGTAAAGAGATAAAATACAGTTGTCATATGAATTAGATTCAGCCATGGGAGATGCAAAATCGTGCGGCAGAGACGACGAAATCCAGCTATGGGAGGGGGGCTTCAGTGAGTAAAATCGAAGTGGAAGAGTGAGAAATACTTACATATATTCGGGCCGATAAAGAGAAACCATCCTCAATGGTAACTACGGTGCGACAAAGGGAAACGTCGAAGAGGGTAACAGAGAGTAGAGAGAGAGGAGCACGCGAGACCAACTACTCGAAAGATGGGAAAAAGCTTTTGGGGATGTACAGTGGTTCCCCATATTTGGGGAATCACTGTAACTCCCCTAAATCAAAATCCTAAAACATGGAATGGGATGGAATGAGATTTTTCAACTCCTCCCTAAATTTTTCCTCATAATTTGGGGATAACAGTGAAATAGGGAACCGGATGGAAATGCTCTAAGCTCATCTCAACTCGAAACCTCTTTACACGTGGGACTCACAATCTTTTTGAACTCAACACTTCTTTACACACGGGACCCACAACTTTTTTCAAATTTCCATAAATATATCTAAACTCATTTTAATATCCAAACACATCTAAATTAATCTTAAGTAGGCCCCACAAAACTCACTCCACCATCTCAACTCACTATTATTCATAAAGAACTCAACTCATCTCAACATCCAAACGGGACCTAATTAAAATTATATTATTTGGCTTCCATTCATAATTTGTGAAGGTTCCATTTTTCTAATAAATTAGCAACTTAAGAGTAATGTTATATATAATCATGAGTTATGCAAACACCACACATTCCTTTTGAAAAAAAATTGAGTCTACTATTAAAAAATTAATTTTTTCATGTAGATTTTATATTTACACTCTTTTCAAAAAGAGTGCGTAACACTTACACACTCTATAACTACAAATATCATTTCTCTTCTCAAAATAAATGTTCACATTAACTGCAACTACTCATGTTTGAAAGGATAGACTGCACCATAATTTCCCAGAAGAACAAAAAAAGAAAGAGTAGATTGTTTCATTGATATGAATCTGAATAGTGCAGAAGCTTTCTTTTGTATTTTTGCAACCTGTTACAATCAACAGGCGCTTACAAAGTATATTCGTATAAGAACTAATTTAAACAATTGTTTTGGATGTATAAATAATGAAAGATCATTTTAAGTTACAACAATCACTTTCAGTGGAAGATCTGCTGCTCAAGCCATCGTACAATTCTGTTAAGCCGAGAAATATACACGTCAAAGTACGCGATTGTCTCTTGCCAAATCAAACCATCAGGATGAAGGGAACACCCTTTTATTTCAGGATCGGCCGAAAAATCATGTCAGTTCTCTACGGTTATGTCTTCTTGGCCTGCAGCATCAATAAATGAACAGTGACTTCAGGGTATAACTAACAGAAGTTTATTGTATAATGAAGCAACACACAGAGACACGGGTTATACATTGGGATTTTCCCATGCATAGATTATTTTAAATTTACCATTGGAGGAAAAAATGAACCAAATAAAAACATATAATGCAAGCATGATATTCTGCAACTTGTAATGTTTCAATAGCCTCTTGGACTTTTCATGAAAGGTCCGATAGTTAGTATGCCTACTAATAAGAGAACCCAACAGAGAAAAAAGTTGGTTGACCATATTTCCCCGTTTCTTCTCCAGGAAAGATTTTAAATTCAACCTCAAGATTTATAAGAATGTTACCTTTCTTAAATATTTCTTGTGGAGTTTCATTGCCCCAGTGCAAGCTTTTTTGGCATCCAGATTTCCTGTTATGTCGTTCAATATCTGGAAAGGTTTAAGATAAGATATGAGAAGACAAAATGCTTTGAAAAATAGGCAAGCCATAGAGCAACATGTAATTACAAAGTGCCAGCATGTTCCTAATAGACCTTGATAATTAAATGAATGAAAAATGATTCGTCAGCAGCCAACTACTGTTTCCTCAAGACTACCCATTAGTCAGAGAATCCATACAAAGCAACTGATGGTACTTAAAAAATGTAAGACGGAAGTTTCTTTAAACTCTTCCAAGCAAATAATCTAACTTAAGGTCGGTGGGAAAATTTTACTGCTGCTATGCCAATCCTGCCTACCCCTTCACCAGCAGGATTAACACAAAGGCCATCTTTACTATTTTCTCAATTGTGTTCTCCACTTATTTGGTATTATTCCCAATCTAAAAATAATCAGCATATTGGAGCCTTTTGAATGAGGCTAACCTTGACAACATCATCAAGGCCCCGAGCTTCTTGCAGTAGCTTTGACTTCTTATCTTTCAACACACTAGCAACAAGGAAAACAGAGATGGGGAGAGGGCCTTCTGAATTCCTAGCTCCGTTTTTCATATTTTCCCTTTCATACTTTCCACAGTGACGTATTGACTTTGCTTTTCCTTTAGATCCCTCCGCTTTTTCGCTAGCCGACTTAGGTTCTTCATACATAAAATACAAGCCAGGGTCATATTCCAGAGCCCACATCATCTGTTACAAATTCAAACAACCAAACAAATAACCATTAAAAATGTACCAGATATAATCCAATGTGTGATTACGACACATACTGACTCTATAATCCGTACACGTGATTCTCAAAAGTCATAATGAACACATGCATTGTGACAACAAAGAAAAATGAACACATAAACAAAAGGAAAACTTGAAACAATAAAAGGACACAAAAGCATCTTCTTGTGCATGCTTAGGGCCAATGAATAAATGCAGTATAAAATACTCCCGAGTTTAGAAGATTTCGTTGATCAATTCCTTTCACATCTTTTGGCTTCCAAACTTTAGAGGAATTACCGAACAGACAAACAACTGACTGGGCACACCTGGCCCCTGGGATCAAGAAATACGTAAGTTTTTGGGTGCCCTGGTGTGTGCCTGTCCATAGGACCTCGCCTAGGATACAAACTAAAAAAATATAAATATATGAATCAAGCAACAACAATCATATTCTACCACCACATTAGTGGCCTAATGATGATCGTCTCGTAAATTACCTGCACAGATCCTATAAAACCTCATGGGTTGGGATTGAACTGAGAGAAGGGGTTTTGAGCGTGGAAGATAGTAACAGCCTGGATTTAGTATATGAAGCTCAGTAAATGTGATCCCACATCCCTAATGTCTTATCAGGCATATTCATTCAGTTTTGTAACGAAATGCAATCTCTTAAAAAGAAAGTCTTCTTCAGGCTATTCCTAAGGTGGTACGCTCAAGTCCCACACTCCTAACTCGATACTGGCACTGATACTATTTTTAACAACTTAAGGAAAACCCAAGTCACATTACAACTGGTGTTTCTTGGAATGATTATGAAGTACGTAAACTTCTTCCAACCAGACAATGTGGGAATTCACCGCCCTTCCTATACTCAATCCGGGAATGGGATGTTACAATATGCGTTAGGTTTCTCCTCCGATGTGTAAACTTTGGCCACAATACCAGAATAGTAATTGAACAAATTATTATTGTGATATATTGACAAGCAAATGGATGCTACAAAGAAATCACTTCATAAATAATCCCCTGTTAGGAAAATTTCACATGGCATCATGCCCATACATTGGATGCAATGTCTTGGCTTTATTAATCATGGACCAGTCACATTCAGGTGAAGGATAAGTCTTTGATGGAATATGCATTTAATATTTCCATAAACATCTGTTTTCAAATAAAAGTCATCACAACCCTGAGTTAGTATTCTCAACATTTGATTTGATAAGTCAAAAAGCATCAACAATTTTCTTTTATATGTTAGAGTCACAAGAGGAAGAAGAACCTGAGTTATGAGAATTTTGGAAGTTAAATTTGGTTTTCAAGAACTTCAGTCAACAATTAAATCTATGTATCATCAATAAATTCAACAAAAAAAGAAAAAAGATTTACCTCCCAAAGGTACAATGAGTCACCAAAAGAGAATTCTCTACGGAACAAAACCATGAGCATCCGAAAAGCAAATAGATAATCACCTCCACCTAGTGTCTCTGTGCTCCAAGATAAAAAGACAGGCTTTACTGTTACTTTCTTTTCTTCAGAATTAAATCAAGGGATGTGCAAGAATATAGGAATGCATAATAAATTATCAGACAGAAAATAACTCCAACTATCAATATAGTTGTATATGGGAACTATTAATAACAAATCATAAATCGTTAAATGGGGGAATGTAATCTTGTTATTCTCTCTGTTGGTATATGAGTTCAATAAAACAGCTTCCAAAATTTTGAATTTGTTAGGTATCAATCGATAATTACACATATACCACTTTTTTTCCATATCTAAGAAAACTAGAATTAACAGTTTTCATAAAATCTTTGCCACCAGCCATATAGGCCAGCCTGGCAATTTGAAACATTTGAGATGCCTCCCAAGAATAATTCAACAAAAAACAAAAAAAAGATCATTCGTAGTTTCCCCTACTACTCCTCTTTATTTTCTTAATTGAATTTGTATTTCAATAACTATGTACGCAAAGCCCACCATTTTCTAAGAATTTCTCTTTAGTGTTGCATTTGGGTTTGATGGGTCATGCAAAAGAAGGTGGCAGATGTGGTCTTTAGTTGTCAAGGGCTGTTTGGCCATCACAAAAATAGCATCATTTGGGAGGCTGGACCTCCTTTCCTCATGCAGGCATCTCAGAGAGAAAGGAACAACTGTACTTTTGATGGCTTTAGAAACCCAACTATAGAAAACTGTTTTCTGAGAAAATTGGCATGAGTGGTCCAGTCATGTGAGAGCTTTGTATTCACTCTTCAATCTGAAGATCTTATAAAATTAATTGTTTAGGGTCAACTTCGCAATTTTCTTATCAAACTCTCATGATAATTTCACCACTGCCCCTGAAGCCAATAGAGAGCTGGAGCTGAGATTCTAGCATTTGCCTCATTTTTTTTTTAATAACGCTCATGCATTCAGATGCTTCTACATGAGTTTAACAATTATATCTACTTATCAAAAACCAGCTACCCTTGAGTAGTGATTTTCAGGCGTATGTTCGGTAGCAATACCCAGCTCAAATACAAGGCCATCAAGGGAGTGGGGGGGGATGGAGTACTAATGAAGTTAGAGGAGCATACGGAGTGGGGTTGTGGAAACATATCAGAAGAGGATGAGGGGTTTTTACTCGACACAATCGACTCCAGTTGGGGGAGGGCTCCAGGATTAAATTCTGGAAAGATATTTGGTGTGGGGATATTTCCCTACAAGTTGCCTTTCATTCGCTTTTCCAAATTGCTAAGATGTTGCAGTGGTGAATGTCATGGGGTTATCGGGTGCACAGATACACTGGGACATCAAATTTAGTAGAGCAACTCAAGATTGGGAGATAAACAGTTTTGTTGATTTTTACAGCATCTTGTACTCCGTTAAACCGAGCAATCAACAAGAAGATGGGTTGTGGTGGTCACCCGCCGGGAAATGTGATTTTTCAGTTCGTTCTTTTTATAAGATTCTCACCCAAGAGCCTAGCTCTCATTCCTTGGAAAAGACTTTGGAGACATAAGGCACCATCCAAAGCTGCATTTTTCGTGTGGACAGCATCATTGGGTAAGATCCTCACAACTGATAATTTGAGGAAAAGGAGGGTCATCATAGCGGATTGGTGTTGTATGTGTAGGGGAAGGGGAGAGTCGGTGGACCATCTGCTATTACATTGTGATACAGCAAGGGCTTTGTGGACTAAGGTGATCGGTCGAGTAGAGTTGGCTAGGGTTATGCCGGAGACTGTAGTGGCAGTGTTGGCCAGCTGGACAACTATAGGAGGCTTGCAGCAGGTGAAAGCGGCTTGGAAGATGAGATGATCCCTATATGCATCATGCGGTGCTTAAGGCAGGAGCGTAATGCGAGGACGTTTGAAGACAGAGAGAGATCACTAGAGGAACTTAAAGCTTTATTTTACAGTACTCTTATGTACCTAGGCCATTGCTGTTGATTTCAATGGCATGGACCTACATGATTTTCTTATTTCTTTGGCGCCTTCTTAATTAGGGCACTCAGTGTTCTTTTATTTGTATTTGGATATGCTTATTCTTTGATCAATAAAGTTTTGTTTACCTATCATAAAAAATAAAAATAAAAAAAAATAAAAAAAAAACCAATACCCAACTCAATGGTTGAGAATTCTTGCACCATGCTCTTATTGACAAAAAATTTTCTCTTTACTAATAAAAAAATAAAATAAAATTTATCGTAAACAAGGCTGAGATACAAAACAATTAACTGTAATATAATTGGTAATATTGAAAGGACACAGAATGAGAAGACACAATATTAAGCAAATACCTAAGTGCTGATGAAGTTTTGGATCTAGTACTTGTGTAATTGCAGCCAAATTACTAAGTTGTGCCTCCACCCCAACAGAGCTATCAGTGCATCTGAAATTTCCTCGCTATATATTTTTAAATAAGAACGCATAAAATAAGAAACTGGAATTAAATTTAAAAAAAAAAAAAAAAAAAAGCCCTGAAAGAATCATATGTAACTGATTACATAGAATGGTACAAAGCATGTTTACTTTTGAGCTGAAGGGAAAATCTATATCATGGAGGTCCCTGGTTCGAATCCCCCTCTAAAGTCATAAAAAAAGGTTAAAACTTTGTGACTCTTTACATTATGACTATGTTCTACTTATCACTTATCAAAAATTTGGTGGAAAGATTGATTAAGAATGCACGAGATAGAAGCAGCCAAGCAAGCATATACATCAACTTGGCAAACTTTTGACTTCTCTAATTTCTTGGCAAACTTTGACCTTTTTAATTTCTAACATCATTATAAGCTACTGCGGTAGTTTGATGCTATGTTATGTTAAATTAAAGATTTATGGGTAAAATTATCCTCTTGCATATGGGCATTGACAAGCCAAGGTGGAATTTGTGTTAAATTTCCAGAAATAGTTAAGAGCGTGAACTTAGAAAGAAATAATGGAGCGAAAACAAACATTTCCAGATATAAAAGAAAACCCATGTCATAATAGCACTCTATCCTAACCTATCAAAGAAAAAAAGTAATAGCACTCTATCTAGGGGTGGCAATTCGTGTTCGCGGGTCGTGTCCGTGTAGTGTCAAGTCAATGGCCATTCAATTATATAGGTCAACCTTAACACGACCCATTAAGTTAAACGGCTCAAACCCTTAAACCATAACACGACCCATATAATAATAGGTCGTTTCATGCCACCCATTTTGACCCGTATATAAGTAACTAGAAATTGGTCAACATGATCAACTCATTTCAACCCGTTTGGCATTTCATGCAAATGTGTTGAACGAGCCCACATAACACATTTGACCTGATTAATATAATTTCACATAAAAGTTAAAATATATATTATAAAAAAATTTAAAAAGAAAAAACAATAAGACTACCTACTAACAAAAAATATCAATATTTTCAGATTTTTTAACCTATAATAAAATCAATATTACAAACTTTACAATAACAAATGAGTCTAGGTCCAAAATTACAATCTTAACAATAAAAACATAAGCATATTAAGAAATATCAATATTACAACCCAACAATAATAAAATTGTAATTTTGAAATAAAATTTAAACGGGTTATTGCAAGTTGATTTTGGATTAAGCGAGTTGACCCGTTTATTAATTTTGTCTACGAGTCAACCTGATTTGACCCGAACTCATTTATGTCAAACCCAAACCCGTTAATTTCGTGTCATGTTCATGTTGGGTTCACTGATCATGTCACATATTGCCACCCCTAACTCTATCCTATATAAGCATCCTCAAAGCTCCTGACATACTCACTCACTGTTGAGTCCTCACTTCTCTAGAGCTGCCAAGTATGAGGCTCTTCTATAGTCCTTAATAGCGTAGGGAGAGCCGTAATTCGTGGGCAGCTCATACCGAAGTGAGAAACCTGTTCCTCCACGGGGGAGGACGAGCGCAGCGAAGGCTTTCAAGCCCTCTAAGGACAACTAATAATAAGGTCCATCCAAGTGGAATAAATTCAATATTATCCCTAGAAGCTATTTAAGTTAATTACATCATCAAAAACAAGTAGAAGACATCCAACAATACAAAATATAACTAAAAATAAAAAAAAAAGTAAACTAATTAAAAGTGAAATATCATGACCTACAAAATATTTTATAGGAAAAAAAGTACCAATCTGCGCATCAACCGTTCAAAGCACCAAAACGCATCTGCTTCATCTTCAAGAAGAATTATCATGGGGGAGCAAAGGTCACTCATTCCTGCTCAGCATTGTCATAAAGCTTAGATAGAATAACTGACACTATGTTGCAAGCACAACAAGCAAATTGTTGTCATCTCTTGCTATGCAAGGAAAATAGCATAAATGAAAAGAATCTCAATAAAGTATATATATTGAAAAGTATGCCAGTCCCATCTGTTATAAAATAATGTAACTAGACTATAATTTATTATTGTTCCTTGAACGATAAAAAAAAGATATATTATTATCTTTGCCTAAGAATTAGTGAAATAAACAAGGTCCTTCGATTCTTGAACCTTAGAAATACCACTAGTTCTAGCATTAAAAAAAAATATACAACTATTAAGGGGCAATTAATTAGGTACAATGATGAAAATTTAAGGAAAATCTGAGGAAGAATTGAATCTCTAGGTAATTTCTCTCTACATATTGACAGAGAAAGAAGGACCTAACTAGCTTCCTAGACCTAACAACAGATAATTTCATGTCATGAAATGCCAAGAGATCATGGAGAAACGAATAATTTTTTTTTTTTTGATAAGTAATAATATTATGTATATATATATCAATAGGAGTAACCAAGTACACTGGAAAGAAACGTAGTCCAATGGACCACAATTAGCAGATCATCCGCACAAATAATCAACATTATAACAATTTTTTGCAACTTTGTTTCCTCATTCAAATGTTCTAAACAAACAAGGAACATTTATTGGAACATTGCCAAAAGATGGTCAATAAGCTAGCTTAGCTTTGAATCTCTTGGTGTCGTATAAGAAACCTAGGACCAAATCTTGTCTGCACCATAAGACAATAATAAGGGGTGGGAGAGCATTGTGAAGCTTTAGGCTCATTAGTCACCAATGAACCCAAAAAGGAGGAAGGGATCACACAGTCAATCAAGCTAGATATCTATACACTGTACAATAACTAGAGGCCACTAGATGTGTATCCCCATCCTTCATGTTGAATGCTTACCACATAATTCAAGCATTCATGTATGATGTTTTTCTCCATAATAAATTCTACAGGCTATAATTCCCTATCAATAATTAACAGCTGAGTGGCAAAAGCCATTGAAAGTAGACGTCGGTGGAAGTATAATGGATTAAGCAGATTTCTAATAGGCCAATGTTATTTATCATTTTAGCATGCCCTGAATAAGACGTTAAACGTCCATTTGAACACCCACCTTGACAATAGCCAACATCTGTATCTATCCAGGCATAAACGGCAAGAATATCCCAGAGTTTTGATAAGTTTTCTTGCTTCTCGTAAAATACCAATGTCCGGTCAGTCCGAACCACATCAAGACCTGAAATTGATGTTAAGTAAATAAGAAAATGAATTTACTAAATAGATGACATTTCTTTGCATTCTGACAAGGGGTTTTCAGATATCAATCTCAAGCCCAAGATGCTTGCATCTAACTACCCTAGAGTAACATGACATGCAGCTTTATGTTCCACGAAGGTTCTATGGGCGCTGAACCCAATTTCTATGAGCAAGGTGCAAGTTAAAAATAAGTACTTCACAGTTTACATGCTAAATTAAGTGTGATAATACTAAGGGAAACAGAGCTTTAAATAAAAATAAACCTGACTTTTGCCCTAACAGAAAAAAGTGGGCTTTCTATATAAAAGAAGCCACAAACCTATTTGATGTAGAGTAAGCATCCACTGGACTACTTTCTTATCCTTCACTGTTTCCATACCATTGGCTGAGTTTGTCCTTAAACTATCTCTGGTTTTAAAATCAACTTCAGCATTTTCTTGAGTAGCGATAGCCCGTCCCTTCTCTGGGGCTGTTTCTAAAAGTACCAACGGATCTTGAATGGGCTGACCATCTTCAGTGATTACAGGTGCTGTGATAAACCTACCGCTTCCAACAACAGGAAACATTTGGCAACACTCTTTTTTCCACCGAGCATATTGTATCCTGAAGGAATTGATAGGATTTCTACTTCATTTTTTTTTCTCCAGATCGAGCAGCAAAACTTGAAGTCTTAAAAGGATAAAATTATCATGGATAAAGAAATCACGAGATGATGATAATAATAAGCATACTGTACTGTTTTCAATTTGATTTGGTTGTTTGGGGAGAAGACAAGTTATCTTAAACATGAATTGGTGGTTATATTTTCACATGTATAGGAATAAGAGAACATATCGATCATTGAGCTCATTAAAAGACAAGGACAAGTAACTGGAGAAAAATAATAGTGAGGATAATCAATCATTTGATCTCTTCAAGTAACAACCAACCTAAATCTCTGCTTAACCCTTCACCATTAATTCCCTATGTGCTACTCATTACAACCTTGATGCATGAAATTTTTATATATCATGAAAGAGGAGAAGTGTATTACCTCCGGCGTTGCCGTATCTGCTCTCGTTCATCAAATGTACACCCAGGATCATAACAACCAAGTAGAAACTCCCATACTTCTCCTCTAATTGATGGATGGATCCCCTAATTTGGCAAATAATAGAAGAATACCACTAAATATCAGCCCTTACAAGTTGAAGTTAGTATTCATAACATCTATCTCAAGTTAGTATTCAGAAGTCCAAAAAGGAAGCATAATTGTCATGATGTGTAAAACTACTTGATAACTATACTAACTTCATTCGATAGTCTCTCTAGTTCTATGTTGAACTAGTAAGCCAGATTGCTGAATTCTTCATAGTCATGAGTGTGCAGCAGGATAGCAAAATATGATAGGAGAAGCAACATTAAGCTTTGAGGTGTTCATATTATCCAATGCAATGATCATTGGATCAAATGGCATCTCCGACATAAGGAACTGCATTATAAGGATTGGCTATTCTGTAAGGTTCTGTGAGTCGTGTTTACAAAATCGGTGATTTAATTCTTCGGGTCAACAGTGAAAACCAAATTATAAGAACGGAGATTTCCTGTAAATCTCAAACTATAGATATCAATAAAACAAGACCGACAGCCATGCTGATGTGCAATCTAATTTTCATGACATAACAATGAACTTAAACATACTTTTTGGCATGTTGTGAACAATGAAGAGGCACTTACCCCACGATGGATTCGACTTAGAGTCTTGCCTATATCCAGATACCCTTCTGGAGTAAATGCAGCATGCCATCTTCTTACACTTAAAGTTTTACCGGCCTGCATAAGCAGATTACAAGTAGAAGGTTTAGGATTACACATTGAAAGCACACAGACTCATTATGAATTGGTAATTTCATTCAATATGTATTACTCAGTGTGAATTCATAAATGGGGCTTCTTCTTACATACAGCACGTCATTATGGTAGCAGGAAACGTCACTAAATTTTGGTGGGAAGCAAAGAAATAGAAAAGATGTATCCTTAGATCTCCATTGCAATCCATCACAAAGTACCAAGATTGATAGACTGGTAAATGCATGTGACAAGCTTTTTTTCGACTGTTCAGTTCTTACAAAGACTCTCATCCACACCATTCATAAGGAAAATATAATAAAAATATAAAATATTCTCCAAACTGGAAGCAAGGAATAACAGCATCAACTTCTGGCCAATAATAACGATAAGGCATTAACCTCACAATGAAATTTCTATTTGCGTGTCAAAAGGATGGGGTTAAATGAGAAATTTTCATAAAATACGAGTTTTGTAATGAGAATTAAATGAGCACGAGGTCACCAACCGAACGAACCTTAATTACATTATCATACACGCCTTCAAACATAGAACTATATACAATCTTTGATCTTGTTCACGAATCTCCAAATTACAGCATAATGCACGCACTCCAAATTATGATCGGAGTCAACATTGACGCATATTCTTCGTGGAAAAATCAATAGCATTTACTTTTGAAAGCACATTTCACAATACATCGATTATTCAAAGAAAAATTATCCAAATCAAGATAATGTGAATCCAAAAAATTCAAAAGGGTATCTAAAATACTAAAAATAAAAATCACAAAGAATCGCTGGACCTTGATCCTGAAGTGGGTTTTGGGAACATCCGTGCACTCGGGGCGGACCTGGTAGAAAGAATCAGCAGGAGCACCGGGGCCCCTCCACATTTCCAGTAACACCACACAAAAAAAAAAACAAAAAAACAGAAACTCAAAGAACTTTCTTTGCCTTCGAAACCAAGAAATAGCAACCACCACCAAAACCAAGAAGCTGAACCCTTAAAAAACCTAAGGAAAACCCAGAAAAGTTATATTTCTCCCAGGCTCATGGGCGGAAGGTTCAAAGGGGACCCACTCGGGAGCTGGGCAAGACCAGCTCGAAAAGACCAAATCAAAGCCAAAAATAATAAAAAGAGAAGAAAGAACAAAAAAGTGGACAAAATCCGTTTTGGTTTTTATTTTTCACTTGTTTTCCCTTTAAATATGGAGTTGTGAGGGCAGTTGTGGTGGTTTGAGACACGGTCACGTTGTATTTACTCTGTCAAAGTAGGAGGGTTTCATGAGGTGGTTGCCCACCTCACAGACATTAATGAGTGGGCCGTTTAATGCGTTATTTTAACGTTCCTCTAGTTTCGAACATTTCCGGGATGCTTAGAAAATGAGAAACGGGAAATTTATAAAAAAAAAATAGTGAAATCATCTGAAAATATTAATATAATAGTTTGAACTATCTTATTTTATTAAATTTTAAAAAATCAGATAAAAAAAAAGTTCAATATTCCGCACTTCCCTATAATAAGAATAGAGAAAAATGTTTAAAGGTATTCGGACACAGCAACATATATATTATAAAGTTAAAATATTATTATAATATAATTTTTTATTTTAAAATTTGAAAATATTTAAATTATTTGTATTTTATAAAAGTCTCTAATCAGTTAAATATTCCTTTTAACCAAAAAATAATAATAAAGGGAAGTGATATGCAAAGAATTTTATGAAAATTAGTTTATAAATTTATGTCATATATTAAATATAATTTATAATAAAAATAATTTTATAATATAATATATCGTCTACATTTATTTTTATAATAAAAATTTTGTAGTCAAAACATTTTTCAAAAATATAAAAGAAAGACTTATCAAAAAATATAGTTGATATTTTTTTTTATTTCTGGTTTATCATAGATAAAAAGGTTCTTAAATAATAAATATCAATTGAAAGTGATGCATTTAACTCGAATTTGATTGGATGGTGGAGGAAGAAAGCTAAACTCGCGTGGGACCAATGATCGAGCATTGAACTTAATAAGTTCGATTCGGGAATAACAAGAGGAGGGAGGCCCTCGGCATTGGCATTGAGGGAATAGAAGGATGAGATCGTCGTACTGGTCTCCTGTCAAAAGAGTTTTAGGACAAGTTGATAAATGAGATGAAGAAGAATTTTATAAATAGTAATAATATAATTTATGAATAGTAATTAGATAGTTTAAGTTAATATTTTATGAGATTTTGAGAAATAAGAAAGAGAAAATTAAATAAAAATATGATAAATTTAAAATATTGTTAAAATATAATTTTTTTTATATTAATTTTATTTGGAGAGTTGAAAAAGTTTGAATTATTTTTTATTTTTTGTTTGAAAGTTTGAAAAAGTTGTAATGATTAATTTGAAAGTATGTTCAGAAAAGATATATGATAAGATTAAATGAGATGAGATAATAATTTTATGATGGAAACTTTTTCCAAACATGCCCTTAGGCCTTAGGCTGTATTTGGAAATATAACTAATTTCATATTATTATTCACAAACAGTTTATTACTATTCATAAACTATTAAGTACTATTTCACTATTATTTATAAACGATTTCACTACTATTCATGGATAATCTGATATACTCTCAACATCTAGATAGACTTTTAAATGTACGTTTTAGATGGATATAAGTAGAGCTGCAAACAAATCGAGTGAGTCGAATTCAAACAAGGGCATTCGAACTCAATTAACATGTTTGCTCATTCAAACTCGACTCGAACTCGAATATCCTTGTTTAAACTCAATTCGTTACCATTAATGTAGTTAGAATTCGACTCGAGCTCAATTAAAAATAATCAAATGACTTGAACTCGATTTTTTATTTTGAATATCTTTTGATTTAATAAAAAAAATTTAAATTTTACCAAAAAAAAAAAAACTCAAACCATTTAACTATTCAATCAAATAAATTTGATTCAAAATTCTTATGGTATAACTTTTTTATAAAAATAACTTAAGAGTTATAAATTAAAAGAATCATACACAAAATAAATGTAATAAATTAAACTATTTAATACACATATATAATATAATAAATCAATAATTGTAGTTGTATGATATATTATTATACAAATTATATTATACACATTTTGGAAACATAATATATATACAACACATACATATATATATAACATGTTATGAGCTTCAAAACAAGCTCAAACGAGTCAAGTCGAGCTTATACAAGTTTTGTTTACGAGTCTAAACTGAGTTGAGTCGAGTTTATACGAATTTTACTTGTTTAATATTCAAACTTATATTAATATTTATAAACATCTCATTTATTAAATAAACCGAGTTCGAACCAAGTATATACAAGAGAAGCTCTAGTTGTTCACGAGCTAGTCTAATATAAGTGAGTGACAGATTGAAGCCCAGCAATGATATATAAAGGGCCTTGTGATGGAAGCCCATCAATGATATATGATTCATGGCTAGTTTTTTTATTTTTTTTTAATCAAGAGTCAATGTTATGGGCTTTTGGATACATAAAATAGTTTGAATTAAGATATTTTATTAAGTTTTAAAAATAAATATTGAATAAAAATATTATAAAGTTAAAAAATTGTTTTGATATTATTTTTTAATATAAATTTTGTTTTAGAATTTGAAAATTTGTATTATTTTTTTTTGTATTTTATTTGAAAATTTAGAAAAGTTATAATGATTAAGTAACTATTAGATGAAAAAGTTAAAATTTTAAAATTAAAAGTATTTTACATTTAAGTGATATTGGAAAAGGAAATATTTGATAAGATTTTAGAACAATTGTATTGCTAAACGGACCCTATTTCTACATGCAAATTTGTAGTTCTCGCAGTGAGAGTGATCATGCCAAGACAGGTTTTTGCGTGGATACTGTTCTTCAAATGAAATGTTAATCTTAACCGAGGGCACAAGACATGAATATTCCTGATAATGGTCAAGCAAAGTATAAATCCATACACCCAAGTTATTATTATTTTCTTTAAAAAAAAAAGGTGCACATATGCTATGCACTAGAAGTCAAGAAACTCCCAAGAAATGAGAATATGAAAAGGTTACAAAAGCTTCCCTGCCACAGTTTCTAAACTTGGCCTACAAAAACCCCCCCCATCACCAAGCCGTTCTCATCACCCAACTAATCTCTCCTTTAAGTTAAGAGATTTCCCTTCTTTGGCAGGAAAAATCAAAACTATTTTAAAGGCATTTTTTTTCCCTTTTACAATGGCTAAAAACATTTTTCTGTCAAATCACCAAAAGAAAACATTGCATTCAGTGTGGCTCGTTTGTCTCATGCTGTTGATGCATGAGGGAGGTGCTACTGAGTTTACAATTGGAGGCTCTAAGGGCTGGACTGTTCCATCTGATCCCAAGGAAGTCCACTACAATCAATGGGCAGAAAATCACAGGTTTCAAATCGGAGACTCTCTGGGTAAGTTTTTGTTCTTTTTTTTTTTCCAATTTAAAAATATTGCTACAAAGCTTTGAGAGCGATGTCAAGCAGTAAAAATACATCATTCTTATAATCGATACGCACATTTTATTACATAATAGGCAGTATCTAACAACTTGTATGATAGCATACCCTTGATCAAAATTCCACAATGTCTTCTGGACTTTCCCAATGAGAAAGACTCTTATATCTAGTTTTTGTTTTATTTGCATGTAGATATATACTTTCAGACTATATGTACTAAGGACAGTTTATTAATGAAGCTTATCTTTTGAAGAAAAAAAAAAAGGAACAAATATAGCATCTGATCTATCCTCTTAAATAACTTGCATGAGTTCGACTTTACTGTTTTACATGTTGCAGTGTTCGTCTATCCACCCGACCAAGACTCGTTGCTTCAAGTAACCCAGGAAGACTACACCAATTGCAATACTGAAGCTCCTATCGAGAAATTCTCCGATGGCCATACTGTCTTCAACCTGAAACAATCTGGGTCTTTCTACTTCGTAAGTGGTAACAAAGACCACTGTCTCAAAAATGAAAAAATGGTGGTGATTGTGTTGGCAGATAGAAGCAACAAAACAGGCACGGATTCTCCTCCACCTTCAGGCTCAACAGAGATAACTCCAGCTCCCGCACCTGCCAGTGGAGAGTCTCCATCGCCACCGCCTGCTGGGACTGTGGAGATAAACCCGACACCAGCTCCTATCAGTGAACCTTCTCCTCCTCCTCCAAGTGGAGCTTCTTCGGTCTCGATAATCGGCTCTATTAATTCCCTTGGAGTGTTCATTGCTGCATCTCTTGTTCTACTATTTTAAGCATTGATGCGTTTGTGTTTGCATCATTCGAGTTTGATTCTCTCTCTTTTTTTTTTTTTTTTTGGTGTCACCACTAATCTTCGTACAGACCTTGTGCTCAGTGGTTTCAACTGGGTTTTCAAAGGTGGAATGGCTTGTTACATAGTTGAGCAATAAGCTGATATTGGCATGCTATTTGGTGTGCTTATTTTTTATTTAAAAAAAACAACTGTACGTAAGCAAAGAAATAAAATGGATTTTTATACTGTGTGCAGATGATGTTTAGTCCAACATAACCTTGTTTTCTTTTGGTTTTTAAATCAATTTTTTTTTTTTTTTTTGTTCCTCGTTTTATTCTTTAGGTGATGAGAATTAGGAATCTTGATTTGCATAGTCTAGACCATCGACTTATCCTACAATCCAATTATTTATTTGATTGGGGGGGAAAGAAAGCAACAAGAAAAAATAAAGAGGCTCAACATTTCAAGCAACCATAAAGCTCAGATTCCTTTTTCCAAATCATTTCATGTTATAGCAACTACAATAACTAACAGCTTTCATGCTTCACTGCATATATATAAAGGAATAATTTGCAATTTGTCCTCACTAGTAAGTGGTAGTCTTGGAGATAAATCAGAATTTCTTAAAAGGCATAAAAATTTGACCTACCTATCAAAAGTTTTTTCCTAATTCTACCTTCTTCATCAGTTTAATGGTGTTGTACAGAATGGAATCCAAGATTCCGGCAACCTGAAACGCAAATGAAGTACAGTCAACAATAGCAGCCATTTTTTTTTTTTGGGTGATAACCATCATTGAGATGTGAGCATTAAAAAAATAAGCAATGGATACCAACCGTGAAAACACCACCGATGATTGCGCAGACATTGGTGATAAAATGTGAAAAGGACTTTGGATTCTCAGTTACTAAAACCTGACAGAAAGAAGAGAGAAGACGAAATGGAAAATCAGAAGCAGGGATTAAAATCTCAATACATGAAAGTTATAGTTTGATACTAAACCTGCATTGGAGAAAGCTCAAAATGGAATTTTGCAACGGGTATGTGTATGCTCTGGGCCAAGCTGCTGTGGGCTGTGTACTCGTACTCCTCAATTAATTTATGGGATCCCCTTATCATCACCTCTGTTTTGACTACTTGAAGATAATGCTCTATCTGCAAACGAAATCATCTGATTAATATGCATCTATATAGAGTTTGAACATCACAATATTCTCCACATTTATAGCTCATACAGTTCATTAAACATTTTCTCCACTAGTAGGCCGAAAAAAAGGATGTTTTGATGATCAGAGACGGGAAGTATTTCTAGTAAGGTAACTTCTACTAGATGAGAGCCAATAAGTATTTCGAATGATATATGTAGATCAAACTGATTCAAACTGGTTCCAGTCCTAGAAAACATTGTCACTTCAATGTTAATTTAAACAAGGGGTGCAAACCATCTTCATCCACCAATTTCCACATAACTGATATGTACAATATATTGGAAATTCTAAATTTTATGTTCTTGGTGCTTGGCACATATAAACATATATATATAATTTTTTTATAAGTAAAAATTTATTGCCATCAATGGGCTTAGCATATTCTTCAAATCTATGCCTATTCTCCCTGAGCGCAAGACAGTGCGGATCTGTTTTACATGATCAAATGGAATAATTATCCACTAATTTTGGCATGTGAAGAACATTAGAGAAGCAAAGATGAAATAAATCAGATGGAAGGATCGGATAAACTTTAAAAACTTACAGTAACATTTGCACCTAAATCGCGATGATTAATAAATGATCGCCCATTCAACCTGTCATGGCTTACACCAAGATAAGGTATAAGGCGCTTCACATCACTCATCACCCTAGGCGCTATCTTCCGACCAAACGAAAGATGGTTTACGACATGTGACATATTCATTTGAGTAGTATCAAAGGAATGGGCTCCAGAATGAGCTGAGATGATAAGGTTTCCGGGAACCTGCAGAGAACAAGATAACTTTTGTTTGAAACTTAACATCGAAGAGAAAAAAGCAAAGTATTCCCTTTAGGCACGATTTACAGGTCAAAGAAATTTCCAACATATTGTGAGAATGTAAAAAGAGACACTGTATCACCAATGTTATCGCTTGTGTGTGTTCTTGCCAACAACAGTTGTTTATAGAGCAATTACAAGAATGTAAAGCTCTGGAAGCAACAAAAGAGCTTTCTGGGAATAACATTTCCCTCATAGTTACGCGTAAAATATACAAGAAATACCAACTCCACTTTATAGGACTTACCTTTTTCACACGCACGTGCCCTTCAATTCTGCATCCTCCTGCTGATGGTGCTGGCCTTTTCATATTCTCTGTCGTATTTTCAGACTTACCCTCCAAAGCTAGCTTCTGAGACTCCAATGGAATAGGTGCAGCCAAAGCTTCCATTGTCTGCAAGGGAGGAAACTTAGCATCAGGCCTTGTTGCACCCTTAATGGGTATTAACTGCAGGAAAGTTGGCTTAAACTCCTTGAATCTTCTGTACCTTAATCAAGCTATCTGCATCTCGATCTCCATAATAAGATTCATGGTCATGGTGTCCATGGTTATCCCTGTGACAAAAAAAATCAAATAACATGGAAGCAAGAATTGCAGGAGACAGGTAGAACAACTTCCCCCCCCCCCCCCCCCCCAAAAAAAAAAAAAAAAAAAAAGAAAGAAAGAAAAATGAAAAGGGTACACAATCTTTTATTATTGTTGTTTTTTCTTTCATTGGTAAGTTAAATAACATGCTATGATCATTGTTTTTCTCATTGCAAAGCTAAACAATCTCCAACCCATTTTTATTTCAGGAGGAAGATGCAGTGATAATCATTTGATTAATTTCACTCATAATGGATGTAGATATGAAGCAGATGAAAGAACGGAGTAAAATGTGCAAAGTTATTCAAGCTATAAAAATCACTGAACATCAGTTTAGAATGCTGGACACAAACAAAAAAGATAAGCTATTTACCTAACATCACTTCCTTTCCGAAAAATACGAATAGATGGATACCCTTGTATGTGGTTCCTGAACAATGAAGGTGAAGTTAGCAAAAAGATGATAACAGACAAACTATTCGAAGGAAAAGACAGAAATAAACAAAGTTTTATTCTAATGTGGCACTGTGAACAGCAGGAGTATTTGGAAGTCACCACTTTGTTTTTTGAAGTATAGAAATCACCACTATACTTACATTGGAGATACAAGGAAAAACTCTCCATCTTACTAGAATTAACCTAGAAACCCTAGGTGAGACGATCACAACTGAAGTTGCCACGTCTCTGTGCATATTGTGCTCATTCATCAAAAGCATTGTTATTAGTAAGAAGCAATGGAGAATTTTGATAGCAATTATAGCATGGGTAACAAATATTCTGATCGTGATAGTATGCAGAACCGTCCAAAAGAGTTAGTATTCTAACATAATTTAATTTTGATAAATAAAAAAATAAAAATAAAAAATAAAAAGTTCTGTAATGAATCTGTATGCAGCCAAAACTAAATAAAAACACCAGCAACAAAGAACCTGCAAAGAAGAAAATGTAAATCTAGAAAGTACCTCCTACACAAGTCAGGTTGTTCAGTGCAATCTACCTTTCCCAAAAGAATCCTTCCATCCAACTCTGGATCATATCTGAATAAATAAGTGCACACATGAGATTCTGGGTACCATGGAGTGAAAACAAGGCTACTAGACCAATGTCATGGATGAGATGACAGTATTATAAGAAAAATTCATCAAAACTATAGGAACAATATAAGCTGAAAAGTGAAAAACCTTTCCCTTATAGCTTTAGCTGCCTTTTCCCATGCCGGTTTCTGAACAGAAAGAAGTAAAATGAGGCATGCAACTATTGAAGACATCAATTAAATAGGGAGAGCAATAACAAGATAAATTAATCAGATCTCACAAGCAAACAATTGACAAACTACAAATGTCTATTAGACAAGTGAGAATTTTACCGAGAATTACGAGAGGGGAGAGCATTGGTTACAACATACAATTGATATTTTACAATTTTCTTGTTTCACAATTCCCACGGATGTTCAACATATTACAACATCCCAATTGCATATACAATGATGCAAAACCATATGTCCAGAGTGATTAACAAGGAAAATGAAAGCAAAACAAGCTTCTTGGAGGAAATTTTAGGTGAAAGTGCTCCAGTCAGGAGGTACAACTGCCAACAACCCACCAAGACAGACACATCTCAACTAGTATTTGCTGTAACTGGTATATGATCATGCATTCTCCATTGCTTGTTCTCTTCCAACGTTGACATAAGAAACCACAAATTTCAAGAAAGAGGTATGGTTGTTTTATGTTCCTGTAGAGGAAGGAGATGGATAACATGGTCTATTAAGAACTAGCTAGTTGGGGGAGTTGACTAACATTAGGTCCCTCAATTCTAGTTATTCTTTCCCTTAGGCTCATGAGCTACAAACTATATATTTGGTGACAGATAAGATATGTCTGAGGCAACTCAGCCCTCTGTAAGCACCACTGTAACATAGGATGCAAGCATGGGTGAATTATTACTCCTAATTGGCTGTAAGTCACTTACCGGGCCCACTATCGTCTTTTGATCATCAAAACCATAGGTTTCCAGTAAAACAAATACTTAAGGGTCCAAACCTTCGAAAAGGCACCATTAATGGGGTTCGAAATTCTCCACTATTACATGGCAGCAATTGTTAATTAAGCACCACTGAAGTAATCACAACTTTTCAAGATAATAGCTGAGAAATTGAAGTATGATACCAGGCGATTGCTCCAGTAGCACCAAGGAGCGTAGAAATTGACAACCAAAATTGGATACCTGCAGATGAATTGTTGCGGGCAAATTAAGTGGTGGCACTGCCATAGTTGGTACAAGGAGATTCAACAAAAATCAGAAAATTAAAAAGAAAACTAATTACAGGTCTGAAACTCAGAATTGACCCACTTACACATGAGTATATGTATCAAAACTCTGAGCTGTTAGTGGAACAGAGCCTTCAACAGGTTCTTCATCAACTTCATCCCCATGCTTAATGAAATGTGAAATTGTTCCCGAGTGAAACTCAGCACCAGTGGGTCTTAAATGGGGATCTATAGAGAACTTGCGAATTGTTTTTGTTATATTCAACCTGTTCTGAATGTAAAGCTCACAGAATCAGACCGATTATACCATATTAAGAAGATAAAAATAAATTAATAAAATAAAAAGACCCAAGAAGGAGCAATTTGGAGCAGAAACGGATGGCTAAATTCCTTTAGAGAATTAATCAATACCTAAAAAGAGCAACTGAGTCCTAAAGAGTGTAATGTAACCTGAGGAAAGAGGAAATATATAGAAGGGCAGTCCCTGAATAGAGAAGTTAGAACGAAGTATACATGATATTGAGATCTCAACACTATCACAGCCACACAAAAAAGAATTTTACATTGAAAATAAACTTTGAAGTCAAGGTGCAAACCAGTTTATGCAATCTTAGTACTATATTTTGGTTCAAGTTAGCCAGTGTAGCATATCATAACTGGACTATTAGCCAAAGTAGTGCATTATGACTGGACTACTTGAGCATGCTAAACTATAAATAATATCTACTGCAAAGAGTGCAAAGCCCTTCCTATAAAAACTCTCCTCAAATTGCCTCAACTTTCAAAGTCATTATGAATTGTGATTTTGATTAACAATTGGTGACTATCAACATATAATGCCCCTAAATAACACTATTCTTGTACGAAAACTAATTATTTCCTCCAGTTTCTAATTTTTTTCCCTTAGTGAAAGAAGAAAATGTTTGCTCCTTTTTTATGAAAAGATTCTACATAGAT
The DNA here is from genome assembly GCA_022457165.1 of Juglans mandshurica. NCBI lineage: Eukaryota > Viridiplantae > Streptophyta > Magnoliopsida > Fagales > Juglandaceae > Juglans > Juglans mandshurica. Next base: position 36,254,143 of record CM039622.1, read on the forward strand.
AACAATAGAACACCAGAGGTATAAAAGCATGCGTAAAAGAACAAAGTTAAACAAGTTAGTAGATTATAAGATAAGAGTGATAACCACATCTTGATTAAATAAATTGTTTGAAAAAATATATATATATATATATATATCTAACTGTAAATAAGGTTTCATTTACAGAAGTAATTGATGAATTGAATTGAATAATAGAGACTTACTGTTCCCAAGATATCACTCACGTCTACTGATGCAAATTCACATGAAAGGGCAGGAAAACTACAAGACAATTGAGGAGAAATGAGTAAACCAAATTAATGAGACATGCACGCATGCACGCATGCACGCATGCAAGCACAGAAGTTCCCCATACTAGTAGACATCATTAGGAGCCAAGAAACCAAGACAGACATATAACATGGCTGGCAACGTTGTAGGAAAACATCATGAAACTTAAATCTATTACAAGCTTAACTAACTGGAACCTTAATCTATTAGAAGCTCTCCCAAACTCAGAAACATCATGAACAAGAGACTTTAGCTTCACCTGCCCATACCTTCGTATGTTTAAATTCATTGCACATCTTCTTATGATGTCAATACCCCTCACCATAAGTTTTTGTATACAAGTAAATGACCCCAGTATCTCATCAACAACAAATCATCTATAATCTATGCATTCATGCATAAAGACGTGTTATATTTCAGAAATGGTCTAAAAAAAGCAATGACACCAACAGCAGAGATATTGTGTGTGTGTGTGTGTGCGCGCGCGTGTTAAGCCCTACATGCATACATCTATAATCTCAAGATCACTTGTACAAATTTCATAAACCAAAAAAAAACAACCAATTCCATAGCGCTTTACCTGATATTAAAATCAATGCGTAAGAAGTCTCCATCAGAACTTTTGTCGACAATCACAGCTGTAGATGTACTGACAGTCAAGTAATTATTCAATTCCTGTAAAGTGAACATTGTGATTCACGTCAAGAAACGAAAGTTACCAGTAAAGGAAAACTATTTAAATGAAAGATTGGCACAAATAAAAAAACAAAAAATGGCAAAAATAGGTTTACTGCTGTCTAAAAAGTTAAAAACTTAAAATGAATACCCAAAATAGATGAAACTAGTATCTGTATAAGATGGATTTAATGATCAACCTCAAAAAGTGACGAATATTGTATCATCTGCATATCAAGCCCATAAATAACCAGCTGAGGAGGTACCTACCATTCCAAATAAAAACATCATGGACAGAGCGGCTACTATGGATAATCCTGCACCTGATAATGATGCTTCTGTCAAATCTCTTGGAATTTTCCTGCAGAGGGTAAAGAATAAGTGGTATAATAACTCCATAAAATTACACTGACTCGCAGAGGAACCAATGTATACAAACTTTTAGGCAACTTGTAAAGCAGAAAGGAAAAGAGACCAGCAGTTCCACCTCGACGCTTTCACTATGCTGTAGTGTAGTGAGTCTGGTGATGGCCCAACAAGCAATTGAATATTTATAGACATGACTAATAGCTAATAGATACGGGGAGTGATTAACATGGGACTTCAGGCTTTCACTACTTAGAATCGAAGTTTGTAACAATTACATCTTTAAGCTCATTCACAAAAGCCAAAACTCCCAACCCTAGAAAACCTTACACGAGCAAATTCTGTCTCCACAAAGCCAGCCAAAGTTCTGATAATTCTACACAAGTCATACCCATGCGTACATGCGGACACACGAAGATATGACAAACACTAAAATTACAAAAAAACACAACTCTCAATATACCAACAAAAAAACAATGATTTCATTAATCCAAGAGGTTGAGAACACTGCAAAACAAAATTAACCGGTTCATATCTCAATTGCTCAATCGACCCGATCCAGTCATTATTCACAACGTTCTGAGCATTATATATATATATATAATTCATCGAAATATGCACACATAGATGCATGTACGAGTGTCTCTTCGTATTAATACAATACAAAAAACCCAAGCCCATGCACACACGATAGACAGAAGAACAGTCATCATTTGTAGCAGAGATTTTGCAAAAATGAAAAAGGACAAAGAAAAGTGAAGGAAATGTGGAATTGAATATAAGTGTGAGAGAGATCTGACCTGTAAAAGTCGACGGACTTGATCTTCTTGGCGGAAATCATGGTGGCGAATTTTAGATTTGTAGAAGAGAGGGAGAGCAATAGAACGAGAGAGAAAGAAAGAAGCTCAAAGCCCAGAATACAAGGGCACAACAGATCTGTTGGAGGTTGGGGGAGCGAATTCGGCTTGTTTGGTCTCTCTCGGTCTCTCTACGTAAACACAGTAAATCTGAGTGCTCAGGGAAGAGCCAAACAAATCTCGCGCAGTGATGCCACCGTTTTTGCGGATTTCATCTTTTGATAATTTGTATAATTAACGTAGTTTTTAGATATTAATACTTGTTTTTCTTATATTGAAAATTCTATTTGCAGTTCTCACTTGGGACTGTATGTACAGACCTTTTATTAAATAAGAAAAAATATGATAATTTTATAATTTTAAAAAATTTTAAAGTTAAAATAGCCTAAACTTATATTGTAGTTTCCAAATGGGGACGGTACCTAACATTGCTCTTGAAAATAATTTATTATATTATCAAGTGGTGTAACATATTTCATATCCCATAAATATTATTTATAAGATTTAAATTTTAAAATTATTATTATTTATGCTCTACATACTAATTTAAGTATATAATTTTTCTATTAAAAAATAATGAAAATGAGAATGCGTGCCGCAGCCTTTTTAAATTTTTGGAGGGACTGCTTATCAAAATTTAAAATAAAAATCGGAGGGGGCCTCACATCTATCACCTCCGTATGTTCATCTAGTTTAATTAGAGAATAATGAGATTGATGAGGGCGTTGATAAGGAGTTTATCTAATAACGAGATTGCTAGTAGCAATTTGCTACATGATAACCAATTAGAACTCGACGCGTAGTATTTAAATGCCCCGTAACTTAGCCCCATTTAGATTGAGAATTGAGATGAGATGAGTTTAGATGAAAATTGAAAGTTAAATAAAATATTGTTAGAATATTATTTTTTAATATTATTATTGTTTTGAGATTTTAAAAAATTGATTTTTTATTATATTTTATATGAAAATTTGATAAAATTGTAATAATGAGATGAGTTGAGATCACTTATCAATCCAAACGGGACCTTACAGTATTCGAGAGCCCCGTCTTAGATTTTAAGGTTCATATGAAACAAATTTAACCATGTGATTTAATTGATTTTCTTGCACTCGGACTGTAAATAACAAAATGTGACTAAGGCCCATTTGGATTGTGAGATGAGATGAGAAGAGATAGTTTTAGATGAAAATTAAAAATTGAATAAAATATTGTTAGAATATTATTTTTTAATATTATTATTATTTTTGAATTTGAAAAAGTTGAACTGTTTATTATATTTTATATAAAAAAATTTTAAAAAATGTAATAATGAGATAAGATGAACCCATTTATGCATGGCGGGATAGTCCCCTTCGAAACCTAACCCCACACAATGGAGATGAGGTCCCCTATACCGTTCCCGGGGGGATTCTTGCTCCATCCGCCCCTCGTCCACCACTCGCCACGGTTGCACAATCTATAAAAGATTACACGTATAAAAAATTCACAATCAACCCGCAAAAAATAATGAGAGAGAGAGAGAGTTAAGAGTGAGCCTCATAGGGAGAAAGTCTAGAGAGGGAGAGACGACGTCGTGGCAAGGGAGAGATTGGGAGAGAGAAGGTATCATGGCCCGCGACGAGGTTGAGAGCAAGGGAGAGTAGAGAGATTTGAGGAGAGAGAGAGGGGTGGGGGATAGGGTGGGAAAGAGAGTCACTCGGGAGGAGAGGGCTATGGTTAAATTAAACGCCTCCAAACGACGTCGTTTTGACAACGAAATTATTAGTATTTATATATATATATATATATGAAAAAATTTAGTTATAAGTGGATTTGCGCACTAATACTAAGTGAAAATGTAGACTTTAATGGAACGGTATGGATTTGAAAATGAACATTTGATAAAATAGTCTACGTCAACATTGGTGCACAGATTGGCCAGCAAATCCACTTGTACGTAGAAAAACTATATATATATATATACACACACACACGTCCACCCCGCCTTTGTTTCCCTTGTGTGGTGAGGGTCACCATCACCCGAATGAGTGGGCCGAGTTGCCTACTCCACCCAGGCGGTGGGGGCACGTTTCAAATATGCTTGAGAATTTCTGCTAGAGAATTGATACAACTACGAAAGTGACAAATGAAACTTCGAATATTCCAATCTTTTATATTTTTGTGTTTTTGGACATCTTTTTATTTTAAATATATATTTTTATTTTTTTTAATAAACACATGAAGAGGACTATATATAATATATATATATATATATATATCGTGTTCTTAACAGCAATTCGGTAATTAATATTTAGTAACATATTGTACTAGAAGGCAAGCAGTATTTGTTCTTGTAAGAACGTGAACAATGGTTAGCCGCTACAAAACAATGAAAAATGTGCAAGCATTACTCTATGTTACTCGATTGGAAAACCAAGTGCAAGTATGCCTAATAGGCTAATATGACGAACCGTTTTTATAATTTGCCGTGAAACTAGGAAGGTTTTATTCTTATAAATGAATTAAATATTAGTTTTGTCATGATTCGTCAAATCACGCTTGACATGTAGAGAAAAAATAACTTTGTTCACGATATCCATAGTTTTGTCTCGATTTAGGCTTGGTTTGGTTACCAATTTTTCATTAAAATAATTTATCTCATATAATATTATAATCATTATAATTTTTCTAAACTCTCATATAAAATATAATAAATAATTTAATTTTTTAAAATCTCAAAATAAAAATAATATTAAAAAATAATATTCTAAAAATATTTTTTTTAACTTTTAATTTTCATCTTATCTTATCTAATCTGTATAACCAAATGAAGCCTTAGTTTTTTAAAAATGTGTTATATGCTCTATTTTAAGCGCAAAATTTACTATATTGGATGATTTTACATTTTCATGATTTTAGGATATGTAAGATGTTATCCATGTAGACATGCTAGGAGAGAGAGTACTAAGAGCGTGTAGAGAAAGAAGGTCCATAGAGAGTGTATATTCGATCTTTCACCTTTGTAATCTATTGTCTTCTTCTTTATTTTGAGTTATCTCTTTAATAGTGTAGTTCTATTTGCTTTATATCGCTTTTACATTTTTGTATTTGACTTTATCTTTTTATTGTCTTAATTTTTTATTTTATTATTGATAATGAACTTTTAATTAGGTGAATCCTAAGTTATCTTATACCCAATGATTTCTAGTAAACTTTCATCACACCATGTAAATATGCATTTTATATCATTTTAAACCCTCTCTTATATTTTAGAAAAATAAATTGAAGTAGATAATAACAAGAATAAGATAAAAGCCTTGGATGTAACATTTTCCTTATCATTTTTTTTTTGGTAATGTTATACACCATACTTTCATTACACTATGTGGTATATTTATTATTATTAAATGATAAATAATTATCCAATAAAGAATTATCTAATGGTGATAAATGTATCATATTTTATACAGTAGGACGATAATATGATGGTATTGTAGTGTATAGAATTTTCCTTTCATCTTTGTTTAACATCACTTGGCTAAACGACTATAATTTAGCACTTGCCAGACGCAGTAGGCTACACGTCGTATTTGATGATCGGGCACCACTTGTTGACCTGTTGCTCCAAGTACGACGACGTTGTGAGCCTTCCTTAAACAAGTAGAGTTCCCATCGTCGTCCTAATCATTTTCTCGCAGAGAAGAGAGAAGCTGAGACAAGCAATGGCAACTCGTGCGATGCTCAGAGCTTTCTCGAAACCCACCTTTCCGTGCCGCACATCCCAATATCTTTCCCTTGCATCCGTTTCTCGATTCGTATGTTATCTCTCACATATCTATGCTTGAGCCTTGAACCATGCATGTATGATGTAATTGATTGTGTATGTCATTCTTATTTTGAAGAATCCAAGCCCATATATGTATCTATCTGCGTGTGTGTGTTTGGAAATATGGAATGATTGAGCTCGATGTTCTTGATGTTAATTCAATGCTCTGAAAGAGCGGAGGGTGGTTACAGTACATGTGAAATTGATGCCAAAATGTTAGCATCTCATAATCGATTTTATAATATAGTGGCTGAGATGTCTAGATTTCCGAACACAAATGCGCCGAAAATGTGTATATCTTGCTTACCTTGTTCGAGATAAGTGGTTTCAAAAGGAGACGTAGTCTTACTATCAAAGTAGGATCTTATACACGCTTTTTAGGTGACTCGTTCCAGGCTTAAAATTGTTATTTTATCTTTTTGTATATTGCAATATCGATCGTGAGTTAGTATTATATTTGTTGAGACTCGCGTTGCGGAAAGCTTTTTCACAATTGTGAGGTTTACACACAAGAAAACAGTATCTGTTTCAAGAGTGATATAGTTGATCTCGCCTTACTCAAAAAAGGGATTCAATGAGTTTTGGTTAAACCGTTAAAGAGAAAATTATTGTGCATACTAAACATTATGGACGGACTTTTTGGTCAAGGAGACGATTCTTCTACAAAGAAGGCATGGAAGACAAATGAACGAAAAGAATCTGATACCTATATCTTGATATAAAGGGATATGCATCATCTCGACCAGCTTTTTCCTAGACTATTACGCCATTTGAGGTGCCCTATTTTTTCACTCGAAGCATTAATCCTAAAAAAGTAGAAAAAAACAACAACTCAGACAAGACAATTTAGATGCTCCAACATACATTAAATTACCAAAAGACAAAAGCAAATGGAAGACATTATTCTCTTCACATATTGGAACACATGAAAAGAAGAAACTATATGCAAAGGGCACTTCAATCAGGTTCACTGGCCTGCAGGTTAGAGTTGGCAATGACTGTCAACAGTCATTTTTCTTTGCAGGCTAGCACGCTGGTTCTTGCTGAGCATGAAGCTGGTTCTATCAGGGCACCATCTGTGAGTGCAGTAGTGGCTGCAAATGTTTTAAGCAAGGACAACTCCATTTCCGTGCTATTGGCCGGCTCAGGTCCTTCCCTTCAAGAAGCTGCCACACATGCTGCCTCATGCCATCCTTCAGTTTCTCAGGTAGGTAAAGTACACTCTTAATCCTCATTACTCTGCATGGACTTCCTGGTTTTTGGTATTTCCTCTTATATTCATTTAAGATAGAGGTAGAATGTGGGAATGAATATTAGGCCTGTTGCTTTGGTCTTTTTTCATACAGCCCATTAAATTGAAACGACATTGCTATATTCTCTAAGAGTTACATATTGTGGCCAGCAAGAAATTTTCATGTTGAAAAAGCCCAGAATATTGTCAATCTGCAAGATATAATTGTATTAAATTTTCTCATGGTTAGTATTCAGGGATGGATGGATTTAACAACCAAAAGGGGGGGGGGGACTTGCTAGGACTTGAATCATGTCTGCTCTGTGATGGCATTTGCCACCAGTCTTTTGGCCAAGACACCCATGAGTCTGCCTTTATTGACATAAATGGGTTATTGACTCAAAATTCCTGTTGTGTGGAGCTGTGATTGGTTGGAAGGAGAAATGGTTGCTGGGAAAACCATTTCCATTGAACTAAAATCTTTTGAGATTTCTAGGGAGGGTCGATGGCTGATTCTCACAGAGAGAGGGTAGAAGTTTGTGAAAAGCATGAAAATGGAGTTAGCTATGGCACGGTGGTTCTGCAGAGTCCTGGAGGATGGAGTGCATGCAAGGAGAAAGGGGTTTTATGCTAGCCATCGTGAAGGAGACTGGGGCTTAATTGTGCAGAGGGGCTCAAATGTTCAAGGTGCATTCATGGCACTGGAAGAGCACCAAGGGGGAGGGTGTCGTAACTGTATTTTTGTCCCAGATGACAGAGATGGGAGGGGATGGAGGAAACTTGCTGAGGGCCTTAGGGAGGTTGCTAGTTTCGGTGGGCTGGCACCACCAACGACGGCTGATGCTTCATTTTTTAAACCTCCTCAGTCGTATAAGGAGGCTCTCCAAATATCAAGGTCTGTGGACATATCTCGTCAGTTGGACATGAGGGTGGCTGGTGGGGATGACAGTAGCATTGTTTTGGTAGGAACTCAGGGACGTGAGGAGGTTGGCAGGAGATTTGTTGGTCTTCAAAAGGAAACTATCATGCAGGTTTTGTCTGATATGCAAACGCAGATGGGGAATTGCAAGGTAATATTATATGGCTGAAACGGTGCGTTGAGGATCAAGGGTGGGATCTGATTCCTGGATCGAGTAATGGGCCTGTTTTTGGGCAGGTAAAGGGCCAGGAGCCCAATGGCCAGCCGAAGGGTAAGGTTACATGTGGGCCTGAAGTTGGCTCCTCTACTGGGCCTGCTAAGGGGAAAGGCCCATTATACGGGCCCAGGCACTCCAGGGAAGCATCCAGACCCACGGGGCCTGTGTGGAGGAGGCGTGGGGCTTTTCTTCCACCCGCAACTCTGGCTTGCGTCGAGGGTGGCGGGGGCCTTGCTCCGATGTTGGTAAAGGCTCCGGGGCTTCCGGTGAACGTAGTGGCACCCCTGCCGGAGGGTGTTCACAGGGGTGGCTCAGGCGATGTGACTGGCGGAAACGCTGAAGGTGGTGTGATCTTTTTCTCTGCTTCACGTGACATGGAGGTGCTGGGTCATGCACAGACCCGGTCGACTGAGGCTGCTGGGCCTTCGACGGCTGTCGCCCTCCCTGTTCAACTGCTGGTGACTGTTTTAGCCCCATTTGTTGGTGATGCCGAAGCTGGTGTGAAGTTATGCACCACCTCATGTGGCTTTGCCATACTGGGTCATGCACATACTTGGTCGACTGAGGCTACTGGGCTTTCTATGGCAGTCGCGGCACCCTTTCCACCATTGTGGCCCATTTTACTTCCTCTGGAGGCGGCGTGTGAAGCAGGTTCTCTGGTTTTTTCCCAACAGAACATGCCGATGGAGTCACAGAACATGCTGATGGAGTTAGGTGAGCCCTCAATGGCAGTAGTAGCATCATCTCCTCCGCAGGTGGCTGTCTTACTTTCTGAAGGGGTGTCGATGGACATGAAAACTCACTTTCAGCCTCAGATGTGGGATCAAGACTTGGCTTTGGTAGTGACCAGTCCAGACAATGGGCCTTCTGTTGAGGGGATGGAGGAACCAGCTCCTTTATGCACAATTTCCCCTAACTTGGATTTATCTACATCGGATTGGGTGTTTAAGCAGGTGGAGGAGATGTATTCTGCTCTTGGTATTTCTTGTGTAGGCTTTGAGGATCAATTTAGAGCCCTTCTCATTGCTATTGAAAATAGTTGTTCGAAGTCAACCACGAAGCAAGACAGGGAACGTAAAAGGCTTTTTTGCACTATCAACTATGAAGCCAAAGAAGGGGGTGGGGTGGAAGAGATAGACCGAAAGGGAGGGGCACTGTTTGTAACTATGAAGCCTAAGTTATTATCTTGGAACATAAGGGGGCTGAATGACTGCAATAAATGTCTTTGTATAAGTAGGGGTGCTACCCGCATGGTGCCGGGGGGGGGGGGGGGGGGTGCTATTTCAACCCCGCACCCTGCCCCCGGGAGGTGGTAGTGGGGGGTGGGGTTGAAACCGCACCCCACCTAGCCCCGCCCCCCGCTCAATCCAGTGATTCACTGGATCTATAATTTTTTTTGAGTCTAAATTTTTTTTTAGACCCAATTTATAATATAATATAATTATAAATTTTATTAAAAAAAATATAAACTCATTAGAGTTTTATTTTAGATTGTTTTGGCCTCTTAGACCAACCTTTATAGAGGAGGTCAAAACAATAGAATGGTCATTCTTAAGCAATGTGGGACTTACTACTTAACAGTAAGTCCCACATTGCTTAAGAATGACCATTCTATTGCCTTGGCCTCCTATATAAAGGTTGGCCTAGGATGCCAAGGCAATCCATTAACTTGAATTCAAGTTTTTAAGTAAGTCCCACATTGCTTAAGAATGACTATTGTATTGCCTTGGCCTCCTATATAAAGGTTGGCCTAGGAGGCCAAGACAATCCATTAACTTGAATTCAAGTTTTTAATAAATTGTATATATTTATATACAATATATTTATATAAATTATTTATATAAATATAAAAAATAATTTTTTTAATTATTTTTGGGACTGTGCGGAGCGGGGTGCGGGGCAGGGCCCCGCTGGGGTTAGCCCGACCCCTGCCCCCGCTATGGGTTCTTCATGCGGGGCGGGGACCCCTGCCCCCGCATGGGCGGTGCGGGGTAGCCCGCCTGCCCATGCAGGGGCGGGGCGGGCCCCCGCTACCCACACCTACGTATAAGATCTTTATTGAGGTCATGGAAAGTGGATGTAGTGTGCTTTCAAGAAACTAAGTTGAGGGTAGTTGATAGAAGAATAATCCGTAGCTTGTGGGGGTGTCCATATGTAGGGTGGTCTTACTTGGCATCGTTGGGTGCGTCCGGGGGAGTTCTTTTAATGTGGGACAAAAGAGTGGTGGAGTCGGTTGAGGAATGTGTTGGAAATTTTTCGGTTGCTAGTTGCTTTAAAAATGCGATTGATGGATGGGAATGGGCCTTTGCGGGTACTTACCGTCCAAATTTGGATAACGAAAGGAGGCGACTATGGGTGGAGTTGGCTGGTCTTATTTATTTATGGGAGGTGCTGTGGTGCATGGGGGGAGATTTTAATATTGTTTGCTTTCCCAGCGAGCGTTTGGGGACTCATCGCCACTCTGCAGCTATGGAGGAGTTCTCGGAGTTTGTATTTGATCTAGATCTTATGGATCTCCCTCTTCTCGGGGGCAAGTTCACATGGTCTAATGGTCGGGGATGGTCGAGATTGGATAGGTTCCTTGTCTCCCCGTCGTGAGAGGCGTACTTTCTTGAACTTTCTCAGAAACGGTTGCTCCGTGTGCGCTCCGATAATTTTCCTATTGTCTTGGATTGTGGAAGTATTATTGGTAGACGCAGACCATTTAAGTTTGAAAATATGTGGTTAGCAGCGGAGGGTTTTGTAGAGAAGGTGCATTCTTGGTGGTCTTCTTATATGTTTACAGGCAACCCCAGTTTCATTCTAGCTTGTAAGCTCAAAGCTTTGAAGCAAGATCTAAAGAAATGGAATTTGGAAGTGTTTGGTAGCATTGATAATCAAAAGAATACTCTTATGGAGGAACTACAAGATTTGGAGAACAGGGAATTGATGGGAGACCTCTTGGAGGAGGCCATTGCTAGAAAAGAGTGGTTGTAACTAATCTGGAAAAGGTGTTATTGATGGAAGAGATTTCGTGGTGACAAAAATCTAGGGCCCTTTGGCTAAAAGAAGGTGATAAATGTACGAAATTCTTTCATAAAGTGGCGAATTCACATCGACGCAGGAACACCATTGAGTCACTCCACTCAGGTACCCAAGTGCTTTCATCCTTCGATGATTTGGAAAATCATATTGTGCAGCATTTTGAGAACCTCCTTTCGGAACCGGTATGCTGGAGGCCAAAACTTGATGGCTTGTCATTTGAGTCTATTGATTCACAAAGTGCTAATGGGTTGGAAAGGGCATTTGAGGAAGATGAGGTGTGTAAGGTTATTAGTAGCATGGCGAAGGACAAGGCACTGGGCCCAGATGGTTTCTCGATGGGTTTCTTCCAGGTTTGTTGGGATGTAGTAAAAAGTGATATTATGCAGGTTTTTGCAGAATTCCACTCTTTTCATAAATTTGAGAAAAGCCTAAATGTGATGTTCACTGCTCTTATTCCAAAGAACATGGGGCTAAGGTAGTTGAAGATTTTCGTCCCATAAGCCTGGTGAGTGGAGTTTACAAAATTATATCCAAGGTCCTGGCAAATTGGCTTAGCTCAGTGATGGAACATATTATTTCTAAGCCTCAAAATGCCTTCATTAGGGGGAGACAGATCTTGGATTCGGTGCTTATTGCTAATGAGTGCTCGGATCATAGGTTGCGGGAAGGCATCCCAGGTATTCTATGCAAGATTGACATGGAAAAGGCTTATGACCATGTGAATTGGGATTTCCTTCTTTACTTGCTTGGTAGGTGTGGTTTTGGTGACAGGTGGATTTCTTGGATCCGTTGTTGTATATCTACCGTCCGCTTTTCAGTATTAGTCAATGGTACTCCTGCTGGATTCTTTAACAACTCACGTGGTTTGAGGCAGGGGGATCCCTTGTCTCCCCTCTTGTTCGTCATTGTTATGGAGGCATTGGGGCGGTTGGTGAAGGCTTCAGTTGGTGGAGGTTTTTTATCCGGTTTTTCGGTGGGTAATGGCACAAATGGTCCTACTTCACTCTCTCATCTCTTATTTGCAGATGATACTCTCTTATTTTGCGATGCGGATACTGGTTAGATTCAATCTCTGCGAGCTCTTTTGCTATGCTTTGAAGCAGTGTCGGGGCTTAAGGTTAATCTTAGTAAATCCAAGATGGTTGCGGTGGGTTCGGTGCCTAATATTAACAGCTTGGCGCAGTTGTTGGATTGCAAGGTGTTGTCCTTGCCTATGAAATATTTGGGTCTTCCGCTAGGGGCCAATTTTAAGGCTCGAACCATTTGGGATGGGGTGGTGGAGAAAGTGGAGAGGAAGCTTGCTGGGTGGAAACGGATGTATCTATCGAAAGGGGGTCGACTTACTTTAATTAAGAGTTCATTAACCAATCTCCCTACTTTTTTCCTTTCACTCTTTCCTTTGCCTGCAGGGGTGGCTACTAGAATTGAGAGATTATTCCGGTCTTTTTTGTTGGGGGGGGGGGGGGGGAATGGTGGAGGAAACCAAATTCCATTTAGTTAATTGGAATAAGGTTTGTTCTCCTATTCCGAATGAAGGTTTGGGGATATGTAATTTGCGAACGTTCAATAAAGCGTTATTGGGCAAATGGTTACGGAGGTACCACTTAGAGGGGAACACACTATGGAAGGAGATATTGATTCTAGAGATGGGAGTGGGTGGGGAGGATGGTGCTCTAAGGAAGTAAGAGGGAGGCATGGTGTGGGCTTATAGAAATTTATTAGGAAGGGTTGGCAAGGTTTCGAAAGTCACATACGATTTGTGGTGGGAGATGGTTCCAGAATCAGGTTTTGGCATGATGTTTGGTGTGGAGAGTGCGCTTTATACAGGGCATTTCCAGCACTCTATAGTATTGCAGCTAACAGAAAGGCTCTGTTGCATATATGAGGGTATTTTCCCATGGATCTTATCAGTGCAATATTCTTTTTAATAGAAATATTCATGATTGGGAACTGCAGGCTGTATCTGATTTCCTCAGGTGGCTCTATTCTATGGAAAATATTACAGCTCAAGAGGATAGGTTGCAATGGAGGGATAATGGTAGTAAAAAATGTACAGTCAGGACCTACTACAAGATTTTGTCAACCCATGGCCATGTTTCATTTCCATGGAAGAGGATTTGGAGATCACGGGTGCCTACTAAGGTAGCTTTCTTTGTATGGACTGCAGCCCTTGGGAAGATCTTGACTACGGACAATCTAAGAAAGAGGGGAATCATAGTGATGGATTGGTGCTACTTGTGCAAAAAAAGGGAGAATCTGTAGATCACTTACTTTTGCATTGTGAGGTCACGAGGGGGTTATGGAATGAGATCTTTCGAAGAATGGATATTACTTGGGTAATGCCTCTGTGGGTGGTGGATTTATTGGCTTGTTGGAGGGAGCTTCAAGGCTGTCCTCAAGTGGCGGCAGTGTGGAAGATGGTCCCGTTGTGTATCATGTGGTGTACATGGTCCGAGAGGAATGAGAGATGTTTTGAGGATAGGGAACGTACAATGGAGGAGTTTCAGAATTTTTTTATGCGCACTTTAATGCTATGGTTTTCAGCCATTGTATTTGATGGAAACAATGTCCATGACTTTCTTTCCTTAGCTAGAATGTAATTAGGTGGTTTCTCTTGTATACTCCCTGTGTACACGGGCTATGCCTATTCCATTCGTATGAATAAAATTTTTATTACTTATAAAAAAAAAAGTATTCAGTGATAGAAATAATATATTAAGACTTCCATCAATATCCTGACATCTTACACTGATTTGTCTTTGAAACACAGTTCAAGTGCATAATATTATTGGATTCTGAAAGTTGGCTGATGCTATTTCATGCACAGGTGCTTGTAGCTGATTCAGATCAATTTACACATCCAATAGCAGAACCTTGGGCTAAACTAGTCCATTTAGTGCAGCAGAGAGGTGACTACTCGCACATAATTGCACCTTCAGGTTCATTTGGGAAAAACATTCTACCACGTGCAGCTGCTCTTTTAGATGTTTCCCCCATTACAGATGTTATTGAAATAGCTGAGTCTGATCTATTTGTCAGGTATATTCTGTGGTTTAGCTCCTTTGATTGACATTGCCTTCTCAAGGTATTTCATCTATTGATTGATATGTGAGTTAATGTTGCTATCAAGTACCAAGCAGACTTCAAGCATCGTATTACATCTCTCTCCATTTCGTTGTTTGGATATTGACAAACTACTTGATCAGGTCTTGGGTGAGGTCTTATTATCAAACTGAAGTTAAGTAGGACAGATTGCAGTGCTACCTTTTCAGGACCCTAAATTCTTGTATGGGCTGTCAAGACACTTGCATTCTCTTGAATTCCAAATATTGTAATAAAGCCTGAATTTTGGCCTCAATCATGTAGATCTGCAATGAAACCACGTAGCCGTTGTGATGTCAAAACTACATCAGCTTTAAAAACTAATGGATCTTACTTGAGGTCTTTGATCATTAGGTGGAAAAAAAGTTATATTATTGGAAATTCTGTGCTGTCAATGTCTTCAAAGGACACCTGATGGGAGAAGAGCCTATTTTTCTTTTTTGCATTTTTATAATTATTGTATCTGTTCTTGTCTCCGTGTTTTCCCTCTTGTGGCTCTTATGAAGGAATTAAAACGGACAAAACATGGGTAGTTACTGATTTTGTTTTTTGGTAAGTAGTTATTGCTTTTGTTTTTAGTGGTCCCTGTATCTGTTTTTTCTATGGGTCTGGCCAGTGCCATGTAAAACGTTCCCCGTCTAGATTACCAAATATTTCAATTTATGGCTACCGGATGCTCTTGTTTTGAGAAGTTACGAGGATGTGCTGCACACATATATAAATAGTAAAATGCTTCAAAATATTGTGATTATCAAGTATTCCCAGTATGTAGAAGTTTTTTTTACTCTCTCAAACAAGACAAACTGATCATCAAGTAGAAAAGCATGTTTCCTTAGTCCAGATGGCATATAATCAAGTAGAAACAGTCTTACCTACAATCTACCAGGCTTTACAATCCATTCCATTTACCCCTAAGTAAAAAATTCTAGCCATTCATGTCCTCCACATCGTTTTCGTTGCAATCTTTTGTCGGTTAATTTACATTGGTAGAATTGTTTGCAGACATCACTTGACATTAGCAAAGTAAAGGATGAACAATTTTTAGAATCTTTTTACTTCAACTACCTCTAAAACCTCTGGTGTGTGACTCTGACTTATTCACCTCATTTTTTTAGCCAGAAACTTTTCGTAGGCTCAATCACTGACAGTTTTGAACTCATTATATAGATCTACAATAATCAAAATAAATGCTTGAAAGTTGCTACGGTGGAGCAGTTGCTGCCCCTTGTGCCATAGCATTATGCAAATTCACTCTTAGGCCTTAACTGTGTGTCTAAGGCGAATGCTGATTTTTTATCTGACATGAATAATATTAAAATCATTTGCCAGGCCAATATACGCTGGTAATGCACTCTGTACCGTTCGCTACACTGGTGCCAACCCTTGCATGTTGACCATTAGATCCACATCTTTCCCGGTGCCACCAACCTTGGCTGATTCAAAATCTAAGGAGGCTCTTATCTCCCAGGTTGATCTCTCAACCTTTGGTGAAGGTCTGTTTATCTTTTTCTAATTCCTAGGAATTTTGTTGGCCACTCTCCGACTTGAATATACGAAGAAGAGATTTAACAATTCACATTTTGTAGTTCTTCATTGAAAAGCTTTGACTATTTAT
Organism: Juglans mandshurica; assembly: GCA_022457165.1. Classification (NCBI taxonomy): domain Eukaryota; kingdom Viridiplantae; phylum Streptophyta; class Magnoliopsida; order Fagales; family Juglandaceae; genus Juglans; species Juglans mandshurica. The sequence continues at coordinate 36,270,227 of CM039622.1, forward strand.
TGGGTGATTTGTACTGATCAGATTTATCTGATAACTCCATGCACGTATTGACATAAAATTATGTACTTATCAACAGATTCTATAGGTAATTCGAGATATATAAAGCAGACATCTCAGGATACAGAACGCCCTGATCTTGGGAATGCACGTATTGTAATCACTGGGGGGCGTGGGTTGAAAAGTGCCGAGAACTTCAAGATGATAGAGAAGCTTGCAGAGAAACTTGGTGCAGCTGGTACATTTTACTTATAAGAAGAATTTAGGTTCTTTCATCTGAATCTATTTAAGCCATTGTTTTCAATATGACCTTGTTTCTTTATTTTACAGCTAGTATAATTTGGAACTTTGTTGATTTTTTTTTTCACTTAGTTGGTGCCACCCGTGCTGCTGTTGATGCGGGATTTGTTCCTAATGACCTCCAGGTAACACCTATTATTGTTATCTCCAACTTTGTCCATATCGTTGATATTTTGACATGATTTCATCTGATATCCCTTTTATTTCATTAATTCCAGTTTCTTCAGTCTTAAAATTGTTAAAAAAATGATAATAAATAAAAAAATTGTTCAAATCAGTTTTCCTAATTGCCACTATGCAACATGGAAAATAAAAGTGTGCCAGTTGTCCATTGGCACTTGAAAGCTATGATGATTTTGAGTTTGGAACCTCTCTCTCTAGAAAGAAAGAAAAATTTTGATGGTATGTGTGCCTGATGCTTCAGTGTATAAGTTGAAATTCTCATACTGGCATGAGAGCTTTTCTACTTGTTGTCTTTGGGAAAGTAGGATGCTTCTGATAGCATTAACTATCGGTATATTTACTGTTCAATTTTACTACAAATGTTATAATTAGTCTATCGTGCTGATGTAGGGTTCTTATATATATATTTTGCTGCCTGGTCTTAGTTGTGACTATTTTTTGTGTCAGGTTGGCCAAACTGGAAAGATTGTTGCCCCCGAGTTATATATGGCTTTTGGTGTATCAGGAGCCATTCAGCACTTGGCAGGCATGAGAGATTCCAAGGTCATTGTTGCAGTGAACAAAGATGCAGATGCACCTATATTTCAGGTGATGGCTAAACCTTTTTACTCTCTCTCTCTCTCTCTCAATATATATATATATACACTTGAATGCCAGGTAATGTTAATCGAATGTTCAAATGAGCCTTGCAATTCTATGTCATGCGTGATTCGCCTTTGGTTCCTTACGTCCCGCGATGTTCAATTGCTCGCTACATTTGGGATATCAGATCACCATAAAGTTCCGACTATTCTCAGTTCTAATTCAACAATAAAACCATGTATACTGAAATTTATGGGTCCCACAGTCACACGAGGAAAATGCAGTCCTTGAGGAAAACTGCTGATTAATGGTATTTCTGAGTGTCATAATAATTTTGATATCACCATCCAAAATTTCAGCTTTAAGAGCTAAAAAAGCAAATTCTAAAAGCGATAGGACGATGCATTACCCTTTTGCCCAATGCTTTTACTCACTGTGAAACTTAAAACTGCTTTTACTCACAGCGGATAGGAATTTTGCTTGCATTTGATTTTTGCCCCTCTAACGACACCCTTCAATTGCAGGTTGCTGATTATGGACTCGTAGGTGATCTTTTTGAAGTGATACCGGAATTGCTCGAGAAGGTTCCGGAGAGAGAATAAACCTCTAACCTGTGCTTTTCCAGGATTCACCCTTGGAGGTGAAAGATGCAGAATGAACTGTCTTGTTTATAATAAGTTCCAAATTCTCATTTCTTTGAACGTCCTTTTATATAGCATGAAATCAAAATCACCCTTTTCAAATTGCCTTAAACTGGTCAAAGGTCGTGATAAGCAGCACAGCCAATACTTTCAAAGTCCCATGAAGAGGGATTATTATTATGGGTTAATTATACTTTATCCCCTCAAATTTTTACTCAATTCACAATGTGCCTCTGAAACTAATAATTGCATCAAAGTGGATCCTCAAACTTTCAAAACTTCCCAATCCCTCATTCTGTCTACCAGCAGCGTTAAATTTAATGAAAATTCATTGCACGTGTCGCTCGTATGCATAACATTCACAATAAAGATGAAATTTTCATCTAATTTATTATCATTGACAATATAAAATATAAAATAATATATGCTATCAATTAATAATAAATCATAAATCATTAAATAATTTTTTTATTAATTTATATATGGTTAATGAATATCAAATAATTTCATTGTGAATAGAGATTATTTATACTTGCATGCAATTTAGGTATAAAATAATTTTATATGTGGTTAATAATTAATGATTTATTTTTAATTGATAGCATATATTATTTTATATTGTATATGGTCAATAATAATAAATTTGATGAAAATTATATTTTTATAATAAATTTTTGTTATATTTGACGTTGCTAGTAGTCTAAATGGGAGGATTGAGAAGTTTTAAAAATTCGAAAGTCTATTTTAATGTAATTATTAGTTTCGGAGACATATTATAAATTGAGTGAAAGCTCGATGGGATAAAATGTAATTAACCCTATTATTATCAAACAACATAATGTCAATGTATAAACAATACAATGAGTTTCAAGCCAGGTTGGTTCTCCCATTCTGGGATCTGTGAGTGGTGGTGGTCTGCTACGCTTCTCCCCTAAATAAATCTGTAACGGCGCAAAAACAGAGGAGCCTTGGTGCTGACAAAACTAAATTCTCTATCCTCTCTCTTTCCCTCCGTTGATGCTCTTTTTGACCCTTTTGAATCCCAAATCCAATTATTTGTTTCAATAAACACAAAGATGTAAATAAATTATTTTCCCAATCCCAGAGAAAAATGAACAATTTTAGTATAATATATTTGCAAGCATATTTATTGACACATACATTAGCTAGCATAACGAGTAATGTTATATATAGTCATGGAGTGTATAAGTATCACGCAATCGTTTTGAAAAAGAGTAGGGTTTACTATTAAAAAATTAATTTTTTTTCATGTGGATCCTATATTTTTGTATTCAATATTAAATTCCAAAAATATTCCCTATTTGAGTGGAGACCAAAGTGTGCTTTCCAACCAACCATGGTGTAAGGTAGTCAACGTCTTTAAGAGATGATATTAAAAGTATTAGAAAGGAAGTAAGCAGCAAGCGCATCTAGTGTAGTGGTATCATAGTACCCTCCCACGGTACTGACCGGGTTTCGATTCCCCGGATGCGCAGTTATTTTTGTTCCCTTTATATTTTTTAATATAAGTAATTAAAAAGACTAGAGCCAATTCTTTTTAAAAAATAAAAAAACAAAACCCAGCAAATTCAGATTCACTTGGCTTACCAAAAAGTAGTTTTGATGAAAGACATGTTTAACGTCATGTTCATATGTGACGGTTATGTATATTTTGCATCAAAGGAAGGACAGAAGTGATTTTTGAGATGATATGATGGAACTCAGTACTAGAGGATCATGGCATAAAAGTTCATCAAAATGGACCATAAAATACATTCTAACAGCAATCAATCTAAACGTGGACATATATAGCTTCTATGTATCCAACACCAAGCATGTTTCTAATTTGTGAGCTGATCGATATGATCTATCTGTTTGTATGTGCTAGCTGGTCCATTGGAAACATCTATATATATATATATATATATATATGGAGCCTAAACATGCATTAATAAAACCAGTCGCTTTATTTATTGGCATTTAATATTATGGAGAAAATTATCTTTCCATGATTTATTGGTTATGAAATATTTATCAGTACCATTGATGCTTGATTTGTTGCATTTACGCACTCATGATCACCAAATATAAAAGCTGAAAAGTATACACTTGTAATGAAATGGATTCGTTGCTATCTAGCTGGTTGTGAACTATATATATATATATATATATATATATATATATATATATATATATATATATATATATCTATATCTACTCTATTATAATAAGTGACTATCTAACTGTTAATAGTAACTTTTGTTGTTTTTGCGTTAACTCTTTTTTATTTTTTTTTATTTTTTCTCTTTCCGTTAAGTCCGTTAAGTCATATTGTACCAAAAGACCCTTAAAACCCTTGACCATTTGACGTGTAACTTATTTGTAGAATTTAATGAAAGATCATGTTTTACCAAAAGGTCCTTAAAACCCTTGACCATTTGACGTGTAACTCTCTTATAGAATTTAATGAAAGATCATGTTTTACCAAAAGACCCTTAATAGCCCCGCGACGCACATGAATTAATGTCTCTTTTTTATGTCCTTTTTGTTCTGACAGTGTACTCATTTTCCTTTCTTTTTGTTTCAATTTTTTAAATAAAAAATTAATAATATTTTATTATTTTATAGAGAGTAAATAGATAATCCAATATGGATATTGCAGACCAATGCTCATACTTTGCTGAAATTAAGATTTTTGTTTAATCTTAATTTTTATCTTTCTTTAATTTTATATTTTTTTCCATACAAATAAATTACTGACTTTTTTATTTTTTTTATTTAAATCATTATATCATGTGCACTTGGGGCTAACGCACCCGGGGCATTCTCTAGTGTATATATATATATATATATATATATATATATATAATTAGTTAGTTTCGAAAGCATTGCTCAGCCAGCTCCTTAATTGCCAGTATAATCATGAACCCTAGCTAGGCTAGGATAGGATATATATATATATCGTAAATTAATTATCATGATCAAGGAATGCATGCATGAACTGGCCGGAGCTCCAACATATTTATGGAGATCATCGAAGCTAGCAAATTTCTTGTTGATGCATGGCCGATTAGCTAATTATAATTATACGGTGCTTCTACCGCTCAACTTCCTCGATCATCATGATCATGTGAGCATCATGATCACTTGATTGTTCTTTTAGTTCTTGACAAAGAGGGATTACCTAGACTTCTACATTAATTAATGTCTTTGATCCATTCTTCTTATATATGTAATTGTTTTTGTTGATATTAGCGTTTTACAGGAATTAAGTTGAATTTTGGTGTGTACGTACTGATTTTCCTTCACCTCGCTCATACAAGAGATCAGGGGCCAGTATTAATAATTAAGAAGTACTGAAAAGAAGTAATGTTTCCAAAAAAGAAAAAAATGAATACAAAGCACTTTATAAAAATGTTCTTCGATGATCAGTTTCAATATTACATGATTAATTCGGCAATAGATCATAGTACTGATCTGCAAGCATTAACTTGTTCATGCAGCACAGATCAATCGATCGAGATCAGATGAGAAGGGAGAGAGGCGTGCATGCAAAGATATAATTAAGGATGATTAAACTGCATGGAATCATCGAAGATAATTCACTATCGTAGACAAAGGAACTAAGCAAAGGCCCTTCTTCTTCAATTCTGTGCAGTCGCCGTCTCTTCCAACAAAACGCACTTCACTTCTCTCATCTATCTGTCCTGAAGTGCCAACAACTTTCTCCTGTAAATCATGTAAAATGCACAAGGACCTTAATTGTTAGGTACGTAATATATTTATTCAAATCACATGAAGAAGAAGAAGAAGAAGAAGAAGAAGAAGAAGAAGAAGAAGAAGAAGAAGAAGAAGAGTTAAAGAGAGAGAATTCATGGATTATTTATTTATTTACCTGAGATATGTTTGCATGATCAATATCATTCCGCTCATCAGCATCCATATCCATCTCATTCATATCACATACCTATTGTAAATAATGTACATTAAAGAAAAATATGTTATATATATATATATATATATATCGTTAATTCCCACTAATTAAATCATCAGAATATGAACAAGAAATGAAGAAAATGTACAATGGGAAAATCCCTGACCTTGGGACTCATGTTAATAGGAGAACTAGCAGTATCCACTAAAGCATTTTCAACCAAAGCTCGCGCTCGGCCTGTTCTTTTCGTTTTCTTGAAGCTCGATGATCTCTTGCTAGTTTTAACCATAGACGAGCCCCGGCCACCAGCTAATTGTTCACTCCTGTCAGACCTTTTTCCGGCCAAAGAAGCAGCATCGGAAGCCAGAGAAGAGGTCTCAGAACCAGAAGAGCAATTACTGTGTTCGTTGCTTGTTTTGTGATCTGAGAAATCCTCGAAGTACACAGTCCAACCACTCTCCTCTGAAGAGTACTCAGAGGTTCTTTGATTGGAAGAAGTGGGCTTGTTCATAGTGTTCATGGAGTACTTTTACATCCAAAAAGCAAAAGAATTAGATGAAAGAAGAAGAGGTCATGGCAGGTTTGAGAGAAGCCTGGCCTCTCAGGAACCATATATATATGAGTGTATATATATAGAACATGAAGAGAGAAAATAATAGAAAAAATAATCGAGAATGGTGACGCCTACGAGCAGTACTTTAGAATATATTGGTGTGGGTCATAAGAAGTTGGGGAAGTACTACTTAAACTTAGATGCCACACATGTGTGAGAGAGAGAGAGAGAGAGAGATGGTTTGACATTTGCGATTAAGATCATTAGATCATATGCATAGAAGAGATTTGCCAAATGATTGTAGGGTAAATCACTACCATTGATCTATTAACCTAAAAACCAGTTCATATATATATATTGCGCTCATCGTCATTTAATTATATACGTTCCCTTCAGAAAATTTGTTAATATTTCTCCTTTATATATTTCACTTAATTAAAAGCCTAGTTTAGCTTAATCACAGTGGTACTGTAGGTTGCAGTACTTGACACAGTATCTCTTCTAATTTTGCAACAAGATTCCTTGCTCAGACCTTCTCAGACCATGACCACTATCTAATTCCTTTCCCACTTAACCACGGCTCTTAAAACCACCCCCCCACCACACGAGTTTTGCTATACAATATACATCAGTTTCATCCCCACACTTCATATCTTACAGTTTTTTTTTATAAGGTGTGAAGTAATGAATAATGACTGATGAAATTAATGAATTAATCATATATATATATATAGAGAGAGAGAGAATGATATTGTTAAATGGCTTGTTTTTGGCGACCTAATGAATTGCAGCTTTAATAAGGAAATGATTTCTTAAAATTAAAAATGGTTATGAAATGGGATGTTTTTGGCGACCTCATGTTTGTCAGTTAGTACGCACCCCATGCCCCATGCCCCTACCACTACAATTTGAACTTAATTAATTAATTAATTCACAGGATATATATTCATGTTGACGTACAAATTAATTAAATTATATATACTAGAATTAATATTCTTTGGACTAACTTTCAACTGTATTAAATAACAATTATTACTTTTGTGGAATGAGACTAGTTATCAACCATTTAATTAATTAAACAAAGTTTATCATATCACTACAAGAAATCAGGCCTTTTCCAGCGCTCAAAATCGCCGCAAATACATATAATAATCGCTGCATTTGATCATTTTCGGCGATTATAAATCGCTGCTGGTTCGCCGCAATCCTAAAGCCATTTTTTATCAATTTCGGCGATTTTAAAAAATCGTCAGAAAAAAACTATTATTTCCGGCGATTTTAGTCTGTCGCAAATGTTAAAAAAATCGACAGAAATAGCCTTCTCGTTTGCCATTAAAATCGCTGCAAAAAAGTTATTTGCGGCGATATTAACCGTCACAAAAAGTTATTAAATCGCCGCAAATAATCATTATTTTTTCAGCGATTTTAAATTATCGCCGTCATTAAGTATTTGCAGCGGGTAGGTTTCGCCGCAAAAAATCATTTGCGGCGATTTAATGTCGCCGGGAATAAATTTATGCTTAAAAAAATATTTCGGGCGAATTTTACTCGCCGGAAAAAGTGTTTCAGAAAATAAAAAAAAAAATTCACAAAACATGCCTTAAAAAGGAAACAAATGCCTCAAATGAGATGAACTGGAGAACAATGATAGGGAGAAACCTTCTTTTATTTCATTTAAGCCCAATCTCATAAGCTCCAAACAGAACCAACAACTAATTACAACACGAAAATTTCAATAACATTATAATTTTACAGATTCAACTTACACATATATGGGGTTTGGATTGATCCAACATGATCATAACATTGAACTCTTCAAATAATAAAACTGCCATTTATGTTTAACCACTACCTATAAAAGTATATAGTTGCAATGACCCTCTCCTACTCTGATAAACGTATTATGGAACAACTTGGATTACCTCTTGGGAAGTCAAAAAACCAGCTATTAGACTTTAATATGAGCATTAAGTAATTCGGTTATGCATGGTGGTACAAGAATCCTTCCTACACATATCATGTAATTTGATCTTAATACTCCATGATCCAGCTTCTTAATTCTGAGAAGTCACTGAAAAATAGGGGGAAAAAAACTGACCTTAACAGCAGCTTCCACAAGATTGACCATCTCGATGGGTAATTTGAGCCAGATTCCCTTCTTTCCCTACAGTTCAAATTAAGAACATAAAAAGTCAGTACTACTACAAGATTTTGACAGAATATTGTTGCTTTTTTTTTTTTGGGTAAGGCACAAATAATAGGACTGAACTAAGAGCAGTTGCTTTCTCTTCCTTGCATGCAACTAAACCATCTACTGGTAGAGGTTAATTCAGATTCCCAAGTGGTGGTCCGATGGATTCAGAATATAGAGCATTGTCTGTAGTATTTGAGGGACTTATGTGAGTAGTTTGAGGAAATGAAAAGTAAAAGTAATGTTATTGTCCAATATATTTACTGGGGTCAATCAAGTTGACGACAGTATTTTTATTTATTTTTAAACTAGAAAGAGTTATCACATAAATCTTTACAGTCTCATTTGCATTTGGATGAAGCATATGTATTCCATTTTTTTTTTTTTTGGTTCGATCAATATTTGTAAGTAGTAAGTACTATTGACGTTTGCTGATCTAATTAAGTTCATTTCCGGCCATATTCCAATTAATTAATTAATATTTATATTTTTTAAAATAAGATATATAGCAGCTTAAATAATATATATGTGATCGATGATCCCACGTCGACGCCTCCATATTAATTACATGATCACGACCACCTTACATTTAATTATCAGCTAGCTTACTATATATCTCGTGAGAATTAATTGGAGACATGATGCTTTAATTTGGTCACCACGTTTACTTAATTTTTGTTGATCATATTATATAATCATGATGTTATCCGTTGAATTAAAACATAAACATGGGCCTCATCATGGATATTGCAGGTATTATTATAATTATTATGTATCGATCGAGAGTACTTTGACTTCGGCTGTAACCAAACATATATATAATAAAAAAGTAGCAATTTTTTTTGGAAATTAACAACATTAATCAGCTAGCTAGCTAGCTTATGGCCTAGAAGGCTCTAATTAATTCGTTGCCCACTTTTTCTAATGACATGTTTATGGTATATATATATATGCTGATGATCATCATGATTTGATTTTTTTTATAGCTTTGGGCGGTCCAAATATATATTAATTAGCTCATCATGATATAATATATATACAAGAGTACTACTTCATCACGATTTAAAAACATATTATATATATATAATTATAAATATTACTTGTTTTGATGTGAAAATATCTTTCGATTGTGATGACATGATGACATGCTGCATGCAATTCCTTCGATTTTTTGTCATCAATTAAATCTTCTGATCAACCCAGGCCAGTTTAAAAACAAGACAGACGTACATGAGGCAGCTAGCAAAGGTCACTGATCTGATCGATCGGTGCAGGCTGCAGCATCTTCATACTTTTTAATATCTTAAATATTTTTTCCTTATAATACCAAAAAAGAAAAAGAATATACCTATATATGTACTTTATTTTTCATGCAAAATTAATATATATATTATGAATATATATATATATATATATAGGACCATCTTAATATAATTTCAGGCACTATTAATTTATCATTATTGACTTTGCATCAGCAGTACTATAACATTCTTAGGTAGAAGATTTAGGAAGATTTCATTCCGATTAAAAAAGAAAAAAAAAAAAACAGCAAAAGTGTCAAACAAGGGCCTAATTAACCTAGCTACCGGCCCCTTTCTCCTATATATATATATATTATATAATTTTGTGGGGGTATGGATCAATTAAGTCACCCATGACAAGCTGGAATCTAGCCACTCAAGCATCAAGTCACCCATATATAATATGTATCTTTCTCATGAGATGGATATTAACCTAAAACTGGGTGACTTTTATATATATATATATATATATATATATATATAGTCCCTGCCCTACAAGCTAAGCTGTGAGACAGTAGATTTCCTTGCCAGTTTAATTAGTTCTTAAAATTAAAGCTGTGATTAATGATTATGGAGAAGTACTGAATGGAGACCAGTATAATTAATTAGTGGGGTCCAACCTAACAACATGCATGATATCCTGATCATGAAGAGATTGTTCTTAAAATATTTTGGTCAAATTGATGATCGATCTGATCTATATATGTATTTTATTTTTCAAAGATGTCATATAAGAATGATCATATATATATATATATGTATATATATATATATAATTTGGTCATGGGGTTAAATGCATAGCTCTTTCAATTAAAGTTCAATCAGAATTATCAGGATCAAGCCTAGCTAAACACCATATGCAAGAAATGGGACATAATTTGCATTATTGTGATACACGTGCACCATACTGCCTGACAGCACACGGCATCACATGCAAAGTTGCACGCAGACAAAACAGTCACCAAACTTGCTGATCATGAGTAGTTCTTAAGTTGCTCGTGGGAAGAAAACTGACCATGATGTTAATCTGAATGAATGAGACCAACCAATATTCTCGCATTGAGTCTTACTTTGCTAGCTGCATGCACTTATATATATATATATATATATATATATATATATATTCATATATAAGAATTTATAAGTAAAATTTAAGTGATATATATATATATATCAAATAATATTTCATATATGAATAAAGAAGTGTAAGTTCCATTTGCTTGAAAATGAAAGATACTGGATATATATGGTCAAAAATCTCAAAGCTTTGCATGATTCTCTGCATATAAGCATGTGCTTTTTCTTCTCTAGAATGGAAACGTACACTCATGAAAACTACTTGCCAATATTGCCGACAAATATAAAATCCTGCAACTTAAATATTATTTATACTGTTGATGTTCAGTATAGATAAAATGATCTACAAAACAATTAATATATATATATATATATATATATATATATATATATATATATTGATGATCAATAATTCATGGAATGAATGCATGCAGGGTCTTGCGATCATGAGAAATGTAGGTAAAGACTATTGGGCGGTCCCTTTCTCCACAGCTTTTCTCGAACAAAAAACATATATATAAATTACTGATTGATGAGATATCATACATATGGATAGCCCAAGATACCAAACCTTACAGCTTATATCATTGTCTAAAGGTGGTACGTACCTTGACAATACATAAAATCTAGGTATTTTCCATTGTCCAGACATTATTTACAGCAGCCCATGGTCCCCATCCCTGCACACGTACGTGCACCACTTGCTGAAATAGACTTGTCGATATGATTTGAGTCCAATAATTTAGCTAGCTTGAACTGGTTTCCATTTCAATTAGGAAAGATGTATCATGTCGTATATATATATATATAATATGCACGCGTGTGTATGTATGTATGTATGTAAGTTATATAAACATGGTGCATACACACGCATGCATACCATCTATCCTAGTGACTTGTTTATTGCATGCTTTAGAATGCTAGCTATCAAATATATGGCCATAGCCAATAAGATGTATGATGATCAACAGTACAATATTTATCTTTTGATGAACAAGCTAGAAAACAAAAGCTTGATGTGATCCATCGCTAATTTTTTTTTTATAGATAACGTTAACTGTATGCAAGAATTGTCATCCATTTACTTACAATATTCTACTTATAATAAGCCAGCGTAGAGAACATACCATCTATACTACTTACGTTACAAGATTTAATTTGTAAGATTAAAAATTTATCTTATAAATCGAATCATGCTATGTCAATTGTGTACTGGAATGTGTATCCTCCGCACTGACTTGTAAATAGAGATTTTCATATAATTAAGAGCTCACTGTACTTGGACAATTGGGTGTAAATGTATCTTTATATCTATTGCTGTATGACTGGAAGCTTGAAAGATAAGAACATTTTCTTCATTTTTACATATTCTTTGCAATCCAAGTATTTGGTCTTAGTATATTCTCTGACATGGTACAAACAAGGATTTACTGGTGACATTAGGAAAAAAAGGGGTCACTTCATAAAGCCGAACTCCAAAGGATCTTATTCCAGAGTCCAACTCTAATTTCTGCAACAAAGCCTCCTTCATCTTCTAGGAAGGATATCTGAAAATGAAAAATCATGAAAGGGTGGACCTGTAACAAAGGAAACATAAATGGTAAGCAGTAAACTACAAGAAGCTATTCATAAACAAATCTAATTAAATTAAATTGGAATGGAACAATGGATTAGAACATATAAGCAAAAATGGCATGTGTCAACGGCTGGTTTAGAATTAATAGGAATGAGAAAATTCATAAAGAAATTCTCCAAGCAGTGTGCCCATATGCACTCACCTAAACAAAAAAAATGTTTATAGATCATTTTCCCAAATTTCACCAGTTACAATGCACTTTGACTAAAAAATGAAAAAAAGAAAAGAAAAGAAAAAGACCCGTCTGTTTGAAACTTGTCAAAGGACAGGGTTTTGTCACGAAGCATTAACAGATGGGTGCATACAACAAAATTTATATTTTTCCCAAAGAAAGCATTATATGCAATATCCCTGACCTTCTTGTTCACCGAGAATGTAAAATGGAATATGCGCAATTAACTTGGTGCCACCTTCACTCCAGTTCACAGTTCCTGGCTTCTGTGCGTATCCACATGAAGGTCGTGAAGGACCCAAAACAGATAAACAAATTGCAGGTTCATTCATTAAGCCCAAATAATCACGAGCGCGCCTCCAAACCCTTACATCTGAGATTCGGGATCCAGCTACCTTAGGATGCATATTCAAGTAAACGTGTTAATTGATTAAAAAAACAACTTTAGACAGCATTAAACACTCCTGCCTTCTAACTCTAAACAGACCTTGCCCAAGGATACACGTGCCCTTGGCAGTAATTCACGGTGATGTGTAGCAAGCTTTGCAATAGCTGTTACAACAAAACATAAAAGCCTCGACTGTGATGACTTTCTGGAAGTTTCACTATTAGAGCTCAGGGCTGACTCCTGCCTTAGCCCTAGACGACTGCCCAAGGGAACAAGGACATAAGAGTCAGCACCATGTAACAAATATAGTACAGCCAAGTGCAAAGAGAAAAAAGGCTACAGTAATTCATACCTAGATGACAGATTTTCATACAAAAGTAGCTCTAAGCTCTCGAAGAGCTCACGAGCTGCATCTTTGTGCGAGTCTCCACCCCCACCATGCTCCCCAATGGCCCAGCACAATTGTAATGCCAACTCTGTCTACATAAGGAAAACAAACAAGGAAATAATTTGTCAGAACAAATAATGACCCCTTTCTGTCTTGATTACTAGAGAGGTCATGAACTGACCTTTGCAGGGCTGTCATACGCTTCTCCGAGCCTGTCCATTATAGGCTTCTGCAAAGAATTCAACAAACTATTTATTTAAGAGATGTACAATAGGAGCCAATAGAATTGAAGCATGTCGAGAGAAAAAAAAGTCTCCAAAAAGAAAGAAAGAACTATGCCACATTAACATGGGAGAGTTACAATTAGAAATACAAGATGTTGGGAGCATCAACAAAACATTGTCTCCAGATGACAAAGCATTATCTGCAACATAGCAAATAGAAGGCCCACCATTTAAGATTCCCTTCAAAACTTTTACTTGTTTTCCATGCTTTTAACAATTAGAACCTTAAAAACCAAATTTTGTCAAAATAACAATATAGCAAGTTGGTTAAGCGTTATTGGGTAATAAGATCAGGTTGGTTCTAGCTCGCAAGTTCAAGGTGGAGGTTATCCCTTTTCCCCTCAGGGGGAAACAAAAATTAGCTGAGATATTTGTTGGTTTAGACATTGTAAAATAGCTAAAGAGAAACTGCCTAATGAGTGCTTTTTACCAAAAATAAAAAATTACTGAGATATGACACAAGGTTTTGACCAAAAAAAATAAAATTAGCTGAGATATTTGTTGGGTTAGAGCACTCTCATTGGCTTGGGGAAAGTCCAATGATAGCTAAAATTTAGCTAATATGTGCCAAAAAAACTCCCCACATTGAATTAGGCATTGCTAAAAAAGTTTGGATGTTAACTACAGTGATTCACAAAATATGGAGGACTACAGTAACTTAGGCAAACATTAAAATAATGTTTTCTTTTTTGGATAAGTAATAAAAGATTTTATTCCCAAGAAATAGGCATAAGCCCAAGTACACATCACGTATACAAAGGAAATACCTACTACTTTCCAAAAACGAGAGGAAACTAAAACAGATTCTGGAAACTATCTTCCATTACAAAAGCTTTAGCCCACAAACTCAAAGTACTAAAGAAAAAATCCCTAAGTTCTCCCAATGAACATTCTTTGTCTTCGAAGCATCTCCCATTCCTTTCAAGCCATAGGCACCACATGAGACAAGAAGGAATCATCTTCCAAACATGACAACATTCTTGCTACCCTTCAAACCCTTCCACCCTACCAGTAACTCCACCACTTCCTTGGGCATTACCCAAAGTAAACCAGTCCAATTCAACACCTCATTCCACGAGAACCTGGCCACTTCACAATGAAGAAAGAGGTGATTAACAGATTCCCCATCCTTCTTGCACATGACACACCAATCAGCAATGTACATACCTCTCCTAAGATTTTCAGTTGTCAACACTTTGCCCAAGGATACCACCCAATAGAAAAAAAGCAACCTTGGAAGGAACTTTCACTTTCCATATGTTTTTTCAGGGAAATTCACAACGCCTATGACTGGTTAATATTCTATAAAAAGAGGAGACTGAGAACTTAGAATTTCCTGCAGGAATCCACAGCATGTTGTCCTCCCTACCATCAACTTTGAACTGTAAAGTCTTCCCAGAAAAGCCTTAAATCATCCACTTCCCAGTCATTAACATCCCCGATAAAGATAACATTCCATTGAATATTATTGTCAATGCAACAAAAAGACTTTCCTACAGCTGCATTTTAATCCCTTGCAATTCTGAAAAGAGAGGGAAAGTCCAGCTTAAGTGAAGAATCCGCACACCACAAGTCATGCCAGAAAAGTATCCTCTTCCCATCTCCCACCTTCAATCTAATATGATTTGAAAAAACCCCCATCCTTTTCTAATGAACTTCCACAAACTCACCCCATACTTTTTTTTTTATAAGTAAGAAGTTATATTAATCCACAAAAAAAGGCAATGCCCAAGTACACGGGAAGTGTACAAGAAAAAGCCTAGTTACAAACTACACGCTACGGAAAGTAGTATAAAAGTCATTAAAATTCCTCCCATTCAATACAATAGAAGAAGCCCAAAGCAGCAAAGTGTGGTAGAAAAAGGCCCTAAAACTATCCGAAGAGCATTCCCTATTTTCAAAACATCGACCATTTCTTTCAATCCATGTGCACCACATTAAGCATAGAGGCAACATCTTCCAAACAGCTGCAATGTGACGATTGCCCTTAGTCCCTCTCCAACATGACAATAAATCCAAGACCCTCCTGGGCATCACCCATGCAATACTAAGCCTAGTGAAGATGTCGTCCCATAAAGCCTTGACTACTTCACAGTGGAGAAGTAGATGGTCTGATGATTCGCTGTTGTGTTTGCACATAAAGCACCAATCGGTTAAGTAGAGGCCTCGCTTTTTCAGTTTATCAATAGTCAATATTTTCCCGTGGGATGCCAACCAGCCAAAAAAGGCAACTTTAAGGGGTGCCTTGCTCCTCCAAATGCTCTTCCAAGGAAAGGCATTGGTGGGATGAACCGTCAAAAACTTGTAATAAAAGCGGATTGAAAATTTCTTGTTCTCGGTGTGTGTCCATATTAGTCCTTCTTCCCTACCTGCTTGTACTTTCAACGCGTATAAAACATTGTAGAAATCAACAATGTCGTTCACCTCCCAGTCCTGTACAGCTCTAGAAAAACTCACTGACCAATGAAGAGAATTAGCAGAAATACTCATATTATCAGCCATAGAAGCATCCTTGTCTAACGCAATCCAAAAAGCGAGGGGAAAGCATTTTCCAAGGCCACATCGCCACACTAGATATCATGCCAAAATCTGATACGCGTGCCCATTCCCACCTCAAATCTGAAATTACCGAGTAAGTCTTCCCATCCATTTCGAATGAATTTCCAAACACCCACCCCGTAGGCCCCTCTTACTGCATTAGAGCACCAATCTCCCCAAATGCTCCTGTATTTTATGTTGATGATGCTTCTCCAAAGCCGACCCCTTCCTGATGGTACCGCCATAGCCACTTTCCAAGTAGAGCCTTGTTGAAGATTCTCAATTTTCTAATCCCCAGACCACCGCAAGACAAAGGGGTGCAAACTTTATCCTATTTAATCAAATGGAATTTTTTCTCATCTTCTAGCCCTCCCCACAAGAAGTCACAGAAGATCTTTTCCAGTCTATTTGCCACCCCTGCAGGCAAAGGGAATAAAGATAAAAAGTATGTTGGAAGATTAGAAAGTGTGCTCTTAATAAGCGTGATTCGGCCGCCTTTAGACAAGTAAATTATCTTCCAATCCGCAAGTTTGCATTCAATTTTCTCAACAATCCCATCCCACATTACCTTAGATTTGTGGGGAGCCTCCAAAGGAAGACCCAGATACTTCATAGGCAAGAGTGACACCTTGCAGCCCAAGATGGCAGCCACTTCACTTAGATTATTAACCAAGCCAACTGGAACTAGCTCGGACTTTGATAAGTTCACTTTGAGGCCTGAGACAGCTTCAAAACACAGAAGGAGGGCTCTCAAGGAGCGAATCTGATCGGGGTCTCAGTCACAAAAAATCAACGTATCATCAGCGAAAAGGAGATGAGCGACTGATAAGCATTCATGCAAGGAACTACCCACCGAGAAGCCTGAGACGAAACCCCTATCCACCACCCCCTCCAACATTCTACTCAATACATCCATCACTATAATGAATAACAAAGGAGATAAAAGGTCCCCTTATCTTAAACCCCTAGAGCTGCAAAAGAAACCTTCGGGGGTACCATTGATCAAAGTTGAGAAACTAACGGTTGTGATGCAATGTTTTATCCACTGACACCATCTTTCCTTGAAACCGTGCCTGTCAAGAATGTACAACAAGAAATCCCAATTGACATGATCAAATGCTTTCTCCATATCCAATTTACACAAGAGACCTGGGGTGCCGCTTCTAACTCTAGACTCCAAGCATTCATTAGCAATAAGAACAAAGTCTAAAATTTGTCTTCCTTTAACAAACGCACTTAGTGACTTCGAGATGATCTTCCCCACAACTTCACTTAGTCGCTTCGCAAGAACTTTTGAGATGATCTTATAGCCCCACTCACCAAACTTATGGGCCGGAAATCATGCACCTCCACCGACCTTGCCCTTTTCGGGATAAGGGCGATGAAAGTGGCGTTTAGACTTCTCTCAAATTTCATGAAAGAGTGAAATTCGAGAAAAACTTTCATAAGATCCTCCTTTATAATATTCCAACAAGTTTGGAAGAAAGCCATTGTATAGCCATCGGGGCCCCACGCTTTATCTTTGGCCAACCCGTTAAGCACACTAAGTACCTCATCCTCCTCAAAGGACCTCTCCAACCAAGCCGCACTTGCTTGATCAATTGAATCAAAATCTAGTCCGTTTACCTTGGGTCTCCATTGATATTGCTCTGTTAAAAGCTTGTCATAATAATGAACGATGTGATTTTTTATCTCAACACTATCCGTCAAAACCCTATCTTCCGAATGAAAGACCTCAATGGCATTGTTTCTACGATGGGAATTAGCAACTCTATAGAAAAACTTTGTGCACCTATCCCCTTCCTTTAACCAAAGGTTTCGAGATTTTTGTCTCCAAGAGATCTCCTCCATAAGGGTGATTTTTTCCAGGTCAGCTACTACTACAATTTTCCATACTTTATCATCCTCCGAAAGAGTCCCCCCCACTTCTTTAACATCAAAATGCTGCAGCTCTTGAGAGAGAGTAAATCGCTGGTCATTAATATTCCCAAAGACTTCCAAATTTCATTTCCTTAGATCATTTTTCAAAACTTTTAGCTTCCCAACCAAAATGAAGCTAGGGGTGCCCGTGAGTTGATAGGAGTTCCACCATGATCTAACTTTCTCCGAGAACCCGTCGACCTTTAACCACATTCTCGAATTTAAAATATCTCCGTCCCCCGTGAAGACCCCCACAATCTAATAAGAGGAGGAAGTGATCGGAGCAAAGTCTGGAAAACTTTTTTTGGCAAAGGTTGGGGAAGTGGACCTCCCAGGAGGAAGAGACAATGAACCTGTCCAACCTAGACCAAGCCCTCCCGTTAGACCAAATGAAATCTTCTCCCGCCAGAGGTGGATCAACCAGTTCCATCTCAAAAATAAGTGCTAAATAATTACTCAGTTCCATCTCATCTCCTAGTTCACACCATAGGAAGATGAAGTTTCTCTAAATTAAATAAAAACATTATTAAATTAATAATATTTTATTATTATATAGAGAGTAAATGGATAGTCCAATGTGGGGAATTGGATTTGAATGGAATAGGCACGTGCAAACTCATGTGATATTAGCTAAAATTTGAGTTTGCATTTGGCTCATCCAATGAGTGCTCTTAGGCCTCGTTTGTTTTCACAGTTCATCTCAACCCATCTCATTTAGTCATTACAAATTTCTTAAATTTCCACATAAAATATAATAAACAATTCAACAATTTCAAATCCCAAAACAAAAATAATATTTAAAAAAAATATATTGTAACAATATTTAATTTAACTTTCAACTTTCATCTCAACTCATCTCAAAAAACAAATGAAGCTAGACATTGTAAAATAGCTGAAGAGAAAGTGCCTAATGAATGCTTTTTACACCTATAATTTCCCACTTTTTTTATCAATAAATAAGAGCTTTATTAAAAATACGCATAGCCAAGTACACCTAAAATTTTCCAAATTAAAACCCTTTCCCTGAATTTAAAACAGGATGTTCTGAATATGTGGTGCCCGTAACACAATTTGTACCCATGCTTTTCAATTTTGCTTGAAAATTCCTTGTAGCATTACCGTGTAACAATTATCAGTAGGTGGGTCATAAACACCAGCAGTTGAAATAAAATCAGTACAATATGAAAAGCAGTCTGTTTTCTGGAAAATACCTTCAAAAGTGCAATAAAATCTGGAGAGCGGTGAAATGCGGCGAGCATGAACTCTAAGAGTCTTTTGTGAACCTACAAGCATAACCAACTCCTCAGACATACATACTCCTACTTCTTCAAAATCACATATTAGTAAATTGACATGAAAATATCCAAGCAACAAAGGATAATCAAGATTAAAACAACAGAAAATCATCTCTCTCTCTCTCTCTCTCTATCTCTCTCTCACACACACACACACACACACCTCATAGGAGAACCTTTTGTCTGGAAATATTGTAGCGTGCCTTGACATTAGCAGAGAAATCAACGCACATATTAAAGCTGCAAGTAGA
Source organism: Juglans mandshurica (assembly GCA_022457165.1). NCBI lineage: Eukaryota > Viridiplantae > Streptophyta > Magnoliopsida > Fagales > Juglandaceae > Juglans > Juglans mandshurica. Next base: position 36,289,858 of record CM039622.1, read on the forward strand.
GGAGACACATAGATCTCATAAATGTCAGCTAAAGGATATGATCCTTCAACAAATCATTTCTGAAAACAATGAGGTTTCATTGTGGAAGAGGAGCACCAAGGTCAAAAGAAGACTCAAAACTCTATCAACATACAATTATTGACATCACGCAGCGTTATGGCAATGTACACATCAAGAATCCGAGGTGCCATTTTAAGGATTTGTTTTAGCCTTTCGGACTGGGGGTTATTAATCGCTGCCTGTAACGCCGTTGCCATTCCAGGAGAAGTCCAGTGGCGTTCCTGAATTATGATATTAACAACATAGTTAATTTCAAGCATCCAGTCAATACAATCATGTCGTCAAATAACAATCATACAATTCCAGTTACACGTTAATATAGAGCATCTAAAACATCCAAAACAACCCAACAAAAAGGTTTGATGCAAGTTAAAAAGTAAAATATAGTCACAACTGATAGAATGATATTATGGCTAAAATGTTTAAAGAACCCATACACAATTTAATTTATTTCCTCTTTATAGAAAGGCTTCTTTTAGTAAGTGACATAATATAATAGCTAACTGATATGAAATAGTGAATAGGACATAAGAAACATACAGTGAGTGAATCAAATAAATAAACAATTCCAACAAGAATATGCATTTATCTGCTAGTAAAATGCACATATGCAAAATGAAATGGAAATTGAGACTTAAGAAGGAACATACAGCGATGCCATCATTTTCATCCTTTAAAAGGTCGAGGAACAAAGGATCAGCAACATCTATCGTGTTGCTATCTTCAGACTCAGAGTCTCCCCCTCCATCACCTATGGTTGAACCGGTATAAGCTTCATCCATGAGCGCAAGTAGCATCTGGATCCACATAAATCAATACCGTCAATTCACTCTGTCCTAAGTTTTGAATAGACTTATTTAATTTTTGAAGTCTCAAAAATTACCTCGGGAGCCGCACTCTTCTGGATTGAAGCTATGCTGCTTCCAATAAGTGATCCTGAGCTCCTCTCAACCTTTTCCAATGCGACTACCAAAACTAACACAGGAGACTACAAAAATGTCAAAAAAAAACATAATTCATTTAAATCAGGAAATTTAAAAACATGGATACACACACCCACACATGTTTATATCAGAAAGCACATACACTTAAAATTACTGACGCCAAGAGTGGATATTACTCAAAACTTATATAAAGCAGTTTAGTAGTTAGACTGAATGAGAAAATAATAGGGATCATGCCAAAGGGTTCAGTCATTTTGAAAAAATTATATACAGAGTTGTGGGGACAGCTATATATTCCAAAAGCTTTACTACTTTCTTCTGGGGCAAACTCCCTATCTTGATCGAAGTCCTGAAAGGCTTGGTTATGGTAGTCCTAGGTCAAGAAGACATAGGCTTATCAAGCAGAGGGAATTGCCTAGTCAAGTGCTGGAGATCGGAGCGTGGGGAACTCAGGCCGCTGGTAATAGGGGAGAGGCTCAGAACACATTTCCTGCAGTGAAGGCTCACAAAGTAGACAGCAAGCAACAGGTTCTCAGGCCCCTAACCTTTCTATTATATTATTAAAGCGCTAGCGCGCTCCTTTCTCTAATAATAAGGTAAGCTTTGAATCTGGCTGCTCTGCTATACTATACCATACTAGTTGTAGGGCAGCTAGCATTTTTTTTTATAAGTAAAAATTTATTAACACCAATAGGTGTAGCCAAGTACATTGGATGTATACAAGAGAAAACACCTAGTTGGAGTGCAAAAAAGATACAAGGAACAATAAACCCAACAAAGCCCTAGCCCAACAACAAGGCGGCTAGCATTTTACTAATATAATATCAAGTAAAGGGGACTCTATCATGATCTTACGAGTCTAAAGATCTAAAAATGTAAGAGCAAGTGAAGTGCTTACGCCCCTTTATTTTCTTTTAAGATAAAATTTGTTTCCTAATTCTTTTAGGTCAACCATAAAAGAATCCAGGTCTACATACAACTAAAGCTTGATATGCTCCAACTATGTGAGATGAAAAAGCCTTCTCACATATGCCTCAAATAAAGTGGCTCAACTCATACCTATTCCACTCTGGTGTATACAACGATACATTTTTAGGATGACATCAATATGGATTTACTTACGTCAATTCATAATCACATACATGCACATATACAAACTGTATTGTTGGTTCTTCGGCCCCCACACCCCCACACACCCTTATTGCAGTGGGCTGGCCCATGGAGGTTGAGTCCAAATCTTTTATACATCAATTTCAATGGCCAAAGATATTATTAAAACAGTTTATGAATCATATATACTTAAAAAAAGTACACATACAGGGCCCAATCAGAGTATAGGCATCTCTCCAAGACCAAATGCAAACAAATAATGGCCATGGGAGAAAAAGTCAACGCAGAAGACAAGCATACAAACTCACTTGGCAAGTCCACTAAGGATGGAAAAAGTGGAAGAAATGATCCAGGAGACATCAATCCAGGGAAAACCTTCAAAAATGACTTCTCTAATCTGCAAAGCAGCAGATCACTTCATATAATTCTTTTCTATTTTAAAATATTTTTTGATTCTCGAGATAATTATGCGTTACAACACTCTGGTCCCACCATCAATTCATCAGGAATCCCAATACTATCATCATAGTAAAACCAACACAGAAACATCTTATGTAAACTAGATTTTAGAAAAATTCTATTCTTAAGCCTCACACACCACACATCACTCTTTTTATTATTTTTTTAATTTTTTTCTCTTACCAAATGTGTGGTATATGGATGATGAGTAGAAGAATTCAATTGTTTTAAGAAGAATAAAACCAAAAAAAAATTAAAAAAATAAAAGAAATTATGGTGTGTGGTGTCTGGGGTTTATGAATAGCAAAGCTCTAGATTTTAGGCATGAAGAAAGTAAGCATAACTAGTTTTACATATAGATGACAGTTAGCCAATAAAATAATCCCCCTACCAAAGAAAATATTGTCAGTAAGAATTAATCAAAATAGAATTTTTCTTGATATATAAGTAATATCATTAATCAAAATGGACTTACCTTTCTCCATTCCATGCAATCAGCTTTAGCAACAATGGAAAGAACTGCAAGCATATTATCAAATATTAGAAGGCAATATAAAAAATCAGAATATCCAACTTCTGTCTTCTCCAGTGTAAAGCAATGCCCAATCCACTAATTATATGAAAGCTTATTAAGGAAAAGGAATGCTGAGTCATAGCTAGAATAGTGGTAAGAGAGACTAGATTACAGTGATGCATACAGAGTATTCTATGCAAATACTTGGGAGCCCAAATATCCCAAATTTAGCAGTTTTGATTAATTGGCTCTAAAGTAACAAAGTAGGAGTCGCAATTGGTCTGACTTCCCATAAATGATACCAGAGAAACCTATCGTGTTCTAAATTATGTTTACAACATTGAGACAATGCTGAATTGAGAACAATGACTGTAACAACATTGATAACACAGGACGTGATTGTAGGTAAATACGTATGGCTCTATATGCAACTTAGCCACCACATGATGACATGGCTAGCAATTCGATTGTAATATTATGCAAAAAATTACCATATCTAATAAAATATTATAATCAATTTTAAAAAATTTCATACATTGGAAAAGTTTTCTACATTTTTTTACAGGAAGCATTACAGAGATTAAGTTATACCTGAGGCAGTAAGGTAGGAAAAGATGTTAGAAGTTTTTTCTTGTTCATGTTCAGAAAATCAAGGGTAGCTTCTGCAACAACAGGATCTGAAAACTCACTGCAACAAAATTAGAATAAATTGGTTTGCATGAGCATAAATTCCTCATACATGTAATATGACGAGAACTTAACCTTAATATAAGCAGGGAGAGAGAGAGAGAGAGAGAGAGAGAGAGAGAGTTTAATAAGAAAAAGTACGCATCATAAAAAATCTTAATAAAACAAAATAAAAACAGACATTTTAAATACGTATGAACACTTCAAACAAGTACAACGGCTGATTACCAGCCAACATGGAGCAGATGGAAGGGGTCAGGGAAATATTTTCTCCTGTTAGGCTTGTACATCATATCATTACCTGCCACCACAACCATATTCAACCCAAAACTAGATTTCGACTGAAAAATGCCCCATCCAAAAACCAAAAATCCTTTAAAACACCACAATGTTACCCACCTCCGCGGCCAAAACAACCAGTCCCTTGGCCACAAACTCCTATAGAAACAACAAAATCTCTACAAACCCAATTCCAAAATCAAACCAAACCATCTTAAAAAAACACCGTATACTTGAGCTCTTGCATATTTTCATGATCAATAAAATTTTGTTTACCAATCACAAAAAAACAAAACAAAAAAACAAAAAAAAAAAGACCAACTCAAATCCCCAAATTTAAGGGTAATATTCCTTGGGGTGAAGAACATTTTCCATTGGCTAACATTTTTAGTTGCACTAAATATCAGAAAATAAGGCAAATATTTTTCTTCACAATATTTAATGCCAAAAAACTCGCAGCCTTAATCTTCTTCCGGGATAGTTAAGAAATTGGATAAGTGTAGGAAATATTTCATTATTCATGACTTAGTAGATAAATAAAAATCAGTTGGCCAAGAGAGGCCTAATAGAATAACCATAGTGAAAGGAAGGTCGTTTTAAAATAAATTTTACCTTAGATACTCAGGAGTCTAACCAAAAAAATAATAATCAGCTTGAGATAATTATTACCGGCTCAAGCATGACCGGAAGAATGCCCTCAGACTTGGATCAGCATCATGTAGAACTACCTCTCCAAAGTCAAGGTAAAACTGAAGAATGGCCTGATTGACAAATGATACAAAAAATAAAAATAAAAGAAAAAATTATGAGCAATATAATGCTAAGTAACACAGGAATGCATGTGATCGAGTTGGTAATATTATCGAAGAAATTTAATAACCCATAAGGATAAGTCCAGTCGCTAGGGTTATGAAATAATAACAACAATATTATTAGGATAATAATGGTGTATGGTATCCGACCAGGAACTGCACTTCAACTCGAGCTTGAACTATTAGAGGAAAGATTTTCATTGACACTCAGGCATTAGGCGCACGGGCGCAAGCTCACAAAAAGCGTTAAAAGAGAGAGAAGAAAAACACATAATTCTTGTAAAAGCAATATATCATCATCTATCTGAAAACAAAATTGAAAGTTCATTAATCAGCCATATTGCTTTCCGTATCATAACTCCCCAAACCAATTCCGGATCACTTAAACGAAACTCACTTTTAGAATCGATTAAATAATTTTTTTTTTCGTTTTTTTTTAATCTGCTCACTATCAGCGCCATATGTCTACAGCTAGTTCTAGACGGAAATTCTAGAGAAATGAGGCCAAAGCCAAACCAGCAAGAGAAGGCCAATGGAGGTTCGAGACTGCTGAGACAGAGACGCCACCACCCGCTGAAAGAGTTTGTTGATATTTGGATAAACCCTAGCCACCAAATCTTCGGAATTCTCCGCCTTACACAATTCAAAAAGCTTCTTCACCTAATAAAGAATAAAAAGAGCGAACACATTGGCATACTGGAAAAAAAAAAAAAAAAAGGAAAAAGATTTCTGAACCATATGCATTTTCTTTGATTTCTTCAAGATTTTCGGGGGGCAAAAAGAAAATTAAAGATTGAGAGAGGGAGGGAGGAAGGAGAGATATACGGATTGGAGAAGGGAGGGGTCAGAGGCGGTATCGTTGGCTAGGCTGGAGTCTCTGGCACTATTGGATAAGCTTCTGAGATGGAAATCCCACTCCCTGTCTCGATTACCCATTTTTCTGTACACAAATAAAATGGGAAGTGGATACTCTCGTGTTTCCGAAACAAATCAGAGTGTTTTTCGTGTTTTCGTCGATGGAAATTTCCATCAAACAGACAGACAGACAGACAGCGCAGAGAGAGAGAGAGAGAGAATGGTCTCACCACTCCGCACCGTTTTAGGCTGAGTTGAATTTAATTGAGATGAGTTAAAATTCTTATAAAAAATAGTGAGAGGAGATAATTGAGTTTTGTGGGGTCTATTGAAAATGAATAAGTGTCTTTTAATGTTAAAATAAGTTTTAGATATATTTATAGAAAGTTATAAAATAAATAAATATCATCATTAATTTCTACTATTGATCTGACATTAAAAGTATTGGTATTGCCAAGTCTAAATTTTGGTTAGAACTTCAAGTTTTGGTTGTAATATTAATTTCTGGCTAGGTAAATTCAGATTAGATTAGTCATCTTAAAGTCAAAATAATAATATAATATTATATATTTTAATAATATTTTACGAAAAATTGTAATATTTTATAAATACACTTCATATATTAATTAATAATTTAATTTTAATTTCATAATTTAATTGTTATTAATTAAATAGAATAAGGTAAAAAATAACGGATTATTTATCAAAATTGAAATGGATAATATAGACTTTAAAACAATTAGATAATATAATGGTTGATAAAAATGATAAAAATATTGTTTTGGTGAGTGAACAGTATCTAGCCAAAGATGGCTAGGGAGCTTAATTTATTGCAGCTCATATGTTAAGTTTTAGTAGTTTGGCTAGTTTAATGTAGAGGATTTTACTCTACCTAGCCAAAGTATGAAGATGCATTGACATTTAGTTAGTCCAATGCCAATGTTGTTAAAAAGTTAGCCGGCATCAACTGCTCAAAAGGCCAAAAAACTTTTTCGTGGGGTCTACTTGCAGCCTACCGGATGGAGTAAAATAAGGGCAAAATGGACAAAATCTTACTTTTTTTTATTGCAGCCATCACTTTGACAGTTTGGGCGGCATCTCTGGCATTTGGTAGAAACATTAAATCAATCTACAGTATAAATTTACTTAACTCAGCCTCAGATGCAGCTCAAGTTGTTGTTTGGATGGTAGAAGAGGTCTAAAAGTGAACTGTAATGAGCTCGATTGATGAACCAAACGGAGCCTTAAGATCTAGCCAAGAGATTTTTCATTTTTTATTTAAAAAAAAAAGGGGGGGGGGGAATGGTGGTAAGTTGTAACCACGTGGTTACAACATATGTTATTTTATTTTTAAATTAGTGTATAAAGCACATCATTCTTATTATTTAAGTGATAAAATTTAATTAATAAAATTTTAAAATTATATTCCATATAAAATTTGTAAGATTTAAAATTTATACCATATAAATACTAAAAAATAGAAATATTTTTATTTAATATTAGGCAAAGTTTCATTTCCTTTAGAAGAAAGGAACTAATCATAACATAACATAACAAAACAAAATGCAAATAAATATATTAAAGATAAAAAGAAGATCAGAATTTGTCTCGCGCACAGTTCTCTGGAGCAAACCGGACTACACCTATATTGAGATCATAAAGCACACGCATATCTTGTTGCTGCCATGCCCCCAGCACTGTTTTACCTGCGAACGGCATCAAAGCCACGCAAAAATATCCCTTTGCATTGTCATGAAAATACATATACGTTGGTTCCACCTTATAGTCGGCTCCTTGGAAATGGAATGTCATTGGTATATATGCACGGAACTTTGGATTAGACTTGTAGCAGTATTCCATCCCCCCAACTTTTGGTACTCTCTGCACGCCAAAAGACCTGAAATGCTCGTCAAATTCCTTCATGACTCTCTCATAAGGACCTCGGTCGATGAACGTGGTTATGGCTCCCGTGTCGATGATGCAGCCTCCATTTCCGTTTGGTTTCAGAGCAAAGGTTCCTCGTGGGAAACCAATACGGCGGTCCCCAACACTAATGTCTAGCAGATTAAGGTAATAGTTGCTTTTCATTGCTTGGTACATAAGTGGGGTTGTTTTATAGTCTCTTCTCGTTGATATAGTGTCCTCCCCAAACCTTAGGATGCTAGTAGCCTCCATTTCACGGTCGCCATAGACCAAGCAATATGAAAAACGGCCTTGGATTGTGCTTTTCAATTGGCTAACCAAAGACTCCGGGTCTCTGTTCAATCCCAAGATCCCAGAAATCTTTTTCCCACGAAAAGTGAAATCCTGATTGTCATTTGAGCAGCCAAATATCATGTCTTGTACAGGCAGGACACGGCCATTAGTGTATGGAAATGTGAAGGTTTCTGTTGAGAGTGTACCCTTAGTTACAGCTCCACCACCATATTGTTGGGTATAAACACACTTTTCATTGACACATTTATAAAATGGCTTACGACAACGAGGGTCATTGCATTGAATCTTTTGGTAAGTGGTGGAAGCAATAGAGTTGAACAAGGGAGGTATTTGATTAAAGCAATTTATGCAAGGAAGGCACTGTGTCCAAATGAGGCCACTTCCACCATCAACAAGGAAAAATTGAGAACTTTGTGGGGTTCCAAGAGAGAGCTCAGCAGAGTATACGATGCTATCTTCATGCACTGGGAGATGGATATTCTCAGGGTCTATGGTGGCATTTTGGGAGGACTTTGACATTAGATAGTTAGCCCTTGCATGGGAGATTTCCACCAGTTTCTGTATTCTTTCAGATTGGCTAATGTTTCCGGGGTACAAAGGAGATTCTGGGGAGAACCTAGGGATGAGCTTTAGGCTAAATCCAGCGGATTCTGAAGGAGTGAAGCAGAGTAAAGAGACTAGTACTGTGAGGAAGAGAAAGAGAGCATGGAATCGAGAACTCTGAACATGAGCCATTTGGGGGTGTATGGTTGAGCCTGCTAAAGCATTCACAGCCCCCTCATTTATAAGGGTTCCACCAAGTGGACTCAAATAATAAATAGACTCCTTGCGTAATTGGAAGTCAAATCAACGACAGAATGACCATAATCACATACTTAAATAGCTTAAAATCCCACTGAACACTGAGTACTAATTGCCACATTAAACAAAAACTAATCATTTTAATACTCAATAAATGTTGTAAGATCCATTTTATGCATCTTTCGCTCTCTTAATTAATTAGAACCCTTACATTCATTCAAGTAGCAACTAATTAATTAAGATTATGATCTTAATGATCATGTTAAGAAAACAAATATTATTCTGAAGGGTTCTAATATTAATATTAATATTATTCTTAATTTGTTTATATTTAATATCTTAAATATAAATATATATATATATATATATATGTCTCTCTAAAATCTAGACTCGATGGCAAGAATTAAGTCCAGTGTACGTACAAGGCGCTGCTAGCTCACGCGTACGTGTTTATATATATATGGATGGAAAGATCGACTTAAAAAGGAAAATTAGAAATACATAGAATATATTAAGCTTTTACTTTTCTTCGATCTGTATTGCCATATGTAGCGCCAATGACATAATTTCTAATTACTTGACGAAAATGGTTTTGAGAGACTATAAATTAAAGCAGTACATGCCAGGTTGACGGGAACATATTCTTAAAACTAGAGCTCTAAAATGGCTGGAGTACTCCAATTTCTTGCTGCTTCTCTATTTCTTTATACCCTGATCATAACAATCTCCCAATTTCATTTCAGTACTTCTGCAAAACTCAGTGGGTTGAGCCTGAAGATCATCCCTAGGGACTGTCCAGAGTCTCCTTTATATCCTGGAAACCTGACTCGACTTGAGAGAATAGAGAGATTGATCAGATTCTCTAAAGCTAGAGGCCAGTATTTGGAAACAATATCCAGTACTGTCAATTCGACAATATTGGACAACAAGAACATTCGTTTTACATTGTTCCGTGATAACTTCTTCTTCACGGTACAGGTAGGCATTGGATTACCAGAGAAGCTGGTGTTTTTACTTATGGACACAGGTGGTGGCCTGATTTGGACGCAGTGCGAACCATGCAAGAACTGTTACAAGCAAGCATATCCCATTTACAATTCACGTGCTTCCATTACTTACAGGAAACTCCCTTGCAACCACCCTCTCTGTCAAGGCGACAGTGCCCGCTACCAATGCGTCAATGGCGAATGCGTTTACGACCTCGGTTATCTTGGCGGGGCGTCAACCAAAGGCGTTGCATCCTTTGAAACATTCAAAGTTCCAGTCGACGAATCTAACGCGAAGTACATTTATAATGTAATCTTTGGCTGCTCGAACGATAACCAAGGCATGCAATTTGCCAAAAGTGGTGCCATTTCTGGGGTCTTGGGATTGAGCCTGTCACCGGATTCACTAGTCTCTCAGACGCTCGATGAAGACTACCGACGATTCTCTTATTGCTTGATATCTTTTGATGAAACCATCGTCATGGCTCCTAGTCTTCTAAGATTTGGTGCTGACATTCCCTTACCGCCGGCAAACATTCAGACAACCCGATTTGTCAAACCACCGTCCGGGACAAATTATTACCTTTTGAATTTACAGGATGTAAGTGTTGGCTTCCATCGACTAGGGTTTCCACCAGATACCTTCAAACCCAAGCAAGATGGCACAGGTGGTTGTATTATAGACTCAGGAGCTTTGATCTCTAGACTTGATCAGAATGCCATTAATGGGCGCAATGCTTACAGGGAGGTGATGGGTGCATTTCAGAATCATTATGATTCTTTCAAGCTTCAGAGAATTGGAAAAGTGGCAGAGGGTCTTGAACTTTGTTACAAGTACACACAGGATTTCAAGGAGTTTGCCACAATGACATACCACTTTGAAGGAGCAGACTACACTGTAGATTCAAAGTACGTGAATTTTTATGAGACTCAGGCAGGGTATTTTTGCGTAGCACTGTTGCCAGGAAATGGAAAAAATTTACTTGGAGTATGGCATCAACAAAATATGCGCATTATTTATGATGCCAAAATTGGTACACTCCAATTTGCCACCGAGAATTGTGCTATTAATAATCTTATGAATTAATTAATAAGATATAATTCCTTTAATTAATTTTCTGAATCCTATTTCATAATTAATTAATTAATTAGCCTCTAATCGGATATTATTGCAAGCATGTCATGTCATGTCATGCCTCTCCTGATCACTAGTTGTATGGTTCTGATTTCTTATAAGAAGCTTAAATATTATGGATAGTCTCCTTTCCTAATTGTGATTAATGGCCATAATCACACAGTACTTGAATAGCTTAAAATGGCATGGAGGTCTGTAATTTGATACCCCTCTCCTAAATTAAAAAAAAAAAAAATAGCTTAAAATCTTTTTGAAGAAATTGAGTTTTGACTTAATTTGAACCACCAAATCTTTAGATGGAAATTTAATTTGCATTTTACAGTAATAGTGACAAATTTTTTTTACTCAATTTTAAAATTACCATAAAAATATATATGAGTATTACAAGAAAAATAAGTATTTGTGACTATTATTTACTACTATTTACGATAAAAATAAACTCATTTTAATAAAAAATAATCATTTTTATTAGAAATAACTGGTCATAAATAAACAGTTTTCTTATAGTAATAACCAAATTAGATTTTGGAGCCTTAAAATCGAAACGGGACAAAGCACGTGAGTGTACCTAAATGAATTTCCTTAAATTAGTTGAAGGAAATCTAATACAATATCCATCTCATAAATTATGCATGTCCAGCCTAGAAAGTAACTGCAAATTAGGAACTTGATGCGGAGAGGACCCATTGAGCAACTTATTACAGAATTTGAAACAGCCTATCATTTCAATCTGCAATTAATGAGCTCAGTTCTTTAACAGCTTTGCATATTCTATGGCAATTAAATATGAGATGGCATCCTCTCCATTGGCCATTCATTTAGCTATTTCACTTAAAAAGAGAAGAATTATTAATTATTAGCTCCAAAATATATGATAATGTTTGCAGGTCATTACACTTCTAAAATGACAACATGGACATGGAAGAACAAATTAATTACCCCTTGGCTTTTAAAAGCGGGATTCTGTAGTACCATACGACCCTCTGTAATAACAACTTGATTTGCTACGTAGGAACCTGAAGAATTTAAGAGGAAAATTTTGGGTTACGTAAAACCTGGTTTTGTGAGCTAAAAAGCGTTAGACAGGTTATTCGTTTGACTGCCATTCACTTTGGCGCTCAAGCAAAGTTCAACCCTAAAAGTTTGCTTGAGCCTTGAGGCACGCTTGATTATTGGCTTGAGTCAATATTAGACAGAGAGTTCACTCAAGTGTTGTTCGATGGACTACTCAAGCGAACATCAGATAGAGAGTTTTTTCAAAACATATGACTAGACATGCCGCTCGAGCGAATAATCTAGAAAATTGCCGCCTTAGGGTCTTCTCACCATGGCCTATATATATATATATATATGTAACGTTTAAATGCAAAAATTGTATCAGATTGAGAGAAAAGGCCCTAGAGAGATCAAATGGCAATTTGGGAGTTCTAGGCAAACGGAAACGTTGCTCTTGTAACTCACTGTGTGTTTGTTATCTTCTCTTAATAAAATCCCTCGCAGCTTGATCTATAGATGTATGCATGTTGTGAAACCACATTAAATTTTGTGCCGAATGTGTGTTCTTAATATTTCTGTATTTCTTCAATTATTTTACTATATTACCGTTGTTTGTGGATGTAAGTGGTATTTTCACAATAGAAAAAAGAAACCATTAATGCCTAATTAAAGCACTATACATGGATATAATGACATACATGGAAAGATATAGAATAAAATACAGATAAGATTTCCATTGTTCTTATTCTCTTGCATGCTTACCATATATATAGGGCTGACTATAATTATAACATGCATGCTTAATTTACATGACAAATAAGCTTCTGAGAAACGCTATAAGTATCTGCATCATCATGTATATGTGCCACTCAATTCTGCGAGCTAGTTATCGAGGCTGACGTACGGGCCGAACATATTGATCTCTCAAGTCTTAAAGTCGAAGCTAGCTAGCTAGCTCTAAAATGGCCCGACTCCAATTTCTTGCTGCTGCTCTATTTCTTTACTATACCCTGATCATCACAATGTCCGGCCAATTTCATTTCATTCATGCAAAACCTAGGGGATTGAGCCTGAAGATCATCCCTAGGGACTGCCCAGAGTCTCCTTTATATGCTGGAAACCTGACTCAACTTGAGCGGATAGAAAGATTTATCAAATTCTCTGAAGCTAGAGCTCAATATATTTTGGGAACAAAATCAACTACTACTGCCAATTCAAAACTACTATCGTACCAGCCTGAGAACATTCGTCTTCGACTGCTTCTCCAAGGCTTTTTCTTCTTGGTGCAGATAGGCATTGGAACACCAGAGAAACAAGTGTTTTTATTCGTGGACACAGGTGGTGGCCTGATTTGGACGCAGTGCGAGCCATGCATCAACTGCTACCCGCAAGCATATCCCATTTACGACTCAACTGCTTCCATTTCTTACAGAAAGCTCCCCTGCAATCACCCACTCTGTCAAGGTGACAGTGCCCTCTACGAATGTCTCGATGGCGAATGCGTTTATAACTATGGCTATGGCAGCGGAGAGACCACCAAAGGCATTGCATCTTTGGATACATTTGAGATTTTAGTTGGTGATCAAACTACTACTGAGTTCATTCCTGATGTAATCTTTGGTTGTTCCAAGGAGTCCAATTTTCCTCAATTTGCCAGAACTGGTGTCATTTCTGGGATCTTGGGATTGAGCCTGTCGCCGGATTCTCTGGTGAATCAGCTGTTTGATGACGAGGACCGGCGTTTCTCTCATTGCTTTGTGCCTTTTCCTGATGCAATGATGTCTCCTAGTTTCCTAAAATTTGGCAATGACATTCCCCCGCCGCCGGCAAACATTCAGACAACCCCATTTGTGACACCACCGGGGAAGTATCACTACCATTTGAATTTACTGGATATAAGTGTTGGTACTCACCGCATAGGATTCCATCCAGACACTTTCAAAATCAAGCAAGATGGCTCAGGTGGTTGTATTATAGACTCTGGAACTCTGATCACTCAAATCGATCAAAACACTGTTGCGATCGATGCATATTATGTGGTGATGACTGTATTTGAGTATTATTATGATTCGTTCAGCCAGGTTCAGAGAATTGGCACGCCGCCGGAAGGTTTTGCACTTTGTTACCATTACCAACCGGATTTCGACGAGTTTGCCTCAATGACGTACCATTTTGAAGGTGGAGACTACTTTGTGGATTCAAAGTACGTAAACTATTACCCCGAGAGAGGATATTTCTGCGTAGCACTGAGGCAAGGAAATGGGAAAAGTATACTGGGAGCATGGCATCAGCAAAATATGCGCATTACTTATGATGTCAATGGTGGTGCACTGCATTTTGCCTCCGAGATTTGTGCTAATGATGTTTCTAATTGATATACTATATATTATGATTGCCCAAATTAAGAGGCTAGCTAGAGGGAAGATCAAATTAATTAAGAGATAACCCTTGATTCTGTTTGCCCCAATTATATATATATATATATATTGAATAAATGGATTGGAATTTATATCCTAGGTAACCACCATGTATTCCTCAAATTTTCTTGTTTTTCATTTGGTGGCTTCGTTTAGATGTTGGAATGAATTGAGATGAATTATAAAAAGTAATATTTTGAAAGTCTTATTGACATGGGCTTAACTTTTTTAAGTTGAGATGAATTTAATTTTTTTAAATTAACATATACGGATAAGTTGAATTAAATTTAATCTTTTTATGAAAAGTTAAAAAAATAATAAATTTTATCATTTGAGATAAGTTAAACAACTTAAATTTCTAGGTTGGTAAGTCTCGAAATGCATGAAAACTTTTATCGGTAAACAACATGCATGCAATTTATGTGAAAGTCTTAATTATATATGTAATTAACTATAATAAATACCACAATAAATATTATGTCTGTGCACCGATAATTTATAAATAATATAAGTACTCAGTCGATTTTTCATAAATAAGTCTTTTAACATTAATGTAAATTTATATTCGCTCTAAATAAATTCTGAAAGAATTGATTAAAAAAAATCTGAAAGAGTTGTTCCTGTAGAGAGCATTGCCGTGATGATCTAGTCATTGTCAAGTCTAAAATTTGACTAAAAATTAAGGTTTTGGCTAAAGTTAAAGTTATTGAATATATTAATTCACATTAAACTATCTATCTTAAAGTCAAAATAATAATATAATATTATGTATTTTAACAAAAAAAATTTTATACTTTACAAATACACTCTATATATTAATTAATAATTTAATTTTTACTTAAAATTATTGTTTCCCAACTATTTTTTATATCAACCTAATTATCCAACATAAATTACATAATATAGCATTGTCTACAAAAAATTATTTCCTAAAAAATATGGACATAATATAGCAAAGTTTTAAAAAGAATTTAATTATAAAGGTTTGTTGATTATTTGTGAATAAAATATAGATCTGAAGGGTGAATAGTGACTCTTCAATTTTAGAAATTTCTTTAGAATTAGTTCAAAATCTAAGCTAAAATTTTTTAACTAACCCAATACAGATAATTTATACAAAATTTGATTATATTTTGAATTTTACTAACATTTGACTAGCAAATGCCAATACTCTTTAAATATTAATGTAATGCTTGATATTTTTAATTTTTAAATTATTTCCTTCCAAATAAATAATTTAATCTGATCCATTAATCAATGAGCTGTTAAGTCCAACCCGCATCATTTATGAATCACTGTGATGCGACGTCTTATCAACTTCAATATTCAATTCAATTTTTTTCCTAGAGTATTCAATTCATTCATTATCTCTTGAACGTTGAATCTACATCTATTCAATTAACTTAACAGTTAAAATATATATTCCCCTCTTTACAAGGGAAAAAAATATATCCTTTTTTAAGTAGATTAATGCTACTTATTATTTTAATTTTCATTATCTTCTTATTATTTTATAATATGTTATTAAATAATTAGAAATTATTTATTATATTTTATTTGTAAACATATCATCAGATATTATATTATGAGATGATAAAAATATAATAAAAAAAAAATGATGAATAGATTTTTTTCATTTAAATGGGCATTTGTACAAAGATTACTACCTAGCTAAATTTTAGGAAAACAAAAAAGCTTAGCTTTTTTTTCCCCCAAACCAATAGAGTTTATAATCCTAGAAATGGATGAATTTTAGAGACGATAAGTTACAACCTATTTTTAAGATTTTGTAGGATTTTAAGCTCTCGTTTATTTTCGTAAATAAAATAAGTTGAAATTAAAGTTAAAAAGTTGAATATAATATTATTAAAATATATTTTTTTAATATTATTTTTATTTTAAATTTTAAAAAGTTGAATTATTTATTTTATTTTATGTAAAAATTTAAAAAAATTATAATGATTAGATAAGATGAGATGGGTTGAAAAAAATTATGAAAATAAACGAGACCTAAAATAATATTAATTATCTAATAATAAAATAATGAGACATAGTTATATCAAAGGTATAAACTTTGATGCTTTTTTTTATCCCCACGAACAAAACACGTGTTTCTTGACGAAAGAACGAATGCAACATTATATTTATACTCCGTTTAAAACAATAAAATTATATATTTTAATCACTTATTAGGTATTTTGACACATGTTATCCTACATTTATGCAAATAATTTGTACGAAAAACCGATTCATCCGCAATTCTTTTTTTTTTTTGAAAAAAAAATCGATGACTTATCGATCTTGAATAATCATCCCACTTAAAAAAAAAAAAAAAAAAAAAAAAAAAAACTCTTGTTTGACCAGGCCGTCACGGTTTGCAGGGAGAGAGGAGAAGAAAGATCTCAAAGAGAGACCAAACCAACACCATCTCGGACTTTGCTCGAAGGTAGATGGGCAGCATCCAATCCAATGAATCCATGCTATGATGGTCTCTATGGTTATCTCTGTTAGGTCCTGTTTGCATTGCGAAAGGAGAGGGATAATTTTAAATAAAAATTTAATAAAATATTATTATTATTTTAAGATTTAAATAAATGGAGTTATTTATTATATTTTACGTAAAAATTAAAAAAAAATATAATGATGAGATGATATAAGATGAGATATTTTTCAATCTAAACGATTTTTTAATTAGAAATGATATTTACAGTTATAGAATTTGTAAATATAGTTTTCTCATTTTAAAATAAATAATAAATTTATATAAAAATAATAAATTTTTTAATAATAAATTCTATTTTCTCAAAAGAAAAGTATAAGGTAGTTTCACAACCCAGAATTGTATACCAACGTTACTCCGACTGAAATCATAGCAATATAAGAAATCTGCATCGTGCAGCAGACGTGGCAATATGCTATTGGTGTCTTAAATCATCAATCTCTGCACATTACCACAGCATAGCTAAACCTTATAGTTTCCAAAACTCCTCTCTCTCTCTCTCTCTCTACAGCGAGATAGTTTGATCCAACACCACTTTTTTAGGCAAAAAGGGATCCACACGACACTACCAACAAGTCTGAATTATTTGGTAATACTATATAACATAACATAAAGGTTTGGTCTTTGGACTGAGATCTCGGAGAAGAGTACCATTGGAGATCTCAAAGGCCATCAAAATTTTCACCATCCCGATCAAGCCACTCAACCAGACACCAGAGAGCAAGAAAGAAAACCCAATAACCGTCTCCGGTGCTTCCTGGCTCTTTGTTGTTTATAAATCTCCACCAGATATCACTCTCAGCCTGTCATAGTTTATGTATTGATCCTTCTTCGTGATCGAGTTCTATTAGATCGTGGCAGGGCTTTAGGTCAAAACCAAAGCTTTTGAAAATCGTTTTAAAAGCCATAGTAAAGGTTTTGGCTTTCCCTTCTCCAACTCTCTAAAAGCTGATTGATCTCCTTCCAAGTATATTTTTTTTTATTATTTGCTGATCGTCTTTTGCGTTTTTTTTTTGTGCGAGATATCCAGAAAACCTATTTGGAATCCTTTACGCCATGATTTGCTCCGTGAAACAATCTGTCACGACAACGATCAATGGGTCCGATTTGTTTCTTCGGAAGAGGTCTCCAGCACACCCGATTCAGCGATCCTCGCTGTTTTTGCCGGTTCTTCGTAAACCACAGGGATTCTCTTTATCGGTTTCGAAGCCTCTGCATTTATCTTCGGCTGAGAATCTGAGTTTGAAAGCTAGGAGGGATCCGATCAAATGCGAGGCTTACGATGCGGCGGACAGCTCGAAGCCGGTGGAGCCAGTGGAGCCGGAGGCGGTGAATAAGGTGAAGATCGGAATTTATTTCGCAACGTGGTGGGCTTTGAACGTGGTGTTCAATATCTACAACAAGAAGGTTTTGAATGCGTACCCGTACCCGTGGCTGACCTCGACGCTCTCGCTTGCTTGTGGTTCTCTCATGATGCTGATCTCTTGGGCCACTAGGATAGCCGAGGCACCCAAGACCGATTTTGAGTTCTGGAAGACTTTGTTTCCGGTGAGTGGGAACCGCGGTTTTGTTTGGTTGGTGAGAAAGTAGAGTGAATGGAAAGAAAAATGAAGTTTTTAGTACGTATGCCTCTTTATGTGGTTTCGCATTTGATCTTTTAGTTTTTTTTAGTAATCCTGCATAAATTTGTTTGAATTATGAAAAGTTAGAAAATTGCCCTTTTGTTTGGCTGCCGAGAAAGTTAAGAAAAAAGAAAGTGATGTTTTTGTATTGTGTGCTTCTGTTGTGTGGTGTAATACATGAAGAAAATGACTTTATTCATCCAAGTAGGCCCAAGTTGTTGAATTTAGTGCAGCTTGGTAGGGGGTTTTAGTAGTGGAAGCTCTGAACTCATAAACTATGATTCCATTTAGCCAACAACAAAGCACGCACAATTAGGGGTTTTGGTGTTTCTAGAGTTCGTCATATGCCTTGGGTTATTGCGATGCTTGAATTCTTTGGCTTTCTGTAAAGGATTGTGAACTCACTGTTTCTCTCGTTTTCAATAGGTTGCTGTGGCGCATACAATTGGTCATGTTGCGGCAACTGTGAGTATGTCAAAGGTTGCAGTTTCATTCACCCACATCATCAAGAGTGGTGAGCCTGCTTTCAGTGTATTGGTTTCAAGATTCCTGTTGGGTGAGAGCTTCCCGGTGCCGGTTTACCTGTCACTCATTCCAATTATTGGCGGTTGTGCTCTTGCTGCTGTAACTGAGCTCAACTTCAACATGATCGGTACAAAAACAAACTATATATTGTAACTCTTGCAATTATTATCTTAGAATGTTGGTATTGCATTATTATTTTTTCTTCTTTTCCTGATGTATATTTAGTTTGTGACATATATATATATATATATATATCTTTTTATATGTGTTTTGTCTAGCTGATTAGAATAGGCAGAAAAAGATACTCCCCAAATTCTTGACATTAACTTTCGACTGCAGAACGCAAAAACTTTTGTTTAGTTAGGCTAAGTCGTGGGATTTCTGTATTGTCTTGTATAACAAAAAATAAATTTTATATATTCCCCCTTGGCCCTATTGTTGCCAGCATTCAATTTGAAGATTTAAGGTTTTTTTTGTATGTCTTCCATATCCATCTTAAGATGCAAAACTTGCTTGCTTGTTTATTTTTCCAACCCAGGAATCTCCAGTCAGTTGTTGACACTATTTGTTTTGTTTTTGGAATACTTTTGTGTCATTGGAGAACGTTTTATGCATTGGTGTAGTTGTTCTTGATTTTCTTTTAGGGTTTGTTTTCAGAGCCCTGAATTTGGTTTGTTGACTTTCTCTACTTCAGGTTTTATGGGGGCCATGATATCAAACTTGGCATTTGTCTTCCGAAACATATTCTCAAAGAGAGGCATGAAGGGAAAGTCCGTTAGTGGAATGAACTATTATGCTTGTCTTTCTATGTTATCCCTTTTAATTCTCACACCATTTGCCATTGCTGTGGAGGGACCACAGATGTGGGCAACTGGTTGGCAAACAGCCATGTCTCAAATTGGACCGCAATTCGTATGGTAATTTTTTGACAACTACCAATTTAGATGTCCTTGTTCTGTTTGGTTGCACAGTTGCAGTCTACTTCATATGGTGTGCGGTCTCCCATGATAGATTACGGGGGCAAATGGTGAATCAATTGTTTGAAGTAATATTGGGTTGAACAATATGTTTCATACTATTGTTTCACTTTTGGAGATTACTGATCTGCCTTCTCCTTCTCACCTAGACGTTTTAGGTGCACAATAATTGCAGTTTTTTTATTTTAATTCCTCCCGAGTAATTAGGAAACTGTGAGCCAACTTGTGATAGCTTGTCTATAAATCTATTTTCTTTCTGTTATTCATGCTCAAGACTTTGAATTGTACCGGAAGGAGTCTAGAATCCTCATCTGAATGATAATGCTGTCTCCATATAGCATCAAGGGGCCTGAAACAGTGTATATAAATTCACGATTTCCAACATATTAGACTATTTGCAGATTCAAAAGAAAAGCTTACTTTTTTTAGCCCCAGGCTTCAGCTCATGTGATAAAAGTAGGTTCGGATTGGGATAGGTCTCAGATTCAATGCTCTGACAATAAAAAATAAATTGAAGACAATAAAGAAAAAATGTAGTTTTTTGTGATAGTCAAATGCATATTATTTGGATTGTTATATGATTGACGGTGTTTGATACTCATGGTGCCTTAGATCCTTTTGTTTTTTAAATTACTTGTTAACTGATGTTTTACGAGGTTTCCCTGGAATGTATATATACTGTATTTCCTGTTTGGATTCCTTTTCGACTAATTGTGTGGGCGTTAATTGTACATGATAGGTGGTTGGCAGCGCAGAGCGTGTTCTATCATCTCTATAACCAGGTCTCATACATGTCCCTGGACCAGATCTCTCCCTTGACATTCAGCATTGGAAACACCATGAAACGTATATCTGTCATAGTCTCCTCAATCATCATTTTCCACACACCAATCCAGCCCGTCAATGCTCTTGGAGCTGCAATCGCAGTTCTTGGAACCTTCTTGTATTCCCAGGTACTTCCCTGTTCTGTTTATGAGTTGAGCATGATTGCTCATAATTGATTATTATCTTTATCATATCAAACGACTACTACACCCTAAATGGACTGATTGTAATCTGGACAAAGTTTGCTTGTTTTCATTCTCATGTCACTTGATTGATTGTACATCAGAGATATCCACACAGAGAGAGAGAGAGAGAGAGAGTACAATGGCCTACACAAGGAAATCTATCCCTAATTGTTGTGGTAGCTACCTACTTCTGAATGCATAGAGATGCATGGCATGAAGGTTAGGTGGAACCATGCCATGTCTCCTACCCATGCGGTTGGCTAACTCAATAAATCATGGATGGGGTAGAACTAAAGGCTGCTTTCGTAGTGTATCAGTTTGGTGTGGAGTATTGTTAGGGGTTTTGTTTAACCAATCTTCTGGTTGATTTGGTGTTAGGTGAGTTCGTGTTGTGCCGACGGTCTAAACAAATTGCCTATTTCAGTTTAATAATTAAAACTATAGGATATACCTTCGTATATTCCCCTCCTCTTGTAAAAGCATAGCATGGTGATGGGGTCCTTCTCACCAAAGTTGATCGTTGCCATAAATTATGGGAATATGCTTAATTTCATCCCTTTCACATTATACAACTCGTGGCCTACATTCATTTGAGATTTATTAAAATCTAATTAAATGTTTTCAACTTTACAGGCAAAGCAGTAAGAAGTCTTGGGTTCTCAAATTTAGATTCGAAGAGAGTGGCTATCAAGATTTGCTTCTTGGCCGCAGGGGGCATTGACACGAGCTGCTTTCAGAATTCACGAGTAGCACTGTTTGTTTTTATTTTTATTTTTATTTTTTGGTTATCAAAATGAACCTACTGTTTGTCATGTTGTAGATGATAATTATTAGTTTTGGAGACAGTATTATTGCCATAAGGGTAAAGTAATGGCGGCTTTTTAGGAAAGTTTTCGAATAAACAAGGATAATTCCTCGAGTCCTTGTCCGTTGTGGAAAAACAAGCAATTTCAATTTTCAGTTGCATTAAAATTTGTTGGTATCTTGTCTTTTAAGAAATTTTGCTTTTTTTTTTTTTTTTTTTTTCTGAATCGGATGAGGGGTTCGAATTCCATACCTAAATGGAGGTAGAGATTATGCGGTTCAAATACTTGCAGATGTGGACCGACAATGGACTTGTGGGGATGTTTCTGAGAGTAGTTTTGGAGGTATCCCTTGATGTAATATGACAAGGAAAACAGCATCTGCTTTTGGCAGATTGGAGGGCCCGCGCACAAGTTGGCTTTAGTGAGTAATCTTTTCACGTTGGAGGGGGACATCCCAACGTGACAAATTCATTATTTTAAGACCCAGATTTTCATGTGGGGGTGGTTTGGTAGGGAGATTTTATATTTTATTTTCCTGGGCTTGCAACATGATTATATTAAATTCATAAATGTTATTGGGATGTGAATGAATCTACATATAAACAACCATTTAAAAAGAAAATGCATTTGTATTTTCTACATATTAATCTAAAAATTAATTGAACTTTTGTGTATTATTCTAATGAAAGTTTGTTATTTGAGATGTGAATGTTTATTCTAAGGTGTTCGTAAAAATCTGGAAATAATTGATCGATAGCTCTGCCACTGCAAACAACCACAACCTTTTATTTCATTTGGGAGATAAGGAGAGGAATACATGAAGAGTACCATCTAAATCTGCAAATGCTTGATAGCTGTATGAACATCCTTGTCCCCTCTGCCACTGCAATTAACCACAACCTCGGTTCCATTTGGGAGAGTAGGGCAAAGCTGCTCCAAGTAAGCCACTGCATGAGATGTCTCCAGCGCAGGGATTATGCCCTCTAGTCGCGATAATCTCTTGAAACCTGCATGTACAAAATAAATCAATGACAAAACGAGTTAAGGGGAATAAAATGTGGAGGATCTTAAGAGCAACTTCGACCTGGGGCAAACCTGAAAATAAAAAAAGATGCCATACCTTCCAATGCTTCCTCATCGGTTATGTTATAATACTCGGCACGGCCCGTATCTTTCAAATAACTGTGCTCTGGTCCAACCCCAGGATAGTCCAAGCTATTAGCCATAAAGAAAAGGTGTCCAAAATTTAGAAATAAATACAGAAAAAATTTGGTTGTAAGCGGATTTGCGCACCAATATGTGCACCAATACTAAGGTGGAAAGGTAAACTTTAATGGAACGGTCTCTTTTAATCCGTTTGTCCATAGAAGAGCTCATAGATACAACATAAAGCCACACCAAAAGTTATATCAAGTGTATTACGTACCCAGCACTTATGGAATGAGGTTCAATAATTTGCCCGTCCTCATCCTGTAATAAATAGCTCATAGCTCCATGCAAAACCCCCACTTCTCCTTTTGTCAAGGTAGCAGCATGTTTACCACTGTCCAATCCAAAGCCTGCAGCCTCCACACCAATCAACCTAACATCTTTGTCATCAACAAACTCATGGAAGATTCCCATGGCATTTGAACCACCACCTACACATGCTACCAGAACATCTGGCATCCCTCCCCATTTTTCCAGTGCTTGTTTTCTGGTTTCTTTACCAATTACAGCATGGAACTCTCGAACCATCATGGGGTATGGATGTGGCCCAGCAACAGATCCCAAAATATAATGAGTCGTCTCAACATTAGTTACCCAGTCCCTAATAGCTTCTGACGTAGCATCTTTCAAGGTGGCTGTCCCAGAATGAACTGCTCTAACCTGTATTGAACAGTTAATTACACGACGGAATAGAACAGTCAATGCATCAATTAGGCTACATCACAGAAAGAATCAAAGGATGAAAACTATGACAAATTGACCTCAGCCCCAAGAAGCCGCATTCTGAAGACATTAAGTGCTTGCCTCTCCATATCTTGTGCACCCATATAAATGATACACTGCAAACCAAACCGAGCACAAACAGTTGCTGTCGCGACCCCGTGCTGACCAGCTCCAGTTTCAGCAATTATCCGATTTTTCCCCAATCGCTTGGCAAGCAAAGCTTGGCCAACAGCATTGTTGATTTTGTGAGCCCCCGTGTGATTCAGATCTTCTCTCTTAAGGTAAATGTGCGGGCCTTCACCATTTGGACGCTTGTAATGCTCAGTTAGCCGCTCCGCAAAGTAAAGAGGACTCTCCCTTCCAACATAATCTTTCAGGATTGCATTCAGTTCTTTCTGCAATATCAACTATTTTTTAGCTCACAATACAGTAACTTCGACACATGTACATAAATTCACGCACAGTTCACAACTAGAGTTCTTCTCCCCCAAGACACTTGATTAGGAGTAATGTACTTCAATAACGCTCGATACTTTCTCGCTTGATTGAGCTTTGACAAACTGGGGAATTTTGTTGGAAAGGCAGAAATTTGGTTCCTTTTGTGGCAAATTATCAAGCCCTCAAAATTGCTATACACAGTTAAGTTGCGTCTCAGCGTCTCATTACTCTCACACCAATGCATTTATTCGATAACACGTCAAAACGATACGAAAATCACGAAAATGAAGCCCTCGGACAAGGAAATCTCAATCCTCTATTTCTAACCCTCTATTTGGTATCCGGGAAACTGAGGGAAACCCGAAAAAAAAGGTCCACAGTTTACAAACCAATGTGCTCCGAAAATTCATACTTTCCTCCCAATAAAAAAAGTCTTCGCAAACATCCCAACGAACCAAACCCCAGCAAACAAATGAACCAAAACAGATTGGACAATGGAGGAGTGATAAGAACCTGAAAGCCCTCGTCGGCGGCGAGAGAGTGGAAGGCGGACTCGAGCTCGGAGAGGGCGTGCATGAGGGTTTCGGGGACATACTTGCCGCCGAACTTGCCGAAGCGGCCGAAGGAATCGGGTCTCTGAAGGAGAGAAGTAGCGGTAGCCATTTGGAGAGCCCGGCTGTCTAGGGAGCAAGATACAGCAAAAGAAGATAGAGCCTTGGAAGGGCAGGAGGGGGTAAATTGGTGGAAGCGGAAGGGCAATTTGGAGGAGAGAGATGGTTTGGGGAGAGCTAAGGTGATAATGGTAGTGGCTGTAGAAGAGGGTGGTGTTGCGGGTGCGGCGGCCATTTGTGGGAAGAAATGGTTCAGTGCTCGATAGTTATTTATTTATTTTCAATCAGTTGGTCATTTTAATTTCGGATTTCGGGAAGAGGGATGCCGTTTTATGTCTGTATCTCTCGACCGAAAGTACACAACAGGGACAGGTCACTGTCTGGATTTTCTTTCACCTGTTGTTTTTGCATTCCGCCACGTGCGTGCTTTCTTGGAGTTGTTTTTTTTTTCTTTTAGCAATATTTAAGGCTCGCTTGGTTAACGGAGTGAAATAATAAGATTTTAGATAATAATTAAAAGTTAAATAAAATATTTTTAAAATATTATTTTTTAATATTATTATTATTTAAAAATTTTAAAAATTTGAATTGTTAATTATATTTTTTGTGAAAATTTAAAAAATTATAATGATAAAATAAGATAAGATAAATACTCTCTAAATCCAAACGAGATCTAAATATTTTAGAAATACATTTAAAAAGACATTAGCTAAAGAGTAAGTGATTTATCATTCAATAAATAACTGAAAAATGATTCACTGATCAAATTATAATGGTTGTTGTACATAAGCAAAATATTTAAAATTGTACTTATTCTTTTTACTTCTACAAGGAATTCTTCTTATATTCCATTAATATTTTTTTAGTAAATAGCATAATCATAGATAGAGAACTATACTAGACTAGGGACCTATCTAATTTTATTGTATAAATTTTCGATACCAATGATTAGATCATGCAAACTATAAATACTCTTTTTTCTAATATTACTCGCCACCCTAATTCTCATCATTTTACGATGTGACATTAAATAATAGGTTCACAAGTAAAATATATTAAATCATCTTTAATCATCTAATTCACATCATAAAATAATAAGAATTAGGATTTATTCATATATATATATATATATATACACACATTACACAGATACATGTAATCTATTGGGACTCTACAGTGCTCTCCAATTTTGCTTATATTTAAGGATTGTTATATAATGATAATATATATTTTATTTTATTTTTAAAGTAGAAAAAACTGTTTTTTTTAAACAACTTCCTTTATTGATGACAAGTTGAGTTATAACATCTGATAAAACAATGGGGTTTCCTCCATATCTACTAAGTAATCATAAACATATAAAGCAGCTTTAGCTAGATTATGGGCAATAGAATTGCCCTCCCTGTTAATATGATTAACTATACATGTTTCTAACTTAGCCATTGAAGCTTGAGTATCATGTATGATCATCCCAAAGTAGCTTCCATTTTGATTCTGTAGATTGAGTTCTTTGACTACTATATTGGAGTCTCCTTCAAGAATGACCCTCTTCATACCCAATTCAAGCCCAAACTGAACTGCTATCCCTACTGCTTTGGCTTCTGCTAGATTTGGATCAGGCATTAAGTCTTTTTTTTTCCTCAAGGTTGCCAAAAAGTTACATGTTTCATCTCTAACTGCTACCCTGATTCCTATTTTACAAAGCTTTTATCAACAGCCACATCCCAGTTAATTTTACAAAAATCTTGAGGTGGACATTCCCATACAACTGACCTTATGTTATCTGCACTGACTTGATGCTCATGACTTGGTTCATCTGTACATAAATCCAGCTGCACTTGTTTCACTCTATGGATCACAGCCTGGGGATCTATCAAAATATTCACAAAACTAACTGATTTCTTCTCCACCAGAGATTTCAAAAAGTTAAAGATAATTCTATCAGAGCTTGCTTATCTAATTTGATGAACATGTCTTCTATTAACTCTTTAAAACTTCTGTAGGACCACTTGCATTTCTGTATTTTCCTGGACAGTTGACTCAAAACATCATTAGCTTATACATACTCCCACAATATATGCTCAATAGTTTCTGGCTCTCTAATACACATTGAACAGATAGGATTATCCAAAATTTTCTTCTTGTACAGATTGCTCTTAGTGGGCAGTATATTTCAACAAGCTCTCCATAGAAAATTCTTTGCTGCTGGAGGTAATTGAATCTTCCATAATTTGGTCAACTTCTGATCTCTCTGATTATTGATGAAAGAGTTTTGGCCTTTTTCCTTTTCCTGCAATTCCCCTTGTAAATGATAATCACTTCTCACTGTGAAACAACCATTAGCACTATTCCTCCATATCAATTTATCTTGTCGATTACTCTGACTGATTGGTAATTGCTTAATAAGATCAGCTTCCTCGTTGCAAAAAACTGTCTGAATTAAAGGAAGATTCCATTCCTTACCACCTGGCATTATCAAGGCTTCCACTTTGGCATCTTCCTCCAATGATTTATTGCCACTTTGAGGTTTGTAAGTTGTTGGTTGTGGCAACCATGGATCAGACTAAATTCTCACTGACTTCCCATTGCCTATTCTCCATTGAAGTCCTTGTTGTAAAAGCTCTCTTGCTAAAAGGATACTTCTCCAGATGTAGGATGGATTGCTTCCAATTTTTGCTTTAAGAAAATCATATTTGGGAAAGTATTTAAGCTTCAACACTCTTGATGATAAAGAGTTAGGATATAACATAATTCTCCAACCTTGCTTTGCTAACAAAGCAAGATTAAAATTTTCAAAATCTCTAAAGCCAAGACCACCTACCTCTTTAGATTTCCCCATCTGTGACCAACTCATCCAATTCATTTTTTTTTTCTTGGTTTACCTGACCCCACCAGTAGTCTCTCATCATACCATTTAGTTGCCTCAATAAGGATTTAGGAAGCTTAAAAACTCTCATTAAGTAAGTGGGAATAGCTTGAATGACAGATTTTAGTATAATCTATCTACCTGTTTGTGATAAGAATTTATGCTTCTAATTACTTAGCTTAGCACTTACTCTATCTAGTATAGCTTTGAAATCTTTAATTCTTGATCTACCTACCAAAGTTGGGAGACCAAGATATTTCTCCTGGGAGTTTGTTACTCTAATCCCTGCCATACTAATTAAAAGGTTCTTGGTAGAAATGCTAGTATTTTTACTAAAAAATAGAGAGGACTTATCTCTGTTCATTCTCTGGCCTGAAGCTTTCTCATAATGACTAATAATCTCCATCATTTTCCTCCATTCCAACTCAACTATCTAGCAAAATAGCATACAGTCATTTACAAAGAACAAATGGCTGATATGCATTTTTCCTCTAGCAATAGGAATCACAGTGATCTATTTAGCCATTTCTGCCTTATTAATCATCTGAGTGAGAGCCTCTGAGCATAAAATAAATAGATAGGGTGATATTGGATCACCCTGTCTTCCACGAGATGGCTTGAAACTAGGTTGTGGGATGCCATTGATCATTAATGAATAAGAAACTGTTGAGACACATCTTGAAATAAGATCAATCCAATATCTGTTAAATCCCATTTTCTTCATGACCGTTTCAATAAAGGATCACTCCAATCTGCCGTAAGCTTTATTTATGTCCATCTTAAGAGCCATATACCCTTTGGGACCCTTCATTTTGGACTGCATGGAATGAACAGCTTCATAAGCCACTATGATACTGTCTGCTATCATCCTTTCTGGTATAAATGCAGTTTGAGTTGTTGAAATGATGCTTGGAAAAATGTTCTTCAATCTGTTTGCTATTGCTTAGGCCATGACCTTATACATCACATTACACAAACTTATCGGTCTGAATTCAGTAACCTCAGTGGGATTTTTTACCTTTGGGATTAACACTATGAAGGTCTCATTAAAAGAGCTATCACAATTGTTTGTATTAAGAGCTGTAATAACTGTCTCACAAAATTCCTTACCTATTACACCCCAATATTGTTGAAAAAGTCCGACTGAAAACCCATTAGGACTTGGGGAACTCATAGGATTTATATTAAGAATTGCATCTTGAACCTCAGAAAATTCAAAATCTTTCATCAGCATTTGGTTCATCTCCTCTGTGACCATCTTTGGTATTGATTCTACACACTGTTGTTGTCCCTCTGGATTTGAAGTAGAGAACAGATTAATGAAGAAATCTTGAAAAATCTAATTAATGGCTTGAGAAGAAGATTGAAGATGCCCCTCCTCATCATTGATGCTGTTAATTGTATTAATTTTCCTCCTTCGAGAAGTACACTTGTGAAAATAACTTGTATTTCTATCTCCCTCTTTAAGCCATTTTTGTTTGAACCTTTGTTTCCACTTCACTTCTTCCTGTTCCAATCTCCAATTAATCTGCTTTTGAATTTGTTGGATTTCTTGAATATCAATACATGTGTTTCTTGCTTGAAGGAATAAAACCTTTTCTTGTTGCCCTTTGATTATCTTAGAGGCTTCTTTCTCCTTGTTCTTACTCCACTTCAATAAATGAGTTTTACAATTGTTCATCTTGATTTTCAGACCTTCTAAGGAGTTTGCATATCTGCTATGAACCTGCCAAGCAGTTGAAATTAAATCCTTGCAATCAGAGTTGATGTCCCATCAATATTCATATCTAAAAAGCCTTTCTTTCCTTCTTGCAGGTTGTGTTTGAGAATTCATAACTATTAAAAGTGGATAGTGATCTGAAGAACTTGTTGCTATTGTTGTGACCTCTGCCCATAAAAACCTGTGACAGTCCATATCTTGCCAATCTTTGTATTGTTTTGTATTTTAAACGGAGTCATATGACTCCAATGTGACATTCTACTCATTAATCTTGAAATGTTATGTTTATAGAATGGTAATCTTTTAAAAAGTAATATTTCATTATGAACTATTGTAATTTTTAATTTAATTCAATTTCTTATATATAAAGATATAAATCGATTCAAGTCTCCATCTAAAAATATTATTTTAACATTTATATTGTTTCGTCAAATAAACTATTCTAGAAATCGTTTTGAATTTCTCCACTATAAAATCCAGTCTCTCTCCCACATACACAACATACACAACAAATGCACGGATTATAGGCTTGTGTTACAATAATTACAAAGATGGCCATTGAAAAAAAAAATTGTGAAAAACCGTCTGCCGTGTACCTATCTTGTAAAGGTTTTGAACCTTTTAGTTTATTGACCAAAATGACCCTGACCTTTTTAGATGGGCTAAACTTTCATGGACTTTCATTGCAGTTGGGCTTATCCTAATTTCAACTTAGTTTTAATGGGCTTGAATTATAAGTTGAACCATGTTTTTAATTGGGCTCATTAAATCAGCTTGCATCTCTTGCTTTAGTTGTTTTGCTTGTTTTAGTTGGCTTATTTAACTTCACATGGGCTTTTGTTTTATTTAAAAATTATTAGTCCATAAATTTTATTTTATAGAAAATATTTACGGATTTTAATTATGTTATTAAGTATTAATTTTACAACAAAAATTAGTAGTAAATAATAAGAGTCTACTTTTATTTTTAGCACGTTAGGTCTGGTTAGGTATATTTTATGAAAATAATTTACAGTATTATTTAATAGATTTAAATAAGATATAATTTCCTACTAAATTGTAATATGATATTAGTCTTAAATTATTATTAGATTATATTAATAGTTTTGCCAGGATTTAAATTTTAAATATGATTAGGTCAATCATCAAAAATACTTTTCGTTGTTATTTTGCTAGCTTCGATAAAATTATTTTATTATAGTTATAACTAGAAAATAAAGAAGTATGTTCAGCATAATTAAATGACATTATTATTCATTAGATTTCTTGTAAAATTGAATATTTATGTTATTCATAAGAAAATTTAGCCGTTTTATGAATTGAGACTTCACGACTTGTTTTAATGGATTTGTATAAGGATTAAATACTTTACTTAATTATAATTTGGAAGTGAGAATAGTTTATTAGTATTAAAATAATTTATAATATCAGTATTCATAGATTTTTGTATTAAACGGAATATTTATTTGATTATTCTCTATTGTATGAATTTAATTACGTGATATATTAGGACACGTTTTCCTAGACATATTTAGTGGTGTTTAATACTGCGTACATGTAATGAACAATGAAGTTAGATTTAGAAAGCAGCGCATCGAGAGAAGTAATTTAATCATGAATTTGAATCATCACGTATGCTTAGATAAATTGTTATTAAAGTTAGTTATTTGACAACCACTTTTTATGTATCATGCATGTCATAATATATGCAAACATGTTATTCAGTATAACATTCGATTATGTCATTTTGCATCATGTATAGATTCAACAGTTTTAATTATGTACGTATTATGTCATACATCTCACATTGTACAAGACACGTAAGCTTCTTTAAGTTCAAATGCAAGATAAGATCACATCAGTTTAATCAGGTAGTCATTCAGATGCATTGTACTAATGCAAATAAGAAAACCAGAAGAGTATGACTTAAGTGATAAAGAAAAACTAAAAGAATATGACTTTCAAGAATTAAAAGAAAAGTATTTTATGATGGATTGGATGTAATGTCAACTATGCATGGAAAGAACCATAAAAAAACATCTTGCTATACTTTCCCCCAAACATATTCTCGATTGACCATCACTTTAACATACAATCAAATCTATCCCAGAAATGAAAATTTTCCAACCAACATCCTCAAATGTTTGTATAATTTTGGAATACTCGTTTCATTTGGCAAGAGAAATGATCATAGGTAAACACTTGCATATATTTGTTTTCATAAATGATTGATTTGATAAAATCTTTTATTTCGTAACGATATTGAGAATCAGCATAAAGAATGATATTTATAAACTTTGGGATTTTGGATTTGCAACTCTCACTGATAAGAGCTTGCCAATTAAATGATGATTTTATATGTTGGTCCATTTATATAAAGAATGATGTTTTTAATTAGGTGTTGTTCAAAATTTATCTTTGAAGAGCTTTTATTTAATAAATTATTACCATTGTCTGCTTTTACGAAAATATTTTATTTTTTATAAGTTTTTTTCCCTCCAATTGCTACGTACAAGGGATATACGTGGCTTGCACGTAGCCCTTTACTAGTATCTATATTATATATATATATATAACAAATTCTCTACACCCGTAATGAAGTGTATTTTTAAACGATCTGACCATCAATGATCTTCTTACCTTATGCTATTTAGTTCACAGCAATGAATCAATTTTATAGTTCGGATATTGTTATTTATGATATTGCTTCAATTTATAACCCAAAAAAAAAAAAATGAAAAGATTAGATTATTGAAGTAAATATAGTCCCTTTTATTTTTTTATTTTTTAAGTTGAGAAAGTTGAAACTAGTTGTAAAATCTCAGAATCACATGTTCATCATACTTTACACAGAATTAATGCCAGATAGGTTCACAGTCAATGGCATACATTATGAAGACTATCCCAGTTTACTTCATGAGTGCATATACTGGAACATACGGCAAAAGGCTTCAGGAAGTCACTAGCCCATATTACAAGGATAATGCTTATCCACACCTACCGAGACATCCCAAGTGCAGCTCATTCCTTTTGGGAACTCGACCCTTGGAGTGTTTGGTTTTGGCACATAGGAAAGACTGGCTTGGTGATAGAGCACCAACACGCGCCATGTGCAATGTGTATTAGCGATGACTCGAGATTCTCATTTTTCGTTTGAGGATGAGAATTTTATATTTTGTTTTGAAGTTTAAAATATTATATTTTATTATTATTATTATTTTAGAATTTAAAAAATATGTATTGAGATTTGAAAAAGTTGAATTGTTTATTATATTTTGTATGGAGATTTAAAAAATATGTAATGATGATATGAGAATTTTATGTTTTGTCTTATGCTCCAAACCTGTCCTAAATATACTCCATTTATTGCTAACGAATTCCAATCTTTATTCCTAGTCCAATCAATATCTTCTTTACATTCTTTCTATTCTATAAACTTCGCCGACTTGAAAAACAAAAAAACTGCGCCCTCTTTGTACAATCATGGCATCATGCGATGATTTTATTCTTGCTAACATCGGTTATATAAAAATAAAATCCAATAAAATAGCCAAAAGAAGTTAAATGTAAAAAAAAAAAAATTATATTC
The DNA here is from genome assembly GCA_022457165.1 of Juglans mandshurica. Lineage (NCBI taxonomy): Eukaryota > Viridiplantae > Streptophyta > Magnoliopsida > Fagales > Juglandaceae > Juglans > Juglans mandshurica. The sequence continues at coordinate 36,322,726 of CM039622.1, forward strand.
ATCATCTTCACACCACACACCACAAATAATTATTTAATTATTTTTTTTCTTTTACCAAATGTATGGTATGTGGTATATGGTTGATGGGTAGAAGAATTCAATTAGTTTAAAAAGAATAAAACTTATTTTAAAAAATAAAAATAAGTGGTGTATGATTATGAGTAGCAAAACTCAATGTAAAAAAGGAAATACGACCGTTATCCAACGAGATGAAACTTAAGAAATGATATTGTTAAAAGAAAATTACTACATACACAAAGAGATTAAACAAAAATAAACACTAACTAATGTGACTTCATAAAATTTGTTAGATCTATTTTATAATAAAAATATTTTTACAATCTGAAATGTTATATTAAACCATGTCAATTTGTAAATTTATTTTTATTTACTCTCTTTATAACTAAAGCATTTCCCTCTCGTTAAAACTTAAAAGGAATGATAGTGATTGAAGAAGAAAACCGAACCAGGCACACACTCCAAAAAAGCCAACAGGGTCTTAATCACCTAGCCATAAACAATAGTAGTATCAGTAGTCCACCATTGTCTCTTATATTTTCCAACATATCAGTTTTGGTTGAGTCGGGCCTTAATAAGTCCCACAATATATATATACAAAATATATATATTAAGCCCAACAAAAGAAAAAGAAAATAGAAATTAGAAAGGTATGCTTGAAGTTCTTGAAATGGTCCTCCAAACCAGTCTGCTCAAGTGCTTATGAACTTTGCTATAGATATGTATGACTTTTGGAGATTTTGTTTTGAATCCAAAAATAGACTGCCTAGAAAAAAATAATAATAAATAAATAACTGAGTACAAATGTCTTCCAAATGAAAAATTGACTCCAGAGTCGAGCAAGACGTCAAAGCAATAATGAGGTCCTAATTAATATGTAGAAGAACACGAGTCAAGACATTCACCGGTTATTTCAGCAACCTCGGCACTAAAGACAATCAAAACTGAACTCCATCTATAGAAAAAGAAGCACAGGCATTCAGTAAATAGTACCTACACATATCAAATCAAAACATGTTCCACATGCCGGAAGGAGGCACATCGAGCAGCCAAATTCTCGTTGTCACTCGGCTGAGTTCTCGTGCAGTAGTACATACTCTCGGCTACAAGAAAAGGCAATATATAGAATCATATTACAATGATGCAATGGGACTGTTCAGGTAGAGATTCTAAAGAAATTGTGATAGTTCTTTTATTTATATAAATATAAAAGAAAGTTTTACACATAGAATGAAATAGGCAAAGCCTATGCATACAAGAAATATACAAAAGAAAACACTTAATTACATTCTATAAAGAAGAAAACGAAAACAGGAAATCATGATCGTAATCTCCATTAAGCACTATAGCTAAAAACCATTGACATAAAGAAAAACAGAATTTCCAGATTTCCTCCTTTTTTTTTTCTTTTTTTTTTTTAATATCAAGGAACCTCTCCAAGGCAGGACCCTTCAGACCCACCCCTACAAAGTAAACCCTAGTCCTGTGCACCGCACCCTCGGAAGTTTCCATACACGGAACTAGTTAAATCGTTGGCTTTTCACCAGGAAATGTAGCCCCAAAGGATTGTTTACACTCATGAGGTGTTGAACATTGGACTTTGAAGGGAGTGATACCCCAAGACCAAGGCCTTCACCAAAGGTTTCCTCTCCTTGTTATTAAATCATCTCTCATTCCTTTTCCACCAAATACACCACATAAGACACATATGAACCATCTTCCACGCAACAACCACTTGAGGAGAACTTTGAATTCCAGTCCAACACACAAGTAGATCCACTACTTTCATAGGCATCACCCTAGCCATCCCAACTTTACTGAAAACACCATCCCACAGTGCCTTTGCCACCTCGCAGTGCAGTATTAATTGATCCATAGATTTTCCATGTTTCTTACACATGAAACACCACTCCATAACAAGACTGCGCTTTCTCAAGTTATCAATCGTCAGAATCTTTCTGAGTGATGCTGTCCGTATGAAAAAGCGACTTTTGAAGGCACGTGACCTCCAAATACTCTTCCAAGAAAAAGGAGAACAATGCGGAGCAGTCAACACCTTATAATAAGACCATACTGAAAACGTTTTATTACCAGTAAGCTTCCATAAGATTCTATCCCTCTCATTACCCCCAAACCCCAGTTAGTGTAAGAAGCTGAAAAAATCAGAGACCTCGTCAATTTCCTTGTCCTGTAAAGCTCTAATTAAACAAACATCCCATTGCAATATACCATTGGAACGGTTTAACAAATCAGCAACAGTAGCATTCTGATTGGCTGCCAAACGAAAAAAACTGAAAACGTACTAAAAAGAACCCCATCACCACACCAAACATCAAGCCAAAAAGGGATCCTTGAGCCCTCACCAACAACAAAATTTATATGTATAGCAAAAATCTCCCAACCCTTTCTAATAAATTTCCAAAGACTCACCCCATAAGTCCCCATTGCCTCTTTAGAACACCAACCCCCCCAATCACTCACATATTTCCGATCTATAACCTCCCTCCACAATGACTCCCCTTCCAATTGATACCTCCACAACCATTTTCCCAATAAAGTCTTGTTGAAACTTCTCAAATTTCAAACCCCCAAGCCTCCGTTTGAAATGGGAGAACAACTATATTCCAACTAACAAGGTGAAATTTAGGCTCCGTTTGGTTAAGCAGTTCAGATAAGATGAGATATTTTGAATAGTAGTGAAATTTTTAAGTTATGATGAGATGAAATAGTTTGTAAAAAAAATATGTTTGGATAGTGAGATGAGATGAGATAATTTTTAATTTTTGAGATTTGAAAAAGGTTGTTGATTAGAGAGCCGAAAAATGCATTGTTCATTGTCAGTTTTGCATTGTTCATTACTGTTTATTTAAGTTGATGTTTTTAAAATTTACAGATGAAATAGTGTGTTTGGATAGGGAAAACTATTGTACGGTACAATTCTGGCTAACCAAACTGGGCCTTAGTCTCCTCACCCAATACACCCCACAGAAATGTACGAAATAATTTTCAATCCGGTTTGTCACCCCTGCAGGCAATGGAAATAAGGATAGGTAATAAGTTCGAAGATTGGAGAGAGTACTTTTGATAAGAGTAACTCTACCCCCTTTAGAAAGATATAAACGCTTCCAACCTGTCAGCCTTTTCTCAATCTTCTCAACTACCTCGTCTCATATGGACTTAGCCTTAAAAGACGCACCCAACGGAAGACCTAGTTATTTCATAGGTAAAAAAGCAACTTTACAACCCAATAGATCCGCCAAACAGTTATATTCCACACCTCCCCCACCGGAACTAACTTCGACTTATCCAAATTCACCTTACGGCCTGATACAGCTTCAAAACATAATAATACAGCTCTTAAGGCTTGAATCTGCCCGCTATCAGCATCACAAAAGATAAGTGTATCACCTGCAAAAAGAAAGTGAGTAAGAGTGATAAAACCATCATACGCATTTCCCACTGAAAAATCAGATAGGAAACCCCCCCCGCCCCCCCGGCGCGGGCGCGCGCGCGCGTGCAGCCCCAAAAACCAGCAACCTCTACCATTCGACTCAAGCCTCCATGATAATGACAAAGAGGAAAGGGAATAATGGATCCCCTTGTCTCAAACTGCGAGAGCTGTGGAAAAAACCACAGGGGTTTCCATAACTAACACTGAAAACCGAGCAATAGAGACACAATGTCATGGATCCTCTCCCCAAATCCACATCTCCTAAGCATATAGAAAAGGAGGAGTCTCAATTCACATAATCATATGCCTTTTCCGTATCCAGCTTACAAATAACACCATGAACACTCCCTCAATCGACTATCAAAACATTCATTAGCAATCAACACAGAATAAAGTATTTGTCGACCCTGAACAAAAGCATTTTGAGGTTTAGGAATAATTTTCTCCATCACCATACTCTCACTAAGCACCTTGGAGATTATCTTATAAACTCCACTTACAAGGCTAAAGGGTGCAAATCCTTCAACTCCGAGGCCCCAACTATTTTAGGAATGAGAGCAATAAATGTGGCATTAAGAGACTTCTCAAACTTATGATAAGAAAAAAATTCCTAAAAAACCCGCATCATATCTTCTTTCACAACATCCCAACAAGCTTGAAAAAATGCCATAGAAAAACCATCCAGGTCAAAGGCTTTATCTTTAACCATCCCACACACCACCTGATAAACCTCATCGTCCTCAAATGGTCTCGCCAACCAACTCGCAGAAAAAGGATCCAATGTATCAAAAGCCAACCCATCAAGATTGGGCCTCCAACCAGCTGTTTTGGTTAGAAGACCTTCATAAAACTGCACAATATGATCTTGAATCACAGAGGGGGATGAAAGCACACTGTTTTCATAACGAAGCAACTCAATGGCATTATACCGCCTATGTGAGTTAGCTAATCGGTGAAAAAATTAGTACATTTGTCACCCTTTTTCAACCGTAGAAACCTCGACTTTTGCCTCCAAGATATCTCCTCCAACAATAAAATCCTCTCAAGCTCAATCATCACTTCCTTTTTCCTCATCAACGCCACCTCATTCATAACTTCATTCTCCTCCCCAACCTCCAACACATGCAACTCCTCCAAAAGGAAAATTTTCTGATTATCAACATTCCCAAATACTTCATCATTCCACTTCTTTTACTTATAAAAAATATATATATATATAAAAAAAATTCCACTTCTTTAAATCCGTTTTCAAGGCCTTAAGTTTCCCAACAAGTATAAAACTAGGCGTTCCCGTACATTGATAAGAAGTCCACCAACTCCTAACCCTGTTCACAAACCCTTTAGCTCCTACCCACATGTTTTCAAACTTAAAATACTGCCTATCTCCATACATACCACCACAATCTAGCAAAATAGGGAAGTGATCTGAACAGACATGAGGCATTCTCTTCTGACATAGCTCAGAAAAATGAATCTCCCAAGATGGAGATACAAGGAATCTATCAAGTCTCGACCAGCTCCTACCATTGGACCAAGTGAATGCTCCCCCTACTGGGAGAAGATCCAAAAGATTCAAATCAAAGATAAACTCTGAAAATTCCTCCATAGCCGAAGACAAGGTTCTCCTGAACGCTCACTAGGAAACCGAATAATGTTGAAATCCCCACACACACACCAAGGCAATTCCCACAAATAATACAAACCCGCCAATTCCTCCCACAATAAACATCTATCACTATCCAAGTTTTTGGCCCATAGACTCCCACAAAAGCCCACTTCCACCCATCCTCAATATTTTAAAAGAGCATGCGACACTAAAATGCCCAAACACTCATCTACTAACTCCACCACTTTATTATCCCACATTAAAATAACACCTCCTGAAGCTCCAGAAGAAGCCAAATACGCTCAACCCACAAAAGCACACCCCCACAAGCTACAAATAATACTTCTATCAATAAATCCTAGCTTCATTTCTTGAAAACATACGATATCAATCTTCCAACAACGAAGAAGATACCTAATACGAAGACGCTTGTTCACATCATTAATCCCCCTCACATTCCAAGAAAGAATCTTAGGCTTCATGAGAAAAATGAGACTCCCTTTCAATATGTCCCTCCCAATATTGCCCTCCTTTGTGTCATAATTGATAGAACATTCTAACCTTCTTAACTCCCTTTCCTTCTTAGAGGCTGACTTCAAGGCCGATGAGCGACCAGCTTCGATAGCAACAATAAGAGCCTTAAATTGCTCTTCAAAGCCTATGCACGATATCCCCACACATGCCTATAAATCTTCAACTTTTTTTAAAACCCAATCCGAGGCATTTTTAGCTGAAACATGAGGCGGGAGGGTACGTATAAGAGTCGGGCTACCCACATCCTCATCAAAGCATTCCTCCTCATATAATTCCAACTGTAAATTGTGCTCAACCAAATCCCCTCCAGAAGAAGTCTCTTGATGTAGATCTTTAGAAAAAGCCAATGACGAGTTGTCATTCATTTCAGGATGCACAAGATTTTCAACTGGAAAAATAGGCTTTAATACCAAAGGAACTGAATCCAACAAATGCACACCATTAACCAAAGGAGCCAAAGATACGAACGGATTAAATTCACCTTCACTCACCACCTCCTTTTCAGTGTCCTGCACCACTAACTCCCTCTTCCACCTCCGACGACAAAACCATTTTCAACACAGCACCAAAGGGGTCGCCGGTGACCAACGAAGTAGTCTGTGCAACAATGTTTTGAATACCGTACCAGAAGTCGTCCCGGTCAAGGCACTGGAACGAAATATTTCGATACCGATACCGTTTCGTGTACCGTTTTGGGATAGTCAATATATGAATAAATTATATATATATATAAATTATATTCTAAAATAAGTTTATATATGAATAAATTATATATAAATACATATATATATAAATTATAAATAGTCTAGTCTGAATTGGGGATCAAAAAATAAGTTTGTAGTTTGAAAAAATGAAAATAAAATAAAAATGGAAGGCCGAAATATCGGCCGGTACCGGCCGGTATTGGCCGAAATATAGGCCGGTTCAGGCCCAAATTGAGGTTGGTACTGGCCGGTACGAAACGTATGGGATACTTGTACCGGCCCAACGGCCGGTACGGAAAATTTTGGCCGTACCGGCCGGTACGGTACGAAATTTAAAACAGTGCTGTGCAACCTTCAAGACCATCGGATCAAGTAGCGGCATCGTCATGCTAGAAGAGGAAACCGCAACCGAGACTCCCGATACAAGTCTTAGTCTTCCACACTCGTTTCAGGCTTTTAACCAGGCCCGACCCATTCACTTTATTTTTACCCTTCAAAGTTACCTCCTTATGACCCATACCAGAAGCCTACCCACCCGTACACCCTACTGTGTATACACCAATCCATTTTTACCTTCGGACTAACCCCAACTTAACCCATTTCAACATGAGATTCACATTAATTTCATATCCAATAATGCATCATAAATGGCCTTCAATGAGAAATCCTTCCCAACCCCTAACGTGCCTTCGTTGGGACTCAAATTGTCACCGTTGAGAATATGAACAGACTTTTGCATCGACTACCCTCCCGCATGCAAGATCTTCCTACCAATCGTCCCACGAACCTCCCTACTACCCTCCATACACGGCGGCAGCTTCTTCAATACCTCTACAAAAGTCCCCTTTCGTCCCTCATCAACGTAAGAATATGATGCAACCTTCTCAGGTACTCTGTATTTTACACCTGAAACAGAGGAGAAGAAACAGCCACTCTCAGCTATTCTTCAAACATCCCCCCCATCGCCCTTTGACCCTTTTGGAACAGCAATGAAGCCGCACCTTTTTTTTTTGTCCAAACTCCGGCACAGACAAAAACCTCCCATAGCTATTGTGACATCTTTGAACCACCAATATTTGATTCCCCTTCCTACAAGTTTTATAAAACTCAGAGGAACCAATGGATGCTCCACAAGCACCCACCACAAATGCCAACCATACCATAGCAGCAACATCAATGGAAATGAACTTAGTGACCCTATGACTACTCAATGATCCTCCACCACTGAGCATTTTCTTTTTTAAGCTCAAAGAGCTTCTAATCAATACGTAGCTTCCAACACAAACCCATCAAACAAACCATAACCAAGAAACAACCCAAAAAATAGCGAGAACAATAGAAGAAAGAAAAGAAGAAATGAAGATGCTTAAATAATTCTTGATCAAGTCCTATGCTTTGAAATTATTCAGGGCATGAAATAAACTTGACCAAGTAGTAATGACTGTCGATTGGAGCGGTAGATAATATTGAAGGCTTTGCATGTATTCATGGCTCTAAGGTGTCATCCCTACCAATGTAACCCCATTCTCCCCTTGGGGGCACTGATTAGGGCAAACTCCAGTTGGGATGACATTATTGAAATAATGGAACATTATTATTTAAATAGGGGTTATACACTATTTGTTGGGTTCCACCATTATTTGTTGGGTTTCACCATATCAGAAACCCAACAAAGCTCACCTCATTTCATCATTTTGTCTTTAAATATGCAGAAACTAATCACGCTAATTACTCCTTTCCATCAAAAATTTAAGTTTCCCACAACAATATTGAATTGGAACTGTCCTAAGACGGTCGTGAAGATGGAAAAACTACCACTTTTAATTATTTTCTATTATAGATTCATTTTTCCCATTTTTTTAATAAATCTTTACCAAAAGTAAAGTTTCGTTTTATTGAAACGACTTTATGGCAAATCTAAAAGATAGCGTGGCGTGGGGAATACACTAGAAAATATACACCCAATTGACATGGTAGTTATCCACTTCTGAACGCATCAAAAAAATATGGGGTGAAGGTTGGGTGGAACCATTACTTGATCCCAGAACAGTTATGATGATTATGCAGTAGGCTAAATTGATAGACCAAGGATAGAATTAACCATCTACCCACAATACAATTTGGTTAGGTGTTGTGATTAGGTGGGGTTGGAGGGTTGTTTAGGGTGCGTATTACCTACCAATATTGGTTGATTTGTTGCCGGGTGAGCTTAAGTTGCACCACTAAATGGGCAGTCTAGATGAATGCCAATTTATTTAATTTGTACAGAGTATCAAATTTAAGATTCTGAACAACAAAATTAAATTGCAACTGCAATAACACGGACAAGATAAGGCAGACGAGACAAAGTAGTTCCCAAAAAGAAGGAAGAGAAACAAGAATGCTAAAAAACTGCCCCCTTATTGCAAGCAAAGCATGCTTTGGATAGATCTCAGCAATATTCTTTTCTTTTTTCTTTGGATAGGTAATCTTAGAAATAATTCCTTTGGCAGGAGAACTATAAAATCGCTATACTTTTCTCTTATAAAGGGAAGAGGAACTTTTCCATGCAACAAACGAAAGCTTATAATTAACACCACAAATCTGCATGGCATCCTGTGGTTAAAAGAATCAAGCCAAAGCAACAAAATCCTAAATATATTCAACCTTCTCCAAATATCCTTCTTCCACTAGTTCCACACAATTAGACAAAATTTGTACTCCAAAATAATCAAACCCCTAAAGCTTTTGATGGATATCACGAGTTCCTCCATTCAGCCTAGTCCTATACCTAATCACAAGTAAATAAACAAAAATATCAATTCTAAGACCCAAGCAAACAAGTCTGCATTCAAACAGCATTAACATTTCTCAAAGCCATCGCAAACTCATTCATGCATCACATTATCATATTTATAGGATTTGAGAAGTCATCTCCTTTACTTTAGAGAACAAGCATAACTTTGATGCGTGAGTTTAAGAGAGGGGGGAAGCATCGCATTTCACTTTTTACCTGTAGTTCCCCTTAATTGAGTAACCGTTGATCATGAACCTCTCAATTTCAACGTCCGTTTTTTTTAATCTTTCTTATGGTTAGGAATTTTTCGTCAATACATCCACCCATCTAACAGTCACAAAAAGCCAAATGCCTACCTATGGCCATAAATTTGAGGTGCTGGTTATCCTACAATGGTGAAAACTTGAATAGACAACTTGACACTGTTTAAGAACCTTACAAAGTCAACAGCATAAGAACCTCAATGGCCCATATTTTTTTTTTTTGATAAGTAAAAATATTATATATATATATATATATATATCAAAAGGAGTAACCAAGTACACTGAGCCTCAATGGTCCATATTTACTCCAGGTATTACCAAAAAATCTCAAAACCTTATCATGACATCCAGACATAGGTGTTACCTTTTCCACCTCTATTTGTTCAGCAAACAATAATTAGGTTCTTAAAAAGGGAGCAAACACTGCTTGTTTTTTAAAGATATCAAATCCCTAAAAAAAACAGACACCATAAACTGCTACTAACATAAAATACAATAGTCCAACTCAAAGGAAAATTCATCATAAAATGTACTGAAATACCATAATCTGATCTAAACATTTGAAAGCATAAGTTAGATATTAATGAGTGGCCTACCTACTATTACCAAATCTGATGGTGTCTCTTTCAAAAAGTTCATAATAACGTTGAGGTTCAATGGCATTATCCTGCAAACATCACAGAACATGTTGCAGAATGGCTACAAATGACAAGCAAATTTCATTTTTGTTGACGCTATTTATGCAACTGAACAAATTATTGAGAAAAATGTAAAAGAGATGTCAATATGAGCAACTTACATTAATATGAGTTTTATTTGTGCTTCCGAGGTCCATCAAGTAAGGCCTAACATGGTGGAAACAAAAGAACTTACCTATTAAATTGAAGATATTCTCTTGGCAATCAAAAACAGAAATCATAAACTATTTTAGTCTCACCTTACTTGCTTTGATAATGTACCATCAGGTTCTTCCTTTTCTACTTGTCTGACCAGGTAGGGGAAAGGAAATTAAACAGTGTTCAAGAACATCAATGACTGAATGAAACTGCTAAATATAGATATACCGGAATTGAATGACAGCATGCTGCTTGCTACAAGATGGGTGGTCTGTCGGAATGTCTGCAACCCTACGTTCCCTCCCAAAAAGATAACAACTTTGACGGTGTATATAAAGGGGCTCTGTCGATGATAGGTACTTCTTAGAACATATGTATAGTGCCAGGAACTAAAAAAAGCCTTCTTGAACATCAAGAATATTCTCTGACAAAGAAAAATTAGTAATGAATAGGTGCAGCTAGCATTAGCTAATATAGCCCACGATTGTTCAACTTTTTGGCTTCCACTCAATGTGAGCAGAAAGGGAGAGTGAATATTAGTTCAATAACATTTACGCCCTCATAATGCTTTATTTATGTATTATTTTAATGGGGGGAAAATGAGTCAAATGATTTTTTTCCTACTTTTTCATTCTCTTCCCCATGCTAAAAACCAAACAAGAAGATACATTCAGTCTATTATCCACTCCTTTCTTCCCTTCATCCATACATGTCAAAGGAAGAACTACCCTCTCCCTCCCCCTTTATTTTCATTTCCATTGCTCATTTCCTTTTTCCTTCCCCACCCCCTCATGCAATCAGACATGGTATAAGAAGAATAAACTGAGAAAAGCAGCTGGGCAACAAGAGAACATGCAATTTTATTAGTATCAAACAAAGCATAGAGATGTATGGTGCAAGAAGGGAAGCAAGAACAAAGGGATATAGCTTGCAACTATAAGCTCTACAGGACTTAAATACTCACCATTTAGCACTTCACCAGCCTTGAAGACATAAAGTCGCCATCTTACATTCGGCTTTCGAGCATCAGGGGGTTCAGTGAAGAGGAGTGTCACACCTAACAAGGAACTACCCATTTAGCAAAGGAATGAAAAATTCAAGGCAAAACCAATTTCACATCCAACTGGACAATCAAATCAGACAATTCTTCACTACAAAACACGCATAGGAATGGGAATAGTGCAGTGAAATCTAAGAAATGAAAATATCACCTCTGACTCTATTGGTTTCTGCAGCAAGCTTTCCAGATAGTTCAAATGAAGGTTTTTGCTGCAATAAAGATAACAATAATTAAATAGGATGCATGTTATTTACTCATTTAAAACAAATTACACCGCAATAATGATGCCCGGCATTTAAGGATAAGCAAGACCTGTTCTTGCCACAAACCAAGCACAAGTTGGTGTAGATAAAGATCGAAACAAGTCTTGTAATTATGATGAAAAAACCAATATGACCAAGCTAAACCTTACCGTTTCCTTAGCTTCCAGAGCCTCCTCAGCAGCCTTCATCTTAGCTACTGAATCATTCTCATTATTCCTGCTCAAGCAGCAAGCAACCATCAGTTAAAAGCTTTAATTCAAGATCAATCTCAATAAGAGTAGTGTATTGTCCGACTTTAGAGAAAGAAAAGAACAAAAGGAAAAAAGATAAGTTAACAAATTCAGGTATATTGATGAGCCTAATTTAATTTATCTACCCTAGTAGGTGCAAATCTAAAATGCATTTTTGCTGTAACTGGAGCAAACTCAGATCCTTCGACTCCAGATCCTAAAGTTAGACTTCCCTTTTTGGTTCAAGGAAGAAGTTGTTATTAATATTATGAAGAAAACCCCTAGGGTTTGGCTCAAGTGGTGAAGGCCTTGGGCTTGGGGGTATGCTCCCCCCAGGTCCAAGGTTCAAATCCCATTGGGTGCAAACAATCTCTAGGGGCCATACCCCCTGGTGAAAAGCTAGCGATTTAACCAGTTCCGTGAAAGGGAAACTTCCGAGGGTGCAGTGCACAGGACCGAGGTTTACTCTGCAGGGGTGGGTCCCAAGGGCCCTGCCTTGGAGAGGTTCCCCAACATAAAATATATATATATATATATATAAATATATATTATGAAGAATTTCTTTTTCCTTCCAAACTAAATTCTGCAAAATTCTTGTGAAAATTTTAATTTCTTTTATTTATGCAGTTGAGATTATTTCTCAATTTCATTTTATTGCTAACACCTTACTTCACATGCATGCAAGGCTTCTCCCCTGTTGGCTGAGGAAATGAAAATGCTGAAATCCAGAACCAAAGGTATAATACAGAAAAAACAGTCGCATAACAGAACGAAAAGCTTCATATAACGGAAACATTATATATAAATTCTTTTTGTCCCTTATGCATTAAAAAATCAGTGTGTACAAATCTAAGGAGAAGAAGCCATTACTCCATTGTGCATTTTCACCACTTCCATCACAGCACAAACTGAACATAGCAATAAAATAGAGCTAGTTTGATAAGTAATAATTTGAGAAACTCAGCAGCTTCAAAGAACTATAATGAGCTGCTTCTTAAAAAGCCACCTAAAATAGCTCAAGCCACTTCACAAAAGCAAAGAAAAATTCACCGCCAAATGGGCAGCAAGGCAACTTCTGCTTCATAAAAGCAGAAGCTGATGGAAAGCCACACTCCATCAAACAAAGCCTTGGCAATAATATATGGAGTGTGGTTACAAAGTTGCAAAGGTGATTTATATATGATAACTGGCCTTTTTTTTTCATTTCTCGGCTAATATTATTAGTTTGTGGATATATCTTAAAAAGATTCCTTGCTGAAGCTTAAGTGAAGAGTTTGAAATTCTTCAGCAGCTTACCGGTCTTCAGAGCCTCTTAAGTTTGCCACCTGAAATTATTTGTCAATTGAACTCACAGTCAGGAACTTTAGATGAGCACCAACACAAGGCAAACAATCTTAACAAATATGCACTTCTGATCTTTTTTCTTTTTCTCCCTTTTAGATCTGAACTCGGGAAATGCATGTCAAAGAAAATAAATAAATTCAACTGAGAGCTCAAGCTAAAAGTAAATCATTCAACAACTAAATTTCTCACCCACTCCATTTTTTTTATCTCTCTACTCCATTTTTTTCTCCCATAAGCTATCTTATTAAGAAAAAGAAGTCATTGTCCATCAATTTTAAAACACTAATTTCTAAAAAATTTATAGCAGTTATCCAAGATGACAAAACTAGTTAATCCTATGCCAATAACTGCCCTGCGAATGGAAAACAAAAGCAGTTCTAGTATGAAAACAAGTTTGGTTTTTTCAATGCGAGAATTATTGTAAGAAAACAAATAAATAAGGAAATTTATTTGAAGGAGTGGATATCACCAGACACCTCGTCACGAGCTCTGGTATCAGCTGCTGGTGGAGGGGAATGAGATCTATGCTTGCTCCTGTGATGACGATCTAAAGGAGAATTAGACCGCTCATGCCTTGATCTTGAAGACTTGCTTTCATTACCATCTCTACCTGACCTTCTCCCCTTTCTCTCTTCCCCAATTTCCCTATCAGAACCCCTTTCTCTATGTGTCCCAATATCACTACCCCGGCCATGGTTCTTTTCATGCTCTGCATAAATTTCTCTCCTAGTCTCATTATCATCCCTACCTGACCTTTTTTCTTTTCTCTCACTTCCAGTTTCTCTCTCAGAACCCCTTCCCCTATTTGCCCCCCTATCACTCCCCTTTCCCTGGTTCTTTTCATGCTCCCTCTCAGTTTCTCTCTCAATCACATTATCATGCCTCCCTGGCCTTCCCTCTTTCTGCTCACTCACAGTTTCCCTCCCAGAACTCCTTTCCCTCTGTCTACCCCTATCACTTCCCCTGCCATTATTCTTTTCAAGCTCTCTCTCAATTTCTCTCTCAACCTCTCTTTCAGCTTGAGCTCTCCTCAACGGCTTTTTCCGGGGAGAAGGTGAGCTAGCTCTCTCAGTTTCCCTTTCATCTTGAGCTCTCCTCAACCGTTTTGTACGAGGAGAAGGTGAGTGAGTAGTGGGAGAACTTGACCTCGCATGCTTTGGAGATTTAGCACGACCAGAATGTTTATCTCTTGCCGGAGAACTAATCCTGTGGGAGCTCTTTTGTCGAGTGGGTGATCTCTCTCTTTGAGGACTCCTTCTATGAAGAGAACCCTGACCCCTGACTGGAGATTCTGAATCGTTGGATATATTTCGCCCCATCAGTGATTCACAATACACTATTGGACTTTTCTAGCTGCAAAATTAAGAGTTATAAGTTAAGAGTATAAAACACACGCAGATATACATATACATACATACATACATATATGTGTGTGTAAGACAAAATCAGAAACCTCTAACAGAGAACAATGACAATAAGGAGGTTAAAAATAGATTTCTGAAGATTTTGAACTTAGGATTTGCAAATTACCCAACGATTGTCAGCTTAAAACGCTGCGGAAAAAAAAAGACCCTACCATGAATGCTGCTTTAACTTGCTTCCGAAAGAGAATGGAACGAGGGGATTACTTCAACTAAGCCATGGCATCGAACCAGGCCCAAGTTGAATCATGACTGAATAATCTAAACTTACTGTAAAGTAAAATGCTATTAGAAAGAAAAACCTCAAGATTGAGCATCATTTTTTCCCTACATTTGTCTCAGCCCCAATGTCCAAGAATCCCGAACAATGACATATCAAAACAAAACAACTGATCTATAATTTCCAGCCTCGTGTTTCTCGTCTTGTTGCCAAATACTTCACAAGTATAAGCACCCATATGCCTACGTTAATGAACGTAACGGTGCAACCCTCCCTAACGCTCTGTTTGTCTCAGCGGGAAAATCTCAGGTGAAACACCAATCAAAAGGAGAAGCGAAACGACCGAAAAATAAAAGTAAGTAGTTACCAACTCGGTGAGCGAGGAGAAACGCAGTGAGTCGGACCGAACTCGATCGGTGCTGATAGGGTTTGGGATTTCGCTCGCTTTGTATGTGCTTATGGTTTCACTGAGGGTTTTGGGAATAACAATCTGATTGGATTTTTGCCCGACAGATCCTCTCCGTCTATGCACATGCCACAAGGGTCCCAAAATGAACAGACGGCTACGATTAATTCGATCTCACAAGTCAAATAGAGGCAATCTTTTTTTTATCTTTAAAAAAGCTTCCAAATGCGATGGCAGGATGATGTGTCGAATGTCGTCGTCTTAATAAATTATCGTCATAACTAACTAGAAAGGAACCGTTGCATTACATTTAGTCATTTACTATCCATGATTCCATACACTATATTTTGTGCCCGCGAAAAACTTCTGTTTACTTGAATATCAAAAAGACGCAACATTTCGTCGAAACTCGAAACATCGCATCGTTTTCTTCCTTGCAACGTTTCACTGATACAAAATGGACCCAATTTATGGCTTTTCGAGCAGCCCACCGCAAAACTATCCGGAAGCCATGGCCGGGAACTTGGACATGTTTTCAAGGTTGACCGACGAAATTCTCTTGATCATCATTTTTTTCTTGCCGTTCAAAGAAGCCGCCAGAACTTGCGTTCTATCCAAGCGTTGGCACCATATATGGCGGGAAACAAAGAACATAGACTTTGATGAGAGGTTCTTTGTCGGAGTTGGTGAATCCCAGGAAAGACAAGAAACTCAGAGACAGCTTTTCATAGATTTTGCAAGACAATGGATGAAGAACTATAAAAAAACTGGCATAGATAAGTTTCGTCTCTCATGCTTGAAGCCCGTAAATTTCCTTGAGGATGTGGAGCGCTGCATTGCATTTGCCATTAGCCATAATGTGAAGGTGTTGGACCTTGATTTTTCCGATCCAATATTATGGGAAGAAGATGGCTTTAGCAATCATGAAGCTTTGTTTGATTTGCCCATGAATGTGTATGGACATGTTGTTCTGGAATCCCTGAAGTTGTTTTCTTGCAGTTTTCGGGTGTCTGACTTCATGAATCTCAAAGCACTGAAGCATGTATCTTTAGGTTGGCTTCAGTTGAATGTGTCTTTTATCGAATCTTTGTTACTGAATTGTCCACTGCTGGAGAGTTTGAGCTTGACGAAATGTTGGAACTTAGAGCATCTGCGTATCAACGGACCAAATTTGCGGCTAAGAAGTCTAGTCATCGACAAATGCAATTTTCTTAGAGATCATTGGTTTGACATAGAAGCGCCGAATTTACGGTTCTTGAAATATTCAGGGGTGGTGGGAATTTTTGACATAGAGATAAACCGGAACTACATGGAAGAGGCAGATCTGGATTTTGGACTTGAGTTCGAAGTTGATGAAGCTGTCGGTAATCTTCTTCATAGACTCCTAGAACAACTTTACCCCATCAGGGTTTTGACCGTTTGCAGTTACATGCTTCAGGTATATATATGATCTACGTTATTTCTACATTTCCACACATCTATATTCGATTTCATTTTAACAATTTTTATATCTTTGATCTAAGAATGATATGATGTACTCTTTTGGTTAAAGGTTAAACCCTAGTATCAGTTCTACTTGTGTGTGTTTCTCTCTAGTCATCATGAATTTTAGTAAAAAAAGTTCTCGGGATTTTGATTTTATAAGGAATGAGATCAAGACCATTTATGCTGCATCCCAAGTCTGTTTTGACCGTTTATGTTCACTATTTTAGGTTATTCCCCTTGGAGAAGAACCATTGCGTATGAGTTTTCCCTTGAACTTAAAGCACTTGATACTGAAAGCTGCTATGCACGAGAATGAATTATATGGAATCAGATTCTTCCTGAACAGTTGTCCTTATTTGGAGACTCTTACTATTGAAATAGGTCCTGGAAGAGTTTTTGATGTAAGTATCAATAAGAATTGGTTATTTACTTACTTTTTTTCCTTGGAGTTATCTTACAAATAATCTCCATTTATTTTGGTTTATTTTAGGATTATACACCTCCATTTGAGTTGAACCCTGACAGATTCTGGACGCAGTGCCC
This sequence comes from Juglans mandshurica, assembly GCA_022457165.1. NCBI lineage: Eukaryota > Viridiplantae > Streptophyta > Magnoliopsida > Fagales > Juglandaceae > Juglans > Juglans mandshurica. The sequence continues at coordinate 36,339,886 of CM039622.1, forward strand.
CAAATTCGATTGCCTAGGTAGAAATCTTAAGGTGGTAGATATAAAAGGCTTCACAGGGACAAGACATGAAGTTTGCTTGCTTTGCTATCTAATCTTTTATGGGAGCGTCTTGGAACGCCTTAATATCACTATTTGGAAGGAAGGAGGAGCTAATGGTGGAAATGTGGAAGTATACCGAAAAAGAGCTCAAGGGTTGCAGAGTTTTAAAAAAGGCTCCCCAAATCTGCAGATATCAATCTATTGAATCACTGATACTTCTGCTGCTACTATTGACTACAAAAAATGGATAATCGAGCGGCTCTTACTATCTATTGCATATAGGAATTTGTATGAACTTTGATAATATAACAGATATTGTTAATTTGTCCTTAAACTCAGTATAGTCATGGGTGTATAGGTAGGAGTTCTTTGATTTACAGATTGTTTTATTGCTTTCAAGTGTCATTTGAGCAGGTCTCCAATGTGTTGTTCTTGAATTTCCAACTACAGCCTAATGATTAGATTTGGAATGTTTAATTGCAAATTGCACGAGTGCAAGGGAAAGAGAGTGGCTTATTCCGACTGATTCTGGTCTAAATCCCACTGAAAAAAAGGAAATTGATTAAGGGATTAGCTTTATAATTGCCAAAAAGTAGTTGCTGTTTTTACTAATCTGGCACATTGTAATGGTGCCGTGTAGAGTTTTCTGCAGTCTAATAAAACTATAACACTTGAGGTTTTTTCATATTTCACAAGAAATGTTCTGCTTGTTTTTTATGTAGAAAAGTGTGTTTGTGCTCTTCCATTTCCAGGTGGTAATTGCATCGTCTCATTCATACTTAAAAGTGCTATAGGTATTGTATTATGGACCGCACCCTGAAAAATATGAAGTCCACTGAGGGTAAAAAAATCAAAAGATGTAAAATTCTCAGATCTTTGCTATTTCTTTGCTTGTGAAAACATCCTGCTACAACCACTATTCACACCCCTCCTTTCATTGTAAAACTAGTAATTAGAAATTTAGAAGTTAAAAAAAAACTAAAAAATGGAAAAGAAAAATGACAGACCATGAAAATGGACAAGTACTAGGTGGTGAGCCCTAGGGTCAATCAGCTGGGGGATTAAGACATTTGGTTGTAGTTTTCTTTTTCAGCTTTGTACATGTGGATCAGTGCAGAACACGCCTTAGAAGTCGATGATTGGCTCTCCGATGGTCAGATTCCGCTCTACCTTCCATGGCAAGTTAAAGAGCTTGGCCATGACAAATTTGAAAATCTTATTCACATTTATGTTGTGAGTTGCACTTGAGAAGAAAAGGGTCGCCTTCATAGCCCTCGCATATGCCCTGGCCTGTATACACAGAAATCAAACTTGTTAAGCGGCCAAGTCACATGAGAGAAAGGCATAATCTTTAGCAAAAGTCCTGATTTATCTAAAGTTTTCTTTACATTTTAATCCAACTTTAATTAACATGTGGCCCCCCTGTGCTTATCTCTAATGCGGAGAGAGAAAAGAAGATTGACAAAGGAAGACTTTTATGTCTGCAGAATTTTCATAGTCATTGTATAAGTAAGAGAAACACTTTGGTCAATATATTTACAAACATTGGGGTGTTTGCTTGCTTACCTGAGTCACGATTGTCCACTGCAAATCCGGAGGAAGTCTAACAAAATCATCAAATTTTGTTCCTATTAGAATGGGAATTGCAGTCTGCATATGAAGAAATATGGAAAAAAAATATATATATATATTAGATATAAAATCGTCCATTCATATCAGTTCTTAATCATGAACTTTGGGGCTCCACTCACTCTAAGAAATCATAAGCACTCATTTTGCAGGTCAAGCACCAAAAAGATTGAAGGTGAAGATGTTTTGTGGGGAATATGAATTTGACATTTCTGTGATAAAAGAGCAATTATTGTACCTTGATATCATGTCTTTTATCTCTTTCCTTAAACAGACACTACTTTATTCTTAAAAAATGTCAATTATTGTCATAAAACAGAAGTGATGCCTGCATCATCATCAGCATTAATGGAGTCACTGTCTTTATAATTCAGAAACTTTTTCCGTGTGCAAAGGCACTCGCATCAACATTTAATAGCTGATGTGAACTATTTATCCAGAATTAATATGATTAATTATTACCTGATTCCACTTTCTTGCTTGACTATACCATCCGATAACACTGAAAATGCACAGAAATGAACAAGTTTTCATGAACATGAATACAACAGCTATTCGGATCTATTTTTCACCCAAAAAAGAAAAGAGAATTATAAGCACACCTATTTAGGGTACTCCGACTAGTAAGATCGAACATGAACAAAATTGCTACTGCATCTTTACAAGCGATTGGAACTTGGTCGTGTGATCCGGGGTCACCTACATCCAAATAAATATGGAAGAATATTAAGGCCGGAAAAGTTGATTTGATCCGCAAATAAGGTTCTGGAATCAGCAAGAACGGAATCAAACAAGATTAAACATACCTCCCACATCCCAAATGTTAAGTGAAATCCGGGCACCTTGAACAGATAAAGTCTTGTCCATCAAATTTAATCCTGCCATCTGCAAGCTGCTCTTTTCCTGCTCATCTCCTATGTATTTTATCTTCAAAAAGGGAAAACAAATCATGAAGAAAAAGAAAAAAGCTGTTTAGGTTGTGTGACATGTATGAGAGCAGAAATTAATCGCCATCAAAGAACCAGAAAATCATGGGACTTGTCGCGAAATACTAAATCTACTCACCACAAAGCTTGTTTTTCCAATCTGGCCATCACCCAACAGACTGATCTTCAAGGTCACCAAATCTGAATCCGTCTCATACCCACCACAAGACATGGAGGATTCATCGAATCCCAAACCCGCCTCTATTGCCTCCGGCGGAGGACACGAACCCCGGCGAGACAAGCGCCGGTACTGGCTTGCCTTTCCCGTTGAACAGACAATAATCCTATCCCATATGAATCGAAAGAACTGCCGGATAAACGAAACCCTTTGGAGTACGCTCCACCGGATGTTGATGTGAACAACTTTCCGGCAAAGTTGTGACATATTTCTAGCTGCTTCGTGGACAAACTTGGCCATCAAGAAGGCTGCCGAACTTGTAATTGTATTCTCATTGTATCTGCGTTGGTTTTGGTACGTTTGGTCTTATTAACTAATTAACAGCGAACATACGGAGGTGACTGTGTTATAGGAAGACAGTTGACCGGTATTTTCTTTTTTGTTTTTTTTTTCTTTTTGATTTCGATTCCCAAACGGTCCACGTTGCCGGCTCATTGGAATTTTGGAAATGGAAACTACGAAGAAGGGGGCATTTTGGTCTGCTGGCTACCAAAACCTCGGATAAGGGGTATCTTTTGATCTGAGGTGTATTTAGATAAGAAGTGTGTAATGCTTATAAGAATATGGAATTTTCTACTTTCTAAAGGGATATTAATATAGCATATTTGATATTATTTTGAACCACACGAGAGAACCTATTAAGATAAATATATATTTTCTTATCGATTTAACTTTTTAGATAAATTATGATTTTACATGGTATCAAAGTATAAGTTCGAACTCTAAGGCCTCGTTTGTTTTCACAACTTCTCTAAACTCATCTCATCTCATCTAATCATTACAATTTTTTCAAATTTTCACACTATAAAATAAACAATTCAACTTTTTAAAATTTTAAAACAAAAATAATATTAAAAATATATATTCTAACAATATTTTATTCAACTTTTAACTGATACATTATTTTAATAATATATTAATAATCTCAACTCATCTCATCTATTCGCAAAAACAAACGAAGCCTAACTCTATAATTATCTTAAAGTTTGACTGATATAAAATAAATAATAAAATTTACATCTTCTCGTCAATAATATCAATCATTTATAAATTGGAACAAATATTTGTGTGGTGATGCCATGAAATTCGGGTCAGTGTTCAAATTTGTGTATTGCATTTTTCTATTGGATAATTGTGATAAAAAATAAAAACACGAAAATAGTGATAATATAGTTAGAGTAATTTTGGGCATCTACCCCACACCAGCACACACTGCATATCACTTTTTTTTTTTTTTTTTTTACACGGAGTGTGCCCCGTGTGGAGCAGATGCCCACATTTTTTCATATAGTTAACTGCTAGCATGAATGATGAGATGAAAACATTTAAAAAAAAATGAACATCCCATTGGTGGATCTAGATCAAGTGAATTTTTTGCCCTTTCGGAATAAAAGGCAAAAGCTGCAAAAACACTTGAACAAAATCACACATTCCCATCTTTAGTTTGTCGCTTTTTCCATTAAAAATATATATATCATAGCAAAAGAAAGAGAAAGGCATAAAAAATAGGTTCTTTGATTGATTGGTTTATGTATAAATCTTCAACTTCACTCATCGTATATGCTTTTTCTAATGGTCACTTCTTACCCACTTCACCAGCTTATTACATGATATTATTAGATATTCTCAAGTATAAATTTAAGAAAATATTTATTTATCATCTCTACGTACCACACATTAAATTTTTTTTATTTATTAAATATGTGATATATAAATAATAAGTATAAGAATTTAATTAGTTTATAAAGAATAAAATTTAAAAAATTAATTAATTTTTTTTTTAAAACTTAAGGATGATGAGTAGCAAAATTATAAATTTAATGGATTACATGAACTCACGTCAGTTTATAAATTTATTTTTATGAAGTTTTTTTATGATTGTAGTACTTTTCTTTTACTGAAAGATAAATGTTTTAGTTATAAAAATAATTTTATAAAAATAAACTTACAAACTAACGTTATTTTTTTAGAAAAATTGATAGATTTTGATGTGATACATCAAGTTGTATAAATATTTTTATTATAAAATAAATCTAAAATGTGTTTTATTATACTCCCATTGAAAAAAAAAACTTGTGAATCCTTTTTTAACGCATTGAATTTATCAACCAGGTGGATTCTGATATTCTATGATGATAACAAAAAAAATATTGATATTTTAATATACTTTTATCATCGTTTGGTTCGTTTCAGTTTAGGTGTCCCAATAAATAAATAAATATCTCTCTCTCACACATCAATACGTTGGCGTTTTCTTTCTGTTATTATTTATTTTTCTTACTTGAATTGAAAACTTTGCCTTGGCCTGATCGTTACTCGTTAGGTATTTCTTTCTGTATTTGGTGGGGGTAGGACCCTAGGGAGGTCCAATATTGGAACACCTGGACCGAACGAACTGATTATCATACCGTGGCTATTTTGTTTGTTGTACCTTGTACGTGTAGGCAATGCTTCTGGGTTGGGTTGGTATGAAAACTCAGCTCCAAACATCAAAGAATGCTGCTAATTAACCTTATCAACATCTAAATAATCATCATTCTGCACATAATTTAGTCCACCTTGTTTAAAAATAGAAGACAAGTGATACAGTCGTAAAGAAAACGATTTTATTAAAGTCAATATATAAACGTGACTCCATATGATACATTAGATATATTTATTTTATAATAAAAATAACTTTACAATCTAATATATCATATCAAATCATATCAGTTTGTGATTTTATTTTTATAAGATATCTTTGTAGTTAAAGGATTTCGCTTAAGGATATATATTGTGTAAATAGGTCTCCTTCAACCTATCAAAATTTGAACACCCAGATACAACTCCAATCACATATAATTAATGAGTAATGCTAGATTCAATCATAAGATATACAAGTCATTCGTAATTATTTTGAAAAAAATAGAATTCACTATTAAAGAAATTTTTTTTTTTATGTGGGTCTCATATTTATCCAATTTATTTAAAAGAAGTGTGCGGACTTGCATATCTAATGATTGCAATTATAATTTATCATAATTATTACTACTATTATTTCACCAATATTATTAGAGTTTGGTTCGCATCTAGTGACAAAAGAAAAATATTTTAATCATAAATAAATTTTATAAACTGATATAATTTTATACAATACGTTAAATTGTAAAATATATCTAATATATTATACAAAACTATTTCAATTCATGGTTTTACTTACGTAGAATCTCTTCTCCTTACTTTAATATTTGTTTTATAATTTAAAGAATATTTGGAACCCATCTCATTGAAAAAACAAACAAGTGGGAAGAGAATTGTGTTGGGATGTAATTACATACAGACCACGTCTAATCATGAACTATAAATTAGGAGAATAATATTTTAATGCATAGATTCGAATACCATCATTGTAGACAGATTTAATAATATTGTCAATTAAATCTTGGTGCCACGTTGATTTCGTTAATGCGATTTGCCGACACATCAAAGGAGACTGAATTGAAATTTGAGAAAATATATTTGTAATCATAAATTATCTAACTATCGCGTAATTGTTTTGAAATAAATAAATAAAACATGGTCGTCATGTTCTAAATTGAATTTAAATTTTTATATATACATATTGGTAAAGAGTAACTCTACATATAACCGTGAAGTGCGTAAATGTTACGTAATTATTTTAAAAAAGAATGAGGTATACTATTAAAAAATTAATTTTTTTTATATAGATCTCATATTTTATTAATTTTTTTTAAAATGATTACGCAACAGTTATACAAATTACAATTATAAATATATTTTCTGATTGACAAGTACTAACTACCTCAAACGTCAAGTTTGTATGGCCCAAAAATCGTCAAATATAGTCAAATTGGCCTTTAATGTTTGTGCTTTTATTGTATTTGGAAAGCAACCACCGGTGAAAATAGGAAGTGGAATTAATTAAGTTGTTGGATGCTATGAATGACCTCGTAGCTTTTGTATGTATCCAAGTTGGATTTTGCTGTTGGCATTACAGTTAACAACATATTTCTTGACCCTTCCTAACTTTAAAATAGAAAGATAAATATTACATTTAATTTTTTTTTATAAGATTGATGTAATTTCTTGTCATACGTTAGATTTAACTTTATAATACGAGATAGTATATTAAGTTATATTAATATGTGTATTTACTTTTATGAAACTCTTTTGTGCTAAAATATTTAAAAAATAAAAATTATCTGACTTTTTTTTTTGTAAAAAAAAAAAAAACTATTGCTTAAATCACTTCAATAAGTTTTGCAAGGATAAGGATTTTAAAAAATTAAATAGATAAAAATTTTATTTTAGAAATTATAATATTGAGCTCATTTAGTTCTCGACAGAAAAATCAAGATATCTAATATAAAAGTTTAAAGTGTTTAATGATCAAGATTTCAATAATTTTTTGATAATCTACAAACTTCTACATTAAAAAATGTGTTTAATGAATCAATTAACGAGCTTTTAAATAAAATAAAAAAATCTTTTAACTATTAAAAGAAAAGGCTAAATCCGTTAAATTTAGGAAAGTGGAAGTAATGTTTTTATTTGCCAAATAAAGTTGATGTTCACATGGTTATGGGAATAGGACCCATGAGGCCCAAAAAAGACGACCACGAGGCCAAAACGTTTTATATATATATCTTTTTGCCAAATAGAAATGATTGTTACAGTCGTGAGTATGCAAATGTCGTATAGTTAATTTAAAAAAAGTAAATAAATATGAGATCCATGTAAAAATAAATTAATTTTTTAATAGTGAACCCCACTCTTTTTCAAAACGACTGCACAACGTTTACTCATTCTATAACTGTATGTAGCATTACTCTTTGCCAAAAGAATCCTACTATTTCCAGAGGAGAACAAATACGAGCACGCAGTCGTCAATTTGTACACAAGAGTTGGCCTCGGCCAGGCCTTATGCACATGGTGTAGGGTACAGTCGCCGTACAGGATTTCGATTCTTGGAATAATGCTATATATAATTGCAGAGTGTGTAAGTATTGCGTAGTCGTTTTGAAAAAAAGTGAGATTTATTATTAAAAAATTAATTAATTTTTTCATATTAATATCATATTTACTCATTTTTTTCAAAGAGATTACAGGATATTTGTACACTCCACGATTATAAATATCATTTGTCTTTTTTTTGTTTTTTGTTTTGGGCTCCCGTGAATTAGTATATCTTTATTCTTTGCACGCAGACTGCTCGTTTAGATGACAAATAGAACTGTTGCTCGTGTTATTTATTTGTTCTCAACTCTAGCTCAATTGACAGCCTTGGGTAATAAAACATGTGGTTATCATTTGGGCTGTGCTTAGTTTTGGGCTGTCATTTATGGGTCTACTGGTCTGCTTATAAAAATAGAATTGGGCTTTGGGTAATTAGCAGACCCCAAAACCCTTGTCCCTTCCGTTTGCGTCCTTAAACCCTACTTTCCCGAATCTCCAGTACAAACGTTCATCAACGGAAAGCTCTGTCTGAACTCTTCAATGGAGGAACCGAGCTCAGCTTCGAAAGATCAAGGTACAAATCTACATATACCACTCCTCGAGTTTTTGTCACTCCAATTTCGGATCCCTGGAAAAACTTTTGTAATATACTAAGAAATCTCTTCAAAAACTGCCCAATTCAACATAAAATGCTCTGAACTTGGCCGTTTGGAGGAGTTTTTTTGGGAGATGAGATATCTAGAAATTCTCATATCGGGACTTATACTGAGAAGTGATTGGGTTAAGGGGTTATGAAATTTCTTGGGTATTAGTGAATGTCAATGTGCAACGTGTCAATTATCATCATATTTATGTTTTTTTTTTTTTTTTTTCTCGTTCATTCATATATTTAGTTTTAACTCTATCATTTTAAAACTGAGGATATGTCTCCCTTTGAGGCTCATCTGAATGGGAGGTTAAGTACGCCGATGTTTGTTCTTCCTAATTTTCTAAGCAACTAAACTTAACATATGGTTTAATTTATAGGAGTTATTTCTTTCAGGTTTCAATACGAAACTATAAACTGAATGAGACTTATGTAAAGTAAATATTGATTGTGATTGGAATTGCAGGAAACGGTAGCAATATTCTTTATTTTATGTTTGTATTTCAATTGCAGTCATTGTAGATGATGATGATAATAGTGAGGTTGAACGAGCAGATCCCAGGTTTGAAGTCAAAGTGAACCACGAAGCTAAACTTAAAGAAATATTGCATATGATTAATTCGATTGAAAAAAAACTATGCTCAGATGGTGTAAAGGAGTTCATTAAGTTACTAAAAGGTAACACTGGAGGTGAATTTCTCCGTCTATATATAAGGGCTTCTTCTAACTGCTCCGAGCTTCTAGATGCTTGGAAACTTCAACGGGGGAAGCCCGGATTGTCATATATATTGTCACTGGTATCTACTATTCTGGGTCATCCTGATGGGATGTTCAATCCAAATGATGCGGAAAGAATAGCTGTTAGTAGGGTTCTTGACAAGTTTGCAAAACTTGTCATGGAAGAATACATGATAGATGTTTATAAGGAACTGAATAGTACAGAAGTGAAGCACCAAACTGCTGCACTGTTGCTAATGGCTTCAATTGTCCGGCGTAGGCCAGGATTGGCCTCTGAGTTTGCAAAGAAATTCGACTTCAAACTCAAGGCATTTTCCAAGCTTTCTGTATATAAAAAGAACCAAAATGAGAAGAGAATGAAGCAGTCATCGAGGAAGGCTTTTGTTGGCTTTGCAATGTCATTTTTGGAGGTGGGGAGGCCAGGATTGTTGAGATGGGTGCTGCAGCAGAAGGAAATGTATTCTGGTGTCCTTCGTGGTCTTGGGGATGACGACGATGAGACTATTATTTATGTTTTGTCCACATTACGTGATAGGGTTCTTGTGGAAGAGTCCTTGGTGCCCCCTGGTCTTAGAAGTGTTCTCTTTGGGAGTGTTACCTTGGAACAATTAGCCAGCATTTCTGGAAGAGAAATGGATGGACCTGCTGCAGAGTTGTCGTACCATATTCTTGTCCTTGTTTGCTCTGATCCTTGTAATGGTTTAATGCCAGATTTGAAGAGACACCCAAGTCCATTGAAAGGTAATCCAAAACGACTTGTTGAACTCATGAAAAAGCTAAAAGCAACTGAGATTGGCTATCACAGAGACTTGCTTTTGGCTATTGTTAGTGGGAGTCCCTCTTTTGGTTCAGCATACATGGAAGAGTTTCCTTACAACCTTGAAGATTTTGCATCACCAACCTGGTCAGTTTCCTTGTACCATTGCATGTCTAAATGATCTCTCATCATGTGTTTCATTATTTTTTTTCTGTATTTGTTTATTTGCAAGGTGACTGAAGCATTTGCAGGTTCTCTACTGTTTCTCTGGCCGCAAACTTGGTTTCCTCAGTGGGCACTGGCCATCCTTTTGGTTTCCTCGATTCTAGGTCTCATAATCCACCTTTGTTTGATGATGAGCATGTGCAGAGTATCGTGAAATGCTTGTTTCCTCGTCCATTCAGCCGGTCAGTAATTAATAAGGGGTTGCTTCACTCAAACTTTGTTGTGAAGCATGGAACTCTAAAGCTTCTTTTGGAGGCACTGAAACTGCTGGACTCCTTCATTGGTGCATTGAACCATGGTTCTTATTTAAGTGATCAAATGATGCAAGGTTGGGCATCTCTCAAGCAAGAAATTCAGAATGAAGTCCGAACCTTGCTCCCTGATCCACAAGTTTTACTGACTCTACTTTCATCTCTGACTCGCCACTCCAAAACTCATGGGTCTTGTCTGAAGAGAACGGCATATTCAGAAAATTTTACTGAACGTAGTGGCAATAAACTAAAAAAGCTGAAAAAAAACTTTGGGAACAAGGACACAGATATCATTGTAAGTGGAATAGGTTCTACTCCGGGCGTTGCTTTGACTGGAGATAGTGAAAGAGTTGTTGGTTCAGTTGCAGGAGATGAGACTGACAGTGGTAAGGATCTTATGGTTGTTATTGCTGAAATTTGGGATTTAGGCCGACACTCCATGCCTCTGATTACATTGGAGGATACAGGGATTTTCTTTCAATCTAAGCTGCTTGATGCTCTTAAAATTTATATTGTAAGTTTCATATTCTTTGTTCCCTGTAAATAATTTGGCCTTTAGAATGTGGTTTGCTAGCTTAACTTCGCTGGAAATGTAGTGCTTTTGACAAACCATCTTTTTTGTTTCTTTTGATACATTTCAAATTTTTTATTTTTTATTTTGTTCCTTTAGAAGCTCTTAGAATTAGAAAACTTTTATGCTTTTGACTATCATGTAAACTTTTATGCGTCTGTAGCAGAAGTTAAAATCATCCTGCAGCACCAGATGGATACTTATTAGTTTTGTATATCATTCATCGTTAGCCCTCTTGAATTTTTTTTATTAGTAAAAGTAAGATTTTATTGATAGTAAAAGACATAGCCCAAGTTCACAAGCAGTATACATAGGCCATCTGAAAAATAAATGGGTGTTATGTGAACTCATCAAGGGTCGAGGAATTTATCAAGGGACAACTGCGAGTGTTGCATTTTCTATGATTGACTTCTACAGGTAATTAGAAAGCTTAGTATAATATTCTTACAATGGTTTCTAAATTTTCTTGTGCAGCGGACAGCACCTACTGCACTGGAAGGTTCATTTGATTTTTTTATAGGTCTCCTCAATAATCCTTTAGCAATGCCAATTAATCTGCAGTACTCCCTCTTGTCTCTGCTAACAGAATACATTGGATTCTCTCCAAGCAGGGGTATTCCCATTAGAACCCCTCCACAGATGTACAAGCATCTTCAATCATTTATTAACTTGTTCATTTTTTCGCCAATCACTGATATAAAGGATCTATCACATGGTTTGGCACAAGCAGCTATGTTTAGTACTGGTGCGTTTGACAAAAACTTAGATGAAATTGGAGCATGGTTCTTATTTTTACCGAGTTATGACAGAGGAAAATCATCTTTTAAGGTCCCAGAGGTTGAACTATTGCAGAGTTTGTCTCCTGTTGTTATCTCATTTTTATGTGATGCCATTTCTACCACCGGGAATAATTTGTTCAAGCATTGGGATATTGTTAAGCATTATACATACCATTTGAAAGGTGTTAAAGGTAATTGGTGAGCATATGCTTCCTATCTGTTCAATTGCATTTCCTTATTGAAAAAAAAAGTTCAATCACATTTCATTAATCATATCTGTATGCCTTATTTTTGGGCTGTGTGGTTATTATGTGTTAATGCTCTTCCCCTCTTTTCTGCATCATATATCTAATTGCTTATGAAGGCTGAGGTGTTCATTGTGGCTGTGGCATGATAACAACTTCAAATGATCAGTACTTTAGGATAACTTTAAGAGGTGCTTCTTCTATAAAAGAAAAACATAGAAAACAGTGTAGGAGGTCAGGATGGTAACAATTTAATAAGATGTTGACAGAGACACATACAACCTTTATGCTTTGAATTATGCATCAATAACCTTTTTTTTTCTTTTAGCATTTGATCACTAACCGTTATAGTTTAAATAAATCTCTTATAACTCTCTGTTTTATCAGATACTTTCTACTTTGCTCTTGATATTAAATTTATCTACTGATTGCACGAGTGATGCTAATTTTCTTTGGAAATGGTGTTGAATGGCTCTACTAAGGTCTGCTTTATTTTTCACAAGCCTCTAGGTGATGAGTGGCTGGTTTGTTTTATATTTCACGAGCCTGTAGAGTGCTAGCTTTTTGCCTTGGCTTGGGACTGTTGGTGGAAATCAAATGTTATTTCTGGTTGTCAACTCGTCTAGACTCTTTTTTTTTGTTTTTTGTTTTACTATTGTGTGGAACACTATGTTTTATTTTTGATTCTCAAACATGGGGTTTCTCCACACTTCCCTGAATAGGATAGTGATTGTGCTTCATCTGTATCTAAACACAAATATGCCTTTCCTCGGTTAAACTTCATACTAATATAGTCATGTCTTTCACACAAACCATATAGTATGTCATTGCGAGGCTTAAGGTTGTTATTCACTTTACTCTAACCATAATGTGGCCTGGAAGCTCACATCAATTAAATTGGAAATGATCTGCTTGAGGGAAATATTTTGCTATAAACTTATTGACTGTTTTACTTTTGCTGACTACTTTGTTATTCATCGAATTGCCAGATTATCCTACCCTTTGCAAAGAAAATAAGAAGAGGATAAAGTCTTGTTGTTAATTGATGTTCTTTCTATCCTTTTATGAAATGAATGATAAATGATGGGTTTTTCCCTTTTTAATTTTTCACCCCGCTTTTCTGGCAGAAGTATCACCTACTTTCAGTCCTCTTGCTGTATGTGTCTTGCAGAAGTGCCTAAGGTTGCTAACTTCTGAATCGGGAAGCTTTACATTGCCTGAGAAGTCAATCATATCCTTATATGTATGCAATACATTAAAATATCTCTTACAAACTCAGGTAAACATCTTGTCTTTTACCTTTGTAACTGCCTTCTGTTTCTGCATAATCTAATTAAAGGAATGAATTATGATAGGTAGATGCAGGATTGTTTTCTGCGTTGGTTGAATCAGTCTTGTCTGAGAGACTTGGTGACCGCTGCTGTGCAGTTGATGATTCTCAGGATGTCTTCTCTGAGTGGAGACCATTGGAGAACTTACTTCTCTTTTCACAGAGCATTTCACATCAACAAACTTCTTGCATTTTTTCCATTGATAAAAAGGCTCCACCCGTTGATAGTTCTTTTGCGAGCACACTTGATGAAATTAAAAGACTTGTAAGGAGTGGGGATGTTGGTAATATAGCTGGCGTAACCAAAGCATTTTCTTCCTCAATTATTTGTACCTCACCTGATGTGATATTGATAAATTTTCCATCAGTTATGACCATTTCATGTAACCTTCGTGGAGTTCCTACGTCAATTTTATTATCAGAATTCTTTCTTGAACAAAGCCTCCTTACCAGTGTTTCTAAGTTATGGCCTGACATGTTCTTTCCTGGTCTGGAAGTGGCTTTATCTACTGTTCATTGTAAGGACAGTGAGGATGATGCCTGTGGAAATCCATGTCGTTCTTTGGACTCTCAGATGGTGGGTTATGATGGAGAATTTGGTGAAAGTGAATCTGCTGCTGCATTTGGTTTCTTTTTGAAGCAATTACCTTTCGATGTGCTATTTCCTGCTATAATGAACATTGAAGGTCCTTACTCATTGGAGCCCTTGAAAATGCAAGACCTGCTTCTGGCCAAGTTATCTGACTCTACAGCTGATTGCCACCATATTTCTTATCTTCGGCTTGTGCTATTTTGGATCCATCAGATAAAATTATCTTACAAGAGTAAACCATTAATTGAACTCCAACAACTTGCGGACATTTGCTTTAATCTCGTTGAGAACTTGTTAGCTCAACTATTGATTTTAAAAACTGATTCTGATTCTTCCAGAAATTCTGGGTTTCCTTTCTCAAGACAAGATATTCAAGAAGTGGCTGAATCCATCTTTTGTCATCCTGCTGTGGTAGCATCATTATCCTGTCCTCTTGCTTGTAAAGAAGACTTAGGGAATATAAACGTAGCTGAAACTTTGGATATGCTGATTTGTTTATCCAGGCAGACAGTCCATAAATTGGATCATTATATCTTGAGTATTTTGACGACAACTTCCGAGTATTTGTTGAATCTATGCAGTGACCAAAATTTTGTATCAAAAGCTGGAAAAAGTGCCAATAAGCAGCTTGTGGGGGCTTTTAATGCCTTGGTGCAAAGGCTATTTCTGGAAGCCAGGGTCAAGTTTGATCTGTGCATTCGTACTAAAGATATGATACCTTTTCTTCCAACATTTTATTGTCTACATGCTCTGATACGTTTTATATCCCCATTTGAACTTCTTGAATTCGTGCAGTGGATGTTTAATAGCATTGACATGTATGACTTGACAGCTTGGAAATCTTCCAAAACTTCTGCTCTCGCTGTTGGATTTTGTATTGCTGCTGGTGCCTTCAAAAACCTGTCTTCTTATTTGGAGCATGCAATTACAAAGAGGGTATCACTCAATGCGTTATGGGGAATAGAAGAAGAGAATATCAATATCGACCTCATTGAGGAGATCTATATTAAGGTGGTTAATTTTGCCATGCATTCTGAATCCAATTTTGCAGATACATGTTTGCTTGAAGCTGTTAATGCTGGTAGCAGACAGAAACACAATGAACAACAGAGTATCCATCCGTTAAGTTTGATAGTCTCAAGGGCCATAATGATAACTCCTGTGGAAATTCTTTCTCATTGCATTTACAGGACCAGCAAGACAAAAGCTAAATTACTGTTTCTTCTTATTGAGACTAGCTCCTTACATTTGTCAATTTTTGGTCACTTATTTCTGGATATTGTGAACAAAGTTTTGCATGAGGGCAACATGACGGAAGAAAGCTGTGGCCTTGCCCTTTCTGATGAGGACTTTATCATTCTTCTGCCTGCTGCTATGTCATACTTGAACACAATTTTTATGAAATTTGGAAAGCAGTGCCAGAGGCATGTTGAAAACATGGGTTCTTTGTATTCAAGAATTCTTTGGAATGGTTTCCTTCACTGGAAGAGCTTTGTCTCTGGAAATGTATTTGATGAAGAATATGGTGAGTTCTTGCCGTCATCTACCCAAGAACTTCTCAGTCTTGTGGATGGCAGTCTTCTTGGAAAATCTATTCATATGTTGCAGTATCACTTTGCCTATGGTGGAGTTTCAATGAAAATGAAAAGGCGATTGAAACTATTTGATAAACTTTTCCCACATTCTACTGCACAAGATGAGCTGTTAGACTGGGTTATTGGTGAGATGGATTCTCGCTCACTTAACCAGTCATTAAACCATATGAACAGAGTTATTGCAAAGTTATCTCTTTGCAGGATTTTGTTATTTCCAAAAAATAATCAGATGCCGTCTCTGCAAAAGGAAGCAGGTGGGGACTTGAAGGAAGGTTCTTTGGAAATGGGATCAAATTCAGATGCATCAAGAATGCGGTTTATAAATATTTTGGTGAGTATTTGGCAATGGATTGTTAAGAAATTGCCTATACTCTCTGATAGTTGTGCAAAGGAAAAGAGCACAGACAGTTCTACGCTGTGCAGATATTTGGAAGTCTTCATTTTGGAAAGTATTTTTGAATTAACCAAAGAGATGCATGATGATCTTGTCCGATTGCAATCTGTTCCCTTCCTAGAGCAATTGATGAGATCGGCACTTCTATATAGGTTTGAGGATCCCACAACTCTGAAAGCACTGCGACATATCCTAAATTCGCTGTGTGATGGAGAGTTTTCACGTGTCCCTTATCTGCAGCTGCTGGTTGCCCACTCTCAGTTTGCTCCTACTCTTCATTCAGTCTCCAAATCATCTGGTTCTTCTCCTGTTGGTGCATTTTTAAGGCCTATGTCCAGTATTCTGAGATCACTTGTTATCTCTTCTACTAAACACAATGCAGTTAGTGGCAAGCATGATGTGTTTTCAAGACAGTTGGAAGTTATTAAATTGCTCCGCGGACTCTTTCCGGACAAGTCTCAATTTGGTTTTGATTCTGGAAAAGATTTTGGTATAAATTTTAGAGAGTTGCATTTACTGCTTTTGTCTTCTTATGGTGCAACACTCAGCGAAGTCGACTTGATGATATATAGTCTGATGCATGATATTGAGTCTGTAAATGGATCAGACTTTGTGAATGCTACTGAAACAGATCACCTATGGGGAAGTTCTGCTTTAAAAGTGAAAAAAGAACGGGATGTGGAGCGGGATATGGAGCGGGATATGTGTTCAGATATCATTACTGATACTGAAGGAGTTGGGGAACGTCGGAAAAGTCAATTTAGAGAAAATCTTTCAATTGACCCCAAAATATGTGCGTCGACAGTGCTATATTTTCCCTATGATGCTATTGCAGTTGATGAACCATTATCCTTGAACAAGGTTCAGACAAGTTATATTAGGGATATATTGAGTGATTCATGTTTTACTTTTTACTTTTTATAGTTACCATTTTTTAGTTACTCCTGAGCTTATCCTAATTCTCACATGATGATGTCATTGAATTTTATGCAGGCACATCCTCCTGTTGTTGGAAAAATTGAACGTTACGATCCTTTTTTCATCTTGCACTTTTCGATTCATAGTCTGTCATTGGGCTATATTGAACCAATGGAGTTTGCTGGTTTAGGCTTGCTTGCAGTTGCATTTGTTAGCATATCTTCATCAGATGACAGGATAAGAAAATTGGGTTATGAGACTCTTGGGATCTTTAAGTGTGCATTGGAGGTGATGTTATGTTTTTTTATAGCTTGTTTTCAGAACATGTTTTATATGCATGTATATGTATATGCTTGTGTTGCCGAAGAAGTTCACTGTCTGCAATTTTCTTATGGTGTGTCGCATAGCTGAAAAGCAATCCTTCATATAGGTTGCGTTTGGATGTTGAGTTGAGTTGAGTTGAGTTGAGCTGAGTTGAGTTCTTTATGAATAGTAGTGAGTTGAGATGATGGAGTGAGTTTTGTAGGATCCACCTAATATGAGTTTAAATATGTTTGGATGTTAAGATGAGTTTATATGTATTTTTGGGAAGTTGAAAAAGGTTGTCGGTCCCACACGTAAAGAAGTGTTGAATTGAAAAAGGTTGTGGGTCCCACGTGTAAAGAGGTTTTGAGTTGAGATGAGTTTAATAATTTAAGAGTTGGGTGTTTGGATGTTAGACTCAGCTTAAAATTAGACTGAACTGAGTTGATCTCAGCTAAATTTGTCAACCAAACGGGGCCATAGTGTTGTCATTGTGAAACTTTTTAAGACCAGCGCACTTGTCCCTCAGTCCCCGACGAAATATAAAGCAGTAGATATAAATTTTGGGAAAATGATTCAAGGTTGTTCCCAAGTGGCGGTAGTGTGGAAGATGATCCCATTGTGCATCATGTGATGTATTTGGTCGGAAAGGAATGAGCGCTGTTTTGAAGACAAGGAGCGCACAATGGCGGAGCTGCAGAATTTTTTTGTACACACTTTAATGTTTTGGTTTTCAGCTATTGTACTAAATGG
The DNA here is from genome assembly GCA_022457165.1 of Juglans mandshurica. Taxonomy (NCBI): domain Eukaryota; kingdom Viridiplantae; phylum Streptophyta; class Magnoliopsida; order Fagales; family Juglandaceae; genus Juglans; species Juglans mandshurica. The sequence continues at coordinate 36,357,771 of CM039622.1, forward strand.
GAACAATGTGCATGACTTTTTGTCTTTAATTTACCGTTCATAGAATGTATTTAGGTGTTCTTTTGTATACCTCATGTGTACACAGGCTATGCCTATTTCATTTTTATTTATAAAATTTATCTATTACTTATAAAAAAAAAAAAAAATTTGGGAAAAGTGCACTTTGCACCTTCAAACTATCTGGAATGTTGCACTTTGCACTCCAAACTACATAAATCAAAACATTGTACCCTCGAATGACCAAAAATTTACACTTTACACCCTCATTCAATTATGTGTCACAATCTTGACAGTTTGATCTTAACGGAGGGTGAAAAGTGTCAATATGTTTTTGCTTTCGCAGTTTAGGGTGCAATGTGCAAAACTCTTGATATTTTAAGGGTGCAAAGTGTATTTATCCCAATAAAAATGAGTAGGTATACTTGGTTTTGGTGTAGAACAATGTAATGCTGTTATGGTCATATTTTTATAACCTGCATCTACCTCAGACCTTTGAGAAATCTTCTCGATTTGTACAATGGTGGGTCGTTTTCCGTTCTGCATCACATTTTTGTTGAAGTTATTTTAACAAAAATGCATGCTTTTATATGCAGAAATTTCAAAAGAGGAAGGATGTAATGCAACTCCGGCTTCTGTTGACTTATGTGCAAAATGGTGTTGAAGAACCATGGCAGAAAATCCCTTCTGTTATTGCTCTTTTTGCTGCAGAATCATCTTTTATATTATTGGACCCTTCGCATGATCACTATACAGATATAAGTAAGCTTTTGATGCAGTCTTCTAGGGTAAATATGAAGGTAGATGTTTCGTGATCCATGCATATATCTCAATTTCAATTTTCTAATTCACTGATTTATGTTATACTAGTTTATTTGTCTTATAATTGTTGCTTTCTTGCTTATCAAAATATTGTTGCTTATTTTCTATTCTATCTGCAGGGTATACCATTGTTTCAGAAATTTTTCTGGAGTAGCTCTGTTAATTTCAAAGCAGAAAGGTTGTGGATACTGCGCTTACTGTATGCAGGCCTGAACATGGATGATGATGCACAAATATATATCAGAAACTCGATTATTGAGACGTTGTTTAGTTTTTATGTCTGTCCTCTTTCAGATAACAATTCAAAGGCACTGATTCTTCAGGTAATCAACATGCCCATTTGTCTTTTCTGGTATATTACTTTACCTCACTGTACTGAGTCAACTCCTGGCTATTTTTTTTTGCATATTTTTCTGAAAATTCTTTAAATTTCTTTCTTGGCATACTGTTTTTTAGTCCCCTTCAATAAAATTTTATGGTTCATCAAAGCTTCATGGAGTTGTTAGACTTTTTTGTTTTGCTTATATTTTTGTTTTTGTTTTTCCCATTGGATGCTAGATTCGGGTCAACATGTAGAGTTGTGTGGAATTTTTATTTGAAATTGATCCAGTATGAGAGTAGGATTTTAAAATGATAATTTTGAGGAAATTTTTTTCTTCAAAATGCAGGGGCGTATATATATTAAGGAAGAGAAATGTCATCTTCCTGGTGCTATCTTAGTGGAGAGATGTGTCTTTCCCTTGTCTCAGTCTTTTTCCGTTGTTTGTCATCCACGAATTGGATATAACCAAAAAAACCAATGAGGTCTCCCCCTGTATTAACAAGTGGAGAGTGAGGTCATGAGCTCAAAATTCACTGGTTGCACGTGTAATATACTGACAAAAGAGAAATCTTTTGCCTATTTAGACCTCTTGTAGGACTAGATCTAAAATAAATTAACAGACATAGCTTGTAGCTTGGTCTGCATTAAGATCAGTTGAGCATACTTGTTTCTTTTCCCCACGTAATAATTTTATATTTTTTATAGGTAATAGTAGAATTTATTCCAAGTAAATAGCCATAGGCCACGTAATAATTTTATATTAGTGGTTTGATACTCGTTTTCTGTTTACAAGTTGCTCTCTTCATGATCCTGATGTTAAAAAAATGCATTTTGAGATGGTAGAATGGCAAGACATTTAAGAATGGAATTAAGTTGTAGTAATTACTAACAGCATCACCATCCTTATTATCTTTCTCATCCTTTAGTTTTGGCGTGTAAGAATAAGTACATGGAATTGCAAGATACTAATTTGTATTAGATGAAGAAAACTTGGTAATGACAGTTTGGACATCTGCAACAAAAACTAGCAATTGGTGTGCACTGGATTTTAGGAGTGACTTCTTTAAGGTTGTAAATGTTGTAAGGATTGGAGAAAACAAAGGAGAAAAGGGGTACAAGCTTTGGAGAACCCCTTTTCTTGTGGAATTCAAGAAAGAAAAAATTGTGCTTTCTCTTGTATATACCATGAACTTTGACATGCCCTTTGCGATTATCATATAATTGCTTTTACATTATAAAAACATTCAAGAAAAAAATTGTTCTCAAATGTAATGGAATGACAGAATAGGTTCCATGCAGCTGATCAAACATATGTGACAAAGGCTTTGTTGAGCAGTCTTATGCTCTTTGTTTGTTTCTGATCTGTCGAGTTGGCTAGAGAACTGTGATCTGTAACTGAGTTGAAATCTTGATCCATTATAGAGACGTTAACATGAAAGTTAGGGCTGGAAATTCATGTAGTCGTCTTTGGTTCAGATCATGTTAAGTTGGGTTTGTATCGCATATGAGTCAGTCCATTATAGAGACGTTAACATGAAAGTTAGGGCTGGAAATTCATGTAGTCGTCTTTGGTTCAGATCATGTTAAGTTGGGTTTGTATCGCATATGAGTCAACCCTAACTTGACCCATTTAATTAAAAAAGTCAAATTCCTCAACCTTAACGATTCATGTTGGTCTGAGTCAGCTTCAAGAATTGTGACAAAAATTGCCAGCTCCGAAAGTCATGTGTCAGGTTGGGGTCATGTCAAATCGAGTCTGGGTTGTATACGAGTTAATCCTAACCTGACTCCTTTTATTAAACAAGACCCATCAACCCTAATGTGTTAATTTTGTGTTGGATTCGTGGATTGTATCACAATTTGACAGTCCTAATCGAAGTTGGGTGTGAGCTCAACCTTTCAACATGGGATTTTACAACTGACAATTCTAATATTTCTTCTTATTTGCACTGCAGATAGTGAAGAAGTCTGTCAAATTGCATAAGATGGCTCGTTATCTAGTTCAACACTGTGGTTTGTTTTCATGGTTATCATCTATTCTCTCATTCTCCAGTGATAAGCTCTTTGAAGACAAAGAAAGTTTTTTCTTAATGCAATTGCATGTCGTATTGGAGGTAATGTACTCATTTCCACTAGGGCTAAACAGTTTTCACTTATTTTTCTTTTATTTTTTCCCTATTTGATATCTGCAAATGCTGATGACCTCGTGATGATTTAGTCCATTGTTCTACCTTATGGTGAAGAAAGGAGATGTTATTCACTTAAAACTTTTTCTCGGCTCATAAGATGTCACGTATATTCGTATATCTTTTTACCTATAAAAAAATGTTCTATTTCCTTGTTCATTTTGTCCCAATGTTGCCAACTTGAATGTTATTGAAGTTTGTTAACGTTATTTTTGTCATCATCATGATCAAGAACCTCATTTTTCGTGATGCTATGCTGAGATGTGATTGTTTTACAATATAATTGTAATATTTCCATGTTTACGTCATAGAGCACTCCTAACAGCTCAATGAACCACAACTGTTTTCTCTTGTTGCTCAATCAATAATATGTCACTAGTAAATGTACATAGCAGTTTTCTGTTTCTTTCTCAATTAACTTTTTTCTTGTTTGAATTAGGTGGTCATTGATGCTATTTCATCCAGAAACATTACTGAGTGGTTGCACAAAGATGCCCTTGAGCAGCTCATGGAACTTTCTTTGCATCTGTACAAATTCGTAATTGGTGGGTCAACATTCATAGAGGAAAATGTGGCATTGCTTGATCCATTTCTGCAAATAATTATATCAACTCTGAAGATATCGCAGAAGAGGAAAATATACCAGCCACATTTTACCATATCAGTTGAGGGTTTATATCAAATATATGAGGCTGTTAATGTAAATAATTATGCTTGCTCTTGCCCTTGTGCAGAGGCTGGGCTAAGAGCTATACTTATGGGTGCACCTGCAGTTGCTATTTTCCACATGGTATCTCTCTCTCTCTCTCTCTCTCTCCCCCCCCCAACCCCCTGGGTATCAGTATTCAGTATTGTATCCACATTATGCCCTCCAATAGCTTAAAATTGTAACGTCAAATAAAAACAATAGGATCTAGTGATTGCAATATTTCCCACTTAATTCTTTCTGGAGAACCCTTAATGGGTCACTGATGCAGTACTGCCTTGTCCTTAACACTAAGGGGCTGTCTTGCTGAAAGGTGGCAAGCATCTGGACAGAGATGGCTTGGAGAAAGTAAATGTGAGGTTGCGGTTGATAGAATGAGGAGAAAGGATCCTACTTTTGTAGGCTTACTGCTTACGCAGAGAAATGCTGAGAAAATAGACTGGCAGGTTTTTGTAGACTTAACCTGATTTAAGATAGTATGTGCCAATGGATGTAACTTCTATTAGAGAAGCCCAGGATTTAGAGTTGGAGATGTTCTCTATTGTTTTTCAACAAGTTGTATTTGTTTCTTGGTAAGTGAAAGAAATTTTATTAATATGATTGAAAAATAGGCGTAACCCAATTACATAGGACGTATACAAGAGATAACACCTTCTCAAGAACTAGAAATATATACAAGAAAATCATGAAAGCAGAGTCTGTTGAAGTCTGTAGCGATTGCACATAACCATGAATTATCAATTAACAAGTTGTATTCTTTCAAGTAGTGAAGATGTGATGATGACCAGATAGTTGGATCCTATCCAAATGATGAATATTTGAGGTTAAATCTTTCTTCAATGCACCCCCCCCCCCCCCCCCCCCCCCCCAACACACACACGATCGAATGTTGCTTTCATCATTTGGTTGCCAGCCTTGGGAACGATCTTTTTTTTTTTTAATTATTGGCACTGGATGTCTAGGACAGTGTCTTGACTAATCTCGGGGGTGCACAAGCCCTCAGCAAGGAATTTCCAGCAAGTGCACCTCGGCTAATTCAAGGGAAAATTCCCTCAGTCTGATGGCCCCAAGAGTGTGAATGCAGAGTTTCGACGTCCAGTTTATATGGTTTGCCCTAGGACCACTTTGCCACCTCTCGAGGTTGCCTTGGGAAATATCTGAATGACAGATAATCCTGGAAAGAAAGATATTGTCGTAATAGATTGGTGCTTTATGTGTATCTAGAATGAGGAAAACAGTGATCACCTTCTGCTACATCATGAGTTGGTTAGGTATCCATGGGTGGTGATATTCGGCACTTTTGTGATTGAGTGGGTTATGCCCCAGTGAGAGGTGGAGATATTAGCACGTTGGCAGAATCCCCATGAAGGTCATAGAAATTTAGAAGTTTGAAGGATGGTCCTCCTATGTTTAATATGGTGTATTTGGCTAGAATGCAAAATTCAAGCTTTCAAAGATCAAAAGAGGATGGTGACAAAATTAGAAGCTATTGTATTCAGCACCCTATATGCTTGGATGGCTGCTCACCTTGGCTTCCAATTCTCTTGCTTTTTAGACTTTTAAAGATTTTTGCTCTCTCTTCATCCTTGCTTGTTGGGTGTTTCCTTTTGTAGACTTCCTATGAACTTGGATTGCACCCCTTTGCGCTCTTTAATAAAATTGCGGTACTTATTTAAAAATATCAAAATAAGCTGCTTGTAGTTGTTTCATTCTGAAGTAGATCAAACCTGAGTCTTTCTTAGATCTTGAAGCATTTTATACTTGCCTAGTGAGGAGGGAAACAATAATTCTATGCATCCTGCTTTTCAAAATTGATATTTTACTGACAATCTCCAATATAAGCTGCTGGACAGCATCCAGGTAGTCTGTTAAAGCTAGCTACATTTGTAGGTTTGCCCCTTTTGTGGCTGGCCAAACTTAAGGAATCAATAGTGCACTGTCCCTATGTTCCTTGCACATTATTCTCTGGCTTTTGTTTCCAAAATTAGAGTTTTTCGTTCATCCTCCTAGGGGTCCATCTATTCTCATTATTGGATGCTTAGGCTAGGGCATAAGTAAACATTTTTTTTTTTAATAGTAAAGGGCGTAAGTAAACATCTTCCATTGGGGTTGTCGAGTATTTCCTTTCATACTTTTTGATGACCTACTTGAGTAACTTATTTAGGCATTTAAGATGTTTATATTTATTGTATTACCTTGGAAAATCAGTTTTTGCCCTTTTGGTTTGACTATATTCCAAAATCTTGTTTTTGTATGTTTTGGCAGGGTCGGGAAAAGCTTTCAAGTTTTCTTATGTGGGCAATTTCTACTGCTTCAAAAGCAGACTCACAAATGCTTCAGCTTAAAGAATCTCATCCCCGTTTCACCATTTCTTCAGAGGAAGAGATCTATGAGGAATCTTTGAGATCAAAACTTTTACGTTGGCTAACTGCTGCTGTAATTCTTGGGAATCTTTCTTTGAAATCTAGTGATTTGGACCCTGAATTATCAAATCGGTTAAAATTGGGAACACTGCAATCTTTATGGGATCTTATTGGAAATGCACGTGATGAAAGCATCCAAAATAGATTTGGCTGTGAGAATTTATTAGCTGCTGTGATTTTCTACCTCCAACAGCATCTTGGCATTAATTGCAGAGTTCTCCCATCAGTTATATCCGCACTTTGTCTTCTTTTTTATGCCTCCAGTTTTGCAGGTAAGATATTCTAAACTTGGTTTTAGCTATTTGGCATTCTTGGTTTAGGTGCCAGAGTAGTGGATTTTGGAATCAATTTCTGTGTTTGACTAGGAGTCTAAACTTTGAATATGGTCTTGGGTATTCTACTTCAGCCACTATACTTCACCAAGCAGGGAATCTTAGAAATTGATTAGAAATTTTGAACTCACTTATCGAAAACAATTTTAAACTGGCCCTACACCATTGTTTCAGTGGACATTAATTTTGACCTGACGCTTGTTTGGTCTAAATAGCCGGCGTACTTTTGATGGATATAAATTATTTGTGACAATCAATATTGAGAATGTGATGTTCTAATAAATGTCCTTTTGTTAAATAGAATGCGGATCTGTGATGAAGAATACCCTGCTATAAACAGCCAATGTTTTCAGGTTTCCTAGGCCTAGCCAATCCCTTGTAACTGGAATGGGGCTGAGTAGGGGTACAATGAAATGTCTACACCAACATATACGTTACACTTGGTATTACTTGTTAATTTATAAGAGTGGAAGAATGGTGTGACTTTTTTATTTTGAGATTGTTTATTTGAATTATGTCTTTTTAGAGGGATTCAGAAATTCATTGTCAAAAATTAAGCCCGAGCAATGTTTTAATTACTACAGTTCTGGCATTCCTCCCCAAAATATATTTTTTTTAATAGTGACTGGATGAGATTGTACAAATTATATGTTTATACAAATATTATTTATTTTTTGTTTGACACTTTTGGGAAAGTGATCGTTTGCTGAGTTTAATTTCATATATTTGTAGAACCCAGATCCGATATCTTCCTTGGTAACAAAACTCTTGTGGCGTCACTGTGTTTGAAGATACGTTATCCCGCTGAAGCAAATCCTTCCTGGAGATGGTAATATATCGTGCCCTCCATCCTTTTCCTTTTTCACTCCTTAGTTTTTTGTTACGGCCACAACATTTGGAACAGAAAGGTGTTCTATAGTTGTAAAGAAGATATTCAGAATCAAAAAAGAAACAAAGTTTTTCACAGGGGTTGCAGCTGCTAAATGGCACTATTGTGGTCGGAGCTGATGGAAGAATCAAACTGATGATAATTTGCTTTCAATGAAAGCTGATCTTATGTAAAAATTTGGCCTGACTTTGTTTTTGTTGAATCCTTGATGAAGAATTAGAAAGAGTTCAGCCAACCGGTCACACAAATAGTTGGTATTGTTTATTCACAGTAGATGTTTTGCTCAAGATTTCATGAAATATCGACAAGTTTGGATTCCATCTCTTGCTTTTATGCAGAAGATTGCTTTTATAACGTTTATCTCGCTCATCGATCTATAATCTGAACCTGCACGTTCAATATGCAGGTCATATTACCAGCCATGGAAGGATCTTTCATTGGAGCTCACGGACTTGCAGAAGATGGATGAACTCCATGGTTGTCAAACGCTTTTGGTCATTTTTGCAAACGCGTTGAGAAAGAAACCATCAGATTTGCAGGTTTTATCATCTCAAGATATGGAGACATCTGGTGTGTATGAGTGGGAAAGAAGTATCATAAAAGAGACGTAATTTTTAGATTTTTTTATTTTATTTTAATTCCAACCTTTGTTCACGAATATGAGAGGTTATGGAATCAAAATTTTGTCCAGAGAGATTACTTCCCCATGATTCTCCATATAAATGTATATTTTTGAGTTTAATAAACTTGGATTTATGGCAAATTCCTCTGTATTTATCATCAAACTGAGCAGTTCACCCTCAGCTCAGCTTCGATAAAAAAAAATATATATATATAAAATAAATACCAAATAATTGTGAAAAAAAAAAGATAGAAAGTGCCTAAATTTCAATGTCACAATTTTTTGATATTTAGATATTTTTCTAAAGGAAAATGCCAGAAGAAAATAACAGTGAATAATGAGACTTTAAAATCTTTTTCACATTAATGAATGGAAACAAACTTATTATCATACGGTAGCTATTTTGTTTGCTGTACGTGTAGGTAATGCTTCTGGGTTGGGTTGGTATGAAAACTCAGCTCCAAACATTAAAGAATGCTGCTACTTAATCTTATCAACATCTATATAATCATCAAAAATAGACAAGTGCTACAATCATAAAGAAAACGATTTCATTGAAATAAATCCACAAACGTGACGTAATGTTAGATACAGTTATAAGATGTGTAAGTCTTGCGCACTCATTTAAAAAAAAAATAGAGTTCACCATTAAAAAAGAAAAGAAAATGATGGATGTAGGAGACTTGGCTCACACCACACACGAAAAATTGGTAAGAGTTCATGTGGAAAATAATACAGTGCATTTCATCATTTTCATCGTTTCACCATCTGAGATTCTAAAGTCCATTCGTGTTTCCCCATTCCCAGTTTCCTCCCTCTCCCTCCTTCATTCTCACCATCTTCCATCTCTCCTCTCCATCTCTTCCCTGTCGCGACACGAGAAATTATGAAGTTATTGGAAAAATATTTTATTCTCATTCAAATATGTTACATTTGTTTGGAAACAAATTAAAAAATAATAATTTTTAATGTAGAAATGAAGATCATTCGATCTTTTAAAAATTATGATAATATCCTTAAAAGTTTGAAAATTATAATTATATGAAAGTTATATGGGTATTTTTGTCTATTTCCAAATTTGAACTACATTTCTGATTATTTAGAAAAGTATATTTAATATTTTTCCTCAAACGTATTTTTTAATTTATTTGAAATTAAAAATATTTTAATATGTAACATTCAAATAATTTAATTTTTTCATTAAATAATTTTTAAAACTATTTAAACACTTTTTAAACCCAAACGTAAAGTTTGTATGGCCCAAAAATCGTCGAATAAAGTCAAATTGGCCTTTAATGTTTGTGCTTTTATTGCATTTGGAAAGCAACCACCGGTGAAAATAGGAAGAGGAATTAAAGTCCCGTTTGTACATTATAACTATTAAATTTTTATCATTATAATTTTTTTAAAATTGTATATAAAATATAATAAATAATTTAATTTTTTTAAATTTTAAAATAATAATAATATTATAAAATAATAATTTAATAATATTTTATTTAACTTTTAACTTTTATCTTAATTTATCTGACTACTGTTCAAACTTTTGGATGCTATGAATGACCTCGTAACTTACTAGCTTTTGTATGTATCCAAGTTGGATTGGCGTTAAAGTTATCTTGACCTTTCCTAACTTTAAAATAGAAAGATAAATATTAGGTTTAAAATAATATTTTATAAGATTAACGTAATAGATTTAATTGTATGTTGTGTTCAAACATTTTTCAAATAAAAACTATTTGATTTATTTTATGTAAAAAAATCTATTGATTAAATCACTAAAATAAGTTTTGCAAGGATAAGGATTTTAAAAAATTAAATAGATAAGAATTTTATTTTCAAAATTATGATACTGAGCTCATTTATTTGTCAACAGAAAATCAATATATTTAATATAAAAGTTTAAAATGTTTAATGATCAAGATTTCCATAATTTTATGATAATAGGAAAACTTCTACATTAAAAATATGTTTAATGAATCAATTAACAAGCTTTTAAATAAATAAAAAATATTTTAACCATTTAAAGAAAGAACAATGCTACGTACAGTCTCTAAATGAGAATTATATTATAAGTTTAGTTAATTTTATCTTTAAATTTTTTAAAATTACAATAATATTTTTATCAAAATTATATATTTTTTCATTTAATAAAATATTTGCACATATAAGAACTGCAAATAGAATTTCTCTAAAAAAAGAAAAGGATAAATCCGTTGAATTTAGGAAAGTGAAAGTAATGTTCTTGCTTGCCAAATAAAGTTGATGTCCACATGGTTTTGGGTATAGCCGTATAGGACCCATGAGCCCCAAAACGTTATATGTATAAGGCTATTCATCATCTTTTTATTATATGATGTGATATTAGATGATTAAAAATTATTTATTATATTTTACTTTTAAACCATCATCTAATGATAGAATGACGAGAGGATGATAAATAAAATAAATGATGAACATATTATATATATATATGAGTAATGCTATACATTATACTCTCATCTTATTTTGATCATATTAAATATGTAGTACATTCATCACCATTAAATGATAAAGAAACATGTAATAAATGATCATTTAATAATGATAAATATACCACATTATACTTAATAGGATGAAAATGAGATAGTAGTATGTTATATAGAATTTTCCTATATATATATATCCCTGAGCATTTCTACACATCTGTCCACACTCTCCACATACCATGTACTCAATTTTTTTTTTTTTTTAATAACTCATTACACTAGGAGTGTTGTGTGGAAGATTTTTTATATATCCCTTTGCCCAAAGATTCCTACTATTTCCAGAGTAGAACAGATACGAGCACGCAGTCGTTAATTTGTACGCACGAGTTGGCCTCGGCCAGGCCTTATGCACATAGTGCAGCGTACAGTCGCCGTACAAGATTTCGATTCTCCGATCCCCGCCAATAGCTCGAAGCGCTTGAATCGTTCTCTTCATCATAGAGTGATAGTAACATACCCAGGTAATTAAACGTTATTCCTTCAACAAATTCGCCTTGTTTTGTTTTGGGCTCCCGTGTATCAGTATCTTTGCACGCAGACCGCTCGTTTAGATGACAAATAGAACTGTTGCTCCTGTTATTTATTTGTTCTCAACTCTAGCTCAAGTTTTTGTTTACGTTTAAGATTTTTTCGCTACTTTGTTTTTTCTTTTTTTATCGGGTTGTGTTACAATGCCGAGTCATATACGTGTGTAAGAACGAATATGTACAGGAGACTCCATGGGTTCAGAAATTGATACTCTCGAGGTGAGGTTAACATCCATGCTTGGTCAGCTCCAAACAGAGTGTGGCATTCTTGAAAGAATAGTGTACAAGAACAAGAACCAGCATCGGCGTTGCTCGTATTTCCAGCATATTTTGAAGGTTCTTATTCTTTATTGTCCTTTGAGAAAGCTTACCGTTTTTCTGTTTCTGCTGATGAAAAGATTAGAAAAGAGACGAAACTTGTTACTAGGATGTGCTAAATATACAACATTCTAGCTTCAAGTTTGCCAACTAGCTGTAAATTCGCCGAGTTCACTGGTGGGATTTTGTTGGCTAGCATCTAATGATTTTTTTTTAACTATTTTTTTTTTTTTAAACTTAGAATCCAAATGGAGCACTGGGTTCTACGTGCTATGAAATTCTTATTGGTTTGTGCACTTTTCCATACTTTTTTGTGATGTTAGGTGAGGAGGGATTTAAGGCTGCTGCAATCGGCTAAATTGGAGGAGTTAGTAGATTCTTGCCTTTTGGTTATCACTGGAAAGAGACCTAAGCAAAAGGTGGACCTTTTAGAAAGGTAAAATTTATTTTGTCTTAGGTTGGACATAATAATTAATAGATGCATTGTACAATACGAATGTTCATGTACTTGTATCCGTATGTGAAGTGAGCTTACCATAACAAATATAGAATGCCTGAGTCTCAGTTTTTCTTCTTCTTCTTTTACAACAATATGATAAATTATGTTATGGTACTTGTTATACGGTATACTTGAATTTAACTTAGAAATCCTAATACCTACTGTAGAATCTGCTCTAGGATTATTTCTTATTACTCGAATGAAACCTCTATATGCATGCTAAGAAGCAGGTTTGAAAATGTTATTGTTGCTATTTGACTTGAATATCAAGAACTTGCAAATACTTTGATTTAGTATTTTTTCTTGTGGAGCACAATGCGTGTATATGTAACTGTATATGATTGTATTCACCTTAGAATTGGGATGTCTATCAAAAAACTATAGGCGAGACCCAATGTGGTGGGCTTTCTGCTAAACCTTTGTTTTTTAATGCTTCTTCTAAACAATAAAGCCTTATTTCTGTTGTTGTTTTGCTATTCCTTGGCCGGCCCACTATCTACCTTCCTGTTCCGTGCTATTTTATAAACAGGAACAGAACAGAATACCCCAATCTTATAGTCTTGTAAATGGATCAAACTACCTTTCTCTGCTCTGAAATGTAATTTCCTTTTCAGTTTATAATGGCATCTTAAAGTCAGTTTTGGGGAATAAAAAAATGAGCTTTGAGTCTCCCTATCTAGATATGTTGTGCATGACCCCATTCCCCCAAGTATTTTTTAGATAACTTCATCTTTAAATATGAGATATGTAACTTGCATTGAAAATGTTTACGCTTGCCAGTATGTTTCTACTTATTGATTCATTTTGCCCTAGTTTAAAGAGGAGAAAATATGATGGTGGAAAACATAATTTTATGGAGCGACTTCTCGGAGCTGCACGACTACTCTTGCTGGTATGGTCATGCTTTTCACTTATACTTTCTATCTTCCTCTCCTGCCTTAGTGTTTACTGAACTCATTTTCACAACTGCCTTTTATATAGCAAGGTTGTTTCGAAACAACATGGACATTACTTAGTTACTCACTCTCCCTTTCTCTCATATTTAAGCTACTGAAATAGAGATTTCAGCCATATGTTTTTTCTTCATTTTTACTAGTACCCAACTAATTATTGGGTTTTGTTTGTAAAGATCTAAATATTTTCATTCTTTTGAACCATGTGATCTTTATCAGCTTGTGCATTTTAATGGTTAAGCAACTTTTCTATGAAGTGCACTCAATAGACATTTAAGATAGTCATTTTACAATACATTATGGAGTGGTGAAAGTACATTTAATGATTTATGCCTTGTCAACTTAATTATGGTGTCTGATAGAAGTTTTGATAGGGAACATAATCATTTTAATATGCCAAACAGTAACAAAATCAACTAAGCTTTCGTTCCAACTCAGCTTTGGCTCCATGGCTTTCCAAATATCGGGAGTCAACCTTGTTGAATAATGCTTCTCCTGGACTTCATGTTCCCATTAACCACATGACGTGGGTGATATGACATCAATTTGCATGGATTTACTCAAACTTGATGTAATGATATGTGCCTTGTTTCTCTTGCAGACTGTCGAGCAAATGTTGATTGCAGCTACGTATCCTCTGTTTATTGTTTAAATGGTTACTTGTCCATATTGTATATAAGTTGAAATATTATTTTTTGAAAGTTGCCCATTTTTATACACTTTAGAGCTTTTGGATGTACTTCAACTCCTATGACTCCTTGTTTTCTGTTATCAAGCATCTGCACTAACACACAATTTCCCTATCTTATAATTTTCAAGAAAGAGAAATATTTACATTTCTTAAAACTTTGCATCTTTTCTTGTTCTGTTGTTATGTATGTTTAATCTGCAGTTTTAATCCCTAGAAACAGTTTATCTGCCCGATGATGCAAGAATAGATTTTTCAAGCTTACTTCATGTGATTTGTTTTTGTTCAGAAGAGCAAAAAGAGTATCATTTCCACCCTTGACTATTCCTCAGTGAGATATCTATCTTGCTTGCTCGATCTTTTTTCACAGGATTTTCTCTGACAATGTTGGCTCTGCTTGCATGCCTTCGAGTTTTGGTTCAGCAAGTATGTTTCTGTAAATTAAGTTTATTTTAGGCATATCACCTCGTTGATCCAGTTGCTATATGTAATAGTCCCATCTTGAATAACTACATTCCCGGAGGATGAAATTTGGATGGATGACATGGTTAGAGAGGTTATTTCCCAGCAGCATTTAGAAATGGAAATCAGATGAACTAGCTTTGGTTTCAGGCAACAATCTCACCTGCCCAACTGAGAAAGAAAATTATTACTTCAGGCATTGACGTTAGCCATTTGTAGAAAAGCTAGCAGTCTACTTGTGACTGTCCTTTAGGAATATACGATTCTAGACATTTGGTATATAAAATCTTAAATTAATGTATTGGCATTGTGGAGTCTTAAGTTCTTATATTTATTTATTTGGCACCTAACCTAAATGGGCACCCGGATTGGACCGAACCTTTTGTCAGTGGAGCTGCCTGCTGTAATCATGGAACTAGGCCCTGTCTTCCAATTAAACTTATTTGTGTTCCTTGTACAGATATTACTTGATGTTGTCTCAGTATTCAACATGGTTTCTTCTCTCTCATGGAAGAAGCAATCTGTAAAGATAAGCCAGGAAGGAATTGAGGTTGGTCTGCACCTGTTTGGGTCCGACGAACACTTCTGGTCAATATTTCCTTTAGATGCCTTTTGCTTATTTATTTTTAGTTTTAACTAATTTTTCTTGTCTTGCCATGACCCATGCAGGTCTTCAGGGAGTTTTATCCAAACAATGATGAAGTTGTTACCTTAGAGTGTGTATGGAAATTGGATAAGTTTGTATCACTTGAGAGGACATATAAGAGCAATACTGGAAGCCCAAATGGGGATCTTAAAGAAGATGCATCAATAGGAACATCAGCTGTAAAGTATCAAAGTATTGAGTCTTTTATTGGAGGTAAGCATTTCTCATGGCTTCCCATTGCCCGCCCACTTCTTTCTTTTCTTGCAAAACCACCAGCTTTGGTTGTACTTTCTCTGTTATTGATTGGCTGAAATGTGGCTTGCTTGTATAATTTCCCATTTGTTGCAAAAGAATTATACTTTTAATCTAAGATCGAGACTAGTAATCCCCATACAATGAACTCTAACAACTTTTATTGCTCAAGAGTGACTTCATTTATCAGGATCAGATGAGACAAGAGTTGAAGGAATTCCATGAACCCAGAGTTTATGATTCATTAAACTACATTACTATGTACATGATGGACTACATTATGATGCATGTAAACTCTGTACCATTGTTATGGTGTCTTGATGCTATTACTTTCTAGCAAGTCCTGAACGTCTCTTTTGTAGATGACGAACTTGTTCACGAGAGGGCGGATTCAGACCAAATGGGTGAAAAATGTCCATCTCACTTTAAGGGGGACAAGATTGATTCACTGGCAAGCCCACCCATGGAGAGTGACAATGGGAAGGAAGTTGAAGATTGTAGGGAAGTCGGATATGGTTCAGACACAGCATCTACACCTAACAAGAAACTCCTGCAGGAAGTTAGTTTGCTTGCAGCCTCAAAGCCCTCACCAAGGTCAAATACTTCAATACTCAAGTCTGGATCCAGAAAAGTAGCATTCGTCTCCTTGAAAAATCCTCCAGCATTAACAAAAGATGAGAAAAATCCTCGAGTACCCGGCTTTAAGGAAAATGAAACCAATGGTGAGGACAGCGGAGCTCCATTTTTCAGTTTGCTCATTGGTGGAAATGTGGAGGAGAGTTTCCTCTTGTGATACCCATATGATATGGATAAGAATAGGTGGTGTATGAGATCCTACATTGCTTGGAAATGAGAAGTTCTTGCTCTTTATAAGGTTCGAATAGAGCTTCAATTGTATTATTGACTAGTTCTTTTGGAGTATAGGCTATGTGATTTAGGCCTTCTATTGGGGCGTTACAAATGGTATCAGAACCAATCACAACCAGAAATGTGGGACTTGAGTCGTGCCACCTACAATAGACAAGCCCGACGAGGACTTCGGGAATTTAAGAGGGGTAGATTGTGATACCCATATGATATGGATAAGGGTAGGTGGTGTATAAGATCTCACATTGCTTGGGAATGAGAAATTCTTGCTCTTTATAAGGGTAGTTCTTTTAGAGTATAGACCATATGGTTCGGACCTTCCATTGGGGCATTACACATCTAGTTACTAATCCTTTGAATCGGAAATTTTTCATAATAATCACATGAATTATTTTTTGCATATAATTAATTCTCTGACTTTATTAACCTGTACAATGGGAAAATCTTCATAATAATTTGGATACCATATAATTTATTTCGTCAAAGTGGAGGAAAGTTTGCACCGACCGGAGTGGAATGTTTAGTTTAGGATTCAGGAAATTAAGAAAAAAATTTCTCATCAGTTACTATTCATCATTCTACACTCCACATCCTATAAAAAACACTCATATTCTATGAAAAACATCTCCATATCCTATGAAAAAGTTATAGATGTGAGAGTAAATAGTGGCTGATGCATCGTAAATCTCAAGAATTAATCATTTTGCCATTCTCTTTTATGCTTTCAATGGCCAATTGCCTTGAGGGGTTAATGCACTCAATCCTGTTGAACATTGTTGGTTTTGACTCATTCTATGCGTTTGGGATTTTACAAGTTACGGCTTTAAAGATTTTTTCCCCCTTTTTTTTCAAGTTATGTCTTGTTCTGTTCCTTCGCTCGAGTGTCTCTATTTACACCCTTTCTATTCAAGTAAAAAAATAAAAATAAAATAATAATAATAAAAAGAAAAGAAAAGAAAATAGAAGAGTTTGTAATAGCTCATTTAATTTTTTTTAAATATTTTACTTTAAAATATAAATAAACCGTTTATAAATACTTCTTGTGATTCATGGGTTTGGTCTAGTAATGGCCCTAAAATGTGTGAGAAATAAGAACAAAATGATTGATATATATATATATATATTTTACATTCTTCAAGTAAAGTAGATATTGCATTTTTGTCATTTTCTATTCCAAAAGGGCTTGCTTCAAAATAATTGATATCTATGCTTGAAATTGGTGTTTCACCAATAATATTAACACTGAAATCATTTTTTTTTTAATTTCTTAGCAAATATTATACTAACATAAGAATAAAAATACAAAGAATCCATCACCTTCTTTTATTGGCCTTTACACTGATAATTAATATTAAAAGCCAAAAATTTAATGGAAATTAAAATAATCCGTTAAGAAGTCTCCAACGTTAGTTTTCTGCTTTGCTCTCTATTCCCGCAAAATCCATCGCCGCTTCCAGGAATTCAATCCATTCATTAGGGGGAGGGGGGTCGAAGTTGTGCCTCCGGCCCTCCACCCACCTCTCTTCCTCGCCAGCTTCAGCTTTTGTCTAGTTAGCTTTTGTCTAACTAGCACCAAAACTAGTCGATCTGTTGCTTTCCGACAAGCCAATGCCGACGTGCCCCGCCATCAACCTCCTTAGGCGTCGATCTTCAAGCCGGCAGAAAAAGTCTGTCCATACGAGCAGAGCGTAAGCCTCACGCGCGTCTTATGTCGTGCACAAGTTTCACTTGTCACCACGATTGGGGAAGTTTTCAGCAACCATGCATAGCACCGACGAGATCAGCGTTGTCGAGTCTTCAGAACCCGACCTTCCATTCCTCTCCAAGTGTGGCGCGTGTACTGCACGCATCGCCACAGACAGTGATGGCCTTTTGCTGGCGATTCGTCTTAGTTTCTGGTTGCTTTCCTAAGTTTCAGCTTTCCCTAACCAAAGATCGAGTGAAAGTGGATGAAGTTCCTTCTAGCCAGTCCAGACCAACATGTTGCAGCACATAACCTTTTACTGCGGCTTCTAGCTGTAGCTTTATAGTCTGTTTAGCAGACTATTTTAAAACCGTCACCAAGCGGTCTCCCCTTGTGGGAATTGGGTGGGAGCCATTTATTTGGCTCCGAAACCCGCCTTTTTTTTTCTGTATTGTAATATGTTAGTTTTGGAAAGACTGTAAGGGACTCTCACCCACTATTTTCAATTTCGTACTGTACCGGCCGGTACGGTCGAAATTTTCTATACCGGTTGTTGGACCGGTACAGGTACCTTCTATGTTTCGTACCGGCCCAAATACCGGCCGTACCGGCCTCAATTTCGGCCTGTATAAGCCTATATTTCGGCCTTCAAATTTTTTTTTTCAAATTACAAATTTATTTTTTGACTTCTAATTCAGACTAGACTATTTATAATTTATATATATATATTTATATATAATTTATTAATATATAAACTATTATTTTAGAATATAATATATATTTATATATATAATTTATTCATATATCGATTATCCCAAAACGATATCGATATCGGAATATTTCGTTCTAGTGTCTTGACCAGTTCGGATTGTATTCAAAACATTGATCCCACCCCAAATTTGTATCTCGTATGTGATGGTTTATCTATAAATGTCTTATTTGGAGAAAAAAAAAAAAAAAATCCGTTAAGAAGGCGTCCGCGCCAAACACCAGATGACACGTTTCGAGAAGATTTTTTGGAGGAGAAAGAGACGAGAGAGAGAGAGAGAGATGGTGGGTGACTCTGAAGTCTGAAGTCTGAAGTCTGAAGCTCGGAACTAACCTGAAAACAAAACGGAAAGGTACAAAAAAAAAAAAAAAACTGAAGCTTTAAAAAGAAAGCAGAAGAAATGGTACAGTTTCTTCAAACATCACCAGTGCTCATTCAATGTCGTTCCTCGTCTCCTCCAAATCCCAGGTTTTCCCTATTTTTGACATAAAACTATGGTCGGGGTCCCATTCCGTTTTCTGCTTGCAATTAGGAACAAAACTGATCCTTTGCTGAATGCTTTCTCTTTTCTCTAGTATTGTTTTCATCTTTTAACTATTTGGAGTATCGGGTTTTCTTGAGTTTCTCTAATGCTCCTTTGGTCGCTGCGGAAGCATCGGGAATCAATGGGAAGCTTGGATTGGATTGGTCGTTAGAGTTTGAGGCTCGATCTGCCAGTTCATGTTGTATTCTAATGGTGGAGACATTGTAACATTTGATATGAGGAAACTCAGAAATAAGAGAATCTATAAAAAGATAAGCCAAATAATTAAATGAATTATAAATTCTACACTCTTATTGGTTGAGAATGGTGCATGTGCAATGGGTAAATTTCATTTTGAAATATCTGTTCTAGTAAATTTCATTTTGTTTCTTTCCTTTCCGATCCAATTAATGTATATACTTGGGATTCTCTCAATTATCTGCTGTTTTAGCATGTAAATTTATGTTTATGTTTTATTTTTTAATTTTTATGGCCCCCATGAAATGTATAGAGTAACCATTATCTGCTGTTTTAGCATGTAAATTTATGTTTTTGTTTTATTTTTTAATTTTTAAGGCCCCCATGAAATGTATAGAGTAATAACCATCTGTTTGCAGCCCATACAGGGGAATGGGAGGAAAAATAATGCTCAAGTGCTCTTTTGAGCACACTATAGCCGGTAAGCTTGTGACCAAACATGTATTATCCGGGATTGCTGCTTCGATAATCTTTCTCTCTCAGACACACCAGGTTAGCATTTGTGCTGCTGCAGGTGCTGGCATTGAATAATTTGAGATATGGTGTAAAGTGCCCGACTTTAAGAGAAACATAACATTTTCATCACTACTTGGCATGTTGTAAGTTGCATTATAGAACAATGATTATAAAGGGTACCTTATAATTACAATATTATAGGCCAAAACTCCTTCAGTTAACATTCTCTTCCTATCCTTTCCCATCCCATATGGTTAGAAACTTGTTTAAAGGATGTACTCTGAGTTTATACCGATAAAATAAGGATATACTCTTGAGTTTATGTTTCGTTTAAGATCTAGTTGAACGATAGGGAGTCTTCCTTTACAGAAACCTTTTTGTATTGATATTTTCTTCATTTTTTTCTTATAAACCGTACAGGATCCTGTGATTCCATATTGACAGGGAATCTTGTCTAAGACTAGATGTGCTAGTGAATTTCCAGGAGCCAGAGGACTATATATAGATTATGGCAAAAAACTAGGCATATACCTCCATATGATGGACATGAGCTGTTTCTAAATCAGCCATCTATTTTTTGGGCAGGTTGTTGCAGCGGATCTATCTCATCAATCCAACATATGCCAGCTTGCTAATGTCCTGGATGGCACACCAACTCTTCCACTTGATGAGGGTTCTGTTGAAAGTGGCAGGAAACTAATGATGATAAGAGGAATGACAACCAAGGATTTTGACCCCACTAGATATTTGGGAAGATGGTTTGAAGTTGCTTCACTCAAAGGTGGATTTGCGGGACAAGGGCAAGAAGACTGTCACTGTACTCAGGTAAGGGGAGGTATGATGTATGATAGTGGCTTGCAGTGAAGACATTTATCTATTGGGAGACTGGTTTTCATAAACAATCCGTTTTATAGCTCATTGTCATGCACAAATTTATTTACTGTGGATAGTGCAAGCAAATAGCTCTATCCAAAACCTGTATCTGCATTTCTTGTCTCTTAAGATATGTTGGGTTCTTTTATTGTCTTATAACAGATCATTTTATATTGGGTCTTTCACTCAATACTTGCTTGCCCGCAAATTTCTGGGTTTCTAAATAATGCTTATATATCAAATTGCAGGGTGTATATACATATGATATGGAGACACCCTCTATCCAAGTCGATACATTTTGTGTTCATGGAGGGCCCAATGGATATATTACCGGCATTAGGGGAAAGGTTCAATGCCTTTCAGAAGAAGATTTGGATAAAAATGAGAGTCAACTAGAGAAGCAGGAGATGATAAAAGAGAAATGTTATCTTCGTTTTCCAACGATACCATTTATTCCCAAGGAGCCTTATGATGTGATTGCTACTGATTACGACAATTTTTCACTTGTTTCGGGAGCAAAAGACAGAAGTTTTATTCAGGTAATTACCGACTGGCTATCATGTCATTTGATCAAGTGATATTTTGTTGTCACGTCTTCGCACTAATAAGTCAATATGAGGATCAAGTTTTTAAAGATGAGTAATGTTATATGTAGTTGTGAAGTGTGTAAGTGTTATGCAGTCGTTTTGAAAAAGAATAGGTCCCATTATTTAAAATAACTTTTTTTCAATGTGGGTTCCATATTTATTCACTTTTTTAAAGTGATTGCATGGCGCTTATACATTCACGACTGCAAGTATCATTTCACTTTAAAGATTTATATTCTTGAATTATATTCTTGAATCTTAATTTGGCGTCAATATTTTCAGATCTACTCAAGGAGACCCGACCCTGGACCTGAATTCATAGAGAAGTACAAAGCTTACTTGGCGAACTTTGGGTATGATCCGAGCAAGATCAAGGACACTCCACAAGACTGTGAGGTAATGTCAGAGAGTCAGTTAGCCGCAATGATGTCCATGCCTGGAATGCAACAGGCTCTAACCAACCAATTCCCTGATCTTGAATTGAAGGCTGCCATCGAACTAAATCCATTTACTAGTGTATTTGATACTCTGAAGAAGCTCTTTGAGCTGTATTTTAAATAGTCATCGGGTTCAATAAATTGTGGGCGTGCTTTTGTGCCTTACATAATAGAGCAACAGAGTTAACTATGTGGGGGTCGCGTGCATAATTTAAATAAGGAATTCAACGCCATTGATTAATATATGCTTGTTGCTGAAAAATCAGTTCATGAAATCAGTTTGCATTTGTCCAGTTGGCAGTTTTTCCGGACGATTCACCTCAAACGATCCGAGGCATTAATATTTCTAGACCTTTAAGTTATTACCCATGCATTTATATATATATATATATATATATATATATATATATATATATAGTTGTGATCTTTATATATCTCTTCAATAAAATAATTGTTGGTCAAATAAATTAACAATAATATAATAAAAAATTACAATGAAATTATCATTCAAACGAAACTAGTTTGGACTGAGGTACGAAAATTTCGCTTTCTTTAAAGAGATTCAAGTCTTTTGCGGTGTACAAAGTTTCAAATTAACCGGTAGAGCATAATTAATTTTGACTTGACTCCTCCATGATATAACAGCCAAACTGATCGTCGTATGACTCAAACTTACTCTGCACAAGTAGTTGAGTCTAAAGCTCAACTCAAAATAACAATACCTCTCTTTTATCTGGAAAATTAATACTTTCTAAAAAATCAGTTCTTCTACGGGCAGGTAAGTTGCCGTAGGGATTGCGCATGAATGAGTCTTTATGCCACGTCAAGTACAATTAAAAAAAGAAGAAGAAGAGAGAGAGATGACAATTACCCGTGAACTGAACTGGGAATGTGAAACTCACAAACACGAACATAGGTGTTTATCATTCCCGTAGAAAAATTGCATTTCCTTGTCATTCATGTTCGTTTCCCTCATTCACTCAAAAACACTGATTTTCGCAACCCATTTCCGAAACCCATTCAAATTTGTTGTTCCTCCGCGACCCGTTCCTCGGCTTGGCTGCGTTGCACTCCTTTGCCACCCAAAGTCAGTAATCTCTCAACCTATTTATCCTTTCTGATTCTTTTGTTTCTGTCCAAACGGTTCTCTTTTTGCTTTAAAAATTTATTAATAGATATGATGCTCCTAATTTGTAGCGATTTCCAAAGGTGTTGGTTTTGTTAGTTCATATGGGATTTTATTTTTTGTGGTTGTTTCGATTAAAGGAATGCTATAGGTCTGTGTTGAGAAACGAAATGATTTCCACGTTTTTTTTTTTAATTTTTTCTTTTCCAGGAATCCTTATGGAAACATTTCATGTTAATGTTTTGATTTTGACGGGCTCAAATTTAGATTTTTGTTTTCTTGTTTATGTTTTTATTTGAATAATGTGATAGAAATCTTGTATTATGATCTTACGATAATGGTCATTTCCCTGAGCTGTGGTTGTCATTTATTTATTCTAAGTATTTATTTTCAAAGCCACACTTTCTCCTTTGAACTTGTGATTTTATTTGTAAGCCCTTAGAGATGGTTTGATGACTCTATGCATCGTACAACAGATCACTTTTTAAGCAGGTCTTGTGAGCTTATCCATTTTGCAATCTTATCATTAGCTATTCTTCTTTTATTTATGTTCCTTATTCTTGGTGTAGTTTTACAAAAACTCCTGCATCCATGAATTTGATATGTCACTGAAATCATTGTTATGTTACCTCAAAGAGGCTTATACCTGAACTAGTAGGTTTGATGAGCTTACTAGATTCTCATTACTATTCTCTAGATAGATGGAGAAAGGGAAGGAGAGCTTCCATAATGGAGAAAGTGTGCAAGGCCAAGATGAGAAATGTTACGCAAAAGAGAAAATGTAGACAAGTAATTAATCCTTAACTTTTTGTTATAGATTTTGTTTCGTTGTTTTTTAAATGTAACATGGTTTTGTTTTTTATTCATAGCCGTGTGGAGGAGATACTAAAGTTGTTGACACACGTAGGAATTTGTTTGGCGAAGCATTGGTTGGGACACAAGAGAGTGTTCTCATTCAGGTTTACAAACTCTTCATATTTAAATTATATTTCATTTTTGTTTTTATTTGA
The DNA here is from genome assembly GCA_022457165.1 of Juglans mandshurica. NCBI lineage: Eukaryota > Viridiplantae > Streptophyta > Magnoliopsida > Fagales > Juglandaceae > Juglans > Juglans mandshurica. The sequence goes on from CM039622.1 coordinate 36,381,533, forward strand.
AAGTAATCGGGTTATTTTTATCTACTTTTTTGGTATTAGTCACGTGGAAACATCCCCGAGATTTTTGACTCTAGTGGAACCCAGTTTGGCAAACCAGTGATTGCGACTCAAGAAAGTGTACTTAATGATTCCATTTTGTTTCATCTCTACTTCATATTGTGGTGCTTGATTTTGTTTCATCTCTAGTTTATAACTGCTAAACTTTGTGTTATTATCTTCATAGACACATCTTGAGGTGGATGGAAGTCAACTGGATAATGAGGGTGGAGCACAGCCAGATCTTGGGGATTTTGGTTTATGATTTCGAGATCTATTGAGTGTAATTTCTCTTTTAGTATTGTGATTGTAAACAATATGTGAGTGAGTGATTGCAATATATGAATTGTGAGCAAGTGATTGTAAAAAAGATGATAAATATATTGTTATATAAGATTTATCAGTTTCTACAAATGAAAGAAAACTTTTTTGTGGTTCTATAAATCAACTTGTGTCTAATGACATATTCTCATAGTACACAATAACATTCCAAATAGTTCCATAATACACAATATTCCAAATAATTCCGTAATACATAACATTCCAAATAATTATATAATACACAACATTCCAAATAGTTTCGTAATACAATATTCAAAGTTTCCATTAAGTGAGGCTTCATCTTGATTGTATGAAGTACATGTTAGTATGGTAATAACCCAATAGACACGAAGTAGTGTTCGTTCACACCGAATGTATGCTTGTTGTCTTCCAATTTCAACTTCTTTGTTGTGGACTTTCAACTCCCTCTTCACAATTTCTTCCCCTTTTTTCTAAAGCACTTCCCCCTTCCAATGCAAGTCAGCTTCTATTTTTACCAATTCTTTTTCTCTGTCTTCACTACTATTTGACCAAGTAAGCTTCCAATCCATGAGTTTTAATGGCAAACACATAAGATGCCATTGGTTTATTCTCAAGTGAAATGAACTGTACAAGAAAATGCAAACACATCAGTTCTTTTTCTCTTTGCCACACTGCAAAAAACCAAGTGAAATGAACTATACAAGAAAATGCAAGTATTCATTAAAATAATTGGTATAAATTATAAGCTACAGAAAATAGCAAACAAATTGATGTCTTCTGACCTTCAATAATAAAGCACTATAATATTTGGACATATCTCATCACCAACTAAAATAATATGCCTTGCCCATTTATGATGAAAGGAAAGGAATTAAAGCTGGACTCAGACCAAACCCCAAGTCTCAATTTCCAATATCAACCAAACGGGTCCACCGCATAATTGTAAAATTACTAAATGGTCTAGGAAATATTGGTTATAAAACTAGAACTTGGTGACAATGATTACAACATAATAACTTAGTACCTGAATTTGTCATGCATTAATCTAGAAGAGGCCCTTTCTATTATCCTCCATCTGTGTATAATTGGAAAAGTCTGAGTGTGAAGTTGAGATATTCTACATTTCCTATTTCTCTCATTGTAAAAAAAAATCATTCAGCCAAGAGCCCAAAAGAGGCATACATACCCTGTACCTTCTCCTTTGCCTTCCTTAGACAAATAGAAGAGGAGGATTGAGTAGAAATAATCCATATAAAAAACAACTGCAATCAATTTCTTGGTTGTTTAGACTTACTCTGAGTCCCCCAGTGTCATGAACCACATAAAGTTCCATACCTCATTGCATACAATTGATTTAGCCCACAGGGCTCAAACCTTGAGGGCATCAATAGTATGTCACGGCTGATCATTCCAAAACCACAGTGAGTTGGTGCCATCATTTATTGAAGGAACATATAAACCATGAAAAAGAAGTTCTGAAATACCCTGCAGTCATCTTATGAGAAATTGGGACATTAAATCCAACCGAATCTAAAAAAAAAAAACAAAATCCAACCCAGAGCCAAGCAATTGCTACCCAAAAAAATCCATATAAAAAACAACTGCAATCAATTGCTCTCATCCAATCTTCAAAAATCGGATCTCCAGAGCCAAGCATAATCTCAAGCATATAGAAAGCACGAGCAATATAAAGGGAGCATGGCTTCAACGTGGAGCCAAATTATTTGAAAATCTTCACCAAAGATTCACTTACAAATTGTTCATCGTCTTCCATTATTTCTGGAATTGCCGACAGGATCAAGTCGATGCCTTTCTGGTAGTCCAGTCTCTCGATAAACCCAATCTACAAAGTTCAATTCTAACAAATAAGAGGGATAATAAAAGTTATGCTATAAAGACTGAGTCTAAGCAGACATTTGTTAGGTTTATGTGATAGACTGATTAGAAAATAGTTAACAAGTAAATAAGAACAAATGGAATCAACCAGAGAGAGAAAGAGAGAGAGAGTACCTTCGCAGGATCGAGATGGCTCTCAGGCTCTTGGGTCGTGACATGGAGGAGGGAGGGAGATGGCTCTCAGGCTTTAAACCCATATTGGCTCTTGGTTGCACTTTGAAGATGGAGGACAGTGATAATGAAGAATTGATGAAGGAGAGTGAGGAGAGTGAGATGATTTGAATGGAGGAGGGAAGCTGAATAGATTGTCTGTGCGAAACGTATCGTTTTATTTTTCACGTAAGTGTTCTTGCGCGATCCCTGTGCAAAGTCTCATACGGATATGATTTTCCCTAAAAAATATACTTTCACTAACTTGTTCTCTCTGATGTATTTTTTCCTCAATCGTACCGTACAAAGAACTAAACAATATAAAGATATAGTTCGTAGACGTAACCGGGAAAATGAATAATATGAAATAAAGGAGCCAACTTTAACAATCCTTTAATGCCATGTTTAATCACAAAGAAACGGAAACTTTATTACAATTAATAGCCCGTTAAAAACAAGGTCCAAAAAACCGTGAAAGCAAGAAATTAAACTGCTTGAAATCCAAAACGGTATGATCACTTAAAAGACACAAACTCTTTCCAACGGAAATGCTATTAACTATATATCGACAAATTATGAGAGAGAGAAACGAAAAAAGTGACGGTAAGAAATAAATGTTATTAAAAATAAAATACTAAGAATAATTATTTTGAATAAAAGTTGAAAATAGTCGTGTCTGCATCATTTTAGCCGTCATATATGATATAATACCTGCATGCATGCATGCATGCATGTGAAGATCGAGATTATATATTATTCAATGCAGAGAGAGATGTCTACTTTAAGTAAGATTGAGGTGTCTTCGGTTAATTAGTTTTGATCGATGTTGACGAAGTATTAACGAACTTAACTTATTTTTCATATTCTTATATTGATCTTTGCAACAGAAACTCTCCAGAATCTCACTCCCCTAAAACCAATGAAACAGAGGATAAAACCCAATGATAAAAAGGGATGCTGTACGCAGCATCCCTTCGTACCACAACTGGCCTGATCCTATGGAAACCATAGACACAAACTCACGCACACCAGCAAAAGTACCCCGGCACCGCTCAATGCAGCCCACAACGTCTGAAGAGCACGAGCAGCAGTATTCCGACTACGATGGCATAAGGGACAACATCCCTAGTCCGCAATACGAAAGGTTGGCAAAAGATGGTAGCCGTGGAAACGATGCTATTGGAGACTCCTCAATGTCGATGGTAGAAATTGGATTCAAGGAGAAGGAGGTTCCGACATGGACGAATCAGATAACTTTGAGATCTTTGATCGTGAGCGTGGGGCTGGGGACTTTCTTCTCTATGCTGACGATTAAGGAATCTTTGTCTACAGGAGTTCTTAGCTCTGTGAATATATATACCCCGGTGGTTGGATACTCCTTCATCAAAGGATGGCTCATGATCCTTGAAACAAGTGGGATTGTAGGACAACCTTTTACGAGGCAAGAGAATGCTATAATTCAATCTTGTGTGGTTGCAATCACCGGCATTTGTGTCAGCGGTACGCTCTGTTCAAATTTATATATGTTTTTTCACAAAATTTGACACTGTTTTCTTCTCTTTTCTTTTCAGTACTACTAGTTAGCCAGAGAGTATTTATGCAATATTGCTCGCTAGTAGGATCGATATTCTTACGATTTATAATTTGAATATTGGTTTTAATTTCTTATTTTATAATTTGAACCGATCATATATACATGCATGGATATTGCAGGTGGGTTAGGAAACTACTTATTTGCCATGAGCGGTAATGTAGCATCAAGATATCCAGTAGGTAATGACCCGCAGAACATTAAGGACCCAGGCACTGCCTGGATAATCGCATTCTTATTTGTAACAAGTTTCTCCGGCTTCTTCTTTATCATCCCTCTTAGAAGGGTACGTACGTACGTACATTATTATATCTATACAAATTACCAGTTCTCTCTCTCTCTCTCTCCCCCTCTAATATATTTCCCATTCCTTTTTTTCTTATTTTAAACTCTACTGATCTTGGTCTTCAGTATATGATCTTAAACCTCAAATTGCTGTACCCTTCTGCGGATGCAGTTGGTAACCTTATGAACTCCATCCACTCTCCTCTTAACAGCAAGTTCGCCAGGTACTATTGCCGTCGCTTTCTCTGTCTCTGTCTCCCCCCCGGCCAAAATAAGCCATCTAAACTCTTTCTTCTATACAGGAAACGACTATTAACATTAGGCAAGTTCTTCTCCTTTAGCTTCTTTTGGAGTTGTTTCTTGTGGATGTTTACCGGTGGGAAGAATTGTGGGTTTTCTACCTTACCCTTATTTGGTTTCGCAGCACGAGATAAGAGGTACGTCCGTACGTTCATGCTTAGTTTTTTAATTTTGAAAGCGGAACAACTCCATTAATTGACGTTACAATCTTGACATGAGACGTACCAAATATAAGTTAATTATGACTTTTAAGGCTTCTTGATACATAAATTTTTTTTTGACTGATATGTTTTAGTCTATTGCTATAATTCTCTATAGACAAATCATCTGAGAGACAGTATTATATTCTAAAACAGATTTAACAAACCCACATTTTGTCTAAAGACAGAATTAAATTACCTCACACTCTATCTAAGACAGGATAAAATTAAAAGTTCATATGAGCGTGACATTATTGATTTAAGCACGAATGATAATTTACACACACACATTACATTATAGATTTGTTCACGATTAATATAATAACCTTGTTATGGCTAATTATAATAATATTGTACTCATGCACTAATATTTTGATCTTGTGGCAACATTATGATCAGCTTCTATTTCGAGTTCTACACTGTACATGTTGGGGTAGGCATCTTGTGCCCGTACAGCACAAGCTTTTCGTTGTTAGTTGGATCAATTCTTTCTTGGGGAATCTTGTTCCCATTTTTACGAAGTAAAAGTGGAATCTGGTACGATTCAGCTGTGGAAGCGCGCTTTGACTACCGTGGCTTTGGCGGTTACAGAGTAAAGTCTTGTTGATCAATATTCCTAATTAATTAAACATATATATATATATATATAGAGTAATTCTACATACAACTATGAAATGCGTAAACGCCGCGTAATCGCTTTGAAAAAAAGTGGAGTCCACTATTAAAAAATTAATTTTTTTCATATGAGTCTCATATTTTATTTACTTTTTTTAAAACGATTACACAGCGGTTGCACAATTCACAGTTATAAATATATTTTCTCATATATATATATATATATTTGAGTCATTAATTATATATTAACCATGAGTGCTGCATGCAAGTCTCTCTCTCTTTTCTTTTTTGAGATATTTTTAATTTCTTTCTTAAACATGCATGATATGTACGTGCAGTTCTCCCTTGGTTTGGCTTTAATCCTCGGTGACAGCACGTTCCACATCCTCAAATACATTGTTGCTAATTTGATCTGCAAACCAAGGAACAAAGGGACTACCGCTGTGATCAGTGGCAGTACTGATAATCATCATCATCCTCATCATCTTCCCGTTAATATTTCTGGGCCCCGATGCTCTGACCCGGATCATGAGAGCAATGATATTGATAGTACTAATTGCTGTACTGATACTAGGATCAGGACCCAAAACTTCCTCAACGAGATTATCCCAACCAAGGTAGCAATAGTCGGCGTTGTTGCTCTTGTGGCTGTCTCTGCAATATCACTTCCTATAATCTTTCCTCCTGTCAAATGGTACCACGTCTTGTGCATGTACGCAGTTGCCAGTCCTGTACCTTTCAGCATGGCACACGTCGCCGGCCTGACTGACATGAACCCTTCTGGAAATTTTGGAAGGTTGGCCATGTTCATCTTTGGAGCTTGGGCTGGAGTCAGTCGTGGCGGTGTTCTTGTGGCTCTAGTTGCTTGTGGGGTGATGATGAGTTTTATCAGCCCCGCTTCTCAACTCATGTCAGAACTGAAAACTGGATACTTAACCCTAGCTTCCTCAAGGTCTATATTGGTGACCAAAGTGTTTGGGAATATGATTGGCTGCATTGTCGCTCCTTTCATCTTTAAATACTACCATTCACATTATAGTGGTTTCGGTGGTCCTAGATCAACCTTTTCGGTCTTTATGGCTCCATATTTTAGAGAAGGTGCAATCACTGGTAGTCGGGAAGGATTTAAAGGCTTGCCAATGTACGCGGTGCATTTTGGCGTCGCTTTCTTCATTGCAGCCATCGTCATCAATATAATCAAAGAGCTTTTACCTGAGAAGGTGGCGAAATATGTTCCAATTCCGATAGCAATGGGTGTACCATTCCATATTGGAGGCTACATTTCTATCAGTTTCTGCATTGGGTCCTTGATAGCTTTTCTGTGGAGGAAGAAGAACAAGGCTAAGGCTGATGCATATTCACCCGTGGTTGGGGCTGCTTTGATTTGTGGAGAGGGGTTTTGGATTTTGATGGACTCCATACTCACTTTGGTTAATTTTCCGCCCCCTGCATGCGCATCGTTTCTTCCTGCAGGGCAGTCTTAAGTACTCTTAACTCTTGCATGCTAATTAAAAGCAAGCTAGCATGCCACCACTTCATTTTTAGTTATAGCAGATTTTATATAAAAATTATGAGTTTCCAAATACTTTGTAATTATATCGGAGATGATCACTTCGGTACAAACTAATCAATTTCATTCCTTCTTACACTTCACATAAAAGCATGCCATTGAATGAAATCGTACTTTAGATGACAGCAATTCATACTCTCTCTTTATAATAAGGTCATAATACAGTTTAATGAAACTTGCGATTTCGGGGGAAAAAAAAGACTAAATGATAGGACTCATATTCCATTTCTTCTCTCTCTCTCTCTCTCTCTCAACCAGAAAAAAAAAAAAAAAAAAAAAAAAAAAAAAAAAACAGAAAAAAAAAGCATCTAGTTTATGCCTTCTGAACTGAAAAACTCAGAATGAAGTCCTTGATTTCATCACTAGCAGCCCTGTCAAGGGCAGTCCGTCCATCGGCATCCTTGACTGTGTAACTAGCTCCAGCTCTTAGCAACTCTTCAATTTTTGGCTTGTCACCTTCTGAGGCAGCCATCATCAATATGATGTCCACAGGGTGGATGTTTTGGCTTAAAAGAGCATCCATCTTATCATATGAACCTTCCACAGCAAGCATTCCCATGTAATTAAAATACTGCAAAGTAGAAAAATGTCAGCAATAAATTTCTCATGGTGGCTGTATTTGAGACTATTTTCCTTGACCACAATAAGAGTATGATTAATCAACCTCAGGATATTTAATATCTTTCAGGTCATGTCTGTTTATTTGGTACACATGAAACGGTGACCTTACTAATTAGCCACCGAATAAATCAGTAGAATTATGATTCATTGTTTTATTTTGAGAAATCCCAAGAGCCAAAAAACATAGCAAACCTAACTAGAATTTCAGGCTGGCTAGCAACCTCGATCTATCAGAACCTAATTATCCAATTGGGGCGCAAAACTTCCCTTTCGATAATATACTTGATCACCTAGCTACCTGTTTTAGAATTTCTAGAAATTTTGAATCGTCGAATATCTTGTTTGATGTCTGATACTGTCAACTGTTCTATGTAAAGGGAGGTCTATTAAGGTTCAAATTTCACAAGTGAGAACAATTTTCTATGTACTTATTCTCATTGCCACAATCTACTCTTCTCGAGAAAAACTTACAATTTTCATTCCTAGCATCTTCATTTGCTTATGTTGGCAAAGATATAGCAACTTGCTTACAAGGGAAAAAAAAAAAAAAAAACATTATGGCAAATTCTTTTAGCACTTGTATTAATGTCAAACATCCTTAATGTGACATATTGCAGAGCCTTCTGAGGTTATATTCAGATTATAATTAATTAAGAATATAATGAAGTTGAACACAAACATCTGTGTTCCATCTTCTGACCACAGATATGTACACCAAAATTGAATAGAACCATGAAATAAAATCAGAAATCTATTGTCAATCTTCGGAGTCCAATTTCGACAGATTCCATTTAATTTAACGCCCACACACTACTTTCACAGAGCTCTTGAAAGATAAAAAAATAACAATAACAACTAGCTACATTTATCTCCAACAGACATGCAAACATATATACGTAAACAGAGAAAAGTTAAGAGGGAAAAAGATAATAACCTGTTCGACATCATCTCTATCGAAGTCTTCACGGGTTTGACTGCCGTAAATGCCCGCACCTTCAGCATCAACGCCACTTTTACCAAACTTGAACCAGCACTTGGCTCTAGAGCCATTGGAGGGTCCGATTCCATAGTGTCCGACCCACCCGAGCCTATTTCGGATGCCCAAAAACCTGGAGTGGAATTTGGACAAAGGAGGAGGAGCAACGGAAGGCTTGAAGGTGAAGGATAAGTGGGTGATACATGGGATTGAGGCCATAGCTGAGTTTCCAGAGAATCTGAACGCAAAGTACTCTGCTTTACCACACCCTCGGCTCTATCCACTCGTCAGCGGAGGAAGTAATGTTAGAGTGTGAATCATTATTTTTATGTTTTCTTGCATATACGAGATTTGCCGTTCGATTAGTACCTATTTCAAGAATCATCGGTTCACTTTTGTTGATGTTATTTTTTTTTATGAAATAATTTATTTTAAAATTTAAATTTTATAAATTAAATTTTATTATATAAGTGATGAAGATTAAAATACACACCAACTTAAAAATAAAATAAACTCATTTCTATACAACGTGAGCTTACAAAAACAGTGATTATAGAATGGACAAGATTTACTATATTTGCTTTATATTAATATGTCATCAATCAAATGAACTGTCAATTTAGTTTATAATTCTACTAATGACTAAATTGGGATGAGATTGAGATTAAATAAAAAAAATTATACTCCAAAGTTGTTATTTATTGGCTTAAAAAGTTGATAAATGTGATGTTTGAGAATATAGACACTCATTTCTACTTATAAAAAACTTAATAGGAAGAGCGAGGTAACTCTTTATAAAAATCAGGATGAATTTGTTCTTAAGCTGTGTGAGACTTCTCAACATGCCCTCTCACGTATGGACCGGTATTTCCGGTACCATCATCGTTGGTAGGTCGCAGGAGCCCATCATCGATCATAGATTAACCTGGCTCTGATACCATATAAAGACATTTATTTTTCTCCATAAAAGGTTTAACAGGAGGAGTGAGATAACTCATTATAAAGATTAATATGAGTTTATGCCTAAACCGTGTGAGTAAACCGTGTGAGACTTCTTAACAAAGAAGAAGGGATATCGGACCTGAGCCATACATTGCCATAGCATCACAGCATTGTTATTTGGTTTTTCTTTAATCTGGTACCGACAGTTCCTGCATCATCCCTTCCAACTTGCTCACCATTTTACACTTGACAATAAGAAAAACAAAGGTAAAAAGGTATTTCCATTTGCATAAAGAGTAATACTATATACAGTCGTGGAGTATGCAAGTGTCGTGCTGTCACTTTGAAAAAGAGTGAGATCTACTATTAAAAAATTAATTTTTTTCATATAAATCCCGTATTCATTCACTTTTTTCATACGCGGTGCTTGGAAACTCACAACTACAACTATAACTTTCATTTCTCTTGCATAAATGATAGGCGAGAGTTGGCAGTTACAAACTGGTCATGCGTGTTTATATTTTTGAGTTTGACCAAGAACACAACCAACAATAAATGGTATTTCTTTCACCTTCTAATGAACAGTCCTTGCCAAGAGTACAATGGCACCTTTTCTGTTCAGCAAAACTGAAGGAATTAAGCTCATTTTCCTTGCCAACCTCACCTTTTTCATCTGCTTTTTCATTGTTAATATGAGAGTCTGAACTTATCCACCGCCCACCTTAAATTATTGGCGCAGTTGGCTTACCAAATTCTGAGGTAGTTTCTTCTTTCATTTAATCCTTTTACCAAGCCGGTTTAATGAGAACCAAGAACTTGAATGCTCCCAAAAATAAAAAATAAAAAATGAACTTAATTTCTTTACATGGTATGTAGAATGAACTTCGATGATCATGTCATTCCTGTGACAGTTTTAGAACTGCAATAGAATGCCACACACAGAAACACATGATGGCAGAAGAAATCATGTAAACGTCCTCTCCCTACCAGAAAGTACTCAAGTTGCTTCACCCAAGTGAATAGCATCTTCTTCTTTTGCCTTGAAGACATGGAAAGAAAATAACAGCTTAGTGAAAATGGACATGAAAGCACTTATACCTCCCTCCTTCTGAGCCTCACCTCATCTCATCATATGATACTGATAGGGCGGGGAGAGCTAATGTTAGTTTCGAAAGCCATAATATACTTGATAATTAACAATTTAACATGAAGCACCACTATCTGCCCCCGTCGAATCCTGATCATAATCCATGTTCACAACCCAAGTAAACAGCAAGCATTTAAATGGAGACCAAGTGGTTAGAAAAAGGTATAGTGGTTAGCAAATTAAGTGCTTTAACTGCAAGCACATGAATATGATGACCACGTCACCCTCCTATTCTCCAATCAGGGAAAATCTGCTGATCTTTTATTTAAGATGAAGAACATAAGCTAAAGAGTTCGTGTGAATCATCAATCACCAGGTAAAAATGCAAAACCAAATGACTCAGACTCAAAACTTCCCCAGCAAGACGAGACCCAAACCCACCTCTCTTCATCCACAAGCCTCCTTCACACAAATTAAACAAAACATGCGTCAATCCAGCGCCAAGGCCATGAAGGTCCCTGATCAAGAAATGAAGGTACATAATCCTGTAGAAATAGGTGCTAGAGGCACCATCGGAGCCCTGATAATGAAAGAAATTGAGTACTTCAGCCGGCTTGAATTAAGCTGCCAAGGTAGCTCACAGAAGCCTCAGTTCCACATAACAACCATGGCCTCCTCTAGTAGTCATTCCAGAACCACTTTTGGATCTGACATAGCAACGCAAAAGAAGAAAAAGAAATGCAGCAGGCTCATACCAAGTATATGTTCTGTGGTGGAAATTTCAGACAGCAATCGACCAGTTGGAAGTTCTGGTTTCAGCTACAGGAACCTTAAATCAGATCTGAAGAAGTTGCAGGCTTAGATAATGCTCTCAGATAGCTTTGAGAATCCCAGCTTCTTGAGACGATTTGTTATGGGGCTAGCCCATGCTCTATCCTGGTTCCCACATTTTATATCCACAATTTCAACTATCTTAGATGCTTTCTTGTCAGTTTTTCCCCTACTAGGAGTTCTATCAAGAGTAATACTATCAGAGATGAGCATTGGTATTTGATGGGTATTTCTAGTGTAGCCGTTTGTTTTCCTGGTAATATCAATGCTTCTATGATCAATGTAGCTGCTGCTTGGCTCATCAGATGATTTTCTTGGCTGTAGTCTTTTAGGAGTTGTAGCACCACAGGGAACTGAAGCAGGTACTGACTGAGGTTTGGTCCAGGAAGATAAGGACATCCGAGGTGCAGATTTAATGGAATCCAGTTCCCTCGCCATCAGGGAACTAATAGATCCCATGGTACCGACCCTGATGGATCCTCCACCACCCTTAATAGCTTCTAGCGTCTGAACCATGTTTACTATAGTCTCAAACAAAGATCTAAGCAGATATCTTTTAGCAGGGAAGTTCTATATCTGCAATACTTGCCAAGAAATATGTAGCAGCAACAACAGTAGATTAACAGCCTGCCAATAGGATCACCACAACATATATAGATGTCAATGGTATGAAATAAATCTGAATTTCTTTGTATCGAAGTTGTTACCAATATTTTTTTTAGCAGTTTCCGAGTATAATTTACAGTCAGGGTAGCAATAGATTGAAGCATAAGCAGATCTAATTCAACCAGAAAGCTGCAAACTTTAAGGCAACACACACACCCAAAAAAACAAAAAAAACAAAAACAAAAGGAGTTCATACCAAATTCTGCTAATCAAACCTGATAAAGGAAGTGGTTTAGAGACTAAGGGTTCATATGTATACTATATCTATAGATAAATCAACTACGAGCAGAATGTTGAGCAAATCCAATCAAAATGCTGGTCAACGGGAAAGAAGGAAAACTTCCACCTACTTTAACCATAATAATTAAATGGCAGTGAACACAGCGCAGCCCGCAGCCATTGATATCAAAGCAAGAAAACTCAAGATACCATATAAATCTACTTCCTATGGTAAATGTTATAACCCAACACGGCGATTTAAGTCTAGATCAAACAAGATAAATTTTGGTATTTTTAGCATTACATCTCACAAAATTGCCTTGAATCGTTTGAAACCACCTCGAACTATCAGTACCCACAACCAGAAATGGTAAAAGCTAACCATGAAACACTTTACAGATCAGAGGGCATGAGATATGAAGCCTACCCACCAAGCAAAGGGTCATAAAGTATGAGCTCCAGGCGCGCTTGAAGATGACAAATTGAAACTGCCTGACTCAGCAACGAGATAAACCCACGATTCTAGGATCTTAAAATTTTGTTGCTAAATTTGCACGCGCATATGATACTGTCGACTTATAGGGGTAATGAGAGACTTACGAACTTTTTATCATCACTTTACTACTTTGAATATCGAGGAATGCTGGGAGCTTACATCCTCACCACACCTTTTACAAAATTTTTTTTTTTTTCTTCAACTCAATACTGGTGTATTGAGGATGTAGGCTGCAACAAATATTTTTCTTTTAATATATATATATTTCTTAAATATTTTTTAATATCTTTAATCATTAAAAAAATTAAAAAATATATAATGTTATTAATAGTTAATTTTTTAATTATTAAATTAAAATAATAATAAATTAATAAAAAAAAATAATAGATGAGTAGAAGGCTATCATAATTCAACCAATTTTAATCAACTTTCTGCAAATCTTTGTTGTGTCTTATTTGGAGTGTCGCAAACCGGTCAGCGCAGTGGATCTGATCATCTAACAAGTAACCCCGTTTGTAACTTACAATTTTTTTTTTATTATTTTTTATACATGAGAGGGGATTCAACCATGGGTTCTAATAAGAAATTAAAGTCTTGTTAATTGATCTAAAAGATTTTAGATGTAGTCTTGTTTGGATGTTAGATTCAGTTTAGTCTAATTTAAACACCCAAATTTCAAATTATTAAATTTATTTAAACTCAAAACCTCTTTACAAAGGTGAGATCCACAATCTTTTTTAACTCAACACATCTTACATCTTTACATGAGGGATCGACAACTTTTTTCTAATTTCTATAAATACATATAAACTCATCTTAACATACAAATACATCTAAACTTATCTTAGGTAAGCTCCACAAAACTCGCTCCACTATCTCAACTCACTATTATTTATAAATAACTCAACTCATCTCAATTTAACTCAACTCAGCATCTAAATTGAGACCTAACTATTGTATTTCCGGCCTTTTTCAATTGTTAAAGCATTAGCAGCGGGCTCAACAAAGTTTGGCCAAAATTTGGTTAAAGAATTCACTTTTATAAATTTAGCTAGCCACTTTTCAATAACACAAAATAACATACTCTTCAAATCTATTACTATTTTATTAAAATATTAATTTTGACATTTTCATTTATTTTAATTTTAATTATAATTTGAATATTTATTCAGTATTTAAAAAGTACACATTAATTTTATAACGTTCATATTATTCCTAATGAATATAATTTTGTAACGGTATTTTTTTTACAACAGACATATTCTTTCTACTGATATGTTTTTTCAACGGTCATATTTTTCGAACAGTCATATATTCACAATAGATATATTTTTTCTGTAGTATTTTTGCACGCGAGAATAGTAGACAGTAGGAAGAGAATTGTTTATGGTGAAAATAACTTAGGCTTATCAAATTTGGCCAGTGAATAAATCTTGGGTTACAATTACTGTTTATTTATTGAGTTAATTATAGTGAATTTTTGTGTGACCTAGTTTTGATCAAAATTTGACTAAGTTGAGTCCACTGCTCTTAATCAATCATATTTTGCCATGTAATCTTAGTTTCGCTTCAGTTCAACCAAACGCATCGTTTCTGCACGGCCAGAGTCAAGGATTGTTGGTACGACTTTTTATTTTTATTTTTTGTAAGAAATATTTGATATCTCTCGGGAAGAGAGAAAATCCCATGTATTAAATTAAAAAAAAGTCTGTATTTCCTTAGTAAAAAGAGAGAAGAAAAATGGAGAGCCGAAAATTTTGAATGAGGAATTGAAATCAACTACGATAATAGTGAGAAGGGCACGTGAGAAGAAGTGTTACGGTTACAATTTTATAAAAGTAAATTTATAAATTGACGTAATTTATATGATATATTAAATTTATTTTATAATATGATGTATCATATTAAGTCATATCAATTTGTAAATTTATTTTTTTAAAATAATTAAAGTATTTTTCTTTTTTTTATTCAACAAATTAATTTTTATTTGATCATGACTTTGCATACATTTATCTCAAAAGATGCCCTTTGAAAGTGGGCTTATAACCCAAGGCCTGCACATTTGAACTAAATGCTAATTGGACGTGGGTTGTTATTGGTCCTTTCATTAGAAAGCCCATTTCATTTTCTTAAAAATATTGAATTCGATCATTGTATTTAGTATCTGATGAAAGAACTTGTGAAAGCATAACTACGTTGGTGTCCATGTCATGGGAAAAAGATGCATGCGCCACTACTGTACTGTGTGCTTTAAATGTAATATAATAGATAAAAAAATGTATATGTAATTGTGGATTGTGTATTCGTTTTGAAAAAAATGAATAAAATATAAGATTTATATAAAAAAATTAATTTTTTAATAGTAAACCTTAATCTTTTTCAAAACAGTTATGGGACGTTTACGCACTTCACAATTATACGTGGAATTATTGAATGTAACATAGTGTGTATTCTCTAATAAAAATGTCGGTGCATTATGATTGAGTGCAGTAGTAAAACTCCAAATTATCCAATCGTCAATGTAATCTCCTCTCTCTTCATTATCTATCTCCCATTCATTCTCCCTCGTATCAACACTGCAAAGGATTCAAGAGTCAAGATCACTGTGGTTCCTGCCCTCCACCTTGTCCCCACACCTCTCCTCCTCCTCCATTTTCACTCTGAAATCCCAGATCTCTCTCTCTCTCTCTCTCTCTCTTCCCATTTTTCAAATCCTCGGAAAAACACCCCCTCACCTTCTTTGCTATCTTTAATACCAATTTACCCAAACTATCTCATCTTTCTCAACCTTTTCTTCCAACCCAACCCACACTCGCCCATCAATGTAATCATATGTATGTATAGCTCTCATTTCACTCCAAACTGAAAATAATTGCGGACCAAACTCCATTTCCTTTCTCTTTATAACTCTCTACAGGCACCACCATTACCATGAGTTCCCAAGATCCCAAGTCCTCTTCAAAGCCCTTCAAATCCCCCAATCTGTCCCAGCCCTCAAGATCTTCCTCCCTCTCTTCCCACCTGGCCATGGTGGAGCTTAAGCAGAAGATACTTACCTCTCTTTCCAAGCTCTCCGACCGCGACACCCATCAAATTGCCATGGACGACCTCCAGTCCACCATCCATTCCCTCTCACCCGACGCTCTCCCTATGCTTCTTAACTCCCTCTACGACGCCGTTTCCTCCGACCCCAAGCCCTCCGCCCGCAAGGACTCCCTCCGCCTACTCGCCCTCACCTGCTCCTCCCACCCCGACGCTGCCTCCGCCCACCTCACCAAGATCATCGCCCACGTCGTAAAGCGCCTCAAGGACAACGACTCCGCCGTCCGGGACGCCTGCCGCGACGCCATTGGCTCCCTCTCGGCCCTCTACCTCAAGAACGCTGGTGTTAACGGCAACGACAGCGTGGTGGGCCTCTTCGTCAGGCCCTTGTTCGAGGCCATGGGGGAGCAGAACAAAGGGGTCCAATCCGGTGCAGCCATGTGCGTGGCCAAGATGGTGGAGTGCGCTTCCGAGCCACCCCCCATCTCCGCGTTCCAGAAGCTTTGCCCCAGGATCTGCCGCTTGCTTAACAATCCCAATTTCTTGTCCAAGGCCTCGCTCTTGTCCGTCGTCGTCAGCCTATCTCAGGTTTTGCCTTGCTTGCATGCCGCATTTTCTCTTTGTTAGATTCTTTTATTTACGTACTATGGACGTTACGGTAATCCGTAGGCGAATAGAGAGACTTGGGATCCTTTTAATTGAAATCTGGTGCGTTTTGTGATTTTGGTTGAAATTTGTGATGTTTCTTTCGTTAGGAAAAATGTGGGAACTGAAACCACCATAGTTTACTACTAGTGGAACATAATTTGGATAATAATTTGTTGACAAAGTAACAATGCGGCTGATGATTTGCAATGTACAACCGGGAGAGGATTGTATACCTGATTGTTGAAAGAATAGGATATATGGGCAAAGAAAATAAATCAATTCCGTCTACTTAGACTTTCTATTGTTTGGAGCCCAATATACCTAATTTCATTTTCTACTGAGCTGAAGGAGAAATATTGGACTGAATGAGGCCTATGTTACTGATATAAACGAGGCCAAGGGGAAAATTAAAAATTTGTTCTATTTTTCTTTTTTATTATTTACCCCCCACCAATTAAGCTGAGGGTGGTATGTTCCTCATTTACTCTCTTTTTCCCATGTTTCCATTTTTCTTGTGTTATTTATGCCTATATGTGAGTTTTCCTTCCACAAGTTGTTGTCCCCAACATCAGTTTGTAAAAATCTTGCTGTTTAATGCCTATGCAATTAAGTACATACGTGCTGAAGAAAGTATGAGCCAGATTTTGTGTGTTAAAAAGGAGCAAGTTTAGGAATTCTCAGGTGGTGTGAGTTTGTACAGGTGGGAGCAATTGCACCTCAAAGCTTGGAGAATTTGCTCCAAAGTATTCACGAATGCCTTGGTAGTACAGATTGGGCAACACGTAAGGCAGCAGCTGAAGCGTTGAGTGCATTGGCATTGCATTCAAGTGATTTGGTTTCAGATAAAGCTGCTTCTACCTTGACGGCACTTGAGTCTTGCCGTTTTGACAAGGTAGCTTTCTGATCAATATTTGGGTTTGCTCTTTTAGTCTTTTCCAGTAGCCTGCAGTTGTCCTATCTGTAGCTCTTCTTTTGGAGGTCGCAAGGTCTAGTAATCGTTTTGTTTTTTCCATTTCAATGGATCAACATATTTTTGCCTTTGGCATTGCTACCCAATCTTTCTTCAGTGGGCTTCTATAATTGAATAGCTCATACACAATTTACGAATCAATGCTTAATGTTTCTCATTGAGACTTTTTTGTCAATTTATACTTAATTGGAAAATTAGGGACAGGATAGAGAGGATGAAGATGTTATTTAAGCTTATGGAATAATTTACAACACACACACACACACACACACACACTCATTTACCAATGGAGTGAACTGCAATGATCTGTGCTTGTCTGGACATTCAACACATGTTACTATCCTCATATTTTTCATTCCTCTCCTTTATCCCTAGTTTATAGGTAGATGAAAATCTTCCTAAAGATTTGAAAGCAGTATTTTTCCGGATGAAGGAACTGCTGAAATTGTAGAAGTGAAAAACCACGAGTTTGAATCTAAAAATTTTCATAATTGGTTGTTAAATGTAATAATGATTAATTGGTTTACAGATAAAACCTGTTAGAGATAGCATGGTAGAGGCATTGCAATTATGGAAAAAGATTTCTGGCAAAGGAGGAGATGGATCTCCAGATGGCAAGACACCCTCTCGTGGTAGGCATGCCACTACTGTTTTGTTCTTCAAAATGATAATTAAGTTATGCACTTGTTTCTCTCACTAGTTGGTTTTCATTGTGCATGATATTTCAGGTGGTGAAACTCCTGAACTAGGTAAATTGTCTGACAAAAATGGTCTGCAAAATCTAAATCCCAGTGAAAGGAAATCAGAGCAACCAGCTAAGAATTTATCTAATGGTTCTTCCCCTTCTTCAGATTCTGTTTCTAAAGCCAAAGGTGGTAGCATTTCAGAAAGAGCAGTTGTAATATTGAAGAAGAAAGCACCTACCCTTACTGACAAAGACCTAAACCTAGAATTCTTCCAGAAACTTGAAACAAGGGGTTCTGGTGATTTGCCAGTGGAAGTAGTTGTTCCTCGTAGATATGTCAGTTCTTCGAATGCAAACAACGAGGAAGAACCAGATCCAAATGATACCAAATTAAGGGGAAGATCAAATCGCATTGAAAATACCCAATCTGATGATTTTCATGGATCTTTCAACAGCAAATTCCGTAATATGGAGAGAGTAACTGCTTCTGCATATTCTAAACAACGAGGTCATGATGACATTGCACGTGATAAGTGGCCTGAAGAGAGGGTAAATGGAAAAGAGCCTAGAATGAGAGCATTTGATGGTGATGACAGGATTGATACTAATCAGAGGGAGTCGTCTGGCAATCGTGTGGGTTTCTCCAAAACTGATGCTCAATCTGAAGGATCCTTCATCAATAACAAAGGAAGTTGGTTGGCAATCCAGAGGCAGCTATTGCAGCTGGAGAGACAACAAGCTCATCTGATGAACATGCTTCAGGTATAACCAATTTAAGCATCAATGAAATAGTTACCATTCATAATTTCCTAAATGATTGATAACTTCACCTTGTAGGGTTTCATGGGTGGCTCTCATGATAGCATGCTAACTTTAGAGAATAGAGTAAGGGGTCTTGAGCGAGTTGTTGAAGACATGGCACAGGACTTGTCAATATTCTCTGGTAGAAGAGGTGGTAATTTTGCAATGGGATTTGAGGGATCTTCTAATAGGCCTTTGGGAAAGTATAGTGCTTTCCCCGAGTATTCTAGTGCCAAATTTGGAAGGGGTGGTGATGGGCGAATTCCATTTGGAGAAAGAATTCCCCAGTCTGATGGAATGACTTTGAGCATGAGAGGAAGGGGCCCTCCTTGGAGATCTGACATGTCTGAGGCCTGGGATTTTCCTGCATCCAGTGCTTCCAGAAATGGGCAGATTGGCTCAAGGAGAGCTCTTGGTGGCAGTAGTATGGATGGTAGGTCACCAAAATCGGAACATGAGAGTGATCAGGGTGGTAGCAGGAGAGCTTGGGACAAAGGAACTGGACCTGTTAGGCTTGGTGAGGGGCCTTCTGCAAGAAGTGTTTGGCAGGCCTCGAAGGATGAAGCTACACTGGAGGCGATTCGGGTAGCTGGGGAGGACAGTGGAATTTCTCAGATGGCAAGAGTAGCTATCCCTGAAATGACTGCAGAAGCTTTGGGGGATGATAGTGTTGGCCACGACCGGGATCCAGTGTGGACTTCTTGGAGTAACGCAATGGATGCCCTTCAAGTGGGTGACGTGGATTCTGCCTATGCTGATGTTTTGTCTACAGGGGATTCTTTCTTGCTTGTAAAGCTAATGGACAGATCAGGTCCTGTGCTTGACCAACTCTCGAACGAAGTAGCAACTGAGATCTTGCTTGCTGTTGCACAATTTTTATTGGAGCAGAACCTTTTTGACTTCTGTTTGTCTTGGATTCATCAGGTATTTTTTTCGTAGATCTTTACATATTGAAGCTGCTCAATGTGGGAAATTTGCGTTTTTTATTCGTATGCCTTGACTTGCTAGGTTTCATCAAATTTTTTTTGGCAATGTATCATGTTATCTGGTACTTTAGGTTCTGGGGGAAAACTCTGACCAAGTAAAATCTCCCTCATGCTTATCTAGCTTTAAGGTGTAGTTTGAATGCAAATTATAGGGTTGTAATTAGTGAATTCCTTGAGACGAAAATTGACAGTACCCAATATTGTTGAACTTATCAAAATATTAACATTTTTATAATGTTTTTTTTTATTTAACCTTATTTTTAGCTTTAGGGAACCTTAATACTTCGCTGTTACTTACCATTTATATAGCTGATGGAAGAAGATAGAACCTTAAGTAGGTGGAAGAAACACAACTATATTTATTCTAACCTGGCTCTATTCTTCACCTTTTAACAATGTTTATTATGTTGAATTTTAGGCCATTAGAATCTGAATCTTTTACTTCATCAATAACTTGTGGTTTTGCAATAACCGTCAAAGTAGAATCCCCAAAATGCTTCACGTTGTAATTCACATGAGTGCATTTTTGCAACATTGTTAAAGTCACAAGTATGGCTCGATCAGGCTGTTAATAATAACTCAAGCTTCTGCCCATGAATAAATTTATAGCCTTACCTCCCAAACATATTACCTGCTTAGTTTTCTGTTTATCCATAGCTTTACCTCTACTCCAGAGGATTGGGAAGAAAGTATGGTTTTCTACCTCACGGAGTTGGCTAGTGAAACTTCTTATTACTTGATGTACTCATGCTAACTGTTTCTTTCTAAGCAAAGGATTTCCTTACTGTATATTTTAGTTCTTTCCATGTGGCGAGAAATGCCTGATTCATTATGCATTGTGTTTAGTTGGTGGAAATGGTACTGGAAAATGGATCCCATGTTTTGAGTATTCCCATGGAAGTGAAGAAGGAGCTTGTGATGAATTTAAATGAAGCTTCTTCAACAATGGATCCACCTGAGGACTGGGAAGGCGCAACGCCTGACCAACTCTTGTTGCAGTTGGCATCAGCCTGGGGAGTTAATCTGCAGCAGCATGAGAAGTAGTCTCCAGTTAACAGCCTATTGGTAATGGAATACTGTACTAAATATGCCGACTTCCTTTCTTTGGGTATGTATATATCTCATTTTTTTAGCATTAGTTGAATGGAATTTTGAATGAATGAACGACGCATTTCTATTGCACATTATGCAATAGAGCAAGTTATTGATTGAAGCTGGATTTGCAATGGTTTTTCTTAGTAAAGCCCCGTTTGGATATAGAGGTGAGATGAAACCATCTCATCTCATTTCATATTTTAACTAATAATCACATTACTATTTACAAACTATATCATCTCATCTCATCTCACTAATAATCACATTATCTCATCTCACTAATAATCATATTGGCGTGGTGGTTCACAGCTTCTCTTGGCCTCCGGCCCTCCAGTGTATAAATCTTTTATGTTGCGATGATACAGCCAGCCATTTAACCCACGAGAGAAATGAAAAAGATGGGAAATTGGGGTTGAACGCCACATAGAGCTTTACAAGAAAGAAAGCAAAAAATAAATTGAAAAAGTATCAATAAAAATTGAATCTTTAAAATAAATGCTCCGTAACTGGTGTTAAGCTTTTGTTTCTTTTGGAGAAACACAATCCTTTATCGTGCATACAGTTACATGGGAACAACAGACTGAAATGGTAAGAACTCTTATATACAGCATATTTGTCCCTAGTGCCTGCCTCGGTGCCTCCCTCATCCGCCAGAAATACATGGCCAAGTTACAGCCTCTTTTCATCCTCAAACTCCGGCCAGCCTGAAAATATTGCAACATCAAAGTGGCAGAAAGTTTTACTATGGTGGAAGCCCGATTTCCAATGAAAAAACCTTTGAAGTTAGTTGCAATCAAATTAAGATAGTGCTCAAGGTTGCTAGCACAGAGCTCCATATTCGAAGGGCAAAAGAACCTCAGACCAAAATCCCAGTGTCCTTTGTCGCGACAGACTACTTGGCAGAATACCAGTTTTGAGCGCACTTTGCATCAACCGATAAGTCAACTTTAAGAATATTCTTGCCATTGAAGGGTTTGGACATACACTCAACAACTATGGCCTTTGCGACCTCAGCTGTCTCTGTTGGTCCTTCCAAGATTACTTCATCATGGACCTGTTTTCCAGTGCGATATCCATAAGTTTTCAACGAAACACAAGTGTACTGAGGTTGTATGGGACATGAAATCAAATGAAATATGAGTTGAAGATAACTCTTAATTAGGCTCAACATTTCATATAGGGTATTTGTCAAAAGAAAAATATATCTCATATAAGGCACGGTCTCGTTTGTTTTCAGGAACTTCTCATCTCATTATTACACATTTTTCAAATTCTCATACAAAATAAAATAAACAATTCAACTTTTTCAAATCCCAAAACAAAAATAATATTAAAAATATATATTCTAACAATATTTTATTCAACTTTTAACTTTAATCTCAAAAAATCTCATCTCATCTCATCTCTGAAAACAAACGAGGCAATATAGATGGACAACATGAGAATTCTACTGAGGTCGCTTGCAGTGTAATTTAAAAGTTTCCAACATGACTGGGTACAGGGATCAAACAAGAATTTTCATCTTGGGGAGCCAAATTAAGGAGTATAAATGGATATCAATTTAGATTTTTTTTTCTCTCTCTCTCTCTCTCTCTTTTTGGGAGGGGGTAGCATGAGAATTTTAAAAAATTGGTCTCACCTGTAAAGGCCAAAACTGATTTTTGCTTTTTTTCAGGGGAGCCATGGCCCCTCAAGGGCATAATGTAGCTCTGGCCCGCAGGTACTTTTACAGGCAATACATTCTAGATGTAAATTCTTCCATGAATCAAAGCAGAGAGAAAAAAAATATAGAAAAAAAAACAAAAACTGAAGAGGTAAAACTCAAGGCATGCAATGAACCTGTAAAAGCAGCTTCCACCCTAGCTCCTTCAACCGTGCATTTTTGGTTATTTCTAACATGGCGCACATGGCAACATCAGCAGCACTACCCTGTTGCAATATCCTAAATTAGAAACCACTAAGGAGTAGCTGATCAAGATTTGTTTTTTTCTGGGGAGCGGGTGAGGGAAGAGATATCAGAGTTTATCTATTAGCAATTAATATGTTTTAAATCTATATTACCAATCCCAGAACTTATGTTTTTTAAGCAATGTGGCTAACAATTTCAGAAGAGGTTTGCATCTCCACCTCAGAATGACAGCCATGTTATTAACTTATTTCTGACATGGTGAAAAATGAAACGTTGGGAGCAAGAAAGGAAGGATTAGAATAATGAGTTCAGAAGGTAATAAAGACACATCTATGTTAGTATGTGGTACAGACGAACTTTTGTAGGACTTTTTGGGAGTGACAAGCATAAACTAAAATCATTGGTTATGAAAAGTATACACTGGGCCTTTTTTCCAGATCAGGAGCTTCTGGTGTTATTATTGTGGTACAGAGGGGAATGATAGATTATGGAATTGACCAATAGAGAGAAAGAGAGATGAATGTTTGAGTGAGAAAGAAGGGAAGAACCTGCACTGGGGTATTGATAGCAGCTCGCTCAATGTGACCTTTTTGATAGGTGGTAGCATGGGCCATTGAAGGGAACCGGCGGGCACGTCCTAGCAATGTGCATACAAACTGTTTATCATGGGCCTCTTGTTTACGTTCTTCTTGCCAGGCAAGAACTTCTTTTCTATTGCTGTACCATAGATCGACCGTTTTCTTTGCTTCCTTGACAGAAACCTGAGGAACAAAGATTGAAAATTATCATGCCCCGGGCAATCAAATCATTATGAATGCAAGTCCCTCATACTTGTAGGTTCTCAAGTACCTTCCAATCTCGGGCAAGCCCCACTGGAGTTTTTCCATATGCAATAGAAAAGTTGAGCATTTTAGCTTTCCTTCTTTCAGAAGCAAAGGCATCCTGAAACATTCAAGCAGAAAAAAATGTAATGGGGATTGGATCGTTGGGTCAGAGATAAGTTCTATCACTGTGCAACAAAGGACCTACAACTCTTAGATCAATGACTTGAATTACTTTTTTTGATAAGTAGCAATGACTTGAGTCTCCTTCAACTCTAAATTACTCGAATAACCTATGTTGTAGGCAGGCCCCACCTATAAGAAGTCACCACTGCTCAACCACATGTCGCATTTCAAGTGCACTCTAACCAATTTATTTCCTCAACTATAATAATTTAATCAAAGGAAATCGTTCAGAGTTAACCTTTGATAACATTTGGACAATGCAAGTCAATAGTGGTACTTGAAATTTTATGAGTAGAAACCATGCAAGAGTTACTACAAGTGAAAGAAGCGTAAATGAAATTCCATCCCCACTATGAACAAGAGGAAGATGTGCAATGAATTACAGGCCCTGACACTAAACTGGTTTGCTACTTCAAAGTTACTTTTATATCTCCTACTACATGCTTCAAACAAAGACAGGGAGGCATCAAGTATATGTATCTTTGGCAGTAACGCATCATTTTAGAATTGGCAATTGTTGCCATGGAGCTTTATGGTTTACCTTTAATAGTGGAACTGGGGGTTTATCTTCACCAGGTTGAGGGTGCCACTCAAGAAGCACATGCTTTTTGTCAATTGCTTCGCGAATATGAGGGTACATATTCATTGCAGTCCTTGAATGGAAATCTCCACCGGCTCTGAAGGCATCTAGCATACTTTTACAACTAGCAAGATGGGCAAGAATCCGAAGTTCCAGCTGTAATATGAACACACGGCTCAATCACCAGATGGAAACCAATGCAACCACTTTAGATCGGAAGGTAAGAGTGTCACTAACTTGTCCATAATCTGCAACAATAAGGGAATTCCCTGGTGCAGCAATGAATGCCTGACGGATCTTATACCGATCCTTCTCTAAAGCAGGTTGATTCTGATTACAGACAGCATGAACAGTATACTTGTAAGTCTCTATTAACATGAAGTTACAAGATCTTCCTGTTTTCGGTCTTGTCTACAACTCTACAGGCAAAATTAAATGTCAAAGAATACCAACCAGAAACCAGTAGCTCAGATGTAAGTAGATTTGGTTAGCCACTGACGTTATCATTTATTCCATGACATGACAGCGAATTTCACCTCTAGCCAATTTGTATTTTTACCTTAGTTGTCACATTCCAAGAAATATGTAGTATAGAACATCTATATTCAAAATGAGCCTTTTTTTTTTAAGTAAAACATGAGCTATTTTAGTCGTATGTTGATTGAAAGATTAGTAAAGAAACAAAAATAGAACCTGTAAATTTGGCCTCCTAGCTGATAAGCGCCCAGTTTCCGTGTTGATATTTAATGAACAATGAATACGCCCATTCTTGCCTGATATATTAATTCCCTGTGGTAGAAAGAAACTAACTTCTTAAGCCAGGCAACACATCCTTGCTTATGCACATGTAAATTTTGGGGCTTTATCCTCGTCCAATCCCATATGTAAACTCTTGCATGAGTAGGGGAATCACTTATGCAGCCATTTCACATGTACTCATGCAGATGCCCTAATTCATGATATATGCCAAGAAAATAAAGCTAGCATGCAAACTACACACAAGCAAAGAGGAAAGTTGGATAACTTAATGCACACATACACACAAGCACACAGGCCCACGCACGGCATTTACACGTCAATAGCAATACCAATGAGACACCCTTAGCCATACACACGCGCACACAGAAAACTAATAAGAAACCCTAATCCACATACACACAAAGAGGGATAAACAATGATGGGGCGGCACCAGACCTTGCCCACTTTCACCAATAATTGTGATAACTTCAGACATTTAACAAGTTAAGGCATCTTATAAAAGATTGTTTCGAAGCCACAAAATGCTTTTGTTAAGGAGAGACAGATTCTGGATTCGGTCCTTTTGCTAATGAATGCTTGGATAGCAGAATTAGATCCGGCATTCCAGGTATCCTTTGCAAACTAGATATGAAGAAGGCTTTTGATATGTTAACTGGGACTTCTTGGTTTATATTCTCGGCAGATTTGGTTTTGGGGAGAGGTGGTGCAATTGGATGAAGTATTGTATCACTATTGCTAGATTCTCGGTGTTGGTTAATGGCACCCCCAATGGTTTCTTCAACAGCTCCTGCAGATTGAGACAAGGTGATCATCTATCTCCTTTTCCTCTGTCTTAGTTATGGATGTATTGAGCAGAATGTTGGAGGTAGCGGGGGATGGGTCTTTCTTGTCCGGATTTTCAGCAGGTGGTACTTCATTTGAGAGCATCAATGTATCTCATCTTCTCTTTGTTGACGACATCTTAATTCTTTGTGAGCCGGATCCTAATCAAATTCGTTCATTGAGAGCTCTCTTACTTTGTTTTGAAGTTGTTTCCAGCCTCAAGGCAAACTTGTCTAAATTTGAATTGGTACCAGTTGGCTTGGTAGATCACATCGGAGACTTGGCTGAAATTTTGGGTTATAAGGTTTCTTTTTTGCTTATGAAGTATCTTGGTCTTCCCTTGGGGGGCCCTCATAAATCCAAGGTAACATTGGATGGTGTTATCGAAAAAATTGAGAATAGATTGGCTGGTTGGAAAGGATGTATCTATCTAAACGGGGAAGAATCACTCTTATTAAGAGTACATTATCTAACCTCCCCACGTACTATCTTTCATTATTCCCGATTCCAGCTAGCGTGGCTAATAGGATGGAAAGATTTTCCCTGCTTTCTTGTGGGGTGGATTGGGGGATGAGAAAAAGTTTCATTTGATTAAATTGGACAAGATTTGTACCCCCCCCCCCCCCCCCCAAAAAAACCTTGTGGTGGTTTGGGGATTAAAAAAATAAACATTTTCAATAGGCCCTACTCGGGAAATGGTTGTGTCAGTACCATCAAGAAAGTGACGCTTTCTAGAGGACCGTGGTTGAAGCCAAATTTGGCAGCATCAAGGGAGGTTGGATTTCTAATGAAGTGTGTGGATTGTATGGTCTGGGTGTATGGAAATTTATTAGGAAGGGCTGGGAGGATTTCATTCGTAATTTCAGATTTGTGGCGGGGCATGGAAAAAGGGTCCAGATTCTGGGTTGATGTTTGGTGTGGTGATGTTGCTCTCAAGGAGATTTTTCCTTCTCTTTTCAGAATTGCATTGCGTAAGGAAGCCTCTGTTGCTTATTATATGGACTCTTCGAATGGCCTGCTACAGTGGATTGTGTCATTTATTAGATCAGTTCAAGATTGGGAAGTGGGAGACATTTCTGATTTCTACAGCACCTTGTATGCATTGAATTTGGAGTGTGACGTGGAGGAAAAGCTGTTGTGGATACACCCCGGACACAAGAACTTCTCTGTTAGATCTTTGTACAATGCTTTTTCTACCCATCCTTCTACTTTTTTTTTTTATAAGTAAACGATATTATTAATAAGAATAGGCAAAGCTCAAGTACACAAGATGGTATACAAGAGACAAGACCTATCTAGGTTGCAAAAGTGAAAACAAGAAAAACATGAAAATTAAGGCCATTAAAATCTATAGCTATGGCCCAAAGAAATAAAGTACGGAAAAATAAAGATCGAAGCTCCTCTAGTTTTTTTTTTATAAGTAAAAATATGGTATATATCAAAAGGAGAAACCAAGTATACTGAATATATACAAAAAAACACCTTGCCCAAAATGACCCAACAAGCCTCTAATGACCCAAAAAGCCCATAAAAAAACCAACCCAAAGTACATCAGACCCGACCCCAATCCCTTGTTTCCCGTAGAACTAAAACTCTACCTGAACACCAACCCCAACAACTTGATTCCCGTACTCACAATGCCCTCCCTTTAGACTTCCCTATAGTTGAACTACCACCCTTAGCGTCGTAGTTGATTGTCAAAAAAAGACGTTGTAACTTCCTGCTTTTCTTGAAGCTTGATTGGTTTCAAGTGTGCAGCTTGCCTCGATCGCAGTAATTAGTTCGTTAAATTGGTCTTCACATCCTCTATGTGAAATTCCCACGAACTGCTGAATCTCGTTAACTTTAGGCAAAATCCAATCTGTTATTGGAAGAAGAGAGACCAAGGGATCCACAATATCTCCATCAAACTGCACTCCCGACTTTAGACATTCCTCTACACAAGGCACCAACGCCAAACCCATTGGTTCTCCAGTAACTCCATTTGTTCTCTCCAATGGTATCGGGATCCCCATTGGAGATTCTGGGGTGACAGTAAGTCCCTTCACCTCTAGGATGATAGCGAATCCTACATTTCCTTCAGACCTCGGCAGTACACCCTTTTTCTTTCAACTCTGACGAGGGAGCCATAGTTTCTTCAGGGACCAAGGGTGTAATACCGACTATCGAATTATCCTGTGTTACACGAGGCGAATGATTCCATTACTGATGTCTCTACGCCAATACCCGATGTAGACCCTGCTTCAAATAACCCAGATTTCCTTTTGACCCGCATACTCTCATGGATCTGGTTATAGGGACAGGGTTGAATCCAATCTTCCGTTTTCCTTTTTCTAGGTTTAAAAGATTCAGGCCTATCATGTTCCTTACCGCCCTGTTGCCTCCAGTTGAAAGCCGGTCTATTTTCGTCAACAAGAAAGTTATCGCTGCCTTCAACTCGACAAGTTGGGTTTCCATCTCCTTTAGAGAATATGCATCTCGACAAGCTGGTCCTGAGGCATGATTGGCAGACCCCCCACACTTTGAACCCCCGAAGCATGTCCTGTCTTTAGAGCTGCCACATAGGATTGCCTCGCCACCGAGGATGTACTTGGGTCTTTATGCACCTCCAAGTTCTCCCTCCCTGCCACACCACCGCAGCACCTTGTCCTTCCAAGCCGTCACTCCCTCTCTTGCCGAAGGAAAAATGACGCAGCACCTCCCCCATCCTTCTCTAGCCACTGCCCCCCTCTTCAAGAATGAAAATAAAATTCCTCCTCCCCCCTCCACCATACTCCTCCACCGCCATATAGCGTCCACGAGCATTCGAGCAGCGATACGCTGTGAAACTGCGTCGACCTTCCCGAACAGTGGAGAAAAAATCTTGTTTCTTATTCTTAGTGCACGCTTCTATGGCCTTGGCCAACCACTGTATTGTTGTCGAACCCAGAACCAACTTAGATATCACCCTTCGACTCCTTTCAGTAATGGCCAACATGCTCCCCTCCTTCACTAGTGTAAAGGATTTAAATTCTATGGTCAACTCCATAAAAGAACCCATATTGACCCACTCCCCTTCTTCAACAACCATTCATCATTTCAGAGAAACCAGATCAGAAATCCGTTGGGAGCTGCAAGCACTGCAAAGTTGTCTGGACTCCAAGTCGTGCTCATTGCATGCACTGCAGAGTAGCTGCAAATCGTGCTCACAGGAGATGCCGGAGCCTTCAAAATCGACGGCACAACGAACGGAGCCTCGTCGGAGTACTCTGAGGGACAAAACAGCAATAACTAGGACGCCAGAGGTTGGACCGACGCCGAACAGCCCTCAGCGAAGTCGCCGAGGTCCGTCGGCTTTATTTGTGACGACAGTGCGGTGTGTCTTGCTGGCAAGGGTGGGTGGCGGTAGATCTGGTTCCTTAGGGCTTTCACGCTTTGTAGTGTCTTCTCTCTCATCTGGACTAACGCCGGACGATCCTCAAGGAAGTCGCCGAGGCCCGTCAGCCTGGTCTGTGACGTCGGTGAGAGGTTACTCGCCGGCAAGGGTGGCGGAGATTTCCTTAGGGTTTTAAGTACGGAGAGGAAAACAATAATTATCAGGATATAATAAAAATTGTCTCACTTCAATTGTTATTCCTATTGAAATGTCCTGATTTTGTATGTAATTTCTGAGTAGGTTATCCAAGATCCTAGTAATTGGGAAGCAAAGAAGTTTCGAAGCTCTTCTAGTGTCCACTCCTTATCTTCAAATGTCCAATCGTTACGCTCTCGCCATATGCACCACATAATGCAGATAGGGATCATCTTCCACATGGCTTTGATTTGTGGAGCACCTCCCAAAAATGTCCAGCTAGCCAATAACTCAACCATTGTGGCAGACATTACCCAATTTAACTCTACTCGGCTGAACACTTCAATCCACAAGGCTCTAGCTGTCTCACAATGCAGCAAGAGATGATCCACTGACTCACCAACAACCTCGAAGATTCGAACAGCGCTACGCAATAAAACTACGATTGCCTTCCCTGACTGTGGTGAAGAAATCTCTTTTTTCTTCCTTCATGAAAGTTTCCATGGCCTTTGCCAGACATTTCACAGTTGATGGTCCCAGAACCACCTTTGACACCATTCTCCAGCTTCTTCCTATAATAGCCAGCAGACTCCCCTCCTTCACAAGTGTAAAATATTTTGTTATTCCTATTGAAATGTCCTGATTTTGTATGTAATTTCTGAGCAGGTTATCCAAGATCCTAGTAATTGGGAAGCAAAGAAGTTTCGAAGCTCTTCTAGTGTCCGCTCCTTATCTTCAAATGTCCAATCGTTACGCTCTCGCCATATGCACCACATAATGCAGATAGGGATCATCTTCCACATGGCTTTGATTTGTGGAGCACCTCCCAAAAATGTCCAGCTAGCCAATAACTCAACCATTGTGGCAGACATTACCCAATTTAACTCTACTCGGCTGAACACTTCAATCCACAAGGCTCTAGCTGTCTCACAATGCAGCAAGAGATGATCCACAGACTCACCAGCAACCTCGAGATTCGAACAGCGCTACGCAATAAAACTACGATTGTCTTCCCTGATTGTGATGAAGAAATCTCTTTTTTCTTCCTTCATGCAAGTTTCCATGGCCTTTGCCAGCCATTTCACAATTGATGGTCCCAGAACCACCTTTGACACCACTCTCCAGCTTCTTCCTGTAATAGCCAGCAGACTCCCCTCCTTCACAAGTGTAAAATATTTTGATTCTATAATGTCTGTTGGAAAACCCATTCGGAAAACACATCAGCACCCAAAAACAAGTCGTGAAACACCGTCACAGACCACCCAAATGCAGCGGAGAAAATAAACGTTTGTTTTCCATCGTCAAGATAAAGGTGTACGGAGAGAAACTAAGTACCATTTGGGAGAGCATTTGGAAGTGCAAAGTGCCCCTAAAAGTTGCTTTCTTTGATTGGCTGGCCTCTCACGGGAAACTTCTAAGCATAGATAAGCTGAGGAATGGCGAATCAACGGACCATCTACTTCTCCATTGTGAATTGGCAAAGGCTCTATGGGATGAAATCTTTGTTAGGCTGGACATTGCTTGGGCGATGCCAAAGCATGTGGTGGATCTTTTGGCTTGTTGGTGCGGAATACGGGAAAATCATCAAGTAGCAGAGGTTTGGAAGATGGAGCCCCTATGTCTTATGTGGTGTATATGGAATAAGAGGAATGGAAAATGTTTGAAAATAGAGAAAGCTCATTGGGGGGGATTAGAGAATTATTTTTCCAATCTTTGTTACTTTGGACTAAGGCTATTGTATTAGAGGGGGTTAATTTTGATGACTTGTATGCTTCTTTTTTTGTTCTTAGGCTGTAATTAGGTATTTCTCTCTTGTATACCACTTGTGTACTTGGGCTATGCCTAATCATGAGGATCAATAAATTTTCTTACTTGTAAAAAAAAGTTAAAAAAAGTGAAAAATGACCAAAATAACTTCTAGAACACAGGTGAAATTGGACAAGACTGTCCAAATGTTGATGGGGTGAGACCCCATCATATACTATGTCATTATGCAATTATACTAATTATTTTAGGAAAACGAATCTATAATAAGAAACATCAAGGGACTCCCCACCCCCCTGCATGTGCCATGTGAAAGACATCCTAGCTGTCAACTGACTACACTAAATAAAAAATGTAGGCGCATCTATAAAAATATACACAAACACACCCTCATAATGCAGACACCACAGGAGAAAAATTCCTGTACCAAACAGGAGCTGTCAACAGAAAAAAAAAAACAAAAGACTGACCTTATCTGCTCATACTAGTTGTACTAATATTGGGTTCCAACAAACAGATTCAAAAGACATAAACAAACTCATAGTTGTGTACGTGAATTCACTGATTCTAATGACTATACAAAGAGGTAATTGTTGTCTCGATCGCCTTTTACAGTCTATAACACATTGTGGAGCATAATCAAACAACCATACAACTCCCATAGTTTGGTTTAAAGAAATAAATTCTTGACTGCTTGCAATTGCAATGCTGGCAGACATAAAAATTATCAATGCTAATGAGCTCTGGTACATTTCAAATAGGGGTAAATACAAAAACCAATACCAGAAAGACATCTTAGTGGCAATCACCTGCAAGGGGAGTATGAAGTTGGATATCAAGGAGTCAATGGAGCAAACTTCACATAATGCAGAAATGGCATGACAAGCCTCCCTCCCCTCCCCTTCTTTTTCGAAAGCTAGAAAAGCTTTTCCATAAGCAGATTTTTCGACATCACCAGTTGATTTTTGTTTTTCTGAAACTTCATTTTCAGCAGCATTTTCTACATTGTCAACCAGTTGCAAGTCACAAGAATCACTCATAAAATCATACTCTGCAGAAACCTTTCCAGCCAGGGCCCTCAAAGCATCACCACTAACTGATGGCCAACCACTTGCTGTGAACATGTCAGCTGGTAGCGGATTGTCACAGATGCTGCGCAGCCTAATATTTAGAAATTTTGGGGGAGTTGTCTCGCCATCTTCAATCACTTTATGAACATTAGGAACTTTGAAGATCCTCTCATTTGGTAGACACTCATCAGGATCCTTTCTGTAACAGAAAAGAATAAGGTTAAAGGGCACAATGCTTTCTTGGGACTCCATTTACCTAGGAGGAATGTGCGACAGTTGGGGGATCAATTTTTCTATGTAGACAGACATTTTGTATTCTTTGAAGCAGTCTATATTCCTTTGAATATCATGGAATATGAACTTTATAACAGGAAACATAACATTTCATTATCATGAAGAGTTATTATGCAGACCTCTTGGGGTCCATTCCCCACTATCTTAAGCAATAATTCCAGTAATATTCCGGCAACCTTTGATACCCAAAGAAACATATTATATCCCCACCCCAAGGGGGCATGTGGAAAAGAAAATCACGCTAACCAAAAGAGTATGAGTATCAACAATATTGAAGTATATTGGGAATTGGTCATTTTGCGTGTGAAAATTTTAATCTTTCAGTTGTACCACAAGAAAGCTATTGTATCCCTTCAAAAAAGTCACAGCACATTACAATACTATACACTTTACTGTCAAAGATTCCAATTTAGTAGACCTTTAGAATCGTTTCCCTCATTGTGTTGGAATCTGAGATTTTAACTTTCTGTATATGATTCCAGTGTAACTCTTAAAATGCTGAGCATCTCTAAAGGAAAAATGTCGGCATTTATCTATAAAGGCTGCAATTCCACACCATTCACCACCAAATGTATTTAAAAACAAATTTTTTTTTTGATAAGTAATCAAGGATATTATATTCATAGGAATAGGCATAGCCCGAGTACACAGGAAGTATACATGAAGAAATGCCTAGTTAGAAGTTACAAAAGAAAGAAGAAGATCATGGATACTAAGTCCGTTACAAACTGTAGCCCCAGCCCATGAGAACAATAATTTAAAAAAGACAACTTTTAGCTCTTCTAGTGTTCTCTCCTGGTCTTCGAAGCATCTTGCGTTTCTTTCCCTCCAAATACACCAACACAAACATATTGGTACCAACCTCCAAATTGCCGCTATCTGGGAATTACCGTAAAGTCCTCTCCAGCTTGCGAGAAAATCCACCAATCTACACGGCATAACCCAAGACAATCCAACCCTTGTGAAAAAATCATCCCACATGCCCTTGGCCATCTCACAGTGTAAAAGCAGATGATCAACTGACTCCCCATGCTTCTTGCACATATAACACCAATCTAGGACAATAACCCGTCGTTTCCTCAAATTATCTGTGGTAAGAATCTTGTCCAACGATGCTGTCCAAACAAAAAAGGCTGCTTTTGTTGGGGCTTTCGTTTTCCAAATGCTTTTCCATGGATACATTGGCTTTCCGGGATTCGTAATTTTTTGGTAAAAAGATCTGACAGAGAAAATACCTTTCTTATTATTCCAAAACATCTTATCTCCGGTGCCCCCTGATATGCTTGCAGAATATAATGCCGCAAAGAACTCTGTAATAGGTTCCAACTCCCAATCTTGGGCTGCCCTAGTGAAGTCAATATTCCATTGCGGGGAGCCATTTGAGAAGACCAGAAGATTGGCGATCGATGCCTCCTTTTCTCGAGCGAGCGCAAAGATAGTAGGGAAGGTATCTTGTAGGCAATAAGGACCACACCAGTTATCAGACCAAAAGCGGACCCGCGAACCCTCACCCACAACAACATGTTCATGTCCACGAAAGGTCTCCCAAAGGCTCCGAATGTTTTTCCACAACCCCACTCCATGAGTGCCTCGAGCCTCATTCGAGCACCATCCTCCCCAAGCTTCCCCGAACTGTGAATCTATAACGGACTTCCATAAGGCCTCTCGTTCAGTTTGATACCTCCACAACCACTTACCCAACAGAGCTTGGTTGAATTTCAACAAGTGGCGAATCCCCAAGCCTCCCCCAGACATTGGGGTACAAACTGTTGGCCAATTAACCAGATGGAATTTGAACTCTTCCCCCAAACCCCTCCATAAGAAATCCCTTTGTAGCTTCTCAATGCGGTTAGCCACCTTTGTAGGAAGTGGGAATAGAGACAAAAAGTAAGTGGGTAAGTTTGAAAGAGTGCTTTTGATCAAAGTTAACCTACCACCTTTCGACAAATATAGCCTCTTCCAGGCGGCCAATCTGCTCTCCACCCTTTCGATCACATCATTCCAAATCCTCACCGATTTAAAAGACGCACCCAAAGGTAAGCCAAGATACTTCATAGGAAGCGAAGTTATCTTGCATCCCAAAGTAGTAGCTAAAATCTCCACATCGGGGACAATCCCCACTGGCACTAATTCTGACTTTGCAAGGTTGATGCTCAAACCGGATACAGCAGCAAAACAAAGGAGTACCGCTCTCAAGGCTTGAAGCTGGCCATGGTGTGCACCACAAAAGATGAGCGTGTCGTCAGCAAAGAGCAAATGGGAAATGTTGAGGTCACCATTCCCCACCGCAAAGCCATGAAGTAACCCCCCGTCCACCAAACCCTCAATCATCTTACTGAGTGCTTCCATGACAAATAAGAATAGTAGAGGAGAAAGTGGATCTCCCTGTCTCAAGCCACGAGATGAATTGAAGAAACCCACCGGTGTGCCGTTTACCAAGATAGAGAAACGAACTGAAGATATGCAAAATTCTACCCATTTTAGCCATTTCCCCCCAAAACCACATCTATCAAGCAAGTAAAGTAAGAACTTCCAGTTAACATGATCATACGCTTTTTCCATATCTAACTTGCAAAGTAACCCGGGTACTCTAGACTTCAATCGACCATCCAAAACTTCATTTGCGATAAGTACCGAATCAAGAATTTGTCTACCTTTGACGAATGCATTTTGTGGTTTTGAGATTAGTTTTTCCACCACCGCGCTCAATCTATTTGCTAACACTTTGGAAAGAATCTTATACACCCCATTTACAAGACTTATGGGGCGATAATCACTCACTTCCCTTGACCCCACCTTTTTAGGGATAAGGGCTACGAAGGTAGCATTGAGACTCTTTTCAAAACAAGCATTAGCATGGAATTCATGAAAAGCTTTCATTATATCTTCCTTGACCACCTCCCAACAAGCTTGAAAAAATCCCATAGTAAAACCGTCCGGACCAGGAGCCTTATCGCTTGCCATACCTCTGATAACCTTGCATACTTCCTCATCTGTAAAAGGCCTCTCTAACCACCCTGCACTCTGCTGGTCTAATGTGGAAAAAGACAGACCATCCACTTTCGGTCTCCAGTTGTGTTCTTCAGATAATAGTTGTTGATAGTAATGTTCAATGTGATTATTTATTATCAACTTATCCGAAGAGATTGCCCCATCCACCATCAATAAATCAATAGCGTTGTTTCGCCTGTGAGAGTTGGCCATCCTATGAAAGAATTTCGTGCATTTATCCCCCTCTTTCAGCCAGAGCACCCTTGATTTCTGTCTCCATGAAATCTCCTCCATCAAAGTTAATCTTTCAAGATCAGCCACTACCTGATTCTTTCGAGTTTTTTCAAGTTCAGAAAGAGTTCTAGCCTCCTCCTCACCTTCCAAACCCTGTAATTCCTCCACAA
The DNA here is from genome assembly GCA_022457165.1 of Juglans mandshurica. Lineage (NCBI taxonomy): Eukaryota > Viridiplantae > Streptophyta > Magnoliopsida > Fagales > Juglandaceae > Juglans > Juglans mandshurica. The sequence continues at coordinate 36,417,694 of CM039622.1, forward strand.
GAGATCGCCTCTGTTGAGACACATTACCAAACACTTGCTCATTCCATTGCTTCAGATCCTGTTTCAGTGCTTTCAACTTTTTTGCCAAAATAAAGCTTGGAGAACCTTGGAAAGTGTAAGAAATCCACCATTGTCTGACCCTGTCCACAAAACCATCAGTTTTAAGCCACATATGCTCAAATTTAAAATACCTTCTACCCCCCTGGATGCCTCCACAGTCTAAAATGATGGGGAAGTGATCAGAGCATAAACGGGGTAATCTTCTTTGGACTACATCGGGGAAGTGAGACTCCCAATCAGGAGTTAACAAGAATCTATCGATCCTCGACCAAGATGGGCAGTCACGGTTGTTAGACCAGGTAAACGTGCCTCCTGATAGTGGAAGGTCCATGAGCTCTTGTTCTGATATGAAATCAGAGAAATTTCTCATGGCTAAAGAAATATGAGAACCACCCGACCTTTCGCTTGGGAAGCGAGATACATTGAAATCCCCCCCGATGCAACTTGGTAACTCCCACCAACTTAGGACTCCCGCAAGTTCTTCCCACAAAAATCTTCTCTCTGAGTCAATATTTGGGCCATACACACCAACAAAAGCCCATTTAAAACCGTCTTCTATATTAATAAAAGAACATGCAACCAAAAAATCACCCACACATTCCTCCACCCTTTCCACTACCCTTGTGTCAAACATAATTAGAACTCCCCCTGAAGCTCCTTTGGATGGTAGGAAGGACCACCCGACATGTTGTCCTCTCCATAGGCTACGAACTATTTGTACTGTAATCTCTTCCAACTTCGTCTCTTGTAAGCATATGATATCCCCCTTCCATTGACGAAGAAGATTTCTGACTTGGAGCCGCTTGTTAGGATCATGCAGCCCCCTTACATTCCATGATACTATTTTTGGCTTCATGGGACAACCATTTTACCCCTCCCCTTACACCGCTCTCGATGAGAGCTCTTCTCTCCCTCATCCTCTTTCATTTCCCATGATAGTCTTTTGAGTTCTCTTTCTCTCTTTTTAGCCAAAGCCAAGGAACGATCAGATTTGGGTTGAGTATTCATAACCTCAATGGCTGTGAGAAGGGCCAAAAATTCCGCATCAAAATCCCCGTAAGAAATTCCTACCATATGCTTAATGTCCATCGCCATTTGTATAACCCAATCTGATACATTGGGATGAAAAGCGTAGAGAGGAGTAGGTTCATCCTCCCCTTCCTTGTTTGCCGCAAACAGCACCAAAGAACTAGCTTGCTCAGAAACGACAGCCTCTGCCTTCTCCACCAAACAACAATCCACTTGTTCCAACGTCTGGACAGCAACCTTCGCTGCCATAGAGAGGGGAACCAGCTCAGAAGGAGCCGAAGGCGACGACAGAGCCATCGTCGGAGGACCTGGCTTCTTCGCATGGTCCTGAGCCACCGCCGGAGGACCTGATTCCACCCCCAAAAACTCAGGACGTAGGCCAGACCCTGCCGGCGACCTAGTCTGTACCACCTCCATGGATGTCGGCCCACCCGTGAGCTCCCCATGCGCCATCGAGCGATCTGCCATGGAGAGAGGAACCATCCCTGGCGTCTTCGCATGGTCCTGAGCCACCGCCGGCCGACCTGTTTTCACCCCCAAAGACTCAGGAGGTAAGCCAGACCCTGCCGACGACCAAGTCTGAACCACCTCCAGGGATGATGGCCCACCCGTGAGCTCCCCATGCGCCATCGAGCCGATCTGCGAAAGCGGATCTTCCCTTTCAATAGTTGCCGTCGCAGGGGACTCCATCGCAGAGGCTACCGTCGGGAGAGGAAACGACGCCGGAGTCTCTGTCGCACGGGTTACCGTCATGGGCCCAGTCGAGAGCGCCGAACCACCCACCAGTGTTGAGCCCTTCACAGGCTCAGCAGATTCGACCGGGAGATGGGCCACAGTTACGGGCCTTGATGTCGAGCCCTTCTCATGAAAAGGCCCAGGTTGTTTTCTCTTCCAACCCATACGATTTGGGCTTCTCCAGCCCAAACCCACCTTACACTTACCACCAACGGGCCTGAGAGACTTCCTCCCATCAATAGATGCCTGTCCTTGGCCCAAACCCAAGCCCAGCCCCCAACCTTTATCTAAAAGGGAGGTCAGGAATTTTAGTTCCTTCTTAACTGATTTTACTTCCTCTTTTACCCCCGTAACCTCTTCTTTCAAATAAAGCAGAGCCTTCTGCAATTGGCTTTCCTCTGAGCAGTCATTTGACAGTGACCCACTCACTATTTCGGGTACAAACTTGTCAACTGCATGTACGCGTGATTGGACCCCTGCAAAGTTATTTCCAGACACCACCTTCTCCCTACCCCTCCCAATACAGCCTCTACATAGGACAGCCCCACCTTCTCCTTCCCCTTACCCTTAACATTTTCTCTGTCCAGCCTTGGCACAGCAGGGACCTGCTTGGTCGAAGTACTCCTAGGCAAAGCTTTTATCAACTCTAACGAAAACATCTTCCACCCTTTACCTTCCACCCCTTCCGGGATTGCCAAGAGACCTCGGCCACCTGTGCCACCACCATAATCTGTGACTTCCAAAAACTGCCCATATGCATTAAAGCGCCTGTGGATGAACAAGGCTTTATCACCATCTCGATAGTTCTTATAGAAAACCTTCCTACCCCCTGAGAGAAAACATTCCTCTACTGAGTTTGTCAACCAACGAGCACTGGCCAGGTTGAGGAATATCTCTTTGGTGACCTTCCTACCCCTCTCTGTGATACGACAATGGTTCCCTCCTTCCATGGACAGAATAAAGACCTTAGTCTCTATTAAAATATGCTTAAGGAACCCCATTCAAAAAACTCTCCGGTAAAAATCTTCAGCAAGCACAGAAAACTACCAACATTGACGGCCCAAACTCCAGAAACAAGGACAGGAAAAAACCAAGAAAATGAAGAAAAACAGAAAGTGTACGGAGAGAGAAAAAACTCAGTGAGGAAAAACAAATACACTTGCATAAGGTATAATGTAGTGTACCTGTTTGCAATGCCACCAAAAAATAGCTGGCGTAGTTGTGTATCACTTCCCACATTCATGTACTTGGCATCAGCGCAATATCTGGTTGCCCAGTTGCGAAATCTATTAGTAGCAACCACTTGTTCTGCTTTGGCTACCTTCTCCACCTCAGCAAGATATGCTCGATCAACCAGAATTCCCTCAGTTTCCATTTTAACCAAAAGGTCACCAAATGGTTGCCAGTATTCTTCATAGAAGTCAAACATAGATTTTCCAGAAACTGGTTTTCCATCAAGTTTCCATGGCATATTTGATAGTTGGCTTTTCAAGCTCTCATAAAGCTTTAGTGTGCTTTTTGCATCTAATACAGAATAACAAATCCATGGTCTCCGCTCTTCTCTTTGTAGCTCTTCAACAGGAGAAAGGGTGATCATTTTACCTTCTGATCCATCTATTTTAAGCTTTCTCCTGCCAAAGATTGTTTTCATAGAAACTTTACCAAACAACTTTTCTTCGTGGCACAATTCAGCCCCAGACATAACCCTCTTGTCACCAGTAAGTGCTTCAAGAGAATAACCACCCATAGTTCTTCTTGATGAATCCCACAACCGTGCCATATGCATTGTGTCAGCATGAAAACCAGAAAGCTTAAGCCCATAGTTTTCAATAACATGGTTATCAAAGCTATAGTTGTGCCAAACCTACAGAAAGGGCATGTGGATTGTCATTTTCAAACACCAGTTTCTAGTAGTATGATTAAAATGGTAGAAAGAGGGATAGAAAAATTGTTCAATACAGTCAATATTCAATTCTATAACAAGTATTTGCAACATCAAGGGACATACCATACGAGCCTGGCTCAGTTAAGAAACAAATCTTACCAGGGAGAATTAAAATTCTGATTTTCTTTTATAAAGATTATGAACAAAAGTGTAGCTTCAACCCATAAGAATGGGAGGCTATGGTGATCTTGAGTACCTTGGTAATCTTGTAATCTAGTAGATAGTGAGTAAAGTATAATATATATGAATGTGTGTATCTATACATGTGATCAATATATGTATATATATTTTTTACATATCATCTATATTTTTTTATAAGTCCTCAGACGGTGAAAGTAACAAATGTGGACGAGCAGGAATCACATCACCAATAAAAAATTTATTAGAACATAGGTATATTATATATACATGCTATGTAATAAAAATTTTATTAGAAAAAGAAAAACCTCAAGCACACAGGTTGTAGTGCCCTAATTAAGCAGATTAAGAGAACAGGTGTTGCTGAGTCTAACATTGAGCATGTAGTAGGTTGATCTAGGCAATTATGATCAATCCTTTTGAGCTTTGAGATGTTATACAAATATAGCTAGCACATCCTTGGCTCATGACACAAGTTTTATACAATTGGTCTGCCTAAAAAATTATCAAAAGTGTATCTATCTATCTATCGATAAATATAGCGAGAGAGAGAGAGAGTAAAAATGAAGGGCAATAAGTGAACACAATCAACTTAGCAAAGTACCACACACAAAACAGGATACTCCTAAAGGTAGGCCATCAGATCAGGGAAGCCATTTCACAAGTGGCTTGAATTTTAAGAAATGCCTTGTTCCACAGGCAGAAGTCAGTGAAACCCACTTTACCAGAGATTTCCCATCTGAAGCAATTTCACACAAGCACCAACCTCTAAAAACTGCACCAAACCTGTCATACCACATATATAATAATTGAAGTAATAAGGTAGTCATTCACATGCCATTGCTCAATACTTATACATGTAATTATCACTTAACTAGCAAGCATACCGATCCCTAGAAAGGAGCAAACGCAACCAAAAGAATTTAAAATACCTTTTTGATGGATGGGTCTTCAAAAAAAGGAGCAAATGCAATCAAAAGATCCCTACCACCACCATCAAGAACATCAACCCAAACAAAAGACTTCCCATTTCCAAAATCCACTTCAGGTCCAGAATATATACTGAAGCATATAATCTCCCCGTGATCGACAGGTGTTTCTTGCTTCACATCTATCTTAGCAACCTGAAAACAAGTGATTATCACAAAGCATAAAGTAGCATGCAGATAATAAAATTTCTAAATAGCTCAGAAATGCACTCTATTAAATATACATGGATATTGATAATTATGTACTTCTCCATTGTATAAACAATCACATGGTAATTAGTAAAATAGTAAAACAGAGACAACCTTCGTAGAATAATACCTCAGTATCGCAAGCATGGACAAGATGTCTGTACTTATTTGTAAGCATCCTAACAACCTCCTTTGCTATAGTGGCATCATCAACAACAAGAACACTGTCATAGATGCTGCCTAGTCTCTCATGAAGATCTGGCTGGCAATATGCCTGTTTACTGGTGGAGGGTTTGATTAATCCAGAATTTGTTTCTTTTATTTCCTCCAAGGATCTTGACTGATCAAGTTTGAGACCATTAACATCTTTCACAACTATATTGCCGTCTCCTCCATGCTCTATTTCAGCAGAAGCTGGGTCAGAAGCTGAGTCAGGTGGTGCAAGATCCGTAGGAGTATTAATAAGGATGCCAGCACTTGAAGACAATATGTTTGCTCGACTACAAGCTTTATCTCGTGGAACACTACCACGTTTCAAAGCCTCCAGCTCAAGTTCCCTTTTAATTCTCATAAATTGTGTCTCTCGTTTCCATGACTCTGAAGTGACCCTTGAGCCACCACGCATAGCAAAAGCATCACGTCTGTGAGGATTACTAACCCCAATCTCCTGAGATAGTGGTCCACTAAAATTTCTCAGAACATGCTCCCCTTCGTTATCTACCTTTTGGGGGTCAATGATTGGTTTTTTCAAGAGGCTTCCATTTGAATTATACTGATCCATGTAGCAAGGGACCATCTTAGGTGTGGAATAACAAGGAGGCCTGTGCCTGAGCCTCCAACAGATAGATTTAGTGTTATAATTCTTGTCACGGTGGAATGTGCACCCTCCTTGTCTGATATCAGTACCAATATTACTTTATCAAGGACATTAAGAAAAATAAACTGGAACAAAATAATTTTCTGGCATGTTAAGTACAAAAAAGAGCAGAATTAAAGAATATATTGAGCAGTGACAGACCATAGCGTAGCAACAATTGACCACCCATATGTTAAGTGAAATATCTCAGCTTGCATGTCCTAAAATTTAAGTTAATTCCCCCTGGTCCACCATTTTTTTCCTAGTGATGTGTCTACTAAAATTATGCATATAAAATAAGGATTAGCACACCATAAAGTAAAAGTGCAGTAGCAAGAGCTAAATAAGGAGACATGAAATTCTATAATGTTCACAAAGCAAAGACCGGTGTACTTGAGTGTTGCCTTTGTGCTTATTAATAAAAACTTATTACTTATCAAAAACACAACGTTCACAAAGCATATTGTACAGATAAAAAAACAAAGCATATTGTGCTCTTATTTTTAATTTGTGGGAAAATCCTGAGATTATTATTGAACATCTTAAATTTTGTCTCTTATCCAAAGATTGAAATACTGATAAAGACTCTCCAGAGCCTGTAAATATATTGCACTCTAATGATTCGGATTAAGACCATATTACCACCAAAGCCATTTAAAAGCTGCAACTGAGAACTATACCTACCATATAACTAAGATTCATTGGAACCTTATTTTCAAAACGAGCAATACCAATTATCCAACATCTTATCCGATGTCCTTTTTTAACCTTTGAAACTAGTGACATGTACACGAGTGAACATCATCAAGAACCTAAAATAAACTAGAATATTCTTGAAGTTGCACAACGAATTGCATAGTGAAGTGTAATTTGAAGTTACAAATCTCAAAACCAACATCAAATCATGGTTTTCGTGTATTCCTAACTTCGTTTTCTCTCAGTAAGCCGCTCCCTAACTTTTCCTCACAGTTAACTCCAATAATATAAAACGATATTTTTTTTTTATCAGTAATCAAGAGGTTTTATTCCTAGAAATAGGCAAAGCCCAAGTACAGAGGGAGTATACATGAGAAGAACTTAACTAGAGCAATAATATAAAACAAAATTTAAAATTGGAAGGAAATGATACTGTCAATACAATTTCAAATTATGACCAAATGACGAAAAGTCAAAAAACATGAAATTCAATAAATAATCAGTTGCATATAACCCGACCAACTGAAAATTCAGAAGGCATAAAAAAAGTAAATAAACAAGGGAACAGCACAATGGAATAAATAGAAATAAATATTCAGAAACAAGAAAACCCCATATAACCCAAGAAACCAACAATAAAAACATGAAAATGGGTAAGCAACAGGCTAAAAACCCATGCAAGAAAAAGAACTATCAGGTAATATGACAGAAATAGTGCAGTTTGAATGACATTGAAACTGCACCTGTTCAGGGGTTTAGAGGAGAGCAAGAGGGACCAAGAAGAGATGGAAGAAGACCGGGAAAACAAGGAATAAGAGGCGCAAAACGGTCTCGGGATCAGGGGGCGGGGTTGGGTGGATAACCCCATAGCCATCAGTCTTCCAACTCGGCCCAGCTTGCTTCCACAGTTGCTTAAACAAGATGCCGTCTTGGTGCGCTTAGTGGTAAACCCGTAAATATGCTGAGGGTTCGAGGAGCTTCCTATTTTGCGTATGGTACTTAACCCACTGGCGGGTCTGAGAGGGAAGCAGAACAGGGTGTCGCCATGAGAGACAGAGACGGGGGGACACAGACACAGAGCGGCTAAACCCTGAAGCTGAGAGTGAGTAAAAATAAAAATAAAACCCAAAATATTAACGGGCAAATGGCTGGCAGACAACCGGGCAAATAAAGCCAGGAAGTGGGTATACATATACGGGTGCATGATAATAATTTTACTCTTCGTCCTAAACCACGCATGGCATAATGTATAATTTTTTTTTATTTTTTTTTCTTGAATAAATATGTAGTATAGGTATGAGGAGTAAAATAATTCAATTAATTTAGTAAAAATAAATAAATAAAAAGTTAAACCATATATAGTGTATGATGTAGGATAATGTGTAACAAAATTTGTCCAAATATATAAATGGCAATAGATGAATGGAATGATCATTACAGTTTTTTAAGAGACGAGATTAAAAGAATACATAATCATTTGAGTATCTTTGTTTTATAAAAATAAAAAATAAAAATTCACTAATACAGATTTTTAACAACGATAGACTATGGAAAAGAAAATAAAGTATATTGAGAATCTTGTATTAGTAAGTCATGAAAAATCTATTGGTCCAGTCCATTTAGGCTAGAAATTTTCAAGAGCGATCTCGATGGTGTTCCCTCAAAATCTTAATCTACTTATTCTCTTTGAATATATGAAATCCTTGTTTAAAAATTCTATCTCAATGAATTCTTTATTCAGATCTGATTCATCCAAATCCTCTGCTATTATACCTACAGAACCTGATAACATCAGTCAAAAAGATTATAATATATTAAACATAAAAAGAAATTTATAAGATTGGACAATTCCTAATATCCCAAAAAATAAAATCTATAAGCAATCCACTTTTTTTTAATTATCATTTCTTACTAATTATACTATTAAAATTGTAGAAAAAATTATTAGTTTAAACAATGATTATGAATCACTACAATTATTAACCAAAGATGCTATTAAACATTATAAGGAATATAAATATTCTTTCATATATATTGGATTAGTATAAGTTGCTATAAAATCACTCACTAGAAGTGGATTAAATGCATCAATACTACTTTGTCTAAGAGATAGAGGACATTATAAATTTCGTAACTCATTACTTGGTATGGTAAAATCTAGCCTGTTCCAAGACTCGGTTTATTCCAATTGTTATCCTAATTATTTTCTTTCATTATTTGATATTAATATCATACATGCTTTAATATTAAATATTAAAACAAGTGGTTATCATATGATGAAATGATCACACCCTTTAACTACACTATATAGGATCGATTATAGACTTATGAAAACAATATTGGAGCCTCAAGCTCTTATTACCAGTCTAAAAGGCTATACATTATTATTACAATCTAGCACACCAAATTCTAGTATACATATTTCTAAACAGATTCATTAGAATCAAATTAATTTTTCTAATTAATGAAAGTTAGATAATATAACTTCATTATCTAAAATAGAAAATAATATCGTACAAGATTTAGAATACATAGATCAAAAGATGCACGGATCATTCTAAATAGCTTTTCAACATTTTAGAAGATCGTTTTCACATTATTATTCACTAGCACCGTCTATTTATCACACACCTAGATATACTCTTACTTCAATTTCTCATAATAAATCCTAGAACTTGGACACCCAGATTTTGAGAATTATTTCTGGAAATATTATTGACACGCATGTATATATAGTTAATCCTAGTATACCATATACCTCTCATAATTCTAAGCAATTAGAAGAACCATCTTCTCCAACATATTCACAAGTAATTAGAGATGATGCTCAAATATACACATTTAATAAGGAAGATTTTAAGATTAATAAAGAATATCTTAAATAAGATTATATGAAAAAAGAAAATAGTAATAAAATATTATTATTCTTCTCAACTTTGACAAAAATGGAGCGAGATTTATTCAAGAGAAATATTATGAGTACTTAGAAGAAGAAATACAAACTAGTATACATTTTTTTTCACATGGTTTGAAATCTATAAATCAAATCAATTATCAACTATAAATAGGACTATTAATCAATGGATTAAGCAAGAGAGTGATCAAATTATTTATGAAGAATATCCCCTTTTGAAACCATTAAGTATAGCCAACGAGGCACTCAAGTCAATTTTAAAACTATAGTTTAAAAAGAAGTATGCTCCAGCTTGCCAAATGCTTTCTAAGTAGGAGAGTGATCAAATTATTTATAAAAAAAATATCCCCCTTTGAAATCATTAAGTATAGCCAAAGAGGCACTCAAGTCAATTTTAAAACTATAGTTTAGAAAGAAGTATGCTCCAGCTTGTCAAATGTTTTCTAGAATAGAAAACAACATACAGTTGAATTACCTTATAATAAAGAATTTTCTGGAAAAAAAAATATTCATACTAAAACTTGATCAATTCAAATGAGCAATGAATTATTGGAATATTGTAAAAAAAAAAATTAATGATTTATTAACAAAATGATTAATAAGCAAAAGCAAATCACCATTGAGTTGTATTGCCTTTTACTTAAAAAAAAAAAAGAATTAGAACGGGAAGTTCCACGATTAGTTATCAACTATAAACCATTAAATAAATTATTACAATAGATTAGGTTTCAAATTTCTAATAAAAATGACTTACTATCTCGCTTTTGTAATTCTACTGTATTTTCAAATTTTGATATGAATAATGAATTTGAATTTTGATAAATCCAAATTGATGAAAAAAATAGGTATAAAACAACATTTAGTCTCATTCAGACACTATGAATGGAATGTCGTGTCATTTGGGTTAAAAAATGCATATAGGGAATTTCAAAATATTATGAATGAAATATTTACTCATTTCACCCACTTTTCAATAGTTTATATAGATGATATGTTAATTTTTTCATCTATTGAGCAACATTGGAAATATTTAAATATCTTTATTTAAATTATTAAAAAAATTTGATTAGTTGTTTCGTCTCCAAAAATAAAATTATTCCAAAATAAAATTAGATTTATTGGACATGATATCCATTAAGAAACCATTACCCAAATCAGTAGAATAATATAATTTGCTAATAAATTCCCTAATGAGATAAAAGATAAGTAATAATTACAAAGATTCTTGGGAAGCCTTAATTATGTTGTAAATTTTTATCAATCTCTCAAACTATTATGTAAACCATTATTCAAAAGATTAAAAAAGAATTCACCTCAATAGATAGAAAAGTATACAAATATTATAAAGCAAATCAAGTCACATGTTAAGAAATTACTCTACTTGGGATTTCCATTTGCTTATACTTTTAAAATCGTTAATCTTGGTTATGGTCATATGGAATAATTATGAAGCAAAAATTATCAATCGATTCAGAACAAATTATTCGATTCCATTCAGGATATTGAAATCCTGCTCAAAAGAATTACAAATCTATTAAAAACGAAATTTTAGCTATTGTATTATACATTTCTAAATTTCAAAATGATTTATTAAATCAAGAGTTTTTACTAAGAATAGATTGCAAATCAGCCAAGAAAGTTTTGATCAACGATGTAAAAAATCTGGCTGCTAAATAAATATTTGTCAGATGAAAAACTATATTAAGTATTTTTTATTTTGATATTGAACATATTAAGAGATAATCTAATTTTATTCCTGACATTCTATTCCGATAATTCTTATAGAAAAAATCATGTCATCCTCAAAGTCAAAAGTAAAGTCTAAATCTTATTACACTAGGTCACCATCTCATCCTTATCATCCACCTTATCATTTTGCAACTCCAAAACCATACACGGTATTGGGAATATTACCACAACCTATTAGCCCATCATAAAACCCATTATCACCATTAATCTCTCCAAAATTATCAACATATTCAAAAGTTGATTCTCCTTCTTCTTCTACTCATTCTCAGGTTATTAGCCCTTCACTCTTATCTCAACCTTATGATGCATCCTTTATTATTATTATCAAGACTCACTGGCATCCAGTCTTCCCTATTGAGTCTCAAATTCAGCACATGTTTGATCCCAAAAATTACTTAATGTCTTTCTCTTGCCAGATTAGCATTACGTTCCACAAAATATTAAGAAAACTCAACAATTTTATGAGTTTATATTAGTAGACACAAATTCAATTATTCTTTCTAAAATCTCTTGTTCTCTTCAAACATAACATTCTTCACATGCATATCTAATTATTGTCTTTAACTAAGTTACCATTAAATAAGTCATCACCTTGGAACAATGGGGAAAAAATCTTTATTTGAAAATGAAAATTTCCTTATTATTATGATCCGCTATATTATGATTATTACGATTACCAGTAAGTATGGATAAAAATGTTTTTAAAATAAAACAAAAATTTGCGTCATTCCTAGTTCTTCTACTTTGACAAATTACAAGAGATCATGACACTTTCGCAATGGTTTCTACTATAGTGAGATTATTATGGACTTGAACCTCTTATTCTTCCTATTCATTTCCAAGAAAGTTTTAAAATTTTCTCATCACAAAATGATTATCCACCCGCATTAAATCATTGCCGTCTCTTCTTCTTTTCTTCCTCAAGACAAGATTAATCTAGATCATGAAGTGAGAATATGTTATCAAACTAGCCATATGCATGAAACAATATATACAGGCGGTATAACCCGCCGACGCATGAAGACAAAACTTTTGACGTCCATTATTGAATTACTGTGTTTAAAGTTACCATTTTAGTGTCTACAAAAGGAAGTCTGTAAACAAATGAAAGCATTCAAAAAAATCTAATGTGAAACCCTTCCATTCTCTCAATCCTCACTTCCAAAATAATCTCATCGTGTAAAACTTTATTCATATCTTTTGCTTCCAATCATTCTGAGAATTAATCTCATTATAAGTATTATGTTTTTAATGAAGTCAAATTTATCAACTATGATTTCTATATTTTATGTTTATATAAATTCATACGTATGGTTGGTTATACCGCCTGTATATATTATTTCATGCATACGACTTCTAACGTCATGTTTAGCACGCCCTTGGGCCAGGCCCCGGCAACTCGGGTTTTTAGAGTTTGGCCTCTATCGGTGCTGTGTGAAACCCCTGGTAGTGTCCAATGCGGTTGTATGGTATCGGTTCGTACATCTATGGCGATGAAAAATATTTAAATGCAGAAAATAAAGAAAGATGAACACACAGTTTTACGTGGTCCGGCATTAGGCCTAAGTCCACGGGAGTTTGGGAGGAGATATTCCACTATAATAAGTTTGTCTACAGTCTCTCATAGCCTCTCATTTTTCACTGTACAATAGAAGTTGTAGAGCTATTTGCAGGAGAATAAGTTCTCTCTATAGCTCTATGGCCAAAGAAGTCGAAGTCGTCCCAGAAAAAGGTCCACAATCTATAGGTTTCTCTTACCTTTTATCTCCTACCCCTCATCTGCTTTAAGTCACTTCCATACTTTTCTCTTCTAACACCTTGATTTTCCTTACTTTATATCAAATCCTCCATTTTCCTCTCCTGACATTACTTTTTCATGCCTTCTGACACTTCCATACATTAGTCCCTTCTTGTCCCTCATTCTTCTCAAATACTTTGTCTTCTAGTGAATCTCCCCAATGGCTGGGTCTAAGAAATTCCATAGGTCGGGAAAAATTCCCTTACAGTTACCCCGCCAATTCCTATCGGACCTGTTTGATGGAAATTTCTTAGCTCGTTTTCCATTTGCCTTGCCTCATTCTGCTAGGTCATCAGTTCTTCCGCTTGTCGGTCTTTAGGTGGGGTCCTACCCCGCCGAGCCTTCCCGTCGTTACTTTGTCCAACCTATTTCTTTTAATATTATTTTCCTTTAGAAGTATTTCCCTTAACTACTTCATTTAGCCGCACTTCTCTTCCATTCCCTACTTTCTTGGCCGGCTTTCTATTTCGCTCCTATTTCCTTTAACTCCATTCCTTTCGCTCTTATTTCCTTAGCCACCTTTTCTTTTCGCTCTCGTTTCCTTTAGCCGCCTTTTCCTTTTGCTCCTATTTCCTCAGTCTGTTTTTCCTTTCGCTCCTATTTCCTCAGCCGCTTTTTCCTTTCACTCCTATTTCCTTTGCCGCTTTTTCCTTTCGCTCTTTTTTTTTTCACTCCCTTTTTTTGCTTCCCTCTCTATTTACTTCTTCCTTTCATTTTCTTTCGCTTTGTCCCACTGCTTTTCTTTTCATTTACTCCTTCATGCATTGTCAGAGTATGAGTTTCTGTTTGCGAAGATTCATTTGATGGAGATTATATTGTTGAAGATTTTGTTGGTGGAGATTCCGCTGATGGAGATTTCGTTGGTGGAGATTCTGCTGATGAAGATTATGTTGATGGAGATTCCACTGATGAAGATTTTGTTGATGAAGGTTCCGTTAATGAAGATTTTCTTAGAGGAGATCCTGTTGATGGAGATTCCGCTGATGAATATGTCGGGTGGCCGAAGGCCGACCTGCACTCATTCGTGAGAGGGATATAGCCGCCTCAGGCCTTAAATTTCCTTTAGTAAAGGTAGGTTAGAGTTGGTGGAATTTCTTTTAGTAAAGATTCTGTTGATGAAGATTTCCCTGATGCAGAGTCTGTTGGTAGATATTTTTGTCTTCGGGTGACCAAGGGCCGACCCACACTCCTCTGCAAGAGGGACAAGGTAATCTTTAAGGTATACATTTCCATTTTGCCTCGCGGGAAAGTAAGTTGTTGATGGAGCTCCCGTTTAATGGAGTTGACTTTGCCGATAAAATTTAGTTGATTTTGTCGTTGCAGGTTAAGCTAATTGGAGATGTCGTGCCGGGTCGTACAATTGATATTTAGCACCACAGGAAATAATTGTGTTAGTAAAACAGAATTCACGTAAGTTTTGAAGAAGACAAACCAGAGCTTCTAGTTGCCACGACTGATTTTTGCTCGCAGTTGTTTGCCCGCAATTGTTTTGTCATTTCTTCTCTTCTCTGCTCCTCATTTTTATTTCAATTTCCATTTCTTCCTCCCTTTTTTTTATTGTTTGTTTGTTGCTTGAACGAAACGGCCTGCTGCTATTTGTTCTTTCTTTTCTTCCTTGCTCCTTATTATCGTTTGTCATTTTACTTTTCTCTTATTTTTTTTGTTTTTTGTTTTGTTTTGTTTTTTATTGTTTTGTTGGGGAAGTCACCCGTCTTCAGTTTTATTCATTTTCTCATGATTGTATATTGTCATGGTGCTATCTGCCAAGTAAGGTGGTGGGCCACGTGCTCGCCATGCATGACCATGCATGACCGTGATGTCCTTCGTTGGGAGGCTCTGCCTGATGTGCATGACCAAGTTTCAGGTAGGTGAGAAAGAGATCACATGCATTGGTCGACAAACTCAGGGCCGAGGAGCTGGCCAAGTGCGCTGGCTGAGGAGTTCCACCTGGCGTGCATGGCCAAGGAATGAGCTGTGCGGCTAGAGGAGGAAGAGCAGTTGAACCGTGGAGTTGCTAGCGGAGGAAGAGTATTCGAGGAGGAACTAGCCGAGGAGTGATAGGCCGACGTGCCATCGTGCATGGCCGACGTGCCATCGAGCATGGCCGACGAGTGACACTTCAAGGGCTGTGGAGGGGCTGTCGATGAGTCCATGCCCGTGGAGTGTCTATGGCCAGGAGTTGTGGTCATGGAGAGTTTTTAAGGCCACAGTGTTTGCCCGCTATGCATGCGTATGCGCCCAGTGTATTCCAATTGTGCTATGTATTTAAAGTAAACGAAGCAATGATATTTACAGCCTACATGGCCGAGAAGTTTAGTTCCCGGCCTTACATACTAGATATATAAAAAGTGCAGTGCACTTTTAATCGCCCATTCCGTGCAGTAGTGCTTATTATAAAAAAATAAAAGTAGAAAAGCTGAAAATACTTATATGGAAAATTCTTTTTCTCCTTCTGAGACTATTTAGCGTGCTGAGAAATCGTCATTCACCTGCTTTCGGTATAAAAATTCTCGACGGCATACATGAAGAAAAATCTCGTTCTTAACTTCCGAGTTGCTTGGAATGAGTTGTCGCAGGCATGCAAAGTACACCCAAGATCTTTAACGATCCCACAGACGACACCACTGTTAACGTCGTATTTCGCACGCCCTTGGGTTAAGCCCGGTAACTAGGGTCTTCAGATTTGAGCCTCGATCGGTGTTGTGTAGAGCCCCCGGTAGTGGTCCAATGCGGTTGTACGGTATCGGTTCGTACATCTATGGCGATAAACAATATTTAAATGCAGAAAAAAATAGAGATGAATACACAATTTTACGTGGTTCGACATTAAGCCTACATCCATAGGGGTTTGGGGAGGGGATATTCCACTTTAATAAGCTTGCTTACAGTCTCTCATAGCCTCTCATTTCTCACTGTACAATGGAAATTGTAGAGCTATTTGCTGGAGAAGAAGTTCTCTCTGGAGCTCTCTGGCTGAAGAAGAAGTCTCAAAGTCCAAGAAGTCGAAGTCGTCCAAAAAAAAAAGGTCCGCAATCCGTAGGTTTTCCTTGCCTTTTATCTCCTACCCCTCATTTGCTTTAAGTCACTTTCTTACTTTTCTCTCTCGACACCTTACTTTTATTTACTTTATGTCAAATCCCCTATTTTCCTCTCCTGACATTACTTTCTCATGCCTCTGACACTCTCATGCCCTTCATTCTTATCCCTCATTCTTCTATAATATTTTGTCTTCTAGTGAGTCCCCCCAATGGCTAGGCCTAGAAAATTCCATAGGTCGGGAAAAATCCCCTTACATGGTTGATTATATCGACTATTATTATATTATAAATTAATTATTATTACCTAGGATACGTTATTTGGTATAAAAGTAAAAGTGATTTATTAGAATAAATCTCTAGTAAATTAGAAAAATTAAATATTACTAATATTGTCTCTACTTCAAAATAATATCACATTAATGTATTAAGTAAGACAGACTCACCTATTTTATTTGATTATGAAATTAATAATATCGAAAACTGATTTAAAAATATAGATCTACAAATAAATAAGATTAGAGAAGATCATGTTAATGGTTATTCTGCAAGAGATTCAATGGTAGCTTTATGAAATATAATAATTAGAGATGCTGGTGGAGAAAGTTGAGTTTGAAGACAACAAGAGATTTCAAAAAGAATAATTGGATATGTGTCTACTAATATAAACTCATAAAAATATTGAATTTTTTTAATATTTTATGGAACATAATACCAGTCTGATAAGAGAAAAGTATCAAGTAATTTTTGGAAATCAGACATGTGCTGGATTTAAGATTCAATAGGGAAGACTGGATACCAATGAGTATATATATACACACATTGGACAATGCTAGAGAGCTGCCCATCTTGTACCACTAGGTGTGCTCTCAGCGTATTTATAATTTGTCTTTTTTAAAATACTTGTTTAATATCCTTAACTATTAAGGAAAAAAAAAGATTTCAGTAATAATCATTTTCTTAACTAGCAAGTTAAAAAAAAAAAAAAAAAATCTAGCGGTACAAGTTAGGATGCTCGCTATCATTTTCATATCTCTCTATATATATAAAGAGCCTATGAAACAAAATTTTCTTGTTTTAACAGAAATTTCTTGTTTTAACGGAATATGCTGATTTTCATTAACTTTCCATCCGTTTGTAATAATTACAGAACACAGGGATACAATTGTATTTTCATTTACATTCTATTTATGGCTACTTTTATGATTTCTGTTGGTTTCTATTCCACTATTAATATGTTTAAATATGCTAATAAAGGAGATTTATTATAATAATAATCATGGATTCAATTTCCAATTTGAAAATACGTTATAATAGGAAAATATATTTATGTAGATTTATCTTTTTGTATTCATTATAATAGGAAATCATTATAATAATTTACAAATAGCCTATTTTTCAATAGCTTTTAATATATATATTAGTAATAAAATAATAAGATATATGTACTTTATTTTTATTTTAATAAAATATTATAGTGTTTTGAACTGCACATACGGGCCTCAGGCACGTAACATCTTAAAAGTATATATATATATATAAAAGAAAATAATAGGTATATGGACAAGGTGTACTTGTCATTTGTACCGATCATGCCTTTTTTTTAGGATATGCGTTTGTTATTTTTTAGTATTGTGTTTGTTTTTTTTTATATTTAAAAAAAATATAAAAATGCGTAAAAAAAACAAAACAAATTTGTAGTATTGAATTCGATACTATTTATTGGTGGCACTAGCACCACCAATGTGTGTATATATATACACACACGTATTAGAAATGATATTTACAGTTTTAGTGTATAAAAATATGCGCACTTCTTTTGAAAAAATGAGTAAATTTAGGACTCATATAAAATAATAATAATAATAATAATTGTCAAGACCGACTGAGGAGTTTATGAGAACCGAAGGGTGATGATTGGAACTCTCTCTAGAAAGGGCAAATTTTAGAGCAAAAAAATTTGAAAAAATGAATTTCAGATGTTGCAAGTTTTTGAGAATCAAACCGGCGCCATGACTTGGGTTTATACTGTTTCATGCAAAATCTTTCGACTAATGCTATGTGGATTGATTTGGTGGATAATGGGTTGATGGGTTGAAAGGAATGTAATTGAAAATAGTTGTTTCATGTGAGTTTATTTATTTTTTTAATGTATCCAGACTGAGTGGTTGGGATTTGGGAATCTTACAGGAGAAACTCCAAGAAAGCAATATGCGGTGAAAGTGAAATGGCCGAGAATGATGACGGTGGCAGACTGGTGGTGGTGGACTGGTGGAGGTGGGCTGCTGGTGGACGAAGGACTACTCAATCGTGAAACTGGAAGCAGAGCTCGGTTCCTATCGGGAAGCACCCTTTGTTTTCCATATACATGTGTATATATTTGCATCCACTAAAAACAAACCTATTAGAAAACTTGTTAATTTATTCTAACATATCTATTCTCATTGCATGTATTCTAGAGAATTTGAGGCGTTGGCATTGCGCCCATCCAATGTTATCTTCAGAATATGAAAGAAGAATGGGAAACAAATAATATTTTTATAATTTTGTATTTAACCATATTTTAAGTTGAGAATATTTTTATAAAACGATATTATTTTATAAATTATTTTTTAATTTATAAAAGATAATTCTGCAAAGTATTATGAAAATATCATTGCATGTATATTATTTTCTTTTCTAATAATACTTTAGATTGCAAGTCACATCCATTAAGAGATTGTTTGGGAACACAAACCATCTCATCCCATATTGAAATTTTTCATAATTTCATTCTTAAATATCACTCAAATACAAGCACTTTTCAATTTAAATTTTTAACTTTTTCATATAATCATTATAACTTTTTTAAATTTCCGTACAAACCACACAAAAAATAAAACTTTTTCAAATTTAAAATTAAAAATTATATAAAAAAATTATATTATAGTAATATTTTAATTTTATAATATTTGTATTCAATTTTTTCTCTCTTATTTTATGAAATTCAATAAAACATTTTAATTCAAACTATTTTCATTATTATTCACACACTATTTTATTCCTATTAAAAGAATTTTCATCTCATCTCATTTATCCAATGTTACACTGGCCAACAACCTTTTTTTTCTTTTTTCTTTAATTAAGAATAAATATTCCATCATTTATTTATTTATAAGCTGTTGTCAAGACCGTCTTAGCACTAGCATTGGATTATGCAAATAATTCATCTGCATATGTATCTACATATTTACATAATATGACCTTCAATTGGGCAACATTGGATTATGCATATCCAAAAATTTTCATAGTTATGAATAATATTTCTACAAATTTGAGAATGCATTGTTTACTCCCCAAATCTTATTTTACTACTTTTCTTTTTCTCCTCTCCCTCTCTCTCTCTCAACACCAATATAAACAAACCCTTTATCGAATCATTTCTTTCTCCTCTCTCTCCCTCTCTCGACATCAACTGAAAGAAATTCGAAAGAAAAAAAAATAATTTTAGAAAAAAAATAAATAATAAAAAATAATAATATTTTATTAATATTTGGCTCAAAGATGCATAATCTAATATGAAAGTTTTTATTGATATGCAAAGTATAAAAAAAAAACTAAAATGCATAATCCAATATAATTTTACATATATATATAGAAAAATCAATGCTAGTGCTCTTAATGAGACGAACAAATTTGTAGTTTCTGAGCTTTTTGTTAGTCAATGGATAGGTGACTATGTCGCAACTTTAGGTTTGTTAGAGCCGATTTGGATTGAGAGATGAGTTCATCTCA
This sequence comes from Juglans mandshurica, assembly GCA_022457165.1. Taxonomy (NCBI): domain Eukaryota; kingdom Viridiplantae; phylum Streptophyta; class Magnoliopsida; order Fagales; family Juglandaceae; genus Juglans; species Juglans mandshurica. Next base: position 36,437,601 of record CM039622.1, read on the forward strand.
TTTCACTACTATTCATAAATTTTAACTCACAAATTTCATTATTATTTACAAACCATCTCAGATCATCTCTCAAGCCAAACGTGGCCTCAAGTCATGCGATAACGTGTTGCCTAACAATTGGACTAGAGATGTGATTTTGTGACTCTTGACTCCAGCTAAAAAACCACGTCAGCCGAAAGTAGAAGCTTAGTGCAAGTGTATCATGGCATCTTACGTATAACTCATCTCATATCATCTAATCATTACAATTTTTTTAAATTCTTATACAAAATAAAATAAATAATTCAACTTTTTCAAATCTTAAAACAAAAATAATAATAAGAAAATATATTATAACAATATTTTATTCAAATTTTAACTTTTATTTCAATTAATTTCAATTCATTTCATCTGCGAAAACAAACTAGCCATGATAGTTCATGAACGTACTAATCGAGGTTGCTAAACTTAAAAACAAAAAAAAATTGTTAGTTTTAAAGAAAGTTTACAAAATTAAATCTATAAATTGATGATATAGTATGTTAAATTATAAAGTTATTTTTACTGTAAAATAAATTCAAAGAATATTACTATTTAGAGGCTTTTATACTACACACTATTTAGATGACATAATTTAATTTGTAAGATTTAAATTAAATTTTAAAACTTATCTTTCTAATTAAATTATCATTTCTCTTAAATTATACTACCTATATAGTGTGTAGTATAAATTAAGATAAAATTATTTACATCCATCATATCATATAAAAGACATATTAATTTATAAATTTACGAAATTTTCCTCTGATTATACCACTTTCTAACGAGAAAAGGATGACATTAGAATAACTGGCATTCGGGTTGAATTCAAATTATGTTTCTATTTTTACAGTGCAGCTCACCTTCAACGTGCCTAGATTTCATGAAACGGCTCAAAAGCTTAACCATTTGCAATTTTTTTTTTTTTTCTCATTTTCTTTACACACTCATGATTCGTGAATACCATGGTCTAGCTACCAGACTCGATATTTCCACTGCTTTCTTCTATATCGGGACAAGCTGAATTGGCTTCGTCTTTCTGATCACCAGCCTCTTCGTTCTTGTTAATGGATAAAAATTCAAGAGCTGTAACGACATCGCTAATTAGAGGCCGAGTGGTATCTTCCTCTTGGAGACACATGGCTGCAACTGCTAGAGCTTGGTACAGACTCTTTACTGGGTACTGTCCTTCAAGCGAAGGGTCCGCCATTAACGTGAACTTCCTTCTGTCTCTAAATAGTGGTTGTGCCTGCAAAAAGAACAACTTGATCATCAATTTTAAGGCTTCAACTTATATGCTTTCCTGCACAGCCAAACTGCTACCTTGGAGGATTGAAACTTTGATGTCAAACTAAAAAAGGAATGCCAGAAAAAATAGCCATTGGAGCATGATGATCATCATAACATTGAAAGCTTTTGAATTCAGTCCTAATGCTTGAGAAAGCTTTTGTTTGGGGGGGGGGGGAATTAGAATATAATATGCATACCCAAGTAACTAGATTCTGCTCTTCTGTTGCTCTTGTATTGTCAATGACTCTCCTTCCTGTGACTATCTCCAAAAACACCACTCCAAAGCTGTACACATCGGATTTTGTTGTCAATTGGCCTGTGAGAGCATACTCGGGTGCACAGTAGCCATAGGTTCCCATCACCCTGGTGGAGACATGGGACTTATCCCCAGTTGGACCTAGCTTTGCAAGGCCAAAATCCGAAAGCTTTGGATTGAAGTTCTCGTCCAATAGTATGTTTGATGCTTTGAAATCGCGATATATCACTGGTGGATCAGCTGTTTCATGCAAGTATTCAAGCCCTCTTGCTGCCCCTTCAGCAATTTTCATCCTGGTATACCAATCCAAAGGTTTTCTGTTCTGAGCTATATCTGTGTATCATAAAAAAGAAAAAGTTGCTCAGATACCATTACAGCTGGGAAAGCAAGCTCGCATTTATATATAGATTACTGCTTAAAATATTCTATATAACTTGTGAGAATAGAGATGATAAAATCTAAGATGAAGAACAACATTTGTATTAGTAATTTCGGGCATACCGAGAAGGTGATCCTCCAAGGAACCATTGGGCATGTACTCATAAACTAAAATCCTCTGATCCCCATCAGCACAATATCCAACCAAATTGACAAGGTTAGGATGGTGAAGAAGACTCAACATCAAAACCTCCACAAGAAATTCTCTGTTCCCTTGGAATCCATTCCTGTCGAGTTGCTTAACTGCAACCACCTGAGTGAGATGAGACATGAAAAGTTACTGAATTATTGTATATCTTTGTTTTTATTTGAATTGTAATCATTACAAACTAAACATGATTATTTATATAATATGATACTTGATTTGTGCTTGCAATGCGCCCTTTGTACACCCTCCCAAAGCCTCCTTCACCCAGCAGATTCTCAGAGTGGAAGTTTTGAGTAGCAACACACAGCTCACGGAAAGAGAAAACTCTAGCGGAAATAGTTCCCTTTCCAATCGTTTTTATCTCTTCCGTTATGAACCGTCTCCTGCTGCTATCTGCAATATAAAAGCATGTTCAAATTTACATTTTCCATTCGATTTGGAGGGGGAAAATGCTGTTCCAAGAACACTGAGTAGTCCCCAGAAAAGGAAAACATAGAATCAAAGAATAGAATCAAATTCTCAAAATTCCAGATTTGCATACGAAGATGTAGGCTCATAAACATTAGGGGAGACTGTTTAACAAACTATAACGGCTAGAGATACAAAAAGATTACACAAAGTAAACTTATAAATTGATGTGTTTTCATAGAATTTATTAGATTTACTTTATAATAAAAGTAACTTTACAATCTGACGTATCACATTAAGACACATTAGTTTATAGGTTTATTTTTGTGAACCCTTTAACGAATATTCCGCACTTCAAAATGCAAAACATCAGAAATAAAAAAAATCTCAGATTATTGCACCAGCATAAAATTATTGCCTACGTGATTGATGAGTTTAGGAAAACCAATTGACACCTCTCTCGTTTCCCGTGCTGTTCTAAGAGAGGGAGGCTCCTCCGTCACCTATTCCTTCTCCAATTTCCCTTACGGTTTTCTGAAGTAAATTTTTTTTTTCCCATTCTTTAAGGTAAAAAAATCTCGATCTTTTTCCTATTGGCCACCTACAGTTCACACACGCCGCAGACATCGATCTTCAAAACGAGTCAAGAATCGCTAGTATCATCCAACCAGCGCCTATGTTTACGCTGTCCATACCACACGTGAGCCCCCATGCACTGCAGCGAATGAGAATATGGAGGTAGTGAGGTAGAGTTCTCCATCAAAACGCGCCAAAACACAGACGATCATAAATGCCTTCTATCAATCGATCCACCAAAGTATGTGACGCTATAATGGAATACCAAATTATATAGCCTATATTTTACATAGACTAAAGACTAATCAATGATATAATTAGAATTCTATTGAAATTTTATAAAGAGTAAAAATTTTTCATTTCCAAACAATGCAGTATCTTATACACTACTTACTTTTATCCTTATTATATTAAATATCATAATCTACTTTCCTTAAATTTTTAATATTATTGTTGGACCTATCCGTAGTAGGTGGCATTGCATTTAGCGATTCTTGAGCCTAAGGAACATGAACCCCTCTTTTCTTCCTAGTACTCAATTGCTGTGATGGGTTTTTTGTACGAAGCACCCAGTGACCCACCCCTCCTTAGCCTTAGTTTAGCTTCTTTGTTTTTAGAATTCATTTTATCTCATCATATTATTATAATTTTTTTAAATTTGTATATAAAATAAGATAAATAATTCAATTGTTTCAAATCTCAAAATAAAAATAATATTAAAAAATATATTCTAACAATATTTTATTCAATTTTTTAATTTTAATTTTAACTCATCTCGTCTCATGTTATCTTATCGAAAACAAACAAGATATTATCCCAATATAATTTTAATGCATATTGATTAAAAAAAAAAAGGTTATCTTTTTGTTGTGGAGGAGAAAAAGAACAGATTTTGAAGTGAAAAATTTACCTGATTTGAATGAGAGCTTAGTGAAGGAGGCTAAAGTTTTTGTGTCCCTGTATTCCTTAATGCTCTTTTTTAATGAGTTTCTGCCGATTTTCTCTTGTGGCATGCAACATTGAAAACACCCGGCCATTTTCCTCTCCTTCTCCACCACTTCAATCTAATCTGACCACACCAAATTCGAAAGATCATCAAAATCTTGCATTTATTTGTTACTCCGTGAAGACTTTCGGTCGGCACAACAAAACGCGTTTGAAATGGAGAAACCAATCTGCTTAGCTTTCAATTTGTCTTAATCCCGGAAAAACCAGGTTTTTCCAGGAAATTAACGAAGGAAAACTCTCCACAATATTAATTTGTTTTGGTTTATCTTCCTCACAATCCCTTGAGTCCAAATAGGCAAATGACCGAGTCAAATTTTCTATATATGTTCAGCTGCCAATCTTTTGCTCAACTGCCTCTCCATCTTATTTTCAAGAATCCGTTGAGAGAATATAGGTTTTCATTCAATTTTGCCTTATATATAATAATTTATGATTTTGTGGTTTTTTTATTATTATTATTTTAGGCCCCGTTTGAATAGTAAAAATATTATTTCATCTCATTTTATATTATCATTACAATTTTTCTAAATTCTCATACAAAATATAATAAACAATTTAATTTTTTCAAATTTCAAAATAATAATAATATTAAAAAATAATATTTTATCAAAATTTTATTTAACTTTTAACTTTTATCTAAAACCATCTTATTTCATCTCACTATATCCAAACCACACCTTAGTGTGTAAATAGTGGCAAGAGAACCAAAGAGATCATGGTGAATTGGTGATTAGTGAATAAAATATTGTTAGAATATTATTTTTTAATATTATTATTGTTTTGGGATTTGAAAAAGTTGAATTGTTTATTATATTTTGTATAAAAATTTGAGAAAATTGTAATGATGAGATGAGATAAGATGAATTAAGATAAGTTGAAGTGAGTTTTGAATACAAACCACCCCTAGTGTTCCAAAAGAAAAATTATATTCATAAACCTCACACACCACCATTTTTGTTATTTTTTTAATTTTTTCCTCTTACTAAATGTATATTATATAAATGATGAGTAAAATAATTCAATTATTTTAGAAAGAATAAAAAAATAATAATAAAAAAAAAACTAAAAAAAAGGAAAAAAAAATTGTGGTGTGTGAGGCTTATCAACAGCACATCGCTATAACAACGAAGAAACATAGAATTGGCTAATCTTGTTTTTCCCTCCCTTGTACTTCTTTGTTCATTTTCTTTTTAGCACTTTGCTGATTTTCCTGAAATGATTGTGCCCCCGCAGTCTCGTTTTTGTGATGGTTACTTAAACTCTCCTTCTACCTGTCGTTGTGATAGTTACTTCTGTTTTGATCTACTGAACAGATATCAGCAAACAAACTGCAGAAAATATGCATCATATGTGACGACTTGCACATCATTCTCCAGAGGTATAAAGACTAAAGCACTATATCACTGCCAGAGGCTTCTAATTAGTGAAACAGGTTCTGTTATAAACTTATAAGTACAAGGACCAAAATACTTGCTTTGATTTCATCCTTAGCTTTCAACCATGTATAATGCAAATAGGACATATAACTGAAGCTAAGCAGTTTCGTTGTAGAGCAATGGAGCAGACCAGCTTTGTTTGGTTGGTATTTCCTCAAACCTGTAACTAGCTAGACCTAGCCGCTTTTAGCTCAGCAATCACTCTCTCAAGCCCAGTAATCCGAGCTTCAAGTTCCAGTCCTGGTATTTCATTTGTATAGCTACCACCTTCTCCTTTCTTACCATGGATGCTCACCCTGTCGTAAACAGGACTTTCTGCCTTGCTCTCACCTGGACTTTCTAACCCTCTCACTGCATCTTCAACTTTAATATTTTCCCCGTCTCTCATCATTGACTCCGTCTTTTTCACAGCTCCATCCATCACTGAAAAGCTCTGTGATTGGCCCAAAAAAGGCTCACCAACACCGTCTGCTCTTCTACCTAGACTGTCATGCATGCCATAAGATCTCATTTCCCCACCTGCTGATTTATCTTCCATTATAGATTTCTCTACTTCAACCTTGTTGCGTTTGGGCGAGAAACCAGGTGGAACATCAGCATCATTATCTCCCTTGTTTCCTATTGATGCCTGTGCTACTTGTTTTGGCACTGTTGGTTTATACACATTAACAGAGTCCTCTGCTTTAACCTTGTTAAATTTGGGAGAGAAACCAAGCAAAACATCACCATCTTTACCCGTTGGAGCCCATACTGCCTGACCTAATATTGATTGTTTCCACCAGTTCAAGTAACGAGTGGTAACCTCACCCTTAGAAAGGCAGGATGGAACATACAATTTCACATCACTCGGGCTCTTACTATAATTGTTCCAGGCAATTTTATGATCCTTACTGCATTGAGCAACACAGCCCGGGAGATCTTGATCCATTCCAAATTGCATTGCAACTCGATGTGGGAAGTAATGTTCTATACAGCCAAGCCCAACCAGCTCGGAGACCCTAAAATATCTAACCAATGCCTCTATTTCTTCATCCAATTTAGTATTAACCGGTACCCAGATATCCTTTTCTCCATAAAGTTTTCGAGAATTCAAATTGAATGTATATGAAACGTAAGGACGCCAAAGAAAACTTTCCCTAGCCGAGTCTAGAGCCGACCTCACATTCTTAACTTTCACACTTCTGACTTTATGCCAGCGAGCAAATACCGGGTTACCACATATGAGCAGATTTGGCTTTGGCTGTAATGATCTAAATCTCTCCCACGCCCAAAGCTGAACTAAATGATACGGTGACCGGAAGGTTACTTCGACCACGTCTTTGTCCAATGCAACAATGGCTTCTTTCAACAGACTCAAATCGCTGTAAATGCTAGCAAGAACTGCAGGGGCAAGCGCGATTCGAGTCCCTTTAGCGAGATGAATAGCAATAGGGAAAAAATCCTTGTTGATCAACCTAGAGTTGGGGATAAATGATATTGACAACCAGAAAACAAGAAATACTTCATGCTCGATTTCGCTCTCAGTATTCATGAACATCTTCATCCACACTTGTGGGCAGGCCTTGCGAGCTTTACTCCTCCCAGCTTCAACACGCGCTTGAATCAGTTTCGCCTCTATTTCTTTCAACTCTTGGGTTTCGACAGGGCTATGAACAGATTCTCCTATAACTGAGAAACCTCCCAAAACCATTATATCCTCCAACGTGAGCGTTGCTTCTGCCCAAGGAAAAATACATGTGTTGGTCTTAGAACACCACCTTTCAGCAATACCAATAATAATATCATGGTTCACGTCGATTTCGTACGTAGAATTCATTATAGCTTCAAATATGCCGGCTTTCTTCCACAAAGATTGATACTTGGGACACATGGAATCGACCCAACTTTTCCATTTACTTGGCGGGTATCGCCAGCCGTTGAATCTGACCTTCAGAGGCCATTTTGAGGGTTCGAAAGTGGGTGGTAGGGAAGAGGGAGAGAGTAAAGGAAGCTCAAAGATTGGTCCTTTTATGGAGACCGCGGAGGGTTTTAGAAAACGGGCTAGTCTGGAAGTTGGGTTGTGGTCACCCATGGGTGAAAGCATGAGTTCCTCTCTAAGCTCAATGATATTGTCTGATAGTTCAGTCATTGTCGGAGGTCAAGAAGGTTGGAAAATGGACTCTATTTTGTACAACAGGCAAAGAGTTATTGTGGTTTCGTTCAATTTTTCCCTTCTTCTTTGCCTTTTCCTCTGTTTGTTTTTCCGGAAAATGAAAGGATCTGCTGAACTCGAAGCTTTTGGTTCCTTCGAAGCGGAAGATTGGAGGTTTCTCTCATCTTTAGTGAGGTTTAACAGCTTCAACAAATTGGCAAAAGCTTGCCCTTTTTATGTTTGCAGAACAAAACCATTGCTACAGCCTACAGAGAAAGGTGGAAGTGTGCGTTGCTGCAAAACAACCAAAACATTTCCTAAAGATACTTCCTACCGTACCAAAAACACGACGCCGCACTGAACAAAAAATACTTTCTGAAACACTTCGAGAAAGTGAAGTCTATAACATCGTCAGAAAACTTCTTGAAAAAACTTACCCAAGTGAACCAAAATAGTTCTTGAAAACACTTTCCTACCTTCCTCCGTCTCTCCGAGCTGCTTTAATGGATGAAACCGCTGCTCCGATACAGTTGTGAGTGCATACAAAACGGATGCCCATAAAAAGATATGCATACAGAACGTCGCTGAGAGGGAAACAAATAGCATACAAAACGTCACAGTTAAACACATCAAATTAAAATCAAAACTAAAATAATTATTTAAAATAATATTATTTTATTAGAAAGTTGTAGAAAATTTGTGTAATAAGGATATCATTAATTTCTAAAAGGAAAAAGAAAGATAGGACACTCACCACATTCAGATGAGGAAGAGAAAAAAATTATTTATTTTATATTTTAATAAATTTACAATTAATCTAATGATTAAAATTGAAAATTCCTCGTTAATACAGTGAAAATAAGATGTGAGAGTACATCATTGTATGTGCTTGACATTCCGATGGGGAAGAGGAAAAAATGCATTTTTCTTTCTTTTGTCCACAAAACTTATGTACCCTTGAACGTTGGACTTATTTGACATTTTCTCTTTATTTCAAAAACTTTAAAGCGTTGTTTGACTAAACTCATTCCATTTCATTTAATTATTATAGTTTTTTTAAAATTTTTAAACAAAATATAATAAATAATTCAATTCTTTTAAATTTTAAAATAAAAATTATATTAAAAAATTATATTATAATAATATTTTATTTAACTTTCAATTCTCCATCTTATCTTTTTTCAATTTAACTCACTATCCAAATCTTTCCGTTAAGATATTGCATCGATTAAGAAATAGGACAAGAACCATGATATTTTCTAAGAAAATACTTATAATATATAGTCCAATTATTTAATCATAAAATAATAAAAATCAATGATTTATTTGAGAGTAATAATTTAAAATATAAGGATAATATAATAAAAAAAATAACTTATACAAATTTAAGACGTCCAAGCAGTGTTCAAATCTTTGAAGAAATGAAATTTATTTTAAAAAGAATTTTACTACTCATTATCTTTATATATCACACACTAAATATATATTATTTTTAATTTTTTTATTTTATTCTTCATAACTAATTGAATCATTCTACTCATCATTCATATACATACAACACACATTTGGTAAAAAAATAAAAAATAAAAAATTATATATGGTGTGTTGTGTGAGAATAATGATGAGAAGTTTTCTTTTAAAAAATCTATATTTTTGCGATGAGTTTTATTTTTTAGTAAGATCAATACTATGACTATAAAAAGATTTTATAAAAATAAACTTATAAATCGACATGATTTTATACGTTAAATTTATTTTAAAGGACTGTTACATCTACAAAAGAATTACATAAAAACAATCTTAGAAACTGATGTGGCTTCATCTGAACCATTAGATCTACTTTATAATAAAAATAATTTTACAATTTAACGAATCATATCAAACCATGTCAGTTTATAAGATTATTTTTGTATAATCATTTTGTGACTAGAGTATTTTTTTTTATTTTATAAAAAAATTAATTTAATAATCTAATGTAATATATTAAAATATATGAATTTATAAATTTATTTTTATATAATTTCTTGTAATAAGCCATTAATTTTTTCTTAAATGTGCTATTTGTGTTTGAAAAGTCGGTGTCAAAAAAGAATACAGGATAAAAAAGTCAAGGTGACATGATCCAACGGCTGAGACCATGAGTGGTGGATGCTGATGTGGAGAGTTTTAAATGGAGATGTGGACGTGTTCATGAATCATCGCGGCTGGGACAAAACAGTCGATCAAATCATCAAATTAACGATAATTTTGAAACCGTTGTAGAGGTTGTCGAGTAGTATATATACCCTACAAAAATGGAGACAGGGAACATAGGATGAAATGAAATAACCCAAAAAAAATAGCCACCTCCCCTACAAATTCCATTTCAAGAAGGAAAATTTACACGTAATATTTTTTATACTTATATTTTAAATAAGATAATTTTATAAAAATATATTTATTTTATAATATTATTATATAATATATTATATATTATATTGTGCATATATTATTACTCTTTACAGGAAAAAAAAAAACAACAGAGCGACAGAGAAGCGAGGATTGGAAATCGGAAAAATTATAATTTGGGCGAAACAGTTGAAGACTGCGTTTGGGGCTTCCTTTCTTTGGCTCATTTGCGAAGTCGTTTGGATTATAGATGAATTAAGATAGGATGAAATAATTTGTAAATAATAAAATAAAAGTTAAATTATTTATTATATTTTGTGTAAAAATTTTAAAAAAACTTTAATAATGAAATTTGATGATTTGCGGTGAATTTTGAGCGCAAACGACTCTGTATCACTCAGGTTCTATTCTTCATCTGTGTGTGTGTTAGCTAAATGCGGTGGTTTTATCCCGAAATGCGAATCTATTGTTTTTCCCCTTTTGATGCCGTTTCTGGGAGTCGGAGATCTTTGCATTCACAGTTTTGGGTTTCGGGGTCAGGTGATTTTCGTTGGTTCTTTGTGAAGTTATTTTTGGGCACTTGGTTATTGCTATTGAGATTTTTTCTGTTTTCACGGGAAAATTTGGAATTATCTTATCTATAAATCAAACTCCTGTGTTTGCGCTAATATAATGATTATGGGTCAGTTTTGTAGCTTAATTGAGTTTGTTTGGGATGCAAGATTGTGCCTGAGCCGAAGGAGTAATTTTCCTTGAGCGTTTATGTTTCTACCTCCCTTTCCACCTTATGTTCAATTCTCGCCAACATTTTACAATTAATTTGTGAATATAGGGGTTCAGATCTTTTGTATGGACAGCAGTTTCTTACCAGTTGAAAGATAGGGTTAAGTTATCACCCTCGGGCTCCCAGTTTGTGTCTTCAATAGCATTTTTTCGGTGGAGCATTAAACCATTGTATGGGCATGGATCTTTCTTTTACTCAGTACACCCACTTGAAGCCGCACATATGCACGTACGCACGCACTCATGCATATCTGTTCAAAATATTGTGCTAAAGTGCGTGGAGGTTGATGATAGTGAAGATATTTAGGTTCATGTTTACCATGTAGTTCTTACAGCATTCTCGCATTTATTGGAGATGAACTGATTCGACCTTGGCCTTAGAGAAATTTAAGGTATAAAAGCAATATGTAATCAAGTCAAAAATACAAAATCAGAACGATTTATTTAAATTTTAAATATGATATCAGAAGATGTGTATGATGTTGACTTTTAAACTTGTAATATACGTGTGTTCATAAGGATATTCAATGGCTAGGCAAAGCAATGCGGATCCATTTCAATATATATATGCCTTGAAAAAGATTAAAAAAAAGGAGCACATCATACACAAATGTGTATAACAAATAAAAGACAGTAATTTAACTGGAGAGGCAATCAAACTTCTAAATTTATGGTAGGATGGAGGGCTGTGCTAGAAAGCAGCCTTATGGATAATTTAATTGATTATCTTTTTGGGGAATCCGTTGGTTTATCTCATATGCAGAATTCTGTCGGACTGTATCCCTATTAAAGGAAGAAAAAGGATTCCATACTTAGTGATTGCAACGGTGCTCTCTCTTGTGCCATGGCTTATTTTAGGCCTAAATGCAACCCTGAGGAGTTCCGCATGGCACCTCATGATCTTCTTAACAGTGCAGAATCTGGGCTCAGCCATGGCAGATGTCGTAGTTGATGCAATGATAGCTGAGGCAGTAAAGTTTGAGCGGTATGTGCACAGTTCAAGTTTCATTTCCATTTATCTGTAGGTGAAATTCGAGTGCATATTGACTAGCCCACTAGCTTACCTGTCAATGGCATAAGATTTAATTGCCATACAATCTTAACTTTTTAATTTCCGAGTCCTTTATCTTGGGGACTCAGCATGATAGTGATAGGTCCAATATGAGACTTCTCTAATTGATTTTGCATGGTGGAATGTAATCTGAACATTCCCAAGACAATAGCTATATCTCGTGCTTGTCTGGTACCAGTTTGTTAATATTTTGCTTAGAAAACTACCTTTTATTTGCTGCAAGCATGTCTATCTGATTTGGTATAAGGTATTGATTATCTAATATAGGTTAAGACTATGATCTCATAACTACACTTGATCAGGATCTCATTTGCTGGAGACCTCCAGTCAATATCTTGGTTGGCAATGGCTTTGGGAGGAATATGTGGGAGTATGTTAGGAGGACTTGCATTAGCCAACTTGCAGATAGATACAGTTTTTCTTCTTTTTACTATACTTCCAGCCATACAGTTACTATCTTGTGGTTTGTTGGAGGAGAATTCTGTAGGCAGTAAACTGTCGCCTTTATTTAATAATCCAAGAAAGTCCCACATGGTCAACGGGAATGCCAGTATTCTGGATGATGATAATTTATTGGAAAAGAAGTCCAACATCAGCACTTCAAGGAGAAAGAAGAGGACAAATAACAGCAAAAAGGCAGCAGTTGACGCTCGTGAATCCCAGATTCCCGAAATAGGTGACTCCTTGGCATTACAGTGGTTCCACTCTCTGAAAGCAGCTGCTTACAGTTTGTGTCATGCTTTTAAGCAGCCAATCATTTTGAGGTAACTAAAAGAAAATTTTCCTACTGAATGGATTGATATCATGATGGTTAAATGCCACATACCAATGAGTTCCTCTCTAGGATCTTTGCCGTTTTAAGGCAGTCAATTGAGATGATCGTGATCACTCAAATACTTAGTGTTGCATGGTCCAGGATAGCCTCCAGGCTGGGTGGTTAAATCATCTTATAGGATCAAGTTTTCCTTAGATCTACCTGGTGGAAGTGCAGTTTAAATGTGCCTCCACATTGTTAATTTGTTACTTCTCCTTGTTGTCAATCTAATTGATACCCTAGACTTGTTATGCTTGTCATTTTTCTTCTTTGGATTTTTGCATTCTTTCTAATCAAGGTTACTTTTGATTTCAACTTTGCTCTCGGGAATCCCAGACCAACGACTTTGGTTTTTCCTAGCACATGTTACTGTTCCAAATCTCTCAACAGTGATGTTCTATTACCAGACAGAGTTCTTGAACTTGGAAGCATCTTTCTTGGGGACAGCACGTGTTGTTGGATGGTTAGGCCACATGCTTGGAACCTTCATTTATAACAAGTACTTCAAGAAAATGAAGTTACAAAGAATCCTCATGTAAATACTACAAGGTCCAATTTGTGTTTCTATGGCAGAAAAACCCTTATTTTTCTTTTAAGACTACTTTGGTGAATAATGCTTTGATCATTATCTACGCAGGTCGGCTCATATTGGTTTATCTCTCTTGAGTCTCCTGAATGAATGTTACCTTAGGAATATCAGATAGGATCATGGTTCTCTGGGGATCTGCTCTTGCTGATGCAGTCAATCAACTCAAGTATGACACACTTTTCACATACTCAGCCTTCCTCTGTTTTTTTAGTTGTAGAAATCACACATGAAGTTTGTGAAACTTCCATTTTCCTTATTAATGTTGACTATGCTTCATGAACTGCAGGTTTATGCCATTCCTGATCTTGTCTGGACAGCTTTGTCCTCCGGGAATTGAAGGGCCTCTATTTGCGCTTTTTATGTCAATAGATCTACTTTGGGATCATTCGTCAGTGCTGGGTTGGCTTCAATTTTGAACATCTCTTCTGGTTCTTTTGACAACCTTCTCCTAGGCATTGCCGTTCAAGTTCTCTGCACTTTCATTCCAATTGCTTTCCTGTTTTTGATACCGAAGGAAGCTACGGGAATATCAGCATAGATAGCTACGGGAACATCTCTTCTCGCACGAATATCAGCATAGATAGCTACGGGTAGAGGCTATATGCTTCATTGAAGTATGACAAAATTATTGGTGGAGTTACTTTCTAGGTATGGCTGCTATACTTTAGGTACATTTACTTAAATGCTTACATTTGGCCCACATTTTTATCTGGCGGTTGAACTGCGGGTATGCCTCTTACCCTGGTGGTTTCAGAGGCTTTTTTTTTCCCTTTTTGGAGTTTCATTAACTTTTGAGCTTATGGTGGTGCCCTGATTATTGCATTCTAAGTGTAATTAGAAGTTCTGTACTTTACTGTGCATTTTTCTGATTCGGCAAGCTTATTGATTTTGTAATATTAACATCCTGCTCATTATTTCCAGGTATTGGGTAGTGGTTTTGAGGTGATTTCTGTAGGAAAGAAAAAGCTTGTTCGATCTGTTCCAACTGAGTTAAATAAAGACCATGATGAAATTTTAGAGCTTGCTCAGGTTATTGGAGTTTTCTATGTTTTTTCTTCCTTTAAACTTTGTCCTTAAATGCCCACATTTGGCGTTCTCTCTCTGTGTTTTTTTTTAAATTTTAATTCTTTTATTGAACCTTTCATGTTCGCTAAGCCTCGAGGCTTTGTGACTGTTGATGAAGTTGAGAGATGGCTCTCTTGGACCTCCGGCCGTGCTATCGATACCCCTGATACTTTACTAGATGTATGTTTTAACTATGGATTCCTTTTTTTTAATTATTTTATTCTATATATATATGTATGTATGTATGTATGTATGTATGGATGGATCAATGGGGCTCAGAAAAACTTGTTGCTTTTGCAGGAAGGTCTTGCAATGATTGATGATGGCCACAGAGATGGTAAACGCCGGTACTGGTTCCGCTGTGTATCGTCGGTCTCACCTTCAGTAGTTCATACTTGAACGCTTGATATTCAAACAACCGCAGCTTAATGCCTGTTAGGTTGCCACCTAAGGATAAAGGAGGGAAGTGATATGTTGTCATTTACTTTGTAGTACTAGTACTAGTTGGTCCAAGGAATCATCTTTGCCACTTCAGTCTCTCCCCATGTGCAAGCATATCTCTCTTGCCCTTGCCACCCGATAGAGGCAGTTAGATAGACGTAGACATGCTCATGATGCGGTGAGATTGTGCCCTGGATATCTACTTGTCTTAACTGGTTCCACACTTGCAACTTTTGAGATTAATTTTCTTTTTCTCAGGTTATCTGGCTGCTCTTGCTTTTTAGCTAGATTGATGCTATTCTCCATCTTCCATTTTATCATATTCACTCATACCGGCTGATGTAACACATTTTTAAGTGGTTTTATAAGTTAACTACTTAAATGAAAAACCACTTAAAATGGGACACAACAATTGGTGCGACTGAAAATGACAAAATTCGAGATTAAGAACATTACACTTTCTTAGGTGGTCGCGCTTTGGTTGTGCAATCGTCGATGTTGGATCAAGTTCCCTAAACAACACTGATGATGTTGCCCTTTTGGTCTTAGTTAATATATGGGTTCTGCCTATGTTGATGGTCTCATTGTACCAATGTCTCTAAACGACAGCTTACAAAAAAATGAAACTAAAAAGTTGTCACGATGCATTTTGCTTATTTGAACGGCCTTCATTGTGCAAATAAAATGTCTATCCACAAACTACATATATCGCATTGCAATTTGCAATAAAATGCACCCACAAACAATGGATCGTAAATTCTAGCAAGAAAACCAGACCGTGTGAAAAAAGAAGAGGTAACCAGAGGAAGTCAGTGGGCTTTAATTTTGGGAGGGATCTCATTCTCTTCGGTCCACTCAGAGTTGGGCTCACTCCATGACCGGGGTCTCACCCCTAGCTTAAAGAACAACATCATCTCCAATGCTCCAAAAACCTTTTGTCGATCCAAGAATTCATTCCAAACCCCACTCACGATGCAGTAGTTGTTGTTATAAGGCGGACGATGATGATCAGCATGTTGAGAACGAGACACGAGCAGCCCTGCATCTTGCAATGCAACCACCAGTGGAGGTAGCTTGCTCTTTGTGGTGTGAGCCCAAGCATGAAATTGCTGGCTAAACATAATGCAGCCCGAGCACACCCACACGAATCCGTGAAAAACTGGGTCGTTGAAAGCAAGGTCTAATGGGAGCACTGTGAAGGTCACTGCTCGAGCAAGGGCGTGTAAGTTGTTCGCAAATTGGCGCCGAGTGATCGTCCATGGCCATTTATGGTGACCTTGAAATGCCTCTATTTGGGCACCAAAAAATGGAGTTGACGCTCCGCCATAGTTGTCGATACCCCAGTGGTAGACTCCGGACCCAAGGTCTGCTAAAATGTAACCGACCCAGCCTGCTAAAATGGGCTCGAGCCATAGGTCTGATTCTGCTGCACCCGTTGCTGCTTTTGCTAGAGAGATGAGCACCGTGGTGCACCCACTTGCCACCCATGCACGATGAGACCATGTTGATTTCATTGTCGGGTCGTGGAGGACGGGACGGTTAGGATCCGTGACAGGGGTTGGTGAGGGATCGAGCCGTGGCTCCATGACTAATTGGTCAGAGTTACGCCTAGGCTTGGCGGTGGTGGCGGTGGTGGCGGCCAAGCAACATACGCGGGTGCGGATGAACGGCCGGTGGCACCGGTGGACATGGTGCCGGAAGCTTAAAGGGTACTTGTGTTGAGCTAAGATTGACATTGGAAAGTAGTGTCGAAGAAGAAGTCCCAGTTCTAGTACCTAAGGGAAGGGCGGACTTAATTATATGAATGACTTGCAACAGAGAATAGTGGCTGCGGAAGGGGCTGGTGGCTTTGTGGAGGGGAATGAACAAGACTATGATGTGGTGAGCATAGAGTGTGCGTGTCTAGAGAGGTTGTGGCGTGGGTACTGTTGGATCACACTTTTGTTAAGGTTTTCTAGGACGTCTTTGACACTCAAAACTCAAAAGTCCTTGGCTCTCGTTTGCCAATCCCAGTGGCAAGCAAGCTTGCATGTGGTCCATTTAACATTAACTTGGACTTATTCTGAGCCATTGGATTGACTTCTGATGATATGGTGTGGGTGCTGAGGTCCCAAAAAAAGGGGTTTTTATTGGAATATTGTTTCTAAGAGGCTAGAGAGAAGCCACTATAGCAGTGCACACTTTGCACTCACTGCGTGACTGCTTCTAATTGATTGTTCCCAATACTCACTTGAGGAGATGTGTGGTCTAGATGATGCCACATCATGTGTACAAAATGGATGCTCCCAATAGTGACTTCTATTTATATTTATTCTTGTTTCTAATCATAGTAGAAGGTGAGGCATATTCGAATCCTACAGCATCCACGATGGTGCAAGCCTCCAGGACCAACCTCACGTCGGTTTCCAAGAGGGAAAAGAAGAACACAAAATAGAGTTTCTCTGTCAATGGAATCTCTCCATTCTCAAATTCATTATTCAGCAAAAATCGGCAAATTCATTTTCTTCTCATCACTACTACTTTTAAAGGATTACATACGCTGCTATAATTTAGGAAATAAACTAGGAAAGAATTGCCAACATAGCAAACGGATCATACGGAAATAAATTAGGAAAGAATTATCAACTTAACAATAGAATTTCGAAATAAATAGATAAGAATTTTAGCAGCTGAAAAAAATCTCCATCTTCCACGATTCAAGGAGCAGTTTCCGCCTGGGAACCGTGCTCAAAATTTGCATCAATTGTTGGCCACTCGGAAGAACTTGACTCCAGCAAGTTTTGATGAATATAGGCAGTAAATAATTCTGGGTGAAGTCGCTTGAGCTTTGAAGCTTGTAACCAAACTGAATCAGACTTAGGACGATTTTCCCATTGTACTAGAAATTTGTAATAACCTCCACTTCGGGTAGTAACAAACTGCTGATCGATTATAGAAGCAATTTCATCTTTTGGGGCTGTATTTTTAGGGACACGAATAATTGCATCTTGTTGGGCAGGTAGTTCCGTAGCGGCTGACACTTGTTCTTCCAAACCATGGAACTGAGTGAGATCTTCAATGTTGAAAACAGGGCTGATTCCATAGTCAAGAGGTAATTCAATGACATAGTCATTAGGACCCAACCTTTTGGCCACCTTAAAAGGTCATGCACGCCGAGCATGCAGCTTAGTGAAGCTTCCAGGAGGAAAATGTTCAGGCCTTAGGCGAATAAGAACTATGTCACCAACATCAAATTGCCTGTCTTTCTGCCTGGTATTTGCAGATGTGGTATATACTTCCGTGCTGATGGACAGGCGTCGCTTTACTTCTTCATAGATGTTCTTCATGTAACTAGAAAAATCCAACGCAACTTTACTTGGTCTAGAAGGTAATGTCAGAGAGTGGAGATCCAACGGAGTGTGGGGGCAAAAACCATAGACAACTTCAAATGGTGCACAACCAGTAGAGCGATTAACAGAGTTGTTGAAAGCAAACTCTGCCTGTAGCAATATTAAATCCCAACTTGCCACATGGTCTACTACTAGATACCTCAATAAGTTTCCCAAGCTCCGGTTGGTCACTTCGGTTTGGCCGTCGGTTTGAGGATGAAACGTATTGGAGAACAGTAGCTTCGTCCCCATTTTTGCCCACAAGGTCTTCCAAAAATAACTCATGAACTTGACATCCCGATCGGACACTATGGTGGCTAGAACACCATGTAGTCGAATAACTTCCTGTAAAAATAGTGCGACTATTTTGGAAGCATCATAAGTCCTGTGACAAGGAATAAAATGAGTCATCTTCGAGAAGTGATCCACAATCACCATAATTGAATCATGCTGTCGCAACGTCTTGGGTAAACCAAGCACAAAATCCATACTAATGTGCTGCCAGGGCCTATCCGGAATTGGAAGGGGGGGGGGGTATAAAGACCCCCTTGTTGTTTAGTTCCTTTGTTTATTTGACAAATCCGACAACGAGCCACTACTTTATGCACGTCGCGACGTAGTCGAGGCCAAAAAAATCGATCAGATACTATAACAAATGTTTTATCATAACCGAAGTGTCCTGCTAAACCCCCTCCATGTAGTTCCGAAATGACAAAGTCTCTAAAGAATCCACACGGGATGCATAGTCGAGTGCCTTTGAACAAAAGGCCATCTTTAATTGAGAAGTCACCCTTAGCTGTGTCTGTGCCATCCGTTAGCTTACCCCACATACTGCCAAAGTCTTCATCTGCAGAATATTGCTGCTTGAGATTGTCAAACCCCATAACATTAACTGAAGATACCACCAGCAAATGTGGCCTCCTGCTTAAGGCGTCGGCTACTTTGTTTTCAGTTTTGGACTTGTGCTTGATGACGAATTCGAATTGCTATAAATAATCCATCAACCGTCGTCGAATACCGCTGACGGGCCTCATTGAGTTTCTCACTATAGAAGGCGATAGGATGGCCTTCTTGGCTGAGCACTCCTCCCACACATACGTGCGATGCATCACATGCGACTTCGAATACTTTGGAAAAGTTTGGCAGCTTCAAAACTGGGGCTTCTCCCATTTTTGTTTTGATCTCGATGAATGCTCTCTCGGCAGTTGCTGTCCACATAAAAACTTTGGATTTTAAACACTCAGTAATGGGGGCCATGATGGTACTGAAATTCTGTATGAAATGCCGGTAGAATGTGGCCAACCCATGGAAGTTGCGTACTTCAGAGAAATTACGAGGAGTAGGTAAACTTTTAATTGCTTGAACCTTAGTAGGATCGGCTTCCACCCCTTGGTCTGAGATAATAAATCCAAGAAAATACACCCGCGTCTTCATAAAGGAGCACTTGCCACGATTCACATAAAGTTGTTCTTTTTTCAATGTCTCTAGGACCTGCTGTACATGGTCTACATGGTCCTGTAAACAATGGCTAAAAATTAAAATATCATTAAAATAGACAACTACGAATTTGCCCAAAAAAGGTTTGAGTGCTTGCGTCATAACATGCATGAATGTGCTTGGTGCGTTGGTTAATCCAAAAGGCATGACCAACCACTCAAATAAACCATCTTTTGTCTTGAATGTCGTCTTCCACTCATCACCGGGACGGATTCGAATTTGATGATACTCGCTACGAAGATCAATTTTTGTAAATATAGATGCACCACTCAACAAATCTAGCATGTCGTCAAGCCGAGGGATAGGAAATCGGTACTTCATCGTTATTTTGTTAATTGCTCGGCTATCGACGCACATCCTCCAAGTATTATCCTTCTTGGGCGTAAGTAGGACTGGTACGACATAAGGGCTAAGGCTTTCCCAGATGAAACCACTGTCAAGAAATTGCTGAATTTGTCGGTTAGTTCCTCATTTTCCGTGGGGCTCATACGGTAATGCGGTAGGTTCGGCAGAGACGATCTTGGGATTAAATCAATGGCATGTTGTACCTCACGCATTGGTGGTAGTTGTTTCGGCATCTCATTGGGCATGATTTCCTGGAACTTCTCGAGCATTTTCATAAATTCCCTAGGGACACTACCATCATCCTGTTTGGTCTCGGGCCTTACTACCAACAGCACTAGTTGTTCTTCTTTTAGAGCTTGAGTAAACTGCCGAATGGTTAGCACTGGAACAACTTCTTATTTTTTTTTGTTTTGGTTGTGCTTCAAATTCAGAAATTTGCAAAGGGTCTAAAACAAACTTCTTACCATGAAATTTAAAGGAGTAAGAATTGGCATACCCATCATACAACACCTTCCTGTCATAGAGCCAGGGTCGACCCAGTAGTAAGTGGCAAACGGTAATGGGAACCACGTCACACCAAGCTTCATCCGTGTAATTCTTTCCCAATGAGAACTTCACTAGGCAACGATGCTTCACCAATATGGGGTTGTCTTCATTAACCAATCTTACTCGATTAGGAGTAGGGTGTTTTTCAATTGCCAAACCCAAACGCTCCACTGCATCCCCAGAAATTACGTTCATTCCACTCCCATTGTCAATGATGACATTTAGCGCACGACCACCATGCTCCATACGAGTATGAAAAATGTTGGTGTGCCTCCAATCAAAATCACCTTGGATTTTTTTCTTAGTGCCATTCAAGACTCGATGGATCACACAGCTGGGCTGATCAGTTGCACCCAAATGCTCTACATCTTCACCTTCACTTTCATCGTCCTCTTCTTCCTTAACTCCCTTAACTGCATCAAGGATTATGATATCTTTTTCACACACAAAGGCCAATTTTTTGTCTCTCGTGGGGCACACTATAGCAAAGTGTCCAAACCCTTTACACTTATAGCATTGTGGCCCGTCTCCCGTAAGTTTGGCTTTTCCCTTTTGGTCTCTCACCACAGCGTTTCTAACCTGGTTACTGGGCAAGGGAGGTCTTTGAAATAAATGGGTTGGTATGCGCTCTTGCTTGGGTTCCATAGATACCATTCGCCTCCCATTTGAAAGCTGAGTAATGCTATATACAGTCGTGGAATGCGCAAACGCCGTGCAGTCACTTTGAAAAAGAGTGGGGTCTATTGTTAAAAAATTAATTTCTTTTCTTGTGGGTCCCATATTTATTCACTTTTTTCCAAAGCGACTGCACGGCGCTTGCACACTCACGACTGCAAGTATCATTTCTCTTGAAAGCCCCAATTGCTTTTTCGATACGTAAGGCCAATTGATAAGCCTCGTCAACGTTAATGAGTCATGCAATCAGCATATCTTTTCGCAGTTCATTACGTAAGCCGGTGCGATAACGAGCAAGAGTTTGTTGCTCATTTTCCACCACCTTGCTTCGGACAGTCAGTTCATGGAAACGGTCTGTATACTAGTCGACAGTCAATGTCCCTTGCCTCAGTTGTAACATCTCTTCAAACATCACTTGTTCATAGTCAATAGGAAAATATTTCTCCTTCAGCCGTTCCTTCATTTCCTCCCAATTAGACACTGGCACACATCGAGTACGATGTAATTGCTCTTCCACACTGCCCCACCAAGCTCGTGCATACCCTTTTAATTTCATACGGACATAACGAACTTTTCTATCCTCGGACACAACGAACCAATCAAAATAATCCTCAATGGTTGTCAACCAATCTTCAAAAGCATTGGGATCCAGCTTCCCAAAAAAATCTGGTACATCCACCTTCATCCTCTTGGTTAGTTCATCAAGAGGGTGATGGTCGATGTCACGCCCTCCTCGTCCCCTGGGGAATTCACGACCATTCCGCCCAAAGCGAGCTCCACGATCACCAAATACCCTATCCCTCTCTCTATATTCTTCATCCTCTCCGTCCCCCTCACTACCATCTACTTCATCTTCCGGAGGAGGTCTACGCAACCTCCTATTATGAGGTCCAAACTCATCTCGAGTTCGACATTCATCCATTGCATCCAACCTGTGATTAATCTATTCCAGGACAGATGCGAGTTGGGTGATCTGTGCTTGTAGCTAGGGTAGGTCAGTGTTTGGGTTTTGGTTATTCGACATATTGTAAGAATTACCACTGCGGGTTACAGGCATGAGACACTGAATTCCTTGAGGAAGGAAACCTTTCTCTGATGCCAAATTGGTGCAAGCCTCCAGGACCAACCTCACATCGGTTTCCAAGAGGGAAAAGAAGAACACAAAACAGAGTTCCTCTGTCAATGGAATCTCTCCATTCTCAAATTCATCATTCAATAAAAATCGGCAAATTCTTTTTCTTCTCATCACTACTACTTTTAAAAGATTACATACGATGCTATAATTTAGGAAATAAACTAGGAAAGAATTGCCAACATAGCAACAGGATCATACAGAAATAAATTAGGAAAGAATTATAAACTTAAGAATAGAATTTCGAAATAAATAGATAAGAATTTTAGCAGCTGGAAAAAATCTCCACCTTCCACGATACAAGGAGTAGTTTCTGCCTGGGAACCGTGCTCAAGATTTGCATCACACGACCTTTAGAAATGTCATGATTTATCGAATATCATTATCCGAATGTCAAATTTAGAGTGGGTAATGGTAGTACGTACACACTAAAATCAATCCATTTCTACACTACTTTCATGCTTTTCCCTCATCCCATCTTTTTTTTAAATAAAGAAAAATAAAGGAATGCTAATTCCCATTTGTTTCCCAAAATTCATTTTAAAGTGGCAGCTATTATTTTCCTCTTTGCCAAACGCCCTTACTCTCAGCATCCTCCTCCTTCAACCCCTCCACCTGCAATTGCCAAGCAGTCACTGTTGGTGTTCGCTCTCCTCTAGGCCTATGGACCAATGACCCTAATTGGGCCTTTAGCCCTTTTTACAAAAATTGTAATGGACTCTCTAATCTTGGTCAGGCTTTTATCCCAAGTATTTCCCAACCCCTCTTATGGATAACATGATTTGATAAGAAGAGGGGAGGAATCATGAATCCGCCAACCAACAACCCTTTTGGAAGCTAAAAAAATCAGTCATAATCTCACTGTATAATGATGCAGCATCATCATCATCACCAATTTTTTTTGGAGGTCTTTGTATGTCAGAAACACTAATAGAGACGAAATAAGGAGGACAAAATCATGATGTTTGGTATCGAGTTTGGGCTAAAAATAGAAGATCTAGACAAATTTGTACTAATGATAAAAAGGGCAACACAACAATATATATACTATACAAGAAAAGAAAAAGGATGCAATTCGGAGATAGGAAAAGTTGTCTTCCATGGAGAGATAAAGAGACGGGGAACGTGGGAGGAATCGATTCCTTCACACCCCCCCACCCCCCACATCTGTCACTGATTAAATATTTCCCCGTTCTACCCCTCTTTCTCTCCCATACCCATGGCTCCTTCACCATCTTTGCTTTCCTTCTTCTTCTTCTTCTTCTTCTTCACCGCGGTTTCTTTCTTCTCTCCACTTCTACATGCGGCAAAGTTGCCATTTTGCCCCCTGGACGTTCTCCCTCTGCTGCCCAGACAAGTCTCGTGGCCTATCCTCAACTCGCTCCATAGCCCAGTGGACCTTCTGCCCTCTTTCGTGGGCGCTGCTTCGTCCCCAAACGACACTCTGGAGTGGAAGGGTGCGTGCTTCTACGAGAACAGGGCTTGGATCGAGTTCCACAACAAGAGCGGCTCTGAATTTGGCGGTGGAACCCTTCACATCAAGGTCTGGTTATTGAGTTCACTGACCTTTATTTTTGTTCCTTCCCCTTTTTCTGGCTCTTTGATTTCTGTTGGCTTTCTTGACTTTTTGAGTATCGGTATCTGGGCATTTGTCGAATTGGCGGTGGAACCCTTCTGGTCAAGGTGTGGGATGAACTTGATCTGGATTATTTTCCCTGCGTGAATTTAGCTAGTTTTCTTGGAGTTCGGAATTTTGACTATCCGGTTGTTGTAGTTGTTGAACTTTATTGCTGGTCTTGAGTCGAACTCGTATAGATGTTACTCTGATGGGTGAGTCTGAGGGTTCGTGGCTTGCAAGATACATAATTAGAGTTACGCTTCGTCCGGAATTAGATTGTAGCTGGTTTAAGTTTCGATTATGATTCAGGGTGTAATTGAGACTAAACACATCATAGTATTGCATCATATAAATGTGTTTTGAGTTCTATCATATTCATAAATCTTTCGAGGACTTGTGGTCCAAAAGGTACTTACTTTGGCAGTGGTTTCTTGGATACGTCGAGGTTTTTCTGCTTCTCATTGAAAGGCATTTGCTTCGATGCTGCTTATTCTGCTAGTGTCTATATGGGGTGCTGTTTCAAACACTGTAGGTTGTCTTTTAGCTGATGAAAGAATAAATCGAAGAGTTATGTTTGTGCCTGTCCAGGTAAGCAATGCTCATAGTTGGACATGCATGGATCTTTATGTCTTTGCAACTCCATACCGTGTGACATGGGATTACTATTTTTTATCTCGGGAGCATACATATGAGTTTAAAGAGTGGCAAGGGAAAGCTGAGTTCGAATATGTAAGTTGCCACTTTCTGTTACTGAAAACTTCATCAACTATTTTTTTTTTTGGCGCATGAATTTTGTGGTAGACGTGGCTTTTAGTTTCTACCTGAATCAGGTGAAAAACAGGGGAGTCTCTATCTTCCTCATGCAAGCTGGGATGCTGGGGACTCTTCAAGCATTATGGGATGTCTTCCCCTTATTTACAAATACTGGATGGGGTGAGAACTCTAACATTGGATTTCTCAAGAAACACATGGGGGCATCTTTTGAGCAACGTCCTCAACCCTGGGTGACAAACATCAGTGTTGATGATATTAACTCTGGCGATTTCCTTGCGATATCCAAAATTCGTGGCCGATGGGGTGGTTTTGAGACTCTAGAGAAGTGGGTCAGTGGAGCATATGCTGGTCATTCCGCTGTTTGCTTAAAGGATTCTGAAGGAAAGTTATGGGTTGGTGAATCGGGCCATGAAAATGAAAAGGTGCAACTATGAAACAAAATTATAGCATGGTCTTCCTTGTAGCATGCACCTTTTTTTTACTGATATCCCTTGATATCAATATTTTTGTGATATTTTCTTCTAAATATATTTTAGGAATTTATGGTATATCTCTTTTCAGTAGATTATGGGAAAGCATCTCTGACCGTGCTATCCTGGCATGATCTTCCAGCTGACAATCACAAGGATTGGAAGCAACCAACAAAACAGTTTAGGCAATATAGTCCACCTAATTTATAAACTTTTATATTTGGGTGTGTACCAAATTTTGTTTTTATTTTTTTCATTTTCTTTGGTCTTTATTTTTTTTATTAGCAGAGCATCTGTCTCTCTCTCTCTGATAAGTAACAAATAGCCTAGTATCTTATATAAGGTCTACTTTTATGTAACTAGGATTTGGAGTTAATGTGCCAGTGTTTTATCTCTACTTTTTTTTTTGTAGGGAGAAGATGTAATTGCCATGTTACCATGGGATGAGTGGTGGGATTTTGAGCTGAATAAAGATGATTCCAATCCCCATATTGCTTTGCTTCCGCTGCATCCTGATATAAGAGCAAAGTTCAACGATACCGCTGCATGGGAGTATGCTCAGAGCATGGATGGCAAACCATATGGTTATCATAATATGATATTTAGTTGGATAGACACTATAGACAGGAACTATCCACCTCCGTTGGATGCTCACCTGGTATGTATATTTTAATAGGATAATGATTGGCAGATTTAATTCAAAGCATTGTGGTTTCTCAGAAATCTCAGAAATGGTACCTTTCTGGTAGTCTTGACAACTTTTATCTGTCAGATTAGGATGATATAACACCCTCTCGTGTGTGTACATGCGCATGCGCTTATGGCTGAAAGGTGTGAATCTTAGGCGTGCTTAAGTTAGTGGTTCTGACTGTCAAACGTAATTCTACAGGTTGCTTCTGTAATGACAGTTTGGAATCAAATACAGCCTGAATATGCTGCTAACATGTGGAATGAAGCCTTGAACAAACGACTTGGAACTCAGGTATTTTTTTTACAAGTGAAATAAAATTTTATTAAACCAAGTAATAAGGCATAGCCCAGTACACAGGGAGTATACCAGAGACAGTTAGGAGCTAGAAAAGGAAACAAGAAAATCATGAAAACTAGCCCGATTAAGAAAAATAGCTGAGGCCCAAAGAAATAAAGTATGGAACTCAGGTATCATAACAGCCCTTCATCTACTTTTGCCGCTTTGCTTGTCAGGTTAGCTTATTGAGGTGTAAGTTGAAGCCATGAAATATATTTATGCAAAAGATAGATAGCCTAGCATTAAAGAATGAGTTAGATGTAAGTGGTTTGAAAAACACAAGCCTGTCACTGTAGACCATATGGGAATTTGTTACCTTGAAATTCCTGTCATGCCTTACCTCCTTGGATAAAAAATAGATATTATGGCCTAATCTAAACCCTCCTAACCATTAGATCTGATGGCTAGAAGATTGTTATATCAACTTCTCTACATTTTCCTTCCTTTTTTAGGTTTGCTTAGAAGTCAAGCCATTGACCATGATCATTAATTGAGAGCAAAAAATGGACAAGATCATTTTTAAAATTCATTGTTATTCATGATTCTTGTATCATCTGAGTTGGTTCATGTTCCATGCAGGGTCTTAATCTTCCTGATATTCTTGTAGAAGTTGAAAAGCGTGGGTCGTCTTTTGATGAATTGCTGACTATACCCGAACAAGACAACTGGCTTTACGCTGATGGGAAGTCGACATCATGTGTTGCTTTCATTCTTGAAATGTATAAGGAGGCAGGGTTGTTCGATCCTATTGCCAGCTATATTCAAGTCACCGAGTTCACAGTGAGTCTGTCAATAAATAAATTCCTTTCTACTCTGGAGTAAAATCTCATTATTGCATCAGCTCAATAAGTTTGGTTTATAAGTATACAAGTAAAGAAGAAGACAGTACATTATATACAGCATCTGAATGATAAGAAATCTGCAGTTGTACCGGTTGTATGTGCAGATATCTTATGTCACTGGTAGATTATACACCCTTTTATTTCCTCTCCGGTTTGGATTTAGTAAGCTTTAAAACATTCAAAATGACAATTAGAGTGTCATAGATAATGTGAATGCCCATTCAAGACGGTATTTTTTTACGTAATATGCAAGTAAACTCTCTTTCTATATGTTAATTTATTTCTCTGCCACGAATGCAGATAAAGGATGCTTATAACCTCAAGTTTTTTGAGAGTAATTCAAGCCGGCTGCCAAAATGGTGCAATGATGGGGACAATGTGAAGCTCCCTTTTTGTCAGATTCGAGGGAAGTATCGAATGGAATTACCTGGATACAATTCCATGGAAGCATACCCGCATATGAACGAAAGATGTCCATCTCTGCCTCCAAAATACTCAAGGCCACAGAATTGTTAAGCCATTTTTTCTTTTACTCTGGAAATTTTATACACGACGACGATAGCATGCCAGGCTCCTTCACTGGTAGGTCTACTGTATAGTATTGTTTGATACAATGGTATAATCTGATCCAAATGTGAAGGATGTTTTTTTTTTTCCTTTTTAATCCCAGTTGTAAATATGGTGATCAGACGGTTCAAAAAGAAAACCGTGTCAACTTTTTCCCCTTTTAATCAGCAATATCAACTATTGAATTGTTGTACAATATGCATGAAAGCAAGAAGATGAATCGTTATGCCCCTAGTATTAGTGTTTCTTTCTAGTCGTCTGGAGTTTACCTTAACGAAATTGAAACAGAAAATTGTTTGGTCAATTTACAAACAACCATGGGGACAGAAGCTTCCACTTCGTTCCCTCAGTGTCCTTGATCTTATGGAATGTTGTATTTGGAACTCAAGTTGTTCGAGTTTGGACTTTATTTTAGTGCAACTTAAACAGGTGGAAACTGCTGGTTTGTTGCTGTGATTTTACAAGTTTGGACTTTATTCTAGGCATTAGTTGAACTTGATTGTATATTTGAGCTAATTTTGCAACAGCGTACTCTCATTATGCAATCAGGATGTATAACAATAATGCTGTAAAAGACAAGCACGAAACTAGTTCCAGTACTAAAGATCTTATAGAGGTATATAAGACGGGCATTATTCTAGTTACAATACTAGCGATCTCGTTGAGCTAATATAGTTGTTTCTTTGGCACAAGTTGGATCGGCAGTCCTTGAGTTGGTACTGGTGTGGGATCCCTACAGAAGGAATTGTCTGCACATAGCTTCCATGTGAACTGATTCACCAGGTGATGAATTGTGACAAGGGTTTCGATTCTTGCAAACTCGTATCCTGGACATATTCGCGGACCTCCTCCAAATGCAACGAAAGAGTAGGGCGGGACCGATTGGTTTTCAAATCTACTTGGATCGAACTTTGATGGTTCTGGGAATATGCTACCGTCCATATGGGTTATTGGTGTAGTCCAGAATATCTGAATGTCACAAATTGAGGGGCTTCAGTTCCATAATTGTATAAGGGAAATTTATATTGGAACAGCAAAGAAGAGATCAAGAGCAGAGTAAAATCAAGAAATGGGATTTCACCCACTTGCCACCCTTTAGGAATTTGGTATCCACCAAACTCAATATCTTTCTGGGCGATCCTGAAGCCACCAAATACAGGAGGAACCATTCTCAATGTTTCCATTGCTACTCTCCAGGTGTACTTCATTTTGGCCAAGTCTTCCCAGGTTAGGAACTCTCCGGAAGGCTTGCTTTTTGTTATCTCTTCATGCTCTGCAAAATTTAATCAGCAGCCCACAAATGTGTCTTATATGAGCAAGATTCTACATAACTGGACCATTCTAGACCATTTCTCTTATTTGATTTTCTTAATGGTGAATGAAGTTACCGCGTTCTTCATCTCCACACATTCAAATTGATCTCGATTTTAAAATTCTATGAGAGAGAGGGGATAGTTTTATGTATACCTTGAACAACAGCTGCATAAACAGCTGGTTCGTTGGCCAGAAGCCTCATTATAAAAGTTATCAGCACAGATGAAGTATCAAATCCTGCAACCATGACGACCATAACATTGTGTACAATCTCATTCACAGTAAGTGCTTCTTCATTGTCCTCATTGCGGATGCTAAGCAGGCAAGTGATGAGATCTTGGTGAGGAGAAGCAGCCTTATGCTCAAGTTCCACTCTCTTCTCACGTATGATGTCCTTGAGCATGTTCTGAACTCTTGCGCTCGCTCTCAGGCTGCAGTTGTAGCGTGTGAAGGGCAAGTTGATTGGGACCGACCACATTCCTTCTATCATCTCTTGGAAGCAAGCCACAACTGCCTCTCTTCGACCTCCTCGCTCAAGCCCGAATAAAATAGAACAAATTATGTCAAATGTGAGGGTCTTCGCTAGGGGCAACACCTTTCAGCAAGACATAACGTGTACTTCAGGGACTACAAAATTGTCAAATCACTTGCGCGCACATATATTATCTCTTATAAGCTGAGGAAATTCTAAAGTAAGCCATGTTCTGATTTCAGTAAACTTCTCTTGTAAAAGGCCATTTACTTTTTGTAGTATGGAATTTTCCCTTTTCTTTTGGTTGAGCTAAGAAAGATAATGACGTTTTGGAAAAGGACCAAATATCTATTGAGTGAGAAATAACACATTTATCAGCCACATTCATTAAGTATCTCATACCTTGACTTCTTGTTTACCTTGCCAATGAATCTCAAGGTGTCTCCTGACTTCTTTATCCATTTTCCCCACATACTGCTTTAATGATTCAGGTTTTAAGAATGATACAAGTGCGCTTCTGACACGCTTGTGATCTTCAGCATTCAGCTCGAATATATTCCGGTCGCCCAAAATCATCCGAATAGACTGAGTTTGCCGGTTAGAAATTGTGCTGCTATCACTGGTGAATAAAAACTTGTTCGCAGCCTGCCCAGAAATGAACACTGTTGGTTTGCCGAAGAGGCTTAGCTTCGATATTGGACCATACTTTCTGATTCTTGCTTCTAGCCATTTTTCTGCAGTGTTGGCACGCATGGCTCGAAGGAGGCTTATGCTTTGGCCGATAAAGGGTATTCCTAGTGACCCTGGAGGCAGCCTTTTTGATGATCTTCTTCCCCATGAAAGGAGAAGGAAGATGGGCGTTAGGAAGAGGAAAATAGCCAGGATAATATTCATTGTTTTGGGGTGTCTATGGTGTGATCACTCAAACAAGGATGACATTGCTGTGATCACTCATTTAACAATTGGAAAACGTTGTCTGTCACAAGGAGAGGAGCTACATGCTTGGTTGATCAGATGACAATGTATACCTCATGGTAATGTCCAACAAATTTGTCGCTTGGCTGGTTATTGGAATCTTTAAAGTCAAAAGCATGAGACAAATTCTATTGTTTATATGAATGATTGTTTATTGGCCAATGTACTAAAACCCCCCTTTTTTATTAGTTTTGTGAAGGTTTGGGTTTGTATGGTAGTGCAAATGGATGCGATTACCAAGGGTATATCTTGCTTGTTGACCAACTTTAATTGCTCCAGTTGATATCAATAAATGAATATTACAAAAGATTACATTCACATATTTTAACGATATAAAGGGCATCTCATATTAATCTCAAAATTGTGATTCCATGGAGAATACGGCCAAAAGTTTTAATTTAATACATGTTTCCAAATTTCAATGTGATTTGGAAGAATCTCGTTTTCATACAAAGTGACTGCACGGAACTTGTGCACTCTACGACTTCATGTAACATTACTCTTCTCTCAAAGAATAATTACAAGAGGTCTGGAGCTTTCCTGGCGTTGGTCAACAACTCTATAACAATCACAAAGGAGAAATCCCCAACACCATCAATTGGCCTTGGGGTGGAATATGGTTGCTACCAGTTGTAATTTTGTACACACGGAAGTTTCCCATAACGCCTGTACATGATTTATCAGCATGAACCAAGTTTACCTATCTATAACATTCAAAGTTGAGTTCCACAATACTTTAACACACAACGGTTAAATGATCAACAACTGCTCATGGCTGAACAAAGATACATATTGCAACATTATCACCATATGGTAACCAATTAGGATGTTGAAAAAATGCAGCCAATATAATTCTAGATTGTCAGCTATCACAACCTTGATCGAGCATTTTCATTCCTACGAAAACGTCAAGACCTTCAAGTAACAACAAACAAAATGAACTAGAATGCTTGTTGAGTTTCACACACGTCTTCAAATGCACAACCCAGAATAGATACGTCCATAGGATGTTTGTTTTTTAATCTTTCTTTCTAGTCGTCTGGAGATTTCTTATATATTATGTTTTCCTTTCAATATACCTTAACAAAGTTTAGAGAGAAATGTGATTGGTCAAGATACAAACAACCATGGGTACAGAAGCTTCCACTTTGAACATGCAGTGTCCTCGATCTCATGGGATGTTGTATTCGGAACTCAAGTTATTCCAAGTTTGGGCTTCATTTTAATACAACTGTCCCATTTGGATTCAAATATGAGTTGAGATGATTTATGAATAGTAGAATAGAATATTGTTAGAATATTATTTTTTAATATTATTATTGTTTTGAGATCTAAAAAAGTTGAATTGTTTATTATATTTTGTGTGGAAATATGAAAAAGTTGTAATGATGAGATGAGATGAGTTGGGGTGAGTTTTCAATCCAAACGACTGCTGATTTGATGCTGTAATTTTACCAGTTTGGACTTCATTCTAATCTGTGGTCGAACTCAATTGTATATTTCAGCTATTTTTACAATATAGTATTCTCATTGCGCAATTAGGATACATGACAGAAATGCTGTCCAAGACAAGCATGATCAAGGTGGTTCCAGCACTAAGATCTTGTAGAGCTATGTAAGAAAAGCATTATTATAATGAAGATCTTGTACAGCTATATAAGAAAAACATTATTATTATTATTACCAAACTAGATATCTCATGGAGCTAACATAGCTTCTTTGGCATGAGTTGGATAGGTAGTCCTTGAGTTGGTACTGGTGTGGGATCCCTAGAGAAGGAATTGTCGGCAAGCAGCTTCCATGTAAACTGAGTCACCAGATGATGAATTGTGACAAGGGTTTCGATTCTTGCAAACTCATATCCCGGACATATTCGCGGACCTCCTCCAAATGCAACGAAAGAGTAGGGCGGGACCGATTGGTTTTCAAATCTACTGGGATCGAACTTTGATGGTTCTGGGAATATGCTACCGTCCATATGGGTTATTGGTGTAGTCCAGAATATCTGAATGTCACAAATAGAGGGGCTTCAGTTCCATATTTGTATAAGAGAAATTTATATTGGAACAGCAAAGAAGAGATCAAGAGCAGAGTAAAATCAAGAAATGAGATTTCACTCACTTGCCACCCTTCAGGGATTAGGTATCCACCAAACTCAATATCTTTCTGGGCGATCCTGAAGCCACCAAATACAGGAGGAACCATTCTCATTGTTTCCATTGCTACTCTCCAGGTGTACTTCATTTTGGCTAAGTCTTCCCAGGTTAGGAACTCTCCGGAAGGCTTGCTTTTAGCTATCTCTTCATTCTCTGAAAAATTTAATCAGCAGCCCACTCATGTGTCTCATATGACCAAGATTATACATAACTGGACCATTTTAGACCATTTATCTTATATGACTTGCTTAATGGTGAATGAAATTACCGTGTTCTTCGTCTCCACGCATTCAAATTGATCTCGCTTTTAAAATTGTATGAGAGAGAGAGGGGGGGGGGGGGGGGGGGGGGGGGGGGGGGGAGAGTTTTATGTATACCTTGAACAACAGATGCATAAACAGCTGGTTCGTTGGCCAGAAGCCTGACTATAAAAGTTATCAGCACAGATGAAGTATCAAATCCTGCAACCATGACGACCATAACATTGTGTACAATCTCATTCACAGTAAGTGCTTCTTCATTGTCCTCATTGCGGATGCTAAGCAGGCAAGTGATGAGGTCTTGGTGAGGAGAAGCAGCCTTATGCTCAAGTTCTACTCTCTTCTCACGTATGAGGTCTTTGAGCATGTTCTGAACTCTTGCACTTGCTCTGAGGCCGCGGTTGTAGCGTGTGAAGGGCAAGTTGAGTGGAACAGACCACACCCCTTCTATCATCTCTTGGAAGCAAGGCAAAAATGCCTCTCTCCGACCTCCTCGTTCAAGTCCGAATAGAAGAGAGCAAATTATGTCGAACGTCAGGGTCTTCGCCAGGGGCAATACCTATCAGCCATACAAAACGTCTACTTCAGGGACTTCAAAATTTTGTAAATAAATTAATGCATTTTAATCTCATTTACTGAACTCTCCCATGACAGAGACATATACATATATTATATATGTATATATATATATATATAATCGATCTTAAAAAGAAAAAAGAAAAAAAAACTAAACTTGAGGCACCTTTTTCCTTTGAAACAATGTATATTTCATTCAATGAAGTTTGGCTGGAATCAGCATACCTTGAGTTGTTGCTTGCCTTGCCAATGCGTCTCAAAGTGATTCCTGACTTCTACATCCATTTTTCCCACATACTGCTTTAATGATTCAGGTTTTAAGAACGATACAAGTGCGCCTCTGACGCGCTTGTGATCTTCAGCGTTCAGTTCAAATATATTCCGTTCACCCAAAATCATCCGAATAGATTGATTTTGCCTGTTAGAAATTGCGCTGCTATGGCTGCTAAATACAAACTTGTTTGCAGCCTGTCCAGAAACGAACACTGTTGGTTTGCCGAAGAGACTTAGCTTTGATATTGGACCATACTTTGTGATTCTTTCTTCTAACCATTTTTCTTCAGTGTTGGCACGCATGGCTCGAAGAAGTCCTATGCTTTCGCCGATAAGGGGTATTCCTAGTGACCCTGGAGGCAGTCTTTTTGATGATCTTCTTCCCCATGAAATGACAAGGAAGATGGGCGTCAGGAAGAGGAAGATTCCCAGGAAAATATTCATGTTTTGGGTGTCTATGGTGTTTTGAAGCTCTCCGCAGTGATAGACATATATAATAGGATTTGTGCTGACGTGGCGGCCTTTGATTGGGGTATGAATAGCGGAAGTGTTCGTTTCGTTTCGTTTCGTTTTCGTTTCATTTTATTATTATAATTTTTTTAAAATTTTATACAAAATACAATAAATAATTTAATTTTTTTAAATATTAAAATAATAATATTATTAAAAAAATATATTTTAATAATATTTTATCCAACTTTTAATTTTCATCTCAATTTATTTTATCTCAACTCATTATCTAAACAGTATCTTTGTCAAACGATGATTGTACCGTTAGATTTGACCGATTGGGTAATTTTATTTTTTTTTAATGATTCAAAGTGAATATTAATAAATTTATATGTGTGTTTTTTTAGAAAAATATATTTAAAATAAAAAGTTATACATCGTAAATGTAGCTTCCTTGATTGATCAGATGACAAAGTAATATTTATGGAAATGTACTAAGTTTTGTGAAAGGCTTCGGATTGTAATGTAGTGGATTTGGAGAATCACAAGTCACACCTTCCACCGGCAGAGTTGAACCATTCAGCTATAGATTATTAAACATATTTTGCAGGAAAATATCCAATTTACTATCCTTGTGTAGGATATATCTAACTTCTTGATAAACTGTGCTTAATGACGTAACAGTATAAAACATGTTTATATTTCTTCACTGCATACTGTATGGTTTAAAGATATAAAAGGATATATATTGTGAAATCTTAATTATACTCGTAAGTGCACGAATTGTATCGAAATATAGTTTTAGCATGAACGATGTCAAACTCACAGAGACTTATAAAAACGTAGGAAACCAATCAAATATAAACCAAATAAATTCTAATCTAGTTATGAGTTGTAAAGTAAAATAATTAATTAATTATAACTAAACAATGAATTAATCAAAGTAATAAATAATTAATTTAATAAAGCAATCACAATAAAAGAACTAACAAAATTTTAAAGTTTCAAATTAATCTAAACAATGAATAAATTATTAATGGAGAATGAACTAAAGTTTTGGAATCCACCTCATTGATTCCATAGTAATATATTTATGATAATTGATTTTTTTCAAACATCTACATGATAATTTAGAAAAGCTTGTTATTATGAAAAATATCATCGTTGAAACGTTTTTCTTTTTATGAAAAAATACAAAGTATGTTCTTTTTCGTTCAAATATATAAAATCAAATTATCACTTGTATCTGTTAAAACAAATCACAAAATATATTAGATTTTATTTTTAACAAAATTATAAATTTGGTTCTCAACTGATTAAGATTATTCTAGATCAGAATAAAAATATGATTGAACTCATATCAATAATTCTATATTTTTCAATTGATATGAAGCAAGAACAATAGATTAATAAACACATAAATAATTGGAAAAAATTAATCTCATAAATAATATTATTAATCTATAACTAGGTTTCATTATCAACTGTAGTTAAAAATTTAACTAGACATATTCATGAAAATAAACTCCAAAATCAGAACATAAAACATTAATATAATATTTAAAAGAAACTAAGATAAATACAAATTACAGAACTTTAAAAAACTAAATATAGTTATAAAACTGAAAGTGGAATTCTAATTTTTTTCTTTAATTCGTACGATATTCTCCTTCACTCCTTATTTTGTTCCGTGTGATCTCGAATACTTGTGAGAATTTGATGAATAGTAATAAAATAATTTATAAATAGTAATGAAATAATTTGATTTAAGTATTTATTGAGTTTTAAAAAATAAAAGAGAAAAAATTAAATAAAAAATATTATAAATTTAAAATATTATTAAATATAATTTTTTAATATAATTTTTGTTTTAAAATTTGAAAAGTTGAATTATTTTTTATTTGAAAGTAGGTAATAGTTATAATGATTAATTTAAAAAAATTGTAATGATTAATTTGAAAGTGTTTGTATTTAAATAATGTTTGAGAATAAAATGAGATGAGATGAGATGAAGTTAGTTTACATACAGTCTCTAAATAGGAATTGCTCATGCAAATCGATATAATTATGTTTAAAAAAACTTTAAAATTACAATTGAAAAAGAACTAGCCTACTCAATTAAAAATGTCTTATTTGAAACATTGGTTTTTAATTTTACTGTAACAAGATCCTTAAAAAACTTTGAAGGTACTTCCTGAATTGCATCAAGGAATGATATATTAATCTGTACTTAGTTAAACACCTATAAAATATCATCAAATATAGTATTTTTCTAAGAATTTTCCAATCTCTGAGAAACTGGGGCTTTAAGAACAAGTTTCTTAACATGCTTAGAATCATGAACTTTGACATGGAATCCAACTTCTGTTCTTTAATTTGATTGTCTAACTTTGTCTACCTGAATTGAGGGTTGTAATAGACCGAACATGCTCTTGTCTCATTACTGAATTGAGGGTTGTAATAGACCGAACATGCTCTTGTCTCATTACTGAATTGAGGGTTGTAATAGACTGAACATGCTGTTGTCTTTTAATGAGAGGTTTGGATTCAGAAATGACAGGAGGGGATGTACTGTAATTTACAGGGACTCAAACAGAGAGACGTGGGTGGCTGGAGTTGGACACGAAAGATGGAGAAAGACGACTGTTGGGTTAGAGATAGAGCTACACTGCTGGCACCGAAAGACATCAAAATGTACATACATATAGATCCAAACATATGGTTTGCACAAGTATCTATCATGCACACACCCGGTGCCAGCTAAGCCATGTTCTTTGTTTTTTTTTTCTTTGGACAGATAGAGCTGTCTAGATTGATGAGGTAAATCTTCTGATATATTATATAATAAGGTTAACAATGCTGTTTTATATTGATAAGAGAACTTGGATGTACTCTAACTACAAGTAATTAGCTCTAATAACGAAAGATGCCAACTTTAGCTGTCCCGTTGCCACAAAATCCAAGATTAAGGTTACGTTTGGTTGTTGAACCAAATTCAACTCATTTCAATTCATTTCAAACTAATTATTTATTGGTCTCACTACTTTTTTAATTTCTCATAAAAAAGTTAAACTCATTTCAACCTACTTCTTATATTAAGGTTGCATTTGGATGTTGAGCTGAATTCAATTCTTTATGAATAGTAGTGAGTTGAGTAGTGAAGGGAGTTATGTAAGGTCCATCTAAACTGAGTTTAAAGTGTGTGTTTGGATATTAATATGAGTTTAATACTTTTTATGAGAAGTTGAAAAAAGTTATAGGTCTCACGTATAAAAATGTGTTAAGTTGAAAAAGGTTATGGGTCCTACGTGTAAGGAACTTTTGAGTTGAAATGAGTTTAATAATTTGAGAGTTAAGTGTTTGGATGTTAGATTCAGCTTAAAATTAGACTGAGTTTAGCTGAGTCTTGCAACCAAACACAACCTTAACCTAAAAAGTTAAACTCATCTCAACTTAAAAAAGTTAAACTCATCTTAATAGAATTTACAAAATATTACTACTCACAATTCAATTCAATTCATCCCAATATCCCAACATAACCTAATTAGCTCATTTCTAAGCCTAATTTCCCCTGAAATTTTATTAAATAAAAATCTCTCAGATACATAGAAGTACACCAACATATTTAGAGCATTGTCAAGTCTAAAATTTAGTTAGAATCATAACTTTTGGTTATAGTATTAATTTTTTACTAAATGAGTCTACATTGGACTAGCTATTTTAAAGTTAAAATAATAATATAATTTTATATATATTTTTTTTATTTTTTTACAAATACAATTAATATATTTCCTAGATCTTCATGCTTTGTAAAAATAATGTATCTACTCTATCAATATTCGCAATAAGTAAAATAAATAATGTGCATGTCATGCATGTTTTACCATTCAAAGAGAGAAGGAAGTGATGAAATAATAAAATATTACTTTCCATTATGAATAGTAGCTAGCCATGTTTGGAGAGGATTTAAGATTTACTGTAGCTCAAGTTTTAAGTTTTGGACTTTTTGGCTAGTTCAATGTGAAAGTTTTTTCTCACATCTAGTTAAAGTTTAGACTTATATTGACATTTAGCTAATCTATTGTCAATGCTATAAAGGTTACAAAACTCCCCCCCGGCCCCCAGACATTTTTCCGGCATATCAACAAAGTCCATGGTACCAAACTGCAAAAATCACAGACGTTACACCCTTCAAACATCAAAGAAGAAACCCAGATCAAAGTCAATAGAAGTTGAACAATAATTACTTTAAAAACCAGGAAAGTGAACAAACCGTACTGGTCTCAAGAATCAATGCCAGAGACGAATTCTTCCTTTCCTTGAAAGCTTCGAAGATTGGTTTATTTTCGTAGAAGAATTCAGATGAAAATTAAAAATTAATTAAAATATTGTTAAAATATATATTTTTAATATGATTTTTATTTTAGAATTTGAAAATTTTAAATTATTTATTTTATTTTATATAAAAATTTAAAAAAATTATAATGATTAGATAAAATAAAATGAATTGAAAATTTTTGTAAAAATAAACAAGGTCGGATACCTGCGACAATGAGTACCAATTCGATGCCCACGCCCCCAACCAAGAAGCCGTGCTACCCTTCATAATTTTTTACTTTATTTTATTCTTGCAAAATTAAAGAAATTCTTCTATTCATCATTTGTACATCATATATTCAATATTTTATTTTTATAAAATTAAAAAAATTCTTATACTCATAATCTATACACTATATATTTGATAAATAAAGAAATTTAAAAAATTATATATGATGTGTCGTATAAGAATGATGAATAAA
Source organism: Juglans mandshurica (assembly GCA_022457165.1). Classification (NCBI taxonomy): domain Eukaryota; kingdom Viridiplantae; phylum Streptophyta; class Magnoliopsida; order Fagales; family Juglandaceae; genus Juglans; species Juglans mandshurica. The sequence goes on from CM039622.1 coordinate 36,476,598, forward strand.
CGAGCTCTTTAAATAAACTTAGATTTTCAGATTGGGTTTGTCTTTGTCATGCACGTAACTACGAAAATTACCGGATAGTATATGGTAATTTGATTCTATCACAATAAGCGATATTATTAAAAGTTGGTAAATTTGATTAGGAAAATATTTTAACTGATTAATAAAATCAATTTTATTGACAGAATTTAAGCTAATCGTCTAGAGAAATTCTATTTGCAGTCTTCAAGTGGGAACTGCATGTGCAGGCACATTATTAAATGAGAAAAAACATCATTTTAGGAGGGATAATTTTGTAATTTTAAAAAATTTTAAAGTTAAAATAGCCTAAACTTGCATTGCAATCTCCATTTGAGGACTATAACTAGCATTGCTCAATCGCCTAATATCGTAAATCTGTGGGATTTTGTGTAATTTCTTTGGTAGGTACATTTTCTATGAATAATGCTACGTACAGTTGTAGAGTACGTAAGTATCGTACAATCATTTTAAAAAAAAGTAAAATTTATTATTAAAAGATTAATTTTTTTTATATAATTCTCATATTTATTCTTTTTTTTTCAAAATTATTCGACGCATCTTTCAACATTTACGATTACAACTATCCGCTTTCCATTTGATAATTATGCAAGTAATTTTTAATCCTTTCCACCCGCTCATTTCATCGCCAGCCCCAGGTCGCGGTCCGTCGGTCCCTGAGTGCGCTGAGTGGCACAAAACCTTCAATGCTCAAGTGTCTTCGCATGGCGCTTCAAATTCAAACCGTAACCATACGTCCCAAGAAATATTTTCTCTGTTTTTCTCGTTTCTTAAGCCAATTCCTATCTAGAGACCCCTACGACCCTCCATTTTCGCCATCTTCTAAACCCCCAAAACTCAAGAAAACCAATAAGAAAGATCCGAGTCACGCGAAAGACGCGACCTTGAACCGGCCCCTCAAGTCGGACCTTCCCTTCGACTTCAGATACTCCTACTCTGAGACCAACCCGTCCGTCGAGCCGATCGGATTCCGAGAACCCCCGAGGTTCTCTCCGTTCGGTCCGGGCAGGCTCGACCGTAGATGGACAGGGACCTCCGCCCCGGCCCAACAGCAAGTAGACCAAGAAAGCGTCGCGCAGGCGAGGAGCCGGGTTCTCGGTGATCCGCTTACGGAGGAGGAAGTTGCAGAGCTCGTGGAACGTTACCGTCACAGTGATTGTGCTAGCCAAATCAATCTGGGTAATTTTATATCCCAAATTATGAATCTAAAACTGGGAATATTTGTTTTTTGTTCGGTTTGCTCTTAGCGTCTTCTTTGGAAATGTATGTAGTTCTTGTTCATCTACTTGATTTTGAGAGATACGGGTAAGGAAAAGCGTTTCTTTTTGGGAGTGTATGGCATTGAAAATGTGTTATTTTGGGAGATTACGGTATTAAAAATGTGTCATTTCGCTTTTTTTAAGAAGTTAAATGCCTAGATACAGAAAATGGCACTGGCTTGGGGTGAGCATTGAGAGACCTCTGGTGGAGAGGAGGCCAGGATTTCAAGGATTTTCGAGCTTTGGTGTAAGTGAGTTACTCGGGGTTTAGGCTTATTTATCAATCATTAAATGCAAGATAATAAAGCCAAAAAAAAAATAAAAAATTGCAAGATAACAAAGATTGTGAGAACGTGGTATGCCTTTTGTAGACCAGGAGCCAGTGTAATCACATTGCACACGCAAAATTTCAAAATTTTTCATATTTAATAAAAATGTATGAACGTACCAATAATTTTGTTCTTGTGTTAGGGAAGGGGGGAGTTACTCACAATATGCTGGATGACATCCACAACCATTGGAAAAGGGCTGAAGCTGTGAGGATCAAGTGCTTGGGTGTGCCAACCCTTGATATGCATAATGTTTGCTTTCACCTTGAGGTTTAACTTTATTCACTATCCATCTGCACTTATTGAAGGATTTCCTATTTTTGGTTTTCAATAATGTAGATAGTAGTTTGTCTGTAGGACAAATCTGGCGGGAAGGTTATTTACCAGCACATTAACATCCTTCTTTTATACCGGGGTCGAAACTATGATCCAAATAATCGGCCAGTTATTCCTTTAATGCTGTGGAAGCCCTATGCACCTATATATCCAAAGCTTGTGAAGAATGTTGCTGATGGGTTAACATTTGAAGAAACGAAGGAAATGAGAAACAGGGGACTGAATTCTCCCCCGCTAATGAAACTTAGTGAGTGAAGATAAGGCTTGATGGCTATAGATAGATTAGTGTAATTCTTTCTTCTCGCAACTAATGATTGAAAAATGAGTGATAAATTGCATGGAGACATGACTCTATAACCTCAATCATTATTGGATGATTTTGCTGCAGCTAGGAACGGCGTATATGTGAATGTTGTGGCAAGAGTGAGGGAAGCTTTCGAGACAGAAGAGGTGGTGAGACTGGACTGTACCCATGTTGGTACCAGCGATTGCAAAAAAGTAGGTTTGAAATTAAAGGTATGACACCTTATCTTCGAATATTTTTATGAAATTCATGAGGCTCTTTGGAGGGAGTTGTGAGTTTCTACTCCAAGCTTATATATTTGTGGTTTTCATTTTTCTGATAAATTCAGGATCTGGTACCTTGTGTCCCGATTTTGTTCAAGGATGAGCAAATAATACTTTGGAGGGGGAAGAGAGAGCAGGAACAGGAGTCTTAACTTATTGAAGGAAGATACAAGTGCAAAGATGCTTGGATGAGGTCCTAAAATTTGCCATGGACATTTTAAGTGAGCTCTTGCGGACAGTCGTTCTTCTCCAAACAGACAGCAGGCTGCAAGAAGAATTGATTGGTCCACACAGTCTGATGTTTAAATGATATTGTTGGATTCATCCAAGTCCTCTGCAATATGTTTTGGGAATCCAGCCACCCTGACTGGACATATCAGCATGATGAGAGCATCTCTCCACCACCCAAACTCATGTCATTACCTATAAAAAGCCAACGGGTCTGCCAGGCTAGTGTCATCTAGATTACCTTTGTGACTGCCTTCGGAGGGAGATATCCTAAGGTGTAGAATTGTGCTCCTAGGAATTCGACCTTTTGTAGTTTTTGAAACGGATTATTATTTTAGGGTTAACTTATTGAGAATTTTAGTTGTATTATTTTTCATTCAAATGATTCTTTTATGAGTTAGTCTACATACAAGACCTAAATAGGGACTGTAAATGGAAACTGTTCATACATGTCTATACAATTATGTTTAAAAAAAAAATTTAAAATTACAATAATATCTTTTTTAAAATGATTTTTTTTTTTCCTTTTTACCCACATTCATCAATGAAAATACACACGCAGTCATTTACTCAGGACTGCAAATAGAATTTCTTTTTTTTTTTTATAACTGCTATAAAAATATGCCTTCTTTTTTTGGTAAGGCAAACATCCAACAAAAGGAACAAACACCAGTGGTACCATATAAACTTGAAATTCACATCATACAAGGCTAGAATTTATGGTACAAACAAAATAGTGGATTTCTGGTAAAATACATACAAGACTAGCGGCTGCTTGAAATCAGTGAATGTATTCCACCGATTGAAGCAGCCAGCCAAATGCTGGACTTGCATAATTCATGGACTGTAAAATCCAATATTTATAAGGGTCCTTTGCAAAGAGAAACTTCGTTCCTATATAGTGAAGCAAGCACCAGAGAGCATAACAAAGTTCTAGGGTGCCATAAGTATTTTCCTTAGTTCATTTTTCTTCTCAGCAACGCAACCTGAACTGATGAGTGACGTTATCCAGACCTGATCAGACCTTACAGGTTCGTCATCATCATTCCGATGCCAGCTCCAGAAGGCATGAGTTGAATTCACGATCTTTAACTCACCATGACCAAAACTTGCTTCCCGAAAGACTGACCATTCAGGCTGTGGGTTTACATACCTATCAATTTACAATAACTCAATGAGATCGATGCCTCTTATCAAGGAGTTATAAACAAAATAAACAACACATTTATTCCCTAAAAACCAGGCTTCCAACAACTGCTCTGAATGTCTCATCTACAATATTGTGTTTACTGCAAAGAATCGGAAATACATTCTCTTAAACATGATATGCAGAAGGGCAAAAATCTCAGCTTGTAAGCCTGATAATCACCAACTGATTTTTTAAACCCGCTAGTTTCTAAAGGAGACGCCCTCTCAGAAAAACAAACGTCCCTTTTATGCAACAAAATAAAGAGTAAATATATTTTAAAATGTACCACTTCTAAATGGGGCTCATTTAGCAGCCAGTTATAGTTCTGAGAAGATAATGGATTAAAGATGTCCAAAATATGTAAACAGGATCGAGTTTTTTCCTTGTGCGCATAAGATCAAGTCAAACATTCTGTGTATGTGAGTATATTTGCCCATGTGAACTACAGAACGTGAAATTTTGTTATGGCGAGGATATACCGGTGAGCTAAACCTTCTCTATTTCCTCCATCACCAATGGTTATGTGGACAGTGCCACAAGGATCAAATCTTCCAGTATTGACACGTTTCTGTTGAACAAAACACGGCAAGTTAAAATCCATGTGCAATAACATAATAAAGAATTCTTAAACAGTCTAAGCATACCGTGCGTTCATAAGCATGAACATGACCAGCAAGTACTATATCCACATTGGCAGCATAAAGCAAGGGTTCCATGGCCACCATCATATCGTCACCTTCACCTTGATGAGCCTTGTTACTGTTATACCAAGGAACATGGAATAGCACGATCAGCCAAGGTGTCTTTTTCCGGTCCACTTTCGAGAGATCAACCTATGGAACAAGAGTGACAGTAAAATCCAATTTTAACTGACTGCCCCTCATTTCGTATGAAGCATTGAATTAGCAGAGAAAATATTCAAACAATGAAGAAAACAGGAAGAACTGGATAAGCATCTTAAATTGTATGTGTATGCCAATATATCATGATGATAGGAAAATGAAGTTTTCACGTGTGCTTATATCTTGAGGTTAGCCTCAAATCTGGGGTAATTAACCAAGGAAATTAAGCTTCAGTCAGTCATGCTAAAAGCCTAAACCTAGGAAATGCTCCTGTCAAAGACTACAATTTTTCTTATTATGTTTGTAAGGGGAACGTGTTTTTAAGTGGGATCTAAGTGGCCAGAGAACATATCTAGTAGGGCTGTAAATGAACCAGTTTGTTCGATAGCCCGCTCGGTACTCGCCTGGTTAAACTCAAATCAAACTCGACTCATAAAAAAAAAAAAACTCGCCCGTGAAAGCAGATACCCGCTCAATTAGTAAATGACACATACCCGACAAAACTCGACTCGACTCGGCTAAGGCTCGTAACTCGTTAAGGCCCGCTCATTTATGCCCGAGTCAACTCGTTAGCTTGACTCGATTAAAATTCATTCATATATTGAATATAAATATATATACATATATTTATATATATATATGTATTAGCTAATAATATAAGCATAGCATTTTTATAATTAAATATATAATATGTAACCTAATTACTTATATCTATATATTGAATATACTTCATAGTCATATTTTATAATTTGTACAATAATTAGGCGATAAGATTTAATAGTTTCATATATTAGTATGTGAGAACCATATATGAAATATATATATGCTATCATATTATGTGTATGTATTAATAATTTCTGTAGGCATATAATATATTTTTATTATGGATAAATATCAAATAGTTAGATATTAATTATTTATAAATTTTTAAAATCTTATAATTCAATAGAAGTTCTACTTGTTAGTTGTACAAATTCAATATTAGATTTTTTTATTTTTTATCTATCAAATTTATTATTTATTAAATCTTATTCAAAAAATAAACAATTCGAGCCGAGCTCGATCTCAAGCTTGTTTTTGGGACGAGCTCGAGCTCGAGTTTGAGTTGGGAATTTAACTTACCGAGTCGAGCTCGAACAAAGAAAAAATAAAAATCTCGAGCTCAAGCTCAAGTATTTTGAGTCGAGCCGAGCTCAGCAAGCCAAAGACCGGCTCGGCTTGATTACAACCCTAATATCTAGGTGGTAGGTTCGGGTCCTATCACTTTATTCCCTAGGTTTACCAAAGTTAAGCAAGACCTAGTTACAACAGTTGTCTAAAGCCAAACAATCGCTGTGAGGATCTTCTGTACCATCTTCTGTACCAAAGTGGTGTGCCTAAGCATAATTATTGCAACGAGATACAGCAATGGATATAGAACCAACATAATACATTGTAAAGCTCGTTGCAAAGAGCTCCTTCCATTTATTTGATTATTCAACCCAAACATTCATCTCTGTTGAATTTTTACTCTTATTCATAATCAAAGATTGACTACTCTTTATGATTTAATTTGGCTATTTAGTAACAAAATAATGTTCCTTTCGAACCAAAAGGAATATAAATGACTAACCTTCAGCCACCTGTATTGGTCTGACTGCTCATCATAATCTGCATATGAACCGAGCATGATAACATGAACACCTGCAACTTCAAAGGAATAATAAAGATTTGAACTCGATCCACTCTCCTCAAAAGGCATCTTCCATCTTGAATTATACGATTCAAACCCATCCTTCAGCAATGGTATGTTCTCCTCTTCATGGTTCCCTTCTGTAACCATCCATGGCCTTGCACTTGCAAGGGGCTGCACCAGCTCACCAAAGGTGTCCCATCGGTGTTGCAGATAATCAGCATATGAGAGGTCCCCAGGAAGTAGATGCAGATCATAGTTGCACTGGTCAATGTGGTCTAGAGTCGTTTTGGTCCAGCCAGTTTGACCCAGATCCCCTGCCACAGCAAAAGTAACTGGAAATTGAGCTGGAGGGGTCTTTAACTGTAAGTCGGGTCCTTGTCCTCCACATCGGTAAAAGTAGATTGTGTTATGTTCCAGAGGCCCGATGACTGTGTGGTGTATCTTCCCTGAACTATAGAATAGATAACTATAAGATGTGCTTTCTCCATTGGCTATAGAACTGTATCTCCCAGGTGATGTACCATACTCAACAATTGAAGGAGAATATTTATCAACAGTGACCCATGTCACTCGCATGTGCCTGTCTCCAGCCAAAGAGATGTGAACCTATAACAGGGATGTGCACACAAAAGTACTTAAAAAAATAGCCAAGCATAGCCAAACAAAAATACGGAGATAATAAACGGGAGATATAAAAGAGCAAGAATACACCAGAAATCAAATGTCTCAAGGGACCATCATTGGAAATTCGCAAAATCATTCCTCTAAAAAAGACTTTGGAAAATCTATTTGTCAATACAAAAGATAACTACATCTACTCGAATCAAAATAACTTCGTAATACACAGAATTATCACTTAACTGCATCCATGACATTCAGGGAACTTAGGATTTTCCAAATCCATATTCACAAGACTACTATATATATTGGTAGTAAGTCAGTCCAATAAGGGTTTATAAACCCAAGGACCTATACAATAAGATAATCAAGGACATGCACATTTAGTTCCAAACACTGGATGGTTTCACAGTCGAAAAAAGTAAGCAGTGTCATACAAATTCTGTAATATAACTTATCACAACAAAAAGTCTCATAATTTACTTCTCATTTATATTACCAGATGATGTCTTCAATTAAACACTCTTTTCACGGATTAAAATCCTCTGGATTTTCTACTCCTAATAATAACTTTTAAATAAATGAATAAAAAGCTGAGAATAAAAAATCTGACCAACTAGTTAAAGCCGAAGTTACACAAAGAAACGAAGCACGATCCGACACGTATAACAAGAAATCAAAGAAGGATGAGATCGGAACCGAAACTGTGCCACTGTGCAATGGAGTAGGAATAGAATTGACAACAACGTTACCTGCTGGGGATAATTCGGGGGCTTTGGGTTCCACGAGAAACGCAGGGTTTTGCGAGGCTGAGGTCTAACGTAGTCGGCTATCGCAGTTGCCGAGATTAAGAATAAACAGACCGTAAGGATCAGCTTCGGATCCATGATTATTTCCTTAGGTGACCCGAATCAGAACTCACTTTCTCTAGCTCTGCTATAACTTAAGAACCTGGATTTTCTTCTTCAGCCGAATAAGAACTGTTCGTCAGCGTGTGGAGACTTTTGTTTGTTTGCCTGTGCATTTTGCATTAAAAGCTTAGAAAAGAAAAAGAAAAAACAGCAAATCCGTACCGTGTGTTGTAGCGGGCTGCCGTATAGATTTCTTTCCGGAATCCATTTTTCATTAGTTAGCGTCCGTGAATTTTTGTTTCCATTCATTAATGTGAAAAGGCTTTTTAAAGTCTCATTATTCACTGTTTTTTTGTTTTTTGGCATTTTCTCTTAGAAAAATTATCTAAATATTCAAAAATTGTCACATTGAAAACTTTCTTTCTTTCTTTTTTTCACAATTATTTGGTATTTATTTTATTTTATCGAGGCTGAGCTGAGGGTGAACTGTACAGTTTGATGATAAGAAAAAGAATAAATATAGATAGAAGTCATTATTAGGAGCATTCATTTTATACACATGATGTGGCATCATCTAGACCACACATCTCCCCAAGTGAGTGTTGGGAACAATCAACTAGAAGCAGCCACGCAATGAGTGCAAAGTGTGCACTGCTATAGTGACTTCTCTCTAGCATTACTCTAAGAAAAATCATATTTTATCCACTCTATTTGCTCCCTCAATTTGATACCTCTTATATTTTAATTTTTTTTAAAAAAAAAAATTTCTTAGTAGTTAAGAAATTGACTATTAATATATTGATTTTTTTTATATTTTTTTAAAATGTTTTAAAATGATTAAAAAATATGAATCAAAAAATTGAAGAAGAATAAAAAAGAGATTTTCAACTACCGGTAAGATAGAACGGTGCATTCTGAACTGCTGAGTAGCACTACTCTTAATGATAAATACCGATTATGTTATACATTTATATGGAGAATCATAGGGTTCAAGTAATCTCTTGGACAATATTTTGATTCCATAACCTCTCATATTCATGAATAAAGGTTGAATTTAAAAAAAAAAATCTAAAATTTACATCTCTTTTATGATACTTCTTTCCCACTCATACACACCAGATGTCTCCATATCTTGAGATGATAAAACCTGCAAATTTGATGGTTTCTTTCTCAACGCGTTTGACAAGCATGGAGTTCATCCATCTTCTGCAAGTCAGTGAGCTCCAATGAAAGATCCTTCCAATATTGCTGGTAATATGACCTGCATATTGAACGTGCAGGTTCAGATTATAGATCGATGAAGCGAGATAAACGTTATAAAAGCATTCTTCTGCATAAAACACAAGAGATGGAATCCAAGCTTGTTGATATTTCATGAAGAGTACTGCTACAGTCATAAAGAAATTATATAAAAATAATCACACAAAGTGACGTGACTTTATCTAATCCGTTAAATTTATTTTACAATATTTCATTGCCTTGTAACCGAAATTAAATCTTCAGCAAAACATCATACTGTGAATAAACAATACCAACTATATGTGTGATCGGTTAGCTGAACTCTTTCTAATTCTTCATCAAGGATTCAACAAAAACAAAGTCAACCAAATGTTTACATAAGATCAACTTTCTTTGAAAGCAAATTGTCAATCTAACATGTTAAAACAACATTTGTTGCAAATTGTGATGCATACTGTCTAGTTGTTTCCTTAACATTGTCAGTAGTTGAAGAATTAATGATGTCGGGAAATCAACGCTGCTAAAGACTGCAATTCTTGTTTTCTTTGTAAAAAAAAAGAGATATAATATTATGGATTTTTTTGTTGGTCATTATCTCATCATTTTTGTAAATAAGTTTGTATAAAGACAAACTTGAAATAAGACAATAAATCAACTTTCAGGTTTGCTTCTATTGTCAAGGATAGAGAGTTTCAAAGTTTCTTTGCCAAGGGGTGTTTGCTTTTTCACATTTTCATGGCTGTTCTCAGGCAGGTTGTTGGGGATATTGCATTGACACTTTCATGGGTGTTTTTTTCTTGTTTACTCATGGAGGGAGAAGTATGATTAGTCTTGTAATGACTGTTTTTTCTTGTTTTATTTTTCTACTCATAGTTTGCATTAATTATGGGCTTAATATTGCAGAGTTTATATATGTGGCTATAAACAAATTAATAGTTAGAAAACTATTAAAGTTTGTTTCATTAAGGTAAGGTTTGGATAGTGAAATGATATGAGATGATTTTATATAAAAGTTGAATAAAATATTGTATATTATATTTTGTGTGAGAATTTAAAAAAGTTGTAATGATGAGATGAGATGAGTTTCCAATCCAAACCGGGACATAAACAACTATCATGTATTCTTCCATGACAGTCAAGAATCCGACTAACAGCTATTCTTTCCTCATCATTTGGATTGTACATCCCACCAGGATGACCTAGAATGGTAGATACCAGTGACAACATAACAATCCAGGCTTTCCACGTTGAAGTTTCCAATTATCAAGAAGCTCCAAGCAGATAGAAGATCAAGCCCTTATATATAGACAAAGCAATTCACCTCCAGTGTTACCTTTTAGGTTCCGTTTAGATAATGAGAATTGTTTCTTATATTTTGTGTGAAAATTTAAGAAAGTTGTAATGATTAGATGCGATGAGATAAAACTGTTTCTGTATCCAAACGGAGTCTTAGTAATTTAATGAACTCTTTTACACCATCTGAGCATAGTTTTATATCAATTTAATTAATCATAGGATTTTGCTACGTACAAGCGAATTTGCTAACCGATATGTGTACCGATACTGACTTGGACGATATTGTCAGATGTTAATGTTATATATATATATATATATATATATATATATATAAGGAAAGAAAGAAGAAAACACAAAGAGAAGAGAAAAGAGAGAAGAGGCAACACGTCGCAAGCTTCATCGTCTTGTCCCTGAGAAACTCTCTATTTGCACGCGAGTTCACAAAATCTCCATCTTCATCTTCTCCATTTATTGCAGATTTTCATCTTCATCTTCTCCATATGCTACAGATTGTTGGTGGGATTGCTTAGATTGGTGATTGTCCAGAAATCCCTAAATCCCATTCAATATCAATCATCTCCTTACAAAATAATCATAACTTCAATTTCTGTCTTGTTTTGGGTCGATCAGCAAGACCAAAGAATAATAGAAAACTCTGAAAGACTGCTTCCTTCTCAACCACGTACTTGAAACATTTTCTTTGTGGGTCTCATGGGGCCCCTTTCCTTCTTCACTCCATTGCATTAAGTTCACACAGTTTTTTGCCTTCTCATACATACACTTTTTTGCCTTCTTAGCTTATTTTTCAAATGTTGTTAAATTTCTATATTTGATTCCGTAGAAAACAAACTCGAAATCCTGTTGGAACGATTTTGCCGTTGGAACGATTAAGCATCAACCTTCATCTTCTCGTTTGGGCCTTCTTTCCATCTGCACGAGAATTCACAAAAAAATGTAATGGAGCACTGACCACCATTGTAGTCTGTCTTTTCTCCTTTACGCGACCCAAAAAAAAAACCCAACGACCCCACCTTCGACTCAAGGGATTTCTTCTCCGCCCGATCCAAATTTGAAATCTTTTAATTACAATGTTTTGAATGTACCTATTCGAGATTGGATATAGTATGTGTTCATTGTATTGTCCTACTTGAAAGTTTTGAAAGGTTGGAACTAAAAGACAGGGACAAATCTCCATAAATGCATTGCCAATTTGAAGGAAATAAGAGAAAATGATCCTTATAGAAATCTGATTCCTCGCTTAATTTACTAGACCATACATGGCTTTACAGCTTAAGTCCCTACATTTTAACTATGATTTTTTCGTGTATTGAAGATCATCATGAATCCGCTGCCTTCATACAATTTATTTCAAATCTGCACCATTTCATTAAAGGAAGGAAAAGTCAACATTTCCACCTCAACATTGGTACGCGTATTGGTGCGTAAATCTGCTTACATTCAAATTTTTCCTTAATGATATGCAATATTTCTTTTAAGTTTAGCTTCATGGGTCACTTTACCTTCAAACTTGGGATCTGCTCGTTCAACCTCACTATTATCGTCATCATCATCATCTACAATGACTGCAATTGAAATACAAACATAAAATAAAGAATATAGAAAACCTTATAAACGGTCGGGTTGTTGAATAACCAATAACAGCCCTCCAATTACAACCCGCCACGTAGCTCTTCCATTTTACATGATGTGTACCTGTCTACACCGAAGCCTTCATTCATTTCTCAATTCGTGTCTAACCTTTCATCTCCCTTGAAGCCTCACCGAAGCCCTCCTTCTCCCTCTTCCACCTAGGCACACATCGATCACCTTCTTCGGCGCGGAAGCCTCATCCTCTCCCTCTTCCTACAAATGTCAGTCCAAAATCCTCTCCCTCGAAGCCTCATCCTCTCTGGTAAATGTCTGAAATAAACTTTCTAGTTATGCAAACAAAAACTAGTTACATGAGGGTTAATAACAATAGTAAGTTTTTACGAACATTTACCATAAAATGTAATGACTTTGTTGTGTGAATTGCTTGTAAAGAGGAATATAGTGAGTGTAATGGCTACTGGAATGATGGAAGAATAAGAAGACACACAAGATGTTTGATGAAAAGCTCAGTAGAGCCACTGATACTAGCTACTAAGCCTGTTGTCGGTTCCAACATACATCCTCACCGTTTTGGCTTACTTGTGGCCAAGTTAAAGATGTATGCAGTACTGCATAATTGGAGAGTTTTTCACATCTTCCACCTTTTCCCATCTGATATATAAGCATTATGATTTACTGATGTGTTTTCAATTAAGAATTTATTCTTTTTTTTTTAAAGAAAAATAAGTAAATTAAAGGATGGTATAAATGATTCAGACAACCCTCATGAATTCTGAAATTGTAGAAACTAAGTGCAACCCTTTGTGGCATTTAATCAAACACATACCTGAGTGTCAACCATGAAATCTTTGTGGACAACTGGTTGCGTTGACGTCGGACTTTCTAAGCTCCGTTGGCGTCGGACTAAGATTGGGGCGGTGCAAATGAGAACAGAGATGTTCTGCAAGTACAAGAGAGGGGCGGTGCAACGAGTGGTCGTTACGCGTTTAGTCGTGCTACTGCAAGAGAGCCGAGAGGGGCGGTGCAAACGAGTCGTCGCGTTACGCATCGGCGTGGTTGTCGGCATCGGACTGAAGGCGGTGCACAGAGACCAGCAAAACAACAAATGGTTTTGGGCGGTGCAAATAAGAAAGGGGCTAACTTGATTCTCTGTGGTTTATTGTATTTCTCTTTCAATATTTTTTCTTACGTGTCTTGAATTGAATGGAGGGCTTTTTTGTGGGATTAACAGTCGGACCGGTTTGAAGCGCTTCACTAAAGAACCATTTCATGTAATTCCAATCACAATCAATATTTATTTTACATAAGTCTCATTCAATTTATAGTTTCGTATTGAAACCCGAAAGAAATAACTCCTATAAATTAAATCATATGTTATGTTTGGTTGCTTAGAAAATTAAGAATAACAAACATTGGTGTACTTAACCTCCCATTTAGATGAGCCTCAAGTTGGGTTTGGATAGACAGTTCAGATGAGATGAGATGATATGTTTTGAATAGTAGTTGAATAAAATATTGTTAGATATAATTTTTTAGTATTATTTTTATTTTGAGATTTGAAAAAATTGAATTGTTTATTATATTTTTGTATAAAAATTTTAAAAAATTGTAATGATAAGATGAGATGAGATAACGAAATTTGTGTATCCAAACCTAGTCTCAAAAGGAGACATATCCTCAATTTTAAAATGATAAAAGATTAAAACTAAATATATCAATGAACGAGAAAAAAAAAAACAAACATAAATACGATGATAATTGACATGTAGCACATTAACATTCACTAATAGAAAAAATATTTACATCAGCATATTATTTATAACAGCCTCAACACACTTAGTGTATTGAGTTAAAAAAAAAAATTGAAACCATGATGTATGAAGAGTGTAGGCTGATATATAACCACTTAACCCAAGAAATTTTATAACCACTTAACCCAATCACTGTCCAGTATTAGTTCCGATACGAGAATTTCTAGACATCTCATCTCCCAAAAAAATCCTCCAAAGGGCTAAGTTCAGAGCATTTTATGTTTGAATTGGGCAATTTTTGAAGAGATTCCTTACTCATAGGTAAGTTGAGATGGTTTGTAAATAGTAGAATAAATGTTGAATTATTTATTATATTTTGTATGAGAATTTGATAAAGTTGTTTTGAGATTTGAAAAAGTTGAATTATTTATTATATTTTGTGTGAGAATTTGATAAAGTTGTTTTGAGATTTGAAAAAGTTGAATTATTTATTATATTTTGTGTAGAAATTTGAAAAAATTGTAATGATGAAATGAGATGAATTAAGATGAGTTGATATAGATTTTGAATGCAAATGAGGCGTTAAGTATATTATAAAAGTTTTTTTCGGAATTCGAAATTGGAGCGACAAAAAACTTGAGTGATATATGTAGATGTGTACCTTGATCTTCCAAAACTGAACTCGATTCCTCCATTGAAGAGTTCAGACAAAGCTTTCCTTTAATGAACGTTTGTACTGGGGATTCAGGAAAATAGGGTGCAAGAACGCAAACGGAAGGGACGAGTTTTAGGTCTGTTAATTACCCAAAGCCCAATTCTACTTTTATAAACAGACCAATAGACTCATAAATGACAGTCCAAAACAAAGCTTAGCGATACACATGTTTTATGAGAAGTGATAGACTACTCTATTATTATTTATATTTCATTTGAAATTTTTTATTTATTTTTTATTATTTTTAAAATAATAAAATTAAAATACACAATAATAAAATTATTTTTTTTATTAAATAAAATACAAAATTAAAAAAAATATAAAAAATATGTTAAATGAGTAAAAAGAGATAATAATCCTATCATTTTTTTCATATTTTATTACACGAGGCAACAAACCCGACGTGCCCTATCACAATATGTCCAATAGATCCAATCCACGTGTCATCCCTACCTCTCTTCCACCCTCCCAACCCCACGCGCCCCTATATAATTCCCCCTCGGGCCCTCAACCTTCTTTCTTCCCGTCGCTGGTGCCCTGACTAGGGTTTAGAATCGATCTCTCGTCTCTCCCCCCCTCCCCTTCTTCCTTATTCTGATTGATCTCTCCCTTGGTCCGGTTTCCTTATTTTGGTTCATTTGTATTTTTGTTTTCTCTTTGTTTTGCGTGTGGATCTTAGCCATGATGCAACAGCCACCACCGATGTCATCGGATCAGCAGAGCCAGCAGCAACAGCAGCAACAGTGGATGATGATGCAGCAGTCTCAGCAGCCGGCCCCTCCGGCAGGTTGGGCCCCCCAGGCCGTGCCGCCTCAGCTGGCGCAGGCTCAGGCCCAGCAGTATCCGGCCCCGCAGAACTCCGGTTCCGAAGAGATCCGGTCTCTATGGATCGGGGACTTGCTGCCCTGGATGGAGGAAAATTATCTCCTCACGTGCTTTACTCACACAGGAGAGGTAAAAAATGTGTGTTTGTGTGGACAATCCGTGTGCGTATACGTCTATTTTCTTCCGATCTAGAGCTTTGTTTGTGTGGGTGGAAAATTTCGCGGTTTTTGTTTGGGAAAAGAGTTTCTCCTTTTTTTTACTTTTTTGGGCGTGGGGCTCTGTTTTGTTTGGGTTATATAGTAGATTTGGCATTGTGTACTGTAAGTTAGGGTTTCGAATATAACTTGCTCATTTGTTGCGGAATTGTATTATATCGTCAGTACTTGATTTCTTAGAACCTTAGTTATGATATAAGTTTTGTTCGGCTAAACTACTCACAGACCAGCTGTCATTTATGGTAATTCTCTGTGTGGTTGTGGTTTTTTCAATTTGATTTTACAAATCCAAAGGCAAATTAGCTCTGTTTTTTGCTAGCTTTTCGGTCGTGGGAATGATATATGGGAGGAAAATAATCCCAAGGGGTTGGCCCAAGTGGTGAAGGGGTCTTGGGTATTACTCCCTTCAAGGTTCAAGGTATAAAGTGTTAATGGGTGCAAACAATCTTTTGGTGCCACACTCCTTGGTGAAAAGCTAGCGACTTAGCTAGTTCCGTGTAGGAGAAAACTTCGAGGGTGCAGTGCATGGGACCGGGGTTTACTGGGGTGGGTCCAAAGGGCCCTGCCTGGAGAGGTTCCAGACATAAATATACATATATATGGGAAGAAAATATTAAATTTGTGAATTTTAATTTTCTTCTCTTTCTACGTGTAAAAAAGTAATTTTCTTTCTATTTCATTTTCATGGAGTCTTTTCTTTCTGTTTGTTCTTTTATTATTTCTTTTCTTTCTGCTTGTAAAAAATTTATTTTCTTACTTATATAATAATAAATTATTTTCTTTCTATTTCATTTTCGTTGAGTCTTTTCTTTCTGTTTGTCCTTTTATTAAAGCTTTCTTTCTGTTTCGATGGTCCTGATGAAAATTGTACCAGGAGTGAAGCTTAAAGGGAAATAAAACAAGTTTGAAATTACTTACTGGTTTTATAATCTTTCATTTCTTGTCAGTTCTTTAACTTGTCAAAAAAAAAAAAAAAATTTGTCAGTTCTTTATATTATGCGAGTAGCTTTATCTATTGAAGCAAAGTAAAAATTTGCAACAGACTTGGCCATCAGAAGTTTGCACATCCTATAATCTAATTTAATTGTTCTATAAGTTATTGCATATTCACCCTTTATCACCTCTCTCTTACCATCTCTTATTTCTGATCTCATTGTTTTTATTGTGTTATTTTAGGTTGTATCAGCCAAGGTAATTCGCAATAAGCAAACGGGAGTATCTGACGGTTACGGTTTCATTGAATTTGTTAGCCATGCTGCGGCAGACAGGGTTTTGCAAACATACAATGGCACATTAATGCCGAGTACTGAGCAGAATTTCCGGCTGAACTGGGCCACTCTTGGTGCTGGTGAGAGGCGACAAGAAGATGGTCCTGACCATACAGTTTTTGTGGGTGATTTGGCAGCTGATGTTACTGATTACTTGCTTCAAGAGACCTTCAAAGCTGTATACAAATCAGTGAAAGGTGCAAAAGTTGTCACTGATAGGACCACTGGACGTTCAAAGGGTTATGGGTTTGTCAGGTTTGGTGATGAGAGTGAGCAGTTGCGATCAATGACTGAAATGAATGGCCAGTATTGTTCTACAAGGCCCATGCGCATTGGTCCAGCTGCTACAAAAAAACCTGTTGGTGGACAGCAATATCAGAAACGTATGTGTTGGTATCCCTATTAATGCTTTGGTGCGATTGCTTCACAAGATTTGGAACTTAAATGTTGCTGCTTGATTTATCTTTTTGCTTGGTCTACTTGTTTGCTTTGTCGCTTTCCTTTCTTTTGCTGGGGGAAAGGGATCTCTCTTGCCTTATATGCTAGCGTTTTTTTTTTCCTTTTCTGAATTGAATTGTCAAGTATTTGACTGTTCTCAGTTATTCATTTGAAGACAGGCGGGACTTGCACGATCATTTCATTCCAGTACTTACCTTTGTAAAATTGGGCACATTTCAATTCTCTTAAAACATGCAAAAACTTATATAAAACTCATGTTGTCTTAAAGCAGGACACCGAGAGGCTCTCATTTTTGGGGGGCCTGGAACTGATTTCAGCTGAAATGATTCCACTTTAATCCGTGGCTCATTTTAGGTCAGTTATCTTGTTTATGTCGTAAAGTTCATACTTTTTGTGGCATTTTTTATGCTACATTCAGAATTACTTTTCCAGTTCCTTATTCATTAAGAATTTCCAATTCCTTACATTTTAAGAGTTACCAGTCAAGTTTAAATTCATTCCCTTTTCCAAATTTTGTATATTTCCATTTCCATTATTTTTTACCTACGTGAATCGTAGAAACCTATGTTCTTTTCTGACATGTGATTTAGTTACCCTGAGCCCTTCACATAAGGTTGGATACCAGTTTTTGTTTTGTAATTTTTTGGCCCATGCCTGATAGTGCTGTTACTTTAAAGATTTTATAGTACAAGTAACGGTGCTTGCTCTTTTTTTCATTTTTGGTTTTCAATTGAGGGCTTAAAATACCTGTAGCAGCCAAGAACTAAATACTTTGTTAGCTTTAACATACGATTTACTAACCCTATCATGATGGATTTGTAATTTGAAGTTTTATTCTTCAAAAATGCTATAGTACATTCTCTGTTCTTGTGTTCTTATTACTGCAGTTATATCATTTCCTCCTGTTATTTTTTGTATTGCTTGTGTGGCATCTCAATTTTGGAGGGAAACTTGATTCCGGGTGTCAGATACTTCCACTTCCATGGTTTGTGATGGGTTCTTAGAATCATAAATATATCACTAGATTCAACAATTCACCTGTAGCGGTTTGTCTGAATTGTTTAAAAGTTACTGCATGTTCTAAGGGGATACTATTAGAGGGTTTTTCAATCTGTTGAGATATTTATTTTCTGTTCTGTTTACAACTGGCATATTCATTCGCTTGATTGTCTTCCAATCTAGCAAATCTATGATATTATTTTTTTATCATATGGAAAAATAAATAAATAAAATTACATATGTCCATATGATTGATTTTGGGGAACCCACATTTGGTTCCAGGAACTTGTTTAGCATGTTTTTGTCAATGTGAACTGATTCAAAATGGCTCGGTTCAGAATGA
The DNA here is from genome assembly GCA_022457165.1 of Juglans mandshurica. Lineage (NCBI taxonomy): Eukaryota > Viridiplantae > Streptophyta > Magnoliopsida > Fagales > Juglandaceae > Juglans > Juglans mandshurica. Next base: position 36,495,249 of record CM039622.1, read on the forward strand.
ATGTTTTTGGCACCACATCAAATCATCTGTCTGAGTGCATAGTGCACCCATTTTGCAGGAACATGAAGAAGTTTAGATGCTATATATACGCCCTGAAAACTTTGATATTAATGTTGTTAGTTCACATGTATTTGTTATTTGCAGCTACTGACCAGAATACTCAAGGAAACCAGGGGGAGAATGATCGAAATAATACAACTGTGGGTAGTTTGCTATAATGTTGATATGATTTACTTCCTGTGATATGCTAGTGACACTTGATACTGCTGGTGACAGATATTTGTCGGGGGTTTGGATTCAAGTGTCACAGATGACTTGTTGAGGCAAGTGTTTGGCCAGTTTGGTGAGTTAGTTCATGTCAAAATACCAATGGGCAAGCGTTGTGGATTTGTTCAATTTGCGAGCAGGTAACATAAAGTGCCCTGCCAGTTCCTTTTTCTCTCTCTCTCTCTCTCTCTCTCTCTAGTGTTCTTTGTAACATCATCAGTTTTAGTTTTCTTTGTAACATCATCAGTTTTTTATGTACTTAAGAGCTAGTGCAGAGCAGGCACTATCACTAATGAATGGGACTCAGTTAGGAGGACAAAGTATTAGACTGTCATGGGGGCGTAGTCCGTCAAACAAGCAGGTTTTGAGTTGTGACCATTTTTTTTAACAATTTTTTTACTGTTTATGTTTCCCATTATCTGGATGATTTATAGAATCTATCTATTGTGCTGGCTCAGACACAGCCAGATCAGACACAGTGGAATAGTGCATATTATGGGTACCCACAAGGATACGATGCATATACATACGCACCCCCTGCCCAGGACCCTAACATGTATTATGGAGGCTATCCTGGATATGGAAATTACCAGCAGCCTGGTGCTTACCAACAGCCACAGCAGGTAACTAATGTTGTGAGTTTCAGTCTCTTTTCCTCTGTATATATGGACCTTTTTCTGCGTATTGAAATTAAAGATACATAACCTGTGGCTAATTTCTTCTAATGGCCATGAGACAGTTTGGTATCAAGTTGTATATAGTCATATTTGAAATCAGGTTAACCACAAGGGGTTGGCCCAAGTGTTGAAGGCCTTGATCTTGGGGTATCACTCCCTTCAAAGGTCCAAGGTTCAACACCTCATGGGTGCAAATAATCTTTTGGGGCCACACCCCGTGGTAAAAAGTCAGTGATTTAACTAGTTCCGTGTATGGAAACTTTCGAGAGTACAGTGCACGAGACATAGGGATGGGTCCGAAGGGTCCTACCTTGGAGAGATTCCCTGACATAAAAAAATAAAAAAATAAAAAAATTTGAAATCAGTTTGCTCACAAGGTGTCCCATCCAGCTAACTTCTAGTTCCCCTCTGATGGAAATGCTTCTAAATGAAAAGGAGGCGGTCATTACCTGTGCTGTTGATTGAGAAAAACTGCAGCTTTGTTGGGGGTGGGTTCCACTGAGTGGATTGGAAATCTTTTTGTAATATTATTTTGCTGATTGGCTACCCGGGGCTGATGTTCTGTGACTGGACATAATTGGATATATTAGGTTTCCAATGGCCTTTTGAGATACCTTTTTATATAATTTATTGTTCAGTGGTGTGTTCTGAAGCTAGAATATTCTCTGTTATCATATGCTTTTGTCCTCGATTCACATGTGATATTTGGATCATGGTGTTCATAATTTGTTTGTATTTTTGCTATGTGCAGTGATCTTTACCCACTTAAAAGTCTGAAGGCCGGCCTCAGTGTGTTACCAGTGCAATTTAGGTTGGATTTTTGGTCATTGGCTGTAAGAAGGATGGTGTGGGGGATTCGATATCAATTTGTTTTAGTTTTAACTTTCCTTTTTTCTTTTTATTTTTATTATTATATTTATTTCCCCTTGTGACGAAGAGTATTATGAAGGCACTAGTATGGTGATGCTGGTGTGCCACATTGATAACTTTTGTGATAGTGTTGGACAATATGGATTTGCCAATATTTGGTAATGGTGTTGTTGTTGTATGGAAGGTACTATGTCTACATATTTGATTTTGCGTGATGCTTTTTAATACCCCCCAACTACTGATGGTGCTTTATGATTGATTCTATGTATGTTCGGCTTTATTTTTCCGAAAAGAAAAAAATAAAGAAATTTTTTTCCAATTTGAACTGGTTTCAAATTGATATTCTTCTCAGAACCTCTAATGAGAATCGTTATTAATAAAATGATGATGGCAGTGGTTCAGTAACAAATACTTAAAAACTTGGCCTAAATTTAATGCATGCATGGAGAGTAGTCTAGACAATTTTGGATGCGAATTACTTAGATTACATAAAAAAGCAACCACAAAAAGTGGTGATTTTATGAAGAAAGATCATTTTGAAGTATTTACAGCAATATACGAACTATTTTTACCACTTCCAATTCCAAATCCATGCAATTTTTGAGATCAAAGCTGCTATTCGACGGTCGGGCTAATAAACCTAGAAGAGCAGCCCTCCAATCACTGTTTGCCACGTAAGAAAATATACTATAAGAGAAATAGGTTTCACCACACATAAATACTTCTAATCAAAAGCAGCCCTACTGATTTTCCCCAAGAGTACTTCATGTTTTCCTCTGCTCGTTTTCCTCGCTGTCCCTGTCTTCCATTTCATCCCAACCCAAACGAAGATCTCGACTGAAAAAATAATCCCTGATGGCAACTCGAACAGCCAACACAGACTGTGATGGAATTCAACAGATAATAAAAACCTTATAATATTGCTTTCGGTGAAGAGATGCGATTTCTGTAAATCTGTACATAAAGCTCTATTTCTTCCCATTTTTAACGATATTCAGAGGAATTTCCCGATTTCTCAACATTTTTTTTTTGGCAAAAAAATCACTGGTTTTCTATTGGAGAAAATTCGATCATATTTTCTTGGGTTTGACTATAAATCAATTGGGTTTACAAAATTCAATTTGTATAAATCTTCTGCAGTGGCTGGAGAGAAGCATCATATGGCGATCAAACTCAAGCAAAAAGCAACTAAATAAATTTCATACCCAATTTCTAAAAATACATGAGTAAAGTAAACAGAATAATAGAATTGAATTAGATTAACAAAAGAAAGAAGAAGAAGAAGATGATGATGGTCTCCCAAAAAGTTTCTCAATTTCTCTGTTTCTATTTTGATGGATTGAAGTATTATGGTTTTATGTTGGAGGTATGAAGGTTGGCAGTTTGTATAAAGGAAAAGGATGATGTAAACCTAGAAGACCTGCTGTGATGGAGAACACAGTGTGCATACAAGGTGTTTGCTAAAATATAGAAGATAAAATCACAAGTATATTGTATTGCTACGAGATTTGAAAATGCCATCGATTATCTTCCCCTTCCAATATCACAAGTGTAGAAGCAAGACTTAGTCGTTCTCTTCCCCTCCCAATATCAGTCCCATCGATTATCTTTTCTTTTTGCAGATGATGTAAATGCAAGTTCACAAAGAAGAAAATGAAGCAAAAACATAACACAATTAGCCTCTGTGTCGTTAGAGGAGACGAAGGCGTGTGGGTTTCAGCCGTGCGAGAGGGGGGTGCGAGCTGCTGTGCGACAGGGCAGATAGGGGGTGCGAAAGGGTTTCTGCTAATTTATAATAATCAGATGTAGTGCAACACATGATAGCTTAGATAGAAAGCCTAGGTGTCAGCTAATTAGTGGTGAATTGTTCTTCTATGTTTATTAACCCGATCACTCCGCAGGTATTCTCATTTTGAGATACAACCAAAATTAGAGTGGATTCAAGAATCGCATGTCATGCCACTCTGTTTGAATTTCATGCTTCGTGCACCAAAAATAAAATTGCCTTTTTCTTTTATTTATTTATTAGTGGATCAATAAATTCAGAAAAAGGAAAGTGAGATTACGTATATGCCCCTATGTTATTTACTTTTAGACGGTGATGTCCCTGGCGTGGGGAGGGAGGATCCGGAGAGAGGCGCATTACGTGCGCAAAAGCTCCTCTTTTCATTCATTTATTTTCCCTTTGTATTAAGTTTTTTCCAATTCCCTCACATCCTCGTTAAAAGCCCACAAAGGAGCCCATCGCTGCTTCACCCTGCATTAACCTCCAAATCAGTGAAATCACGCTGGGAAAGAAAATTCCAGAAGAGAGAGAGAGAGAGAGAGAGTACAGAAAGAAACAGAGCAAATTGAATCAGCTGAAAACAGTGATCATTATGGGCTGCAGAGACAGAGAGTTCCTGAACGATGAGACCTCTTATTCTTCTTCTCCTTCTTCATTGAGTGAGGCTTTGATCTTGGCCACTATGTGCATCATTGGCCTCCCAGTTGACGTGCACGTCAAGGACGGTTCTGTCTATTCTGGACTCTTCCACACTTCCTCTGTCGAAGACGACTACGGTATGTCGTTTAATCTTTCCTATTATTTTGCTTTGGGTTTTGGAATTTTTATTGAATTCATATATCAATCATTTCTGGGTTTTTATTGTTGTGCGAAAGTGTATCGGGATTTTGTTGTATGGAACAAATTGCATCTGGGTTTTGATTTTCTTGAGGAGTTATGGTGGGCATGATTGGGCTGGGTTTGGTTTGTCCGGAATTTGATCTAGGTTCGCCGAGTATATTGCTTCATTTCTTCCTTGGAGTGGAAATGAGAATGAGGAATCGATTGTTTATATTTCCATTTTTCTTTTCCCAAAGGCAAGACAATGACAAAGTAAGTTTGATTTGTTCCTCCTTTAGAATATTTAGAAAAGGACCAGAAATGAGCAATCTGACTGTGAGATGATTTATTTATCAGATTCGAGAATGATGTTATATTTTGCTCAACCGAACTGGTACAAGTAAGAACCGTATGGCTTAGTCTATAGGAGGGGCTTTTACTTTTCAGATTTGAAGTGTTAATCACTATAAGGATATGATTGGATATGAGCCATATTTGGTCATTGTATTTTAGAATCAAGAGGGCTTCAAGTGTCTTTCAGAATAATATTTTTTACGCTTATGTAGTATATTACCATATTTACCAAATTGATTTTTGCTTTGCTTAGGTATCGTTCTTAAGAATGCAAGTTTGACTAAAAAGGGAAAAAGTTATTCGAATGTAGCGAATGGTGTGCTCATAGACACACTGGTAATCCACTCAAGTGATCTAGTTCAAGTTGTTGCAAAGGTATGTCACTATTCTGATTCTTTTATTTTGTTTCACTCCTAATTTATTTGATATCATGTAGAACAAATTGTGCGATAAAAATGTTACATTTTGTGTAGGGGGTTCAGCTTTCAGCTGATGTTGTTGCGAGAAATATGGCTGGTGATCATACAGAAGCTGTTGTAGGGATTGTACCTTCTGAGCATCCAGTGATGGAGGCAAACAAAACTACGAAGTCTGCCATACATAAGAATAAAATCAATCAGACAAGGTAGTCATTGTTAGATTCATATTGACCGAAATCATGGTTAAGGAGTATTCCTTTTGACATTTACTTGATGTATAACAAAAGGAGAATACCAGTAAGTGTTGCGAATGGTTTGAGGCTAGGTTATTAAAACTTACTTTTTGATCAGCATGCAATTAATTATGAGCAGATATCTTTTATTTTTGCTTGCTCACTTGAGAAATTAATAATCTAACAGCACTCAATAGAGAAACTAGCAATTGACATTTTGTAGCCAGTATGTCTACGGCTTTTATGTAGGCATTTTCTTAATATCCTATCTGAGGACTGCATGGATTTGTACTGTCCTCTTTGGTTGATAGTTCTCTTAGAACCAATAGCCCAATCTAATGGATTTGTTTGAGCATTTCCTCTTCCATGTTTCCAGGGAAAATATGTGCAAAATGTTATTCATCATCACATCATATGTTGAGGTTGACTGTAGACTATGTTTGAAAGTCTTCTTCTTGACTTTATCAATATCAATATTTCATTATTCTTTGCAAAAGCTATTATTCAATCAGTGCTCTCCATGAGCCCATTAGCCTGATGGCCAAGTACGTATGTCCTTGGCATTTATTCACTTTTTTTTTTTTGGATAAGTTAAACTCAACACTCTTTCTATTGGGACCATAGGTTCAAATCTCAAAATAAGCAGGGTCTATGCTTTAACATGTCTGGCATATGGAGGTGTTGTAAATCTTAAAAAAAAAAATTGGGTAAAGGTAAAAAAGGTTAAACGGGGTTATTATATATAATCTTATTAAAAAATTATATAATCTTTAATTATATATTAGTGATGCAATGGTGATTTAATCTGGGGCTTATACCTGAGTGCTTAAATATGTGAAGAATTAATTAGAAGTTTTATTTATCATAAAAAAAAGTTTTATACTCACTCAAAAGTCTTGACTAGGCTCATGTTTTAATGACTTAATTTGTTTTCCTGAGGGTCCAAGCTTGAATTTTTGAGTTATTGGAGAAAAGTTGCATGATTATTCTTTATCGTGAGTTTTAATAAAGATGACTGGCTACTAATTACTCTATTTGAGACAATATCTCTTCAATTTTGGTATAAACTTATGTACATGTTATCACATGCAAAAGCAGGAGTTCAGTTCGAGCAGAGAATGGCTTTGCTCATGGTTTGATGCCCAAAATATCTGGAGGGAAGCATGAACGGAGAAAGTCACCAACAAATCAGATAGGGGATGCTTTGGAAATTGAAGATGGTAAAAGTGACAGGATAAGTTCAGCAAAGGTACTCTCTCTCTCTCTCTCTCTCTCTCTCTCTACACACACACACACATATGCATGTATGTCTATTCTCTTTATATGTGCGCGCGCGCATGTAAAAACTCATCTAAATATCAATTAAGATTTGCCTCTTCTTTTCATGTTCCTGAACAATATGTTCTTGGATGGATATTCTAATCTCGAGAGGTTTAGTTTTGTGGTAACAACGCGAGAAAAATGCTATTTCTAGTGGCGGTTTGGGTATCAGAAATTTGCGGTTGTTTAATCGGGCATTACTTGGCAAATGGCTATGGCGTTATATCAAGGAACTAGAAGCCATGTGGAGAATTGTGATCGAAAATAAATATGGTGGTTTAGGGGAGGGTTGGTGTACTAGAGAAGTTAGAGGGGCCCATGGAAGGGGGCTATGGAAGTACATTAGAAAAGGGTGGGAGGTCTTTTATCGACACACTAGGTTTCAGGTGGGTACAGACGCCAGGATAAGATTTTGGAAGGATGCATGGTGTGGTAACAGTGCTCTCCAAGAGTTGTTTCCTATTCTATTCCTGATAGTAAGTGCCAAAGATGCTACAGTAGCAGAGGTTATGGGAATCTCAAGAGGGGGTATTCATTGGAATATTAATTTCAACTGGGCGGCACAGGATTGGGAGATGGAGATTTTTGCAGATTTTTATAGTCTATTGTATTCTTGTCGTCCAAATACCTAGCATGAAGATGGTCTGTGGTGGATTCCTGCAGGGAAATGGGTTTTCACTGTTCGTTCCTTTTATAAGGTCCTTGCACAAGTGCCTGAGGCATAGTTTGCCTGGAGAAGGCTTTGGCGACACAAGGCCCCTCCCAAAGCTTCTTTCTTTGTGTGGACAGCAGCATTAGGCAAGATTCTTACTACAGATAATTTGAGAAAAATGAGAATAATCATTGCAGACTGGTGTTGTATATGTAAAGGAGAGGGTGAGTCGGTGAACCATTTACTTTTACATTGTGAGGTAGCCTGGACGCTCTGGAATAAGGTGTTTAAAAGGATGGATCTAGCATGGGTTATTCCAGAATCCGTGGTGGATATATTGGCGTGTTGGACCTCTATCCGAGGTGTGCACCAGATCAAAGTGATTTGGAAGATGATTCCTATTTGTATCATGTGGTGCTTGTGGCAGGAGCGAAATGAGAGGACGTTTGAAGAGAAGGAGAGATCTATGTTTAATGGCATGGACTTTCATGATTTCTTAGTTTCTAATGTGCCTTCGTAGATAGGGCATACTTGTTTGTAACTGGCAGTTGTTGCTCATTCTTGTTAATAATACTTATTTGACTTATCAAAGAAATGCTAGCTTCCCTAAATTCAATTGTAAGGCCCAGTTTCACCTAGTAAGTAGCTAATATGGGACTTAGAACTCATGATTACCTTTATAATTTAGGTACTCCATGTGAATTATTATTTTTCCCAGTGTAGAGCTTAGGAGCTATGTTTGCTGTAAAGCTGTCATGCTTCTTTTTTTGTTTTAAGAAAAGATCCAGCCAAATTGCTTGTTCAAAGCTAGTAGATGATGGAATGCCTTTTTTTTTTTATAGGATAGGGTACACAGCCCATAATATGTGGGTTCATGTGTTGCATGTGAAACTTTGTAAGATAATCTTAGTTTTTAGAGGTCGGTGTGCATCTGTCAGTTATATATTTGTTTTCTTTTCTCACTTGATCTCTTCAATATGCAGGTTGAAGGAGCTTCTGGAGAATCTGATGGGAGGTATGCCTAACCATTGAGTTTATTTAATTGTTGGGAGTGATATCTTGATGATCCCCCTAAAAGTTGGGCCCTAGCATCAGGAGTGCACATCAGTTGGATAATTTTCTACCATCTGTCTATTCTGGCAAATAGAACCAGAGATCCCCATTGGGGCAATTGCCTTTTTCATACATATAGTGACGTGGACGCACTGTTGTGGGGCTTCAAAAATATTTCTTCCTTTCATATTTTCATCTTTATATTTGTTTGTCATTCTCAGTTCCTGTATATTGTCTTTCTGACCAACAGGCTGAATATGACAGGTCAAACAGTGAACAAGATATTTTCAGAGAGAAGATGGAGTGTCACAGGGAAGCAAGTGTATGTTTAGACGAACATAGTCATTCCCTTTACATAGATTATGGATTTTTGGAAAGTAGAAATATTTGCCTATTATAGTTTTCGATATACTCACCGGTTTGATTACTTTGTGCAGGCTGATGAAGTTCAAGGATCTACTTCAAGTTGTGAATTCAATATCCATTGTACTCTTTGGAGGGATTAAAATCATCTGAATCACGTCTAAATAGAAATCACATGCCTTGTTATAGTAGGGGATGTTTCTTTATATTAGCAGTCAGCATCTTAGCAACCAGTTCTTGTTAAGCTCACTTCCACATATTCACTATTTTCTACAATAGTACCCATTTCTGCACAGTATTAATGGCTGAATAGAAATTGGGTTGATGCTTGCAATCTTTTTTAAACATGGCATTCTCTCTATTGAGATGCATCTTGATCATCATTCCCTTGCAAGTGCGAAACTCTCTGACTAGGCGATTGGTAGATTATTATGTCATTTTGCCTCGTATAACTTGAAGTTATCGTTCTAGTTCTCTGTGTCTGAATTTTGTTTAATACTTTTCAATGCAGTGGATACCAGCCTTACCCGAGTAAAACCTGTTGAGGATGGGTATGCAAAGAGGACATCCCAACTCTTGCCAAATGAAGCATCTGGTGATCCTGCTACTCTACCGGTTAAACCAGACAACCAATGCTGTAAAAGGCCCTCTTCAGCAGAAACTTCTTCATCCGATGCGATTTCTTCAGGTCTTTCGACTTCTTCCAAACCAAATGTGGATGTCACCTCAAAGTCAAATCTTAGTTCATTCACAACATCAACTGAAATGGTCCCTCAACAAAATCCAGAATCTAATAGAAGTTCTAAGGTAATTTATTTATCTGGAAAAACCATGTTCAATTCCCTTGAATTGTTATGTTTAGTTCGATTTATCTTGTCTTGCGAGTTATTGGATGCCTGTCTTGACCATCTAATTTAAGGCCTGGTTTGCTTTCAAGACTAAAACCCAAAACTTTGAAAACTTTGAACATCTCTCATCTCATCATTACAACTTTCCCAAATCCCCACACAATAAAATAAACAATTAAACCTTTCAAATCCCAAAACAAAAATAATATTAAAAAATATATTCTAACAATATTTTATTCAATTTTTTAACTTTAATCTCAACTCATCTCATCTCATTGACTAACCTATTTGTTTCATTATAAAAATGCTGTTTTAAGTGTTGATTGAAGCATCTTGGAATTAACAACTGTATTTGAGAACCATTGACTAACAAGTATTATTGTTTATAAGTAAGATAACTGTTATTGACAGCCAAATAAGTACAGGGTATACATTGGTATATCCAAGTATGATTGCCATTAATATTTTCAATTTTTGTGTCTTCATTTAACTCTCAAGCACTGGTGTTAATACAAATAACTGGGTGGCAGAACAAATTTAGAGAAAGTAAGAAATAGTGTAGCATAATTAGTTGTAATGAAGCTGATTTCTTTTGACATTTTTTTTTTCTTCTAGGAATTTAAGCTCAATCCAGGAGCAAAAATTTTCTCTCCGTCCCTTGCAAATCCCATATCAATGGCTCCTGCAGTGCCAACTGTTGCAAGCATGACTTACATACCAAACAACTCTCCTGTGGGGCCTGTTGCTTCTGCTCAACCAGAAACTGAATTCAGCACATTTGCATCTCGTTCATCCATGAATGTCAAGGTTGTCCCGTATGGTAATTTGACAGCTGGAAATGGTGTCAGCGGTTCTCGATTTTCCCAACCTGTATGTATTATTAGGTTTTTCTGAGTTCTTACTCGTACATGTCATTAATTCTCTTGGCAATAATTTTAGCAATGCACTTATAGATGGTATTGTGGCAAAAAATGGGCCTAAAGTCCTTCGGCTTAATTGGTTTTATGTGCTTGAGGAATCACCACAAATGCAGTGGCATTTACGGATTTACCTCCTTCAATAGGCTGCCTGGGTCAAAGAAAGACTTCACAGCCTTTACCACCTCCTTTCCAACATTATTCCAGGCCTTGAGAAAGTGTGTTGTTCCCATTTGGGCCTGGTGCAGCGGTGCTTTATTTTTGTTCAATAAGAATAGGACAGCTTTGATCTCATCCTCAAGACACCTTTTCTCTCGATCTTACAACCAGAAAATGAAGTACTTGTTCTGAATATGTGTGGAAGATCTTTCTCTCTTTCTCTGGTTTCATAAGCCAAGGGATCATTTTCGGGTTTTTAACATAACCCACTTTCTGATATGTTATATGAGCAGAAGATCTTTCTCCTATTTTCTAGTTTTATAAGCCCCAGAAACATCTTCTTTGAATGCTTTGTAGTAGTTGAACTAGTCCAATCTAGATCAAATAAGAACTACTGGAATGACTGCTGCTTAGGATTAGAAAATCATTGTACCTAAAATCTGGGAACTTCTTTGGTTATTGAAGAATGTTGTGAAGTTTTTCTATCTAAGAATTCCTTGTGCAAAAGGAAAGAAAAAAGAAATATTAAATTACAATTAGAGTTAGTTTCAGTTAACTCCACGGTCTGTCAGTTATGAGACTTTCAACCTTTTGCCCAATGGGCAAAAAAGTTTTACAGGGTTTAGTTTGTAGCATTATCTAAACATGCGTCTTGTTGATTATCATGTCTTGTTAGATTATCATTAGAACTTAGAGTTCTTAGGTTTTTAATTTTCTGGAGTTTCTAACACTTTTTCCTTTATATTTTGTTTAGTATCCTCATGTATACTTCGAATGTACTAGGATAACACCTCTTACAGTATTAATAAATTTTATCTTACTTAATAATAAAAATAATTTATATTTCTTAGGTGTGGGTTTCACTGAATTTTTCCCTTATGGCTATAGATTGTTGGACCTATGGGAAGCAGGACTCAGCCACTTCGACAGTATAATCCTGTTCAGGCTGGACCTGCATATACACATCCAACGGCTCAGGCTGTAAGTAGTAGAATGATTTCGTGGGTCATACTTGTAGTGATTCTATAGTATGTAGCCTGGTGTAACTGGATTAAGAGACATTTTGAGTTTCTTGCTCGTTACCTGGTTTTTTATAAATTGATAATCTCTCTCTCTCCCCAGGTTATGTTTGGACGATTGGGTCAGCTTGTCTATGTCCATCCAGTTTCTCACGTAAGTTACAGTGTCTGTGAGATACTTGATGGCATTTGTGGATTATAGTTCAGTCTCTTTTTCCTCTATTTTGTGGATTAGTCGCTATTTTTCTCTTTCCACATCATGCTTATCTATTGTACCTAGATTTTATATTTAAATCTACTACCGTGATTTCAACTGATTGCTTAGTCACTATTATTTCACATTGAAGGATTTGGTTCAGGGTGCAGCCGCTATCTCACCGCTATATGTGCATCCTGTCTTGACTCCACATCAAGTCCAATATCAAAAGCAGCAAGGTAAATGGAAGGCTTTTATGTCCATGCTGAATATTTATTATTTTACAGAATATTGTTGCCGTTGGTATCATTATTATCGTTGAAGTTAACTACTAATATTCAATTTTTTAACCTGTATATGGTTGCATTTCTAGCCTTCTAGATTAAATGTTATGTACCAAAGGAGTGTTACCGATTGCATATGAAGAGCTGACAGCTCAGCTAGTGATCATGGTAACGGTCCAAAGTAATGAAATTAGTTGGATTTTGGATATATCTCAATCCCAATAACTAACATAATCTTTAAATGTAACTCAAGTTGGTCTTCTTGCTAACTGATTGAGGTGGACTAGGTAACCTATATATACAAGGGAAAGAAATAATGAAAATGATTCAAACGTGTCCAATTTATTTGCCCTCTTATCCATAGAAAATGATTGTGAAAGGAAGTGAGATTTCCTTGGGAAAGATTATTTTTGGAAAACCAAGGAATCGGTTAGAGTAGGACTGATTCAGGTCCGTCCACCAACCTTCTGAAATGTTCAGTTTTCATTGAAGCATCATCCTTTCTGTTTTTTGAAATGCGCAGGAAGTGCAGTAGGGCAATCGTTGCATCTCTCTGGACAGCAACCTTTCGCAGTGCCAAACCACATCCCACTTGTGCAGTCTACCTTCCCTGCAAGCCGCCCAATTTCAGTCCCAGGAGCTAATGGTCTCTACGGCACCAAGTTTTAATGAATAGGTTTTCGATTTCAATCACCTCAACAGGGTTTTTTTATTTTATTTTTTATTTTTATAATCATAAAATTTTGGCCCACAATTTTGTATTCGAGAAGAGTCCTCCAGTTTAACAGCACTGAGTTATAAGTGTTATCGCTTTGAAGTAAAAGATCAATTTTTAAACAAGGGTTTGTTCAGTAGAACCCATTTTATGGATGAAGGTTTATTACCCCATTAAACAATGTATGACAAATGAGTCCTCATATTTCCAGATTCCTTTAAGAGCATGGATGCACTTGCACATCTTCTTAGCCGCATTTCCTGCAAATGGTGGTCTCCACAACCCATAATTAAGCTGTGGAATTTGATCTACAGCACAGCTAAACAAGAGTTGAATTGTTGTGAATCATTGCATCCGATACAGATTTCTTACAAGTTTCTCTTTGGAATAATTCTACGTATAATCGTAAAGTGTGTAAATGTCGTGTAATCGCTTTGAAAAAAAGTATAGTCTACTATTAAAAAATTAATTTTTTTCATAGAAGTTCCATATTTTATTTATTTTTTTCAAAGCGATTATGCGACAGTTACACAAATCACGGTTGCAAATATCTTTTCATTTTTTTCTCATCTAACAAAATGTGTGCTCCCTATGAAATGCCATACCATATTTGATTATAGAGAAATAATTTGTATAAATTCCAAATAAACAAACCTCATACAATCTCTTATAAAAAAGTAGACCTTACCTTAAAAAAGTGTAAAAAAAACTATTATTTATTAGTAAGACTCATTGTTTTACAAAAAGTTTATATGAGACTTGTCTATTTGAGACTTGTATCTAGCATTTACTCTTGATTATAACCAGAAAATGCATATGAGTGGTACCAAGCACCCAACAAGAGGCTATTCATTGTAACTAAATTACAAGCACTACGAGCAAAGAAGACTTGCGAACTACAAGCTGAAAAGGCACAAAGTAACAAGGTCAGATCCTGAAGGCGTAACCAAATATGGATCCTCTGCCAGCCCTTTCCTATTTTAAGATCCCAACCTTCCACATAGTTGTCTAATTTTCCTATATGCTTCTCCATAATTGACTAATTCCAGTCAGTCAATCTGGAACTTCTTGCGAGTTACTTACGAAAATTGCTATACAAGATACCAGTTCAAAGTGGATCCTGTTCAATCAGGCACTTGATTTTCCGGACTATTTCTTCGTATGATCAATATCTTTATCTCCATGATTAGTTTCCGGACTCCTTGGTTCTTCTAATTTCAGTCCACAAGCTTTTAATGGCTGCTGGTTCTCCATTGAGGTTTCCTGCAAAACCTAGTTTTGAAGTGCTGTGCATCAGTGCCTAACTGCGCATGCGTTGAATATTCGAGTGCATAGTCCACTACAAAATAATGAATACGTTTAGTTGAAGAATTATTTTTACCTGCAATAGCTCAGTCATTTTGCCAGTCATATTATTCTCAATAGGTTTTAAAGAGGGATCCGGCTGGTTCTGAAGATTAGGCTGTACCGCCTGCAGGGGCTCAATTAAGAGGGGCTGATCCATATCATTAAATTCATCTTTCTGACTATGGCCAGAAACTTTAACTGACATTTTACCTGCAGACCCACTACTTTCAATTTCAGTCTTCGCTGACTCTGATGGAGCTTGAGTTCTCTTGCTGACCTCGGTCGATAGATTCTCGGAAGGCATGCCAGGCAATCTTGCTGATGTGCCTTCTAAATCGGTGGGTAGCACCTCTTGTGGAGGTTGACTATACGAAACATTTTCACTTTGCAAATCTTTTGGTGTAACCTGGTTGCTGGCTTGAGGTAGAGAAGCAAGTGCTTGGTTTCCAATTGTTGGCACTTGGTTGTTGAGGGTTGAAGCATCTGATGATTGAGCACCAACAACCTGTTTGCTCTTTGAGGCTACCAAATGAGCACCTTGGATAGCAACTGGAGATGGTTGGTTTGCAAGTGCTACCCCATTAGCAGGTTTGAGCACTAGAGGCACTACATTGCCCCTTGGGACTACCGAAGAAGCCTGTTTGCCTTTCAAGGCCACAAGGCTAGCAGACTCGGGTGCTACTCCAGGCACCTGAAATGAATTATTTCCATTTCTTGGAGATTTGAAATTTTGCCTTTCTCTGTATCGAGGGGGGTTGCCATGGACCTGAGAATAAGTTTGTGCTGGGAGGGGAATCTCATTGCGCCTGATCATTCGAATGTCTGGGGCCACATCATTCTCAGCTGAAACAGGAATGAAATGTCCAGGCTTAAAGACAACACCCCTCAAAGTGGTGTCGGAGTTGCCAACCCGAACGCTCAGCAAATATCCGGCGTCGAATCCTGCCTCAATGACACCAGAAACTTCCTGGCCCACCATGTTATCATTTGCATCACTAATTGAATCAACCTGACGGGGCTGATTTCCATTCACAACTTCACACACAGGAGGGACACGACCATTCACCCCACGGTTTGAACTCTGATCCTTCGCAACATGAGCTTTCTCCCCATTATCTAGCCTCGGATACTTCCGCGGACGACCCCTTTTGCGCTTCATGGGGACATCTGCTGAGCCATCAGGGTTGCTCCCTTGGTAGGCTTGGCTCATCTTAAGTATTACTTCCAAATTTTATCTCCTTTTTTTTTTTTTTTCTTTTTTATAAGTAAATTTTATCTCCTTTCAGCGCAATCTTTCTATAGTTTATCCTGCATCCAATGGCCACATGGTCATAATCTGATGCCATGCATTCTTTTCTCTAACAATCTCAGCAGCCTCAAAAATTTGTTACTACCATGAGCTCCAAACTAAAATATACTTTAAACATACAGATAACTATATGTTTGTTCCAAGTAAACAGAATATTAATATAGAAAAATATTGCCAAACAACAAAAAACAGCCATTGATGTTTTCTTTGCTATTATAAACTCAAATCCAGCTTCAAAAGGTTATTGAAAAAACCAGCCACGCGATGTCCATTTATGACTAGACATTTTAGCTCATTCAAAGTCAGGTGTGGATGGATCAATAGAACATCTTTTTTTGATAAGTAAACCAATAGAGCATCTTATAAATCAAGAATTAAGCTCATAAGGAAAGCCCTTGATACCTTTTCCCTTGACATATAGGTTACAGAATTAAGTTTATCCTTATATTCGGGCAGAAACTCTTAGGGATCTAAATCCCACTATTTCCAATGTTTACCTCACCAGGGATAGAATGAAAATCAGATAATACAAGCAACACGCTTTTTTTATTTATTTTTTGGATAAGTTGCTAATACAAGCAACACATGTGACTATAAAAGAAGAATGGCCATTTAGTAGCAATTACCAACAGGTTCTTCAAGTATTTTACCGTCTTTGACCCCTGAGGAGGGAATTTAATGGCAATGAAGACAACCAACCAACCAAAATTACACATTTTCTGGAACCATTGGTAGAAGTTGGAAAACGAAGCTGGCCCTAGGATTTTACATTTCAAAATGTCCGGAATCTCAAAAGGCATTGTATACTACGGATGCGAGAATTGAGACTTGTGCACCTCGATTAAACAGTTAACATCAAGCTCTATACCAATGACATCCAGTAAGTAGATTTCTGATATTTTACTCAATGTTGCAAAGACTATCAAAATCAATAAAAAGTAGATTTTTTGTCATTCGGCACAAATATAAGAGAATCAAAATCACATATTAAGTAGACTAACAAACCATAACTCCCAGCTGCAGAAAAGGCAATTGGTATTTCATTTGCTTAAATGGTCAACGAGTTCCTTTCTGGTGCATATAAATCATTTAAAACAATCCATTCAATAGAATAAAAAAATAAAGCCTTCTCGAAGTTGCGTCTCTTTTACCAAAAAATGTTTTGAACAACTTAAGAGATGCACACACTTGCATCATGAAAAAAATTAAACATCAATTCTTCCCATTGTATGGCTATGTCATGGAAAAGGGCACATATATCCAAAATTTATTGTCAACCATGTAGGCTTATAAAGGCAAGCTTTTTCGCATTATAAAACAATTTGAGCATCCAGGCATTAGCTCTACAACTATTATACCACCTGAGCTAAACTAAACTATAAACCATATAGCAATTTGCTTGCAAACCCAATCTTCCAGTAGTTGTCAAGTAGAGCTGTAAATAGACGTACTTGCAGTATAAAATCAAAAAATCTACGAGTGAGTACCAATTATGCACACAATAACTGAGGACTTGAGATGGGTACAAAAAGTATTTAATAAAAATATATTTAAACTTCTATGCTTCCAAAAAAAAGGGTGATATTACTCTCACAAACCCTGATACTCTTTTTGGTCGCTGAAACGTTTTTTTTGAAAAAAAAATGATGACTTAAGAAAAAAGAAACTCTCACTCAAAAAAATACTCCAAGCTACACTATCTAAGCAAAAACCCAAAACCACTCCATGTTGAAAGCTCTTTCATATAGCTTGAGCGTTGAAAGTCTTCAAATAGACTGGAGCGTTAGATTCTTTTCTCTTTTTTTCTTTTACTTCTTTCAAAGGGAATGAATCGAATGGATAAAAGAAAAGAGGGAGAATGAAAGTAATTCGCTGGATTTTGTCTCTGCAAATGGTTTTCTTTCTTCACTCTGTTCTCTAATTTATTTCAAGGTATAAAAAATCATGGTATCAAAGCCAACAAGAGAATTAGGGTGCTGAAACAATAACCCAAAACCTGATTGGAAAATAAAAAATCTAAATTTAGGGCTTGATGATGGAGAAAGAAAGCATGCAAGAGAAGATAAACTGTGCTTTAGAGAGCAAAGATGAGGTAGGGATTGCGCGAGGCCGTACCTTTGGGATGTGTTCTGGGTGAAACCAAAAAGAAATTGTTTTTTTTTTTTACTGACTGTAAAACTAAAGAAGAACAATTTGCAATCACTTCTCGGAAAACAGATTCAGGAACCCCAGATGTGTTTCGGGAGTCGACAGAAAACCTGGACCGAACTTCTTCTTCTTCTTCTTTTTTCGTTTTGTTGTCTCAGGTGGAGAGCTCGAGGTCGGTGACTGTGTTCAGTGTTGCTGCTCGTCTGGGTGGTTGGGGTGAGAGGTGGCGAATTCAAAGCAGTGAAGTCTGATCCCGTGTCGGACTGTTACGAGGAGTGGGAAACCTGGCAGTAAGAGGTTTCCACGTGGTTAGAACACATGATCCCGCCGAATTATAAATTTTGTGCGAAGAAATATTTTAAATAATTTTGAGAGATGAGATAAAAAAATAAAAAATAAAAAAATTATAAAATAAATAGTATCTACAAAAATTATATTATTTTTTGTATTTTATTTAAAAATTTGATAAAATTGTAATAATTAGATAATGGGTCGTTTGCATTCAAAACCCACCTCAACTCATCTCAACTCATTTCATCTTATCATTACAACTTTCCCAAATTTCTATACAAAATATAATAAACAATTCAACTTTTTCAAATCTCAAAATAACTTTCCCAAATTCCCACACAAAATATAATAAATAATTCAACTTCTATTCTACTATTCATAAACCATCTCAACACATCTCAACTCATCTCTAAATCCAAACCACTAAATAAAAAAGTTGAATATTTGAAATTGAAAAATATTTATATTTTTATAAAAAAATTATGAAAAATTATGATATGAAATAAGATGAGATGTTTTGTATTTCCAAACAATGATGAATTTATAATTTATGTTAACTCTAAAAATCTCTTTTTTAATTTTAAAAAATCTATTTATTTTAAATTTTCATTCCATCAATAAATGAAATATTAGAAAAGTTATTTATAAATAGGAACAACAAAACTATCTCATCTCATATCTTGTAATCATTACAATTTTCTTAAACTCTCACACAAAATATAATAAATAATTTAACTTTTTCAAATTCTAAAACAAAATTATATTAAAAACTTATGTTATAACAATATTTTATTTAACTTTTAATAAAACATCTCATTTCATCTGAACTGCGTAACCAAACGAAAAAACAATGTTGAAGAATAACCACTGATCAAACCTGTGCCTGAGCATAAAATGGTTTTTTGCTACTAATGGAAAATGATGGCAACCAGTTACCCAGAAACATTGATGGGAATGAACTATACAAGCACATATACTGATATACATACATGAGCAAAAGGATCTCTGTATTCACTTCGATGCACTGAAAATGATCATAGTCAAGTTTACAAGGCTAAGAAAACCTAGTCAATAATAATCTTGGACGAGCAAACTAAGCTTATTGCAAGAGAATTAGTGGTACAAAATATGACACATAATCATGCTAATTGCAAACTTAACTCAATCATGCTAATTGTAGCAAGTTTGCATTGGGACTTCCTTCTAAGAATCGAATGATCAAAAAGGAAGATGCACCTCCACTATGAATTGGAACCATTTCTGGGATCTTCTACCACAAGAGGCCTCTGAGACTCGGGGAGATGTTTGATATACAAGTCATGAATCATCTTAATGTAGACGTCGATCTTGTCCGCTGTCCAATCATTGGTACTTATCAGAGGAAGATACCTTACTGTCAGAGGTGCTGGTCGAACATTTAAGCTGCCCTTCTTCCATGCTAGATGGGTACCTGTCAAGACCATGGGAACTATTGGGAGGCCTGACTGCAATGCCAAATGAACAAAGCCCTGCAATGGAAAGTGATAAACCAAATATTTGCTTTAACATATAGCATAAGCAAGAAAGTGCAAGAAAAGTTACCACATCAATTACATATCTAATAATAACAAAGAAACTATACATTGAAATGGCCAACTGATCATTCAGTATCATTTTATTATAGTTGCCAAAAAATATAGGGTTCCTGCCTTTATTTTCATGTATGTTTCCTTCCATCTGCAAGATTTGATACAATATTTATTATTCATATAAAGGTCTTTATTAATCAAAGTAAAACAGATTTCACAATAAGAGTAATGTCATTCATCCGTTCATTTATGTAATGCATTCCTTAATCTACTTCCAATTAGATGCACTGAAGTTTAGAACAATCACCAATTGAATTTCTGACCCACAAAGTGGAAGGGCCCAGGAGGATGCAAACTTCATTTATTACTCAAGTATTCGCTTAATACTCGAGAAAAGACCTCAATTACAAAGCTAGGCACACTGGCTTGGATTACCCCCAAGTGATGCCTGCCACTTTGACAATACCACCATATATCCCACAATGTGATTTATATCATGAAGAAAATACCAAGTCCCAACACGGGAAAGGTTATTGCCTTTTTAAATGGGAGTAGCCACCCATTTTTGGACCTGGTGCCCTCGGGAAAAATTATCAAAGATAGGTTGTTTTCCACTACTGCACGGGCTGCCTGGGCATAAGAAGGATCACAAGTTAGATATGCTATTAAAAGAATCTCGGACCAACAATGTGGGGAAAATGGCCACCTGTTTCATGGATTCAATGGCTGCAGTTGGGTTGGAGCGATCTATGCGAAGGTGGTTTGCCAAAACATAAAGTTGTCCAAATAGTGGGTACCAAATGATCTGCATAAAATACATATTGGGTCATTGGAGTTCCTCATCCATTCTAGAAAGTAAGTAAATCTGGCATGGGCATAGTGACTATATGAATAACTCTCCACTCTTGTATGCACCTGTACATTTTTTTTATAAGGAATCTGCACTAGTACATAGCAAAGATAAATCTAATGTTGAAGGCAACTAGCAAGAAAAACACCTATGCTTAAATAGAGGATATATTAAAATCCATTTTCCACAGCACACCGTCTAGGGATAATATAATACAAGACAGAAGCATTTACAGTCTGCGTTTGGGTGGCGAGGAACCATAATCAAAGAAAATGGATCTTGATCAGCAGAGATGAGGGCAAGAAATGAGCATTTTTTTAATGGGGTGCAAATCTTCACCAAGAGGAGCCTTGTTCTCAACATTGCGTGAGCAATGTCAAGGCTCAACTAACTATAATGGTGATACAGACGAATTAATTTTCAAAATACAAAAGAACTGCCATGTTTATTCTTAAAGCATTGAACATACCTCCTTCTTGGCAATGCCAACAGTGCCTGTGGGAGTCAACCACATTATTAGGAAAATATCGAGAGGAGATGCATGGTTACTGATATAAATGGCCCTCTTATTAGAAAATTCAGCACCCTGAATCTTTATAGGATTCCCAAGGATCCACATCTGCGATCAATGTTCTGAAGCATTAATCATCTACTGCAAAACCCCTCAAATTCTCCAAACTAAATAAACTGCAGGAAGCTAACACAAGAGAATAATGAACAGCAAGAGCCATATTGATGTGTTGTACTCTTCAAGTGTCAGTAAATGCTTGGGGCATCTTATTCAAATGCACTCCATGAAACCTAGGATGTTATGGGAAAATGTTTGCTGACCATATGCCAGAACACATTGTCATATGTGCAACAAAGCGGTCACTTAAATCAGTCCAAATTCTCCGATATGGTATTCTTCTGTGTATGGATCCATTTCATAGAACTTACCTTTCTTTGATGCTTATGTATGAAGAGTCTGTGTTCGAAAATGTAGAGTATTCATTACTTAACGCGCTCTGTAAGGTTCTCGTGAGAAATCTCTGTGAGTCTAAAATGTGAAATGCAAGCTGCATTTCGTTTTTCAGTAATTTATTTTGAAAGAAACTCTTTCTGAGCACTCTTTTCAATTAGCTGTGAATTAATTTCTTTTGACCCGCCCGAGCATTTTCTGTTTTTCACGTACTGCTACAGATGATATTCCCAAATCAATGCCATGATGTGGTCCAGTCAATGACTGCTAGAGTAAATGCTCAGACTTGTCAGCATTCAACGATCAAGAAAGAAAACCCTTTTTTCCACGGGCTTCTAACACTTAATTGTTACGAAATCTAGGGATAACTTTTCTCACAAAGTCTTTGACAATAATATATGGTTGCCCAAAAGGAATTACAATCTTATCTGGTTCAATTAATAGGTTGTTTCCCCTTAAGGAGAAGAACCATCGGCAGACTTTAATAGCTATGGCTGCTAACGCATTACATATCGGCTAATAAAAATGGGAAACTGGAAAAATAAAAATGAACGAGGTCAAACACTGCATTCATACTCGTATCCGGGAATTAAATGAAGCTCAAATGGAAAGGAGGTCTCCTAATCAGTGAAGAAAACAGTACATTAGGAGAAGCAGCAAACAATTCAAATAAATGCCAGCAAAGATCTTCTAGGGTGATGATATTGTACTGTTTTTTAAAAAAGAGTTCAAAGAAAATGGAAACAGCTCGTATCAGCCCAATTTAATTCTGTGGCCTAGTTTGAATCTTATAGAAACAGCAGAAAGAAAAGGATGTCATTCAAAAGTCCAATTTTCTTTTCCTCAGTTCTTCAGCTCATACGCTACTCGACCATTGAGAAACACACAAATATTCAGCACCATAGCTATCTACTTCAAAACCTCAGCACAAGCAAAAGCAACAAGAGCCATAAAATCAAAAGGTACCTTACCATTAATCTACCAGTAACATGTCCATATAAGTTCCCCTGCCTGATCCTCTCATAAAGGCCACGGTATAAGCGCGAGCATGATCGACACCCAAACGAATGTCGTGACCATCATCGTCGCCAAACATATGACAACTCTAATCCAAGATAGTAATACTGAGCCCCATCCCTCTTCATCCAAATGCATATTGGCCCTTAGCTTCGATCCCAGTTCTTTCGCCGGAATTTTCGGCGTTTCCTTCACACTAAGTCTAGAGCTTGCATTGAAGCAGCTCTCCAATCTTCGAGTCCTCGGAAAATGACTAGTTCCACTATTCTCCATAAGTCAATGATCAAAGTCTTTGCAGTGTTTGATTACAAACAAACAGAGAATACCTGAACAGGGCAAGAAAAGAACAGATACTTCAAACATTAATGTTAAATACAGTAGAAAGCGTACCGTTTGGCTGCTGAGAAAGCGAAGAAAAACCCGGACCTTGTACCTTCCTTTCGTCTCCGAGAAAATTAAACCAAGCTTCGAAAAATTACTGGTCGAACGAAGCTTAAAGGCTTCGTATTTACTCAAACTTCTGGCTAACCAATAGAGCCTAAGCTGAATCCTAGTCAAACATATATCGCATATTCTATATAGAAGGTTTAAGAAACAACGTACCAAAGCCTCAAAATATGCAAGTAACTTCAATTTTAATCTATCGTTGTCAACGAGAAAACTAATTAGAAAAGTAACTACCTCGACACCGGAAACAAAAGGACCACGAAACTTCCAATTTCCAAATGAGATAATGTTTGTACAAACGCATAAAGCCTAGCTGAGTTGGGTTCAGTATACGCTTTACACGACATCAAAAGTTGTTTTTTTTTTTCTCGGCAGCCAAACAGACCCAAGTACGAGTTCTGAGGCAACAGAAATGGGAACTTGGGAAGATCCACCGAACGTTCTTACCAGATTAGGGGAATGGGAAAAGCGTACTCGGCAATCCAATTGGATAGAATGAATGGTAACACTTTTGTGTTCGAGATAATACTGCTGTGAAAAGAACCAGTGGCAATGGCGTACAGGGCAAGGCAATCCAAAAGCATTTATCTCTTTTGAGTCTCTTGATTGGATTGTCTTTTGCAAAATAAAAAAAAACAATCTACTGTCAAATTTATTCGCATATGGAAGAAGCAGCTTTCCCAGCCTATAATCTTTGCAATCTATTGGGTATAAGGGGGGGAATGTATTCCAACAAGCCACTTTTAATATTTTTTTCACTCGTGTCTATATTCAACACTGTTTAAGTTCATAGCCACCAAAAAAAAGTCATCCCCAAGTCTCATGCATCATGTGAACAGCAAAGAGGATTGGACAATCACAGGATAACGGTTGAAACCGTCATCCTAGACCGACGGTTGAGATAAAAGCCTTCAAATAGTCATATAGATATTGTGTGGTGTTAAAACTTTAAAATATATGAGAATAGGTAGGATGTGTTTTAATTCATCCACTCATCATACAAATCACAGTTTGTAAACCTTGATCACAATTTGTAACCTTGATTTGATTGTATTTAGAATTTGTTTGGTTTTTGTGAATGAGGCAATCCATCCGCCCGTCCGTCCGAGTGAGGGAGTTACCAATACCGTATTAGCAGTACACATTAATAGAACATTTGAAATGTGGGACATAACATTTTTTTTATATATATATAAGGGATGGAGAGTTTCGAAACTAAATTTTTCATTTAGAGAATCGGATCATATGCGCACTCGACAAGACACTAACATTATTGAATCCAAAATCTTACCCTTAAATTTTTAGCTAAACAGTAAGCTGTTGACCAAACTGCTGTCGTTTGGCTTCTCCCGGTCGTCGAGCGCAACTCTTTGACCCAAAAATCAAGAACTACAGGGGTTTTAAAATAAATGTGCAAAAGTTAAGAGCACCACTGAAAAAACCATTATTCTGGTCCAGCCCCACCAGACTCGCTTTTTATTATTTCTCAAAAATGGTGGAGCTTTCGCGAACAAGCCGCAGGTTTTATCTCTCCGCCACCGATCGCTCCCTCTATCGTAATCTTCTTCATTTTCCTGGTTTCCATTTCAGTTTCGTGGAATTTTTCGTCGAAAAATAGTCTCTGAATCAGGTAATTCGTCCTTCTTAACCAGGCAAAGTTCTCTGCTGCTTGTGAGATAGAACTTTGCCCTGTTTTTGGTTGCTGCGAAAATGGGACGAAATTTTTTAGTTTCTGTGTCTTTTTGTTTTGGCTTTAATAGTTGCGAGGTCACTAGATGTATGCTAATTTATTGGCTTCGGATTGAACTTGGAATTTAGAATATTTTGATTTAGTGGTCACTGCTAATATATGGCTATAATAACTTTTAACACCCTTTAATTTTTAATTTGTACTGAAAATATCCTTGGTTCGAGTAGAGTGAGTTTGCATTTCTTTGGATATTGGTTTACGGGCTTGGGCATTCTCACCATTATGTTTTCTTGTTTAAATTTTGAATATTGTTGTAGGGAAACTTAAGGTTTGTGGAAAAGATCCAAGGTATAAAGTCTTGAGTTGGTTGGTTGGGGAAAGTGAGAATTCGGACTTAATCAAGTTGCTTCTTTTTTTGGTTTGCGCTGAAACCAAATCAGTTGAAATGAGTGTGGTGGGATTTGATATTGGAAACGAGAACTGTGTTATTGCCGTGGTGAAGCAAAGGGGTATTGATGTTTTATTGAATGATGAATCGAAACGCGAAACCCCGGCTGTGGTATGTTTTGGGGAGAAGCAACGGTTTATGGGATCTGCTGGTGGTGCTGCTGCAATGATGAACCTGAAATCCACAATATCTCAGGTCAAAAGACTAATTGGCAGGAAATTCTCAGATGTGGATGTGCAGAACGAGCTAAAAAAGCTGCCTTTTGAAACTTCTGAAGGTCTGGATGGGGGCATTTTGATTCACTTGACGTACCGGGGTGAGAGCCATACATTCACGCCAGTGCAGATTCTGGCAATGCTCTTTGCTCATTTGAAAGAGATAACAGAGAAGCGTTTGGAAATGCCCATTTCAGATTGTGTAATCGGGATCCCATCATACTTTACGGACTTGCAGAGACGTGCATATTTGAATGCTGCGACAATTGCTGGGTTAAAGCCTTTGAGATTGATGCATGACTGTACTGCCACTGCACTTAGTTTTGGAATTTATAAAACAGATTTCCCCAGCTCTGGACCAACTTACGTTGCATTTGTTGACATTGGTCATTGTGATACCCAGGTCTCTATTGCATTATTTGAGGCTGGACATATGAGGATATTATCACATACTTTTGACATAAGCTTGGGAGGGCGAGACTTTGATGAAGTTTTGTTTACTTATTTTACTTCAAAATTTAAAGAGCAGTACGGTATTGATGTGTACTCTAATATCAAGGCATGTAACAGGCTGAGGGTAGCATGCGAGAAGCTGAAGAAAGTGTTGAGTGCAAACCCAGAGGCACCTCTAAATATTGAGTGTCTGATGGAGGAGAAAGATGTCAAGGGATTTATTAAGAGGGAAGAATTTGAGAAGCTAGCTTCGGGATTATTGGATAGGATTAGCATTACTTGTAACAAAGCCTTGACTGATGCAGGGTTGGCTGCAGAGGAGATCCATTCTGTTGAGCTAGTTGGCTCAGGATCTAGGATTCCAGCTATTACAAGATTGTTAGCTTCCATATTCAGGAGAGAACCCAGCCGGAAACTGAATGCGAGTGAATGTGTGGCACGTGGATGTGCTCTTCAGTGTGCAATGCTTAGTCCAGTTTTTAGAGTTAGAGAATATGAGGTTTGTATTTCAAAATGAATTCTCAGTTCTTGCCCCCTCTGCTTTTTAGGACGATCAGGGATACTCAAACTCCGGCAGCTCTAGAGGAGTTTGCTCACTTGCCAATATCTGTCCTGAGCATACTTCAAGAAACATTTAAGCCATAATGTTTATCTTTAGCCATGCTCCACTGCTTATGTTTAACCAAACTGCTATAGTATATCATTCTATTTATTTGAATATCATAGCATCATATATCTTTGACCGTGCATTGCACGATATATTCCAAAAGATGCTGACTTCACTCATGTAAACAAAGTGCATTACTACGCATTAAGTATCTAGTTTTGGTGGGCTTTGAGCTCAGCTGCCTTGCATGCTTTGGATGAAAATAATGATAACAATAATAATAACTTATAAGCAACTATAGTTTTCCTTAAACAAAGAGAGGATCACTTGCATCCATTGTAAAGTTCTGGAAAAAACATTGTTGACCATTAGGCCCACAGGTCAGTCATGTTACTAGCAATAAATCTGTTTATCATCTAATTGGAAATAATATGATTTCCAAAGTACTAAAATTGTGCTATCTTGTGCCATATGATCTGACTCAGTCAGTAACTTATATATCTATTTGCCAAAAAAAAACTTATATATCTATTTAGTCTTATACCTCGTTTGTTTTCGCAGATGAGATGAGTTGAGATAAAAGTTGAAAATTGAATAAAATATTGTTAGAATATATTTTTTTAATATAATTTTTGTTTTGAGATTTGAAAAAGTTGAATTGTTTATTTCATTTTGTGTGAAAAATTGGAAAACTTATAATGATTAGATGAGATGAAATGAGAATGATTGTGAAAACAAACGAGACTTTATTCTATTTTGTAAGCAATTCCCTTTGCATTTTATCATACAGGTTCAAGATATTATACCTTTCTCCATAGGATTTTCATCAGAAGAAGGCCCAATTTGCACGGGGTCAAATGGTGTGCTGTTTTCTAGACGCCAACCAATTCCAAGCCTTAAGGTTCTATCATTTCAACGAAGCTATTTGTTCCATTTGGAAGCATTCTATGCCAATACACATGAACTGCCCCCTGGTGTCTCACCAAAGATTAGTTGTTTCACGGTATGCATACTTGGAGGTGTTTTGCTTACATGAAAAAGTTTAGGA
Organism: Juglans mandshurica; assembly: GCA_022457165.1. Classification (NCBI taxonomy): domain Eukaryota; kingdom Viridiplantae; phylum Streptophyta; class Magnoliopsida; order Fagales; family Juglandaceae; genus Juglans; species Juglans mandshurica. Next base: position 36,522,599 of record CM039622.1, read on the forward strand.
ACTCCTCCTTTGAATTCTGATTCATTTACATTATCTTATTTGAGGCTTCATTTTAAAATAAGCTGTGGATTGATTTTGGTGCACATCCTTTTAGTACGCTGCAAATCAATAAAGCCATTCACAAATACCTCAAGCTCGACCCAGCTTTGTGTTTGTTTATCAAAACTAGTGGGCTTGAGTTATCGATTATTTGTATATGGGAAGAGCACTTGGAACTGCAAATATCAGCTGAGGCAATGGGAATTTTTTGTTTTGCTAGAGTTTGCGTCTATCTATGCAGTACCAACAATCGTACATTCTATGAACTGAGGACTTCTCAGACTTGAACTTTTTACTCCTTTTCTCTTGGCATGATAACATCATTTCTATCTTATCAACCATCTTTTCCTTTCACAGATTGGCCCTTTCCACAGCTCCCATGGTGAAAAGGCAAGGGTTAAAGTTAAAGTTAAATTGAACCTCCATGGAATTGTCGGTGTTGAATCAGCTTGGGTCAGTGAGGAGTCTCATTTTGTTTTCACCTATTTGAGTTTGTCATTTTTGTTGAAATTTTATGACGTGGTATAAATCTTATTATGACTTCAGTTGATAGAAGATCATGTAGATGATACAGTCACAAGCAGCAATATTCATTCGAATATAGATAAAATGGATGCTGAATGTGCTGCTTCTGATATGGTTGCAAACGGTGTTGAAGATAGTACCCGTGCACAGTCGAAATCTTCACATGCTTCTGTAAGTTTGTAATCAATTACGTCCTCATTGTGCAACACTATTTTTTTCTCCATGTGTCTATCTGTAAGCATGCACTGACCTCGTCCTTAAATTAGTAACCATGTTTCCTTCTTGGATGTTTCAGAAGATATTGTTGAGGGTTGGAAGTGCATAACTAACTTTATAATCACTTCTCCGCAATATTCTTCATCATGGCACTGGTACTTGTTAGAGGAAATTTTAATTTTTATATTAGCACCATTTAAGAATAAAGCATGGATCTTCAAAGTGGAAAATGGTTTTGATACTGAGGGAGTACATATGGATGAGTATGTTATTATGTTTTGTCAAAGTTCATGTATTTTTCTGAAAAATTAAATGTTAAAGCCATGTGGGAAATGTAAAACTAACTCATAGAACCCTCCGCAGGCTGAGGGAATAAGAAGTGATAAAGTGACCAGGAGGCTTGAAATACCGGTTAGCGAAAGTATCTATGGTGGAATGACCGAGGCTGAGCTCTCTGATGCCCAAGAAAAAGAAATTCAGCTGGCCCAACAGGACAGAGCTATGGAACAAACCAAATACAAGAAGAACGCCCTGGAGTCTTATGTGTATGATATGCGAAATAAGGTATAACTTGTGTAATTATTCTGACACGTAAAATATATGCTTTTGTTTTATGACTAAACCTGATCGTACACTAGGTTGACTTCAATTTGGTTGTCGTGCACCTCTATTAGCTACCTGGTTTTATGGAGGAAGTAGTATGACTTGATGCCCACTCTCTGATATGATAAATTTATCTTCTGAACTTCTATTTTTTTTTATTTGGGCAACTTAGTTTCTTGATTGTTAGTGAGGGTTATATTACATTGTTACAGGGTGATTTATAGTATTAGTGCATGGTGCTGGTGCTCGTGCTCGTGCTATTAACTCATCAGTCTGAACATTCCCTATTTTGTGGGAAATATCTTAATGCTTTTCGCATCATTATCCATCTCCTCATGGAATGACTGACTGAAACAATTAAGATGGTTGTTTTAGTTTATACTTCCATCTTTCAATGAACTGGCTTCTGAATAATCATGTGTATGATAAATAGCTATTCAACACATATCGGAGCTTTGCAAGTGACCATGAGAGAGAGGGCATCTCTAGCAGTCTACAGCAGACAGAGGAGTGGCTTTATGAGGATGGGGATGATGAAACGGAAAGTGCTTATATTTCAAAACTAGATGATCTTAAGAAGGTTATTTTCACTTTTCTAAATTCACTAGTTTGTCTTCATATTTTCTCCTCCTTGCTTGACTCTCTCTTTGTTTTTTATAGTTGGTGGATCCAATAGAGAATCGTTATAAAGACGAAGCAGCAAGAGCACAAGCAAGAAGAGATCTGCTCAATTCCATTGTGGATTATAGGAAGGCTGTTGATTCAATCCCACCCAAGGATCGAGAGACAGTATGATATGAAATTGCCAATGATGACAATTACTAATCTCATGCTGTTTTGATGATGTTTCCAATGTTTTTAACTTTCCATTACTTTCAGATCATTAATGAGTGCAATAAAGCAGAGAAGTGGCTAATAGAGAAATCCCAACAACAAGAAGCCATGCCTAAGAACATGGACCCAGTATTATGGTCAAGCGATATCCAGAGCAGGAAAGAGGATTTGGACACGTATTACTCTTGTGCTCTTTTTATCTGTATTTCACAAAATTCGCAAGTTATATTGTTCCATATAGTTAGGACAGAAGACACAGAACCTGAATGTGGGAGTACAGGATCCAATTTTTCATAAGCCAATTACGTAATCTTTTACTGAAAATTGAATTTCCAAATTGGTGAGCTTAAGCATTGTACTTTATATCAATGGCTTATATGGAGAAAAAATGTCATATATGAAAGGGTATGATATGTGAGAAATGATAGTTGCAGTCGTGAGTGCAAAAGCGCCGTGCAATCAATTTGAAAAAAGTGAATAAATACGGAACTCACATGGAAAAAAAATTAATTTTTTAATAGTGGATCTTACTCTTTTTAAAAGCGACTGCATGACTCTATGATTGCATGTAGCATTACTCTACCTTTAAAGAGTTTAACGATGTTTTGTTGCAGGACATGCAAGCATATACTGAGATCAAAGGCTTCTCCTCCAAATCCAGAGAACTCGGGGCCAGACCAGCACGACACTTCCAGTCATGCATGAGAAGTCTGACGTATTGATGCCTTCATGGGGTTGAGACTAGAGATCCTCATCTGATCTTGACAAATGTAGATCTCGCTTCATTTTTATTTTTATTTTTTGAAATAAAGTTTCTCTCTTTTGTGAACCGGGACATGGGGTGTTGGTAACAGAAGAGGTTTGTAGTCAATGTATGCCCCAGTTTTTGCGTGAACGTCAAGGTCTCTCTGCTGGTGCTTTTTGTACAATTGGTAATGTAAACAGTTGTAGCTGCTGTTAAAATTGGGTTCCGCGGGCAGCTTCTTGGTATAGGACTGAAATTTGTGTGAAAGTTCAATTTAGTGGTGTATTTCTTTTAACACAAGAATTTTAGAGCTAAAAATATACAATCGGTGCTTGCTCACATCACCACTGTGAGATAGATGTCTTCTTGTGTTCTTGAGTAATGCTCTCTCTTCCTTTTCCATGTTTAGAAGCCATGTACTTAAAGCTTTTGTGTTTTTTCCTCCTTTGGATGAACAATGGCCGATCTGCTGCCCTACCACCAACTTCCTAGGCCACTGATTTATAAGTTACAAGAAGCAACGTTACAAAACGGTGGATTGCAACAATTTATTCAAAATTAGTGCAATTCCATCTACGACAGCCTTTAATGGTTGCAATGGAAAACCTTATGTAATCGGCTAGACATTTTCTGGCGATATTTCGATCGGTTCCTATATAAATTCTTCTACAATAATTCTATTTGCAGTCTCTGAATGAGCACTGGATATGCAAAGTGAAAGCAGCTCTCTTATTGCTGTGTGGATGGACAAGATAGAAACGGAGACAGAGAGTCCTAAGAATCAACGACGAGGCAGAGAGCCCTAAGAACCAACGCCTCTGAAGCTGTTGCCATTGCACTGTTGCATTCGATTTTGCCAATAGAACCGTCGTCACCTTCCCCCTCCTCAGAACTATCGTCCATCCCCTTCCTTGAGCATATGTATACATTTTTTAAATTTCTCCAAGGTTTTTCTTTAATGGGTTCTGATGTTTGTGAGCTAGTTTTCAGCACAGAGATCTTCACTCGGATTGAAATTGGCGCTGGTGACTTTGCATCTAGTGTATGCCAGTATTCTCCGCAATATTTGATGGAGATTTAATAAAAAAGACGAAAGCTGAACCCTAGTATGTTATTGCCTCTTCCCTCAAACAATATGGAGCACATGATGCGTTATAGTGTATGCTTTTGATACCTACTAATTGCCAGTTGGCAAAAAAAGTAGCAATCACAACTATATATAGGTCACAAAATCACTTATAATTGCAGGAGTTAAGATTTATTGGATGGTGAAGCTTCTTACATTTGTGGCTTGGGAAGTTTTATTCTATCAAAAGACTAACGTTGGGTCGTATTTGTAGTTGGTCATCACTAAAGATATTGTTGCTTCTTTTGTTTCCCCAGTTGAGGTCGGTCCAGTTAAACCTAGATTTAGGCTTGGGGTTAAGCTGGGTTGTTGTTGTCTCATCTAGAGCTTGTCTAGCCTGGAAAACAAGGATAATTTGCTATTGTTTTTTATTTTTGTTTTTTTTGGTGTCGTAATTATTTTGTTATTAGTCCTATTGCATGCTTCTGAATCTCTTTTCTTTTTATCTGCAATGCATCACACTAGTGCTTTGAGGGACCGCAAGTTTCCCCCCATACAGACTAAAGAATTACCGTTTTTGGAGTGCATAGTTTCCATTCTGATTGATTATAAAATTGCTAACCACTATCTTGATTAGTGAGAGATATCTGTTTGTTCACTTGTTTTGAGTTTGGTGGTACTTTAGGTTACAATGTATAGACATTTAATTTATCATCTTCTGTTATGTTGCAGCACAGTGATTATATAGTTAAAATTGTGTTATGTTGCAGCAGCATCTCTACTTGTTCCAAGGTTGTTTCATGTTTTTTGATATGCAATGTCTTCATCACATTCTTCATCTTATTTGGTTGATCGTTCTTCGAATCATGCTCCAAAATATTTATGCGGAAAGATGACACATCTAAAATTCTTGAACATCCTAAGAAATCTAAGATGACATTTTTATTCATATCCAAATTACAACGAGTTCAACACTAATTACTCTTATTTGTGTACTTTTATTTTCAGACATTGTGCTATTAATTGTAATTTTCATTTGCTGTAGGAAAGGCCATACTGCGAGTATTTTTTATGAACGGGTATTGAAGTAGGAAATAAAGGAAAAGTTGTATGGGAAATAGAATGTCGCCTCCAAAAGAGAAATGAAGAACTCCAAAACGTCCAAGGGCAGAGATTCAAAAAAGGGAGGAGAACATCCAAAATGATCGAGATGAGCTTCATGGTCAAATAAAATATATTAGTCATGCATGCATGCTACTCTGAGTGTATTGGAAACTTTCAATTCTAATATCATGTTGTTGGATAGGGTCAAGAACAATTACAGATTAAGTAAATGTGTACCAAATTGTGTAATGTTGGTGGAATGATGGCAACATGTAATACCTAGAATTAGAAATTTTCATGGTCAAATAAAGATATTAGTCATTCATGCATGCATGCTACTTTGCGTGTATTGGAAACTTTCAATTCTAATATCATGTTGTTGGATAAGGTCAAGAACAATTACAGATTAAATAAATGTGTACCAAATTGTGTAATGTTGGCAGGATCAGTACCTATCTGAGTGGCAGATGAAGGAGAGAGAGAGAGAGATGTAATATCATATATCCTTCTTTAATGGCTAATGCAAATAGTTCGTGTGTCGGAATGGGAGAAAACTGAGTCATTGTCTGCCATGCATGGGCGCCCCCCTTGAAGATTGATACCACAAATAGCAAATTTTCTGAATTTTCTAACAATATAAAACACCCAAATTTTTTTCACATAATTTTTCGAATTAGTGAAATTAAGCTGTGATTTATGTTGTTTTTATTCGAGATTAAATGGAAGCTTAAGCTTATAGAAATTTTTTTTATATTAAAATTATTATTTTGCCTTTATATATAATATCAATTAATTGGATAATTTATATTCTTAACTTTTTGACTTTTTCTATTTATTAAAGCATTTCTCGATTAAAAAAAAAAAAGAGTGATTGATAACACGTCATGCACTTTAATTTTAATCATTAGATTATGATTAGAGCTCATATATACGAATTAGTGGAGTACTGACTCAGCAATTTCCATATTCCACTTGCTAAATGATGACCAGTACTCAAATAATTGATAAGGAATTAATTATTAAGAGAAGATTTTTTTTTTTATTATTTAAAAAGGAACGTCTCTGCCTCAAAAAAATAAATAAATAAATAAAAAAGAAAGAAAGTGGTATTCACAGTGGACAAAAAATCTATGAAAAAGTGCCATGCATGCATTGATCTGCTTCTGAGACCAATTCCACCTCAGTTCCTTTTTACTGTTTACAAAACGAAGACCGGTAGTTCTTACGACGTACGTTGACTACTTCACATATCCGATAATTCAGAGGAACAGATCAAAGCAAAGAAAGAGTCTTCAATCTATCATTTTCATCCTCATCACCGCCACCCATCACATGTACATACGTGTATTCATCACTGCAGCTAGCTAGCTACCTAATTTACAGTTTTACACCTCGAGATTTCTCAATTTACTTCAGGAATACTCTGCAGGGCAGGCCTCCAGGACCGTTGATGAGTCTCATATCGATCACTGACATTCATCAGCTGGGCCAAAACTTGATGCACAGTCAGATCCTTAATGTCCACACTACCCAGCAACTCCTCCAGCTGCTTCCTTGTGATCTTGATCTTCACCTCGGTAATTTTAGTAGCGGCACTTGTTGCTGTTGGAGATGAAGAAGTAAAACCGAGGCCTCTGTCGTGTCCGAGAAGTCCCTTCTCTTCCATCTTCGAGGCCTTGTCGTCGCCGGCCATCTCATGACCGCGCTTATCCGGGCGGCCAGCTGCATAAAGCAGGCCAAATTCATCTTTTGCCGGAGACCCCCAGTCGTCACCACCCCATTGAATGGAAGACTGATCATGACCATGCCGTAAACAATTTCCCATGATATGATCTTTTGCTTAAAATTTGTGATTATCTGTTATGTATATATTTTGGTTTTCCGTTTGTTTTGTGGAGATCGATGGATCGAGAGAGCAAGGTTTTGGAAATGGATAGGTGTGGCCTGTGGGTACTTTCACGTGTAGTATATATAGAGGGAAAAGGTGGGTGGTGATCTTAAAGAGAAATGGTATTATATATAAAAGAGGTAATTGGCCAGGGAAATTAGAGAATGGGTCAAACATAATTTGTTGCCACGTGTACTAGATGACATGTCCTACGTGGCATGCAGGTGACTGGGGGCCGGTTTGAGTTTGACTTCATCATGATTGATTTTCGGATTGATTCCAACTGATCAAAAGGTTTTGTGATGACTTCCACGTACGTAATTGGTAACTAATTAAGAGCCAGCCGTGGTGGGCGCGCGATATAATTCGACGTGCATGGCGGCTTGGTTTGCCTTTGCTTGCTTTGAATTTCAATTTAAAAAAGAGATTTCCTAAGCATCTGCCCACAGCCCAGCACACACTTCATATTTTTTTATTTTTTTAAACACTCAATGTATTGAATGTGTGGGGACTGTAGGCAGATGCAAATATTTTTTCATCAAAAAATAATGTTCAATATTTAGGTTTTATCTTTGTCGAATATATCATGACTTCATGGTCATGATACGTAATGCATATATACACTATGCAGGTTGCTTGAGCTAGCAGCTAGCTATAGCTTACATTTTATACATATTTTTCAATGGATTTATGGTTGTATTTTTCAGACTTTTTTTTTTAAAATGACAACAACTTTTTTTTTTTATGAGAAATACTACAGTTACAAAGAGATCTAGATCCACAAAAATAAACTTACGAATTAACATGACTTCATATGATACGTTAAATCGATTTTATAATAAAAGTATATAGTTTTACAATCTAAATATATATCATATTAAACCATGTCAGTTTGTGAGTTTATTGTTATGGCTAAAGCATTTCTCTTTTTTTATATATGTTAAAAGCCAATTAAATGGGAATAAAAAAAAAAGATATATACATACATATATATATATATATATATAATATTTCTATGGTCATGCCTGTTTTTTTTAAAAAAAAAAAATCCGCAGCAATATTATGGTCATATATATATATATATATATATATATATATATATATATATATATATATTGTTGCTTGAGCTTGCTTATAATATTTTATACATGTTTTAATTTATAAGCCGCTGTTTGTAGTTTTCATATTGATCAAGATCATGTTTTCCAATATTTGTGGCGATAATTATGATTTTGTTTAGAGCAATGCTAGATACAGTCCTCATTTGGGGACTGCAATGCAAGCCTAGGCAATTTTATCTTTAAATTTTTTTAAAATTACAAAATTATCCCTCCTGAAATGATGTTTTTTCTCATTTAATAAGGGGCCTGCACATGCAGTCACCAAGTGGAGACTGCAAATAGAATTTCTCTTTTGTTTATATGTAGTTTAGCTGTGAATGCCACTTATTTTGTATATATGTGGTTTAGGGTCTAAAATTATGAGCTAAGATCGAATTGATCATGTCGACCGAATTACAAATGATCTCCGAGATGGACTTTTGAATTGTCGACCAAGCATACCATATATATAATTAGTACTATGACTTGAGAAATTCAAGTACTACTGAAACTTAAATGCTATTAATCACGTGTTATAATTGATTAATTAATATTAAAAATCTTATGCAACACAACACATTATTATATTATAATTATATTCATATTACGTATCGTTTTAACTAAGGTCATGCCTAATTCAAAGATGCATGGCAAATAAATTTCAGATTATGTGTTATTCTACAGCTTTAATATTATACTTAATTAATATTGAAAAAAATAACTCAAAGCTAGCTGCTAAAATATCGGAGCTTTTGCAACGAAAAATCTTTTAATGACCAATCAACTACATATGAAAATCAGCACACATATATACGTTGGTCATCTTTTTACATTTTTTATGCTTTTTAGTTTTTATCGTTTTTTTATCGTTAATTACCATCATATATATCCAATGAATCTTTTAACTTTAACATGTCGGCTTTGGTGGAGATCGATAGGCCCTTAAAATTGAGAAAACTTTTAACAATAAAAATATTTCAGAAAATAAATTCACAACCTGACTAATATATAAATAAAGAGAAATACTTTAACTATAAAGATATTACACAGAAATAAACTTATAAAATAACGTGGCTTGATGTGATCATACGTAGATTGTAAAGTTAATTTTTTTGTAAAATATATCTAACGGATCTTATAAAATTACGTCAATTTGTAAAATTATTTTTATATAATTTTATTGTATTTATAATGGTTCTCATAAATAAAAGATAGTATTTAGCAGCTGCTAGCACTACTCTGCTCTAATAAATAAAAAAAGAGCAATGCTAGGTACAGTCTTCAAATGGGAACTGTAATGCAAGCTCAGGCTATTTTAACTTTAAAATTTTTTAAAATTAAAAAATTATCCCTCCTAAAATGATGTTTTCTCTCATTTAATAATGTGTCTGCACATACAGTTCTCATTTAAGAACTGTAAATAGAATTTCTCATAAATAAATAAAAATAAAAAAGTGTGAAGCCATGAAATTTCGTGAAGAAGTCAAGCCATTCAATGGAGACCAAAGCCGGCCACGAGCTAGACTACTAATTAAAATGGCTTAAATTTTTCGAGGTGTGAAAAGGGATGAGGAGGGCATCTTCCAGCTCAAAGTAGGTGTGAACGCAAATTAGAGGAAGGAATCTTTGGTCTGTTTAAGGTGCCACTGCTGTTTCACGTGTGCTTGACAACGATTGAATGAGCACTTTCCCATCTTCTTCCGATCACCCTCTTAACCCCAATTATTTATATATTATTATTAATTATATGACAAATCTTATCCAATTTTATCAACGTGTCACGATCGAATTCACCTATTTATAATTATTTTTAAAGGCGGCACGAAAAATTATGTTCGTACAAATCAATATTAATCATCACTACATAGTAAGTAAGCTGGAAGAACAACCAACTACGTACACTTTAGAATAGGAAAATTCTTTCTCCGTCATTCTTCATTGCTTCACACTTTATATTTTATGAAAAATATTCTAATATCATATAAAAAAATATAAATATAAGATATAAAAATGAATGCTAATCGATGCATAGCATTTCTCTTTAGAATATAATTTTTATTATTTTTGTTGTTTTTATTTTTTTTTATCGTTAATCACAGCCATATCCAATGAATCTGAATTTTAATATGTCGGCTATGGTGGGTAGAATTTTAAAGAAAATTAAAAATTTTCGCTCTTGAATCATTATTTATTTTTTTAATTTATATTAATTCCAACCTATTAATTGGTTTCATTTATGGGTTCTTCAATTAAACATTTGCATGTGTTAAAATGCTATTGTGGGGTCTTTTTTTTTTTTTTTAAGAATCTTACTGATAAAACTTAATCAAGAGTACGTACTGCAAGTGAACAAAATTAATATTAAAACGATCATGATCATTGTGTTGTTTAAATGAGATATATATAGTAGTACTTTTAATTGAATGTTTCTTCCTTTCCTGTTGATCATTTTTATATCTGATTTCTGATATGATCATGATCGGAATTAAAGAAGATCTTTAATGCTGGAATCACAAAAAATAAAAATATAAAAACGATGCTTAATTAGTACTTAAATTCATCAATGAATTAGGCTTAATTAACAGTGTTTTTTTTTTTAATAAAAGATAAAATTGATACATTATATTTGGGAGAGATCAAGAGTTTCGAACTCTATACTTCCATTTTAGAGATTGAAGTTATGTCAATTAAGCCATAGCCTTTGGCAAAGAAAAATCAAATTTAATTACGTACGAATTAGCTCATTATCAAAGATTCAAAAGGGGTTTACTTACTACGTACTTGGGGAAGGTTGGTGAGTCTAAGTTGGCTCCTTCATATATTCGCCAACCATTAACCCATCACCTTCAGGAACCGTTCCTGATGATCTTGAATCCAGCCCACACCCTCAAAGATTCTCTCCCCACCTGCCACTCACGTGACCATATATAATTGGGTACTCTCCACTCTCCAGTTTATTAGAGTGTGCATGCATATTTTTTTCTACGTAGAATTCTATTCAGCAGTCATACATTACACATTAATTTTTATTATTTTTCTTTAACAGATATATGGTGTAAAGAATAACTTTTTTTTTTTTTATAGTTGTTAATTATCGTACACTAATTAACAAAGGTGTCAATAAAGCATTCGCTAGGTACTTCTATATATATATATATATATATATATATATATATAGTAAATGGAAAGAGATTCATTTAAGAACTTCAAATGAAAAATACATAAATTAGATCTTTCAGAATTTATAATTGGTAGGTATTTTATGTGTCTAACTTTCTCATATTTAATCAAGGCTCTCGAATTCGGACAAAAACTTAAAAAGACTTTAACAGTATAAAAACAACATTATATTTAATTTAGACGAAACTTGTACGTACAGTACTAACGAGGCAATTAAGATTAGAATAATGTTACATACAGTCGTGAAATACGTAAATGACGTGCAGTCGCTTTGAAAAATAATAGGGTCTATTATTAAAAAATTAATTTTTTTTTATGTGAATCCCATATTTATTCAATTTTTTTAAAACGACTGCACGGCACTTGCATACTCAAGACTACAAGTATCATTTCTCTTAAGGTTATTATGTCCAATTACCCGTCAAATTGTAACTCCAAATAAAGTAGGACAGAGTTTTGTTGATCAATTACCTCGTACGTACGTAAAATGCACGAATACTTTACTGGCCGGGCGGCCAATGTCTGTATATATTGATCCGCAAGCAAGTTTTATCTTACAAAAACTTTATATACAGTCACTTTTATTTATTTCTTTATATATATTCTATTAATGTGATTAATTGTATTATTTTTTTTAATATAAAATAGCTATTTTGATCAATCATATTAATAGAATACGTAAAAATAACGGTATATAACAGAACTATTTATCCCATCAGTTCATATATAATTAATATGCTTAATTAATCCAAGTTCCAACGATGGCAAGATCAGTACTCCTTTGCTAAAACTAGTTTCTGATTATTTATTTATTTGTTGGAAATTGGAAATTAAGTAAGAATATTTGGTTGGAGATCAGTCCACGTAGCTTTTTTGAGTTTTGACTGTCTTCTTGATCTTAATATTATTTAATTTGTTTTTTGTTTTCTGTTTTCGTCGTTGTCTCGGCCCGTTCGGTCAAGGTACTCAAATCAACTTTCTTTCAGCCATCTGTGTTGACTAGAGAGTTTCAAATTTTGATATTTTTCCTCCAACAAATCAGTTGTTATATCATCACTCGATCGACGATCATTTGCTATATATAAATGTTAAAGACTCAATCAGCGATCCAAAAGTTTTAAAACTATTAGATATTAATTTAGTTAAATTTTTAATTCTCATGATCATAACATTCCACCACGATTTTGAATCCGACGTCCACGACAGTCTACTCTAACGATACTGATCCGGTGGTAGCCATTTCTCTTTTGGCAGCTTTATTCATCTATCAGTTTTTAATGTCTTAACACTATGCATATGATACAAAGTACCAAGACATTTTAATTTAGCCGGCCTATAGGTTGCCCCCTCTGTGACTTGAACCCATGACGTGGTTTTTACTTTGATACCAATTGTTAAAAACTCAACTATTGATCCAAAAGCTCTAAGATTATTGGATACTAATTTAGTTAAACTTTTAACTCTCAGAATTATAACAATAAATAAGTTGACTGACCATGATCTTGTAATTGGCTTCAAATATATATGATTTTTGCTGTACATATTTTGTCTGTTCATTTACTTTTCTTGAATTGAAATTGCTAATTCACGGTTTTTACTTTGTTTTTATTGGCACCTGATGTTCAAATAAAGTCCCAAATAATTGATCTCGAGTATTAGATAAGTTCTTGGTAAGGACTAAGTTCTAATATATAATTTTCTACTTGACCTTAACAATTCCAAATCTATCCCATCTTCTTGTACATCTTGCAATTTGCATCATATATGCAATGATATATATATATTCATTAGTGTTTTCTTGCTTTTGACTTGATTTAGTTATTTGCTACCATTTAATAATATGATCAATTGATCATCTTAGACTACCAAATTATTAATTCTTTATAAATATATATATATATATATATACACACATTTAGACTAACAATTTTTTATTTTTTTATTTGGAGAATAATTAACAAATTATTGGGCCGTACGTACAATATATATATATATATATATATTAAGCCGATCGATATTTAATGAGATTGGAACACATGAAACACATGGCTCATGACCAACTTGATAGTCGATCCGCCGGAATCAAAGAGAGAGAAGATAAGTTCATTATAATTTATAACTGGTCAAGAACTAATTAAGATATTCTTAATTAAAAAATATTTTGGAAGATAATCCATTTAAGAATGATGCCCAAGTACGTACTATATGATCGGGGAAGCGGATTTTCCGGCAGTCAAATTATTATTATTTAATATTTAATTTATTGATCGTCTTGATCTTCTTTGCAAGTACTAGTCTTTTCGATCTATTGCCCGTCCAGATGATGATCAAGATAATATATATCCGTGACGCAACTGTAAAAAGAAAACGTTGAATTTATATGTATTAATAATTGTGGGCGAATTAATCATATTGCATCATACATCATGAAGATTAGCTTGAAAGTTATGAACTCACTGAAATAAAAATAAATACTTGTGATGAGTTATTTGTGACGAGAATGACTATTTACACTGAAATTATAATTTTTATAACATATAACCGATATATACAAATATGAAGTACTGTATGTTTTCAGCTTGTAGTAATAATAATTAATATATAAATTAGAGTTAATTATCATGACATGTATATATTTTCATCGTCCCGGCCGGCCGCTTAACTAAGTTGATGTTAAGTTTGACAAGGATATATAATATGAAAATGAAATCATGATTTATGGAGTAGTTTGACTTTAGTGTTTTGTTTACTAATTCTACGTACGTACGTAATTAATAAATAAATAAATAAAAAACAGTTCCAAACTTCAAAGAACAGTAGTCCTCATCTTATGGCAAAACGTACAGATCATAACTATCTAGCTAGCTAGTAATTATCGTGTCATGTGTTGATCTACTTCTTAGCTGGAATATTGGCTTCCAGAAGCTGCAAAATGTTCATGATGATGATCTTGAATACCAATATCATGTCATGGTTTTATATTCAGATATCATGATTCTTGATGATAATATTCATGTTCATACCAAATTCATCACCTGTAACAATATAATCAACTGCATAGTTCATGATTTTCGTGGGAAATTAAGACCGCCGGGATAAACTAAACCAGTTTTTCAGGTTTGTGCATGTATATATTCTTTTAGAATATTGTCAATAGAGAACTACTACATGCATGGAGAATCTGAACAAGTTTTATGGGGTTTTTTCGCATGTTTTTTCGACTGCCTACTGATCACGGTACCAGTGCTTTCGAAACTCTTCTTTCATATATATATATATATATATATATATATATATATATATATATATACACACACACGCACGCACGCACGCAAAGCACGTTTGACTAATTTAATTACGATTATTTTTAAGAATTAACACTGTTTTTATTAAGAAAAGATTTTGATTAATAATGTAATGTTTTTTTCAAAAAAAAATATAATTTCTAACATCAAAAATTTGACAGTTAATCATAATTAAGTAGATGATAAATAATTACATGCTTTCATTTTTTTTATCTTAAGTAGATGAGAATCACAAGATAAATAGTTGTTTTATCTTGGTTTCTCCATGCTATTTATTTACTATATATTAAAACCAGAATAGTTACAAAACGACAAAACGTCTATGCATCCGAGCGGGTGAGAAGAATCTGGATTAAATCCGGTTACAATCCGGATATCCGGATTGAATCCGGTTATCCACCCAAATTATTTTCAAATTAATCCAAACGGATAACTGTTAAAATTTTAGAATCCAAATCCAGTTGCATACACCTAAATATAGCTTGCAAATTTTCTAGTCTTGACCTTTCATGAATGTTTGCTTCAGACCAAATGAAAAAATAATAATAATAATAACACTTGGGGGCCCAATTAAAGGAGCTCATAATGAAACAAAGCTGTAGCCAGACCCAAAGAGGTAGAAAACGACGAAACATCTATATATGCACTTAGCTAGCTAGCTAGCTAGGACCTGTTCAAATTATGCATGCAGGCCAGGCCAGGCCAGGCCACGTTTTGCAGTCCCTGGCCTGCTGAAGCCAGAAATCATTCATTCAAACTCCATGGGCTTAAACTTGCCAATATTGCTGAATATGGAGGGCCACGCATGAAGTTAGTACGTATGATATAAGTCTAATAAATGAAAGTTGTAAGCTTTAAAGCTTTCATTAATAAACCAGATATATACGTATGCATGTATGTATGTATAATGTATGTATGTATGGATAGCAAACCCGTTCATAATGAGGTTAGATTGGTGTAAACATCATACCTACTCAGCTTGATGTGATTATTTATATTACCCTCTCAAATTCTTCATGAATTTATGATCAGAAAAGTAGTACATGCATCGATCCTTCGCGGCCACCCATACCGATTAATCACTTAGCCAAGATCATGGGCGCTGAATTTATCATTTTGCTGTCAGAGTACGTATTATATTTAAGTCCCGGATATTGAGCGCCAGGTGTCAGTCCATTCCAGTTTTTATTACAATATTGACTTGCATGGGTTTTGAGTTTATTTCATCAAAATTAAATCCACAACCTTTTTGACATCTCCATTTAGTACGGTACTAAGCGAAGAGAAATACACGTAAAATTTTATAAAAATAAATTTATAAATTAATATATATGATTGTATATGATACGTTAGATTTAATTTATAATAAAATCGAGTAGTTCTACAATCTAATACAAATGTACATAATATTTTGAATACCATACCGGACGTCATATCGGTCAAGACACTAAAACAAAATATTTTAGTATCTGTACCATTTCGTGTACCGTTTCGGAATAGTCAATATATGAATAAATTATATATATAAATTATAAATAGTCTAGTATGAATTGTGAGTCAAAAAATAAGCTTACAATTTGAAAAAATGAAAAAAAAAATTAAAACCCAAAATATTGGTTGGTATAGGCTGAAATATAGGCCGGTACAGACTGAAATATATGTCAGTACTGGCCGATACAAAACATATATGATATCTGTACCGGTTCATTGGCCAATACGGTACGAGATTAAAAACCATGTCTGTATACAAATTATATCAGTTTGTAAATTTATTTTTATTTAATTTTGATTAAACCGTGCATTTCTAATTATAAAATTGAGATATATAGGATTTGGGTATTATTTTTTTATTTTTTTTGGGGGTTGAAGTCTGCCTGGACTCCACGAAATTATATATAATTTATTGGACAAAGAATAATAGACATAAATGATAAGTAACAGTTGTTGATCTTAGCTTGTAAATTAAAGGGATCGCTACTAAAATAAAGAGCGACCCCATGGGCGGCGTGGGCATGCAAGTAGGGCCCAGACACAATATATTATTTATTGATCAGGATTATGCGGTTACAAGATCACAAACATTAATTTTGACTAAATTTGAAGGGTCGAAAAAAGTAGTACTCTGTGTGTGTATCCTCATTCATTGTCTCCGACAACAGGACGATAAAAGAAGTTTCGTGGAAGATTTATGGTGCTTTTATGGGCTCGCTCTAAGATGCAATCACAATTCACAGGTCAAGTTAAAATTAGCACTGTTTATCTGGATTTTGGATCGGATAGTTGGGTATACTCACCCATATCTCAGGTTTCAAACCCGAGTCGGATTCCGGCAAAGATTATTACAGGTTATGACCTGATTTGGTATCCGGATGAATCAGAGTTTTAAACACCCAAAAATCCGAATACCAGATTGTATCCGATTTTTTTTTTTTTTTAATATGCAAATTCAATGTATAAATATTGTGGAAATTAGTCTATTATATTTAATTATCAGCCCTTATTCAATCCTATATATTTTCTCCAAATCCTACTCGAATTAAATTAGACCAATGTTTTTTTTAGAATATTATTGTTTAGAATTATAAATCCCTAGCTCCAAATTTCATCCAAAGAATATTTATATATATATATTATACCAAATTAAACATATATTTAATTAATTAATACGTATATATATATTTTTTTATTATTTTAGTTTTTGTAGGCTGATAAATCATAAATGATATTATACGATCAAGGCTTGAAGAAGTAGTGATTAACAGATAGTACTACGCAGTAGCTAGATATTTGGAGATCGAAATCATGCATGGAATTCAGTACCAACAACTTGAAGCTACGACCAACACTCATGCAGCTCATAATCATTATATATGTTGTTAAAAATTAAGGATTATCAAAATTTAACCAAAAAACAACAATGATTTGGGTCCCCATTATGGTGTTGCATGGACCCACGTTTGCTTGTATCTACCTTTCATTTTCTTCAGACCTTATCAAACATATATCTTCCCCTAAAGTTCATGACCCAGCTAGATTTTCATGTCTATACGCATGCATGCATGTTTTAAACTAAAAATGTCATAGATTATCTGTTTAATTAATTAGTTATCATTTTTGTTCGACGACCTATGTTTATGATGTTCATGTCAGACAGAATAAAAATTATCGTGACGGACAGTTAATCAACAAAAATTATAAATTGAAATTGAGTATAGAAAATATAAAAATTATCATTCATGTTTTTCTTTTTGCAAATAAACAAAAAGAAAACAAAATTACAAAAGATTAAGGGCAAACAGTACTACCCGTTAAGCAATTTGCAGCAAATAGTCTCGTTTGTTTTCAGAAAACATATAATCTCATATCATCTAATCATTATAATTTTCTCAACTTTCAATACAAAATAAAATAAACAATTCAACTTTTTCAAATCTTAAAATAAAAATAATATTAAAAAATATATTATAATAATATTTTATTCAACTTTTTAACTTTAATATCAACTCATCTCATCTCATCTCATCTCATCTACGAAAACAAACTTGCCTAGTTATATGACAACCTAGATATATATGGTTAATTTGGATTACCAGCTACCTCCCTAGCTAGCTTGAGTATAGAAAATATATGAGAGACTAAAGTAATTCAGATTAGATCTAAACCTACTTTGAAGCCTAAAAAATAATGTACATGATTTTTATTAATTTCTGGCTCGAAAAACAAGCTAAGCTAGACCATAGTACAAGGCCAAACCCCATGTGGGGTGCATTTCGTCGCCTTGCAACTTGCATGGGAATATGGGATACGCGCAGCTAGCTAGCTAGCTGCTGCCACGTGTAGAACACATAAATATGCCACGTGGTAAGTCCCTCGGATTCCTTTTGCTCTGATCATCAAAATAATGCAAGCTGGAAACAAGCAGATCTGTGCGTACGTGACTCCGAGGAGGACACAGAATCTAATTAAGCTCTTTGCAGTGGTACTAGAAGCTAGAAACAGCCTACTAATAAAATAAAATAAGAAGCTAGAAACAGGACAGGCAGGCACATACAGTAAATTAAGAGTTTTGTAATGTATAAATAAATTTATATATTAATCTACGTATTAATATTATTATTTTCAAATTTTAAATTTAAATTAATATTATTTTTAATAAAATTTACTTTTTAACTAATTATATTAAATAAATATACGTATTAATACGTATAATTACTTACAGTTAAATTTTTTCGTAAATTAAAGATCGATCACCCTGATGATCACTTTTTTCTGAGAGGTGTAGCTTT
The DNA here is from genome assembly GCA_022457165.1 of Juglans mandshurica. Classification (NCBI taxonomy): domain Eukaryota; kingdom Viridiplantae; phylum Streptophyta; class Magnoliopsida; order Fagales; family Juglandaceae; genus Juglans; species Juglans mandshurica. Next base: position 36,541,490 of record CM039622.1, read on the forward strand.
TCTTGGACGTGAGCATAGGATTTCCATTGACTGTGATATTTTCTTGGACGTGAGCACAAGGGTTTCTATTCACTGCAATATATTAGGTTTGAACTATAACTATTGATTTCGAGTGGAGCAGTACATCACTGTAATTCCACCAAAGTGTCAGCATATAAAGATTCAAAATTTTGATTCACTATTTTTATTAAGATAAATTATTTCGAACATGTGATTTCGAAACTGTCACATAAAATATTTTTTAGTAACGGTTTAGGGACTCATAATTTTTTAACCGTCGTTAAAAAGCAATTGTGTTGTAGTGGATGGAGAGAAGAACGATGATTCTTTAACATTTGTCAACTGGGCTACCACCTTGGGGTTCCTCGATCATCACTTGAATTGCTTGATTCGTTTTTATTTTTACTGCCTTTATCAGTACTATTTATATGTGATCGATATTGAAAAGCATGCATGCACGTTAAAGTTGCATTTCACATTGTTGTAAGAATATATTTCCATTGAATTTGAGTGGATGTTGTAGGATCATGATCATGCACATAAGTGAGCCTATAATTAATCAATTCGAGCAAAATGCATGCGCATATATATATATATATATATATATATATATATATATTATATCAACCCTAATTTACTCATGTGTATCTTGTTCAATATATTTGTCAAGTTTAGAAACATCGGTGTACACAGTAGAATAAGATGGAGAATTGGGGATAGATCAGATCAAAGCTCCAACACCAGGATATATCCCATGATGGATGCTACTTTAATTTGCTTTCATTTCAACTCCTTTCTTTTTGGAATACGATTCGCCCTATCCTATTCGAACTCTTCAAATTAGCTTAATGTTAGGATCCCATAAAATTAAAATCTAGAATTGGAAATAAATGGAAATATACTTAAAATGACTATATTTCTTTCTTTTAGGTGTACTGTTATAGTTACAAAGAGATTATATAAAAATAATTTCACAAACTGACGTGGTTTCATGTAGTCCGTTAGATATATTTTACAATAAAAATAAATTTACAATCTAACAAATCACATATATCATGTTACATCAATTCGTGAGATTACTTTTATATAATCTATTTATGGCTAGAGTATTTCTTTTCTTTTAAATATGATTATTTCATTATCTCTTTACGTAATATCAAATAATTAGAGGATAAGTAGACCAAAAAAAAAAAGAATACGTAAATGGGGATAAATAATTTTCTAATAATTCAATGTCATGTTAGAAAATAATGGTTACAAAGATAACGAAGAAATGCTATTTTCTAATAATTGTTATAATCTAAGTTAGTTTCTTGCATGGTATTAAATATTTAAAAAATATTAAAGAACTTGGGTAGCTTTTTTATTTCACTTTAACCCTATGATTTGATCACAAATTAGTAAGAATCTTTGTACCATCTGTTCATATCATTTTAGAAGGAAGCGAAAGTCATAAAAAGATACGTTAAGATTTACATGGTAACTAGGTTGGCTTTAACAATGTTGTAAATCTCTTTACACTCAAACCAACGCTGTTCAAGACTAGTCACGAACCAATCCCAATTTGAAAATGTATAACTAGATAGAAATGTACATAAATAAAACAACTCAACGTCAACGAGATTTGTTTATTCAATTTTAAGTTTAGCTTATCTGTTTTATTAAATAAGTTGTTCGTAAATTAAAAAAAAACGATATAATTTATATAAAATTTGTTTAAACTCAGCTTGATGGTATAAGTTTATAGAACTCAATGTTTATTATTAATTTGTAATATTTTACGTTCAACTTTATAATGACAAATATTTAAGGAGATGTTTGGATTCAGAGATGAGTTGAGATGATTTGTGAATAGTAGAATAAAAGTTGAATTATTTATTATATTTAGTGTGAGAATTTGAGAAAGTTGTTTTGAGATTTGAAAAAGTTGAATTGTTTGAGTAATTCTACATATAACCGTGAAGTGCGTAATCGCTTTGAAAATAAGTGAAATTCAATATTAAAAAATTATTTTTTAACATGTAAATTTCATGCTTTATTCATTTTTTTCAAAATGATTATGCAACAATTACACAATTCACGATTATAAATATCTTTTATATTATAGAATATAAGTCGGTGTATTAGTACATCATTTATAGGGACATCTATTATAATTTAAAACAATAAAGTATGAATAATTTTTAAATATAATTATAGTAAAAAATTTACACATCAATAATATATTGAATGTATAAAAAAATAAATTTTCACTTTTCAAAAAATAATTCGACAACCGCTATTCATTCCAACTCGGCTGATAAACACATGTACAGGGAGGGACACTGGGACAGTGACCGGGCATGTACATCCGGGCAGACACATAAGCAGACATACGTAGATACGTATACATACACATATTGATGTATGTCCATCCCTGTGCTGTGCGCGTCGTTTTCTTCGGCAGAATCAGTGAGTCTCTGACCCTGTCCCTCCCCCGCTCTCACTCCCTGCTCTCTCTGGAGCTCTCCTTGTACTTTCTCCATTTCACACCTTCTTGCTCTCTCTTTATCTTTCTCTCTAAATGGGCGAATCTAGCTGGCGGAGATGAAGATTACCGGAAAGACGCAACTCCCGTTGACATTCCCGGCGAACCTCTCGTACAAAACCCTAAACCCGTCCCAGCACTCAGATCTCCAAGACAAGCCCATCGCTCGCAAGCCTTCCCGGCGACTAACCGGGAGTCCGACCCGTGTGAAGAGAAACGGAGCTCCTTCCGGGCGTAGGAGCCGGCCTGAGACCCCGTTGCTCAGGTGGAAAGTCGATGGCGTCGACGGTAAGCGAAACGAGCGAGCTGAGGAGGACCAGACGTCGTTACGAGAATGTCGTCGGAGAACTCGCCGGAGGGGACGTCAGGACGTCACCGTGTCGGCAAGGAAGCTTGCCGCGGGACTCTGGCGGTTGCAGCTTCCCGAGGTTGCTGCCGGTGCCGGCGAAACGGACGGTGTCTTGCGGGGCGAGGCTCAGCTAGGGCGTCAGGTGAGTTTTCCTATTTCTTTATTCGTTATCCATATTAGTTTCGTCTTTGCCTGATATGTCAAGATCTGTAATTTTAGGTTTATTCGGAGAAGTGTGAATAGGCTTCGTGTGATACGATCGAGGTTTCATCTTTATGGTGAACTTTCTTGTTGTTCGATTTTGAAGATTGAGTTTTACGTGTGAGAATATGTTTGATTTTTGTGATGCTAAAATTGGGTTTTTTATTATTCCCTGGGTGCCTGTGAAAAGTTAGCATTATGGGGGTGTATATGGCAGTTGGCCGAATGAATTGTTGGACCAAAAGGCTTCTCTTGGGTTGTTGCATCTTCTCTTTAGTGGGTCTTGATTCCGGGAAAATATTTTAAATTTATAATGAAAACCTCCATTGCAAAGAAAGATTTATAGTAGTTGAAATTGATCTGAATGTTTTAATTGTGTGATGTAAGTGATTTTCTATCTAGACATCTAGATATATGCCCTTAAACGACTTCCGAAGGTTGGTGTTTCTTAACGTCTTGTTGGCTTTGTTGTTCATGACAATCATGCGTGGTCGGCTATGGTAAACTTTTAATTTCCATCAATTCCTATCAAAACAAATTTTTGTGTCATCAATTCTCGATAGTTTCCAATTTACTCATCCTGTCATAAAAAAAAAAAAAAAAGCTCACCGTGGTGTTCCTCAATGCAGCATGGTGTTGGCCATGTAAACATTCCCTTTCTGTGTCATCCTAGTGGCAAAGCTTATGGTTCTGAAGCAAAGGATCTCTTACAAAGCCCTAGTTCCATTGCTGGTGCCAAGAACGGATTCTTGTGCAAGGTAATGCACTTCTGCAAGTTCTTTAATTGAACCATGATTATTAATAAGTAATGACCTATCAGATTCGCTGGCTACTGAGCAACAATCATTATAAGCTGTTCCAGAATAACTTGCCCGCTTTGTTGTGTTGTACTTGTGACCTAGTTACTTCAGTTCCTTAAATGAAAGTAAATTATTTATAGCATGTTGGATTTTAAGATTTCTGTGTGAGGATCTTGGAGTTAGAGAAACTCCCTCCATTTTATCCTCTTGAACATGTGGCACACATTCAGTGCTGCATGCTTGTCTTACTAACTTGCAGGGCCTACGGAACATCCTACATCCTATTTAGGCAATTTCCTTTATGGACAAAGTCGTTTGGTCTGAAGTTTTAGCTTCAATTAGAAAACAATTTCTTTATAATGGTTTTATTTATTTCAGTTAGAATTTACACATATGGAAAGGAAATAGCGCATAATTTCTTGCCAGAACAGTTCAGACTGATCTACTTGGTTTAAATTCTATTGTTTTCTTTGGTAGGACTAAAATCTATTAACTGAATCAATGGAATCTAATACAAGCTAGTATAGAGACAACAAGGTTACAATTTGTGCTGGATGAAAGCTGAGATGGGGTTTCCCATTTATATTCACCAACTTCTTTACAAATATTCCTTTAGGTTATTAAAGTTTATGCGATAGCCTGGAGATGGCCCTCCTGAAATTCTGAATACTGCCTGGATCTATGGGCCAGCATAAAAAGTACTCACACTTCATTAACCATTTCGTTTCTGGAGTAATGTTTGTATACAATTAAGGAAATATTATGCCTGGTTTGCAGTTCGTAAAAAAAAAGTTCAAATATACGCGTTTAATGATAAGGGGCCTGCCTTTTCCTTAAAAGAGGATGGAACCCCGTAATGTTATCGAGAAAACCCCTCACTTTTGGCCATGGAATACCTTGGGTACATCTCACTTATAGAATTGTTCGATAAAATAACCAAAAACGTGAAACAAAAACCTTTTGCAAAGCTGTATAGCAAAAAAACAGACTATCCTATGGGCTTTAATGAAGTCACATTATTGGAATACCTGCCCCCCAATTTTTTTTCTCTCAATCTAATATTTGACAGTTTTCCTCTTTTCAGCTGGAACCTTCATTTCAGATCCCAAACTCTGCAATGGAGGGGGCAACAAAGTGGGACCCTGTCTGCTTTAATACATCAGATGAAGCGCAACAGATTTACCGTCACATGAAGCTCCTAGACCAAAAAATAAGTGCTGTTTCAGTAGTACCTACACTTGAAGCTGAATTAGAGCGTGCTCGAGCCCGCATTCAGGAGCTTGAGACTGAGCGCCGATCCTCAAAAAAGAAACTAGAGCACTTCTTGAGGAAAGTCAGCGAGGAAAGGGCCTCATGGCGGAGCAGGGAGCATGAGAAAATCCGTGCATTTATTGATGATTTGAAAGCTGAATTGAGCAGAGAAAGGAAAAATCGCCAGAGATTTGAAATTATGAATTCCAAATTGGTTAACGAGCTGGCTGATGCCAAATTATCAGCAAAGCGATATATGCAGGACTATGAAAAAGAAAGAAAGGCCAGAGAATTAATTGAGGAAGTATGCGATGAGCTTGCAAAGGAGATTGGAGAAGACAAGGCTGAAGTTGAAGCTCTAAAGAGAGAGTCCATGAAACTCCGAGAGGAAGTGGAGGAGGAAAGGAGGATGTTGCAGATGGCTGAGGTCTGGCGTGAAGAACGTGTTCAGATGAAGCTAGTCGATGCAAAGGTGGCCCTTGATGGGAAGTATTCACAGATGAGCAAGCTTGTAGCTGAGCTAGAGAAATTTCTGAGGTCAAGAAGTGTAAGTCCAGATGTGAAGGAGATGAGAGAAGTGGAGATGCTTCGACAGGCTGCTGCCTCTGTGAATATTCAAGATATCAAGGAGTTTTCTTATGAACCCCCCAATCCAGATGATATTTTTTCTGTATTTGAAGATGTTAATTTTGCCGAATCCAATGAGAGGGAGATTGAGCCGTGTGTTGCTTTCAGTCCCACCAGCCCTGCCTCCAAAATTCATACCGTAAGTCCCGAGGTTAATGTAATTAACAAGGACAGCATTCAGAGACATTCTAATACATTTGTTGATGAGAATGGTGACATCGAAGAGGATGAAAGTGGGTGGGAAACTGTAAGCCATCTTGAGGATCAGGGCTCAAGTTATTCACCAGAAGGGAGTGCCCCATCTGTCAACAAGAATCATCGAGACAGTAATGTCTCAAGGAGTGGAACAGAATGGGAGGAAAATGCTGGTGAAGAAACACCAATTACTGAAATCAGTGAAGTCTGCTCAGTGCCAACGAGGCAGTTGAAGAAGGTTTCATCCATAGCACGACTTTGGAGATCATGCCCAAGTAATGGTGAAAATTACAAGATCATCTCTGTAGAGGGTACGGATGGTAGACTTTCAAATGGAAGGATATCCAATGGGAGTATCATATCTCCGGATAGGGGCTCAGGTAAAGGCGGGATTAGTCCTGCAGATTTGGTGGGGCAGTGGAGTTCTCCCGAGTATGGGAATCCTCACGGAACTAAAGGGATGAAAGGGTGCATTCCTCGCAGCACACAGAAGAGTAGTTTGAAGGCAAGACTTTTGGAGGCAAGGATGGAAAGCCAGAAGGTCCAATTGCGCCACGTTCTTAAACAGAAGATTTAGACTGGACAACACGGGAGCTTGCTTGGCATTGTTACTGACAAAGCCAAGTGGAAATAAGTAGCTTCATTGCCACCTTGGAAGGTTACCCATTTGAAACTGCTCAGAGGTTATTGTTAGGGAGAGCCGAAGCAGGATCCGGTGAATAAATGCATGTGACTGACCAAGTGGAAACTCTCATTTTCTGGTTCTCCAGTCTTCGCTTGCAATTGATCATCCACTCCAGAAAAGTTATGTTTCGTAATCCTGCAGAACCCCAGGGAATAGCGATTTTCAAAAGGAAGAGTCAGGTTATCTTCTGTCATGAGTAGCCGCCGTGTCTTCGCTTCTTTAGGATGCAGGAATCATTCCCCTTGCAAGTATCCGGAGAACAAGCAATGCTATTTGTAATGTATAATTTTAAAGTCAAGACACTATTTAAGGAAAACAAATGCATGGTAGGGATTGAAATGATTACATTCTCTCTCCTTTGTAATTTATGTTATTGCCTTAGCTCGAATATGTGATATAGAGGATGGTACTTCATATTTAAAACAAAAGGTCCAGTCCAACAAATCAAAGGAAAATTAATGCACCAGAACCGAAGCACAACCGTAAAGTACATAAGATACAAAAGCAGATTTAACATCCTGATCCAATCTTATTATATAAATTATAGATTAAAAGAGTTCCGGAAGAACATAAAAATAGTATTGGTTTTTCAATAACAAAAGTTACAAAGCTGAATGTTCCAAGTCCAGAGAAGCACAGTTCAGTGATAAGATGAAAGGGACCACACCACGGCCATGTTGATTCCCACAGTTGCTCTTTATCTATATTCTTGGAAGTTGACATGGCCTGTTGCTTGTGCATGTTCCATAGCCTCCTATTGTCGGTGTACGATCACAAGAGGTTCAGAATTCCAAGGGAAGGTAGGTTAAAAAAGTAGAGAGAAACGGGGAAGCAAGCATAAATATGTATTAATGATGAGAAATGACCTTCTGTCCAATCACTCCAATTTGGCATACTCCACAGCGCAAAGTGAAGTTAGCAGTATCAGTGTATCTCCTTTTCCTGAAAATAACAGGATGGAATTCATTACTCACAGTCAATGCAAGTATTTCTACAAAGTAACACGAATATCAGGAGAAGAAAATAGGGGAAGTAACTTCTCATGAAAAATAATTTAAAATAATTAAGGAAAATGCTAATCAAGAACATTGCCGCAAAAGTTCATGCAGTGATCAAAGCAAAATGTATATGCAGATTCTCTACATTTATAAACCAGGTTGATTATTTGTAATCTGACCAGGCAACTTTATATGCCACAACTTCTGACTTCTGGGAAATTTGTGGACCTTGGCTAAGGACATTTCATGTGCCTACAACTTTATACCCGGAGAAGCAACTTTCAATAAAAGTACTTGCCCTGTACCATGAAGCCTCAATCAGACCTCAATTATTACCTTTGTTGCTCCTTAGAAAAATTAAGAGCAAGGCCCTCAACTGGACCAATGGTCCTGTCTTGTACGGCAAAAATAGTCTGATCAAACTCCTCTGGGGCTCCCTCAAAGGGTGACATCTGCTAATACAAAATGAAGCACCTCATGAGTGGAAACTATACATAAGAAACCATAACCATGAAGGGGGTTGAGCAGAAAAAATAAATAACGATGAAAACATAAAAGGCAACAGAAATAGTAACCACAAAATTCCAGTGGCCGACGGTGCTGATACTGCCACTTGTTTACCCAATAAACTGTAACTTATCTGACCATCAGTATCAAATCCACCTAGTACACAGTCTTCTCTTAAGTTCTTTTACTTTTCTTTTTCAGAACCAAATAAGCACACAAGAAAAATAGATGGTTAAGATCAACCAGTTGGTTTATGCTTGACCAGGTGACTCTTAACTAAAAAGATGGCAGAATCTATAAATTCTACATATGAGCAATTTCTGATTTATTCTTGATTATTCCTCTATACATACAACAATAAAGAGTAAATAAAAAAATATTATTCATATATTTAGATCCACGTACGGCTAAAGCATCATAATGGAGCCCATCATAAATCAGCATAGCCCTTTCAGAATACTTCTTTTCCTGCCAAATAGAAGCCCAAAAAAGAAAAGCAACATATTCAGCAACGGAAAGTTGATGAAGATTCAGATGCAAAGAGAACATATTCCAAATGCTGACCTGACCATACAAATCACATCGTGTGGTCTGGATATCATATGCTGCAATTTCACGTCCATAATAATCAGCTAATATTGAAAGCTCAATGGCACCTTCACAGATAACCAAGTAAGAAAGTTAGAAGAATAAAGTAGGAGTGCTGACTAAATATATAGGAGAACCCAACCAAGCAGAGAAATCCACTCATCAATAGAATCATTTGCCACACGACATTTTTATAAGAAGCCAAGAGCAAAAACTGTTCTCAACAAGTTGAAACTCAAGAGTACAGGAACCACCCAAGTTGCTTTTAATTCAAGAATCTATATCCTCCCGACAGAATAAAGGAATTGGGTATAAAACAACAAGAACAGAAGGAAAAAAAGGTTGAGTTGTCAGTTACAGTGGAAATGAATCGTGATATCATTCAAGAAATAATTAACCCACGGAAAAGGGCAAAGCCGCTTCGCACCACTGATAGATTACCTGCCTATGAGCTTACAACAAACTTATTCATGCTATTCCAGGTAAATGAAGATATTCAAGCCCAAATGGCTCAAAGAACCCACAGAGTATATTGATCAGAATATGATATTAAACTCTAAATTGATGCTAGCAGATCAATAACTTGGACCATTATACAGACAGCAATATAAGCTGAAATCTTTGACAAGGTAAGTTTTGCCCTCCTTAAAAGTAGGTTTTTGTATTTTAAACAATTGATAAAGAGAAAAGTTGCATTATTCTTCAATTGTACCATTTCGATTTCTTTACTTTCTGACTTGGACGCAGGAGGAATACTGCCCTCGGGGCACCCTTGAGCAGTAGGTTCGAATTGTAAGGTGATTTGTGTACTAATCCTATGTCACACCAAGCCCAGCTGCAGGATTAGACATGTAGCCACTATCATCCTATGAAAGTGGGAATTCCTTTGTTCATTGAAAAAGATAAACCTCCATAACATACACAGCCCCTAAAAACTGGTAGACAACATAAAACAGTAGCACTTTCAAGGAGATTTCAATGCAAGATACAGCTATTCTTCGACTCATTCGTTTCAACTACATCTTAGATTCTTATGGACAATGATGTCTCTCCTGATTAAGAATGGAAAGTTCAACAAACCTCCCCACTTCTCTGAGTCAAGAATCCAAGCACAATACACTTCATTTGGCTTTCCAAGAAATGCTTCAGAATATTTTGCCGGATCACTAGCCACTGTTGCAGCTATAACCTTTAAAGTTATTGAAAAAGAAAATGAAAGGATAAGAAACCATATAAAGTAACTAGGATGCCATTAATTCAAGCAGCAAGTATAAGCAGTGCAGGACAAATGTAAAGCATTGGCAATTATATATTCCTAAAAATTGCTTACATAGAAAACTTTCTGACACGGTATATTGACACATGTATGTAAACATAGTTTAATAAAGCATCACAAAGGAACATGAAAAACATCAATAATTTTCAGATTTAAATTAAAAATATGAAATTTGATTAGTCAGAATCTGCAATGTATCAAAATGTAAAACTTAAATCTGAATAACATATTCAATTATTATCGATGGTATAAAAAACAGTATTTAGAATCTTAGAATTTAAATCCAGTTAATCCCACATGAATGAAATTTGAAGAGCAGGAAAATGAGGTGTACTAAGATATTGGAACCAAAGATGACATGCTATAGATTGTAACCTGTCTCAACTCCGGAGCTTTGTGTTTGTCATGATCCATGACATACCTGCAATTCAAAAGACAAGAAAAGAGATCAGATATAGCCACCACCGAACTCACTTCTTTGCAATTGATAGTGGCGAGTTGGTGTTTGTAAGCTAAGCTTACCCAACGGCATTAAAGAGGCAACTATTGTCCGAGGGAATGACCCTTCTCACCACAATACCTTCCATGTTAAGATCGGTATACCCTGAAAACAAACACAATCACATGGGATGTTTTGGAATGGCATGGAAATATGAATAAAGTTCTATTTTATTTGTCTCAAAACAAGAGTTCATCAACAATCAGAAAGCAGAAGCCAGAAATGCATGCAAAACGCGCAGGAATCCAAAGCAGCAAGTGCAATACAAAAATATAGGAAATCCATTTGCTTAGAGGGAAGAGGAACCAAAAAGAATATATAGAACTGTGTGAAATAGAAGAAACTCATCGTACAACTTAAAGCAATAGATTCGTTAGAAGCTGTAATAGATGAAAAGAATTCTGTAATGCTTAGTTTCAAAGCTAGCAGCAGCAAGAGGAACGCTCAGAACTCCCCCAGACTCAACTTCACAGACTAGGAACACCAACCAGATTCAACACATGTACTGGGCCATCATTCAAGTACACAAGAGGAACAAAAACATTAAAAAAAAAGAAGAAGAAAGTTTATGATGCATACCCAGGTAGAAAAGACGTTGAAAATCAAAATATGATCAAATCCGAGTGCAAGTCCCCCGATTAGTACTACTACAGAATAGAAAAATACATAAAAGCGAATTTACGTTAGAATTTGCATCTCTGCCCAGAAGCATAAATTGCACCCAGAAATTCAACAAGGAAAAAAAAAAAGTAAAGAAACCTCTAGATCTAGTATCGGACCAAGAATCTCATTATATGCAAGAAAAGAATTGAAACGAACGAATTTTGGGGAATCTTACTTTTTTGTTTTTGTGGGGAAGGAAAGGAGCATCTGAGATGAATTGGTGGGCTACTACTAAAGGTAAGAACTGCGGCCGGCAATGGCATCCGTGCTTTTATGCCTCTCAACTAAAAGCGGGCGCAGAGTGTCTCTCCACCATCCACTGTTTCTATTAATCTCGAAAATGCTATACGGGCCCTCGTGTTATGTGGGGCCCATAATGGTGAGGGAGGAAGCAGGAAAGGACTTTTTTATCTTTTTTTTTTTAATTATCTATGTTCAGTTTATGACTCTTGATAATATTATTAATTTAGTGTTCGTTTGTTTTCGGAGATAAGATGAGATTAAAGTTAAAAAATTGAATAAAAAATTATTAGAGTATATTTTTTAATATTATTTTTATTTTGAGATTTGAAAAAATTAAATTGTTTATTTTATTTTGTATTAAAAGTTGATAAAGTTGTAATGATTAGATGAGATGAGATTAAATAGTGATGATGCGAAATTTGGATAAATGAGATTTAAAATTATATATATATATATTTAAGAATTTTAAATATTATTCAAATAGAAAATATATATTTATATTTTATATCTTTAATTTTTTTAATTTAATCATTAAAACTTTTACAAACTTCAAAATAAAATATAAAAATAAATACAACTTTTTCAAACTTCAAAATAAAAATAATATTAAAAAATAATATTTATACAATCTTTTAATTTTATAATATTTTTATTCAATTTTCTCTTTCTTATTTTTCAAGATAAAATAAAAACATTTTTACTCAAAGAATGATGAAATTCTCTCATGTCCAAAGGAGCCGTTAGACAACCAAAGCACCAAAGAAGACGTGAGCTACTTAAGCAAAAAATGTCACATGATTAACCAAAAAATTTTAAATAAAAAGAAAGAGAAAATGATGGTGGCGTGATTGGGGTAGATTTCTTGCAAAGGATGAGCGAGGAGGGCCTTGAAGAATCACCAAGGCATAGACTATGTATGATGTTTGACTAAAAATGATTAGCTGCTTTTGAAATGTGATGGTCAGAAACAGAGAGCAGCAGTCTATGGCACCCCTCTATTCTTTTTTCCCGGATACTTTGGTTTTGAAGAGTTGCCAAACCCATACGTAAACTTGAAGTGAACCAAATGCTCTCATCATTTAGTTGACACTGCGTTAGACATCCTTGCAAGTTTCATCAAGATGACATTCTGAAAATAACAACTAATCTCCATGTGGAGATAAAGCTAAAACTCCTAATCATGGTGATACCCCTCCCGTCTTATTAATCTAAGCTGTCTGAAGAAGCGGATGCCATTCGCCAAAGGAGTTTATGTTGCAGCAATGCACTCAATTTCAATCTTGGCACCCAATGGTAATGCAGCAACTTCATAGGTTGAACGAGCAGGGGCAGGCGAAGGAAAGTCTGCCAAACAAACAATTTAATCAGGCGTCAATGGCCATTAGAAGATTTAACAGCAATCCCAGTTGTCACTATTTGCATTTGAAGTTCAGGACTTTTTTACCAGAGTAGACCCTTGTGAGCAGAAGCAAATTAGGCCACCTCTATCACAGATACATAGATTATATATGAAATGAATGTTTAAATTTAGTTAGTTCATCTAAAACAACACATAAAGCTGTGAGATAGAAAGTTTCAGCCAAGCAAAATACAATTTTAGTTTGAACACTATTCATACTTCAAAAGTTTTTGATAGGTAAGTTTAAACACTATTCATACTTGCAACCATAAACTCACAGATGAATCTAGCCGCAAGCTGAGCCATGAAACAGGATGGGCTTTCACACCCCCCCAAAATGTTGATAACTGTAGACTGAAGTTACCTATGAAAAACTATAGAATGAAGTCCACTCAAATTTGTTTAACGTCGTCTTCTGCGAGCAAGAGTCTCAACTACCAAGCTATACTGTAACCTAGATACCCCACACTGAGGATTTCATGATTACAATATCCAATTTTCTGTTTCAACACAATATACATGGTGCAGACATGGCGGACTACATATCTGTTTTTTTTTTTTTTTAATGACGGGGGAACTACCCTATGGCAGAGCCCTTTGGACTCACCTATGGAACCTAAACCGCCGGAGAGACTAGCACAGCAACCCATTGCCATGACCTCCCACTTAAATTGCAGTTTGATCCCAGAACCTGTGACATGGGGCACAAGCACACAAGTTTGCCCTTACCACTTAGGCTACCCACGGGTGGGTCTTCATTCTGTTTCAACACAATATCCAAGTCTTCATTTTATTTTTTGATAGTCAAATCCAAGTCTTCAGTTGACATAGAAACATCTTTTTTTTTCCATGACAAAAAATAAAAAAATAAAAATAAAGAAACAGCAATTTTAATTCCAGAACTCACATTTAGCATAAATCTCATTCACTTTCTTGAAATCATTCAAGTCTGCTAACCTGCAGCAGAAAATAATAAAGGAACTCATTTATTTTGCAACAATCGATTTCAAAGATCAGGGCTACAGAGCAAAGTAATCAAGGAATTTATACATAATTGTTGTCTTAACTACTGAGGCATAGCTTGCACCACCGGCTTTCAAGATTTCCCCCATGTTTTTGAGAACCTGCAATTTTCCCATTAGCTTGAATGTGTTTAAAACACAATGCTTTGCAATTTGAAAACAGGCTTAAAAAGGGCTATATAAAATTGGAAATGGCAAGTATAATTTTTTGGTAAAGAGGCCAAGGATTACAAATTTCTACTGACATAACAATACACTTGTATCTAAAAGACGATAAAAACGTGAGAAGTGAAGCAACATCCAAATGCAAAAGCCACAGTACGCAGCAGCATGTCTCTATAGGTCTATGAGGGGATTGATTAAGAATCTAAGACAGCAATTTTAACAATCAAATTTCTATTTTACTTTGGTTTACATTCATCGGAGATAATTGCTCAAGCCACGTGAGCTATCCCAAACACCGGGTGATGCGATAATCGTTCTTTCATGCCCACTGATGGTTCTCTTTAGGAACTAAATATCAATCTATGCAAGCTAATGCTCAAAGATTCAAGATATATCTCTATCATATTAGTACCAGGTCTACATTGATTTACTATACCTGCTCTGTCTGATCTTCCGCAGAATCCGAGATGAACTTCCCAGTCTGTATGCACGTGGAAATTGTATATCATCAGCATAGATGCCCAAGGCAAACACAAGTGCGCATGTAAAGCCACGTGAAAAATGGTAAAATAAAGAATTGCGTAAGATATCCTGGTCATACGACAAACCTCTGGAACAAGTCCGAGAACACCAGACACAAAGAGAAAGTTGTTGGCTTTGATGGCCTGAGAATATGGTCCCAAGGCTGCCGGAGCCTTTTCTGATTGGACAGCTTCCTTTATACCTGCAATCAGGAAAATCAAAAGCATAGATGTAAACAAACATCTGGGAAAGCTCTTTTTTTATAAGCAAGACGTAGAGAACAACTATGAATTTAGTAATCTGTTTAAAAATGAATAATTTTCCCTTTGAATCACAGATTCACAGCAAAAGATCGCCTGCAACCCTTCTCTTTTCATATGAGGAACTAATACCCCCGCCGTATCATTGAACTCTAGGTTAAAGATAAAATCCGAACTTTAATCAGCAAATGAAATGCTCACTCAAACTCGGCCCACATTATCAACAACTTGAACCGACTTTTGGTAAAAGCAGAACAATGTTCCATATCCATAAATTGATTTCGGTTTCTTTCCCGAGACAGTTTACTAGCAAATTAAAACGAAATGAAGGAAGCTTACGAGAATCAGTGGAAAGGCCCAAGCAAGCAAAGGGGGACACGGAGCGCTTGGAAGAAGAACATGAAGAGCGCCACAGGGTGGTGCCTGCGACGGAGACAAAGCCTACACCGCCGGCGAAAGGAACCTGTTTGCTCAGTGCGCCCACCTCGATCATCGGTACGTGCATTGACCTCGCCGCACACCACGCCATCTCTCTTTGGTCACACGCTGTCTCGCTTTTCGTCTTGTAGTGCAGTCCTCAAGTACTCGGCAGAATCTTGCTCTTATACAAACCCCGTAATTAGGATGTTTGTCGGGCGTGGATTCTTTTCTATTTCTATACACCGAGGATTGCGACTCTTCCCTAATTTATACAAAATAATCCTCGAAAATAAAATTAAAATTAAAATTAAAAAACAATCCTATATTTTCTTCACTATTTTATGTTTGTATTTTAAATTTTATTTAATAAATCACAGGTCATCACATTTTACCATTTTTAACTTACTTTTATGTGATAAAATATTTTGAATATCTTGAGTTCCATATAATTAAAAAATAAATAAGAATTTTAAATCAACAACTTTTGAAGTGTTTTTCTTGTACATTTTTTGTTAGGGAAAAACTCGAGGCCGGTCGGGTGAGGATTTTTGTTTACATCAACCAATATAAGTTGGCCACGTAGGAGGTGCATGAACCAAACATCTGCACCCGCATACAGAGTTTCTCTTCTCCCTCATTCTCTCCCACGCATAACGCATTCCTCTTCTTTCCCATCCCTTCACAACCTCCCGAAGTCTCCTCCCTTGCGTAGCTGATTTCTGCACCCCTCCCTCTCACGCAGCACTGATTGCAGTGTCAATTTTCTCACCCTCACACAGCACAGTGCCGATATCCTCGCACAATCGTGGGTAAGTTTTTTATTTTTTCAGATGTCATTTTATGTTCGATTTTAGGGTTGGATTTATGAGTTAGATCTTAGGATTTGATTTATGTCATTTTATGTAAGGCCTTTCCCGATAACTACAGGGTTGATTTATGGGTTTGATTTATGCTTTTATGCGTGACATTGCGTTTCTTTTGATGCTCCAAGAGACCAATTGGTGCTCGACTGAGGAATTAGATTCATGGGTTTGATTTATGTCATTTTCTGTAAGGCCTTTCCCAATAACTATGGGGTTGATTTATGGGTTTGATATATGCCTTATGGGTTTGATTCTCACATAATTATTTATGTAAACTAAATAAATATTTTTTTGACTAATGGCAAACTGATGAAGAAATATTTATGTAAACTATGCAAATTTGTGTTTCTTTTTGCACTTTTTTTTTTTTGTCTCCAATGGGTTGTAACTTGTGGGGTAGCTCAATATACGACTGAAGAATTTGGGGTTCATTCAAATTAGGAAGAACCCAATGCAGTTTATATCTTTGTGAAGATAATATGACAGTAAAGCAAAGGATTTTAGTGGGGTTGTAATTTAAGATCATTTCAAGAGGATTGAGTTGTGTGGGGCTTTGCAATAATGTTTGGTGAGCTAGCCACCACAATTGAGATTTTGAATGTACTAAAATCAAGCAATTGAATGAAGTGGTCCACCTCCACATATTCCTTGTTTTTGAGACTATCAAATACCATTGTAAATCCAGACTGCCATCAAACTGGTTGTTAGAGAATGAGGTATACAACTCGTTTGTTTACTGCTTGTTTTTATATTCTTTTCCAGAAATATGAAAAGTAGTGGTGGAGACACCATATCTAGTTTATGTTCCATTAGGGCAGAAGATGAAATGATGTCGGGACGAATACCACTATGTTATTGTAGCATTCCCTCCAAACTGCGGACGTCAGCCAAGAAATGTTATCAATGGACTGCTTCATATATATATCAAAGATGTTCTTTCTTGCACATATATATCAAATACATTCTTTCTTGCATCTTAATTTTTTCTTCATGTCCATGGTTCTTGGTAGCAACCCTATTTCTTGGTGTGTCAAGAAACAACCTACTATTTTTTAGTTAAATACTGAAACCGAGTATCTTGTTATAACTCACACCTTTGCTGAACTCATTTGGCTCTCTGTTTTCTGTGTGGCTATCAATATGTGCGGGAATGTGTGGCTGACTCACACCTACTATTTTTTAGTAAAATGCTACTATTCTCTGCTCGATTATTCAAAACATTAGATTGATTGAGATAATCGTAGTCAGCTAAAGGCATATTATCTGGCGATTATTCAAGTCTCAAGTTGCACAATCATGGCGGTAAAGCCAAATATAAAGAAATGAATTATTTGGTCTTATGAAAAGTGTATCTCCTATATAACATAATATTAGCAACATAAATAATAGGCCATAGTGATAAGCTGAATGTTCCCGGCCATCTCAAAAATAATATAAAATCAAAACTGAGTGTTCATCTCGGCGCTACAACCATAGTCATCTAACCAAGCCATTTCGGCCCATTGAAAAAACAAAAAATGTTTAACCAAGTCTAATGATCATCTGACATATGAAAATTCCACGATGCTAAACTCTTCATTTTGTGACATTGTCGGGTCTTGCATATTCCTACAAAAAAAAAAAACATAGATTAGCATAACTGACTAAATCGAAAGTCTAAATATAAAATAAATAAGATCGACGTAGTATTCATACATATCAAATGTAGTTGACGTAGTGGTCGGGTTTGAAGAGAATATAGTGGAGCTTGGTTCCCCCATATTCCTGCAAAAAAAAAAAACAAATTCATCAAGTTAAACACAAATACCCTTCTTACATGCCAAGGGAAAAAAAATTACAAAGTTAAAAAAAATACCAATGTGATGGGCATTTGCTTCTTACATGCCTTTATTGTTTACAAACGTTGTATCATCGTTTTTTTATTGGTACATTTTCTTTTAGATTCTTTTGTCGTAATGATTTGGGCCTTCCTTTAGAAACAATGTGTGGCAAATCTTGCAATGAAAAAGTGGAGACTATTTGGCTCTGAACCGCGTGTCCATCCATGTTACAATCATTATCATTCATCAGTTGAAGCTCTTGATGGATATTCTCTATTCTCCTAGAAGCATGCTCATACTTTTTTTTTTTTTATAGATAATGACCCCATCTCTGCAACCAAGTAAAACTGTCTCATCAAATGATGCTTTATCACTAATGCAGTTGGGATCGCCTCCAATGGCCCCTCATCGACCCATATCACATGTACCACGCAACTTTTTGCATTGATCGTTCACCTTTCCAAAACATATGACTGCAATACAGTATCCAAAACACTTTTTTTTTTCCAAAATATGTAGGCTGTGCCATCATAAAAAGCCAATAAATTCAAACATACAACATGTACAAGAAATAATATTGTTCTCTCTACCAAGTGTTACTTCATATGCCGGCTTTTCTTTCTCCACAATGCCCACCCAGTAAATTTTTCGATCATTTTCCTACTTGTTTTGTGTGTTTTGAACCGTTGGCTATTAAATAACTCATCTTGGCAGATCAAAAAGGAATTTCTTGTGTAGATCTTGGCCTTTCAATACTGTAAGAAGTTCTCATAATTGGCTTTGATATTTTTGTCTTCACATCCTTCTCTTTCTCATTGAGATGAAGGGCGTTCAAAGTTTTATCATATTGATGGACGAATTCACTTACCATCATACTTGAACGAATATAGTTTTTAAAAAACTTGTTTAATGATCTACACCAATTTATGATCTGTCTATGTTAGACAACCTAATATGGTTTGTTTGGATGCTAAAACCAATTCGTCTGGAGAAGGCTTTATAGAAACTATGTGCATCCTCTAAATCGTCAAACTCTAGCCTCACATATGAAAATGACATTGTATGGCCTTTCTTAGGCATGTTTTTGTCTTCTTCAACCTCACCATCCTCTTTAATCATCTTAACTTCATTGGCGCCTGAATTACAAACATGATCTCTTGATGTACTCATCATTCACTCAACCTAATATGATTTACAGGGTAATGATAGTTCAATAAATAATCAAATTAAGTGTAGTATATATAGTTCATTACAAAACTTAGAATATAATTTAAATATTTCAATGCAAAACTCTTAAGAAAATCACACGAAATTCTAATTTATTTTTAATGTTACCATTTGTTTTTCATTTTACAGCTGCTAGCACATAACACATTTGTGTGTGTGTGTGATTGAATGTTGAAAACCCATCAATAGTCACTAGAGTATTAATTAAATAATGATCATTCAATTCAAACAGAATATCAGAAAAGCTTTCTATTATCAAACATTCATCACTCTTTAATTCTCATTGCACTTAAATATTCATTTCATATTTCACAGAGAATTGGAATTAAATTTTCTGAATTGCTCTTTGGGTTATGCAAGTTCGAACTAGGTCCAAAAAATGATGGATACATAAAAAGAATGTTACATAAATTAATAAATATGATCCTTAGATTTTAAAAATATAATAGTGAGATATGTAAAATAAAAAAAGATTATAAAAAAAAAAAAGAGAAAGAGAAATGCCTACTGGTTGTTTCATTTGATTACCTATAATAATTTGAAGAAATAAACAAACGAACAATTGAAGAGAGAGAGAGGGGTTCACCAGAGCCCCACAAAACAAAAATGAGGACATGAACAAACAAAAAATTTTACTTTTAAGAAAGGTTCACCAGAGCTCCACAAATCTTGAAAATCAAAAACTCCATAAATCTTGAACACGATCGTATTGGAGAGAGAGAGATGAGAGGAGAGTGGGACGGTCACGTGGGTGGGGGAGGGATCTAAAGAAATTGTATTTATTACCTGTGTGAGGGTGTAAAAGGAAAATTATGGAGACACCTATGTGGCAGCCTTCAATTGGCTGGTGTAAAATTGTTTTTATCACTCGACCGGCTCTAAGTGCCACTCTTTTTGTTAACTCATGCATATATATTGATTTAATTCAACTAGTCAACCTTTTTAATTCAAATTATATATAAGCCAATTTATTCAACTCTTTCAATTAAAAAATAAAGAGAAAATATATTTACAACCGTGAATTGTACAACCGTCGTGTAATCGCTTTAAAAAAATGAATAAAATATAAGATCCACATAAAAAATATTAATTTTTTAATAGTGAACCACACTCTTTTTTATAATAATTACGCGACGTTTACACATTTCACGGTTGTATATAGAATTATTAAAAAAATAAAATCCTTCTATCTTAATTCGTTAATTTATGTTATTTTATATCAGTTTTGCAAGTAGGAACAAAAATCATTAGTCTTAAAATATTTCATATCAGGTCCATGACTCATGTCAAGTCAAATTTTCTTTTTATTTGAAGATAAGTCATGTCAATTTGAATTCAATTAAACAGATCAGATTTTTCAATCCTAATTTATTTATTAAGGAGCAATGCTAGTTACAGTTCCCATTTGGGGACTGTAATGTAAGTCTAGGCTATTTTAACTTTAAAATTTTTTAAAATTACAAAATTATCCCTCCTAAAATTATGTTTTCTCTCATTTCATAATGTGCTTATACATGCAGTCTCTACTTGAGGACTGCAAATAAAATTTCTTTTTATTAATTTCTTTATAAAAATCACGAGGAGAAGTATTATAGTTATAAAGTAATTTTATAAAAATAAATTTGTAATTTGATGTAATTTAATATGATATATTAGATGTATTTCATAATAAAAGTGTCAGGTAATCTTATAAAATTAATGTTCTGAATCAATTGTAAAAGAGTCTGTTTGACTCTTATTTCTACTCAGTACGTCCGAATCATTATTCCCTTAAGCTCACCTTAAAGATATAAGCTGTTTTTTTTTTTTTTTTTTTTTTTTTAGAAACTGTTTTGGTCTGAGCATTTCCAAAATTGGAATGTGGTTGGTGAGGTGGCTAGTTGGGTGGGCTGTAAGCTTGGGCCCGGCCTTAACATAATCTCGTACCCGAGACTGCTAACCGAGCCTAGATTAAGCATGGGCCAGCGTCCAAGCCAACTTTATTGAATATTTATGTTGCGTTCCATGAGCATTTCGAACTATTGGGATTTGGATGCATTGAGTTTATGTTATTGTTAAGCAATTTTCTTTTTTTTCCTTTGTGTCGACCAATCTCCATTCACATGGAATTGTATAACCGTGTAATCCAGGCTGATGCTGGTAGCTTTAAGAGATATAACTTGAAATTTGCAGGCATTCATCCCAAAAAGAAGGACGGACGGACGGACGGACGGACAGAGACAGACAGATACTAGCATTATATTCACAGTTTCTACAAACCAATCACCATTTTTCTAATCTGGTGGAAGGGTGAAGCCCAGTAGTTTACAATGCATCGATTTCATCAGAAACATGTTCTCTACATAATGGGCAAGTGCCTTGTCGGGTTAGCCACTTGTCTATGCAGTACTGATGAAAGAGGTGTCCACAGTTGGGAAGTTCTCTCACAGGGTCTTGTTCCTTGAAATCCTTCATATATCAACACCATTTTCTTGTTAATACAGAACCCATAACTATATATATATATATATATATATATATATATATATATACACGTACATATATATTGTTTTAGCTCCCAAATATGGGGGCAAGTGCTTATTTTGTGCTAACCTGTAAGCAAATGGAGCAACAGAAATCAGGACATGATTTGATCTTCTTGCTAGAATAATGGAACTTATGCATAGGAAACGTTTGGATGCAGCAGTGGGATAATCCTCTAACTCCACCAATATCATATATATCTGAAACTTCTCGATTAGTTGTGTCAAGGGTCCTATCCTGCTCATTGAGTTTGCTATTACATGAGTAAACATTGGACAACAGTTCCCAATGACTGAACTTATACAGGTAGAGCACATAGAGAGAGAGAGATATATACTTACTTGCCATTGATAGGCTTTTAGCACTGCAGGACATACCCATTCCATGAAGACCTTCCCGTTCATTATACTGACTAGGAGATCAGTCTGTCAAAGTTTATAATTATCAATACAACACAACCGTTAAAAGGATATAGTACTAGGGACTAGGGGAAGAAAAAAAAAAGAGGGATTAAGGGAATAAAAAAAAAACTCAGGGTTGAACATGGGGGATGGGATACTTGTGGTGGGAATGATTTCAATAATGTTATGTGAGGTAGCTGGCAAGATCGTGTGCAACAGAACAAAGTTGACACTTTCATGAACTTTTGTTGTTATCCACAAGCAAGTGCCCTTGTGAGTATGTCTTTTATGAACTGAGTCAATTTTCCAATCATATGAGATGCCATCATTTTGAAATGCTATGTTTCCTGTTTCCATCTATCTAAAGAATCGCCTTCTAGGATTAGGAGGTTATCCAGGCCAAGAACTTGAACTTCCTTGGCAGTAAAGGGGACTGCTTTTGCTTTTCCTGCACTAGGATCATTGGGTGGGCCTCTAGAGGTCCAATCATAGAGTAGGCTTTGATTATCACGGCATACAACTGCAAGCCTTTGGAAATTTATTCCAGACAACAATATCAAAACTGAGTTTGATGGAGTGTGGAGGGGTGGGAGCGAGGGCATGATTCAACTTTGCCTTGAATCATAGCCATAATGCTATGTGCCTATGTTGAGCATTTTTCAACATATGCATCATAATAATGCATCTCATTATTGCTTACATGTCATAATGCCAACTGAATAGCACATATGCCATTACCTTAGACAATGACTCAGAATCAGCTGCTGATTCCAATAGTTGAATGCCTGAAAGGGCCCCTGTCACAGCTCCTATTACTGCTCCATTTAGGAACCCAGTTTCTGTAGTCTGGCCTTTGATGACTCCAATAAATATTCCCACCATAGCACCTCCTACAAAACCGAAATGCATTTGAGTTTCCATCACTACCTCATAGAAAAATAGTAATTTTTTACATGTTGATTATTTCCTATAAATTAGCTGTCAGCAGAACCGACATGGTCTTCTGACTAAATGAACCGCAAGAAGATAATGTTACATGTTTCGAGTATGTAGGGCTGGATTTGAACTGCTTTATGTGATGAATGATTGTGACTACTAGAAAAACTACTTATTTATAACCACTAGAGGTTAAGTTTTACTAAAATGAAGAAGCAAGAGAAAACGTACCCAATGCAAAAATGCAGGTGAATATAGCAGAAGCTACTCTTTTCATCACTCTGGTAAAAATCCCAGTCCTAAAACCACGAATTGCAGCCTCTTTAGACCTCAACGCGGCCTTTGTTATGCCAGAAAACCACCCAACCTCCATTGCTGGAAAGAAGCTCGAGGATGCCATGTGTTTGAATTAGCTGTAAAAGGCCAAGAGCTTGACTTTGTGAATTAGTAAAGTTAGACGATCAGCTAGCATTTATAAAAGCAAAGAAACAGAATCGGCATTTAAGAGGGCTAAAAGCTCAGGCCCACCCACATGCAGCACATACATTACTTTGTCCACCTTTTGAGGCTATACAGGATCTGGTAGGATTTTTAGAGCAATACACGGCTGCTAAATGGAGGGTAAAAACTTGAGCAACCCAGTATTAATGATGGATCAGGCACATAATCTTATCTACACACATGCATATACAATGTTGGAAATTAGATATTTTTTTGGTTTTTTTGCCCTTATATACAGTACATTTTCTCGTCTAAAATCAACATATACCCAAAACTTTATCTTGATCTCTTGTTGATTGCTTCGGTGGTGCAGGTGAATTCTAAAAACAGGATATAGAATCATGTCTATCAGTATGCTACGTGCATCAACCATCGAATACATAAAAGACATGACAGAGACTCCATTTAACTTAAAAGTTGATCTAGGCTAAAAGCTAAAGAGTCATTCTGGGGGCAGCCGGCAGCCGCACCATCCCAATACAAATTTTTTTTTTTTTTTTTTTTCACCCCAGCACGTTAAGTGTGCTGGGGCTGCTTCACACAGTAGTGTGTGAACTACTGTGTGAAGCAGATTTTTTCAAAGCTAAAAGCAGACAGATGTCAGGATAATCCTTTTTCGAGATACACATGTCA
Source organism: Juglans mandshurica (assembly GCA_022457165.1). Taxonomy (NCBI): domain Eukaryota; kingdom Viridiplantae; phylum Streptophyta; class Magnoliopsida; order Fagales; family Juglandaceae; genus Juglans; species Juglans mandshurica. The sequence goes on from CM039622.1 coordinate 36,565,591, forward strand.
CACAAGTCTTCCCGTCCATATGAGTATATACGTTTGTAAGAATTTAATTTCATTAAATGAAGATAATATCTTACAAAAAAAACTTACTTTTACACATATAAGTTATTGATACGTTAAAAATTATGAAATTAAAAATTAAAAAAAATTAATAAAATGAGTCTTATAAGTAAAAATGTAAGTAAAAGTGTAAGTATATATAATACTGCTCTTTTAAAAAATGCATGCTCAAATAAAAGAAATTGCAAAAACATTGATGTTTTGAAAGGGCTCACCTAGTTCTCACTGACCTCTGAATTTGGTTCACAGTAAAAGCTCAAAGTTCCAAACTGGGAAATGGCAATTAGGCTAGCATGGTTAATGTGCATAATTGGTTGTCCCTTCAAAGATGCTAACTAAAGGCCTGCGTTTCCAGAATAGGGGGGCCAAGGTCGTATTAATTGAAACTCAATACAGCCACCCTACTCTTGCTTCTTAGTAATTAAAGAAGCACCGAGGCCAAAGAGAAGTGGGAGAACAAAGCCGTGTGCTAGAACCGCGATTTAGAACAGATTTTACTAAATTTAGAAACTCGTAACTTTATATGATATGTTAGATTTATTTTATAAAAAAAAAAAATTTTACAATTTAACGTACCATATAAAATTACGTCAATTTATGAGTTTATTTTTATAAAATCTTTTTTCAACTAAAATATTTAAAAAAAAAATCATGATTACATCAAAACACCCTAAGAGATACAGTCATCAAAATCCGAAACCAAAGTGTCTATAAATCTACCATTTTAACCCCATACAATTGATCTACAACAAATAGTACTATCCTATAAACCGAAAAACAGTTACAAAGAATAATGTCAAAATGATCTAATTCTTAAACATGGGAATGCCAGCACGATCGAGTACAAAAAGGATCTTAAGCTACATGCCTTGGCCTCTGTACTCCCTCCATCTTTAGGCAGCCAGTCCCTTACCTGATTTGCTTCTCGAAAAATGGTGGTTGATTCTTCAGTTCTGTGGGCTGAGAAATTTAATAAAAATTGAAAGATATGGGCATTGTGCCAGTAGCATTAATTCCAGTAATCAATGAGCAGATGTCATATCTTGATAGATTTTTTTATTTTTTATTTTTAATTGGCCTTTGGCCTACTTGGGAGAGTCTCCCCCACTCATTACTCCCCCCAACTCCTTCCTTCATGGTTTACCAACCCAAAATATCACCACAGCCTTCATTAGTTTTCCCTTTATTTACTACTCACATTTGTGGGTGTTCCACAAAATTTGATGACAAAGATTAATAGAAAATATTGACATATAATTAGTATTTTATAATTATATATGATATGAATAGTAATTTTGTATTTTTATTAAGTTGCATGATTATATTGATTGATTGTAAATGAGTTGTAATTTTTTTTTTTTGATAAATGTATCATGACCCAATATTAATTTTGTTTTTGTCCTATTATATAATTAATTATATTAAGATAATTTTACGAGTGGTGCTACTCTGCCGCCTGCAAGTGACCATTTTGTGTGCCGTCTAGTGCAAATTACATTTTTCTTTTTTTTTTTGCTTTTTATTTCAAACATTTTTTAAACATGTTTAAACATTTTTAAAAAATAAAGAAAATATAAATACACTAATAGTCATTTTTTTAACCATTAAAAAAAATAAAAATAAAAAAAATAAATACATGAACGATAAAAATAAAAGGACAAATTAAAGATGCATAGTAGGATTATTCTAATTTTACATAGGTTAAAACGAAATTCGAAAGCTTTGTCCAATGGACGACATCCGTGACACTTTATTTTCTTCACAATTCTCTCTCTAATTATTTTGGGCCTTTGGTTTGGGCTTGAACCAGTCCAGGTTTTATTACTCGGAATGCAGCCCATTATAAGGCCTATTACCATCGGCTTCAAAGCCCACAAAGTACAGATAAAAAAGCCCACTAACAACTTGTTATGATAATGTCTATTAGCGGCGTTAACAAGCATAATGTTCGCCGCCACAATTAATATCGATAAGGGCTACGTTAATGGAATTTGGGAGCCCAACACGACAGCTTTTTTTCTTTCCCTTTTTTTTCCCTTGCACATTTTACGTTCTGCAATTCTTTCGAAACCATTAACGACCTCTGTGAAATCAATCTCTAGTACAACTGCGGGAACCATAATTTTGTCAAGAGAAAAGAAAGCGAGGGTAATCTCTCGATCCCCTCTAATATTGCCTGGATTTTTTTTTTCTTTTAAAGAAATTTATCATTTTTGTCATCCTCCGATGGGAAAACATTTTTCTTGATGTTTCGATGCTTAAGCGCTTAGTTTGTTCTTCCAAAGTATAATTATAAACTGATTCAAATTCCATCAAAAAGGAATACCTTTGTTCAAGCGTCGGCCTCTGTGTGGGCGTGTATGTTTTGTATATATATATTGGGTTTAATGCGTATGGTTTGCTTTTGATTGTAACTATTGTATAATACCCAGGAGCTGGGCTTTGCAGATATGGTTTCAGTTGTGCAGTTATCACCGACTGAGGACGTATAATATTGTTGGTTTTTGTGATAGATGTACATAATAGATACATATATGTACATACATACATTTACGTAAATGAATGCTAAGGTTTGCGCTAGAAAGTTCTGAAACCTTTGTCTGTAACTCACATGCAATGGATTATGAATGGGTCACCTTGTGTGGATGGAAGTTGCCTTTATTTTCATCTTCAAGTCAGAATACCCTTTTGAAGGGTCCTGCATTGAAAGTTGAAACTAGTAGAAGGATAGGATCTTGTCAATATCAATGAAAAGGTTCCTGGGTTGCATCAAGAGAGTAAAAGGATAGGGCCTTGTCAAATGTTACCTCTTCCTGTAAGAATGAGGCGGGGGATGGAGTTACAACTCACCAATCAATGTGTGAGACGGACGGATGGATAAGAGAGGAAGCTTATCCTGTTGTAGTTGTGCTTAATGGTGGTGCTACGGTGCAAGTAACGTCGTATTCCACGTTATTAAAGTTGGGTGTTTTTAATAATGTGCCATTGTAGGTTCAACATATCAGTTGCAAGAGCACAATTATAGCATGCAGTCACAAAATAGGCTACTGGGTTAGAGCGTTTTTAAGGGCTTGGCTGGACACTGCTAGTTGCCCATCTGTCATTTGAGAGATTCATTGCTTTTGAAAGGTAGTAGTATCAAGGTTTGCCAGACAGGAGAAACTCTGCTTTTAATTTTATTTTCTATGGGTGCACTGAGAAGTGCTGCCTTTAAGTGGGTGGGAGTGCACAGACTCCTAATTGAGCCTCATCTATAGCCACGAGGGCAAGACATTTCATTGCCACTGCATGAATATGATTACTGTCACTGTCTAGAATAATTGCTTTTGTGGCAGGTTTAGCCGATGCTGCCCATCCCTTCACTTCATATTGGCATCAACATGATGCTTTAGTGCCTTGGTTTGATGCAATTTCAGGGTCAGTAGTGTTGAAGCTCGCCTTAACTGCTTGGAAAAGCAGATTTGGTGAAAAGCTTCATATTGAGATATGTTACAAGTATTTATTAGTAAAGATTTCGTTAGGTACTTCTCATGTATACATCCTATGTACTTGGGCTTTGCCTTCTCTTATGAATAAAACTTGTTGATTACCTATAAAAAAAATTTATTAGTAAAGATTTTGAACAATGAGTGAGGAATTATCCTTAATTCATTTTAAATTAATTGGTTATGTGCGTTTAAAAGCCGTTATCTAAGGAAAAGCTTATACAGGCCTCCCATAAAGCTTGATTTCAACATGTCAGTTTTGTGATACATGGGAAACTCTTAGTAACTTTTCTTTTTAGGTGAGGGGTTCAAGTCAAAAGGAAAAATGATGCCACTACAATTTGTATGGGTTGGATATAGAAGCGGTCCTTTTATTTAGTGTTACTCATCCGAAGGAATTTTTCTTTTCTGCATGAAGGAACTTCTCAATTTGAATTTATCTTTTTTTAAATATTTTTGTTTTGATTACATATTTATTGTCAAGATGTTGACTGGGAACTCTCTGGATTTCCTAATATTGGTTGCTAGTTGCTACGATCTTCGTCTTTAATTAAGCTCAAGATTGCATTGAGATAGTCTAGAGGATACTATGATTGAATTCGAACATTATTTCTTTGCACACAGACTATGTTCAATATGTATTTATTATTCTAGTGGGATTTCTATGCAGGAGTTAATTTGGGTTCTCCCAAGAAGGGATTTAAAATGAGTGATCGTTTGGTTGGAGGATTTGACCTTAACTTTACTGTTGATAAAGGAAATGAAATTCAAGACTATATTGATGATAGTTTAGCAAGAAGTGATGACTTGAAAGTGGATCTAAGTCAGCATGGGAAACTGGGTTCCCCTTCACTGCCTGTAGATTTCTCATATGACAAATCTTCTCTTGAAAAATCTTATCCTGTGCCAGCTGAATTTGATCCTGATGATATTAGAAATACAAAACTTGACTGTGATCAAGAGAGGACTCAGTCTCCATTGAAGAACAACTATTCCCAAGGTGAGATGGATGAATTGAATGGCAATAATTTGTTTAACTCCTCTCAGTTCAAGGCACAAAAGTTTCATGGTGAAAAGGGAACTAAAGATTCTGCCCATTCACAGGAGTCTCCTCTGATGGTCGAGGAAAACCCAGGAGAACAAATGGAGAGCGATTCTGGCCTAGGCAGGCCATCTATCTGTAATGAAATAGAAGGGGGAGGAGGTACTAATACAGCACAGTTGTTACCTTCTCCAAGGTCACCCTGGTGCAAAGATGAACCAAAGAATGGTAGTTTATACCACTTCAAAAACTCCACCGCTGAGAACAAAAGGCTGGGCATGCATTCTGGTATGCAATCTCCCAAGAGAATGCCTAGACGATCAACCTCACCGGTGATGGAGAGACTGATGCTGGTTTCACCTGAAAGGTCTCCTTACGTACACCACTCACCCAATAGTCAGAAGGCATCGTCTTCTCAACAAGGTTTTCAAGACTCATCATATTCACCCAGGCCAAAAAGGCATAAACATTCTTCAGCTGAAAGGTGTGGCCTGAATAAAGTGGTTCAATCCCAGGATCATATATCTTCTGCCAGGGAAACTTCTACTTCTCCGCTGATATCTCGGCTCAGTTCCAGGCGTAAGGATGATTCTTCTCAGAAGGGAATATCTGCATCACAAAAAACTAGTTACTCACCCCCAAACTATAAAAGACGGGACAGATCAGTGTCAAGGTCACCCATTCAGCGAAGGGATCACAAGAGAGATTATCATGACAGATCTTTACCAAGGTCCCCATATTCAAGAACTCGTTATAGATCCCCAAGGTGAGTTTCCATCTCTAGTTTTGATAACATTTTTTTATCGTAGGTTTATTAATCTCACCACTCTTAACAGTTTTGTTCCCCTGAGAAGTAAAATTTTTAGAAATCTGAAATTGAGAGTGTGGGTTTATATCAAAATGATTCATTATTTTGTTTAACAGAAGAAGGCCTTCACCACGGCGAAGATCTCCTCCATTAGGGTATCATTTGCACCATCGGACCCCAAAGAAGAGACCCTGGTCTCCACCTCGTAATAGGCATACTGGAGCAGGGTTACCAGGTAGAAACTTATTTATTGCAGGCTTTAGCTTTTTGACTACGGAAAGAGATTTGGAAAGAAAGTTTTCTAGGTTTGGTCGTGTGCGAGATGTCCGTATTGTTCGAGACAAGAGGTGAGTATGCGATGTTTTATTATTTTCTTTTTTAAATTTAGATATTCTGAAAAGAACAATTCTTTTCTTTTTCTTTTTCTTCTGGTATATCATCTGTAGAATTATATATCACTATGCACATTCCTATGTTTGCTCAATTGTACTGCTTACCAGCAAGTGGGTGTCTAAAATCTGATTTGCACATACCAAGTGAAGTTTTATGCTACAGAAAGATGCTCTCTGGATGGAACCATGGGTTGATGTTCTTATGAGCTATCATATAGGTTGATTTTCGTGAAGCACTTATTATAGCTACTAAAACTGAATGATTCTATATGTTATTATCTAATCTACACCATAGAATGGAGAGCAGGTTTTCATACCCTTGGTTTTGAATGTCAAAGATTCTTCGTAGTTGGAAAGTATGCAAATGAAGTATCTGCAATCAGTTGGTGAATACATATGTTTATTACTTTTATTAATCTAACCTTTTATATTCTGAGTGATTATTGCAAGTTAAATGTTAAGGGATGCCTGAGCTTTTATTTCTGCAGCCTTCATGTTGGGATTGGTTTTTTCTTTTTGGAGTGGCGTGCAGTGTTGGTGTCGAATATCTAACATGGATTGTTTGTTTGCACCCTTAAAGTTTTCCTGCTAGTTGATTTTTTTCTTTTCCATGTAAGGTCTGGGGATTCGCGTGGATTTGGATTTTTATCTCTGGAAAGGGATGAAGATGCAGATGCAGCAATAAGAGCTCTTGATGAGACTGAATGGAATGGGCGGATTATCCTTGTGGAGAAATCAAAATCTTAAGGGCCTCGAAGTTTTTTGTACAACCTTATGATTAGGATGCTAGTTATCAAGCTAGAACTTGCTGAAATCTTGTCCGGCAGTTGAATTTTGTTTCTTTATCTGTGGCACAATAGTCTTGCACAAAATTCTCTATGTACGTGACTTTCACCTAAATGAAAATATTTTGTTTCTTTAATGTGTTATTTGGGTGCAAGCTTATTACCATTGTGCATTTCTTATTCATTCTGTTTGTTTTCTTTCTATTTCCGTTTCGCCTTCCTGACTTCTTCTAGTGGAGTACCTTTGCAGGAGTATTTTTACTCGGGCAATTATATGTTAACTACCTCTGAGGCATGCATTCACTAGTGCAAGGTACATCCTTCATAAAACTAGCCCAATATGAATTTTGGTACAAGTTAAGAATATATAGAAGTTTATTAGTAGCTACCCTGGAGGCTGGAGCCAATAAAGTTAGAAGAAAATAGGTCATCCCGTCTTTGTCGGACAGTAAAGACACTCCATCTCTGGGTGGACTGGGTGTACCTGTGACCCTCCGGCAGGAGTTCAGGCCTGTGGGGGGAATCCAGTCTTGAGAAAATAGAGTATGTAAACGTGAAGTAGACAGGTAGCTAGAGGTGTTTGGATTCTAGGAACATTTATTTGGTGAGAATGCTTATATGTTTTAAGAGTAGCTAGACAACTTACATATTAAACATTGATGATTACTTTTTTTAGGTAGTGACCTTGTAAAAGTGGGGTTTCTGTTCTTTTGTTTTTGGGTTGAAATGCTGGCTTAATGTAACTATAGGAAACAGAGCATGGGCTGCATTTAGTGATTTAGGTTCGCCTACCGACCAGATTACCTGTCCTTTTAACTCTTGCAGCATGCACTTTTCTTTATTAAGTGGCACTGGGTCTGTATTTTCCCAGCTAAACATCCATAATTTTCTGAACAAATTCGGATAACCGATCCTTTATTCGAGGGACGATTTAATTACATAGAAATCATTCAAGTTTGTAAAATATAGGGCAAAAAAAGTTGGAATATTTTCTTTTGATCCAAACATGGAAGTAAATATTTTCCACCGCTTCTTTCTCAATTCTCACATGGCTAACTGTAAATTGTAAAAATACCCTATTCCACCCATCTAAAAAAAAGTACCTTTAGTCAATTTGGTAACACATTTTTTGTCTGGAAGCTTTAACATGACAGCTTGAAAAGATATTCAGTGGAAGAAGATACTTTTATTATTATTATTATTATTATTTTGTAATATTGCAGATTCCAGTACATTCAAACATCCACAAAGAAAGAAACCCTAGCTATATGCCACAGAAAATAGAGTCTTATCCATACAACACATTCCCACGTAAAACATGATATATATAAAAACAAAAAAACAAAAACAAAAAAGTTGCTTTGAAAAAGTTCGTACTGTCGGGCAAAGGTTCATATTTCTTACAAGCTATGTCCCAATTGCTTCTAAAAGTCAAGAGTAAATTCATGTTTTCTTTGGATCTCATCAAACTGCTCCAAAAAGAACCAAAAACCGAGAGGTTTGAATTCAGATATGAATTGAGATGGATTGAGATAGTTTGTGAATAATAGAATAAAAGTTGAATTATTTATTATATTTAGTATGGGAATTTGAAAAAGTTATTTTGAGATTTGAAAAAATTGAATTGTTTATTATATTTTATGTAAGAATTTGAGAAAGTTGTAATGATGAAATGAGATGAGTTGAGGTGGGTTTTGAATCTAAACCTCTCTTGTGTTACCCCCAGATGTTAGAATCCCAGCCTCAAGAAGTTTCATGTCCTGTTTGGTTGCAAGATTTAGCTGAGGTAAATTTAGTTCAGTCTAATTTTAAACTGAATCTAACATCCAAATATTCAATTTTTAAATTATTAAATTCATCTCAACTCAAAACTTTCTTATACGTAAGATCCACAATCTTTTTCAACTAGACTCATATTTATATGTGAGATCTACATAACTCATTCCATCTATTCAACTTATTACTATTTATAAAAAAATTTAACTTAACTCATCATCGGAGTCTAGGGTGAGTTTGGATGTTGAAGTGAGTTGAGTTGAGATGATAAAATATTATTAGAATATTATTTTTTAATATTATTATTATTTTGAGATTTGAAAAAGTTGAATTATTTTAATATTATTATTATTTTGAGATTTGAAAAAGTTGAATTATTTATTATATTTTATGTTGAAATTTAAAAAAATTGTAATGATGAGTTGAGATGAGTTGAGAGTAGTTTATGTTCCAAACGCACCTAAATGGTTGTAACTTAGGGGAACGTAGTTTTTTATTTATTTATTTTTATTTTGACACAATCAAGACGTTTCAAAACGTGTGTCTCACATAATCAAAACCGCGTAGGCGTTGCCGACTGCAGGTCTAATTAGCAGGTGTTAGGAGGAAAAGTCGAGCACAAACTATACGACAAACCCACAAGTGGCAACGTATCCCATGGGCCATGAATACCAATACTTTTGCTGGTGCAATTTTATCGCGCGTAGCTTAGTGTGATTTACGTGGATTTTCGGGTCCCAGAGCTGATCCTGTGTCTGGCTCCCCAATCCACATTGTTGTTGATCATCTTCTGATCTTCCAAGTTCATGTTGATGATTAAAATTGTTGTTTTCAGTGCATTATTGAAACATCATTAACCATCAAAACCTTTAAATTGTGCATTTTGTAAATGCATTTGGGAGTTGGGACTAGATTTAATTTTTTAATGAAAAATACTAAATGTAATTAAAGAAAAACTTTCAATTTATTAAAAATTTATTTCTCTACATGTCAGTTGATACGTTGAAAATCATAAAATTTGAATTTTAAACAGAAATTAACAAAATGAGTATTATAAATAAAAATATAAGTAAAACTATAAATACATATAACATACTATTTTTTAATTCCACACGCAATGCATAGTATCTCTCAATAGAAATAATATCAATTTTAAGTAAAATGGAGAAGATTGTTTGGCATGGGATTATTTATGACTGCCATTGGTGTAATTAAGGGAAAACAAGAACTAACGTACTCCACATGGACCACATGCATGTATGTATACTACCTTAGATGAATACTTCCAAGTCCATGAATTGAAAAGATCATTTCCTTTGACATCAGGTCTGCCGAACAGTATCCACTCGGCATCTATAGAAACGAAACTATAAAGAAAAAGTTTTCTCCCCCCGAGCATGGAGAAAATTGTGAATAGATTTTGTCATTTTTGCTGGCATTATTTATGGAGTAATCTCTCTCTCTCTCTCTCTACAGTTCTACTTAGCAAGTCCTGAAAGTTAACCTCCTAACTTGATTGTAAAGTTGACCATGTTCCGGTTTATCCTTTCTTTATTAAACATCTCTCAAGCCTCCCCGACTTCAAAGCCGAAACCGTGATCCAGTTCTATTACACCCTCCCAAAATTTCAATCCAGAGTTTGGTTTCTTCAACATCCACTTTGGATCCCCATCTAAGTTTTCTTTATACCCACTTCTTCCTTGAAAACCTCAATCTATAGCTCAGCTCTGAAATTCTCGATCCGAAACTTCTCCTCCACTTTTCTTCTGAATATTCGGTATATCTGCACAGTCTTTCCGATTCTTCATCTGGGTCCTTTTCCTTTTCCATATTTTTCCCAAACTTCAATTGAGTTTCTGTTCGAACCTCGGAGTTCCTCTCTTCCCTTAAAATTCAGTTTCAGCGTCTGTATCTGGCTATTATAAGAAATGGGTATTTGCCTAAGCAAAGGCAAAACTTCAGAGCCAAGATATAATGGTTATACATCACTAGGTGGTCCTGATATGCACCACCAAAAAACCCATGAACCTGTGGTTTTCCAATCGAAGACCCCAACCCAACAACCGCACCAATTGCCAGTGCAGCAGGTGTTGAAGCCATCTGTGCCGGTTCCAAGCCCAAAACCTGTCCTCAGGCCAGATGCAATTCTTGACAAGCCATATGAAGATGTTAAGCAGTACTATACCATTGGTAAAGAATTGGGAAGAGGTCAATTTGGGGTCACTTATCTTTGTACTGAGAATTCAACAGGCAGGCAATACGCTTGCAAGTCTATATCGAAGAGGAAGCTTGTTAGTAAGAATGACAAGGAGGATATAAAGAGAGAGATCCAACTTATGCAGCATTTGAGCGGGCAGCCCAATATTGTCGAGTTTAAGGGTGCTTATGAGGATAAGCAATCAGTTCATGTTGTTATGGAGCTATGTGCTGGTGGGGAGCTCTTTGACAGGATTATTGCTAAGGGGCATTATAGTGAAAGGGCTGCTGCTTCAATATGCAGGGCAATTGTTAATGTTGTGCATATCTGCCACTTTATGGGTGTGATGCATAGGGACCTCAAGCCTGAGAATTTCTTGCTATCTAGTAAGGATGAGAATGCACTTTTGAAGGCCACGGATTTTGGGTTGTCGGTTTTCATTGAAGAAGGTAACTTTTCAATTGTTGTAATCTTCCATCATGTGGGCATGAGGTTTAATGATTTGAATGAAGAATTAAAATATTTTCTTGGAGATTTGTATTTTTCATGTGGATATTAAAATTCATGGTCCTGATTAAGGCATTGGATCTTTTCTTGCTCAGAGAATTGGGGGTCGAATTGTTATGTTTTCAGGATTTTTTTTCTTATAGCATATATCTTCTGTTTTGAATATCTTCGTCTGGACTTTTGTTGCTGGTAAATAATATTGATTAGCAATTCCAGCACCTGCCCGAAGTTTGTTCAAACTTTTGAGTCTTCGTGAGGTTGTTGATGGTGAGCTAATTAGAAGAGCAAGGTCAATTGTCCATTTTCTCAATAAGTAAAGAATAATGTGGAGAAATTTTAGCTGCCAATTCAGACGGTAGCTAGGTCTTTTGGTCAAAATATGACTGGGAAACTTGAAACCTTCACCTTTTACATTGGTAGGTGAACTGGCTTTCGGCTGGGAATGAAGATGACAATTTAATTATAGATTTTTTTCCTCAGCAAATAAAAACATTGTAATCATAGCTGCTTCACTAGTTCTGAAATTATAGAACCATTTTTGCTCGTAGCTAAACATGTTTCGGCTAACTTAGTAGCACCCTCCATTCCTTTTAGAAAGTAAGTAGTGAAATGGTGGTCACTTCATCTTTACAGTCATATTGGTCATTTTAATGTCTGCAGCTATGGTTGGTATTTCACCCACTTTGTATAGAAGCTAGTTTTTACTTTTGCCATTGAGACTACGCAAATTCTTAATACAGTTGCAGACACTTCTCAAGTATCCTGCAAATCCCTAACAGTGATATCGTGGAAGTAAATTATGAGATAGAACTGTTTTCCTTAATAGAGAAAGTGGACCTCCTATTGCTGCTTTTTCATATTTCTTCTTCTATTAAATCTATAAAAGGGCATGTGTTATTTATTTCTATATACTTTTATAGAAGACACTTGTAGTATTTCTTCCAAGTGCTGATCATTGGAGATGACTGTATTCTATTTAAAAGCAAGTTCATTATAGTTTATATGCTTCCACTTGAAGTGTTGACATTAAGATGTTTTTTATGACTCAACTCTTACCAGGGAAGGTGTACCGGGATATAGTTGGGAGTGCTTACTATGTTGCTCCTGAAGTATTACGACGCAGATATGGGAAGGAAATAGATATTTGGAGTGCCGGAGTTATCTTGTATATATTACTTAGTGGGGTTCCTCCTTTTTGGGCTGGTAAAAATAGATACACTTTTTTGCTCAAAGTTATTACCGTATATAACTATAAACACTTGCTTTTCTTAGTTGAATTACTGATTTATAATTAACCTACATTGCAGAGACGGAGAAGGGGATTTTCGATGCTATATTGAAAGGAGAAATTGACTTCGAAAGCAAACCATGGCCATCTATTTCAGGCATTGCAAAGGACCTGGTCCGCAAGATGCTAACACAGGACCCAAAAAAAAGGATTACTTCCATTCAGGTTCTAGGTATGCAGCTCTTTTTAGTTATATCATTATGGTACAGGCACAAGATGCAAGCCATCTCATGCCTAATTTTCCTGAGGGTAACTTGACTCATATATATATGTGCATATAGTGTTTTCTATAGAAAATCCCTTCATATGTACATAAGTAGGAATGCTTTTTTTTTTTTAATAAGTTGTACGTAAGTAGGAATACAATCTTTAAGGTTGGCTAATATAAGAATTTACTGAACTCAGAAAGTCAGTTCGTATCTCTATAATTTATTTCAAGTCTATAAGTAGTTTGAGGATTTAGATGTAACATTCACAAAACTTTTCAAGAGAAGCTGAGGGTCTGTCTGCTATATATGAAAATCCTTTTTTTTCACAGATTAAAAATGACTAAAAAATATGTTGGGAGTACTTTGAAAAGTTATTTTTATTTTTTGTTTTTGTTCTATCTTTTTGTCCTTTTCTTGTCTTGTCTTGTTTGTTTTTTCTTTGTTTGTTTTTCTCATTTGCAAAACTCTGAGTTCTTTAGCGACCGAAAGTACCCGAAATGAGGCGTCTCAAAAGTTTCTACTTCATTTTCCTGTTTTTTCTCTATGATTTGAATGTTCAGAACATCTATCTTGCTTCACTAACAAGACCTGCTAATGATTCTATATTGTAACTCAGTGGACATGCATTTATTTTGTCATTCTGTCCTACAGTTAATGGTAAGATAATATTCTTTAGTCGTTCTGTCTGTGCGTTTCTCTTTTAAATCCAACTTAAAAGTGTGTGGCTTATCTAGAGCACCCATGGATTAGAGAAGATGGAGAAGCATCAGACAAACCAATTGACAGTGCTGTCCTTTCCAGGATGAAGCAATTCACAGCAATGAATAAACTAAAGAAACTCGCTCTGAAGGTGTGTACATCCTGAATTCTGCATACTCTTGACTTTTAAGCTTTCATGTGATGCATGATCATCTGTATGGATGAAAATGGGCGTTAGAAATTGCTATTTATTTTGGGATGCTCCAGTATTCTGTAGCCCAGTTCTAAGTCCCATCTGACTCTGCTTCTTATCTTATAAACCAAGTAACAATGCTGATAATTATAGGTAATTGCTGAGAATCTTTCTGAAGAAGAAATCCAAGGGCTGAAGGCAATGTTTACAAACCTAGATACCGATAAAAGTGGCACAATCACCTATGAAGAACTGAAGGCAGGGTTGGCTCGGCTAGGCTCAAAACTTTCAGAGGCTGAAGTCAAACAACTCATGGAAGCTGTAGGATATTGAATTCCAATTTCTTTGTTTTCACTCTTTTTGCGTCGAACTTTACTGACATCTTGGTTTTGTGATTAGGCTGATGTTGATGGGAATGGTTCAATTGACTACATTGAATTTATCACTGCTACAATGCATAGACACAAGCTAGAAAGGGATGAACATCTTTTCAAGGCTTTTCTATATTTTGATACGGATAATAGTGGGTAAGTCTTTTCTTTCAAACTCTAAGACTACATGCTGGTACTTATAACCAAAAAATTTGATTTTTAACAGTCTTACTACAGTGCAGCTGAAGCCTTTCATCTTTACTGCTTAATAATGCACAAAAATGAATACGTACTACAATCTGTCTGATTACATTCACGGGTTACTAACTGCAGGAGGTCCATATTCTATCAGAAATCGAGTTTGAGATCAGGATATGTACAACCTCACATTGACCTGCATATAAACTTTAAAATGGTCCATAAATGTTAAGATACGGTATCATATCTGATTTGGTTTGGGCTTACTGATTGAGCACCATCAAATCTGATAGTTTGGCCATAATTGACTTCAAATTCAAATAGGTGTCCAGGAACACTTGAAATTTTAATTAGCCAAATTATAAATGTGATTTTTGATAGTCAATGAATCGATATATTGAGGTCTTTTGGGGAATTATTTTACAGGTTTATTACCCGAGATGAACTAGAGACGGCAATGAAAGAATATGGAATGGGCGATGACACAACGATCAAGGAAATAATAGCGGAAGTTGATACAGATAATGTAAGTAGATTTGACATTCTCACAAGCAAATCACTCTTGTGAAACATAAAAGCATTAGCACTCAATTTTATTGGACTTACAGGATGGTAGGATCAACTACGAGGAGTTCTGTACTATGATGAGAAGTGGAGGAACCCAACAGCAGGGGAAGCTCTTCTAGATAAACAGCTCTCCTTGCTGCTACACCCAAGAACCCCTGGCTGAAGAAGATAACATTTTGTAGATTGAGGAGGACTTGGAGCCCGTCTTTGGTGGTGATATCTGCTTTCATAATAATAATTCCCATCCAGTATAAATACCCGCTCCTTAAAGCATTTAAGGATTCCAATTTTATTTTATTTTTGTTTTTGTTTCTGCTTTTGAGTGGTGCAAGAGTTGTGCATAAGTAATCAACCATTTTCCTGATTTTTTTTTTTTTTTTTCCCGATGTGATTCTGTAACTGGTTTGATATTTTGGAGGATAGACTATGGGATCAAGAGGATGATGATGTCAAGTTTTCCTTCATCGATGGAAGTGGATGCTAGATGATGTTCCGGTACTTCCAAGTAAGGTGTATTAAAATGTCGGATCGCTTGGACTTCAATTCCAAACCTAAATCTGAACATTTTATCTGTCTGTTGAGTGTCTCTTTGATTCAGAAAGTGTTTCTTATTACAATCTTTCCAAATTTTTATAATAAAAAATTTAATTTTTTTTAATTTTAATTTAATTTTTTTCAAATTTTAAAATAATAATAATATTAAAAAAATAATATTTTAATGATATATTTTTTTTAACTTTTATCTTTTATCGAAAACTATTTCATCTCTGAATCCAATCCGGTCCTTAATTCTGAAAAAGTTATTACAGATAAATCATTCTAAAAAGCCAATCCTAAGTGGTCACTGCACCCATAGAAGAGATCTCTGTAGTTTTGATGTTAATTCAGCAACAAAGTCCTGAGGCCACGCACGTTCAGGACTTTATATCGATAAAGAAGTCGAAGGGCACCGATCGAACTCATTAAGATCCAAATTAATCTTATTGGATGTAGAATGGTAGATATTAATAAAAATCATGATCTCTTTTATCATTATCACGCCATTGCCATTCAAAATTCAAGAGAAAAGATATTTACAACCATGAATTGCGTAACCGCGCGTAATTGTTTTAAAAAAAATGAATAATACATAGGATCCATATGAAAAAAATTAATTTTGTAATAGTGAACTTCACTCTTTTTCAAAGCGATTATGCAGCGATTACGCACTTCACGATTGTACATAGAATTACTCTAAATTCAATTACGCCACCCAGGTCCGCTATGTGGTAAGGATGTTCGCTACAAATCAATCACATCATTCGAGAGTCGAGACATACGGGGAGAGATCAGCAAGTTCCGCGTTTTCTGCATAGAACCTTCGAGAACCTTGGAGAAGCTATAAACGGATAATGATAGAATTATTATTCTTTTACCACCATTTAATACCATTTTATAATGTATTTAAAATTTTTATTTATTTTTTTGATGGATTTTTTTTTTAATCATTAAGAAAAAATTAAAAAATATATAATTTTATTAATAATCATTTCCTTAATTATTAAATAAAAAAATTAATAAAATAAAATAAATAATAAATAGATGATAAGAAGATAATAATATCTTCCTAAACATATATCACTGTTAACTTGTTTGATTCATCCTAAAATTTTCATTTCATCTTATTTTATCTCATCTCATCCCTCCCAAAAGCAGCAAGCACCAGTGGTCTAGTGGTAGAATAGTACCCTGCCACGGTACAGACCCGGGTTCGATTCCCGGCTGGTGCACATGAGCGATGATGAAATACGTGTTTACAAGTGATGGTTGGGTCCATCACCGTTGTCTGATTACAAGACGAAAACAAGCACATCTGAGCTCTTTTTATTATCATTCATAATTCAAAGAGTATTTATTACTATTCATAAACTTCATACACCACAAAATATAATTCTTTTTTTAAATTTTATTATTCTTAAAATAATTAAATTCTTCTATTCATTATTCATATACCACATATTTAATAATAAAAAAAATTAAAAAAATACAAAAATAATGATTATATGATTAAAATAATAATGATTAAAAATAAAATTTTTCTAATTTAAATATAAAATTTTCAAACTAATTATTACAATTTTATCAATAAAAAAAAACTATTTAACTTTTTTAAATCTCTAAATAAATTTAATATTATAAAATTTTATTCTAATAATATTTTAATTTTATAATTTTTTTATTTAATTTTTTTTTCTATCATTTCTCAAATTTTAAAAAATATTCATCACAAACTATTTCACTGTAATTCTCAAATCAACTTATTACTGTTTATAAAATTCTTACCTCAGCACCCAAACGTGCATACATATCCTCTACGTTTAATGCTTGTCGATCGCAAGTTGTCGAAGCCAGTTCGTCTCCGATAAACCAAATCAATAACGATATAAGAAAGACTAACCAGAGAGAGAGAGAGGAAGAGAGATTTTGAATGAACAGAAAGCAGTACCGTTAATAACGCATGCAGAGCATTGTTATTCATAGTTACATACACCATTCATCAAAATTTTTTTATTTTTTTTATTTTTTTTAAAGTTTTTTTTAATTTTATTATTATTAAAATAATTAAATTTTCTCCTTATAATCTATATACAACACATTTTTGATAACAGAATAAAATTAAAAAAATTATAAAAATAATGGTGTTTAATGTATGAGTCTTTAGAAATAGAATTTTTCAAGCAGAAAACAAACCAAAATACGTGAAGAAAAGCTTCACTGCCAGAATTATCTTATTAGCTTAATTACAAACCCACAAACACTCAAATATCATAAAAATACTTGTAGAATTATCTTATTATCTTATTACCGAACCAAATCCTTAAAAACCATGAATCTTGATCTGCTCCTTCTGCACAATCCCAGCCTGAACAAGAAACTGGGACACGTTCTTGCGCTGATCGCCTTGAAGTTGGATTATCTTGCCCATAACCTTGTCCTGCACGACATTACCGTTGCAGCAGAACTGCTTCTTGATGTCCTTGAGTATCTTCTCGTAGGTGAAGTTCTCCTTGAGACCCTGCACCGTAGTAAGGCACTTCTTCTTGTTCCTTTGCTGGATACGGATATGCACATACCCTTTTGTTCCTGGGGCATCCGAGTCTTTGGCGTCAGCGAACGGGTCGAAAGCAGTGGGAATCTGTACTTCTAGTTCAACCATGTACTTTGTTTGATTGAAACTCCGAAAGAAACGAAAGCTGAATCAAGAAAGCCAGAAGAAAATTAATCAATTACCAATAAAAGCATGCAAGAACGCAAGGAAATTAAACTAGAAGAAGAAGACGAAGAAGAAGAAAGGGGTTTTAGGGAGGTAACTAACCGGAACTTGGAGGCGAAAATCTCACAAACGGTTATCGGATCTTTCTATGAGAGAGTGTTGGGGCTGTGCAGTGTGCGGAGTATTTATAGGGTGTGTTCGGGCGGGTGGGAGTGTGGTTTCTTGGCCACCAATCCTAAACTAGAGTTCAATAGATTCGTATTCTTTTTAAATATTTGGATGGAGTGCGTACGTCCAACGCACCCACACTAGCATCCAAACATGGTGAGAAATGCGGAGTGGGAAGAATCCAGACGCTCCGCTATGAGACGAGAGAAAACTGAAACACGTTGGCTTTAATTCGCAATACCTTTTATTCGAAGAAAAATTCTATCCATAATACATGAATAACGTGTAGTGTAAAAATATTTAAATATAATTATTTTTTATTTATTCAATCTTTCTTCGAAAGAGACCGTTCAGCATGGTTTATAAGACTTGGGAATGTACAAGAAAAAACTAAATAAAATAAAATAAAGATACGGAAAAACTTTATAAATGAAAAATACTTGGTCACATGAATTTTATTAAAAAGAAATTATAAACTAATATAAGCCCATCTAGTACATTAATTATAAAATACTTTTTATTATAAATTAGATATGATTTATTATTTTAATCCCCGTCAATTTATAAATTATTATATTTTTAAAATTTCTTTATAGACCTGACACTCTTCGGGCAAGTTAACCGTCAGGTCGGGATAGTGGCCGTGCAAGCACAAATATAGTTGAAAAAATTATACTCTCACCACTGATTCTTACTGCTCGATATTAACGCTGGAATTTTCTATTTTAATTTTTAATTTTTCTTTTTATTTAGTGATTAAGAAAGTATTTTTGTAATAATATTGTTATTTATTTTTTATTTTTTTTAAAAATATTTAAAAGTGTTAAAAAATACATGTAAAAAAAAAAAAAGGAAAAAAAAAAGACCAGTTATGCCTAATGGACGTAACACCGTCCATATAGCTGTATCTCCCTACCAGGGGGTACATATCTCAGACTTCTTTTTTGGTATTAGCCTTGATCATATGATGCACAAAAACCAACTGGTTGTTGAAGAAATGAATCGAATACTTTGACATGATACATCAAAGTAGTTATATCACACACCATAGAGAGAGAGAGAGAGAGAGAGAGAGAGAGAGAGAGAGAGGGGAGCCAAAAGTTCATGTGGTTTGGTGCTCTGGTAAGCGATTCAGATCCATTTCAACTTGGTGGATTGTCCATTGCATATTTTCCAATTTCTGTAAGGAAATGATAGTTAATTAGAATTACCATTTGCAGAAGGAACTGAAAAAAGAACAACTTGAGTATAGCTGTATTTACCTTCACGATGTCATGGTACTGCCTGGCAATTGTATCGAAGTGAGGATCAACACCTTGATACTCACGAAGACGTGTCACCTGGTTAAGAAGTTGAATTATAAAGAAATTAAACAACAGGAAAAACATAATCCAAATGTTATAAACATAACGAGAAGCACGAATAAATTCCAGGCATGCCCCCATTAATGGCGGCTCAACAGTTCTGTGTGATAATAACTTCATCTGAGGCATGAAAACCAAGTCCATTGATAGCTTTTTCATTCTGTGTACAAAGATTAGCAATCTCGACTAGTTGGCAAAGGCAACTACAGTGAAACTATAATGGGGAAATAAATAAGCTATTCTGCCATCATTTCCCTTCACCAAAATATTTATTCATGCGACATTCAACAAACTGGTATGAGCCAGTGATTAATCCTTAAAGCTGTAACATTTTTCATACATACCAATGGACAGGAAAATAGGAATCCAACTCATGATGAAAAATCAAATAGAATGAAATTGAATACCTAGTAATTTCCTAGAAGACCAAATCTCAAATGGAGGAACATACCGCTTTACTATATGCAATAGAAGCTTCCTCTGTGGCCTCAAGAAGATACTTCCTAAAAACGAGTATAAATAATCAATATTTTACCTTGAACCAAAATCTGCAGACCCAATTCAATCAACAGTCTTTATTTAGTACCTTATTTTATGAAGGGCTGGTATTGACTCCTGAGTATAAGTTTCAAGCAGGAGAACATGTTCCAGAACCCTGAGAAATGATGGGGCATATCATACTCATCACAGATAAATCAACAACTTTTTACAACAAGACTTGGAATTTTCGAGAATTAATAGTCAATCTGAAGCAATTGTTGTGCATATAAGGACTCTCTTATACCTAAGAGTAATATCAAAGGAAAACATATGAATACAAATACAGACAATCAGTGACTAGCAATGCTTGTGTTCAGTAACAAAGTGGAGAAAGTGAAAATAAGTCATTTTTCAAAATTTATAATCAGCATGCATGTCAACATATGCATTAGTTCATATAAAAAAAGTCAAGTTAAAAAGGTAGGTAAAAGGGATCAGAATCACATCATTTTAGTTTCTAAGCAAAATATTAATGGCACAAACAAAATATCAAATTGCAGTGAATGGTGTGACAAACCTTAATTTTGCACTCATGGTCTCACACCTTTTGCACAGCCATGTTTTTTGCAAATCATCCTGCAAGTTATTTAGATACAATGAGTTCAAGGTCCCCTAAAAAAGGATAAGAACAGGATGAAGGATAGTGTGAGACAGAAACAAAAACTGACCATCAAAGATAGCAACAAAATTCTTACATATTTATGTTGGTGTTGCATCTTCAAATCTTTAACAAGCTTAATAAGTACTCCAAGTATCTGCTCTAAGACCTAGTTGAGCCAGGAAAGGAAAATGTGATTATCTTCATGAATGTTCTCCTAATAAAAAGGGTAAAGGGAAAATTATTTAGTGAATGTTACACAGATTGCTTATTCACATACATTATAGTATTCACCAAATTTTCTATCTGCAGAATAGAGATCCTCCCGCAAAGCTTCCTCTTCCCTTTCAATCTCCTCAATTGTCAACTTAACCCTGATAATTTGGAGAGTTATGTAAGCACAGTAAGCTACAGGCTACATCAATATCAAGAATGTTTGTTCCAGCCGTTGGAACAGGCATAATTATTACAATGTGAAATGCATAAAAAAAGCCAGCTGATGATGCAGGAACAGCATACCGAGAAAAAAAAGTAAAAGAAGCTTGAGCAGAAATCTATTATTATTGGTCAAATGATACTGCAAATTGTTAGCAGATACCATCCCTTTAGGTGGAAAATAAATGCTGTAAAGAATCTCAGTAAGAGAGAAGCTCAAACCTTTCTGGAAGCCGGGCATTTGAAGTTTGATGCCCAGATGATGAGTCTGCATCAAAAGAAGTGAGCAAAAAAACCGCACAATCATCATACAAAGGATTTGTCATAAGTTGAAATTTCTCAGGTTTCCACAACCACACCTTCCAAAAAGAAATAAAGAAAAGGGAAGAAAAAAGAAACAGAACATCAATTTCAATTGTGGATCACATAAGCTAATCCAGCCATTTGGGAGCCCATATCACTAAATGGAAAATCAGAAATCAACGGTTTTCCACACAGATCAAAACCAATTGTTCACAAGCATATCATAAATATGCCATTTTGATTACATGACAGGCCTAATTTGAGTTGGTATACAGAGAGATAGGCATAAATAAAACTTACCAACATCATCCATTACAAAGGCATCGGCTAACTTATCACATTTAGCTTTCAAACGAGCCTCAATCTCATGAGAAAGAGACATCTGGTATTCCGCCATATCCTTCAATTGTGAAGTCAGAGTAAGTTCTAAAATTTTTAATTAATAATGAAATGCTTCAGAGTTTAGAGCTATAAAAAAACATCAAATAAAAAACAATATTAGTTGACATCACACAATAAAAAGTAAGAAGAAAAAAAACGCAATAGGTTGCCTGAATCTCCATGCGGGGGGGTATCATACCATGGATAAAGGTGTTTGCTGGAGTTGACTTTGCCATAAATAGACAGGTGTTATACCAAGAAAGCGATTAGGAACACCGCCAACTCCAGGTTCCACCATATCACTGGCATTACCAGCATTATTAGCCACACTAGTGGTACTATTCGCAGTTGTATAATTTGTTGAGTTGGAGCTTGAGCTGATTGTGAGACCAGTACTTGTACTATCAAGGGAGCTTCGTGACATTATGCTCAGTTTTTCAATGTCATCCTCCTGAATTTCGCCATCTTTGGAGATAAGAGGAAGCCTCAACTTTTGAGCTGCTTCTGCAAGGATCATTCGACGCTCTAGAGCCTTGTATACCTGAAATCCGTAAGAAAAAATAATCACGTACATGTTAATTATAGAATACGCACATCTGTATGTTCTTCATAAACTGAATCGCCCTGCTGTCATTATATATAAACCTGATGTCTTTTGTACATTGTTATGCATGTAACTCAGTAATTAACATAAAGAAAGCATGATGAAATGATTGAAAGCAATTTTCTTTTTATAAGTAAATTGAAAGCAAAACTATAAATAAACCCATATAATCTGATGCTAATTCCAATTTTCTTCAGTAATTATAGATGGTGGATTTACTTTACTTCCCCTCCCCCTTCCCTCTTGTTTGTTGTACTTCAAATGAAATGCAAGCAAGCAGGGCCATTCAGTTCCTATTGGACACACTTTTATCAATGCTACAAATAAAAAAACGCATTTTCCATTTCTCAATAAGGATAATCCACATAAAATTTACATAAACCGCACCGTTATTTGTCAACAGCATGTGCATCTATCTATTATCCAATGTCATGGCATGAGTTCAGGACTAGTAATTCTACACAAGTTTCCCTTCAGTAGTTTATATGGCATTCCCCATCCACATGAATTAGTTTTTAATCAATAGAAGATATATGTGTGTATGTATGTGTGTGTGTGACTTTTTTTTTTTTTTTTTTTAATTTTTTTATTTTTATCAAAAGAAAATCAGACTTTAAGTGTGATCACTAGGAAGAAAATTGAAAACTCATACATGAGGGGAGTTGTTCAAGCCAAGCTGCGGGTATAAACCCTGGACATCACGCAGGTTAGCCACTGAAACCGCCTGCTGATACTCCTCTATCATTGCGATGGCCTCGCAATAGATTGCCTACATTGAAAATTACTGTAAAAAACATATAACTGAGAACAAACAGAATTCACATTTTTTTTCTTCTTAGGGAAAAAAAAAGGTGAAATTGTGTGAGACCAAACCATGGCTTCCAAGTATCGCAGTCTTTCCCTCGACATTTCTTCTCTGGCCTACAAATTATTCAGTCAGTTTAATCAGAGAAAATCGATTTCTACTCTCAGTAATTCTATCGATTCAAACAAGCAAAAAAGGCCATGTTTGGACTCATACCAATGAAATACACGTTACTTTCTTTCCAAACTTAACTACATTTTTCTTAGCAACAAAAGAAACGAGAGAGATAGATGGATAGATAGATAGATAGATAGATAGAGAGAGAGTACGAGTTGAAGATCGTAAGAGGCGGGTTTGGGGACGAGGGATCCACCGGGCGCCAAGCAGTGGCGTTCCAGCTGATCGATCACCTGCACCACGTCGGACGGGAGATTTTGCGCTCCTTGCAGTAGTCCCTTCACCATTGGAAAGGACGCTTGGTTTTGCAGATCCGAATCGATGTCGTATTTCTCAGAGAAGTTGTTGGTAGTTTGCTGCCTTGCCTACACTATTCTGTCATAATTCATAATCTTAACCATTTCTTCTAAAAAAATATATATATATATCATCTTCGGGGACCTGTTTAATAATTTTTTAATGATTTAAAGGTTAATGAATAAAAATTATTAAAACACTGTTGGTATTTGTTAAAGCGATGATTCAATTTTGTACTCCTTTAATAATAAAAATCGATATCATAAATATAAAATATAATTTATCAACTCAATAAAAAAAATTAAACAAATTAAAAACGAGAGCCTGGTGTGACGTGTCAGGACAAAACCGTAATTAACAACTTTAAGTTCCCGAAATCCCTGGATTTTTATTTCGCCTTCTCTTCCCATATCTCTCTCTCTCTCTCTCGTTGGGATTTGCCTGTGATTTTGGGTTTTGATGGAAAAAGACGAAGCCGTAAAGGCCGTAACAAAATCATTGGAGAAGCTGGATTTGAATACAGATCCAAATTCCAAATCTTCGACAAAGATCACCACTACCAGTACCTCCACCCTCCAATACTATAGTATGTCCGTCTCTCTCTTTCTCTCTCTCGATATGTGTATTTAGAAATCTATTCAGTGGCTGTATCTGATTTCATATAGGGCCTTTCGATGTTAATTGGATATATAGTGCGTGCTTAGAATGTTGCTGTTTTTTTTTTTTTTTTTCCGTTCTTGCATATGCGTGTGTATATGTTTTTCTTCATACAATTATGGTTTGGTACTCCATAAAGTGGCGATTCAAGGTTTATTTTCTGTTTTCAAACTGCGAATTACATGTTACTTTGGACTTTGCTTATTGAGTTGGTTCACGACAGGATTACCTGGGAAGAAAAAGCCTCCAAGTTTGGTTAGCTTATGCCTTGGACTCGTCGGGAAGCATTTGGAGGATATCATCGAAGACTTGAGTGAGATTGCCATTAACTTTCCAGCAGATATTAAGGTTGCGCATTGAAGCATTCTCGATTTCTAACTTGTTGATTTCATGATACTAGTAATCTCTAGAGGAAGAAATGTCACTCGCAAGTTCATTATGAGAAGCCTCGTTTCCTTATGCTTATTTTCTTGTTATATAACGTAAAATTACTACGACTGTTGGCAAGATCTCTATGCACTCTGATGACACCTAGGACACATTCTTATCTAGAGCTTCTAGCCTGGGACAGTATAATACAAAATTCTCAAGAAACTTGAAGAGAGAGAGAGAGAGAGAGAGAGAGCAAACTAAACTGTGTATGCATTATCTCAATCGAACTCTTCGGGTTAAAACTAAACATTAAACTATGTGCATATCAAAGTTCAAAGTTTGTAAATCATATTATTTATAACTAGATAATTTTAAAGATCTGTGCAAAAAAGTTGTTGGCTCAGATGTTTTTTGGAGATACCTCGTTGTGGGTATGACCTGCATCATGTCTCATCACCTGGCTGAGTGCACTTGGTATAGTGACACTTTTTACTAGTCTTGGTTTTTATTATCATTTGCAAATATTCGTAGTTTCCTTGAGGTTTTAAATTGTTGCATATGCACGAGATTGACATCTAACTCAAATCTTCTTCTGATGTCATTGAACAACAGATGGCAATGGCAGCAATTGCTAGGAGAAGAAGGCTCCTCAATGATGACGTCATCGTCTCTTTGGCTGATGGTTCCTGGGAAATTCTTGACATTTCTGGTTCCGATGTCTCTGATCTTGGCTTAGGGAAAGTGGTGGAAGTATGCAAATCTCTCCAAGCTGTGGATATTAGGTATGCAAATCTGAATTTTACTCAATCTATATTCATATATTTCAATTATATGGACCATCAGATTTATGGCATGATGGATGGATTTGCAGGGAAATGGACTGTCAAGGGAAATGTACTTAAAGCCTTTAGCGTTGGTTATGTTGGGATGGGAATGCTTGATTCAGATAATAGTTAACCTTCTCACATTAGGTTAGACCATCAGAGATAGGACAAATGATGTGGGCAAATGTACCAGCAACGAAACTTTTTTTGAGCATTAAAATGATAGTTGAATTAGGTGTCATATTCTCCTTAATATATCTTTATTGATAATGTGATGATTTTTAAAAATAATAAAGATAAGCCGGATGATGGAAAAGTTAATCACAGGGGCTCATCGATGGAGATTGTGGAATTTGAAAATGCTAGGTCTCATGAACTTTTCTTATATACTCCTTTATCCTGTTAGACTTCCCAAGATCAAATTAGCGGTTATTAGATCTTTTTCCGTCTTCATCACATACATTTACTGTTTATTTGACATTCTTAAGTCATCTCATTAGAATCAGACTATTTATGTTATCAATTTTCTATTTTGGTGAAGATCTCAGTTATTTTGACCCACTTTTTTTTCCCCACAGTCGGTGCGATAAAATAACCACCACTGGTTTTTCCGAGCTTGTGCAGAATTGCCATTCATTAGAGACATTAAGATGCGGGTACACTCTGGTTATTGAACTTTTTAAGCCTTTTGAATTTATTATTCACTGGTTCTAAATTTTGAGTTTGATTGCAGTCCTTATGATGCATGCAATTTATTTCCTCTGCTGTTTGCTTTTCTTCGCAACTTAAATTCCCATCAGTAATTTGTATATACTGAAATGTAATAGAAACTGATTGGCAAATTTCTTGCCTTCTTTTAGTTGACCTTAGCACATGCTCCAAGGTACTTTCATACTCGAATCTAGTTTTGAGATATATCCATACCTATTTTTAAGGAAAATCTCTATTAAGTTTTATATGTAAAATATACTGATGTGGAGTGATTTCTTAGTACTTCGTCAGTGCAGGCATTATACAAATAGAAAATAGGCTAATTTTGGTTGTTTTAGTTCCTTCTGTATGGAGTTAACCTCACGAAATTAACAAAAGAATAAATAAATTTTGCACTCGATTTCATAACTATAAAGCTTTACTTCAGCTGTTGATTTCATAGAGCATTCTTGAATTGGCCCAGGATATTTGGGTTTTGACTAGGGGTACAAACCTCATAACAGGTTATGAACTAAAGTTAATGTTGCAGAGGTTCCCCAAGGAGTGACTACACTGCACGTAGATGCTTGGGTATATTTAAACCAAAGCTGAATGATGTGAATGGTGATTCATGGGAGGAACTTGATACCTCCGAAATATCGAGTGGTGCAGAGTCGCTGCGGTGGCTTGTGTGGGTATGACTTAACTACTCTATAATTCTTCTCTTCGTTTCCTGCTTACCAGTGTTTTATTTTTATTTTCTCTCCTTCTGAAAATCTCCACTCTTTCCAGCAAAAGATTGACAATGATTCTTTGGAGATTTTGTCCTCTGAATGCCCACGCATTATGGTAAATCCCAAGCCGTCACCCTTTGGTTTCAGGGGAGCTGCAGTTCCCAGGGAAGCATTACCAAACATCAAACTGGATGATCTTGTCGTCAAAGATATTAATCCCTCAACGTGGGCAGTGTGTGGGTTTACTCCGAGGGCTATATCTCCATCTTTCCCAAGCCCAGCTGAAATGCCTATTGCTGAAAAATTTAGACTTGCGTTCGTTGAGAGAGACTCTCGGTTAGCCCCAAAGCGAGCAAAAAATGCAAGGCAACATCAGCGGCGTGCCGAGAGGGAGTGGATGATGATGAGTACAAGAGCCAAGGCTTTGGCCCTGGCCTCAGAAGTTAGCAAATCTCTATACAGTCGGAACTAATGTTCTAATAGTCATAGCCTTCTCTTGTGCCGTGTTACTTCGTGTGTGTCAGCTTTGTCCTACTACTGCTTGTAATTAGTTTTTTCATCATTTCATGTTGATATGAAAAATTTTACTTTTACACGTTGATGATATAAGCTTAGCTGCGAAGCCTGTAAAAAAGGGGGAAAAGTTGTAAACAATTATCATTCAGCTGTCTATAGAGGATTGGCATCACCCCTCTGGAAATTCCTATGGAAAGAAGCTCACAAGGTGTGAGATAGGTGATAAAGAAGTTTGATTGTTTACTGTTTGATCAGGTTTCGGATGACATAATGAAGAATGCCCCCGTGATCGAAATATGCCAACTCCACCTGCATATGCAATTTTATTAAGTTCAAACACTGAACGCATATGAGCAAATAACACCAAAATTATAATTACATACACCAACTCCATTTATCCCTTCTCTCATGCGGGGCAATAATCCAAAAACAGTAAGTGTTGAGCAAGTACCTCTGTGTCGAAGCGGACAGTGCACATGAACGATTTGCCAGTGTCAGTTGTCACAGTAACATCCTGGCCTGGCCTTATGTCGCTGATTTTGCTTGGAAGGTCTATTGTGTAGCGCTCATGACCCGTCAATCCTAGAGTGTCGACATCCTCCCAAGGTTTGAAACAAAGTGGAATGAT
This sequence comes from Juglans mandshurica, assembly GCA_022457165.1. NCBI lineage: Eukaryota > Viridiplantae > Streptophyta > Magnoliopsida > Fagales > Juglandaceae > Juglans > Juglans mandshurica. The sequence goes on from CM039622.1 coordinate 36,593,511, forward strand.
CCCCATTCCAACCAGATTGCTGCGATGAATTCTCTCAAAGCTCTTTGCTATCACAGCTTTCACTCCCTAATACACAAGTTTTACTTAATAAGGGACCAAGTATATATGTATATTCAGTCAGTGTGTGTGTGAGAGAGAGAGATTATGGATCAAAATCAATGCACACTATTGGCAGAGACATTGGGGAACATCAAATTTGAACTCACCAGTAGCGCTGGACCCTTAGCAGCCCAATCTCGAGAGCTGCCACTCCCATACTCTTCTCCAGCTAAGACAATTGTCTCCTGCCCAGCAGCCTTGTACCTCTACAAATGTGACGCTTATGGTTTCAAGAGAGAAATTAACATATTTGTGCAGTGTCTGGCATGCTACACTCGAGGGATGTTCACCATCCTTATACCTATATAATTTTCAAAGCATAGAACCTTGCTCTCGTGAAGTTATATCATCAACTACCCCACTGTTACCAAATAACAATTAGTTCTATAATGCCACATCATCAACTCCTCATTTGTGAAATTAGCATATGATGTATATTATCAAGTTAAATTTATAAATAAAAAAATAAGATATCCAATTACATTTCTAATTTTATTTCAAAGTAAGTATCAAATGAAAATGGTATATTCAATTAAACTATTATTTTTTATTCAAATTTAGCAGTCCTAGTTTCTGTAATGCGTGCTTTTTTGTTTTCTCAACTCATATCCTTTTACCTTGGCACAAATTGTTTTAGTCACTCCCTATGCTCAAGCGAAGTTTGCGAGGTTTGAAAATCAACCAAAACTTTGAAGATCAAAATGTTAACATTGAAACTTTTTTAGTGATCTTATTTATTGTTTAAAACATGCTAACTTAGTTACATAGAGTTTTCACCAAACAGAAAATCAAAGTATACAAGTTTATGCACACAAGCAGGTATCAATTTGATAGAATACAAGATAAAAAAAAGCCGATATAATGAGACTCACCATTGCTACATCATACACATAAAGCTTCTCTCCAGTCGGGATGTGAATTGTCTTTGGGCCCACTTCTCCATTCAAGAGCTTGTTGACAAGACGAATATTGGCGAAGGTACCCCTCGTCATAACTTCATCATTGCCACGCCGACTACCATAGGAATTGAAGTCCTTGGGAGCAACTCCATGCTCGAGGAGATACTTTGCAGCTGGACTATCCTTGTGGATAGCCCCTGCTAGAGATATATGATCAGTGGTTATACTGTCACCAAACTTGAGCAAGCAGTAGGCATTGTTTACTCCATGAGGACCAGGTGGTTCCATAGGCATGTCCTTGAAATATGGTGGCTCATGAATGTAGGTTGAATTTGGATCCCAAGCATAAAGAGTTGAAGAAGGGATCGACAGCTGATTCCACATGGGGTTGCCCTTTGTGATCGCCTCATAAGTGTTCTTGAAAATACCAGGCAACACACTAGATTGGACAACCTATAAAGAAATACATTTGACATTCATTGGGATGAAATTATTAGGTAATCTTACTTAAAAAAAATTATTAGATAATTTTGGCCAAACTACTTTCTATAAAATTAAAATATCAAAGTTAAATGTTGTCTGCCTCTGCGATTTCTTCATTACTGGGCCAGATATCTTTGAAGTATACACTCTTTCCGTTCTTCCCAGTTCCAATTGGCTCTTTATCAAAGTCAATGTCAACCTGAAATTATCAAAAGGATGCGATAATTGAGATTGAATAGCTATACATGAAAAAAGTGACATTCTTTTCTGGTAGGGTGGGTGTGTGCAAGGGTTGGGATGGTAAGGGGCCATGCTGGAAGAGACAGGAGTAGAAACAGTATCAGAACGTAAAACAGTCTTTAAAGGAGCAGATAGTTTTAAGTGAACATAGGCATTCATATGCATAATGATACTGCAGATAAAGTTTTGTCGAACAGTTGCAAGATATCTTGATAACAATAAAAGGGAGCTTCCTTCAGAACAGGAATGAAAAAAGAAGTAAAAATACAAGTCTATTATCAGTTAAATTTATCCGTATACCATGCCGGCAAGTGCATAGGCAACAACCAAGGGAGGTGAAGCAAGATAGTTAGCTCTGGTTAACGGATGAACACGGCCTTCAAAGTTTCTGTTTCCAGAAAGAACAGCAGTAGCAATAATGTCTGCAAAGGTAAATGAAGGTACTTACATAGAAGAGAGAAATGAAGTAGATTGGAAACCTAATAAAGTTTAAAGACCTGAAAGCAAAATAGATTTTTTACAACTTCAAATTAGAGACTGATAAAAAGCAATCCAAGTAAGAGCTTATGACTGAACAAGGTAAAAGGGAAGCATAATTTAAAATGCTAACAAGAACTATGGTAGAAGTTCATAAAAATGGCAGATGGCCAATCTTTGCAGTCAATATTGGTCATGAAGTGACCAGCTGTGTCATCTGACTAAAATATATCCATAAAGTTTTCAACCTGGATAGTTGAACGGCTCTAATAAAACCAAATTCTAAAGTTCTAACACAAAACAAGTATAAAATTTTCATTTATTCATATTTCTGAGAAGTAATGAAAATAAAAGTTCCAGTAATACCGTTCTCTGAAATTGCAGAAGCCACCGATTCATCAAGTTCCCCAGAATTCCCAATACATGTGGTACATCCATACCCAACGATATGAAATCCCAGCTCGTTCAAGTACTTCTGCAGACCACTACAAGCACGGGCAGGAAGAAATGATACTTCTTTATGAAAGAAATCAGGCACTCAAAAGACTAAGGCTCAATTGAGTTAAGTCGAGGATAGTGATCAGGCAATCAAGAGACAGACTGGACATTAATGGCACACCTCAGGCGCAGATATTTAGTAACAACTCCAGAACCAGGAGCAAGACTTGTTTTAATCCATGACTTAACCTGGTTCATAAATATTTTAATTGCACGTCAAAAAAATATACCTGCCACATAAGGAATAGAAAGTGCAATTCAGATTCCAAAACAGACTTGCAAACCCAATTCACAGGCTTTCTTTGCAACTAGACCAGCGCCAAGCATGACATTAGGGTTTGATGTGTTTGTACAACTTGTAATAGCTGCAATGACCACACTACCATGCTTAAGTTCAGCAGGTTGTCCATGGAATCGAAATGTCGCGACCTTATCCTGTTCTTCCTTTGGTACACCAAAGCCCTGAAAGGAACAGAAAGATCACATATACACACATAAGAAATAATCAATTAAAACACATGCGCACACACACAAAGCCAGAGAGTCTGACATTTTTTGTTCCACCACTGTCATGATGTCATACACAGTTCAGGGGATAACTTGAATGAAATGAGAAGTTTGTATAGCGAGTAATGCTAGAGAGCAGCTACTATAGCAGTGCACACTTTGCACTCACTGTGTGGCTGCTTCTAGTTGATTGTTCCTAACACTCACTTGGAGAGATGTGTGGTCTACATAATACCACATCATGTGTGTAAAATGGATGCTACCAATAGTGACTTCTATCTATATTTATTCTTTCTGAAAATAGAACCAGTTAAGAGTTAATTTTAAGTAGGATATAGCCTGAAAAATAAGGGCTGACCTCTAGGCTGGACTGGGCTAGGCCCGGGCCTCAATATTTTACTCTCACATTTATAAAGCCCAGGCAGAACAAAGCCCGGCCTGGCTCGGCACATGATCAGGTTTATTTGCACTCACCTTAAAACCAACTTGGTTATCAAGACATGCATGCCAATCAGCCTTCATCTCTTTCAATGGGACTCGATCATGAGGCCTATTAAGGTTAACAAGTAGCAAATCCTGGATTAAAGAATAAAATATAAATATAAATTAAAAGGGAGGAAAAAAGAAAGTGACCATTGAATAGAGCATACCGCTTAGGTCCTGAAACACAGGATTCAACATCTGCCAAGTCCAACTGCAGATAAGATGTGTACACTCTTTCTTGTTGAGGCTAGATCACAAAAAATAGTATCCATGGCCTCAGATCTATGACTTTAATCTTAATTCACTATCTTGAAATGAATTTGACCTGAAGCAAGGGACCATACCTCGTTGTAGTCAACAAACATTTTGTTTGCACGCAAATATGATTCTATCATTGACACCTATAAAAGGAAAATAATGGTCATACCAAATAATATTCCATCATTTGAGCAACGGTTTTAGCACCACTTCCCTCCAAAGAGAATTTAATATAAAAAAAACTAAACTTAACAAGAAAAAAGAAGAAAGATCTCACCGTCTCATCACTTCTTCCTGTTAATTTGAGATAATCCAATGTGACATGATCTACAGGGAAAAAGCCCATGGTTGCCCCATATTCAGGAGACATGTTAGCAATAGTGGCCCTGTCAGCCAGTGATAATTCACCCATACCCTCACCTGTATGCATATGGAAGCGAGTTACATCTATATACACACTAGAGAAGTAATGCCCAATGACTGTAATTTCTAAAGTCTACAGATTTGAAGTTCAATCACTGAAATTTAAAATTTTGTAGTCCAGAGGCATTAGCTTACCATAAAACTCAACAAACTTGCCAACAACACCATGCTTCCTCAACATTTGGGTCAAAGTTAAAACTAAGTCAGTAGCGGTAACACCATTACGCAGTTTCCCCAATAACTTGAATCCAACAACACCAGGCAACACCATACTCATTGGCTGTCAAATTTGCAAATAGTACAAGGTAACACGGAGCCAATTATGCACACATCTTAGCCAAAGAATGAAAGTGAGTGTGTCAATTAAAGATTGTCATGACTGTGGGAGAAGGTTGTGTATTTCCAGATTAACCTAAACAGTAAAGTGTAGGCATCTTTTTTCTTTTTTAATCATCTCCACCAACAAAAAAGTGCCCAAAAGTAACACCCAAATGAGGAGCCACATGTTTTTTCTTCCCAGACATGTTCAAGAGGATCCAACAACAATGTCCAGTATAATAATAGGGAAACAAAGAAACGAAAAGAAAAGCATGGATAGCCCAATGTATATGATCCGTTCTGTAAAAAGAAAACAAATACGTGTCAGGATGCACTTCGCAGTCTGAGCATTAAATATTAGAAAGGTCACAGTATGAACAAGGAACAATGGCATCCAGTATGAAAATCTTGACATATTTGCATGATAAAGTTCTTCTTTAGCATCCACCATGGAATGCATTTCATAGAAAATAAGAACATGCCACGTCAATGCTTTGTGTACTGTCAAGTAGATTACTAGATTGCATAACAGTTTGCTTCAAGACAGAAGTAATGCCTTGTTAATTCAGTACACTTTACCTGGCCAAGCATTGCTGCCTCAGCTTCTATTCCTCCAACTCCCCAACCTGCAACTCCCAACCCATCAATCATAGTTGTGTGGGAATCAGTTCCGACCACGCTATCAGGGTAGAGAATGCCATCGGTGTTAAAAACAACCCTTCCAAGGTATTCCAGATTAACCTAAACTTCATCAGAAAAGCGGTTCCAAATCCATCAATTTGATAAGCAAAGTGACTGGCTTAACAGCAAGCAAGACCTATCTAAGAGCTGAAAGGCAGGCAAGGTGGTGCACCACAAATTTTGCACTCTAAAGAATATGGTGCACATTTGGTAAACACCTCACAACCCTGCCAACTTGCCAAGCTGTAAAACGAGGATTCTTACAAAATATTATGCCAAATTCCTTACCTGGTGAACAATTCCAGAACCAGGAGGAACAACAAGCATGTTATGGAAAGCAGATGATCCCCACTTAAGAAAAGCAAATCTTTCCTTATTCCTCTGAAACTCCAGCTCCATATTAGCCTGTACTGCATTTTCTGATCTAGCCACATCAACTTGAACAGAGTGATCAACAACAAGATCTACTGGAACCTGGATTTGAATGCACATTGTTGAGACATACGAAATAAACTTCCCTAGATGACTCATATAAGATGGACAAGGCGTAATGAAAAAACCAACACTCAAAATGTACTGTAATTCTGGAATGCATATAAAAAGTTTGATGTTCTGTGAAACATCGTCATTTATGACTACAAACAAAAGCAAGAATTACTCTGTTTTGCAACAAAAGCTATATTTATCAAAAGACAGTTTCCATTACTGACCATTTATGCCTTCCTGATGATAGGAATAAAGACCAAAACTAACACATAGATGACTAAAATCCCAGCAGATGAAACTCATTGGTATTTAATATTGAAAAAAAAAAAAGCATAAGCAGAAAGTTTACAAACCAATGGATCAATCTTGTTAGGATCACTGCCTAGCTCCTTCATAGCATCCCGCATGCAAGCAAGGTCGACCACTGCAGGTACTCCAGTAAAGTCCTGGTCAGCACAAGCCAAGCTTCATAACATGGACCATATGTCTCTAAATTCAAACAAAAAAAATCACTTAAGTCATGCTGTGAACCTGCAAGAGAACGCGAGCAGGTTTGAAGGGAATTTCGACTTGTTTCAGAGATGAATTCTCCCAGTCAATAATCTTTTCAACATCATACTTGGTAACTTGGAAGTTATCACAATTACGTATGGCAGATTCCAAAAGTATCTTTATAGAGTACGGCAGTTTGTCTGCCATAGATGAAAAGAACAAATGCGATTTTATCTAGAAACATGTACAATTAGCAATAGTGAATATGATCTTACCAAGATATTGATTTTTACCAGGAAATTGGAAAATAACAAATCCACTTAAAATATATTGAGTATGATTCATTCACGAATAAAATTTTTATTTTTACTAGGAAATCATTTGGACCAATTTCTGGCCATCAACATATACTTGATTCCAAATGACACATGAAATGGACGAAGAGAAAACATAAAATTAAAATATTATTTGCAAATACAACCTAGTGTACATTTAACTTGCATACCAATTTTCGGATCATTCAGAGAAGGCAAACTATAAAATTTTCCAAACTCGCCACCTCCAGGCTTGGGAAGACCGGTCAATATTTCCTCGAAAGCATGTTCAGAAGCTGAACAGATTGAATGGGGAAAAAACAAAATCAAAAGTTTGTGCAACAATGATTGGCTAAAAAAAATATACATAGAAATTCTTAATCCATCGCAATGACAGGCATCAAGTGAATTTACCGAACCAAAACAAACTTCCTACCAAGCTTAAATACACACTGCTTTCTATGAAGCTTCACTTTATCATTCCATATCTCTCTGTTTTCAGAGACATAGAAACAATGTGGAACATTAATTTATTTTCTTTCCGCCTGTGTCTACGTACAAAACCAGAATGCAATGTCATTTACAAATCTTACAAAAGAATAGCTAAAAAAAAAACCAAGACATCAACCAATAAACACACAGGTTTCACTTTTCAACCATTTACGACTCTGATCTTTTTCCATCAGTACAAGCAACAAACCAGATAAAATTTTTACAGCTCAGAAATACTCGAACATCAATAGCTAAAAAAAATCATAAAACCATCGACTTATACCAAAAGAAACTAAACCAACCAAGTCAACAGTCATACCAGACTAGCACAAGTTCGCGAAATCACTGACCGTCGCGTACTAAAATGATCATTTCCATTTCCTCAGTAATCAAAGATGATCCAAAATTGTAACCATTGAAAGTTTCAACCATTTCCCCGGAACGCACACATACAACAACATGCATGCATAAATATCAGTGTGTCTTTATTGCATACATAATTCAGAGCAAGAGAACGAGACCCGAAGTGGAGAGTTTTCGCTCGAGGCGTTCGATAACAGTAGCGGCGACTCGGGCCTCCGACCGGAGGCTGAGAGGGGACCTGCAGTTGATGAGACAGTGGCTCAACCGCGGCGCCGAGCATCTCAACGAGCGAAGCGCCGAATTGAAGCTCAGAGACCTATGCTTATGATTGGCGAGCGAAACGGACGCTCTCGAGAAGAAAGAAGCCGAGGCCGTCGTCGAAGATAGCCTGGAGAGAGTCGAGGAGAAGCGGACTCGAGAAGCAGCGAACAAACAGGAAGACGATGAGTTCATTGAGGTGGCTACACACATGGCTTCAATATCAATATAAAAAGCGAGACAGACAGACAGACAGACAAACGCAGAAGGAAGCTCTGCAAGCAAAAAACGGTGGGGAGAATCTGCTTCTGTGTCTTCTTTTTCTAGTTTCTACCAAGTAGTAGAGGCTTCTGGCATAGTGGCATTCGTGTAAATACGCGAACGAACCTTGTGGATTGGTATCATCTTGGCCGTTGGTTTGTAGTGGATGGGTGATGGATTGGGCCGTGGGGGGTCATTTGGATTCTGTTTGACCATCCTTGTCAAAGTACCGTTGATGATCGAGGGCTCGCGACGGACTGCCAGTTTTCTTTCTCAAAAGCCGAATCAGTTGGTGGCCTTCTCGTTTAGAAAATGATAAAAATAACGTCTCATATATTATTGAATTGTAATAAATGATTTAATTTATAAAAAAAAAAATTATTATTTTTTTAAAATTATGATTTAATCTAACATTTATTTTTCTTTTCATTCACGAATATCTTGCTATTTGGTGATGAAACTAAATTAATTTTTTGAAAAAACATAAAAATGATATCTACAGTCATAAAATATGCAAATCACGCACTCATTTTTAAATAAATAGATAAATCTGAAACTCACATAAAAAATAATTTTTTTAACAATAGATTTCACTTTTTTTCAAAATGAGTCCGGGAAACTTGCACAAGCTTATATCTAACACTACTATTTAATTCAATGTTTAGGAATCATCTAAAATTCTCAAAAAAATAAAATAAAATAAAATTTTGTGAATAAGCAAGGCATCCGGGGCTATCAGGAACTCGGACAGTCCTCCAGCAGGAACTCGTCAAGAAGCATACACAGTTACACAGTTTATCTCTGCACATCGAAGAAAATGGGAAAAAGTTCTTTATTATTATTATTCTCCAACATATCTGCAGAAAGAATCACATCTGGCAAGGAACTTTAGTAACGCTTAATAAACTGTAATTTCAGGTTGGGGGAAAACGTACTCATTTGTATGTTGACGAGAGAAATTCGAATCATATTTTCACTAGCACTGTTGCACACAAAACTACCTAAATTTTAGAGGACTGATTTAAAGAACATAGATGGAGCAGTGTGCCAAAAACATTAACTCCATGGAACAAAAGTAGTATGGCTTGGACCACGCAATTTTGTGTTTGCGAGCCCCTGAACATGAGATCATCATTCAAGATGGAGGTTGCCATGTCCCTGGCCTAAACGACGCGCCAGTTCCGGTAGGTTCCGAAGACCTGAGAATAAGGTTTAAAGATGAAGAAGAACCATTAGTTCATTGCACCACAATAAAACGGCAAATGAAACCCCCTCACCAACCGCCACCGATCCTCCTCCTTTGATATGACATGTCCAATGAAGTGGCACTTACTTCTTAGTTGTGTGTTGGCTATTTTTATTGACAGAAAAAAGGGACATCCACAGCAGTTCCATCTCATTGTTATTTCATGGCTCCAAGGCCTTGACAGTTCCAACTTCCAAGTATTAGGGCCCAAGTTTAGTGAACTTACTCTGGTTCTGTTTCTACTTTCTCCGTCGCTCTCCCTTTAGAGTTCCTGTACGCGAAACATATGATGTGAGAAAATGAATCAAAGAAACAGGAAAATTGTTTAAAACACACTCACCGCATTACATTAAATACTCCAAGCTTTGAAAAATTGCAGCTTTACTGTTACTTTATCTTGGTACTATTATAAATAAAAATTTGGGCTAACCCACCTCGTGCCATCCATTGCATCAGAAGCTTCCTCGACTTTGCCACCTTTGATAGCAATGACCATAATGGAAACATCATGAGAACCAAAAGCACAGATAAAAATTTAGTTCCTATTTCTTAATAATATAAAAAACTTAACAATGACCCAGAAATAGTGGACAGACTGTGTTACGCATTTCTTAATAATACAAACAAACTTGCCTACATACATGCATCAGACTACTGTTGTAACATTAGTCCAAATGGGTAAGAACTATAAAACATACATGTGAGAACCCATCTATATCTCATCTCGAGTAATGCTAGATACAGCCATGGGCTGTGCAAGCGCTGCTCACTCTTTTTTCAAAAGGAGTGCGCCGCGCTTGCGCACTCTATAACTACAAATATCATTTCTCATCTCATAATATTTCTCTCTGAGTTTGAACTTTAAACAGATCACTGAATTTACAAAATATGTTTATAACTTCTGTCACTTTGACACAATTTACATGTTTTAAATCCTTCAGTGTTTATTGAAAATGATCACTTGTGCAATTTGTGAAAGATTCCAATACCTTCTGATGCATCTGGAAATTGCCGAATGAAACTTTTCAAGTCTGGACCTCCAACTTTACCTAGACATTTGGAGTGTATACATCAGTTATTAATCAATATCACCATACAATTACCAAGCAAATATTTAGGTAAGTGGCTGACCACTGATGCTGGTTTTGCGAGCATTCCCTTCTTTGGCTCTCTTTTCCTCCTCTTCTTTCTTGAGACCTTTGTGAAATAAAAACGTCTGTCAAGGTCTTTGTATAATGCTGAAAAGTGATAGTACAGCAGTCCAACTTAAAAAATATACTCTGTACTCTCTATCTACCAGGCATTTTACACGCACCTCAAATTTTCAAAACAGAAACATTGCACGCTCCATTAAAATCTAACCATCAAGCTTGTGTCACATTACCTATTTTCATCCATGTTAATGACTAGAATTGAATAAGAGTGCTATTTGTCAGTTTTTTATGGTTAGAGGCTGCAATCAAAATTTTGGTAATTTGGGGTGCAAAATGTAAAACGGTTGGTAGTTAAAGGGTGAAAATAGGATCGATATTCACTAAAATTCAAAGAATTCAGACATAACCCAAATTCTTCCAATAAAAGGACAAGAAAAAGTAAACTCTCAAATTTGCAGATGTTCACGTCCAGTTCTAAATTTTTAATGATACACTCAAGAAAGTCACCAATTGAAGACTGATTTTGGCAAAAAGTTCATTGTAGAATAGCTACATGGCTTATTCAATGAACCAGAAAATATGTGGTCACAAAATATAAAGGAGATAATTTGCGGTAGAGTAGCACAAGAAACAAAGGAGAACAGTCAAGTGATAGCAGAAGTAACCCATACGAGCAACATTTTGCCGAACTCGTTCACGCCTAGCTTCCAGTTCCATAATTTCCTGTAGAGGGGGATCAACATTCTGTCTCTTTAAGCAAGAGTTATTCACGTGTCTAACACAGCAAGGGCATCCAAGTTTTAGATTACTAATCACAAGAAACTTTTTTAATCGACCAGAAATTTGGTACAAAGCTCTATGTTCCCCTTCCCCAACAGATTAATCAAAATTCAGAAAACGCCTAGTGTTGTCAAAGAAAACTATAGAAAGACGATGCTATCAGTTCACTGAAGAAAATCTTACAGATTGATCGATGCTAAGAAACTTCAACATAATTGAATTCAAGGTTCCGTAAACTCATTCTTTTCACTTTCATGGCCTAGACATTGTGGTGTAACATTAATTTTAGTGAGGATCATGTATTATAAAAATAAGAAACTCTTGAGAGGCACTCAAAAGAATGAAATGAATGCAATTCATTGACAACTTTAGTCAACTTGCAAACAATTTTTTTAGAAAGAAAATCTCTGATAAGCTGGAAATCGAAGTGGCCAGAAAAGATAGAGGTCACTCAGAAGAAGCAATCATCGGTAGGTTGTTTTTCCAGATAATTGAGAGAGAGAGAGAGAGAGAGAGAGTGAGAGAGATGACACAAAGTCACTCTCCATGATTTTCCTCCACAACAAGCAATTTTAAGAAATTTTTCTGTTTTTTGAAAAAAATTAAAAGTAACCAATATATAATCTAAATCAAACCACTCGATGATCTAAAATCTTGAAGATGCCGTTGGTTTCATCCCAAATGGTGAAGGGGGAAACAAAGGAAAATTTAAGAGAAACTTTCTAATTTACCTCAGGTGTTGGAGCTATTTTGCGCTGCCCATTAAGCCAGCATATCCATTCAACTACAGCAAGAAAATGGTAATCAACCATCATGTAAAGAAACAAAGGTAACTTCTTGTACAATAGAAATCCACACAAGATGCCTTTTTTTTTATAAGTAAACAAATTTTATTGATCAAAGAATTAGGCAAAGCCCGATACAAAATCAAGAACACCTATATTTCCTAATTAAGAGGATGCAAAAGAGACAAGAAAGTCATGTAGGTCCATGCCGTTGAAATCAACAGCAATGGCCCAGGTACATAGAGTACTATAAAATAAAGCTATAAGTTCCTCTAACGATCTCTCTTTTTCTTCAAACGTCCTCGCATTGCGCTCCTGCCACAAATACCACATGATGCATATAAGGATCACCTTCCAAACTGCTTTAATTGGCTGCATGCCTCCTATATTTGTCCAGCTGGCCAACACTGCCACTACAGTCTCCGGCATAACCCAAGCCAGCTCTACTCTACCGATCACCTCATTCCACAAAACCCTTGTTGTCTCACAATGTAATAGGGAGATGGTCCACCGACTCTCCCCCTCCCCCACACATGCAACACCAATCTGCAATGATAACCCTCATTTTCCTCAAGTTATCCGTTGTGAGTATATTGCCCGAAGATGTTGTCCACACGAAGAATGCAGCTTTGGACGCCTTATGTCTACAAAGTCTTCTCCAAGAAAATTGAATGTTGGGCTCTTGAGTGAGTGCCTTATAGAAAGAGCGAATTGAAAATACACCTTTCCCGGCAGGTGATCACCACAACACATCTTCTTGTTGATTGCTCGATTTAACGGAATACAAAAAGTTGTAAAAATCAACAAAACTGCTCATCTCCCAATCCTGTGCTGCTTTACTAAAACTGATGTCCCAATGGAACTGCCCACCCAATAGCCCCATGACATCCGCCACTGCAGCATCTTTATCACTAGCAATTTGGAATAGTGAGGGGAATGAATCTTGTAGGGAAGTATCACCAAATCAAATATCTTTCCAGAATTTAATCTTAGAACCCTCACCCAACTGGAGTCGAGTATGTCGAGTAAAAACCCCCCATCCTCTTCTAATATGTTTCCACAACACCACTCTATAAGCTCATCTAACTTCTTTAGTACTCCAACCCCCCCCCCCCCCCCATATGCCTCCATCTTTGTGCTCAATCACCACCTTCCATAGGGCTTCTGGTTCTTTATTATATCTCCACAACCATTTTTCGAGCAGCACCCGATTAAAAATCCTCACATTTCTAATACCCAATCCGCCATGGGAGATAGGACGACATACTGTTTCCCACATCACTAGATGGAATTTGAACTCTTCCCCCAAGCCACCCCACAAGAAGTCACGTTGGAGTTTCTCAATTCGGTATGCCACACTTGCAGATATAGGGAAAAGTGATAAAAAATTAAGTTGGCAAGTTAGAAAGTAAACTCTTGATCAAGGTAATCCTGCCACCTTTCAATAAGTACATTCTCTTCCATCCCGCTAGTCTCTTCTCTATCTTCTCAGTCACCGTCTCCCATAAAGAGGACGCCCTCGCAGCCACCCCAACAGAAGACCCAGGGACGTCAAAGGAAGGGAGGCTATCTTCCACCCCAACGTGTGAGCCAGCTATCGTATATTAGGAACCTCACCAATTAGAACCATCTCTGATTATTTTAAGTTCACTTTCAAACCGGATACTGCTTCAAAACAAAGAAGCAAGGCCTTCAAAACTTGAACCTGGTTTTGATCTAGCTTACAAAAAACAAGTGTCATCTGCAAACAACAAATGAGATATATTAATGATTCCCCTATCTGGGGTTCCAAACGAAAAGCCATCCACAAAGCCATTATTAACCAAGGTCGAAATCATCCAGCTTAAACCCTCCATCACAAAGACAAACAACAAAGGCGACAACGGGTCGCCTAGGCCTCGTGAACAATGGAAAAAACCAGTTGGGCTACCATTTATTAACACAAAGAATTTCACCGTTGATATACACCAACGGATCCACAACCGCCACCTCTCACCAAAACCGCATCTCCCAGGAAGGTAGAGAAGAAAGTCCCAATTAACATGATCATACACCTTCTCCATGTCAAGCTTGCAAATCATCCTTGCAATGCCAACCTTCAATCTACTATCCAGACATTTATTAGCAATAAGAAATGCATCTAGAATTTGCCTACCTTTAACAAAGGCATTTTGGGGTTTGGTGATAATCTTCCCCACTACCTCACTAAGTCGATTCGCAGACACTTTGGATATGATCTTGTAAACCCCATTTACTAAGCTAATGGATCGACAGTCCTTAACCTCATTAGCCCCCCACCTTCTTAGGGATCAACGCGATGAAAGTGTATTCAAGCTTCTCTCATTTTCTCCAAACACGAAAAGAAGCTCCTGAAACACTTTCATAAGATCTTTCTTGACAACATCCCAGCATTCTTGGAAGAAGCCCATCGAGAACCTATCAAGTCCTGGAGCCTTGTCTTTGCCCATTTTCCTAACTACTTCGAAAATCTACTCCTCCTCAAAAACCCTTTACATCCGAGTGACATCACTCGGTCCAATGGTGTCAAACACAAGACCATCAAGGGAAGGCCGCCATCCCATCGGCTCAGTTAGTAGTTGCTCATAGAAACCAACTACATGGTCGTGAATTACTTGTTCTTCCCTACATTCCACTCCATCAATTTTCAGCATCTCTATGTTGTTGTTTCTCCCATGAGAGTTTGCAATACTATGAAAGAACTTCGTGCTTCAATTTCCTTCCCTTAACCACAAAGCTCTTATTTTTGCCGCCAAGATGTCTCTTCTAATAAGATAATCCTCTCGAGCTCCGCCCCCAACAACACCTTCCGAGCTAATTATTCCCGAGTAAGAGATCTAGCCTCTGGGAGTCTCTCTATTTCCTGGATCTCCCTCAACTTGCTTTTCTTGTTCTCCCCTATGTCTCCGAAAGATTGTGTGTTCCACAACATCAAATCTCTTTTTAAAGCTTTCAATTTCTTTGTGAGAACGAAGCTAGGGGTACCCTATATCTTGCACGAGGACCACCAATGTCTTACCCTTTCTACAAAACCTTTAGATTTCAGCCACATCTTTTCAAATTTGAAATACCGTCAGCCTCTACGGAGACCACCACAATCAAGCATAGGCCAATGATCCGAACCAATACGAGACAATCGCTTTTGCCAAACATCCGGAAAGTGGCTTTCCCATTCTGAAGATATTAAGAAACGATCCACCATGTCTGATTATTAGCCCACGTGACAGTACCCCCAGCTAGTGGCAGATCAACCAAGTGTAATTCAGAGATGCAATCAGAGAACTCTACCATTGCTGACCGCCCTCTTCAATTACCTGAAGACTCACTTGGAAATCTAGTGACATTAGGGCTGGTTTGGATACTGAAATAAGATGAGATGGTTTTATATGAATTAAATAAAATATTATTAGAATATTATTTTTTAATATTATTATAGTTTTGAGATTTGAAAAAGTTGAATTGTTTATTATATTTTGTGTGCGAATTTGTAAAAATTGTAATGATGAGATGAAACCATCTATGTATCCAAACAGGGCCTAAAATCTCCCCCAATGCCATCAAACAAAGGCATCTGCTCACATCTGCTCACGAAATCTCCCCCAATACTTTCTGCTTGTGTTGTTTCACAGCTAAGCCAGGGTCCCTTTTTCTCGATGGGTAGTCGGAAAATTTTATTAACCAAGGCAAAGTCTTAGCCCAAGTACCTGGGGACTGTTTTATCCTCAGCTTGGCTAGTATCACAATATCCACAACTTATATTTGAGCAGATGTTCCAGCAAAACCATCAAACAAAGGAATAAATGCCAAATGGTTAGTTTTGGGATAATGTTGAAGCAGAGAGTAAGAAACAATTTAGAACTTAGAGGAAGTCTAGAACCATTCACCTGGAATACAAGTTGAATCCTCCTCTCCCCTGAACACAACCCATCTTTTCTCTTTCACTAGCACGTAAATAAATTAAAAGCATAAGATTTACACATAGCAAAAAATAAATGCACATAAATTATATAAAAATCCACAATATCTTCAATAAGCATGCACTCCCTAAAATATAACCACGACCCCCTTTCACCACCAAAATGTAAGCTCTTAATATTTGCAGTGTTTCATATCAAAGAACAAAGAAACCAGTGAAGCATTCACTCAACACAAAGACAACACAATTGACGAATACAAAGATACATTATGGTGCAAAACTGAAAATGCATAGTGAATAACAATAACCAAATACCAGGACAATCCAAGAAAAACAAGGGCTGAGATTGAGACCCACTTACTGATACCATCAATCTCTTCCTTTCTGGTGAAGTACCGGTTGCCCGCTTTGTCCACCCCAACCAGATTCTGATTGCTGAAGTACCCAGCAATCCTCCTCGCAAATAGCTTCAACATATCTGATTTTAAAGATTCAAATAGGACCCACTATTACCATCGTCTTTGCCCTCTGAAAATAGTAATCGAACGGAGAAAAAATGGAGGCCAAACGGTGAACTCTCTCTGTGTAAAGAATATAGTCGTCTGCAGGGTTACGGGGAGAACCTGGGTTTCGTTCGTTTTTTGTCCGAAAAATACACGATCTACTTTAAGAAAAATTATATACAGATTTTACTCTTTTGCCCCCTTGTATTCTACACTTCCTGAAGAAGCCCCATGCCTTTCCTTTTCTTCTCTCCATCTTTCTCTTCGTCACATGGCTCTCTCTCAGACTCCAACACTTGCAAAAGGTGATGACAATGCTGCCAATTTGGTCAGATTCATTTCTGGGTTTCCTTCCCCACTTGCAAAAAAGACAAGCACGGTTGGTTGTGAGGGATTCTTTAATGGAAAACATTTATTTCCATACTTTAAGTTTAAGCCCTGCATTTCTATAAAGCAAGCATCGACATTTGAAGTAAAACTCTTGCGTTGTTTTCCTTTTTTGAAAAATTGACATTTGAAGATGAGGTGTGAGGGATTCTTTATTGTAGAGAAGAAAGATCAAATAGTGGGTACAATAATGATAAGAACACACAAAAGAAAGATCAAATAGTTGCTCTTTGGAGAGAAATACAGCACGGTTAATTAAACTTGCCTTGATATAAACGTTGAAGACGAAAGTGGGGGGGGTTGCTACTTGCTATTACCTTCCTGTGTTGCTGATCGGAAAAGAGATGCCCAAAACAAATTCTATGCGGAGTAATTCTATACGGAGTAAATGATAAAATTAATAGTGTATTACTCCGTATAATTCTTATCTGAAGCCTTTATTTAAAAAAAAATATCTACTTATCTGAGAGCACTTTTTTTGTAAAACTCATTTTTATGTAAAATTTAAAAAACAATTAGCTCAAAATTGCAGCTGACGTATCATGTATTTTTAAATTTATTTTTTATTTTTTATTTTTATACAGTGTGCATGTAGCGTGAACTGTTTACAAATATAAAAATATTTTTTTCTTTTAATGTATTTTGTCTCCTACAATAGTTTCTCTTTCTTTATACTTTTTTTTTAATAAATTATTAAATAATATAATATTTAAATGATTAAAAAAATCAGATAAATTAATATATAATATATTATAAAAATAAAATAAAAAAATTATATATTAATAATATATTTTAAATGAATGGTACATAAACCTATTCTGAAGCTTTTATTTATTTTAACGTACCGTGCACATTTGTCACGTTAGCACAATGCAAAATGCAACCGTTCGCCGACCGGTTCTACGCCGGTTTCGAGCTCCGAATGCCAGTCTGGGTCAATTCCAGTCGGTTCTCCAGTTTTGTGTATAATCCTAACCGGAGCGTTCCTCTCATAGGTCCATCTCGTCGGCACCCATTTTTAACACTTGCCGTGAGCTACTATTATTAATCTGTTTTGAATGATTTAGTTTGATTTCTATGATTTAGGATTTATTGAACTCGTGCTTATCTCCCTTATATCCCAATCCCATGTATGCAGTTCATTGGCTCACATTTCTTCGTTTGAAAAGCCAACTTCTATCTAACTCTTTCTCTGTGAGTTCTTTACTGATAAAGTTTTCTTCCTTTTGGGTTATTAGTCTATTTGGTTGCTGAGGACTTTTGGTAAATTTTGATATCTGGGGAACTTCCATGATTGGGTTGAGGGTTAAGTTGTCAGGATCTTTGTTTCAGTTGGCGTTCTATACTTTTCTCTGCAACCAAACGGGGCAACAAGGAAAATAGATTTCATTTTAGGAATTTGGTTTTGAATTTTGCACTTCAATATTTGGCAGGCCCATTTTCTGGGTCTCTCATCTAGTTGTTGCTTGTGACAGTCTGATTATTGCTTGTGCATTGTAGTGTATAAGTATATAAACTTACAGTGGACGTTGGTGCGCCGAGGTGAGCACGGAGCAATTACGTTGGTGGCCTTAGGAATGTTTCACGGTGAGCTCACAGCTTGTGAACGAGATGCAGAGCTTGGGGCTTTTTCACTCTTGTGAAATGGCTTTTGTTCGTTTCTAGGTAGTGGCTCACTCGTGTTCTCCTCAGTAGTGGCTCTTTCGTTCTCGGTAGTCATTTTTCACTCTTTTACGGTTTGTCATTTGAGAAAGGAAAATGCATTGAGTGTTTAAAAAAAAATAAAAAAAATATGTGAAGTGTATGCTGTGCTGTGGGCAGATGCGTAGCAATCCTTTTTGAGAAAATATAAATCACACTCTACTATGCATATCAGCCCCACACACTAAGTGTATTGGGTGAAAAAAAAAAACCACAGCACGGTGTGCTGCGGCGATGGGCTGATGCCCAGAACTTCTCTTGTCATTTTTTCATATCAAAAAAGGACATGTCACTATACACACTGGCTGGTGTGGCCAGTGTGTTAAAATCTCAACTACTCCCCAGCATAACTGATAAAATTATAATAAAATCTATTTAAGGTGGGTTTGGATGTTGAAGTGAGTTGAGTTGAGTTGAGATAATAAAATATTGTTAGAATATTATTGTTTATTATTATTATTATTTTAGAATTTGAAAAAGTTGAATTATTTATTATATTTTATATTGGGATTTGAAAAAATTGTAATGATGAGTTGAGATGATCTCAACTTCCAAACGAAGCCTTAATTTCGATAAATTTATAAATAAAATATAATAAATAATTTTTAATTATCTAATATTACATTATGATATGTTGAGCAGCATTACTCCATTTTCAATTTGTCACTTTAAACGTCACGCCGTTCAGGTTCATTTTTATCTAGTTCTTGTCAATATACGTTCCTCCTTCCTTTCTTCTTTGCCCTGGATTATCACGCTAACCAAACAGTCCCTCAAATTGATCAGACTGTCCAGACACGGGATTGGTGTGTTAGTCTTGCCGGGGAGTGCAGAACCAGTACTCCACAGTCTCCTCCGGGTAAGAACCTTCAGATTCCCTTCTCAAATCACATTTTCTAAAACCTAAAATCTTCAAAGCTCAAAGATCTATGTTGTAGAAAACCCCAGGCTAAGTAGCTAAAATCCTTCCATTTGCCCCACACCTTTCGTTTTCACCAGCAACAGGTTTTACAGTGACCCAAACACAACCACAAATCGAACTTTTTTATCACTAGAACCCATTAAAAATTGTTTCTTTCTTTATCATAGCTATGTGGGTCTCTGCAAACCCTTCAATTTCTAATATTTCTTCGCTTTCTTTTAATTCCCACCAAAACCCATTTCGCATTTTACCCCATATCTCTCTCCCATGTGGTCTATCTCAATCTTCGCAAACAACCCAAGTTTATTGTGGTGTTCGTGAACTCCGAGGGCGGATTGATGCTATAAAAAATACCCAGAAAATCACTGAGGCTATGAAGCTCGTGGCGGCCGCAAGGATTCGACGAGCTCAAGAGGCGGTCATCAATGGCCGGCCCTTCTCAGAGGCCCTTGTAGAAATGTTATACCATATCAATGAGCAGCTTCAATTAGAAGACATAGATGTTCCTTTAACAAATGTTAGGCCTATCAAGAAAGTTGCCCTTGTGGTTATCACTGGTGATCGGGGTCTCTGCGGCAGTTTCAACAACTTAGTTATCAAAAAGGCTGAGACCCGGCTCTCCGAATTAAAGAATCTTGGATTGGATTACACTGTGATCAGTGTTGGCAAGAAGGGTAATTCATATTTCAGGCATAGGGATAATGTCCCGGTGGATAGGTTTATTGAAGGAGGGAGTTTCCCTACGGTGAAAGAAGCTCAAGCGATTGCAGATGATGTATTTTCTCTATTTGTCAGTGAAGAGGTTGATAAGGTTGAGCTAGTGTATGCTAAATTCATGTCATTGGTTAAGAGTAATCCTGTGATTCATACATTGCTTCCATTATCCCCTAGAGGAGTTGTTTGTGATGTGAATGGAAACTGTGTTGATGCCATGGAGGATGAGTTCTTTAGGTTGACAACTAAGGAGGGGAAGTTTTTTGTGGAGAGGGAGAGGGCTAGTGTCAGGGCAAAGATGGAGTTATCGCCACTGATGCAGTTTGAGCAGGATCCAGTTCAGATTCTTGATGCCATGATGCCTCTTTATTTGAATAGCCAGATTTTGAAGGCATTGCAGGAATCACTGGCAAGTGAGCTCGCCTCTAGGATGAATGCTATGAGTAATGCAACGGATAATGCAGTGGAGTTGAAGAAGACTCTTTCAATTGCCTACAATCGGGAGAGACAAGCAAAAATTACTGGTGAGTTATTGGAGATTGTTGCAGGAGCTGAGGCACTAACACAGCTTGATTGACTGTCAAGCTTGTAACGAATATCGCCATCTTGATAGACAGTTTCTCTTGTAATGATATCTTGAGTTGTTATACACATTGAGATCTAGAATATGGAATTAAGTTGGAAGTCGTTACATTTGATCTTCTACAATATGGTGCCTTTTGTTTATTATATCACCTCATTTCGTTTGTTAATTGATTGATCCACGCATTAAAAAAAAAAAACCATGAATTTCTCATCGGAATTCAAACTATTTACTTTTTCCTAACTTTATCTCGGTATCCAGGATTCTGTTTCATATTACTTCAGTCAGATGCTGATTAAAAAGCTAAAAATTACAGTACTCAAAGGTTGTTGTTCAAACCCACTGTAAACGAATGGTAGTCTAGCAAGCACGAGTCGCGCACAAGGGTAGCTGTTGATCATATATTCAGAGTGTCGGCCATATGATGTCAAGGACTAGGAGCTACTGCAAACTTTATGGCCGCTTTTCTGAAGCAATGCACACCAGCAGTTTAAGCCAGCCTTGTTGAAAAAAAATTGGAAAAATCTATTCTTTCCGTTGCTAGCTTTCGCAGGGGTTACCCCAGAGTTGAATTGATGGAATAGGCTGTTAAGTGAATCCCATCAATGCTCATTGAAAGGAAAGCTTCTCTTTCCAAGAAAAAATAGTCGGCCATAGAAAAATTCAACTCTGCCAGTAAAATATATCACTGAAACAAGGTGACTTCTTTCTGATTCTTGCTCAGAACTTTCCGGAAAGTGAGGCCAATATGAGTAGACACTCATTTGACATTGGAATGACTTAACAGCCGCCCCTCTTATGGAGTGCACGCCTGAGGCTAAAGGATAAAGTCTGTCCCGCCTCAGTAGAATGAATCCCAAGAGATTACCAAGATTCTCTTGCTTTTTTTTGAAGTAATCCAAGAGGTTGAATTGGTGAGTGCAACAAAACTTCTGATTCGTTTGTCTCGCAAATTAATACTAATTTGTCTGGGTTTTTGTCTTATAACACAATTTGAATTTAATAGCCGAATACGATGAATGACGGCTTCCTAATTTTTGCATGTGCGTCACATTGCTGGACAATGAGAGCTTCCAGGAACCAAATCCCTTTCAGTCGGCAACTTTTGTCTTAAATCTATTCACTTTTCTGTCTTTAACAGAGCAATTTTGACGTATCTAAAGTGTCCTGTAACCCACGTGACTTTTTCTTCAAGAGTACTGAGATTCCACTTTTTTTTTTTTTTAAATCTTTCTCGCATTGTTTTTATGAGTAAATTTATTCATCATTTCTTTTTTTACTATCCTCTCATCATTTTATGATGTGATATTAGATGATAATTTCACAAATAAAATATAATAAATAATCTTCAATCATCTAATATTATATCATAAAATGATGAAAGGATGATGAGCAACATTACTCTATTTCTATTGCATGTAAATATGAAAAAGCATCCCTTCAACTGCGTACACTGAATTCTTCCTCTCTTTCTAATTTTTCCTCTTGTCCTTTTGCTTCAATCTTGTTGCCATTTTATACGCTTTCATGACGGTAACTAATCCATTTACTGTGAATATTGGGGTAGTGGGTGTGCCATCATCCCAACTTGGCACAAACAAATTGAATTCAGAGTGCTTTTCTTTAACAATTATGTCACCGGGTGATTATCTTAGGTAGACCTTTTTTTACAACAAAATATGAACAGAATGCTAGACCAGGTTGTAAACTTAGCCCAACACACCCACACCTAGGGCTGTGCATACAGTCACATACAATTCCTCGTACCATAAGATTGCATTTGAATAGTGAAGTAATTTGAGATATTCTGTAAATAATAATGAAAAAGTAATTATATAATATTAAATAGTAGTAAAAAATAGGTAAAAAATAATAATAAATAATAGTGAAATATTCTAATACTTCAGAATACCTCAGTACTCAAATTAGACCGTCTTTTCCAAATCTGCTTGATTAGCATAACTCTACCTCTTTCACTGGGAAAATCAAATATTTGACATACAAATTAAAGTACACATTTGCTGAGATTGCACATGCGCGTGCCAGTCAGAAGTAGGCTTGTGCAAATGGCCCAAAGACCCGTCCCACCCGAAGAACGCGAATAGATCCATCCGTTAAAATTGATTTGGATTACATTTCGAGTCGAACCCGCTAAAAATTGGTTTCAACCCGACTAACAAGTAACACGTTTATAAACTTTAGCCACCTTGCCCTCCGCATTCTCTTCGTCATCACCATTGCCTCTCATCCCCATTCTCTGAATTACCCTTCATCAACTCTGATTGAGAATCAAACACAGCAAAAAATCTATTTCTTTCCCTCCATGGATTCTTCTTCTTCTTCTTCTTCTTCTTCTTCAACTTCGTCTCTCCATCTGGCCATGGTGGCCTTGGGCTCTGCCGGCCTGGCCCTGTGGTAAAGTCGGTTCACAAATTCGTCCTCGACCGAGGAGAAGTATGTGCGGCCACCCAGGTTGAGCCCCAGTCTGGAGACGAAGTCCACAGGCCTAGAAATCTCTTCGCTCTTAGGGACTACAAGGTACCCGCCTCCCCCATTTCTGGCGGCACCGGTAACAGGATCAAGGGAGAGGAACTGTGGTGGTGCGTACGAAGACGTGCTGGGTGGGTAGGTGCGTGGGTCGATGAGGGAGTGGTGGAGCTATGAATGAGTATGGGTATGGGTTTGTTGCGAGTTGAAGTGAGAGAAAGCGGTGGAAACTCGAGTTGACCCGACCCAAAATGTTCGGTGTCGGGTTACTGTTGGTTGTTGGCGGGTCGGGTAGGGTCGGTCCCAAACTCAGTTCGGATTGATCGAGTTACAGCCCTAGTCAGAAGTAGGGTTAGAGTACTATAATGGGAAAAAATGAAAACCAACTCTAGGGAGCAAGGGCTTAGTGCCCAAAATATACTCTAACTTGATGTTTTTTACAATCTTATTATACTAAATAGGGACGGCTGATCTATGATCATAACTCCCGTGTTTCTTTTCCTTAAGGCTATGTTTGGTTGTCAACATAATCTCAATTTATCTCAAATCAATTGTTAATAAAGTGTACTACTTTTTTAACTTTACATAAAAAAAAGTTAAAATTAAACACATATCAACTTATTTTATATATTTAAATATATATTTCAACCTATTTATTTTTAAATATATTTTTATGAGATTTTAAAATATTACTATTTATAAATCAATTTAAATCATCTCCATGATGAGTTGTTCACGTCTGTCTCTACTTTTTTTCTAGCAATTGGCGTTTGTGCATGACCCTGGGATGGGAGGATCCCAATAGATCGCCCCACTAATCAGATTTACGAGGGAGTGCTCGAGTCAGTAAAAAAAAGAGCCGAGTGTTTCCCAAAGTGAAATACAATGAATACCCGTCACATTGGAGATCTCGAGAAAGACAAAAATAGTCCGTCTTATTCCTTTGCCCCTTGAGGGCTTTCGTACCGGCCTCCAGTTCCCGTGGGTAATTTGGCTCTCCATAAAATCGACCATATGATATCATTAAGAGTCCAAGATCACTTCAAAGATCGCGAGGTGAGGATCTGATTCCTGAAATATAGAAGAAACATCCTGGAAGAAAAGAAAGAAGTGACGAGGATATAGAAATAACCAGGAAAGTTGTGATATATCTAATAAACTGTCTTCCTTGAACTAACTTTCCTTAAACATGCTGCAGATTTCGCTTCAGAATCTGACCAAAGTTGCGACTTTTGGAAGTTCTCAATCCAATTCCAGGGAAAGGTAGATCCTTGTTTTCTCAGCTAGCTTTTCCCCAACATGAATTGGCTAAACCAATTGGAGTAATCTTTGAATCTCTGTGTGTCTCAGCTTGTAATTCCTTTATGTGTAATCAACTGTGGAAATGGGTGAGACCCATGTGTGAAAAGAAGCAGCTTTGAGTTGTTATTTATTTATTTATTTTTCTATTTGGGTTTGTAGGCAATCATCTATGGAGAATAGATATGGTTTATTTAGGCAGAGCAGTGGTTTCTGGAGGTCCTTGAGAGATGGAGACTTTGAGGAAGAGGAAGTTTGGGCTGTTCTCAGAGATACAACAGATTCTACTTCCATGGTAGGCAAACCCAAGGAGCCTTCTGTTTCTGTTCCTAGACAACTTCCAACTGCTTCAAGAATGATACCAAGAGCTACAGCCAGCAGCAGCAGTAGCAATAGCTCCTCTCATGAAGCAAAATTTGTTCAGAAGTCAGCACCTGTAAACATTCCTGACTGGTCACAGATTTCTGGAAAAAAGTCAAAGAAGATCTCCAGGTATGATACATGGGTTGGTGATGATGATGATGATGATGATGATGATGGGGATTTGAATGATGGCCAGGGCAGCGATGAAGATGATGACGATGATGAGGACAATTACAAGTTACCCCCACATGAATTCATTGCTAGAAGGCTTGCAAGAAGTCACATATCCTCTTTTTCTGTTTTTGAAGGTGTTGGGAGGACCCTCAAAGGGAGGGATCTTAGCAAAGTTAGGAATGCTGTTCTAACAAAAACTGGTTTCCTTGAATAACAGGGAAGGGTGTCTCCATCACCATGACCATGATTCCATGTGCTTTTTGTTTTTCAGAGATTTAGGTATGGGAGTTTGTGGTTGTTCCTTAAGTCTTTGGAGGTGTTCTTCTGGTTTGTGTTCAGGGTATGAGAAATTTATTTTGATGTAAAAAAGCAATTAATTGATCCCCCACTCCCATGTCACCTTTGCTTTGATAAGCTTGATTGTAGTAAAATTTAGGGGCTACCGAGGGACCAAAAAATGTACAAATATCAGATGTAGGTAATGCTTAACTTAATTAGGAGGAATAACCATGTAAATCACAAAATACAGCCCTGCAAACCAGTTGACAACTCAGGGTTTTTGACACGAAATTAGCTTCAAGGAAGGTCTAATATTCATGGTCATTACCTTTCAAATCTCAACAGAACCCTGCATTCTGGTATGTGTTATGATAGCTGAAGTCAAGGATCAGTACTTCCCTAACTTGATTGTCGGCTTAGGCATTGAAAGAAGACAACAATGTACTGATTTTAAGGATTATGTATCATAGATTCATAGGTCGAAATAGATATTGCTTGATAATAAGACTATCCATTATCATGATCTAGTTTTATTCAAAATTTACATTTATAAACTCTCCCTCTTAGGATGATGGTTCGTGATTATCAATTTTATTATGTAGAAGACTTAAAACAACTAAGAAATGAATCAATGATGACGATGGTTGTAATAAAAAGAACTGATGGCTGGACCTGGGCTTGATAGACTGGCTAGCCTAGCTCTTCCCTTTTCAGCTACTGGGTGCGGCCCCAGAGAGCATCTCTAAGGCAAAACCAAAAATATACTAAAATTATTCGACAATTGAAAAAGACATGCCACCAACATCATGTGTATATATTTTTCCCCTTAAAATACGAGTGCAACAATAAGTCTCTTTCATTTTCAGTGCTCCTTGCAATATTTTAGACAAGCCTAAACAGAAAACAACAAGCTTCCTTTAACTTTCTCTACCTTTAATGATTTTTGTTTTCAATTGTCTAATCAGCATACCATTCTTGACCTTTTTTATTATGCAAGTTGAAGTGAATCCATTTTAGACCCGTTTATAACTTAAACTAAATTGATATCAACTCAGTTTTGTCTAATTTTAAACTGAGTCCAATATCTAAATACCTAATTTTTAAATCATTAAATTCATCTCAACTCAAAATTTCTTTACATGTAGGACTCACAACGTTTTTCAACTCAACATCTCTTTACACGCGGGACCTACAATCTTTTTCAACTTATTATGAATACATCTAAAACTCATCTTAGGTGGACCCCACAAAACTCACTCCACCATCTCAACTTACTACTATTTATAAAGAACTCAACTCAACATACAAATGGGGCCCAATTGGCCTACGTTGGTAATTGCTGATTGGCCACTATATATGCTCATTTTTTTACATTTTGGAAATCAAGGAAATATTCATGGGATCACATGATGCCAAATAGAAACAGGTTCTTATAAGGGCAAGAAGTAAAATAGTCACCACCAATCGCAGTGAGTTCTCGGAAGATTACAATCACGGCCAAACATTTTTCACGACAAAACTAAGTTCGACATAGAAGTAAACAGGTTTGACACAACTTATGAGGTGTGAACCCATGGCATGCCCTGTACCACATGTTCCTCTTCTCTCCTTAAAGCAACATCAAGGCCTCTCATCTCAAGCATTAACAAAGCTAGAAATTGCCTCGAGTTTTCCTCCCTTGAATTCCTCCAATTCCTTGAGTGCCAAATTTCTTAGCTCTTCAACCACTCTTACTAACCCTTTTTCTTTTCTTCCAATACCATGTGACATCCCTCTTATCATCCCCACATATAGACCAAATCTCCTTAGCTTCTCTATTTCCTCCTCACCTCCTCCTCCTAGTATTGCCCCACACGAGGCGGCGCATGCGTGTAACCCGCCGTCTTTCTTCTTGCACACATGCTCAATCCATGCATTGTCCCATTGAGAAGAGGATTCCAATTCGTGGTATTGGCCCTCAACCGTTCCTTGTGAACCCATGGCACGTGCAATCTCGATCATCACCCTCAAGATACGGTCCGAGTTAGTTTGGGTCGGGTCGTCTGCTTTAGCTAATAACTCAAACCCAAAAGGAACCATAGCATCCGGGATGAGAAGCTCTATGTTTGGGCTGTAAGCATGGTGGGTCGTGGGCCTGGACTTGGGCCTAGGCCTGTCCGTTAATGGAAGTTGCTCGTGAACGAACGAGGCCGTATACATGAGGTGGAGTGCGGAGGCCGTCGCTATGGATTGGTCCCGATGGCCGCCAACGAGCTCACATGCAGCAACACACAGTGCCGGGGCAGTGGTTTCTGGGGCTGATAAAACCAAATGGCTCATGGGCTCGAAGACTTCAAGTGGAGGCCGTAGCGGAATGGCTTGCTTGAGATGGGCCTCAATCTCACCATTGATGGAGGTCAAATAAGATTGGTTATGGGACATGGTGACCCTTATAGGCCTGAAAGTGAATGGCAGTCTGCAAGCACATGATTTTGACAGAAAATGAAGAGTCTGATTACCATCAAGGAGGTGGTGGGGGAGGAGAGCCACAGCCATGGAACTGAGGAAAATATATGGGGGAAGGAAGCAAGAAACAACAGCTAGCTGAGGAAGAAGAAGAAGAACGAAATGGAGCTATTTTTTCTTTTATTTTGGGAGGAGTTAGGTGGGATACTGGGTGAGTGCCAGTGAGGGAAAGTTGAAAAAAATGAGGGGGGGCAATTATAGCGTGAATGGAGGAGGTGGTGTGTCTGCAAGTCAATTTGTTTATTGCTTAGATATGGTCACCCGTGTAACATGCATGTTTAGTTTTCAGATCATGGACCCCATTTTTAAAAGGTGAAAAATAAATCCTGACCACGCGATTCATGTGGCTTTGGTAACAAGTGGACAAAATGCACGTGTCAGAACTAATCATCCTGGCCACCATGTGCATGAAATTGAAGACTTGTAGATGTCAATTTTATTTATTTATTTGTAAATCAATCAAGTGTATCACCTCGTGACCAATTAATTAAAGCATGACATTTCTCACACGTATAATGTTTCTCACATGTGCAACTAAAAAAATGGATTTTAAAAATTTTATTTTCCCCCTGAAAGCAAGTTGATAAATTTAAGAGTGGTTTTTCTTACGTACCAAACAACGTTTTTCAAATTTTTTCTAGATGGGTTATAAAACTCTTTGATATTATTTAAAATGTAATTAAATTTGCCATTGGTTGGGCTGCATATATAGTCCAAGACCCCAAGGCCTTGCTGTTGGAGCAACTAAGTAAGGAAGTCAAAGCCCAATCCCTTCATCCAATGTATCCAAAGGTTTGGAACTTGGGCCTAAAATGTCACATACAAACATATACTAAGGCCTGGTTTGGATAGCAAGATATTCTCACTTCATCTCATCTCAATATTCAAAAACTACAAATAAAAATACTTTTTAATTTCAAATTTTTAAATTTTCTATCTAATCATTATCTAATCATTACAATTTTCTCAAACTTTCAAACAAACCACAAAAAACAATTCAACTTTTTCAAATATCAAAATAAAAATTATATTAAAAAATTAAATTTTAAAAATAGTTTAACTTTATAATATTTTTATTCAATTTTTTCTTTCTCATTTTTCAAAACTCCATAAACATCTTAATTCAAATCATTTAATTACTATTTACAGATTATATCATCTCATATCACTATCCAAACGATGCCTAAGTACTAATCCCCATCCATCGGGCATGTCAGTACTTAAAAATATGATAAAACCGCGATAACAAAAAAAAAAAAAAAAAAAAAAAATCAGAGAAGTGACAAAATAACAAAATTTTAAGAAGGTATTTTTTGTGATATTTTTAGCACTTGAAGAAATAAGATTATTTATTTTTCACGAATAAGACATAGTTTGCGTATTATTAAAATTTAAAATAAGAGATATATTTTTTGAAGACAATAATGGGCGCAACTTCAGGCACATGAAAAGGAAAGTCGTCAAATTCAGGCACATGAGTAGGAGAATTCTAGCAATTATCAAATGAAAAGGATCGAGTACAAGCATTAATATGCTTAAAAAAATAAAAAAAAAGTACATGCATTAATACATGTACGAGACCTCTACATGAGAAAGTCCCGTGAATGTTCATAAATGTAAAATGCGTTAAAGGAGCCGCAGCAGTGCGCGCAGCAGTGAGGGTCCTTGTCTGCCGGCTCGCTCTGAAGACTTGCACATTCGAACGGTACCTCTAAAAGAAATTCGGGTTTGTTCGTAGTTGAAGTTGTATTACGAGAGGGACGTCGCCCAGCCCCGTTGGGAGACATAATTGGTGTTTTTTATTTATTTACACTTTTAAATATATTTTTAAAAACATAAAAAATCACAATATTATTAAATGAAACAAAAGTGTACAAAAGATGTTTGCTGAAATGCTTCTGTTAGATATATTCATTTTACAAATATATTTGTATGGCCTCCGTTTTTCCTCAATATAATCGTACATTAATTCCTAATAGTTATAGATCATTTCCAACCAACCATTACATGCACTTGTTAAATTTGTGCCATACACCTCAGCATTAATCTTGTTATGAAAAGATCCTTCTAGATTCTTTTGTAATATTCTACCATGTGAAGTTCGTTATGTCAGATCTGTTGCCACAGCCTTGGAGTTGAGTTTGTTAAAATCTTCCTTTGAGGTATACTCATATGAGGCAGAGAAATTATGAACCTTAATAGTCCCCTGCGACTCAAGCGGCAGTGGAAAGATTGTGAGGCTTGAGTGGAGAAGAGAAAACCTTGCTGTAGAGAGTGACTTGGTGAGTATATCGGCAACTTGATCTTTACTTGACACGAAAGAGACTTGAAGAGTTTTAGCAACGACACGATCCCTCACAAAATTGTAATCAAGATCAACATATTTAGTTATAGAATGTAAAAGTGGAATAATAAAAAAATATGTGGTGCCAAGATTATCACACCACAAGGTTGTTGGATCAGTAAGAAAAATGCCTAATTCTTTCAACAAGGATTGTAACCATAAAAGTTCACATGTAGTGTTAGCCATAACTTTGTATTCCGCCTCAATAGATGATCGAGCTATAGTGGGCTGCTCCTTAGAGCTCCGAGAAACAAGATGCGAGCCAAAATAAATACAAAAACTACCGGTAGATTTACGATCATCAGGGCAGCCAACCCAATCAGCATCAGATAAGGTAGTGAGTTTCAAAGAAGAGGCGGAAGAAAATGAAGTCCAAGAGAAGTAGTTAGATGAAGGTAACGTAGAATCCTCTTGACAGCTTGTCAATGAGGAAGACGATGATAGTGCATGAATTTATACACTTTATTTACAGCAAAGGAGATGTCGGGTCTAGTAAAGGAAAGATATTGGAGGCTACCTACAACACTGTGATAGACTTGAGAATCCTCAAATGATGAGCCATCAAGGGCAGTGAGCTTGGCGGAAGTGGACATAGGAATAGACACTGGTTTTGAATTATGCATGTTGGTCCTAACTAATAAATCAAATATATAACGAGCTTGAGACATGAACAAACCAATGGAACTACGACTGACCAAAGAGTAGAAATAAAGTCATTAATTAGAGCAGGGTTAGAAGCCGTAACAATGATATCATCAACATAAATTATGACATAAATGAAATCTGATGCAGTAGAGAAAATAAACAATGATGAATCTGAGATTGAACCATGAAAACCTAATGAGAGCAATTTTGAACTCAACTTGGAAAACCAAGCCCTAGGAGTTTGTTTCAGACCATAAATGGATTTACGTAATTTACAAACGTGATGAGGAAAGTCAGGATTCACAAACCCAGTTGTTTGTCGCATAAAGACGTCTTCCTCTAGATCATCGTGTAGGAAAGCATTTTGAATGTCCAACTGATGGAGAGGCCAACTACAGGTCACGACAATGGAGATTAGAAGTCTAACAGTGACTGCTTTTACGACGAGGCTGAAAGTCTCTGTATAGTTAAGAGCAACTTGCTGGTGGAATCCTTTGGCCACAAGACGAGTCTTGCAGCATTTAAGGGTTCCATCAGCACACTGCTTGTGGAGGAGGGCTTGAAACTCACTGGACATGGTAGCACGCCATTTAGAAAATTTTGAGACTTCGGTGTAAGATGAGAGTTCCTCAGGGATGACTGGTGACGCGGAGACAATGAGAGAGATGGAGGGTTTGGAGGGAGGTCATGGAATGGTTTCATCCGATCTGAGTAAGGGTCGACGAATATTGACTTTGGAGTGAGTGAGCATGGGATGGGTCGTGATGGGTAGGGTGGGAGATGCGATAGGAGAAGTCGATGTTGAAGATAGGGAGGAGGAGTCCGTAGGGTTTATGGAGGCATACATCTGCAATGCGAGAGAGGAAGGGGATGAAGAGGGATCGAGTAGGTCTAATGTCATGGGATGGTCTTGGGGATTAGAGTGAGTGGGCTCATGAGTTGAGGGATGGGTGGCGATGGGCTCAAAGGTAACAGGTCCATAGACGAAATAGAGGAGGGTTGAGTGGGAGTGTTAACCGAGTTGGGCTGAGGTAGTGGGTTGGATGCTGAAGCAAATGGAAAACAAATTTCATTACATCGTACATCACGGGAAATGTAAGTCCGGCATGTTGGAATGTGAAGGCAATTGTCGCTTTTATGATCTAGGATATAGCCCATGAAGACACAAAGTTGAGAACACAAATCCATCTAATGACGATTAAAAGACCGTAAATTGGGCCTGCAGGCTGAGTCAAAAATACGTAAAAATGAATAATCTGGTGGATGGTGAAATAAGGCTTGAAAAGGGAGAATATTTTGTAAAATCAGTGTGGGCAAGCGATTGATAAGAAAAACAGTTGTTTGAAAGACTTCAACCCAGTATTTATTAGGAATGAAAGAATGAGCTAGGAGAGAAAGTCCAATTTCAACGATGTGACGATGACGTCTCTCAACAGTACCCCATTTTGAGCATGCGAGTAAGGACACGTAATTCGATAAGAGATGCCAAATGATTTTAGTAATGTGTGGAGGGGCCAAAACTCTCATCCCCAATCAGTTTGAATAGAGATTACACTAGATGAAAAAGTATTACTCACATAATGAAGAAAAGCAAGAAAAATAGTAGGGACATCAAACTTGGCATGTAAAGGAAAAACCAGATATATTTTGTAAAGTCATTTACAATAGAAAGGTAAAATCGAAAACTATTAGAGGATAGCATAGACACTAGTCCCCATACATCAAGAAATAGAAGCTGAAAAAGATGTTGTGAACGGTAGGGAGAATGGGGGTGAGGATGAGCATGTGATTTGGCTTGGGAGCATGCGACACAAAAGGAAATGTCAAATTTGGTAGTGACAGGAAGTTGAAATTTCTGAATTGTGAGGGAGGTAATGCGAGAGGAATTAGGGGTGCTACCCGCCCCCTACGGGGCGGGGGCACCCCTTCCCCGCACCCCGCCCCGCATGGGGCGGGGGGTGGGGTTTTCACCCCCGTCCCCCGCCCCCGGGATGCGGGGGCGGGGTACCCCGCCCCGATGGGCGGGGTGCGGGGCGGATTCCCCCCGCCCCGATGGGCGGGGTGCGGGGCGGATTGGGAATCCGCCCCGCCTATTTTCACTTAAAAAAAAAATTATTTTTATTTAATTTAAAAATTATTTATAAGTGTAAAAGTAATTAAAAATACATTTTTAGATCCAAATTATAAATTTAAATTTTGTAAATATGGCTATAATTTAAAAACTATGTAATTTTTAAATTTGTTAATGCATATTTTGTGTAAATTGTAGTGTATTAGTTTTTAAATTATGTAGTTTTTAAATTTGTTAATGCATATTTTGTGTAAATTGTAGTGTATTAATGTTTAAACTATGTAGTTTTTAAATTTGTCAATGCATATTTTATGAACAAGTCTAATAAATTGTAATATATATTTATATATACACAATTTTTAAAATATAAATATATATTTAATAATATATATATAAAAAAATGAGGGCGGGGGCGGGGCGGGGGAAATGCGGGGCGGGGTTGGGCCCTCCCCGCCACCCGCCCCCGCTAGGTGCCCTAGATGCGGGGCGGGGGGCCCCACCCCCGCATGGGCGGAGCGGGGTTGCCCGCCCCGCCATGCGGGGGCGGGGCGGAAGCGGAGCGGGGCAGCGGGGGCGGGGCCCCGCTGCCCACCCCTAAGAGGAATGATGGCCTAGGCGTGAATGCCATATTTGAGAAGATGTTCTTTCACCAATGAGGGCTTGGTGTGGAGGCATTGAAAGAGAGGAAGTTGACGAGGCCTCGGCATAAGATGGAAGAACATAAAGGCCATTCCTAACGGATCCCTGAAGAAGCACCTCTGAGTATGCCAAAAAGACCAAATGAGTGAAATTCAAAAAATACAGAATAATCTAAACAAAATTGACAAACATATAATAAATTGCGAGTGATTAAAGGAACATGTAAAAGATTTTGGAGAAGGAATTCGTCAGAAGGTGTATAAAGATGAGTGGAGCCTGTATTTTGAATAGAAAGGGTGGAACCATCTTCAATGTTGACTTGATTGGTGCCTTGATAAGGAGTGGAGTCTATGTTGAGATTGGAGAAATTAGCCGTGAAGTGATTTGTGGCTGCTGTATCAGGAAACCAGTTAGTGAAATGAGTTGATGAAGGTGGAAGGGCTATATAATTGGCAGTAAGAGATGGTGGAGCTGAGACCTGATATGCTTGATTAAAGCGATGATAATAGAACAAAGTCGTGTGGCCTTATTTGTGACAAACCTGGCAAGTGGGTCTGTGAGTGGAAGGATTAGAAAAGAAAGTGGGACGTGAGTGAAAGCTAGCACAACCACCACATCTTCCTCGTCTAAACCCACGACCAAGACCTCTGTTAGGTGGGGTGGATGAAGACGAGGGGCTGGTGATCGTAATGTTAGCGATAGGTGGAGTACTGGAGAGAAGAGATTGTGTTTGATGGGCTAATCTTGACTCATGGTTAAGAAGATAGCTATAGATTTGTGAGGAGGAAAGTGGGTCTGGACGAGTGGTGATTGAAGTGGCCAATGACTCATAATCAGACCCTAGACTAGCTAGAAGGTAGATGGTGAATTCAGAGAGGGAAAGGGGTTGTCAAGTGGCACTAAGAGACACTGCTAGTGTTTTTGCTTTGTGAAAGTAATCGGTGATGGATTCCAATCCTTTTTTTAGAGTAGCTAACAGATACCGAGTTTGCATAATGTGGGAAAATGTTTGGGCAAAAAAAGACTGTGTAGTGTTGTCTAGACCTCGCGTGAAGTAGAACACTCAAGAACTTCGGCTAGAACAGTGTCAGTGAGGGAAGAGTTTATGGCTGAGAGAATTAACTGATCTTGGAGGACCCATTTTGTATACTCCAGGTTAACGTTGCCTTCAACAGTGGGAGAAGGCATTGGGATGGCGCCATCGACATAATCGATTAGCTGATGGACTTTGAGGAAGGGAAGAATTTGGGCTTTCCAGAGTAGATATATGTTGATGGTGTGCTTTACGGTGACAAGGTGGATGGCCGAGTTTATGATGGTGGGGCAGACTGTTGGTGGTGGTGATTTGTCTATTTCCATGGTGCGCAAGTGAGGGAGGAGTGGACGTGAGTTCTTTTTAAAGCTCTGGTACCATGACGAAGAAAGGAGATAAAAGTGTACAAAAGATGTTTGTTGAAATGCTTCTTTAAGATATATTCATTTCACAAACATATTTGTATGGCGTTTGTTTTTCCTCAATATAATCGTTCATTAATTCCTAGTATATATAAATCATTTCCAACCAACCATTACACAAACTTGTTGAATCTGTACCATACACCTCAACAATCTTGTTATGAAAGATCCTTCTAGATTCTTCTGTAATATTCTACCATGTGAAGTTCGTTATGCCGGATCTGCTGCCACTGCCTTGGAGTCGCACGAGTTTGTTAGAATCCTCCGTTGAGGTATATTCATATGAGGCAGAGAATTTGTGAGCCTTGACAGAAATAGAAATCAATGCATCTCTTATCGCATATGTTGTTATGCTTGGTATATGTGTTATTAGAAAAATTCCACTCATCACACTTTTTTTTTTCCTCTTATCAAATGTGTGGTGTATGAATGATTAGTAAATGAATTCAATTAGTTTAAAAAGAATAAAATAAAAATAAATAAAGAAAAATAAGTGTGGTGTATGGTGTGTGGAGATATTGATGATTATCAAAACTCTGCCGCTATATCTCTCCTGAATAAATATAGATAGAAGTCACTATTGAGAGCATCCATTTTGCACACATAATGTGACATCATCTAGACCACACATCTCCCCAAGTGAGTGTTGAAAACAATCAACTAGAAGCAGCCACGCAGTGAGTGCAAAGTGTGTACTACTATAGTGATTTCTCTCTAGCATTAAGCATCCCTCCTACAGTACTCTTGCATGGCTTCGGAATTTTCAAAGATTTTTTTCCCCTTTAAGTACGCCTGCACGTACTAATTGTTTCGTTCATCTATTGTCAATCATTAGTTTTAAATTCAAGATAAAGGTACGATTAATTAGAAGACGTAAACCCAAAAAAATGTATCAAAAGTTACATAAATATGGTCCTTGTGCTTGCTGTTGTTAAAATCATACATACATACATATAATATATATATATATACATACATATATATATATATATATATGCAGATCATCACGAG
Organism: Juglans mandshurica; assembly: GCA_022457165.1. Lineage (NCBI taxonomy): Eukaryota > Viridiplantae > Streptophyta > Magnoliopsida > Fagales > Juglandaceae > Juglans > Juglans mandshurica. The sequence continues at coordinate 36,629,524 of CM039622.1, forward strand.
TTCCTATTTTACCCATCCATCTGTGGATGATCATCAATATATTTCACCTGTCTCCTGCGGAATATCTAATTTCTCTGAATATCTGTTCCAGAATTGCCAACCAAACCATGTGATTGCAGATCACAATATTTTCATTTCCAACATCGATCCCGAAATTAAGAAAGCTGCCACGTACTGTTCTCTTACAACGTACTACTCTCGTCCAAACCTGCGTAACTCAGCCTAATTTACTCTCTTCGGTCCAGCAAAACTTGAATTGCAAGGAGACGCGAGCAGTAGTAGTACTACTAATTACATGCAGCATCAAATATTCAATGTTGCAGATCTGCAGTACTCGGCATCATTACTTTTTCTTGGTAGAAAAATTAATGGAGCTAGCAAAACCCAGCATGCAGCTTGTAGCAGAACAGAACTTCATCATCATTGCTTTTCCTTGCGTGGTTATTGTCCTTTTGCTCCTCAACTGCCAGTCGTCTTGACTCTTTAAGTTCTTGTCTCGATCGTTGGTATATATAATACTGTGATGATCTAAAAAACGCATAGCATATTTGCATTAATCTGGCCTTTTGTTTTTATTCAGATGATCTGATTTATTTATAATAATTTAGAGATATAAATACTGCACATGATGAATTTTATTATAATTAATAGATTAAAAAACATTGAATTAAAATCTAAATATTCTAATCCTAAACATGACGTCCCTCTAATTGGTACCTTTGAGGCTTTGATCACTGGTTCATTAATTTGTCAATAGCAAATGGGACTGGACAACATAATCCTGGAAGGTGACTCTAATGTAGTAAATCAAGAAATTTCAAGCTCCTCAACTGATCAAGACTGGATTTTAAGTCCCATCATCAATGATATCAAGCATGTACTGAAATCCTTCAAGATCTGGAAAATGAGGAAAATACATCTATTCATAAATCAATGTGCAAATGATTAATTTGGTGTAATGGACAGTGACAATGCAAATCTTAGGCAACTTCTCTTTAATCTAAATCCCCCAGAGCTTACTGAAATTTCATAGTGAAAAAGATACTCCTTAATCATGTATAATTAATAGTACTCCTGCTATACTTTGTTTGCTCATGCTATTATATATATATATATATAAAGAGAAATAATATTTACAGTCGTGAGTGTGTAAGCGCTGTACAGTCGCTTTGAAAAAAATAAATAAATATGAGACTTAAATGAATATAAATTAATTTTTTAATAATAGACTTCACTATTTTTCAAAACGACTATACGATATTTATACATTATACGACTGTAAGTAGTATTACTTATATATATATATATATCTCTGCCTATACTTAAAAGAGCGTATAACCGTTACTGTTCATTACTGTTCATCGTGAACAGTAAATCTAAATCAGCCGTTTTTTTCATATCTTATTACTGTTCATCGACATTATGATGAACAGTAATGAACAGTATTTTTTTTAAAAAATCTGTGTGAATGCCAATGTGCGACGTAATACTGCAATCGTGCGTTGGGAATGAGAGAAAAATAAAGAAAAAATGGAAAAAATATTAATTTTACTGTACATTTTTAAGAGAAAAAAATTATCTAATTAATTTGAATTTTTAATATAATTTAAATTTCATAATAAATGATGAACATAAATAAATAATAATTTTATTCTTATACATTAGACCATTTTAATATTTGAAATTACACTTTATTTTTTTCTTCAATTTGACAGATGTGGCAAAAGTGTTTTCTTTTATCAATTAGAAAATCTTACGCCATACAAGATTTTACACAAATACCATTAATTTCAAAATAATCAAGCCATTTATAAAATACTAATATTTCATCATTAAATAAATAATAACTAATAAAAAAGTAACTTGAAAATATTTCATGAATGTGTATTTCATTTTTTTATTTTTCTTTTCTTTTTTTCATGTATTTTTTTAATCATCATAAACATTTTTAAAAAAATAAAAAATTTACAACATTATTGGGTTAGGAGGGAATTGACAATCTGTCACTACTATTAATACATCGATCCAAATCATATCTAAAGATATGATATCTACGTGTATTTTTTTTGAAGGACAAGATTGCTGCTGGTACATTAAAATTTTTAAGATTTAAATCCAACCCTTCATTTTACCACTTCTCATTTTTTTTTTCTTCGGTTGGATTGTTTTGATTTATGCAGTGAAGTACTATCACTATCACAAAAATTCTTCACATATCTTTTCACTTGTTAGGTGCAGAAATTGAGTTCATAAAAATTCTCTATATACTACTTATTTTACTTATGATTACGTTTTTTTTTTTAACTCAAAATATATTTATATTTTACAAAATAACTTATTTTTCACTGGCAAATGTGCCCTCGCACATTACCCAACTGCTAGTATATATATATATATATATACTAGCGGTGGTGGCAACGTGCGAGGCACGTTTGCCCGGTTGAAAGAAATATATATATATATATGGATTTTTTTCATGTGATAAATATTTACAAACCAAAATAGATTGAGAGATAGTTTACAGACAATCAAGTTGATGGCCAACACATAGACACCATTAACTACTTCTAATGAACAATCAAATCATATACACTGGGGTGCCATATGCAACCAGAACATCATATGAAACATCATAGGAAGGTAATGAAGTAGGCTACAGCTCATTTGTTGGTCAATGAAGTAAAAGAGAACAAAATAATGATAAAGCGAAACACAAAAATTTAAATATTAATAGCCACTTTCTTAACTAATAAATAAAACAAAAAACTTAAATAAAATAAAAAAATAATAAATAGATGATAAGAGAGTATTAAACCTAATTATCCTTAACAAATTCTTTCGTCATATAAACCTAATAATATCATTAACTGAAGAGTGTATTGTACATTGACAAAGCATTAACTAACTGAAGAGTCTTTTGATTTTACTACCTTTCTGTCCTTTCATCAAGTTATGTTAATAATTTAAAGTTCCTATTAGAAATATATATAATATTTAGACAGTTTTATACACTATATAGTGTTCAACATATTTTTCAAAAGACCTAATAATTTGATATTATGTCTTTCAAAAAATAGGAATTTACTATTATTAATTAAAATAAAATTTTTTTTACACAGTATTAAATTTTTTTAGTGATTTTATACCTTTTTTTTTCTTTCAAAATACCTAATAATCTGATATTAGGTATTTCAAAAAATAGGAATTTACTATTATAAATTAAAATAAGAAATTTTTTTTACACAGTATTAAATTTTTTTAGTGATTTTATACTTTTTTTTTTTTTTTTTTTTTTTTTTTTTTTTTTTTTTTTTTTTTCTTTTCCTCACGGATTTTCTCATCTGGTGCCCCGATTCATCCGGATTTTATCCTCTGGTGCCCCGATTCATCCAACGGACCGATGTGTTTCAACCCAGCCCGGCGCCGCCGTACGTCGGCCAGCCTCACCGCCACCACCGGCAAGTCCCCCTCACGCCGACGACCAACGCAGCAACGACGGATGTCCTTCACGCGCAGCCATCTCTCCCCCGCGGAAACCCATCCGAAATGGGTTTCTCCCATTTCTGTCATCGTTGGCCGCCGTACGCGGCCACCCAGGCCACCTCACCTCCACCACTTCACGCCGGCGACAACCTCCACCAGACCCAGCCACCACGAACTTCCGTTTCTCTCTCCGTCGCACACTACGATTCGCACACATACGGCAACTCTCTCTCTCGCTCTCTTCAAACCAAAGCAAATGAAGAACAGAGAAAAAAAAAAACAGAGATGCCAGAATAATTCTAAATCGAAGAAGAAAAACAACAACAATTGCCGAGAAGAATATGCGAGAAAAATAAAAACAAACAGCAATGGAAAAATATAGAAAGAAGATGAAGAAGATGAAGGACGGCTGGGTGCTAACCAGAGACAAAGACGAAGTCGGTGGACTGCACTATTCACTACTGTTCATCTTATACACGCTTTTAAGTAATAGGAAGATATAAATCTACTTGCTTAAAAAAAAAATGGATCGACCTTCACAGTCTACTACTCTTACCCATTAAAATCTTATTTAATAGGACACATTCTTGCACTAGTTCCGAAAATCTCCGATCACAGTACAAGTATTAAGCCTCGGCTGCCTGTCATGCAAATATGCTCAGAATCATCATGTGTTGTTCTATCTATACTAGTACTATTAATTAATGCGACGATCCAGTAGTAAAATTATTTCAATACGACGAGGCGTGGCATCACTTCCAGAAATCGTCGTACTTTTATGTTCAGGTGGTGTTACTGAGGAGTACTATTTATGAGACTTTTTATTCAGTCAAAAGAAAAAATATATATATTTATGAGAGTTTTTAGTTTTGTTTGTTTTGTGATCTTTTTAGTAAAAAATGTGTTAGAGAGCATCAACATTTGTGGTATACATAATGGACACACTATGTAAATGTCTTTCATTCACTTAATTTTTTTTTTCTTCCTTCAAAAGCAGCGGCTTCTCTCTCTCACTAGCATCTCTCTCCTGTCTCTCTCATCATCTTCGCTCTCTCTCTCTCGTCTCGCTCTTTCTCATCTCCGCTCTCTCTCTCATCTCTCTCGTCTCTCTCTCATCTTCGCTCTCTCTCTCTCTCTCATCTCTGCTCTCTCTATCTCTCTCCTCTCTGTTCATCTCAATCTCTCTCTCTCATCTCCGCTCTCTCTCTCATCCATCTCTAATTTTAAATTTAAGAAATATGTGGTGTAGATTTTGACACATAATGTGTACAAAAATAGCTGCTATAAATAGTAACTTCTCTCAATAATATTTGTTTTAGTAATTAAGCACGATTGTATTTTATCTTGTATCCATTTTGTTTGATCAATCATCAAACAATCATTTCAATGAATTACGTGCTTTAATTGGTGGGAAATCGAAGTACGTGCACTGATCTCTTACACATTTCTATATAATTGGCCTCGTTAATTTGTTTTTGCAAAACTTTTCAATTCATCTCATCTCATCTCATCTCATCATTACAATCTTTTCAAATTCCATATAAATAAAATAAACAATTTAATTTTTTCAAATTTTAAAATAAAAATAATATTAAAAAATATATTCTAACAATATATTATTTATTTTTTAACTTTTATCTCATTTCATTTTATCTATAAAAACAAGATGCTTTGGTTGATATTTTCTCTCTTTATACTGAGAAATAAAAAGCGTCCTGGTCCTTTATATCTTCTATAAGGAAAACACTAAACTCACATAGGGTTTGTCCCGATAGTGAATGCTGATCATAAGTGTTTTTTTTATTTAATAATTAATAAAGTTTTTTTAATAATGTTTTAATTTTTTTAAAATATTTAACAATATAAAAAATAATTAAAAAGGCCAAATGGCTTTTTCGAAAAATTTATCAGACTACACCGGTGGATGTAACACGATTTTTCTATAAATATATCTTTTATCTTTCATTTATAGAAATAATAATAATAATATTAATATTAAAAAAAAAAGAAAGACATATACGTGCTGCAGATCATTCTTGTACCCTACTTCTTGAACTAAACATATTAACCTAAGATCTTTCGAACCTAATATAAATGATTAGATTTGACAGCAAAATAGGTTTAATTTGATGTGATTTCGGTTTCCTAAAATATTATATCACCATTTTGAAATATAAAAGTGAAAACTGAAATATATAGAATCAACTCATTTTGGTCAGATACTTTTTCATTAAGATCAGGTGCTGTTCATATGCGTCATTCATTTGTTTATTCATCTGATATTAAATGATTGAAAAATGATTGGTTGTCTCGTATTTATATATCATTATTAGATATCTAATTAGGGTATGATGATGAGTTGTATTTTTATTTTTTATTGTCCAAAAGCTTTAGGCTGCCATATAATGATCCTATATAATTAGGTATGCATGTCACGTTGGAATAGCTAGGGCAGTATTTTTTCCAAGCACTAGTTGAAATTAAGGCCCATAGACATGCATTCAAATGATGATTTAAGTTTAAAAATAAGTATTTATAATAAATTATTTACGATAAAAATTACTATTTACGATGAGAATAAACTCATTTTAACAAGAAACAACCATTTTTATAAAAAATAACTTGCATGACAAATAAGTATTTTTTTTTGGTAGTGTGATTGAATTTTGAAAGAATTATCTGTTTGAATGCTTGTAATTGCATGCATGAATACAATTAAGTAGTGGTACGTTATACGTACTTATAATACTATATAATATATATCTTTCAGAGGAAAAAAGACCTTCGATCGAGCCTATATATTGTGTGATTTAGAGCTTGCAGAACAGATTAAGCCCTAATTACATGCACATTTATTAAATTTTCATAAATAGAAGCTGAGACACTTTCAACGGGGAATTAGCTGGGATAAAATAGAAACATAAACGTACTAAATAAGACAAATGCATGCATATTGATCATCATCTTCCTTGAGCTGAAGGATCTAATAAATAATGGATGCCACTTCAGGCACATCTACTGGAAACCCATCAATCTCATCAATCCAAGCATTATTCTTCTCCTTTGCTGGATCAATGGTGCGCAATGCACGCCACACAGCACTGTTACACTTAAATCCTGACCCAAATGCAATCTGCCATGCCCGATCACCTTTCTTAATCCTTCCTTTGGCCTCACAGTACGCAAGTTCATACCACAAAGAACTACTAGAAGTGTTCCCAAACCTATAAAGAGTCATCCTCGAAGGCTCCATATGCCACTTACTCAGCCCAAGATTCTTCTCTAGCTCATCAAGCACTGCCCTCCCACCAGCATGGATGCAGAAATGCTCCAAAGCCAACTTAAAGTCCGGAACATATTGTTTTATCTTCATTTTAAATACCTTTCTCCCTATTAAATTTGCGAGAAATAGGATTTGTTCAGACATGGGAAGGACCAAAGGCCCCAAAGATGTGATGTTGGTTTTAAGGGCTTCAGCAGCAACCGGCAATAGATCTCTAGACAGTGCTATCCCAACTTGTTTGTCTTCGTCTTCCTTTTGGAACACGCATTGGTAACTCTTGTCATCTGCGCCTTTGTGGGTGCGTAGAGTGTGAATCAGTTGATACTTTGAACGCCGGCGATCAGATAACCGGTTAGATAAAAGAACAGCGGACGCACCCAGACGGAAGAGGCAGTTCGTAATGAGCATTGAGCGGTTATTGCCACCATACCAGTTGAGATTCATGCTTTCCATGCTCACTATTAGCGCATAGGAGTTGGGTAGGCCCTGTTACAGAGTGAGAGCCGGTTTTTTCAGTTTGTACAATGATAGACCAATGCCAAAAACACTTTCAGTAAGACCACTTTATATGGTTAGTACTGTCAAGAAAGAAATATAATCCAAGCTAGCTTATCCATCAGCTTGTAGTACCTATGAGTCAAAGATATACCATCTCTAGCTAATTGTTTTGTAGAATTTCCAGGCAGTATGAAATCCACCTGAACATCTAATGTTATGTTTATATTTTAATGATTAAAATTAAAGTATCTCAACCAGAGAAAAGGCAAGTAATTTTGAAGAACTTTTTTCGTAGGCAAAGGCCATTTTAAGTTCAAAGTTTTTGTGCGTGCAAAATAGGTGAGTACAGCAGTGTTTAACAGGCAAAACTACTAGAGTATCATGAACTTAATTACTATACATTACTCTAACGGGTCTCATATATCCATTCTTTTTTCTCCTCAATTTAGTAAGTAAAAGGAAAAATAAGATAAATTTATCCCAAAGCTTTGCATAACATGCACACAAACCTGTAGCAAACGTTTGGCCAGGTCCACGGAAATAAGGCCAGCACTGCAGCCCATCCCACCAAGATTATAGCTTAAAATATTCCCTCCGAGCTTGTACTGGTTCACAACCATGGCGGACAAGGACGGCGTTGGAGTGAACACGCTACAATTAACGACAAGAATTCCTATATCCTTAACCTTTATCTTGGTTTTTGCTAGCAACTGGTCTATGGCTCCGAACATCAGCATCGCTGCCTCCTTCCTAGCTTCCTCGACACTCACTGTCGCCGGGACTTCCATCAACGCTTTTGATCCATACGTCTGCTGGCCATAGCCTGACCTCTCCATTATCTTCTTTTGAAACGCTAAACTTTCTTCCGAGAAACTCCCAGTAAGCTCAGATCGTTTAATGAAATATTCTTTGGTGCACATCAGAGAGGGGTCGGGCTTGAAACAAGCAAAATCCAACAAGTAAACTTGTCTAGGACGACTCATCAAGTAAAGGGCTGCAAGGAAAACCGTAGTTGCAGTGACTAGGGTTACTGATACGAGATCGAGCTCATGAAGGTGGCTAAACAAGTGCTCAATATCCTTGACAGATAGATGAGCTAAAGCTATGGTGATCAGTGGCACGAGAAAGAGGTACATGACATTGGAGATTAAGTAGTGAAAAACAAGCTTCCCGTAGTTGGCTGAATTTGGTTGCTTCATGTCTAGCTTTTGTTTCTTCTCATCATACCCCATTGTGAAGACAAACTAAAACTTACTCTTCTCCTTCTTTTCTTCTTTTTTTGGTGGGTTTAGTGGCCCAAGCTTTGGGTCAATGTATACAAAAGAAAGTTGAGATGAAAAGGATCGAGCTGGTGTTTGATTAATTTTGTATGGATGGAATGGCATGCAAAATAGATTAGCCGAAGAACCAAAGCTCTAACATACTTAAATTAAGATGCCTCTAAACAAATATTGGATTTGCAAAAAAAGTTTAAAAGGAAGCTGGAGGCCGGAGGCGAGGAAAAAGAGAGAACGTACGTACAGATGTTGGAAAGTAGAAGATGAAGAAATGCAAGTGTTGAGAATGCATGCATTTGGAATCATGGGAAGGGCTTTATTTATAGTCTTTTTAGAGCCTTCATGATACGCTGCTGTCCATAACCTCGAAGTAGTAGTACCACTAGCTAGCGCTCTTTCTCGGTCATATTGATATTCTTTTCACTCTCTGATATGTACCCCTACTTAAAATAATGAATAATATTAAAGTATACAATTACTATATAATCGTTTTAAAAAATAAATATGTAAATATTATGCAATTACTTTGAAAAATAGCATGGTTCATAATTTTTTTTTTTTCATGTATCTCATTTTTATTTATTTTTTTTAAATAATTACACAGCGTTTACATACTCACATCTGTAACTATTATTTCTCCAAAATAATTACTTTTACGTGATATTGACAATTCAACCCTGCCTAGCTGCAGTGTATACGCAGTGGCCAGAAGTCTTCAGTACTATTTATTCCGGAACGGCCAACCATAAACTGCATACCTAGCTGCAAAAGCGTACTGAAATGCATTCCCTTCCCTCCTCTTGAATTTAAATCCACGTGTTCTGTCCTCCCAACTTCCAAATTATGATCATCTTGTGTTGCACCACTCCGCATAATCAATGAAATTGACTTCAAGATTTCTTTTAAAAATTAGATTATCTGTCGTTCCGTGCGTGCATGAGGATGTTATACCCATGCATATAGTTTTTGCTTCGACTATATATTAATCAATCTATGTATTTTTATTTTTTTTTTAGTTTTTCCTCTTAATCTAATTTGTTTTCCAATATCAAAATAGTACTCGATATATATATAAATATATATCCTTCAGTCCAAAATTAAAGAGAAACCAACGACGGGTGATCTGTACGTGTTTCTTTCATTGATTAAACTATTAATTTTTTATTCATAATGTTGTTTTGTATTGTTGCTTTCATTTAAAAAGCCAAAAAACAAAACAAAACAAATTATCAAGGAGGAAAAAAAGATGCAAGCATACATATATATATGCATGTAGTACTGATCATTATTTGTTCTAAGTCTTTCGATCAGTACTATATATTAATTGATGTCCTCCTTGGGTCTTGATCGACTGCAAAACTTGACTGGTCTCGATCTGCACCATAGCTAGCTAGCTATGTACTTGATCCTGATGATCTGCACATGCAATACGTACGTACATACCACCGACCGCCATTACTATTGTTCTGCACCATAGCTACTCATCTGCACCGTAGCTATTGCTCTGATCATCTCGATCTGCACCATATATCGCTCATGATCCTCCCAGCCCGCCCATTACTTCTCCCCGGCCCCGTACAATACACACACACACACACACAGTATATGTATAAAACGAAATGATCACCCTGGCCAGGCCTCGTCTATTCTTGTTCAAATTTTACAGCTTGCTTTAGGGTTTAGGTGTTTAGATCTGTGCATGTATAGCACATGCGGCGTACCGCTTACTTATATATGCATGCATGGTACTCGATCCACCTAATTTTGTCGACTTCTTTGAATCGAATTGTAAGAATATATATGTAATTTTGTGTCTTGTTTCGAATTCTAGGGTTTATTGTCGTGCAATCTTTAATTCCAGTAATATCAAATATTAAATAAATATTGCGTACCTATTTTATATATTTATTTTTTGGTACTAAATTATCTTAAAACTTGGATAATAATTTTAAAAGTTATTGATCAGAATTGCAATATAAATATTTGATTCATTCTTGGTTCAATTGCACGAAGCCGTTCCATGACCAAGATTAATTAATATATGAGTTCTATTAGACAAAGTCACTTTTTCATACTTCTTGCCCACTTTATTGATGTGATTGGTTAAAACAATTATTTTATATTAAAAAAAAGAGTAATGTTACGTACAATCTCAATTTGGAGATTGCTCATGTAAGCTTTTAAAAGCTTTTTAAAATTACAATAATATTTCTCTCAAATTACAATAATTTCCATTTAGGTTGCGTTTGATTGCAAGACTCAGTTGACCTCAGTTGACCTCAGTCTAATTTTAAGTTGAGTCTAACATCCAAACACTCAATTCTCAAATTACTAAACTCATCTTAACTCAAAACCTCCTTACATGTGGGACCCACAACCTTTTTCAACTTAACATATTTTTATACGTGAAACGCACAACCTTTTTCATGAAAATAAGAAATCAGGCATTTTCCAGCGCTCAAAATCGTTGCAAATACATATAATAATCGCTGCATTTGATCATTTTTTATGGGGAGGAGTCGCGTACATTGCTTACGCGAGAATCACTGGACTGGAGTGGTTCGTGAGTTAGTGGTTTCATTCGGTGGTAGTTGATTAGAGGAAATTTGGTGTGGGCGGTGAGTAATCTGTAGCTAGAGAGAAATGGAGAAGATGAAAGGGGTTGGGGACGACGAATGTGAAATCGGGATTTGGGGGGGGGGAAATGTAAAACTTTTTCTAGGGTGTTGGCGCCCACTTACTAAAATCACTATTGCGGCGAAATTTTGGGACGCTATAAGGATTTACTATTTTGCGGCGGTTAAATTCGCCACAACTATCTTAAAACTCGCCGTGTAAAATCAAATACATTTGCGGCGAATAAGTTTCGCCGCAAAAAACTTTAAAATCGCCGCAAAAGATAAAATTAAAACCGAACCCATTTGAAGCAGCGTCGAAGCACAAACTCGCCGTGAAAACTAGGCTATTGCGGCAATATAATTTCCAGCGACCAAAAAATCGCTGCAATAGTCCAGTTTTCTTGTAGTATCAACTTCTTATAAAAAGTACGTATTAAACTCATCTTAATATCCGAACACGCTTTAACTCAGTTTAGATGGGCTCCACATAACTCTCTCCACTACTGATCAGCTCATTACTATTCATAAAGAACTAAGTTCAGCTCAACATCCAAACGCAGCCTCAATGAAATATATCAATGGGTTTGCAGACGCAGTCCTCACTTGGAGACTGCAAATAGAATTTCTGTTAAAAAAAAATGACGTAGCCAATCATTTCAGTAGAGTATATAAAAAAATACATAAAAATGATTACACAAAAAATTTTTGTTAATCTATATACCTGATCTGAAATGTCCAGCTAGATGAACATCGATCGATTAGCTGGCCAACGACGTCGGCCAGTATGGAAAGGTTAATTACTAGAAAATCTATATGCATGTTCTGAACATTAATGAACACGACTAGAAGTAGCAAACATGACTTGTACAATAATTAAGGCACACTATCGATCCTCCACCACTTGCGTATTATTCAATGGATGCTCTAAATTAAGGAAAGAAAAAGATGGAATGCATGCCGTAGTTTAATGATCACACACAATCACCCAACTACTTTATCTGACAACCACTATGTATACTGCAAACACTCGTACCATATCTGATTAATTCGTGCCGTCAATTGTCTCAAAAATAGACACTTGTCATTTGATTAACATGCTGCATGCATGGTCCTTATTCATATATAATATGAAAAGAGTAATTTTACATACAATCGTGAAGTGCGTAACCGTCGCGTAATCGTTTTGAAAAAGAATATGGTCTACTATTAAAAAATTAATTTTTTTCATGTGGGTCCAATGTTTTATTCAATTTTTTCAAAGTGATTACGCGGCGGTTACGCAATTCACGGTTATAAGTATCTTTTTTCATATGAAAAAATCTAGTTATAAATGATTCTGCACATTAATACGCGCATCCATTTAATATGATTGATCAGAAAATATAAATTTTATTGAAAACAGTACTAATTTAAATTTAAAATAAAAAGACAAAAAGATTAATATGCAAATTAGTTAACAAACTTATTTATACATAATAAAACTCGTATGATATATATGCAATATCAATGCAACCTGTACATAAATTATAATTAAAGTTCTGGGCCTCCGGTTCATTCAAGAGAGAGAACGTTATAACTCTTGTAAAATCAATTAGAAATAAGTAACGAGACACAACAAACTTCCTTACAGCGTTGAACACGTTATTCGGTAAACCGACAACGACTCTAGCTAGAACGTGTACTAGGAGACGGTGTTGATATTTTGTTATTAATGCACCTTTTGTCGTAACTCAATCGTTCAGATTTTTTTTTTCTTGAACGATGAAACCTTTCATTAATAAGAAAACAAGTGTACGTAGCAGAAGAGAAATAGAAAGCAAACTATTATTACAAAGTACTAGGGACAGCTATAAAGACAAAATTGGAGGATCTCCTTCATTATGAAAAATCTGGAAGCTTGATGGGGTATATCTCCAAATGAATTATTTGAAGATGTCTATTGCGCTAATTTGTGCGCGCACCGATTCTGAACCCGGTGTATTTTAACAGCTTTCCACCTTTTAAAGCTGTTGTGCAAAATAGGAGAATCTCTTGTTCTGCCTTCAATAGACCAATCTGACCAATCTGAGACATTTTGATTATTTTGTAAAGCTGAGATCACCATGTGGGAATCTCTTTTAATTTTGATGTTTTTCTAATTTTTTTTCTACTGCCATTTTGATGCCAATGAAAGCTGCTAAAGCTTCCCCACCATTAGAATTACAGATAAAGGAAAATTCTGTAATAGAGCCCACTATCTTTTACCTAAATGGTCCCTACCTACTGCAGCGGCTACACTATTAGAAGTTCTAATTGTCACATCAAAATAAACCGAGATCTAACCTATGTCTAGAGGTTCCCAAGTTTGGTTTTCCTGATTTAATGCACAGACCCAAGAATTCTTATGATTATGATAAATCTTCAGTGTATTAGCAACAAACTGGTCAATTGTGGAAGGTTGGGAACCATGAGTGATTTGATTTCTAAAAAACCACATGCAGTCTATGGCTATAATAGCAAACAATTGGAAATGATTAATGTCCTGAGAGTGGATATTGAGATGAGCAGCAGGATCTAAAATGGACAAAATCCAATTTGTGATATCTTGTCCTACAACTAGGGGTGGGCAGCGGGGCCCCGCCCCCGCTGCCCCACCCGGCTTCCGCCCCGCCCCGCATAGAGAGGGCATAGCGGGGGCGGGGGGCGGGATGACCCCAGCGAGGCCCCGCCCCCGCCCCCGCCCCACATTAAAAAAAAAAAATTATTTATATATATTAAATAAATATATTGTATATAGATATATACAATTTATAAAAGACTTAAAATTATATTCAAGTCATTGGATTGTTTTGGTCTCCTTGGCCAATCTTTATATAGGAGGCCAAGGCAATACAATAGTCATCCTTAAGCAATGTGGGACTTACTACTAAGTCCCACATTGCTTAAGGATGACTATTGTATTGCCTTGGCCTCCTATATAAAGATTGGCCTAGGAGGCCAAATCAATCCAAAATCTAACTCTAATGAGTTTAAATTTTTTTATATTTATAAATTTTAATTTATTATTTAAATTATATTATAATTTTGGTCTAAAAAAAAATTTTTAGACCAAAAAAAATTTTTTTTTAACATTAAGGCGGGGGGCGGGGCGGATGGGGGTTTTTCCCCCGCCCCCCGGCACCGGGGCGGGGGGCGGGGAGGGGGTGCCCCCGCCCCGCACCATGCGGGTAGCACCCCTACCTACAACACCAATGTTTAGAGGCCAGAGAGACTGTCTCCAAAGAATTCTAGAATAGGGACACTCTAGAAATAAATGGGAGGTAGTTTCTTCCATTGATTGACATATAGGACAAAGAACATGATCATTGTCAAGAAGCAAACATTGCTTTAGATGAGATCTAGTAGCAGCACATTGTTCTGAACTTTCCAGATAAAAAGTTTAAGACAGTCTTGAATTCTAAGGGACCAAAGCTTTTTCCATGTGTGAGGAGTATGGCCTATTTCAGAATTGTGGGATGAAGAGACAATAGCAGCATAGGCCGATTTTACAGAGAAATTTCCACTTGAGTGGTGAAGCCATTTAATATCATCTCTCGGATTATGATAATTGAATTGAATAAGAGGAATTTTGGAAATTTCTCTTACTGTTTGCCCAGTGAAAAGAGCCTGAAGCAAAATGGTGTTCCACCTCCTAGGTTCTTCTAAAATTAATTCAAAAACTGTTAAACCAAGATCTTTTGAAAACATCATTAGAGGTTGGGATTGGAAAAGCCGGTAAAGGGTGGGAATCCGGGGGTATTTCCAGACATGGGTGGTTGCTCCATTATTGATCTGATGACAGAAACTAGTAGCAAGAAACTCTCTTTGCTTACCCAAAATTTTCCAAAACTTAGAGTCACTTTGCTTAATAGAAACTTCTAGCCAAGAAGATGTTTTCAGATATTTTTGAGAGATGACATTTGTCCAGAGGAAAGAGTCATTGATGAGAAGAGACCATCCTAGCTTACTTAAGAGAGCCTTGTTAAAATTAGAGGTAAGTCTGAGGCCAAGTCCACCCATGGATTTTGGTTTGCAAATGAAACTCCAAGATTTTGGAGTGAAATTATGAGTCTTTTTGGGATCAAAACCCCACCAAAACCTCATAAAAAACTTGTCAATAAATGTTGCAACACTCTTAGGGATAAGAATACTGGATATCATGTAAGTATGGATGAAACTAGCTACAGATCTTATCAAAGTTGTTCTACCTGCCTGAGACAGAAGTTTAGCTTTCCAACCAGCAAGTTTGCCTTGAATTTTATCCTTTACGTCATAAAAAAGACTTCTGTTGGTCCTATTCAGATCTAAATGGAGGCCAAGATATTTGAATCTGTTTGGATTAAGCTTGAAATCTAAAACCAGTCTGATACTCCTAACAGACTGTACTCCATGCCAAGCCACTTTCATTTATTAACCGGCCATGCACGTACAATTGATCGCTATTTGCTGAGGAAAAAATTAGAAGAAAAGGAAGGAAGAAGTACGACTGATAATCATAATATATATATATATATATATATATATATATATTACTAGAATAGGAGTTACGTGCGAGTCATGTTTACCCTATATTACTATAAAATAAATTGTTTAAAAATATAAATCATCTAGTGTACAAGAAAAAAAGTCAAGTAAATGAGGATAATATAGCTCATTCAAGTTGCAACCTACAGTTACATGGTGTACTACATATATTTTTAATAGAAAATGTTAGTATATCGCCTGAATTTGCCCCCTCATTTTGACTACTCATATATTTAAATTTTTTTTACTATGATTGAGGAAGTGGTTTTTAATGTATTGATGTATATTTTTTGTATTTTTTAAAAATATTTAAATATATATTAAAAAAATATAAAAAGAAAAAGAAGAAAAAAATACAAATACAAATTTGTGTTAAGCGGCACGCTCAGCAGTCATTGTTGGGCAGCAGCCTAGTATGACTCATTTTTAATATGCCAAAAACACATTTTCATTGCAAAACCAGCATGCTTATTGTTATTTCATTCACATTTATTCACTCCCACAGTCTCCCAATACTTGAATCAGATGAACAATTTTTCTCTACTTTTATGTTATGTAATAAAATAATTCCTTCTCATTTGCATAGTCAAGCACTCATTTGCTTTCTTTGGTTGTTTGTGTATATGATATGCTAATTGAAAGCAATAACACACTCTTCTTTTTATCTAAAACCCAATTATGCAAAAATATTTATCTATTCAAAGTTCATCTGAAATGCCATATTGAACTCAAACCTGGGTTACCAATTATGTGTCTGGTTTAAATTTCATAATATGTATGATTAAATATATTTTTTGTTTTTATTTTAATTAATTTTGGATTTCAATGATTCACATTTGTCTGGTTAGCCCAATCCATTTTTCTTTCAGCCCTTAGCCATGCGCAGCCCAGCCCCCATCTCTCTCTCTCTCTCTCTCTCTCTCTCTCTCTCTCTCTCTCTCTCTCTCTCTCTCTCTCTCTCAGCCATGCGCAATCCCCCCTTTAGTCGATTATTCCTCTCCAAGCAACCCAGCCACCGTCGGCAACCAGCAGCTCCCTCTCATACCGGCGACCACTCCTATGGACCCAAGCCACCGTCGAAGCCCCCACGGCAGCCATATTCTCCCCGCAACTCCCTTTGCCGAATGGGTCTCACACGTTTTCTCCACCATAGCGCCATCGTACGCCATCCCCACACCACTGCACCACCACCATTGAGCTCCTCTTCCTCTGACGACCACCCCTATGGACCCAAGCCACCGTCGAAGCCCCCACGACAGCCTTTGTCTCCCCGCAACTTCCTCTCCCGAATGGGTCTCACACGGTTTCTCCACCATACCGCCGTCGTACGTTGTCCCACGCCACCGCACAACCACCATCAAGCTCCCCTTCTTCCGGCGACTACCCCATGCTCTGTTGCGGTGATTTTGTGTCGTGATTTTGTGATCTGTTATGGTATTTTATGGTTATTTTTGTGATATTTTGTGATCTGTTGCGGTGATTTTGTGAAGAATATTGCTGTGAGGATGTAGAGAGGGATGAATAAGGAAAGCGTAAAATAAGTGTATTGTTCATTATATTTTATTGGGCGATAGACACTTTTAAGTATAAGGAGATATTCTCATCGTATGATTATTTTGGGTTTACATGGATGCATGCATAGTGGTCTCCCTTTATTGAAGGCATGCAGCAATATCACCCATGCAACTAATTTATGTATAACGACTGCTATATGTACAAAAACACGGCTACCATGCATATATTAGTTTTTCTTAAAGTAAATTAACTTTGTCCAAATGATCTGTATATAAAAGCTAGCTAGAGAAAGGAAGAGTGTCAGTACTACTAAGCAAAAGATCATAAAACACACCAACCAAAAAAACATAAAAGAGGTCAAGGAAAATATTAGTGGAGTTACTTAAAGTTATAGTTCAATTATTTTAATTTTTAATTTTTTTATTTAATAATCAATGAAGTGATTATTAGAAAAATTGTATATATATTTTTTTAATAATTAAAGATATTAAAAATAAAAAAATAAAAATAATCTAGCGGTACGGCTAGTAGTAACCGCTGGCGACCCTCTAGCACTGCATGTCCAAGGGGTCAATATTATGTATCCTGCATGTAGCAGGCCTCCATAATTAATTATACGTGTCTAATTGTCCTTTCCTGGGGTTTGATCTGAATGTAGCCGTTGTTTTAGGAGTCCTTGGATTGAAAAATATTTTCAATTTATTTTATCTTATTATTATAATTTTTTAAAATTTTTATATAAAATATAATAAATAATTCAATTTTTTCAAATTTTAAAACAATAATGATATTAAAAAAATAATATTCTAATAATATTTTATTCAACTTTTAACTTTCATTTAAAATCATCTCATCTCACTTCTCAAACAGCTCCTTAATTACGTACATGTACTCTCTGAGAACATATTTGGACACTCAAACTCAAAATTTTCAAAATTTCATTCTTAAATATCACTCAAACACAAAGTACTTTTTTTTATTTTAAATTTTCATCTAATCATTATTCAAACACAAAAATAATACAATTTTTATAAACTTCAAAACAAAAATAATATTAAAAGATTATATTAGTAATATTTTAATTTTATAATATTTTTATTCAGTTTTTTATATTTTCTTTCCAAATTTAATAAAATTTCTTTGTTCAAATTATTACTACTATTCAAAATTTTTTAAAATATTCCAAATGTAAAGACATGGCCTCATCTGGTTACACAAATTATCATCTCAATTAATCTAATCATTATAATTTCTCAAATTTTTATAAAAAATATAATAAATAATTTAATTTTTTCAAATCTTAAAATAAAAATAATATTAAAAATTATATTCGAACAATATTTTATTCAATTTTTAACATTAATCTCATCTCATTTGTGTAACCAAATGAGATCTAATTGTTGGCAGACGAACTTATGTACAGATTTTGAAAGCTATATGTACGTGGTTTTTACTTATTAGGACAAATCCTGTTTAATTAATCATTTGATCAATTATGACTAGTGCAATTGATTACAATTATGTAGTTTTCCCACATCTTCGGCGGTGAGTCGAGACTCAAATGACAATTTTTTAGAAATTTGGACAGAAAAAAATGCTACTATAAATCTTGTCATAACAGAAGCTCCTGAAACAAAGCTAGCAATAAAAATGGCAGAACAATTACAAACGGCTTCAACAATTCTAGAAGGAGATGCCCAGCTAGTGATTTTAGCAATCCAAGGCGAAGCCCCTGTTTGGCAAATTAATCTCATCACTGAAGACATTGCTCAAGTGTTAAAAAATCATAATGACTTGAGTGTTAAAAAAATAGATCGATCCTAAAATTGATGTGCGTACTCGGTGACGTAATGAACAATAACCAATCTTGTTTTTAGTAGCATACAGCCTGTAAAAAACCTACCTACATGTATTTTGCATATTGATAACGGAAAGGTTCCTCCCCAACTAGCTTGTAATTTTTCCTAATTATGAAAGCATGCTTGATAATCAGAAGAAGAAGAAGGAAAAAAAGAAAAGAAAAAGTAAACAGTTTCCCCCACCCACTTCATTCATTAATGAGATCAGGACTTCTGTGTACACGAAGGCCGGCCAAGAAGCCCGATAACATGCAATACGTACTCATGATATTATATATATATATATATATATATATATATATATATATTACCCGAAACTAATTTACTACGATAATATACGTAAGAATATTTCACATGCAGGTCTTATTTTAAAGGTTATATGTTAATTATATTACAGAGATTCAGAGAATTTACGAGTTAATCGTGATCTCATGTAAATTACTAATATGAAAAATGATACTTGCAGTCGTGAATATGTAAGTTCCGTACAGTTATTTTTAAAAAAATAAATAAATATGAGATCCACATAAAAAGAAATTAATTTTTTAATAGTAGATTCCACTCTTTTTTAAAGCGACTGTATAACATTTGCACATTTCACAACTATATATAGCATTACTCTACTAATATATATTAAATCTTTCCTGGGCTGGATGGCCTAGATCATGATCGAGCTTGGCTGTTGTTGCAAGCTAGCTTTTGTGCTGTGTCTTGAGATGAAATTAGAGGCTAGCTTGTGGTCTTGGTGGGGATCAAGAAGCCCCTCATCTCTCCTTGTATATAATCAATACAGTGTTCTTTGGGCCTCATGCAGTACTGCCGGATAATGATATGCATTGTTATTAATTAAATGGTCCCTATATATATATATATATATATATATATATATATATGGAGAAGAAAAGAAAAATATCACAGCATCCCAATTAATTGAGCCGTGTGAAGTTTTATTATTTATTTATTTTCCGTATGAATTGACGGTACTAATTCATGCACACTTCTTTTTGGTTAACTAATTCATAATTTTCAATATTGGTTTCATTCGAATCCAAACCTATGTACAATTTCTTTAGGTTAAAAGTAAGGATCATGTGCATGCATGCTCATATGACTAACTTTTAGACAATTAAGCTTGGCTTCTATTAATTAACGTGGCGAGAAAAACAAAAACAAAAACAAAGAGACACTACAACAAAACTTTGTTTTGGGGACGATTTTTGTTTGAGACGAAATGAAAATCATCCCAAAAAAAGAGATCTAAGGACAAAATTCAAATTTGATTTCTAAAAAATGATGAAAGGTTTTTACCGTTCGAAAAAGTCCAAATGGTATATGTACAAACAAAAAATTTCATCCTTAATAAAATAACTATTCGAACAAAATAAAATAAACATTTGAACGGTTATTATATATAGTTGAACGAGAATCTGGCACGTTAAGTGACAAAATTTAACAGGACATTAACTTATAGTTTGAACATCAAAGTTAATCAAAATCTGAATAGATATTATATATGATCAAACGAGAAATTGACAGGTTAAGTCAATAAATTTAGCGTGACATTGACTTACCGTTCGAACGAATTCGTTAATTAATATTTGAACGTAAAATAAAGATTTCGAACAGAAATTTATTGCAAAAATATCTAGAGAGAATGGAGAAACATTCAAACGTGATATATTTCGTTTGAATGGTTATAGAATTTTTATAATTATTGATGGCAACAAAATACCTTACTTAATTATGAATAAATATTTAATTTATATAAAAATTAGCAATTATATAATAGAAATAATATAAATCAATAATTAATTTAGAAAATAAAAAAATGATTTAATTCTTAATTAAATTAAATTTACAAGATACCAATTAAATATTGTACATATAAAAAACAAAAAAAATGTGAATAAAATATACAAACTACTAAGATCCCAACTCTCTGCATATATCTTCAACTGTAGTTAGGCGTGTCTCTAGCTGGGTTAGTCGAGTATTGATCGTGACTTAAGTCGTAGACATGGTATCAATTATTGTACGTAAGTTAGAGATGCTAGCATTAGTCTCTGTACGTAATTTAGAGATGCCAATATTAATCTTTATACGTAAGTCAGACATGGCAGTACGGATCTCTGTACGCACTACATTAATCACCGCTGATGTCTGCTGATCTCTACATGCACTATATCTGCCATCTCCTCACGAGTAGCTATGCATGATGCCTTGACTTAAGTGGAAGTCTCACCGGCCGATACTCCACTATCTCTCCAGTGTGCATCTCTCTGAGTATCAACCGAGTCTAAAATAGGATCACAAAGATGAAGTATCGAGTGTGTCCTGTACTTCATGACATGGTGGAGGAGTTGATCGGTCTCATCAACTCTTGGACAAGCTCAACAATATCTGGCAAGATCCTGACATGTAGCAAAAATCATGTGAGCATGATCCCGAATGACAATATATTTGTCGTAATGTATCAGGCCTCTAATTGAATCTTATCGAATATATAACCCACTAGGTTGATAGAAACCCCATGAGTGACACATATCATAAACTGCGTTCAATCCATGCTAACCTCTGTCTTATGTTGCAGAGGATCAATGTTGTTGGTGATAATCAAGTTCATGATCTTAAATAAACCAGATATATGTCTGTTTGATGCTCTTCATCCCATCATATGGAGGAGCATTTGGACCAACAACAAACTGCCTCACCTCATTATCAGAGAGGCCATCGAGTTCATCTGTATAAGATCCTTCATTGTCATGTCTCCCCATCATCCGAAACTGGAGACTATCTGGGCACCAAGCTCGGATATGCAATGCGCAATCGAGGAATACCAATAAAATTAGCGAGTCTGTCTGCTGAAAATATAGCTAAAGCTCATTGGATTGAGATCGTGTATGTCCCTCCATCATCTGGGCTGGCACCACTGAGCTCTTTATAGAACTTAGAGACGATGTTAATATAAGACATGAGGTCCCATGCTTCATCCTTCTGGTCGAGGATCGGTGTCCAACCACGATCAATAAAGACTGATGTCAAGGAATGACCCTCCCAGATAAAAGTTAGAAAGTCATAATCTTCACCTGACACTCTAATAAAATAGTCATTTATCGAATTATTTCGATAGAATGTTGCCCTGGTCTGCCACACTTGTGTCCCCTATAAGACATTATCAACTTGAAATTTAAAAAATAAAATATATATGCGATATTAATTATAAAATATAATACATGAATATTCACAAAATTATATACTACTTAAAATAATGAGAAACTGTTTTCTGTTATATCGTTCGATTGAATTCCTAATTATTCAAACGCTATAATTTTTACAGTATCATTCAAACATAAAACATATATGTTCGAACACTAAAATTAATTAGTCTAGCTACGTACGTACGTCGTTCATGATGACATGCATCTCTAATAACATAAATTAACCAAGTTAATAAATGATTATAACTATAAAAATATCATAAATTTATTATTAAGAACATCAGACTAGTATATAATAATAATAAGAAAAAAAAACGAAATTATAGGCTGATATATATAATATATATGTATGTATATATTATATTATATATATACAAGGCAGCGCATGCATATCGTCGATCGATCGGACCCCTTCGATGGACGTATTCTTTGGATACTTTTTCAATTTCAAACATCCTTGTCTGACATAATTATATATAATAATGTGGTTTACTGTTTAATTAAGCGCCTATATATAATGCCAATCATTAATTACGAGGGCGTGTATAATGTGTAGATCAAGTGCACCCAACTCGATCCATTGAGGCTAGGCTAGCTAGAAGTTTCTGAGATTGGGTCCCGTACGTACGTTTAAATCATCAACATCATATATATTATAGCGGAAAAGGCTAGTTTGTCTCTATATTTTATTTTTTATTTTGATCGTTTGTGTATTTAATTTTTTTTAGTTTTTTTTATTCAATGATTAAAAAAGTAATTTTTAATATATTAATATATTTTTTATTTTTTAAAAATATAAAAATATATAAAAAATAAATAAAAATATATTTGACTTAAAGATCATGTTGAGCGGACTACTCCGACGGACTCAATTATAGCACATGAGTTGGTACAACGAACCATATGCAATAAGGGGCCGGCCGGGAATGATTGGGAAAAGACAATCATTCATGTTGCTAAACATTAATTAATGAGTCAATGACATTAGCAAGCTAGCTAGCTGCTTCCTGATCGATCTTATAAACGTACGGGTGCTTTCTCATGAGTACTTTGCCCTGCTTGAGCAGCACAAAGCAAATCCCTCCTCCCTCATTTCCCTTTTAGTAATGGTAAACCGTAAAAGTCAGAATGTATAAGCGTTTTCAATATTATAGTTTTAAAAAAGATATAAAATTTCTTATTAAGAAATTAATTTTTTTAATGTAAAGTTTATTTTTATTTTTTTAAGAGATTATACGATACTTACGTTTTTTTTTTTTTTTTTTTTCTCAACGTAATTCTAACCTAATTTAGCCTTTGGTTGCTTACAGCTACCCCCACGAAGTCAACAGATCAGCAAACATATATAATGTATATAGATTGCCCTTAAAGCAACAATTACTAGCTAGCAACACTGCTTTTTGCATGCTTAATTATAAGGGGGGATTAATAATCTTACATATATATATATAAAAATATAAATGTATAGAATAATATTACATAAAATCGTGGAGTGTGCAAGCATCATGCAGTCATTTTGAAACAGAGTAAGATCCGTTATTAAAAAATTAAATTTTTTAACGTGGATATGGTATTTATTTATTTTTTTCAAAATGAATGTATAGTACTTACGTACTCACTATTGTAACTATCATTTCTCATATGTATGTAACATTAATATAGGTTCATTTTGTGAATGTGCCATGCATGCAGAATTCAAATCCATCGTTCGCTTCGATAGTTCGATGCCTTCATGCATTATAAATTAGGAAAATGATTTACCTACAACACATTGTACAACAATGTGTGAAATGATGGATATTTTTATAAAATCATCTTACTTTTATAAAATGATTTTATAAAAATACCCATAATTTAATACATTATTGTATAATATATTGTACAAAATGTTATGAGTGTCATTGCTCAATTAATTATAACACGTACGATGGGAAAGATTCCATGCATGCATGTATATATAAAATATATATATATATATATATGAAATTATGAGGTAGGTCCGATCATCTGATCTCTTTTAAGGTCATTAGGACATGCATGCAATGATATTGAATCTTCTCTCCAATAAGAAAGTTAGTGTTAATTAGCTCATCTATTCAGTTCAGTTGAATTTGATTTAGATTTAGACTTCTTTTAATATTTAAATACTCAATTTTTAAATTATTGAACTCATTTCAACTCAAAACCTTTTTACACGTAGGACGTATAATCTTTTTCAACTTTTCATGAATACATCTAAATTTATTTTAACATCAAAACATATCTAAACTCATCTTAAATAGATTTCACAAACTCACTCTACCATCTCAATTCATTAATATTCATAAATAACTCAATTCAATTCAATTTGTTTCGTTTAGTATCTCAACTTATCATTACTAATTTTTTAAATTTTAATATAAAATATAATAAATAATTTAATTTTTTTAATTTTAAAATAATAATAATATTAAAAATAATATTTTATTAATTCAACTCAAGAGCGTAATATCGAAATGAAGTCGGTAGTCGGTACTGCTAAAAACTTGGCGGCCAAGGGATTATAAAAAAAAAACAAAAAAAGCTTGGCAAAGGCAAAGTGCGCTAATGTGCTACGTACGTACAATTTTAGATGGGACGTGACTCATGTGCACACCAATAAAGAGATCAGAAGAGAAGATGATGAGAGAAGGAAAAGTATTAGGCCGAAAAGTTTGACTTTATTTTTTAATAAAGGATCGAATAAAGGCGTACAGAAAAGTGGAGAATATATATTTACCGATCGAGAATCAAGTACGTGGTAGCTTGTAGCTATCTAGCTCACAAATTAAAGCAGAGTGGGGTTTACTCTGCCGCCCCCACTCTTACCAGTAGTTTTTTTTTGTTTGTTTTCCTTCGTATTTTTTTAATATATTTAAATATTTTTTAAAAATAAAAAATATACTAATACAATTAAAATGATTTTTTTAATTATTAAGTAAAAAAAAAAAAAAATTTTTTGCCAAGCAGTCGAAAGAGTGGTACAAATGAGAAGGTAAAGTAGTATTTTCTACTAAAGAAAGGGTCATACTACAGCCCCGCTGGGGCTCCCACTGGAGTGTAGGATTGTTTTACATGTATTTTTTTAAGTTATTTTTCATATAGATTTGTTAATATTTTTAAAAAATAAAAATAAATTTAGAACATCATTAAAAAATAATTTAAAAAATACATAAAAATACATTCTAGACCCCAACGGGAGCCCTAACGGGAGATCCAGCATTTTCTTTAAAGAAATACACACAAAATTATAAACGAATCGGGTACGTAGGCGTACGTAATCAGGATATATATAGAAAGATAGTATGTTTGGGTAATTAAATACATGAAAAATTACGAAAATAAAGATATAATTAAGAACAAATAATTATTAGGTACGTTACGTATGTAATATTATCTTCGTGACTATCTTTTTAGGTTTACGGATAATAATCTCATGCGTAAGAACCTAATTAATTAACCTTTTGGGTTGTTGTTCCTCTACCTATTCTGCAAATTAAATTATTAAATACGTACGTACGGGTACCATAGCTGCTTTACATATACATATACATATATGTACCGTGCTAGCTGCAGTCTACGCTCCTAATTATTGCTGGGAGCTACCAGTATTGTTAGTTATAAGATTTTATTTTTTTATTTTTATTTTTTCATACATGTATTTTTTAATATTTTTTAATATTTTAAAAAAATAAAAATATTATTAAAAATATTTTCTTAATTATTAAATAAAAAAATTTAAAACGAATAGAATGAAGCAGTAGAATTGTGTGAGAAGAATATCAATATATATATTAAGAGTAATGCTAGAAATAAGTTTCAAATAGATAAGTTTCATACAAATTTTTTGTAAAATAATGGGTCTCATTAATAAATAATAATTTTTTTTACATTTTTTTAAAATGAGATCTATATTTTTATAAAGGTATGTATGAAACTTGTCTATTTGAAATTTTTAGAAATCATTCCTATGGATTAATTGTGGTTACTTTGTTTCCCATGTTTTGCTGATCTCCAGCTTTCACATCACATGACTTGTTCGAGTAATTGATGGAAACGACAAATGCGTGCAGGAAATCCATGAGCTTCCAATCATACCAAGCATGCATTTAAATTTGGATCCTTCTAGAGTCACCGCAGAGCTCTCGCTAATGTATTTGAAGTATTTTTTTTTTTCATTTTTTTAATATTTTTAAATATTTTAAAAAAATTAAAAAAAAATCCCATCACTATTAAAAAATATTTTTTAATAAAAAAATAAAAAAAAATTAAAAATTAAAAAAAATCTCAGCGAGAGCTCCCATCGGGAAAACTAGTATTATCCTTTAAATTTTCAAATCTTGTTTGTCAATTTCATTTGAATTTCCTCTGATCATCAATTCTCATGAGCTTCGATCAAGAAGAATTAACAATTTTCAATATTTATTTTGCATTGAAGTATGAGATCATGTACGTGATCAGGGGCCGATCGAGGAGTATGGTTTACATGACTATACACATGAGATGATCTCTTGAAGTTGGCTCATGATTTCTCCATGACCTGTTAAAAAAATTGATCAGTTTTTTATTATATAATTACCTTTTTTTTTTTTTAACAAAATGTCAGTTTGCTCGTAAAAAAAAAAGAAATTATTTAACAGAATATGTCTTGTTTGAATTGAGTGATGAGTTGAGATAGTTTGTAAATATTAATAAAATCTATGAGTTGAAATTTATAAATAATAGTAAGATGATCTAACTCATATTTCAATCCAAACCAGCTCTAAATCAAACAATCATACAGATTGGGTATACGTAAGAAGAAAAATTTTACTTATTATTCTCTCATCATTTATGATGTGACATTAAATAATAAATAAAGTAAAACATATTAAATAATTTTTAATCATCTGATAATATATAATGAGATGACGAGAAAACGATGGAAAAAAAAAACAATGAGTATCATTACTAAAAAGGATAATGGGTATCATTACTCAAATGAGAAAATCGAGTACATGTACAGAATAGGAGACCGGGGTTGTTAAGGTCGTTTAGTAATTTACTGCATTATATGATTTTATAATTAGACTTCACTGTCGTTGGGTCTTCTACACCTCTCAATTCCACGCACCTCTACCGTCTCTGCAACTACAATTGAGAGAGACATTCGGACAGACAGCCTGACAGATATGAAAATCCAGGAGAATCGGGACTGAGGGAGCCATAATCTGTGCCCAGAGCTGTGAGTTTGTGGAGGAAGGGGATTACTTTGGTCTGAATCCGGGTCAACTGGGAAAGTTGACTTGGGATTTGACATGGTAGTTTTGGTTTAATTTAGCCTGTTTTTTGATTGAATAAAAAGAGTAGGATTGGGAAGAGGAGGAGGAGGAGGAGAGCATAATGTCTTGGAAGAGCAAAGGAGTGGAGCCAACTTCAAAGAATGTGGTGTCTCGGAAATGGGCTCTGCTTCTTTGTATTGGATGCTTCTGTACCGGGATGTTCTTCTCCGACAGGTATCCTTTCTCATATTTACTTACCTTCTGATTTGACTTTCCAATTTAATATGTAGGATTGTTCTGGGTTAGTAGCTTCGAAGTGCAATTTGCTAAAGTGGGTAGCTTTGTTCCGTATCTGTTGGTTTTTTTTCCTAATTATTGAAGGTTTGTTTTGTCCATTCCTCTTTTAGGAATGGGTAGATCTGAACCTAGTGTCCAAATCCAAGTCAATTATGTTTTACTTGTTTATTTCCATTCATGGTGCTCGAATTCAAATATTACAGTCAGCTTTTTATGAGCGTTATGGTGGTGCGCATGGGCGATCAATTTCTGAATCAGCCCCGCTCCCCTCCCTCTTTCCCTCTCTTCTTTTCACTTTTTCACACCCCCACTTAATTGTGCTTTAGGCCTCGCAGAAATAGTGCATTTATTCATATGCCAAAAGGAACCTAATGCTAAAAGAGACCTCATTGATATTATGAAACATAGGGCTGATGGAATACATTGAATTGATCTCTTAGAATCTCAGTATCATCTTTATGCGAAACATCTGTACTGCTTAGTCAATGCCTGTATTGGTGTTTTCATTGTTTTCTGGCAGACCTTGACCTCCTATAATACTTTATAAATCTTTTTTACCCACTGAATACACCGTCAGAGAAGTGAAAAGTTATTTTGGTAGCCGAAAAAAGTTACTTTTGGTAAATTGGTGTTGCATGTGTAAAAGTACCATTGAAACTGTGGATCACCTATCACTTCGTTATTCTTATGTGAGAGATTAGGGTCCTTTATTTTTATTGCTTCCAGGGTTCAATGTTATTTTGTAGATTACGTTAATAGTAGAGTCAAGTACTTTGGGGTATTCTCTTGGTACTCACCCATGTACTAGAATTTCTTCTCTTATCTATATAATTATTAATTTACAACTTCTTTTCATCTGTATTCCTAGCACTGATGAAGATATTATGGCTACAGAATGTGGACGGTTCCTGAAGTTAAAGGCATATCAAGGACAACAAGGGTTGAGGAAGAAAAGCAAGATTTTGTTTCAGAGGGTTGTGAGTCAAGAGTTGTGAGTACATTTGTCCAAATAGTTTGAAACTTTGTTGTTACTATCTACTTCTATCCTAACAACTAAACAACTATAACAATGTTTTTCTGTTTCGTTTTCTTGCTTTTGCATTTTTAGCTTTTTTCAGCACCTTCATGAAAAGGTTTTCTGGCTTATTAACATGTTTGTTGTCTTTGATTTTCATTAGAAGGATGTAAAGCATGAACCCAAGAACATTCTAGGGGAAGTTTCAAAGACTCGTAATGCTATCCAGTGAGTAATTTTGGAGCTTCCTGTATAGAGTTTTCCATTCAATGCAGAAAATTTAATCTTGTGGCTGTGAATTGAATGCAGAGCATTAGATAAAACCATTTCAAGTTTGGAGATGGAATTAGCTGCTGCAAGGGCTGCACAGGAATCTATTCTCAACGGTTCTCCCATATCAGAAGATCTCAAAATTTCTGAATCAAGAGTGAAAAGAAAATATTTGATGGTTATAGGCGTCAATACTGCTTTTAGCAGCCGCAAGCGAAGAGATTCAGTTCGTGCTACTTGGATGCCACAAGGTATGTGGATCATTTACCCACATTTTATCACTTTTTTTTCCTTTTTTTTTTTTTTTTTAAATTTTTTATTGAGTTTGATCAATCCTGACTTTTAGGATGAAATCAGGTGATAAAAGAAAGAAGCTGGAGGAAGAGAAGGGAATTGTAGTACGATTTGTAATAGGTCACAGGTGGGTACTTTAATGAACGTAATGATGATTTTGAAAATGTACTCTATTTTTTCATCAATTTTTTTCTTTATTAAGTCTTGTAAACTTTATGGTCTTTCTATCAGGAAGATTATGAAACTTGATTCTTTGTCTTATCACTGTCTGAATCATGGAATAGATGCAATGGAATCTAGTTGAAGAAAACTTTATCTGTAGAATGATATGATAGAAAACTAAGAGGTTTGTTGGCGAAGAAAATGTACTTGAACAAGAAATAATTTATTTTTTTGAAATTTCTATCAGCATTCATAAGTCCAGCTCTCTCTCCTATTGTGGTAAGGTGTGTGTCCTCACATGATCTATCTATCTCCTACCGTATAGGTCAATAATGACTCAGATATAGTACTTCCGATTTTGAAACTTGCTATTTTAATGGATGGAGTTTGATTTATTCTCTCCCTCTCTCTTTGCCCATTCTATTGCTAGTGCCACATCAGGTGGTATCCTTGATAGAGCTATCGAAGCAGAGGAAAGAAGGCATGGGGATCTTTTGA
The DNA here is from genome assembly GCA_022457165.1 of Juglans mandshurica. NCBI lineage: Eukaryota > Viridiplantae > Streptophyta > Magnoliopsida > Fagales > Juglandaceae > Juglans > Juglans mandshurica. The sequence goes on from CM039622.1 coordinate 36,659,632, forward strand.
GGCTGGTAGTGCTTTTCTCTTTGTTCTTCTCAAACATTCCTGTTGATCTTCTTTTGACACTAAAAGTCTCTGTTTGTGTTGAACTTAAGAAACAGCTAACTGCATTATTTTCTCTATCTAAATTTCATGGGCGCAGGACCATGTTGAGGGTTACCTTGAATTGTCAGCCAAGACAAAGATATACTTTGCCACTGCTGTTACTTTGTGGGATGCAGATTTCTATGTCAAAGTTGATGATGATGTACATGTAAATATAGGTAAAAATGCAACATATTAACAGCCACCCCTGTTGCCGTGAACATGTGGATATTTATTTATTTTTAATGCAGAGAGGCGCTTAGTTTTATTTTTTTCCTTATTAATTGTTTGAGTAAAAGAAACATGTTCATGTAGTTCTGCAAATCGAATTCCTCAGCATAGTTCGTATCCATAAACTAGCCTAAAGACTTTTGTCTGCACTTTAAACCTTCCAGTATTTTTAGAATAGTGTTATTGTGATGTAAGGCAGTGTCTATAGTAGAATGGTATTGTTGATTTGCTGGAATAGAAATTGAAATGACTCATCAAAGTTCAGAATTTGATTAGTATAAAATGATCTGTTTTTTCTTTTCTTTTTTGGCATGTGATTAAAATATTAAGTTTGTTCAAGAGGCTGCTAGATGTTGCTGTCCTTACTATCTTGATTATGTTTCATTCACCATGTAAAAATAATGGTTTTTTTTTTCTTTGTCCATATTTTCATACATTGAATTATGTTTTTGCAGCAACACTTGGAGCAACTTTGGCTAGACACCGGTCAAAGCCTAGGGTGTATATTGGATGCATGAAATCTGGTCCAGTCCTTGCTCAAAAGTAAGCGAGTCTTTCTGTTTCAGTAGTTAGACATTTAGGGCTTATAACACTTCTCATTTTATCAACAGGGGAGTGAGATACCATGAACCTGAGTATTGGAAATTTGGTGAAGAGGGAAACAAGTATTTCCGTCATGCTACGGGGCAGCTATATGCTATTTCAAAAGATTTGGCTAGTTATATATCAATCAACCAGTAAGTGAGCATGTCTTCTTGTGAAGGGAAGTAGCTAATTCTTTTGCCCAAAGTTCATCTAACTAACTTGTTTCTCTTGGAATGGCTAGCATAGGCATGTGTTACACAGGTATGCTAATGAGGATGTTTCCTTGGGTTCATGGTTCATTGGATTGGATGTAGATCATATTGATGACCGTAGATTATGTTGCGGTACACCACCTGGTAATTTCATGAGTAAAATTTTATAAATTCCTGCATCTATTCATTTTCTAAGCATGTGCGTGTTTGTCCTTGCTTTCGTGCAAGTGTGTGCTTGCATTTTTGTGACAATTGTTTTATAAGTTTTCATGAACAAATGGAGGTAATCAAGCATCTGACTTACGAAGACTGATATGGTTTCTTGGCACAGTCATTTACATTGCAGCTCTGACATTATGTCTTACGCTTTTGGATTTGGTAATCAGTTACCAACATGTTTTACTTTAATGTTCATAGAGCTTTGTTGTAATTGCTACTGAATAAGAACAATTGGTAAATAAGGAGATACCTCAAAGGAGTGCAGCACAGTTATTGATGCAGCCTGCCACAGCCAACGCATTAGTGTCGCACACTCAAAAGAGATCTACTGTATTGGAAAATAAGACAACTTTACTATCCAGGCATCTCCTTCTGTGATTATGAGGAAAAAAACCACTATGACCTGGTATAATCTTCATTCTTAGGAGCAATGAGTGTTGCTATATTAGAGCATATAGGGCAGTGCTTAATCAATAGAACTGATCACTATCATGTTTCTTCAGGTTAGGTTCTGTTCCTGAGGCACCCCAGCATGTTTCAGTACTACGTGTTGTTTATAAACCATGCATAACCATATCATATATATGACTAAACTAGTGGCCTGTGTAGGGGCTTATCATGGTATCCTAGTTTTTGGGTCCTTGAATTTAAAGTTTAATTGTTATGATCAGATTCCTCTTCTTGCTCGATGTTAGGATTCTGTGTCATACAAATTTTGTTTTAAGATCTTCCAGGTTTGGATTGGCTGTTTGTACAGTAATATCTGTGTTATTACGCCTGTACCATGCTCTACAGTGATTTGTTACGAAACAAACAAAAAATTTATGGGGTTGGGGCATTAGTCCTGCCGTCATTTGTAGGGATGTGTGTGACATTCTTGCTTGTGTATGCATGGTGCAAGTTACAACAAAACAGGAGGGAAAGAAGAAACATTTCTCGTGCAGACAGAATGTCGTACTTAAATAAGTATCTTACTGCCAATTTTTACTGCAGATTGCGAGTGGAAGGCTCAGGCAGGCAACATCTGCGTTGCTTCATTTGATTGGAGCTGCAGTGGAATTTGCAAATCTGCCGAGAGGATTAAGGAGGTTCACCGGCGGTGTGGAGAAGGGGAGAATGTTTTGTGGGCTGCAGAGTTCTGACAGATAAACGGTTCTTCCAAACTCAGGAGGAAGCAAATGCGTGGCATGAGTCTGTTTCAGAAAATGTTTGTAACTCAAAAGATGTGAATGAGATAGACGAAGGTGGAGAAAAAGGAAAGGGGAGTGGTGGTGGAAAGAGGTTGGTTTCTTTCCCTGGATTCTACTCCATTTTAGATTAGGAGAGATCCAATAGCAAACCTACAAGAGAAAGATCTTGTAGTTATTCATTCTTTAATTGGAGGGCCAATTTGTAAGTTTGCCGTGGCCAATGTAGCTCCAAAATAAGTACCTATTTCGGCTAGTACCTGCTGCCTATTGCTATATATATATTAGTGAATTGTCTGTTGAAATTTTGATATCTTTTGTACCCTTTTCATGATTGCAAGTGAAGTGATGATGGATACCCTATCTAACGATTCTCTCTTTCCTTGATGCTGAAGCTTCACCAAACCAGTCTTGGATTTGCCTGTCCGGTAGATTGATTCCCACGACTCGATCAGTTAAATCTAATCCAGTTTGTGTATTATATGAAGAATAATGCCAGTTAGCTCCATCTTGTTCCCCCCTCAAAGTCATCACTAGTGTATTTGAATTTGTTTTTTTTTTTAAATGGTTAAAAATGTTACCACTAGTGCATTTATGTATTTTTTTCTAATATTTAAAAAAATAAAAATAAAAAACACACAAAAAACCAATTTGAACTAGTGGTAATTTTCACTTTTGAGGGGGCAAAATGATGGAATTGAGTAGCAGAACACTTCCATGAAATTTAGGAACTTCTATCATGTTAGTGGTGAGAGTTGCAGGAGTTTTTTTCCGGATCAACTGAATAGGCAAATCCACAAAATGAATGGATCGGATTGAAAAAATGGTCACCTTCCAAAACCAAAAATCTGAGTTGGTGGGAGAAAAACAGTACCCAAAATTCTGAGAAGTTCTACTGTCCCAACAAATACATGGCTAGAAGCGACATCAAGCACTAAGCAGAGGCTTCTTTTGATTCTAGAATTGCTAAAAAGCGAGTCTCGAGACCATGTGGAATCAATCATACGGGTCTGCCAGATCATTCCAAATCAATGATACCCATCATTCTTAGACTGAAAAGTAAACAGCACTCACTATTTCTCACTCTTCCCACTAGAAAGGCCATGGATGATCTGTCACTCCCCGTTTATTCTAGCATTCCTCTTTCACACCAGAGAGTGGATTATATTTATCCCCACAACCCCGTCTCAGTTTAGGTATAATATCCCAGTATCTCTCCTTGCCTCAGTTCTTTCTAGTGTTAAAAACTTAAAAGGTGGTGGTTTATTTTATTCGAGAATGAGAACAGATCTTGATGCCAATGCAACCAGCTCTATTGACGACATCCCAAAGCTCAAGTTCCTTGACTGTTCTCTTAGGGTCTGCGCGATTCCTCTTAGTGCTGCAACCATGTGGCTAACTGTGACAAACCAGCAGGATAACAGCAGCTATGGGAGACTGGAGTTCGGCAATCTTATGGGCCTCAAGTAAGGAATGCACTTCACATATATTTTCTACACAGAAGACAGAAACAGTGTTTATTCATTGTCTTCGTTCCAACTTTCTTCTATTGATGGAGATACTTTATGCAGGTACATGGTTTTCATCAGTGCTATTTGTGCTTGTTACGCTTTTGTTGCTGCTATTTCCCTATGGTGCAAATGCTTTGTAGCAAAACCCTGGCTCTTCTTTGTCGCCGACCAGGTCTAATTTCCTCCAATCCGATATTCCTACATGACTTGACGTATTTTAATGCATTCATTTGAAGAATGATGGGTGAAGTTTGAAAAAGGATTTGGTCTCGACAATAATTTTATTCTTTTATTTTAGCCCTCAAAGTTCTTTGACTCTTGTCCTTAAAGCTCTGAATTCCTTCATTTAGCACAACTCAAATAAACACTATTCTAATATTCTCTCTCTCGTTTCTTTCAAACCAACTCCTTTCGCAGATTGAAGAAATAAAAAAGGAGCATTGAAATCTTTCTTGTAAATAAAATCCTAAATATTTCAAATATCTAGGCTCGTTAGGTTCCTTGGTTGCACTCAGTTCGGCTGAGTTCGATTCAGATTTAGACATATTCTAATATTCAAATACCGAACTCTCAAATTATTAAACTCATCTCAACTCAAAACTTCTTCACACGTGGAACCTACAATATTTTTCAACTCAACGTCTTTTTATACGTGAGACCCACAACTTTTTTCAATTTTCTACAAATACATCTAAATATCTAAACGCATCTAAACTCATCTTAGGTGGATTCCACAGAACTCACTCCACCATCTCAACTCACTACTATTCATAGAGAACTCAACTCAGCTCAACATCCAAACGTAGCCATGGACCTTTCCTTTTTTTTTGGTTCGCTCACCAAGTATTGGTTCTTATTTTGTAGTCTGGGGGAAGTAGTGATGGGGAACCCAGTAACCACATAGTCATAACTGATACATATTTTAAAAGGTTTTTGCTTTATTTTAATTTATTTATTGTTCTTCTTTTGGTGCAGATTGTAGCTTACTTAATTGTCACGTCCGGGGCTGCAGTGTTGGAGATACTCTACTTAGCTTACAATGGTGACAGGGAAGTCACATGGAGCGAAGCCTGTAGTTCCTATGGAAGGTTTTGCAGTAAAATGAAGATGGCCTTACTTCTCCATGTTTTGGCTCTTTGCTGCTTCATTGTTCTAGCTCTCATCTCTGCTTTTAGGACTTTCAGCATGTTTGAACCTCCTTCCCTCCCTTCTCCAGAGGTGGAACAAGAAAGATCAGCTTAATTAAATATTTCTTTTATTGGTTTTATTAGGCAGTTCCTCTTAGAGCTGGAATTCACAAAACAGAAACACGTCGATGTGACATCTGCCACATAAAACATCAACTAGTATAAAAGAAATAAATAAAGAGAAGTATTACTGTCACAAACAGCATATTTACTCGTCAATTTATCACTGGCAGAATTACATGTTATCGTGAGTGTGTATATATACACACAAACAAATGTGTTAGAAAATCTGTATAAGGTATAATGCTTTTAAGTTTCAGAAAGTGCACTCAATAAGTTTCGTGTTCATAGCTTGAATCGTGGCAAGAAGTAGATGCTTTCAACCTAACACAAGCCACCTTTTCAAAAAGGAAGAAAAAAAAAAGGTGGGAATGGGTTTGCTTCAGAAATCTTCCATGGTCCATCTCACCTACCAAACCGAAAGACAGCACTTTGCAACCTCTCTCTCTCTCTCTCTCCATAATTTTATTACGAGTAATGGCTTAATGTTAGCCAGATATAATAGGTTTCACTAATAAAAAATAGTTTTTTTTTATATTTTTTTAAAGTGAGATCTACTTTTTTACAAGGACTTGTATGAGACTTGTCTATTTGAAACTTGTATAAATCATAATATAGACATTAGGACTTATTAAGTGATTATCTCTTATTATCATTAATATCGCAATACGATACAGTTTGGATTTGGTATAAATAATTTCTAATTTGATGGATTAATAACTTCTGATCTTCCAATAAAAGTTAGCCCATCTAAGATCAAGCCTTGGGCTTTGCATTAACACAAGAGAACAAGGCTTCCTCCTTTTCTTTTCCATTTTTCTTTTCTTTTCTCCTCTTGAAGCGACAGCGTGTATATGTGCTTTGTGCGGCTGTGCCTTTCGTTAATGATTCGCATGCTTGTGACGTGGAGAGAACCAAACTTTATTGGATCGTGCTACAGCCCCCGCTGGGCTGCTGCTGGGGCTGTAGTGTATTTTTGTATGTATTTTTTTTTTAAGTTATTTTTTTTAATATTTTTTAAAAAATAAAATAAATTTAGAACATTATTAAAAACACTTTCGTAATCAAGAAGTAAAAAAAAAATTATTAAAAAATACTTCCTTAATCACGAAGTAAAATAAAAAATCATAAAAAAATATTTTATATTTTACTTCGTGATTAAGCAAGTATTATTTAATAATATTATAATTTTTTTTAAATATTTAAAATCATTAAAAACATCTACATAAAAAAAAAAAATTAAAAAATACACATAAAAAAATACACTAGAGCTCCGCTGGGAGCGGGAGCCCCAGCGGGAGCTCTAGCATTTTCCAACTTTATTATGGTTTCTGTATGACTCTATAAGCTAGGGGTGGGTACGGAAGCCGCCCTATCTGTTAGATGCGGGTGACAGGGCCACTCACCCTGCGTCTAGCCTTTTAGCAGAGGTGGGGATACAAACTTGGCCTAAGAAGTCAATACAATACAATATTATAAACAAGTATAACAAATTTAAAAACTAATAACATATAATTATGTTATTAGTTTTTAAATTATTGTTATATATACAAATTTTAATTTACAATATAAATTATATAATAATTTTAAAAATAATTTCAGAAATAATTTTAAGACCCAATAAAGCATTGGTACCCTTGAAGTGGGTGGGGTGGATGAAATGTCCGCCCCTGTCCTCGCCTCCTGTGAGCGGGGTGCAAGGAAGGGTTGATCCTGTCCTCACATATGTGAGTATCACCTTTAGAACTACAAGCTAATAATTTTAAATCTGAGTGATAATTTATACAAATAAGTGTTGTATAGGACTTTTAAAAAATAGACTCAATAGTAATTTTTTCTTTGTGAAATTTATTTGTTTTTTATAAAAAAATTTTATACGAAACTAACTTGTGACTAGCATTATCAATATAATGCTTACGTATCATCATAAAAATACCTATATGCATTAAAGATTATAATTTCATTTTCAGATTTTATATTTCTTAGGACTAATATATATCATTTAGTATATTAGGGGCAGGCGACTCGTGGAAAATAAATAACATTAATTTTTAGAATCTTTCTATATGTAAATACGCGTGGAAAACTAATGAGAATTTAGAATTTTTATAATTTAAGTAGGGAGTTATGAATACAATTATTTCTACCCTGTATTCAGTTGGTGTTGAAAAGATTTACAAAAAAAAAAAAGAAAAAGAAAAAGAATAATTCTACATACAACTGTGAAGTGCGTAAACGGCGCGTAATCGCTTTGAAAATTAGGGGGGTCCATTATTAAAAAATTAATTTTTTTCATGTGGGTCTCATATTTTATTCATTTTTTTCAAAGCGATTACGCAACGGTTGCACAATTCACTGCTGTAAATATATTTTCTCGAAGAAAAAAACCTATTTTATTTTTCATATATTTAACTCTTCCACCAAACTACCTAAGGTCGAAAGGTAAAGTGAGAAGGCCGTAACGCGCGCATTATTGAATTAGAATATCAGTTACCAAATAGTAATTAATAGAAGATCGTCTACCGGTGAAATCTAAGAAAAATCCAATTCATTGTCCAAATCCGGACACCACACATTCCTTTCTTTTTGCATAAGTTGCCCAAACCCTAACTCATTTCTCCACTTCAGTCTTCATTTTTGTGATTAAAACTAGTGTCATCAAAGCAGTAGCACAGAGAGAGAGAGAGAGAGAGAGAGTTCCAGGCCATGGCTAAAAGCTCCTTCAAGCTCGAACATCCCCTCGGTTCTCTCCCGCTCCCCCCCCCCCTTCTCTCTCTGTGTTCGTGTGTTTGTGTTTTGTTGCTGGTTTTTAATACAATTGTAGTTGATGTTTTGAAACTCCGAGTTTTACGATCTGGGTTTTTAATTTGATTAAGGTCATATTGCTTATGATATCTATAATAATTCCCAATTTGCTCATTGTTTTTGCGTGTATTCGAAACGCGTTTTCTTTTCCCCTTTCTTGTGTGTGTACGTAGTTAAACATGATCTGTGTTTTTGGTACTTTGAAATTGTAATTTAGAAGAAGTGCCTGTTTTATCATCTGAATCGTTAATTAATGGAACTCGTGGATCATAGCTATCTATACTTGTGGGACCATATATTGGTGTTGTTTGATTAAAAGATGGTTTGTGCTAACATGAATGAATAGGTTGAAGTATATATTTGCCGTGATCTGGTATTAGTTCCATCATCCATGATTGCCTTTCTCACGCGATTTTCTAAAAATTTAATTTTGTAGCAAAGTTTGTTGTTTTAATTCTTGTCCTTTCTCCGTTTGATCTTATAACAGATTGCGATGTTGGGGATTGGTGGGTTTGATTGGTGATCTGTCATTGTTTTAATAGAGAACGCTAAAATACCCGCTATATAGATGTGTTGAGAAATTATCAAAATTGGAATGCCTTTCAATCTTAACTGTGGTTGTGTGGAACAATGAAAAACCTGGATAAGTTTTACAATCAGAAAAAAGATACATCAGTATATACTATGCTTTTAATGAAAAAAAAATAGAAGTGAGGCAAAGTTTTGGGAAATTTACGTTACTTGCACTTGCCAATGAGATGAACTTCCACAATCTTTCATTTTTGCATTATGTGACACAATTAATTCTTCATTAAGAAATTTCCAACTTAAAAATATGTTTTGTCTGAAAAATATGTTGCCACTGGAGTTATTGTTTTAAAAAAATGGGGAATTCAGAGAAGATATATATGAACCATAATAGTATCCTGGGAAAGAACCTCTAAGGAGACAGATAATAAGTACGAGAAATTGCCAAATGGAAATAAATAATGTCCTTTTTCATAGCTATCCTTCATACTTTGCCACCCTCTCTGCCTCTTACATATATTAGCATGCATTTAGTAAGGAGCGTGTAATTTTTCTGACATCTTTCTGTAGATCGGTTTTGTAAAATTCTCCACAAAGCTTACTCGTGTACATGTTAAAATGTGTTGCATTTTTGTCTGCATTCCAGAAAGGAGGCAGGCAGAATCTGCTCGAATCAGGGAGAAGTATCCTGATAGAATACCGGTATGAAGTCTGTATCTCATTTTTAAGTGCGTGCCTATCTAGCAGAACTCTTACACCTAATATTTGTCTTCCCTCAATTACTATTTTCATGGATTTTCTTGTGCTATATAGGTTATTGTGGAGAAGGCTGAACGAAGTGAGATACCCAACATTGACAAGAAGAAGTTAGTTGGCTATTATTTTTTTCCCATTAATTATTCCTAGCCTGGGTAATGCTTAGATTATGATTATTAATGTCTTCAAATAGGCTAGGACTCCTCAACCCCAAAACTCATCTTTTAGAGTTCCAACTTTAATATTTTGCTGTTTTATGTCGTTTGGTGGTTAAATATACCTTCTAACTTATCAAAAAAAATATACCTTCTAATGTCTATTACTGTGCCAATTCTCTCCATTTGAGATGCTATTTTTCTTTTCTTTGTCCGTGATCAGAAATTATACTCGGGCTTGCACCGTTGAGGCCGTATAGTTCATTTACATTTGTAGGAAATGAGCCTATAGTAACACGAGATATTCTTGTCTCTGAATTATTTGACTGTAAGCTAGTTGGCATGCTTGGTGCTATTACTAGTAAAGGTCATCCAGTAAATGTTCATAAGTTGAAGAGAGGTCACTTATCACTGAGAGGAGAGACGGATCTATGAAGTAGATAGAGTTCAATTGTTGTCTTATTCTTTTGTCAGTGGGTGTGCTATATAACTTGAGGGTGTCTAAATAAATATTTAGGTTATGCTCTCAAGCAAATTCCTGTGTGATGGTTACTATACTTGATATTTGACCATAAACTACGGTGGTTGTATAAGTCTATCCTATGTAAAATGCAATGTTACAAGTAGGCTTAAAGAAATATCATGTAGTTTTTACATTGTAGAAGGTGAGTCTAGCTTGTCTCTGATGAATGCAGATATCTGGTTCCTGCTGATCTGACTGTTGGGCAGTTTGTATATGTGGTCCGGAAAAGGATTAAGCTTAGTGCTGAGAAGGCCATATTTATCTTTGTCAAGAATATCTTGCCACCAACTGGTGAGAATCCTTCTTCTTTTTTTAGTGAGATCTACTAGTACTAGATGTGTTCTTGAAATACAGCAATTGTAATTTTCATTTTAGATTTGTCTATCTCCAGTCAGTCACATCAGCTGACATCGTGCATTTTAAGTGGCTGAGGATGGCAAATCTACTAATAGAAAGTAACTTAAAATGCGCCATATCTATAGGCGTGACTGAGGATGGCAAATCTACTAATCTAGTATTAAGAACGACATTTCTCCTTTAAAATTAGCGTGAAGAGCTTCTGTACTAACTTAGTTTGCATGTATTTATGTATTGTTTTTATTGCAGCTGCCATGATGTCTGCTATTTACGAGGAAAACAAAGATGAGGATGGGTTTCTTTACATGACTTACAGTGGGGAGAACACTTTTGGAACATTCTGAGTGTTGTCTAGCTGAATTATATGTGAATTATATTTTAAGAAGCAGATCAAGATTATGTATATTCTTTGCTGTCAGCTCTAATTGGTGCATTCTAACTTGAGGATTTCTTTTAAAAAACTCGCTCGGACTCTATGGATATACTGTGTAGTAAATGTTATATAGTTAACCCTCGGAATATTTTGATGAATGCTACGGTAAATAGTTTCTAAAAGTACACATTACATCTGATGTCTCCTTTGGATGTGGATGTCTGCGTGTCTGAACTTCTGTTTCCAAGCCTGTCTAATCATAAATTGTTCGTTTTTAGCATTTGAAACATTGAAGACACCATTAATGCATTTTGATGTTTTGCAGTTTATGTTACAGAACATAATCTAAATGGTTATAATCATACTTTTTTACGAGTTTAAACTGTGTTTGGATGTTGAGTTGAGTTGAGTTGTGAATAATAATATTTTGTGGGTCCTATTGAGATGGGTTTAACTTTTTCAGGTAGAGATGAGTTTAATTTTTTAAGTTGAAATGTATAAAATAGGTTGAGATAGATTTAATTTTTTTATGGAAAATTGAAAAAATAATGGGTCCTATTGATTTAAGATGAGTTGAGTTGGGTTTAAATGAGGTAATTGAGCAGAATATCAAAGCAGCGATCTTGAATTCAAATCTTAACATGTGAATTCACCTATTGACATTGTTCCCCACTCAAGTTTTTAAAGATAATTGGTGATTTAAGCGTTTAAAGGAGGTCATGATTTCAGGGTAGTTGTGTCAAATTAGATGAGTTTCAGTATTATGAGAAGGTAACGAGGGAGTTGTTAGCCTTTTTTTTTTTTTTTTTTTGAAAGAAACCTCTTCATATTCATTTATAATCAAGTAACAAAATGACTATATAGTTTATCATTTTCCAGTAAAACATTAATAGACTCAGGACCCTCTTCCACCCAGTATTGATCATTGCTGCAATATAGAGCCATCTTTGCCAAGTGATGAGCCACTTCGTTGCCTTCACGCTGACTGAAAACCAGCTTCCACGATCCACAAGATTTCAGAAACAGCTGCTAGTCTTCAATTATCTGCCCATGCTGAGAATCATTCTCCCCCTCTCTCTTAACTGACTCGATCACCTCCTTTGCATCCCCCTCAAAATAGACATCCCACAGTCCCAAATCCTTATACATCTCCATTGCCTCCCAAAGTGCCATACTCTCTGCAGCAAAGGAAGAGCTAGAATATCTTCTATTAGCACATTTTGCAGCTACCAATTCACCATTGTGATCTCTAATAACAATCCCAATTCCTGTTAAGCACAGAGTTTCATTTAAGGCCGCATCAAAATTTGCCTTCAGACTTCTATCTTCTGGCCTTCTCCATCTCACAGCCCTTCTTTCAGCATTCCCCTCCTTTTGCTCCCCTTCCCCCTTTCTTCTAGCTTCCTTATAATCCACATGGCTTGCAATAGAAACCTGTATAACTTGTACTGGAGATAAGAATTTTTTCTCAAAAACAAATTTATTCCTCCTATGCCAGATATTCTTCATTATCAGTATCATTCTTTCTATATTGTCTGTATTCAACTTTCTGTACATATCTAACCATAACTGTGGAAAATTTTCCCCATCTGTAACCCATTTCATTGCTGGGCTACCCTCCTCCGCCCAGACATCCGTGGCTGCTGGACAGTTCCAAATAGCATGAATAATCAACTCCACTTCCTGCTGGCATATGGGACACTTTGGATCTATTACAATGTTCTTCTTCCAAAGATTCTGCTTGGTAGGCAGTATGTCATTTGCTAGTTTCCACAAGAAGTGTTTTACAGGCCCCGCTACCTCCAGACTCCACAATTGTTTCCACATTGTATTTTTGAGTACAAAATCAGAAGTTTCCCCACTCATTCTTCTACACACCTCCTGTTCCATATGATAAGCACTTTTCACAGAATATTTCCCATTTTTTGCAAGCCCCCAAATCAGTCTATCTGCAGCTCCCATTCGGCTAATAGGGGTTGAAAGGATCAAGTTGACCTCATCATCATCAAAGATCTGTCTAATCAGATCTTCCTTCCATATTTTCCTATCCCTATCAATAAGATCTCTAACACGAGCATCCTTATGCAGCACCTTAATCTGAGACTGAACACATCCAGTAAAAGGGTTTTGTAGCCATCTTTGACCCCAAATGTTAATGGACTCACCATTCCCCACCCTCCAAAACAAACCATCCCTTAACACATCCAGTCCAGACCAAATACTCCTCCAAATACTCCTCTAAATTGGGTCATGTTAGCAGGCCGCCCAATGTTTATAACTAACGCACTGCTAGTTATAAAATTTTTGTTCTTTTTGTTTTGATGTTATTTTAAGTATTTTTTTTAATATTCTTAGTTATTAAGAAAAAAAATAAAAAAATACATAATTTTACTAATAGTCACTTTTTTAAGTAAAAAATAAAAAATAAAATGCATGAGTGGTAAGATTGAACGATAAGTTTGAGGATTCCACTAACATTTTTCATTTAAATTAGTTTTGCAATCGGCAGTGACTTGCCAAATTGTTTTTCCCTTTGGTAGGAGGAGTATCGATACAACCATGAAGCTTTTTGCAGTGGAAAACAGATGGCAGAGAGCTTGCAGTGGGCGCCTCAAATCTCGATGGTTTATTAGCACATAGGAATCCTGAAAGCAGTGTGAGAGGCTGAAAAACCCATTGGTTTAGCCTCGATGGGCAGCTGTACACTCACGCAGGGAATGTAGTTAATTATAGTACTACAAAGGTATATGATTTGTCTAAAAAAGTTAACTAATCCAAATTTTTATTAAATGCGAATAGTGAAATGAGATAATATGATTTTAGATAAAAGTTGAATAAGATATATTTTAATAATATTATTATTTTGATATTTAAAAAAATTAAATTATTTATTATATTTTGTGTGGAAATTTAAAAAATTATAATGAAGAGATGAGATGAGATGAGATGAGATAAGATGAGATGAAACACTTTTACTATCCAAACGGGGCCTTAATGTTCTGGTGGCCTCCAAATTTGGCAAAGATTACATCCCCAGCTGAATTTAGACACTTAATACATATAATTGAGCTCCATTAACAGTGCAACAATCCTTCCGCTAACACACTAACTTTGGCTCTATATTAATAGCCATAAGATGAAGGATTCGAGGAAACAGCCGCAACCCTGCTGATAATTCATTGTTTAGATATATAGAAACGATCATTCTGCCCCTGCTTCCAAGTTCAGAATAATGAAGGAAATAATACCTATTAAAACAAATCCCATCAAAACAAAATAAAAGGAAAGATAAAACAAGAAAACCCCATAATGACTTTGAAGGCTTTTTTATTTTATTTATTATAATCATTAATTAACTCATATATGCACTTGCATCTTAGCAAATTCCAGGCAAGTTGTCCCAAGAGCAGGCGTCGGGGGTTCTACTGTGGTCAGTTGTGGCACCAAGTGGAAAAAATGAAGCTATATGTTGCATGTCGATCCCAATATTATCATCTGTTACACCTGAAGATTGGCCATTGGAGATTTCCCCACTATCACTGTACCAATCTGGGACTTGCATGTTTGAAGGGATACCAGTGAACAGTTTCGACAAGTCTTCATTCATGGAGTTGATCAGAACCCCTGATTCTTCCTGTGGTTTCACTCCTGTATGTATAAAAAGCAAGAGGCATTATTAATATTCATATGTCTCAGTAAAGTTAGTTGGTTTGAATCTATTTGATTTGTTCATATGTAGATCACATCAATTTAATAGAACCAGGTGTCTGTAATTGAAACAGCACCATACTTGTGTTCTTCTATATATTAATAACACTAGCAGTAATTACAAAAATTATAATTCAGGTACGCCTAAAGTCATATGAATAATATTTGCTTATCTAACCTACCTTCATCTTCTGCAAAACTCTTAGGAACTCAAAAAGATTTGACAGAATGGGATTTTTAGGCTATCCTAATGATGATGGTGAAATGGTGAGATTGGGGCATAAACGAAATCAATGTAAATGAAAGCTAGGTATAATTTCACTGAACATTTTCCCAGTATACATGGGAAAACTAGATTGTGTACCATCCAGTTTTCGTATATTTTGTCTTTTAATTTGCACCCCAAATTACCAGTTTTTACAATTTGCACCCTAGATTACGATCTGACCATCAAGATCCTAGCAATGACAATTTTGATAATTTAAGGTACAATTTGAAAATAATAGCGAATAGTTAGGATTGCAGCATGAATTTCCCAAATGAGAGTTAAAGAATCTATAATCTAAATTCGTAACTTAGAATTGTTAGCAGACAGGAAATACAACTGAAGCATGAAAACTGGAATTAATGTCTAAAAATATCTTAAGCTCGCACAGCCCAGAGACAGAGCACGTAGAAAACAGAAACAGTGCATCAAAATTCCTATAGCCTACAACAATCATACAGCATTCAACGATAACTTAAAATGCAATAATTCAATGTACTCACTAAGACATAGATTCTTATATATTATTAGTACTAGTTTAAGCAAATTAGAAAGAGAAGTCACCAGAAAAGCAATGAGTAGAACTAGAACCCAGCTTGAACCCCTCGAACACACGCTTTTCTTCCAAAAAACTCTGTGTCTTTAAACCGTGGCTTGACGCTGCCAATGCCTGAGCCTCCTCCAACAAGTCCTCCAACAACCCATTGCCACTGCCCTGACTCGCAGCCGCATTAACCTTGGTATCGATGGTAATCTCCGACATCTCGGCCTGAGAAGGATGGGATGATAATTGGTTTGAAGGGAGCTCCTGTTTCACAGAATAAGCAAAGACCGGCGACACCATTTGGTCTAGTTCTAATTGCGTCCTCGGAAACTGCGGCGAACTGTGGCTAAAAGTCACTGGGAACTGAAAGGAAGCCATATCAGGCAACTGGGTCAATGCAAGCTGACCCAGAGGAGCTTTATTACTCTGTGTTGTTGACGGAATAGGCAGTGAGAACCCGGTGGAGTCACGGTAGCGCTTGAAGCGAATAGGGGTGCCTAGGATCGGAGGGGGGCGCTGGAAGGTGAACGAGGAGGAGGAGGTGGTGGTGGGATCAAAGAGAGGGAAAGAGGTGCCGGTGGTGAAGGGCTGTGGAGAAAGGGGTTGGTGAGAAGGAGAGTGGGGTGGTGGGGTGGGGGAGAGAGTTAAAGAAGGATATTGGTGGTGGGAGTGGAAATGGAAGGTCGGAGTGTTTGGGTTAGTGGGTGTGGATGGGGCTGAAGGGGTGGAGGAGGCTGGAGTGGTGGGTTGGGAATGGGATTGGGATGATGGCTGGATGTCAGGTGGGTAGAGAGGGAGGCCTTGCCGCTGCCGCCGCTTCACCCTGGTGTTCCAGTAGTTCTTGATTTCGTTGTCTGTTCGTCCAGGTAACTGACAGAGAGAGAGACACAATCATTGTCAATGCAAAACAAACCAGGCAACGTTTTGTTTTGTAACGCATCAAAAAAACATCCAAACATATGTTCTGAGAACACAACAGGAAAAAGGCAAAGCCTGGTTTTATATGGCATAGGAAATTAATTGAACTGCAAGGGGTTCTGTAGGCATAATTACCAACAAATTATCTATTCATAAACTCACAACATTTGTTATCAAACCACAAGAACTAGCCCGACGTATATTTTAAAAGAGGGTTAAATTCAATGGAAATGGAAAAGGAAAGTGCAGAATTCAAGTTATAGATAAAACTGATGAACTAAAAGATGGACAGAGAAAGAAAACCAAAAACATTGAAACAGCAGAAGCGAGAAACAAAACCCAATTAACCAAATGGCAAACATGCTAGTGCATATAGGTAAATTTGTATGTACCCTAGCAGCCATGCGAGCCCATTTGTTGCCGTACTTAGCGTGGAGCTGAAGAATGAGCCTCTCCTCCTCGGGGGAGAAGGCACCCTTCTTGAGATTGGGTCTGAGGTGGTTGGCCCAGCGGAGCCTGCAGCTCTTGCCGCAGCGGGCGAGCCCGGAGTTCCTCTGCACCGCATTCCAGTTCCCTTCCCCGTGCTTCCTCACGTACTCCGTGAGAATCGCGTCCTCCACCGCCGTCCAGGGTCCCTTCTTCAGCGTGACCCCTCCTCCATGACCTCCATTACCCTCAGCCCCACCTACCCCCGCGCTCGACTCCGTGGACCCAACTCCCTCGTTCTGTGCTCCGCCGGTGTTGTTGTTGCTGCCGGGTGTCATTCCTACTAACTAAGATTCCCAGCGGCCAAGCACGGCTTCGTTTACTTTCTTATAACTCGGTTAGTTACTCTATTATTGCTTGTAGCGGCACTGCCTCTGATTCGGGTGGGCCCTCTGGATTTTGCTTTACAAAATCTTCTCTCTTTTTTTTTATTTATTATTTTTTTTATCAACTACTTTTGTACAATATGGCACTAAAAACTAGATGGATATGGCACCTTTCAAAAGTGCTTTCTGGGTTTCCGAGGGGCTGTCTGCACCATAAAAGTAGAAGACGAGATGGAAAAAGGAAAACCCAGAAACGGAAATTGCTGTTCAGATTGAAGACGTAAGAATGTGAGCTCTTGGGTTTCTGGGTTCTTAGAGAGCGAGAGAGAGAGAGAGAGAGGCTGCAAGAGTGGTGGTGTTGGTTGCAGAGTCGAGATGAGGATGGAGATGGAATTGGAGGGATTGTCTGTGACTGGGACCCACAAAGAGAAGGTGGTGTGGGGGGGAGTGAGAGCAATTTAGAGGGAGGTTGAGAGAAAGAGAGAGAAACCTAGTATTGCGGTTCCGGGTACTTCTCCAACCTCATGGTGTTCCATTTTAGGCGCTTTTGTTTACCCATTTTGGATTTAGGTTCTATCCTTTACAGCACTTTTTTGCTGTTGTCCTATCTCATTTGCTCACAAGCAGCTGGCTACCGAGCGGATTACAGCCTTGGTTTTTCACTTTTTCAGTTTTCAAGAGTGTGGTAAAAAAAAAACACATCTAGCAATTGGGAAAACAGTGACAATAGATCATCAAGTTCTAGAATTTCTAAGATACCCGCCCTTATCCTCTAGAACACGCGCTTATCCAGCAATATTGGGTATGGGGGGGTACATATGGAGTTTTGCCAGGGTGGTGGGCTCTTTGTAAGTACGTAGTAAATGCGTTTGTACTATGCCATAGACTAGAAGAGGCTTTTCAGACTTAACACATGACTGATGTTTGTTCCCTTTAAGGATGCATCATCTGATCTTTCGGCCATTTTAATTTGGTCCAAAAATTAACGAGGCTGTAAATTAAAGACGCACAATCTCAGAATGGAGCATCATATATATATATATATATATAACATGATAATAGAAACGGTCCAAATTAAATGCATATATTTTTACCATAAATTATGCACTTTTATTGATGCTAATCTTATTCTGAAATCATGTAGCTAGATTCAAGTTGAAGGAGGTCCTAGAAAGTAGGCTTGTCTAAATTTCTAGCTAGTAAGTAGTTATTATCTTTATCATGAGTTGATGGTGGAGACTGATCGGATTTGTAGGCACAGAGAGAGAGAGAGAGAGAGAGAGAGAGAGTTGAAGTGCTGCATGCAGGCCTTAGTGTTGTTAGAAACGACTAATCAAAGATTTGAATGAAGTTAGCGAGCAGATGATTATATTTAGAAGACCGGCCTACCCGACAATTAAGATAACAAATTAATATCAAACAAATTTTAGTTATATTTTACGTATTACCGCGTAAGTTATTAATACAAGATCACAAAAAAACTATGTATACATCCGGCGCGGGGTTTACTCTAAGCTAGCAGACAGCATGCTAGCTATGACTTGGTCAGAACTCACTATCCCATTTCATTGTCTCTCTACACAAAATAATAATAATAATAATACAATTTTGATTTTTTTTTTTTAGATTTGATTTGAAGAGAGACTCGCTTCGATCAAGTTTTTCTTTTTTCTCCCCTTTAATTATTTTTAAGCCAACTTGAGATACATTACAATATTTAATATCTATGGATATGTATGTATAAATCTTATATGCTGTGTTCATCTGATCTTTTTGAATTGTTAAATGAGTTGTAAAACGTATTTAAGACAATAAATTCAAGAAAATCATTGATGAGGCTAGTGTTGCATGTTTTGACCCATTTATGTAAGCATTACATAGTTTCGTCCTGATTTTTAAATTAAAAAAAAAAAAAAAACAACAACATAGTTTCGTCCTGATGATCAACAGAAATCTCATCTCATCTTAATATCCAAATATCACAAATATAAATATTTCTCAATTTTAAATTTTTAAGTTTTTCATCTAATCATTACCTAATCATTACAACTTTCTCAGACTTTCAGACAAAACATAAACAATAATTCAACTTTTTCAAATCCGAAAACAAAAATAATATTAAAAATAATTTTATAATAATATTTTAATTTTATAATATTTTTATTCAACCTTTCCTATTTCCTTTTCCAAAACCACCTAAACATCTTAACTCAAATCATTTCATTATTATTCACATATTATCTCATCTTATCTCACTACCCAAATAAGGCCTAAATTAAGGGTATAAAAACCATTTAATTAACCTTTCAACATCCATTCAAGAAATAGAATTAAAAGCCCTCTCAATATAAAATAAAAAATGGTTGAAAATATTTTGCACATGAAACATAAACAGTTAAAATAGACTCGTGCAACATAACAAATTAACAATTAAAATAGACTTGGTTGTTGAACTAAACCAACTCATCTCAAACCAATCATTGATGGAGATTCATTACTTCTTTAATTAATTCTCATAAAAAATTAAACGTATCTCAATCTACTTCATACATTTAACCTAAAAAGTTAAACTCATCTCAATGGGATCTACAAAATATTATTATTCACAATTCAATTCATCTCAACATCTAAACGTAGACTTAGCATGAACCAGACCGCCTAATAAGTTATGATAAGCTAGCCAGCCCTACGATCCGATGCCTTGTTCCAACACGTTTTGCTGCTTTCAGCAACGGATTGTAAGAATTTAAGGCAAATAAGAGTTTTTAGTTGTCGTTTGTCAAAAATCAGAGCCAACTAATATTGACCAGCTGACTCTACAAGGCCGCCCTTAGGTGGGAAAAAATTGGTTATTTGCACAACCAAAATACCTGCTTCTATATGTATATATATATATATATATATATGTGTGTGTGTGTGTGTGTGTGCGCGTGTACGTTGTGGCAGATAAGAGTTGGAGCTTTGAGATCGCCTGCATGGACATGGCTTTCATGTTCTCAAACTGGTTCAGCTGTTTCTCAGAGCCGTCCGGCCAGTCCAAACAACGATACATATGCGACGGGGATGTTTGTGTTATTAGGAATCAGAAGAAACTTCACGGGAAAAAGCGAAGCCTTTGGGTTTCATTCACCCCTCTGATCTCGCGATGAGAAGAAGGCAGCAAAGCTTTAGCGATTGATTTGATAGTCCATGATCCGGTTTGTATTACTCATGCATGTGACTTGCTAAAGATTTCGTTGCAGATCAATGAGCCGGATGACTCTTGTAACCATGTCTATGGTAAATCCACTTTAGCAGGTGTACGTCTTTTTTGAAATTTTGTTTGTTGTCTCGGTTGTTGTCAAATTGGTTGATCCTGTGTATTCTTAGTTGTGATTCCTGAACAGGATGCTTGAACTTCTGTTCTGTGGCGCAGCCTAAGGGTTTGAGGCTCACTGACTTTGAGCTACCATGATTTGACGATGCGCCTACATTTTAGGCATGTAAAACAAAATAATATCCTGAGTAGCACCGCTCCATTTGATTGCTAGGCCATTTTGATCTTTTTTTTCTTTTTTTCTCATTTTTATTTTTATTTTTTTAACATATCTAAATATTTTTAAAAAATAAAAAAATACACAAATACATTAAAAATCACTTTCTTAGTCATTAAGTAAAAAAAAATTAAATACACAAACTGCCAAAGTGAGTGAGCAAAGTGAGAGAGCAAATTAACATTTCCCTTTGTTTATTCAGCACCTTGATCCTTGAATGAATTTTTTTTTCCCTTTTTAAATCTCATTTTTATGAGCTATTTACAGCTAAAAATGTTAGTTCACGTAAAGATATCATAGAAGTATGCATGCTGCCGTGATTAGACGTAATACATGATTTCTTCTTTATAGTAAATAAAAAATTAAAAAAAAAAAGAAGCTATACAATCCGATGCAGGAGAACAGACAGCGCGCGCATCAATTTATAAATTTTACTTTTGTAGACTAACCAATTATACTGCAGTTTTATGGCAATGCTGCATGTCTAATGAGTCGCTGCATAAACGGAGATGCTTCTTGCTCGTACTGTGACCTTCGCCTTCACAAAATTGAGAAATCTATGACGGGCAGGGAGGTAGCAACATCCTTTGAATGACACGCTCATCAGCTTGTAAAGTGGAAGTTGGAACTACCAACTTAGAAGTGAAAACCCCATTTCCAGGAATTTAGAGAATTATGAGAAGATAGCGTTAGAAATTTCCATTTCAGAGATGATAAATATTCATTTACATAATAATATCAGCAGTACCAACTGGAATTGCCATTGCATTATCAGCATCAACGACTAGAAGCTAAACAACTATTTCTCATCCACCGGTAACAAATGTACAAGGCATTTTACTAGACTTTAACTTCTAAGCAATTGCTAATATTCATTTCTGCCAAAATTTTCAAATGTTGTATCTCCCACATATATAACTCTTGCCACTGCCTGCCAGTAATCCTCATATAGAAAATAAGCCCGAAACTGGTAGCTGAATTCTTTCCCCAAATCTGCTGGAATCATCCCATCGCAAGCATACACATCTGACCAGACTAAATCGTTCCTCCCTTCAAGCAAGCCCAGTTAATGAGAGATCATACCCAAATCATCTGTCATATCAAACTAATGGCATTCGAACGTTCAGTACAATTTAGGTATGGGAGATTGAACAAAGTCAATATCGTCGAGACAGGAGCAAAGTAACCTCTGCTCGCTCCCCTATTTGCATGGTTCCTCAGAAAACCTATACTCACTCAGAGTTGCAAAGCCAGGTCTGGCTGCTGGGAATCAACAAGAACACCAGTAGATGGTCTCACTGGAGACCCCGGAGACTGGAAACCAATATTCAAGTCTGGAGGAAGTGTTTCCTGTTTAGGCCTTGGCTGGGTATGAGGACTGAGACCTCGCCAAGGGTACTGCAGCTGAAACCTAGACAAGTCAGCAGGTGCTAATTGAGGGAAAACTATAGGTCGGTTTCGAAGTTGGGCTTCATTGGCCACATGAGCAGGTTGTGGCACAAATGCCAAGGGAAAACTGTTCCTCTCAGACTGAGATTGCATCCCTCTAGAAAGTGGAATCTCTTCCCGTGCTTGAGAAATTTGTTGACAAAATTCTCGAGTTGGGTTGTATGATGGATCTGCAGAAATAGTAGGAGTTTTGGGCAAGCTGGAATCTTCTGTTGCTTGTTTAAAGCCTCCAGCCCCAATCGACATCCATGCACGGGCAGCAGCTGCTGCAGCACTGCAAGAGTCATCTCTCCTAACAGATGGAACCGAGGGCACTCTTTCTGGGGTTTCAACTGGGGATTGATTTGAAGATTTCTGCTGCTTATTGGCCCTTTCAGCCAAAATTCTCATCAACTGAGCTGGGTCACTATAACCCCGCTCTTGTCCATGAGGAAAGTAGGTTCCTCCAGCCGTGTGATTAGGAGCTGTGTCAGAAGACAGTCTACTCATCTTACTATTCAATGCCCCGTTGCTGATTTTTCCATTAGGTAACACTCCAGTAAAAACTCCATCTGTATCAGGCTGCTTAACAGGTACAGACTGCAGAAGATTTATGTTTCTTGATACCGACTCTTTGGACCTTGTATCAGCCATTTCTGAATTACTTGAAAACTGCTTTTCAGCAATAAGCAAAGCATTAGTTTGATGGGCAGAGGGCAAAGAGTTCAATTCAAATTGCTTGCTTACCGTATTCTTAGTCTTGGTAAAATCCCTGGATTGTGGATTTTGCTTCTGGTAAATAGCATTATCAGGAGTACTGGATTTTGTTCCAGCAGAGCCAGAGAAAGATAATTTCCCTGCTGAAGTATGAGCACCGGCTGGATAAAACGAAGATTGTTTTCCATCTGAAATAGGCCCACTTATAGGAAGCTCCATAGCAGAAACAGTCTTAGTTTTGTCATCCTTTGTCAAATCAGCATTAGACTGAAGCTTTGGAATTAAACCAGGCTCTTTCTGAGTGCAGTTCGCAAGCATTAGTACAGGAGTTTGAAGTGGCTCATATTCTCCAACCCAACCACGGCCAAATTTACACCCAGCAGGCAATGCCTGCTCAATTCTCTGGGAGGCAACTTTCCAAGCAACAGGTCCAAGAGTTGCGGCAAAACGAGCCAGACTCCTTGCATAAGAAAATTCTGCATGAAGCCCAACCTGATTCACAAATTGCAAAATTTGAAAAAAAAAAAAAAACAAAAACAAAAACAAGTACAGAGGCCATCAATTCAAGAAAAAGAATTTATTTCCACATGCCGTACAGCAACCAACTGCTTAAGTTCACCCTCAAAGGTGGTAAATATTGAGTCTGATCGAACTGCTGGTTGATTCGAAATGTTATATGTTGCGCGTCGGTTATCATCATACACAAGTTGCTTCCTTCCCAATTTAGAGAGTAGACCCTTCCCTAAAATATTACAGAACCAAAGCAATTAGTGTGAACAGTGGCCATGAGAGAATGAAGAATAATCTTGAAAGAAAAAATATAATAAGCAGGCTATCAGTCCTTTACAGGCCTTACATAATTGTGTGATTGCAAAAGAGCTACTCTGTATTGGCTAGAAATAATTAAAAACAATTTCTGAATCTAATTCTAGGCAAATGACGATACGTCAAGTTCATAAAAATCTATGTGTGCTGTACATATATCCATCCATCATCAGTGTGGTTGATAAGGGAAGAGGGGGGAAAAAACCTTCTTTATGATACCTGATGATAAGTCTTCTGCCTTCTCAAAATTGGTATCAATCAGGGAAGGATTAGTCTCTACAACATCAGTGTTAGAAGGCCTCTCAAAACCACCACCTTGGTTCATATTAGAACCATTCTGCCCATTTGTAATTGTGGCAAGAGTGGCACCGGCGGAGAAATCAGAGCCAATGGGCTCCTGCGAGGTCAGGCAGAAAGGCTTCTTCCCCGACTTCTTAATTAAGAAATTGGACCTTGTTTTCTGCTCAGACTTCAACTCTTTCTCAGGGCGTTCAAATTCAACCCTTAACCTCTCGAATTTCTTCCTTGCCAACTCTTGAATGGAACGAGCCTTTTAACATATAGTTTGTGTCATAAAACTAACAAACAGAACAAGATAGTGAAACAATGGTGTCAAAGAGTAAGAAAGGGCCAAATGTTTTACACCTGTCTATAGTAGATGGTGTCCGGTGCATTGTATTGCATGGCATTTGAACATATTAAGAAAATGTCACACTGCATTCAAGAAACAAGCTTTACATAAAATATTTTTTTATAAGTAACTTTTTAAACATAAATCTATAATAAAGCATTCTTTTACAAATCAAATGGAAGAAAATAAGATTAGCAATACTTAAAGTGTTTATTCAAGGGCAACTACAATTATAACAGACGAATGAAGTAACAACTTTAACTTAACAAAAGCAGCCATGCAGAGAACACCAAATCATTCTCTTTCTTTTGATTGCATTTTTCTTTTTAACTATTAACCAAGAATTTTATTGAAGAACTCAAAGCTATAGCTCAACGACACAGCATTTGTACAAGATAAACACCTAATTGGACTCTCTTTTGGTAGCAAATAGAAAGAAATATATTCTAAAAAAACATATAGGCATTCAACCCGGATGCCTATGATCCGAATATGGAATGAAACTCGCAGGAATTAAATTATTCTCCTAAAAGGATGCAATACTAAATTTTCATCAGATATATTTCATTAGAGCGTTCCCCATAGGAAAAGAAAAAAAAAATCAAACAAAATAAAGATGACTGCAGAAACAGAAAACCAGGTGCCCATTTGGTTCTGTTTTTTGAGAAGGTTTTTCAATTTTCAGAGCCACAAAAACAAAATAAGGTGCCAAAAAAACACTTCTCAGAATTTTCAACTATATCTTTCTAAATCAGGAAAAATGAAATCCTACAAGTCTGACATATGATGGGGGCTATGCGATGGCCCTCAGATCACATATCATAATTCAACTAAAGCATAACCCTACAAGCCTGTCATTTGATGTGTGCTATATGAATGACATAGAGCAGACTTAGAATTGAGTGCAGCCTACCCTGCTCAATATGGATGGAGCCATGTGAATCAACATGATCCTCAATGGCAGCGAGGGTGAGGGCACCCAACACAAAAATGGAGTATTTTTGCAGACTGCTACATAATTACATAGAATACTGCCAACATTTCTTGAGAAAGAAGTTCAAGATACAGACAAAGGTAGGGGGTGGCCAATGCAAAATATCTTTACCAAAACAGAGAACTCCTTTCCCCATTTTTGCCATTATATTCTATAAGAGGATATGAACCACGTCTGTATTATAAGAAGACTTTCCCTTAAGGCCCAGATTCAAAACTTTGGAATGGTTTTCCTCCTCTACTATCCCTCTCTCTGATACAAACACAAAAAACCATAAAATGCAAGCGAACTATTTATAAATGTTTTCACCATGTAACTAACCAAAAAGAGAAGATTCTTTTCAGTTAACTTTCTATTTGGCTAATTTCTTTTTATAAAAAAAAGTTTTTTCATTAGGCAGCCAGCCCCATGTCCCAGTCACCGTTAACATTCCCCTACCACTATAGTCCGTGATAATGGGTGTCCTCAAAATCACGATTTAGGCATACAGAAGGATGGGATATAAAGAAATTAAGACCACCTAAACCAACTACACTCATCTCCTCCACATTCCACCTGAGCAACACGGTCACATTATTATGAGGTCCCATGTCCCCAAAGACTCGAGTAACAAAACAGGCAAAACTAAAATATTATTACAGACCTCAAATTGTTCCAAGGTAGAATACGATCCATCTGCCAACTTCTTCCTCACGGTGGCAAAGTCCATTGGATGCTCAATCACATCGTGATAATCGGGAAGCTGGAGTCACAAAATATAATAGCAAGTAAATACCAGGTAAAAACAGTTTCAAAATCCATATTACCATTTACATATGAAGAAAAAATAATTCCAAACACCTCCTCAGGATCAACCGGTTCTGCATACACACCGTACGTGTCTTTCCTGCCACCATTCGGCTATCAACATCAGAAACTTTCTAAGCTTTGCAAATTAAGAAGGTAATCGACAATAGAGAGAAAGAAGAAAGGAATTTAGTCCCATACTTCTGAAGCTTATCAATTATCAACTCCAGTGTCCTCTTATCAGGCACCACAGAAGGAAGATCCGATGGCGTTCCTAACCAAAACAAAAGCCAAATTTAACAAGCCCGTACCAAATCCCAAACATCATTCGACAAAGTATCAAATCCTATAAACCCAAATCCTCACATGATAAATGAAAATCAAAATAAACCCATTAATCAAAATTAAGAACTGTAGACCAAAACGAACCTGCAGAAGAATCGAGCCCTTTCAAGTCCACCTTCCTCCCCCTTTCCTATCAAAACCCGTAAGTTGTAACCCACCACAAAAACACAAATAAGTACCGCGCACCCATATTAAAAAAATACAAAAAAGCGGGATTAGGACTGGGTTTACGAGTGTGAGATAGAGACAGACCGGACAGAGACAGATAAGGCAGACAGAGCACAGTTAGAGAGAGATAAAGATATGGAAAGAGAGAGAAAGAGAGAGACAGAGAGAAAGATGTGGGTAGAGAGAGAGAGAGAGAGAGATGTGGGGGAGCGTGATCAGATTCTTGTGGGTTTTGCGTTAGTTTTTGACAGTTAAACCAACCGTTACAACCTCTCATTCCCCGACACAGAGTGGGAGAGTGTAATATTGAAGTCTGAACCAAAAAAGAAAACCCCAGCGATTTCAGCTGAGCTGTACCCCCCCCCCCCCCCCCCCGCCTTCTCTCTCTCTCCCCCCCCCCCCCCCTCCTCTCTCTCTGAGACACAAACCCGCACCTCTACCCCTTTAACTCTTTACTCAGATCCTGACATTGATCCCATACATACCTCACCATCATCTTCATCCCCATCGCCGCCATCACCATGATCATCATCTTCGTCCTGTTGGTCAGCATCTTCATCCCGACCATTGCCGATACTCCTCTTCTTCAACGGCTTCCGCTCGCACTCGTCGTCCGACGCGTCCTCTGTCGCGTACAATTCACGCGCCCCCGTGTGAGACTGGTTCTGCTGAGCCAGTGGCTCGCTCCCTTGATTCAGCTTCACCACTAGCTTCAGCTTCTTCTCCCTCCTCCTCTGGTCCTCCTCCTCGTCCTCGTCGTCCTCATCCAGGTAGTCATCGTAGTCGATGTTGTACCTCACATTCCGGCGCCGGTGGCTCCGCCGGACATCCGCCTCTGTCACCGCCGCCGACTCGACAGCTCGGCGCGCCAGATCTGCCTTTGATGGCCTCCCTTTCTTCTTCCTCTTCACGATCTGGCCCATATGTCTCTCTCTACGACGCAGGCTCACTATTTTCTCTCACTACTTTCTCTCTCTAGCTCTCTTTCGTAGTCTCTCTTCTTTGGTTCCATTATTTTCGACGGTGGCTTGGATCTTTTCGAGAGGCTTCGCGAGGTCCGAACCTGTTCGAGATAGACGAACCTCAGGTTCGGGGCTCAGTTTGGGTAACAAAAACAAATCATTGATTTCTTCTGCTTTCTTCGTGTAAAACGGCGTAAGTGGAAAAATACGGCGTCTGGTGCTGCCCGCTGCCCATGCGGTGTTGCGTGTCCCTTCGCCTGCTGCCCGTTCCTGCTTACGTCTTTTCGCCTTTGTCTGTTCGTTCGATATGAGATTCTTCGACTGCACGATTTTGCGCGTTTATCTTACTCGCCGCATGTCCCTTCCCGTTCAAGAGCAGCAGGAGTAACATGCACGATATTATGTCCCATGCTGGACTAACTGCTGACGTTCCTAATTGAACTCGTTAGGTTGCGTTTTGCTATTGAGATATTTTGAGGTATTTTATGAATGGTAAAAAAAATAATTTTTTTATTAATAATAAAAATAAAAATCTTCTATTGTATAGATTTATGTCACATATTTTAAATAATTTAATATTTAATTCGTTCTGTCATTTTTTAGATAAAGATTTAATTAATAATGTTTGTTTATATATAAAATAAATAAATAATAAAATAATAAAAGAATTTAGAAAAGTTGGTTGTTCCTCCTTCAAGTGCATGGTATTGGTGCATATTCTGATACTCAAAAATTGAAGTTGATTGTTCATGTATCAGTTACATCAAATTGTCAACATTCCACATATCTCAGACAACACAACATGAAATTCGTAAGCTAACGAAATTAAAGTGTTTGAAAGAATCCTATTCTTAGTTGGGGTCAACACGAATACAATCACGGGAAGTATATTTACACGCGCCTTAAAACGCGTAGAGAGAGCGTTTCCGTATTTCAACTGGGTTGATTGTTTGATACAGACTAGAGCGACCTAATGGCCAGAGCCCATCGTAGTACTTTGACTAAACAGCCACTTACATAATAGAAGGCGGAAAGCAAAATTAGCAAATTGTAAGCAGGGTTGGCGATCTGTGAATTCAACACGAGACGAAATTAGCACGTTGGAGTTTAATATTAATGGGTTCGTATCAAAATGAATCGATCTGTTGAAATTACAATTTATAGATAGAACAATAACGGATCAATTTATTTAACATAAAATTAATCTATTTTGATCTGTTTAAAATTTATTTTTAAATTAAATTTTATTATTGTTAAGTTATAATATTGGTATTTCTTAATATGTTTATATTTTTATTATTGAGATTATAATCTTAGACTTATGCTTATATTTATTATTGTATGATTTGTAATATTGATTTTATTATACATTAAAATTTAAAAAATATTTATATATATTTTTTAAGATGTGTAGTTACTAATAAATAAAGATTTTAAATTTTATGTAAAATTATGTTAATCAGATCAAATGATTTAAGTATTTTGGTTCAATCAATTTAAATGAAACAAACGGATTTAAATAAATGGTGTTGTGTTTATATATTTTTAATTAATTATTAAATAAATCAAAATGAAAATTATTTAAATAAATTAGATTAAAACTTGAAAATTTTACGCATTTAACTCAGTTAGATATTCCTGACTTAGACACAAGAGGTAAACACAATTTGCCTCCCATAGCTGTAAAGGATTCAATAGTCATTTCAAATGCTTTACTTCTCTCTCACTCTGAAAAAACTCCGTTGCTGCTGCTTATCACTGCCATCAAATCAAAAGCATCAACGGTTAAAACGTGAGGCTGCAGCAACAGAGTGAGCCTAGGATGATCGGAGGGCGGAGAATCAATAAAGTGCACGGAGCCAAAATAAATAGCGAGTAGTAGGGAGAGCCGACTGAAGTGGAAAATCCTGAATCTCAGCTCCTCCATTTCCTGGTCACGCAGACACGAGGTGGGCCTCAGTATTCAGTAATAGGGTGGGGAACGCTTGGACAAGTAGTTGATGCTGGCAATAATGGTTCCTAGTGTGGAAAAAATATCCACCATTACGCGTTTTCAACCTGAGCGGGAGCAATATAGCAGCATTTTGATTTTGTCGTGTCAATGCGGGCCAGGGAACCGAAATCATGACAAATCAGTTTTCGTTGGATTTAGACCGAAGTTTTTGCTGTGTCTTTCTTCAAGGCTCAACCAATCGCTATTGGGTTGGTGTAAAATGGGAGGGTATAGGCGAACGGGTTTTCAGAACTCTCTCAATCCTCTGAAAAACATATGATTTTGTTTTTGGGACGTTCGTTCATATATACTGAGAAAATATATGGGATGGGACATTCAACAATGAAAATGCTTCTAATTATGCTGTTGGAAAGATTGTGTGCATAAAAACTGACACTTCTGTAAGTTTGGATTAGACTCTTGATGCCTGATCATGCACTTCAGTGCTCGTTGTTTGTCTTTTCAACCTGAAAAATACTTTAGCCATAAACGATTATATAAAATAAATATACAAATTAATGTGATTAATGTATCAGATTGTAAAATTATTTTTATTATAAATATAAGACTGACATCATGGTCCCAATTTTTATAAATTAAGATAGTTTTAAATAAGTTTAATAAAATATTATTTTTTAATATTATTATTATTTTAAAATTTAAAAAGTTAAATTATTTATTATATTTTATTTGAAAATTTTTAAAAATTATAATAATAACATAAATGAGTTCGGATGAATTATAAGGTCAGGTTTGAGAGGTGAGATAAAAATTTTGTGTTTTGTTTTAGTATTTAAAATATTATGTTTTAATATTATTATTGTTTTAAGATTTGAAAATTGTGTATTGATATTTGAAAAAGTTGAATTGTTTATTATATTTTATATGTATATTTAAAAAATATGTAATAATAAAATGAGATGAAATGAAAATTTTATGTTTTATCTTCTCCGTCTCCACAGGGACTGGGAATCTTGTCGTGTTTGCTGCTACAAATTAGAGCACTCCCAATAGCTTATTCATCTTATCCTTAAAAATACATCATCAAAACTCACTTTTTCTATTTTACATACTAACTTTTACAATATACTATACATCAGTTTATCTATTTTTTCTTCATATCATTTAAATATTATATGTTTAGAGAGAGAGGGTTTGAAAAGAAAAGAAAATAAATATAGAAGAATGTGAAAACAAGGACAAAGAGGGAAAATAAATTAATTAAAAAAGTTTACATGCATGAATAGTATTCTATAAATGTAGAGAGATCACTGTATCAAAATGTAAAATATTTGTAAAATATAAAATCTGATGGAGTCCTCTTTTAATAATATTTTTTTATATTTTAAAGAAAATTCTATTTTACAAAAAATATTGGGAGTGCTCTTGCAATGACTGACTGCATGCAGCCTACGGCAAGAAAGCGACCCAGTTGGTTCTCCAAAAATAATAAGATACACACAGTAGTACACGTGGCAGATATAACTCCCTCTCTCTGTAAGGGTCAAGGTCCACTCGAGCTTGAGTGCGGAAAAAGTCAGCCCCACTGTATGGCCCATAATTTCGATTAATTGGCCTGCTACAGCATAGTGTGAATATTTGGTGGTTAGGTGACTATGAAACTGAAAACCTCATTTTGATCGTGCTAAAGCATAATCTCAAAATTCATGTTGCTCCGACAAACTGTGTTGTTGACTTAAAAAGATGACAAAAATACAACTCTGCCATGGAAGATCTTGGAAAGCTAGAGAGCAAGAGAAGAGAAAGAAAGTTCGAGAAATAAATAAAGAAAATAAGTTACGAATTAAATTAACAGAACTACTTCTAAGCGGTCCGTCTGTTTTTTAAAGAATAACAACCCTCCAATAATAGGGCACTATCTCATAAATTACACCATAATTAAGCTAGACTAATGTGCACATGATTGAATTGTAAAACACTGCAAAACAGTTCATTTCATCTACGCACGACTTGAAATCTTAATCTTAAGCTCGCGTGCGTCGCCAAGCAAAGCAACACCACCAGCATCCGCCGCCAGCATCTGCTGCCATCAGTCCACCATCTTAAGGCCACAAAAACAACTACTCACTCAATCACATGCAAAAAAAAAGAAGAAGAAGAGACATGTCGAACCCACCCACAATCCATATCTTTCCAATTTTGTAACTCAAGTTCATCGTCATCCATTATTAACCTATTTTTAAAATAGAATACGGTGGCAACTGGTTGTGTCGTTGCCGGTGCATTTCGGTTCAGGCTTGGACACAAATCCCATGAAGAAAAATACAAAATACTCTATCACTACCCGTGCCCTGACGACGCTTTTGCTGCTTTGGCCGCCCACCTTTACTTATTCGCCGCGTCTCTTCAGGTCCTCTTCTTTTCCAACACCATATACAATCCTATCACACCATCATAGCTTCCTTTCCATGAAATCGGCGACCTTTACAGAGTTCTCAGGTGGAATTTTGGGCACATTATTTATCTACCAAATGAGCAATGAGAAAGCACAAAACAAAAGGGCAAATGGCTTTTGTCAATGGTGACGGCTATATAAAGAAATGTTGGTGAGGATGGTTGAAAAATTTTGTGGAGATGGGTTTAATGATGTCGGCAAAGAATGGAAGATGATAGTGGTGGTGGTGGTGATGTGGGTATTGTCAATTGGAAATAATGTCGATCTTCTATTTGGGTATTTTTCTCAAATGAGTTTTCTCTATAAATCGATTTTCCTCCATGCCATCGTCTGGGTCGAGCTCTCTCGGGGGTCAAGTTGCTGACAAGATGAGTAGGGGTGAAAAACCGACCGAAGACTGCTAATTTGGAAAGAAAATCGGCCATGTAAGGGATAAAACCGACCTTCTCGGTTGCCAACTGGTTCACGGTCGGTTTGTCAGTTGTTGGAAATCAGTTCTTGCCTAAGAATCTAGCAAATCAGTTCAATCCCACTACCAAATTCAAAATATACAGCAATTTCGAAATTAGAAAAGAATAATCATCTAAGAATCCAGCAACATCCAATGTGCTAGAATTATAGAACTGGATCAACATAGACAAAAAAATAAAATCAAGAAAATAGGCAAAAACACATTTTGGATTGAAAATAGACAAAAAAAAATTCAAATTACAGAACTTCGTGGGGGTGGGATGCGTCGTTTGCCGGAGGGACGTCTGCCTCTGGAGACTGGAGTGGAGGCTAGGCCGCTGCCGCTACCGCTAGAGAGTGGACACTGAGAGGAAGGCTGCGCCGCTATGGATGTTGGAAGGGATGAGAGCAGAGAGGAAAGGGGAGGGAGTGAGGGGCCGCTCGAAATAAGAAGAGACTGAGAGGAGGGTTGTTTAAACCCTAGGCAGAAATGATGTTGTTTGGCTTATGCCAAACGGCGCCGTTCTCTCTCTCTCTCATTTAACTGAATAAGAAAAACGACGTCGTTTCACCTATTTAAGTGAAACAACATCGTTTTAGAATGGATTATATATATAAAAAAAAAGGTTTTAAGATGTCGGCCAGTTCAGCAATTTTCTGTTGGTTCGAATCGAGACCGAACCGGCCCACACTGGTTTTGATAAAATTACACTGCCTGTCGACCGGTTCCTTGCTGGTTTCGGCTGATTTCGAGATCGGCCGGCCAATCTAAGTCGGTCCTGGCCAATTCTTTAGTTTCTTGTATAGCCCTAGAGATGAGTGTGGGATTGAGATTTGAGTTCTGTCGTGGGGTCGAGTTACCTCCGAGATGAGTATCGAGATCGTTTGAGAATGGGATGGAGGGGATGGTGCGGAAGACGAAGAATTGAGAGACGGCTGTATGGGATCTCATCAGGTGTAGGTAAATCCAAACTAAGTATAATAAAATGCATACATGGTGCCAAACTACTGGAAGACTGTTTATTGAAGAAATTGACCGGTCTCCGCGTATTCTCTTTTAAAACGTAAGTACGCAGAGGACGAGTTTGAGGCAGAATGGAGTCGGTAGAGGGTTCTGCCCGGAAGGAGAATATATTTTTGTCTTCGCGAGCAGAGCAACAAGAAGCCACAAAACTCTCTCCCCGTCTCTCTCTCTCACACGCGCGCGCGCACACACAAGCCACAGGGATAAAACGCTCTATCACTGAGAAAAGCAGCAGTCTATCGGCTTCAGATTTCTCTAATGGCTCTCTTAGCTTCTTCTTCTTTCCTTCGAATGATTTTCTCTTGCTATCTATCTGAATGAAGATCCTATTTTCTAAGGTTTGTAGAGTTTCACGCGCTTGGTCCTCTCATAATTTCTTTTAGAGGATTTGATCTAACCTTTCTTTTAACTACAGCTCCATGGATCAATTCAGTTCGTCTCTTGGATCAATGCCTAATTCCCTCAGTGCCTTGGGATTCTTCCCGCAGGATGTTCGTTGTAAAACCAGTTTCGCAGAACTGGGGAGTGATTTAGTGGTTCCTCTCACTGCAACCGTGGTTGGTCCAAGTAGATTTTCAGTTAGTGGTGATTAATTCGGTAAATTTTATACAGAAATTAGGGTATTAATGATTCTTTGATTGAGAATTGGTTCTGATGCTGATAGAAAATAAAAGGTTTTGGTAATTTCTTTCACTATAGGCAGTAGAAATACGAGTTTCCTTTCTGTAACAGTTTTCTTTTGCACTTGCTATTTTTGTTTATGTTATCCGAGAGCTTGATGACTAAAATATTTGTGCCTTGCTTATTGGGAATTTGCATAAGTTGAAGATAGGATAGAGACTGAAGATTATGAGAAATTGGCGAAGGAGATGGACCACGCCTCCCCGCTTGAAATTATTGATAAAGCCCTCGAGAAATTTGGCAATGACATCGCCATTGCATTTAGGTATCTCTACATTTATCTTTCCCATCCCTTTAATTAGTTAAATATTGGACAAGGCGAAACAATGTCTACCATTTTGATTCACTGTAGAATGGCACAGACTACTGTGGTAGCGACAAGTTTAGGAAATTAGGGAAGTTGATGAGATTTTGGAGTTTAACTGAGAAACATAACTTCTCGTCCATGTCATTCTGGAGAGGGATCCTCTACTTTTTTTTGGTCTACTTTCCTTTCAGGACATATAGTTAGGAAAGAGAAATTACTCCGTTGAGGCAGCTGCAGACCGGTCAATCTGCTTTTCTTCAATAAACTGTCTTCCAGTAGTTGGGCGCCACGTATGCATTTTATTTTACTTAGTTTGGGTTTGCCGGTTTGCCTACACCCGATGAGACCCCATACAGCCGTCTCTCACTTCTTTGTCTTCCGCACCATCCCCTCCATCCCATTCCCAAACGATCTCGACACTCATCCCGGAGGTAACTCGACCCCACGACGGAACTCGAATCTCAACCTCACACTCATCTCGTCGGCAACTCGACCCCTGAGGGAGCTTGACCCAGACGATGGCATGGAGGAAAATCGATTTCTAGAGAAAACTCATTTGAGAAAAATACCCAAATGGAAGACCGACATTATTTCCAATTGACAATACCCACATCACCACCACCACTATCATCTTCCATTCTTTGCCGACATCATTAAACCCATCTCCACAAAGATTTTCAACCATCCTCACCAATATTTCTTTATACAGCCGTCACCATTGACAAAACCCATTTGCCCTTTTGCTTTGTGCTTTCTCATTGCTCATTTGGTAGATAAACGATGTGCCCAAGTTTCCACCTGAGAACTCCGTAAAGGTCGCCGATTTCATGGAGAGGAAGCTATGATGGTGTGATGGGATTGTATATGGTGTTGGAAAAGAAGAGGACCGGAAGAGACGCGGCGGATAAGTAAAGGTGCGTGGCCAAAGCAGCAAAAGCATCGTCGGGGCACGGGTAGTGGTAGAGTATTTTGTATTTTTCTTCATGGGATTAGCGTCCAAGCCTGAACCGGAACGCACCGGCAACAACACAACCAGTTGCCACCGTATTCTATTTCAAAAGTAGGTTAATAATGGATGACGATGAACTTGAATTACAAAATTGGAAAGACATGGATTGTGGGTGGGTGGGTGGGTTCAACAGGTCTTTTTTTTTTTTTTTTTGTTGCATGTGATTGAGTGAGTAGTTGTTTTTGTGGCCTTAAAATGGTGGACTGGTGGCAGCGGATGCTAGCGGCGGATGCTGGCGGTGGTGCTTTGCTTGGCGACGCACGCGGGCTTAAGATGAAGATTTCAAGTCGTGCATAGATGAAGTGAACTGTTTTGCAGTGTTTTGCAATTCAATCCTGTGCGCATTAGTCTAGCCTGATTATGGTGTAATTTCTGAGGTGGCGCCCTATTATTGGAGGGTTGTTATTCTTTGAAAAACAGAAGGACCGCTTAGAAGCGGCTCTGATATGGAAATCCCCATCTATTTTGAATGGTGGAAAGATTAGTTATGGTGACATAGATTCCCACTTAAAAATTGGAAGGATTTGAACCATTTTTTTAGATTCCAACCAACTAGAATTATGAACTCTTGCATCCTATGCACCGGAATCTAAATTTTAGTTGCTATTGATTTGTGCACTGGAGCTGAAGATGTGGTCTTGATTGAGTATGCTAAGCTAACAGGTCGCCCCTTCAGGGGTTTAGCCTGGACACTTGGAGACTAAACCCAGACACGTACCAGTTCTTTGATACTGGTGAGAAGCACGACGATATTCACATCGAGTATGTGTTCCCTGATGCTGTTGAAGTTCAAGCTCTAGTGAGAAGTAAGGGAGTATTCTCCTTTTATGAAAATGGACGCTAAAGAGTGCTGCAGAGGCAGGAACTTTAGGCCTCTTAGGTGGGCACAAGGCCAGTTCTACCAAGGCAGCATGAGAGGGAGGGTGGTGGTGGGAGGTTGCCAAGGCTAAGGAGCGTGGCCTTCATAAAGGAAATTACAAACAAGAAGAGTCCCAACTCAATGGAAATGGAAATGGGGCTGCCTCCACAAATGGGATGGCTACAGTCCCTGACATCTTCAACGACCAGAATTTGGTTAATTTGTGTAGAGCTAGGGTAGAGAACTTGGCTGGATTGGAGAATCGAAGAGAACCATGGCTTGTTCTGCTTTATGCACCACGGTGCTGTTCCTGCCGGGTGAATATAATTGGAGGCTCTAACCATTATTATCTGGAACTCAGAACTTTATGCCTTGTCTAACAATTTTCTTTGGTTTTAAGCAGGTGATGGAAGGATCATATGTTGAATTATCAGAGAAGCTTGCAGGTAGTAGGGTGAAGTTCAGGGCTGATGGTGAGCGAAAGGCATATGCACAGAAAGAGCTGCTGCTGCTGCTAGGGAGCTTTCCCACAATACTCTTTTTCCTCAAACCCTTGTCCTGCCCCATCAAGTACACCCCTCGGAGAAGAGAGATGTCGATTCATTGATGGCTTTCATAAATGCTCTGTGATGATTATAACTGATATCTCTGCTACCAAGAATTCAGTAATTTGGATGCTGAAATAGAACTAAATAATATGGGATTTGCCTGGATGCTCCTCCTTGGCCTATATATTCCCAGCAATGGAATGCACCAGCGGTTGTTATTGTATATTCATGGTATGCATAGATTTTTCCTTTTTTATTCTTGGGAAGGGGGTGTTTCTTTTCTTGATCTTAGTCAGAAATTCCTCCCGTCGTGCTTTAGTTCAGTAGAGTAGGAATTGGGTGAGATCGATAATCTCCTCGGTGTTTGCAGAATAAGAGCAAACATGGCTCTCATTTGTGACATTACAATTTAAGCTAATCTTGGATTCCCATTTTTCTGCGTACTGGCTAGCTTTACCTGCAAGGCAATTGGCAGAAGTGGTCAAAAGCATTGTAGGCCATGAAGAGTTTGCATGCTTCCTTAAAAGCATCAAGATCTCAAGTGAGTTCTCTCTACCCTGTGTTTGTACTTGGAGATCATAAGATCAAATTATGTATCTAAAGCGATTCAATTAAATCCAACTGCATTTTTTTTAATTAATTTTAGCCTCAAATGTATCTAGTCAATGACTCCATAACATCAATACTGATTAAGGAGGGGATTTAGAGTTGAAATACTAGAGTAGTAAATGTTAACTATAGAAAGAAAATAAAATTCCAAACTGTTCTTTATAAGGTTTTAGAACACTAGTAGTGTAATCAACAAAGTTTGGCCAAAATTTGGCTAGAGAATTCACTTTTATAAATTTAGTTAGTCACTATTCAACAACATCAAATAACAGACTCAATAAATCTATCACTATTCTATCAAAATATTGATTGACATTTTTATTTATTTTAATTCTAAGAGCACTAGTAGTGGACTTTGGGTTGTAAATGAACCAGTCTGTTTGATAGCCCGCTCGGCATTCGCTTGGTTAAACTAGAATCGAATTCGACTCGTGAAAAAAAAAAATCGTTCGTGAAAATTGATACCCGCTCGATTTGTAAATGACATATACCCAACAAAACTCGATTCGACTTAGCTAAGGCTCGTTAAAACTTGCTCGTTAATACTCGAGTCGACTAGTTAGCTCGACTCGATTAAAACTTATTTATATATTAATAAATATATACATACACCTATGTATATATACATATATATGTATTAACTAATAATATAAACATACCACTTTTATAATTAAATATATAATATTTAATCTAATTACTTATGTTTATATAGTGAATATGCTTCATAGATATATTTTATAATTTGTATAATAATAAGTCGATAAAATTTAATAATTTTATATACTAATATGTGAGAACCATATATGAAATAGACATATTCTATCATACTAAGTGTATGTATTAATAATATATGTAGACATATAATATATTATTATTTTGGATAAATATCAACTGGTTAGATATTAATTATTTATAAATTTTTTAAAATTTTATAATTCAATAAAAGTTCTACTTGTTAGTTGTATAAATTCAATATTAGATATTTCATTTTTTTATTTATTTAACTTATTAATTATTAAATTTTATTCAAAAAATAAACAATCAAGCTGGAGCTCAAGCTCGGCTTGGCTCGAACTCGTTTGTGGAACGAGCTCGAGCTCGAGCTCGAGTTCGACTTGAGAGCTTAGCTTATCGAGTCAAGTTCGAACAAAGAATAAAAAAAAAATCTCGAGCTCGGGCTCGAACTCGAGTTCGAGTATTTTGAGTTGAGCCAAGTTCGGCAAGCCAAAAATCGGCTCGGCTTGATTATAGCTCTAAGTGAACTCAACTTAGCTAAATTTTGGTCAAAGTTTAGCTAGGTTGCACTATAATCCATTATAATGGACTTAACAAATGAACATTAATTTTAGCTTTTATTATTTTCACTGGCCAAATTTGGCCACTCTTGCTGGCTAAATATTATTTTATCATAAAAAGTTCATCTTTCTCGCGTGGTATTCGTTTTGCGCGATCCACAACTTAGAAAAGTCATCTTTGTCTCAAAAAATTTGCCTCATCTTTCGCCCAAATCCCATGAGCTCACGCCAGTGCATACAATCTGCAACTTCTCTCCGTTGAAATCCCTCGCCCAAATCCCAAATTGTCATCTCTCACGATCCAGTACGTATTCATAAATTCTGTCTATGGCCTTTGGACTCAATCAATGGTGAACATATATTTTTTTGTTGGTGGCAGAACAGAATTAGAATAAATTTTCTCAACTTGGGTTACATTCCCATATCATATTAAACTTTCGAGTTTTTGTGATTGCCATTATGAATACACACTTCTGTGCATAATTAGTGATTTGGGTTGCTATTTACAGTATGTAAGCTTTCGGATTTTTGTCCCAGGGGTGCACAAGCCCTTGGCATAGTGTTTGATTTTGGGGTTTGAATTCCTATTTTTGGATAACCAGTGCCCATGTTTGAGACTTATGGGCTCATAGGCACATTGAGAACTCAATTCATTACTAATCAATACTCGACTAATGTTTCTCTTAAATAATAACATGTCCTAAATACATCTTTTAAAGTACATGCTAAATGGCAATCGTCAAAGTATAAATTCTGAGTTAGTCATTCCTAGGAGTTCTTTATTTGCTTGCTTAGGTTTGTAGGTAGGCATTTTGTGTACCTATCATTATATTTTTGTCATCTTTGAAATATATGAGACATTTTCTTGTTTGTGGTAAAAATGTTTGAACTAGGGGTGAATAGGAACCGATAAAACCGGCTGGCACCGACTGGAATTGGCCTCCAAAGTCAGGAACCGGCCGAAACCGGTCGGGATAAGGTTGAAATTTGAAGAAACCGACACTGGTCCGATTAGGTCCCGGTTTGAATCAGGTTCAAACTGGTGAACCGACCGATATAATTATATATATTTTTATATATATTTAAATGAAACGATAGGCATCGTTTCATAAAAACCGTGTAGAAAAATATTAAACCTAAGTCTGAGACTTGGTTTAATCCCCCCCCCTCTCACCCCCACGTCTTCTTTTATTTTTCATCTCTCTCTCTCTCTCTCTCTACGGCGGTAGCAGCGCATCTTCGAGCCCTCCAAGTCTGGCCTTCAACGACAGCGAGCCCAACCTCCAACCATCCCTCTCCACCGTTCCTAGTTCTAGCAAACGACGTCGTTTTCTCTTCATCTCTCTCTTTCTCTCTCAGATTCGCCTATTGTTTTGTATTTTGTTGATTTTGTTGTGAATCAATGATATTTGTTATAATATTTGTTGTAAGATTTCTAGCTTTTTATTGTGAATCACTGTGTTTCTCTCTCTCTCATTGCCAACGACGACGTTGGCAAACCGACCAGAAGAAAACAGAGACCAATGTCGACGGTTTTCTTCCCCTTCACCAGCCGGTTTCGGTCGAGATGATCCCAATTTCAGCAAGTCGATGCGGTTTCAGTTTTTGACCAAAACTATACCGACACCTTCGATTTTCACCCCTAATTTGAACACACATTCTTGATCTTGGATGACTACTTGCCACTATTTCTAAAAGTCCCATTGAAGTGCTGAATGCTCTATGTGATTACCTAACTATTATTATTGTGTTGGTGCAATATTAATACAACAATAAATATTAATACAACAATAAATATTAATGCAACCATAAACTTTAATACAACCATAAACTTTAATACAACCATACACCATAAAATATTAATACACCAACACAACCATAAACATTAATACACCAATACAACCATACAAAAATATAGCCATTGAAAAAAATAAGGCAGTAAAAAATATATTCGTTAGAAAGATATGACTGTTAAAAAAATATAGCCGTTGGAAAAATATAGCCTTTAAAAAATATATCGGTTAAAAAAACATGACCGTTGAAAAAATATATTAGTTGAAAGAATATGACCATTGAAAAAAAAGACCGTCAAAAAATTATATCCGTTAGGAATAATTTGAACATTAAAAAATTAATGTGTGCTTTTTTAATAACAAATAAATATTTAAATTAAAATTAGAGCACTAGTAATTCCTAACGTGTACTAGGAATAAATATTTGTTATTAAAAAATTACACATTAATTAACGTTCAAATTATTCCTAACAGATATAATTTTCTAACGGTCTTTTGTTTTCAACGGTCATATTTTTCCAACCAATATATTTTTTCAACGGTCATATTTTTTCAATCGATATATTTTTTTAATGGCTATATTTTTTCAATGATTATATTTTTTCAACGGTCATATTTTTCCAACGGTCATATATTTCTAACGGATATATTTTTTACTACCTTATTTTTTCCAAC
Source organism: Juglans mandshurica (assembly GCA_022457165.1). Classification (NCBI taxonomy): domain Eukaryota; kingdom Viridiplantae; phylum Streptophyta; class Magnoliopsida; order Fagales; family Juglandaceae; genus Juglans; species Juglans mandshurica. The sequence continues at coordinate 36,700,694 of CM039622.1, forward strand.
GGCTATATTTTTTCAACATATATATTTTTGTATGGTTGTATTGGTGTATTAATATTTTATGGTGTATGGTTGTATTAAAGTTTATAGTTGTATTAATGTTTATAGTTGTATTAATTTTTATTATCGTATTAATATTTATTGTTGTCATTGACATTTCACCAACACAATAATAATAGTTAGGTAATCACATATAGCATTCAACACTTCGGTGAGACTTTGAGATCAAGAATGTGTGTTCAAACATTGTTACCACAAACAAGAAAATGTCTCATATATTTCAAAGATGACAAAAATATAATGATAGGTACAAAATGCCTGCCTACAAACCTAAGCAAGCAAATAAAGAACTCCTAGGAATGACTAACTCAGAATTTCCACTTTGACGCTTACCCTTTAGCATGTACTTTCAAAGATGTATTTAGGACAGGTTATGATTTAAGAGAAACATTAGCCGAGTATTGATTAGTAATGAATTCAGTTCTTAGTGTGCCTATGATCCCAGAAGTCTCAAACATAGGCACTGGTTGTCCAAAAAAAGGAACTCAAACCTCAAAATGAAACACTATGCCGAGGGCTTGTGCACCCCCGGGACAAAAATCCGAAAGCTGTAAATAGCAACCCAAAATCACTAATTCTGCATAGAAGTGTGTATTCAGACTGACAGTCACAAAAATCTGAAAGCTTAATATGACATGGGAATGCAACCCAAGTTGAGAAAATTTGTTCTAATTATGTCTGTTCCGTTCTACCACAAATAAAAATAAATAAAAAAATCTGCTCACCATGATCGAGTCCAAAGGCCATAGACATAATTTATGAATCAATCAGTCATCTCATTAACAATAGAACTTGATGGAGAAGAAATAACCAATCAGACCATAAATAACCAATCATCCATCTCATTAATAATAGAACTCGACGGAGATGAATTCTAAAAGCATTCCCAGTGGGAGAAGAACTCGACGAAGAAGAAATAACCAATCAGACCATAAATTGCAAACAAGTTGCAGAGAAGAAATTGCAGAGAAAGTTGTTACTAGAGGAAGAACTCGACGGAGAAGAAATTGCAAAGAAGTTGACGGAGAGAAGTTGCTGAGAAAGATTACTTCGACGAAATTGCAAAAGAGAAGTTGTAGAAAAGCACACGTATTGTATTGTGGGAGACGACGATTTGAGACTTGGGCATGGGATTTTGACGGAGAGAAGTTGCAGTCCACTTCAATGGTGTGAGATCATGGGATTTGGGCGTGGGATTTTGACAGAGAAGTTGCAGATTGTATGCAGTGGTGTGAGCTCATGGGATTTGGGCAAAAGATGAGGCAAATGTTTTGAGACAAATATGACTTTTCTAAGTTATGGATCATGCGAAACGAATATCACGCTAGAAATATGAATTTTTTATGATAAAATAATATTTGGCCAGCAAGAGGGGCTGGCCAGATTTGACCAGTGAAAATAATGAAAGCTAAAATTACTGTTTATTTGTTTAAATCTATTATAATGAATTATTGTGCAACCTAACTAAATCTTGACCAAAATTTGGGTAAATTGAATACACTTGCAGCTCTTACCTTAAAATCTCTGAAAAAATAACTAATTCAATCCACGATCCACGCTCCAGATACGTTTTACAACATTGTTTATGGACATAAATGTCCATTGCGTCAAGTCATTGCCCACCATAAAACCGCAACCCCGGCCGACCCCCCGCGCTGACATATATTGTATACCGCGCACGAGAGAGAGAGAGAGAGGGTTTATGCGCGTGTTTTGTTTACCACAATGGCATACAATATTGTTTTTGTAGCGAGTTTCTTCCTCATAATCAGATTCAATTTTTCAGAGGCTCAAATGGTTCCAGCCATGTTCGTATTTGGAGACTCAGTGGTAGATGTTGGCAACAACAATTTCCTAGAACTTTCCGTTGCAAAGGCAACTTTGCCTTACTATGGCATCGACCTCCCCACCAAAAAACCGGACGGCAGGTTTACGAATGGCATGAATGCTGCAGATTTTCTGGGTAAGTGGATCGAATCATCCTTTTTGTTATATGTAATATACCTTCACGTGTTGACCAATACGTATCTGTTCCTTTCCGTTATGGAACTCTCGATTTAAAACAAATAGTACTGCATTCCGCAGCTAAGAAAGTGGGCCTTCCAACTTCCCCACCATATCTTTCTCTGGTAAACGAGTACAGCAAGAATAAAATGTCGTTCCTGACCGGTGTTAGCTTCGCCTCCGGGGGTGCTAGAATATTGGATCGCACAGACCCGTATGCGGTAGGTGAACGTTTCTTAAAGTTATGTTTTAAGGCCTAGAAAAGCTAATTTAGTTTTGATTTTGCCCTCACCACACATCCCCACCCCCCCCCCCCCCCCCCCCCCCCCCCCAATTTGTTAAACCCATTTTTTCTCTTGGTATAGAGAGGATTTCCCGTCCAGTTTCTTGTACAACAAAAACAACCTTACTCAAATAAGCAATACCCATGATGCTCTTTCATTTTCAGTTGTGCAAGACGTTCAAAAGAACACTTCGAAACTGGCTCAGAAAAAAGACCACTGAACTGTGGAAAACCCAAAAGCAAGATGTGGCCAAGAGTTGGGCTTTTGGAATGTGGTCCAAGTACCCAAAGCTGGAAACTATTAGAAACCCACTTTTACATATTTTTTGTTGTGTTTTGACGCCACAGACAATTTGATGAAGAGTAATGATATACACATAATATATTTTATAATAATGTTATAAGATGAGGATATTTTTGTAAAATGATGTTATTTTTATAAGATATTTTATAAAAATACATCTCATTTAAAACATAGTTGTGTAAAATATTGTGAAAAATGTTGCGTAAATTATTTTCTTTTTAGCTTACCAATTGTTTTCTTTCAATCTATTGGCACAGTTCCAGTCCGTGCATTTGACACAACAAGTAGACTATTTCGCAACTGTTTATGAAGACCTGAACATACAGCTAGGATCCTCTGGTGCAGAAAGGCTTCTATCCAAATCAATATTTGCCATTGTGATTGGAAACAATGACATCCTTGGCTACTTCGGGTCGTCCGATCTCCGCAACAAGACTAGCCCACGGCAGTACGTGGATTCAATGGTTCTCACACTAGAGGCAAAATTGAAGGTAATGGATCAGTAGTCACTACCTGAAAATGATGTCAACATTTGAGGGTCACTTTTAACAAGCAAGCTGACAATCGAGTTCGATTTGGTAACCAGTATACTACAATTCCTGACTTAAGGTCTTAATTTGCTCATTATTTCTTTATCATCATTCTGCAGTATTTATACAATCGTGGTGCCCGTAAATTTGTGATTATTGGGATAGCAACACTAGGATGCTGCCCGGCAAGAAGGATGGAGACCAAAAACGAAGAATGCAATGAAGAAATTAATTACTGGTCTGTTAAGTGCAATGAAGGCCTTGTATCAATGTTGCAGAAATTGAAATCCGATCTGAAAGGCCTACACTACTCATACTTTGATAGTTATAAAGTCTTGCTCAACTTCATCCAGAATCCAGCTGCTTATGGTAAAGACTTTGTCATATCACCTCCTTTTAAAATAAGAAAAATTCTAGACATAAACTTTACAATCCTGCACACCACTTAAAAACATGTGATTTTACTCATTTACCCTAGTATTAAAATAACATATTTTTAAAGTGGTGTGCAGAGTGTGAGATTTCTGTGTAGCACTTCTCTTAAAATAAACCTCACAATCCAAAATGAGTCCATTCTGTTGCATGGTTTTTTGTCAGAACTAGTGTTCTTTTTCATAATTTCTACTCCATTCTGATCTATCTTTACTTTCTTATCTTCGTTTAAGAACAAACAAAATAACGATCAAAGACGTTTCATATTCGATTTTCAGGATTTGTAGAGGTTAAAGCTGCCTGTTGTGGGCTGGGAACCCTTAATGCAGAAATATTTTGCCTGCCAATTGCAAACTATTGCTCCAACAGAAGCGACCATGTATTTTTTGATCGGGTCCATCCTACAGAGGCAACTTATCGCATCTTGGTGGATCATATTTTTGATGGTCCATCACAATACACATTTCCAATGAATATGAGGCAGCTAGTAGCCGTTTAAGACTTCCAAGGTCAGCAATAAAAACAGCCTGTGTGCCATTCTTAGGTGGCCCCAACATTAAAAAATCAAAATCCCATGATTCTTCACATGATTAGTATTGGTAACGATGAATGTTTTAGAAAGAAGTGGCTCTGGTTTAAGAAAACGTGCTTAATTCATGGCAGAGAATATATATCAATAACGTTGGAAATATTTTCAAAAGGATTAATTATATATTATATTTATTAATAATATTTTTGGATTGATTTTAGAAGTTGTGAATTATTTTTGGAAGAGAGAAGTTATGGAAAGTTGATGAAGGTTATGTTATTTTGTGTTTATTTGCATACCATAAGAACATTAAATGGCTTTAGATGTGTAGTATTTTGTGTTTATGTAATTAGGTTTGTACAATGATATGAGAATTTTTTTATTTTAGATGAAAGTTTAAAATATTATTTTTTAATATTATTATTGTTTTGGAATTTGAAAAAGTTGAATTAATTATTATATTTTGTATGAGAATTTTAAAAAATTTGTAATGATGAGATGAGATGAGAATTTTGTGTCTCATCCCACTTGCCAAACCTAAATGGCTTGGTGGTATTGAGGCTTTAGATTTGCCCAAAGGGATGAGGGTCAAGTCACACCTACGTCACAGAGGGTTTTTAATTCCTGACATTGAAAGCAGCCTAAGGCGTTCCAATCCGTACAAACTAAGCGTGGGGCAAGTGCTGCAATGCATGGCAAGCGTCAAGGGGCACGCGCGAGGTGGGCAACGCGTCATGAGACGGGAAAAATTAATTTCCATGCACATGCTGTGATTCAAACTGGTGCCAACTAGTTGGAGGAGAAACGAGGTGATCATTGGACAAGTCCAACTGTTATGTCTTATAACAACAGACACAATATATATATATCTATTCCGAACAGTTTTTAGATAAATGAAAAATAATATAAATTTTCGTTTGCATCCTTGGATCATCTATAAATAAACCCGCCTATTCATTTAGTATCCCATAATTCAATTTCGAAATTCTCTCTCTTAAGTTTTTCACTTCTTCAAAACTTGTTAGAATTTGTTTGTTCTTGAGAAAACAAATTTCTAATTTCTTGGTTGAATATCAAAATCTGGGGGTATTCGGAATCTAATTTTATGTATGAATAATACAGTTGGACAAACAGACTTGTTCTGGACTTTATTATATCTTAAAAGCAAATTTGTTTGTAATCCGTGTAATATCATTACTAGTGAAAATGAATATTGTGTTAAAAAAAGTGACATTGTAATGTGCCTTGAAATAAATTTTTTTATTATTATTTTTTGTTTTGCAACCCCTTTTGCACCAACAAATAACACCTTACAAGTGTAACAATTCAAATAAGTGGGACTTTAATTAGTAAGTTTCTGTGTGTACTTTGGCTTCCAGTTACAGCCATAAGAAAAAAGACTAGCAGATTGATTGTCTCTTCATCCATTGGTCATGCGGAGGTTGTTCTTTTGAATTTGTTGATAATTTTCGCTTCTGGGGGTGCCGGAATATTCGATGGCAATGATGAACGTTTGGTATGTCAATTGGGCTTGTTTGGGATGAAAATTATCATCTTGTGTCGTCTTATCTAATTTTTAAATATAATTAAAATATAAAATTTTTAAATAAATTATTACAACTTTTTCAAACTAATTATTATAACTTTTCTAAACTTCTAAACAAAAAATAAAAAATAATTTAACTTTTTCAAATATATAAACAAAAATAATATTATAAAATAATATTATAACAATATTTTAATTTTATAATACTTTTTATTCAATTTTTTTATCTTCTTTCTCGAAATCAAAAAAATACTCAAATCAAACTATCTCACTATTATTCATAAGAATAATGCTACATACAGTCATGAAGTGCACAAGTACCGTGCAGTCATTTTAAAAAATAATGGGATCTACTATCAAAAAATTAATTTTTTTCATGTGGATCTCATATTTATTCATTTTTTTTAAAAAATAATTGCATGGCTGCAAGTATTATTTCATTCATCCCATCTCCCTCTCCAAAAAGCCCTCAGAAACACAAAAATGCGGTGAGCGTGGATCGAACACGCGACCTTCAGATCTTCAGTCTGACGCTCTCCCAACTGAGCTATCCCCGCTAGTTGACTCTGTGTCTCTTACTTTATATCATTACAGCATCGATCAGTAACTCTGGAAAGAAAATAGATTACTTCTCTCGAGTGTACGAAGAGCTGAAGCAACAGCTACGACCCTCCGGCACTCAGAACTCAGACGCTTTTATCAAAGTCTGGATTCCCCATTTTGATAGGAAGTAATTAATTATATAGCCGAGTACTACTTCCGTTCTTCCAATCTCGGCAAGACAGATCACCCCTCAGGATCAGTATGTCGTGGATTCTATATAGAGAAATATTACATATAATTATGGAATGTGGAAGAGCAGCACAATCGTTTTAAAAAAGAGTAGAATTTACTGTTAGAAAATTAATTTTATTTTTTATATAAGTCTCATATTTACACATTTTTTTAATAAAATTGTGAGGACGTTTACACACTCCAGAACTACCTACAAATATCATATATGTTTAATATATGACTCTCAAACTAGATGAACATTTAAAGGACATCTTAGAAATATGCATTCTTTCTTTGTTTCTTTGTAGTAGTTGTACTCGTCAATTTACATTTTTGCACTTAATAGTATGATGTAACCATCAGTTTACTTTACAGCTATTTTGTCATTCTAGATGTGGGTATAAATATGCCACACGTGTATACTACAGTGAATATAGAAAAGTTTATCTCAGAAATAAAACTCCAAGATATTTTCTCTCTGTTTTCTCTGTTCACGAAAGCATCTCCAGTCTTCATTCCTTGATCTTGATTTCTCAAGAAATCCATGGCAGAATTCTGTTTTTGTCAGGACGTAACATATACATATACATTGATATATATGTATATATACTTGTGATTAAGACGCTGTTGGGTTATGACAAATTTGATAGTTTTAGACTTTAGTTGTGAACAACCAATTAAATCATGATTTTCTTTATTGGTAAAAGTTGCATGCTTTTTATTATTACATTAGTTACGGTCCTCAAGTCTAAAGATTTGGTCATTTGCTAATTTAGATGATCACACTTAACTACATATATATATATATATATATATATATATATATATATATACACACACACACACACACATATACATAAAAGCTGTGAGACTCATCGGTCATTATAAATTTGAGGCTAGGATCAACTCAATTTCAAGTGAAATAAATAGTAAAATATTTAGTATTTTGGTCATTTCACTCATGAATATAATTCGAATTGTGAAATGAATATAATATTTCATGTTTTATAAAATGAAGAGAAATGTGTTAATCACAAAAAGATTCTAAAAATATAAACTCACAAAAATAAAGCCTACAAATTAACGTAGCTTGATGTGGTATATCATATTGTAAAACTATTTTTATTGTAAAATAAATCTAAAATATCATATAAAGTCATATCAATTAGTTTGTTAATTTACTTTAATTTGTGAGATATTTTTGTAACTATAACATTTCTCTAAAATGAATAGAGTGAATGCTATAAAACAGTACTTCTTATGATCATAAGCTTCCAATGGCACTCATGTCATGTTTATGGTCATCAATCACGCCTCAAACACGATGTGTTTTTTTTTATTGTGACTTTAAACTTTAAAACCTTTGGATAGCTATGGAACAATACTGTCCACTATTTGTGTTTAATTTCAAAAAGAATTTCTCATGCACATAGTATTCCGTTTAATTCTTTTATCAATGCCATTAATATCACATGCATGTACATTATTTTAATTCAAACCAACAATAAAGTTAGAAACTAATTAGAAAAAAGAACCTACAAAAAATGCCTAAATAACATATAAATTTGCTAGCTAGCATTAATCTCCTAGAAAATAAAATCTGTCACATTTTTTGCATTGCGCTCACATACAAAGCAACTCATGCATAGAGAAAGCGGATGACAGGGATAGATGAGACTCACCGCCTTGACACCACCCCAATGACACACTACCATCGGGAACTTACGCAGGCAGGTGGGCAGGAAATATGAAGAGCCATTGATCTCCTGACCGCAGGCATGGAGGGGCTTAACAAGAAGCGTTTGCAGGATAAAGTGAGTCAGGGAGTCACATCACATTAATGACGTCACTCCGCAGTCTCTATGTAGCATTAATGACGCCACCCCAAAAGCGACGCCGCATTAAAGAACTCTGACTAAGTGAACAGTTGAAGTGACAATGACTCCCCAAAGGCAGGTGTGAATTGTCCCCACCCAGAAACATAGTATAAAGGCCAACTCCCAGGTACGAAGAATTATCTCTGATTCCTTTAAGCTCACGCACGAACTACTAAGGAGATATACTAACTTTAGTATCAGAGACTCCCTGGCCTCCACCAAGGCCCCTACTCTTCGTGTTTTCTTAAGTGTGCAGGTGAAAGACTCAAGATCCTCCAAGCATTTGGGTGGAGTTAAGAAGGGACCAATGCGAGATGGTCTAGTAGGTCACGAACAGGACGAGGGAAGGGCAATCTCAGCTAGCAAGAGAACATGATGGGGAAGAGGGCAACCTTTGAGGCATAACCCTCATCGTCGACAGCCCCCTCCCATGGTCCAGGAACCTAAAAAACTACATATTTTGAGATATGGAAGCTGGAAGCCAGTGACGACAAGAACTCAAAGGTGACGTTTGAACGCCAATTGTGGCCGATATAGAATTGGTCTGCGGTGCAAACCTCTGGCTGGTCCAGTTGCTTGGGAATCTTGGGTTGAACGGTCTTCTTGGGAGCCATTGAGATTGAAGCTGAGAATAGTGACAAAAAGGAAGAGGAGTCGAGCAAAGAGAATAAGAAGATTGGAGCATAAAGAGACGAGGATATGGTAAAGAGGGGAAAAAGAAGGGCAGAATCGTGTTTATATAAGGGGGAAGTGACAATTGGCCTTCTATACCCATGTGTCAGATGGGGGATGTGAAAGGATTAAAATCCTGCAAAACATGCGACACGACGCGACATGAGCTCCAACGAAGAAGAGGGGGAATTCAAATAGATCTCGACGACGGTTAGCATTCCAAAGTCGGGGGAACGCACGAGCCCCACGAAGCTAGCAAGACATGCATGCATCCCACGACATGTACTGAACAATGCTGAGGGAACTGGAAAGGTGCAATAAAGTGCAAAATCCAACTGTCAGAAAACTTGTCAATAAAGTTAGGAGGGGAATCGTCGCCTGACATCGTTAAAATAACGAAAAAGCCATACAGACATAATTTAGAGCCCAAAACCTGACAAGTAAAAGAGCCAGAGAGTAATAATTGCCCATTTCTAGGGAAGAGAACCTCAACTGCAGTGACTGTGGAAAAATATGTAGCATAAAGACGAAGGCAATAAGGAATTCCTATTGAACTAATCCGATTAAAATTGACGAGGTAACCGTAAGAGAGTTTTCCCCCTATCGGCCCGTATATAGCAAGCCACGAGGGACCACGGGGGAAGCAAGTCAAAGAGCCCTGCCAAGCCCAATGACTCTCCACTAAAAGGAGTCAGTGGACCTTTGCAGAGTACTTGGCCCACAAGCAAAACCCACCCACGAAGCAACCCATGCATAGGGAAAGCGAACGACAGGGGCAGATGAGACTCGCCACCCTAACACCACTCTGATGACACCCTACCTTCGGGAACCTATGCAGGCAAGTGAGTGGGAAATATGGAGAGCCTTTGATCTCCTGACAGCAGGCATGGAGAGGTTTAACAGAGAGTGTTCGCAGGATAAAGTGAGTCAATGAGTCACGCCACATTAATGGCGTCACTCCGCAAATTCTATACCACATTAATGACGCCACCCCAAAAATCACGCCACATTAAAGGACTTAGACTAAGTGAACAGTTGAAGTGACAGGGACTCCCCGAAGCCTGGTGTAAGTTGTCCCCATGCAAAAATCTAGTATAAAGGCCAACCCCCAGGTACGAAGAACTCTCTCTTATCCTCTAAACTCACGCATGAATTACTAATTAAGGAGATATACTAACTTTAGTATCGAAGACTCCCAGCCTCCACCAAGACCTACCACTCTCCGTGTTTTCTTAAATGTACAAGTAAAAGATCACTCAAGACCCGAGTTACTGGAACCCGGCCCAAAGTCATACGAAACATGACGTCAACACTCATGATATTATTTCAATATTATATATTGGAGTCCATGCACGCTCAAGTCCATACGCGTTTATATTACAAAACAACAAAATGGATCCTTATTAAATTAGCTGCATCAAGGACTCTTTGAATTACTCCGTGCTTCAACATCACGTTTTGGGTTCATAATTCTAGTCGGCATTTTAGAAAATTTTGGTTCATAAGTCATTGGATGTTTGAAGTGCTTGTGATTTTCTATGTTCATATCGTTGAATTTCTGAAGCACAAAAATCCCAAAAGACGAGCTAGAGAAACAAAGGCGTACAGATCAGCGCGCAGTAGATGGTGGAGGCCGGTCGTAGGTTGCGTACGTGCTGTGTTTATCGTTTCACATCAATTAATTTCCTGTGGCTCAAGGGAACTAACTAGCCTGAACCACTCGTTCTGGTACTAGAACTACTCCACCCAATCACATCATGATGAGTCATGGAAATATATGCCTGAGTTGGCTTGCCTTGACTTCCACACCCGAGTTGCATGCATGCATGCTCCGCGTTTCATCGCGTTCTCACATATAATTAATTAGTACGTACATGTATATTCAATATTATTATTGTAATTGAAATATTTCATGAATACGATCCATTTCAAGTAAAATAGAAAGGATCTTATTTCAAAGTACTATTTAGGATTTAATCATGTAATTAATGGATGTTGACTGGCGGGATCGATCGAAACCATTGTTTTTTTTTTTCAAAGTCGCATTAACTTGTCATCATTAATTATCTTTAGAAGCCACTCGTAGTCGTGAAAGATTAATGTCACTAGCTGATCATGACCAGTCCTACACACAACATGTAAATTTACGTTTTATGCACGATCATGTGAATATTATATATATATATATATATATAGAAAATTTGCTTTCTAAATATTTTCCAATATTAATGATGGCAGGCCAGCATGGAATATTGCAACAACCGACCAAATAAGTTCATGAATGTCATAATACTTTATATTTATGATCAATCCCAAGAAAAATGCAGGCCGGATGATCAAGTACTAGTGTGTATATATATATATATGTCATATGTGCTAGATCTGCTTTAAATATTTCCTGACCTCCAAAAACATTATACATGAACTATATATTCGGTGGAAATAATATATTGCATATCGTGGTTATATATGTTTGATGTATCATAGATTAATATATGGGTTATCATATCTAATACGTACGATGAGGGTTTGATTTGTTATGCAATAGTTGTTAATACGGTTGATGTTACAAGGGCGCCTGTTTTAATTCATGAGATAATTGAAAAATATTTGTTATTTTTCATATATAGTTGGAACATAAATATAATATTGTAGTACGTACGTATCACTATAAGAAAAACGAATTTTTGTGATTAATTTATTGTAACTAAAAGATTTTTCGCAATCAATTTTAGTTGTAAATAGTCACTTTGTTAAAATTAACAATTTTCTTATATTGGCGCGCGTATTGAGGTACCAGTACTGTTATGTTTCAACTGACGGCCTGACCCTGCCGTGCTTTCTACACTTTTCTTGATTCCACAATTTGGACCCATTAATTTCCTTTAGAATGATATATAAAATACTTTATGCCAAGTGGGACGGCTCCTGCATCATGTGCGTGCAGCGTGATGCCCATAATCTAGTAGTACTGATTAAACATATTATATATAATATGCAAACCGAAAGTACCAAATTAATATTTACTCTCAGAAATATATATATATATATATATATATATATAGATCATATCAATACTTGTGGAGGGGCGCCGGAACTGATGATCAGGTACCGTCACATGAAACGGTGTCACATGAGACATAATATTATTATATAGTTTATGTATATATATGCTAAGTACGTATCATATTATATATATATATATGTGTGTGTTTAATTTATAGTACCTTTTAGCAAGAACCTTAACCTAGATCGATCGATATGCTTAAAACGTGGCTTAATTTATATATTTTGGAAATTAAAGTTGAAAGCTGGAAAGTTGTTTGTGAAAATGACATAGATATTGTTCATTAATGGGTTGAATGTTTTTGGCCTGAGTAGTGTTTTTCCTCAACCACGACCACAACAGTCCACGCAAGTGGTCTCTGAGTACGTTGTATCTTCTTTTCACACACCAAATTGCTCCCATCATCGATGGCGATCAGTTTACATCCTCTTATCTATAAAAACCCAACTCAACCATTTATCTGCTTAATTCCCCCACAGAATTTGAGATAGAGAGCTCATAGAGAAATTAAGTAGTACCACTTCCGATCGATATCGAAGATCTGCTGCGCACAGTTCTATTCACCCCATTAAATTACATGGCTTCCAAAGCTTTCTTAGCGACTTACGGCCTCTTCTTCATCTGTTTCTTCGTCTTGGGAACTAATTATATCTTGGAGGCTCAGATGGTCCCGGCCGTGTTTGTATTGGGAGACTCTCTTGTAGATGTGGGAAACAACAATTACCTCCCGCTTTCGCTTGCCAAAGCAGATTTCCTGCACAACGGCCTCGACTTCCCCACCCATAAGCCAACCGGGAGGTTTACTAATGGCAAGAATGCTGCCGACTTTCTTGGTACGTGCAAATTAACGTGTTAAATTATCATTTATTCTAAAAATTTAAACTGATTTTAATCTGATTAAAGTACACCATAAAAGTCTTTTCAATGCATGGCAATCATTTTTCTTGTCAGGATTATTAATTTGTTCCAGTTTTGGTGCATATAAGGTTTACTATTAGCGTGATTCCATCTTTATAAGGTGGAATCACGCCTTTTTTGATGTGAAATATGTTTACCTATATTGACATGAGTAGCTGGCTATAAACCAGATGATGACCATTTATTCTAAAACAATCGTCGGCACAGAAACGTCCTTTTCATTAATAATTTAAAAAACAGATTGCAATTTGCATTTACCGCATTCTGATAGGGTTTTTTCACGACTTTTCAATTAATTTGATGTTTTGATCAACAGCTGAGAAAGTTGGCCTCCCAACTTCGCCACCATATCTCTCCCTTGTATCCAACTCCAACAAGAACAACGCTTCGTTTCTAACCGGTGTTAGCTTCGCCTCTGGAGGTGCCGGCATCTTTGATGGCACGGACGAACGTATTGTAAGTAGTGAAACAACTATACATGAGTAATGCTACAATCATTTTGAAAAAAAGTAGGTCTATTATTAAAAAATTAATTTTTTTATGTTAATTCAATATATACATCTATGACTGCAAATATCATTTCTCGTATTAAATTTCACTTTCTCCACTTTTTGTAAGATTACTCTTTAATATAGAATTTATTGAATTGTTATAATATTAATGAGAATTTATTTTTATTTTTTTTAAAAAAACATATCTACTAGTTGTGATTAGTATTAGAAATTTTTTTTTCTCGGATTCCTATAATTGGGCTGTGTTAGAGAATATGGGCCTAATATGCCCAAAGCAAGAACCTATCATACTTTCTAAAAAATGCAAATGGATGAAAAAGCAACAAAATGTAAAAACAGAGTCCAATATGAATGTGCATGCATCGATCTCTCCTGGCCCTCGTGTATGTTAACATGCTTTACTGTTTGTTTTTGTTTTGTTTTATTTTATTCAGCGCCAATCAATACCTCTGACCAAACAAGTAGACTACTTCTTGACGGTGTGTGAAAAGTTGAAGCAACAGCTAGGCTCCTCCTCATCTGCACAAAACCGTTTATCCAAATCTCTCGTTGTCGTTGTGATTGGAAGCAACGATATCTTTGGTTACTCCGGCTCTTCTGATCTCCGCAGCAAGAACACCCCACAGCAGTACGTGGACTTGATGGTTCTTACACTGAAAGAACAATTGAAGGTAAAAATTAAAAAAGTGTTTTTGATCTATAGACCATACAACGTCAAAAGGATGATCAACTTTTTGGACAGATGTTGATCTTTCTTCCCTTTAATTTTTAATTAAAAAATAAAAAATACAAACTAATTCTTTTTAATATGAACTAATTTGGGGCCGGGCAGCGTATGTACAATGGTGGTGCTCGTAAATTTGTGATTACGGGGATCGGGGCAATCGGATGCTGCCCATCACAGAGAAATAAGAACAAAACAGAAGAATGCAACGAGGAAACAAACCGCTTGTCTGTCAAATACAATCAAGGCCTTACTTCAATGTTGCAGAAATGGAAATCAGACCTCAAAGGCATTAGCTACTCTTACTTAGATACATACAGTATCTTGCAAAACTTCGTCCAGAAACCGCAAGCTTATGGTACGGTGCTTCTTTCCTGCTCATAATTTAATTTTCTCAACCTGCAAGCTAGTTCCTTGAGCAAGCAAGTTCAATTAATTTTGCAGACAATATTACAATGACTATTTGGATGATTAATTAACGTTTTCCTGTTTGGTTTCAGGATTCGTAGATGTTAAAGCTGCATGTTGTGGGTTAGGGAACCTGAATGCAAAGGTTGGTTGCCTCCCAATATCTACCTATTGCTCCAACAGAAGAGACCACCTTTTCTGGGATCTATACCATCCAACAGAGGCTGCTCATCGCCTTATCGTAGACAACTTGTTTGATGGTCCTTCACAATTCACATTCCCATTGAACGTGAGGCAGCTAGTTGCAGTCTAGACTCTACACTACTCGCCATTATACGGCTAACCATGTGAATCATGCTGTAACAGATCTGATAAATAAAGTAATCTCACTTCGAGAGGGTGAGTAGCTCCGGAAGAAAATGAAAGGGAAAAACAGAAGTTTCTAGTCTTTTTCGATAATCTGGTAACTGAGCAACATGGCTCTTACATATATACTGAGGTTCTTATTTCGATAATAAATGCCGTGCGCCTTTATTATGATCATGCATGAGTTCGCCGTTCTTTTAAAATTGCTCATTTCAATATCTTCTTTTATACGCAATATAATATTGTGCCTAAAATTCTACTGCTCAATAGCATTACATTGTACGACCTTTTGACACGCCGCATTCATCTCGCTACTGTTTTCTTGAGATCTAGAGATAGATATTTTTTTATTTTATTTTATAGTTAGAGAGATGTTAATATTGCTGTTAATAAACAATCTTTTTCAACCACAAAAGTACATTTTTTTTTTCTTTTTTCTTTTTTAAGGATGGTTTGGATACAGATCTCAATTCAACTTATATCATTTCATCACTATAATTTTTTTTAATTTTTACATAAAATATAATAAATAATTCAATTTTTTAAATATCAAAATAATAATAATATTAAAAAATAATATTATAATAATATTTTATTCAACTTTCAAATTTTAACTAAAATAATATCATCTCGTCTCACTATCCAATTGAAGCCTTACATGCAAAAAAAAAAAAAAAAGTTTTTTTTTTATTATATTAATAAAAGTGGAAAATGTTGTAGTTTGGGAGCGGATCAAGTACAACGTACATATATATATAGAAAATTTTATTAACCACACTATTATTTCAATTTCATTCTATTATATAAGATCATGTGGTATATTTATTACCATTAAATAATAAAATCATGTGAGATGAAAGTGATATAAGAATGTGGTGTATAATATTAATGAAATGCTTTGAAGCAGCCCACTAGTAATGGGAGAAAAACAGCCCACCAATAGCACAAAGCCACATCAGAAAATGGGAAAAATATATAATACATAAACTCATACATGATTAAAACCCACAAATGAAAAGAGATAAGTTCCCCCACTTCAGAAATCCCTTGAACCTGTGCCTTCCCCACCGAAACCCCTTCGCCACTTCACAGCACCGTGAACAACGGCATAGAACAGTTCATCGCCGCCACCAATCCATTCCAAACAAAATTAAACAAATATGGGAGAAGCGACACCGGGTGGTAAAGGATTTTCAAATTGTTCCACCATAACATTTATCTTGACAAAGTTCTTTGAATCAAAATCTGTCAAAAAAAAAAAAAACATTGCAAACTGAAAGTTCCTCATCCAAGAACACATCCATGGGAGCATCCAAAACTTTTCCAACCAAATTTGTCCTAAGCCACAAGAGTGCTGGCTATGGTAGATTCATATTTCCATATGGGGCAGCTTATTTGTCTTCTTATAGTAGCGAGCTAGGCCATGGATCCTGCACTCAACCAAATCAACCTAAAATTGGAATCTTTTTCCTTCTTATTCCTCTCCAAATGATTGTGAATCAAGACTGCTTTCTTTATGAGGTGGTACAGATCCTCAGAAATTTCAGAAGCAAGTCCAAGCTTATGATTTACTTTGATTCCATCACTTAGATTCATAGCATGCAGTGCCGCATAGATGATGGGAGTCACTTGGCTTGTGCGGCCGAAATCCGATATTAGCTAATACCTACAACCAACAAAATCAAAACATAACAGTGAAATTATTAATCGCAACAGTGAGGATAGAGAGAGCGACAGCGAGAAAACGGGAGGGCTATGAAAAATTATCTGGGGGTCGAGCTCCGTTTGTGCCGACTAGGGGGTCCAACTTTGTCACCTGGCTCAGGGGGTCGAGTTGTCTTCGAGGATGAATGTGGGGTCGAGATTGAGTTTGGGTTGGAATGGAGTGGAAGACGAAGAAAGTGATGGAGGCACGAGAGGGCTGTATGAGATGTTGATCGGGTGTAAGCAAATGCATAATATGTAAAATAGGAGGCTTACGTGGAGGGCTGCTATTGGAGGGTTGTTTATTGAAGAAAAACAGACGGATCAGCCTCTAGGTTTTCTCATAATATTATTGTTATATTTATATATATATATATATATATGCCACGTCTCACTTTCATATATATATATGAAAGGGATACATATAAAGGTACAAAAAGGATATTATTGAGCTTAAATTTTGGAGGTGGGGCGGGACTACACTAGCTAATTACACTGTAAGTAACACATAATGGATGCTCTACGAGCATACCGCCAAAAATGGAAACCAAGCATATTATGAATATGGAAGAAATTATCAGTCGACAATGAAGTTATTCTAGTATGTGTGTAAAGTACAACATTTACATCTATTGAATGATATATAAGATTTGATTTTAAGATTTAAATTTTAAAATTTATTTTCAAAATCAATCAAATTACGTCGTATTAGCACTTTGTTAAGTGTGTTTTAACTTGATCATAAAAATTTTCTTGGATAGTATCATCTTGTCTAGGGAATTGTGCCAAACTTAACTGCACGCAAATTTTAAGGTTCCGTTTGGATACTAAGAATATCTCAAATGATCTGTAAATAGTAGTGAGAATAGTGCTAAATAATTTGTAAATAATAATAAAATAGTATGAGAATATCTGAGAACAGTTGTATTTCCAAACAAATCCCAAGTTTGCATCCGCTTTCAATTTTATTCTTGATATTATTTTGACAGAAAGTAAACTCTTTTTTTTTTTTTTTAGTTTCGACAGAAACTATATGCAGGATTAATCATGATAACTATTTTGGACATGTTTCACCATCACCACCTCACGATCACATACAACCAAAGTGTAGAGAGCACGGGGGTCTGAGGGAACGCCTCCGATGTCTAAGTCAGTAATTTGTAGATAATAATAATAATGACAATAATTCGATCCCCTTACTTACCTGGATTCTTCTTCTATATAGAACTATGTGAACTATATATCTTCGTTCCCTCATGGATGGTGATTATCTTTTATTCAAATTTAAATTTAGAGATAATAACAAATTCAAATAATAATCTCATTTACTATTTACTATTGACTGAATAGCTATCCCGTCGGTATTAACTTATCCAGTCGTAATTATTGTTCATGAGTTGGTTTCTTTTGCGCTGGGCTGGACTCCTCAGTTCTGCTTTAATCGTTGGCAAGGGCCAGACCGATCCTAAGGACTAACCGGTTGAGATATCCCAATAACCATAGCAAAAGACAACGCTACTGTTGTGTACCCACAGTATATCGCGGAAAGTGGGTTTAATATTCTGTACTAAGATCGACTCTTACGTATACTGAATAGTTGAAAACTTGAATGGTATATATGCGTCTACAAGCTGATCATGAAAAGTATGCGTACGTCTATTTTAGAACCTATGTTGAATATTATATATGCGTCTGCACGTACGTACACTTAAATAGTTGAATGTTGTTGTTGCAGTTCTTTAATTTACTCGATCCACTGTTTACAACATACATCGATCATCGGTACTTATATAAAACCCACCGGAACCAATGAATGGCTTAATTCCCTGCACATATATATATATATAAATACCACCCACAAGATTTTGAAAGATACGTACGTTATAGATCATCAAGAGTTGTCTGACACTCCAACAATGGCTAAATATTCCAATGTTTTGCTACTCATCATGAGTTTCCTCCACTTGATCTTTCTCTCGAGATTGAATTTCTCGGGGGCTCAGTTGGTCCCGGCCGTATTTATATTTGGAGATTCTATAGCAGACGTGGGCAACAACAACTACCTGAAGAATACAATTGCCAAAGCAAATTTCACCCCCAACGGAATCGACTTTACTGGCATGAAACCTACCGGGAGGTTTTGCAACGGCAAGAATATTGCAGACTTCATTGGTATATATATATACCTTCAGCAAACAGTAGTACTTCACTTGATAAAGTCTCTCTCAAGAGATCAATATCAGGCAATAGCCATTCATGCATGAATTAGATTTACTGTTTATGTGATTACATTATTAATTCTCTCTACACATAGATATGATGTTTTCGTTTTTTCATGTGGTAAAAGCTTTAACCTAAAATTAATAATTTACTGCATCTACAGACCAGACATGATCAATATCATCATGCATTCAGAAGTTAGTTATGGGAATGGTAAATATCATTTTTGAATATATATATATATATATATATATATATGTATGTATATGTATATAGTAGCGTGCAGATGATCAGGAAGTACTGCATATTAGTATATAGTACTGATATTGCCTGATTTTCACGACCTAAAATTTGAAATTGGATGGAATTGTTGGGCAGCTGAGAAAGCGGGGTTGCCTTCTTCACCACCATATCTCTCCTTGGTATCCAGGCTTGGCAAGATCAACAACGCGACGTCGTTACTAACTGGTGCAAACTTCGCCTCCGCAGCTGCTGGAATCCTTAACAGTACAGGAACAATTTTTGTTAGTGAAAACGACAACTTAGTACTACTTTTCCCTTCTTCTATTTTCGTGGTGCATTGCACTACTACGTACGGCACCATTTTTAATTCTTTTGTGCACCTATTCTGCATTATTGAATCAACGTTAAAATCTATTCGGACTTCATCTTAACTCATTTTAATTTATTATTATAAGTTTTTTCAATTTTTCATATAAAATATAATAAATAATTCATCTTTTACAAATATCAAAACAATAATAATATTAAAAATAATATTTTATTTTATTTATCTAAAACTATTTCAATCTTTAAATCCAAACGAGTGCCAATTATTCTATAGTAAAATTTTCGAAACCACAAAAGGCTTTCTAAAGAAAGTAATAATAAATGTTTGAAATACGTACTCCACGTGATTATTTGACACTTTTACAATGATTTGAAATATATTTAACGTATTTTATAAAAATTATTATATGATAACAATTTCACGCCAACTTCATACTTTTTTGTTTTCACAATTACTATTAATTCATCTTATTTTATCTCATTTCATTTAATCATTATAATTAATTTTATCAATTTTTATACAAAATAAAATCAATAATTTAATTTTTTTAAATTTTAAAATAAAATTAATATTTAAAATATATATTAAAATAATATTTTATTTAATTTTTAATTTTAATCTTAATTTATCTCATCTAATCTGCGTAAACAAAGTAACAAACGATACCGGCTGCCCCCAGCCATCATCAACTGGCTCACGAGCGTTTGGTGCCTTTTTTGTTTTTTGTTTTTTTATCTATCACAGGGAGAGGTAATACCTCTGTCGACACAAATAGACTATTTTGCAACGGTATCTGAAGAGTTGAAGCAACAGTTAGGACCCTCTGCTGCGCAGAAGTTTTTTGCTAAATCTATCATTGTGATTGAGACTGGAAACAACGATGTCATCTTTTCCGCGCTTCTTCCTGATCCCAGCGGCAAGAACAACACCCCACAGCAGCTCGTGGAATTGGCACTTGTTACACTAGAAGAACAATTAAGGGTATGTAATAAAATTTTCAATGTTTTTTTAATTCGGATCTGAAAAATATAACAAAAGAGAGGGATTTTCGGTTTTTGTTTGTTTATTTCATTCCAAACCGAATTATCACAGATGCAAATACTGCTTAATTGGGTTCTCTTTAATTTTTATTACATAAATCATATGATAGGAAAGAAACACATACTATGGTATTTGAGGCGCCGCAAATACTATGGTTTACCACGGTTAAACTAACGGTCAGCAATTGGCATCACTATGATTCTCCAGTTGCGGCGAGTTGTTCTCGCTGCATTAGCTTTTCATCTCTGCGGCTAAGCAAACTGCCGTATATGGTGTCCTGTTGCTGCGCGCGTTATGTTTTTGCAGCGTATGTTTTGACGGCACTTCAATTAGTGCCCGATAAACATCTAGTTGCCATTCAAATTCGTTTGCTCTTGCGACGGAATCTATATCCCCAGAACCAAAAGCGCCTCCAAAGGCCGTATATGTTGTAGCATGCATGTGCATAGAGACATTGAGTTTTAAGTTTTAAATCATTAGCTCACCATGTGTTTGTCATGTTTTGAATTTTTCCTGGACAGCGTCTATACGATTACGGTGCACGTAAGTTTGCGGTTATGGGGGCCTCTGCAGTCGGGTGCTGCCCGTTTCTGAGGGCTTGGGACGAAGGAGGAGAATGCAATGAAGTATTGAACTCCCTGAGTATAACGTACAATGAAGGCGTTGAGCCGATGTTGCGGAAATTGAAATCAGAAATCAAGGATATGAGCTACACTTACTGCGATTCGTACGGTGTCTTGCAATACTTAATCCAGAACGCAAAACTTTATGGTACGTACGTACAGTATTAAATATTAATTTATTAAAAAAGACATGGACGAGAAAGGAAATTGAAAAATGTTATCGAAACAAGGAAGTTTTTAGTCGATATTTATAATTTTATTATTATTTTTAAAATTTAAATATACCTAATTTGCTCATAGGATTGTGGTATTTCAATATTATTTCAGGATTTGATGAGTTTAAAGCTGCATGTTGTGGACAAGGGAACTATCGTGGTAAACTTACTTGCTTCGAAACTTCGCCCCATTGCTCCAACAGAAGCGGCTACCTCTTCTGGGACCCATTCCATCCTACAGAGGCCGCTCAGCGCATCCTTATAGACATCATTTTTGACGGTCCTTCAAAATACACATTTCCATTGAGTGTGAGGCAGCTAATTGCTTTGTAGACTCGGCATTACGTACACAGCTAGCCTCCGTGAAGTGCCGCCTTCATAATGCCAGGAGGAGGCCTAAATAACCACATTAGCAGCACAAAATTTGTTATTTTACTGTTGTTTCTGTGCCTATGTATTAATATTAATAGAAAAATGCCAGATGGCCTCAAGAGTTTATCTCTCAATTTTATCGTTCATGTATTTTAATTTTTTTTAATTTTGATTTTTATTTAATAATTAAGAAAATTATTATTAATAAATTTTTTTTTTAAAGATTAAAAAAAAAAAAAAAAACTGTTAGATTGAGGGCGGAGGCGTTGGAATCTGGGCCTGGGGTGGGCCAAACCTACGCCCATATCAGGCAGTAGACTAGTTGAAGGAAAAAATTATTTTCAATTTTGGATTATTCACATTCTTTTAGGAGCTAAGTCATTAAAATTGCCGTAAAACTCGTAAATTACAATATATAGTTTAATGCACGCCATAATACCATTACATTGTACGGCGCCGCATTCGTCTCGATCGGTACCGTTTTCTTGAGATCTTCTATAGATATTAATATTGCTGCTAATAAACAATTTTTTTTAACCTCCAAATTTTTACTTTTGTTGGAATAACGTCAAATTAAAATAAGAGTAATACTACATACAGTCGTGAAATACGTAAATGCCGTGCAGTAACTTTGAAAAAGAATGGGACTCACTATTAAAAAATTAATTTCTTTTTATATGGATCTCATATTTATTCATTTTTTTCAAAGCGATTGCACGACGTTTATACACTCACGACTGTAAGTATTATTTCTGTTAAAATAATATTATCTTGATTTAATTTTCATAATTATTAAACACTTAAATTTAATATTATTTTGATTTATTTTTATAAAACTTAAGATATTTACTTTATCTTATCTCAATATAATTTTTTTTATAAATAGATATATATGTCTTGTATTCAGCAATAATTCAGAAAGTTAAAATATAGCTTTCAAAATCTCTTTCCGTCTTTCTCTTCTCAATCTTCCTAATTTATACTATAATTTATTTTCTATCAACTTTTACATTTAAAAAGTAAAAGGCTTTATTGATAAAAGTGAAAAACGCTGTAATTTGGGAAGGGTAAGTACAACCATATATATATACACGTTCAATAATAATTCTTACGAGTCTTAAATAGATGAATTTTATAAATTTTTTGTAGAAAAATAGATTCCAGCATAAAAAATTAAAAAAAAAATCTATTATTTCTCAATGAGACATATTTCTACAAAAAAAAATTATACAAGATTTATTTATTTAAAATTTGTACCTAGTGATATTAATACAAAATGGATATTAGCCTTTAAAGGATGGATGGATATCAGGCCACCACAAAAGGAAACCAGCCATTTCATGGATTGGCAGAAATTAGTACTCGACATTGGGTTTTAGATTCGAGTCGTGCCTAGCTTCCGGATAAGGTAATACAACTACCATTTCCCTTTGGGAAAAATTATTCTGCTGCTTCACTTTCATTGCTCTATTTGATTGTTGGTCAAAAAAAATTTTTTTATTTAGTGATTAAGAATGTAATTTTAAATATATTAATATATTTTTTTATTTTTTTAAAATATCTAAATATATTAAAAAATATGAAAAAAAAACCTCTGGACGTACCGTAAGAAACTCCCTTTCTTTCCTTTTAGCTTGGAGAATGCCGTATTGTCTAGGGAATTGTGCCATACTTGATTGCACGCAAATTTTAATTGAAAAAATCTACGCAATCTCTCCTAGATTGGACAATGTCGTATTGTCTAAGGAATTGTGCCATGATCACACGCAAATCTTAACGTTTCGTTTGCATTCAAATTTACTTCAATTCATATCATCTTATCATTATAATTTTTTAAAATTTTTACATAAAATATATTAAATAATTTAATTTTTATTCTACTATTCACAAAACATCTCAATCCACGATTATTATTATTCTTGAAAAAAATAAAAATGATATACAAGCGTCATATATTATTTTTAAACAAATTAATATGGTATTAATATAAAAAATTTAATTTTTTAATAATATATTCATGAACTCTTTTTTAAAAATAGTATGTAGCTCTTGTATAATTTATGACTATATATATATATATTTTTTATACATGAGAGAAGAGGATTTCATTCTTAATTCTCTTAATAAAAAATTCAAGATACTACTAATTGATCCAAATAATTATATTTAACATTATTAAAATACACCGCTACGTACAATCGTGCACCCGCACATCGCGGAAAGTGGGTTTAATATTCAGTACTAATAAGTAATACAGCGCCGCAATACTTTTCTTGTTGGGCCAATTAAGATTCTTAAATGGAAAAGATTTTTCAATACTTTATCACTTTAAACTTTAAAGTTTTGATAAAAAATAATTTGATCCCATAGGATTGGCTCTTGTTTTGGTGCTTTAAAAATGCTACCTGTATTTTTATTTTTTTAAAAATTATAAAAAAATATACTTATTGTCAGTTATTGATATGTTGAAAATTATAAAAAAAACTAATAAAATAAAATTATAAGTACACACAGTACTACTATTTATGCTTATATTATATATATATATATGACCACTTAGTTTTGCAATGATTTTTTGAGGACTTATTTGATTTTCATTCCAAGGAATTTACAAGATACACCTAATTAAACATGAATAGCGCTAGATGCGAGAATTTATTGATTGCAAAGAGCATAAATACTCTTTATAACTATTTGCGGCCAATCTTGGTTATTAAAAAAAAAAAAACAAATTAAAGTTAGAATATTGAATAGTATGCGTGTCTACATTCTATATACAAGATAGCGACCCCCTCCATGACATATATAAAACCCAACGTACGGAACCACTGGCTTCCCCTGCATATATATATATATAGACACCATGCATGCACCAATTAACCAGATTTGGAAAGATATATACGTACAGATCAGAGTTGTCTGACAAGACTCCAACATGGCTAATTCCAATATTGTTTTGCTATTGATCATCAATTTCCTCCTCATATTTCTGTCGAGCTTGAATTTCTTGGATGCTCAGTTGGCCCCGGCGGTATTTATATTTGGAGATTCTCTAGTAGACGTGGGCAACAACAACTACCTGAAGAATACAACTGTCAAAGGAAATTACCTCCCGCACGGAATCGACTATCCCGGCATGAAACCTACCGGGAGGTTTTGCAACGGAAAGAATGTTGCTGACTTCGTTGGTATATATAGAGTTTTATATATATACCTTAGGCAACAGTACTACTTGATCACTTGATAAATTAAGCTCATCTGATCATCAAGATCTAGCTAGATTAATATTAGGCAATAGCCATGCATGCATGATCCATTATATATATATATATATATAGTACTTTGACCTTTTGAAATCAGGACAAATTAGATTTACTGTTTATGTGATTACATTCTCTCGATCTGCACTAACTACTTCAAATATCATTACAACTGTTTTCGTTTTTTTCATTTGGTAAAAGCTTTAATTAACCTAGAATTAATAATAATTTACTGCATCGATCTGGAGACCAGACATGAATATCATGCATTCAGAAGTTAGTTATGGGAACGGTCAATTTCATTTTTGAATATATATATATATAGTAGCAGAGGCAGTACTGCTGCATATATATATATATATATATATATATATATATATATATATATATTAGTACTGATATTGCCTGGTTTTCACGACCTAAAATTTGAAATTGGATGGAATTGTTGGGCAGCTGAGAGAGCGGGGTTGCCTTCTTCACCACCATATCTCTCCTTGGTATCCAGGCATGGCAAGATCAACAACGCGACGTCGTTCCTAACTGGTGCAAACTTCGCCTCCGCAGCTGCTGGCATCCTTAACAATACAGGAATAGCACTTTATGTTAGTGAAACGACAAATTATTATTAGTACACTTTTGCCCTTTTTTCGTGTTGCACTGCACTACGTACGGCACCATTTTTAATTCTTTTGTGCACCCATTCTGCATTATTGCATCAACATTAATTATTCTATTAGTAAAATTTTAGAGATTTTGAGGGATTGTTTTGAAAATTACGTTTGGGACTGAAAATTCCCCGCGTAAAATAAATAAATAATAATAAGAATTTTAGAGGACATTCGCTCACCACTTTCCTTTGATTCACGCGAACTAGTTACTTCAGACCTTCAACCTAACCCGCTGCACCCACCAACTGGCTAACGCTCGACTGGTGCTTTTTTTTTTTTTTTTTCTTGGTTTTTCCCAGAAAGAGTTAATAGCTTTGGCGAAACAAGTAGACTACTTTGCAACGGTATCTGAAGTGTTGAAGCAACAGCTAGGACCCTCTGCTGCGCAGAAGCGTTTTGCTAAATCTATCTTCGTGATTGTGACTGGAAGCAACGATATCATCTATTACGTGCCGTTTCCTGATCCCAGCGGCAAGTACAACACCCTACAGCAGCGCATGGATTTCGTACTTTATACACTAGAAGAACAAATAAGGGTAATATAATAGGGCCCCATTTTTTTTTTTTTTTAATTTTCAATCTCATTTTCGGATCTGAAAATATAACAAAAGAGACGGATTTCTGCTTTTGTTTGGTTATTTCATTCCAAACCGAATTATCATGCACAGATGCAAATGCTTGGGGTTCTCTTTCGTATTACATAAATCATATGATACGAAAGAAACAAAGGCAAGAAATTATTAGCTCACCATGTGCACGTGCATGGAGACAATGAGTTTTATGTTTTAAATCATTAGCTCACCATGTTTTTGTGTTTTGAATTTTTTCTGGACAGCGTCTATACGATTACGGTGCACGTAAGTTTGTGGTTACGGGGGTCTCCGCACTCGGGTGCTGCCCGTTTCTGAGGTCTTGGAACGAAGGAGGAGAATGCAACGAAGTAGTGAACTCCCTGACTGTAACGTTCAATGAAGGCGTTGAGCCGATGTTGCGGAAAATGAAATCAGAAGTAAAGGATATGAGCTACACTTACTGCGATTCGTACGGTATCTTGCAAGACTTAATCCAGAACGCAAAGCTTTATGGTACGTACAGTGTTATTTTTACTGATGGAAAAGTCTACTCAACCCTGAAAAAAAAAAAATTCTTTTCTAAATTCTTTTTGAACTTATTCACGTCTGATTAATACTTATAAGAAGCAGAATTTGACTTCTTTCTTCTTCTTTTTTCTTCTCTCTTTTTTTTTTATTTTTTTATTTTTTATATATAGAAATGATAGTTACAGTCGTAAGTGTATAAACGTCGTATAATCATTTTAAAAAATTTGAATAAATATGAAACTCACATAAAAGAAAAATTAATTTTTTAATAGTAGATCCTAAAAGTTTTTTGGATTGAAACAAGGAAGTTTTTAGTCCATGTTAATAATTTTTTTTATTTTTATTTTTTAATATACCTTTGCTCCTTTTCCTGTTAAGTTTTATTGTAGGAACTGTTATGAATTACCTATTATTGTCCTATTTCATTTCAGGATTTGATGAGAATAAAGCTGCATGTTGTGGCCAAGGGAACTATCGTGGTAAACTTACTTGCATGCGAACTTCGCCCTATTGTTCCAACAGAAGCGACTACCTCTTCTGGGACCCATTCCATCCTACAGAGGCCGGTCAGCGCATCCTTGTAGACAACATTTTTGACGGTCCTTCAAAATACACATTTCCGATTACTGTGCAGCAGCTAATTGCTTTGTAGACTCGGTATTGCACAGCCCCTGTGAACTGCCGCGCCTTCATAATGCAGGGCCTGAATCACCACAGCAGCAGCACAAAATTCGTCATTGTACTGTTGTTTCTGTGCGTAACAATAACTGCTAGATTGTGGGCAGAGGCGCTTGGAATTTGGGATGGGCGCAACCCTACCCCATATTAGGCAGTAGACTAGTTGAAGGAAAAAATTATATTTCAAAAATAAAAGTTTGGATTAGGGTTTTTATTTCAACCATCTATTTTTTGTCTTTTCATTATTCAATTTTTTGCAATATCTGTCACTACCGAACCGCCTCTCAAAAACAAAAAGTTAGAGAAATGGAAGCCTTCGTCCCCGAGCTACCTAACATTTGAAATGGAAACCTGACATTTGAAACCAAATCACGTGAGCAATTTAGTTAAGACGACAAACACACAGAAATTCCACAAGTCACCTCCAAATACGCCTCTCAATATGAAAAAACCAACTAGCGCAAACCCAATAAAACCCAACAATACTAAAATCGCCGTAATAGCCTATTTTTCTTGTAGCGAAGCCACCCTTGAAGTTTTCTGCCAAGTTATAGATCTAACATCAAGCTTCAACGGTTGAGCCATCAAACACACTGGGACAATTAGCAAAGCTCCAATTTCGGCTGTAGCAAAATTGATGACCGACATGAGAGAGCTCAATCTCCTTTTTGAGGCTGAGAGGCATTGACGTAATAAAATGAAGAACCCAAAACCACGTACAAGATTAGGAGGCTGAAGCTTGAGAGCGAAACCCAGACTAGAAAGCTAATTGTTGGAGTGCGATGGGGTATTTGACAGATGAAATAAGGGGGTACCGAAACAAAAACACCCCCACATGTAAACTATGAACACTTTTCGCCACTTTTCGCCGCATTAAGTCATTTGCATGATCTCATAGTGATGTCAAGTTCACCAGCAGCAATGGCTGGAAGAGTGGATTGGTTTGGACAGAGTGTCCGGTTTCGGTAGCTCGGGGACGAGGGCTTCCATTTCTCTAGCTTTTTGTTTTTGTTTTTAATCACTTTAACCACGTGGTATGGCCACATCAAGAGGTAAGAATACGAGGTAAGAATGAGGTGGCCTGGTAGCAGCTTTAAAAAACACACACACAAACCGCAACGATATCCCACATTGACAGATGAGGCCCGAAAATATGTTACCCAGATGTTACAGATTTACTGTATCTCTGTAAACAAAACCCCAAAAAATCCCTGACAAGAGCCAAGTCAAGCCAATATACCTGCGATAAAACAGATCGTGTTCCTTCGGAGAATGTAATTGAAGGAGAGGACACCTTCATTGTCTTCACGATTAAGATGGAAATATATCCTTAAAGAAAAGGCCGAGGTCCCCCTTGAAAACATCAAACGCCAAAATCTTGGCCGCTGCGTCCTGCATTTAGCTCAAAAAAAAAAAATACCCACTATGTAAGAACAGGAATCCCACGAGTCATATGTGAGATTTATCGCTCAAATAAGACCTTGTATTGCCGATCTTGAGCTGATATATTCTCATTGCACAATCGCTCAACATGCTTATTATTCCCGATGGCATCCAATACAAACGCTGCTCGCTTTATGACTTCCCCAGGGACACCTACATAAGCAATGCAGTCAATTCCATTAGAAAATTGGAGGCAGTCATAGAAGCAGCCCCTAGAAGACCTTAGTTTTATGGCTTCATCCTGGGCCTCACTTTTCACAGCAAGAGGGATTATGCTTATATAGATCAATCAAACTTATCTCAACGAGGTTGTTAATACTATTATATCCGTGTTCAAGCATTCTAGTTTCAGTAAAGCTAGATTTTAGTTCAGATGTACCTGCAAGTTGTGCACAATGCAGCCCTGCGGGACGCAAACTGGCATGAACAATTGCTGGTAATAATTTTAAATTGGAATCCTCAACTTAGAAAAGCAATTATATACTAACCATAGCTTAGAAGTGCATGTCCGGGAACAAGCCTGCAAGCAATTAAAAAAAAAAAAACGAGAGATCACAGAATTCTAGCACATTACATGCAATGAGAAATAATAACTTGCGCATTGTTCAAAGAAGGTGAGGTCACAGAGACTGCCAGCTGAAACTATGATTCATAAATCCTTATGGGGATTGAAACTAATTTAACTCATTTGACTGAGGAACCATTATGACCTATCTGCCTTAAACCTAGAACAACTAGATGACGCTATCCACAGCTGCATATTACTACCCGAGTAAATGGCCACGTATGGATGCATGCTGAGCAGCCAGACAACATGATAGAACACTATGTTGGAATAATTGAATATGTTAAGATGTTTTCTCACTGCATCTGTTCAAATGACAATTATTTTCATGAAAATATCCCAAGGGACAATAATAATGGTTTCTAGAGATATTTCGGGCAAAGCAAGTGGAAAGCATCAGATATTTTATATAAATCACTTTGAAGGAAACAAATAGCGGACCCCACCAAGCCAATTGCATGATGAGTACCACCATATAATGGTCACAGGACAGTATTTCTTGGCAGTAGAGTAATGTAGAGAGCAAGCAGAAATATACCGATATAGAAACACAATGTCTTCGATATTCGTAGAATTGTTGTCAGGCCTCAGCACACTCATGGTGTAAAAGTTGATCATCTCAGACTGATATCGTCAAAAGAATACATAAATATCAACACTTCCAATGTGCCCAACCGTGAAAGAGTGAATAACTGAGGAAATGAATCTATCAGGACATAACCTTTGGCAGGCAACTCTTATCAAATATCTCAGTCAAATGAGTACAC
Source organism: Juglans mandshurica (assembly GCA_022457165.1). Classification (NCBI taxonomy): domain Eukaryota; kingdom Viridiplantae; phylum Streptophyta; class Magnoliopsida; order Fagales; family Juglandaceae; genus Juglans; species Juglans mandshurica. The sequence continues at coordinate 36,730,924 of CM039622.1, forward strand.
ACCAGAACCTGCAAGATAATAAGGCATAGTTGAATTGAAGCTAGTAGTACTTTCTGCTCGATTTTGTTTATAAATATTTACTACTTCAATCACTCTTGTAGGGTAAATTGATTCCATTGTTTGAGAAAACAAGAATGCATGAAAAATAATATCTCAACAATCACCAAATCATGCTAAAATGGCTGTCCTGTTTAAAAAAGGGTCTAGACAGTAATGTTGAAACGAAATTAATCTCAACAAAAGGCTTACTATTTTGAAGAAAAGAAAAAGAACCAACTATTAATAGTATGCTATTAATTACTATAGCAGGAAGTACAGAACCTCCAACCTTTGGGGGGTCATCACATGTGGCAAAGTGAGTTATGGTTCCACCAAGCAGCCCGATGCCATCTGAAAAATATTGAGATCATAAATTCATATAAAACATCTGGGAATATTCCAGTTCTATAGACATAGCATTTCCAAACATAAAAGTCCATTTGTCTGGCAGAGACTAACCTTCTGTAAGAGTACCTTTACCAAACTCATCCAGTAGACACAAAGATCGTGAAGTTGCATGCCTGTAGGGTTTTTCAACATCAATAACAAAAAAGGAATAAAACTTCAGTTCTTTTAGTGAAATTCTACTCCTATAATGGAACCATTTAGCAAATATTATAACTCAGTTCAGTCTGAATAGATCTTCATATTATGGAACCAGATTTACCAGCCAAAACAGGGTTTATAAAACAATTCGAAAGGGTCCAAACACCAAGGAACATGACATACAGATGCGGTAAACAAGAACTATTTGTTTATTTAGTAGTTTTTAGTAGTTTTAAGCTAATCTATTCACACTCATTCAGGTATACCTTAGCATCATCCCTACTTGATGTAGATCAATCATGAAGGTTGACAGTTCTGCAGTCATAAACTTGCTTCCCATTGCGCAGAATATCCTGTTATCATAGAAATTTGGTTGGTATTACCAATAGCATATTATTGTGTAGTGGCTGTTCCAAGAAAGATGTTGGAAATATTGAGGTCACACCTATCAGTCAAACCCACAGTTGCAGCATCTGCAGGAACAAAACTTCCAATGTGGGAAAGGAAAACAATTAAAGCTACCTGCAACATTAAATTTTCAATCATGATAAAGTGCCCAGAGAGAGATGATGCTAACATTCAACATCCACTTACACTAGGTTAACAAATCTAAGTTGCACAGTAATTGTCAACACCCAAAATGGTGTATGATAGGTTTTGTATGCAGGCGTTTGGGACACAAGAATACAGATGCTAGTAATTGAAAATCTTGTTACATTGATGGCACTAGCTTGACTAGGATTAGCAATTAAAGGAATCACAACATGTTTGACTGTCAAAACTTTAAAAGAAAGAAGGAATGCTTTTGAAGCGTTATGGATTCATTCACTCAAAACCATGCACAATCTTCATATATACCATTACAAAAGAAAATTTACTCTAAAATAGGATTTTCTGAAGCATAGGAGAGTTCATACACCAAAATAAATGCGCATGACATATATGTAACTATATCAGGAGGATTGAAAAAACCAGATAGATAGAGCAAAATCCATTTAGTTATCAGTGAAAATATGATACATAATGAAGGGTATGATCGTCTCTTGAAAGGAAGAAAGAATAATTGACCTGCTTTACATAGATACTTTTCCCCGAATAATTAGGACCAGTGATGATTTGAATTCTTCCTGAAACAACACAATCATCAAAATTTAACAAGAGTATGCTAAGATGGTGGTAGGATTTGTTGAAATTTAGTTAAGCTGAGATTCATGTGATGTAATATGATTGAGTGTATCTTCCATTTACCATCATCAAGTATCTTTGTGTCATTTGGAATAAATGTATCTACTGTCATTTCCTGCAAAATATGCCTGAAAATGGTATCTAGTACTTGTTACTAACCCATGCATAAATCTCAAATTTCTTAAGCATCAGAACACAGGGAAATAAGCCAGACACCTCTCACCTTCCATTTTGAATATTGAGCAAGCTTTCTGTAGTCAAAGTAGGCCTTACATAATTGTTTTGACGAGCAACAAGTGCTAATGACAAAAGGCTGAAATAAAACAGCTAATAATAAGTTAGAGAGAGAGAGAGAATCAACAAATGGGGATTCTCATGAGAGAGCAAAAGAAACACTTATTGTCCAAAATAATTCTCACCAATCAAGTTCGGCTGCAAAATTGATGGCCTTGAGCAAATGGGTTGAGAATAGAAGAATATGTGACACCAAATCTCTAGTAATTGCCCTCTCCATATCTTCAAATAATGAATTCAGATTAAACCAATGTAAAATAGGTCATATCATTGCACTTATAGCTAGAAACAACGGCTCCATTACTACACTTGTGGCCTGATTGTAGATCATTAGAAACTTGTACCTTCTTCTTATCTTCAACAGTGAATTAGGTAAGAGAATATTTATAGAAAATGTATTCAATACAATTATGTTGACTATTTCTTTCAAAAAAAGTTGCCATATCTCGGTAATGGGGTCTGTTGATTCAGAATCACGGGATGGGTAAGATGTAACAGATCATGAATCCATTTAATTTTCTACCACTGTCGCTCTATCATTCTTATTGCCGTCTATAATCAAAGCATTACACTTAGAACTAATAAGACAGAGTCTCTGTTGTTATTCTTAATGTCTATTCTAGATATCAATAAGCAGCCACAGAGTGGGGTAGAGTACACAGTTTATGGAACTACACGGGTTCAAAATATTAAACACCAGACTTTTCCTATATATATGCTAGTAAACAATTAAAACTAAGAATATCTCCAAAAGAAAATACAAAACGGGGAAACTTATACTGCATACCTAGGATTTTATGATAGATATCTCCAAGCAGGTCATCCAGTTCTCTTGTCTTTGGGGTACGGTAAAAGAATCTTTTTGTCTCCCCATCCACATCAGAGAACTATGTTTGACAGCTACGTATTTTCTTTAGAAAAATCCGCACTAATAACATAGGGCATTCATTTGATTTAAATGAAGCATTTACTTACAGCAAACGCAAAATCTTGAAGTTCCACCAGTGAGGCTTCATCAAGGTTTTCTTCAAAAAAGCACATCAAGTATCCTAAATATTAACCCATAAAAATCAGCAGGCATGGCTTAGATGTGGTAAATTAGCTTAAAGCCAATAGATAAATCACGATCTGTTGTCAAATTCAAATTGGCATTATGCAAGATAAAAAGTAGCTCAGAACCAAGATAAACATCATGGCACAAACTTAATATTATTTTACTAGTCACTCTAAATCATGTTGCTTTTTTCCAACAAAAGGATTTTATATTTCGCTTATAAAAAAAAATAGCTCATATTTCTTTTAGGCTTTGGAATGCAAAAGACCTCGAGAAGGTGAAATTTACATTTAACATTATGGGCAATGAATAATTTCTCTTTTGGTACATGTATATATATACATATATGCATGTATAGTTGTAGTACCATTTGAAATTACATTATCACAAAAGAAATATTTTGGATCATTGTTGGTTTGTTTGTATTAATATAGATACCATTTCTAAAGAAAATAAGTAGACCTTAGAGGCTGACATATTCTTCTAGAATTCTAGCTCTGCGCTGCTGCATTGGACTGTAGTGTAGTATCAATGTTGATTTCAATGTTTTGTAAAAACTTATTCTCCAATCATTCTTACATTACCCTAAATTTCTGTGAAGTATCAACAGGAGTTTTTATGTAGTAATGCAACAATGACCATCACAAGTAAAGTCTCATTGTTTCGCAACTAAGATGACAGACCAACACAAACTACAGCTTCATCATCTGCTGACTATTTGAGACATAAGAAAGAGAATATCAAATAACTTAAAAAATTTATTAGAGTCTGATAAAATAAAATTATGTCAGAGGAAAATATACATAGAATGTGTATCACTCATGAAGAAATATTGCAAGAAGTTGCTTCAAAAAGCAGACTAACCTATTTGCTGTATATAAACAATACAAGGAACAAGCTTGTCTTTACAAAGATGAGGAAGTTGTGCCCGTTCCAATGATGACAACTGCAAAACAATGCTATTGAGTAAAACAAATTTACCAGTGGATTAGGATTCCTCTTACTCTCATTAGATGTACAGAATATTGCCAACAGGCACCTCCTCCAGAAATTCTGGTAGTTCCTCGTATATTTGCCTCAGCTCATCCAACTATATGACAACAAAATAGTATGATTTGTCATGACAGGTATAACCTGATTTCAGATGTTTGTGAGGTAGAGATAAATGAAAACCATTTGATGTGAAGCATGAAAGTTTTACTAGATAAAAAAAATCAAGAATCTTCATCATTGCAAAATTATATAGGTAGCAATCTTTATCAAATTAACCATACAAGAAACTTTTTTTATTAAATCATTCTATTTTATGTAATTGATGGAGTTGTTTTGCTGCTGTATACCATGGTAAATGCTGGAGTGAAAATTGGTGTTTCTTTATTGGGAAATTTTGCAATACATGGTCAACTTTAGCTCAAGTGAATGTGCCTGATTCAGAAATCCAAGAGGATTCTGAGTCCTGTTTTAAACCAAATTTGAGCTCTAACGATATAATCATTAAGCTAAAAGATTTCCCCTCCTTATACACAAGTCATCACTTATATGTTCTATTATTTGTCTTTCAATTGAGATCTTGCTGGATTTCCACTTTGTTGGACGAGTTTGTTCATGGTTTGATGCTATATAGGAGTCTAAAGTTCCAGAATTATCGAGGTGCAGAGATTGAGTGTGTCATTCATGGATTGCACGACCAAGTTTAGTGTCTAAACAGTTTTTGTGAGTTTCTGAATTGGTTGTAACGAACTCTTCTATGGTGGGATTTTTAGCGGTGCCCAAGAACTTGCATTGGTTTTTTCTTTTGAAGAGCTCGTCAAAAGTTTCCACTTTTGTCAACAAAAATCTCGTGTCTCAAATCTTTATTTTTATTGCTTTCAATACTTATAGCTTTTGTTCATTGTGGTTACTTCCTTTCTTAATTTGGTTAAATGTTTTGGGTCTATCTTGGATTTTCACATTTCATTTTAATTTGACAAGGTGAGTAGATCGATGAGTTTTTACTTTTCATTTCTTAAAATTAATATTGAATAATTCAATATTGAAGATGCAAATGCTAGGAGAAGATAGGGATGAGAAATTTATGTCTAACCTCATCACAAAAACACTCTTTCACGATGGTTTCATAACCCTTTTCTTTACCTCTATTGACATCAAGAACACCAATTACCTATAAAACACATTGCCAAACAATAACACCAATCGTATCTGAATGTAGCAGGTAAGCATAACAAACCTAACAGAATGTTGAGGATGTGATATAGACTAACCAATTCATAGATGTAAGCTAGCTCTGTTGGAATGTATGAAGCAGCCTGTAATAAAGTTATACATGTACATACACAAAAATTAATTACAAAAAAGAAAAGAAATCATCATTAAACTACATAAATACACTCAACAAATAACTAACATAAAATTCTGTTGAATGAACTAGTTTATTTACCTCCTCAACAATGTCCAAGTTGAAATGCTTCACTTGCTCTCTAAGACTTTCAGAAATCCCCACTTCAAATATCTTGCTCACATGCAATAGTGAGCAAACACTCTACAAGAGAATTATTCAAAGAGTTCAATTTAGAATTTCTATTAAAAGAACATTCCGCTTAAACAAAAAAAAAAAAAAAAAAAAGAAGAAGAAGAAACTATCAGCAATTAAAACTATCAGCAATTCATATGAATATTTAATATATCCATAAATATAGTGCTGCTTTAGGGTAAAAAATTAGTAGCATTCAATCTGAGAATGTGAATAAATAGCTCTTAGCATCCACAACAACACACTTGTTCGGTGTAGAATCAAACCACCAACTGAAAGTTACATGTAGGGACACAAAGTAACTCATTAAGAAATAATACAGTTTCAATTTTTCTTCCAAGATCTCTCCAATTTTTTCAATTGAGTAAAGCAAATGAAGTATGAAAAAAACTCCCTAGACAATGGCATACAAGGAAGAAATGAGTTTATAAATTAATTTTTTTCCTTTGATAACGAGCTTGTCTAATAGGATTCTTTGAAAGTTCCGAAGTAAACAAAGAAAATTTTTTACCTTTTTAAGTAAAAGCATGAAAATTTTTCCGAAGACTAATTGTCCATAAGAGGGTTGCGTATTTTAGCATAAATGACATGGAAATTCCTTGCCTCAGTGGCTCATGTCAATCTTTTCCATGCTCGACAGATATGACTACACATCTTGAGTTGAGTGGACGGGTACTTCTCAAATAATATTGTTATTTTTTTCCGTGCTGGAAGAATTTAATAAGAAAATTTCCGTGTTTTCATTTTACCCACGTACTAACATCAATAAAGGATACTGTCCTGCAACTACAATACAGTTCCAACATCTCAGGCTCTCCAGATGAGTAACTTAGACATCTTTGTTAACCAAGAAAGGAATGAAACGTGAGAGAATACGATATTACAAAAACTTACCTTTAGAAAAGCTATCCAGTCGCTGCATGTGCATTTAGAGCTTGGGGAGTTGAATTTCTTCGGGGAAGAAAAAGAAAAATAAAAGCTTCAAAATATTCAGAATTCAAGGGAATACAGGGGCAACTGAGGCACTGTTATATGAAACAAAAATTTGTCTAAAAAGATAGAACAATCAGAATTATCATTATTGCCAACCATATATTAAAACATTGTTGGTTAAACAACAAATTTTATTACTGTGACATATATGCCAAGCGAGCATCTAAGTATTCAACGTTTGCGGCAGAGAAAAGTAATGAAAATAAATGATTTGATAATCTTCCAAGATTGGATCAAGTTTAATAATCAAGTATGAAAAGAAAAAATTGAGCAAATGGTACATAAAGTTTCATAGATTGTTCTGCGCTTAACAATCAAAGACCCTGATGTAACTGTATATACATAATAGAACCGTAAATCTTTATTTGGAGGGGAAGTAATACAATATTCTTTCAAAGGAAATGACTAAGAACAAAGGACAGACATGATTTGTACCTTGAGTATGTGGGGAATGTCCTTTACAGACTTCAGAGTTTCACGTAAAGAAGCCATCAGATCTTCAGAGAAAAGAAAGAAAGATATCTTTCACTCGTTAAAGAGAGTGTGCTTTCTTTTTGGTTAATAGATGCATAAAGTTCAGAACTCTTTAGGAAAATCATCTTCACTTCAATAGTTTTAAGAGCTTGTTTTCAGTTCTTAGGTGGTACAGACCTGCTGCCAAATCATCTTCAAGCAATGTTGCTAGGAGATCATAATAATATTCTTTGCTGTCAGATCAAATTAATTTTCTCTTGGTTCTTTCCTGAATCCATACAGGTTGGCTAGACATAAATAGGCCTCACAAGTTTGCACAATAAAAGGATACCGCATTGAGCCGCCTGTTTAAATTTTCAATGTCTAGTATAGGCCTCAGGAACCAGCTTCTAATATAAGAGAACATTTGTCTAAGTGAGTTATAAATTATGTCTGACATAGTAGCATAAAATGATTCTCTATTCAAATTTACCTCAAGAGGCGTCTACCCATTGGTGTTACACACTGCATTGAGGACAAAGGAATCAGTTCAATATGCAAAGATAACACAAGTTTATAATCCAAAGAACTTCTGCAAACCTTATTCATCACGCCAAACACAGAGAACCTGCAATTAAATGAAATATTAGAGATCTTTTGCCAGGAAATACATACTGGGTTTTTCATCAATTACCCTTCTTTTGCTCTACCAATGCCCATATGGCTAGGATGTTTGTCTATTTGGAAAATCTGTAATGCCTCATGAGCTGCTGCATCGAGTTTGAGAAAATTGTTTCTATTTTTGTTAGTAAAGGAGTACATTATAGTCCAAGTTTCATTCCAGAATAAGTAATTTTTTAACAAGAAGAATATAAGTTCAAAAAGCTGAAAAAGTTTTACACATTGACGATAATACACAAATAGATACAATGAAATTTCTATCACGGAATCAATTGCGATTGATGCATTGCCACATTCCTTTTGTTCCAGGGTATCCACAATCCTTTCATTCTCCAATATCGCAAGAAGACCCCCACTTGCACGAACTTGAACATCACTTCCCATGTCCATCATGGAACTCAGCTGTGTTGGAAAGGAAAAAAAGAAGTTTAATGTAGAAATCAGGACTAAAACAACCTATATGCTCCAGTGAGACGTTTGCTTCACAGAGATGGGGTGGCGGTTGCTAGCACTGCCGTGTGAGAAAAAGAGAAAGAAACAAAAGAAAGAAAATCAAGAAGCACAAAGAACCCAATATTCATTATGTCCAAACATATTATTGCAACTTCAAAGGATCAAAAATAGAATCCATGCAATGAAGAATACAAATTCAGAATATCGGAATATATAATCAAGAAGAAAAAATTAGTAGAACTCATGGTAAAGTATATGTATATTTTGACATACATAACAAACCCTCTCTTTGATGTTTAATCCATCATCCATTCCTGCCACTCGAAGGTATATCAACCTATAAAATCCCGAAGAAAAAAGAATAGGGAGTAAGTAGCAGGATATATAGAGAGAGAGAGAGGGGGGGGGGGGGGAGAGAGAGAGAGAGAGAGCACATCCAGTTCCTCAAAATAATAATAGCATCACATAGAACATTGTCAGAATCTCTCTCCAAATATATACAAGCAATGTCAACCATCTCGATTCAATTCCAACTAATGAAATGAAAAGGATGTAAAGAAGTTTAAATTGCCTAATAATTATCAAAAGACATGACCCTATATGGAAGGTTTTTATGGCAGAAAATAGTCAGATAGAAACCTCATAAACTTGATTTTCCTCCATACAATAAAGAATTTTGGTATGAAATCCAGTTTTATGACCAGGCGTACAAGTTTGCAATAATTATAAGATTTGCTGATAGAGTTTAAGTCTGTAATGTCACCACAGCCAAATACACATACATGGTAAGTATTTTTAGCCAGTTCTTTCGTTTAAATGAGTTGCATATGACACATCAATATGAAGTTTTCAACTACTAGTATCGGAAACATCATTACAAAAGAATAAGCAACAGCACTGCTGCCAAACCTAAAAAAAATACTAATCAATTTACTTTGGATAAATTTAACAAGGATTAGTCTGTGTATGCTCTGAAGTTCTATTTATCTCCTTAAATTGAGCCCAAGTTTGATATCTCCAACATGAGATTAACAAGAACAACGGTGAACATTTTGCTGATGCTTTTATACCTGTGCCATGCTTGCTCATAGCTGAAAATTGAACTTTTCACAAGCTTCACAGTGGGAGCCTCGGTTGTTCCATCTGCATCACTTCAGAGAGTAAACAAGGCCCCCAAGCATAGTTCATAAAATCAACAAAGAGATGAGCAGCATACCACTACGTTGTAAAGCACACAAAAAGAATTCTTCACTTTTAGTGCTTGTGTAAATGATCAGTGGCTTTGCTTGATATTTTACTGAACCATTGATACAGCCAAGGTGAAGAAAATAAGGCATATGAAGTATATTGTTACAAATATTTAACCGAAGAAAAAAAGTAAAGATTACATGGATGAATAGAAATAATTCGAGTGGCAAGAGGCAAAAACAAAGCTCTTTAATTTAATTATCAAGAAACATAGTACCAAAAGATTTTTTTTATGACGGGCGAAATACCCCACGGCAAAGCCCTTAGGACTCACCCATGGAACCTAAACCTCCTGGGAGACTAGCACAGCAACCCATCACCATGGCCTCCCACTTAAATTGTAGTTTCATCCCAGGGGAAATCGAACTTGTGACATGGGCTCATGCACACAAGTTCACCCTTACCACTTGTGCTATAGGACTAAAAGAAATAGAATCCATTTGTAACAAAGCAACATGAAACTCATACCTAGATCAATCAAGGGAAATTCCGTGATGCTACCTTCCCAAACTTCAAGCACATGAAGTTGGCAGATAAGATTTTTTTTTTTTTATGACGGGGGAACCACCCCACAACAGAGCCCTTAGGACTCACCCATGGAAGTTTGGAACCTAAACCTCTGTGGAAACTAGCACAGCAACCCACTGCCATGGCCTCCCACTTAAATTGCAGTTTGATCCTAGGGGGGATCGAACTTGTGACATGGGGCTCATGCACACAAGTTCGCCCTTACCACTTGGGCTACCCATGGGTGGTTCCCAAAACAATAGGACTAACAGAAATAGAATCCATTCATAACAAAGCAACATGAAACTCATACCTAGATCAATCAAGGGAAATTCCGTGCTACTACCTTCCCAAACTTCAAGCACATGAAGTTGGCGGATACTGGGATCATAAAAGGAAACTCCAACTCTGGAACAAAAGAATTGCAGTCATTGTTTGTAGACAATATCTGTTTTTATGACTTATAATCCTAGTCAATTTCATAAAAGTATCAATCAAGCACAATCATGACTTTTACCTACATTTACCATTCATTATTGCCTTAGTTCAATCTGGTTCTTCATTTTTTTATTTTTGTCAGTTCTACAGTTTCTGCTTCCAAAAGATACAACCATTTGATGTATTTAGTTGTCTATGGGTTGTAGTCCATTAATCTTAGGAGTCTAGGAATACTAGTTTTTCTCAGGATCAAGGGTCATTCCATTTTTTCATAAGCTTTCTTCATGTCTATCTTAATTCCCCTCATTAGTCCATCTGCTTAGGAGTATTTGAAATAAAAACTCCAATAGTGTCAGCACATCTATTGCCCAGATAATTATATTTAATTGCTCTGTAAACAGCATTAAACATTTCTTTTGATGGCTTAAAATTTTAAGGCAGTTTTCCATCTACTTCCTTTTCCCTCTCTCTTCACTCTCGTGGCTTGTTCTTTTTCTTCTTTTCTCCCCCCTTACTTCTCCTTCTCTATTTCTTCTTCTTTTCTCTCCTCTTCTTTCTCTTTCTTCATCCATACTTGCTGTGCTACATCCCATACTTCTAGAAAATTTCACTCTTCTTTTTTTTTTCCCAGCTTCTTTCTTCCGAAGTTTCATCAAAATAGATAAAGGAAGAAAATAATAGTGATTTCAAACATATTTTCATTTTAATGCAAGGAAAGAAGGTGTCATATGAGCAAGAGTTATTTTTCTCTCTAATCTGAGTTTCAAAATAAAAGGTCTAAATATTTCCATCAGACTTCGACCCTGATTCAGTTTGAACACTTATCCAAATCCAGACTTGGTTAAACAATCTCAAAATATGAAAAACACTTGTGAGTTGTGAGAAGTATCAACAGCAAAAACCAGACCCAAACTGCATTTTTCTAAACTGCACGCCAGAAAGTATAAGGCTGCTTCAGTCAAATATGCAACATGGTTATTGGCATTTTTTCTATACGACTATAATATGCAAGTCTTGACATTAACCTGATTAACCAATTATTTAAATGAGCTTTAATTAGACACCAGTTTTTATTTCTGTTGTTGTGGCAACAAATCTATGTAGTGATCGGGGAACAGAGGATGAGCATGGTAAGAGGAAGCTCACCGATGGCCGTGTTGAATGCATGCCATGTAAACCTGCACTTATACCAAAAAATCCAGATAAGTTGGAAAGATTGCATCCTAACATGACACAACTGAGGATCTTTACATTATACACTCCACAGGAGAAAAAAGATACCATCGTTAAATTTCGATTCAAGTTCTCACTATTTTGTCTGCAATCATTAGCGCAAGTAATAGAATATGGAGATTCCCAAACCTCATCATGTTTAATATAAATTTACATCCGCCTGACATAGTTTTTTTTTAGGTCAGTGTTATACGTAATATTTAAGTTATAATATAGTTAAGCACTCGATTTCCTCTCAGTCTATGTATACGGGAAATTTAGATGCTGATGTAAATACGTTTTTGAAAAAATAAGTTGACATAGAATGTAGCATTGTATGTGCTTCTTGTTATAGAATATAGCATTGTAGAATTACGTTTCTCCTTCTCCTCCTCCTCCTTACTGTTTCTTTACGTAGATTTCATCAGAAGATATAAACACAAACAGATAATTTTCCATAATTTTTATGTGCGCCAGTTGGCCGAAGATAAATAAAAAATAACTAAATAAAATGCATAGAGCTCACTCAACTAAGCCCGGTCGGACAGTTGACTTGGTCGAGTAGGTTCAGTTTACAGTATTTCGGACGAGAACGGCATGATGCATTGAACTTTATTTCCTCCTCTTCTCTAAGATTTTCTCGGCAACCAAACAGAAGAGTTCTAATTGCTGAATCGTATACATTTCGTTAATTAGGACAAGAAAAACCAAAGCCTCTTCTCCAAATTTAACCTGATAGAGCTATTTTCCTCAGCCCAAATGTTCAGTTTGTTCGTTCGCATTTTAAAACTAGAACCACCGGAAAATCCCGGAACCGACTCGAAACTTTGTTTTATTCTATCTTCCTTAGTTTTCTTCGCAACCAAACCGAAAGCAAGAAACGCAACGGATGAGAGGAGAGAGTGGCGGAACTCGACCTGAGGTACCGCTTCGGTTTCGTCCATTTCCTCCATCTTTGGCGCTCAAATCCTTCTGTCGGTGTTTCAGAATGAGAGCTCAGTTTCGACCTTTTTTTCCGCTTTTTGAAATACAGTTTCGACTTTTGAGCGTTACAGAATACAGAGTAAGGGTATTTGGGCCAGGGAATCTACTTATATAGGTCGGTCATCCACGGCGCCACACTCTGAAGTTTGAACATATGCGTTGGGCTTAGGAAGTGAGCTGAAGATTTGTCAAAGCTAACGTGCTATTAATTTATTGAAAAATTTTATATCTTCACACTAAACACTACATATTATTTTTTTATTTTTTTTCTCTTATCAAATTTGTAATATATGAATGATGAGTAGAATAATTCAATTAGTTTATAAATAATAAAATAAAAATAAATAAATAAAATAAAAATAAGTATGATGTGTAGTATGTGGAGATAATGAGTAATCAAATTATAATTTATATCACTCACTATATCTTCAATGTATTGTTATGTGGCTTGTTAAAAAAAGAGAAATACTTTAATTATAAAATAATTAGATAAAAATAATCCCACAAATTAACGTGGCATAATATAGTTTATCAGATCGTGAAGTTACTTTTATTATAAAGTAGATCTAACGGATCACATAAAGTCACGTCAATCTGTTGAATAATTTTGTTACGATCTTTTTGTGTCTGTAACACTTCTCTTAAAAAAAAAACATATATTCAAAACAAAATGACTTCTAGAAATATAAAAATATGAAAGCGAGCACTCTCAGTAGATTGGTCAAATGTTAAAAAAAATAGATGTTGACAACTATTGGGATAAAATTCAGCCCACGTTAGATTAGGCAAGGCATTTGAAAGTTAATTTTTACTACAATATATCTAAAAGAAATGTCAAATTTGATGTATATTGTAGATAAATCAAATATTTTTTTATTATTACTTTCGACACATTCTCTCTCTTCTCTCAACGTTTCATATTCCAAATGTCATTACGTTTGTTTTCCTCTCAAAAAACTATAAACTCTCTTCCTCATGGCCTTTGTTCGACAAATAAGCCCTGCCACCGCATCATCATCGCACCACCAACCAAAGTCTCGTCAACAGAGACTTTAAGCTTGAGATTGGGATCCTGTGGCTCGTTTGTTTTCGGAGATGAAATGATATGAGTTGAGATTAAAGTTAAAAAGTTGAATAAAGTATTGCTAGAATATATTTTTTAATATTATTTTTATTTTAAAATTTAAAAAAGTTGAATTGTTTATTTTATTTTGTATTAGAAGTTGAAAAAATTGTGATGAGATGAAATGAGATGTTTCCTGAAAACAAACGAGTTATATGGTTGTTGTTGACGGGGCAGTTTTTAAGGCCATGATGTGGGTGTATCGAATAGCTCGTTATTTTTCAAATATTTCCTAGTTCAAAAACATATAGTTGGATGGAAAATATATAAATTTTGAATTGTAATTAATACATTTATATAGAATTTTAGATAGGTTTAATTAGACACTTGTGCTTATTAGCATTGAATGATTATTCAAAATATGATAAAAATAAATAAATTAAGAATTAAATTAATATTATTTTATTATTATATAATGAATAAATGGATAATCCAATATGGAGATTTGATGTGAATGAAATAGTCAAAGCTAAATTCATCTCATGCTAGCTAAAACTTGAGTTTGGTTTTGGCTATTCCAATAAGAGTGCTAGATATAGTTTGGAAATAATTTACATTTAATCTCATCTCATCAGATCTCATCATATTTCATTTTCTTTCAAAATATCATTTAAATACAAACACATTCTAACTAATTATTCTAACTTTTCCAAACTTAAAAAAAAAATAATAATTTAACTTTTTTAAATCTCAAGACAAAAATTATATTATAACAATATTTTAATTTTATAACATTTCTTATTTAACTTGTTATTTCTCATTTTCCAAAACTCAATAAATACTTAATTTAAACTATCTTACTAATATTTACAAAATTATCATCTCATCTCATCCCTGAACATCTCATAAAAACACTAAATTTCCTCTACTTTTTTACGTTTGAGTTTTAAATTTTTAAACTTTTTTAGTAAGTAACGTGACACCACATTCAAAGGGGCAAAGTGAATGATATTAATTATGGACGTAATAGCATTACTTTAGTAGCATTACTCTTTTTTTTATTGCCGAGTTTTGCTTGTGATAGTTAATGATCTGTAGGCCTATTTGAAGGCTGGTTATCAAAGTTGGAAAATGATAAAATAACTACCCCATTTACAATTTTTCTACAACTTTCTAATAAAATAATATACTTTTTAAAAATATTTATTTTAATTTTAATTTTAATTTTGATTTGATGTGTTTGAAATTAATAAAAAAATATGATTATTTCATGTTAAATTGTAGTTGGATTGTAAGGCTATCACCCCTCATCAAAATTTGCATGGGGCACGTACATTAATATTAATTGTAACACTCGGGTGGTATTAATAAGGAAAAATATTTACATCTGCTCCACACCGGCACACACTCAACGTATTTAGTGTAAAAAAAAAGAAGAAAAAAAGTAATGTGGTGTGCGCATGCGTGGAGTAGATGTATAACATTTCCCTATCAATAATGTGATATGTGTACCATGTTATAGTTCAATCACTGAATTTTAAATCTGTTTTATCAACACGTGCCTACCACATCAATAATGTTGTCTAGATATAACATTGGTAGATATAACATTGGTGATGTTTCAAATGATGTATGCCATACATCAGTCACTATTCACTCTCATATTCTATATTTATATTTTATTAATAGAGTGTGTGAGTATTTTTTTTAGGATATAGAATGTGGGGTGATGAATAGTAGTTGATAAAAATATTTTTTCGCTACAAATATACTTATTTTTATTTGTTAAGAATGATCTTTTGTGAAATATAGGGAATCGAAATAACAAAACTACAATCCTAAATCTATTAATATTACTTTTGAATAAAAAAAATTATTATTATTATTATTTAATATTTTTGTCACCACTCCCTATTATGATTTCAAAAGATTAAAAAACTATTTTATTTATAATAACACAATTTTTTGTCATCACTTTTTTGTTTATAAAAAATACACAACAGATTCTTTCAATCTTATTTTAAATGGATAGCAGTTTTGTGGAATAATAATATTCTTATAATATATTATAATCTTAATTTATTAAAAATTAAATATATTATTAGGATGGTAACTGGTAAGAAAGGTTGGATTTGGGTCTCAGGAAGCTTCCAAACGAAAGCGAAAAGAGAAAAATAAAAGATACGCTTCAAAAAAAGAAAGGAATGGGCAGACGTGCTTTAACTGCAGAACAGCTTCGCGGCTGACTCTCTGTGCGTGTGGAAACCCTATCTTTGATCCACTGCATCCGAAGAAATCTCGGTATTTCTCAATCAGGTCGAGCCTATAGAATCACTCATTCTCTCTGGCATTGTTTTATGCAATACTGCTATGGTTTTTATTCTCTTATTCCCCTGTTTGGTTACTAATAAGAAACTGAGGAAAAATTAAAAATTTATTTATTTTTTCGTTTCTTTTAAGTGGAAAAAGTTATACCTCAGCTAAACCTGACAGTTCATATGCACGGTTTCGATTGAGTAGGCTTTTCTTTTCATATATTGGAAGATTTCAGCTTCAAACTTTCGATTTATTTCATGTTCCTACGTTTCCTCGGCAACTAAACAGTACGACAATAATCCTTTACATGATTTAAAAAAAAAAAAATAGAAGTCATTTATATATTCACATATACTTATAGATATGCACATGCTCATTTCTTATGAGCTTGTGTTTATATTTTCATCGATGTTGATAAACTCGTTTACTCTGAAAACAGAGATCAACACAAATGATGTTGGGTGTCATAAGGCGAAGAGTCTCTTGCGGTGGCTCATCTGCTTCGGTAACAGCCGTCAATGTTTCTGTTATTTCTTAATTCATAACTCCTTGTTATGGTTTTTCCTTTTATAGTTTGGGTCATTGCTTAGATTTTGACTCATTTTTCAAATCCAATGTCCTTCCGTGTTTCAGTTTTTGGGGCAGTCATTGCGGGTGGGTCGGTTTGTGGAGTTTACTTCTAGATTTTCTTCCATTGTGGAGAAAAAGGTACTTATCTCTTTGCAGCTGCTATTTCTCTTAAATTTTATTATCAACTCTAATCGTTCATGGTGTCTGTAGTTCAAGCCATAGAAACTAAAAACAGCGATATGTTTCGTTTATGAAGAAATTGAAATTTATGGTAACATGTGCTAGTTATATTTGTTCAGCCATGATTGATTTATTAGATATTTAGCTATTATATTTTTCCTTCCTGCAAATTAGTATTGATAATTATGGAGTTATCTTTCCAATTATTTTCCTAGAGAGATCCTAAGAACTATTTTTCGATTGTTTGAGCAGATTTTGCTTCAGCCAAGAGGAATTGGGCATGTCCGGGATTTTTGTCACCTCATTTTATCAAGTAATCTTTTGTGTTCTTTATGTCATTTCATCACCTCATTTTCTTTGTGATTAGTGCCTTAATAATTTGTTGTCATTACAGGTTGTGCCGTTAGTTTAAGGCCAACAAGGTTAGTGACTCCATTCTATCACTTCACTAATTTAAGTTGTGTCATGAGGATTAATTTTTTTTTATTGGCACCGGGTGTCCAGAAACAACGTCCCGACTAATCTTGGGAGTGCACAGCCTCTTGGTAAGGAGTTTCCCGCAAGTGCACCTTGGATAATTCAAGGGGAAAATCCCTCAGTCCGATGGCCCCTAGAGATTGTTTGCACCCAAGAAGTTTTGAACCTTAGACCTGGGGGGAGCATACCACCAAGTCCAAGGCCTTTACCACTTGAGCCAGCCCCTAGTTGTGTCCTGAGGATTAATAAAGTGAACGGTAAAATGTGATGGGCTTGGGGCCATAGTAAAAGTTAAAAAAAATTATGTCTGTACACACTTGCATAATCTGTAGTGTAAGAAGTTGTGTGTGGAAGGTAATAAACAATGCAGCCGCTAATATGGGTTGCCCAGAATAAACTTCTTTGGAGACTTGCCTTGATTAAAAATTTCCAATACACTCCTGACTGGTTTTTGAGATTCCATGACCCCATGAGGGTGGACAGGATTTGTTTCCTGATTATAATCATATGTGGACAGAATTCTTAAAGTTTATATTGTTAAAGGAGGACTCAAATAAATAATTTTTCTGCAAGCTGAACTGCTACTCTTGGTTTCTTCTTATAAGGATTTTTTTTCTTTGAACTTTTGTGGGGTACAGGGAAGTTGTTGCTGGGATTCAGCGAGAAGCTACAATGCAAATTTGGAGTAGGCCATTCTCTTCAGACAATGGTGTGATATCGACACGTTTCTCCTGGAGATTTTCTTGATTGGTTCATATTACAGTGTTCTTTACATCTGCTATTGTTGAAGGATTGATATGTACCTTGCCTCCTTTTGGAATAATTTTATTGTTGCCAAAATTAGGAGGTAGACTTTGTTATTTGGAGAAGCAGTACATCACCTATAAATGTTGTTAAATAAAATCATTTCTTAATGAGAAATTGGCCAATTGGATTATTGTGCTAGGTGATGTCTCGTCCTTGCATTTATTTATTTTTTGATAAGTAAACGGTAGTATTAATAAGGATAGGCATAGCCCAAGTACTCCTTGCATTTTTTTCTTCTCATCTAGAAGTTTGATATTGAATGGCCAGTCTTTGTCAGGAAGCTTGTATGCATGACCGATTGTCGATACCTATGAGTCAAGACCAAAAAATATTTGATGGAACAACTGAACAACTAGTGCCAAAAATAAAATTATGGCCCATGCCTTGGAGAGTGTATAATCCTGATATTTACACTGCACCACTTGAAAGTGTCAATCTTGGAGAGTTTCTAAACTTCCGTTGCTTGTATGTCTTTTATTGTTGTTATATATGATAACTTGTCATATTTTTGTGTGATTAAGGGGATTTGATTGATGCTGTCGTCCCTTTCATGGGTGAATCCATCACTGATGGGACTCTGGCAAAGTTTTTGAAGAGTATGTTGTCCAAGTATTAGCTTCCCAATTCTTTCATTTGCTAAAGTATTCATTTTCATTCTTTGTGAGTTTAGCAATTAATTGTATGTTCTACTTGTATTTTGAGAGCAGATCCTGGTGACAAGGTAGAAGTAGATGAACCGATTGCTCAAATTGAAACAGATAAGGTGCTCATGGGATGAAATGTTTAACTGTGTTTGAATCTTTCTAAAGTCACAAATTGTTATTTTCTTCCCATGGAACGATAATCAGGGATATGATTTTGATACTTGAATCTTTTAAATTTTCCATCAGGTGACAATTGATGTTGCTAGTCCTGAAGTGGGTGTGATCCAAAAGGTTAGATGATAGCGGCTTGATTTTTCTTATTAGCTATTTTTACAAGTGCATGACTGCTATTTCTTTGCTTCTCAGAAACAGATTCAATTTGAATGCTTGACTTGGCTTCTGAATTTAATTTAAATGTTGGCAGTTTGTAGCCAAGGAAGGGGATACCGTGGAACCTGGTACAAAGATTGCTGTGATTTCAAAGTCTGCTGAAGGTGTAGCTCAGGTCGCTCCATCTGAGAAGACATCAGAGAAAGCTGCTTCTTCACTGTCTCCCCCTACTGAAAAGATTGAGAAGCAAAAGCAGAAATTGGAAACTGCTCCTGTTACTGAAAAGCCAAAATCATCTTCCTCACCACCTCCCAAACACGCAGCTACAGAACCTCAGCTGCCCCCTAAAGAAAGGGAAAGAAGAGTAAGTATTTTCCTTTTCACAGTACCAAAAATGCTGTTCTTGGAATGTTTTCTTATTGTGTATAATATCTGATGTAAAGAAAGAAGTTTGTCTTCCTAAATTGTATAGAACCTGCTCAATTGCAGGTTCCTATGACGAGACTCCGAAAACGGGTTGCTACACGACTGAAAGATTCTCAAAACACATTTGCAATGTTGACAACATTCAATGAGGTTGATATGTAAGTACAATTGAATTGTGATGTGTACTGAAAGCATATGAGTTTCCCCTGATTTTAGGCTTTGCTGGTAGTAGGGCCATTTATTTATTGAGTTGGTCCGACTATGCTCAACCTGGAATTGAACTGATTGGGATTGAATCTTATTTTCTCTGTTTGCATTGATATAAATAACGGACAAAGTAGGCTTAATTCAGTGAGATTATTTGATAAGTTAATTATGCCTATATTTTATCAGTACATGTGCAATTATTTTAAATTAACAGTGTTGGAGTTTGCAGCTCATTCAAGCTACTAAATAACGTGAATAAACGAATGGATTTTAGGTTGGTTTTTAGCATGCTAATCTGGGTTTGAAACCTGGTGCTCAGAGAACTTAGTTCCCAACTATTTATTGGCTTGTAACACAGAAAGCTTCTCTTTTAGTTGATGATTAATCCCCTGTTTTCAATCAAATTACTGACAACTATAACAATAAGAGAGAGAGAAAATAACTAAATATTTAAAGTATTAATGGACTACTTTTATATTTACGTGTCACCGGTTTTGTGCACTCCTGCTCTACTCCTTCAGCTAACTGATTGCTGCTTCTTGTAGGACAAATTTGATGAAGCTCCGTTCTGATTACAAAGAAGCTTTTGTTGAAAAGCATGGAGTCAAGTTGGGATTTATGTCGGGATTTGTGAAGGTATGAAACTTCGAAGACAAGGAGCAGTCTCCAGAGGAACTTAGAACTCTATTTTTCAGTACTTTATTTCTATGACCATTGCTTTAGATTTTAATGGCCTGAATTTTCGTGACTTTTTAGTTTCCCTTCAACCTAGATAGGTTTTATCTCTTGTATACCATCTTGTGTACTTGGGCTTTGCCTATCTCTATTAATATATTATTGATTACTTATCAAAAAAAGGTATGAAACTTGCAATTCATGTGTGGATTTTAACATCTTTTACTTACCAAAAAACTACTTAAATTTATTTTATTCTTTTTCTCCTCATATTTCAGGCTGCTGTCAGTGGGCTCCAAAATCAGCCTATTATAAATGCCGTCATTGATGGGGATGATATAATATATAGAGATTACATAGATATTAGTATAGCCGTTGGTACACCAAAGGTTTGTCATCATTTCTATGTTATATTGGCTATTGAATATATAATGGTCACCTTCGTTTCTTTACTTTTCTTTTTGTCCTTTAGTAAATTTTCAATTAGTTATTAGATAATATGATTTTAATTCTTTCTTGAATCTTTTTTGCATATAGCTGTGCCACCTTGTTTGAATAAGTGAAATTATAAAATGGTGATCCATAAGCTTTGTTAGATCATAGGGCTGCAGTTGAGATGAGGGGAGGTTTGGATAGTGTGTTGAGATGAGAAAGTTGAATAAAATATTGTTAGAATATAATTTTTGTTTTGGAATTTGAAAAAATTGAATTGTTTATTATATTTTATTTGGAAGTTTGGGAAAGTTGTAATGATGAGATGAGATGAGATGAGTTGAGTTAAGAGTGTCTTTGAATCCAAACATCCCCAGTTTTATCATAAAACCCTCTCTGGCATGAATACTTATTCACCCTGAATATATACTATGAATACATGAATAGATTGAAAGCACCATAGGGAGCTTCTTACTTGGTAGGAATGTCACTGTCTCAAATCATAAACCTTGTATATGTTAATTGCTACTTGAGTATATTCAAAATTTCTCCTTGTAGGGCCTTGTTGTGCCAGTTATCCGCAATGCTGATAAGATGAACTTTGCTGAGATCGAGAAGGAGATCAACACACTAGCGAAGAAGGCAAATGATGGATCTCTATCTATTGATGAGATGGCCGGAGGTTCATTTACAATATCTAATGGTGGTGTTTATGGAAGCCTTTTGAGTACCCCCATCATCAATCCCCCTCAGGTCTGTGCGATTAATAACATGAAGTTTGATGGTTTTTAATTTATTATAATTAGCTTTGCATCCTCTGTCTATTGGGCGTTGGTAGTGTGTGCATGCCTTTCCTTTGTATCTGCCTTCTTTCTAGTCAGCTACTTTTTTATGTGGTAAAAAAGAGAGTTTCACAATTATAAACCTTTCATTTGCAGTCGGCAATATTGGGTATGCACTCGATAGTGACCCGTCCCATGGTTGTTGGAGGCAACATAGTCCCAAGGCCAATGATGTACATAGCTCTAACCTACGATCATAGGTTGATTGATGGAAGAGAGGCAGTTTTCTTCTTGCGTCGTATCAAAGATGTTGCAGAGGATCCTCGCAGGCTGCTTCTTGACGTATGAGCACCAAACTGCAGCCTGGTATATGATCATTGTTTTCGGGTATACCTTGAATTGGATACAATTTGAATTTATTAAGACAAAAATAAATTTCCCCATATTCAAGTTTTGTAGGTCTCATTAGTTACCTTGACCCCAATAGTGGGTTCTACATATGCGGCTTTATATAATTAAATTGGAAATGAGATTTTTCTGTTATGTTTGTGTTGAACAGGGATACCAAGTTCTGGCCAAAAAAAGTTGTACGGAACTAGTATAAGAATCATATTTTATGGAATCATCCCAAAATAAATGTACGAAACTCATCAATGTTCTTTTGGCTTTGAAATATGTCGATGTTTTCGGTAGAACCAAAGCTCATTTTTTTTTTTTTTGCCCTTTTCTTTTGGGTAATCAAAGGAAGCTGATTATTTGTGAAGTCTTGGGTAAACGAGAAACTAGCGAATCTATGATAGTACGATGCAAGCAATACAAAAAGCATTTGTAGTTTAAGGTCCCGTTTGGATTTAGAATGTTTCATCTCATCTCATCATTATAATTTTTTTAAATTTTCATATAAAATATAATAAACAATTCAATTTTTTTAAAATTTTAATTTAACTTTTTCAAATTTCAAATCAATAATAATTAAAAAATAATATTTTAATAATATTTTTTTATTTTCATCTTTTATTTAAAATCATTTTATCTCATCTGAACTCAAAAAGAACCCTAATTCCCAAATAAAGCAAAGAACAATAAAACCAAAAGGAAAAGAAAACCAACATTTGTATTTTGGTAATAAGCTGGCGAAACGGTGGCGTTAGGTGCTCGAGAAATTATGAATGCATAGTATTTTGAGTCAAATATAGCCTCATTTGGTTATGCAGTTTAGATGAGATGAAATGTTTTGTTGAAAATTAAATAAAATATTATTAGAATATAATTTTTAATATAATTTTTATTTTGAAATTTGAAAAAGTTGAATTGTTTATTATATTTTGTTTGGGAGTTTAAGAAAGTTGTAATGATGAAATAAGATGAGATGAGATGATTTTGTGTATCCAAACCAAGCCTAGAGCTGGTTTGGATTCAGAGATGAGATGATATGATTTTAACTAAAAGATGAAAGTTAAAAAAAATATTGTTAGAATATTATTTTTTAATATTATTATTGTTTTAAGATTTGAAAAAATTGAATGAAGATTTGAAAAAGTTAAATTATTTATTATATTTTGTGTGAAAATTTAGAAAAATTATAATGATGAAATGAGATGAAACACTTTCTGAATCCGAACGGGATTAATATTCGTGGATCGGCACGTTTTACACGGGCCTAATAAAACAACTTGTCGTTAGAAAATGAATTAAGCCTCATTAGAAAATCATTCCCTCTTATATTCTAAATACTTATTAAAATAATTATATATAATACTATAAGAAATAATAATTACGAAATTAACGGGTCGAACTTATAGGAGTTTGATATGTTTAATAAACGATCCTAAACTTACTCGAGTTTGAGTTTATATAAGTTAAGCTAGAGTTTTTCATGAACAACCCTTTTTGTATAGGCATGCAACTTGTACTTTCCACAAGGTTTTCAATTACAAATCATGCTTGTCCTTCTTGCAAAGTTCCCCAGCCGTATAGAGAAGGGAACTGACAAAAGTGAATCGTGTAATAAAAGGAACTTGGCAACTAATATTTTTTATTTTTATTTTTTGAAATCTGCAACTAACATTTTTTAATCATACTGAAGATTACAGAAGCAAAAATCTTCAAACTACTGCATTGATTGGTCTGCGATAGTTTAGTTACTGAGGAGGAATACAACACATTCCCAATTATAGCCTCAAAGTCCCCTGCAGACTACTCAACTCTTCTCAAAGATTGGATTAGATTCTGACCTCTATGCCTTCCTTCGACAAATGCTCCTTAACAGACTGAAGAGGCACCTGCAGCAACCCCCATATATATATATATATATATATATATATCAGATAATATGAACCATTATTGCAGGTAAAAGGAGGAAGATGCCTTTTGAATAGTGGTTATACATAAAGTCAAAAGAAACATTTGTATAGTTGTACCTCCTTCCTATGGAAGATGCCTGCAGCAAGGGCAGCAGATGCACTTGTTTTCATGAACACCTCTGAGAAGTGATCAGTTGCACCAGCGCCACTACTTGCAATCACAGGGATGTTCACAGCATCTGAGATCAACTTTATTAGATCTATATCAAAACCTTTCCCTTGACCTGAAAAGGAGGAAACTTAAACCATGAAACAGGAAAAGTAATTTACGACTGAACCAATCACAATTATGAAGTTGTTAATAGAACTTCCATCTGATACATTGATCAAATCACTCTTAAGATATCGACAACCACATGTATATTACAGGATGTTCATGGTATTAGAACCGTTCAAAATTTTCTATGAAAGGATCAGGAGTATTAGAGAAATAGTTTTTGAATAAAACTTACAGAATGAACATAAAATCCGTCACGCAGAAAATTTCAAAACATAAAATCTTAAAACATTTCTCAAAACCTCCAAGAAACTTCCATTTTCTGGCCATGAAATCTTTGCAAAACTACAATCTGTTTTTTAAAAATGGGATCGGCATAACGCATAAATATATATTGTAAATATCAATGAAGGAAAAAGGCACTCAAATGGGGATTTGATGCTCGAAATCATAATAATGGGGGGATTTTATAAATGAACAAGAGTTAGATTCACCATCACAATCAATGCAGTTTAGTAGTATTTCTCCAGCTCCCAGCTCTTCAACTGCTTTGGCAAGTTCATAAGCTCCAATCGGTCGGCCTTCTCGTCCACCATTCACCTTATTAACAAACAACTAAAGTTGTTTACTAGATTTAAAAAAATCTTTAAAGATGGAAGCAGCCGGGCAAAAATTTATAATTGCCATGTAAAATGACATAAACACGCAGTATTCACAAACTACAAATGCCACTGTACCATCACCAATGAAGACACTTAGTAGTGCGGGTGTTATGGCATAGTGATAGCCTGATAGATTGAGGCCAATTGGAATGAAGCAAAAATCATGCCTGATAGCTAGTTCGTTAACACATTTCAGGGTTGAAATGTCTCACCAAAGAGTGCACTCATGCAGAAAGAAAAGTAGGCTTACCGTACACTGATACCAGGCATACTCTTCTCCATTTGGACCTAAACCAACATAAGAAAGATGGTTATAAACAACCCTGGCAAATTATGAAAAAAAGAAGGATTTCTTCTCCGTTTGGACCAGCTCACTCTAAAGCATGGACATAGCTTCCACCAGAAATGGAAACTAACAATCCCACCACACCATGGGGTGCAGAGAAAGTGTTAAGAATACTGAGTTCCCTTTTTCCCCAGTGAAAACTAATCATTTTAACCACTCAATTTGATAAAGAATCTACTAGGTACACCAATAATGTTGACTAGCAGTTACTTATAAAAAATAATAATAATGTTGACTAGCAGTTTCCTAGGAAGACTTGCAAAATTTTGTACCAACACCAAGCCAGACAAGGGGATCCAATAAGAACCTAGCACTAGGATGTACAAACCCATATCAGATTTTCTGAGCATGCAGTGAAATTTTGAATTTATATAGCAAACTGAGAACAAAAAAACTTTAAAAAAAAATCTTAATTCATTTCCTTTTACCTGACTTTGTCAACCTTACAGCCTTGAACTCCACATCATTGGGATTCTTGAGGTACACCCTACGAGGATCAACACTTACAACTACTGCCTGAAAATTGAATAAATAATAGTGACTATAAAAGCAACCCCAATCAAAATTTTTTCATTTCTCTTCCATTTCCATGTTACCTTTATAGATCATCTTTTTTTTTTTTTTTTGATAAGTAAAAGATAAATATTATATATATGAATGAAGTAGACATAGCCCTTGTACACAGAAGAACCCCTTCTTTATAGATCATCTTAAAGAATACATACAAAGAAATGCAGAAAAATCATTGGATTGATTAAATGTGGAATTAGTCTGCCGAGGATATTTTTTGTCTGACTTGTGCAGATTAGCCTCAGAAAATGTACATACATGGAAGAGAGGTATGGACATGCATGCATCAACAATGGAGACATAAGTACCTGATTTCCATAAACCCTAGATATCTGCTCTAAGCTACTCTTTCCAGTCTTTACCTGAAATAAAAGGGTCCAAAATTATTAGAAGGGATACACATGCACAACCATATGCATAGGCATGCATATATCTGCTAAGGAATTAAATAATGGGAGGCATACTCCAGTTCTTAGATATTCTTCCGCAGCATATACAGCATCACTTCCAATGGAAATTTTATCAGCCCCAGATCTGAAATATTCTGAAGCAACTTCCAAACTAGTATAGTGCCTTCAAAAGAAAAAGAATTCGTTGTAATTCAAGACTTCACTACACTGTGAATGGTCAAATAAATAATTATTTACAACTACATATTAAGATAATTTCCAAAGAATCTTATGGAAAGTGAAATATATAATCGTAACACTAAGTACCTGCCATTTGCATCTGTGAAATCTCTAATGCCACCTCCAACAGTTAACGGTACAAAAACATTTTCTGAAGTGTATCTCAATACCTACAATAGCAAGAAAACAGAATCAACATTTAGGGTTTGTAGTAAAGACAAAATTACTTTTTATAGGTTCACATCAAAAGATTAATGTTGGACAGAGTGACAGACCTGCAGCATTGGCAAATCGCCTAGAGGGAAGTCTCTGAAACCGGTAATGTTCAAAAAAGTAACCTGCCGTTTAATTTTGACACTTGATTTAGAATCTATGCTGAGCATAGAACAAAGAATAAGCACTCGATTCTGTTCAAATCCTACCTCATCAGCCCCATCTTTGTAATACTGTCCAGCAAGCTCAACTGGTTTGCCAAGGTTTCTCACCTATAGAAGTTCAGGATTTTTTTTTTTTTGGGACAAGACAAAAGTTTAGAACATTGTGATTACATTATAGCAAAACACAACTGATTTAAGAGGGAGGAAGAGGCAGCTTCAGTAATGGTTGAATTACTTCTCTTCACTTTGATAATGACTCATTGAGTGCCAGTGTCCGTAACCACCAATCATATATAAAAAAAATCCCAATACCTCATTCTCTTTTGTATGCTCTCTCACGTCATATTGGTCCCCTTTGGTTACAACAAGATCTCCTTTATCATTTGTCCTCACATCAAGGCAGGCAATTACCTAGACATAATTAAGCATGGACCCTTTTGTCAAAATATCAAAATTATAGTGTGATGGCATAGCCTGAAGAGGAAAAGGTTTAGGTTCAACTACTATTACCCTTTTTGCAAGTTTTGAAGCTTTCCCTTCAGTAGGCTTCTGTCTTCACATCAACATTTGAGGATGTTAAATAGTTTAACCGAGAGGTTGAGAAACAAATGAGATGCATAAACATCAAAAGTACGAAGGCTACCGTCGTTATGGTTGACTTAGGATACAAGAATCTTCTCAATATTGAAAGACCAACATCTGAAAAATTCATTTCAAGTATTACCGATGTCAATGGAAAGATCAATACATTTATGACTCATCAAAACCATCTTTTAATCCATATAAGGATATGAGATTTGCACCCAAAACTATTTGGTAATCATATAGTAGAGCATATCTGGGAGAATTCACTATCTAAACCCTGGGAAGACATTTTACACTTGGATCGGATCTTGGAAACAATGTGGGAAAGAAAGTTGTTTTTTAATGCTTAGGAAATGAAACTAATTTCTTATGCAAGTACAACATTCTCTCTCTCTCTCTCTCTCTCTCTCTCTCTCTCTGTTTTTTTTTTTAAAGAGGTGAAGGTCTTATCTCCCCCCATATCCTTCAAAGTGCATTTCCAGGAAGAAGTCCCAAGTAAAACATCATGAAAAAGGCTCCCCAAACTTCTCCCCCTCTTAAATAAGTTGCTCCTAAAGAAAAATATGGAAGATTTCAGCAATATCCTAAATGCCAACATGGGCAAGATTACAATCTGTACAAATTGAACAGGCATGTAAAGACCAGAAAAAAAAGAGACAAAAACAAGTTAGAACGGGTGAGAGTAAAAGATATCTTGCCTCCACTCTTTTCCGGGTGGAACTGAACTGCATGCACATTTCCTCTTCTAACAGATGCAATAAAATCGATACCATAGTTGCAGGTAGATGATACCCACTCTTTGTTAACATCTGACTGGGAAATAAAAGTTCACTTTTAAAATTACATGGAAATCAAGGTATTTGTGGTTCATTATGCAACGTCTACAATAAGAGGAGAAGAATAAAGCACATACTGGCATGGCACGGTAAGAATGAACAAAATAGACATGGCGATTTCCAATATCATCCAAGATTTCAGAGTCTGTTTTGATCTGCAAAGCATTCCAGCCAATATGGGGTACTCTGTAACCATGGGATGAGTCAAAACGCCCAACCACACCCGGTATTAAGCCAAGGCCATTTACTGTGCAGATGTAAAGCTGTTAATTGATGCTAAAAGAAAGGAAGATGGAAGTATAGACACTATTTTTAGTTATGAAACGTAGAAAGTTAGAATGCACTCTGTTCAATTCAGAGAGAATTTTTCAGAGAGAATTTATCCCCATATTAGCAATAACAATGTTTTTGCCTCTCTATTTTACTGATTCCAACATCTCCAAATCTTCACACAGCTCCCACTATCTGAAGTTTTTTTCATTGCTCTGGGTATGTCCTAGAAGATTATTCATTTTTTACTACTTATTTTCATCACAACTGAGTATATTAAGCCATCACCATAACCAACATCATCGGCACCATCATTGTTATAATAAGTCCACTAAACTGCACATTGTAGATGCTGACTATGCAAAATGATCCAGAAATAATTATCGCGAGAAAAAAATAATCCCAGATAAATTACATAATGAGTAATTTCCCTCACTTTTCCATAGGCTTCTAAATTAGATATATGTTCAAGCGACTCCCAAAAAAGAGAAAACTTTGATATGATTACAGATATGGCTTACCAGGTCCATTCTCCTCACTGGACTCAAAAAGTAACTGAAGTCCAAGACAAATGCCCAAAAATGGGCGATCCTTCTCAATATAGGTACATAGTGCTTCAGCCATCCTGCAAGACATCAAAACACCAAAAGCACCGAGCTGAAATGAATTTGCATAACTTAAACATTATTACAAAATACAAAAGCAATCTTGCATGTATCACTACACGTACCCTATGTATTGCCCAAGAAAACAACTTAGCTCCAACCTTATATTTCTATTCAAGGGAATTGTTCCAAAAAAAACTGGTATCGTTGCAGAATTCTGTAAAGCTACTGTGGTAGTCACTTACCAAAAAAGGATCAATTCAAAGTTTGAGGCATTTTCAGAATATACACCCAAAAGGAGTATAATTCCCACATTTGAGTCATTACCACCGCTACACGTATATGCCACTAACCCACTTCAGTGCAACGGGCAAGAAATTGAACACGACAAACAGTCCATAATAAGTGATAGAAAAACATATACCCTCTTTTGTTCAGAACATCCATGGCCGCGGCAAATGCTCCAACGCCCGGAAAAATAAGCCGATCTGCCTTTAAAATGTCCTCTGGAGTTTGTACCTACATTTGAAATTTATAACAGAATTACAACATATGCATCCATTTTAGATTTTGTACGTCCATCTCGGTAAACCAGATTTATTTGTTTACTATATGTTAAAGACTTCATAGCTAATCATAAAATTCCACTGAATCACAGTTACAAACCAATAGAAAAGTAATAATTAACGAGAAGTGGTATGAATTGAAGGCAAAGGTGAAAAAAGTTTACATCTTTGATGTCAAAGCCCAGATAGCGAATCGCATTCCTCACGCTACGAACATTTCCAGCACCATAATCAAGCAAAGTCACAACTGAAAAAAGAAAATAAGTACCAAATAGCAAAACAAATAAGTATCACAAAACATTGACATAATGAGAGAGAGAGAGAGAGAGAGAGAGAGAGAGAGAGAGAGACCGAGTAAGAGAGAGATAGTACCAGAGTCTCCAGAGGCTCTGACCGATAAGTTTCTAGGAGATTTGAATTTGGCGGCATAGTAATTACAATTTCTGCCGAAATTATTGCGACGAAATAAGAGAGATGAAGAGGAAGATAAAGATCGAGCTGTTACAGGGAATGAAGGTAAAAACGAAGCTGAAGAAGAAGGAGAAGAAGAACAAGCAAATGGTGCCGCCTCCATCGTCAAAGCTAGAAAGTTCAGATGTCTGTTCGCTACAGAGTCTAGACTACGGGGTTCAGTAACAGAGCTGTTCTGGTTATAAAGTCAGAGAGACAGCGCCGTTGTTAGCTCTGGGTCGCGGTGGGCTTGAAAAGTGGCCGAACGTCGCGTTTTTAGACCTGTTGGGACGACTCTAGACCAGTCCATAGTTTAAAATATTGAAGAACATGAGCTGGACGGCCCACATCTGACCACCCTTCAATTGGATCATCCTTCTAAGAAAAGCCCATTGCTCACTCATCTTTTATCCATTTTCAGCCTGTTCCCTTTTTTTTTTTTTTTATAGAGCCTGTTCCGTTAGATGTGAGGAATCTTATGCCTTGTAGGGATAAAGTATGGTTTTATATATCAATCATTTAAATAAATAAGCTAAAATGTATCAATTGATATAATTTTATCATTTTTCTTTTAATAATGAAAATTAAAGAGAGATTGTTGTTCTTCATGCCTATGTTTTCTTGTGAGTTTCGAAGGTATTTTAGGATTATGAACTGTAGGCATCATCTATTATTATTTCTCCTTCAAATTACTTGCCAACAAGGCATATATACATATCTTCTTTTATTCTTCTTATTTTTTTTTTTAGAAGAGGACGATACCTCAATTTTATTGATAGTCCTCATTTATGATAGAGAAAAACCGTAGTTATAACCAAAAACTTGGGTGATACAAATAAGCATATATACATATATATATATATATATAAACATTTATTATATTTTAATCATTATATTCTGAACATTTCTTGATGTGCTATCAAATGATTAGCCCGCAAGTAAAATATAACAAATAGTTGGATCCCATCATTTAGTATCATATCGTGGAATATATGGTAAGAAGATGATGAATCATTACTTATATACATGTTTTGTTAAAAGAAGTAGTAGTGAGATTACAGTACTTTGAGGAGGACTCCTGCAAAGCTGGTTGATTGAAGATATCCTGTACCTTGATGGAAGGTATTCTTTGTTTGAACTTGCGACTCCTGCAAAGAATGCAGGTCAAAGAATTCTAAAAGCAGATTCCAAAAGTAACACAAGACCATACGTGTTCTGGCTGCTCACTTTTTAAATCAAATCCATCTTCAAGCTAGCCATCAATTCTGCACATGGAAAGAACCTAACGTTAATTTGTTTGTGATTAGCAAAGATGATTCATCTAATGTTTACTCTTGTATTGGCGGAAATGGCATTGATTCTGACCCTCTTGTTCAGAACCCCACTAAGGAAGCTGGTGACGATGGGTTTGGACCGGTTGAAACAGGGACGAGGTCGTTTGGTTGCAAATACCGTGGCTGCAACAATGACGTTGCTCTTTAGCTCCATCATATATCATGCAACCATAATCCATAAACGTTCGGCAGAAGCCAGCATGGTTAATCCAACTGAGGAGGTTCTTATGGCACAACGTCAATTGGAAGCCTCTCTTATAGGTACGACTCAAATCTCTTTTTTCTACTGGAAAAATGCAGAAAGACATGATCAACAACATTAATTTAATGATCTGTGTTGATTTTTTTTTTTTTTTTTTTTTAACGTTTACGCAGGATTCTCCCTATTCCTTGCACTGATAATAGACAGACTATATTATCTTATAAAAGAGCTGTATCTACTGAGGATTAGCTTGGAGGCTGCTATAATATTGCACCAGGCAGGTTAGTGCAAAAGGAAAGTGGGGTGGGGATCAAGAAGACCAAGGAGGAGATATAAAGATTAAGCTGCTCGAATGTAAATCCAAAACAAAGCCAAATGGCTCTATAAGAAACAATAAGAAAGGCACTATATTCCATGGAGTGCTTTGGACTCGTAGAAATATAAAAAGTACATAGATGTTGTTTAATTTCTTTGTGATTGTAGCTCTTTTTTAAAAAATATCATCACTCGTACAACATGATCGATGATTTATATATATATATTTATATGTAGAGTATCTACATCTAGTTGATCATGACATAGATTGATAGAGGAATGTGTGATTGCAATAATTTGATGGAGAATAATATTTAAAAATAATAATATTAAATATCATCACTTGTACATATATATGATTATCCCTTATCAATTAGTATAATATTGCTGTTGGTTTTGGGATTTTAACTTGTGTATTCAAGAACTTATCTCTCCTTAACGGGCCAAAGCTTGTACCTATTTTGCCGACCGAATAAAATATTTCTATATACACGTTATTTTATGTTTTCTGGACATGATTTGGCCAGATCAAGTACTTATTTTTTTATAGAAAATATTTTTATTTTCAACTATAATAAATTTTGGGATATAATTAAAAAAATAAAAGAAAAAACCTGTCTCTTGACTCTCATTTATTTTAAGGTAGAAGATATAGCCCCGTTTGAATAGTGAGATAAGATGAGATAGTTTTAGTTGAAAATTGAAAAAAAAATTATTAGAAAATTATTTTTTAATATTATTATTGTTTTGAGATTTGAAAAAGTTGAATTATTTATTATATTTTGTGTGAAAAATTTAAAAAAATTATAATGATAATATAAGATGAGATAAAATCATTTATGTATTCAAACGGGACCATAATTTTATTTTACTCGTCAATATATTACTCTATTAGTTCGACCATTAACAATATACACTTTTGTGTATAATTTCTTGATACAAAATACCATTGAGATTTTTAAGAGAAAAGTACGTACTACCCTTAATATCATGTCCTCAGAATGACGAAGCCTATAAAATATTAATTATATAGCTTGGAAACTCCGAAACCTGACTCAAATTGCTTATAATTCAGGATTCATTTTACATGTATGAACATAGTACCAGCTCGTGTGAGGCTCCAAAGTCCAAAGAGACGGAGCAGCATCTTGAAAGGCTACAACTAGTACTGTAATTAAGTTCCATCCCCATTTTTAGAGGTCTAAGTCAAGATCATAAGGCTTGGTACGATGAAAAATCCACATATAATTACTCCAAATGGTGCAATTTTCCATCTCCATGCGCCGCCGGCTAACATGATCTGCTTTGAGTGCCTTCTCCCTAATTTCGCACATCCTTCTGTCATGCATATGCGTAGGCAAAAGTCAACTCACCAACCAATGATGCCATGATGGTAAAAAAGTTCGGCAGGCCTAAACATATTGACCCCACTTACCCGGAAAATGTCAAAATAAATTAAATAATATTGACCTCCAACTTGGTTCCCAAAGTCTCTTTTGTTCACACAGCAAGTTTCTTTAGTTCACAAGAGATCAGAGAAGTTGAGCTGTTAATGAAGTTGACTTGTTTAAAGTCTTGCCCTTAGATTAGAATAAGCGTTACACACTCTCTATTCTCCCTTCTACGGCCGCTACTGATTCAATCAGAAGAGTCAAATGTCTAGATTCAAAGTTCCAAAAAGAAAGATAATACATAGCAGAACATTTCATGGAGATTTCATTGCAAAGATCTATAACACTCCACATGTCAAAAGTTTTTTTTTTTTAAAAGGAGGACAACACCTCCATATTTTATTAAAAAAAAAAACCCTTATTAAGGTGGAGGAATCACCATAATTACAACAAAAAAAAAAAATCCCAAAAAAACCACCAAAACTCCCAAAATTCTTAATGCCTAACATAAGGTAAACCCAATCTATCTGTACGTATAAGCCCTTAAGTCTCCCTGAACCCACCTCCTTTCCAACAAAATCTCAAATTACGCCACTAGCCCCATGTTTTGATAAAACATTAGCAACCATATTCGCTTCCCTAAACACATGTTTAAACTGAACATTAAAAAATCTCACAAATACCAATATTTACATGTTCCTATGATAAACAAACCCACCATCACACTAGAATCCGACTCCACCAACACATCTCAGCCCCAATTGTTGACAAAGATGAAGGCCATCCACAAAGGCTCTACATTCAACAATGATATTTGTTGCTTGTCCATAATAATGGACAAAACCTCTAAGCACCCTCCCTTGCACATTCCGAATCAAACCCCCCTCCCCCTCCCCCACCAACCATCCCAGGATTAGTAAGAAAGCAACTATCCACATTAAGTTTGGCGAACCCCCTTGAAGGAGGATTCCAAGCAATTAACGTTTGTGGCCTTATTCGATTGGGCACCACTGGACAATTTAAAGCTTCCATAATTCTCAAATCACATTCACCCATTGATTTAAAAGATTTCAAGCCTCCTGATATCTCTAAAATAAAATATTTAACCATCTGAATGATGTTCTTCCAATCATACCTTACATCTTCCATGTGCGCCTCACATCTAGCTTTCCAAAGAGCCCATGAAATGAGAATGGAAACAATACCACGGAGCCAACGTACCTGCGATGATAAAGAAGCCCGCCACCACCACACATTCACCACATCAACCCATACACGTGAACTTGGTAAATGGATAGCAAACAACGCCATAAAAAAATTCCACACTTTTCTTGGACCCCATCCATCACAAAGCACACGATCTAAGGTCTCAACCTTATTTGCAATGCAACATTGGCATTTAGACACAACCGGAATACCTAACTGTTGAATAACATCGTCAATAGGGATTGCATTTTGACATGCCCGCCAACAGAAAAATGACATCTTTTTTGGCACATGATCCTGCCATAACCATTTCTTCCAAGGGCACAAACTTCCACAAGATCTAATAAGTTGCCAAGCCGACTTAGTAGAAAACATACCATCAATTGTATGATGCCAAACCAATACATCTCTCCCTTCCTTAACCCGCACGTTTGAATGCAGAATTTTCTGCACCATTCCTTCATCCACCAACTGCCGAACTGCCTCGAGGTTTCATCCCAAACCCTCCCATACATTATGTACAAGCAAGTTTGGATCACCCACAACTGGTAAAGAATGTGCAATCGGTCCTTCTCCAAGCCAATTATCAAACCAGAATTTTACAGCCCCCTCTCGAACTACCCACTTCGACCACCTGAGCATAACGACAATATTTCCATTATATTTTTCTAGAAAACAGAGCCTTTTATTGGAACTTCAGCCACTGCTATCGGACCATCCCCAATGTATTTTTTCCTGAAAAAATAGACCATAGAGAGCCTCCCAAAATTAATTTCCAGGCAAACTTCAAGAATAAAGACTTTCAGACCTCCACAAGATCCCCGAATACCCAACCCTCCTTCATCTGTTGGAAAACAAATATCACACCATGAAACTTATTTCCTTTTTTTCTTCTCCGCACTAGACCCCCAAAGAAAATTCAAAAAAATGCTTTTCAACTTAGCAAAAATTCCTTTAGGTAAGTCCATCACCGACAACAAATGTATAGGCATACTAGCAAGAACATGCTTCAAAAGAATTAATTTACCTCCAAAAGAAAGTAATTTACTCTTCCAACCCGCTAATTTTTTTTGAACCTTTGCCAATAAAGGATTAAACATATTCAAAGTCCTTCTTCCAACATAAAGTGGCATTCCCAAATACACACAAGGCCAAACCCCTTCTATACAGCCTAAAATTTGCATCAGTTGTCTCTTACGACCATAGACAAAATTCTTTGAGAAAAAAATAGAAGACTTACTTGGGTTAACAAGCTGACCTGATACACTTTCATACTTCCGAATGACCCCCATCAAATTCCAGATAGAAGCTTTACCACCATTTGCAAAAACCAAAAGATCATCCGCGTAGAGCAAATGAGATATCCTTATTCCCCCATTCGAATTAAATGTCTTTATTTTTCTAGTCTAAAATTCATGTCGAAGCATCTGAGAGAGCAATTCTTCCGACAAAATAAATAAATATGGGGAAAGAGAGTCCCCCTGGCGTAACCCACGAGATGGCTTGAAGAATCCCTTAGTACACCCATTTAACATGACCGATAAAACTGGAGAAGAAATAGAGTTAAAAATTAGAGACCTCCATTTTTCTGAAAAATCCAAACTCCTTAGTCCCTCCAATAAAAACCTCTAATTAACTCTATCGTACGCCTTCGCCATATCAATCTTCATCATTACATTACCCCCTCTCGTCTTCCTATTCAACCCATGAACAAGCCCTTGAGCAATAGTCATGTTCTCAAAAATACTCCGACCCCGAATAAAGGTTGCCTGCTCCGACTAAACAATTCCCCCAATAATTGGTGCCAATCTAAAAACCATGATTTTTGCCATGATTTTATAGACCACCGAACATAAACTAATTGGCCTAAAATGACCAAAACCCTCCGATACATCCACCTTTGGAATCAGAACAATATTAGTGGCACCAAAAAAATTTGTCAAGGGAATACCTTCAAAGAATTCTATTGCCATGTCAAAAAGATCTTGTTTCACAATCTCCCATGCAAGGATAAAAAAACTTGCCGAGAAGCCATTGGGCCCAGGACTACTATCCTGAGGAATAGACCATAAGGTTGCTTTCACTTCATCCATGGTTGGAGGTGCACATAGCAACTCATTATCACTATCGGTAACAACAGATAGTAACAAACGCAAGCAACCATCATTCACGTCCACTGATGCCGTTGTGAGCAGATTCTGGAAAAAAATGACAGCCGCATCATGCACTTCTTCTACCGAGTGCAATTGAGTCCCATCACTAAGTCTCATACACTCAATCAGCTTATTCTTCTTCTTCACCCTTAAAGAGGCATGCAAAAATGCTGAGTTCAAATCTCCCTCCGATAACCATTTTATTCTCAACTTTTGACAACCCAAGATTTCCTCTCTGTTAATCCACATCAAATGCCACTGTTTACACAACAACAGCTCGCTCTCCCTTTCTTGTGAGAACTCAGCACCAAGCATTTCTTCAAGCTCCACAATTCTTGATTCCACATTTTTAATCTCCACTTCAACTCTCCCAAAAGTTTCAATATTCCACCTCCTCAAAACTTGCTTCATTCGTTTCAATTTTTTACTCACCCTCACCATTGCACATCCATCAACCCTCTGATTCCAACACTCCCGGACCAGCGGTAAAAAATCCTCATGCGACCCCCACATTCGTTGAAACGGAAATATTTAGCCCCACTCCTTCTCTCCATCTTAAGATAAATTAACAAAGGACAATGATCCGAAGAAGTTCTCGAGAGATATTCCATACGCTCATCTCCAAAAGTATTAAGGAACAAAGAATTTGTCAAGACCCTGTCCAGTCTAGCCCAAATCCTTCTTCCCCCAAGCCTTCCATTACACCAAGAAAATTTAATCCCCCCCCCCCCCCCCCCCCCCGCGAAGGAATCTCAATGAGCCCACAATCTTGAATACACAAATTAAATTCCTCTCTAGCCTGAGGAGCTCACAACAACAAATAATCCCATAACTCCCTATGCTTCCTCTGAAAACAACTTGCATAAACTATGGACACCAACACCTTCACATTACCACACACAAACCATCCAGACAAGACTTGATCATTCATTAAAATAAACTCAAAATCCAAACTATCATCCCAAAACAACCAGAGTTTACACCCAACTTCAGCATTATTCACAAAAATTGAGAGACGCATCCATCTCGCCCATCGCCCACATTTATTTAAAGAAAGAAAAGGTTCTAAAATCGCCACCACCAACGGTTTATTTTTATTCAAAAGACGCCAAAGCCTACTCTTCGACGAACAAATCCCCCTAGTGCAAGAATCTTCATAATAATTAAAAATTTTTTTTGGACCTAGTCCTCTCCATGCCACCCCACTGCTCCTTTTTCTTCACCCCCCCTTAGACGTTTTAGAGGAATATCCAACTCTGAGTCTAAATCAAAACATTTACTGGCACCCTCTTCAACAGCCTCATCCGGCTCTCTCTCAGACAACGAACACCATTTAATAATTCCACCATCATCTTGAGCATCCCCCACACTCGCTAATCTAGACAACTCAAATTCAAGCACTTCATCCACCACTCGCAGCGAGCTCCTAGGCAAACCTTCCCTTACTTCATCAAGAGCAACTGGCAGATCCTTCACTGGTAATGAAACCGATTCTTCCTCTGAAATATCAAACCAACTAGGTGAACCTGTGTTCATCGAAGACAACTCTACTGTATGAACCCCTTCAGCACCATCCTTCAAACTACCACACCCTGTTCCCTCCTCAAATTGTCTCTGCGAACAAGTTGCCCCCTTAGCATCAACATACAACACTCCCACCGCAGCCATCTCCACCACCCGTTTATGTTGATTAACATTACTCAAAATCTCTTCCCGTCGCCTTACACAAAACTGATCCTTAACCAACCTTACTTCATCATCAACATTTTTATTTTCTACTCCCTCTACCCT
Organism: Juglans mandshurica; assembly: GCA_022457165.1. NCBI lineage: Eukaryota > Viridiplantae > Streptophyta > Magnoliopsida > Fagales > Juglandaceae > Juglans > Juglans mandshurica. The sequence continues at coordinate 36,769,318 of CM039622.1, forward strand.
CCCTTCTGCCCCCACTACCTCATTAATATTTTTACTCCCCACTGCTTTCCACACCTTTTTTTTCCTCTCTCTTCCACCCTCATTTTGGCCATCCTTCCCAACACCCTTTGTAATTACACGTTGTCGACGACCACATCTACTCTCCTCATGACCCTGCTTTCTACACAATGAGCAAAATAGCGGAAGCCCCTCATAGACAACCTCCTGACGATGGCTAGATGACAATCTCCAAACGCCCAACCAGAAACCAGTCTTCAACTGTTTAGATACGTCCAGCTCAACGCAAGCCTCAAGCCAAGTGACACACGCCGTTGCATTGTCCCGCTTCAGGTATCTCCCAAATCCGCCCCCAATCGTTCTCAATATAGACTCATGAAAGAAATTTGGTGGCAAACCTGGAAGGGTTAACCATACTGGAACCAGCGGCGAGTCTTCTTCCTCAAAAAAATCCGGTGTCCAATGGAATACTCGTTACGGCGCTCCTGTTATCTCAGAGTTACCCCGAGCCATTATTAAGATAAAATCCTCCTCATTGGATAAACGAACAAGGATATTTCGAGGGTTCTTCAATTGTCCAACCACCGACATTACTCTCAACCCCCGACGAGATTTTATGAACCTGCGAACATGATCTAGCGAGGGCCTTCGTCACAAGAATTTCAAAACCACTGAAAATGGAAAGGGTTCTGCCGATTTGTTGATCTCTGCTCGGGAAAAAAGGAAGAACATTTCTTCATCTACAAATTTCGTGTCTCTGAATGCGATCTCAACCTCAGGAAGTATCTGAGGTCGGTCCATGACCACATCCGCGAAACCCCTACCTCCATCGAGTATAGCACCCACCCTCTTCTCCAAACTCGCCGTTGCTCGCTGCTCACCATCCTGCCCCCCCTCCACCCCGGCGTAGCCAAGGAGCCTGCGGCTAGCATTCGCAACCCTAATCGCCTACCAGGGTCGAGAGAAAATTAAATCGGGTGCCACGTCATGATGCTTACAACCACTCTGCATTAAAGTGAGGAGACAAGTACTGGTTTAATGATGCATAGCATGATATTCAATATATTGGATGCCAGAATAAAGGGGTGAGATTCATGCATTCACCAATACATTTTCTGGTCCATTGGCCATTCTGAGTCTTAATAATTAGGTAAATCCACTATCGTTGGTGGGATTGGTCAATGTCTCAAGGGTGAGTTAGAAAACAATGAATTCAGAGTGACTGTTTATCCATAACTATGCCACCAAGGGTTGTGGCAGCAGCACTTTGAGAGTGTCTCTTGCTGGCAACTTGTAAAAACGGATGGCAAAAAGGAGGAAACAAGTGAAAAAAGTTCGTCTTTGTGGGCTTGGTCAAAAACTACACACAAAAAGAGGGATAATTTACTGAAAGGGGCAGGAACGCAACATCCCCCCTCTCAAACTTCAATCTAAAAAGTCTCTTCTCCTGTTCCGAATAGAGACAAGTTGCAAAAACAGAAATTGACCCATGAGAGGACTCGCTCAAAATCGGTCCTTCACAGCAGCAGAGAGGAAGAAAGGGTAAAAAGAAAAGGGTCCTCTAATCAAAATCTACAAGCTACCTTGGCTTCGCTGGTAAAACTAGGCAACTAAGAGATCGTAATTTGTAAAGCAAGTATATTGTCACAAACAAGATAAGATTATATTGAATTGGTATAGAATTCAAAGGAAAAGACTGAGTTTCATTGTCAATTTCGGAATCTGAAATAATCAATACAATATCATCCTTATTGACACTCTCGCATCCCGTCACAAAGCCTATCCTAATACTAATCCTGCTAAAAGTACTTGTGCTGTGATTGGCAGAGTATTCAAACAAATCCTCATCAAACATCGAACTCCCGAACACTTCCAATTGAGTACCTGGACTCATGATCAATGCAGTTTCAACTGAATTCTCGTCTTCCTCTATGACATTGCTTCTCACTGTGATCCAATCTTCATTCCAAGTCCAATCTGATGGCATGGTCGCTCCAATCAACATCCTGATCCTTTCAGATGGAGAATTGGAAGAATTGCTCTCCTGGGTCTGATTCCCACGACCTTCCAACACATTCATTGACTCCCAAAAACCATGATCCAATACACTATTTGGGGAACTCATATTTAATTCCTTGACTTCTATAGAATGAGAATCGTTTTCTGCAAGAAATGGATGTTCAAGAAGCTCTTTAGCTGTCCAACGCTCCCTTGGATCCCTCATAAGACACTTGCTCAAAAAGTCCTTGGCCCTCTCCGACAACCACCTTGGAAGCTCCAGCACATCAGCGGAAAATCCAATCCTGTAAAGAACTGATACCGGGTCATTCATCTCAGGCCATGGGGAACTGCCGGTAGCCATTTCAATGATTGTGCATCCAAGAGCCCATATATCAGCTGGAAAACCCTGCTCTTCTCCACGCGCCACTTCCGGAGCCATAAACATTGGTGTGCCGGAAAGTGCTGACATGGAAGAATCTCCATTTCCAGCAACTTTTCCTACCAATTTAGCGCAGCCCAAGTCAGCAATTTTGGAACCATCCTTTCCTATCAATATGTTCTGACTCTTTATATCACAATGCACCAACCCATTGGCATGAATATATTCCAAGCCTTGCAGAATTTGCTTTGTGTACGCTCTAATCATAGCCTCATCTAGCCGCCCTTGCTGCCTTTGAATTGCATCGTAAAGCGTGCCACCAGGTACATACTCCATCCAAAGATTATACATAGGCTTATTACCTTCATATGAAACATCAAAGCCTATGTACTCAACTATGCGAGGACAACAGAGTTGAGACAGAAAATATTGTTCTTTCTGCAAGAACATAGAGCGGGAGAGCTCGGCGGACTTGACAGCAAATAGCTCGCCAGACGGGACGGTGGTGGCCAAGGAGACAGTGGCTGTAGAGCCGCGGCCAATGATGGACCCTCTGATCCATTCCATGGAAAGAGATGGATCGGAGCGCAAAGGCAGAAGACTAGAGGAAGAAGTTTGGTTTTTGCATATGGTTTGGTGGGTTTATACAAATGGGGAGAGTTGCTACGGTTCAAATATAAATGTGACTTTGTCCCTATGGCTTTGGTATGAACACACACCCAAAAAAAAAAAAATATATATATTCTTTCTTGTAGACTTGGTAGTTGGCCAATGTCGCTGCACTTTTATTTGCTCTCTTCTTTTATAAGTTTGAAAGATTGAAGAATCTTTGAGTTTGAGATATAGCATACCACGGGGCAAAAGGAGGGGATAGTGATAGATGACAGCCAGCCTTGGCCGTCTTCGAGCGGCCCTTAAATGGAGTGGCTTCGAATAAAGCCATCCACATGTTGACACGTGAGCATGTGCAGTGGGGAATGTGGGTATATTACCAAGAAAGCAAATAGTTAGGGAAGTTATTTTGCGGCGGAAAAAGCCAAAGGCACTACTAATATGACGGTGTGAACACTTTTACTTTTCAACTCCCAATTGATAAATTATCTTCGGCATATTCATATCTAAATCAACCGAAGTAGCACGTGAATTACTAAACCATTTGGTCCTTTGAAATTTTTATCGAACCACATCCTGAGTTAGTCTTAATGCATGTGGTTTATCTCCAAAAATAAATTAAACAGGGAGATCTCAAATAAGCCAAAAACATAAAAGATGTTTAATAATAATAATAATAAAAAATCCCTTTTCTTTTGGATCGTGCAATAACTCTCACGTTAAGTACTCATTAATTTAATTTATCTCAATATTCTGATTGTAATAAGATTTTATTAAGCATTATGATTTTTTTTATAGGAGTCTGATTTTGGGATTTTTGTAACTCTCTCAATCCTCTTTGTATAAAGTATTCATCCACCATAAATGATGGCTAATAAATAAAATTGAAGGCCCATCATCTTCTAAAAAAATTATAAACAGCTTTGGTCTGTTTTTCATTTCCGGGCATTGCTATTAGGGTTTTTGAATTAAATATCTAATCATTTACGTTTAATTTCCAAGAAAAAAAAACAACCATATATAGGAATCTACCTAGCTCGGTGAGTTCTATGCCAAGTGACAAAGAGAAAGGGCTGAATTTGAGCAGGATCTTCGAAGAAAAGCCATGTGATATACCAAGGTGAGTTCTGATCTGCCAAGTCTCAAAGCCATGATCTTATGGTATTGTTCTTCAAAACCTAGGGGAATTAGATTAGCATCGTTTTTTTTTTTAACCCCAATTAAATTAGAAGATTCTTATGCACAAGTCAGTGGATAAACGCGTACTCCCTAAGAAAGGCCTGCCTGCATGAGGGTCCAGCTTTTGCCTTTTCATGGAAGTAATATAAGGAAAAGCAAGGCACATTAAGGAATTAAACCAAGACCGGATGTAAGGATTCTCGTGATCTGTATCACAGGAGGTCCAACGAAACAAAAAAAATAAAAATAAAATAGGAAAGTAAAAAGCTTTGGTTTAGAATAATGCAAGGCGTTTGTTTTGCTGCTAAAAGATTGCAGCGTTATTGAATGAGTATCCTCTAAGCAATGCCAAATGGAAAAAGAAAAAAAAAGCTGGCTTTCGTTCATTGCCTTCCGGCCCACATCAGCAAATTCTCTCTCCTTACTTCCCTTTGCCTCATCTCATTTGGCATATTCAAGTAGATAAGTTTTCTTTTTATATAAATCTTTATAAAAAAAATAGAAGACTCTTTTTATTAGTAAAATTCACTTATTTATAAAAAAAATTATATAAAATTTATTTATTTAAAACTTGTATCTAACTAGGCAGAATCCAAGTAGTTACTAGGATATTGTATCACAACGTGAACCCTGTAGAAGTAGTTCGTATTCAGTAACTTCAACCGGCTGATTGGTGTCGGTGAACATACCCGTGCCGACACCAATCATAATTTTACAGCTATACTGAGAGCTGGACAAACGGGAAACAGCTGTCCAAGCAGAAAACAAAGTTCACTGCTTAGCTGCTGGGTCTCATAATGAATCCAACATAGGGGTAGAGAGAGGCGAGAGGAGATCAACAAGGCTCCCCTGGCCTGGCCTGGCCTGGCCTCCTCATCAGACCCTTGATGCAGTAATCATAATACTCATGGACACAAAATCTACTCCACAGAATCCTGCATTCTTCATGATTAGAGAATACTCTAGAAGTCCAATGTAACCTTACAAAGGCAGGTTCAAAATCATAGTCCAGTTTTTATTTACTCATGGATTCTGTCATTCTGATCTTCTTTACGGTTGGTTGCGGCTCTTAACTCGTGCCTAATAACTCCTTGATAGAATCCTTGCAGCTTTCAACTTGGGCACAATAACTGCTTGGTAAATGCTCCAGAATTTCATCCATCACGCCACCACCAATATTAACTTTCTACAGATATATTTACTCTCGATGTTTCCTTTAATGTTTCGCCGATTATCTACCGGGAAACTATGAACGAAAACATCAATTCCAGGTCGAAGAAATTAATTCCAAGTTGGTCCGATTGTCATCGTTGCAGCTTTCATCTTTGCGCTCAATTACTTCATGGTAGATGATCTTGAATTTCATCTGTCACGCTACCGACAATTACTACTCTTCCATTGTTATTGCCAACCATACACCAATCACCATTAACCAATTGATGGAAAAAAGTAATAAATTAATCGAATAAATTCTTCTATCATCCTCTCACTACTACATCTTACCATGCACGAGCTAATCAATAGGTATCCTTTATTGTCATGCCACTCAACATTGAGAGAACATCTTCCAGCTCTGCGGCCTGTGCTCAATGCGATTGGCATTTTCCATTTTTTTCTTGTTTCAAAATTCTCAAAAACGTAATTGTTTTTGCCAATGCATCGATAGTACTAATGAAAATTCAGTAGGAAATTGACTTCTCACTGTCCATTCACATCGTATCGTTTCCACGTCTGTTTTAGAAGACATGGGTTGCTTTTAGAAAAGAGTAAACAATCGAGAGAGACAGAGAGAGAGAGAGAAACCATAGATATTGTATGTGTAGTAGTGTGAGGTAGCCCAATGATCCATTTTCTTGATTACAAGTTTTGACATGTAGGGGCAGAACAAACTCCACAAAACGACACAGTATACCCAGACATATTTACAAGTAGTTTTTCGGTTTGAAACTCACTTCCAACACAATATAGGTTACTACAAGTCTTTCAGGACGCAGATGTATTCAGAAAAGAGATGGATACAGAAGGAAACGTTAATGGTAAAGATTTCATTTAGGCAGCTTCTGCAAATCCAATTCTCTGATTCCCGTAGTCAAATACTGTATGGTAGCGACCCATGAAAACATCCCCCAAGATCCTGTGTTGCATACGAAATATTTAGCGAGGATAAGATTCCAGACCAGTGTGTACCAGCATTATTGAGATATGGCATCTCAATTGTATGTCAATATTCAGTCGAATCACTCTATTGATTTATAATGACAGAAATGAAGATGCAAAGATAATAAAAGTACCAACAGAATTTAGATATTACCAGAGAGGTCCACGAGGAGGTGGCACATCTAGAGCTGTAAATCCACTAATGCATTGAGCTGCATCACCCTCTCCAACTTTAAGGACATACTGATTGATCATCCAAAAGAGAAGAGTAGCAAAGAAAAAAAAAACCAATGTTAGGCGTGAGCCTCATGTCCTTCATAGGCCACAATGCATAAAAATACCAAAAATAGCCACTAACACATTACACGTTTCACATTTCACATTCACAATCGGAAAAAAGAAATAGCCATTTTCATCACCTGAGTTAACATTATGTGCCACGAGGACTAGAAAAAAAAAATCTAATTTATGAAAGCCTTGATAATGAACATGTGGTAATTGGAAGAAAATATTGTTATGAAATCCACTGAAATACACGAGGAAAACCAACAAAATAACACTTTAATGGCTGGAAAAAAAAAAAAAATCATGCAAAACTAAATTCCACAACTATTTGAAAAAACTGAGAATATCACACCTGCTCAGGCCTGAGGTCAAAAACCCTGCCGCCAATTGTAAAGGAAACATTTGGCATTGAAGACAAACTGGCACAATCAACTGCTGATTCTCCCATTGGACTAGGCAGCCGGTCACAGAGCTGCAGTTACTACCATGTATGAGGAAGCATAAAAGGCAAACAGAAGGGAAATAAAAATAATAATAATAAAAAAAAAAACTAGATAGGAGGGTTGTTTCACATCATTGGCATAGTTAATAATACGATCTTGTGTTTGATTCTGCTTAAGTTGGTTCTGCATCCAAACGACTGCCATCTCACACGTAGAGCACATTGTGTCACGCAAACCGCCAGATGCTTTTCGAGTGTCGACATCAACAACACTCTCAATGCCAATACTGACAACGACACATTCAGGTAAAAAAAGAGACATATTAGAAGTTGAAAAAGAACACCCACACAACAAAGGAGTGGAGTAAGTGTTAAAAGTTTGATATTTTTCAAATTACAGGAAACCAGTTGTCTTACCTTACACCTCGTGTCCCATCAAAAGTGCACAAACCAATCTGTGCGCAGATTTTCTGTGGTTCGTCCTGGCAAAATATAATGTTGGTTATTGGAAAGTTGCACAAGCGGATTCATAACCTCATCAAGTACATGGATGAGTTTGATGGCATATCAACTTTGCACATACCTTTCTAATAGAACTAATAGAATCTCTCATCAATCATATGGAAGTATGAGTTTGATGGCATGTCAACTTTACACATACCTTTTCTAGTAGCATCTTGATTATGGTTTCCCCATATTCCGCAACTACAGCCTTGCATTCTTGACTTACAACTCCAGTGGCTCCAATTGCATGATTGACTTGAGTAATAATAGTCTGCATATGAGATACAAACCAATATTGAAAAAGCATGGATAAACACGATGGAACTCTGCATATGTAACATGTTCATGCATCTGAACAGTGTGATTGTCATAGACAAAAGCTCAGTCACATATAAATTATATTTCCCATTAGAGTGATACGGAAGAGAAACTTAAGTTGAAATATGCATTCAATGGCCTCTGAAAAGACAAGCTAAAGTGGGCGAACTAGAGACGCAAAAAAAAGGTATCAGAAATAGACATCATCAACTCCCTTATTTTAATGCCAGCCAATATAACAGATGGTTAGTGAATCATGAATAATAAACACTATTGGGCAACAATTTTGTAAGGACAACAAAGAACAGGAATGAATGAATGTCTCAGATGGACAATAGAAAAAACAAGGGATTCCATCCAATAAGCATGTTGAGCATATCAAAATCAATTGTATCCACCACATGATGTTGCAGCTACAAGCAATGTGAGTGACATACCGTTGGGCCGGCCAGCAAAGATGTTCCAGAATCAGCGATTGCAGAACATCCACTGCCACAAAATCCTGAAATAGACATGCTTGTACCATGATGGAACTAATAAAGGCTACAGGAACCACAACATAAACTAACGGAAGCTAAAACCATGGTGTCCTGGGTAACGCAACTCCATACTCCCTAAAACAAGAAAGCAACCACAAATACCATCATTCTTACCAGTTGTTTCGCCATCAATCATGACATCACCCATGTCAAACTGCCAACAAAAGGAACAGCAACTCATTTAGAAAACCAAGATAAGAAGTTAATGAATAGTACAAGTACTTCAAGCAAAGTTTGGAACACCAACCTGCCAATAGCCTTTCTGTGTCACCGGTACATATGTGTGCTCACCCTTGTAATGATTAGGATCCACCCCACCAAAAACAATCTCACCCCCTTCTTCTTCATCAGCATTTCGGTTAAACCAAAAAGAGAAAACTGGTTCTTTAACAAGACCTTGATTGACCATGTTGTACCTGGAACACTTCAAGATTAATATCTTGAAACTAGAAGACAAACATAACAGGAAAAAAATCGTTAACATCCCACATAAGTTAGAGGTGCAATAAGATACCACACAGGTACAGCATTTCCAACTGAGATCTCTTGAAATCCAAGGCCAAGTATGCCATCAAACTTGGCCACCAAAAATGTGATGCTTGGCTCCCTAGTTGCCTCAATAAATTCCTGCAAAAACCACTTTTATCAGTAAAAGGGAAAGCGCCGAGAGAGCTCAAGTATAGATGCACATATATGTATAAACTAGTACCAAGTCCTTGAAATTACCTGACCCTTGACCACAAGATCACCAACTTTTACATGGTCTTGACTGAAGTACCCAGAAATAGCTCCAGTTCCATAATGGATATCAGCTGGCTTACCTGCGTCATGTATTAAATAACAATCTTATTGTCATTTGTAGGAAAGTTTCACCAATCATAGTGCGCATCCATTCATTTATGCACTATCGTGAAGAACTAATAAAGAGATTCGTCTGACATCTTTTACTTGGCAATTTTTTAGGCAAGATTAAAATCATGGGGCTGAAAATTTATTTCCACAAGAGGGGGCATTTGATAAGATTATATATACAAGCGTGATAAGGCAGTTAAGGGTAGGGTATTGAGCAAGAATGCTTATACTGCTCAACTATAGGGCTTAAACCAGATTTACACCCACGAAATCTTGGTGCCCATTAGTCAGTCACAAGGTACTCTCCTATGAAATAATATAGCCTATAACACAGGATGTTTACAGTTTAAAGATTTCAGATTATATTGGTGAAAATCAAATGCGGTCTAAAAACTTGAAAGAATTCCAATGAGAAAGACAAGTATTTCATGAACATTAAATGGAAAGAAAAAAAAGAACAAACAAACAAACCATTCTTCTTGTAGGTACTCGAGCTGCTTGACTTGTACTTGGAATGGAAATAGCATGCAACCTGGACCCAGATGAAATACATTGACATTCTCTCCCATTAAAATTTACGTGAAAATTAATTTGAATGAATTAGATATCCAATAGCAAATTTAAGCACAACTCACCGAGAAATAACACTTAGAAGAAGGTACCCACAAATTAGAACTACCAGTGTCGAATATTACTGTGAACTTCTGAGGAGGAGTACCGATACCGATCTCACCAAAATATTGGGCATCCATGTAATTCTTTAGAGCTACGATATCAGTATCCTCTGGATCTCCTGAGTTCCCACGAAGGTGATATTTCCTAATAGAACCTTTCCAAGCCTTCCCTTCCTTTGACTCAAGCTGAGCAGCAACCCGGTCATTTTGATCAAACTTCCTCTTTTTTATTCCGACTCTAACCAACCCACCGTTGGAAGCAGAAAATACCAAGGGAAACAAGAGCAAGCAAAAGAAGAAGGAAGCCACAACGGCTTTGAGTTTGGCACCCATGTTGTTACCTGTGAATTGGGAAATTTAATTTCTTCTATGAAGGAAATATACTAATAAAATGCAGTTAGTATTATCATAGACAAGCTGCAAAACCAATCAAGCTGCAGTTAGTCCACCACTGCTTGAGTCAAGTTCCAATCTCACCCACCCACAAATGGTTACTGCTTACCAGACCAGTCCAAGTTCACACATGCTTGAGGCAAGTTTTGCCCCACCCACCCTGAGGGAGTAAACCTCGGAGATATAACCCCATCCGCCAGCATTTTGTATCAAGTAATCTAGCATAACTTCTAATGCAGAACCAAGCCCGGGATGTCTGAGCAAATAGCTCATCCCAAGCCTGCCCCTTGACCACTAGGCCACACCCTAACTGGTTTTATAATTGGAGAATCTAAAATGTGAGAAAAAACATGTAATCAACGCATCACTCCATCTTTTTTCAACCTCTATCATCTTCATGAGGTAACAAAGAATTGAAAATAAATATAATAATAACTATCACAATTTCTCGTTTGTTCTCTAACAAATGCAATACCACGTAAATAAAGCCATGCGGTTGCAGTACACAACTAAATGAAGGCTTAACTTCTCTCTGGTCACAAAAAGTACAAATTATAAGACTTAAAGAAATTTATTTTTCCCAGTTCCAAAGCACCCAATAGGACTAAAAAAAGAAAACGCCTAACAGGATTTCACCCTTAATGACAGAAATAGCAATCCACTGTGCAAAACTAGAGCCTACTGTGATTGATATGATTAAATCCATTTCAATTATTTATTACCTCATGAACAAAATAGAGGTTTAATCGGTACTGCCATATGCTACAACAGCACTACCTTAATTTGTATAATTCTTTTGCTTATTTTTCTGCAATATGATCTGTTTCGGCTTCAATTGAAACACTAGCTTAGCATGCAAACACGGTAATTCCCTAAACCTAGTTTCTTTCCAGAGGAGGAAAAAAGAACAAAGAAAAAATATGCATAGATAAAACTATGAATACCACATACTCTGTCATTCTGGTTTCTGAAATCTTAAATTCAAGAAAAAAATCTATTTATCATCATTTTTATCGTTATCTCCTGAACATCAAGATGTGGCATCATCAAATGATTAACAGAAAGTGAAACATATCAAACAGTTTTCAATCATTTAATAACACATCATGGGATGATGATGATAAAAACAATGATCAGTAGCATTACTCTTCAAGTGGTGATAATTTCACTCAATTATGTGAAGTTTCTCGGTTTCTCCGCATGAATTATTGAAGTCCTGAAGCTAGAAGTCTAAAATCGAAGATTCAATAACTTTGTTTACCCCCGAGTTTCTCATCACCCAAACAGAATAACAAGAGAGAAACTCAAACTCATGTCAGAAAAGGAAAAGCTACAGTTTAAGTATGAATCAATCACGGAGAATTGCAGCTGTCAATTACAAGGAAAGGTAGGGTTTCGATCAAAGCCGAACAAGTTCATCACGGATTGAAAAACTCGAAGAGAAAATTGCACAAGAGATTACAGAGAATAATCGATGAGATAGAACTACTCACAGGTCTTGAAGATCAACCGCACCGGACAACTAGAAATGTAAAGGAGTGACGAATCTTTGCGGCTCCTTTTAAAAGGAGATATTTTAGTTCAGCGAGAGACTTTGAACCTGAACCGTACACGTGGACACTAATGCTGAGTCGACGTAGGAAAAAAAGGATATTCTTTTCTTGTTTCGGAAGGAGAATTAAAAAGTGTATTAAATAACATCATCTTTATAGACAAGCATGTTAAGACGAATTCGGTCAAATTAAATCATATAATTATTTCAATATAATTTTTTTTAAATATAATGGTATCGGAATTTTTATTCGAGAGTATATTTAATTTGGAAATTAATTATTTCTTTTAATTTTGTTGATTTCAATGAGACCAATAATAGCATGAGAAATATTATAGACAAACTTGATTCTTTTAATAAATAAAAATAAATAAATAAATATTTATATATTTTTAATCTTTTTTTAGTTCATTTCCATTATACTATATTTTGTAAATTTGATAAAACGTGAGCCGAACTTAAATAGAAGAAATAAAAATATTAATTGGACTCGAAAATTGTTTTGGGGTAAAAATTCAAAAGCATCATGGTGGCAAAACCTATACGAATCAAGGGTTAACTTGTAATGATATAATCAATGTCAATTCCATGTTAACATCGTAAGGTTAAATCAACAGTACGTAACGTTTTCTTTGGAATAATTACTTAATGCGCGCATGCAACCCAATGCTTCAAATATGATAATTTTATTCATCACCCCATGTTTTTTTTTATATATACAAATTCATCACCCTATGTTAGTACTTATAATGACGAATGGAAAAAAACAATGTTGAACCAAAATCAAATGTCCTTGGCAACATGCATAAGCTATTTAGTCATATATATATATATATATATATATATATATATATATATATACTATTTAGTCATATATATATATATATATATCAGGTGCTGCATGGATCATAAAAGTTCACCATGCATTTCTAAATTAATTTACAGTTTACATCCTAAACTATCAAAACTGACATATTATACCATCAAACTATTCAAAAAAATAACACTTTACACTCTTTATTAAGATTTGACAGTGAAGATTATGGCGCATTACCCTTTTTTTATCCATCTTAAATTAAATGGTCATAATCGATTGGGAGTGTACTGTGCTAGTCTTTATAATTTGAGCGTGCAAAGTATATTTAACCTTTCTTTAGAATCTCCAAAGTTCCTTGGCTTTTTTCAGGTTGCAACCGAGGCTAATAAACCTAATGGCAACTATAACGGTGTTGATCCCGATATATACACATTATATGAACAAAATAAAGGTGTTAACAAATTTTTTAGTCTAAAACGAAGAGTACTCACAATCAAAGAAAGGCAATGAACATCTACAGAGCGAACTTCCGATTTAACAATGACAAGACCTTCATCTGAGTTTCAGACAGAAATGGATGATACAGCCACCACAGGAGCTCGCAAGTTTTTGTCCAAAAATTTAATGGTCGACTGTAGATATTTGTCACTGGCACTCAAACACGACTTGGCAGTTTCTATCAGTTTGGAGCAGATTTGAGATATTTCGGGACTTGCCTGCCATATAAACAAGCAGAAATGTCATAATAAGGTAAGAAAAGAAGCAGAAAACAAATATAAAAGTAAAGCAAAAAGAAAAGAGAAACAAATGAGAGAGAGAGAGAGAGAGAGAGAGCATAGCAGCAAAGTTTTAGCAGATTCATGACAAAGAAGCCCTCATTTTTGCATATCACATTGCTTCCGGATCATCATGGGAAATCATCTATCTTTATTATTTATGTAGTGTCAATTCAATACAAGTCATTCGTTTTTTATTTATTTGATTTGATGGAATCCAGGTTGCAAATCAAATAACTTATAAACAGTAGCTCTCTGTAAGCTGTTTAGTTGATATCAGATTGTAATTTGAGCATTTTAAAGATCCTAGCATTTGGAATTTTGGATACCATAAAATTATTCAAGGTCACCCCTTCAGCCATAACCAATTTTGGTAGAGATAATTGGACAAGGGAACATAAGGTCCTATCCTGCAAAAGGGAATTGGAGCCTAAAACTTTGATCACTCTCTAGGAAGGAAGCCAGAATCTCAACATCCACCTGCAATATAGCTAGTGAAGTGGTCAACCATTAATCTAAAATTACTATTCCAGAATTTAAATGATATACATTTCCTAGGGTACAACGTGCTTCATGATGCGAGTCAATTGCATGGCACAGGCAGTCCTTTTAGAGAAGGGAATAAAGATTCTCTCCATTGCACTGGAAGTTGATCATATTCATTTTGGCCATTTCATTAGTTGATCCAAACATTCTTAGAAACACAATGACCAAAACACCCCATGTTTTGCACTCAATAGATACCATTGATTTCTAGTGATATTTACAAAATCCTACTGCGTAGAGGAATTCCAAGTGCTGTAATTGCAAGGATGAGAACTTTGTGATGTACCTTTTATTTTGACCTTTGATTAAATTATGGCTACTAAGATCAACAAGTCAGCCCAAAAGATGGCAAAGGAACCTACCACGAAAGACGACGCAATACAGTTGCAAGCTTCAAGCGCTATGCATCCACGAGCAGCCTTAGATTCAGCATAACACATTAGTAAAACATAATACTGGTCATTTTATATAGCAACATAGTGCAACATAGTTACCGGGGATGGCTCTTTCTGAATGGAATCAACCAGGTTCTGGAGAACAAACTCAGATAACGAGACAAGTTCGTGTAAATAGGATGAATCACCAAAAAACAATAGGTCATTGCCAAAAATCTGGAGGGAAAGACAAGGCAGAATAATATTAGGAAAAATGAGAGAGAACAGAAAATCAGGCTCTTGTTTACAATGACTACTGCACCCATCGATGCAAATTGCAAAACCCAGTATAGAGCATTTGACTAGGAGAAAAATTTTAAACTTAAGTAAAACTTTGTTAAGTATGGAATTTATATGCAGATTAAGCGGTGGCCTTGAGGAATAATAAGCCTAATCAATTCATTTGAACTTTTTAATTCAACTAATATTTGCTTCTTTTTCTTTTGTTCGGCTTCTTTGTAAACCATCAGTCATAAAAGGTCTGTCGTTGTTATCTAATAAGATGATGCTGATTCCACCTGGTAATAAAATCATGCAATAAAACGTTCCTTGGAAGAGTTTAGGAGTTTTTTCTGGAAGACTTTGTTTTTGTGGGCCATTGCTCTTGATTGGAATGGTCGCAGCTTCCATGATTTCCTTGTAACTGTTCCTAGTGCTTAAATAGGTGTAATCACATGTATACTTCTAGTGTACCTGGGCTATGGCTACTTTTATCAATGAAATAACTTATTACTTATCAAAAATAAAATAAAATCATGCAATCAGCAGGATTTGAATCCAGTAAATCACTCAACACTTCATACTTATGCAGGGTGGAACTGCCATTAGGCCTAAAGACCACTAACTAGCAATATTCCATATCATATAAGTACACAAAAGCCTTGAAAAGTTTAACAAACTAATCTATTTACACTAGATGACACCAGCAAAAAAATATCAGGGATTTAAAAAAATTATTTTCAGAGCAAGTTTCAAATATTAGAATGTTTGCATTTTGAAAATATAATTCACACATTAGTAAAGAATACAGTAGATGTACCTGTCCGTGAACTGCATGGTATGGGAGCTTATTTTGAGATAGGGTAGCTGTCAATGTGAGTGTCGTGCAAAAAATTCTTGTTCTCATTGCTGGTGTCATCCTGTAACAAAATCTTCAAGTATCAAACTAAGATCTATGCCCATAGAAGGAGATAAAGGAATATAGATTAGAAAATGATAATGGTGCAATATTTTGATATTAAATATGCAATGGAGGGCTCACCACGAGCTTGAATTAACAAGTGCTAAAATGTTGTTTGCAAAGTAGGTGACTCCTTGCTCAGGATTACCTTCAGATGGGAAATATTGAAGTCAGGAAAAGAAAATACTAAGACTCTGATCTTGAAAAAGTTTCCAAAATATATTAAAATGTTAAGCTCATGCATCAAAACCATCTCTTCAGAGCCTTCAACTAGCATTAAGACAACTTTATATCAACGCAGTTTATTCTTTGCATTTTTATATATCCATTCTTAAGAGCTACCTCTATGGGTGTCTATTTATCATCTTAGACCCCAGTTACTACAACTGAGCTAGATCCACCGGAATAACAAAATCAACGGGAATTGATACATTTCAGCATCCTCATTTTTGCTTTCTTTGTTTAGAGTGATACCATCCCTAACTTCTACATAAGAGATCACCAACTCTAAATTCAAGTATGTTCCTTTTTCAATTTCCATTTCTGGAACAGGTTTTTACTAGCCCCTCACTCCACTTCCATCACTCAGCCTAGAAGTCCTTATTGATTTTGTTTTAGCAATTTTTTTTCCTTAAAGTGACAAAGGGAGGTTGGGAACATTATGTAGAATAAACGAACCAAAGCATGTTTGCCCAGAAAAAAAAAATGAAAAAGGAAAAATAACTGCTCATCAGTGTTTCTGATAAATCAAAAAGACATTATATTAGGTGAATGATCTGAGTTTCAGTTTCCATTTTCCATTCTTTTTAGGTTAGTTTTGTTTCTACACATACTAACAGGAAACTAAAACAAAAAATTAAGATCCATTCATACGATAACAAGAATAGTCAGGAAAAGGGAAAAATAAACAAGACGATGAAAATAAATGATTTTAATTACCTGGAACCATAATCAAGAGACAAAATAATTTCCGAATTGCAGACAGTATTCCTTCAATATCAGTTGATGTTCGGGAGCCTACACAAGCGATTAAGCAAAGTCAGCCATAGATTTAATTTGGAAATATCCATCTTGGATAGCATATACAAGCAAATTGACCATTAAAACATCACGTACGATAAGAAAAAGGTAAACAGGTAAAGAAATCAACAACTCGCAGAAACTAGAAAGTAACCCTTAACTTCTAATCAGCTTATTTAAATTCACATCAGGGCAATTCATCCAAGAAGCATCAGCTTATTACTTTCTCGAACATTTCATGTCTTGGAAACTCGCACACATAGCCCTCTCTATGCACTTTATTAAATATTTGCATTGCTGGAACAAGATTGTGATCATTACATGTCAAAGATTTGATCCAAAATTTTCCAATAGATACTAGTGAAAAAGAGAGAAAAAAAAATGTGTTTGGGGGGTTTGGAACAGCCACTTGAGCCCCTAGGCAAAAGAAAGGGGTAGCCCTCCCCTATTTCTTGGATCCCTCATTTTTGGTTTCCACACAACTTTTGGACAATGATTTTACACCTTTAAACTCACAAATGCTGGTGAAAACCTGGCAAGATGCCCTGATGCAATTACTAATGCAAAGTCTCACAAAAGAGGGATGAACTAACCATCCACGAAGTCCAAACTTAGCAAACAGCTGATTGCAGAATCTATCAGTCCATCTGAGTGAGAGACTAAACCACATACCAAGGCAACCTGGTTTGCTGAAATGAATGAGCCAATATGCAGAGAAGCTTGTATAACATTAAGATTCCAAAGGAAGAAAAAATTACCTCTGCCGTCTCAAGATAAAGATTTAACTGCTTGATCTGAGCTGAGATAGAAGGTAATGTGACTTCACCAAACGCTATGCAAGATTTGATAAAACTAAGATATTTTTTTGCATCTTTCAGAGCCTTGATGGCTAAACAGTTGCTGGAGTGAACAAGAGTTTCCTGCCAGATTTAAGTGCTGAATCAAGCGTGAGAATAGTAGGGAGAAATCTTGTAATATGTCTTTAGTATGCAACACTCTGGTGTCTTTTTAAATCAGGACTTTTCTATTCATTGAATCTAATTAACTTCATGGACATTCTTAACCATGTCCTTAAAGGCAAAACCATAAATGATGCTATGACAATTTAGAACTATTCAAGCCCACATGACCCTGTTTGAGTTTTTGAGTCTAAATCTTCTTTTTTCATTCTGCTAGGTATTCTTAGGCCTGCTGGGTGGGCCCCTGTATCCGGCCCATCCATCCACAGCCACCCACTACTGGCTGGGTGGGCGGGTGGGCAGCCACTTATATTTAAAAAAAACAGGTGGGGCCCGAGTATGGTACCCGCCCGGCACCAGGATATATATATATATATATATAAACCTAGTTTTCTCTCTCTACCCTCACATTTTTTCAGCTTTAACTTGCCCCAAAAAGAGTGTTCATGAAATTTTTTTAAGTGCTTGAATATCCTCAAGAATCCTGCTACCTCAACTGAGGTGATCCTACTACTTTTCTACAGCAACTCATCAAATCCATAATTTTCTAGACAGTTTGGTCAATGGCGTCAGTGTTTGAGTATAATTCTATAATATAACAAGATTAACTGCATAGTGTTTGTAGTATGTCAAGAGCTTCACAAGAGGATCGAGTGATGCCCTACTACCAGAGAGAACAAATAATTTTCATAGAATGCCAACTTTTTTCTTCATTTCTAACACATGACAGTATCAAAGGCGCCGTAAGATTAAAATAGCTACAATGCTCATCCATGTTATAAAAAGCAAAATGATTACATGCCTTAAGTTCGTTTAAGTTACCAAAAGCTCCGCGACATTCAACTAAAAAGGTTAAATGGCGTTCCAACTCTGAGCCATAGTCAACCTAACAATGAGGGGCAGCAACTCAAGTCAAGCTAGTATCATTGGTAACCACAAAGTAGTCCACCTTAGAATTTGACATATAGGGAGAAGCAGCATGGACTTGGAATTATTTACCATATGCACAAAACGGGAAATCAAGCGTGCTGGTTGGTTATCATCATCTTTTGCATTCACAAAATCAAGATCATCATGAAGAGCCTGAGAAATTTCAAAAAGCAACTGTATGGTTGTTGGATCACTAATAGAACTGTTCCTGCCCAATGAAATAAGCATCACATATAACTACCACCGGGAAATGAAATTGAATACTTAAAACACAACATATTTATACAACATCCACTATGAACCCGAAAGAAGTACATACTGTAAAGGTATATGGAAACAAAATAGATATCTACATGTGTGCACTCAGCATATTTTATCAACCATAAAACTACTAATATATCAAATCATGAAACTTAGACAGATTTGTAATCAGTATCTCCAGGCATCTTACATATTGTTTGCAGATGATACACTGATTTTTTGTGAGGCAAAACAAAACCAAATCCGAACATAGTGGGCATTATTACTTTGTTTTAAAGCGGCATCCGGGTTAAAAGTAAACTTTGATAAATCAGAATTGGTGTCAATAGGCAATGTTCGCAACATACGGCAGCTGGCTAGTATCCTTGGTTGTAAGGTTTCCTCTCTGCCCATGAATTACCTTGGCCTTCCTTTGGGGGCAGCTGCAAGATCTATATCGATTTTGGATACAGTGGTGGAGAAAATTGAACGCAGATTGGTAGGTTGGAAGAGATAATATCTCTCGAAAGGTGGTAGGATCACCCTTATCAAAAGTACTCTTTCTAATCTACCAACATATTTTTTATCTGTATTCCCAATTCCAGCAAGTGTGGTGAACCGTATTGAGAAGTTGTATCGTGACTTTCTTTGGAGTGGGATAAGAGAAGAATTCCAAGTATCATCTAGTCAAGTGGGATAACGTATGTTCTCCAATCTCTTCGGGTGGTTTGGGTATTAGAAATTTGAGGATTTTCAATCGAGCCTTGCTTGGGAAATGGTTATGGAGATATAATATGGAACCGGAAGCTCTTTGGAAGTCAGTGATTGATTGCAAATATGAAGGCATGTGGGGGGTGCACTAGGGAGGTTCACGGGGTTTATGGAGTGGGAATTTGGAAACACATTCGAAGAGGGTGGGGGATCTTTAATCGGCATACTAGACTGGTGTTAGGCGATAGATCTAGAATAAAATTCTGGACTGACTTGTGGTGTGGAGATCAAGCCCTAAAAAATTCATTTCCATCAGTTTTTAGGATTGCAGGTAAGAGAGATGCTTTAGTGGCTAATTGCATGGAGTTATTTGGAGACCTAGTTCAATGGAACGTGAATTTCACTAGAGCCGCCCAAGATTGGGAAGTTGGCAACATTGAGTAGTTTTTTGGTCTTCTATACACCATGATGCTGAGAACCCAAGGAGCAGATACGATGTGATGGATACCCATAGGTAAAGGTAAATTCTTAGTCCGTTTTTTCTATAAGTTGCTTACACAACCACAGAATACGCAATTCCCATGAAGAAATATATGGAGAAACAAGGCGCTTCTCAAAGCGGCATTTTTTGTATGGACAGCAGCATTAGGTAAGATCTTGACGACAAATAATCTATGGAAACGTAAGGTGATCATAGTAGATTGGTATTGTATGTATAGGAAAATTGGTGAAAATGTGGATCATTTACTGTTGCATTGTGAGGTGGCTAGAACGTTATGGAATGAGGTGTTTAATAGGATGGAGTTAGTTTGGGTTATGCCTGCCATAGTGACAGAGCTCATGGCTAGCTAGATAAATATACAAGGTCTCCCACAAATCTCAGTGGTGTGGAAAATGGTCCCAATTTGTATCATGTGGTGCCTATGGAATGAGCGAAATGACCGGACATTTGAAGACAAAGAGCGCTCACTAAAAGAACTTAGATTATTTTTTTTAGCACTCTTTTTCTTTGGGCCACAGCTGTAGATTGTCGTGGCCTCGATTTTCATGATTTTCTTGTTTCTATTACTTCCCTCTAAAGGTGTGACCTTTTGTATACCATCTTGTGTACTTGGGTTATGCCTATTCATATCAATATAATCGTTTACTTATAAAAAAATGCCAGATATGTGAACCAATAACAATCAGGCCAGAGGATCACATTTAGGTTCAACCTGAGAGCTCACAAAGACAGTTATTGATGGAATCTGCCCAACACTATCCTCCTTGAGCTTAAGGCAGGTAGTGGCTGGTTCACAAGGCAAGTGGAGCCAATGCAGGCGGATGGTGGTCTAGGAGAGTAAGGTGCAACAACATAAAAGGTCAGGATTAAACTAGAGGGCAAATACATAGTTATGGAGACAAGTACCTTGTCGCCAGGTTAAGGATATGCATATTGACAAAGCTCCGTGAACTCCCATGCATTATATCTAAGATCTCCAGAAAATGGTTCTACAAAGTAACAACAATTAATCGGCTCATTTTATTCGATAAATTTTTATAACCACCATGAAACAAAAAAAAAAAGAAAAAAAAAGGAAACTAGAATTAACTATTTCTTTATGGTTTTCTGGCATGTTTGTAGCAAGAGACTGACGGAGAGAGGTATCTACCACAAGAGTGAGAAGATTACCAAAGCGAATACATCTTCCAAGCCCTTGAAATGATTAAGAAGCTTCATCAAGATGGTTTGCAAGCTTGCCAATTCATCTTCAGCAACTGCTTTATTGCATGCTCGGTTTAAAATACCTCCTAAAATGGTGTTCAGATGGTTATCCTGGCATAACTGACAAGATTCAGAGGAAAGAAAACTAACATATATTTCCTTGTACATAGAAACACGCTCATGTCCATGATACAAGAAGAGATATCATATAACCAAGTCCATATTGCAAGGAGAAAGCCCAGAAAAGGTTAGCAAAAACACAGCCTGACATATAGTCTTAAAAAGCATCACAATAAGAAAATTAAGGAAATTATACACGGAGTGAAAAGCAACAGAATTGAGAAAGTATCACAACTCAAGCAAACTAACCATCTGATTTTGAAGAACAATATCCACATAAGCATCCACAACCTTCAGGTACTCATCAAGGCTGCTGTTTTGACTGAGAACCTGATTTGCAAATCAAATTTAACAGAAATATCCTATAAGCAACAAATCATTGGGAATCTAAGGAACTAAGACACATGTAAATAGCTATTATGTCAACCATATCATTAAGCTTGTCAAATACCACAAATGGCACTACATAATTGCATAAACAAACCACCAGGCAACTTTACATCCAAAATGGATACTGAGTTTTTTTTTTTTTTTATAAATAAAAATGGATACTAAAAATATGATTCATAGACAATTGAATGCAACAAATCTCCCAAAGAAGCAATAATGAGCAAGAACCCCAAACCTATAGAGTACTCATAATGCATCCAATAGAGATTAGGATTTATATGGGAAGACTACCTAGATTGTGAAGAATATATAAAATAAAATAAACTCCTGAAATCAAGCAAATAGTAGTAGATAACTCTAAATACCTGAATAACTTTATCAACCACATCATGGAGAATGTCCATTTGAGATCTCCTTTCAGACAGCCTGAGTCCAAGCAACCTGTAATTCAAGCACTGTTCCAACACAAGAAAATTTAAAAAATTTGAATAGTGAATATCACAATAAAAAATAAGGGCCAAAGAAAAGGTTATAGCCAAACAAGTGTGACACTACTTTTTTTTTATATGTCAATTTATTAAAAGCACAAAGGGGCTCAACCCGCACAGACATGGTATATACAAGAGAAAGCTCCCAACTAGGAGGAAGAAGGAAAATTAAAGGACATAGAATCAATATAACTAGATAGTATTATCATGTGAAAATAAATGGGCATGGAATCAAGTACCCAGTGTGACACAACAAAAGTAACTAATGTCATTAGCATATGAATAATACCTGATCAGATGAATAATCATTGCTGCATTCAATGATATGAAGGATCTCCATGGCATTTGAAGTAACAACTTCAGCAGGAAGTTCCTTGAGTAGATGATGAAGAACCATTGAGATACATTGCAAACTCCCAAACAACTCCACTTGATTCCTTCTTGATCCAAGCTCCACAAGTACATTAATGACTTGACTCTTGCAACACATACAGTATAAAGATCATCAAATCAGATCTTGCAGAAAGTTAATAGTTCGTGTGAGAGAAACTATAATTCAGGATAAGATAACTTCACTAGCATACTTTTAGATTCCTGAACAGAAGAAATGTAAGCAGTGGCTTCAATACTCAAATTGAGACTTTGAAGAAAAGTCTTACAAAGACTAAAAATCAATATTTTTTTTACCGATAATGGACACTAGAGAAATCTTTTTTCATTCTTGTGTTTTTAGGATTTCACAAAAAAAATAGTGCTCTCAACAATAAAATTTGGAACCCTACCACGCAGAAGGTTTAGAAGAGGAAATACGAATGTCGCATGAAACTCAGACATACCTTAGATGCATCCTTAAATATGCTTTTCATGATATATTCAATGGTTGGTTCCATCAAAGTAAAAAGCAATCTCTTGTTGTCTGTAGAATTTCTATGTGTCAATTCCCTGGCTGATATAATCCGCATCAACTGAATATTGATATCATTAACACATTTAACCAGATATCCTGTCAAATTGTTGTCAGGTATACCAGTGTTAAAAGGATTGAAAACAGTATATGAGTAGGCTGCTACACATGTTCACAAATGGACCAGTTCTGACGTGGTTATCACTAACAAAATGTAGAACATAGCATGAAAAGTTAGACCCAAGATCAGCTGTCGCCTGGGTCCATGAAAGACTCTTAAAATCAGGTCAAGTCATAGGATTTGAGCACAGCCATGACTAAGCAGGATTCCAGTTAAAAACTTTTGACACATAGCTAAATTGCCTCCAACTAGCTAAAGTGCATTGGGTTGCACCAACTAGCCATTTTTCTTTAATGAAGTTACTTACAAACACAAGGCAAAAGATGGCAAGAGCTGCAGATGCTAAAAAATTTCCATTCACTCATTAGCCAACAAGCATGTTTCAAGACATTCCTAAATATATTTTTGAGACATGCAGTATAAAGATAAGTCATGATACCATGCAAACCAAAGCAAGTATTACTTCTCATTTTTTTTTTGTAAGTATTACTAGATCCGACTTGGACATAATTTTGTTTCAATACATAGTTCTGCACCCAGCCCAGCCAGAATCTGTACAGAAAACTAGGACTTATGAACCTGGACCAGACTGGGCCAAATAGCCAAAACCTTTGCATATTATGCCCTATCCATGGTTGCTTGCTAATAATATTTGCATGCTTGAGCACAAAATGTTCACCTGTATCAGATCTGGGCAACTTCTGGGCACAGTGAGCCATATAAAGACGACAGTAAGCAGACGCCAATGGATCTGATAACCCTCTCGTCATCATAACCAAACGCTGGAGACTGTCTTCAGGTTGGTCGACCAGGAAGCGCCAGCAGGGTAATAAAGCCAGCTCTAAATAGCTGAAGCACAACATTGAGAAAACAACCAGCAAAAGAATATTCTCAGAGAGAGAAGCCAATGGAGACAAATATAAAGAGACGTTCAGCAAAACAACATTGGAAGTCAATCTAATTGCAACCACCAACCAAGTATACAAAATTAAATCGAGCATGAGTTGCTCATGCCTGAATAAGGATGATTTTTTTTTTTTTTTTTGATAAGTAAAACGCTTATTTTTTTTTGCCTAATTATAAGCAAAACGCTTATTAAAAAAAAATCATAAGCAAAATAACATTATCTTTAATAAAAGATAGGTACCTGGGGAAAGGGGAAAAGGCATGGGCCAAAAGCTTAGAACAAATGAATTAGCAGGGAAACTAGAAGAGATGATAACTCACCAGTAAAAAATACAAGGATATGGGAATGTATAGAGTATGAAAGTAAAGAGACTTTACATGCGTGGAAGAAGCTCACAGATGGAACCGATCTTGCAGAACCAATTATTGCAAGTTTCCTTGGCATCAGAGCAAATGTCACTTGCTTGAAAGTTCTCTGCAATAAGTACAACAAAATCTTCAGGGAAAACTATCAAACAGATACAAGACCACCAATGTTTTGTTGTGCACGCCTAACTTGTGAAGATGGTATAGATAAAAATACTCTATAACAAAGTCAGGAGAGGGCAGAACAATAAAAGGGAGAAAAAGAAGAGGTGCAGTTAAGATTGCTATTTTCTGCTCGTGAGGCATTGGCAACCTGTACTCTGTTCTCAATGTTACCAGTACAAAACAACAACACCTAACTGGCTCTTGCTGAATTCTTTCATGCATGACAATGCAATAGTAAATGTTCCCTGTAACCATATTGGCATCAAAGAATCATGCAGATATTTTCAAAACCACTTCAAGGCTTCTTAGCTCATAAAGTAATAAGAGTTATGATAATCGTTAGCACTCAAATAGTTGTCTGTAATGGTCAACAGCTAAAAAATATCATTGAGAATTCAGATTCAACTCATAGAAGTCCATACTCTCGCGTATTTAATTCTTGATTTCCTATCAAAAAAACTCTTTCGTTAAGCCATTACAGGCTTTCTCGCATTTCCTCAGTGCAAACAAGGAAAGTTGAACGTAAGTGTGATTTTACCAGAAACTAACACTACTTTTTAACAAACAAGAAGGAGCTTAAGACTAGCTCCTAGCTCCAAAATTTTGAAAAAAAAAAAAATGTAACTGCCATCTAATCATAAAGTTTTCTAGAATCTAGAACTTAAGCTCCACCACTGACATCACACAACCTTCAAAAACTTGAGCATTTTCTCCTTCCAATGCACCACAAAACATACAAAGGAACAACCTTCCATATCCCATCACTGCAGTTTCCTCCAAACTGTACCATCCAGCATGCCAATAGTAAATACTTTTCTAGGCATAGTCCACATAATTCTGAACAAACAGAACAGAAAAGACCAAGATACCTTGCTATATTACA
This sequence comes from Juglans mandshurica, assembly GCA_022457165.1. Lineage (NCBI taxonomy): Eukaryota > Viridiplantae > Streptophyta > Magnoliopsida > Fagales > Juglandaceae > Juglans > Juglans mandshurica. The sequence continues at coordinate 36,794,863 of CM039622.1, forward strand.
ATGAATAAAAAGATGGTCCATTATTTCCACGCTAACTTTGCATGGACAACATGGATACACCATAGCAATCCTTCTCTTTCTAAGATTGCCCACTGTTAAATTCCCCCGAAGCAGCAGTACATGTACAGGGAAGCAGAGCTTTATCCTTCCAAATGCTCTTTTGAAGGAGAGATGCACTCCCATTTAACCTCAGAGTCCTATAATAAGTTTTAACTCCAAGATTCTGGAAGGTGGCCACAACCACCTGTCCCTACTGATCATATGCATAGAAATGAAATATAACAAGTAAAAAATGAGACCAAAGATTTTAACTCCCAGCCTTGCACCTCCTTGCTAAAATGATCGTCAAGATACACTCCATAATAATTACTGTGCAGAATTATGATGTAAAGGAAGGAAGTGACGGAAGGGATAGATCGAAAGGGAGGGGCAATCTATGTTCAAATGAAGCCTAAGATTTTATCTTGGAATGTAAGGGGGCTCAATGATGGCAATAAACGCCTTCGTATTAAATCATTATTGCGAATGTGGAAGGGTGATGTGGTGTGTTGTCAAGAAACAAAGTTGAGTTTCATTGATAGAAGAATTGTGCGGAGTTTATGGGGGTGCGCGTATGTGGGCTGGTCTTATTTAACCTCTTAGGGAGCCTCAGGCGAGGTGTTATTAATGTGGGATAAAAGAGTGGTTGAGGCAATTGAGGAGTGTATTGGAGATTTCTTGGTTGCAACTTTATTCAAAAACGTTGTTGACAGATGGGAATGGGCATTTGTAGGCTCCTATGTTCCTAATGTGGACAGGGAGAGGAGAAGGTTGTGGGAGGAGTTGGCGGGCCTATACTCACTATGGGATGTGTCGTGGTGCATGGGGGGTGATTTTAACATTACTCGCTTTCCTAGCTAGCGATCAAGGCATTATCAGAATACTGTGGCCATGGAGGAGTTCTTTGAGTTCATTTTTTATCTGGATCTCATGGATCTCCCCTTGGTAGGGGGCGAGTACACTTGGTCAAACAGTTGAGTGTGGTCGAAATTGGACAGATTCCTCGTCTCTCCTTCGTGGGAAGCCCACTATCCGGAAGTCAATCAGAAACGGTTAGCCCAAATAAGCTCAAATCATTTTCCTGTACTACTAGATTGTGGGGGCATTCACAGGGGTCGTCGGTACTTCAACTTCGAAAACATGTGGCTAACATCGGATGGGTTTGTAGAGATGGTGCGTGCTTGGTGGTCATCGTATCAGTTTATTGGTACTCCAAGTTTTATTCTTGCAGGCAAGCTGAAGGCATTGAAACAAGACCTGAAGAAGTGGAACTTGGAAGTTTTTGGCCACATCGATGATCAGAAGTCAACACTGTTGGAGGAATTGCAGGAGCTAAAGGACAAGGAATTATTGGGAGATACCTAGGAGGAGGTGTTATTTAGGAAGGGCACGGTTATGACAAATTTGGAAAGGGTTTTGTTGTCAGAAGAGACTTCATGGCACCAAAACTCCAGGGCTCTTTGGCTGAAAGAAAGTGATAAGTGTATGAAGTTCTTACATAAAGTGGCTAATTCACATCGGCGCAACAACGCTATTGAGTCGCTACATTCAAGCTCTCAGGTGCTATCTTCTCCCCCTGAGCTAGAAAACCATATTGTGCACTATTATGAGACCCTTCTCCCAGAAACGACTTCTTGGAGGCCGAAGCTTGATGCCTTGTCTTTTGAAGCAATTCACTCTCAGAGTGTGAGTGTTTTGGAGACCCTTTGATGAAGAAAAGATCTACAAGATTATCTCTAGGATGGCTAAGGATAAAGCACCAAGCCCGGATGGTTTTTATATGGGTTTCTTTCAAACTTGTTGAGACATAGTGAAAGGTGATGTTTTGTAGGTCTTTAGTGAATTTCACTCTTTTCAAAGTTTTGAAAAATCCCTTAATGCGACGTTCATTGTTCTCATTCCTAAGAAACATGGGGCTTCGAGTATTGAGGAGTTTCGCCCTATAAGCTTGGTTAGTGGTGTTTACAAGATTATTTCGAAAGTTCTAGCCAACCGGTTAAGCCCTGTGCTGAAACATATTATTTTCAAGCCTCAGAACGTATTTATCCATGGGAGACAAACTCTTGATTCGGTGCTTATTGCAAATGAGTGCTTGGATCATAGACTACGAGAGGGTGGTTCAGATATTCTTTGCAAGCTTGACATGGAAAAGGCTTATGATCATGTTTACTGGGAATTCCTTTTATACTTGCTTAAGAGGTGTGGCTTTGGGGATAGGTGGATTTCCTGGATGCGTCATTGTATTTCAACCGCCCAGTTCTCAGTTCTAGTTAATGGTACATCTGCTAGTGTTTTTATAGTTCCCGGGATTTACGGCAGGAAGATCCTCTTTCTCCTCTTTTGTTTGTTATAGTAATGGAGGCTTTAAGCAGGATGGTGCAGGTCGCTGTTGGTGGAGGTTTCTTATCTGGTTTTCAGGTGGGCATTGGATCTAATGACCCTATTATCATTTCACATCTTCTTTTTGCATATGATACCTTAGTCTTTTGTGAAGCGGATAATAGCCAGATCCAAACCTTACAAGCATTGTTACTTTGCTTTGAAGCAGTGTCAGGGCTTAAAGTGAATCTTGGTAAGTCCGAGATGGTTCCAGTGGGTGTGGTCTCAAATATCCTTAGCTTAGCAAGCCTCTTGGATTGTAAGGTGTCCTCTTTACCAATGAAATATTTGGGTCTTCCGTTGGGAGCAACTTTCAAGGCTAGAGCTATATGAGATGGGGTGGTGGAAAAGATAGAGAAAAGGTTGGCTGGTTGGAAACGGGTGTATTTATTGAAAGGGGGTCGCCTCATTCTTATCAAGAGCACCCTTACTAACCTCCCCACATATTTCTTATCTCTGTTTCCTATGCCTACAGGGGTCGTGAATAGGATCGAGAAACTCTTTGAGGCGTTCTTATAGGGGGGTTTGGGGGAGGAGAAGAAGTTTCATTTGGTTAGTTGAAAGACAGTATGTGCCCCAGTGGTGTACGAGGGGTTGGGAGTGTGTAATTTGAAAACTTTTAATAAAGCTTTATTGGGGAAATGGCTATAGAGATATCACTCGGAGGGAGGATCATTGTGGAAGGAAATTATCGACGCTAGATATGGTGCTGCTTGGGGTGGTTGGTGTTCCAATGAAATGAGAGTGGGGGTATGGTGTGGGTTTATGGAAGTTTATAAGGAAGGGGTGGCCTTGCTTCGAAAAGCATATTCGCTTTGTAGCCGGAGAGGGCAATCGAATCATTTTTTGGTGGGACGTGTGGTGTGGTGATCATGCATTGCAAAGAGCTTTTCCGGCTCCCTATCGTATTGCAGCTAATAGGGAGGCTTCAGTGGCAGATATGCGGTCATTTGCTCATGGTTCTCATCAGTAGAATATTCAGTTTAATAGGAATTTTCATGACTAGGAACTATCTATTGTCTCAGATTTTTTCAGTCTGCTATATTCCATGGGGACTCCTTTAGCACAGCGTAACAGAGTGAAGTAGAGGTCTAATAATCACAAGAAATGTACAGTTAAGGCGTATTATAACATTTTGGTAACACAGGATCATAATCCGTTCCCCTGGAAGAACATTTGGAGGTCTCGTGTGCCTTCTAAAGTAGCATTTTTTGTATGGGATACCGCTCTTGGGAAGATCTTGACCACGGACAATCTGAGAAAGAGAGGATGTATAGTGATGGATTGGTATTGCATGTGTAAAAAGAATGGAGAATCTGTGGACCATCTCTTACTACATTGTGAAGTAACAAGGGTATTATGGGATGAGATCTTTCGAAGGGTTGATGTTGCTTGGGTTATGCCTTTGAGGGTGGTAGAATTGTTGGGTTGTTGGAGGAAGATGCAAGGCTGTTAACAAGTGGCAGCAGTGTGGAAGATGATCCCGTTGTGCATCATGTGGTGTATTTGGACGGAAATGAATGCACGATGCTTTGAAGATAAGGAACGCACAATAATTGAGCTGAAGAATTTCTTCCTTGACACCTTAATGCTTTGGTTTTCCGCTATTGTATTAAACGGGGACAATGTCTATGATTTCTTGTTTTTAAGTTATCGCTCTTAGAATGTTTTTAGGTGTTCTTCTGTATACTTCATGTGTACATGGGCTATGTCTATTTCATTCATATCAATAATATTATTTCTTACTTATAAATAAAAATTTTAAAAAAATTACTGTGCAGTTTAGGCCGGAAGCATGATCACCCTAAATATATCAGGAACTTACCCGAAATTGTGTTTTTAAATGATTCAATCTTATCACAGGCAAGATGGAGCTTAGTATGCTCAAGGAAAACCATCTAAATATGAAATCCAAACCACCCAGTTACATAAAACCTAACCGGTTCCATGACCCATGCAAAATCCAGATGGATTGATCAGGTTTCAACAACTTTTCATTATAGTCTGTCACATTAGCCAGCTGGAAACATTGGAAAATTAGAACATCAGGTTGCCAGTTCATTGGACAGTTCAGTCCAGGTCTGATAATTACATACCAATTAAGATGTTATTGAGTCTAAGTAAACTAAACACAACAAAAGACATGCATAAATCCTGCCTCAATATTTCTAATCCTTTACATGCACAAATGCAATTGCATTACCATGAGAGACAAAAAGCAGAAAGACCTGGTAAAGAGAAGAGTCTGGTTCCATCTTCAGCAAATTCAGCTTTCCACTTGATGCGCTCCCATACCATATCCCCTAGCATGTCCATTATATCCATAGAAAGAACAAAAAGCGTAGGATAAAAATGTAAAACCGACGTATCCATCAAAAGCCTAGCAACCTACAGCAAGAATAAATGTGATATCACCCCACTTGATGACATGTATTTTTTGTTTTTTTATATCTTTCTCATTGTAAGGAAAAGATAATGGCTTAACATGTCATATTGTGCATGAATACTCAAGCACAATTGTAGGCTGATTAATTGGAAATGTTCATATACAAAAAGATGAATCATAACAAAATTCAGCAACTCCAATGACTGTTGCATGGTGAAGAAATAATAAGATAATGTTACAAATTTATTTAGAAGACAACCCATTAGCAATACAGAAATCCAATCTTTTCTTTTCCACAAATTCTCAGAAAATAAGTTAAAGAAATAATATAAAAAGGAAAGTCACCACATCATCTAAAAGTCACCTTTATAGCTAATTTTAAAGATGTTACACGATCATTGGCACGCCAAGCACGATTAATTTCATCTTTGAGCTCATGTAGTCTAGAGATATACTCCTGCCTAGTGACGACCTTGACACCATCTTCTGCGCATTTCTCCGGATCTTCTAGTTCCTCCAGATGCGTACTCGTCAAAGATTTCTCAGCCACTGAGTATTGGCAAACATCACAGAACCAAAATTAGCAATAATCTAGCTGTTTGAGACCTGTAACTTAATCAATTTGGAACAAAGCATTCTTGCCACTTCTGCAATTTGATGTGGATTGAAGGAAAAAGAAAAAGGGAGAGTAAGCCACCGTACCCTTTACACCTTTCATTATCACATTGGACATCTGTAATTAAGGCAAAGGAGGGGCAAGTCAAAACTTATAATTAGAAAACTTGAAGAGGAAAAACAGCAGCTCTACTTTAAATAGGATAACCACATTAACGATACATGCATATATAAACATATATCCACACATCTACATGACTGCTGCAATTGTTTTTTAAAGTTAAGCAATAAACTGCTTGTTTTCATTAGATAAAGATTTTGCCAATCACCATTAGATTGCATGTTCTCTAGATGCTTATCATGTGATCAATCAGATGTCATTTACTTGGAACATACATTCATACATGTAGTAACTGTGAGGGGAGAAATCCCCAGAGGCCCAGGATGAGGCCCGAGCTCGCGTGCAAAAGTCGAGATGGTCGGGATGAGACAAAAGGCCCAAGGGGGAGAACGCAGGGCAAGAAGTCCTAACGAGAGGGCTGGGGACCGTGCGACCTGACACTACTAACCGAGGAGGACAAGGGAGCCGTCCGGGGCCACGCCGCATTTAATGGTACAGGAACGAGCCTGACCAAAACCACGTTGCATTTAGGCCTCGTTTGTTTTTTGAAATGAGATGAGTTGAGATGAAAATTAAAAGTTGAATAAAATATTGTTAAAATATTTTTTTTATTTTTTTTTTGGATTTGAAAAAAATTGAATTGTTTATTATATTTTGTGTGTAAATTTGGAAAAGTTGTAATGATGAGATGAGATGAGATGAGTTGATATGAACTATGAAGACAAACGAGACCTTAATGATGCAGGACTAGAGGAAAGCAAGAGAATGGCAGGAACGTGCGATCCCAGTACGGAGCCGCATACGGGTCACGATCACCTCGGGACCCACCCAGACCAGGTATAAATACCCCTCACTCTGCCGAGAGGGGGGTGACTGGCATTCTTAAACACCTCTTTGTTATCTCATTCTAGCACTCACTTTCTTTCTTCATCTTCAACCTTGAACTGACTTGAGCGTCGGAGGTACCACAGCCCCCGAGCTCCCCCACTCTCCTCCTTGCAGGAAAGCGCCCAAGTGCTGCTAGCGCGGAGTTGTCCAGGCCCGCGAAACACGACATCAACAGTAACATTAATCAAATGTTATACCTGCTGCAACTTGAATTTAAGCTTATATGATTCAAGTGATAATTGTGTGCATGTGTGTCTATATTCAAACACATAATTCAAGTGACAATTGTTAAGGAAAACCATATGTGTTCCCAAATTCACCGAGCAAAACAATACCAAAAGTTACACCTTGAATCTAAGCTCGTGTATGTGTGTGTTTATGAGTGTGTGTGTGTGTGTGTGTGTGTGTGTGTGTGCGCGCGCATTTGTGTGTCTATCTTTATATAAACACATAATTCAAATGATCTAATTGTTAATGACAATCATATGTGTTCCTACTTCACCAAACATAACTTATGGCATGTAGTTTCCCTAATGTATTCTTGACAAAGATTTACTCAGTAACAAGTTATGTAGGGAAAGTCACACTTAAGTAAGTAAGCTAGAAAGGAAACTTCCATAATGATAATGATAATGACCATGATAGTGGCGAAATCATTGTCACTATAACTACATAAACTAAACCATTACTGCCCAAACAATAATGAAAACTTGAATTCCGAGAATTCCCTCTAATATTTGAGCCTTTTTGAATGACAAAAAACTAACATCTGTAAGTACATTGTTTCCCATTTTTAGATAATGCTTTGAAGATTATAAGATTTTTATCTGACTTTCTACCATGAATGAACCATGGTAAGTCCAATATCTGCAACATTGCTGTGACCACATAACTTATCCAGGATCTTTTCGTAAGCAATAATGAATTAAGATACACTCACATAACCGAAGGAAAATCTTAACTAACATGGTTACTTTCATCACCATAGTAGTCCTTACAAACCTAGCTTGAAAATAATGAAAATAGTAGCCCCTGTGATAAGTGATGACACAAGGTGATAATAATTTTGTATAACTTAGTAGCCTTCATGATTCAAAAACCAAAATTGGCCAATAATAAATGAAGAATATATCATCCTGGAAACCAGTAACTGCAGAACACACCATTTCCCATTCGAGCTCTACAAAGTTTAAAAAAATGGCATAGAAATAAATTTCACCACCAAAAAGGCTTCAAATGCTTACTGAAGAAATTGAAACCATCTTGGAGACAGGAAATTTCTGCATTAAAAATCTCTTGAAAGACATCCATTCCTTCGTGGGGAGTTGAGAAGATGCTTCGCTAGAAGTACTTTCAAGTTCTTGTACATCCTCTGTACAATTCATTGCATTGTCAGCCAATCCTCTCAGCGGATCAAAAAAGTCATTATGCTCATGATCCACAACATCAACCTGTAAGGCTATAGCAAGATATCATTGAACTGTATCACATGTTGGTGGCCAAATTTTGAACCACAAACCAATACATTTACAACATCATGACGTATTGAGAGTAAAGCCTCAAAAGTCACCCTGAGATCAGAAAATACCAAATCATTTGCAATGTTTAAATACATGCATACGCCCATATGTGTGTCCTATATACAATGAAGCACTTAATAAAGTGTGACTTATGTCTTTACATGGTAGTTGAACTCTAAATTATTAACCATTCCCTGTACACGGCATAATGTCACAGATTTTATGTTGGCCCTCAAAAATGCCTAAAACATACCTCAAATTACACTACACCAGTAGTGCAATCTCCTGGCTTACTCCACAGAGAGCATATTCTCAAAGGGTTTTCAAGTTTATAGCCTAGTTAAGGCTATCAACATTTGAATAACATTACAGAACCTAAAATTATTTTTGTTACAACTTATCAAGTAAAACCTATATGTTCCTTTATCGTGTCTTAGATGAAGAAATAACTAATTCCATAATTGGTTACTGATAAATTTTAATGCGAAGAAAATAAATCAATGGCCTGAACCTAAAGCCTTCTATTGTTACTTGTTTTGAAAAATAGTAAACACTACTCAATTAAGCCAAACAATTGTACTAATGGACGCTGTTTGGTAGTGGAGATCGAAAATACTTAGCCCGATGACCGTTGGCTCTACGAATAATCTGGTGCTTTATTTATTGAAATGCTGAATATATGATTACATACATTCTCTCGTGAACCAAGCAGATGCTTAAGGTGAAAGAAAGAGAACAGAGAGTTGACTGGGTTTGTGATTTGAGTTGGACCTGTCGGTGGTGTGAGGGTGGAGCGGAGAGGGGATGGCTATCCGTACGTACAAGAGGGAGCGCGTGTGCTTCCTTTTGGGCATTGTAATTGCGAGGTTTGAACTCCATGGAAGCCTAGAGTAGCTTCTTCGGGCAAGATGGGGAATCCTGAAGGAGGTTTTGGCTACATATGGGTCCTCTTCCTCTCGGTTAAACGGTCTTGTTATGACGAAGGCGACATTTGTCCGACATTTAACTCGGACAAATGATCTTCCTGTTAAAACGAAGCTTCAAATTATTAAGTTGTATATTTTCGCCTTAATATATGTCGATAGAATGCTCAAATCCTTCTGAGTACGAAAAATAAGAACCTCACTCAGAACAAGAAGAAAAAATTAGGCGAATTAATACTATTTTTTCATAAAAAGAAATTAAAATATTTATCGTGTCCTTTCTTCCAACTATAAGTTGAGACGAAATTAGATGAAAAATTTGTAAATAATAATAAAATTATTTGAGTTTAGATGTTTTATGAGATTTTGAGAAATGAGAGAAAAAAAAGTTGAATAAAAATACTATAAAGTTAAAATATTGTTAAAATATAATTTTTTAATATTAATTTTAATTTTGAATTTGAAAAAGTTGATTTTTTTTTTTTTTTTTGTATTTTGTTTGAAAAAATTGTAATGACTAAATAATGATTAGATGAAAAAATTAAAAATTAACAAGTATTTATATTTAAATGGTGTTTATATGTTGAGACTAGGGCTAAAAACCTACGCTATTGGTGCGGTTTCAGTCCAAAATAGAAACCGCACCAATAGTTTTTTTAAGGGGTGGAGCTGACTGAAACCGGCTAGCAGGGATAAAGAGAACCTGCCAGAATCTTACGGCCGATACCGATCGGTTCCGCGATCGATTCGTCAGTTGCCAACCCATCCCCAAATTCACATCACAAATTTAAAACAAATCAACCAAAATTCACAAAAACAAAATCATAAATTCATAACAAAAACTTAGGATGACAGGTGAACGGGAGAGATGAGAGGTGAGGGACATTTCAGAGAGCTCGGTGTAAAGTTGAACGACAAAGAGCTTGGCCTTAGAAAGACGTTTCAGAGAGGTGAGGGATGGGCCAAGCTTGAGCGGTGTGAAGGAGGAGGAGAGGGCTGCGGCGTGGCGGTGCGGGGTGAGAGAGGAGAGAGAAGAAAAAAGAGATCCATCAGAATAAATAAGATGGGGGAATGGAGGGTTATTAAATCCTAGAGCTAAACGACATTATTTAGTGTATCAAACTAAACGGCATCGTTTCACTTATATATATTTTTTATACTTTTGGTGTAAAATAAGGTTGCTTAAATCATTTAAGTGAAACAACATTATTTTACCTATGATATAATATATTATTTCAATCGGTTTGGTAGTTTGAACCTGATTCAAAACCGAGATCAAATTGGCCAAAGTCGATTTCTTATATTGCTTATCGCCGACATACCAGTTTCTGACTCTGTACACCCCAATTCAATGTCTAAATCAGTCCTAATAGTTCTAAAGACTTCTTTATACCGACAACAAGGGCTGTTGGGCCCTTGACTAACAAGCCCAATATCTGTCCAAAAAAGTCATTCCATAACATGTTGGGTAAAGTAATAGGGAAAGAGTCGCGTCCTTTTCTTACAACAAAAAAAAAATAATAAGAAACTGAGAAACCATTCAGACCCCACAGTGTAGTGAAAAATGAAGGCTGAAACTGAGGGACAGGCCGAAGATCAGAACACAGTGTAGTGCCTGTCCCTCAGTTACATTGCCTTTTCTTATTCAGACGTTTCAGTGTGTTCGGAGTTGTTAAAATGAGGCTGATACAAAGAATTATTGTTAAGGAAATGTTTAACGACACAGGTTTTTATGCGGGAAAAATATTTACATCTGCCCCACACTGGCACACACTCAACCTATCGAGTATAAAAATAAAATAAAATAAAATAAAAAGTGATGTGGTGTGTGCAGGTGTGAGGCAGATGTATAGTATTTCCCTTTTATGCGAAGTGCGAACATGAACAGTAACTTATTTTTATCCTCTTATAATTTAGAGAATTGCTGGGAGCAGCCGCACACTGCGCCATCCCAGCAAAATTTTTTTTTTTTTTTTCATCCTTAACACGGATGTAGGATGTTTTTTATATTTTATGTATAATTTATTATGTGTAAAAATTTATCACGGTTCAAGATCAAATTCAAGAAATAAATAATTTTAAGTGAGTATTGGAAGACGAGAAATGCTTTGAACATGAAGTGATTTCACAAAAATAATTTACAAATTAACATATTTTGATGTAATATTTTCAATTGTAAAATTTCTTTTATTATAAAATAAATCTAATACATCATATAAAACAATATCAATTTATAAATTATTTTTTTAAGATGTTTTTGTAGCTATAGCCCTTCTCTTAAACATTCGGTTGGCCATTCATAATTTTATGAGTAATGTCATACATCATACTCTCATCCTATTTTGATCAGACTAAGTAGTATGGGGCACATTCATCACCATTACATGATAAAGAAGCGAGTGATGATATACATCATACTCTCATCTTATTTTGATCATACTAAGTAGTATGTGACACATTCATCACTATTAGATGATAAAGAATCATGTAATAAATGATCATTTAATGGTAATAAATGTGACACATCTCACTTGATGAGATAAAAGTGGGATGGTAGTATGGTATATAAAATTTTCCTAAAGAAGTACGTAATAAATAATTATTTAATAGTGATAAATGTGTTACATCTTATTTAATAAGATGATAGTATGGTGTATAGAATTTTTCTAATCGGATAGTGGGGCAAGTGCTTCTCCGGATATCACACCATTCGCACCATCAAGGGGTACCCAAAAAAAGAAAAAAAGTTAAAAGGCCGGTGATGGGAATATTTGCTTGCCACGAGGTTCTAAAGTAAAGGTTCGAAGGATTTCTTAGTTTGCTGGGTAAAGCATAAATGATCAGAAACATGAAACACGACCTATAAACGTTCTTCACCATCAATCCTCCGGCCCTTACACATAAACATAAAACACGAACTGAACTGCATGCGTGGTACGTACAAACTTCAATTTAATTTTAAAAGAGTCTTCAGCTACTTTTAAGTGAGTGTTCGGGAAGTACTATATATATATATATATATATATGTTTTGTTCCTCGATTGCATTGCACCAAAGTGGGGGCGATGAATATATAGCTTGTTCATGTCTATAAGTGTCGAACTAAAAGCCACTACCTATGATCTAATTTCTGTTTGTCTTGCATGCCTAGTATTCATATATTTCATACATATATACACCTTTTCATTGGCAACAGTTCTGTTTTTCAACTATATATCCAACATTTTGTTTTTCAATTTGGTCTAATACAGTCAAAGCATCTTCTTTTTTTTTTCTTGTTCCTGACAAAGTAGCATGCATTAAACATCTTGGAAAGTACCGAACAACTGCAGCTAGCGGCTGTATACCGAGGCTGTGAGGCATCAAAAGAAAGAAAACTACAGCTAGCAGCTGTTTGTTATTACAGTAGGGTATCTTTGGACACAGATGACTTTTTGGTTCACGGCCAATCATTTTGCATGATCCGTTCTTACTTGTTGGCAGATTTCTAAAGTACGGTTGCCCTTTTCAGAGCTAAATGACGAGCTTCTTCCTTAATTAGTTAGTAAAATGGCCAGTTTCTCCCCCACCCAGATGATCTTTAGAATATGAGGATGACTATCCTCCAAGTAATTGATGTTCTCAGCTAAATGCCAAGCGTAAATCCTGGGCGGGTCTTTGCCAGCTTCTCAATCAAGACACACCCAGTTATATCAAAGGGCACATGAGCCGAATCTCAAACATCAAGACCTGCGAACATTTCTTGAAATCATCATATCGTTCAACATCAAAGGAGAATAAAGCAGCAAGCTAATGCCTTTAGAAATGAACTTTATTCTTACCATTGGGATAAAGAGTTATATTATATATAAAGCCCTCATAGGGACATACCGCAAATGAGCAATTACTTGGGAAAAAATTGAGGCAATATCATGTCTTCTTCTACAGAACCTGTAACTCTGACAATATTATTGGCCTTTTTGCCCCTTCTCTTCAGCGTTGCCCAGTCCTCTTCATGTAGTCTTCATTTCTCTGAAATGGCCAAGACTATAAACATCACGCAATGCAAGAAATTGACGACATTAGGAGCAGAATTTGGGTGGAGCGTCTCCAGCGCCAACCACAGCGAGACGCGGATTGACATAATCTTAGGAGCCAGTTTACACAGTGAAACGGGATGGCTGGCCTGGGGGGTCAATCCGGGGAAGATGCCACAGATGGTTGGAACTAGGGCCATCATAGGCATCAGACAGCAAAACGAATCCTTAGTAATCAATACCTATAACATCACCAGAGATACCAAGCTCGGTTGCCAGCTCCTGCCTACAGAGAACATGCAGGACGTTAAGTTCTCAAGGATGGGAGTAAATTACATAGGAGAAAGGCGCTACATGATCATAAATGCAACGCTATATCTTCCTCTTCAGGACTACAACGTTTCAAAGTTGAGCCACGTGTGGCAAGTTGGGCATCATGCTGAAGGCTGGCAGCCTATGATGCATGCCGCGTCTCTTCAGAATGTGGACAGCACCGAGACTCTAAACATGAACAACGGGAATGCACAGAGCGTTGGACAACACCGGCATCACCTTAGACATGTAAGAAACTAATTAATTTACTTGCAAATTAGCCTTTCAAATTAAAAGTATTGCATGCATTTTTTGGCTTTCAATTATATCTATGTATGTGCGTGTATATATAAACTGGAAGATCATGATATATATATATATATGTTAAATTTGATGCTAAGGACTAGACATGATCATAATTAATTATGGGTTTGTACTGGGAATTACTTTAATTGTAGGTGCATGGGATTCTGAACATCGTGGGGTGGGGAGTAATGTTGCCCATTGGTGTGATTGTCGCAAGGTACTGCAGGATATATCCCTTTAAGATTGGAGTGGAAACGTGGTTTTATCTTCACGTTTCGTGTCAGATAGCCGGCTATGTTATTGGCACCACAGCCTGGGGCATTGGTTTAGGGCTTGGGCATACTTCAAGATACTATATCTTTCGCACCCACCGGCTTCTTGGTATATCCATATTCACGTTCGCAACTTTACAAGTAAACTCTCTTAACCTGTCTCTGTCGACTCTAGCTCGGTCGACGCTCCGATCACATATTGGTTTTTTTTATATGTACGTATGTATTGTATAAATTTTGTTGGTACAATATATATTGATCTTTTGGGTTTCTTAGATTTTGGCGCTCCGTTTAAAACCGAAGCCCGACGATGATTACCGCAAGCACTGGAACATGTACCATCATCTTCTTGGCTATTTACTGCTCGCTGGGATTTCTGTGAACATATTCCAAGGGATCAACATTTTGGACCATGACGGAACTTGGAAATGGGCTTACATCGGAGTGCTTGTAGCTTTTGCAGCCATTACATTGGGGTTGGAGATTTACACTTGGAACAAATTTATATCAGATCGTCGCCCGCCCAAAAAGGAAAGTCAAGACAGCGTCGCACCTAGTATTGATGACACGACTTCAAATACAAAACTCGGTAGTAGTACTCCTCCACCTGCCCATGCTTGAACTTAGACCATATCATCACATCAACTAATTGGAGACCAGAAGCACAAATTAACATGATGATTGTGCGAGAACATCATGACTGCTGATTTTTTAGTGGTCATTTTAACAAAAGTTTTTATTTATTTATTTATTTATTTATAAGAAATAGACTTCATGCATCTGGGGTGTGTATGTTCATGCATTTTCATGCAGTTTCCATTGGGAAAATAATAAAATATTGTTTTTAATTGCATTTTGTTCAGGGCGTCGACTGCTAGCTTATAAATGGTCCCTTTTTTTTTTTGGGCTATATCTTGTCCCAGTTAGATAATCGGTACTTGATCGTTTATTCTTGTCCATTAAACAGTGCCCGTACGTGTAATATTGTTGACTTAAGATTTTTTATTTTTTTTCTTTAAGATAACTAAGATGAAAACTGCTACTTGTGCTTACATAACAATACATGTGCACGTGTTAGATATTTATATATTACAAATAAGTGAATCATCGAATATAATTAAGTGAGTTGTTCGACATTTGGGATGTGTGGCTAAGGGTGGAAAGACATGTAATTAGTGTTGCGTGTCGTGGGATCATAAAAACTGAAACATTAACAATTTAATAGGAAAATAAATTAAAATTATAAACAAAAAATTAAAATTAAAATTACAAACATATATTAGAAATAAAAAAATTACAAACTAAAATCCGACTAACCAAGATGAGATGGGGATCAAGATGAGAATAGATCATTTGAATTTTGGGTTCTGGGATTAGGATTGAACTGCACATATGACAATAAGATTATAAAAGTTAAAAAAATACAAGAAAAATAATTAGATACCAAAAATTATATAAATACAAAGAATAATGAAAGGACAATGCAAATTATACAAACCTATGGCAAATGGCAATTGTGGGTCCAATACCACAAAGTCATACTACAACGGATGTAGACATCGTCTCATGTATTGTTACAACAATTAAATTTTAAATTAATACCGACGAAATGAATATAAATAAATCAAAATAATAAAATGAAATCAACGATTACCACATTCAGGCTAAGCACCACCCTCCTCTTCATTGGTCCCCTTAAAGTCAAGAACATCTTAAACATGAATTTCTGTCTCGTTGATCAAATTTTGCGTGTAAATCAATGCCTCTAGAGTGGTAGCAGACAATGAACTTCGGAATGGATCTAATATGCGCCCTCCAATACTAAAGGTTAACTCTAAGACAACGGTGCTAATAGAGATGACCAAAATACTGCAGGTTATCTCTCCAAGGACAAGATATTTTACGGCATTGGTATTCCAATATATCAAATTCTCGTGTATATGGGAGATGATCCCCTGCCAAATATCTGTCTACCTCCGACTTCGCCTCCGTAGATTGACGAACTAGTAGGGGGTTTTGTGAGAGGCTCTCACCCAACGCCAACCTACGTTTTTTCCTCACACCAGCTTCTAGAGGAGACGGGGGTAGGTGTAGGTGCATTACCACCCCTGATCACGGTAAATTCATCAAATAATTTACCAAAAGTTTCTCTAACCATTGTCCTAATAAGCTCAGCCCATGTGTTTCCATGCATAAGTCACAAACCATGTATCATGCCATTAATCTTGATCTAGGAGTCAAGAGCAACAACCACATATAACAAAATATTTAGCCTACTCAAATCTCCCCAATACTTGTCATCTTTGACCATCATCATCAATGTCATCTTCCGCATCCTAATATGGTCACCCCTACACATTTTATCCAATTATTCTTTCACCTTACACATTTGCTAACATAAATCATTGGATATAGAGTACAAAAAACCAGATAACCTCAATGTGACCTCGTAGAAAAGTTTCAAAAAATCTACAAAAGTAGCAACAACATCCCAATCATCAACAATAGGCTTTCCTAATCCCTCATGCTCATCAAAACATTTGACATATTGAATGTTTTCATCACCCAATAATTCAAAGACCGGCTTATATTCTTGGGCAGCCTCCAACATCAAGAAAGTTGAATTCCATCTTGTAGAAACATCAGTAACAAAGCACTTCTTGGATGTTATACCCGCATTCCTCATGACAACCTTAAATTTTTGCAATTTAGCTGGAGAATATCTCACAAATCTCACAGCCATTCTGACTCATGCAATCGAGTCATCAATATATTTCAAATCATTAGTGACAATTAAATTCTGAATATGTGTATCACATCTAACATGCAAACAGTTACCACCCAATATTGTCTTATTTGTCTCTCTAAGATAGGTTTTAAGATGTCCCAAGGTGACATCGTTAGACGATGTATTATCAACTGTAATTGTCAAAACTCGTGACAACCCCACTCCTTTATTGCTCCAAAGCCTTCCCAACCGTCTCACCCTTGTGATCGAAAATTTGACAAGACTTGACAATTTTTTTTGTATAATGTCCAATCACAATCAATGAAATGCACAGTCAAAAACATGTAATTATAATTTTGGACGGATGTCCAAGTATTAGTAGTGAGGCAAACTACTTGACCTTCCAATTGGCCCCTCAACAAATCTTTCTCTTTCTTGTAATATTTTTTAATATCATTTGCCATTGTGTGGCGCGGAGCAAGATTAAATCTAGGTTTCAAGTAATTAGAATATTCTTGGAATCCTCTCCCCTCCACAAATTGAAAAGGTTGCTCGTCCATGATAACCATACGAGCTAACTTTCTTCTACACTCATTAGAATTATACTTAGTATACCCTTTCAACGTTGAATTCTCATTACTCTCATCTAATATTTTTTTTGTCCAATCTCTAGTTTAGATTGACTATTCTCTTATAAGGATTTTAATATTTGACTTTTCTTGCACTGTTCTTATAAATGAAACTTTAATTGTGATCTATTATGTTTTCTATAATGACATCCAGTTTAGTAAAGTGAGACCAAACTATGGAAACTGGTTTTTTGCTTTGTGTATGCTTGGGGGCAGGGTAAGGTTCCATCTCCGTAGGGTTAAGATTAGGGTTCGTCGAGTTAGTGGCAAGTGTAGGGTGATTAGGTGTTGGGGTAGGGGTAGGGGTAGGAGAGCTATCATTAAAAATATGTCGAACTAGACATTTCTGATTTCCTAAAACAAAACAAAAAATCTGAAATGAAAACATGACACTAACATCAACATCACAAATTCATAGCAACATCAATGATTCACATAAACACCACAGATTCACAACAACATCATAGATTCACAGCCACTACCATCAATTGTATACTCCACAATTTTCAACAATTAATATAAAATACAATTTTCAAATCAATTGTATGTATTCAAATCAATTTTCAATTTTCAAATTAATTAATATATTCAGCAAATAACTCAACCAATTCTCAAATCACTTGTAACTTTGTAAGTTTGTAACTTAGGTTTTTCCTAAATTAATTTAGGGTTTCAAAATTGAAACCCCTAACATAATTAAAGGTTTCAAATTGGAACCCTAAACTAATTTAGGATTTCAATTTGAAACCCTAAAGTCACAAAATCACATAAAGAAACGATACAAACATCAAAACACATGCACAAATCGAATCTCCACAACACACAATTCACAATGACACAATCACATCCTCAAACTCCTCCATTTAATCCTATCATTCCTCCAATTTCCATAACTCAAAAAAAAAAAAAAGAGCCACATATTCGATTAACTTACCTTCGACGACGAAGATGTAGACGAACGGCGACGGAGTAGATGGAGATGAGAGAGAGAGAGAGAGAGAGAGAGAGAGAGTTTGAGAGAAGGGGCCAGGGGAGGGGGAGTCGTGGGATGGGGGGGACTTAACACCCCATACCAAAACGATATTATTTTGTTATAGACAAAACGACATTGTTCTGATATGGATGAGTTGTTTTAAAAACCTCCCAACTATAAAAAAATGGGCATCGTTTTATGACTAAGATTTATATATATATATATATATATATATTATACCAGGGCGGGGGAAAATCGGGGTAGGGTTGGGCCTAGTCCATCCCCCGCCTCCGTTAGGAGGCTAGATGAGGGTGGGGCCACCCACCCCTCGCATCTGGCGGCAAGATTCCCCGCCCTGCTCATGCGGGGGTGGGGCAGCAAGGTGTGGGGCCCCGCTGCCTCCCACTAAGAATGAACATTTTTGCAAACAACAAACTAAACAAATCAAATGAAAAGTCTATTATATTTTCTAGCAATATTTTTTACATTGAAAAACATATTTTAATTCAGAAATATCAAAATTTTAATTGAAAAAAACATGGAAGAATTTAATTTTAGGACAAAATAGACTAATTTTATATTGAACCCTTGATTTTACAATGTAAAGGGCTCCGTTTGGTTTCATAGAGCATTTCAACTCATTTCACCTCATCTCAATATTATTCAAACATAAATATTTTTTAATTTAAAATTCTCAACTTTTTAACTTTTTCATCAAAACATTACTTAATCATTAAAACTTTTTCAAACTTCTAAACAAAACACAAAAAACAATTCAAATCTTTAAAATTTTAAAACAAAAATAATATTAAAAATTATATTCTAACAATATTTTAATTTTATAGTATTTTTATTTAATTTTTTCTATCTAATTTTTAAAAATCTATAAAATATCTTAACTTAAATTATTTCAATAGTATTTATAAATAATCTAACTATTATTCATATATTTTTTATCCCATCTCACACCGTTGTGTAATCAAACGATGCTGAACTCTCGGTCAGAAATACTTGCGAGGGAGAGAAATTTACTTAAAAGGAAAAATAAAAATTTCAACTCAGCATACTCTTGGGCTCTCGGTCTCGGGCCCAACTTGAATTAAAGGTACAATTACATCCGTTAGATAATTTAGATTTGAAAAATGATACTTATAGTTGTGAGTGTTCAAATGCTGTACAGTCACTTTAAAAAAAATAAATAAATATAGAATTTACATAAAAAAAATTAATTTTTTAATAATGAACCCTATTCTTTTTCAAAATAACTGTACAGTATTTATGCATTACACGACTGTACTTAGCATTACACTTTAAATTTATGCCACGTATGTTATTTACAATAGACAACGGAAATGGACCCAATCTAGTTCCCTTGGCCTTGGACCTTGTATTTTCTGCTACATTTGTTCTTACTCCCAAAAGCCGCATGGCTGCTCCGGCGGTTGAAGGCGCGGCGGTGGCGGCTCTCAGGTCGGTAATGCACCGTGTCCGTCACGCGGCGGAGAGGTCGGGCCACTCATCAGACCGGGTCCGTGTCGTGGCCGTCTCGAAAACCAAGCCGATCTCTCTCATCCGCCAAGTGTATGACGCTGGCCACCGATGCTTTGGCGAGAACTACGTTCAAGAATTTATCGAAAAAGCTCCTCAGGTCTCTTTCTCTCTATATATTTTATGTTTAAATTGAGGCTGCTTCTTACTCTTTAATTTTGTTTTTTGTTTTTTTTGTCTGTAGCTTCCTGAAGACATAGAATGGCATTTCATTGGGCATTTGCAGAGTAACAAAATCAAATCCCTACTCTGTATGATCTTTTTTCTTTTCTTCTTTTTCATTGCCCGGTTTTATTTTTCTCGTTGGAATATAAATTTGAGGTTCTGCAATTGATAAAGTTCCATTTTTATTTTTTTTTGTAATAACTAAACGTGGCGAGACAAAGTATTACTGTATTAGTAGTATATATTCTAGTATGGGTAACAGATTTCGGATTATTGGTTTCGGTTTCCGCCGATTTAATTACTGGTAAAAGTGGTAAATATTAATATCCCTTGGTTTTGTTAACTTTTGGTGGATTTTAAGGGCACTTAGAGATCTATTAGCAAATGGGTTTTAAGTAATCTGATAAATGTTGTTTTCCATATGAGAGCTGGGTGTCTCTGTGTAGGCTTGTGTGTGTCTTGTGCATAAGGAAAAGTGGAAGAGAAATTCCCCACTTGATAATCATGTTACACCACCGTTATCTGTCTATCTATCTATCCATTATCTGTCTATCTATCTATCCATCTATCTCATTCTACAATGAATAGTTATTTAAATATGCATGAGAGGAGTACGGTAAGTTTTAAAACGAAGGTTTTAACTTCCATACGCAGCTGGAGTACCAAATCTCGCAATGGTTGAGGGCGTAGATAATGAGAAGGTAAAGACTTAGCCCATTATCTGTATGATTGTTGCACGTAAGATCTAATCTTTCCAATTTGTATTTATTAAAGGAAACTCAAAATCTTCTTTCTTTTTTTTGGATTGTGCATGCGTTATGCGTTCCAAAACTTATTGACGTAACTAGTTCATTCATGTTATAACTCTCTTATGGCCCTGTCTGAGTTTCAGATTGTGATATTAGTAGTCTTAAGCAAAAACAAGCTAACATTGTAACAAATTTACTTGGGATGACTCACAATGATAATGCTACTCTACGTATAATTCACAGATTGCAAATCATCTTGAGCGTGCAGTGTCGAGCCTTGGGAGAAATCCTTTGAAGGTTCTTGTCCAGGTGAATACCAGTGGAGAAGCATGTGAGTGAAACAGAAAGTCATTACTGATTTTTTTTTTATATATATCCATTTTCACAGAAGTTCTCCCCGTTATTTAGTTAGGCACAAGCATGTGAAGCAGCTCTGGAATTTCATGAACGTCTGTTTTGCACTCCTCCTTTTACCATCGTATGCTTATCCTGAAATATTATGATGTCTGGGCTCTTGTACAACCTTGTTTTCCTGTCATTTGTGAACTAATGTAACCTTGGCTACGCATTGTCAGCTTTGGAGCATCCATCCTGTTCCCAAACATTCCCATAGCCTGTAAACTTAAGTTTAGCGGCAGCGTACAGTCAATGTCTGCATATCTTGATACTTCCAGTGTTTCTTGGCTGCTTTCTAAGGCAGCATAAATATTCACATTCAGAGTTATCTGCATTGGGTTGCTTGCACAAAATAGCATCTTCTTCCCTGTAGTCGTTGGCTTCTCTTTGCATTGATGTGGTATTTATTTGTATTTTACAATGCCTCACAAATTTACATGACTGATTAGTTGGATTTTTGTGATATTTTTACAGCAAAATCTGGGGTCGATCCTTCTGGTTGTGTTGAACTTGTGAAACATGTTAAATTGCACTGCCTGAATCTAGAGTTCTCTGGCTTAATGACAATAGGGATGCCAGATTATTCATCAACTCCGGAGAACTTCAAGGTGGCAATTTTTGGTTTACACTGTTAAGTGACACTGCACAAGAATGAGTTGATCATTCTTGTTTTCACATAATTTGCTACAAGTTATGGTTATGTGGTGCGTTCGTTATATTTTGGACTATGTTTTCAGATATATGAAAACAGAGTTTGGTATATATTTCCACGTACTGTATTTCTCTTCCCTGAGTTTTTATTTATGAGTTAATTTACTTGGATGCTATTTGTTGTGTTGTGATGCATTAGACACTATCGAACTGTAGAATTGAGGTTTGCAAGGCACTTGGAATGGAGCAGCAGCAGTGTGAGCTGTCAATGGGCATGTCCGGTGACTTTGAGCTAGCGGTAAAAAAGCTATATCTTGGGGCAAAGTTAAATAGTTAATTCCTAACGAAGACAGCAATGAACTTAAAATTCCTTGATATTTGGTGCAGTAGATGTTACTTTTTGATTCCTGAACATTTTAATCCTCAAGCATTGTGCTGACTGGAACCGTCCTTGGACTATAAGATAGTTTAGCTTGAAATGTTTTTTTTTTTTATAATTTTTTTATAATTTTTTTTTATTTATAGATAATCAAGAAGTTAAATCCATAGAAATAGGTAAAGTCCAGGTACACAGGAGTTAGCTTGAAATGTTGGCATTGGTTGGATAGATTTTAGTAAGAAATGGGTTACAATAAGGGGACAAAGTCACAAAACCACATAAACTTTGTAGGAATTGTTTTGAAACACCGGGAATGCACTTCAGAAATGCTTGGGACACATTTGAAAATGACCAGGGATTGTCTCTGAAAGAATGGGAACTTTACAATTGAATATTGAATTAGGGGATACTTGGGGAATGAGATAAGCAATCTATGAACAATAGTGATATGATTTGTGAACAGTAGTGAAATGGTTTGAGTTATGATGTTTTATGAGATATTGAGAAATGAGAGAGAAAAATTTAAATAAAAATATTATAAAGTTAAAATATTGTTCTAATATAAATTTGTAATGTTATTTTTGTTTTGAGATTTGAAAAAGTTGAATTATTTTTTGTGTTTTGTTTGGAAGTTTGGAAATGTTGTAATGATTAGATGAAAATAGTTGAAAATTCAAAATTGAAAAGTATACGTTTGAGTGATGTTTGGATGTTGAAGTGTGATGTGATGAAATGAGATGAAATGAAACCATCTCAACATCCAAACAACCCCTAATTATCTTGAAAACTTAACTTATCCACCCGTGGATAGCTCAAGTAGTAAGGGCGAACTTGTGTGCATGTGCCCCATGTCACAGGTTTGATTCCCCTTGAGATTAAACTGCAATTTAAGTGGGAGGCCATGGTAGTGGGTTGCTATGCTAGTCTCCACGGGAGTTTAGGTTCCATGGGTGAGTCTTAAGAGCTCTGCCATAGGGTGGTTTCCCCGTAATTAAAAAAATATATATATATCTTGAAAACTTAACTATAAAAGAAAAGGTTGAATCACAATATGCAGCAACAATATTCTCTCCGTACACTTTTCTTTGTTTGGTTTTCAGTTTAGTGTTTCTGGAGTTTTTGGGCCGTTAATGGTGGTGTTCCCTGGTGGTGATTAGTATGTAGCCCAGTTTAGAGTGCCATGTTAACTGGTTTTTGAGTTATTGGGGTGTTTTTAAGGATGGTTTATCCTGTAGAGGTGGTGATTGAATCTAAATGTTTTATCTTGACTAAGACTGGAGGAGGCATGCTGAGAGTCATCGAAAGAAACTGGAAGTCAGAACATGCGGTTCTGTTAGGCCCATCTTCAGTGCAGTGGCTTGGGAAGGTGTTAGAGGAGAGTTTGGAAGGTGGAAGAAAGGAGGTTTATTCAGCAACTAGAGATGGATACTGTAGTATTACTGCACAGAGGTGCTCTAATCATCGAGGTAGATATATTGAAGTTGCTGAGTATAACCAAAGGGGGAGAAGAAATGTCTTGTGTATTCCAGAAGGGGAAAATGGTTGGGGATGGAGGAAGATGCGAGAGCTACTGCTTGAGCCGAGAGTGGTGCTTCGAGGAGGAGGACAGTGGGATGCTGTCAAGGGAGGGAGGAGACACCAAGCTAAGACGTACAAGGAGGTGCTCGCTTCGACGCTGCCGAAAGGGGGGAGGAAGGGAGACGGTGATGGGAGGGGTTCTGTCAGGGGAGGTGGGAGACGTGAAGATCTGTCGAAGCAGTATGGCGTGGTGACCAACTCACATGGTAGTAGTTGTGCGACATGTCAGGAGGTAAGGGATGTACGTAGGACGTTGCAGGAGGTGCAAGGACAGTTACGCATGCTGCAGAAGGACATGTCCGATGTTTTAGAGTCTGTCGTTCTGATTAAGGAAAGGGATGAAATGGCGAATTTAAAAGGCAAAGGGAAGGCTTCGGGTGATGGTTTTCAAGTGGGTAAGGGCCGGGGCGTGTGGAGGCAGAAGGGTCGGTGTCCAATGGTCAGTTCTAAGGCAGGCTTAAGCTTACCTGTAGGGGATGGGCCATCTAAGGCCAGGGAGAAGGTCCCGTCTTGCTCGCGCCCAAGTGATGGGGCTGGGCCTGGGCCGGCCGGCCCATGGGATGGATCTGGGTTCGGGGCGAACCCGAAGTCCACGGAAGGTTCACGAGCCTTCGTGAGCCCCAAACCCGTAAGCATCGAACCCGTCGAGCTTCAGAGTCTCGGCTTCGTGCCGGAAAGTGTGCCGGCGACGGAAGATCAGGTGGAGGTGGCACAGACGGCACCGACAGAGGAGATGGGGGTCGCCGATGATGGTCCGCCGTCGAGTTGTGCGCAAAATGCGCTGGTGAAGTTCGGATCGCATTTCTCTCCCCGAAAGGAAGCTCAGACGACGCCGATGGGTGGAGGGGATGAAGGCCTTGCTCCGGCGAACGTTTCTGTCAAAGGGGATGATTCGGTTGATCTTATGCACTCAGTGGAGAACGAGTTGTTTCTCCCTGAGTTGTGTGACCAGATTCTAAATTCGGTGGAGGATGATTTTTTCTTCTCTCAGGCGTGTGATCAGATGGGGTTGGAAGAGATTCCGGTGGGTGAAGAGTTCCAGAATTTTCAGTTTGATAGGAGGGGCTTTCCTACTCCATTAAATTACTGCTATCCAACCCAAGCCTCAGACTGGGTCATTAATAAGGTGAAAGAGCTTCAACATTACGTGGGGATTAGTTGTGAAGGGTATGAAGAGCAGTTCATAGCATTGTTAGCAGCTTTGGAAGCTGGACATCAACAAAAAAGGAAAGGGGATTCGAAGAAGAATCGGGAACTGAAAAAATTGGCGTGGTCGATGAATTCAGAGGGAAGTTCCAGTAGGAATAGGGTAAAAGGGAAGGGGCTGGCTGTTCCCAAATGAAGCCTAAGATTGTGTCTTGGAATGTGCGTGGGCTTAACGAGGTAGATAAGCGCCACAGGGTTCGACACTTGCTTCGTGAGTGGAAAGCAGACATCGTGTGTTTACAGGAAACGAAGCTAAAAATGATTGATAGAAAGATGGTGCGAAGTTTATGGAGTGGGGCTCATGTGGATTGGGTTTACTTGGCCTCTATAAGGGCATCGGGAGGAATTGTAGTTATGTGGGATAGGAGGGTGGTGGAAAAAGTGGAGGAATATATAGGGATATATACGGTAGCGTGCTCCTTCAAAAGTGTGTTCGATAATTTCTTATGGGCTTTTGCAGGTGTCTATGGTCCAAATATAGATGCTGACAGAGGTTTTTTGTGGGATGAACTAGTAGGGGTACATAGTTGGTGGGATCTTCCGTGGTGTATTGGGGGTGATTTCAATGTTGTGAGATTTCCAAGTGAAAGCTTCAGAAGAAGAAGAGTGAGGCCTGCAAGCGTGGAGTTCTCAGAGTGTATTTTTGACTTGAATTTGATAGACCTTCCTCTAGCAGGGGGCCATGCCACATGGTCAAACAACAGGACTTGGTCTCGCTTGGATCGCTTTCTTATTTCCCCTGAGTGGGAAAGTCATTTTCCTGAGGTGTGTCAAAAGCGGTTGGTACGTTTAAATTCTGATCATTGGCCTATTTTACTAGACTGTGGTGGTATTCATAGTGGGAGACGATACTTCAAGTTCGAGAACATGTGGCTGAAATCAGAGGGTTTTGTGGAGAGGGTCAAACAATGGTGGATTTCTTATCAGTTCAATGGAACGCCTAGTTTCATTTTTGCGAACAAGCTGAAAGCATTAAAGAGAGATTTGAAGGTGTGGAATAAACAGTCGTTTGGAGACATAAGGGAGAACAAGAATAGCAAGTGGTTGGAGATTCAGGAGTTAGATAGACTGCAGGAGGTGAGGACACTTTCTGAGGAGGAACAATTACAAAAAACTGTGTTGGTCGCAGATCTTGAGAGAATTATTTTGCAAGAAGAAATGTCCTGGCGTCAAAAGTCAAGAGCATTATGGCTAAGGGAAGGGGATCGGAGTACGAAGTTTTTCCATAGCATTGCAAACTCGCATAGAAGAAACAATAATATAGAGGTGCTGAAAATTGAGGGGATGGAGTGTAGGGACGAGGAAGTTATCAAAGAACATGTTACTGATGTATTTGAGAAGCTCCTTACCGAGCCAGTGGGATGGAGGCCTACTCTTGATGGGTTGGTTTTTGGCACCATTGAGAGGGGGGATGTAGCTAGGATGGAGAGGGTTTTCGAAGAGGTCGAGGTGTATGAGGTGTATTTGAGAAGCTCCCCGGACCAGATGGATTCTCTATGGGGTTTTTCCAAGATTGTTGGGAGGTGATAAAAGATGATCTTATAAAGGTGTTTCAGGAGTTGCACTCGGTTGGAAAATTTGAGAAAAGCCTTAACACCACTCTCCTTGCTTTAATACCTAAAAAGGTGGGGGCAAGTGAGATTGCAGATTATCGGCCTATTAGTCTAGTGAATGGAGTTTATAAGATTATTTCTAAAGTACTAGCTAATCGGTTGAGTGTGGTGTTGGGGAAGATTGTTACCAAGCCTCAAAATGCTTTTGTCAAGGGTAGACAGATTCTGGATGCAGTTCTTATTGCTAATGAATGTCTAGACAGTAAATTGAAGGATAGGAGTTCAGGGATTCTGTGTAAGTTAGATATGGAGAAGGCGTATGATCATGTTAATTGGGATTTTCTTCTATATCTACTGGATAGGTGTGGTTTTGGGGAGAGGTGGAGGTCATGGATTAGATGGTGCATTTCCACAGCAAGATTCTCTGTATTGATCAATGGAAGCCCAGAAGGTTTTTTTGCAAGCTCTCGGGGCTTGAGACAAGGGGATCCGCTTTCTCCCCTACTTTTTGTCCTTGTTATGGAGGCACTAAGCAGGATGATCTCGGCTTTGGTAAATAACGGTTTTATAAGTGGTTTTCAGGTTGGCTCCTTGAGTAGGGGTATTACTACTATCTCTCATTTGTTGTTTGCAGACGATACACTTATTATGTGTGAGGCCAATTCTGACCAATTGCGGGCTGTGAAGGCGTTGCTTCTTTGTTTCGAAGCTGTATCAGGCTTAAAAGTGAACTTTGATAAATCCGAGGTGGTGCCGATTGGGGAAGTCCAGAATGTCCAAGAGTTAGCAGGGATATTGGGTTGTAAGATAGCGTCTCTTCCTATTTTGTACCTGGGACTACCGTTGGGTATAAACTCGAGGTCTTGCTCGATTTGGGATACAGTGATTGAAAAAATAGAAAGGAGATTGGCAGGTTGGAAGAAAATGTACTTGTCAAAAGGGGGCCGGATCACGTTGATTAAGAGTACACTTTCTAACCTTCCCACATACTTCTTATCCTTATTCCCTATACCGGCTAATGTGGCTAGTAGAATTGAGAAGCTACAAAGAGATTTTTTGTGGGGTGGTTTAGGAGAGGAATTTAAATTTCATTTAGTCAAGTGGGAAAAAGTCTGCCGTCCTATTTCTAGTGGCGGTTTGGGTATCAGAAACCTGAGATTGTTCAATAGGGCGCTGCTTGGGAAATGGTTGTGGCGTTATACTAAAGAACCGGATGCCTTATGGAAAGTAGTGATTGAGATGAAGTATGGTGGATTAGGGGAGGGTTGGTGTACTAGAGAAGTTAGAGGCACCTATGGAGTGGGGTTATGGAAACATATAAGAAGAGGATGGGAGGCATTTCATCATCATACTCGGCTTCAGTTGGGTACAGGGTCCAGGATCAGATTTTGGAAGGATGTTTGGTGTGGTAACGACGCCCTTCAAGATTTGTTTCCTCTACTTTTCCTACTTGCAAGTGATAAAGATGCTACAGTGGCAGAGCTTATGGGAAGGGTGGATGGGAGTACACACTGGAATATAAACTTCATCCGGGCGGCACAAGATTGGGAGGTGGAGAGTTTTGTAGACTTGTATAGTCTGTTGTATTCTTGTCGTCCGAATATCCAGCAAGAAGATGGGTTGTGGTGGACTCCAGTGGGGAGAGGGGTTTTCACAGTTAGATCCTTTTATAAGGTTCTCTCACAAGAACCTGAGTCACAATTTCCTTGGAGAAGGCTGTGGAAGAACAAGACTCCACCCAAAGCTGCATTTTTTGTATGGACAGCATCCTTAGGTAAGATTCTCACTACAGATAATCTGAGAAAGAGGAGGATAATCATTATAGATTGGTGCTGCATGTGTAAAAGTGAGGGTGAGTCAGTGAATCATTTACTTTTACATTGTGAGGTTGCTAGGTCTCTCTGGGATGAGGTGCTGAATAGAATGGATCTAGCGTGGGTGATGCCAAAATCTGTGGCGGAAATGTTGGCAAGCTGGACCTCTATTAGAGGTGTGCAACAGATCAAAGCGGTTTGGAAAATGATTCCGAACTGTATCATGTGGTGCGTGTGGAAGGAACGCAATGAGCGGACATTTGAAGACAAAGAGAGATCTTTGGCGGAGCTGAAAGTTTTCTTTTTTAGGACTCTTTGTACCTGGGCTATTGCTGTAGACTTCAATGGCTTGAACTTTCATGATTTCTTAGTTTCTAACGAGCCTACGGGCATATAGGCATTTGTAACTGGCACTTTGTGGCTTTTATTGAAATAATAATTCTTGTTTACCTATCAAAAAAAAAGAAAAGGTTGTCTTGAAAACTTGAAAGAAATGCATTTCATTTTGTTCTTGCATCTTTTTTTTTTTTTTTTTATATAGGTAAATGTTGTTCTTGCATCTTGTAAACGGTCGTTTGAGTTTTACAGCTTATAAAAATGCATTGTACTTAGCAAGGCTGGAACACTATCAATGAGATCTTGCAACTGATAATGGCGTTTTCTGCTATCTGCAGATTGAAATGGGCAGTACCAATGTGAGAGTTGGATCTACCATATTTGGCCCGAGGGATTACACCAAAAAACAACCAAATTAGCATCTTCAAGTCACATACTGTTTCTGCAGAAAAAGGAAAATGGGTTTCAAGCTCGTGCATGACGAAATTTTATATTTTTATTAATATACACATACTTTTTTGTTGGTGTTGTAAAGAATAATTCTATTTGAAGGTCTTTACACTACAAACCATCCATGTGACATAATTTGATTTATAAGATAAATTTTAAATTTTAAATTTTACAAATCAAATTATGCTATGTATATGGTGCGGTGTGTAAAAGCTTTCAAATTGCACTACTCTGCTCTAAAATAGAAAAAGAATTTTACTTTTCACATTTATCTCCATATCAATGAGCTACTTGCTCCAAATTTATGTACTTTTAGTTCATTTCGTGATTAGCCCGTGTTTTTTTAGAGATGTGTGGTCTATCTAGAAAGTTGATGTGATTTAATGTGATTTATTAGAATGTAATTTTATTTATTTATTATAAAGTAGATATAATATTTTATCGTAAGTCATCTTGTATTTTTTTTACTATATTTGGTTTTAGCTGTTGTATATCATATTATTTGCAATTTTATTATGATCAATAATACCAAACACATGTTGCTTGTTGATTGTGATTATTTTCCATAAATAACCGTAACCGTTCATATCTAAAAATAATTTTTTTTATGTAAATTCTATGTAAGTTATTTGAAAAAAGAAAAATGATAAACACGACACTTTTCACAACATATTTCACAATCATATTTTAAAATGAGGGGTATTATTATAAAATACTTTATAAAAATAATATTATTTTATTAAAATATCCTATTTTACAGCACTTTACAAGTTTACAACTATGTGTTATGAATGGTATCGCGTGTATCGTTACTCTCGTATGAGACTTGCGGCATAAATTTATATGTAGTATTACTCGAACTTGAATGCATGTCATTTCACGCTAACTATGTCGAATATGGGTAAAAAAAATTGTAATTTTTATAATGATTCTCATCTTTATTTTTTGTCAAAAGACTTGAATAGTTGTAAACTTGTACGAGACTTGCGGTTTAAATTTGTATACGGTATTACTTGAACTTGTATGCATATAATTTCTTTTTTGTTTTGTTTTTTGGAGCAAGTTAAACATAACATAGATAAACTAAGCGGTTACAAGGATACCAGATTCAGTGGGATGGGAGTCCTCGACAATCTTTCCAAAACAAACAAAAAGCAGCACCAAAATAAAAATAAAATTTTTTAAAAAAAAGGAATAAGTTAAAAACTGGACTCCAACCCAATCCTACAAGGGGATGCCGCTCAAAAGCGGTTTTAACATAGTCTGGTAAACAGACTATAAACCTACGACTAAATGCTGTAATCGAGAGGGGTGCACTGCATTTTGTTGATCCGGTCCAACTGTAGGAGACTATCACGACCATATCATCTTGATCGCTAGTTAGAAAAAACAGAAACATATGAAAATAATAACTAGAAGACTTGATACATTGGCAAAAGACCACTACCAACGGTAGTAAAGCACGCGCCACACTGAGCGAGAAAGGGGTAGGCGGATCTGAAAGATCTGAGGCTGCTGGCCACTGTGGTGCCACGCGTGGCGGCTGGAAACCCCAACTATGTTGAGTATGGGTTAAAAAAAAAAACTATGTTGAATATGGTCTCATTTGTGGCAAAAAAGGATACTTTTCTGCCCAGTTAGAAAATTATAACAAGGACAGTATTATTTTTTTGAAAGAAACAAGGACAGTATTAAAAAAGCTTATGAATTTTCAAGAAACAAGATCGTTCAGAATAAAAAAAAAACGAAAAGATAAATAAACTGGCGTTTTAAAAAAAAACTAAGGTCATATTTGCTTATGAAAAATGTTGAGAATTTTGAGTTTTTTTTTTTTAGATTAGGATTTGAAAATAAGAATAATTTTTTTTAAAAAGTTATTATATTTATATTTGTAAAATAGGATAGACATAATGAAAACTATTTGAATATAATTTGTAAAAAGTATTTTTATTATGGAGTTTATTTGAAGGTCTTTACACTAAATACAATCTACATGACATAATTTGATTTATAATATTTAATTTTTAAAATTTATATTTCAAATTAAATTATACTATTTAAATAGTGTGCGGTATAACTACTTTTAAATATAATTATTTTATAAAGGATGAGGCCATTATGCCGCCTAGCCTTTTCCGTTGAACGTATTGCCCAAGTCTTTTTTGTTTTTTTTTTTAATTTTTTTATATATATATTTTTAATTTTTTTAATACATTTAAATATTTTTAAAAAATAAAAAAATACACTAATACATTTAAAATCACTTATTTAACCATCAAGTATAATTTTTTTTTTTTTTTTTATCAGAGTCAAATTGGGCGGTAAAACAAAGTGGGCAAAATAATGTTTTCTTTTTATAAACTAACATAATTTTTGTGTTTGAGTAACGAGGGGATAATAATCAGATGAAAAGTGTAACTATTGAAATAGAAAAATCTGTTGAGATTTGAAGATGTTTGATTTGTTTTTAAAAAATTAAAAACGTTTTGAAAAATTACGTGGTTTTCTAACATTCAATTCAATAGTGAAAAAAAAAAAAATGGAAACAATTGCGGTGCTTGTTCTTTGTTCCCGAGTCGACTCGTAAACCTCACTCCAAAGCACTTGTTATCTTAAACCCCTTCGCTCCCCCACTCGCCCCTACTCCCTCTCTCTCAGAGCTCCAACAACTGCCCCTGCAGTTCTGCTCTTCCCAATGAGTACACTCTCTCTCCCAATCAGTATTTCCCTCTGCCCAAACAGCCTCTCCATCCAATTCCAATCCCAACACAGATGCCAGAGAGTCACCTTTCCCAGAAAAGTAAAGATTATATGCTCGGCTACAGAGCAACCGCAACAACCACCACCACGACAACAATACCCCAAAAAGAAGAACGTGACAGAGGGTGAGAAAGGGGTCGACCCAGTTGGGTTCCTAACCAAACTCGGCATTTCCCATAAAGCTTTCGCTCAGTTCCTCCGCGAAAGGTAATAAACAAAATGTGTTTGTTTGATAAAAGAAGGTGGTAGAAAGATAAAAGAAGTTGGAATTTTTATAGTACTTTCTTTTTCTTGTATTTAGTTAATTGTTGTCAAGGTATCACAAGTTGGTTTACTTGCATAACGCAGGCATAAAGCGTTGAAGGACCTCAAAGATGAAATTCTCAAACGTCACGTCAACTTCAGGGACATGTCTACTGGGTTAGTCAACTTAATACCATTTTTTGAAGTTATTTTTTTTGTGTGTTTATTTTCCATATTGTCTGTTCTAGTTTGGGTTTGATGGGCAGGACATGCCTAATATCTTTAAGAGATTCTAAGCTCGTTCTTCGAAAAAGATAAAGAATTTGGAACTGCCGAGCAATTATTCCGAAAATGTTTGTGAAAAGGTCGATGATATAGTCTTGATTTGCGTTTAATTTTCTTTTTGGTATCTTTTGATCATAAGGGACTTATGAAGCGGACAATGTGTTGGTGGAATTGAGGTTCTGTCTAAGCGAGGTTGATTTTTCTTGGTTTTCTTGTATAGATATGAGATATTGGGCATGCATCGCCATGTGGAACATCGGGTGGATTATCTGGAATGGGCTCCAGGTTTGAAATCATGCTCAAGTTTTTCTTATTTGCGTGATTCTCTAATTTGTTTAACTATGTGGTTAAATATTTAGCTTTCTTGTTTCTCTAATTATGACCTAAATTGGTGCCACTTAAGCAAAAAATTTTGGCAGTATTTTATTTTCTTTTGTATTTCCCAGACATTTGAATTACTTGGCTAAATAACTTGCCTATTGGTTAAATAATCTGATGTTCAAGGTTTTTAACTCAACTCTCCAGTCAACTTTTCTCTTCTTTCGGTTCAGTTCTTGAACTAACAATGCCCTTTCTTCTATCCAAATACAGGTGCTCGCTATTGTGCACTGGTTGGTGATTTCAACGGGTGGTCACCAACAGAGAATTGTGCAAGAGAGGGTCATTTCGGCCATGATGATTTTGGATACTGGTTCATTATACTTGAAGATAAGTTGAGGGAGGGAGAAAAGCCAGATGAACTCTATTTCCAACAGTATAATTATGTTGATGACTTTGATAAAGGTGACAGTGGTGTTACCATCGAAGAGATCTTCAAGAAAGCAAACGATGAGTACTGGGAACCCGGAGAGGATCGATTTGTTAAAAACCGTTTTGAGGTGCCAGCAAAGTTATATGAGCAAATATTTGGTCCTAATGGACCACAAACTTTAGAGGAAATGGAAAAAATAATGGAAGAAACACCAGATCCAGAAACTAGACACAAGGCATGGAAAGAACAGCATAAAAATGACCCACCTAGTAACTTACCACCTTTTGATGTGATTGATAATGGAAAAGAGTATGACATTTTTAATGTGGTCAGTAGTCCTGAATGGTTAGAGAAAATTCGTGCCAAGAAACCTCCCTTGGCATACTGGTTAGAGACACGTAAAGGAAGGAAGGCATGGTTGAAAAAGTACACTCCAGGTATTCCTCATGGAAGCAAATACAGGGTCTATTTTAACACTCCGAGTGGACCATTGGAACGAGTGCCTGCTTGGGCTACTTATGTGCAGCCAGGTGATTTTCATCTGCTGGAAGTCATTTCTATGTTGTATCTTTGTTGGGAAACAGATCCTCTTGTGTGATTTCTTCACTCTGTTACTTTAATGTTAGATTGACACTCATGCTTAGGTATCACTCTTGTATATGTCCTTTATACTTGGGCCATGCCTATCTTTATTCATCATCAATAAAAACTCTTGTTCACTATTACATATCTATTTATAGAGATGAAGAAAATACAATTCATGATGCAAACGAAAAGTACCGACAAAAAAAAATATCTGTAGGATAAAAATATATTTTCCACCCTCCAATTGACATGTGTTGTACGCTTTGCATCACAAACTCTATAACCAACTGTTGGGTCTGGTGTTATTGGTTGCCTCATAAGTACATTGTGCAGCCAATCCGGTACATCAGAATCTGACTTTAAATATAGAATCTGCATGCAGTGAGGTAGGATTTCTATTTGCAACAAGTGCTAAGCTCAGGATATGCATGGAGTACAATGCCTGCTTGTAACTCTAGTGGCCATCTTATCTTTTTTTAGGAGTATCTTTCCATCCATCATATGCCTTTTCCCCTTTTGATTATTTTCTGATTCTTTTTTACAAGTTTTGCCATGTTGCATTATGTTTACTTCATTTAAATGTTGATTAAATTCAGACACAGATGGAAAGCAAGCTTATGCAATCCACTGGGAACCACCCCCTGAATGTGTATTTAAATGGAAAAACAAACACCCAAAAGTGCCAAAGTCCTTGCGCATATATGAATGCCATGTTGGAATAAGTGGATCAGAACCAAAAATATCTTCTTTTAATGATTTTACAGAGAAGGTAATTCCCTGATTGTTGATT
This sequence comes from Juglans mandshurica, assembly GCA_022457165.1. Taxonomy (NCBI): domain Eukaryota; kingdom Viridiplantae; phylum Streptophyta; class Magnoliopsida; order Fagales; family Juglandaceae; genus Juglans; species Juglans mandshurica. The sequence goes on from CM039622.1 coordinate 36,829,208, forward strand.
TATTTCGCTACTCATTCAATATAGTGAAATGGTATTCAGTTTTCTTCAGCTTGGCACTATTTCCTATGCAGGTCCTTCCTCATGTAAAAGAAGCTGGATACAATGCAATCCAGTTGATTGGAGTCATTGAGCATAAAGATTATTTTACTGTTGGTTATAGAGTGAGCTAAATTTTCTTCTCCCCTTTCCATAACCTCTCCAACAATAAACATATTTCTAATATATAAATTTAGAATTCCCTAAATTGCAAACATTATTAATATTTCAAAATGCATAAAGTGGTAGATTGTAGGAGCAAAATTATTGAAAACAAAATTGTAAGTGGGTGATAAAAAATACTGAAGTTTGGTTGTGACTTCTATTTGGTTTCAGTTTTATTATTCCACTATTTTTATATAGAGCTGTCTCACATGCATGTTTATTGGCATTTAATTGATAATACAGGTTTAATTTCTAAGGTGTCGGCAGAGTCCTTATATTGATAATGCAATCTTTATAAACACTCTTTGTTTTGGAATTTGGAATTTATTTTTCTTTTCTCATTCTTAGTTCTAATATATGCATTTTATTTCACCATTTTATGCATTTGATCTAGCATCTCTGTACCAATGCAGGTGACTAACTTTTATGCTGTTAGTAGCCGATATGGCACTCCTGATGACTTTAAGCACTTGGTTGATGAAGCACATGGTTGTTATTCTTTATCTGATGCCTTTCATATGCATTTTTTTCAAGTGGCTGAGAGAGTTCTTGTTCAGCTTAATAGCCAATGTGGGAACAATATCTTGATGTTTTAAGAATCGTATTGTATTCAACATATATTTCAACTGGTCTCACGAAAAGATGATTAGAAGAAAATAATTCAGTACTTGTATAATACGAGAATTAAGTAATCCTATACTTTCTTTCCCTGGAATTAGTCGGTACTTTATTTCTGGATAACTGATGGCAATAAAAAGCTAAAAAAAAATTTACTTTTTAACTACAAAAAATCTCACTGTGCAACATAAACGCTAATTCTGGTTGCCATTCATTATTTTTTATTTGCTGTTGAAAACAGAAGTATATCTTCCAATGACTCTTACATTTTTACAGGACTAGGACTGTTGGTGTTCTTAGAGATAGTCCATTCTTACTCAGCTGCAGATGAGATGGTTGGATTGTCACTATTTGATGGGTCAAATGACTGCTACTTTCATTCTGGTATATGCTCAAACTCCTAGTGCCTCTTCTCCAATTGACAGTAGGTCTCTCTCCAAGTTATTTCTTTGTGCTGGCCTTGCTTCTGCTTTGATCAACTTGTCTGTGGTCTGGCTCATGCTCTTTTCTTCTCTCTCTCTCTCCCTTTTGTTTTTGTTTTTGTTTTTCTTCCGGAAAGTAGTTGAATATTGGGTTATGACCAGAAAAAGGTGAAACCTAGGGTGTCACTTCAACCACATCAAATACTTGAATCTAAAAACGTGTCCATGAGGCATGCCTCGTCATGTACTGAAGATAAGGTTGCATTTGGTGTTTTTCAGAATGTGGTTGTCTCAAATCTCAGGATATGTCCGTGAGGCATGCCTGATCATGTACTGGATTTTTTAAAATGTGGTTGTCTCAAATCTCAGGACATGTCCGTGAGGCATGCCTGATCATGTACTGGCTTTTCCAAAATGTGGTTGTCCCAGGTCAATAGACTATGGCTCAAATGCTACTTCTTCATCTGGAGCTTAAGGTCATACACATGTAACTTACCAATCAAAGTGTGGGAGTCTCAGTGCATAACATGTAGGTGTTAGCCTCCTTTGCTGGAGAGAAAATACAGTCAAACCTAGAATCTTCCTTTTTCTGTCCTCTGGTGCTGAGGCACATGCATTGCGGAATACATAGCAGCTAAAAGAGGGTTGTGAAACTTAACATTGCGGAATGTATGTGATGTGTGTGGGGGAGAGAGAGAGAGAGAGAGGGATTTGTCTCTGAGGAATTCTGAGGCTAATTTGTAACTGACTAGTGGAGGAAAGAGGCTTGGTCCTGTTAATAAGAACCCCTCTTCTTTATTTGTAGGAGCGTACATAGAGGGAATCAATAAGGTTACGTGACCACAGTAATGAATGGAAACAAAGTTTTGAAAGTCTTTCATGCGTTGAGATCTTTTTCACCTTGACAAGTAATTCTTTCCCTTAGAAGCTTCACTTTATTTGCTTTGAAGTTTGGAGTACCGTTGTTACTCGCCCATATGGTATTTTGGGGTGCTCTATGTACTGGTGAACCACATATTAGGAGTTCTTTTGTTGTTGTGAGCAAGTCTCATTTTTTCATGTCATATCTAAACAAGTGTCCTTAATAAATGTTTTTGTTGTATGATTGAAAGAGTCAAACTTGGTGCAATAAGCTTACAAATTGGTTAATTAAACCTTTTTTCTTTTATTCAAACACCATTTATTTCTGCCTTCAACTTTTCCTACTTGAATAGGAAAGCGAGGGCACCACAAATACTGGGGTACAAGAATGTTCAACTATGGTGATCCTGATGTGCTACATTTTCTTCTCTCAAACCTGAACTGGTAACTGCAGAGCAGAAACTGTCATTTTATTTTTCCACTTTCAAAATAGTGGACTTACTCAAATGCACCATTCCTCTTTATTAGTGTATGCTTATATATCTGCTGTTGTTTCCTTTTTTTTTTTTTTTTTTGGGGGGGGGGGGGTTGAGGGATTATGATAAATTCTTTCCTACTTATGCAATGAAGTTTGAACAGGTGGGTGGTGGAGTATCAAATTGATGGTTTCCAGTTCCATTCACTCTCATCGATGATGTATACCCACAATGGTTTCGCTTCTTTTACTGGCGACTTGGAGGAGTAAGGCATCTATTGAAACTTTTGTGTTTTGCACTTGTTATTGCATTTACTTCATTGAATGTTAAGACACTGATGTTAGACTGTCTTGAACATAACAAGGGCATTTTGAACTTTTAAAGTATGGGTTGAAATTCTTTTTGGCTTGTTGATATATATTTTAAATTCATTCTCCCAATACATGTGACTTGTGAATTGCATAACTGGCACTGGCACTCAAGAAACGTTGGGTAGCAAAGTATCAAAATATGTTAAGTAAATGTGACCTCCATACTGTTAAGGTTAGTTAACATTTTATTGAATATAAACTCTGTTCTATTGCAGGTACTGTAATCAATATGTTGACAAGGATGCATTATTGTACCTCATTTTGGCAAATGAGATACTGCATTATCTCCATCCACATATAGTAACAATTGCTGAAGATGTAAGTATTTCATGTTGTTTGCTTTTATTTTCTATAAAATATCAACAGATATTACTGCATCTTTTTCTCTTTCTTTCACTAATAAAAAGTATTTGATTTTGTTGTTGTTTTCTCTTCTAATGAAATGGTATGGATTTAGTTGAAATGAAACATGCATCATCTGTTACTGCTAGTGTGCACAAAATATTAGGAAGTTATCCCAACATGGTGCCAAATTATATTTTAGTTTATAATTCTAATTGAGCTGCAGGTAATATATTGATGCTATAATGTAACTAGGTGTTTCTTTTGTATATTTCCTGTGTACTTGGGCTTCGCCTATTACATTGTGTTTAATAAAAATTTTTAACTTATAAAAAAAAAAAATATATTGATGCTATAATGGCTAATTTTGAAATTTGATTTAGTTTTTTTTGCTATAGTAACTTAGTTCTTATTACTTTTGGCAACTCTGGTTTTTGCTTCTCAATTGTTGAAAATCAACTTTTTTAGTCTTTTCCCTTTCCTTCAAACGGCATTTCCTCCCCGTTAAGAGTAGGTCAGAGGGTAAAGTCATTGGTTCAAGAGCTACTGGTACGTAACTTGGCAATAAAAACTCTAGTAATAAAAGGAAATTCCATATTTCAAGAAAAAGTCTCTTGTTTTTTATTTATATTTTTTATAAGTAAGAAGAATTTATTAATCCACATAATTAGGCATAGCCCAAGTACACAGGAAATATACAAGAGAAAAACACCTAATTACAAGCTAAGTGCTGTGAAAAACAGCATAAAAGTCATTAAAGCTAATCCCATTCAATACAATAGCCGAAGATGAAATTCGTGATTGTGTAGGGATTTCTTGTGAAGGTTTCGAAGATCAATTTAAAGCTCTTTTCATTGTTATTGAGGCGAGACAACCTCTTTTTGGCTAGATCTGCTTCTAAAAAAGAAAGGGAGCTCAAGAGACTTTCATGTTCTATCAATTATGATGCAAGGAAGGAAGTGCCAGTAGGGGAAGGCACAAAGATAGGGTGAATATTGGTGGTTTATGAAGCCTAAGGTCTCTTGTTTTTACTTAGATGATCCCGGAGAAAAAGATAAGATAAGATAAGAAAGGAATGCTTGCTGGGTAACTCTTTCTAGGATTATAATTAGGAACTTTAACATAAGCTAACACAACCCTTGTAACAAAAGTTGAGTTGTAAAGTGTTTGTATACCTGGCTTGAGTCAGGTTTTTTTTTCAGAAGAATTTAATTTTTTCTGATTACGAGTAAATGTCTCACTTCATTTAGATTTTGTCCATCATTTGAGTTACAGCTAGGTTCTAAAAAAATGTGCTTTTTTAGGGTGTTGGGTACTTTTGTTGAAACCTTAGTGTTTTGTACTACTCATTCATTTCTTGAGCCCCTTACCTTTTTATGGCAGGATATTTAGCTGTCTGCATTGTGTTTTCAGGCCTTTTTTTATGAATTTTTCTTTTTCTCTATTGCCATCGTTCAGGCGACCGTTTATCCAGGATTGTGCGAGCCTCCTTCCCAAGGTGGATTGGGATTTGATTATTATGTTAATCTTTCTGTGCCAGAGATGTGGTCTTCTTTTCTTGAAAATGTCCCAGACCATGAATGGAGCATGAGTAAGGTTGTATTGTATTTCATATAGATCATCTTAGCACCAAACAGGGCTATATTCTATATTTTGTTAATTCCTTACTTGTGTGATATATTTCCAATACTTATTGAATTATATTTATGATGCAGATTGTGAGCACATTAATGAGGAACACACAATATGCAAATAAGATGCTTATGTATGCCGAAAATCACAATCAAGTAATCAATTGCTCTAACCTTCTTTCACAGCTATGACTCTTAACATAGGGACATAATCTATATATTTACTTTAGGTAAATTTATGTATATAGAATGACTTCATCTTGCTGTTACAATCTTGCATGTCAGTCCATATCTGGAGGGCGATCATTCGCAGAAATATTGTTTGGTGAAATTGGGGAGCATGCTCAGTGCTCAAAAGAATCGTTGCTTAGAGGGTGCTCCTTACACAAAGTATGATATGCAGCCAATGCATTAGTATTTTCCCTTGACTAACTTAAAATTTAAATTGTGTAGGGAAAATTCCTTTCTTCTCAGAAAATTTGTTTATGCTTGATCAGCATAAACAAATTTTCTGATATTGGGTGGATATAACTATGAAATCTTTATTAAAAAAAGGCTTTCTGTTTTCCGAGAAGACAGAGACCCAAAATCAATAATTCTGTTCTAAGTTATTTTTCCTTGGATCTCGAGGCAGATGATCAGATTGATTACATTTACAATTGGTGGCCGTGCTTACTTGAACTTCATGGGCAATGAATTTGGGCATCCAAAGGTGAGGATACTTTCCTTGTAGTATTCATATAGATTTTATTTCATATGACTGATGATCTTCTCATGTTCAGCGGGTTGAGTTTCCAATGCCAAGCAACAATTTCTCATTCCAACTGGCTAACCGTCGTTGGGATCTTTTGGCAAATGGATTGCATCGTGATTTATTTTGTTTCGACAAGGTGCCAATCTAATCATTTGTATTACTCCTTTTTTATCTTGTTATCGTAGCATGTTGACATCATGTCTTTCAGGGTTCCCTTCATGTAAAAGTGGCTTGGATATTGTATTGGTTGCTTGTAACAAATGCTGAACTGTTTGGTATTTATTTCAGTTTTTGAATAGTCACTTGTAAAAAATGTCATAGTTATGTTCTCTCCATCACATGGATGCAGTTTATACTGTCTAGGAATTGTTGAAGAAAAATGATATTTGCAGTCCTAGGGTGTGCAAGTCTCGCGCACTCCCTTTGAAAAAAGTAAATAAATCTGGAAGCCACATGAAAAAATTATTTTTTTAATGGTGGACCCACTTTTTTTAAAATGAGTGCGCGGGAGTTGCACACCTAAGACTATATCATTACTCATTGTTGAATTTATTATTTCACCTATCAAAAACAATTCTTGGCTTTGTCGTAAAAGTATATAACCATTGAAAACCACTTCCTTTTTATGGGAAAGAAAGACCTGCTTCGAGAAGAAGTCCATAATGAACTTTTAAATTCTCTTTTGGTGATTAAGCAGAAAATACTTTGATAGCAATGCAAAAATTGTTACTTTTTCCTCTTTTCTAGGATTTGATGAAGTTGGATGAAACCGAGAAAATACTTTCAAGAGGTTTACCGCTCATTCACCATGTGGATGACACTACTATGGTATGGTTTATTCTTTCCATTTTATTACGTGATAGATATTTAGGCTAATTGACTAATTAATGCCTTCACCAAAATTTTCACCCATAATTTTGTGCACACACTGCACAAACACATATTTGGTTTTTGGTTCATGATGTACTATTTATATTGTCGATACCTGGTGTCTTTCCGAGATCAATTTGTACTTCGTATTTCCAGGTAATATCTTATATGCGAGGTCCTTTTCTCTTCGCATTCAATTTTCATCCGAAAAATTCTTATGAAAGATACAACATAGGCGTTGAGGAAGCTGGAGAGTATCAAGTAAGTGTTAATGTACTTTCAATTATTTTATTGTTCAGAAGCTCTAATTCCTGATTATATATAGTTTATCATTGTGATCTGGATATGGTTATGGATACAAAGATTCAGGGTCTCGAAGACACCTGCCCAGAATCTAAGGCAGTGGACAATTCTATAGTGTTTGTTTTTTGTATATCATTAAGGAGATCAGTTTTCTATGTTACATAACCAATCAATGAATAAAAGCTGAACAATTAGCTTTTTGGCATCCTTGCATTGAGACGTACTACAAGTTAGTAAGAGAGTTCTGTAATGACAGGTAATACTAAATACTGATGAAACTATGTATGGAGGTCAAGCACTTATGAAGGAAGACCAGTATCTTCGGAGAACAATTAGCAAAAGGTAGTTATTTACTTTCCCAAATCTTTTCCTACCTTCACAGCATTTATTTGGGTCCATCTCTTTTAGATTAGTGCTTTCTTCTATCTTCATCTGGCATTTGCCTTTGCAGAATCGATGGCCTACGGAACTGCTTAGAAGTGTCTCTGCCTAGTCGGAGTGCCCAGGTTGGTACTTTTTCTTGCAGTTGTGTTCCAGAATTGGTTTTTTTTTTGGGTGGGCATCTACATGGGACGAGTTATATTCTTTGCTACAAATGGGAAAGTGTTGGAGCATTATGCGTAGGACTATCTTGTCTGTAACTACAAATTTATGTCAGATGATTGCAAACATCATATACACTACGTATGCCTAGATATCTGATGTGAAATGACCAAATGATGAGGGAAGATTATGATATACTTCAAGCATTCTGGAATGCTTCCCTGCCATTTTCTTCTTCGATGCTTCTGCATTGAGTCATCCACATTTCTGCTGTGTTCTACTTATCTGAGTAGTGAGTCCTACTACTTACTTGTCCCAGCTTCAGAATGCAGGACAGCAAGGCCTAGTTTTCAAATATTCCGATACACGGAATGGTTTCTAAAATTAACATTTATCTTCTGAATTTGCTTGATGGTGAACAAAATTCTTGCATCTTTGCAGGTTTATAAATTAAGTCGGATCTTAAGGGTATAACCAATTTTCACTCTCAGAAAGCAATTTGCACGGCAGATTTCTAAGTATGTTTGTGGTTGTTTTTGGAGGGAAGCACAGAACCTGCCAAGTCTCCATCCGTTTGTGGTTGCTTTTGGAAGTACGAAACCACTGGTGTTTAGTATTATTACTCCTGGAAGCTTTGCTTCATTGATATGATATCGATCTTATATCTATCCAAGTTTACACAAACTGATGGTCATGCAGCATATGGAGAAATGGGTGCTTTGGAACATAAGGATTGGAGTTTTCATTGTGTATGAAATAGTAAATGAGGTAGGTCTGAATTCAAGATATAGTATTTGAGTGATAGACATTGGATAGGAAGTTTGTAATACAAGAAAGACAACATTGAAGAGAGAGAAGCACGCAAGGACTTGTTTTGGATAGAACACAACCTTTTGCTAATGCATGTATCAATTCACAACTTTTTGTTAATATATATATATATATATATATATATCAATTCTACTTTTATAAATATGCTCAGAGCCTTTACAGTTTGTAATTATATTCTTTATTATCATTTTTTTTTTCAAAAAACAAAATTATTCCAAGTACTAATAACATGTTAAAATAGTAGGATAGAAACAAAATGTAGATGCAATAGATAACAATTCTCTACAAAAATACTCACATAGGATGGTATGGTGGTATTGATGAGATTTTATATGAAAAATTACTAAGGTCTAGATGGTGAAGGCATTCTCTCAATAAAATTGTTTACATAATATATATATATATAGATAATAAATATGATAATTTGTAACAAGATGAGAATATATTATGAGATTATCTAATCATGTAATAACTACTTATTGAGAAATAATATATACAAGTCTCAAATGTATAAATCTTCATAAATCTTTATAAAAGATGGGCTCCATCATCGTGAAAAAAGTATGAAAATTTGAATTTTTCTTGATAGAATTAAAAGTATGAAAATTTGAATTTTTCTTGATAGAATTTACATTTTTACAAAAGATTTGTATAAAATTTGTACATTTAGAACTTCTACCTAGTATTATTTTTCTAATTCCATTAAATTGAAATCAAGGTCCCATTTGGATACGAAAACGGTTTTATCTCATCTCATTATTATAATTTTTTTAAATTTTCACACGAAATATAATAAATAATTTAATTTTTTAAAATTTTAAAAAAATAATAGTATTAAAAAATAATATTTTAATAATATTTTATTTAACTTTTAAATTTTATTTAAAATTATTTTATTTCATCTCCCTGTCTAAACAGAATAAATAGACAGCTGAAAGTTAGTTTGTTCAGTTCGATGGACTTTAGGAGTGGCGCCAGGGGAGGAGCGTGGAAGTGACGGTGGAACAGGTCGGGCTCACATTCTAGTACCAGTTATATCGATTAGGAAAAAAAAAAAAAAAAGTACCAGTTATATCAGAGGGCTTTCAAAAACCTGCCTCACGCGACTCGACAGGGCGTGTCCAACGTTGTCGTTAAACCACCGTCCGTCAAATTGTCAAGAATCCCCACATTTTTATAAGTGAGATACTACTTTTAAATGCGCTGCATTTTTATGAAGAAAGATACAAATTATTATTGAGAGCATCTATTTTGTATATATGATGTGGTATTATCTAGACCATACATCTCTCTAAGTGAGTATTGGAAACAATCAATTAGAAGCAGCTACGCAGTGAGTATAAAGTATGTATTGCTATATGAACTTCTCTCTAGCATTACTCTTTTATAAAATAAACCCTTTACCCAACGTGCTTAAAAAAAAAGAAAAAAAACCCTTTATCCAACACGCAAAATGAAAACATTGAAAAGGCCACTCTCTCTCTCTCGACTACAAACTGCAAGCAAGTTAGGTTGTCGTAACCGATGGCGAATCTGCCCCAATCGCTCTCCATGAACGCGCCATTCGGAGGCCCAAGCGCGTCGGCCCCAACCGTTGCCGGAGCTCCGGCGAACAAGGATCGGAAAATGGCCTCTGCTGAGCACTTGGTCCTCGACCTCAGCAACCCTGAACTCCGAGAGAACGCTCTTCTTGAACTCTCTAAGGTACCATATTGCCACGATTTGATTTTATCATTTCTTTTTCATCATTTATGATATCTAGCTCGATAAATATTGATTTTTGTTATACCTAGCTCGAAAAATATTGGCTTTCTTTTCATATTATGTGTTGGAAATTTTGGCGATTCGTGTTTCAATTTTTCTTGGGCACCTCAATTCCGATTGAATTCGTGGATTGACATTACTTACCTTTATTTGACTGCCTTGTGTTTGGTTGCTGGGTAAACTGAGGAAAAGAAAATAAAATAAAGGGAACTTTTTGTTTTTTTTGGGACGGGGAAGATGACCTCCGTTTCATTACCGAACGAGATCAGTTGAAGTGAATGAATGAGTGAAGGAGGAAGTGATGTAGATTTTCCACGCTTTTCATTCTAATCTTAGCTTTGAGAAGTCATTAAACGCTACTTTCATTGCACTCATCCCAAAGATAGCCGGTGCCCATGACTTGAAAGACTTCCGGCCTATTAGCTTGGTAGGTGGGATCTACAAAATCATTTCAAAGAAATGCTCAAGACTGGGAACTTGAAGAAATGGCAGATTTTTATAGATACCTGTATTCAGCAAAGTTAGGAGGTAATGGAGGTGATCACATGTTGTGGATACACACGCGGGGGGGGGGGGGGGGGGGGGGGGAGTTCACTGTCAAATCTTTTTATAAGGCTTTGACAGTTCAACAACCCACATTCTTTCCGTGGAAGAGCATTTGGAAGGTTTTAGTGCCGTCTAAAGTTGCATTTTTTACTTGGACAGCTGCACTTGGGAAGATATTGATGGTTGATAATCTAAGGAAGCGGGGTATGGTGGTCACGGAATGGTGTTACATGTGTAAAAGGAATGGGGAATTGATAGATCACTTGCTTCTACACTGTGAGGTGGCTGGGGAGTTATGGGCTGGTATTCTTAATAGAGCTGGGCTGAGTTGGGTAATGCCAAAGAGTGTGGTGGAACTACTAGCGTGCTGGAACAGAAAACACAATAGCACTCAACTGGCAGCAGTGTGGCGAATGATACCTTTGTGCTTAATGTGGTGTTTATGGTATGAAAGGAATGATAGGTGTTTCAACAACAAGGAGCGGGCAGTGGAGGAAATATGGAATTTATTTGTACTATCTCTTTTACAGTGGTTTTCTGCTATTGTACTGAAGGTTGGGAATGTCCATGAGTTTCTATCTTATTTTCAGCTCACTAAAATGTAATTAGGTGTCTCACTTTGTATACTTCCTGTGTAGTTGGGATTTGCCTAATCTCATTCTCTTCAATAAAGTTTCTTACTTATCAAAACAAAACAAAAAAAAAAGAGTTAATCTCATATGTTTACTTCTTAACTGGACACATTAGTTATTCCAGGAAGTTAAGCCTATCTCGTTTTTTTTGGGCAGTTTAGACTTCAACCTTTCTGCTTCATTTTTTGCTTTAGAAAAATGTGAAAAAGTTTGTGTAATCAAACTTGATTTCCATCGAGACCAAGATTGGATTTTGATGGATTTGTTATACGTTTCCGTTTTATATGGAAATATTAACTTTGGTATGTTAGGTAATCATGTCCAATAGCGGAAAGAAAAATCAAACAAAAGCAAAGCTATAATATCCATTCCGTTATGGTTTGGATTTAATTAGTCTGCCACTGTGGGAGATGGAGATTGACATATTTGACATGAACACGTGGATATTCTTAAATATAAGCAAATTGTGCATCTTTATTGCTAAACTTGGGCATTCATTTTCCGTTCCTCAGTTGTGAAAAAGAATAGAGGATGCGATACTCACTTTAGTAACTCCAAATCAATCTCCTTAATTCGAGTATGCCGGAAAACATGAATAATATGCCATAGCCACTGGGAAAATATTACCTAATTGTCTGAAATCGCACTGCAAGGGCTATCAACAATGAGATGCACATGCTTAGAGGATAAAATTGTTAATTTTTTACTCAAAAGAAATTATTTGGACCGTCTTTTCTTCTCTTTCTCGAGTAGAAAACATAGATAACAAACTACTTGGGGATGGTTTTTCTTTCTACAAGTACTTGGGGATGGGTTTATACTTGTGCAATTTCTGGTTTAGTTGAAATCTCTGTACGAAATAATGCCCATGTTCTTTTATTTGAATGGATATGTGATTTAGCCGTTGAATATCGCAATCATAAACTTGTGTCTGCCTTGGTTTCATTTTTTAGAACAAGGAATTATTTCAAGATTTGGCTCCTTCCCTGTGGAATTCTTTTGGTACTATTGCTGCACTTATACAGGTATGCCTAATAAATTCATGTTTTTTTTTTTTTTTTTTTTTTTTTTTTCTATTTTAGAAGAGAGAATTATTTCAAGATTTGGCTCCATTGTTGTGGAATTCTTTTGGTACTATTGCTGCACTGTTACAGGTATGCTCTTTATGAATGTTAATTTATTTGGTTTCATTGTTTTTCTTTTTCCCCTTTTTTGTAATTATAAATTTGTGCTTCTTATAAGCACATATATCGGACTTATAAAAGAATTTACTTGCAGTTTATTTCTGGATGCTAGCACTTTTTGCTTGTCTTTTATCATTATACATATATTTATTATAACTCATTAAGTTTTATTGGGAAAAAAGAGACCATAAGTATACAGAAGGTTTAACTAGGCCTCATATGTTTTCACAGATCAGATGAGATGAGTTGAGTTGAGATTAAAGTTAAAAAGTTGAATAAAATATTGTTAGAATATATTTTTTTAATATTATTTTTGTTTTGGGATTTGAAAAAGTTGAATTTTTTATTTTATTTTGTGTGGAAATTTGGGAAAGTTGTAATGATTAGATGAGATGAGATGAGATAAGTTGAGATGAAATGTGAAAACAAACGAGGCCTAAATAATACATGCAAAATTCAGCTAGTTTATGAGACCTCAAAACGAAGAAAGCTGGATGCATCCAGAAGCAAGCATCCACTCAGATGACGATCTTAAAAATATTTACTTGAGCCGAATCATGAGAAAGCTCAGCAGTCAGACACCTATATTAGTCTTTATGTTCCTCTCACACCAAATTGTGAGAAGCTCAACACCATTAGAACTCCTGTTCTTCCTCTCCCTTCTAAATAGTACATTATACATAGAGGAGTAGCATTCCAAACCGGTCCATTGCTATCCTTCCCAACCAATCCTTCTTGAAAATGTATCAATAATCTTCAGAGGTAAAGAGAAGGTGAAAGACCTCATATAGTCTGTAAGATAATCTACTGATCCTAGGTCCAAATTCTGAAAAGCACAGGCAAAATAAAAATCTCATGAACATTTTTCCTACCTTCAGAAGATCCACATAAGAATAAACAGAATTACATCTGTATCTCAATCAGTGGGAGGGAAGGGATGTTGAGGAATAAAGCAAAAAGTATCTATGTTATTTATTTATTTATTATTATTTTTTTATTTATGTCAGGGAACCTTCGGACCCACCCCTGCAAAGTAAACCCCGGTCCTATGCACCGCACCCTCGGAAGTTTCCCTACACGGAACTCGTTAAATCGCTGGCTTTTTACTAGGGGGTCTGGCCCCAAAGGATTGTTTGCACCCATGAAGTATTGAACCTTAGACTTTAAAGGAGTGATACCCCGAGACCAAGACCTTCACCACTTGGGCCAACCCCTTGGGTTCACAAAAAGTATCTATGTTATCAGTTTGAAATTATCTGTTGGATGTGCAGTTGATAAATGGTCCATCTATCATGTGACTTTGGTTGCCATCGGAAATATTGATATATTTGATTAAAACATATGTTTATGCCATTGCATGTGGAGGTTTTGTCATCTGACTTTTACTTTTCATGCTTGATAATCAGTTTTCACTAGCAGGATTTTTTTATCTCTTGTGGTTGTGTATATTGCCTTTGTATTTTAAGAAGTTAATCTCCAAAATTGGAAGTACATTGGTTTGTGATTCAGCAATGGGATTATGATGTTTTCTTTCCATGATGTTGAATCTTTTTTACTTGCAGGAGATAGTTTCAATATACCCTGTTTTATCACCACCAAATCTAACTCCTGCTCAATCGAATCGAGTTTGTAATGCTCTTGCACTTCTTCAGGTAGAATGCTATTTCCTTTCATTTTATATGCCACATCTTTGATTTTGGACTTAAAATTGCCTCATCATCTTTAAAAAGTGAGTTTCGAGTTAACTTGTTCAATTGAGATGATAAAGCACCATTGCTGCTTGTTTAAATATTTCAGAATACTTGATTATTTGAGTCCTAAACTTAAATAGATGGAGACTACTTTGTCAATTAATTCTTAGCAGAAGACAAGTGTAAGTTTGTCGACTGCTTTTTATTCTTGAATCTCTGTTTGTATGTCATGCTGACGCTTTGCTTGCTTTTTATATTTTCTTACAGTGTGTAGCCTCTCATCCAGACACAAGGATGTTGTTCCTCAATGGTAACGTTTTTTATATCTTCAATATGTGAAGACTTTTAGCCACTTCAATCTGGTATATGTATATGGTGGATTTGCTTAATATGTGAGAGAAGAAACTCTGTTACTTGAACCATGGATGTAGGCCACCCATCTGAACAGTGATCCCTGCAGTATCTTAGGTAGCCGAAAAATGAGCTTAATTACTTAAAAATTAAAGTTGTAACTGAACTGATGGCCAGCTGGGAAAAGAGGGGGGTTTGATGTGGAAGATAATCAGGGGAAGAGGGAGAGTCTTCCTTCCACTTATCAAAATTAAAAATAATAATAATTCCTTCCTTCCACCAATGTTACGTAAATCCAGAAAGAGAGTAATGGCTTGGAACGCCGTGGTGTGTGTTTTAGATGTTCAGTTGAGATAAATCCTTGTTCATGTAAGGTGACTTTAGTTTCAAAATTCCTTTTTAGTTTGAGGTTAAGGGAAAAAACCTCGAATATGTACTTATAAAAAAAAAACCTTGAATATGTGAAAACCATTCATGCCATTGTGTTCTTGAGATAGCTTTGCTATCTATGCCTTAACATTGTTGCACCTCATACTCTGGTGGAAAAAGATTTCCTCCAGTTATAGGAAAATCCTCCAACCCAGTCTATTGAATTGCCATGTGTTCTTTGTCCTATATTGTATGTATGTATTGGGTTTTGGGGAAAAGTTTCTTTTGCTTTATTTGTTCATGTAGGAAGAGAGAATGGAGGATTTTTGTAGGAAATGACTTTACAGGCATGGGGGGAGAAGGGAGCGCGAAATTTCACTAGTAGCCTTTTATGCTTGGATCTTACATAAGTGAGAGCTATATAGATTTTTTATTTGTACTTATGAAAGATATTTTTTTATGTCCGTAGTCATTGGTTGTATGCTTGGCTCAATGACCTCTTTTGAAGTTTTGATTCCCATGTTTCTTGTCAATAAGTACCTTGAACGTGTTGTGCATGGTACCTTTACTTATGGTACTGCAAATCATAATTGCTTTGAAATTAACCATAAAAGGAAATAGAGAAGATTATTTTTTATTTTACTTATAAAAAAAGAAATAGAGAAGCTTATGGCCTCTCTATAATGAAGATCATCTGCTGGAAAGTTCACAAGAGGCATGTGTTATAATTAATATGTTCAGGTTTCAGGAAGTGGCTTCCAACTGACCTTTTCATTTACAGCTCATATACCGTTATATCTGTACCCCTTTCTCAATACAACAAGCAAGTCAAGGCCATTTGAGTACTTGAGGCTGACTAGCTTAGGTGTCATTGGTGCCTTAGTAAAGGTATTTCATCGTTGCTGAGATTTATATTGCATGAACTCATGGACATTCTTTCTTACTTCCATTGATAATGATAATTTACTCATGGAGTTGCATATGTTCAGCCACATTAAATTCTGCTGTAGAAGATTGACATGCCTAGCACACTTGAGGTGTAATGCAACATACGATCTGAGGAGAGGAACAATGCATAGATATTATCAATCCTAGAGAAAAACCTGGTTTGGAACACTCCATCCATAGTTTAGAAGTCTCTGAAGGAGTGGGCAGGGGCATTGAATAAAGAGTAAGACATATGAGGGCTACTCAACATTTTCTAAGATCAATGTCGTTATATGTAAACCTAGAGCAATAGCATGATGAACCAAGAAATTTCTACATAAGAAAATAAATGAGGGGGTCAGGGGCATGAAACCAGTATGCTTTGAACTCTTTAATTTCTGTCTTAAGAGTTAAATATAAAATAAGAACTTGCATGCCAAATAATGATATAAAAGAAAAAGAAATAGAAAATTATTCTAACTATATTGAAGAGGATATTATATGAAAATGGTAACCAAATGCTATATAGTCAATCTGCAATGAGTCTCAGTTAATTCATGCTTATTTAGTTAGTTAATATTTACTTGCACTTTTGCACATACTCCCTCTTGTGTCTACCTCTCCCCCTCCCTCTCTCACAGTTACATGCAATCACATGTACTAAAGATTACTCATAAATCTGGTTACTCATTACTACAATGTTTTGAAGAGTTTTTTCTTTTTCTTTTGCCAGGTTGATGATACTGAAGTTATTAGTTTCCTTCTCTCAACAGAAATAATTCCACTGTGCCTGCGTACTATGGAAATGGGTAGTGAATTGTCAAAAACAGTTGAGTATCTTGAATTTATTGCCCTTGAATTCACTACCTGGACACTGTAATGACACTTGAGCATAAATAGGCTTTTTAGAATTTAAGACTACTGCATCTCATTTATTCCCACTTGACAGTGTTGGCATATTGAAAAGTTTCCACCTTCAAAATGTGTTGCTATTTTACTATTTCTAGGTTATCCTTAAATGTTGTTGCCAAGTTGCATGGAAGGCACAAGACTATGATTACCCATGAATATATTATGTAATAAACATCTGGAAATGCAGAAATGGAGGCACTTTTCTTGCTCATTTGCCAGCTGTTCTTAATTTAAAGAAGTCTCGTCCTGACCGACGACCCAGTATCATATTTTAAGGTTCATAAATATATGACAGTTTTCTGGTGGCAGGTTGCAACATTTATAGTTCAGAAAATTCTGTTGGATGATGTGGGCTTGGATTATATTTGTACCACAGCAGAACGGTTTTTTGCAGTAGGTCGAGTTTTGGGGAACATGGTTTCGGCCCTTGCCGAGCAACCCTCATCCCGGCTGTTGAAACATATTATTCGATGCTATCTTCGATTGTCAGATAATCCAAGGTTGATAAAGTAGATTGCAGTTCCGGTTCTCATTTACTGCCACCACATTCTTTTCCCCTGATCTCACGCCCTTAGTTTTTTTTGTTCTCAATTCTGTATCCAATGGATGTGTTCTTTGATTTTTTTGTTGCAGGGCTTGTGATGCATTAAGAAGTTGCCTCCCAGACATGCTAAGAGATTCTACCTTCAGTAGTTGCCTTCGTGTAAGCGCTTTTTTCTCTCATTGGTTACATTCTCAAAGTTCTTTTTTGGCCTTGTAATTTCCAATGGAGCTTTATTGGTATCTGTGATTTGTTATCCCGAACACAAGTGTAATGTTCTGAATGGGGATGGTAATTCCCAGCCTTTTCAATGCGAGAATGACATTGAATTTGTTATTATTTGTATGTGCTTCGAATAGTGGATATCGTTTGTTTAAAATAAAAAAGAATGTTTAGTGTTTCTGCATTCGGAAGAGCTGGCGATACTGAAAATATGGAGAGAATTGGCAGTATCCTTTTTTTTTTTTGACAAAATGAAATGATCTAATTCTGCACTTTGATGAATATTGTAATTCTCTCTGCTGTTTGATCCTTTCCCAATTTCATGATCTATATATGCTTCCAGGAAGATCCCACCACAAGGAGGTGGCTACAACAGTTGCTTCACAATGTTGGAGGAAATAGGGTTCCTGCACTTCAGGGCGGCGGAGGTTTTGATCATATGATGGTGAACTAATAAAAAATATGCAATGCTCTTAGACTTTCCATCTGCTATTTATTCTTCCAGGAAGATCCCACCACAAGGAGGTGGCTACAACAGTTGCTTCACAATGTTGGAGGAAAAAGGGTTCCTGCATTTCAGGGCAGGGGAGGGTTTGATCATATAGATGGGGTACTAATCACAATTATGCAATGCTCTTAGACTTTTCATCCATTTTCTTCTTCATGTTGTTTTTTTTTTTCCTTCTCTAGATAGGGCAGTAAAGTGAGAGTAGCTTATCCATATATTTTAATCCAATTTAACAGCGCTAATTAGCAATGTTTTGTTGTGATTTCTGAAACTTGGGCTGAAGTACAGAAGCCAGTTTGGATGAACTCAAGAGATTCTTCTTCAGTACTTTATTTTTATGAGCTACTGTTGTTGATTTCAACGGTGCTATTTTTCATGATATTCTTGTATCCATTTATGGTCCCTAACTTGTAAATAGGTATTTTCTTTGCATACATTCTGTGTATTGGGCTATGCCTATTTACTTAACTCGATAAATTTTATTTTACGTAAAAAAAGAACACAGAGAGAGACTGTTCCTCCGTAAAGAAGTTATCATGGTTGGGATAAGGATCATATTAACAACTCTGCGAAGGCCTTATCTCTGATACATCAGCCAACCTGCCAATGTCAGCATCTTATAAGCGTTGTCTCTACTACCTGTTCTCATGACACAGCCATTAGGCTGGAAATTTGGCTTAGGCCTCTTTCTTGAACCCCCCCACTTCCTCTTAGGCAGTGGAGTTTATTGGCTCTTCACTCGGCAGAAGAAGAACATTCCTTAACCAATAAAAAATGTTCCTTCATTGATGCTCTCAGCATTACTGAAGCTAAAATATTATAATATATATATATATATATATTGCGGAAAAAATAATAGCATTCTTTCGTTCTCAACTCCCAAGCAAATCATTATCGACCACGTTGGAGCTGCCTTTTGTGAGTTTTAGAAAGAGAAACTTTCATTTCTCTTTAGAAAACTCAAATCTCTTCTAATATTTCTGCCGGAGATGTGGCTCTCACCCTCCTCTCCGTTTCCTTTTCGATACCACTTTGTGTATATGCTTTGGCTACGGTAGTGTTTTTATTCTCTCCCCTCCATCGATTCGGTTTTAGTTAGATCTACCGCACTCCAATGACCAATAGTCGACACATGCCCCACCATGCAACCCTACAACCGCTGATCTATTGGGACAATGCGAAATCGCAACATAAATCCCAAAGAGTGACCCTCACGCTCACGCGCGGCTTGCTTTTCGTGCGTGACCTTCACGTGGCACTGCGCCCCGAAGAGCCCGCCGGCTACACGCGCTGCACCAGCAGATCCCCCACCTCAAGATCTTTCAAATCTGCCCCACCTCACGTCCCAACCATCGGCGTGTGGTCTCCACAAGCAACCACAGGTGCGCGAGAAGACATGCTCTGCTACAAATCAGTTCATCCGATATTGTGTTTTCTACTATGTTATCGCTTTTCCTAACCGATGATCTTGAAAAAGTGAATACGAATCTCTCCAAGAAATTCAATTTCTTGGGATTAAATTACATGATTGTGTTGGTTGATTGAGATTATTTTCTTCTAGACTATGCAAGAAGTTCATGTTCTGAAAATTTTAATTCAGATTCTAATAGTAAAAAGAGAGAGAGAGAAAAAAAAAAAAACTAAATAGTAAAACAATAGTAAAGAAGTTATAAAAGCATTGACAATGGCTAGACTTTTGGAGAGGTTAATCTACATTGAACTCGCCATCCTAAAGTCAAAATAGTAATATAATATTATGTATTTTAATAATATTTAAAAAATTTAATATTTTGTAAATGCACTTGTCTTAATATTAAAATTTAATATTTTGTAAATACACTTATATTTAATATTTAATATTATGTATTAATATTAAAATTTAATATTTAATCCACATTGTACGCAATATCGATTTTGCGAATACCAAATTACAATAAAGTCTGGAGGAAACAATATTTGAGTTGAGGTGAAACATACCTAGAGAGAAAAACTGGACGAAATCGGGGAGAGAGATAGAGAGAAAAGAGAAGTTTTTGGATGGAAAAATTATAAAATATTGATTTAGTCATCCTACACAGACTCCAAATATGACTAAAGGCCCTAAATTAGTGTAGTTTAAAGTTTGAGAAATGCTCTGAGTCCCGAATTCGAGATCTAAAAAATGTCGCGAATGAGAGTTTTTTTTTTTTTACCGAATGATTAAAAAAATATTTTTTAATGATATTATGAATTTTTTATTTTTTTAAAATGTTTATGATGATTAAAAAAATACATGAAAAAAAAAAGATTTTTAGGGGTCTCTACACTTGAAGACTTGCAGTGACAACCCTAACCTGTTTCAATGCTGTACGACCTGTGCCTGTGTCAGAGGCGATGTTTTTTTTGTTACCGGGCCCCGGGGGGGGGGGGGGGGGGGGGTTATGTCAATGGGGGTGCTTCGTGCACCTTTTTACGGGTATGAGCTTATTGTGAGCAGTGGAATTAGGAGATCATACCTATATATATATATATATTCATTTCATCTAATTTGTACTACGATCGTGCATGATATTATTTATTCTCCCTTTTCTGCTTACACAATGTAGTCTTTTTATGAAGATTTTGCTGTGATAATTGCATGATATCAGATCATTTTTTTTATTGTCCTGCTGGTGAGTTTTCAGCTGGCCTCAATTTCCCGGTGACCCATTGGACAAAGTTGAATTTGTTTGAGAAACTGTACTTCCTGGCATTCCATTATATGAGGGTGAGTTCAAATATGCCAACTTGTTGTCTGGAACGTAGTATGAGCAAATCATGTGCTTTGATAAAGTATGGGCACTTGTGACTTGGAAACCAATATCTGTGATGCTTATAATTGTTGATTGCAAACCAATGTTTAACAACAAATTAATAAATAAGAATTATGGATATTAATGGAGTGAACCTCAAGAAAGTGTACTTACTTCTGAAAACAGGGGTTTGCAAACCGATCTCATGATCTCATCTCATAACACAGGTGGGATAATTTCTGTGTGCTTTGAATTATTTGATGATACACCAGCTGTTTGGAACTTTATGAGGACGGTATAGAATGTTATGAAGAACTAGATTACTGAGTTTATAATGACTGGAAGCATGTGTAATGACCTGTCTTGCTGGTCAAGTTCATATCAACTAGTAGTCTTTTTTCCATTCATGGGAGAACGCTCATGCAGCATCTTCATTTGTAGATTTTATCTCGTAATGAATGAGCTGTTTCTTTTTATCTCACCCTGGTATTTATTCCCGAAATCACCTGCCTTGGATATTCTTTCTTAGAATCCCTGTTTTCAGATTCCCGCGTTCCTTCCTATCTTGTCAGATGCGGCATCTTAAAATGTTCTTTTGATTACATGCATGCAGCATCCATCAAGAACGACATGGGTCCACCCCATGACAAGAAATTTGTACTCTGTTCAAATAGCAACTGATCAAGAAGGTACTTAGTTGATGGAGGGAGATCAAAAGTCGAGAAAAAAAGAAAAGGATGCAGAAAACATCTGGTGACAACCTCTAATTTTATAGTCTTTTGATGATTTCCTTGACACAAACTCTAATTCGGTTTGCGATAAAATACATGATTGAATATGGTTTTCTGTATTCTTAAGAAAACGAAAAAACGAAGCCCTGTAATCTTCAATCAAAGCATGCAGTTTAGTGTACAAGAAATTTCATTGCCTTGTTGAGTGTCTCCCTAAACCTGACCAAGTTTATCGTCAGATTCTGGCCGTCAACATACACAGCTCTTGCAGCATTGTAGCCCTGCAAGAATATAGACATGGGATCAGCTATGACTGGGTGGTGCGGTCCATATTCTTTGAAAAGCGAACTCTCCTCTGGCTCTATCTTGTATTCCATATAATGCACCCCCATCTCCCCTGCCGGGTCTCCATAGTAGGCTTTTGAAGCCCAGTCTAGCCCCAGTGGTACCACTTGCACCATCACTGCCCCAGCAGGTAAGAACACTGCATTGGCAAGGCCAGCACCATGGGCTCCGATCATGACACTGCACGAGTTTATGACCCTGGCAAACTTGTCCAAGTTTGACATCCTGTTAGGCTTCGCCACAATTGCTTGAAAACCCAGTTCCTCTATAATGCCCACCATTTCATCTTCATTCAGAAACGTTCTTGTTTTACGACGAGATATGAGAACTAGCACGGGCTTTTCTATATCAGAAACAGTCTGTGTCTTCAGGTTATATGATTCTCTGAGGAAATTCTTGAAGTCAAACATGGAGTACCCTCCAGGAATTTCTGTAGAATTTACGGCTAGGTTCTCGTGGTACTTGAGCCCTATAACTGCTGCAGGAAAGCAGCGAACACTTCCATCTGTTGCTGGGTTTATGACCTCGAAACGAGACAGGTGGGTTAGAATCCGATTGTATTTTCTGACCCACAAAGGCTTGAAATCGGAGATGACAAATTGCAGGTGGGATTGAAACTGGCGGCATGTGATGAATAAGGGGATGATGACCTCGTTAAACTCATGAAATAGGTTCCCTGTAAAACCACCAGAGGAGAAGACCACAGCCGGGACATCATGGTTGAAATGACAAGCAGGTGAGCTTACATTTCCAGCAAGTATTAGCACGGGCGTCACTTGTTTCATGGCCGTCTCATCCTCTTTCCTTGCATACGGCAGAACCATGTGTTTAACTTGAACACCGGAGGATTGGAGGTAAGTAGTTAATGCACTATTGTCAACTATAGCTGGTTTGTTTGTGATACAAACTTCAGAATGGAGGTCAGAGTGGCAAGAAAATCCAGTGGTTTCAAGCTGAGTTCGATCTTCTCCTGTGTGCAGATTGAGACTTCTACATTGATTAGGAAGACTGAAGACCAACATTAATCCGTATTGGGTGAATCTGGGTCTGTATAGAAAGCTTATGTCGACAATATCTTGTGTAGTGTTTGAAAGCAAGTTGAGAAACAAAACCATATTAATGCTAAAGATGAAGAGAAAACCTCTTACTAATCTTCTTAGAAGAAATTCTAGAGGCTTTGCAACTTCTTTGCCTTTGTCAACCTTTCTGCTGCGGAGACTACGATCCCAGTCTGATAGACTGTGCTTCCCTACAGTACCAAACAACTCAATTTAGCATAGTCAAAGGAAAAAGGTCCCGGCGGAAGGAAGTTGGAGAGAGAGAAACGGTATGAATACTGATCATTACATGAATCAAATGGGGTAACATCCGATGTGAAAATTGCAGCATAAAGGAAGAACAAAAAAAACAATAATACTACTGAAGATGCTCCAAGAACCAGCCTGTTGGACTCCTTCCCCATCCTTCATCAATGAGAGATACCTACTTCACAGATCTGTATGTTACACATATTGAAATCGTACATGATATAGACGAAAAAATCTTCAGTTCAAGTGCCTGGTCTTTGTCAACCGTCTGTTATCATAGATTATTATTATTATTATTTGTTAATTTCTATGTAGTTTGAACATATGCAACTAGCCAACTATATATATTAATTTCTTGTTAATTAATTCATATTTATTTTGGGAACTAATGCTAGCTGAAGCACTAATATAAGTACATATAATATATGTGATATATTTACTATAATATATTTCGTCGGTGGACGGTTGTTACTACTTCATTTTCTATTCCTTGAATCAATCTTCAAAAACGCATCTTTTGACTGCTTCTTACTTAATTTGTTGTAATTAGAAAGAAACTCAACTTAAATTTATTCTACTGATCTAGAAGAGTAATGCTACTCATCATCCCAATTCTCATCATGCTCTTATCATCCTATGATGTGACATTAGATGATTGAAGACTATTTATTATATTTCACTTGTGAACTTATCATCTAATACCACATCATTAGATAATAAGAAAATGATAAAAAAAATAGATAATAAATAGATTTTTCCGATTAGAATTTATACCTTGGTGCTCTCTAAATGGGCAGGTTGTTGGCCCAAACAAAACTCTAGGAGACCAAGCTCAACATTGTTCATAGTTTGAAGATTCATTTATGACATAAAAAGAAGAGTAATGATACACCTACAATACATTATACAACATATTATACAATAATGTGTTAAATGAGAGATATTAGTGTAAATCATCGTATTTTTATAAGATAATTTATAATAATACCTCTCATTTAACACATTGTTGTATAATGTGTTGTATAATGTGTTGTAGGTAAATCATTTTTCTAAAAAGAATGAACACACTTGAATGGGCTTGCGACTTGAGGATCGTTTACCAATAAGAATATGGGCTTTTATGTCCTTTCCTACTCGGTTTTTGATGCATATTATATGGGGTGGGCTGTTTAGCTGGGTCAATCTAGTCCTGAACCACTTCAGGCAGACCTATACCAGATAAATAGCTTAGAGATAGACCAGATTAATTATAGAAAATTTTTATTTATTATTCTCACGTCACACATAATGTTTTATTTATTTTTATTAAAGATGTCGTATATGAATGATGATTATAAAAATGTAATTAATCTAAGAAGAATAAAATTAAAAATAAATAAATAAATGTGATTGGTAGATAGGAGCTATAGCTTTTAATTAGGCTGGAGCTTTTACTTCCTAACAGAGGTCTACTTGCATAATTTATTGGCCTGCAGTGTAATACAATATAAATTCGGTTAACCTCTTTTTTATGGGTATTGGGTGTCAGATAACAGTGTTCCAATTAATCTCGAAGGTGTACAGGTTCTCACTTTTAGATAATTTAAAGAAAAAATTTCTCAATAACCCCTCGAGATTGATTGCACTCAATAGAATTTGAACCTTCGACACCACCAAAATCAAGACTTTTACCACTCGAGCCAACTCTAGCATTGGGGTTATAAATTCTGTTTAAAACCCCTATACTGGGGCAACGATTAATTTCATGTGTGCCGGAAGTTATGTCGCGTATCTAATATTTAAAAAGGAAAACAAAAATTCTGGATATTATATATGTACTTTGGCGTGCCAAAGAAGAAAAAGGGGTCAATGTTCTCTCTAATAATTAAAAGTAGTAATACTGAAATATATTTCCATGGATAATGTTGAACAAGTCCGAGCTCAGTTTGTCATGTCTATCTGAAAATTAAACTAAGGATGTTAGGTAGCTGAATGATGTAATCATGTGTTTCGTAAGAAATAAAAACTGATTCATGCATTCAACTGATCAAAAAGATTCTGATAGGGCCTAATTTGTTCATTCCGTTGAGATTGAGTGTGCGCTTGTATCTTAGATTGCCAATATCTTAATTTCAAGAAAGTTAAAAAAAAAAAAAAACTTTTCTGGAGTTAAGTTCAGATCAGGTCATCATGGATTGGCGTTAGTCATCGTGCGTGTGTTATATGATTTCTGAGAATCTGAGAATTGAGGTGATCTGTACTGTTTTCGTGTGGTGTATCCATAAGAATATATATCGAGAAGAAAAAATAAAAAAGTAAAAGGAGGATCTCATGTACGTGCAAGAAGCCATTTGCATGGACCCCCACAGGTCAAAGACAAACAGCAAGGGAATTTGAAGTTTGAAAGCAGAGAAAGAAAGTTTTAATAATATTCCTTATTACGGATCCAGACCACACGAATGAAATTAAAGGAAAAACATGCATGTAAAAAGATAAAATCTTGGACGAGAAATTGAATAATTCTTCTCATCAGCTACTATTCACCTCCACACACCTCACACCTTATGAAGAAAAAGTTGTCAAGTGTGGGGTGTACGTGGGGTAAATAGTAACTGATATATAATAAATCTCGAAAGAAATAGAGTTTCTTTCCGGTTACATTACAATCAATTATTCGAGGGAAATTGATAAAAAGCACTTTCAATTACATGTTGGTTGTCACCAACTATATATATATATATATATGTATGTATGTATATATATGTATGTATGTATGTATAATTCGTCTGATCAGTGAAACGTAACCTAAGTTGAAAGTGATCATTTTTAAGAGAAAATGGTAATTCCTGAGGAGTTGCCATTTTTAAGAGAAAAATAATTAGATTGGTTTATAGAAATTAATTCGTCTGATCAGTGAATTAAACCTAATTAAGTTGAAAGTGATAATCTGATCATGATCTCATGTGTCTGTGTGAAGGTTCCTAGCCTATTAAAGGATCGAGGTGAGGCAAGGATTAGTTTCATATCTTTATAAGCTTCAGCTGTTTGTTTCTGTTGTCACGCATGGACTTTAATTTGCTCGGAGTTGGGACAAACAGATATGCATATAGGTGGCTTAACACATGATCTAAAGTAGTACTGCTCGAACGTATTAATTACTTATAATCAGAAGACATTCGGACCAAATTCATGTATTCTGATTTGTTAGCATTTTCCTTCCCCTACTGATCATTAATTACTAATTAGTGTGGATTTTTTATAATATGATTCCAATCCCATGATTTCAAAAGATTTTTATATTCTTTGGAGCATGCTGACAACAAAAGCTAGCTGAAAAAGACGCATCTCACTTTTTCTCGCACTGTCATACACAGAATCTCAAAGGTTCATTATTCCTATAGAAGTTAAGAGGCGTAGATAAAGCTAGTTTACCAGCTTTGAGATCAAGTAGATAATGTTCTTGTTTTGCTTATAATTGTGTACGAGCGCGGTGAGTAATGTGGTTTAGCTCACACACCCTAATTAAGCGAGTACTTGCAAAATGATCATGAAATCGTAATTCTGTGGCATAGCGTGCTCAGATCAAAGAAAAAGCATAAGAAATATATCCAAATTTATTCATTAAGCCATGATCATCACCATGTATATACAGAGATTGTGAATTTGTGATTCCCTGCAACTTCCATTTAAGTTTATACATATAATGTACTAACTAGACCTATATATGATCTCCCGTTATATAGACAGGATTGATATGGGAAGATCGAAAAACAGAAGACCAGTAGCAGTAGTTATAACTGAATTAACGTACACTACTTAACAAAACTCGATGAAAAGAAGAACCATGAAAAGAATAACATGGCTGTTCTCCTCCACGCGCAATATAAATCCCCAAAAACCAATGATATAACCTAGAGTATAAGATGAGAGCATTGATAATGGCTCAAAATCAAAAGGCCTTGTGATAGAACCCATGAATCCTCTTCCATGACTCCTCTCTCTGCATCTTCAACTGATTGTAGAAGTTCCCGATAAACGTCTCGGCTTTAGTAAACAGCTCTTTCTCACTGACCTCCTCCTCCTCCTCCTCCTCCTCTTCCTCATCATAATAATATTCCTCCTCCACAGCTTGATCTGCTTCACTCTCCCCGCCTCCTATGAAGAAAAGGCTAGGCATGGAGGGACACTTTTTAACTTTGTCCATTTTAACAGGACCGGCGATTTTCTCGGAGGCGGATTTCTCAATAACCTTAGCCTTCTTCTCAGTAGTTTCTGGAGCAACTAAACTACTGTCGTTAGTGTTCTTAAGGCCCCCTTTATCGGGAGAGACTTCTGAGGACACCAAAGGTTTTGGGGCAGCAGAAGCAGGATGTTTTTTGTCCTCGGAAGGCTTGGATAAGGAGGATGAAAGAACGCCAGCTTCAGCACCGAGGGCAATAATGAGGATGTTGACGATGGCAAAGTAGAGGTAGGTAGGCCTCAACGAGGAGGAAAAGAGGGGTGTAATAATGAGAAGAACAGCTAGGAGGGTGAGCATTAGAATCTGAGATTTCTTGAATTTGCTCATGGCTTTTGTTCTTGAGCGAGTGAAAAGCTGACCAGTAAGATGGTGTGGTGATCAGGAATATTTGATAAATGAAAAATATTTAGGAGAAGTTTGTAGTAGTAAAGACCAAATAGAGGTTTTGGACATATTTATAAGGTGTTGATCAGAAGAGGTGGTGATGGGAGAGAGATTGATAGATTGGATATTGTCGTGTATAAGGGTGAGAAATGCATATGCATGTGGTATCAGTCAACAAAAGTACAAAAGCTATAGAATATTACGAGTGTCATTGTAATTGCCACATGCACCAAATGCTTTAGTCCTTATCCTATTGCATATTAGTATTATATGACCAAGAACTTGGGGTATATATATATGATTCACATAATAATTTTTTTTTATAAGGAATGGCAATTCCTCGTTTCAAAGAACGAATAATGATAAAAAAAAATAATAATTTTTTTCATATAAATCTCAAATTTATCTATTTTTTTGCGTGAGATTTGTACATCTTAATTTAGACTCTAAATATCATTTCTGTAAAAGAATAGTCACTCCATACAAAAATAAGATGAGTTATATATAGTTATTTCTAAAACTAGGAAATTTAAATCTTTGATAAAATAAATTTAAACTTATAAAAAAATCATTGGTGTTTCGAGGTCGGAGGTCGACCACACCATAAGATCGAAACTCCAACCTTGATGGCTGCCATGGATGGATGGATGAAACACCCAAGGTCACCGCGGCCGTTATAGGTATCAACATATATATGCCATCCAATTTGAAAGGATATATTAACATCACCAATGTAATAATCATACTAATGTGTCATTTTCGAAATGAATGTACAGAAAGAAAAAAAAGAGAAGAGCTGATACATTGTAACTAAAGTACTGTAGCAAGCAAGCTTGCAAGCAATAAGAGTACAGACAAGATAAAATAGCCACAAGTGAAAGAGATTCGAATACAATTTGGTCATTGCTCGATATGGTCGGTGAAAAGAAGAAGCATATACCCTAATTGCCTTTTTCTCTTCAATTTTCCCTCTGGGCCTCTTCGTTCACACAATAATGGGTCCCACACAGGGGAACTATATGTGGGTCCCACGAGATAGAACATAGGCCTGGCAGGCCTTCTATAAGATCTATAGTTTTGGACCCCTCCACCCTGGGAATCTGTCCCGCCCATTCCACAATCCCACTTGTAAATACTAATAGTGCTCATGCGGTCCCCACGTCAACTTTAAGGCCCACTTTGTCTCATTGGCGGTAACATGGGCCGGGATTTCTGTAAATCAAAGAGTACATCGAAAACCATTTTTTTATATAAAAGAAAAAATCACAAAATCAGATAGATTTTCCACCCAAAAAGAAAAAAAAAAATTGCATGAAATACAGATTAATTACAGCAAACCATGTAAACAGTATCCTGATCACTGTCGTACATGGTTGGCCCATCCTATCTCTGCCTTGCTCTTTTTCCACATGCACAGGCCATAAGACCTAGGAGTACTAAAAAATAGGAAAAAGCTACCCCCAAAAAAGGTGGGTCGAGGATAAGAAATATAAATCAGGATTCCACAATTTGCAACTTTTTCATGTTGCCGATCTGTGGCCTAGAATAAGATATAGCAAGTCTTTGACATTTTCTGCTTGAGTTTATCCATAAGTGGTCAAAACTCAAAAGTAGTTTTGTCACTCTTATTCACTTTACTTAAGAAATGTATTAAGATAAATCGTATAGACCTACAAAACTCTAGGGCCCCATCAAGCAACAGAATATTTCTATTTATTTTTATTTTTATTTTTAAAAAAAAATGTATATATAAGAGATTAGTCTGACACAAACTCAATCAACCAAACCGTAACATGGATCCATCGCCTTGAAAGATTTAGGAAGCCTAAGTGGCTAAAATCATTCTTCCAAAATTATGCACTCTAAAGGCTTCAAATTCAAAATCTTCCTTTTAGCCAATTTAAGATCTGAAAGAGCAACTTGCCACAGAGAGAGAGAGAGGAGAAGATTTGATAGAGAAATTTCCAAAAAGGTAACACTATGCACCGTATCAAACTTCTTTTCCAAGTTAATGAATACATATAGCAAAAGTGTGCCGGCAAATTAGAGATTCCCTTCTCCTTTTGTAAAACTAGGAGCCAAATAATCAAAGATTTTATATTTGGGAAACTTTAGCCGAAAATGCAGATTGTCCAATGTCCAGGACTTACGTTAGAACGGTGGCAAATGACATACGAGTCGAGAGAGCTTGACAGGGATTAATAATAGCAAGAATGCCTAAAAATGTGTTCCCAGGTCGCACCTTGCAAAGATGTTTCAGCACGTCCTGAGTCATGAACGTTGAAATATCCAAATTACTATGGGAGCTGGTGGTCAAGACCCACTTCACGCCCCTCAAAGGAAAAGATGCTCTGTGTTGGACAATCCTTCCTATAGCAAAGCATATTTACTTGATTCTGATACAAATCTGCCCCATACCATTCATCCAATAATAACATGGATTTCTGACGGTCGACCATCTAGATTAACAAATGAGACCAGCAATAATAGATATCCAATATCTACCATGGACAATTTCATTCGCGGGCGGCATTATATGCTACATTTGCATATTGAATAACACAAACGGGAAAAGAAATCCCTCTAAAGCAAAACTTGTCAAATGGACTTGGCATTCTGACGTATACTCCCAATATGCACACAGCAGCACATACATTTCCCAGATTTTATTAGTACTGCACTTATCTATACATAAAACCAAGACAACGGCATGTGACATAGTTCGGCATATCAAGAAAACTGCTAATGGCTAATAATTTCATTTCTGGTGCTTGATAGGTCACATATACTTGCATGGAGAAAACCATTCTATCTTCCCAGTTCTTGCCATCCAAAAATCAAGTTGCATCTTGGTTATGATGAAGGCTGTACCCACCATCTGAGTTTCCGCAAGAAGAGGGAAGATGTATGCTGAGATCATCTAATGAGGGGCTGCCACGGATGTTTAAACCATGCTCATTAGCCAAATGCAAAAGGCAGATGAAACACAAATGTGGAGAAATGTCCTCTGGAGCAGCTGCTTGACAGTCAACAGGAAAGGAGGACAAGAGACGTCTGAAGGAGATCGTTTCTTTGCAAAGCTTTTGCTAAGGAACATATTATCGAAAATAAGAAAAATATTTTTCAACTGAGCTAGTAAAGATACGTAAAGAAAAGAAAATTAACATCAGGACCGATTCATTAAACGCTATTGGAATTAATGTAAAAGAACAAGCAAGATATGAGAAACGGACAGGTGGCAGCAAAATCAATGAAAAAATAACATTGCCTTTCTGCCGATGGCAAAAGTAGTTTGCTTGCCATACAATTAATGTTCATATTCTTGCACGAAGTCTCATATTAATGTCGACAAGAAACTCTACACACGTTAAATTCCAAACGAACTGCAGAAACATCTAAAAGTTTAATTTATTTTTGTTAAAATTGTGCAAATAAGCTGATAGACTTGGAACGGATAAGCAACTATAGTTATGAGCTCCATCAGTTTGGCGGACAGCTTAAATTCATATCCAGTTTCTGAATAGATTAGTTCTATGAACTTAAACTTTCTATATAATGAAACCGGATTATGCAAGCCCATCAGACAAATATAGACAATAATTAAACAACCTACTATATCTGTGTCAGAAGTAAATCAAGGACAGATGAAAGGAATATGCTCACTGATTCAGAAGCTTCAGAAGATTCTTGTATGTGCTCCCACAGAGTTTCTTTGAGTGAATGCACATCAACTTGTTTTGAAGTTTTGTCATATTGGACTTCAATTCTGTTTACCTAAAGCATCACAAGTCAAGTCTCGGGACAAGAAAAAACTAGCAGCATTTTTTTGGGTAATTCTGATGCATACAATTCTAAGAAATGATTTGTTTGACAAGTAATCTTCAACTAACAACGCCCTAGATTTAGAAAGAAAAAAAAAACATTAAAAATACCAATACAAAAGTTATCTGCCCCAAATTAAAGACCATCCTCCACTATTGTTGCTCTTCTGAGAAAAACTCTCTTACTCCCTGTAACTCTCTTTCCATTCAAAAAGTGTTGTTCTCATATAAGGAAAGGGACATGGAGAAACAGTAACCATCTTATCTTTCACACCACACTAAATCTGTTGCAAACTCCTACTGACCTGACCAAAGAATACCAAGATTTACTTAAACCTTTAAAAAAAAGGAAAAATAGAATGAAAACAAACCCGGCGAGGCTGAGAGACAAGTCTATCTAAGTTGTCCACATCATTATGAAAACGTCCATCGTCATATTGGCCATCAAGCACACTCTCATTGTCCCATGATGGCAATGCTTCGTCAAAATCATTGTTTCCTTGCCATGAGTTATCATCTGGATAAAATAATAAGGTAGTCATCATTCAATACAATTAATATATTCCTCTCCAAGTGCCCATACAATATACATATATTCTCCCCAAGTCTACTTGGAGAAACGCCTTCCAATTCTTCTTTGAGATACTTATTGAGATATCACAAGAGAAAAGAAAGAAACATTATGCCTACTCTTCTTGGAGAAATATTATGCTTATCATCTAATGCTAAGACATGGTACACTCTAACTTGTGACATGACACCTTGCTCAATAAACAACTAGGGAAGAAGAATTGTTAGAACTATATATTATACATACCGATCAAAAAAAAAAGAACTATATAATATACACTCGGCAATTATGCCTACATCTATCAAAGAGGATAGATCATACAGAAACTCTGTCAGATGCCCTCCCTCACCCATCAGAAGATACCATAAAACCTAAAGGTAAACAAACTATCATGCCAAACATCAACACAATCATGCAAATATGTATTACACATGCATATGTAATGTCCACTCATGTTCAGCATCAAAGACAGTTGGAACATAAGATAATCATGAGAAAGAAAGATGGGTCCATACCAAAAAATTTTCTTCTCTTCCCAAGGCACTGCAATCAAAATGGGCATTTCACATTTCATTGTCAAACAGAACAACATTACAAGGACCAAGAACGATTTTAAAAAAAGCAGTAACGCTATTACCTGAATATACATTTTTCTCAACCCTATTTGAGCATTATATTGTATATCTTAAGCTGTGCATGTGGAAAAAATTTGTCATTTTTACTCACTTATTAGTCACCACCAAAGAATTACATAATATATGCTGCTAGTGGCTATATATATTCCATCCATCACAAACTCAGCCAAATGCCTATAAACTGCTGTATGCTGGATTGAGGCCCCAGATTGACACTCCATACTCAAAAAGTTTTGAGATCAAGCTGACCTAAAATAGCTCCACTAGACCAAACTTTAAGCTACATTACTGGCAACCAATATGGTAAATTTATATATTGCAAGGGATTAACCTACATTACCAGAACATTGGGAAGAAGGAACAATTTGATGAGATCCTCGGGTTGATAATGGCAATCTTCTGGAAGTCTGTTATTAGCTGGTGTTCTATTTGCAGGTAAAAGTAAAGACTTTGGATTTTTAGGGGGAAGAAAGATATCATGCACTTCTTCGTCCAAAGATTCTTTAAATTCGATGTCAACTTCAGTGAGGATTTTCTTCTTTGCTCTCTTAGTTGAGACAGTTGGTCCACCTTCGGTGGTAGTTGCATCCTCTGAACCTACAAATAAATACCGCATAAAGTAAATTTAGTTGTTAAACACAACATGCAAAAAAAAAAAAAATTTTACCAAGTAACACAACATACAATACAAACTAATAGCATAATTTCCCCCTCATTCCTACCCTTAGATCTGCAATACTTCCAGTGATCAGGACCTGCCCATGCATTTTGTTTTGAAGCAACTCCAAGCCCTTGAAACATAAACATCGAGAATTTCTCAAATGTGTCATCTACATCAGGTTCACGAAATGTATAAGGATCATTCCCCTACAAAATATTAGAAAATTAAGTAAGTGGCCTTACATATTTGTTTCTTTTGTTTATTTGTACTTAACAAAAAAAAGATCCGAAAGGTTCCACACGGGGGGGTTGAGGCAGTGGAGGCCCGGGCAGTAAAGGTTGGAAGGTTTCCCTAGGTTAAAAAGATTACAGTTTTAGAGGGGCAGGTTTTCTTTGTATGCCAATACTCATTTGCTTAAAAAAGATAACAAATTTTGTGTGTAATTATGATCTGAGCCTTCCAAGAAAAATTCCTAGGTTTGCCACTCGGTTCACGGAAGAAAAAAAAAATCAATGGTATAACTCAATATAAAACCATTTCAGCATGCCATAGGTAACAACTACCTCATGATGACTTTGAAAAGTAGGATCTCCAGAACTAGAGCTCTGATTAACAAAACTTGTCTCGTGATCATGATTAGAGATCGATGCATCATGACTCCCAAATAAATTAGAATCAAAATCAAATTCATTATCATCATATGCATCAACAATCACATCTGATTCCTGGCCTACATCAAATGTTTGTGATGGCCTTTGATTATCACTATCAAACAGATAGACAATATCCTTGAGAGTCGGAGAAATCTCATTCCTTGCACGCATGTTCATCATCATCTGTTCAATAGATTCTACATAGAAGACAAGCAAATGACCGAAACTTGAAGAATAAATGAAAAAAGGCAATATATATACACAGATGTGTGTGTGGGAACATGAACTCGAGAGATCAGAACTCTCTATTTCATACCTTTGGCAAAAGAGAGGTCAACCATATCAGAAGTATTATTTTGGGATGACCATGATTTGCACTTCCCTGGTACTTCAAAAGAATCAAAAAGTACCCAACATCCTCCATATACTCCAAGGTTATTCAGTAGGAGACCCTTGGCTCCACCTTCATCAAATTTTGCTGATGTCTGATGATATAGAGGATCCACCGAAAATGCAACTAAAACATCAGGAATACAGATCAGAAATTCAAAGAGGAAAACAGATGAGAAAATGCTAGAGGTGACAATATGTGACACGACCCGTTAACCCAACACGAATACGACACGAAATTATTAGATTTGGGTTTGATGTTAACGGGTTGACCCATTAAGACACAATTCATTAACGGGTCAACCTGCTTAACCCGTTAGTCACCCATTTAGACCCGTTAAATTTTTTACTCAATTACAATTATATCCTTTTTAACCTAAAAACAAAAATACCCTAACCCTATTTCATATTTCCTAACTCTCTCTCTCAGTTCTCATTAGTCACAACTGCCTCCCACACTTCCTCTGGATTGTTATTTTGGTGTTTTTATTGTTTGAATTGTAATTTTAGACTTATGTAGTTAGTTTTATATATTTGGAAGATATTGTGAATTTAAATTTTATATGAAATTATGTTAATCAGGTCAAATTGATTATTTGGGTCAATTCAACTCATTTACATAAATGGGTTGAAACGGATTAACATGGGTCGTGCCGTGTCGATATATTTTTAATTAATTCATAACGGGTCAAAATAGGTCGTGTCATGTCAACCCGTTATTTTAATAGGTCGTGTTAGAATTTGGAAATCTGACCTGTTAAGCTTAACGGGTCGTGCTCGGGTTAACCCATATCGTATAATATACACGACTTGACACAACCCGTTAACACAATTTGCCACTCCTAGAAAATGCAGGGTTAGAAGGAGGATATGAAATTACCGTCAAACTTCTTGACATTAAGAACTTCAAACGAGGATTCCAATGTTG
This sequence comes from Juglans mandshurica, assembly GCA_022457165.1. Taxonomy (NCBI): domain Eukaryota; kingdom Viridiplantae; phylum Streptophyta; class Magnoliopsida; order Fagales; family Juglandaceae; genus Juglans; species Juglans mandshurica. Next base: position 36,864,494 of record CM039622.1, read on the forward strand.
ATAGTGGTGATATCTGCAGAAGCACTTGCATGAGTTTGCAACTGCAGTTTAATCCACTAATGCCATGTAATTAGAAAACCCTACCTTCCTCTCAGGATTTTTCTTAGAATGAGTGCTGTCCAGCGCATTGTCAACATTGTCTCCATCTGCAACAGTTTCTGTTAGAAAAGCGTTACGATAGGAAACTGAGCAAAGTGCCGAAGCATAGATATCTCTTCACCGAAAAATGCTGAATTTAGTAGATAACATTAAGTTATCAAAATTAGTAGATAACATTAACGTGTTAAAAGACGGCGTATAGTTACTTCTGAAATCGCACTGAGAGATTTAATACAAATTGCAGTTCTGCAATACTTAAGTCGCCAACTTAATGACCAAGTTACCATTTTACTTGACTACCTTAATTAGTCGATACATGAATTAACTATGTGAAAGCAAACGGAACCAAATTATCACTGAACATTAACTATAGCCCTCAGCCAACCTTGTTCATCTTCTATGCCAGCTCGATTGATCCCACCCAAGACCTTATATGCCTCTGAGTGCACCGCATCCACCCTAGCTGAGTAAATTTTCACCCCCGCCTCCAACGTGCAACTTGCCTATGATTTGAAAAATTGATAACACCAATAAAAAATTTAGAAAGATAACACAAATCCAGCAAATTATTTTTCACGAAAGTTTTCAAACCTTTTGAAAATTAGTCTCTGCGTTGTTTTCTGCTTCAACTTTGATAACCTCACTAAGATGATCTATAAGCATCAGCTCCCAAGTATTCTTCTGATTTATTTTCTACATTACGCGGGAAATCAAAAGAACGAACAAAAAGACAATACAAAATGAATCCGAACACCGTTCGACCAGAAGAACCAATGGTAGAGCCAAATCGTGGCACAATATTTGTGAAAGCATGTACGTTTATTTTTGTTTGTATGCGTATTGAGCGAGCGGCTGCTTAGAAATTTGTTCGGTTTAAAAAATTAATTAGGAACGAATTACTCAAAAACGAACGACAGATGAAATAACGAAGCAAATTGTACTAAATAAGTAACAGAAAGATGAGAGGAGTACGGACATTTTCGCTGGCAAGTTTAATGCAGTTATGGTACAAGTCGATAATGCGTTCTTTGCTAAGAAAAGAATCGGGAGGAGGCGAAGGGGCAGTTGTGGAAGCAGCAATGCGGCGATTGGCAGCGGCACGTGCGGCGCGTGCCTGGGAGCGTTCGAGTTGGTCGTCGTTAGAAGCCAGGAAGAAGGGGCTGGTCGGTGATTGGAGCCGGTTGGAGGCCATTGAAGCTCTTTGAGTTGCTACCAGTGATGGCTTAGGGCTCAGTGGTTCTTCGGCCATCGATGAGAAAGAGAGGGAGAGGGAAGGGGGAGAGACCAGAGAGACCGTGCGCGTATTTTCTGAAGAGGGGGAAATTTTGAAAGAGAGAGGAGGCGGTTTTTTTTTTGTCCATTTTGGTCTCTGAAAAGTGTATCCATCCGGACCATTCGGTTATGAATAATGATAGGTATTCCACTCCTATCTATTTTTTTTTTTTTAACTTTTTATTTTACTTAATGATTAGGAAGTGAGTATTAGTAAAGTTATATATTTTTTTAATTTTTTCTTAGTGATTAAAGATGTTAAAAAAATATTCAAAAGAAAATGATAAAAAAATTAAAAAAAAAAACTTAAAATGCACTAGTAGATGGATAGTAATAGGGTAGTATTATAGTAATCCTATCACTACCCTTCGGCTATTTGCCCCGCCTCGGACGCCCTCTGAAATGATAATTATTATTTTTTTCAATAGGCGAAATGATAGAGCTACTTACCATGCGAGAATACAAAAATTTTATGTACAGTCATTTTTGCATATTATTTTATGCACTCTAGTGATGTGATTGGCTGCGTACTAAAAAAATTAAAACAGCCAATCACATTAGTAGAGTGTGTAAAAAGTAAATGACTGTACGTAGTAGAATATCCCCTAAGGGCCAACACCAGATTGAAATCTATCGATCTCATCCACCAATATATATCCCTCATTTATGCAAAAATATGGGTCCTTTCACTTTATAATTTCGGAAATTCTCATTAAAAAAATTCCTCAAACCCAAGTCATCTTAGTCAAGTAAATGCATCCTATATTCCAGCACCAGCTGCATTTAGAATTTAATTTAGTTTGGCTTCCAGCCACTTAGAGATTTGAATCAAATGGGCACAGCTAATCCTAAAATTTCTTCGAAAACAGAAATTATACAACACCACAAGAATAGCAATCATCTGAAGCTGGGGGACAGTCTCAATCCATGATTTTTTTAAGACAATGGCAATAAATAAACAATTTGTTTTCACCAACAATGAGGAACCAATTATATTTAACATTCATCCAAGCGTATGAAGTCTAGTATGCAAACATCAAATTAAGACCCTGAACAATTACAAGCAGATTCACTAAGGTCTGCAACTTCTTTTGAATTCCATTTCTATGTACAAGAAAACTTGCATCGACATCAAAAGCTTTTCACTGTCCACTGTTAAGGCCCGGGCACCGCCATTCACTATATCATATCTGCTAACTGGAACTTTCCATGAACAATGCTACCATAAACCCTAACATGGCACCTGCAACAACCTGCAGCAATACCAACAGAGCAATATTCATCTGAAGTTATCTTACAAGAACCACAAGAGTTCCGAGCATGTAGTTCAAGAAAATAAATCCTTCCAAAGCATCACAAGGTAGGGATCATTTACTCCAAATTTGCATGTTTCAGAGCATGAGTTGGAGTAGCATGTGGTACACAGACTTCAATTTTTAAATAGAACATTTTATGCCCTGACTATCAAAAAAAAAAATTGCAGATCAATAACCGCAGAAATGAATTCAAAGGCTTGCCTCCTCAAAAGAAAGGCAGGGGTAATGGAAACCTCATTTGTTTGTTCCACACAGGGAATCAAGATATTACTATCAATGGTAAGTTTTCTCATTTACACTAAAGAAATCAAACTGGCAAGATCTACATCATGCCTTGAGACTTTTTTCCTGTAAGTAATATAATCTAACAAAGAGGGGCGCAACCCTAGTATAAAAGAACTCCATGCCTTGACAATTATAGTACGCCCAAACAAGATCATCATTTGCTCTCTTGTTTTCACTGCGAAATGCCCAGCAAGGAACATATATAAGAAGAACATAGATTTAACTTCTTTCTGTTATTGCCTATTAAGTGTGGGCACCTAGACCACCTTTCACACTAATAATATACAAAGCACTTGATCAAGCATATGTTGCAGGCATAAGGACAATAGCAATAACTTCACTTGTACAAATCTAAAGCAAACAAGAGCAACAGACCTGAAGTGGAGTGTGACCAAGTGAATCTCGTAGAGGTCTAACATTAGAGACAGGGTGTTCCGGAGGTAGCTCACACACAATTTGATTCAGTAACTGCAATGAGCAATATATTAAATAAAATTACCAAAGTTTTGTCATAAAAATCACGACAGTGTCAAACTATGACACATGTTTGTATAATGCAATGGTCTCTTACAAATACACCCAATAACCCATTACTTTTGGCAAAACAATCGAGACTACCATTAATTGTTAGATTTTATTAAAATGATAAAATTATTTTGGGTATTCTAAATAATAATGTAATATTTCATTTTTCTTATATGTTTAAATAAAGTCTTGTGCATTGATGGAGAATGTCAACTCATTGAAATATATGAAGAAGGAAACAGTTAGACAACATTTGTTACGTAATAGAAAACTAGCCGTTTTCTAGCTGTTAGACAACATTTGTTACATAACAAGAAAACTAGCCATTGGAATGCATCTTCTAAAAGATATCTCTATATCTTGTAATTCTCAAAAAAAGGGTGTTTGAGTTGTTCTATAAAAGTGCTACTGTAGAACAACGAGAAAATAGAGGGCTTCATTGTATCTTGTGAACAATTTTGTCAATACTCTATAGCACGTTGAAAGGGGACAAAATATGTTCTAAAAAAATCATCATTACGATCGAGTCTTGGGAGTCCAAATCTTTATTTTCTTCCTTCGTGATTCCATTATTTTCATTATAATTTTCTAACAATATAACAAAGTAGACTGCCAGAACTAAATTATCTTACTTCGGCTTGGCGACCAGCATGAAGTCTTACTCCAGAAGCATCATACATTACCTGCAAGGAACCATTAATGTCAATCCAGGCAGCCCAAGCCCCAAACCCAGATAAGTTAAGGACATTGATAACCAAAAAAAAACAAACATTTTTTCATCAGTAAATCACAAAAATAAACATAGAAACCATAACAATAAATGAATTCATACAAGGAGTCCACACGATGGCAAATAAATATTCTCGAAGAACAACACAACCATTACAATATATATTTGAGGATTGAAACCGCAAAAGGCACATGGGTGATGCCCTAAGTGACGTAGTTCTTTAATGTAAGCAATGCGACTAACTCCTCGAGTGACAATGAACGCAGTCCTATATATAGATCATTGCGTGAAATTGCAAGCTTTCGTATACAAGGGCAAAGAATAAAGTAGTAAGCATAAGGAAGCATGTCTAACGCACACCTAAGAATGAATAAGACCTGGTTAAGAAGTACATACAACACATGCCAAGACCACTGCAATAGCAAATGCGGGCCCTCCGGTTCCTTCTTGCAAGCCAATGGCAACCGCAAGAGCCGTCACAGTTGCTGAATGTGATGAGGGCATCCCACCTGACCCAAGCATCCTTCTAGAATCCCATCTCTTCTCCTTGAACCTGCACGTCTAGGAAGTATAGTATATATTTGAGACATTCATTAAGCGAAGACTTATGCATAATGCATGAGATTTAGAAGAAAACCAAATTTCAGTTGAGCCCGGTAGTCACAAAAATTCTTGGATAATCTCGCAAAATCGAGAGTGCCCATCTACGGCCAACAACGATGCAATATACAACAATCAAAAGAAATCCGAGAGAGAGAGGGTACTACCAGGTGGTGAAGAGCTTGAGAAACTGAGCGAGGGCGAGGGAAAGGAAAGCGGAGAGGAGAGGAACGTTGGAGGGGATGATGGACGGCTGGGATGATGCCGATCGGAAGCTCGACGACGCATCAGCGGCCGTCATCACTTCGTCCATTTTAGAGAGAGAGAGAGAGAGAGATTGCTGCCTGGTGTCGCAATTGGATTAGATTTGGGGGAAGCAAAACAAGTGAATAAAACGCAACACATCACAGTATGTTGGGTGGGTTATTGGTGGAGCCGCGCAATAAAGTGCCATCTTTCGTCTTTAGAGCACCCAGTGGTTAGTTAAAATTAAAGTTAATTTTTTATAAATATAAAATGAATTTAACTTTAGATTATTTCTTTCACATAAATTTTTATATTGGAATAACTATTTTTTTTTATCATATAATAATAAAATAATATAAAATAAATTTAGCTTTAAATTTTTACATCAAATTTTCATATTAGATTATCTATTTATTCATTATATAGTAATGAGTAATTAATAATTAAAAAAATATTTATTTTTTAAAATTATTATTTTATTTTATCATATTTTACTAATTTCTATCTTTCTCATCCAATTATATATTTTTTTTTTTATCAAATTTGGATAGAATATCTATGAACCCATGAAGTTGAAGAAAGTATCTATTCAACAAACATTTTTAAAAGTTGGACATGTTGGTTTACTCGAGAGAGAAATAATTTATAAAACAAGAATTTGGCCTATGAACAGAAACATTTAAATTTGAAAATTATTTTGAATGTAATTGTAGATAAATTTCAATTATTTAAAATTTGACTATTGTGATTTTTTTTGTTTTTTAATGACTAAATACTCAATAAATTTAACTTTTAACTAATTCATTGAAAATGCTACGAGGAATAAATGAAATATGAATTCCATTTTCTTTCTTTATTTTATTAGAGTTTCCAATAAAGTAGGAAATTTATTCCTTTTATTCACTTTTTTTTTTTTTTTTTTGGAATTTTATTTGTGGGCTTACTCTGAATACTTTTCCTTTTTTCAATGTGTTTTGTATTTACACTGTCAGAAAATAGGTTGGCAACTTTAGTTTTCATTGAAGGCGATTCTAACTATGTACAATGTGCATACTTATTTATATTTTTAAAAAAATTATATTTACAGTCGTAAAGTATGTTGGTAAAATATATAATAATAAAATAAAAATCACAACAAAATTAAAATTAAGACTAAGCCAATTTGGACTGAGGTATGAAAATCTCGATTTCTTTAAGGAGATTCAAGCTAAAGTCTCAAAATAACCAGTGCAGCAGAACTCTTATTGACTTGACTCTTTTAAGATACAACAACATAATTGATCGTCGTATAACCCAAACCAACTCTACACAAATAATTGAGCCCAAAGCTCAACACCTTTACGGTGAATCTCTAAAAAAATATTTACACACTTTATCTTTCCCTTTTCAAAAGAAAAAGAAAAAAACTATTCTGCCTCCGTCATTTGACCACTCAAGTTGACTGTTTGTCTAATTTTATTTATTTTTTTTTTTTAATGATTAAAAAAGTGATTTTAAGTATATTAGTATATTTTTTTATTTTTTAAAAATATTTAAATATATCAAAAAATAAAAATATATATATAAAGTACCGATCGGTCAAAGTTAATAGATGGCAGAGTAGTCCGACTCAAAAGAAAAATACTAACTTTGTACGTAACGAAAAGAAAAAGTACTACTCTTGAATAACAACCACACACGATGCCAACCTCCATTCAATTTAAAACAATTCAAATACACTCGTAATTGTGCAATGAAATTAATGATGAATAAAGTAACGTACTTTCAAGAAACGGCACAATGAACAATCAGCCACTACCAAATTAAAAAGAAAAAACCAACGGCAGAAACTTATGGTTATGGACCATTAACTAAGAGCTGGTAAGAAATTAATTGATAAAATTAAAGTTCAAACGGCTTGGTTGAAAAACGGACGATAATGAGTAATTAAAAAACAATTGAGCAACTGAAACATTAAATTCAACCAATTTAAAGAGATAAATGTTATTAATAAATACTATTTATTAAAAAAGTACCAATATAGTATAAGCACCGTACAATCTCTTTAAAAAAATGAATAAATATGGAATTCATTTTAAAAAAAAAAAAAAACTAATTTTTTTAATAAAGATTGCGCAGCGTTTACACATTTCATTACTGTATCTAGCATTATTTATATTTATATATATATATATATATATGCGTGATTCTCCTCATATAAGTTATTTCAATATTTTTAAAAAAATATTTTTTGAAAAGATTGGAGAGATAATTAGTTGAGACCAAAGTGATTTTTATTACTTTTTTTTTATTTATTACTCCTGAATCAGTCATGATTTATATGAGAAGAAGCATGGGAAAGATATTGATGTGTTTTCAATTATGTTCACCCTTTGTTATTCTTCCCTTTTGACAGGGTTTACAATTTGAACTTCTACTTCCTGTTTATAATTTATGATGGAAAGTTGGTAGAATGTGTTCATTAATTTGATTTTCTGACTTTGATTACACTTAAGTTTTAGGAACATGAATTTCAACAACATTAAAAGTTCCCGAGGTGCCAGGCATTGGCCAAGCTTCTACTTTGCTTAGGGCTGGAATCATTGGTGGGCTTGGTCTCTTTGCAGCTACTAACAGTCTTTACAATGTTGATGGAGGGCCATCGAGCCATTGTGTTCAATCGTTTAGTTGGTATCAAAGATAAGGTCTTACTTCTGTAGCAAATTCTTCTACTCATATAAAACATATAAGAACGTTATCAAAATCTGACTTGATTTTATTTAATTGATTGGATGTCACCCAGTCGTTTGGTATTGTTGCATGTATTTTTATTTTGAGCATCAAGGAAATTTCACATGATTTTGATGCAATTACGTACGCATCTTAATTTTTTCTCTCTCCCTTTTAACAAATAAAAAGTTTTTTTTAAGATTACGTTTGGATGTTAAATTGAGTTGAGTTGAAATGATAAAATATTGTTAGAATATTATTATTATTTTAAGATTTGAAAAAACTGAATTGTTTATTATATTTTGTGTTAAAATTTAAAAAATATGTAATAATGAATTGAGATGAATTGATGAACCAAACGAAGACTTAGTCACACGTCCCCAAAGTCAAATATGATCTGTAACCTATTGGTGGCTTTGTCATCTAGCTGTTAACTTAGGGCTCGATTGTTTTTAGAGATGAGATGAGATGAAATGAGTTGAGATTAAAGTTAAAAAGTTGAATAAAATATTGTTAGAATATATTTTTTAATATTATTTTTATTTTGGGATTTGAAAAAGTTGAATTATTTATTTTATTTTGTGTAGGGATTTGAAAAAGTTGTAATGATGAAGTGAGATGAGATGAAATGTTTCATGAAAACATACAAGGCCTTAGATTAACAATTTGTTCTGCCACCGTCATAAAATTTGTAGAGTAGTGATATACACAACACTTTTTACAATACATGTTATAAAATAAGGATATTTTTGTAAAATAATGTTAGTTTTATAAGGTATTTTATAAAAATACCCCTTATTTTAAAACATTGTTGTGTAAAATATTGTGAATTTATCATTTTTCAAAAATTTGTATGCCTCTCATTCTTGTACCTGTAATTTTTTTCTTACCTTTTTATTCTTGCTTTTATTTTATAATTTCTGGATTGAAAGTTACGGTCATGAAGGTTTACTCTGAAGGGACACACCTTATCATTCCATGGTTTGAAAGGCCAATCATCTATGATGACCGTGCACGGCCACACCTAGTGGAGAGCACTTCTGGAAGCCGTGATCTCCAGATGGTAAATGCCTCTCTTGTTTTTTTTTTGCAGTGATTTTGCTTTATATTGAGTTGAGAACAGCATAATCCTAGGTGAAGAACAACAATGGTTAGTAATAAATTTGCTGAAATGTAAAAGATGCTTTTTCACGGTCTGTCTTTTGAGTAGAAGGACAACAGGTTATAGGCAAAACACTTTTGACTCATGATAGAGCTTGAAGCATCGTTGCATCAAGGACTGGAATACAATGACTTCTGTCAGTCATTAGGTCTCAGTATCAATGCTAGGTGTGATCTGTAAACTGAAACATAATGACCATTGGATCATCATGCATGTTTTAATTTTTTTTTTTTACTTATATCGAAGGTATTTTTTGGAAATGTTGTTTGCCTAATGAATTTTGCATGGGCTCTACTTTCTAGAGCTGCTTCCGCGTCCGTATGGTAGTTAAATGGAGTTTTATTTGGTTGTGACGCCGTGTTTCTTCTGGTACATCTGAAGTTCGGAGTTCATGCAAATCTGTTGATCTCCCCCACAAAAAAAAATACCACTTTCTTTGACAAGGTGCCCTCTTCTCCTTATTTTATCATGGAGTTCTTCTTTGTTGTACTTAGACATATTCGTGAACCAGTTCTACGCAAAGGCATAGATTTGTGGGAAGAATAAATATAAATAGAAGCTACTAATGGGAATATCCATTTTGCACACATGATATGGTGTCATCTAGACCACACATCTTTCCAAGTGAGTGTTGGGAATAATTAACTAGAAGCAGCTACGCAGTGAGTGCAAAGTGTGCACTGCTATAATGGCTTATCTCTAGCATTACTCTTGTGGGAAAGTGTTTATAACGGCTCTCATATACTGGATGTTGGGTGTTATGGTGACCATATAAATTAGTTTCCGAAATCTTAAACTTGTTTGCTCCTTGAGGTAGTTTTTTTAGTCAAATTTTATTATTTGCATCGTCTTAATCCTTTTGGATTATTTTTAATATGGATATTGGTTTTGCTTTATAGGTAAAAATTGGGTTTCGAGTTCTTACTCGTCCCGTGCCAGATCAGTTACCTACAATTTACCGAACCCCTGGTGAAAATTATAACGAAAGGGTAATGCCTTCAATTATTCACGAAACTCTGAAAGCTATAGTTGCACGATATAACGCCAGCCAGCTCATTACTCAGAGAGAGGTAAGTAGCATTGCTCAATCCTCTAATTCCGATTAAATCTGGTGGGAAAAAATGGAATCGTGCAATTTCTTAGTCCCTTTTTTGTGGATTTAGGGGTGATATTATGGTTCAAGTAAATGTCTTACTTCTTTCTGTTTCCTTCCCTGTACACCAGGGTGAGGCCAAAAGTGCCCAACTGATCGGTCAAGCTATTGCCAACAATCCAGCATTTATCACTCTAAGGAAAATTGAAGCTGCAAGAGAAATTGCGAATACCATCTCAAATTCGGCTAACAAAGTTTTCTTGGATTCAGATGACCTATTGTTGCACCTTCACGAGCTGAATTCAGAATCCAATGGGAAGAAATAGGTATAGCAGGTTGCAATTAGAATAACACCCTTTTCATTTCGTTTAACAACTTTCCATATCTCCTAAAAAAAGTGAGATATGAAAAGATTAAAAGATGAGAAATGATAGTTGCAGTTATGAGTTTGTAAATATTGTACAGTCGTTTTGAAAAAAATGAATAAATATGAGACCTATGTAAAAAGAAATTAATTTTTAATAGTAGACCCCACTCTTTTTCAAAATGACTACATAATATTTATACATTCAACGACTATATATAACATTACTCGTATCGGAAAAAATAAGAATCTCTTTTTTGGATGATTGTAAATTGAATAACCCGAATATGATGCCGGGCATTGGGGTAGTCAAGTGGATGCCCCATTGATCCAATACTTCCCACAAGCAGCACAGCCCAAATTGGCTCTTTTACCTTTTGTTCTGTCCCAGTCTAGCCCAGATCTCTCTGCCCTCTTTTCTGGGCAATTATGTTCATCAACTTGTTGGTCCAATACTCATCTGATGTCATGTCCAAAATAAAAATGTGAGAGTATATCACTTCGTTCATATTTCATAATCAATCAGTGTAAAAGACAGTTTTATAATTAAGTTTTTGGCCCATAGCATTTATGTTGCGTGCTTATTATAGGTGGCTATGAAGTTCCTTATTTAAGGTGGTGGTTACAAAACGTGACATCTTTTAGCATCATATCATGAATGTGCGGATGTAATTCACTAATTCAGCAACTGCATTGTATGACATGTTATTGTCGCATCCTCTACGTTGGAAGGACCCTTATCGAAGAACAAACCTTTTTTTTTCCCTTTTTCGTGCTTCGTACATTAGATTTTACAATCGAAATGTCCGATAATTCTTATATATAATTATTTGAAAATTCATATTATATATTCCATGCGTACCTTAAGCTAAGAAAAGTTGTAATATATATTCTAGATTCTTGATAAGTTCTAAAATCTAATCTTCAACTATAATGCAATCCTCTTATGTAAAGGGTGAACATGTCATTTAGCTCTTTTTGTAACACATTGATATTGAATATTCTTTAAAAATAATGTTTAGTTAAAAATAATAATTCACAGTTCTTAATATTAAATGGCTTGTTGTAATATATCATATTATAAAACTCTTTTTATTTTATAATATCTCCTTAAAAGTTAATAATTATATATATATTTTTAAATATATGTGTGTATATATATCAATTTAGACTGTTCACCTGGTCCGGATTAGAAATTTTAATTCCGATCCAACTCGGAATAAATATTTTCGACCTAAAAAGGTTCGGCCAAATTTCTAACTCAAATATTGTTTTGGGAAAACCGGTATTTCTGACTCAACCTGATTTTTTAAAATTTATTTGTTATTGTAATCAAACTTTAATGAAGTCGTTTAACACATCTTTTGGATATAGTAACACTATAGACATGGTTGGGAGCTCCCATTAGTATATTTTATGTGTTTTTTTTCTTTTATTAAGTATATTTTTAAATATTTTTAAATATTTTTAAATATTTTTTAAAAATAAAAAAAATTCACAATATTATTAAAAAATACTTCCTTAATTATGAAATATTAAAAAAAAAAAAAAAAGTAAAAAATCAAAGTGTGAGCTCCCAGCGGAAAGAAAGACTAGTATTGTTGTACTTTTGGATAAGTCGGACAAACAGCATATTAGATCGGGTCGGTCCAATAACTTTCTATACAAGTATACATATTACATAACCGAATATTTTTCGATTCTCATGAAATTGTCGAGCCAGTTATTTTCGAGCCGGGTCGGATAGCCTCTATTTTTTTTTAAAAAACCTTTTTTTTAAGGGATGCCTCTTGTATGTACTATGTAGAGGTGCCAGATTGGGGTACCATAAAGGATAAGCCAGGCAATGATATTCACGTGATCGGCCCACAGAAGGACCGACTCGCCCATGTGAGTTTCTGTCACAGCGAAAAGGCATTTGTAGTTGTTGTAGTAACCCACGATGAGACTATGTAGGTCCTTTGAGCTATCAAGCAAATGGCAAGAAAAGGACTTTTACCAGGAGAGGACACGTGCTGTCTATAATATAATCTATATCTGTTTGAATATTTAAAGCTTATCCTGCTCGGAATCCCTCCACCTCATATATATGAAATCTAATAAATAAATAAAATGTAAACTATTAAATACAAAATCAATTTTTGCTTTTGCTTCGAAGTTAAGCTAGTATAAATATTTTCACATTTTAATTAATCAAAATTAAGATTTTTAATTTTTACAACATTGATAATTGTAATTAAAAAATTTATAATTAAATATCTCTGTCGAGCATTGCTACATACAATCATAAATTATATAAACCCCGTACAATCTTTTTAAAAAAAAATAGATCCCACTATTAAATTTTCTTATTTTACATTTAACGCTTAATTTCCTTACTATTTATCTTTGTAAGAAATATTTTTTTAAAAAAAAATTGAATATCTTTCATTTCAATCAATCTTGCATTGGGGTCGGAAGTTTCCTCTGCGATGTTACTGTTTTGGCGTTGGGTTACTTGTACCTCTAGTCTGATTGGAAATATTGAGTTGTATTTTTCCCGATGGGATCCACGTATGTTTATATTTATATATATATATATATATGAAAAATTATATATATTATACTATCATTTCACTTTCATCCTATTAAATAAGATATGATACATTTATCACGATTAAATAATTATTTATTACATATTTTTTAATCATTTAATGGTGAAAAATATGTTACATACTATTAATATAATTAAAATAAAATAAAAATATAGTGTATAACATTACTCATATATATATATATAATATCGAATGGCCCGAAATGAATACATGTGAACAATGTGGCTTGTGTCCTAATTCGTAAATGCATAACGACATAACCATGCCCATCTTCATCGCAATAAATAAATTATAAAGTTTTGTCTCGATTCATTTTTTAAATAATAATAATTAAGATGTAGAGTGTTATCGACTTGTATTTATTTTTTTTTTTTAGAATAGTATCAACTTGTAATAGGCATATGTTAGCCACATGTAAAGTGGTCCCGAGTGGACAGCCATTGCATGATCCCTATTCCTCCGCATGATTAGATTCGGGAATCTTTTACCTTTTCAATCCAATTTTGTTTGCTTCTCCGTCCCATTTTTTTTTTAGAAGAGAAACGTTTTTAATGTCTTTGCATCAAACATCAATATATAATATATATATATATATGTATTTAAATAAAATAATAAAAATAATAAATCAGATATTAATATATGGTGATGTAAATGATAGATAGAATTTTTTTAAAAAATATATATATATATATTTATAACTTTATACGTATATAAATATTGATGTGTCAGTTATTGAAATGATAAAAATTTTAAAATTTAAAATTTGATGTTAAAATTAAAGATTTTTTTTTTTGATAAAATAATACTCTCACTCAATTCATATAATATTATGCATAAAATTGTGCGTATATACAATCCTCCCTAAATCCTAACCTACACGTTTTTAAGCGTGCAATATGATTTCTTACCGACTGTGGAAAAAACCAATTAAAATTTTATAGTCTTTAATTATCTGTCCTGTTTTTACTTCAGTATTAGTCAGACTTATTTTATGTATTTTATTATTTCAGGTTATTTACAATTTCATCTTATAAAAACTACTTTCACAACTTCAATTATCATATGAAAGATTATGAGAAGCGCTCCCAGCCGGTCAGGTGTCAAAACTATTTTCACACCCGCCAATCATGAAGAGTCACATAGGCATCCCAACAAATTTCTTCTTGCACTCGCATACAGGTGATCCTCAATCTCTTTCTCTCCCTCTCCTTCTTCCGCTCCCTCTCCTTCCCCCATTTGCATTGAACTGAATCGACTGACGACGCCTAAAAAAAAAAAGTCCTTGCATCCTTGAGTTCCAATCGATGAACATCCTTGTTCCCCTAAAGTCAAGTGAGATTTTGCCCAAGGTCTATGTGAAAACACTACACCATCATTGCCCAAGGTCATGGATTGAACGCAGAAAGCAAAACCATCGTTGCCCAAGCGGGATCCTTGCCCAAGCGTTGAAAAGATATTGCCATTTTAACTTCGAAAATTCTGCTCCAAGAATTTTTGAAGAAGACATACCTACTACAAGATTCCACCATTAGTGGAATTTCTGCAGAACCATGATATTACCTTTTTAGATTATATTGATGGCTGATAGATATCTAATCTTTAATTTAGAATTTATAAAGTGTTCTCATTTCTTTCTAAGGCCATGCACAACCAATCAATCTGCCTTTCAAAATGGTGAATGGGTTGTAAGAATAGAGATGAACAGAGCATACCTTACAGAGAATAGAAACATTAACAAAAGTGGAGATGTGTTAGAGGGTGGATTTATCACGGAGTCAAGGCCATTTTCACCGAACACCATACAGAAACGATCTTGGTGAAGATCCAACGAACGCCCACATTTTCACGTCGATTCCAGTGTCCAAGGGGAGAAGATGATGGCTTTAAAAGGTTTTCTTGAAAGGGAAGAAGATGAGTTCGAATCGGAGAGGAGAAGAAGAAATTCGGAGGAGAGGAGAAGAAGAAATTCGGGGAAGAATAAGGATTACAGGAGGGAGAAGAGGAAAGAGGGAAAAGAGAGGGGTTTATCTGGATGCGTGCTTATTGTAATCTCTATAAATTGCATACGTGTTTATTTGTCACTGGTAGGTGTGAAAACAAAACTTATACCCGACCGGCCTCAAGATTTTTCCAAAGATTATATCTAGCAGCCTTACACCATATCTTTTATTTTTATTATTTTTGTTTCCTTTCAACATGAAGTGTGTGCTATAACTTGTAAGACTAATGTGTATAATAACTATATCATATTTGTCAATCTGATTATAGATCCTATTATAAAAAGTCCCCATATCAGCTTGTCCCTCTAGTAAAAAAATAATTATTAATCTCAATGAAAATAGCTATGAAAACAAATTACCTTAAAATGTTTGAATTTAATGTTAAATGTAAAAGCATTGGCATTGGTTTTGTCAAATGTCTTTTCATCTTCAAATTTAGCTAATATTATTCACATTTGACCCACATTGAATTAGTCAAACTAATTTCATCTAAAATATGAGTTACAGTAATTCTATAATTCTTTTCAAATATGAAATATACTGTAGCAAGTCTAAATGTATTTTTTTCCTTATATTTTGGGCAGCAACTATTGCCACATGTAGGGCTGTTGGACTGTTATTTTGTTATATGATTGTGATAATGTGATTTTCTCATATGTGATTTTGTTATATTTTGAGATTATTATATTATAGATATGAGATTTTAATGGATGTACATATGAGATTTTTATTTACATATGAGATTTTTATTTACATATGAGATTTTACCATCAATGTATATATGAGATTATTATATTATAAATTGTTGGATTGTGAAAATGAAAATAAATATGATTATTGGAGGTTATTGAAAATTATGAAAATAAAGTAAAAAAATAATTAAAAAATATAAATTAATAAAAGAAATATAATTAATGAGAAATAATAATATTTTATTATTATAGAGAATGTAATGGCTAATCCAATGTAGATTTTAAGTGTTAAAAGTTCAAAGTTCAAAAGTTACATATTTTTCAAATTTTGAGGATTGGGATGACCAATCCGATACCAATGCTCTAATTTTGCTTTTTAATTTTTAATTCATATTTACATCTAAATTAAAATATAAATGATATTTGCCGTCGTGAGTGTACAAGCGTCTTTCAGTCGCTTTGAAAAAAATAAATAAATATAGGACCCACATGAAAAGAAATTAATATTTTAATAGTGGACCCTCCTCTTTTTCATCGCGACTGCACGACACTTGCGTACTCTACGACTCTATGTAGCATTACTCAAATTAAAAATGTGTATTTTGTAGGATAAGGACCAAGGTAAATTGATGTCTAGATTTCAAGTGGGATTCGAGTAAAGAGGAACAAAGTTTGTAGAATTTTCATCTTCTAAGGAAGTAAAAATAAGGGTTATTTTTTTTAAATGTCTATCTTGAAAAAATTATAGGATCCTAAAAACTAGAAATTGAAAACTTGTCAGTACTTGTACAAATATGCAAGGAAAAGACATAACAGATGAAAGAATAAATATAGATAGAAGTTACTATTAGAAGCATCCATTTTACACACATGATATGGCATCATTTAGACCATATATCTCCCCAAATGAGTGTTGGGAACAATCAACTAGAAGCAGCCACGCAGTGAGTGCAAAGTGTGCATTTCTATAGTGGTTTCTCTCTAGCATTACTCTAAATGAAAACTACATGATTAGAATTCTCCAAAATTTCAAATAATAATAATTGAATATTTGACTTGCAGGTAAAAATTATTTAATGCATCATATGATTACATAAACGAGATTTATTGTGATGAATAAGTTGATATTATTTTTTAATTTTTTAAACTACAAAAAAATATAAATACAGGGGTGGAGTAAGTGCAATGGCTATTGTAAAATATATTTTATTTAAAATATAAAGAAATATGGTCAAAAGTTAATTCCTTTAATGATCTATCCTATTTCTATTTTACCTTCAGTTACAGTAAATCTTTTACATATAAAGATTACTATTTATTCCTCTAAACAAATTTTTATTATTTATCTTTCATTTCATCCTCTTTTATTTTTATCTTATTTTCATTTTAATCATTTTATCACTTTAGCACAGACCTCACTCTCTTATCTCTCATCTTCTCTCTAGCATTTCGTTTATAGTCCATTCGATTTTTATGCATGCAGAAGTTTTGATATTGTTAATAATAAAGACATGTATTTTTTTTATCGTTTTACTCATTTTTTTAAGTAATTTAAAATATTATATTATACATAAAGAAATATTACAAATATCATAATATATGATGTATAGATAAATATTTGAAATATATGGTGTGTAGAGAATATAATATTTGAAATAAATAAAAAAGATTAAAAGATATAATATTTAAATGATATAAAGAAAAAATAAATAAGCTAATGTATGACGTATTGTAAAAGTCAGTATGTAAAATAAAAAAATAGATTTTGATGATGTATTTTAAATAATAGGATAAAGAAGTTATTGGGAGTGCTGTAAGTCGAATTTGGAGAAATAAATTATTAAAAAATATATATAGGGGGACAAAAATTAATATTTATAGAATTTTCTTCAATGAAATATTTTTAATTTTTAATTTTTAAATTTTTTTTTATAATTTTGAAGTTCTCGAAGCCTCTATAGGCCGTGTAGCGTGGCGGGTGGGATCATGGGACTCACCATGTGAAAAATGTTTGTTGGCATCTACATGGGAATTTCCTAATCCTGGCCAATGGCAAATGGGTACGAGTACGAAGGTTGGGAGTCGGCCTCATCCTCGCACTACCGATATATCTTTCATTGTCTTCGGTCTTCGCCCCACCACAGGAAATTTCCTAACGTGGAGTCGTGGACTTCTTCATCATCAACCACAAGTCCACAAGCTAGGAAAAACCGTTTTTTTTTTCCAAAATAAATCAGAGAGATGTTTATAAAAAAATAATTTTATTATAATAAATTCATAAAAAAAATTTTTATTCTCAAACCAGTGTATAGAGTACATATAGTAAAGTGTTTACATGAAATAATTTGATTTTGAAGATAAACTTAACATTTTGAATTTTATAAATCAAATTTTCAGTTATGTGATTAGTATGCTTTACATGACGAGAATAGAAAAACTCAATTTATAAATTAATTTGACTTATATGATATATAGAATTACTTTTAACATTTTGAATTTTATAAATCAAATATATTATTTCAGTTATGTGAATAATGTATTTTACACGAAGAGGTTTTGAACCCAAAATTTTCATTTGGAAAATCGAGCCATATACTATCAGGCCATCATGCTCTTAGCCTGATATATATATATATATTAAATTATTAAATTGTAAAACTTAATATATCAAATTAAACCACATTAATTTTTAAAAAATAACCACTCAACTTATTATTGGAGACAACTAAAATAACTACCACTTTTATATTTAACCTGAATTAATCAAGTAATACTAGATATAGTTAGAGGATGTGCAAGCTCAATGTACTTTTTTTGAAAAAAAAAATATATATATATTTTTTATGTGAATCTCAAATTTATATATATTTTTTTAAAGAGAGTGCACGAAATTTTCACATTATAGGATTGTAAGGCCTGATTTGTTTTCGCGAATAATATGAGATGATTTAAGATTAAAGTTAAAAATTGAATAAAATATTGTTAAAATATATATTTTAATATTATTTTTATTTTTGAATTCGAAAAAGTTGAATTGTGTGTTTTATTTTGTGTGTGAATTTAAAAAATTGTAATGATTAGATAGAATGAATTGAGAAGTACTATGAAAATAAACGAGAAAATATCATTTTTTTTAATTGATCCATGACCACCAAGTCATTTGTATTTGCATAATTTTTTTAGGAGTAAATTTATTTTGTTAATACGAGATTGTTTAAAATAAATAAATTGGTGCTCGTTGCACTTTTAGTTGGAGAATATGATATACCAAAGATTCTACCAAAGACCACTTTGCGAAAAAAAAAAAAAAAAAAAAAGAATATACCAAAAGGTTGAAAGAAGCTGACCACGACCCACGACCTAATCGGTAATTGGTGGACGCCGTACACTTTTCCAGAGAATGAGAACTTTGATTATTCTCATTGATTAACAGATCCCAATCCGCATCATTTAAAGTTGATTTTAAAATGCTGCCTTTCTCCTTTACAAACTTCTAGAAGCGTACTTTGTAACTAATTTTTTTGAAGTAATTTCAATTTTCAATTTCCCAACTAATATTTGGGGTTAGCAGCAGCAACAACACCTAACTATAATGGTCAAATTTAAACGATGGATCGAGTGTAAGATTATATCTATACAATTATTTATTAATTGATACGTAAATATACTTTCCATGTCATTGACGTAACAAAACTTGATTTATAAAACAAATTTAAAATTTAAATTTCCTACAAATTAATTTATATCGTGTCAATTACTCTATAATAATCTTAATAAGAAAGTAAGAAACCTACATTCGTGACATGAGCCAATAGTTATTTCATATACCACACACCAAATAATTGCATCTAAATGAATATTAACCTAGACTCATATTAAAAAGAATTATTGAATAATTTAAACAAGAGTAATACTATACACTATATTCTTATCACACTTTTATTTCATTATATAAGATATGACATATTTATCATCATTTAATGATAAAGAATCATCCAATAAATAATCATTTAATGATAATAAATATACCACATCTTAAATCTCATCACATTTAATATTCCGAACTAAAAAATATAACATACAAATCTCATCACATTTAGGCTCGGTTTGGATACAAGAAGTATTTCATTCCATCTCATCTCATCATTATAACTTTTTCAAATTTCCACACAAAATATAATAAACAATTCAATTTTTTCAAATTTTAAAACAATAATAATATGAAAAAATAATATTCTAACAATATTTTATTTAACTTTCAATTTTCATCTCAACTCACTATCCAAATAGCACCTTAACGTTAAGTTTATAGAGAATTACGTTAGATACAAATAGATTTCACAAAAATAAATTCACAAAATGACAGGTCTTGATCTTGTATGTTAAATTATAAAATTATTTTTATTATAAAATATATTTGACGAATTAATGAACTCACGTGAGTTTATTTTTTTTAACCCATTTATATTTATATTTATAACACTTTATAATCGCTAGTTGACGATATATCTCTGCATCTTCCATAACAGCCAAAATATTCTTTTAAATAAATATTTTCACACTCTTTACCGCACATAATGATGCAGCACCTACATAATTTACTCCAAATTAATAATAAAAAAAAAGGATTCAAACAGAGAATATCAGCGATCGTAATCCGTAAAAAATCAGGTTTAGATCTACTTCCCTCGAAGTTAAAGAGGAAAAAATCGAAATTAAAAAAAAAAAGAAAAACACAGGGAGATGAGAAAAAAAATCATATTCCTATGTCCAACCGTCCGGCAGAGTGGTCCCTTTCGGTAAACAACAATTGAGACGTACGAGCTGGTCTTTTCCTCTGGTGGGCATCATATTTATTTTTGAAAGAAAACCCTCACATGATCACATCTCTCTCTCTCTCTCTCTCGATCTGGATCTCAATAATTGTGTTGGGTAGTAGCACGAAGGCCACATATCAACACAGCACGCACAACTACAGCCACAACCACGACCACCCTCTTATCTATAAAACATCTTCCCCTTCTCTCGTTCCCAAATCACACTCTAAGCCCAATTGCCTCCGAAAGCCTCCTATCCCTTCTTCATCTTACATTCCGCATATCGTATTACTCAATACGATAAAGCAAAGAAATCCTTTCTGGTGGTGCCGTTTCTTCAAGAATATACGGTGGTTTCGGTCTTGGTTAGAGACAAGGAAAAAAGAAAAAGGAAAGGGTGGTTTAGATTGTAGGGGGTAAAACCCAGGAGCGACGCGTTGTAGACATCACGGCTATATTCGGAGTTTCTCGGCCTCTACTTCATGTCCGGGCTGTCGGACGCAAGGGTTGTGTAATTGAGAGCAACCCTTCGCCGCACGGCGGGCGTGGCGCTTTGCCTTCCGAAGGCGGCAGTCCTTCCGACCTCCTCTTCCTCGCTGGTGGTGGTTTTGCTTCCTCTTTGTCCTACTAATTAGTGCTATATTAGTTTTAGGTCTTCAGTCGTCTTTACATTTAAAAGCTATTAAGCTAGCCTACGATTTTTAGTTAATCAGAGCGATTGGCAAAAGTTTATCGTCGTTGTTGCTGCTGCTTGTTGTTGTTGTTGTTGTTTGGTGTCTTTCGTGATTGATTACATTTCCGAGAGAGAGAGATTGAGAGCAATATGTTGAGGATCAAGAGGGTACCAACGATCGTTTCGAATTACCAGAAAGAGGAGACGGAAGATGTTGCTCGCCGCGGAGGGGGTTGCGGCCGCAATTGCCTCAACAAGTGTTGCATTCAAGGTATTTATTGAAGTGCTTTGCATGTGATTTTTTTTTTGTGTTTTTACATTGGTTCTTAGCTGATCTGCTTGTATTTTGTGAAACAAATGCCTTCGCATGTGAATTTTGGGTTTGCCGTTTTCTTTTTTCCGTATGGGGCATTTATTTAGCCGGGTATTTGGATGTTGGATAACAGGGGCACAGCTGCCTTTATATGCTTTTAAGAAGCTGAACAAGATTGTTAGTGACAAAGGCTTAGCCGGACATGAGAGTGGAGAACCTCCCGTGGCCTTTTTGGACTCGCTGCTTCTTGGGGAGGTAAATTTCTTGAAATCAGCCGAGGAGCATGCAATGAACTAAGTTTTTCCCCATTTATTCTAGTTGTATTGACCAAGCCAAAAACAAAATCCAAGTGTGAGTTTAAGTTGTTTCCAATTTTCATGTAGTGGGAGGATCGCATGCAGAGAGGGCTCTTTCGCTATGATGTCACTGCCTGTGAAACCAAGGTGAACATCTCGGTTTTCCTTGTTTTTTGTCTCAAACTTGTTGGTATGCAAGTAGGAGCGAGTTGATTCGAGTATTTAAAGGGACATGGGCTTTATCCGTTACGTCTTTGGTGTAGGTGATTCCTGGCAACTATGGTTTTATCGCCCAGCTGAATGAGGGCCGCCACCTTAAGAAGAGGCCAACTGAATTCCGCGTTGATAAGGTCCTCCAGCCTTTTGATGGGAACAAATTCAACTTCACTAAAGTTGGGCAAGAAGAGGTACTCTTCCAGTTTGAAGCGAGTGACGATGGTGAAGTCCAGTTCTTCCCAAATGCGCCCGTTGATGTTGAGAATTCTCCAAGTGTTGTTGCCATCAATGTATGTCATTACTCTGATACTTTCTTCTTGTTCAACCTGTTGTTCCGTGAGAGTTGCTCGAGCAAGCATGAAGTTAGATAAGTTATGTTGTGTATACAATTTAACAGGTGAGTCCAATCGAATACGGGCATGTGCTTCTGATCCCTCGTATTCTGGAGTGCCTGCCACAAAGGATTGACCATGACAGCTTCTTGCTTGCCCTTCACATGGCGGCAGAAGCTGGGAATCCTTACTTCAGGCTGGGTTTCAACAGTTTGGGTGCATTTGCCACCATCAACCACCTTCACTTCCAGGTTTCTACTAATAAAATTTGCTTACTCCATGAGCTTCAATAAATATTTAGACAATTATTTCTCATACAATTAGCTATCGCTTGATGTTGGAAATGCAAATTAATCATTTTGGTGGGACAGGCCTACTACTTGGCTGTGCCCTTTCCTATTGAGAAGGCTCCCGCCAAGAAGATCGCCACTTTGGATGATGGGGTGAAGATCTCCAAGCTGTTAAATTATCCAGTTAGAGGTCTCGTCTTTGAAGGTGGATATACTGTGGAAGACTTATCAAACACCGTTTCTGATGCCTGCATTTGTCTTCAAGCTAACAACATACCTTATAATGTTCTCATTGCTGATTGTGGAAGGCGAGTCTTCCTCCTCCCACAGGTAAATTGTTTCAAAATGTTAGTTCTTCATGTGATGTTCTATAAAATAAATGCTTGTTTGGTGACTTTTTAGATATCAACAGTTAGCTTGATTCATCTGTCCAATCTGATGAACAGTGTTATGCTGAGAAACAAGCTCTTGGGGAAGTGAGTGCAGAGCTTCTTGACACGCAAGTGAACCCAGCTGTGTGGGAGATTAGCGGGCACATGGTTTTAAAGAGGAAGAAGGACTATGAAGAGGCATCTGAGGAAAATGCGTGGAGGCTGCTTGCTGAGGTCTCCCTATCTGAAGCGAGGTTTGAAGAAGTCTGTGCTCTTATTTTTGAAGCCATTGCGTGTGTCGACAATGGGAAAGGATATGCTGCTGAGAGCTCACTGGAGGAGCCGGATGTCAATCCTGAATCTCTTGAGGAAGTGGATGCCATCAACAACAGCTCCCGCCGCAATATGGTGACTGGGACACAAGAATGCATAGTTATGCATTGAGAATCAGACTCTGATCACCAGATCACCTGTGTTTGGTATTGCAGTTTGCTGTATGAGTTTGTATATGTATTTAATGAATGGATGCTAGCAGATGTCAAAATAAGTAAACAGGGTTTACATTATTGCAGCACCCTTTGTGTGTATGCTTTCTGCCTTTGGACTCTGTAATATTGTCATGATGTGCTTCGTGTGTCATGTAAAATACTACTAGGTATTGTTTGCAGATTTGTGCTAATGAATGTGGAATTAGTATGTATTTGGGTCCGTGCTTACAGTTTATATTTACTTTTTTTTCCCTGTTTGCTAGTCCAGTGGAGCAAAACCGAAAATCCACAGCTTAATGTAACAGACTAAAAAATATGGTGAGTGTTCGTAATAGAAGTGGACGGAAATTTGAGAAATGAACGAACAGACGAACAGGGTTGAGTGATACCCTAGAGAAGCCTCAAAATGCGGTAAGACTTGCCAAACCTCACACTCGCCCTTTCTCCAGGGAAAAATGGGCCCATTTATATCATTTTTTTAATAAGTTATACTAATTATTACTACTTCTAAAACACTTCCAGTACCATTCGGCTGCTATCTGATTTTTCAACTGAGTAAAGATCGGCTTCACAGCCCAACAACTGAAATGAGAGAAATGACTCGGCTTAAGCAATGCCCAACATCTTTATTGCATGAGGCAACTCACGGAACCGCAAACAGAGCACATATAGCCACACATAGCATGGACACATCGGGAAAATGAGCGGCATCGTTTGATTCTTTTCCGACAGTCATGACTCACGACACGTGAAATTATGATTTTTCATCGCATGTTTGTTATTCTTCGCGTGGTTTTCACAGCTCTTCTTATCTAATTACTACAATATTTTTAAATTTTTATACAAAATAAAAATAAATTCTATTTACAACCGGATGAAGAACCCGCGGCATCGCGTCCGACGTGGCCAAATAAAAACTAACCAATCCCCCCGATGTGTTTCAAACGAAGACAAACAGTTCGAAGTTCATTTTGGTCTTCGTCTTCTCCATCCCCATCCCCCTGGTCTTCGTCTTCTCCATCCCCACAAAGCCCCCATCCCCACGAAGTCTTCTCTTAAATTTTTCGAGAAAACTCGGGAGAAAATTGGAAAGTAAAACAGAGCTTGGGATTGAAAGTGGAAGAAACCGTAATGGTAGATATCTGTATACATCGTCGAAGAGTAAGCATTTTTACAAAGACCAAAACTCTTAAAAAGAGAAAAAAATCTAAAAAAAACTTTTTTCCTCCAAGATACATAGATATTACTATTTTCTAAGCTCCTGGATTTAATATCAAGGATCAATTGCACAAAGAAGAAAAAGTTGCAGGTCAATAAATGTAACACTGCCTGTTTTCTTTCCAAAGACTCGGTCTTTTTTAGGTCTCTCTCACTTCATCCGGACTCCAAGCATGCTTTAAATTTAGTTCACAGCCCACAGATTGAAAAAAAAAAGAAGAAGAAGAAGAAAAGAAGCAGCAGCCAAACGTGAATTTAATAGAGTTTTTTGGGGCAAGTATGATATAAATTACAGGTAGAGTTCACGGCAAAACCGCAAGATGTCCAAACGGCATTTTGACCTTTGAGCGAGCCTTTTACACAGTCATCGTCATTACTGAGGGGAGTTGCAGCCTCAGAGACTTTTTGGTTTCGATTTCGACCCACACACGACGGACACTCTCTGCTTTCGATTTCAACCCACGCACGAAGACGCTCTCTGCTTTCGATTATTTCCAATACCCACGACGACGCATCTCTCTCCTTCTGCTTATTTCGTCCTTTTTTTTTTTTTTAATAAAAGATATCTTTACAGTCTTGAGTGTACAAGTGCCATGCAGTCATTTTAAAAATAAATAAATAAATATGAGATCCATATAAAAAGAAATTAATTTTTTAATAATGGACTCCACTCTTTTTCAAAGTGACTGCACGACGTTTACGCATTCCACAATTATATATAATATTACTCTTTTTTAATATATCTTTTGACATGATATTAATGTAATCGGTTCCCAGGCTTGTATATAAAAAAATTGAAAATAAAATAAGAAATTTAATTTTTTTCAATCTTAAAATAAAAATAATATTAAAAATATATATTTTAATTATACTTTTTTAATTTTTAACTTTATTCACAATTCTATGTTTCTAAAAAACAAATCCCTTAATTTCTGCTGAAGTTTTCCTTTCAAAGATGTGATGGGAAAGCCCAAACGCATTTGGATTACTGAAGCCCAAAAATAGCCAACGGTCCAATAAGGCTCATCATTACTACACGCCGTTTTCTCTGTCCAACAACAAAGTGTATGCCGCCGCTTCCTTCGCTTGCGTTTCGCTTCGATCATCGGCTCCCTGCAACTGTCTGTCTATCTCTTCCACTCTCTCGCGCCCTTAGCTTTTGATTTCTATATTTCCATTCCTTCCTATCTTTTAAGTTTTATCTCGTAGCACACACAATTAAGTTTTATCTCTGTTTCGATATCTCTGTGTTTTTATCATTATGATCACAAATAGAAAATTTTATATAGGGTTGTTGCATTTCCATTTTCTTTGACGCTTGTGTTCTCTTTGGTTCTGAAATTTATGTGGAATAAAGCTTTCACTTTCCTTTCCTTAATGTTTTCCGAGATCAATCAAGAAATGAAGTGCTAGTGTTTGTCTTTCCGAGATCAATCACTTGATTTAGGTTTAAAATCTTGAAGTGGGTGCTTAGTGTTTGCTTCATTCATATCTTTATTGTGGGATGAACTCTTCATTCAAAATTAGCCAAAACCTATTCCAACCTATTCCAAAATCAGTTGCATATACGTGGAGACTTGCTCCTTTATTGCCATGACTAATATGGCTGCCAATTGTTCGTTAAAATGCCGAGCCACGCAGCTTACCTTCACATGACTTTTCTTTCCGATTCCCTCGAGCACATATTCTTATTTATAAAATGTTTTTTTTTTAAAATATGCGTTTGATATATTATGTTAGAATTTAATTTAAATGAGATTCAAGCAGCGTCTTTAACTCTAGCAGACCTTTTCACAGTCTTAGAGAAGTCTATGAACTAAATGTTTTTGGAGAAATATTGCAGCTAAGAAGATTTTTTATTATAATTATAATGATTTATTTTACTGCATTTTGTGCGTCATTCACTTCACAACTATAAAAGCAATTTTCGTATTTTGTTGTTGATGAGGAGAGGAGGGAGAACTATTTGTTTTCTATTGAATATTGCCTTAGAATAGTGGTTTAACTAAGACAGTGCACTAACATAAAGCTTCCTCCTCTTCCAATTACAGATTAGTGAAAAATGAAGAAAGGATTGCACCCTCAGTTGCAATGGATATCCTATGTAACACAGAGTGGTAGATTGATGCACGTTATGATGACCAAAATACACCATGTTGGTAAAGTGTACCACTTTAGGGCCAAACGCCAAATGGCCGAAAGTATTGGGCAGGTTGCCAAGTTTAAGCGCCGTTATGAAGAAAAGGGGAATGCTGAAGATAATGAAAATTGACTTTTTCTAATTAGATTCATCGTGTATTAGTCTTTGGAATAAACATGAATCTGATCACTCTCATTTAAGTAACAATTTGTTTGTCATGGTTATATTCTGCCTTTCTCATAATCAATGTGGACTTTTACACCTTGCATGTGAAGTTTTCAAATCTTTGTTTTCCCAATTCTCGACATGAATCCATATTGTTCAGAGCAAGCATTTGAATGGATACCTGCATAGACGGTTATCTTCACTTTCTTGTAGGGGTTTTCAAAACTAGCATTAATGGTTTTTGTCATCATAAAATGACTAGGCTTTTTTTTTTTTTTTTTGGGGGGGGGGGGGGGGGGGGGTTGAGTAAATAGGTTTCAATTATTGCTATACATGGTGGCTTTGCGCCCGATGTCTGGAAGTTTCCACCCCCTCCAAAGAGTCTGGTGGTTTGGTAGATTGGATGCATGAAGCTGTGCAGAGAGTATAGTGCCTGTTCTTGTCTGGTATGATTTGCACCTTTGCTAATGGATCTTTGCTTGGATGGCATTCAAAAGCTCATATCCTTGATACATATTTAAGGCTTTGCTTTACAATTATCTGATCATTTCATCATAAATGGTAAATTGGACTGTTCCAGTTACACCCAAAGTCGAATGGATATTTTGTGTTGTGTCGACCCGCCTGCTTTTATCTAGTTGATTTGTGGTATCATTTCAAGTATTGACATGTAAACAATGGTTTATAGATCGATCCATTAAGAATGATGGGGGCTGGACGTCTTTCACATACGGACCTATCACCATAAAAGGGCCAGTCTGTTTGGGAGAAATAGAATAATCTTGGAAATGGTTTGCTCATACCGTTACACTAGCTTTTAACATGGACTTGGAAAAGCAAAAAAGCTATCCATGCACAAAGCAGAGAAAAACCTTCTTATCACGTAATTAATTGCGAATCCACACCAGGTCCACCGCCCACAACATGAGTTCCTCAATACCAAGCCAATGAAGCCATGTACGAAAAACATGAACCCTCAAGCCCCACCGTACAACAAGGAAAAGAAAGAATTCCTCCTCACCTAACACCCTTGCATATATAATCTCTGTGTGTGTATGTGTGTGTGTGTGTGTTTGTGTATATATATATATATATATATATATCACCATAAGCCTACCTGCCTGTTGTTGCGCATCCCAGAATGACGCAGCCAGTTAATGTTCATATTGCTATTTGGCTCCTACTTTTAGTGCTATGGCATGTGATTGTGGAAGGAAATGCAGTACCTAAGAAAATGGTTCAACAGAATGTGGAGGATGGCTTGTCATCATCTTCGCCATGGCTTGGGAAAATCACAAATCACCACCACCAACCCCTGCGTGACCCTGGGTGTTGGAAAAGGCCTTGGATATGCAAACATGGAGAGTTTCCAGGCAAAAGGCGGTGTTGTAGAAACCGTTGTGTAGACGTGAGTTCAGATGTTAACAACTGTGGCTTGTGTGGGATTAGATGTCCATTTAGTTGGCAATGTTGTCGTGGTCTATGCATCAATACAAATATCAGCCCATTTCACTGTGGCAAATGTGGTAATAGATGCTCCGTTCGTGTCTTGTGCTTCTACGGGTTGTGTGGGTATGGAGGGCCATTGCCACCAGTGCCATTCCCATTTCCGCCACCACAGCCTCCGCGTCCTCCATTCCCATTTCCTCCTAAACCGCCTCGGCCTCATCCGCCACAACCACCCCAAGCCCCAAGAGATTGTCCACCTACAATGCAATGAAGCAATTTACTTTGATAGTGCATTATATTCTCTATATTGGTCATATCAGCCGGTCTTGGAGCGTTTATTTATTATGATAGTAAAGGAGCCATGGTTTTATGTCAAATGAATGGGTCGGTCTGATTCATACCGATGTTTTTTAGTTGTCTTTGGACTCGATGAGAACATTCTGTCTTAAGTGTTTGTTGTTTGTTTATTTGGATTTTTTTTTTTTAATTCTCAAGTAAAATAAATTTATTAATGAAAAAAATACTTCGGGGGTGGATCATCACAAGGCTTCAGAGCGGCATGATCATGGTTTGTTGGGCAGTTTCATGGTTTATTTGTATATTTACCCACTTTAAGGGCATTCTCATGGGCTTAGCTATTTGTTCTTGCAAGCCAAGAATCAAGCTAATTTGAGGTCAAAATCATATGCATTGGGTTAGCAATCAGCCATTTTTATTTTTATTTTATTTATATTTTAATTTGGGGGAGAGGTATCCAACTCCATATCTCCCCAAAATTAAAAATTATGACAACCAGACCGCAGACGTTTGGTATCAGCCAAATATTTTGACTAGTAGTGACTCAACATATTTCATGATCAAGTGTAGCTCTATGCATCATTTTTTTAAATCTTATTTCTCTCCAAATAGCAACACATAATCTCTCAATCTCTCTCTCTTCAAATACGCTCATTCCAATAACAGCCTTCCCTTTGCCAACGAAGCTCCCTCCCACCACGATATCGTCTTTTCTTTTTTTCCTTTTTTTTTGTTTCGCCCGCACCATATAGACGGAGAGCCTCCATCTTCATCTCCTTCTTTTGTATTTTTTCCCATCCGTCACTTGTCTCCGTTGTTGCCAACAAAATAAATCCAGCAGATCATAGCTGCTTCTTTTTCAATTGTTGAATTCTTCTTCATTTTTTGTTTTCCTGGAGCAAGAAGTGGATGGTGAAAAGATTGAAGAACTTAGTTCTGGGCTTGCTCTTGACATCCGTTGGCAAAAAAAAAAAAAAAAATATATATATATATATATATATAAAAAGCAGTATTTTAATAGTATGGTGAAAAGGCATATTGATTAGCCAAAGTCAAAACAGTAACCATCATTAGCCAAACTTGGCCAATTTGTTAGCTAATTCGATGTGAATGCAAGCCTCTAATAATCACTCACGAGGCTTTATGACGCACGAATCTTAACGCCACCACACATATGCTTAGAGTTTGATAGGTTTAGGCTGAGTTTGGATTAAAAAAGTGTTTACTTTATCTTATTATTATAAATTTTTTAAATTATCACATAAAATATAATAAACAATTCAATTTTTTTAAATCTCAAAACAATAATAATATTAAAAAATAATAGTTTAACAATATTTTTTTTACTTTTTATTTTTTATTTAAAATTATATCATCTCATATCTGAATCCAACTCAGCCTTAAACATATGAAAAACAATCTATAATATTTATTAAACATTTAATAGTGTCCAAAAGTAGATTGAAACCTAAGACAAGAATACAAAACAAGGTTTTTTTTTTTAATAATTTTTAATACAAATCATATTAAATTATTAGGTAATATGTATGAGAAAATTCCATTTTGTTTGCCAAACATCCCCTTGGGCCTTGAGCCATTCATATATCTCTTACTGTAGATCCTAAGATTGGAATGAAATTCCGGGAATCTAAATCAGTCATAAGTCACTTTACCATAAATTAAATGAAATCGTACATATCTTTTTACCGCGAATCCTTTCCCCCCCTTTTCCGCCCAAAAAAACTTTTTCGTAAATTCATCGAATATCACTATATATTATCGTTTCAATTTTGTTAAAGCTTTCGTAATTTTATTTTCATTTCATTTTGTTTATTTTATTAATTTTCTAAAAACCTCACTCCAAAACCATATCTGTTTCTCGGAGCTACATATTTTCGTGGCAAACAGACAGCTCTCTCGGGAAGGTTTTTGCTGCTGTGACCGTTCTCCTCTTTCTTCCTTCTCCTGTACGTAAATCCGAACTCAATCCCTCTATTTTTTATTTGATCATTTTGTTATTTCTCAGTATCTCTACTATATTACTATTTGTTTCAAATATCCAAAAGCCATACTCTCTCTCAGTTTCGTCTTCGGTTTCCAAACACTCCGTTCGGTTGCCGAGGAAACGATAGTATATTTGTGTACTTCTCCTTGTTTTTGGTGGCCGGAGATTACTGCAGAACTCTGAAGTCCTCATTTTGTCATCGGATCTTTTCTTGTAGTTTTATTCATTTTCTTATTAATCAAACAGGTTTAATTTTTACTGAAAAGATGTTTGTTTATCTTCGCTTTTTTTCTCTTTTTCTCTTTTGCTTTTCGGCCTTTTGGTTTGGCTTCAATTGATTTTTTTTTTTTTTTGTAATGTTTGAGAGGAATCTGATGTTCAACTTTGAGCTTTATATTAGGGATTTCGTCATTATACCGTGGAACAAATATGCTTGATCTCTGTAGGGTAGCTACTATGAAGACTTTAAACTAGTCAGGACAAATGTTCAATCTAGCAATGAAATCAATTGAGACCGGTATTGAGTTTGTATTCAGAGTGGATTTTGTCATGACCCAGCCCAAAGACTAGGCCCAATATCCGTTTAAGCCCAGCCGGCCCAGGAAATAAAAAACGGAGAACGAAACCACGCTGTTTTGTATAAGTGACAAAATCCCTATTTTTTTCTTTCTTCCCCGTCTCCTACGTCCAGGCTTCCAGCGCCCCCCCTACTCTGTGCAGAACAGCCCCCGCGTCTCTCTCTCGCTCACTTACTCTCTCCGCTCGTCCCTCTCTCTTCCAGTAGCCCTCTTTCTCCGTCCGTCCCGCTCTCTCATTCTGTGAGTTTCTGCTGCCCAAGCTCAACGCTATGCTCCCTTCATTTCCTCGACGTCCGACCACAAGTCCACGCCTATAACCTCTACGAGCTTCTCTCCCTCCTCAGCCTCTTTCTCTCTCTCAGTCGTTCTCTCTCTCGTTGCCGCCCACCTCTCTCTCTAAAACTCTCAGCGGTCGCTCACCACTGGGCTACCGCCAACAGCGCCTCTCACTGCGGCTCGCCACTCAACCCTCTTCAGCCTTGCCCACGCCAAAGACATCACGAATACACCCCACACCTCACGCCACACCCGCCCGTCGTGCACTATCCCGTTTGTCGTCTGTTGCAGCACCCCGACACAGGTAAATCTCCGTCCGTGTCTGCTCTCTCTCTCCGTCACTCTCTCGGTCTCTCATACCGTTTCCTCCCTCTGTCGCTCGCTATCTCATCTCTGCATCCTAGCCGCGCCAATCCCCCCCCCCTCCACAACGGTCGCCGTATTGCACGGCCACCGTTCGAAGTGCCGCCAACGAATCTGACGTAGCAGCCCCATCGCATCGTTGTCGTGAACAAACCGCCGGGCTGGTAAGCTTACTCTTACCCGCCCTGTCTCTGTCTCGTTATGTTCCTCTCTCAATTTCTCTCTCTATCTAACGGGTTTCACTTCGATTCCACTGTTCACAGAATGTAATGTATCATTAAATGAGAGAAGTTTGATTTCCATGTTGGATTCTACCTTTTCTTTTTCGATATTGCAATTACTTGTGAAATATTCTAAAGTGCTTATTAATCAACGTGTTGTAATTCAAATGCCTCATTGAATTTAATTCAGATTGTGTTGTATCTTACTTTTTTTTCTTTGTTCTAACTTAATATTGTTGTTGTTTGAAATTACAGGGTTCTAAAGTTCTTGAAAACCCGGACCTAATACTGTAGACTGACTCTGTGAAGTGGAATGGCTATTTCATCTTCGTTTTTCGCATGTTCATTTCAGGGGAGCGTGGCTGCTCCCAAAACATTAAATTGCTACAAAGAGCTTTCGTGCAATCCTTCAAATCGTTTCTTCAAGCAATCAGGATGCATCAAGTCAATGTATCAGTCACATTCGAGGTTATTACCCCATAGTATACTATCAAAATGGGAACAAACTGACCGATTCGACAGAATCCAGTGCCATTCATTGAAAGTTGAGACTGCACCTTCTTTTTCCATAGGGAAGAAATTTCAACTTGATGATATAATTGAAGCCCAACAATTTAATAGGGATCTTCTCAGTGCTATATTTGAAGTTGCGAATGACATGGAGAAGATAGAAAATAATTATCCCGGAAGCCAAATCCTTAAGGGTTATCTTATGGCTACTCTCTTTTACGAGCCATCCACTAGGACTAGGCTTTCATTTGAGTCTGCCATGAAACGGTTAGGTGGGGAAGTTTTGACAACAGAAAATGCACGGGAGTTTTCATCAGCAGCTAAAGGTGAAACACTTGAAGGTAAGTCTTTTCATGTGCTTGATCAATTTCCTATTGGTTGGTTGCTGTATTTTGATTGTGATATAGGAGTTTGATTTGCAGATACTATAAGGACAGTTGAGGGTTATTCTGATATAATTGTGATGCGGCACTTTGAAAGTGGTGCAGCCAGAAGAGCAGCAGCTATAGCTGGAATTCCTATTATTAATGCTGGCGATGGTCCTGGGCAACATCCTACACAGGTATGCCAAATGCTGTTCGTAGTTATGATACTGAATTTTTTTTTGATAGTCTGTAAATTCCTTAGAACAGTCTATAAGCAGATTGTGCTGGGAGAAAAGAAAAATCAAATGCATAAGTAGGAAACTGGAGACGAAATGTTGCCTTCAGTGAGAGCGTTTTCCATGAGCATTGTCCAATTTGCTACTTATATTCTGTAATAGAGGGGCATTTTGTTCTTTTCATACAAAGAACAGTTATACACCACAGGTGTTTATTAATGCAGAATTGCTATCCTTTTAAAAGTGTAAATTTTAGGCTTTCATATTTGCAATATAAGTTTGAGTCATGTATAAGGAGCCATTCCAATACATATACAAACGTGAAGATCAGCATAGAACCTGTACACCAGATCAATGCACATCTATCTGTTTCAGCTTAGTTGCTCAACATGTACGGACAGTTGAAACGTAAGTCTATTGATGAAGAATGAACATCTTTTTTCTTCGATATAATAAGCACCATATACTGGGAACGGTTTGGTAATATGTTTTTATTTAATCTTCTCTTGATATATGATGTGGGTGGTAAGCTGCATCTTGCATCCAAGGCATGCTGCAAAACACAATATGTTGTGTTCATCTGCAAGTATTTTCATAAACCGTTATAGTAATGATTGGTTTTCTGTCATGGTGAATTTAATTATTTGTCTTTTTCATTCTAATCTGGAGGGACGGTGATGTTCTGTATCTGCATTTGATGATTATTTATCACTTCACACTTTTTGATTGCTGGTAGCAAGTTTCACAAATGGTTTTGTTCAAAGATCTTTCCCTGCTTTTGTGTGCTATGCAGGCTCTTTTGGATGTCTATACCATTGAAAGAGAGGTAGGAAAACTAGATGGCATCAAAGTTGCGCTAGTGGGTGACCTTGCCAATGGAAGGACCGTCCGCTCACTTGCTTACTTGCTTGCCAAGTACCAAGATGTGAGAATTTACTTTGTCTCTCCCGATGTGGTAAAAATGAAGGTCAGTGTTGATGCAATTGTCTCTCGAATTCACCTATTGGTATTCTATGTTTCATGGAATGATCTCAAACGAGTGCTAATCGGTGAAGAAATTCTTGCTGCGAATTTCAAGTTTTGTTGATTTAGGCAAACGAGAAGTCAGAAAAATTAAAGAAAAAATTAGTGTTTAGGTCTCTGAATATGTACGTTTCGTTTCAGGATGATATAAAAGCCTACTTGACATCTCAGGGAGTGGAGTGGGAAGAAAGCTCTGATTTAATGGAAGTGGCTTCTGAGTGTGATGTAGTGTATCAAACTCGTATTCAGAAAGAAAGGTTTGGAGAGAGACTCGATCTCTATGAAGAAGCTCGAGGCAAGTACATCGTAGATCAGGCTGTCTTGGATGTTATGCAGAAGCATGCTGTGGTCATGCACCCTCTCCCCAGGCTTGATGAGGTAATCACGTGATGTTTTAATTAAGTGACATTGACATGTTTTTTTGTGATCGTCAACATTAAGTTCTTCGCATGCATTTTACTGGTTTATCTAGACTCGTCATTAATTTGTGCAGATTACTGTGGAAGTTGATAGGGATCCAAGGGCTGCTTATTTTAGACAAGCAAAGAATGGTCTCTATATTCGGATGGCGCTCTTGAAACTCTTACTTCTTGGGTGGTAAAGATGCCTTCACATACATCTCGAATTCTGACTCGAAAAGCTTGGGTTTCATGGTTTAATTTTGTTTGAAGATTAAAAAAAATTAATGATCATGTTCGAACGAGTTATGATTGCCGAAGCTGCGAGGATTAATTGGGTTTGGACGAGTGAACTTAAGGAGGATTAATTGGGTTTTGTGAGAATTCTTTGCATTTTATTCCAGTCCCATGAAGTTTAAAAAAATGAAACAAAATCGAATTGGATACGAGAAAGATAAAAGACTACAGCCACACGGAGTTAGCTGCCTACCTAATGTTCGGATAAACCCATGCAACGTGTGCGCGTGTAAATAAATAAATATATATATATACATACATATATATATATATATATAAATGAGAAAATATAAACTAAAGGATAATACTACACTAAGGATTCGTTTGGATCATCAAATCTTCTCAATTTATCTCAATTTATTATTACAATTTTTTCAAATTTTAATACAAAATATAATAAATAATTCAACTTTTTCAAATCTTAATAATAATACTATTAAAAAATAATATTCTAATAATATTTTATTATCTCAACTTAACTCACTTTAACATTCAAACTCACCCTCAGGGTTGGATAGATAAACGATTCGGTGTTATTTTATCATTATATTTTTCTTAATTTTTATATAAAATATAATTATTAATTTATTTTTTTAAATCTTAAAATAATTATAATATTAAAAAATAATATTTTATTCACCTCATAAAAAATTATTTTATTTGATCTCATTATTTAAACTAGTCTAAATTTGTATCCCAAATATGCATATCAGTGTAAATAATTTTTTTATTCTTTTAAGCATTTTTTAAATATCTATAACTTTTTTAAAAAAATAATATAAATTTACTAATATGTTTAGTTGTACGTAGAATTAATAGAAATAAATAATGGAAATAAAATAAAATATATGAATGGGGTACATTGGAGGTTAGGACCCACGTCATAGCCCCAGGACTCGAGACCAACAATATCCCTCGCTGAAGTGGGCATGCAGTCGTGTTTTCGTAGAGTTTTGTTACGTATAATTACTTTTGTATATTTTTTATAGAGTAATGCTACATATAGTTGTGGGATGCGTAAACATCATATAGTCGCTTTGAAAGAGAGTGGGATCCACTATTGAAAAAATTAATTTCTTTTCATATGAGTCTCATATTTATTTACTTTTTTCAAAGCGATTGCACGGCGACTGCAAACTCATGATTGTAAGTATAATTTCTCTTTTTTATATACTTTATTGATGTGATTGATTAAATCAATTATTTTATATTAAAAAAAGTGATGCAACTAATCACATTAATAAAATATTCAAAGAATATATAAAAGTGATTGCAAATTTTTAGTTTTATATGCCTTTTCTTCCGATTTTTGCTGTTGTTTTAATTTAATTTCAATGTTGAAAGAGTCTTCCTGCTTTTTGCCGAAGGCCACATACTATATACGACTTAATTTAACACCGGATAAAATATATACGATTTAAAGTAAGTCTATTAGACCCAACTCAATGGAAAGTACTATTACTAGAAGGCAAAGGAAGAGGGAGGAAGGAGAGATAAGAAGGGAACAAAGAAAAAGAGAATGTGTTAGGAGGAAGAGAAGGTGAACACTGAAAAGAAAAAAAGAAAACATAAAGTAAAGGAAGATGTCAGACAATTAAGGGAAGGTGACCAATCCTCACCACTCTTAGGGGCACGCGAAAAAATTAGAGATATAAAAGGAAACGGCTAGACCACTCCAGGGAGACTTCTTCGACCTCAACTTCTGTTTCAGTTTCTTCAACCTCAAGAGAGGAGCTCCAGCAACAAGATCTTTACTAGAAACATATAGTTTTCTCCATTATACAGAGAGTATGAGAGATCATGAGAGACTGTAAATAAACATATTATAGTGGACTCTCCCTTTCCCAAAAACCCCTCGTGGACCTAGGCAATATGTCGAATTACGTAAATCTATGTGTCCATCTCACTTTTACATTCTCACTATTTATTTTTTATTCACTGTCATAGACATACGCTTAGTCGCATCAGACCATGCTGGGGGATCCAGAATACATCGATTGAGACCCAAATCGTCATAGCGGGCCGGAAATTGCTATTTTTCCCCTTTTGGATTGTGCGATTTTTGGTATTAACAATTGGTGCCGTCTGTGGGATCTGAGTTGCTTTTCACACCGGAAGCGAAAGAATGACGATTTTCTAGCGTGCTAAAATCACTAAACGAGTAGATGAAGTTTTTCTAGATAAGTGTTCTCAAACTTTTGGCTTTTATTTTTATGAAAAATACTGTTGCAACAAATGGACGAGTGAATCTTCCCTCACCTATTCGGTTAAGTGCATTGCACTTAATTACTTAGTCGGTTAAGGGAAGGTGGTTAATCCTCACCACTCCCTAGGAGCACGTGAAAAAAGGGGGATATAAAAGGAAAAGGCTAGACCACTCTAGGGGACTTCTTTGACCTCGACTTCTGCTTCAGTTTCTTCAACCTTATGAGAGCAGATCTAACGACGAAATCTCTGCCAGAAAAATAGAGCTATAATGTCCATTGTACAGAGAGTATGAGAGATTATAAATAAACATATTATAGTGGACTCTTCCCTTCCCAAAACCTTGGTAGATGTAGGCAATATGCCAAACCACGTAAATTTATGTGTTCATCTCATTTTTACATTCTCAATAATTATTTTTCATTCATTGTAATGGGCGTAAGCGTAATCACACCGGACCACTCAGGAGCTCTCGACTATACTGATCGAGACTTAAAACGTTATAACAGACCGAGAATCATTATTTCTTCCCTTTAGGACTCCACCCAAAGCATAAATTTATTGGGTAGATTAATGGTCTTTGTAGCCCTAGGAAGTTTGCAAGAGAGGCCCAGCCGGAAAAAGGTCAAAGAGGGGACCTGAGGAAGGAGACATAATATAGAACCTTTAATTTATGCTTCTCTGACAAACATAAAAATAATTGCATGCCTTTGTCGAAATGGCAAATCTATTCAGCACCACGTTGCTAGTGAAGGCTGAAGCACGCCAGCGAATGAAGCCACGTCACACGTATGTCTCATGCGGCATGCCCACATGATCTCTGAACTATATTATACATACATCACATCCAATATTTCACTTTACTCATCCACTAACGCGATTTCAGGAAAACTCTTCAATTATCTGAGTTTGTGTGCCTATAGGGTATCCGATATGGTTGGCCATCTCTTTCCCCTGATCAATATCTCCCTACGATCATCAGTATTCCTAGCCAAGCCCTTGACAGCATATGTCTACATGAAGTCCGTTAAGGTACGACGAATGTGCTCTATCTTTTCAATTTCCTTGCTAATTAATTACTCTTTGCTCGGATTTTTTGAATATTGATAGTGTAAATTAAGGCGCTTAATGTATATATGGCGGTTAATTATTTGTTAATATCATCTGCTATACCATCTCGGAATCTCATCCTGGATTGAAGTACTACTGTGTTAAGTATGATCGAACGTACGTTTTCAGAGTTATAGCCAAGCAAGCTGCAAGGAAGGCCATATCCGTGAATCAGCAGATAAAGAGAGAGCGCCTTCGACTGCTCAAGAGTTCAAAAAGATTGCTGAGGAGAAGCTGCGGGAGGCCGATCGCGAGCAAGGTATGGCTAGTGATCAGACGGCTGACAAGGCATTTGATGCTATGGAAGAGGCTACTTTGGGAGACTCGAAACTTGAATCTGTGAAGCGTAGGTCGGAGGAACACGAAGATGGGGCTCATGATTACCGAAGGAGAGGGGATGAAGAGTCGCCAGAGGGAGTTAAAGCATTTTCTAATAAAGCCTAGCTACTTGGGCTACAATGTCTAAATAAAAACAAGATCCTGATGCAGAGTTTTGAGATTTTTTGTGTGTTTTTCTTTTATTCATGTCTGAACTCTGAAGACTTGGGGTGCCAAAGTAATGCATGGATTTGAATAGGAAAATAATATATTAAATATTAATTAGTTGATGTTGATTTTTGAAAATGATAATTATCGTGTTGATTTTAGTTTTTATTTGGGGTTTTCCGGTACATATATATACTGAGGGAGAAGGATTTTCTAATTTCTCTCACTCTTTTTTGACGTTTCCCCCAACATTGAGTCATTTTTGGTTTTTCGTTTTACAATGAATCACTGATGTATAAGTCTAAGAAAATTATATATAATAAGACGATATACAAGACTTCAAATTTTATTTTAAATTAATATAATTATCGAAACCCTATTAATTAATTAACATTTGTAGCCCTTTTTTTGACTTATCGACGACCCGATTTTCACGTACGTAGAAGAAATCGCGATATCAAGTAGATCAACAATAACAAAACTAAAATTATTAAGAAGTATATGTAAGTTAGCTATAGGGAAGTTATAATACGATATTGAAAATATTATTAATTATATGGTGTGCTTTATATATAAAGTTAGTCTACATACAGTCTATAAATGCTTCAAATGGGAACTGTTCATGCAAGCTCATACAGTTATATTTAAAAAAAATTTTAAAATTACAATAAAATCCTTTTTAAAATGATTTTTTTTTTTTTACTTTTACCTCATTAATCAATAAGACTGCACATGTAGTCTCCTACTTAGGAGTGCAAATAGAATTTCTCTTATATATATATATATATATATGACCTTTTACATGCACTAAAAGCATTGGCATTGGTTTCATCAAATTTATCTTTAAAATTTGATGAAAAGTACATTTTTTTCATAAATCTAAAACTTTCCTAGCAATAACCCCATATTGGATTAACCATTGGATTAGTCAGAATAATAATATAATATTATTTTTTTAATAATAATATTTTTAATTTTTTTTTTCATATTTTACAATTACACTAACTATATGTTAATTAATAATTTAATTTGAAGCTTAAATTATTGTTTTCCAACTTAAATATATTATGGCTCAAAACAAGTCAAACATGATATATATATAGCAAACGGCGCTGGAAACCCTAATCTGTCAAAATCTGCGTTCTTAGCTCGAGTGGCATATTGAGTGCGTATCGAGCGAACGCCCAAAACCACATTGGGTCGAGCGGGGCTTGAGCGAACATTAAGGTTTGTGTCTCGTTTGAGCTCACTATCGCGCGGGACTTGAGTGAACTCACAGGTTCAGTTTCGCTTGAGCCTACTGTCGAGCGCACGTCGAGCGAACTCACGGGTTGAGCTTTGCTCGAGCGCACGTCGAGCAAATACTATGTTTCTTGATTTTCAGTTCAAAAAACAGTCTCCACATACACCCCAACAGTCTCCACGCATGCCAACAAAATCAATGATTTGATCTCATAATAAAACTCAATCTCCAAAGAAGACAATTGATTTGTGTTTGTATTGAATTCATTCAAGTGTGGGCTACTGACATACCTTTTGACATCTTCAAATTGAACAATTTATTCATTAAGTGCATTTTATTGTTCGTCGATGGCTTTTCATACATACCTGACAAAATCGTCATAAGATCCACTGTGGTTCTCTCCTTACTGACATTGCGTGTCACTGTTCTGGACAAGGTTAGCTGAACAATCTCCAGAACCTGTCGATCTAACAGGGTCCACTCAATATCATCCATGCTCTCCAGCTTTTTCCCAATAGTGAAAGGTGGAGCCTCTTCCCATAGAGATAGTTCTCGATCTGCATCTTCCAGTATCTAAAATTGGTATCGTCGAACTTCTCGATTCCGGGTGCTTTCATTTGATCTCCAGCCATCATTCTCCTTCAGATCCAACCTGTCTCTGATACCAGTTGTTGTGTAATGTTGTGCAAAACACATACATCATTTATGACAAATAATGTAAAAGCAAGCATGATCAAGTACATGACACACAATATAAGTGATTCGACAAATTACCTACGTCCACAAAGCTGCAAAAATCTTATTAACTAGAGAAGATTACAATCACTCAATCTCAACTCACACTCTCTAGGGCTTTTTGCTATCTCACATAATATGCACTAGATTAGGCAAAATCTGCGTTCTTCGCTCGAGCGGCGTGTCGAGCGCGCATCGAGCGAACGATCAAAACAACATTGGCTCAAGCGAGGTGTCGAGCGGGGTTCGAGCGAACATTAGGATTTGTATCTCGCTCAAGCTCATTGTCGCACGAGACTCAAGCGAACTCACGGGTTGAGCTTCGCTCGAGCCCATTGTCGAGCGCACGTCAAGCAAGCACTATGTTTCTCGATTTTCAAATCAAAAAAAGTCTCCACATACACCCCAACAAGTTAGTCTTTAAATTTGGAAATGAAAGTTGAAGATTTTAGTGTATGCTGAATTCAATATAGTGATTTTAAATATAATTTTATTAAATTTTGAAAATGACACTCATTTAATGAGTTTAATACCAATGCTCTAACAACTTAAAATTTAAACATCAATTAAGCGTATTCATGTTTGCCGACTACTGCATACGTAATTTTATTGGCAGTAAATTGTTGCACCCAATAAGGAAAAAAATATAAACTCATAAAGAAGAGACCCAGGAAAAGCTAGTGCGGGGTCCCTGATTAGTGAGTACGTACGTATGCTGGATCGTACGTATTCTAGTCCCGACAGAGTCAGGTAGAACCTTCGCATGCCGGCTATGCCGAAGTGGCAAGTATATGCACCACCGCGTTCCTAGTGAAATCCTAGATCATGAAGACGCGTATGCTTACAATATGACGACATACGTGCACAGTAAACATTCACCTTTTTTCTTTCAAAATAAGAAAAAATGTTCTTGGTGGTAGGCTAATTAGTTCGTTCCCTCGTCCATCGATATTATTGCAGGAAAATTCTGCAATCTGAGAGTCGATTCCTCTTTGTATACGATATCATGGGTAGCAACCTCTTTACCCTCAATACCTCCTCACAACCATTCATTACAAGAAAATTGCTTATTTGCGACCAGTTAATTCTAGCGAAATGACTATTTGTAACTAAAATTAATTGAGAAAAATCTTTTAATCACAATAAATTAATCGTAAAAGCTCATTTTTCTTGCAGTGATCCTTAGTCAAGCCCTAAACAGCTAGCATGTCTACAACTCCATCAAGGTGTGTCCGTACTAGTCTCAATTCTTTCTCGTCTTGTTAGTCTATATATATATATATATATGGTCAGAATTCTTTCTTGGTTAATTAGGCCTCTTAATTTGAAGTCATTATCACTGCAAGTTGCGGCACGCGCGCACTAATATTGTATGAGAGCAAACTGCACGAAATAAGATCAGAAAGTTGAATTTCATATATGAGTTAATTTCAGTGTAAATGAAGCTTTAATTTACATTTAATTTACATTTTATCACATACATCGTCTTTAATTTGTGGCTCATTTTAGGTTCTCAAAGGTGTAAGAAAATGAATTAAGCAAATTATCTATTGGCAACATCACATTTTTTTTTTTCTAATCAAGCCTGCTTAGATGGAGACACTTTTCAAGTCATATATATATATATATATATATGTTGCTTAAAATATATAATAGGATCCGGTGGTTATATTCATTCCTGGAAACTCATGCCTGCAGTCTTAAAATATATATAAATAGAGATTTTGATGTAGATTAATTCTACAAGAAATTAGGTCTTTTCCTGCATTCCAAATCGTCGCAAATACTCTCAATAATCGCTGCATTTGATCATTTTCGGCAATTTTAAAACCGCTGCCTGTTCGACAAAATTAAAGCGCCACTTTTGATTAATTTTAGTGATAAGCAAAAATCATCACAAAAAATTACTATTTTCAGTGATTTTAGTATGTCGCAAATGTTCCCAAAATCGACAGAAATGGCCTTGCCGTTTACCATTAAAATCATTGAGAAAAGTTATTTTTGGCGATATGTATCGTCGCAAAAGTTAATAAATCGCTGCAAATAACTCATTATTTTTTCTAACATTTTAAATTATCGTTGTCATTAAGTATTTCCAACGGATAAGTTTCGCCGCAAATAGTCTTTGGGGCGATTTCATATCACCGCAAATATGTTTCTGCTATGAAAAAATTATTTTCGACGAATTTTACTCGCCGAAAAAGGTGTTTCAAAAAATAATAATAAAATAAAGCACAAAACAGAATACAGAAAAATATTATATACATCCAAGTTTTGCAGGCTTCACAATTTTACGTTACACTATGGATTGCACTAATATTCTCTTTACATACTCAAAAAAGATCCAAAGTATGAGCTACTAATATGACCAAAATTGGAATCGACTGTGTTTTACAATATATAATTTCTAACCAACCAAAGAAAGCATTCTACTTGATAGCTGTTATCTCCAATACACACTATCTAGTATTTACCCTAATCCCCATGTGTGATCCTGCTTTTAGAATTCGTATGCTCTACAAGACCTATTGATCTAAACTCTATAGCTAAGACCATTACATGCTAACTGCAACTGCAATATACAATATCAAAGACAAATTTTGTAAGAAGCCACGAGAAATAATAGTAATTGTATTGGAAATTTCATAAGTTGCAGGAGCTCTCACCCAAAGCCACTCCAGGGTTGTGAAATTCACCCTTAACATCTCTATCAGGTATGTCATACATCAAAGTACACCCTTCAACTCAAGAGAAAAAATAACAAAACTCTGTCAGGAAATGTATGCCAACACATGCATGAGAGAGAGAGAGAGTGAGAGAGAGTGAGAGTTGATGGCCATTACCAGCAGCTGTGCAGGCTGCAAAGATTCTTCATCAGTGCCTCCTAAGCATGAGCATCTTGCCCAACTTTCTCTATTTGAGCTTGTATATGAGCAACATTCTTCATTCCGGCTATTAGTTTTATCTTGCAAAATCATAACTCCAAACTTCCAGTAAAACTATAAGGAAATGATAAAACCCAAAATTCTCAAAAATTAGACGGAGAATTTTGAGCTGGTGGTCGTGGGTTGCGAATAGAGTAAGGAAAAGAGGGAGGACCTCGAGCTACTGGGCTAGGCGTGGAGGAGAAGGGAGCTCCGACAGAGAACTGGCAACGAAGTCAACGTGTGGGTGGTGGCGAACGGTGCCCCTAACGGCAACTATATAGAGAAATCCGAGAGAGATAGATAGGGGTAACGCTAGATTCGGGTAGGCAAGAGATCAGCGGGGTGGTGGGGGAGAAAGAGGGGGTGG
Organism: Juglans mandshurica; assembly: GCA_022457165.1. Lineage (NCBI taxonomy): Eukaryota > Viridiplantae > Streptophyta > Magnoliopsida > Fagales > Juglandaceae > Juglans > Juglans mandshurica. The sequence continues at coordinate 36,908,591 of CM039622.1, forward strand.
TCGTCAAGGTGAGGTGGTGGCGGGAACGTTGGTGGCGGGCGGTGCGCGACAGCATGGGTTGTGCTTGGGAGGGATTCAAGAGAGCGAGAGGGGAGAGATGGGGGGGGGAGGAGACGGCTGGAGGGAAAAGAAGGAAACCCGTGACTATTTAATTTTAATAGCTTTTTTCGACGAGTTAATATATATCGTCGCAAATGATGAAAATGTTTTGTACAGTTTTCATAAATAAACGAAAATTCTATTTTCAGCGATGATTTTTGCCACAACAAGCATCTATTGTGGCGATTTTTCATTCGACGTAAAGAAAATGCCTTAAGCAGTTGACAATTGTTTTTTGTTGTGAAAAAATTCGCCATAAAAGCTATAAAAGTCACCACAAAAAACCTTAACAAAGAATTCCCATCAGCATTTTCAAACTTCAAGCTAAAATTCAGCAGCGAAATTGAAATACTACTTATTTGTGGCGATTTTAAAATCGCTGAAAATAACCTATTTTCTTGTAATGATTTCAAGTTTTGAAAATGATAAACCTATTTTTTTTTAATGTAATGTAGGAATCTTTAATATAATTAATTCAAAACAAAAATATACGAAAGGCCGTTCTCTCTCTGTCTCTTCCTGGATACAACTTTTTATAAGTCATGTAATTGCTACATTGACTTGTGTTGACTCACATGGAGTTCTTTTGGTCTTAATTAGGTTTATATATATATATATATATATATATATATATATATAATCTTATTGTGGGGGTAGATTATTGCACTTTGTTTCTCTTTAAAGTTTTCAAGACAGGACCGGAAAAGTGAGTACTGTGTGGGGGCTCGGAGGAGATAGATGGATGCTAGCTAACACGATTTTTCTAACCCGCCCACAAAAAGATGATGTAAAATCTTGCATGCAGGCATGCATGCCTGCCTGAGATGAAGCGGTGAATCTATGGAGTGCCACGTTCCTGGTGAAATCCTTAGCTCAAGAAGACACGTACATATAATTGCTCACATAATTAATCTCTCTGCGCTATATATAAATGTTATAAGTTCTCTAAATATTATATATATAGACAGTTCTGCATTTTTCGAGTGTATTGCACTTGTTGTCCAAGATGGGTAGCCATCTCATCCCCCTCAATCCCTCCTTACGACCACCTCTGGCAAGTCCTTGGGGGCATTTATCTATAACTGGATCAAGGTATCTACTATATATCACTTCCTTCGTGCTTATTCTTAATTTGGTCAAGTTTGTTTCTCTTCTTTTTAGAAACTCGCGGTATATTACCGTGTATATGTCTGTGTGTTGCCAATATATACAACGTCAGTACTGCAATTAATTAGTTCCCAATATATACAAAAGTACTGCAATTTAGTTTATGGATTTCATAATATTAGTTCAATCTGTTAGGATTAGTGTGAAATATCATGCTCAAGTACTGCGTGTGTTACGGATATACTGTATTTCAGAGTTATAGCCAAGCAAGCAGGGAAGACCATATCCAGGAACTAATAGAATTGATAGAATATGAGTGAGCGCCATTGACAGCGGAGTGTTGGGGAAATAACCACAGCGGAATGAATAAAAGCCGAAATAAAAGTGCACATGCACGCACGTAGTGACATCAAGAATTTAACGTGGTTTGGCAACTGCCTACGTCTATAGAAAAGAACTTCATTAATAAATAGTAGAATACAAGAAAATATTACAGAAAATGAAGATTACATTCCATTCCACTCAACTCTCTCTCTTTTCTTATTCCTTAGTTTATCTGAGACTCTTGCTAGGAGTCTCAATTTATAGGTGAACATACTATCTCCTCACTTGTACGAATGCATTCAATTTGTAACTGCATTTGCAGTTACCTGCTGAGCAGTCATTGTGGACTGCTTGGCATGGACTTCAACATGGAGGAGTATAAAAAGATGGCCAAGGAGAAGCTCCGGGAGGCGAAGCAAGCGCTTTTGCTGGCTGAAGTGTTTAAAAAGATGGAAGAGATTAAAAAGGTGGCGGAGGAGAAGCTACGGGAGGCCGAGCAAGAAGTGGCGAGTCAGACGGTTGACAAGGTATTTGATGCTGTGGAAGAGGCAACTCTGGGTGATTCCAATTTTGAAACTGTGAAGCGTAAATACATAGCGCGCGAAAGAGGGGCTGGTTATCGCAGGAGAGGGGGATCACGAGCCCCAGGGAACTAAAGCATTTTCTAACAAAGCTTAATCGTTGGGCCTGCCGTTTCAATTACTACATGATTTCCTGTGTAAAAATAAGTAGAGGCCATGGCCCAATAAACCTAATCACCTTCGGGCTACAATAATATTGGGCTTCAAGACGGAAACCTCGACCTCACCAAGGCCCAATGCCAGTGTACAAAAGCAACGATGTCGTTTAGTATAGCTCTGTCCGACGCTCAGCCCTTTATTACTACTCACCCGATTGAAGCTGTAGGCTTTATAGAGCTGAGCAATTGAAGTCTTTATTTTACATATATCTATCTATTTTATTTAAGAATTTTAAATTTAGATAAGAATTTCGAAAAATATTTTCGCCTGCCATCTCTCAGCTTTTATTTCATGAGTATGTTTGGAGGCACCCATCATTATTTGATATTAGAAAAAATATTTACATCAGCCTACTATTTATCACACACTCAACACACTTAGTGTATTGAGTTAAAAAAAAAAAAAATTGAATGCATGGTTTGTGGAGAGTGTAGGATGATATATAGAATTACTCTTCATATTATCCTCGCACTCTACAAAAAATAGTCTCACACTCTAGAAGAAATTTTAAGTATAGTGTGTGGATATGAATAGTGACTTGATGCATAGCATTTTTCATGTATATATATGTGTTATAGCACAGTACAATTTAAGATAACACAGTACAACTTGAAATCTGCTTGCCATGTATGATATGACTATGTAAACGTTTAGCATAAATTTCAAATTTCTCGAAAACTTGATCTATCTATATGAATAAAGTGCATGTAATCCTGCTTGATTGTCGTCTTGAATGACGATGGCTAATTTGCAGCCATTCATTGACACCGTAATTTTGGATACGAGTTAGTGGATTTTCTGTTCCCCAGATTTGGCTTCTAGTACGATCAAAGAGCCGCGATTACAGCGACTCATGGAGTAAAGCATGACCCCCCAAAATGTCCGTGAATATCACTACTCTTTCCCATCCTTTGGGATTCTTCGTATTAATTACAAGTGTCGCAAAATGCGAATACTTTTTGTGTGGGTAGGTGTTGATCAATTTTGACTCATGATATGACTCAGCCTCTGTTTATTTCTCCTCTCAACCTTATTCTAGTCGAAGTCATTATTTACCCTCCCATACCCACAACTAAGAACATTTTTATATTTTATTTTCAAATTTTTATGTTTTTTGTTTCAAATTTTAAGACTTTAATTTTAAAATTCAATAAAAGATTATAAAAGGTCAAAACTTTTATGGATCCATGTAAAATGAAAGCGAGTCCACTTGATTGACCGATTGATTTTATTCATATTTGGTTGTATTTCTTTCTGTATAGATAAAATGGGTTATACAGGGGGCTACTACATCTCAATTAATTCACCCACCAAAACCAACTAATTAATTGATACCAAAATTTCCTGACCCCTGGAAAATTATAAATCCACTTTAGCTAGCTACAAGTGAGTAGATTTGGATTATCAGAGAGATCAGTACCCTTCAGTCCATGCAGTTTAGCAAAAACTCCAACTACGGGGGCAACATTATAAGTGCATGCCTCGGTTTGTATGTAGTTTGACCTTTCATCCTTAAACCGGTCCTTGTTATCTGGCCCACCAACTAGGGCCCCCACGAGGGTGTTAGGGTTCGGATCGTGTCGTCCGTACCAATTATCGTATCCCTGAGTGCATCCGATGAAACCTTTATTCCTTTTGTACGATTCAATGGATGCTCCCCTGTGGTGCACTCTGCGCGGATAATTAGAGCCGTACCCAACTAAGTAGCTCAGGGTCGTTGGATTAGAACCCAGGATGTAATCAACCTGTGATTTGGCGAAGGAGAAGATTTCCTGTGGGCCCAACACTCCATTATGGCAGTTGAGCTCCTGATTTGAGGTTTGGAGATAATCGGAGTAGAGTGTGAGAAGAAATGCAGCAGTTGACACGTACTGCATGTTGTTCCATTGGCGGGTGTACAGTAGGCCTCCTGGGGTGCGTTGCACGTTAGTCACGTTGTTCATGTTTAGGCAAGCGCATAGAAAGTGCTCGGCCTTTGAGCGGTATTGTTCCAGTACGTGCTTGTGTTTCTCGTGCTTTTTTTCCATCAGCAACTGAAAAATAAAGGGAAGTTTTGCATTTTCAAGTTTGCATCGAAACTTGACTGTGAGAGAGAGAGAGAGAGAGAGATTTACCATTGAAGCAATGATTTGAACACCAACATACTTGACATCCCAGCTAAACTCAGTCATGGCCCAAGTGATCCCACCAAAGGAATATGCCTTCTCCAACACATAATTCAAATATTCTTCTTTGTCCGTGGCCTTGTATAGCCACAAAGCTGCCCACAACAACTCATCCATGTACCCACTCACAGACGAATAATACCCTTTTGAAACCTTAATACTTTCATCATACTTGCCTCTATACTTGTCACCAAACTCAAACAACTGCATGTAAATCACAGCCATTTTATTATAACTCTGACCAATTTTTAAAAAATTAAAGAACAAGAATTAGTTAAACGCCTCCTTTACTAGCTTTAATTTGGTACAAACCAACTAATTAGCTAGTATACTCACCACACAGTATTCTTATATAGCAACACTCATTATCAACCTTAATTACCTGTAGGGCATGGTGTATCAGTAGGTGGGAATAATGTGGATTAGTTTTCCTAAACACCATTGAAGCTGCTGCCATTGCTGCTGCCGTCTCACCGGCAATATCCGATCCGGGATTGTTAGCATCGACCTTGTAAGCTTGTCGTGAAGTTGTCATGTCCTCCGGCCGCTGCCAACAGTAGTGGTCGGTATCACCGTTACCCACCTGAGAAATAATCATATGCTTATGACCCATTAGTGAATACGTGACCAAAAAACATTTGTGTAATTAATAGGCTACAATGGCAAACAAAAATTAAAGAAGAAAAAAACAATAGCAACCCCACATGTAACCGCGAGTGAGACGCGCGCTAATCACGGTACTAAAAGTATGTCCGCACGGAAATTTATAGGGACGCCATTGACTAACTGTTCTACAATTCAATCAAATTTTCGGTAATTCTGGAATAATATCTCATTCTCTACCCAAGCGCGTGATTTACATGTTCCAAATTATAAATTATAAAAGAAGTGTTTGAATTACCTGAGCCCATAAAACGTTCGGGTGAGTGTGGGCTTTGATGAAATAGTCCGTCCCCCACTTGATCGCCTCCAGCGCGTGCAGATACTCGCCGGCGCCGGCAATCTGTTCCCCATATTCAAGGACACTCCAGGACAGCATCGTTACAGTAAAAGCCATTGGCAGACCAAATTTAACATTGTCACCGGCATCGTAGTACCCTCCCAACAAGTCCACCTGAAGATCAAGAACAAAAACAGAATAAACGAAAAGGAAGGTCATGAGAACAGGCACTATTACTGTATAAAGAAGAGTGTAAAACAATGTAAGTTTAGCAATCGGGGTGTGGGGGAGGAAGGGACTTAACCCCTTGTTCAAGACCATCAGTAAGGCCAGAATGGTGGCGCCAAGAGACTCGTTGGTTGTGCGGTAATCTGCCGGAACGTTGGGATTCGAAGTAGAGGAGACTCTTGGAAAGAGCTTCGCCGTAGTCGAAAGACTGACAGTAGGAGGGAAAGAGGGAAAAGATTGAGAGCAGAACAAAACAACGATGAAGAAACTTGGAATGTTTTTTAAAAACGCCTTCTTGCTTATTGTCCTCCATCAATGCATTAGACTCTCTCTCTCTCTCTCTCTCTCTCTCTCTCTCTCTCTCTCTCCATCCGTCTGTGTTTATATATAGGTTCATGGCACTTGACTCGTGAGTGGGTACTACTATATATGACACTTGGTAGTCAGATGAGCTAAACGTCATAATTGTGGCTAATGACGAGAATCTAAAAAGGTGTAAAGCAAACAAATTAGCTTGATATGTATGGAAGGTTGTTCCAGTACAGATTGTCTAATTACTACACCTTTTTAATGACTTGAAACGGGCAAATTGGTCAACCACTTTGTTCAAAACAAAACTTAATAAGCAGGTCAAGTGATGCTGAATTTGAATCTACATATGACATAGAGTACTGCAGAATGCAGAAGGATCATTAGTTTTGGAAATGTAAACAAATCCAGTGCCCTTCAGTGTCTGAATTAATTCTTATCCTTTTGCATGGGACTGGAAATTAAATATTTTCTTTTCGACTTATTTTTATATATTTTCAACCTTTTTGTTAAGTTTATGCTCGCACTTTCAAAATTAGTCAGAATTTTGTTTTCCAAAAGTTTATAAAAATTGATATTCTTTTACTCTTTTGAGTCAATTTTTATAAAATTAAATTTATTTTTAATTAAATTACATGATTACGTTGGTTGCTTAATTTATTTTCTTTTAGATTATGCAAAAGATCATATTTTAAGATTTCTAACCTAAATTCAAATAACAAAAAAAAAAATAGCTGTGTAATAATAAAATAATAGTAAATAAAATGTAAGAATATTAATATTTCATAAATGTTACGTACAACTGGCATACACCTATGTGTAACCGGCTGACAAACTGATCCCACTTTATCCATTTCCTCCTTCTTTCTCTCCCCATTCCTTTTTCCGTCTATCAATAAAAAAGTTAGAAACTTGATTTAGTGCCGACCTGCCAATGAAAAAGCCTCTCTCTCCCCTTTCCTTTTGCTGCCATTGATTTTCGTTCTCTTCTTTCAAACGAAAGTTGGTCAAAGCTCAAATACACACACAGACAAGGCTGGCTCAGTTTCATATGTTAGGATTTCACAATCTCATTTTTATTAATTCGAACTTCTGCAATCTCCTTCGCCTCCACTTCATTCCACACTAACACAGTTGGGGTATTACAATCTTTCACGCTGACGCCGACGCCCAACATCCTTCCTCTGTAAATCTCTTTCCACTCTCTCTGAACCCAAATCTTAAGGCTTTGGAGAAGAACGAGAGCGGGCCAGTAAACCCCCTTCGTCTACAGTCTACGCTCCTCTTGAAGCTTCTTCTTTGTCTCTTTCTATACTCAGTCGTCACAACTGTCGTGAATTGATCACTCTCTTTCTGATTTTTGTTCTAGTTACCGGAGAGTAGAGAAGAGTGACATCAAAGTAGGAGGGAAATGGAGCTAGCCGTCGACAAGTCTGGGAGGCCCTACATGGCAATAAATTAAAGAGTAGGAGCAGAAGACAGGATTGGGAGGCTTGGATGCTCAGAAGGCCAAAACTTCCTCAGGTAAGGCCGTCGCTCGCCTCTTCCATACCTCATTGAGACTCACCTCTCTTGTCGTGTATATGATCATAAAGGGCACCATTATTCATGTAGTCGTAAACCAGGAGCCTTTCATCCTTTTCCTCGCAATACCCAACAAGCCTAACCAAGTGTTTGTGATGAAGGCGAGACAAGAAGGCCAATTCTGAATCAAATGCGCTTGTTTTGCCCCTTTTTATGGAAACCTCGCGACCATCACTTAATTTACCTCTGTATACAATGCCAAAGCTTCCAGCACCGAGCTTGTCCTGTAGGGAGAAACTCTTGGTGGCTTCTACGAGCTCAACTAGTGAAAATTCCTTGGCCCTGTCTGCGTGCTTGGATGAGGTTCCACTCCTTTGGCGCCTCATAATGAGCGAGGCCTGGTGCCTAATGGTGGATGATCTCGAAAGCGGCTATTGTTTGAGGACGTGCCATTGTTAGAACTGGGAACTCTTGTGATTGTGGGTTGCACTGAATTGTGCACTTTCTTTTTTCCAGAACAAACTCCAGTCCACAAGTCGTCGACAAGCTAACCATTGATCTCCTTACCACAGATCTTGAGAAAGAGAAGAGGGAGGAGGGGGAATGGGGAAGGGGAGAATGAGTGAAATTTGAGAGGGAGAATGACAGGAAGAAGAGGTAGGAAAAAATTAATTTTGGGGGAGGAGGGGGGCGGGGGGGACAACGACGAAATGAAGAGAGAATGAGAGATGTTAAAAAATAAAATTTTTTATTCATCCGGTTACATTCCAGCCGGTTGTAAGTAAAATTTTTCTTAATATTCATATGGGAATCTTGTAAGCAACTGTCTTTGATAGGTAATGAATCGGCTACGTTCTATCAAGAAAAAAAAAAAAGTAGACTGCCTGTCCCAAACGTTCGATCCCAATCCCATCTTGTTCGGGATATTTAGCTCAGCTCGTAAATAATCTCTTGGGCCCCCATTAGCAAGGACGTACTTAATTACTGAAACAAGGAGATAGAGTTGACAGATGTATGTCCATGGAAATATGCAAAAAGAAATTTCATACCATAACGTATCTCCAAGACTCCAACCTCTGATTTCCTCATCTATCGAAAGGAAATAAATGGCGTCTTTGATTGAATAAATATGTTCGGAAAGGTTCTACCACTATTGGATGTCAATGTCTATAATGCTGCGCGTGGAACAACATCGATAGTTTACAATTCAATCTTCGTCAGACAAGCACATGATGCACGAGGAAATAACTAAAAAAACACCATGAAATTAACAAGGCATATCCCACATCATAATTCAGAAAAGGCCTGTTGTTCAGGAGATAATTGATGATTACAGTTCCCAACACTGTCTTCTAGATATGCTAATCTATTTATATTTCTCTGCTGCTAGAGAAACGACCTGACAAACTAGGCAACAGCACCTCCTGTTTGGTGCAGCATGGCATCTATCTCGTCTCCATCCTCCATTTCCAGCTGCACAAACAAACATGAAAAGTTTGAAACTAGGGGCTCAAACAATGGCATGCAGACAGTTGTGCACGCACATAAACATGCAACACACGCAAAGAGAGAGAGAGAGACCTCATCTGGAGTCTGCTCTGCTCGGAGACGGCGGCCATCAAATAAGAATGCAATTGAGTTCAGCTCCACCGACTGGCGATCACAATAAGCATTCATAAGCTTCTTCAGTTGAGTGCTCCTCTTGATCCTGAAAAATACCTCATTTCCATCCTAATAAAAACATGATCAAAATTAGTGACCTATATGCAGATCTCCATGCTTTACCACTATACCATGGGTGCATCATTATATGGACAGATGGAGAATTAAACAGTGATTTGGATTCTGGAGATAATAGATCGTACAACTCTTTCTAAAGCACACTGATTTTTTAACCATCTATAGTTTTCCAAAAACCTTGCTCTGTTCATTCATTAAAAATTAACACTTATAAGATAATTAAGTGACTTCCAAGGTAGAATAGAAAAAGTTAAGATATCGTTTGTTTTTACAGATGAGATGAGATGAGATGAATTGAAATAAAAATTGAAAGTTGAATAAAATATTATTAGAATATATTTTTTTAATATTATTTTTATTTTAAGATTTTAAAAAATTGAATTATTTATTTTATTTTATATAAAAATTTAAAAAAATTATAACAATTAAAAATTAAATAAGAAGAGTTAAAAGAAGTTTCAAAAAACAAATGAGTCCTTGGACATTGCCTCGCACATCGAATAAAAATGTGTTCTGGTGCTTAAACCAAGAACATTCAAGAGCTGTCAAAATGCAGGTGCAAGCTGTGATACGGATCCCAGTATTACTATTGCAGAATTTAACACTGACTTTTTACGTCAGTTGAAAGTACGATAAAGATCTTATGATATTCAAATAAAAAAAGGAGGAAAATAGATCCCTTCAATCAACAATTACTATGTATGGATACTGCCAACACAATAAAGATACCAAATCAAACAATAACAAGCATAAAGTATTTGAATTCTTTTAAATAAATGATTAACGCCGATAAAAAAAAAATATCTTCCAAGAATATAGCCGGATCAACACAAGGTATTAGTATTAATCTATACATGTGCATATATATGTAAAATTATATTTGCATAATATGATCCTAAAATCTTCTACATTGACTTATAAAAATCTAAATATTTAACTACTTATGAACAGTGCTTATCCAAATTTGGATAACCACTATTCACCCTTCAAATCATATTTTAATCATTATTTCTCTCTCCTCCCACTCTCTCTCACAATCCTTTCATTTTCTCTATCTTTTAACAACACAATAATCCTTCACTTGCATATTTATTTTATTATTATTATATATTATATATATTTTTTCATTTTATTATATTTTTAACATAATATATAAAAAAATTATATTTTTTATTATTGCATTTGTATTATTTATGTCAAATGTACTTAGTGGATCTTAATTGTAAAATATATATAAAAAATTGATTTTAGTAAAAAATTAATAATAATAAAATTTATTATTATTTTGTCTCGAATATGCATAAGTTAATATGATAATTTTGTTTGAAAAGTAAAGTGGATATGCAAAAGAGATGATTTTACTTATGTATATATGTTATATGTTATGCATATACCAATGCTAATGCTCTACTTAGCAGGCGGCAAGATTGTACTTTGATAAACTCATCTTCTTCATTAATATTCAAGGGGAGTATTGTGTGTCTCAAGCAGTTGTTTAAGATGCAAATATATACATATAAGACATATACCAAAAGCCAAAACAGAGCTCTAATAACCTATGTTTAGTTAAGAACAAATTCGCCCCCTTTTTTTAATATCTACCAAAAAAGTTTTTTAAAAACAAATTATAACCCGAAAAGATTTATCCTTTTCTCTTTGCAAATTATAAATCTATTGAAAACAAATGCAAACAAAACGATACATCATACATGCAGATCTAACCCCCCACCCAAAAATAAATAAAAATAAAAGAAGGTGATGAAATTTATAAAAACAATATAAGAAGGGAAAAGGGAGAGATGTAATCGGAGAATAGAATGGAGGAGACAGAGACCTGGCCCTTGACTTTGAGGTTGATGTGGGCCGACTGATCGGTGGGTTTCTTGTCCTCCTCCTGGTTTGTTACGCCCGACATTTTTCGGTTTCAATTTCCGATTTCTCGCTCTGATAACTGAGTTGACTTAAGAGAGTCGACCACCACCAACTCCAATGGCTTCTTGCTTTCTCTCTCTCTCTCTCTCGCTCGCCGCCGACCCTTCTCTTACAGTTTTCTAAAGCGAAGGGAGAATGTAACTGTGTGTGTGTTGTGTATGGGGAGGAAATCGACGGCTCAATATAGTTTGGTGGAGATTAATCGGACGACTCGCGCCACTTCTTGTGACGACGTCGCTTATGCTGCTTTCTTTGGAAAAGTCGTCGATTTAATTGGACGCATTTGTTTTCGTACCAACAAACTGAATGGGCTGGCCCAAATCAATTCTTGAAGTTCATATTGGATCTAACTTCCTTTTTGCATCTGGGAATTCAATCGGACGGTTCAACGACAAAAAAGTGAAAATACTTTACCGAATGAGCAGTAGAAAATCCAACACGTTGCCACATGAGGATGGCCTTAGAAGAAAATATCCTTTGCAAACTAAAATTTGACATCGACATCTTTAAACAATACTTACCGAAAAGAATGCAAATTGATAAAAAGTGTAGAGCGTCAATTTTAATAATTTAAGATTACATTGTATCATATTTGCTAGTTGGCGATATGAATAGTGAAACTTTTGATGAGTCAAGGGTGAAAAATATAACTATTCCATAACAATTTTGCGGGTTTTGATTATCTTCCATCGTTTTCAAGCTAGAGTTGCGTCATTAGTTTCAACTTGAAAGAACAAAATAAAACAGCAAATTGCATGACATAAAAATTGTTAATGTAAAAAATTGCACAACTGGCCATAATGGAATGAATAGTCATTCCTGAACCATAGTGGTGACCTAGGCCTTGATCGATTTCATCTGAAGTCCATGATGACGGTTTGGGGTGTCGATACGGTACCAGTTTCAAGTCTTCCTATGCGGGGGCAATTAAAGGGCTTTCTTTGGCTCCTAGAACCAGTTCAGGTTTACCATACGTACATCCATAATAATAAATAGAAAAATAATACTGTAAATGTAAATAGAAATTGAGACACAGATTTACATGACTTGACATAGGGCTTACGTCCATAGGTCGTTTTGAAGGGCAAATCCACTATAATAGGAGTATGGCCTCTCGTTTTTCTCTATATAATGGAGGTCAGAGACCACTTTGCCTGGAGAAGATGATCTTTGGAGCTCTCATCCTGAGGTTAAAGATGATCCTCCTTTTTTTATCCGATCAAATCTCCTTTTATTTGAGGCCTTTGGGAGTGGCGAGGAACGATAGCATTATGTCTCCTCACACCTTACGTGTTTGACTTTCCAACCTCAACTTTCTTTTTTTTCTCACTAATTCTCTCTTTTTCTCTAACACCCTGCTTTTTCTTTTTGTCTTGTCCCATTCCTCCATTTCCCACTTGCCTTCTACTAACAACCCTTTCATGAGTTGGCCCTGGTAAATCTAAGGGTGGGCTCCGACTCCGATGGAGTCGGAATGCCCACCTCCGACCTTTGACTGCGACTGGGGTCAGAGGTCAAAATGTGCTCCGACTCTGATTGGATCTCGGAGTTCCAATTGGAGTATTTAATGTAAAATAATATTATAAGATATTATAAAAAAAATAATGTAAAAAAATAATTTAAAAAATCTAAAATACTGAAAAAAAAAGTTCAAAAACTAAAATTTAAATACAATGACTAAATCATGTACAATACAAAAATAGATAATTTAATATGTGCAAACGATAAATTTAAATTTAAAATTACAAATTCGCAATAAATTTAAATTTAAAGCACCAAACTATAAATAATGTCTCCCGTATTAGTCGAGACAGTCCATGCATTTGAGTCGATGACTCGATAGTGATTTTTAATTTTCCTACATGAAGTTTTATTGATCAAATGCACTATATTTTCTTTAGTCATTTAACCATAGACTTCTAAATCAGCAGCCAAGTGATATTTGACATAAAATAGGACACATTATGAACTCACCTCCACCTCTAACTATGACGAGTTTTGCATGACGGTAATCATTGTTTTGAGTTTCTCACCAATAAAGGGGGTCATCCCACAGTGCGTTTGTTTCAGTTATCCACAATAAGTCTACGGGTTCTCACGATCACCGAGAACTTTGGTGAAATGTTTCCTTGTACACGACCTTTTTTTACTAGGTCATGCTCGTCGATCGGCCTCAACATTCATCAACTCATCCCCTCATTAAGCATATCAATATCTTCTAGATCTATTGGGACTCAACTACTTGCACAAGAGGTAGTTGCTCTAGATGGGGGTCTACGGCCCGAAGTACCTGTTGGTGACACTATCAGTTGTGTATCATCCTCTTGTAGAGAATCGCAACGAGATGATGTAGCATCCATAATTTGTTATGCAAATAATATGAAATAATTAACAATTAACCATCATTTAACATGCTATGAAAAGTATCTATAAATTAGAAACACATTGTAAAGGGAAAACATATGTGTCTAGTCATGTTTATGGTTTTAAAAATAAATTAAATACAAAAAAATTGAATGTCCGCTCGAGCCACACTACTCAAGTGTACAATTTATGTGACGTTCGCTCGAGCGAACGTTGTCAGGATTCCAAAACCTAATTTTACCAAAACGTAAATCCCTCAATTCTCAAATTTAACAGCCTCAAAACCGAAATCATTGAAATAAAACAACAAATCATACACATTTCACAAATTTCAAATCACAATTTGACAATTATTTAATTTTGGAACCCTAAAATTCTACAAAAAAAAAAAAAAAAACTGAGTGAGTGGTTTACAAATACAAGGGCTGCTATTTGTGTTCCCTCCACAAATCGAATGAAAACAAAATAGCCAGTCAACCCAGGAAATCTATTAACGCATCACAAACGTATCCGCGTACTTTCTTAGCGGGGAAGGTATGCGGCAAGCTCATTAAGTTCTTGCACCAACAAACCAACCCCCCTAGCTACCGCCACTTTTCAACTGCGTTTTTTGTGAACATAAATCGGCCGACCAACGTACCTACTCAATGTCGCTGAGATCTTCATTGTTCATAATTAAGCATCCCAAAGCCGACCTGCATGTCTACTGCTACTCGCACTACGCGGTATCGACAACCTGGCCAATATATAACAAATTAGTATAAGACCATTTTAAAGTCGTCGAGGGCGGATAATTAAGAACACATGAATGCTTATCCGTACCGTGGGACACCCTTCACAAAACAAGTTATCTTCCGGTCTCGTAGGGAATCTAATCCATGCAACATTTGTATGTAGAACATCCCCTAATTAGTTTGTTTCTTTTGTTTTAACTCAAGTTTGGCTCGCGAGTTCGGAACTTCCTATATACTGATCTAGATGCGTGCGAGTATCTGAAACCCGCATGCACCTTCCAAATTAATTAATGGATTTCATGCATCCTGCTTATATATATTAGAACACATGCAGTAATCAATCAGGAATGGACTTCACGTACTGCATGCATCAAGGGGCATAGATCAGTTTCTTTTTCCCCTATATATATATTTTGTTGATCCTATTATCTTCGATCGTCAGTAATACTCATGTATTATTTATACATACTAAGATGGTGATCACTTTGGTAAATTAGCACAGTACTCAATATGATTAGCTAGTGAATACTATAAAATTATATCTATCGTGTGAATAACTGATTAATTTATGTCATCTTTTGGGAGTATTGGTGCTCAATTATTTTTGAAGCAGATGACATGCATCTACTGTTCTATCGATAGCCAGCCAAGATATTCCCTGAAGATAAAAATGAGAAAGACGAGGCAATATCTGTCGTATAATGCCTGCCTATGAGATCTAAAACAAGCAAAAGCTCTAACTCATCTTATTATTAATTTGTTTCCTCCACGTTATCTTATTATCAATTTGTTTTCTATCCTTTTTTTTATTACTTGATCTTCTCAAACCAACCGTTGAAAATGGTGACGCCATTGCCCATTGGTTCCCTGTCCCAATCCCTAGTCGCTCTCGCTCTCAATTGGCAAGCTGGCGATCGAAGTCATGCGGCTTGTTTGTGTTCATATGCATACAAATCCAATTGGGATAATGCGCAGTGATGCAAGTTCTTAATGAGATCTAAGAAACATATGGGCTGTTTGGGAAATGACATGTTTTGATTAATTGGCTTATTGCAAGAATTAGCATACACATATATATATATATGCTTACCGAGTATGAAAGAGATTGAAATCGATTAAAAATGATTAATTCTAATTAACTGAGCTTTTGGGTCTCAAAACTATTAAGTGGCCTTTTACTGTAAGAAAATACCAATTGACTGTACATAATAGATTGTGGCTGATAATACTACAAATAAAAAATCTAGAAACTCGAAAAGTTGAACTACCCTCCAATAAAAAAGTTACTGGACATGTCTTTCAAAAATGAACGAACGAGATCTAATACTACTTTACCACAGTGTATTTAATCCCTGTTCATATCCAATGATATTTTTATTAAATGTAAGTAAAACTAAAACTGTTTTCTTAAATTTTGTTGCATGAAATTATACACTCCATAAAGTTATATAAATCTACAATGATCCAGCATATATAGCTGGCAATCTAACGTTCGAATTTTAGGTAAAAACATTGCACCAATCTTACTTCCTCCTGGACCATGATTGCAAGCTAAAAGACAAAACTCTCAACAATATACCTAGGAATTGTCATCGTCAATTATCTATACTTTCACCGACCGCAAAGTCCTTCCTGTCCCTGATAAGACGATCCCCGCGGCTTGTGATATATTAGGCCACCAACTGATCATCAAACCCCCAGCTTAAGGTGCCAGATATTTATCAGAGTGGACACGTGTACGGCTCAGAATGACGGACCATAGTAACTAGTCCATCCTTCAATATCTAATACCAAGAAAAACAGTGATAAAACGGTAAGTAGTTGGGTGGGGGTAATGGCTTTATGGGTTCCGCCCGTTGGGCGAACATGGAGTGCTAAATTAGACTTTTTGCTATTTCCAGAATCCAGATCCCCCGCACGGACCCCACTACTTCTCCTCCTTTTCCCACTAAGCACCACTCTCCGATCCGAAATAAACTTGCTCTATAAAGCCATAACTTCTTCACCCTCAACCAAATCTCTCTCACTCTCTCATGCTCTGCTTCTGCTTCTGCTTCTGCTTCCCACAGAAAGAATCAGAGCATGGCAACTCTCAGAGTCTCGTACTTCCTCTTGCTTCTCTCAGCCTCAGTCTTTGCAGGTCTTTAATTTTTCCTCTTTTCAACTGAATTGTGCATGTTTGTTCGATTAACTCACGTTAGTTCTTGTTTGAATATGTCTGTTTTTTTTTTTAATTACAGAGGGAGGTTCAATAGGAATAAACTATGGGCGAATTGCCAACGACCTCCCCACACCATCAAAAGTGGTGCAACTTATGAAATCACAGGGACTCACCCGGGTCAAGCTCTACGACACCGACTCGGAAGTGCTCACCGCGCTTGCTAACTCCGGTATAAGCGTCACCGTTGCACTCCCCAACGAGCTCCTCTCCTCCACCGCAGCAGACCAGTCTTTGGCCGATAATTGGGTCCGAGCTAACATCTCTCAGTACTATCCCGCTACAAAAATCGAAGCCATTGCCGTGGGAAACGAGGTATTCGTTGACCCAAATAACACCACCAAGTTCCTTGTACCCGCCATGAAAAACATCCATGCCTCTCTTGCCAAGTACAACCTTGATTCTGCTATCAAGGTCTCATCCCCTGTAGCTCTCACCGCCCTCCAAACTTCATATCCATCTTCGGCTGGGTCTTTCAAGCCCGAGCTAGTTGAATCCGTCATCAAGCCCATGCTTGATCTTCTGCGTCAAACCGGCTCGTATTTCATGGTTAACGTGTACCCCTTTTTCGCTTACACTGCGAACTCGGACGAGATATCGTTAGACTACACTTTGTTCAAGCAAAATCCGGGTGTGGTGGATTCTGGTAACGGGTTACGTTACTTCAACTTGTTCGAGGCCCAACTCGATGCCGTTTTCGCTGCCCTGTCCGCCGTCAAACACGATGACATGAAGATAGTGGTTACAGAGACTGGCTGGCCATCACTGGGAGATACGAACGAGATTGGTGCGAGCCAAGCCAATGCGGCAGATTACAATGGCAATTTGGTACGCAGAGTACTCACCGGTGCTGGGACCCCGCTAAGACCTCAGGACCCACTCAATGTTTTCTTGTTTGCTTTGTTCAATGAGAATCAAAAATCGGGTCCCACTTCAGAGAGGAACTATGGGCTATTCTACCCCAGCGAGCAGAAGGTGTACGATATACCGCTCACAAAAGCGGAGCTTGGAAATACCCAGTCAACGCCGGTCAACGGGAGCAATAGCCCTCAGGTTCCGGTCACCGGCGATATGAAGAAGACGCCTGTGGGTTCGGGTCAGACGTGGTGTGTTGCAAACAAAAATGTCGGAAAGGAGAAGCTGCAGGCTGCGCTGGATTACGCTTGCGGTGAGGGAGGGGCTGATTGCCGTCCGATTCAATCGGATGCCACGTGTTATAGTCCAAACACGCTAGTGGCCCACGCCTCGTATGCCTTCAATAGTTTCTATCAGAAGAACGCTCGTAGGGCAGGTTCTTGTCATTTCGGTGGTGCGGCTTATGTGGTCACTCAACCTCCTAGTAAGTACTCTAAATTATTCTTAATTTAATGTTTCAAATTAGTAACTATGTATTTGTCGCCGTCCAAATGTATTTAAATCATGTTATCTTAACATCTCCGTTCAAATTTTAAAACATCTTACATCAGATCCTAACATTTCAAAAATCATATAATATTTTATTTAGAAAAATTCTAGTGTGGATAATACTTGCATGAAACAATTTAATTTAGAAAATAAAATTTTAAAATTTAAATTTTATATCAAAGTGAAGTTTGGCTAAAATGTGGCTGTCCTTGTTACAGGGTTTGGGACTTGCAACTTCCCTACAGGGTATTGACACGAAACGAATCAAGACTCTTGATGAAATATTATATAGCTTTGCATTTGTCGAGCTCAGAGACTTCGAGACCTTTTTTTCCTCTTAAGATAATGTATGCTTATATTATGTATAGTCGGTGTAGTAGTGACTATTTATTTTGTTCATAATTTATATATAATTATTTGTTTTTGGAGGATTACGTACATAACCTCTACATGATAAGGTTGTTTGTTTTTCTTTATGCTAATAGGTAAGATTATGGGGTGGAGGAAAATGATTTTTTATTTTTATTTTTTGTCTTCAAGTTGATTACCAAATCCTTTATTGTCTTTCCTTCTTGCCTTGTCGGGCACGTCCGGCCTTTTCCTTCCTGTTTTTTTTTCAGACGCAATACCCCACTAATTGCTTGAATAATGACGATTAGTTCAATTTTTCTCACATCAGCCCTCAAAATACCATGCCATGGCGTCTCCAAAAATTTTAAATAAACCCAGTCTTTCCTTTTAATTCTTGATGAAAAGCTTTTCGGGCTCTAGGAAACCACAAGAGACTCTCTATGAGGAGCTCGTAGGCACCGGAAAAAGGGTTAAAACAAGATAGATGTGGCCCACAAGCTAGCCTGGGCTTTACTTTCTAACGGAAAGCCCAGTCCACAAAATAAGACAAAGCGTGATAACTGAAGCATGAAAAAAGAAAAGAAAAAAGAAACAAACAATCAGTCAGGGTGTGAAACAAACTCACGTGTATGATGAGAATTGGGTTGAGTGGGTTTTATGTAATAAATACTATTAAGTCTTGTTTTGTATCGTTCTTAATTTTTAATACTTTGTTAATTAAACTGAACTTTGAAATAGTATAAGTTGGGTATAATATTAATACTGTAACGCAATTTATAAACGCTTCAATTTTCCAAACTTCTCTTCTCATAAAAAGATTTCAAATTATCATATTGTTATTATTAATCAAATTTTATTTTCCCGAACGGAATCCATAACTTATTTAGATTTGAGTTGGTTCTTCGATCGGGGCCCAAAAAGATATCGGATTCATTGTGCCCTGAAAAAGTATTATCACACTCACGCAAATAACACCATACGGCCCACTACCCACTACCCACTACCAAGCTCAGCAACTATGATGCCCCCACCAGCACCTACTACAAAGATTTGGAATTTTATGAGCGCAATACTCCATTTGGGGCATCTCTTTGATTCGATAATTCCCTGTAATTATTATTTGGGCAGTAATGTAGCCTTGGATGCATGTGACTGTGGCATGCAATCTTTTACCTTGCTACGATCCCCCGCCCCCCAATTATCATGGCGTGTTTACGAGAGAAAGAGATGCCGCAGACGCGTATCATGTTGCGTAAACACGTTATCGAATATTCGATCAAAGCCAAGCCATCTGCTTAAGCTTTCCTTCTCTTTCCCGGTCCCCGAAGATAGCGTGCTTGTTTCGCAACGAACGAAGGGTGGTACGTCCGGTGGTGGTGTGCTACTTCTACAGAGAAAGACACAGAGCTGGCTACAGCCTCTGTTTCGACTCTGACATGGCGTGGCTTTACTGACCAGGAGGAGAGAAGCCTTATTCTGACCACATCATCAGGCGAGACGATCCCAGCCAGAGCTTCATGAATGTGGGCCCGCAACAAGGGCACTCTCCCCGCTCATTCATACCAATCGTCTCCTACACCATTTGTTAACGCGACCGTCGTTGTTTTTCACGCTACCAACGCACACCCAACTTTATTTATTAAAATCTGTTAAAATTAAATAAACATAAACGACAAACACACCCCTCCCTAAATTAGTCAAGGATCAGTATTTTTATCCAAAAAAAAAATAAAAAAGTGGAGTACGTGTCGGTCATCTATTATTTGATGCCGTCTCAGCCTCGAGTCACGAGCTTGGGACAAAGAGACCGGCCCATCTATCCACCATCCCCTCATCCTGCGATTTGTCCAATCCACCATCCGGTAAAAAGATATACCGCCACCAAGCTTGTGACTGTGGGGTTGGCAAGTTGCTGACGTGCCCTAATGGGAGTGGAGAATGAGGAGGGTCCCACCCACCCACGTCTTTGAAATGTTCGGTTGGGTTGAGGAGGAAGCGGGTGTGTGTTGGGTGAGTGTCTCTGTGAAGGGGGTCTCTCTAATGTCTTTGAATGGACTCTGGCCTGTGGGTCAGATCACGGGGGCCCACTTACAACGTGGTGATCTTGGATTACTTCTAGGGGGTAATGAAGTTTGGGTTTCATGAAATTTCCATACTTTTTCTTTTTTAATTTTCTCGATTCATTTATTTGGTCATGGATATTTAGATGGATTATTATTGTCGTTAATTAATATAGTCAGCTTATCGTTGGCAACGAATCAGGGATCCATTAACGAAACGATAATTACTGTTTTTATTTTTGCTATAATTTTAAACGAATTAAAGAGTTATTGATGCTGTTTTGGTAATCCTTTTCTCATTACTAAAAATATCGATGTGGGATGATAATTTGGTTTTTTCATTTTCATTTTCATTGATAGGGTATAGAGTCTATAGACTGAAATCATTAGATGCCAGGGTTTGGAATTTGCGTGAGTCGATAGACGTGGATGACCTCAAAATTGGTGGTTGTTGGGAGACTGACCTAAAATCCAGTTCATGCATACCTAATACACTCATCCAATATAGCTGGTGCATTTATAATTGCAATAATTATGATTCTAGGCTCTATCCACTTTCTTCATTTTTATTTTTATTTTTTTTAAAAACAAATAATTTGGTTTACTCTCTGTTTATAAATTTTTTGATCATATTAGAACTTGCCATAGAACGAAAGGAACTCAAACTACTTATCTCGTGACAATAATTTTAAAAAAATACTGGCCTGCACATGAATGAGAATATTGAAAAATAATCTTACGTTGTCTGTGGATAATGTAATGAGTATGTTTATAAGGAATGAATAATCCTCTCTTAAAAAATCGATTTTATGAATTTTTTTTTTAGATAAAACCTAATCATCTTGGGTCTCAATCCCTTAAACGACATTTTTATATCTCATGATTAGGAGGAGGGTCTCCAAATTTATTTTCTTCTGGAATGGTTCAATCCTAAAGAAAGAATCATACTCACCAGATCATGGTTTTGCCCCATTTTTTATTCAAATTCTGCCAATAAAATCAAAAGTTAGGACCTCGAAAAAAACAAGAGAGAGAGAGAGAAAACATGTGTCATGAACTTGTTATTTATAATTTTGGTGTCCTTATTAGCAGGCTCAAATGACTGGACATTACCCATTTATTATATGAAAATTTGTGGAAGGACAGCATATTCAATTCTTTGCCTGCAATCTCAACTTATATGGTGTCGAGTTCCCAAAAAAATTTCCAAGCAATCACATGCATGTAATTGTAAACCAAGTACTTGGATAAGAACTTATCTATATTCGCCTCATCACAGAAACTTACACGGCTCTCACCGATTACTCACAACTAGCAATAATAATCACGTGCAATTGCTTTCTTTGACATTAGCTATTGTTGGCGAAAGTGCATGAACAATCCAGCTACTCCGTCGGTCAAGAGCACGAGAGAACTTGCTTCTACATTCTGCACTGCTCAAAGACTAAAATTAAATGTTCATCTTGACAGTATCATGTGTTCTAGTAGTCTTATTGCTTTATTTTTTTTAAAGATATTAAATAATTTATTATATATTGATATGTGTATGACTTTCCTTGATAATGATAATTGTAAGAAACTATTGTTTTTTTTTTTAAGAAAAATAAATACAATTAATTATAAACAGTTTAGATTGATGCCAAACTTTAGTTCCCTATCTTGAGTAATAGGTTAGGTGGAACTTTCGGATTTATGGCTTTGCAACTCTTATTACATATCTCGGATTCTTCTAATCCTTTCAGTAAAAGATTGAGACCTTTGAACTGTAATTCTTTTAAGAAAAACTCTTTTTATCGATCATTATTCACTACTCTACATATTATATTTTATGAAAAATATTCTCATGTCTTATGAAAAACACCACATACCTTATGAAAAAAAGAATAAATTGAGAATGAATAGTAATTAATAAATAATAAATTACTTTTTTTAATTAAGGAAACAACTTAGAGTACATAATTGGGTCTCTCCCTCTCTTTTTTTTTCTTTTTTTTTTTAATGTTTTTTTCTCCCCCAACAAAGATAACTTGATGGTACATAATTCATTATGATGTTTATTTCTTTTATTTTTGAAGAGATCTTTCAAGGGCAAAAGTAATATCATCTAGAGGGCCCTCCTCCTTTCCTATGTCCTACCCCAAAAAAAAAAAAAAAAACGTTTCTTTTTTTTATTTTATTTTATTTTTATTTATAAACTCATCTATTTGTTGGTCATAGAGACCACGACCATGACCAAAACGTTAACTTCATTTCCATTGGGAAAAAAGACCATTTAATAAGTATTTTCTATTAAATGGTGTTCTCTTTGTCATTATGCACCATAAATATATATGTTGTAAAAGATAAAAAGGATTAAAATACATAAAACCTTCTCAAATTATTTTTCGATTTGCAATCATTTTAAATTATGAATTTATAAAAATTACTCTTTTAAACTACCCAAAAAAAACTTGTAATTTACATTCTCTCAATATATAAAAAATTGACATATATATATAACTTTAAGGTTCTATTTAGATTGAAAAGTGATCTCAACTCAACTCAACTTAACTTATTTCATCACATCTTATTATTATAATTTTTTTAAATTTTTACATAAAATATAATAAATAATTCAAAATTTTTTAATTTTTTTAAATAATAATAAAATTAAAAATAATATTTTATTTTATTTAATTCATTTAAAATCATATAATTTCATCTCATTTCTTAATCAAACCGGCCTACCTCGAAGAAGAAGGAAGGGGAGGGGAAGGAGGCATGCCAAATGCTTTTTTGTGGAATTTAATAATGGGCTCATGTGGGACTCGAGAGCAGATAAAATGCACCGCTTATGGTCTGCTTTAGGACTTTTCTTTTTCTTGAATCCTTTGACTTTGTTATTGTTAAATTGACTCATCCACTTTCTCAATTTCAGCATTATCGAAGGCATCAGGACCTGAATTCCAGCAACTTGTATGGGTTTTATTAATCATTCTATTAATTTCCTAATTAAACATTACAAAAACGAGTCGTCAAGAGAGAATGCGAAATATTATTCAGACAGATAGAGATCAGGTTGCGGCTGCCCTGGTCTGGCTTGTCCTGCCCGAAATCATTTTAAAAAAAGAAAAAGAAAAAGAAAAAAATAAAAGGGATCTTAATGGTGTGGGTTGAAAATTAAAGATAAGAGAGAGAGAGAGAGAGAGAGAGAGAGGGGCATAAATCCGTAACATTATTACCATCTACAAACGCAACCAACATCCATATCAAATACACACACAATACAAGGCAAGAGCGAAGCTAGCCATTGAGAGAGACATTTCACATTCATAAAACCAAAAAAACAAGGCATTCTACTGCTACACACGAAAATTTAACTTGTGAAGTAGTGGGTGGCATTAATGAATGATGCAGAGGACCCATTATGGTAATTTCATTCATTTGATTAATATTTGTTTTCGAAATTAATAAAAATCGAAATAAAGAAATCAGATAAAGCAGCAGAGAAATCAGATGCCGGGTCGGTTTGTGTGGGGGGCGAGACAGAAGGTAGAGAAATCGAGAAAGAAAAAAGCAAAAAAATAAAAATATAAAGACAAGAAAAGGCTCATTACACTACAGGCAGAGAAACGACCCACCATCATATTAAAATAACTATTTCTTTATTATTATTATTATTTATTTATTTATTTTATAGAAGAGAGGGTACTCCCTGCCTCTGGTGCTATCCAGTTCTCCTCCCACCCCCGTCCTTACCAGTTACCACCCCAACTCTCTCTTTTTGTTTCTCTGTCTCTGTCCAGCTCTCATCTGCGCTATTTCTTCCTACCTCGTTCATTTTCTTGTTTAACCCTTCAAACCCAGTTTGTAAATTACAAGCTTTAAGCTTGATTGATTCTTTTATTTTTATTGTTTTTCCTTTTCTTTTTTCCTTTTTCTGGGGGGGTGGGGTTTGAATCATGAGGAGAGGGAGAGGAGCCCCGTCTAGAAAAACTGTTGCCGTTGAGGCGCCCGGAGTACCGGATACAGCAGGATCTGCTTTGAGAAATACAGGCAAGGAGCCACGGTACCGGGGCGTGAGAAAGAGACCGTGGGGTAGATTCGCAGCCGAGATCAGAGACCCTTGGAAAAAGACTCGCGTCTGGCTCGGCACCTTCGACTCCGCCGAGGACGCCGCCCGAGCCTACGATGCCGCGGCTCGCAACCTCCGCGGCCCGAAAGCCAAGACCAACTTCCCTCTCTCCCCCTCCTCGTATTTCTCTCCGCTAAATCCAAACCAGAGCCACCTCAACCTCCAAAACTGTGCGCCTTTGGCTCACCACCGCTTGTACGACATGAACGATGGGTTTCAGGAGCACCAGATTGTTGATCCCCAGAGGCCCGCTTCAAGCAGCATGAGCAGCACGGTCGAGTCCTTTAGTGGGCCGAGGCCGCCGCCGCTACAGTCCGCACGGGCTTTTGCTGCGGCCCCGAGGCGACATCCCAAGCCACCCATGTTGATCCCGGAGGATTGCCACAGCGACTGTGATTCGTCGTCTTCAGTGGTCGAGGACGACGTCGATATCGCGTCGTCTTCGTGCCGGAAGCGTCCCCTGCCTTTCGATCTCAATTTCCCACCACCACAGTTGGATGAGGTTGACTTTGTGGGAGATGATCTCCGGTGCACAGCTCTGTGCCTCTAATTATCACGGTGGTAATGATGGTGGCCATGCTTTTTCCTTTAATTTTTGTTGGTTCTCTCTTTTTTTCTTTTTAAATGCGAAAAAAAGAAGAAATTATGAGATAAGATTATTACAGAGCGATCCGGATTACTACGAGATTATCACCTTGTACGTTTTAGCATAAATGATGCTCTTATTTTTATGAGATGAGGGGTTCCTCAATCCTCACCCACCTCTTACAGATCCATCCCTGTATAAAGAGTTATTAATCTACCATCTAATTTAGTTCTGCTAAAATGAAGAACTGAAACCTGCAATTTGGTTGCTTTTTTTTCTTCTGTTCTGGTTTTCATTTGTGTTTCGTCCCTTCTTGTATTGATTTGCGTCCTTAATGTGGATTATTTGGATCTTGGATGATTGAGAACTGCATGATGGGAGATCGTTATCAGCAAAATCTATAAGGTTTTTCTCGTTCAGTTTGCACAAGGAGGGAAGAAAATGTATGGGGGAAAAAAAAAATGTGCCGTGGATTGGTTGTGAGAAAAAGGAAACTAGATTTTGAATAGATTTTTCCTTCAAGGAACTTCGATACCATGTCTGAGTTTCATGATTTCTTGTCTTGTCTGCACAAACTTAAATGGGTTGGTGGGTGTTCTGTCTTTGTGAAGTTAACCCACGTTTGCTTGGGTTCAAAGATTGGAGGCTGTGGGGTTTGTGGTTTCATTTTTCATCCATGGCATAATCTTAGCCATGGTTGATGTATAATACGAAAGTCATCTCCTTGAGATCGGATGTTAGTAGGATCAAATCAAGGATTGAACGATTTTTAACAAATGATTAAAATTTAATATTTTTTTAAAATTTTTTTGTGAGTTTATTTTTTTTAAACTAATTCAATTCTTCTATTTAATATTTATATATTAAATTTTTAATAAAAGAAAAAAATAATAAAAATTAAAAAAAGTGTGGTGTGTGAAGTTTTTTTATTATTTTTAAATGAAAGAATTAAACATTACGATTTTAAAGAAATGAGATCCAAAGTCAGAGTGATTCAAACTTGATGAGCTTTGAAGAGGTATTGGTAAGTCTTGGTGGATTAACCAGGGATATCAAAATAGATGAGCCAAGCCCCAGGATCAAGGTTGAACGGTTTTATGCCGAACAAGCGCAAATGGGTCTTCCGTGGTGTAATCAGTGATCACTGGAGTATTATGGGCCAACACCAATGATACCAACTTTTATTAGAAATGGGGCCCATCCCCAACACTTGTGTCATCATACACTAGCCATGGCCCATAGTGAGTGGACAGAAAAAAGGGACGTCAACCGTTCGACCCAATGATATCATCCAACGTTCGGCATGCATTTCTTCGTTCGTTTTTATTTGGACGGAGAGAAATAATTATTCTAAAGTCTCTATAGCATAATTTAATTTATAATATTTAAAATTTATCATTTAAATCAATTAATTATATTACGTGGATGATGTGTTCTACTGTAGTCTGTAAGGCCTTAGAATAGAGTTATATTGGGATGGGGGAAAAGAAAGGAGGTTTTGGGAGGGGATCTCATTCATACATGTGCATGCGGCGCCGATGCAATCTTCTTTTATTGAGTGCTATATATTATGTATGCATATATTATATATATATATTTGATAGCTCCAAGCATGCTCACGGCATATTGTACTTATTTTCGACTCAGGAGCTTAATTCTATATATCTTGCTTTCTTCTATTCGCTATCAGTCCCATTGATTTTCACATTTTCACTGCGCCGTTTGTTCCTTCAAGACTTGTACGTAAGTTGTAGGGCCTGTTTTTGGGTTCTACTTCCTGTTTCTCTGATCCCTTTTTATTTTGTAGACACTTTTCTGTTTCCTTGTCACGGGATAAGTAGTGTAGGCCCTCATTCGTCCTATGACAGGCTATGATACTATGAAAAAATTTATGGGCCTAACTAATCTCATAAAACCGGTTTAACAATAGAGAATTATTCATTCATTGTAAGTATACCTAAGACCTTATCCACAGGCAATGTGAGATTATTCTTCAATACCCTCCCTCACGTGCAGACCAGTATTTTTTTCTAGTCCTTGTCACGGGATAAGTAGTATGAGCATTCGTCCTGTGGCAGACTCTGATATCATGGATAAATTCATGGGCCTAACTCATCTCATAAAAACGGTTCAACAATAGAGGATTGTTCATTGCTTATAAACATACACAAGACCTTGTCCACAAGCAATGTAAGATTATTCCTCAACACTTACTTAACCCATATATATATATATATATTATAAATTTTATATATATATATATATTATATATTTATAGCTTTTTAGGGACAGATGAATTTTGGGGCTACTAATTTTATTGTTACAGAGATCTCACCGACGGGACTCCTCGTTGTTGGGGTTGTCATAGATTCAAGGTTAGTTGAATGTCCCAAAGTTCGATAATATATGATGATCTATATATGATTTTCAACTGATGATTTTGGAATGTCATGATATCAGTTAATCTTCGTTTGCAGCAAAAGCACCTGCAGCTCATTGACGTCGGAGATGGCCGGAAACTTTGCCCAGATTGTGTCATGCTATAGCTGTCGTGGACGTTAAGAAATTGAAGCCCCTAGTTCAACTGATATCATGACATTCCAAAATCATCAGTTGAAGAGCTCCACAAATTTTATAAGAAATTAGGTCCTAGTGTGGAGAGAGACATTCCCATTCTGCTAGTAGATAAAGACGAGATCAACAAGGTTAAGGCTATAGGTGATAAGAATTCCAACGTTTCAAACATAGTACAGTACACCCGGTAATTAAGTAAATTAATATATATGTGTGTGTGCATATATGTATATAATCATGTATGTATGTATGTATGTGTATAATAATTTAATTTCCTGAACATTCATTGACAGAATCCTCATCCCGACTATCGTACTTATCTTGGCCTCACAACGTTTCGTGTACAAGTTATAAATACAGTAAGTTGGATATTGTTTGATAATTTTTTCTTTTTATTTTGCTATATATATCTTGATGCCAAGGCATATATACGTACTTCTCCTGATTTGTTTTGCATTTTTTATTCATAATTCATAAGTAACTAAACAAAACATTAATGTAGTACTACTGCACGTACGTGGTTTACTCCTACTAGCTAGCCATTGCATGCATGCATGGGATATCACATGATCAGAAATATTGCGAAGCATATCTTAATTAATACTTTCAAAAAAATTTTAAAAAATGAAGTGTGTATATGAGGGTAGTAGGTACAAATTTTATTCCTACTAGCCATTGCATGCCAATATATCTAGCTATAGTGTGATATAAATGAAGTGTGTATATGAGGGTACAAATTCTTTAATCTACAATTTCAGGGTACTCGATCTAAAAGCAATATATAATGTAAGACATCATTGGACATTGAATGCAGAGTTTGTATGGGGGCGACATTAGCGCACGAGATGATGCATGTATGGCTCGAGTCACAAACTGAATTTTTAAGTTTGATATCAAAAGAAAAAAAAATCTAGTATCATCAACTGATTCAACAAGTATATTTCTGTGAGGGGAGAGATCCCCAAGGGCCTGGCCTAGGCCCGGGCCCACATATAAGATTTAGGATGGGACGAAACGGTCCAGGAGGAAGGACACAAGGCCAAAAGTCCTGACAAGAGGACGAGAGACTGTGCGACCTGACACCACGTCTGATCGACTGACAGAGACGCCCCCAACCCAGACACAACAGGACAGCCTAACACCCAAATTGGCCAACCGTCAGGGACATCCTCGGCCCTAACATAGCTGTTTGGATGGCGTAGAAGGGGGAGTGAGCCTATAAAGGACCACGCCGCATTTAATAGGAGCAAGAACGAGCCTGTCTAGGGCCACGCTACATTTAATGGAGCATGAGCGAGCACGCCATGGCAGGACCATGCCGCATTCAATGTGTCCCGAGAGTCGCCAAGCAACGGCATGCCCTCCTGGGTGTCAGCGACAACCCTGGCTAGGCCTGGAGGATTGACGGGAAGCAGAAGGTTGGCAGGGACACACAATCCCACTACGGAGCCGCACACCAGTCACCATCATCTCAAGACCCACCCTGACTAGGTATAAATACCTCACTCTCAGCCAAGAAGGGGATTACTTACATTCTTGAATACTTCTCTACTTATTCACTCTAGCTCTCACTTTCACTTTTCATCTCCAACCTTGGTCTTACTTGAGCGTCGGAAATACCACGGCCCCCGAGCTCCCCCCTCTCTTCACCTCATAGGAAAGCAACTGAGCCTCAGGAGCGTGGAGTTGCCCCGACTCGCGTAACACGACATCAACACTTTCTAATAAATATTTTCTTTTAATTTTATTATTATGAATTAACAATATTATTGATCTGAAATATTACGATGGATGCAATTAAATAGTGAAAGATGGCCAGCATCGAAGTTTGGAGAACAGAGTAAAAGAAGGTTTCTGTGAAGTAATGTCCTACACGTGGTTGGAGTCTACTATAACTGATGAGCATTCCTCGTACAAGAGTAAAGAGCAGACTCGGTTTGTGAGAAAACTAATAGCATACTCGAAAATGAAGATAGAAACGAGTGCCATGAAAGATTATGGTGATGCATTCAGGGCGACTAAACAGGCAGTTGACAAATTTGGTTTGAAACATACACTGAATCATATTGCAACAACAAAACGTCTGCCTAGCTAGCTTTAGCTCTAGCTCAGCTCGATCCATGATTTAATTTATCAAGACTTGAGGAGGCATCCATATGCATGCATGTATTGAGAAGCTGATCAAGGTCGTAACTTCTTAACTCTTGATCTGTTGTTTGACTTGTGCAGCCCATTTTATAATAGTGAGTTTAAATTTGGCCGAACCACTATTATGGAGTATCAGCAAAACACAATCCTTGGAACACAATTCAAAGTCTAGCCCATGTGATGGTTTTGAATATGAACTATGAAGAGATTGCTAATGGCCGAAAGATTGATATATGAAAATCAACTCTTGTTACAAATTCAAACTATCGACATATTGATGCACTCTATAAACAGAGTTAGTCATGTTAGGCTCAAATAATATAAGTCCCGACGAATCCCATGCGTATGAATCATTCCCTGCCGCACACGTAACCACACAACGTACGTGACCAGCTTCTTTTGACCAATCCTTCTTCATTCTCATTTGTTTTCCCTTCTAATATACTCTAATCAGTAATCATTTAGCTTCGCTTTCTTTAATATGAGAGTTTGGATGACACTTGAAGAAGTACCAACGTGGCAAGGTTTTGCTTTCGCAGTTACGCTGTAAATCTCAAAAAGGCCAAAGTGTAAAGTATTGGCAGGTTAAGTAGGGACCAATTATCGGCACCCAATGTGGCACCATCTTCGCGTGAATGACGTTCCACTTGTACACATGTCCAGTGCTGGTCCCACCACCAGCTGTACGCTAAATTAGTATACTTTGTTGATTATTATAGGTAATCAGTTGCAAAGTAGTGACTAAGAGAGACCACGTGGAATGCCATCGCGCCGTGTATTCGTAATCTGTAAATCGATTTTGGGGCTTGAGTTACAATTTCGAAACAGAAATTGACAATCAACTACTACAAAACAGAATACTGACCACACGATAACTAATTAAAGAGAATCAATCCAAGATGGTTTTATTTTACCTCCCTAGAAACCAACCGTATTCCACCGCTTGGCACAGGCACGGTTCGATTGGTTAGAGGGCGCTCACCCTTTCCAGCATTTCATTCACCATCGATACTGCTCAAAATTGTCCCCCTCCAATTTCACAGTACATCAACTCCCGAAACCAAAACAGCTTCAAACAAATAGCCCATAAGATTTTGGCTCTTTCCCTCTCCGAATTTCTTTTGTCTGTCTCTCTTATAATTCAAACGAATACAAAATCTATGGGAGACGAGGATAGGGAGGCCTTGCTAACCCGGAACACAAAATTCACACGCTGCATCTCTCACGCGCAGGACGAGTTGCAGAGCTTCAGATCCTATCTCCAATGGATGTGCGTGGACCAATCGAATGTGTGGACAGCGTGTCTGTCTTGGTCCATGTTCATCCTCTTCGCGATCGTCGTGCCCGCGGTTTCCCATTTCCTGCTGGCCTGCTCCACTTGCGACAGCAAGCACTCGAGGCCCTTCGACGGCGTCGTGCAGCTGTCGCTGAGCAGCGTCGCCACCCTCTCCTTCGTGTGCCTGTCCAGGTTCGTCCGGAAGTACGGGCTCCGGAGGTTCTTGTTCTTTGATAAGCTGGTTGATGAGAGCGAGACAGTTCGAAAGGGATATACGGGACAACTCAACGTGAGTTTCCGAACCCATTTCTCTCTAATTATATTTGCATTTTACTCAGAACTCAGGAACCTTAGAAGAAAGTTGGCGTTTTTTTTTCCCCATAAACAAACAAATTCAGAAAACAGGGTTTATACAATTTTAGCTCAATTTTTATTCAATTGGTTTTTTGTTCTGGACTTTTCCCACGATTGACACAGCGTTAATCAAGCTGTGACTGTGACTGTGACAGTCAGTTTGACTTTTTTCGCCAAGTTCGGGCTCGTGTTCTGCGGCCATATAGGCTATAAAGTTCCTTACTTCCCAACCACAAAAGGTGTTCTCTTCGAAGAAGAAATGAATTGGGGACCTTTTTGGTGGGTCATAAAGGGCAAAAAAAGGCTCAAATGAAACTGCTACGAGTATAGGCAAACAGCCCAGAAAACAGAGTGTATAGGTGAAGAATCTAGATAGAGATCTTCTAATTGCTCAAGTAAGATTATTGGTTTAGAATTTTCTGCACCTAATTTGGCAAGGGGGTTCAACCAATGCAAATTATATTTTGTTAATGAGAAATACTTGTTGATTAGATTCGTTCGTTGAATTTCTTAAATGGATGGACCTTTTATTCGGAGAATTCCGTCGCGACTATAAGATTAATGTAAAAGAGAAGTAGAATGGTGTAAATTAATTGCAGAAATTTCTGTTGTATTTTCCGAGATATTTTTTTCCTAGATATAAAGTAAAATATTTCTGCTACAATTTGAGCGACTTTCCATATATTTTTTAATTCATGCAGAGATCACTAAAGCTCCTCTCGGTCTTTGTCGTCCCCTGCTTCGTGGCCGAGAGCGCATACAAGATATGGTGGTACGCCTCCGGGGCCTCACAAATTCCTTTCCTGGGCAATATCTACGTGAGCGACACTGTCGCATGCATCATGGAGCTGTGCTCTTGGCTCTATCGCACGACCGTAATTTTCCTTGTGTGTGTTCTCTTCCGTCTGATCTGCTACCTCCAGATCCTTCGACTGCAGGACTTCGCGTCCGTTTTCCAGGTGGACTCCGACGTGGAGTCCGTGTTGTCGGAGCACCTTAGGATCAGGAGGCATCTACGGATCATAAGCCATCGATACAGGGCGTTCATCTTGTGGGCCTTGATCCTCATCACAGGGAGCCAATTTGCTTCGCTGCTCATCACCACCAAAAGCAGCGCCGACGTTAATATATACAAAGCCGGAGAACTCGCGGTACGTGGTACTATATATATATATATAAAGAGTATAACGAATATATATTTATATATTAATAAAATAATAATAAATGTGTGTTTTTTTTTTTTTTTTTTTTTTTATAAAAATATTTGATGACCTTCCATTCTTATGTAAAAAATTAAATAATTTTGGTTCGGTGCAGCTATGCTCTATAACTCTTCTTACAGGGCTCATGATACTAATGCGGAGCGCAACAAAGATTACACACAAGGCACAATCAGTAACATGCCTTGCTGCTAAATGGCACGTTTGCGCTACGTTAGAGTCCTTTGAGGGTGCCGATGGTGAGACCCCAAGAGCTCCGGTGGACCACGGCCTAGTGTTTCCTATGGGTGCCAGGGAAGAATCGGACGGTGAGGAAGCCGGAGATGAAGAAGATGACCTAGATAACGACAAACTGATCCCATCATACGCGTATAGCACCATTTCTTTCCAGAAGAGACAAGCTCTAGGTATATATATATGCATGTCACAAAGAAAGAATCACTTTCAAATGAATGCCATGGTTGACCTTGATGAATTTGCTTTTTCCCGATCTATGACACGAGTAATATATATGCATGCATTCTTTGTTTAAACTTAATTTACACAAATGAACATTTTGACTTATGCACAGCATTTCCTTTTATCAATGCATTCAACTGATTTTTGTTTTGTTTTGTTTCTATTCTCAGTGACGTACTTTGAGAATAATAGAGCAGGGATTACAGTTTTCGGCTTCACATTGGATCGGACTACACTACACACCATTTTCGGTATCGAGTTATCTTTGGTTCTCTGGTTGCTTGGAAAAACCATTGGCATTTCTTAAGGATTAATCCAAGAGATCTACGTACCGGCCTCCATTACTTACGTTAGAGAGACATCCTGTTTTCTGGGTTTTGTATTTTTATTCTCATTCTTTTACCTTATATATATCGTGCGATTTGTTCTCAAAGTTTCTTCAGGCTTTTATATATGGTTTATAATGTTGTTATGATTCTCGATTAATAGATTTATTGCGTTTTCATTTATTAATTAAAATATGAAGCCCCCCAGTCATGAGAAAGAATAAGTCAAAGGGTGTATTTTTATGAAACAAATTATTGGATAATTTCGATATATATATATATATATGTCAATGGGAGTATATAATAACAATTTTGTTACGTACAACCTGCTATGCGCAACCGTCGGGCAATCGAGTTTGCCACATCATTTTCTGACATAATTAAAAAAAAAAAATTGAGAAGATGGCTGAGCGGGATGAAGACATTTGAGAAGAGAGAAACGTCCAAACCCCAAACCCATTTCAAAACCCATCTGTAAACTCAAAAAAAGACTACAACATTTCGATTGGAAAATCTGAGGTACCATCTGTAAATATTTATTTCATCGGTAAGCCATCTGATTTGTGTTTCCATGACAGTGGATTAAGTAATATTTGCACAAATTTAAGCATGCATGAAGTATTGTGTTTTTTCATGCTTCTCTTTTGGTCTTTCTTGGACAAATGGGTGGAAGAAAAAAGACATGAACATCCATTTCAAGAGTTTTGGTGAAGGAGAAGGGGGAGTAACGGTTTTGTCAAGGAGAATGAGGTAGAAGTAGAAGGAGGAGAAAAATTAAAATAATGTGTTTTACCTTTTCATTAAACATTATATCTTGCATGTTGCCTAAATGAAACACAATCGTTACATTTAATGATGTGGAGCCGGTTGCATGGCGTTTATATGAGGCGGTTACGTTTAGCATTTTTCAGAATTACTCAAATTAATTGAACACCAATTTTCATTTTTTAACACGCACGTATTTCCTTTTTAATAATGGTGAAGTGTTCTTCCATTTTTTTTAATCATCAAGTAGAATCCATGATCTCAGCCGTAAATTTTCCACCAAATCAGTAACGATCCTCCACCAGAATAGAATCTATTATCTCATTCGTATTTATTATACCTGTTGAGTTGATCGAGATCTAATAATATTTGGAGAAAATTAATCATTGTATAATCGTTGTATAATTATTACAAAAAAAAAAAAAAAGATTTGTATAAAAAAATTAATTTTTAATATAATTACATAATATTTACGTATTTTATAATTATTATAATATTTGGTGCCTTGAAAATGCTTTTTGACCCTTAGGAAATGCGATTTTTTTTTTGGAGTTCCTTCTGTTGAATTCAATTGTGATTTGACCGAAAATGAATGTTCGATCGTTTCGAAAACCATAAAGAAACTCGTGCCACGTTGGTTTCGCGTTGAAACCTGGCGGGACCACAGCTTTACATTTTCTCCGTTAGTTAAAATTAAAACAAACTTGAAACACCAGCGTTCAGCGTTGTGCCCACTGCCAAGTCAAAATTGTGAAAACGACAGCGTCTTCGTTAATTCCTCTTGTCCCAGTCACGCTTCGTCGCTAGGAAGGACTCTCTCGGCTTCCCTTCCCCCATAGGATTCGGAAACCATACGCGCTGAAAAACGGGGGAGAAGTGATTTTTCTTCTCTTTTCATGATTCTTCTCAACCATGGAGATTGCTTCCATTCCAATTACTTCGTGCTCTAAAGAGCACCAGAAGATCTATCAGGAGTGGTTCAGTTACGCTGATTCAGGTTCATTTACCCCTTCTATTTGAATTTGGTTTTTCGCACCAAATTTGATCTCCATTCCTCTTTTGGTTGAAAGAATATTGTAGATTGTTTCACTATAAATCAATTCTCCGTTTTTTCGTTTTTAAGATTTTGAATTATAGGCTTATTGCTTTTTTTTTTTTTTTCTTTTTTTTTTAATATGTTCGAACTATGCGTTTTGTTTAGATGGAGATGGCCGCATAACAGGGAATGATGCTACTAAGTTCTTCGCTATGTCCAATTTGTCCAGGCAAGATCTCAAGCAGGTTTGATTTCATTATTTATCGTTCGTTTTCTTGCCAATATTTGTGAATCATTCGTTGCTTCAGCTTAATTGACGAATTGGAAAATTGGTTTTGCAAATATTTTCACCTTTTTTTAATTGTTTATCATATATAGCTTAGACGAATAGCTTTATAAACGATAGTTGTGGTTAGTGCTGCTGTTTATTATTATGTACGTATTTCTTAGTAATGCTTAGTGTTATGTTTGCTATCTCTGTAATAATGTTTCTTTCGCTTCTCATGTTAGGTTCCATGCTTTGGAATTCTCACTTAGTACCTTTTGATTGCTTTCCTTTTTTTTTTTAAGCATTTTCATACTAAGCCTAACTGGTTTATGATTTTGCTGATTTTGTTTTTGTTATTTAAAGCATTTCTCTTTATTATTGGAAAATTTTATGTACCACAATTCTATTTCACTTTTATCGCACTATGATGAGGTGATATTGCCCATCAACGTTTGATTTTTTTAAAAAAAATACAGGTTGATCCAAGGGTGTTAAAAAGTGCCACATTTTGCATGGTGGGATGAGAATGTGATATGTAGCATTACTCTTTATTATTTGTTTGCTTCTTATTCTTGTTTTTATTTTTTTAATAAATTTTTTAATATTTCAGGTGTGGGCAATTGCAGACTCAAAGCGACAGGGATATCTGGGCCTCAAGGAGTTTATTGCTGCTATGCAGGTAATTAGTGTACCTGGACGACCAAACCCCAAATATTATTCATTTTTTTGGGGCCTGACCCATTCTTTCTTCTTAACGTGAAGCTTGCATCTCTAGCACAAGCTGGTCATGCAATCACAAATGATCTCCTGAACAGTGATGGTAAGCTGTTTACATTTAGGTTTCTCTCTATAGGACATGCCTGGATTGGTTGAGTAATGTAACATCCTAATGCCACATCGGGAAAAGGAATGGCTCACCTAGCGTGTCTGAGAGGAAGATATTCTTATCCTTTAGAATGATTCCAAAGGGGCTCCACTTGTAACATTGACAAGTGCTGTCGGAGTTATAGTGCATATGTGGCTAGTGCTTTTCAAAAAAACTATTGTTAAGTGTGATGTTTGGTTATTTGCTTTGAAGAATACTTCTCGTGTTTTCATTGAGCATTGCTTCATTTATTGCAGTTGACTTGGGCGATTTGAAACCTCCTGTTATGGAGGGTTTGGATGCACTAATAGCGGTAACTATGCTGTTTTGATTTTTGTTGATTCTTTGTTCCATTCTTTTCCTTCAAGGAAGTCTTAACTTTTCATGTCATCCACTCAGAAGAAGAAGCGAAAGGAAAAGACAAGTGACCTTGATGCAAATGGTAAGACATTTCTCAATGTAGATGACAATGCTGCTTTATATCTTGGTTTTATT
Source organism: Juglans mandshurica (assembly GCA_022457165.1). Classification (NCBI taxonomy): domain Eukaryota; kingdom Viridiplantae; phylum Streptophyta; class Magnoliopsida; order Fagales; family Juglandaceae; genus Juglans; species Juglans mandshurica. The sequence continues at coordinate 36,945,316 of CM039622.1, forward strand.
GTATACTCAGTGATGCAGTCATGCAGGCAGTTCTCAAGTTCAAACATCAGCTGCACCTAATTGGTTTTCATCCAAAGCATCTAAAAAGGTATTTTCTGTGCATGCAAGTTTCTATCTAATTTCATTGATGAATTTCTCTCCTGCTTTCGTTCAAGAATAAAATGCTCCTCAATCCCGAGGGAGTCACTCGGCACTTGACTTTTTTTTAGTCATATTTCGGAGGCTTTTGACCATGTTACTGTTTATATGATACCAATACCGGATTGTTATGTAGGCCTTTTTCGAATTATTTATTCCACTAACCAAGCTGGTATCATATAAGTAATCTTTGATGATGATGATCTTGTTACTTTTATGTTAAGATATAATGGCTTTTCTTCATGGTATCTTGTTTGTATCAATAAGGAAATGGGAATATCTGCGAATAGAAACGAGGACTCTTTTAATATTATTCTGCAGGTGTAATGTTAAATTTTTACGTGGTCCTATCTGGCCCAATTTTAATTGTCCCCCACTTGATTTTTGGTATATTTATCCTTACACCCACATCTAGCCACATGTCTTTTGTTTCCTTGATTTTTTGGCTATATTCATAGGTACCGCTTTCCTCTGTTACATCAATCATTGATGGCTTGAAGAGACTGTACATTCAGAAGCTGAAGCCGTTAGAAGTTGCTTATCGTTTTAATGATTTTGTATCCCCATTGCTGGTCAGTGTGCAATGAACCTTCGATACTTCCTCTCACATAAAATGCTGAATTACAACTAATCCAGTTTTATATTTTGTTGATGCTATTTTTTTCATCATGGGTGACAGTGGATAATAAGTTTATTATCTGTTTTTGAACTTTGTGCAGACAAATAGTGATTTTGATGCTAAACCAATGGTTATGCTTTTGGGTCAATATTCGACTGGGAAGACAACATTTATTAAGCATCTGCTGAAAAGTAGTTATCCAGGCAAGTTATCTTGTGTGCATAGTGTTTGCATTTAAGCGCACATTAGATTAAAATTCTTTAATAATCTTTGTTGATTTTTTTATGTTGTTAACAGGAGCTCACATTGGACCTGAGCCCACAACTGACAGATTTGTTGTTGTCATGGTATCTGCAAAACCATCTCTCATTGTGTTATCACCAATGTAGCCTTAAGTTATAGTCTTAAAGTAAATTATTTTTTCATGATTCCTTGTTATCTTCAAGTCAATTAAATTTCTAGTTTTTCTTCAGATTTAACATCATTAAAAGAGATTTATATCTATTCCCCTACCTTTTTCCTAAAGCTTACCGAGAGTTTTGAACGTTTTTCATCTTCTTGTGATGATTTCTCCTTTTACTGCTTGCCTTCCTTCATCACCATAAATGTGGAGTTACTTATCTAACTGGTCCCCTATAGTTTGTCTGTTCTAATCAGGACCAAAAACAGAGCATAATTTTTTATGTTTTGAATGCTGAAGATAAGTCGTTGAATTTTGCAATGAATAAGGATTGAGTTATCTTTGCTGCACTCGGCACACCTATTCTTCATTATTTAGGTCGTGAGAGTTTTTGAGGAAGGTTTCTCCCCCTAAAATCCTCAAGGACAATGCTTGAGCAAATTGATATTTTCTGGAAATTTTAAAATTAATGATGGTAATTGCTTGTTTATGAAAACTTTCTTTGTGGTTCATTACATTTACACACTATTCCTCTTTGTAGGGATGGATACATGCATGTTTAGCTGATCTTTCGAGAACTTAATTTTTTTACTACCAAATTTGGATTCTTATTCCTATATTATAGAGGTATTGTCATTGGTAAAAACAATCATCTCATCACACTCATACACTTATTTTCCCCCCGTGTCCACACAGTTGGATATGTCATTTGACCCATAGACCGTTGGCATTCGTGTATCATTGCCATTCTTAGAATGATCATTTTTATCGACAAACTTGTTAATTTGCCTACAAATATGCTAAGTTATATTTAGCATTGATCTGATCATCACTGTTTACTTTTTTATGAGCTTGATCCTTTCTATGTCATTGTCCAAAGTAATATGATTCATTTTTGTCAGCACCTTGGGTTTGTTCTTTACTGTGCAGTTTTTGCATGCAGTTTACTTTGTCTTTTGATGCAACTTCACTATATTAGCTTCATTTCTTTCTTTAATTTGCTATCCCTGATAAAGATCTTGAAGTACCATTTGATGTTGTTAAAAAAATTATGTTACAACTAACCCCTAGGGGTTGGCTCAAGTGGTAAAGGCCTTGGGCTATGCTCCCCCAAGGTCCAAGGTTCAAATCCCCTTGGGTGCAAACAATCTCTAGGGGCCAAACCCCCTTGTGAAAAGCCAACGATTGAACCAGTTTCGTGTAGGGAAACTTCCGAGGATGTGGTGCACGGAACCGGGGTTTATTTTGCAGGGTGGGTCCGAAGGGCCCTGCCTTGGAGAGGTTCCTTGACATCAAAAAAATAAAAATTATGTTACAACTCTTGCAAGTGTTCATGTGAAGAAGTGAAAAATAAAGAAAAGAGATACATGGAGATCATCTTACTGAAAAAAGGGAAGGTTTCTCGTATGTCTTTAATATCAAATGCATGGTTAGGCCTCTTGGTACCCTTTCTGTTACGAGGCCTAGGACTTGGAGATCTTTATTAAAGAATTTGAGCCACCATTTCACTCTCTCTTCTATACCCACCATATAAGCCTTGTAGTTTATCTTCTTTTTGGAACAATTATATTATGATTATGAATCTGGCTAACTTTTTGGACTATTCTCTCTCCTTCAGTATTCTGTATGCATAAGATAGTCTGCTGCTTACCTTGTGAAATCTTGCAAGGGTTCACTAGCTATGTTTGCTTGTATACAGTCTGGAACTGATGAAAGAAGTATCCCTGGAAACACCGTTGCCGTTCAGGCTGACATGCCATACAGTGGGCTGACAAATTTTGGAACTGCTTTTTTGTCGAAATTTGAGTGTTCTCAAATGCCACATCCCGTGAGTTAATTTTCTAGAATAAAAATAGATTGTCTAGATTATCCTTTGGTGGAACTGAAACTTGCTCTTTTTAATATTTGAAGCTGCTGGAGCATATCACTTTTGTTGATACTCCTGGTGTTCTGTCTGGAGAAAAGCAACGAACACAGAGAGCATATGATTTTACCGGTGTAACATCATGGTTTGCTGCAAAGTGTGACCTTATTCTACTTTTGTTTGATCCTCACAAACTTGACGTCAGTGATGAATTCAAGAGAGTGATATCATCTTTACGTGGTCATGACGACAAGATTCGAGTGGTTCTTAACAAGGCAGACCAAGTTGATACCCAGCAAGTAAGAATTTTTGCTGCCAAGTAACTCTTAACTTGCATACACACAGTTAAGCTTGCATACTGGGTGGTAGCATCTTAACTTGCATCCCATGATATAACATTGCAGCTGATGCGGGTTTATGGAGCGTTAATGTGGTCACTTGGGAAAGTTATAAACACTCCTGAGGTTATGCGCGTTTATATCGGGTAGGCTCCCTATAATTTGTAGCTTAACTTACCCAGTAGAAGTCTTTTGTTGTCGTACCCGAGGCATATGCATGACTTCAAGTTTATTGCAAATATTCATACTGAATTACTGCTTTGTATCTTACTTTTGAAATGATCTGTATGATATGGGCTTTATATCTTATATTTCATAAGATCTGATAACATGGTTTCACATATCACCGAATTGTTTAAAGTTTTAATCCTATAATTTTCCCCTTTCCATGTGAATGTGACTTTCGTCACAATCTTACTATGCGTAGTGATATCCTTACTTGGTTTTGGCAGCTCATTCAACGACAAACCTGTAAATGAAGCTGCTACTGGTCCAATTGGGAAAGAACTTTTTGAAAAAGAGCAGGAGGACCTTCTTGCTGATCTAAAAGATATTCCAAAGAAAGCTTGTGATCGCAGAGTGAGTGTCTCTATCCATGTCTCATGAAATTTTCTTTGCTTGAACGAGTTCAGTTGTGCCTGTACCTCATGAGTAAGAAAATCTCCTGAGTGGTAGCAGAGTAATTCTATGCTTAAAAGGTTGAAGGGCTTTTAACCGGGGTTTTTATCTGGCAGATCAATGAATTTGTAAAACGTGCTCGAGCAGCCAAGATACATGCTTACATCATTAGTCATCTTAAAAAAGAGATGCCTGCTATGATGGGAAAGGCTAAAGCCCAGCAGAGACTCATAGATAATTTGGCTGATGAGTTTGGAAAGGTTTCAACTCTCTGCCCCGTCTCCTCCACTTAAACTTAAAGTTTGTTTTCATCATTTCCTTTTAGGATATTAAGACCATTTTATGTAATTCCGTACGTACCTCCACTTTGTTAAACCAGGTCCAAAGGGAGTTCCACTTGCCTCCTGGAGATTTCCCGAACGTCGACCACTTCAGGGAGATCTTGAGCGGTTACAGTATCGACAAATTTGACAAGTTGAAACCCAAAATGATACAAGCTGTTGATGATATGCTGGGCTATGATATACCGGATCTCTTGAAGAATTTCAAAAACCCGTACGATTAATGGATGGCGTCGGCATTTCCAGGAACATAAAATGGACAGAGGTTGGATCGCAAATGGAAAGGGACTGCCATTTCTGGGTATTAGAGTTCTGAGTATCCTAATAATCGAGCATTAGAATATTTTCGAGTTCTCCAGTCTCAAACTCGTCCATTGATATATTAATCGCCTTATCACGCATGTAATTGTATTGAAACGGAAACTCAACGATCTCTTTCTTTGACTGGGCAGCGTTTAGATGATTTTTCGTTAATTTATTTCTATTGATTTTATATTTTGACAAGGAAATAATACCGAGGGTATCACCAAGGTCCAACGACAACCTGTTCAATTCATTCAAACACAGAAAAACCTCATAAAGTACTTAAGAGTTGGAATTTTATATGAGATTGATGTATAAATTCACTACCTTTTAGGTGTGGTTTGGATAGTGAGTTGAGATGAGATGGTTTTAGATGAGTTGAATAAAATATTGTTATAATATTATTTATTATTATTATTATTGTTTTAGGATTTGAAAATTTTGAATTATTTATTATATTTTGTGTGAAAATTTGAAAAAATTGTAATGATGAGATGAGTTGAGATCATATCTGAATCCAAACAAGGCCATAAGGTAATGATCGACCCAACTTTATTGTCGACGAAATATTTAAGAAAGTCTTAGCCTCGTTTGTTTTCACAATTCTTTTTAACTCATTTCATCTAATCATTATAATTTTTTTAAATTTCTATATAAAATAAAATAAACAATTTAATTTTTTTAAATCTTAAAATAAAAATAATATTAAAAAAATATATTCTAACAATATTTTATTTAATTTTTAATTTTAATTTTAATTTATAAAAACAAACGACAACTTAATTTTACGTTTTCTGCTTGTTTGTTCGGGCCCTTCATTTATTTGGTCCTAAGCAACTGATACAATTATATGGGTCCTCACCATGAAAATAAATCAGCGGCAATTTCTTAGAATCTTTTTGATCGAAACCTTTTTACGATTCAAAAAGATTTACAACGTGATAGTGTGCGTGATCTTTTCTTTCTGAGCAAATTAACCGGAACAAATCTAAGCGTGGGATGGAGCAATATTTCTATATATATATATAAAAAAAAAAGAATCCCAACAAATAATTTTCCTATTTCATTTAAAAATGTAACCCGTTCATGTCGAAAGGATTGCCACTATGTATAGAGAACATCAATATTTTCCTAGATACGCACAAACGATTATTTCCATTCATGGAGGTATTGAACCATTTAATGTCTTGCCCGCTATCACGGATTTAATGGCATCGGCCTTTTCGAAAATTTCCATAGAGCCCTGAACTTGGTGTTAAGTCTTCCCTTTCTTCCCTAGGGAGATCAAGAGAGGCACTAAATAAACCAGCAAACCTGTATCATTTTGATGGGTTGGTCAGCACTCGAAGAAGAGCGTCCCTACCATAAGAAAATGTGGAAGGTTTTCAATTCCAAAACTCGACTTCTTTGTAAATCTAAATCCTTTCTAAAAACCACATGTCAACTTCTCGCCCGCCTCCGTCCTTCCTCTAGTAATCTTGGCTGCCACCGCCATGTCTATTTTTACTCCTACGGCTACCTTGATCGTCATCGTCACCAGGGGCTAGAAATTCAAAGTGGCCTTTCAAACATACAAGTGGGCGACCTTTTGCCGTACAAGGAAGTGGAGGCAAAAACTGCAGTAGTACTGCCACATGACGGCCAGCAGCAGCCGCTTAACATGAAGATAGAAGACGATGATCGTGATTATTGGCAAGATCATGAGGAAGAATCATACGATGATCCATTGGCCGATGATGAAGACAAAACAGAACATGCTCTGTTTGAGACACCTGATTCCGAAACACTTCTACTGTATGGATTGAATGCGAAATCAGAAAATTTCATCAGGGATTTTCGTGAAAGGTTGAATCTTGAGAGACAGAGATCAATTGAAGAGTTCTACAAAATGTTGAATCGCGGTTGTTAGGCAAACTACAACGGTAAGGCGCTGCGAGCTCTATATGGATTCTTCATCCATGATATAAATAATTGATGGATGTTTTAAGATTTTCTTTCATTTTTACGTTTATGAATCTAGCTTGGATGATATCTTTGGATCTTGTGCTGCGATTTATGTAGCAGCATGACCGTAGTGCGCAGTATCTTTATATTCTGAAACTGCATTATGTGTCAGTACCATGATTAAATACTACTCTTACTGATTAATGATATTTGAAGGTTAATGATCATCATGAGTTGTACGTCTATTTCTGGAAAGAGTTGTGCTAAATAATCAGACAAAGAACTTATCAGTTAATGACATGATCATCTATCATATATATATTGACCGGCGGTTGCAACACGAGTTGCAAAAACATACTTGTGTCCATATAATTATTTTTTTTAGCCGAAGGCTGTTATTTTCACATAAAATGAAACTAATTAATACTTACTGGAATTCAAATTGAGTATACGATTTATACACATAAGTAATACTTCTGGGCTAGCTGTAATTGGCTTTCACAATTGTTGACGTTGGAGGGCCCTCGATCGATTGGATATATTGGTTTAGTAATAGATCATCGATACCCTAGCTATGTCGAGGGAATTAAGACGATGTGTAGTCTCTTTATTTGACTGTCAGTTAATCTAGTTTTATCTTTTCTACTGTTTGCATGATGATAGAGAAACTCGATTGGGGTCTTTTTCTACGAAGAGGGGGATCGCCGGCCGGTGGGATATTGATGCATGCGATGATTTTGTATGAATTATATATATGTCAATACATGATATCTCGGGTTAAAAAATCAATCTCAAGAGAAGGCCGCATGCATGCAGTTCGATCGCAATATGTAGTAAAGAGATCCTATATATACACAACGTCTAATAATTAATATATGTGGAATTAATATTGCATTTCCTTTTTGAACTACAATCATATATGTAGTACTTGGCCATATCGATCGGATACCGACCATATAAAAAACATGCATCAAATGACAACGTCCCTAATTTGTTCTAGTACGTAGTGGTACTCTTCGGGGAAACTCGGGAGGGCCCGGGAGAGTGACTTAAAAGAGCATGATTTTATAATTACAAACACAGACAAGCAAACATATATACTATATATGGGTGCGTGTGCGAGTACGTACTTGCGAATCTTTTTTCTTTATTTATCTTTCTCGTCAATAAGAGATCAAGGAACTGCCATAACAGTAGATCGACGGTGAAGAAAACTATTCTGATCTTTTCCAAAACAAATAAAATCTACGTACGCTTGGGACTAATTGGTGTGAGAAAAGATATATGGCAAGAAAATCAGTCTCAATTATTAATGAAAGAACGAGAAATTAGAATTTCCATAGTTACATAGATTAAGATCACATTCCTAATGGTAGTATTTCGTAAAGGAAAATTTTATACATCATACTACTATCTCACTTTCATCCCATTAAATATGATGTGGCACATTTATCACTATTAAATAATTATTTATTGCATATTTATTTATTATCTAATGGTGATAAATGTTCCACATACCACTTAGTATGATTAAAATAGGATGAGAACGTGGTCTACGTATAACATTACTCGTTAGTAAAATATATGATCATCGCAACCAGAATAGCTAGTAGTGATCTCAAAGAAACAGTAGTACTCTAGACGTTTGACTTCTCTCCTCTTTCCTAATTCGATGGAGAGATGAAAGCATACACGGATCGATGAAAGCATGTCTTGGCGCTTTAGCCAGCTGACCTAGAGAAAATGCTTCCAAGCCCTGCAAAGGTATGGAATCTCTTTAATTCAGTTCTGCATTCAATATTGCAGAGTTGGGCTTTTGCTTTCTCACAGCACCAAAGGCCAACAGCTGCAATAGATTTTGAGGCTATCTATATCGACGATGACCTTTACTTGGAGCCTTTCTCGAGTACGGAAGCCTCTGAAGATCATGAGGAGAGTGATGACACTCTTGACGAGGATGTTTTTGAGGACGTGGAGAGCGAGGAACAATATTTACTCCGACAGCCCGAAGCGGATGCAAGATTCATCAGAATCTTCTGGGAGGATTGGAGGCTTCAGGTGCAAGAATCTGACAAAGAGTTTCACCAGACTTTTGCTCGTGCTGCTTAAGTAGATCATAGGATTATTACGTTAACTAAGTAGTACTAATCTTTTGTCCTGATCTGTTTCAGCACCTGTTAATCACAAAAGGGATTTGAATAATTTTATTCAATAAGATCATCCTCTTTCTGATTCTTATGAAGGGTTTGACAATGCAACTTGAAATTGAAGGTTAATTTTTAGGGTTTTTTGTATGTTTTTGTAGTGCGGCCTTTTTCACTAAAGTTATGTGAGGGTTAAAAGAAAACTACTATATTAACGTGCTTGTTAATTAACTATTGAAAATTTATAAAATTCTGTCAATGAATCTCATTTTTTAATGCAGCCATCGATAAAAACTTTATTCTCTATGAAGTGGAGCACTAACTGCATATAACTTCTATGGCTTTTTTGGGCAGAGTGGGCAAAGATGTTCTAAATCCATGTGAGCGAAGGATTTTATATATATATATATATATATATATATATATATATATAAAATATCTTCTAAGTTCTTAATATTGATCATATCCCTCCGTACGTCTCTCTAAAATTAATACACTCATAACAGACGCTCATTGCATGTAGAGAGGAAAAGCCAGCTCGGACATTCCTTGGAATCCCTCATGAAAATCTTTCGGGTATCAGTGGGTACGTACATCATATATATATAAGGTCGCGAAAATTAATCTAGGCGTTTGAAAGGTTCAAATCCTGCCTTAGAAAACCGAAAAATAAGAATAAGATGGAATCTGTTTAGTACGATATTGTTCATGCATGTCTCTGTTTCGGTTCAGTACGTCTTTCTTTTCTGATACTTCTCTTTCAGTTTAGTTCGATCCATTAAGTAGCTAGTATGCATGCATGCCTTCCCAAATCTGAAATTACTTTTGGACTATGCCTTGCAGCGGCAGGCCAGGTTCTATCTTACTCGTCATACTACTGCTAGCTCTGTTATATTCTGATGGCTGTGCCTGCGAACACAGGCTTGCATATATAAACTTATAACACGCAAGATTAAGTAATTGGAATTCAGTATTCACGTACAATTAAATTAATTTCATATTTAATTTAGCAAATATAATATTTATTGTTATTCCAAGAGTATTTGATTTTGTTTTACAATTAATTTTATAAAATTCTTTGGGGAGCAATATATCAATATATAACACGAGATAATTACAGATCACTTGCGACCCATTTCATGGAATACTTGGAACAAAGTTGGGGGGATGCCACTTTTTTCCGTCCGTTTTTCATGTGTTCGTCATCAGTACTTTTTGTCGAGTTGAACCACGAATTAAGGTTCTTGCTATAACTGCTCAAATTGCAGTTACTCCTGCGAGTTAATTTAACAACAGGCCGCTTGAATCTTACGGTTTAGATCTACGATTTTGACGACCTTTTGTTCCTTCTTGCAGACATGATTACTTTAACATAATTTCGATTGGCCGAGTATGACATTCCCCAGGGCTTTGTTTTGTTTTAGCTCTAGCTAGCACTATTAATTGTTGTCTGTTAAACATTTTATGAAGTATCGGACCAGCTAGCAAGGCATGCAGAAACAATCAACAATTAGCTCAATCACCAAATTCTAAAACCTCGTGAAGTGAATTTTACGATGTCTAAGCCATATATGCAATACCCTCTTTGGAAAATGATGAACAAGAATGGTAGGTTTATACACTTGAGGTACCAGCTCCTTAAAACGAGGGCAACTGCTTAAAATATGCAATCACCAAATTCTAAAACCTCGTGAAGTGAATTTTACGATGTCTAAGCCATATATGCAATACCCTCTTTGGAAAATGATGAACAAGAATGGTAGGTTTATACACTTGAGGTACCAGCTCCTTAAAACGAGGGCAACTGCTTAAAATATGCAACATAAGACAACAGAATGTTTATCATTCATCCTTCCCGAAAAAGCAAACAATCATCGGTTCTGGATGGTATGCCGCGCCGATGATTAGTGGAACACATTATAAACACCATACTGCACACATCTGCAATTACTTTCAGTGAACTAGTTAATGACAATCTTCAGTTTACTATCGAAGATTCCTGGTCCATAAGTTGACATGACCATGTCAACAAGAAGAGGGAACTGCATCCATACGAAGAGGCTGACTGGAACACTAGCCAAAGAAATTATAGGAACAACAATCCATGATTGGTCACGTAGCATAATTAAAAGACCGGCAGAAAAGGCTACCATCATCGTTGCAATGGAGAAAAAGAGCGTGGAAAGACCTATTATCATCTTTGTTGGTAAAGACTTGAGAAAGTCATCTTCTGAATAACGTGACGTGAGAATTCCTAAAAACATCAAAACTGAAGTTGAGGAAGTGAAGAGGGACAAGGCATCAGATATTATAAAGAGCATAAACAGCCTTTTATGCAGGAACATTGGCAAGCCTGTTTGGTCGTTACCACCTGGAACGGTAAAGGCTGCAGCAAACATAATGGTAATAATGAGAGCACCTACAACTGTACAAGATGTCGAAGTGTCCTTCAGCCATTGCTCTCCCTCTTTCAACATGGCCTTGTGCTCTTTCGTAAACAATTCTCGGGGAGTCAAACCATCCGTGTTAGTGACTACCCTGACCTTGGGTTGGAAAACTCTCTTCGTCTCCTGCATTTGTTAAATAAAATCTAATGATTAGAAAGAAAGGCAGCAAAAATTAATATAGATAAAATTACAATATTACATGCAGCTATTTATAATCATGTAATAAAATCTAAAAGGCTAAGAGCGAGAGTATATCAAAGAAAGATAAAGTGAGATAGATAGAAGACCTCAAACCACTGGAGTTCTCTTTGCATTTGCAAAGCTGCACCTGGGATGCGATTAAGCATAGTACGGGATTCTCCTGACATTCCTGCCATATGTAAAATGCCATTGGTCTCCCTATCTTCATAACATGCTAGAGCCTTGTTCAAATCAAGCCCTATTAGAAGGCTACAGATCTTAGCTTGACGATGCAAGACACCAAGCATAAGTAAGTTTCTCTTCTGTCCATCAAAGGTCCACTCAAGATCTGGATCCGCCTTCAGCATCTCAGAAGCAACTTCAAAAATCCCATTCTCGACAGCTTTGATGATGGCATATTCAACGCAGCCATCTCGCCTTTCGTAGTAGTCTAAACAAGTTATTCTTGCGCACATTAGACTAAGAAGTTCTTGGGCTTGGACATGGGTCAACTTCATCTGATATAAATGCTTGATTCCTGCGTGCGTTAATAATCGAAACAATGTAAATTTAACCCTGCATCCGAAACTTAAAATAAAAAAACAACAGAGAAAGTTTTCTATAAATTTAATTCAGAGCTCGATCGGATGGAAGAAATAATGTACCCAAGATGTTTAGGACATTTGAAACTAGATGGCGCAATAGAGCTGGCACTGTAAATTAAGAACAAAATTTGATCGCTGATCATAATATAAAACTGTTACTAAAAAAGAATTAATAAAGTAGGAATAAATAAAGATATGGATACAATTATTTTACTAACCTGAAATATTGTAATAATGTCACTTTGTAAAAATAATTAGTACTTGCTACGATTAGGCAAAGACATCATGATACCTGATATGAAAGTTTTTGCTTTCTGGCTTTCGGTTTCTACCTTATGAACGTTCAAATGAATTTCCTTGGAGTCACGATTCGGAGGAATATGTATACCTTTCAGCAAGAAAGGGCCAATTAAGAATCTTTAAGTAATTAATTAAGCGACAGAAAAGAGTACTTGTAGTGCATGGTAGTAACCGACAGTATTTGTAGATCCATCGTTTCCAAAACACGAGCCGATCGAGATTTCCACTGGGGAATAGATCAGGCATGGACGCCAATGCCAACAGCGGTGTGATCGCGTATTTATCTCGAGCAAGGCCCAAAGGTGGGTGCCTTTTCATTAAATCCAAAGCAATATCTGTACGTACGTTGTAATGTTATAGCATATATATATATATAATATCATGTATGCGTCTTAATTAAAAAAAAAAATAATGAAATATAGATCAACGACCATTCAACAATAGTTAAGTCAAGACGTGCATGCAGGAAGACTGGTTGTTATGCGCGTACCTAAAGTTCCGGTATATATACAGTATGTGAAAAAATTAGGACCGTTGTAGTCTTTCGCAGGCAAAAGATCGTCTAGCGGAGTGAGAGCGTACAAATAGCGAGCCATTTCTAATTGGCCATAGTAAATAGCCTGAATAAGCGGCAAATTTCCAATGTGATTGGTGATGCTGATCAACTTCTTGTTCTTGTTAAGTATGCACTCCGTAAGCTCGTGGTTTCCACGCATCACTGTCTCTGTAATAGCTGTGTACCCGTAATAATCTTGCATTTCCAACTTTTCTTCCGGCAGTTTCTCCACCAATTTCTTAGCTACATGCACCTGTCCTGCAGCCGCAGCTACGTAAAGCGGCGTTTGGTATTTCCAGTTTATTTTTGCAGTCAATGCATCGGGTTCACGCTCCAGAAATTCTTGTACTGCGTTCCAATTCCCACGTCGCACTGCCAGGTACAAGTCCCCGTATTTCTTATAGCTCTCATTCTCGTTCTCCTCCGCCATGCCTTCCAAGTTTTTCTGATTCTCTGCGATGCCAAGATTTTACGACTACAACATTGACAAAATGTATCAAGTATTATACTGCAAGTAGTTTTTCTTAATTTGCTCTGAAAGTTGTGCATGGAAGAGCTAGTGGTGTAGGAGAAGAACACTAAAATAAAAGAGTACTAGAAGAAGAAGAAGCGAAAAAAGAAGGAAGCTGCGGGGAGAAGAGAGGCAGAGACCAGAAAGGAGAAAGAAAAATCTGCGAAGCATTTTCCATATATATTTTTTTCCTTCAAAGATTAATTAATATAACCTACATGCAGCTATCAGTACAAAAACTAGTTTAGACAGAGCTTATATAGATATACAAAATTAGCAAGAACTCCCAACACCAAACAAAAAAGTAATATTAACTGAAATCAAATCCCATATCAAGAAGTCAACTGCAGTCAAGACGATAGATGTAAAGAAGCACGAGAAACCAAAACATGCTAGCTGCAGCAATTAATCAACAGCAATTAATACAGGGACCCAGAATATATAGAGACTCATGCGCGCATGCATCTACTCCATCGATCCCAACAACGTTTAGATCTTTTCATCACATCATTCTTTTCAAAAAATCCCCTCACCACATGACGATCTACGAAATTAACGTAAGCGAAATATTTGATGCAAAATACGAAGGCATTGCTTACAGGTCTGGACACGGGCTCTACTCTGTAAATCTCACTTGGCAGAAGTCGCGCTTCACCGGCCGGCCGACGAACTTGAAGAGATGATTACCCACCCCTACCTTATATATACGGATAACAACTTGACTTGGTTGTCAAAGTATTGAGATGAGCAAATTGCTTTTTTTTTTTTTTTTTCTTTTCCTTTTTTTATTAAAAAAAAAACATACTACTAAGGGCAACTTGCTTTTTTATAAGAAGTAAAACCTAAAGTTGACTTGATGACCAGTAATATCACGTTCACACGACGATCGAGAAGAAAGTGACATTTAAGTATTAAATATTTTTTAATTTGTAATTTCTTTATCTAATCATTATAATTATTTTTAAATTTTTTAAATAAAATATAAATTCAAGTTTTTTAAAATTTAAAATAAAAATAAGATTTTAATTTTATAATATTTTTATTCAATTTTTTCTTTACTATTTTTTAAAATCTAATAAATATCTTAATTTAAATCATTTTATTATTATGTATAAATCATTTTACTCTTAATATAATATTTAAGTATTAATGATCTGGTGAAGGTGATCTTGAGTCAGCACAGTCCAAACTAGTGGTAAGTAGCCAACTAAACTAGTGGTACGTAGCCTAGCCAGTTCGCTACCTAAACCCTGAAGCCCCCATCCCACTGTTACGTTTGGATAGAGAGAAGTGTTAAGAGTATTGAAAAAAATTATGAACAGTAATAATAATGTAATGAAAAATTAATAATAGAATATTAAAAAATAATAAATAATATTAAAAAGGAAGTGAAAATTAATAATAAAATAATAAATAATAGTGGAATATTTTGATAAGGAAAATGTTAAGCGTCCCGCTCCTAGCTCCCTCCCAACCGCTTGCATTGATGTGTATTTTTTTATGTGTTTTTTTTTTAGTTTTTTTTTATATAGATTTTTTTAATAATTTTAAATATTTTAAAAAAATGAAAAATAATCATAATATTATTAAAAAATAATTTATTAATCACGAAGTAAAATAAATTTTTTTTACTTCGTGATTAAGAAAGTATTTTTTAATGATTTTTTTTTACTTTATGATTAAGGAAGTATTTTTTAATAATATTCTAAATTTATTTTATTTTTTTAAATATTTAAAGTATTAAAAAAAATTTATAAAAAATAATTAAAAAAATACATCAAAAAACACATGTTAGAGCCCGCGGTTGCTCCCAGCAGGAGCCACCGCTAGTGGCTCTAGCAATACTCTTTTGATAATACTTGAAGTAATCTTAGCACTAAATAAAGGAATATCATATATACCCCACATGACTAGTAGCTTATGCATGAGATGCATGTCTTTTGTAATTTTTAAGAGAAGGAAAATGTTATAGACCGGGCTCGTTTACTCTGTTTTGTCTTCCCGTTTGATGTGGTCTCTCCACATTGCACTGTTTTTTACTTCTTTTTTTTTTTCCACCTCACGTAAAACACATCCCCCCGAGCTTGGTCTCCTTCTCCCCAGCCCCATCACCCATCGACTTCGCCTTCCTGCCCCATTGCTCATCGACATCGACCTCGCCCCCAGCCCCACTAATTCGTCTCCACTCCCCTCCATCTTCAAAATAATCTCCGACCGACACAATATGTAGATTTTTTTTTTTTTTTTTATCTCAGTTTCCCCTACCCTTGCCAACAATAAGGGAAAAAAAGGCATCCCCTGCTCTCCAAACCTCCGAAAGCACCCTTTACAAATTAATAATAGGGGAAAAACCAACGACAAGTGCAGGCTATAACAACTAAAACTGCATGAGTTTAAACTTCTTTATACCAAAGCCAACAAACCAGAATACAAGAATCCACAATAAATAATGGCCCTAAATTCAAAGACAAAGGGAGCAAAAAAGAGTCTTGAAGAGTGGCCCCGTGGAAAAACCAAAATAAAACAAAACAACACAAGATAAAACTGGCCAACAAGAAAAGTTCACACTAAACTACACATTAACCATAACAACAATGATAGATGAAACCCAAGATCAGATTTAGAAAAGTATTGAAACTACAGCACCAAAGACACACTTCAATGACCTGTGCGATTCACCAAACCCAGAGTGCAAAACAAGGAAAAGAAATGAACCTTTGAACAATAAGAGAGTAAAAAAAAGAAAGAAAAAACAAAGTTGACGGTTTGGAGAGAAAGCAAGGCCCAAAGAAAAATTATTTCAAGACTGTGTTTGGATGTTGAGCTGAATTCAGTTGAGTTGATTTCTTTATGAATATTAATGAGTTGAATAGTGGAGGGAGTTATGTGGGGTCATCTAAACTGAGTTTAAAGTGTGTTTTGATGTTAAAATGATTTTAGTACTTTTATGAAAAAATAAAAAAAGTTGTGGATCCCACGTATAAAGATGTTTTAACTTGAAAAAAGTTGTGGGTCCCACGTGTAAGAAAGTTTTGAGTTGGGATAAGTTTAGTAATTTGAGAGTTGGGTGTTTGAATGTTAAACTCAGTTTAAAATTAGACTGAACTCCACTGAATTTGGGAGCCAAACGCAGCCTAACTCTCGATTAAAGACAGATCTGAAAACCTTGTTGAACACACAATAGAATATGAGTGGTTGTACCAGTTCTGTTCTAATCTTCTTATTCGTCGGCTCTTTTTTTTTTTTTTTTTTTTTCTAGAGAGTTCAGTGGGTTTGGAATTTGGAATCTTTTTGAACTTCGGAAATGGAGGGGAGGGGAAACGAACTCGTGAGGTTGGGGGCAAAGTCGATGTCGATGGGCAATGGGGCTGTGAGGCGAAGTTGATAGGCGATGGGGTTGGGGAGAAGGAGACAAGCTCGAGGATGTATTTTACGCAAATTAAAAAAAAAAAAAAAAAAAGTAAAAAGCAGTGCAACGTGGAGGGACCACGTCATCAAACGGAAGAGAAAACGGGGTCACGGGGACTGTTGCATTTTCCTTGAGAGAATATTATTTACTAAATTAAGAGCATGCAACTTGCTTATTATTATTAGCCATTAATATATACATATCTTTTTTATAGACGACTTGACTTATTGAAAAGAGTAGTTGTTGTTGACAAATAATTGCACTCTCGGAATCGATAAATAATTAATATCTTTTCCGCAAGCAACTAATGGATCATTTGGTACTGTATTATATGCATGCTGTCTCTATCATTCTAGATCCAAGTGAATTAATATGATTGATGAATTCATATTTATAAATTACTAAAAACATGATAGAATTCTCAAAAATAAATTAAATATGAAATTTTCACATGCATTTAGTTTATTCTAGGCACCCTAGCTAGGAGCTATGTAGCTGAATTTGTTATTGGGACAATGCTAGAGCCACTGTTGGGCTTTAGAAAAATTTACAATATCATTAAAAAATACTTCCTTAATTACTAGATAAAAAAAATTAAAAAAATACTAATCTTCCCACTGGAGCTAATAAAAAAATATTAATCATTAAAAAATACATTAAAAAACACTTCATGATTAAGGAAATGTTTTCGAATGATGTTGTGAATTTTTTTTTAATATGTAAAAGTGTTTAAAAAATATATGTAAAAAAAAACAAAAAAAATACACATAAAAGAGCCAACGGGAGCCCAGTGGTGGCTCAAGCATTTTTCTTGTTATTATTTCTAAATTACCATCTTTATTTATAATTTATGATTATAAAGTGCATAAGATTGTTTGGATCGATGTAGATTATCACGCACCTCGCTGCCTGAAAATCTACATTAATTATTTCCATAAATAGTTACCTTTTTTTTCATAAGAGTTTCTTAATTTTGCCGGTTGGGGGAGTAGAAAATATACCAATTATAAGTAATAAGCAAGCTGGGCGGAACAAGTGACATATATGCAGGTAGCATAGCTATCACTAATTTCCACGTTCTGCCATATTTTTTCTCACGAATCTATTTATTCAAGTATTTGCTGAAAAAATTAAAGTCATAAACCTAGTATTGACCCGATAAACACGGGCCTTTACAACCGGGTTTTTTTTTTGTCTAACCTCGTTCCGTTGACTGAGTGGTCAGGTGAAAAACCGAGACGTTTTTTTTTTTTTTTTGTTAAGATTTGCTCCATCTGGTGATTGATCATGACGTTCTTGAAAGTTGACGCACGGTTTGCCTATATCTTTCAAGTCCGACCGGACCAACCTTCTCATAGTTGGGCCTTGAAACTTTGGGTCTATGTTCCTTTGGATTTGAATTCTCATTGCTTTGTTCTTCTACTCCATCGATAACCAAATCCTGAGCCTGTACGTGTATAGTAATATGGAGTCTTTCAACGCTGTTCACATTAGGTCCTATCGTCTACTGCCCCCCGAGTGAGTTGGTCTTAACCCCTGGCCCTCTTTGTCTCTTCGAAAATACAAAAAATCTTCGAAATTTTCTAATACTCTACGTTTTATATTATTTTTAATTTATATTATTTTTTTATTATATGAATAATAAATAAATAATTTTAAAAAATAAACTAAAAAAAATTTAAAAAAAGTGTGAAGCATGAAAGTAATGTAGCAAAGCTCAAACCCCATCCCAACAATCAAAGAGCTCCAACCGCGCCACCCCCCCCTCACGATCTAATTTTTCGCCTCCCATTCTTCCTCCCTCCCGTGATTAATTGTCGGCGGTCATGTTCGCCATTAAGGTTTTTTCACGCGTGCCAAGCCGCTTCGTCCCGCGGAGCTCCTTGTTTCTCCTCTCTGTTCCCCAAAAGCAGCAGTCGGCTATCCTCTCCGACCAGTTCCGCTCCCTTCTTCGTGAATCCCCGAGTGTGGTACGCATTGGAAACCCCCCTTTTTTGTTTTTTTATGGCGGTTGATTGCAAGCAGGGTTTTACTAGGGTTTTAGAGTATCTGTAAATGAAGCCAATGTAAAGCTCTTTTGGATTCAACTTTGGTTTCCCAAATTCACTAAACGTAGTTTTATATTATGTTACTTTTCATACGTCAATCAGAAATTGGAGTTTTATAAGAGCAAATATTTTGGATGGTGTAGACTTTAAAATGTATACATGTTTTTGATGATTGGATTTTTGGGTTTTCTTTTGTCATTTAATAGTTCAAAGTTTCCTTTCTGAATTATTTATCAAGTATTTCTGTTCTAGCATAATTGGCTTAGTGTCAGATATGCAAGTGATCATCTTTTTTTTTTTTTTTTTGTGTGTGTGTTAGCATTGTGTAGTAGTTTATTCTGATTTGTTGATTTGAATCAATACATTTTATAAACCCATATTTACCTCGAAATTGTGTGCAGTAATTTAATGTAATACGATATTGGGATCATAGTAATTTCATAATTATATCTGCTTTGTGTTTTTTTAATGTTTATTTGCGTATTGTAGTTTTTGCAATGTGAATGGTATTCTCAGTGTTTTGCGCACTTGCTTTTTACGTTACAGTTGATTTCAATTCAGGTGTCTTTCTTACATAATTCAGCACCGCAACTCTCCATCTTCCAAAGATTTGGAGCGTCTTCATCTGCCACCTCTGAGCCTCACCGACAAGGAACGGGTGAGTACTGTACAGAATACTGGTGCTTCTAGGAATGTAGAGGCCACATATACAAGTGGAGATGCTAAACATTCCAATCAAGCTGAAGATTCAGGTTATACACACAACAGAGCCGCTGATCAGACAAAAGAACCAGGTCCTATTTTGGATTACCACTCTACCATAGTGAGTCTGTCGAAAGGAGAAAAGGTATTAAACGAACTGTCTTTTCTGATTCAGATCCTGAGAATGAGGAGGAGCTGTCCATGGATGATTTGTTTAAACTAGTGGCAGAGAAGGAAGAAATTTTGAAGTTGAAGCATAAAGAGCAGAAATTTTAAACTAGTGGCAGAGAGCAGAAATGGAGAATGTCATGGACAGGACAAGGCGGGAAGCAGAAAACTCTAAAAAATTTGCCATATAGGTCTTTTATTTGTTGCTCATTTTTCTTCTCTGCATATTTCTGACGGACTTTCACTTTAAATTCAAAATTCATTATTTCATGTCTTTGATAATCTTATCACTGTCGTACTTGGGAAAATATGCAGAGTTTTGCGATGAGTTTACTGGACGTCGCAGACAATTTGGACAGAGCTTCTTTGGAAGTCACAAAGAGTTTTGGAAAACTCGATACATCTACAGATTCTGCTGGAGCTCTGCCACTCTTAAAAACACTTCTTGAAGGTGTTGAAATGACCGAGAAACAACTTTTGGAGTTAAAATTTTTCTAGATGTTGCCAATTGTCTCTAGACTCACTACTCAACCTTGCAGCTCTCTGATTATACGAGAATTTGTAAGGTTCATACTTTCAATGTTATGTTTAAAGTGCTTTATTACAGAAACTAAAAAATAAAATCAAGATTGTCATTTTTTATTTTTCTAATGATATAACTTTCTACATAAATATGCTTTGCAGCAACAATTAGAAAGTTTAACCCCATTATATGTCGTATTTTTCTTTAATATTTTTTGTATTTATTTTTGTGTAAAACATATTTTTCTTCCCCCAACGTTTTTCATCTGGTTGTGCTTGGAATATTCATGTTTTTGTGATATAGCAAGGTATGTTAGATGTTAAATCGAATCTCTTAAGGCTTATGCATGCTTTTGCTTTCAGGTATTTAAAAAATATGGAGTAGAAAAATTTGATCCTACAAATGAACCATTTGATCCACATAGGCAATGCGGTTTTCAAACTACCAGATGGTTCCAAGCCTCCGGGCACCGTTGCTGTAGTTCTTAAGGTATCGATGTTATTAAGCCAATTGGTCTTTATGGTACAAATTATTAAAATATTGGATGAATAGACATTCTCGGGGTTTAAATTCTTCAAGGGAGCACCTGGACATTTTATATTTAGATTCTTTTAGCCTTGGTTTGATCTATATGAAATTCAGACACTTTCTATCAGGAGTTGGGCTGCGGACTAAAATGGTGTTCTTGCACTTATAAAACTGGCAATGATCTTAGTACTTGATTGATCTATTTTTATTACGTTTCCTTTTTGCCATTCTTCAAATGCTGATAAAGGATATTAAAATGGTTAATTAATAGCTTTTTGGTGTTTGTATTGCAGTCAGGATATTTGCTTTATGATCGAGTTATTCGGCCGGCTGAAGTTGGTGTTGTAACTGAAGCAGTGGAGAAATGAGTCAATGGAGTTTTTACTGATTACATCAAGTGATATTTTCTTGTTTGACCAGCTTTAGAAACTATCTTGAGGTCAACACATGGGACAATTGCTTGTTTTCCTTCTCAATCCGTGTCCGGCTACAATAGAATGGCTCAGGCTTGAGTGACCGACCATTTAGAGCTTGATATAGATGAGCACAGCCAAATGTTTTTAGCTTTAGGGGCACGGCTTCAATTGGAGTAGCTGTTTGTGCTTTTCAGTTCTCTATTAGCCTCGCGCGTGCATGAATATTGAATAATGGAGTGTTACGTCCCATGCGAATACTAAATTTGAAGATTATTTAAAGAATGGTACTGCTTAACTGAAAGCGAAGGAAGAAACAACTTTCTCTAATTCAAACCCGGGTCAAATCATTAGCCTGTATAACAGAATATCAGCTCAAACACTCTGTCGTACAACACGTCCAAAACCCTTGAAAGCAGTAACTACAACACGTAACAGCTCAAATCAAAACAGGACCCACAACTTTTAAAGAGAGAACCCCCTCCCAAACACAAGGAAAAGTCACAATAATTAATCAGAAGTTCTCAGCATCAGCCCATTGCCGCAGTACACCGTGTTGTGGTTTTTTTTTTCACCCAATACACTTAGTGTTTGGGGCTGATATACACAGTAGAGTATGATTTATATTTTCTCATAATTATATGAGCCTTATATATACTTATAGAAGTGTGTGATGGAACATCCATCACGACGGTTTGTCAGTGGAGCCTGCGAATGCGGTGTCGGTGAGGGTGATAGGAGAGAGAGGGATCCAGCTCTTTTTCCACATCCTCACTGGGCCGCTGAACACTGCAGCAGATGGACCGTACCAGGACGATGCCCAGCCCATCAACGATCCGACTCCCTCCATATCTGGAGCCCTGAGGATAGATCCGTGCTCCAGGCGGTACTTTAAAAGTACAGCTCGTTTTGACTTTTGTTGTCGCTGAGCGGAATGTACGAGTCCAGGAGCTGGAGTTGGGTGATAGGAAGCTAAGTCGAGAGCAGCCCATGTAAAGACCCAATGCGAGAGAAAAAGTTTAATCTAATCCACATTTCATAACAAAAGCATCAAACAAAAGACCAGACCATGTATTACACCTCAACTTTTACATGATTAATTCATTGAGGGTCTTTGTATTGAACAAGTTGATTGAGGAAATTAATGATTACTCGTTTATGAGTCACGGATCAGTAACAGAAATAAATAGGATCTCGGATTCACTGTTTACTGTTTACTTGTGGTCATGAGAATAATAGGGCTATAGAAGATGTGATGGTGCAGAGTGCAGACGGCATGTGAGTGTATTTTGGATTATTCAATGCGCCGAAACGAGCCCCATACTACAGGCAACATGTATGGGAGCAAGGCCTACAAATTAAGCTATCTCTGTAGCTCTATTTGCTATCGGTTTTCGGACCAAAACATCATCATCTCCGATTAATAACTGCTCAAAGACTTGCTGAAACCTCTCATTGTTTTTATTCTATTCTTTTTTTATAAAGTGCTTGAGGAAATCCCATCAGGCAACCAAACTTTCTTGTCTGGGATCGAATATATATAATGCCATCAAATCCTAGTTAGATTAGTCGATGTCTAACTTCAGAAAATAAGTAAATGACTGAGTTAGCCACCCCATAATAATCATACAGTACTACTCTTTTTGGATATATCTGTTCCTTTATTAACAGGCAGATGAGAATTCATCAATAATAGTAATAGTAATAGGCCAAGAGTGATTTTTATTGCGTTTATCTTTTCGAGGCTGCATGCTAGGGATGCATCATACATTAAGGTAGCCAAGAGTACCGTTCCTTTCCTGATCAATAACTATCTTTTAATAGTAAATTTACTCTTTTCTAAAAAAAGTGTAAAACGGTTGCATAATCAATGACTGTATTTAGCATTACTCATGTGTTTATATCTCAGACATAACACCGACTCCTTTTATTTTTATATTATATAATAAAAAAGTGCAAAGCTAAGTAATTAGGTGAGGTATCTAAATCCAAAATCCAAAGACTAAGATATCAAAATCTTTGCATGGTAATGCAATAAGATAGGACCTATCTGATTCGTAATGACACCGAAGTCGCGACAAGGACTTTTTGCACCCCCTAAACCTTAGTTTGCTTTACATGCACCTATAATCCTTTAATTCACATCCCCATGCATTTGCCCTTGTTCTTGACTTTTAATTACCTAAAATGTCACTTTCTGTCCTCGCTCGGTCTTAGTACATTATTATGCGTCTCTGACTCCGGCCACAACCCCAACTCTTCAATGGAAATCAAACCTTGGCAGTTGGTATTAAAGCTCTCGAGCTGCTAAAAACCAACTCAATCCGTTCCTTAACTAATAAACTAGTAAAATTGCTCTTCAAAATCTCATATAATGTAGAAAGTGACAGGGAAAAAAAAAACAGAGAAACGAGCTTAATTTGTTTACCAAACCACTGCGGCCCATTAAGAATGTTAGATGGGGTGAAAGTGAAACTTTATATCACAATTTTTAAACCCAGTTTTGTGGACGTGAGAGACAAAATTTATCAATAATATATGTCAAGAATCAATATCATTATATACCGTCGTAAAGTATATAAATGTATAATTTATATCAAAAATGAATAATAGTAGATATAGTCGTGGAGTATATAAGTTTGTAATATTTAAAAAAAAAGTAAAATTTATTATTCAAAAGTTAATTTTTTTTATATATATTCTATATTTATTTATTTATTAAATTACATAATATTTACCCATTATAAATATCATTTTCTATATATATGAATATTTATTTGTTTTAAAAAAGTTAGACCAATCTGAGTCATCTGACCGAGTGGATAGGTGGTCACTCTGGTCTCAGTAGCATGTGCCAGTCAAAGTGTCAAACCAACGACTCAAAAGTCCGCACTCTCTCTTTAGTGTCATCTTCGTAAATAACGCGGGAAGAGCGGCATTTATTGAATCTTAGATTTTCAGGGCAATCACTAGCGTAAGAAGGGCCCCCACCTTGTCCGTCGTTTTACTTCTGCGCACACGCTGCAAACTCACTCACTCTCTCTCCTCTTTGCAAGCATTCTCACTCTTTCTCCGT
Source organism: Juglans mandshurica (assembly GCA_022457165.1). Classification (NCBI taxonomy): domain Eukaryota; kingdom Viridiplantae; phylum Streptophyta; class Magnoliopsida; order Fagales; family Juglandaceae; genus Juglans; species Juglans mandshurica. The sequence continues at coordinate 36,969,491 of CM039622.1, forward strand.
CTCTCACCAAGCACAGAGGCCAAAGCCACTTAGATCTGAAAGCCCAAACCCCAAAACCTTAGTCTCCAAGGACGATCTTGGGTAAGCATTTTTCTTTAATGAGCTCTCAGCACTCTCTGTTCCATTCTTTGGTCGCAAATATAGCTCTTTCTGTGCCACTCTCACTATCTGAAATCTCATTATCAGTGCTGTTTGGTTTCTGGGTCGTTGTCGTGATCCAGAACCGTTGAAAGATCTGGGTGTTCTGCCAAACCTCTTGTCTTTAATGGGTCAATGTAGGATTTATGGTTAGTGGCTGGTGGCATTTCCTTTTCCTTTTTTTTTTTTTTTTGGGGGGGGGGGGGGGTGAAAATGTGCGGTTTGGTGATTCAGACTGCAAATGCTTGGTCTGAAGTGAATTTTAAGCGACTGTGATGGATTGGTTTGTAACGTTGTTGAGCTGGAGATCTTGTTTTTGGAGCTTGTTCCTTGCTTAAAGGCGTTTGTAATTCTGACTTAGGGATTCGATTAATTAAGTATGCCTTGAGTAGACGCTACGTTCTGTTTGGTTGCTGAGAAAATGTGGAAGTATAAAGGAAGTTATCATTGTGGGTTTGCGGGGACTGAACTAAGCACTGTTTTGGTTGATGGAAAATGTGAGTAGGAAATAATTAACATCTCATTCTATTGGTTTATGTTATATGAAATGTAAAAAAGGTAGGAAAATCGTAAGGCAAGGGAGGTTTTTGTTTTCTTGAGTCCCGGGCAATGTAATGTTCAAGATTTAGAATTTCGGATTTGCTTTTTCGTTCTTCACTTTTTCTCAGTGATGAGATGCTATGACTTCTTGAGCTCAACAAGTGTGTTTCATTTTGGTTATCAATTTAGTCACCTATTTGGATCCACCGTTGATCACTTTATAGTGTTTGAGTAGTTTATGGCGTTTGGCTTTGTTAATACACAAGTGATAAGAATAGGATGAGTGGAAGGTCATACTTTTGATGTGGGTCTTGTCCAGTTTCTCGTGTCTTCTTGGGCTCCTTTATTCTACCGTTCTTTGAATATTTTGATTCTTGAACTTTTCTACTGCACTGATGAGTTGTCCATCCTTATGACTGGTGCATACAGGCGTGCATGTTATACTTGTCCACTTGATCAGTCTTTCTTGCTCATCAATTAGGTAGAAAGATCTTGTTTTGTGTTCATTGTGCTTTGTGTCCTTTCGAGAAGATATCTTGATCATGCGTACAAGAGCATAGAATGGCCTTATATTCCTTCCATTCTCGGTAATGCAGGTAAGGTTTTAGGGTTGACGTGAATGGCGACGACACATGTGCAAAATCCCCTTCTTGGGGAAACAACATGTGGTTCTTTACTGCAGAAACTGCAGGTAAATATATTTTTCTTATTTTGACAGGCAGCCCGTGTTCACTGCTCATACATATGGTCCAGGGACATTGGCTTCTAAATTGATCCCAATATTGCAGGAAATATGGGATGAGGTTGGGGAAAATGACGAGGAACGAGACAAGATGCTTCTTCAGTTAGAGCAGGAGTGCTTGGATGTATACAAGAGGAAGGTTGAGCAGGCTGCAAAGTCAAGGGCACAGCTTCTTCAGGCCTTGTCGGATGCTAAACTTGAACTTTCCAGTCTTCTATCAGCACTTGGAGAGAAAAGTTTTGTTGGAATTGTGAGTAATTATGAAATTTATGCTGATATGGGCTAAAGTATTTAGGAAGTAATAATTTCTTGGGTGATGCATATCAATACTATGTTCTGGATTACGATGACAGATGGTGAACTGGTTTTCCCATGGACTTACTTTGTTTGATTACAGCCTGAGAATTCTTCAGAGACTATCAAAGAACAACTTGCTGCTATAGCACCGGTACTTGAACAACTTTGCAAACAAAAAGAGGAGAGAGTAAAGGATTTTTCTGATGTTCAATCACAGATTCAAAAGATAATTGGAGAAATTGCTGGGAACTTGAACCTTAATGCCCAGACAGGAACTTCTGAAGTTGATGAGGCTGACCTATCCATGAAAAAGTTAAATGAATATCATGCGCAACTTCAAGAACTTCAAAAAGAGAAGGTAAAGCTTTTATATTGATGAACAATGCATCCCTCACTGACAGATTTGACTGCTACATTTGCTTCTGCCTGCATCAAGTTAATGATTATTGATTGGTTATTTTATCTGGCAGAGTGAAAGGTTGCAAAAGGTCCTTGAATTCGTGAGCACTGTGCACGATCTTTGTGCTGTCCTGGGGGTGGACTTCTTCAGTACTGTTACAGAGGTTCATCCAAGCTTAAATGACTCTACTAGTGTGCAATCCAAAAGCATTAGTAATGACACACTGTCCAGGCTGGCTAAGACAGTCTTAGCACTAAAAGAAGATAAGAAGCAGAGGCTGCACAAGGTATATTATCGAGCTTTTTACCCCTCTTTTTTTTCCCTTTTTTATGGTTGGTTGTATAATTTTTACCTTAGTTACTTGGTTTACACTTGTCACCTGGTAATTCTCCATTAGTGCTGCTTGATGCCACGATTTCTAGAAAGCTGTCATCGTTACTTAGCTAAAATGATATGGATATATAGATTTTTATGTAGACGGTAAACATATCATGACATTCTTGTGGCTATATAAAACAAATTCCTTTTTATCTATCTCAATTTAGTAGCCTTTCAGCATAAAGACAGGAAGCTTGAAATATGTCGTTATGGATCTTGCTTTCACTGGATCTGTCCTTGAGAATTTTTTGATGTCGTTTGGAACAGCTTCACATAATTTTTTTTCCATAAGTGGAACATCTTCACAATTTTTAATCCCCACATTATACTTTTAACATTTGCAGTATTTTTGCTCGTGCCTTAAGTTACTTATCAAAAAATGAAATTCTTCCTCTAGTTAGAGAAATAAAAACTCATTTCGTATGGTTATTTCATTATTTATTGACATCTCATAGGGATGTAAAACACATTGCTCCTTCAGTTAAGTTATAAGTGTCATTCTATTGCCACACAATGTCATCTGTTTTCCACTAAAGGGAGGTGCTGGGTCTGTCTTTATTCTGAATCAGGAGCCATATTTTAAGTTCTCTGGTGTATTTTCTTCTCCGCTTCCTATTTCTAGGACCCGGTACTTTTTTTTGTATGCCCTGTTGCATTTCTAGCTTATTAATTTCGCATGTATCTCTCCTTGAAAGCTCCAAGAGTTAGCTACTCAGCTAATTGATCTGTGGAATCTGATGGATACCTCAATGGAAGAAAGAAGATTATTTGACCATGTTACCTGTAACATATCTGCGCCAGTAGATGAAGTGACTGTTCCAGGGGCTCTTGCTCTAGATCTGATTGAACAGGTATTTGAAGTCTTCCAAATTCACAGAACCATAAGATTAAATGAACGATGGGTTCTGTTTACTCATTTTCTTTGTATTTGTTGTTCAGGCTGAGGTGGAAGTTGAAAGGCTTGATCAGCTGAAAGCAAGCAGGATGAAGGAAATTGCTTTTAAGAAGCAAGCAGAACTTGAAGAGATATATGCTTGTGCTCATATAGAAATAGATCCAGAGGCTGAAAGAGAAAAAATTATGGAACTAATTGACTCTGGCAATGTTGAACCTGCTGAATTACTGGCTGACATGGATAATCAGATAACAAAAGCAAAAGAAGAATCTCTCAGCCGAAAAGACATATTGGACAAGGTTGAGAAATGGATGTCAGCCTGTGAAGAGGAGAGTTGGCTTGAAGACTACAATCGGGTAATTATGGTCTCTTTCTAGACATGCTGTGGTTTGAAATCTTTGGACCACTGTGATCATGAACAATGGGAGCATGTTGCCACAATTTCCCCGAGTGATGGATTTTATGACTTTGGCATGTGTGCAATTAACATGAATTCACATTTATCTATATTCCAAACACCTATACACATCTACGTTTCCTTTCGATGGTATTTAGTTGTTGTGAACACAGTGGAAATAGGGGAAATTTAATAAAAAAATCATTTTGTCATTGGATGGTTGAAAGGGCAATAGACTTCTTTCTGGTTCATTATGTAACACCACTTAGCAATGGTAGACTCTGATATCTTCTGTGCCCTAATCTGCAAAGTAAATTAAGACTCTTATTGCATCTCTCTTTCACTAAAATGTGCTTGAAGAGCTCATTCATCACTTCAGTGAAAGGACCTTTGCTCCAGTCATTCAGATACTCTGGAACCCAGTTAGTCCATTTGAATAACTGCCTGCTCAGTAACATTGTATAAACATGTTCTCCCCTATTTCATAGTGAGGAAACGCATCCATCTATCACTGACTAGAGACCAGCAAAAAGTGATCACGACGGAAAAGTATGGTATGAAAGCGACCGATATTATGGGAGTGGACTTCCATGTTCAATCTTTGAGTTTGTTTATATCGCAGCTGACTTTGGGTGTTTCAAATCCTTGTTGCAACAGGATGAAAATAGGTACAATGCAAGCAGAGGTGCACACTTAAACCTCAAGCGAGCTGAAAAAGCCCGGATTCTGGTCAACAAAATTCCATGTATGTGTAGACAAGACTACCATAGTTATAGCGTCTTATTTGAGCTTGCAGTTTTTGTATTTTGCAGAAGTTGATATGCATTGGTGGACGGAATATGTCTGTGCAGTCCACGCATCTAAGTCTTTTATTGAGTCCGCTTTAGACATTTATGTATTTAGCAATTTGGTTACTGATCATAAGGCGTCCTTATGAGCTGGCTGCTGCTTTCCTTCTAGCCCTCATTTTACCATATTGGTGGGTGAGATGAGTGGAGAGAGCAGGCCCTTAATTAGATCATGGGCGTGAATTTGCTATTTCTTGCTGAGACTTTGAAGCCTTAATAAATTTAAATGTCAATCAGCACTGGGTCTGATGGAAACCAATTTATTGTTTGAAAATTGCTTTGAGGTGGTAACTAGATTTTTATCTAGATTCTCAAACCATGGTTACTCTAAGAACTAATTTAAGCCACCGTTGGGTAGCATAAACCGTAACAATCTTGGTCACTGCATGAAATCTACTTGAACACATATGTGCCCTGAATTTTCATTTGATTGGCTTTTGTGGCGGTGCAGCACTGGTTGACACATTGGTTGCCAAAACTCGGGCATGGGAAGAAGATCGTGGCATATCTTTTACTTATGACGGTGTTCCTCTTCTCGCAATGCTAGATGAATATGCCATGCTCAGGCATGAACGAGAAGAAGAGAAACGGAGGTTGAGGGTAAGTTTATATAGACATGATGATTGACTGATTGACTAATGATCAAATGGGTTCAAGTATGTGCCTAACATTGAACAACAGTATAATCCCATACACCATCTATGAGCTATGCCCGCTTTTCATATTTTTGGTATTCCCGTTTACTAGTTCTAATTATTTCTCTCTGATCATGGTATAACCTATGTGCTTGGTAGGATCAAAAGAAGTTCCATGAGCAGCAAAATACAGAACAAGAAGCCGTGTTTGGTTCAAGGCCCAGCCCCGCTCGCCCTGTTGGCACGAAGAAGGTAGTGGGTCCTCGTGCAAATGGTAGTGCCAATGGAACCCCTAGCAGACGGCTCTCTCTTAACGCGAATCAAAATGGGGCCAGGTCGGCAACAAGAGATGGAAAGAGGGATAATACTAGACCTGCTGCCCCCGTGAACTATGTAGCCATATCCAAAGATGATGCTGCCTCCCATGTTTCTGGTACAGACCTGACTCCAGCTTCACCATGATGTAATAAGAGAGAGGTCCATAGGTTTACACCCGTGATGTTACTATTCTTGCTAATTCTAGTTTGTGTTCTGTAGGAAATATGGTCTACGAAACAGCGAGTAAAATTGCAGATAAAACTATTTGTAGCTTTGTATGTGATATTGACACTTGAAGCTATTTCAGTCGTGTTGCTTTGATATGTTCGAGCTACATTGACTATTGTAGCAAGCATGGTGGCTGTTCCTGTGATTGGGTTGTGGATGAATCTGCCAAATGGTGGCTGTCCTTGAAAATGTATCCAGATGACTCATCAGGATGCGATGCGAAACAAAAAAATGAAGGGAACATGCATAATGGACAATTAATCAAGTTTGTCAATTTACTTCCTATTAGGCTATTAAAAAGATACCAAGGGAGATTCTTTTTAACTTCGATACACAGATAAAACTCCACACTGAACGAAACTTCGGCCAGGAGCCCACCTCAGGTCCACAACGAAATCTTTGGAAAACCAGATTCGACCCTTTTTCGTTGCATGTTTTTCTTAGAAAGTATTTACTATATGCGACTTTTTTTTTATGTTAATTGATTGGATGTGTAAAAGAATTATCCTTCGCTAAAACTATGCAATTTTGGATTTAAATGCAATTGTTTTTTCTGATTTCTTTTTGATCTTTCTCCGTCTGGTTTTAGCCAAATATTTATTTTTAGTCAATATTTCAGCCAATACTTAAAAAAAAAAAAAAAAAATGCTCTTTACCTTCCAAATCTTCACGCCTTTTGACAATATGATTCTCAATAATCAAAATTGTGCTGACATCAATCTGCGATTTAAGTGAGAGGTTATGGCAATGGGTTGTTGTGCTAATCTCTTCGAGAGTTTAGGTTTAGGAGTGAATTCTAAGAGCATTCTTATTGATTTAGCCAAATGTAAATGCAAATTAAAATTTGACTAACAATCATTTAAAATAGTATAAATTGGAAGAGGTAAAATGCAAATATATTGCTTGCTAGCTAAAGTAACTCTCTATGTTTGTATGGTTACAGTTTCATTGAATAATTTATATTAATTTGTCTTTCATTTTATCGCTACATAATAGTTGCACCACTAATTATTTATATAGTGGGAGATCAGAAAACATCTTTCGTTTTCCACTCTTTGTCGGCCCGTGCCGCTTAACAAGCCCTCGAGCCTCTTTTGCGCTATAATAATAATTGGGTCATGAGAGACCTTATTAAGTATTGCAAAAGAAAGGATCGCTGATGGAGCTGGGCAATACTAGTTATCAGGTCAGAGAAATGCATGGTCGTATGTTGGCCTCCTTCAAACCCATTATTTAATAAGAATTTGGGTTCACATAATTTATAATGGATTTGAATCGCAAAATATGAGAAAAATAAATTACAAAAAATGTTAAAATTAATATTATTTTAACTAATAAATGGATAATCTAATGCAAAAGTTTTTATTTAATGAAATAGGCAAAGTGAAAAATATGTGATTTTAGCTTTGCTTTTGCGAAGTCAATGAGAATACTTTAAGGGCTCTGACGTGGGGTGGTTCCCCGTTGTTGACGACGTGTTTGGCACACCGGTCACCGATCTTTGTATCCTACAACACAAGGAAAGTGAGGGCTCGAGATTAATGAAACACCTTTGATGTTTAAGTCAATTTTTTGCTCCTTCGAGAGGATTTTAGTGTATGAGAAAACGTTAGAAAAAATATTCTAACCTAGAGTTCAATGTCAGGGGTGCCCATTTTTCTTATAGAGCACCGCATTGTCGCCTTTAATGTGGCATGACTCTCCCGGATAGTGTCCCCTGTGGCAGGTTGGTGAGTATGGCCGGCCACCTTTTGTACGTTCTGTCAGGGACATGGGGCATTATCGTGCATTCTATCAAGGATATGGGGTCTTGCCATAATCACTGTCCACGTTCCATATTTTATCCTTAAATGCGACATGACCATGTTGCTACGTGTGTACATGATCATGTCAGAAATGTTGGCGTCCCATCATTCCACGTTCACATTCTTTCCATAATCCTTGCGCCTCATTCTTCTTGTCCTGACTCATGGGTTAATTACACTTTGTTTGTTGGGGTTCCCGAGATAAGTTAGGCCCAGCCCAATAGGGAGGTAAACATCCTTCCACCTGTCATTAAAAAAAAAAATTCAAAATTATCATCTACAATTCTACTGTGCTGTACAAATTTAAAACGTAAGCTATAATTTATTCGAGGACAGAAATTAGAAAAGTATACTGAATCAAAACAGTATGAGGTGGACGCTACCGTAATGGTGCTGTGCAAGTTTCCTCAAACTCCAGAGGCGAATAATTAATTTTTCTAAAAGAGAAGGACGGAAAGGCTAAACTTAGGAATTTCAAAGTCCCCATTCAAAATCTTCGCGAAGATTTCCCCAAAACCATTTTCTGTAAAATTTTCTGGAATTCTCTCTCTCCGCAGTCTGCACGCAACTCTCTCTCTTTCTGTCTGCGTGTGTGCGCGCTTTGATGGCAGGCGAGAACGAGCCAGCGAAGCTACTCTTACCATACCTCCAACGAGCTGATGAGTTGCAAAAGCACGATCCTCTCGTCGCCTATTACTGTAAGTCTCTCTTTCTCAGCCCTATCCTTAAACTCTAAATCCCTAATTACTTCTAATACGAGCCGTTGGATTGGATCCTTCAATTTGATGCGATTTTCTTTTTTCTGTTGTCAGGTCGATTATATGCGATGGAACGAGGACTCAGGATTCCCCAAAGCGAGCGCACCAAGACCACAAATTCACTCCTTGTTTCCCTCATGAAACAGCTCGAAAAGGTCCACTTCTGTTTTGCCTAATATTTTTTACATAAATTTCTCGATTTTATTTTCTTAATAATCACTTCTTATTTGATTTCTGGTGGATCGGTAAAAGCTTCATCTACTCTTTGTTTCCCGAGAAAACTGGTAAAAAAAAAAAGCTTGCATCTTCCTGGGCCATGTTATTGAAATGGAAAACACTTTGGAACTATGTTCAGATAGTCTAAATTGTATTGCACTGGTACTGTGGCTCTCGGGCGAGTATAAATTTGCCAGTTGCCTATTCTGATGTACTCGAACATTTGTTTTGACCCGCTTTGCAGCTTAAACTTTATACAATACATGTTTCTGCTGCCTCTAATACCCTCACTTAGGTATTCCTCCATAGTGGTAACACTCAATTTGCTTGTAAGTTTTTGGCTTAAACAGTAGAGGGGTGCGATGTGGTTGGAAGAGTTCTTAGGTTTAAATCCTACCTATCAAAAGAGCACAATTTGATCATCTTTGAACGAAAGGGTTTCTCTACTTATTATGTATTGTATCCTTTCATTCAACCAGAGTTTATCGCGATATATTTCACCTAACTGATGTCAACTGATATTGGTTCTTTACAGGATAAGAAATCGCTGAAGTTGGGGCCTGAAGACAATATGCATCTTGAGGGATTCGCCTTAAATGTCTTTGAGAAGGCGGACAAGCAAGACCGTGGAGGACGATCAGATTTGTATGTGAAATATTGTTTCATATATATGACCATAGTTAGAAAATTCATTGAATGCTGCTCTAGACTAACCTCTAGTTGTAATCTTTGAAGCTCCAGTTTTTTAGGTTTGTACCTCTTGTTGTGAGGCACTTACAAAATGCACAACTCTGGGCTTGAAGATCATTTCATTTTATTTATCTTTGATCAGTCTGTGTCTTGAGGGGGAAAAGAAAATAAACGAAGAAAATCTTGTTTTTCCTTTATGAGTATCATTAAGAGTTTCTAGATATTACACATGCACTTACTTTACTGTTTACTTTGGTTTATTGAGGGGAATGGTGGGGTTTGAGTTTTCTTAACTGTAGAGCCGCTACTTATTGTGTTATAATTCCTAGAATCTTGAACGTATTGCTAAGGATTAATTCTTTTTTACTTATAAAAAATTGGAATCTATACCAGCTTGAACATTTTATTTTAGTTTAAATTTGTGTGAATGAGATATGAGATGCATTTGTTGAATATAAAAAAATTGGAATCTATACCAGTTTGAGCATTTTATTTTATTTTAAATTTATGCGAATGAGATACGAGATGTATTTGATGGATGATATCTTAGTTGTACTACTTCTATATGAGTATATACTGAGCTCCCCATGGTATTTGCTTATGTATGATGCAAAAATTGTGTCATACTTCACATCATATTTTAACATCCATGCTTTAAGGCCAGCCCCTGCCTTTTGGGGTTGGGGTAGCTTGTATCAAAAGCCTTTGAGAACCATGTGCAACTTGCCTACTTGATGTAATAAAAAATCTTTATGAGTATAACAAGTTCTGCACGACTGTCTTATTATTGGTATAACTGTCAATGACTTGCTCCAAATATGATTACGGTCTGATGATCCTTGAATTCATTTACATGCTAAGGAGCCTAAGGACCTAAAATACTAGAAATCTTTGCCCCACTTGTTAAATAATAATCTTGGGTTCCATTCTGTGCTTTGTCATCTCGGACTTTCAGGGTAGGGCTATGAATATTGAATATGCTCCTGTCTACTGAACTAACAATATTTAGTAATTATTGGTGGTGGATCATGTTCTTAATCGCTTACCCATGTGCAAAATGCTATAATGATATTAAACCCTTCTTTTATATGTTGTCTGTTAGTTTATTCTGACATTTATTCTTTTGTACTTGTTTATAGGAATACTGCAAAAACATTTTATGCTGCAAGTATTTTCTTTGAGATTCTTAATCAGTTTGGCACACTTCCGCCTGATGTGAGTTTCTGATCATGTTATTTTTTGCTTTGTTGATTCTTTTTTACCTTGCAGAAACTCTTAGAGCTCAGAGGATCTGACGTTAATGATTTTGTTATTGGCTTATCAATTTGTATTTATTTGTGGTATGAGGAATAGACAAGAAGCTTTTGTAGTTTACAAGTGATGCATCTCTTTTGCAGCTTGAGGAGAAACAGAAGTATGCAGTTTGGAAAGCAGCAGATATAAGGAAAGCTTTGAAAGAAGGACGGCGGCCCAGTCCAGGTCCGCCTGCTGGTGATGATGATCTATCAGTTCCATCAAATACCCCTAGTGGTGCATATGTATGGTTCTGGACTCATGCTAGAGTAAATCTTGTAAAGGGAAAGAAGGGGTTTTTTTTAGAGTCATCTGATAAATCAACCTGAAATATGAACACACACCCGCACATGACATATACACAAACACACAGTGACACACACACACATATATATATATACTGACTCATGTTTCCAATCACATAAATAATATGCCCGCTCATCTTTTAGCCCATTATGGCTAATGAAATTATATACTGAAGGATTTTAGGATGTTGGTTCATGAATACAGTAAAGAAGGAATAGATGTTTCTGTTTGTGGCAAATAATTGATTATTTGTTTTTTTTATGATCCATAATTTTGGATACTGTGGAAAATGGTTTGCAGTTTAAAAAGCTAACTTCGAAAAAGCCTGAGTTATTCTAACATTCTACCCATTGATTTTAACTTGAAAGGGTGATATATTTCGCTTCTTAACTCTACTGATTTTTATTGCTTGTAAATCAGGAGTTCAGAATTTTTCGGAAGTTAATATTTAGGTAAAACATACATTAGAAGGGTTCGTATTAGGAGAGCTCACTGGTCTTGTGATGAATGATTTGACTGTTGGGAGTATTTAGTCTGTACTTGCATAAGCTAAAAATTCATTTCATGAATCTTTTACTATATTTATCCTTGCAGGATCTTGGGCCAAGCGAAACTGCAGTTGCTGGTGGTGGACCTGAATCTTTCCCATCACCTCAGTTCCCCGATAAAATCAACGACCAGTATTCAACGCACATTCCTCCGTCACCTCAGGCCCATGATAAAGACAATTACCATCATTCTACAAGCATTCCTCCTGCAGTTCAGTTCGATAAAGACAGCCAGCATTCTACATATGTCTCATCATCATCATCTCCTTCTTACCCTACTTCCAGTTACCCATCCCAAGATTCCAGTTACCCGTCCCATGATTTTCATCCACCTCCAGCAACAAACAGATCAGAAAATCCTACTTATTCGCAGCCATACCCCCATCAGTCTTACGCACAGGAACCTCAACAGCATTTGCCTTCTAATTACCCTTCTCATGAAACTTCGTCTTCTTACCCTTATCCACATTTTCAATCTTATCCAAGTTTTTCAGAGAGCAGCCTCCCAGCTGTTCCACTTCCACCTCACTATCCTTCCTACTATCAGGGCTCTGATGCTTCATACTCTCACCAACCAGCCCCTCCCGCAACAAACTACACAGCTGCTGCCCCGTACCATTCAAGCAGCACAAATGGGAGTGTTTCAGAACCTTCCACTACAACTGCTCAAACATATCAACATGACAGTAACTATCAGCCCTCACCAGAGAAAATTGCCGAGGCACACAAAGCTGCAAGATTTGCAGTAGGGGCACTGGCATTCGATGATGTTTCAGTTGCGGTAGACTTCCTGAAGAAATCACTTGAACTGCTGACGAATCCGTCAGCTGGTCAGTAAGTTTCTATGCCCAGCTTTGGTGGGAGTCTAGAGGTGGTTCTCTTTATGTTTGTTTTGCAGGGTTTGATTTGTATATGTGAGCGGATTTATAAATGAAATGGTTATTGTCGTGTCTTGACAAAACGTGAACCATGCAAATTAATGATATGGCCGCCTTATTCTTTGCATATTCTCGCTTTAAGTTGGGTTTTATAGAGACAAGTCAGTCAGTTTATAGATTCATGAGGGTTGCATGTGCATGTGGGTTTGCCTCCAATCATACGAACCAGCATTGATTCCTACTTGTTTCCTACTTGTTTTGAATAATAAATTTTGTTACATTTTGTTGCTCTTTGTATATAAAAATATGTTATATATATATAAAAAAGAGGTGCTAATTTTCAAAACTAATGTGTAGTGGGTAGCAATTTTAAGCTACTTTTACGTGACAACAAACAATAAAGAGTAAACTCGAGAGGGGCGCAAAGTTCTGGACCGTGTCGAATGTATGCGGCGGTTGTCGGATAAGGACGGAAGAAAAAGAAGAAAAACAGCAATTGTGTCGGATCGGGTGTCATGGAAAATGTGGTCCTAATGGCGTGGAAGCTTTGATGTTGGAACTCCCAGTCGTCCAACCGACGCTCAGAGTGTCAGTGAATAATAACCGAAGAAGAAGTGGCAATGCTGCTTTTCTCTGGGCTGTCTGAAAAGGTAGGGTGTCGGATTGTCTTGGAAAAAGTGGTCACAAAAATAATGCCGGCCGGAGTGGCAGTCATCTTGGATCCTAATGGTCTAGCCCGGCTAAGGTTTTAGACTTTTACCGAGCCTGTTTTTCCCCCCCTTTTTTTTTTTTTAAAAAAAAAATAGCAAATGCATGCATTTTGAGTATGCTTTAGAGTTTACACCACCCCGAAGGGCCGGGGGCCGAAATTTTCATATTCTACTGATCACCAGAAGAGAGTATTTTGAGTAATCAGGGAAGTCAATAATACTTTTTTCTCACGTGGTTAATTACAATCTTTAAATTTATTATTGTTGAAACTTGAACCACCTTTGATTGGGATTTTTCATATCAACGGAACCTTCTATAATTAATGTATCGGGATGGGGATTGGATAGCTATTTATTTTGAATTTTCATTTTTGTTTTAGCATAACATAGCAAATTAAGGCGATTGATTTAATTAAATATCATAGTAACTAATTATAACAAAAAGGAAAAGGTAAATGGGACTGCCAAAAAAAAGGGGGGAATAAATTATTTATTTAAGTGCATTTGACGAGAAGGAGAATAAATTATTTTAAAAAAAAAAAAAAACAGACAAGAAGGGGACTAACATAACCGAAATAACTGCCATATCCTAGCCCACCACACAGTACTACTGTATTTTTTATTTCAAAAAAAAAAAAAAAAGAAACAAAAATACAAGTTGAATTCAAATGGCACATTTAAGATCAACTTGTTAGGTAGAAAAGGAAACCCGGCCTTCAGTCATAAACCCAAAGACATAATAATTAGCTATAAAGAAAGAGGAATGAAATACATATACTTGCTTTATTTACTTAGTTTGGATTCAAGGGAACACAAAGTCACAGAAGCCATCAAGTATAAAGTTACTACTACAGTAGTAGTAGTAGTAAACACCACAGAAACACACAAGAGATCAGAAAGAGAACAATAAAGAAAGAGGAAAAGGGTAATCACAAGAGCCTTCTGATCCTACTCTCCTCTCATGTGCTTGAATCTTTCTTTCTCTATGAAATGGAATGACACTAAAGATCAGGGGGGAAAAGCAAAAAAGATAGTGGAAGAAGAGCAAGGGATCAAAATGCATGCCTTTTCCCCTCTTGTTTTGATCAAGTACTCCTTTTTTCTTTGCTCTAATTAAGCAAAAGAAAGAGATGCAACTATGTGAAAGAATTGTAGTTGCTCAAGTAGATCTTTAGCATGGCTTGCGGCTCGGCGCTCTACCCTTAAGAACAACTCCTCGCTAAGCCGATCACCAATATGGGCGTCGACTAGGACCCCAGACACACTCCTACAACTATTGGCTAGGGCTCGACCCACTTCGACTGCATCGTCCGGCCGGCTAACGACAAGAGGGCTTCCTCCTTTGAAAACCTCTAGCTTGTTAATGGCAAATGATCCATCAGCTTCAACTACCTCTCTGAAGTCTTGTAGGCTCGGTGCATATACAGGAATGTTGAAGTTGTCACGTTTCTCATTGCTAATAAGGCCCTATATATAATATATCATGTACTAGGTATTGTCAAGAGCAATTCAATACAAACAAAAATCATGCTAAATCTAATTAATTTCTACACTTTTATATAATAATTAATATATAATATAATATATCAGAACAATGTATAAAAATATCTGATACTTTCTCGATCGGCCTAGTAATCACTACGATCTAAACAGCCCATTACTGTAAACTCATATATACAAAAAACCATCAACACCTTATTATAATCCCAGTACTGTACGGATTAAAGCATGCAGTTGATTAATGGACAGGATCAAAATTACATGCATTCACTTTACTTTCTAAAAAAATAACTATAGGATCAACAATGATCGGATGGATATGATTGTCTTGCCTATGCCTATGATATGATTGTGCTTTTCTACAACACTCCCCAACTCCATGGTGATCAATAGCATGGCCGGCCCGCCCACCTTCCAACAGTAATTATTCTGCCGACACAGTGTGATCGGCGAATGGATGGCTAGATCCAGTTGTGGGAGAGTATATCAAACGGCTAGAACTGATGTGGTTCAATCATGACCAGTGAAAATTCATGATAACAAGGCATTGTAAACCAGCAAGACCTCATCATTCATCCTTCTGTATTGTGTTTTTTTTTTTTTTTTTTTTTTCGCCGAAGATGAAAATTGACCTATGGTGTGCATGCACTATTCAAACGCAAGCATATATATTATTATCAATTTCTAATTATTGCTTTGCTGGTCATGGTATGATTACCTCTTGGACAAGATCATCCCAAGCATCCTGAAAGTGGGTCCCAAAGAGGAGGCCGGCCCCACCTTGGTCTGTGGGGTCCACTGAGGTCCTCCCTAAACAGACGAGAAACATAGAGCCACCTCTCTTCATCTCCTGTGATCTTGATGCAAGGAACCCCGCCAAATCAGTTTGGAACTGTTTCCTGTATGCGTTTGCTGTGTTTTCACCTGCACCGTGGATGAACACCCTCCCTTTGTTATACGCCTTTGATCTCTTGTCTAGCACGCTATCGGGCACCTGTAACGCATGCATATTATTTCTGGGTGTTATGTACAGATCAGAAGATATATAGTATTCTTCAAATTCAAGCTAGATCAGAAGTCTGGTTTCCTTTTTATTCTTTTGACTTGGAGTACTATTAATTTCTGCATTACTCAAGTCAAACCCATTGAATTATAAGTTGAGCCGACTCAAGCAATAAGCCGCTCTGCCTACAAATTAAAGACAACCGAGTTTCCTTTTCCACTTGATGTTTTCCTTTTTGTTGGTCCTCATCCCTAGTACTCGAAGAAAGAATATATTAACCAATAAGCTTATAAAGCTTGCTTGAAGAATATATTAACGATCATGATGAGCTCAAAGATATATATATAATATATCTATATATATAATGACATGGATATTGATCTTTTTTAAATCAAATGGTTCAGTTTAGCTTGTTCATCTCAATTTGCAAATTATGGTACATTAGCCATGCGCGCATCCCTTTCTATCTCCTACACTTTTAACCCCCTCCCAAACACGTCAACATCATAATCTATTAAGACTATAGAAGTTCAACATAATAATTTAATTAGGAATTGCTGTAACATCAGTACTGTGACACTAGCTAGCTAGCTACTAGATTATACACGTAGAGATTGTAAAGAAATTATATATATCCTTAAAAATAATTCATATATATATATTAGACACAAGAATATGACGCATGCACCAGATCATTGTTTACTAGTAAAGCTAGACGCATTTTAATATTGTTTGTCGACTTCTTTTATAAAGATGAACGTTCAAAACATGTCGTATTGTCATTTTCTTTTTGTAAACAGCAGCTAGCAATTTCATCCCTAGCTAATTTATTGACGTGCGGCAACAACTTTTTTGACCTTCTGAAAGCCGGCAATAGATCTGACGGCTAAGATCGATCTTCTATTCTGAGGGCCATATATACTATTGATTAGCAAGGGCTGGCTTCATATACATACCCTCGGAAACAAACTAATTAATTAGTGGCGCATGATCATAAATTATCGCAAAAAATATGTATTTTAAGTTTATATATTATACCGATAGCGTTAATATTCTATACCGATAGCGTTAATA
The DNA here is from genome assembly GCA_022457165.1 of Juglans mandshurica. Taxonomy (NCBI): domain Eukaryota; kingdom Viridiplantae; phylum Streptophyta; class Magnoliopsida; order Fagales; family Juglandaceae; genus Juglans; species Juglans mandshurica. The sequence continues at coordinate 36,986,088 of CM039622.1, forward strand.
TTCTATATTTTTACGTACCTGAGACAGCCAGTGCAAGGAAAATGCCGAGTGGAATACATCAATGGACCTGGCCGGAAAAAGTCTCCGATAGAAGGAGCCGGGGACTCCAGCCGCAAAGTATGACCTGTGGCTGTCAGCTGCTAGGCACTCCTCCATACTACCACCGTAATTGGCTTGGGGAGGGAGGAGCTGAAAGAGGGTGTTGAAATCATTACTGGGGAGGTCGGAAAAAAACGCAGAGAACTCCGGTGGCTCGTATCCCAAGGCCTCGTAGCGCTTGATCATGTGCTTGATGATGACGTCGACGATGTAAATGGTGTTGCTGCCACATGAGCATCCGAGGTCCACGACCACGAAGGGTACCTCGGAGGAGTTTAGTTGGACCCCATCTAGGGTTTCTTCGATTAAATGAAGCATGGATCGAGCATGTAGAGCCTGCATGGACAACAAGGAGGGAATTAACCTTCATTTATATATAAGAACATGAATTAATATATATATATATGCATAAAATTGAGGATTCTTTTCTTTTGGATTTCGTTTTCTCTTCGATCTCTCGTTGGTCTTCCAATAATTATATAAACAGCCGTCCTTCACAAAAATATATATCGACAACCTAATAATATAACTGCTTAAATATACAATTATAATGGCGTTTTTGTGAAATTTTCTCGAGGAAATTCAAGGCGCATATGAAATGACGGGTTGTCGTTGAATATTATGATTCGCTAGAAATAAAGATAGCGAATATTTTAAGTGACACTAAGTTAGACTTTGACACGGTAAGTACTGAAACAAGATAAATATCTTTGTGGAGCATGTGTGTGTGTGTGTATATACATACGCAGACACATATTTTTTTTGTTTCTAAGAGCTAAACCATTATAATCAGAGACGGGTAATATTATTCAGATCTGAGAGAGATAGCTCGAGAGAAGAAGATCGAGGCCGAAAGGCTAGCAAATAGAAAGATGATCGATGTACGTAGGGTCGAAAAGAAACCTGGGCTTGGGAATTGTTGGCATAGCTGGCCTCTCCTTTGCCTCCTTTCATGCTGAGCAACCTCTCAAGCTTCATGTTAGAAACCACAACGTTGTCTCCTTTAGGAGCCATAAATATATACTGCGGTATGATATATGGATATGCAATAGTTTATGGTTATGGGATAGGAAGAGGTACTTTGAGGAGGAGGGGAATATATAGAGCTCGATGGCCGGGTAGCTGCAGTCAGAGAGAGGACCCTAGTTTGTGTTTGTTTGTACTCTGGTTAGCACGTACACACATACACAGGTAAACTAGTTAATCTTTGGTTTTTGTACGTGTGGTAACTATTAACTCTCCATTTTTTCTGGTCGGTCTCTTTTAACTCTCTCTCTCTCTCTCTCTCTCTCAATATCCGTTCTCTTCTTTTTGGTCCACATTTGCACAGGTAATAATAAATCCTGTCTATTTTATAATGTTTTTTCTATTCTTTATTTTTTTGTCCTCTGATCTCATTTAATTTTTCTCCATTTTAGATTAAGGCAACGTTATTATTTGAATTTAAGAATCTGAAACATGAAAGAGACAAATATGAAATGTGCTTTAATTACAATATTTATTGCTGACATAATATTATTTAAAATATTTATCCGGCTAATAATAGATATTAATGTAGGCCGCGCGTTTCATTTCATATTTTCTCTCAATCTATCTCTTTGTCATTTGTTCTTGAAAAATGTTATTATTATCGTTCATTTTTATCGCTTTATTCTGCTGTAAGTTTTTTATTTTTTTTAATCTATTTTTTTTACTTAGTGATTGAGGAAGTGTTTTTTAATAATATTGTGATTTTTTTATTTTTTTTAAAATATTTAAAAGTGTTAAAAAATACATGTAAAAAAAGTAACAAAAACAAAAAAAAAAAATTTTGCCTAACGGTAGCTCCCAGCTCCCGCTGGGAGCGGTGGACGTAGCACGTCCCTTTGTTCTTTGCTTTTTTGTCCTCTCTCTTTTAATAATGTATTAAAGGCTCTGTGTGGATGTTGAGCTGAGCAAAATTTTTTATCAATAGTAATGGATTGAAATGGTATAGTGGGTTTTGTAAAGTCTACTTAAAATGAATTTAAATGTGTTTGGATGTTAAGATGAATTTAGATGTATTTATGGAAAGTTAAAAAATGTTGTGGGTCTCACATGTAAAAGAAGTATTAAATTGAAAAAGGTTGTGGGTTCCACGTGTAAATAAGTGTTAAATTGAAAAAGGTTATGGGTCCCACATGTAAAGAAGTATTGAATTGAAAAAGATTGTAGGTCCTACGCGTAAAAAGATTTTGAGTTGAGATGAGTTTAGTAATTTGAGAATTGAGTATTTGGATGTTAGACTTAACTTAAAATTAGACTGAACTGAATTGAACTCAGATGAGTTAACAACCAACGGGACGTAAATGTTTTTTTTTTCTCCATTTTATATTAAGGTAGAGTTATTATTTGAAATTGAGAATTTGAAGCATGAAAGATACAGATATAAAATGTGCTTACAATATTTATTGCTAACATAATATTATTTAAAATATTTATAAAAATAACAATAAATATTGTATGATTCATTTCATATTTATTTCTCTTTCAAACTTGAAATCTTCAAATTTAAATAAAAACTTAAAGAAATTCTTTCCATATTTTTTCTCACCTGGAATGCACATAACGTGGGAGGTTTTTTAATGTTCAATCTTTTCCTTTCATTTATTGAGATTTTCTCTTTCTTTTTTTGTTACCTATATACATATGTACGTAGTTACTTAATATATACGGTAGCGATGCACTTATAATTTTTTTTATAACTATTTTTACAATTTATTTTACAATTAATTAATCCAATCACGCCATTTCATTAAAATAAATTTCAATCTTATAAATTAAACTACCCTCCATTAGACTGGAGAGCCGGCCCTAGTTTTTTAGAGAGACTCCTCCTTCTCTCTAGAAACTATCCAGATCAGAAATGGTGCAGAGGGAGGAGCTTCACTGGCGTTCCCAAGATATCGATCCTTCAAATGGGCGAAGAATTTCACCGAACAGAGCGGTGCGCGAGCCACACATGTGGCCCAAAAGGAGCGCGTGTATTCCACGCGCCACCACTCAAGGTGCCCTTCTGCTGCCACGCGCTGTTTTTCTGGGTCTAGGACTACCGGCTACTTCAGACCTAACTGTCCACCATACCACCAGGGTGGCGCGTGGCTCTCACTCGCCATCACAGCCGTTGTTTGTGTTTTTTCTTTCATCTAAGGTTGAAAATGTGGATCTATATCTTTCCAAGATGTAATCCGTTATCTTCCCATTAATTTTTAATTTCTGTAATGTCTTTTGTTTTTAGAAAAAAAAAAATACAGTCTCTTGGATTTTCGTCCGTAGAGTGTGTCCTGAACTTCTTCTTAGACGGAGTTTAGGGTTTGGTTAACTCTGTCTTGGACAGAGTAGTACTGTCTCTCAAACTTTATGTCTATAAAGGTTTGCAGTTTGAACTAGATCATGTTAGTTACGGGTGTGTACTTGTGAACTATTAATGTTGTAGTTGGTTTGTAATGTATGTTTCAGGTCAAGTTTGTAATGTCCGTTATTAATGAATGCAATATGCTATTATAAATAAATAAATAAAACTACCCTCCATTAATATTTTATATTGAGTTATAAAATAGTTATAAGTTTAAGGTGGAGTCTACTTTTTTACAAGGGCTTGTATGAGACTTATCTATTTACGACTTGTACAAATCATTTCTCATATATTATATCAATAGAATACAAACTACCTAGAAACAACCCTTACATGCAAAAATGGCTCCGTTTGGATAGTGAAAATATTTCATCTAATTTCATCTTATCTCATCATTACAATTTTTTTAAATTCTCACACAAAATATAATAAGCAATTCAGTCTTTTTAATTCTCAAAACAATAATAACATTCAAAAATAATATTCAAACATAATTTTATTTAACTTTTAACTTTCATATCAATTCAGCTTACTATTCAAACGGCACCTCTAATTTTTACGGAGATGAGAAAAATGAAGGGCTTAAAGTAATAAAAGTATCACTCTCTTCATGCAGAGTTCATATAAATAGTACATGATCAATAAAGTTACCTTTTTATGTTGTGTTTTCATGTCTACATTATCCGTATGGTTATTGCCGGAGCAAGTTTTGGCCGGCATGCAGTTAATTTCATGACCATATGGATAATGTAGACATGAAAATGTTTGTTAAAAGGGATTTTAATTCTATTAATTCTATTAATTATCATTGATATATCCCACACGTCACACACAATACTTATTTTAATTTTTTTTTTCATTTTTCCTCTAATAAGTATGTGGTATATGAATGATAAATAGAATAATTTAATTACTTTAACAAGAATAAAATAAAATAAAATAATAAAAATAATAAGTAATATTAAAATATGTAAAACGTGTGGTGTGAGATGATGAGTAGCATTCCTCATAAAAAATACTTCCACACCTTATGAAAAAGCTATAACTTATAAGTGTGGGGGTGAGAGTCAATAATAGCTTATGCATAGTAACACCCATAATAATATATTAGTTTATGTCTAATTTTAGAATTTAAAGTGGAAGGGATATTAGTGATATTATAAATCTCTCTAGCTAGGGAATCTTCCTTTTTTTTTTTTTTTATACATTTTAGTGATGTTATGTTTCTTTGAAAATAATTTTAATGAGTTCGAACGTTATGTTATTATTAAAAAAAAAATCATCAATTGTTATTCATAAAAGGAATTATATATAATTAGACACATCAAGGAAACAAGCTGTACGTGTGCATCGATCACATAAATCACTGTATATAAACAAATATGGGAATAAAAATATATATATATGGGAATAATTAAAAGAGATTATTATTATTATTATTATTATTATTATTATATATAGAGGAGAGTGAAGGTCGAAAACGTGAGTTCATGTTATTATATATATATATATATATATATATATATTTCAATCTACATATTTATCCGTTTAAATGATGTTTTGATTTATTTGAAAAACATTTAAATGGGTTCTTCGTATGAAACAAAAATTATCAATAAAATTCATGAACCTTTTCATGATGATGTTATTCATAAAAGAATTAGACATATATATATATAAAGGAAATAAGTATTCATCAAATTAATTAAGAAATCAGTGTAAACAAATATGGAATAATTAGATAAAGATAGTACACATTAATAGAGAATAGTCAAAGAATTAAAATGTAAGTTTCTATTCTATGTTTTATGTACATAATTATATATAAGGTTTAGTGATTTATTTGAAAAACCTATTAATGGGTTCGTTATATAAATACCAAAATAACATTCACCTTTTCATGTGTGTGTGTGTGAGAGAGAGAGATAGAGAGAGATATCAAGGAAAATTAATTTAATTGGATCAAAGAAGGAAATCAAGGTAAAGCAATTAATATGAAAAGAGAAATGCTTTAGTCACAAAAGTAAACTTTACAAACTAATATGATCTTCTCGTGTGGTACATAAGATAATAAATATATTTTTTATTATAAACTAAATTTAACATATCACATGAAGTCATATAAATTTATAAATTTATTTTTATAAAAGTCACTGTAACAATTCTAACTTCTGATTAATTTTATGTACATAATTATTGTAGGCTTTCATGATGAATGTTATGATTTATTCGAAAAACCTTTGAATGAGTTAGAATTATTAAACACACAAATAATATATTGTAATTGTCACTTTTTGAACAGACTATTAAGCCACACCCCGGCCCATTCGAAAAGAGAAAAACTAATTAAAAAAATAAGAGGTGGTACCAATTTAATAAAGGAACTTTAAAGAATAAATATTATTTTAAAAGAAAAGACCACGATCAACCAGAGAGAAGTTTCCAATTAGGGAAACAATCAGCCCGTTATATGCAGATAAGCATGATAACCTTAATACTGTTTACAGCATTACAAGAAATAAGTGTGTCTGGAATATTGAAATATTTCTTATAGTCTTCATCAATCTATAAAATAATTAATTAGAGAGAATTATTGACTAATAACAGTCGACAATTAGAAAATTTACTTATATAAAAAATAATTAATTAGAGAGAGTTATTGCTACTTGTTAAAGCTAGCTAGCGGTCCTATATATTTTTGGCCTCTCCAAATATAATATCAGGGCATCAGTGATTGGGGTGGGAGGCTCGATCTCATATAAAAATTTAGAAGTACTACAGTTATAAAAAGATTATATAAAAATAAACTCATAAATTGATATTGTTTCGTATGATACGTTAAATATATTTTATTATAAAGGTAATTTTATAATTTAATGTACTATATCAAATCAGATCAGTTTATAAATTTAGAATTTTTTTATGATTAAAATAATTATAATAAAAACTTTACTCAAAACTAACCCACCACGAAACTTTAACTTAAAAAAAGAAACAAAAGAAAAATCTTTTGAAAGTGTAAGTTAATTCGATCGTCGTGTCAGCATAAAGACTAAAGAGGGAGCTAGCTCTAGCTGGGCTTTAAGCTTTTAGTGTATAATTGGGATGGGGAAGATCTATATATAAAAGCCGAATGGTCAAGATTCATTAATTGTTCTTTAATTTATTTATAAAAACCAATATCACCCCAGAAATCAAGGTTCAGTTTGTACCTAACCTTTTTTAAACTACTAACTAGACTACTAGTCTTTGTTGGATTAATGTTGCTATTCAGGTAACAATTTTAAGCCACCTCCACAAGCTTTTATCAGCGCGTCTTAGCCACCTTCATTTTTTTTATAAATAAAATCGGTATTTTATTTAGAGAAATTCTATTTACACTCCTGAATGAGGGTAATTCTATTGATGAATAAGGATAAAAGAGAAAAAAAAATATCATTTTAAAAATGATATTATTATAATTTTACATTTTTTTAATAATAACTGTATGGATTTGTATAAGCAGTCTCAATTTGAAGGCTATATATAGACTAACTCTTTTATCAGTGGATCTTAGGATATGCAAAGTGCTTATTCTCACATGAAAAAATATTTTTTTTTTTTAAAATATTCTAAAATTTACATACTTTAAAACTATATCCAGCATTATTTTTAAATAAATTAAGAGGAAAAGAGTCGAAGGCAAGCCAATCACCTTAGATCTCCAGTACCATACGCACTCTACAATGGAGTGGGAGAGGAATTAACCGAATTTGCGCTACTGATCTTTTTATCTTTATAATCTAAAGACCCGGAATCTTGTTCTCTCCCTCGTGTCATGACCCTTTCTTTCCAAACTGATCTATAAAAGTCCACAACGCCGTGATAGTCGCCAATTCACGTGAAACAAGGCTGAGTACCATTTCTTCTTCTTAATTACGTGACCTTTTTATCTTTAATTAACCTCCTAACTGACCTACCTACAAGGCTATACAACATAGGTTTAGGTTATAATATCTTATAACTTGTTGTATCCTCTTAATTAATCCATGCAAAGATATAAAGTAACTACGTACGTTCTTCTTGGTTATGATGATGAGCTAGTCGACCCCTGGCCTGCTTCAAAACTATATATCATTGCCGTTGAATAGGTGCTTCGATCTCTGCATTTTATATATATATATAAGTAATGCAATTGATTGATGCAATCCATTTGTTGTAGCTTTATAAACAGAGGATGGTGAGGAAAAGTTTGTCCTTTAATTTGATCATAAAGGGAAGTGGTCAAAAAAGATGCATGGTAGTTATATTATATATCTTCCTTTGAATCTATAGAGTTTTCGAGTATTCACTATGTCCATTGTCCCCCTCCATTTGGATTTTGACTGAGGACTCTTGGTCAAGGGCTTCGGAGTACTTCAGAATGGTTTTGAAAGTATAATATTATTGATGATTAGTATTTGTTGGGCGGCTGCTTTTTGTTTATATCTTGGACTTCTCTTCCAAAAGGAACCCAGTATTATCTGTACGTCCAACCATGCATGCGAGGTTCTTGGGACTTAACCAACATGAAATTCTAGCGAATATTGTTCGATGATTGTTGCTTTAAAAATTTAAAGCTGGCGGAACTTCATTCATTCATTCATTACAGACAAAACCCATCTTGGGTTTGGCAGGCTGGCATTACTCGTGTTCATTCAACCCAAAAAATCTTGTGTGGCAAACTGCAAGTTTGGTTACTTTTGTATGTACTTCTTTTCTAGACTAGCAAGGAGTTTTCTTTTCTAGAGTGGCATGCGCGCACTTAGATGGAGATGAGATCTTTGTATGCTACGGCTTAATGGCATGCTTACTAGAGACCAGATCTCTAGCCTCTTAAAGATATTGTTTGAATATGCATGTACACCATTTAACTCTCACATCAACCTTAGTGATCTGCAACCCTCGAGAGGAACAGCCCCTACCCACAATCAATTGAACATATATGTAATGGTTCGGTACTATATTTACCAGGCAAAACCAGACATAATGTGGGTCTTGTCACAACAAAAATAAAGCCTATGTTATAGAGTTTCACGAAGAAACATTTACTAGGTTATAGCCCTCTGCTTATTTTTAACATATTTTGATTATATTTATCACGTTTCGACTGTTTTCCCGTGTAGAAGTGGGACATTGGCTACGCTGATTGGTTAAGGTGTAGAGATTTTCGCATCCCTAAACATAGCTTGTCCTACAAAAAAGAAGACAAAAAACAGGGAGGATGAAAATGAGGCAATTTTCCATGGATTCCATATGCCATCTAATTTATCTCGCAGAGAGAGAGAGAGAGAACAGATTATAATAATAGCAAAGGAATTAATGCGAATTGATCCATCTTAAGCAACCATAAATAAAACTTCGATTGAGGTATAACCCTATGTAGCTATAATAACCTTATTCAATGGTTTTGGGAATCGCAGCTCAACGTGAAATTCAGGGTCCGGAAACTATAATATGGTAAAGGGATTGGATCACGGACAATCGTACATCTATGATCTAGCAGCTTCTCCCTCTTCTTTTCTTTTGTTTCTAAATATCCAATTCACAGTCAAATTTTATCACATGGTCAAATCTTGTTCATTCATGCTCTTTTTTTTTTTTTTCTTTCGGCTCAAGACTTGACATTGTAGTCTGCACATCGAGAGAGACTGAATAACCCCCACCGAACCTAGAAATTTGAAAAGGAAAACAATTGGGCCCATCCATTGACAAATTAGAATTCAAGGGCAAAAGAAGCCGTACTGTCCTCCCCCCCAACTTTTTTGACTAGCCTATTCCAAACCTTGTTTCAAGCTTTGTGCACCATGATCTTCAAGCTTTGTGCAGCATGATCTCGGTTAAAAACAAGAAACAAAAGAAAAGAAAAAGGTGTGTGCAGCACGAGATAGTGACCGGGGGGTGGTGGTGGGAACGCATTTTCAAGAGTTGTTACATTTGTGATCTGATTATGCGCTCATTGCGCCCAATTCAAAGCCCAAGCCTCACCGGAGCTCACATGATCATGAGCCATAATAGATTTTTGCACACATTCCCACTTCCGACTCCCTGCTCCTTCCTTATGTATAGAGTACCAGTAGAAGTGATCAAATTACACCAAAACATTTTTTTTGGGGGGGAGAGAAAATGTCAATAATGAGCACGAGACAACAAAGGGGCCATTAAAAAAAATACAAATTGGATTGCTATTTGAGATAATACAGACTAAAATCACAGCTACATATTGTACAGGAATGAATATTGGAACTTCCTTACTCTGAATGCCCCAACCGCTATAGCCTACCTGTACTGACAAATAATTTATTAAAGATCCACCACAGAAACTCAGCAAAGAACAATATATAAATAACTAAAACTATCGCCATCCTTCTATCATATAAGTCCACACCTAAGATTTCAATAAAAAGTGAGAAAAAAAAAACAACTTAAAAGTACTGGGTCACATATGAGATACCTGATTAAAGAGAGCACCAAAAAGGTGCAACAACCTAGACCACATCCATCGCCAAAATATGTGCATGACGAGATTAACTGGGAACCGGTTGAAACACCCCTTTAAACTCATCATAAAACCATCTGCAGAACGAAATTGTTCTCCCATTAACAAGAGCCAAGATCAGCCAATTCATTCTTAGCTAGAAAAAGTTAATAATAATAATAATAAATTGCCTTTATTTAATACCATAATACTAATAAACAAGCACTGGATAGTCTTCGTCTTCATTCAGCATGGATTTGCAGACACAGCACATCAAGGACAGGACCCAATCAGACAGGGATTGTGATGGGGCAGATTTTATTGGGTCTGTGCCCTGCCCCATCGCCAGTGGAGCAGGTTATAGATCCATTCAGGTTTGGAGTTCGACTTTCCCCAATGTGGGTTTGGGCCAGGGACAGGTTTCAATCTACTCTGCCCCATCAAACCCTGAATAGAATTAACTATGCACGAGAGGTGGTAAAATGCTTACAACCAGAATTCAAGTACAAAACCTTAAAAAAAAAAAGAATATCCTCCTTAGAAACATGTAAAAAGAAGTCGTCTGAAGAAGAGACTCACGATAAGCATCATCTCACTCTAAACAATAATACTTTAATTATCTCATCTTTTTTTTCCAGTTGATAGTGAGATAAGTTAAAGACCCGAACTGTTCAAAAAAACCCATAACCTGTATAGGTGGATAGCATCAAACTTTTGCTTTGAGTGGAGTAAACTAATCCACATCATCACTAATACTCAACAGGGGATTAACATAGCATACTTTCAGCAACTTTCATTCCACAAAAAGTTGTCAAATTTTCCATGCATGTATGCACACACGCAAAACCATGCCATAGAAATATTCATTTTCTCCTTTAAAATGAAACTGTGATAAGTAATGAAGCGATTGTATGAAGAGTAAGAAGTGACTTCTCCGCCACAAGTGCGGGTGCATTAATGAAATTTACGGGGTATCAACCACTGTGGAAAAAAAAAAGTAAAAAGTGATGAGACATACTTGCACAAGAAAACTGGCTGTAATCCAATTTTTGCATCCATTCCTGCCTGACTTCTTCTTTCTCTTTCCTCACTAAACATAATAGGAGGGAGAACTTCACACGGGCCTTGGATTAAACCAGCCATTATCGTGCTTTCATGGTTTGATTCATATACCTATAGCAGCATAATGATTCATATGAGATTTTATGGAAAGGAAAGAGAGCAATATTGGACCATAACACACTACACTGGATGCAATGATCGAGGAGTATACTACTTTTTAATCAAGTTCGATGTGGCTCTGGGTGCATCCCTAGGACCAAAATCTCATAAGGTCACCACACAATTCCACGTTGACGAATAAGTTAAGAACAAGAAAGAATATATAATTTTTTTGATAGCTAAGAACAAAAAAGAATAGATAAACAAGAAAGCCGTTCACCTCATTGCTCTCAGGGCTACAGGGGCGTCCAACATTCTCAGGCAAGTCACCAGGAAAGTAGCATCTTGTGACAATAACCCACTTTGATCCAGTTCTGCTATCCTCCCACATGGACTGCAGTCAAAAACAAAAATCAAGACTTACTCCACATTAATACATTATAACCTATAGCAAATAAATGCATTTAAAAGATGCAATAAATAATAAGGAGCTCCAAAAGAGAACAATCTACAACTATTCAATACAAAGTTGTAACCAAGAAAAATGGATTGTATCAGACATAAACTAAATTTAATGATGGGTGTAGGTGCACAAGTATTACAGCTTGAACCATCATAGAATGCCCAAAATGTGCTTGCCTGAAGCTTGGAGGGAATCAGTTCGCCATGATTGGAACGAAAAAGAGCATGATCCTGCAGTTTGTAAATTACTCCACTGACCCTACAAGACTGGTAGAATGATTTCCCGTCTAAAACATGCACAACATTGCCAATCCATTCAACACCATGCAAACCATCCGAAGGAGATCCCGAATGTTCACTAGCCCCACTAAAATTTGGCAAACCTCCAGAAGGATTTGCCTGTGCAACAAGTTGGTCATATTGCTTGGTATCATCTCCAGAAGTATGCCCACTATTTTGTCTGATTTGAGAACTTTCTGGTTCTTTGATAGTGAGATCACTGTCAGAACAATACTTTGATGGAACCTCAGCACAGTTCAACGGGTATGTCCAATCAACAACTTGTGAGTTGTGCATGGGTTGGGGATGGTCAGATTTAGCAGGAGGCTCTGTTTTTTCTTCTAAGGATCTCTCTTCACGTGTAGATAATTCACAATCTTTGATCTGTTGAGAAGAATTTACGCTTGGTGCGCCAACAGAAGGAGAAACACAGGCTGCCCCAAAGATTGTCGATGGGATATTTGGGGGCACTTCAGAAAAAGGTTTTTCATCCACAATTGTACTTTTGGATGCAATGTTATTTCCATGAGTTTCTATAGCATTGGGAATCTTTACATCAGATGCTGACTCAGCATGATAGGTGCCTGCAGTACCAGTATGTGCAGGACTCTGTAGACCTGAGCTTCCATTTGCTGCCATCTTTTGCTGATTGACCTTTGGATCTACAGTTCCCACTTTCTTCTCTGAAGATGACACCTTTATGGCCATGTCAGAAGTTACGTTTGGTTGATTTGTACTACTTCTCATGACGCGACCATATTTTGGGGGCAAAGGTTTCCCTTGGGTTAATGCCAAGCACCTCATGCAATGCCACTCACCTCTGGGAATTCCTTTTTGATTAGGCTGCAGACACTTTAAGTGATATCCTTTCTCACAAGCATCACAAAGAAGCACATTATCCACCTCATTGATTGTTAGCTGGCATGTTTGGCATGTTATAGCCTTGTTCATGTAATCCCTCGATGGAGGAGTCCATTTAGGATGTTCGGGACGCTGTGGCTGTAGTAACTTCTGAACAAGCTTAGCAACTTCATTGTGATTATTACCAGTTGAAGGGCCTTGGACAAAGCTCATGCCCTGCAGAGGCGGATGCATGGTAGGTGAATTCCCAGGTGCTGTTTGTGTTATAAATGGCCTAAAGCTCTGATCTCTTGCTGCTTGAGGAGCAACTCGTGACATACTCACATCGACAGTTCCCTCGACCTTCGCATAAGTGTGATTTGGAACCTTGTATTCTTGTCCACTTTTAGCCGTAGAGGCAGATTGGGTTTGTATGGACCATGTAGGCGCATTCACCAGTGAATGATTTGCGGAAGAATTTGCTGCAAACAGAGAATATAAGAAATACAAATACTTGTAACATGAGCATCGGGAAAGTGACATCAGGGTAGTTCTAACAAATTACTAGCTAAAAAGATAAAATGGGGAATATCAAGTCAACGTGACTCCATCCCATGTCATGTATATTATATGTGCAAGAATTCTCCAGGCAGGCTTTCCAGGATAATGTTTTTCAGTTCTTTTATAGAATAACAAACATTAAAACTCAGAAATCTTAATATTATTATGCAGATGAAGTGTATCTCCATATTTCAAAACAGGGGAACGTTACCTTGTAATTGTGATGCATAAGAAGACCCATTTGATCCTCCATCCAATTTGAACTGTACTCTTTCAACTTTAGGTAATGGTACGGAAGTAGGATCTCTTCCTAAATGACTGCTAGATGATCCTCTAGACATCATAGCTGGTCTAACTTCGTTGGTGGGCATTTGATACTGTAGGGATGCAGAAGTTGTTGTTGCAGAAGCATGACCTAAAGGTGAAGCTGAGATGCCTCCTGAAGAAATTGCCGGATGACTTGGTTTATCTGATGGAAAACTCCGCAGAGTATGTGATGCCCCGCGGTTTTCAGCTAATGTACTAGAGCTTGGTTGCACGGGGTGAGAAGTATATGTAGAAGTATGAGCAGCAAAATTCTTAGACTCATCCATCTGGGGGGAAAACAAACATCATGGCAATCCATCATTTTCTGCTGTATAATTATCTTCACTAAATACCAAAGCCTACAAAGCAGTATGCCTATTTGGCAGCACTGAACTAACTTTGTGTTTGTATTTCAATATCAAAGATGGTATAAATATAAACCATGAGAACAATAGAGGAATACTACAGTATAAGAACACTCTTCTGATTGCATGCCGATTTACAAATAACCTATTTTCTACAATACCCATTTGAACAAGGATAAGTCTCTTTGAAATAATCCAGGGCTCAAAACACCACCTTTACTTCATACGAAACATCTATCTCTGCTATATTCATTCTTGGAGTTGTCGCCGAGGACAAGATCCTCAAACTAAGCAAAACATTCTCAGTAGCAACACCCGAACGAAGGTTTTAGAATTTTAATTTTTTAGGATTCTAATCTTATACTTTTTTGTGTGTAGTTTTTTGGATTCTAATCATTGAAACAAACATGCAAATTCAGGATTCTAAAACGTAAAAAACAAACCTAAGACTTAAAACATCAATTTCATAAACTCCACTACATTTCTCTAACAATTAAACAGTTATACCACAATAGTGTTATCAAATTACGATATCACTTAAAAGGAGAACTGAACACCAATCCAGATTAAACGAAACGTATGTGGAAAAACCGCATCCAAGAGATAAAATCGGAATCCTTACCTTTCTCTTGGCATTGTCGAGCTTCTCCTTGATCGTCAATTTGGGAGTTCGAAACCCTAGCCTTTGATCCTTCACCTTCCCATTAAGCCCCAAATCCTCAATGACCGTCCCAATCGCTTCCCTACCCACCACATCCTTGGGCGCCAAGGCCGCACAAGCCTCCACCAGCTTGGCCCTGGCCTCCGCCATCAAATCCACCTCAGCCTCGGTGGGGCTCTTCCCGCCTCGCATCCTCGCCATCGTGGAGAGCACAAGTACGATCTCCGCCACTCTCTTCAGCTCGAGGCCCGGGCCAGGCTCAATCTTGGCCCTCTTGGTCGACCGGGACCCCAAATCCCCGTCTCCCCCGCCGTCCTCAATCATTCCGTTGTCCCCAGTCAAAACCGCCGACGCTTCGGTTAATTCCATCGGTTCAACACCCGCCGTCTGATCCATTGTTTAGAGAGGAAAAGCCCAAGACGACGCCGTTCCAGTGAATATATTCCAAGAGACCTGCAAGAGAGGGGTCGGAGGGGAGGGGTTAGACATGCGGGAGAAGAAAGGGAGAGCGAGAGCGAGGGAGAAAGAAAGAGAAAGAGAAGGGTTTTAGGGGGATTTTGAATTTGTTTTTGTATTTTGTTGTAATTAAGGTACGTTAATTAGAAACCTTTTTGGCGGGTAATTTAGGAACGCAGACAGAAAGAGATAGAGAGCTATTATTGTGTATGTGAGTGAGAAATAGTGCGAAGAGGTAAGAGTTTTGTGAGAGAGAAGAGGTGCGGGTGGCTGAGCAGACCGATATTGAGAGAGAAAGACAGAAGGGTTATTTGGGTAGTACCAGTTACGTTGTATATAAAACCCGGTTCCCAGTTACAAAACCGGGTTTATGGGAAGAACCGAGAGTACAAGGGCGGAGCGTCCCGTGACGTGTGAATTTTTGTTTCGGGGATCCGCCCGCGGTTTATTTAGTAGTGGGCCGATGCTGAGAGAACAGTAATTATATTGGTGTCCAAGGCCCAAAATTCCACAACAAACATTTGGAGCCCAATTGGATCTTATATATGAAATAGAAAAAAAATGGTTGAGTTGAAAGCCCATCCAGGTGATTTGTGCTCTTCATGTCCGTACCATAACATATAACACAAAAACTTAGTCATTTTTGCATACTTTACTAATATGATTGGCTGCGTCATTTTTTTTTAATAACTGCTTTGGCCCATCACATTAGTAGAGTATGCAAAAGTGACCGTAACAGAACCCAAAAATTTAGATTAAAAATTTTGAATTTGAATGTAGAGTTCAAATCTAAAACTTTGAAAAGCTTAAAAGCTTGTTTGAATTAGGGTACAAATTCAAATCCAGATTTTAATATATGATCCAAACAAGGGATTCCAAATCCTCCTCCCCAGATCCATCCATCCATCCAACAATTTGTGTATCGTTCTGCAATTTTGTCGAAGAAGTATATTTCCCATTCCATCTTCCTGGTGCCTCAGCCACTAGATGTTACAAATTTTGTACAAGCTATCTTTTATGCTATATGATTGACAAAACCAACAAACACACACAAATCTTGAATAAACATTACACTAACAAGCTCATTAAAAGAAAATACACTAACAATATATCAGTGTCTACTCTGCTCACGTAACATTAGAATGCTTGGTTGTAGCAAAGTGGCTGCTGCTAAGATGGTACTGTCCTGGTAAGGCCAGATCGCTGCAAACTATAACCCTCGAACATGTGCAGACAATTTCAGCATTCTCAAGTGTAAAACCATGAGGGAGAGGCAGAGGAATTCCTCGCCTCAGGTGTAAGTTCACATACGGCAACAATACGGTTTTGATGAGAGTTGACATTACAGGCTGAAAAGATCAACAATTCATGAGATATATAGCGATTAGAGAAAGTAATGTCCCTCTATTCTGGTTAGAGGGTACAATAAACAAGAAAAAAAACTGCACCGATTGTTAAATGCTTTTATTAGACCACAATGAAGTTAATGAAAAGAGAACAAGTCAAAGTTCCACAAAGCATAATCCAAAAAATATCTTATTGGTGAATGAGCAACTAAGACTAGGAAGATCCAGAACTAAACTGTTTGGGAACTAAATTGTTCTCAAATATTCTTATATTACTTCACTACTATTCACAAACTATTCACTACTATTTCATTACTGTTCATAAACTATTTCACTACTAGTCACAGATTAGCTGAAATTAGTATCCAAACGGAGAGTTGTTGGGTTAGACCCCCAGGCCACCATGTTCCATAACTTCTCAGCATGTACGATTGCTTGATATAACTAGTCCAAGTTTCTATGCCACCATGGGAAGGTATGGCTGAATCTCATGATAAGAAGATCATATAAAATCCTATTAAGTATTTCAGAAAATCATTGACAAAATTTTTGGTCACATTTCAGTTCCATTAAATTCTCCAACACCAATAATTGCCGGAGACGGACACTGTCCAAGAAGACACTAACCTGAAGAAGATGTATTTGCAGGTCACCAATCTCACTCCATTTCAAATATGTGGTGAAATCTTTCAATCTGATACTACCAGCTAGATTATTCCCCAAGATTTCTGGAGAGCCGGAGGTACTTATCTCCTGCACCAACAAATAGCACCTATACTGATTCTCATGAAGAGCACAATGATCTTTGAATCTTTCCAACTTTCTACTTTTGCCTAGTATGTGAAATGATGTTTTTGTATATACTTAATATGGTGATTAAAAAAAAGAACTGACAGTCATACCAAGCTTCATTCATTATATTTTACAATGGCATGTGAAAAATTATGATAGGATGGCATGAACTTGTCATATAGATAAAGACTTAGATATAACAAGTGAAGAAGAAAGAAATGGGTAACGGCGTGGCAAAGAAAAACTAAAACTTCTAGATACATAATTTCCGATTAAGTTTACCAATGAGATGCAAGCAACCGGGATAACTTGACCAGCATCCATGACATAAATTGTCATATCTAAGTTAATAACGACATCAATGTCATCCTTTGCCACTTTTATGATTGGTGGAGAAGATACAGATATATTAAGATTCATGTCATCATTTGGGTACTGCTTGTACAACTGAGGGGCAATGTATCTCCATCCGGTGGTGTTCAACAGGGACTGATCTGGTACTTTGTCAACAAGCCAGTGCATATAATCTTCCTGACCACAAAAAGGAGCATTAGTTCTGGTGCCCAGCTTCATAAAATATAAAGGTGTAACTAAGGCGTGCCCAAGGTGAATTGGGGCTCAGGATTGGAACAGCTCAAGCAACAGTTCAGGTCCTGAGCCCCAACTCAGTTTCAATCAAGCGTCAAGCAAAGCCACTGTTACAATGTCCCACTTTGACATTGTCCAATTCGACAATGTAGAAAATGCAACACATGGCTTAAAGCATGTTATTTTTAACTGTACTTGAAGAAAAATGTGGAAAGCAAAGAGTTGACAATGAAATAACTTACATCAAAGTAAACCAATGATGCAGAATTAAAAACATCATCTTGTAAAGAGATCTGGACCATCTTGGCTAGACTGCTGCAGGAAAAAGAATCCTTCCAACCTTTATGGTTATGGTTTGAAACTAAAACTGCATCCTTTGATGTGACTACACCATTAATGTCAAATTCAATGGAAGAATTACTCAACACGGGGTTGTCCACAAAAGTAACGTTCAAAACAGCAATGCTATATACTGGGATATGTTCTGGAAATGATTGCAATAAGGAGTCGAGCTTTATTATCCCTTCTCTGATTTTATTGGAAACAGAACTTTCAACTGCAGATGCTATTTTCGCTTCAAATGCATCCACTACCCTGGGATAAAAGTAGGGGACTTGAGTGCATAAATGGTTCGTCCGTCAATTGGAAAAATGCATAAGGACCATGAAAGTAGAGGACTTATATGCCCTGAACAATAAAAAAAGATACATAATATCGACCAACTGATATTTTAAAAGTTACCGACTGATGTCTTTAAAAGTTACCGTGATTAAAGTGGGAAACATTCCTACTTCTATGACATATAGACCTTGAGCTTCCTTAAAACTTAAGATAAATGCACATAACACTATGAAACTAATTTAGCAGAGATTTTAAGCAAAAAAAAAAAAAAAAAGGTTGTTAATTTAGCAAGTCTACAGTTACATATGGAACAAGCTTGGGAATTGCATGAATGCTGACAAGTTGCTAGTATCCAATGATTTTTTTGTTCCTTCTTGGATCAAATCAGGGATTGAAGTAAAGACCATTGAAACTCTTTTGAATATTCCTTTTGGCTTTTTTAGTCAAAGAAGACATTTTTAGATGAATGGTAGCAAACAACTGTGTTATAGGTATGCATTCTGCAAACTCAATTCCTAAACAAGTTAAGGGAAACCATTTCCCCTCAGTTTGGACACATAAAAATTTGTTTTCCAATGAGGTGTAAATCCTGCTAACTCTATACAGTTAGTAGATTTCAACGCAAGTCACAAACCACAGCTAAAACTAACTCCTTCTCAACTAGAATATAGAGGAAATTAAATGTTTATCAGCGGACTGCAATTATATCAAATGATTGCATACCCTTGATAAAGCCAAGATGCACCACCATCCAACTTTATTGAGATATCTTTCACATGACACCCACATTCCAGCAAATGGAGCTTAAGCTTTCCTTCTTGGTTCTCAAGGGTTGCAGTTAACCCCACCACCATACCTTCAACCTTCACAGAAACAAAACTGCTTGATGAGAAAGTACATTCAACACAAAAAATCTCTTGACACTTTTGCTAAAAATAGTGCACTCTTATGAATGTGGGTCAGTGAACATATTTGTTTCAATTGTTCACCATTACATATCTGACCATTTTCTTTTATACTTGAAATCATGAAATCATGTCCTCGTAGGACATTATGAATTTTATTTCGTTTTATTTAGCCCATCCACCTACTTCTATGATTGCTGAAGATGCTTTTGTTTAGGATTTCTGTTATATAACATAATTTTGATTATGTTGTGAATCGAGATAATTTTTTTTCACATTGTCACAATAAGATATCCAGGATATTGATCATGGGACCATTGTCTTGCATATATTTTTTGTAACCTAACAGAAATCCTAGACGAGTTTATGATTTCATTCGGGGGAAACAGACTACTTTTTGCTGGAACTCGAAGCGCAGTAAGCACCTTTCTAGTGCCCCCACACATTTGGGTTTGCCTTTGTTTGTTTTGTTGCAGAGTATCTAAAGCTACGCTTGAGATAAGGGTGGTTGGCCCCTTTGGCTCAACATTGTAGTTCATAGCGTCTCGGCGGCGCGACTTCAGAGTTTCGCCAACGCCCGGCTAAGTCTTGAGTCTTCGCGCTGACCTTTGGCTTTCTCAGAAGCAATAGTAAATAGGAAGTTTCTTTGGTAACCATGATTCAGCTATAAATCTATTTTTGTTTACAGTAATGAGAGCAAAACCAAAGCAAAAGAGACCTGATTATATACCTGAACAGATGCATCCCCTTTATCCGTAATTGGAATTGGAATCAACCAAGTAGTGTAAGAATACTGCCACCTCATGCTCAAATTTGCAGTGGCACCTGAAGCAACTAAGACAATACCACTCTCTCCGGTACTAACGTATGAAGAAGCAATATCGACCTGATTAATTGTAATATTTGAAAGCAAAATATGGACTTCGCCAATGAGTCGGATTTTCACAGTCTTTTCAATATCAGGCAGTTGAAGTGGAATAATAGAGGAAACAGCCTTGTCTATTAGCAAATCCTTTGCAAAATCAAGACCCTTCTCGAATATTTGCACAGAAATGAAGCCTTCCTCATTGGATTGAATATGGGTGATTGTAAGCGAGAGCGAAAGTGATAAAACAATGAACAGAGTAGTCGGTGCCATTAATTTTGAGGAGAGACCCATATGAGAAAGATAAATATTCAAACTATAGGACAGAATTACAAACTGAGTAAACTCGGAAGAGACGTTGGTCATAGATAACAAAGAACATCATGCTTGCCGAGTTTTTGGATGGAAGTCATCACAACAGCGAGTTTTCCCGATCTGCTTGTGACTAAACCCTGAAAACAACAGGTCGACATCATTGGAGGTCGTGGAGAAGAAGTCAGCTAGCTTGCTAGTCGAAGTTTTGGAATTTTCTTCATTAAAGTCCGCAAAAAGTTGCTCCGGGCTTTGTAAAAGAT
This sequence comes from Juglans mandshurica, assembly GCA_022457165.1. Lineage (NCBI taxonomy): Eukaryota > Viridiplantae > Streptophyta > Magnoliopsida > Fagales > Juglandaceae > Juglans > Juglans mandshurica. The sequence goes on from CM039622.1 coordinate 37,006,839, forward strand.
TATCTTGGCTGCTAACAACAAGACCCACGCGTATCCACGTAGCGTTCTGAAGCATCATCGTTACAATCGGAGGGGTCTTCCCGGGCGCGTGTCGTCTTCAACTTGGCAAAGCCGCACAGGCAAGCATCCTCGCGTAATATTCGCATCCTAGGAAGCTTTTGTAACAGCTCCAAATTCCACTAACGGAGGAACTGGTAAATTTTGGATTCAGCTCTACTGACGTTGTTAACTTGTAACGGTAAAATTGAAGAGAAATAGGAAGCTTTATCACACGTATCCTCTTAGTCAACGCCTGTTATTTTTGTCCTTAGTAACGATACACACAATACTTTTTATAATATTTTTTATAATATATGATATAAAATAAAGATATTTTCATAAAATAATATTATTTTTATATGATATAATATCCCTTATTTTAAAATATTAAAATATATTATAAAAAATATTATGTATTTATCATTTTTCTTTCGATAATCATCCTCGGATCCAAAATGAATTTAAGGGAATTTCATCAGACCCGTCAAACCAAGTGATGGCTAATTTTGTAGACTTTCTTTACGCATGATTTTTCAGTTTTTTAATGGTATTGATTGCAATGAATTTAAAATTAAATGAATCATTCCAATTTAACTACATTTGGTTTAGTAAAATACCCTCAAGTAAACTTAGCTCGCATGGTTTATTTTCTCTCCAGACTCCCCTTTGCCCCATTCAGGAAAAGTTTCCGTTCACCTGGGAGGGTTAAGTGTTTCGGCTCCATCCACTTCCCCTCCTTGCCAACCAGGACCTTGTTTATTTTTATTCAATTTTGTCTATTTCTGATTGGTTTTCTAGTTTTTTTCTGTTAGTACCATTCAACTTTGTCGATCTACTACTTTCCAGTGGCATAGGGCTGACACGCGCCCCTCCAACAGCTTCTCCAAGTGTCGATCGTCTAGATGGTGGAAGAAGTCCGCTCATATGTGTGGTGTGTACGCCTCATGCCGCATGTGAGATTCACACACCGCCGCATCTTAGAGAGCTCTATGCCATTAAGAGCAGCAATTTTCAGACCAACAGCATCGGATCTTCCAGATCCGACTGTTCTCTTCACTCCATATGTGGCGCGTGGCCTACACACGCCGCCACTGCCAGTAACGGCCCCCTGCCGATGATTCGTCATAGTTTTCGGTTCCTATGCTATGCTATGTCCAAACCAACAAGTTGCAGCACACAACTCTTTATTGCGGCTTCTAATTGCAGTTCTATAGTCTGTTTATCATATTATATAAAAATCATCACCAAGCGGTCTCCCCTTGTGGAAAATTGGTAAGAGCTATACTTTTGTCTCCAGATCTCTCTTTTTCTTTTTCCTGTTGGAATATATTGGTTTGGAAAAGCTGTAGGAGACTCTCACCCTATTAAATCTTGTATCTTATAACCGCTAGTTTATCTATAAATGTTCTACTTTGCTGAGAAAAAAAAAAACTACATCTAGTTTATGCTCATAAATAAATAATAAAAAATTCTATTATAAGTTGATGGATAGCACATATTTAATAGAGTATTTATATGATAAAATTTAATTTATAAATTTTAAATTTTAGATAAGTTATAAAAAATTGTATTTTCAGGTGTGTAGAGCACAAATTTTTATATGATTTTGATTTGAAAAATATTTTAGAGAATATAATAACTTGTATAATTTTTTTACTTATCATTCTTATACCATACGCTTGCCAAGAGAAAAACAAAATTTGTATCAAAAAATAAAATAAAATTAAGTGTACGGTATATTGATGACTATTAGAATTTTTCTAACTCATGAACTATATATTTACTGTATCACTTGTACATATACACGATATATTCTAAATAATAAATATATTTATTTACTTTGAGAGATAATAAATTAATCAGAAAAAAATAAATAATCAGACATGTTACCCACTTGACGTAAACGACGACGGAGCCGGACAAACATTGCCGGTTCAGGTTGTTTCGTGGTGTCGTGCCTCGCCTCCCATTCCAGTGTGACATCTTTTGGAATAATTTCTTCCTTACCTATAATTTGTTTTCTCGATACAGTTATTTCTATGTTCGTTGATTCGCTTTCAATTCAATTCGATCCCCAACCTCATCCCATCAAGATCGTGTAATTCTCATATACCTTACCCATTCATGACTATGTTCTCCTAAACGTGCCGTTCTTCTTCTTCTTCTCTCTGTAATATCGGGGTGATTTTTGTTCCAACTTCTTTAGGGCTTCGACCGAGTTTGGCTCTTCAATGTTATCGATTGAGAATTATGAACTTGTTATGTTTAATACTGAGTTTGCTCATGCTTTAGTTTTCTAGCCTGTAATTTTAGATTATCGAGGGAAAACTTAGCTTCAGAGATTTCTGCAGTTGGAGTTTAATCTGTGGTTTTCCATAATTCTTTCGATAATTGACAACACTTACAAACAAAAAAAATTCCGACAATTGGCAATTATCTTAACTTGAATCGTTTCCCTTGTACTAACTTAAATTTTATCTTTTTTTCTTTCCCTTTTGGTTTACTTATGTATATCATGTATTCAACGTGCATAGATATGAATATGTATATTCTTACACACTGGTTGAGGATTCATCTATACCATTCATGTAATTGTGTATTGCCCAACGGGAATGGATAAAGGTTGGTTCAATCGATACCTCCTCTTTTGGCAAACAAGAGGGCTGTGACTGTTTTATGAAACGGCATGCTTTGTTTTGTCAAATTTCCTTGCATTTTTGCCGGAGCTAAGCTAGTGGTGTCTGCTTCCAGGACTATCAAGCGGGTAGCATAGCTGGTGTTGCATAATATATTGTGTACTTGTTTCTTGGTTGCTTAAGTTTTTGTGATAATAGTTTACAAACAGTGGGATTCGTTAATTCTGCCACAACACAGTTGTGCCCTTTATGCGTGTCTTGAACTTTAACTTTTACTTGTGCCAGTAATGGTGCTATGAATTGGAATGAATATGCATCTTCTTGAAAAGTTCCTTGTGGCTGCTGGCTGAAGGTGGCCTTACATTGACAAAAACCGCTTATTAGTTGGTGACGAGTTAATAACTAGCTATAAACAACTAAATAGGCAATGTTAGGCTCTAATGTTTTTGTGCCTTTACAGGTCTTAGGCTTACCACTTCTGTAAGATTTGTTAAAGTTTTATTAACCCAATCTAACATTTATTATGCTACTATCCTTCTACTTTCCATGTCAGTGCCTAAATATATATTCATTTGCACACTATTTCGTCATTTTATATGAGTCTTAAATGTTAAGAAGGTTTTGTAGCATGTTTGTGGGTATCATTTGCTGAAATTCTTTTATTATGTATTTGTGTGAGTAAGTTTTACTCGATTAAGTTATCTTTTATCTTTCAGGGCCAATGGCTTCGTCTGCAGACTCATGGATGAAGGAATATAATGAAGCATTAAAACTTGCTGATGATATCAATGGCATGATTTCTGAACGAAGTTCATTTCCTGCATTGGGAGCAGATGCTCAGCGTTATGCGTCTGCTTTACGGAGGAAGATCACAATTTTAAGGACTAGACTTGATAGCTTACAGTCCCTTTTGTTGAAGCTCCCTGGAAAGCTGCCAGTGTAAGTTTTCTTCTTTTAGCTGCAATTGATCTTTTAAGTAAAGGACTGGCTTTCACTACAAAATAGATTTAACCAAACCATGCCTTCCTTTTTCTTATGCTCATATTGTTTCTATATTTACAATATTTTTCTGATATAATAATGTGCTATTCTTTTGCATATGTTGCCACGAGGAAGGTGCCCGTGTTAATAGTTATGGTGTGCTGGTGATTCATATGATTCTCTGGTGATGAGAAGTTCATTGCTTTGATGGGTTTTTTTTGTTTGGCCTTAAATATTTTGCATTGTTATTTTAAGAAGGATTTGATCTACTTATCTCATGTTCTTGCTTTGGAAAACCTATAGCCGAATATAGCGAGTTGATATTCTTCCAAATCTCAGCTGTTTTTCTTCCTCGGATATCATATGGATGTTAAAGAAATAAAAGACGTCAAGTGTTAGTGAAAATGCTAACTGGTTGATATTTTTGTGCTGTACCATAGAAGTCTCACCTCTTAAATTCCGGGTGCGATATTATGTGCTGTTGGGAAAGTTCATGACTTAAACTGCCAGTTGCCATGCTCTTCCATTAAGTCTAATGCAGGTTGGATTGTAAACTAGAAAAGAAAAGGATAATGAGGAATTGGAAGAGGTTGCTTCAAATGTCTGGGTTATCTTTTATTAGTTTGCCTAATATCCTTTTTCTATCAATCGCCTGCAGTGTGTATCTGTGATAATTAAAGCTTATGTTAAGTATCTCAATTCCATGATGTGTAATCCCAAAAGCCTTGAGGTTGCTGATTTAGCTATTAAGTAAGAAACTTCCGTATCTTGTTGGTACCCCAGTTCTTCACCGTCATAGTGAAAAGTTTACTTCCTCTTTGATCAAGTTGGCAATACTTGCTTATCGGTTTCTTGAATTGGCATTCCAAATAAACTTCCTAATTGTTTGTTTCTGAAGTTTATTGGTCTGCTCGTGTTGATACACAGATCGGAGAAGGAGATGAATCGTCGTAAGGACATGCTTGCAAATTTGAGATCAAAAGTTAACCAGATGGCTTTGACATTGAACATGTCAAACTTTGCAAACAGGGACAGCTTGCTTGGTTCTGAAATGAAGCCAACTGATGCCGTGAGAAGAACAGTTGGCTTGGAAAACTCTGGCCTTGTTGGGCTTCAACGACAAATTATGAAAGGCAAGTTGATAATCAAGTATTGAGATAATGTTTCTCTTTGTTAGATGGTATTGCTTATGTTTCTGCAATATTGACCTTTATGTGATATGCTTTCGAAGCAGAGCAAGATGAGGGTCTTGGAAAGTTGGAGGAGACTGTTGTAAGTACAAAACATATTGCATTGGCAGTCAATGAAGAGCTTGACCTACACACTAGGCTGATTGTATGTATTTTATCCTGCCTTATTGATTCGTTTTGTTACTTGCCTTCTCTCTTTTCCCCCCCTTTACATCTTTGAGTGCCATTTAAAATTAATTACTTAGTGATACAAACTGTGTTGCTGTGAGTATTACCATTCCTTGCTCTTCCATTTTGCAGGATGACTTGGACCAACATGTGGATGTTACAGACAGCAGGTTACGGGTAATACACTCAGCTGCCACTTTTATTAACTAGCACCACAAACTCTTGTTTAGCAAAGTGATGCGATTGCAGAATGCAAAATAGAACAAAATAACTTCTGTAACGGTTCTTGTCATAACCTGAGGTTTATCGTCATCACTCGATACAGTTTTTTTTCTACTCTCTCTCTCTCTCTCTCTCTCTCTCTCTCTATATATATATATATAATTCTTTAATGTGGTTGAATTTTTAAGGATGTTTCTTTTGTGGTCTCTGCTATTGTCAAAACAGGTGGTTCTGAAGCATTTGGCAATTTTGAATAAGCGCACCAAGGGTAGTTGCTCTTGCATGTGCATGCTCTTTTCAGTTATTGGGATCGCCGTTCTGGTTGCTGTCATATGGTTGCTGATCAAATATTTGTAATAACAACAATGGCCAACCCCGCCATCTCTCTCTCTCTCTCTCTGTGTAATGTTTTGGTGAGAATTGGCTTGTATTGTTCGTATGCTGATTCTAACAAAATATTTGGCTTTATTGTTTTCCTTTGGTGCTTCTTTTGTGAAACGGAAATGTAAATTGCAATTGTAAACGACATGGTAAAATATTTATTTATTTTCTTCTGTCTGTTTGCCAGTCTTAACAATAGACGTTTAAGCTACAATCAACCAAATTGCCTATGCAAGTTTTGTATTTTCATATTGTTCAGGGTAACATATAATTTTCTAAAGATATTTTATGCTGTCCCCAAGTTTAGCAAAAAGAGAGGGAAAAAAAAAAAAAAAAAGCTAAAAGCCATTTCATTGGACACTTCCCAATGAAGTTCTCAACTTCTTCCAAATATTTTGGCCTTGAAATCTAATCTCATGAATTTTCATTCATTATCTAACTTCAATTAAATAAGTAGATTCAATTTACAACTGTAAATAGTGCAAACGCCGCGTAATCGCTTTGAAAAAAGTGAATAAAATATGGGACCCACATAAAAAAATAAATTTTTTAATAATAGACTCCACTCTTTTTTAAAGCGATTACGCGGCGTTTATGCACTTCACGATTGTATGTAGAATTACTCTTAATTTATTATAGTCCCAACTCCCAAGTCTGATTGCATCAATTCTTTAAGGTTGCATTTAGGTAGTAAGGTGATCTCAGATATTCTGTAAAAAGTAGATAAAAAATAATAATAAAATAATAAATAATAGTGGAGCATTCTCCATTATCAAAACTAGTCCTTCGTCATGCTTGGGAAGCCTCCCTAAAGAGTGGAAAAAAAAGTTCTAGCCCAATACGGCATTGGGCCGAAGTTTGGGCCTCACCCTCGTTAATTTCCCATGCCCAGTAAAGTAGGCCCGGTAAACCTCATATTAGTGACACCCCTGGCTTTTCTTCTGCAGTTAACCCTAAGATCAAAAATTCACTCTCCGGCTCTCAGGTTCTAATCATTTCAAATTCCCCTGTTCATAATTTCTGATCTTAATATATCCACACACACGAACGCATATGTTTATATAGGGAAGAATAAAGAAGAAAGGAAAGATGAGCGTTGTCCCAAAGGAGGCAATTGAGGTCGTTGCACAGAGCATTGGAATTACCAATTTGTCCCCCGATGTTGCCCTCGCTCTCGCTCCCGACGTCGAGTACCGCGTTCGAGAGATCATGCAGGTATTATGTGTATATATATTAGTAGATATGTGAGAGTTATAGTATGTACCGTGTTGATACTACTTGGACATTGTAGTAATCAGAAACTGCAAGAGCTAGCTAAATAGCCTCGTTTATTTTCAGTGATATGAAATGAGTTGAGATTAAAGTTAAAAAGTTCAATAAAATATTGTTAGAATATATTTTTTAATATTATTTTTGTTTTGGGAGTTAAAAAGTTGAATTGTTTATTTTATTTTGTGGAGAGATTTCCGGAAAGTTGTAATGATGAGATGTGAGGATTTTATAGTTTCCAAAGTTTTGGGTTTTATCTTTGAAAGCAAACCACAGTTCACCCTCTGGTTCTGGGATTAATTGGAGCTGTACAAACCCGTGTTAAAACATTGGATTCTTTCATACCAATATCTAACACCCGATTGATTAGTAGAAGAAATGGATAAGAATGAAAGTGAGCAACTGAAGTACATTCTATCGTCAAAGAGGGATGAACAGTAGATGGGATGGTTTTAGTTTTGAGAGAACATAGATATTGGGGAAGATTTTATTGTCGATGTAGCTTACATGATGATGAAGGTAAAGAAGTTACAATGGAGGTTTTTGAGAGAGAGAAGGAAACTAAATAGGTCTTTCGTCATCTGAAAATGCAGGAGGCGATTAAATGCATGCGCCACTCAAAGCGGACTAGTCTGACGGCTGATGATGTGGATAGTGCACTTAAGTTAAGAAATGTGGAGGTAAGTTAGAGCATTATTATTAAGTTGAGGTTTTCTTTGCTCGTATTGTTTTGATTGTCGTCTTGTTTCTTTTTACTCTTTTAAAGATATAAAGACGTGCTTTCTACATGATTTACTCTTTCTTGTTCTGTTGTATTTTATATATATATATATATATTTTTTTTTTTGATAAGTTTGATTTGTGGTGCCACAAGTTTGAGCCAAGGCTTTTTGGGCTACGTTGTTGATGTGGCCCAGAAATCTCTGCGTACCACGTAGGTGATAGCTGACATTTGGTTGATCTATTGAACATGTGGTTAATTCGAATTTTACATGTGAATTTCTGTTTTAAGGTATTTATCTTGTAAAAAACTCATTTACTTGAGTTGTGCCCCTTGCTTTTCTTTCTTTAATGAAATTTAATAAAACAAATTGTGAACTTGTGGGTATACACTTTGGCTGCCACCTATATATATATATATTATAAGTAATAAGAGAGCCTTTAATATGTATTGACCTCCCAAAAAAAGGGTATGCTTTGATTAAATTTGAAAAGGTTTATCTGCAATTTTCTCTTTGGCTTCAATTTTTTGAACTTGCATCTTCTCTACCTGCTGCAGCCAATATATGGCTTTACACCTGGAGATCCCCTGAGGTTCAAAAGGGCTGTTGGACACAAGGATTTATTCTATATTGATGACAAGGATGTGGAATTTAAAGATGTAAGTATTCAAAAATGACATTGACTGTACTGTTATAACTAAATTATGTAAATTACTTCCTATTGTTCACTTATTTTTCCTAAATTATACAGGTTATTGAGGCGCCTTTACCAAAAGCACCACTTGATACGTCAGTTACCGCTCACTGGCTGGCAATTGAAGGTGTTCCACCTGCAATTCCAGAAAATGCTCCAGTTGAAGGTATTTAGCTAAACTTAGGTGCAATATAAGTGATGAAATGAGGGATCCGTTGCTTGGTTATTGTATAATCCTAGAATCTCCTAGTCATTACACAAAAGCACTGAATGAGCGTCTCATTTTCTTTCATATTAAACCTGCTAATCACACGCTGTGCTAGACTGCGAGTTCATTTTTGTAACTTCTGACTGGAAAGGGTTTTCTACTGACAAATTTTCTGTTTCATGACTCACATAGTTTGATCTCTTTCAAATTGTTGTAATTTTTAAATTCATTACAAGCTCTAATCTTTATGGCCTTGCTTAATTAATTCAAACTTCTTTAGTTTAAAAGTTTGATTTGCCCATCGTTGGTGCTTTAGACCTGTATTATGGTTTGTTTGCAGCACTTGCGGCAACTTCTGATGGAAAAAAATCTGAGTACACAGAAGATAGACTTCCCATTGACATTAAATTACCTGTTAAGCATGTTCTATCAAGGGAGCTTCAGGTAGCTTCCATATCTCCTAATATATGCATTTCTTTTTGTATTTCAAACATGTGACATTTTGTGCCAAATTCTTTTGATATAGCTGTACTTTGAAAAAGTCACAGAACTGACTGTGAATAAGTCTGGCTCTGTCCTCTTCAAACAAGCATTGTTGAGCTTGGCAACAGATGCAGGACTGCATCCTTTACTCCCGTACTTCACATATTTCATTGCTGACGAGGTGATTTCAAGGCTGAATCTTTCTTTTACTGCCCATTCTTAGCTTACTTTCGGTTGTAATTTTGCACATATTGAACTCATATATTCCAATTCATCTCAGGTTACACGTAATTTGAACAATTATTCTGTCCTGTTTGCTTTGATGCGTGTTGTTCGAAGCCTTCTTCAAAATCCACACATTCATATAGAACCTTATGTAAGTATAATAGTCGTTTTATTTGGGCCAATTATTAATTCATGCACATGTATAACCATTTTGAGCTTTGATGCCGAACTGTCCTCAAGATGACTATCAGAAGGATTTAGTAGTGGCTGTCACATCTTAAATGTTAATATAAAGCTGTTGTTTTACCGCTAGAAAAGTTTAACAAAGAGATAGGAACCCCAAAGAGGTATATTTGGATGATGATATCTGGATTTGTTGATCTTCATGAAAGCTGTTTTACTAAAAAAAACTCCCAAACATGTAGACCCTTGCTCTTGAATGCACAACGGGATGTAAAAAATGGTATGGCAAGGAACTTGTTAATGATTGTTGTTTGATAAATTATCCCATTATTAGGGCTTGTAGGTGCTAACCCCCAGGCTTGGCACTGATGGCATTTGTGAGAAGTATTCTTATTTATTTCATTTCTAGGGTTTGTTTATTGTCTATCTAATATTGTGCTAATTTTATTCAGCTACACCAATTGATGCCATCTGTTATTACATGCCTTGTTGCGAAAAGATTAGGGAATAGATCTTCTGACAATCATTGGGAGCTTAGGGACTTTACAGCAAACCTGGTTGCTTCAATATGCCAAAGGTGAAAATTTTCTTGCTGTTTATATTAACAATACAAAACTTGATGTGGAATTAACATGACCGAGATTATTAGCATTCCGCTTCAATGATACATCTTTCAGTACAATTACACAAGTGCACAATAAACTTCTATCATTTTCTACAACTTAGTTGTTTGAGAGTTACTCAGGGGTTGGCTCAAGTGGTAAAGGCCTTGGGCTTGGGGGTATGCTCCCCCTAGGTCTAAGGTTCAAATCCCCTTGGGTACAAACAATCTCTAGGGCCATCGGATGGGGGATTTTCCCCTTGAATTACCCGATGTGCACTTGTAGGAAACTCCTTGCCGAGGGTCTGTGCACCGCTGGGATTAGTCAGGACATTGTTCCTAGACACCTGATGCCAATAAAGAAAAAAAACATTTTAGTTGAACTTTGCTTTAGAATTTTCTCTCCTCATAAAGATGATATCCAATGTGCCTTATTCTTGTGCTTGTGTGCATAGAATATAAGCAAGGGTACCTTTAACTAGCCTAGCCTTCTCTCTCCATGGGACTTAGAATTATGGGTGCATGTACTGAAATTATAATGACTACTCAGTTTACCTTTCTGTTTTAGTTTGTTTCACATGTAGGCTCTATTTGGCGAGATAAAGAGTACTAGCAGATATTGATCCACTTTATTTTTTCTTCTCATTTGAGATAATTTTTATATTCCTTATTAGTTAAACTTTTGCAGATTTGGGCACGTTTATCACAACCTTCAGCCACGTGTCACAAGGACTCTTCTCCATGCTTTCTTGGACCCAACCAAAGCATTGCCTCAACACTTTGGTGCAATTCAAGGGCTAGCAGCCCTTGGACCCAGCGTGGTAACCTCATATCTCAATGCTTTTCTATGGCAAAAGGAGGATTGTGGGATAAAGTTGCTGTTTTTGAGATTGGAAGTATTGTATGGTTCTTTCAAATCAATCTTTAACTAAGGGAAAGTTAGTTTTGTAACAACCATTGACTATTTGATGTTTTAACTTTTTCCTGTGGTGTCTGTCTGCATTGGACCGCCAACAGCATGTTATACATTTGGTTGCAGTTGCTGTCATATTTGCATGTTTAATTTCTTATGCTTTGCTTTGAACATCATCTGTTTATGTTGGTTTTGAGCAATGTTTTATACTTCTAAACTCTGAACAGGTTCGTCTGCTTATATTACCAAATCTTGAGCCATATTTGCAACTTCTGGTTCCAGAAATGCTGCTTGAGAAGCAAAAGAATGAGATGAAGAGGCACGAAGCTTGGCGTGTTTATGGTGCCTTGCTGGTGAATACATATTGCAATATGACACTGTTTTTCGTTTTATTTTTCTTGAATGTGGGTATTTTCTGTTTGTCTTGGATGTTACATGGACCTGATAAAACCATCAACCTTCTAGTGTGCGGCTGGCCAATGCATGTACGATCGGCTCAAGATGTTTCGCACTCTGCTTTTACCACCAACTCGTGCAGTCTGGAAGATCAATGGAAAAGTTGTGACTACAATGCGAAGTATGACTTATCTTGTCAAGCTGGCATAAATAAGTATGCAATCCATACATATTTCATGCATATTTGTATGTTCAGTGCAGAACATCCCTATGGACCCTATCTAGTAAGTTCAAAACTTTTTGGATGCCATAAGGCTGACTGTTAGCGTAGAATGCAAAGAAATTTATAAGATTGACTTTAAAGGGAAGTGTGATGGTTTATGGTTGATTGTTCTAAACAACTCACACTCCAGGGGACTTGAACTTGAGATCTCAAACTCCCCCCTCCCGAGAAAATAGTTACTTCTTTTTCTTTTTTTTTTTTTTGGGGGGGGGGGGGGGGGGGGGAATGGGATGGGATGTTGACAGTGGTTTGGGAGTGATGGGAGAATTTATGCAATACAACATGCAACAAGTAAACGTGGATTTAATGGTTGGTTCTAAATATCATTGTGAGGGGATCTTGGCAAATGTGTGTGGATGTAGTCATATCTTGTGTGTGCTCATATGAAAACTGTGCTTAAACAACCTAAATGTCATAAGTTCAAGTCTTGGGGTGTGCTTGGAAGAATGTTTAATGGCCGGTAGAAGTTTGTAGGAATTAGTTTTGATATTCCTCCCAGTAAATGATTAAGAGGAAAAAAGTTTGTTGAAAGGTAACGTGGAATAAATAGAAAATTTCTTATGAATGGAACTTCTTACAGTGTCTCTGTTGTTTGTGTGTGTGTGTGTGTGTGTTACTTGAACCTTTAGAGATGAAATTCATTTGGGCGAGGATAATAGTGACTTATAGATTGATTTAGAAGCTTTTGTTTTGTTTGGAATTTTCATTGACATGTAACCACTGTGTCATATGATTCTTACAACAATGTTCTGCCACCTATTTCCTAATCTTCATTATCCACTCTGCATCCTTGTTAACCTAGATAAACGCAAGGCTAGCACGGACAACTTAATGCAGCAACAACCACTCAAGAAAATAGCAACTGACAGCACAATGGGTGTAGTACCAATGAACTCCATGCAAGGGACAACAGGTGGGTATTCCACTGCTGTAGGAGGTTCCAGCACTGGTTTGTCATCAATGTCTCGGCAGTTACCAGCTGAAAACATTTCTGGAAGGGAGATTGGTGGTAGGGCGGTAAAAGTTTCTACCGTTCTCTCTCAGGCTTGGAAGGAGGACATGGATGCAGGACATATGTTGGGGTCTTTGTTTGAATTTTTTGGTGAAAGTCTGTTTTCTTTTACCCCAAAACCCGAGCTTGCCTTCTTCTTGTGATGAATTCATAATCAATAGGAGTACTTGTTCTCATGAATGTGTAAATTTACACGAGGACATTGCCGCCAAGCAAATATGAAAGTCATCTGCTAGTAAATGACATGTAGGTCCAAAATAGGAAGTCGTATGCAATTTATAATTCTTATGTATGAAAATTTGCCTACAAAAGTGATTCTTTACATTTATCTTACGAGCAAGCCAAGAGAGGGTTATTTGCACTTATTGACTGAATTCTACTCTCATAGACCTTGATTGACAGTTAGAAAAACAGTTCATTACTCTGGAACAAAGGGTTATGAGTTATGGCAATTCATGGAGCTGGAAAGCCAAGATTGGGGGGCAAGCAGACCCTAACGCTAATTAGAACATATCCATTTCTTCAAGGTATTCTACTTGGGCTTGCCTTTTTAACTCGATTCTTGTTGCGAGCCTGTGACCGTTACACGGTCCAAGAGTGTAATTAGTAGTACGCTTTTTGTTTATCGTTGGAATTCTACAATGAACTTGCTGCTCAACTTCTATAAGAAAGCTGAGATTGTTTTTTTTTTTTATTTAATAGGTAAACAGTAGTATTAATAAGGATAGGCATAGCCCAAATATACAAAAAGATATACAAGAGATAATACCTATCTAGGTCACTATAGAAGAAAGAAAATCATGTACATTTAGGTCATTAAAATTTTCAGCTATAGCCCAAAGAAATAAGGTGCAAAAAAATAAAGCTCAAATCTCCTATAAGGTCCACTCCTTGTCTTTGAATGTTCACTCATTACACTCTCGCCATATACACCACATAATGCAAGTAGGGGAGCACCACTCGGCATCACCCAACTGGTTAATAACTCAACCACTACGGCAGGCATAAACTAGTTTAGCCCTATTCGACTGAACACTTCGCTCCACATGGCTCTTGTTATCTCACAATGTAGTAGGAGATAATCCACTATCTCGTCAATTTTCTTACACATACAACACCAATTTGAGATAATTATCTGGCGCTTGCACAGATTATCAATAATCATGATCTTACCCAACACTGTTGTCCAAGAGAAGAGTGTTTTGGGAGGCGCCTTATTCCTCTACAAACTTTTCCATGGGAAATGAGTGTTTGGTAGAAATGTAAGGGACTTATTAAAGGAGCGAACCAAGAAAGTACCCTTATCTGCATGTGTCAACTATAACTTATCTTCCCCCAATCCATTCAACTTCATAGAATAAAAAGAGCTGAAGAAAGCCTCAAAACTTTTTATTTCCCAATTTTGGACTGCTCTACTAAAAGTGACATTCCATTAGATTTGGTCCCTTGAACAAACCATGAGATCCACCACCGAAACTTTTTGATCACATGTCACTCGGAAAACGGATGGGAAAGAGTCCTTTAAAGCCACCTCTTCACACCAAATGTCCCTCCAAAATTTTATACAAGTACCCTGCCCCACCATCAATTTTGTATGGTAAGTAAAGACCACCCACCCTCTTCTTATTTGCGTCCAAACCCCCACACCATAGAACCCAATCCCCTCTCTAGTACCCCAACCCCCCGACTGCCATGTTTGCAATCTACCACTAATTTTCATAGAGTTTCTGGTTCCATATTGTATCTCCAAAGTCATTTACCAAGAAATGTCCGATTAAACGTTCTCGAGTTCTTTATCTCTAACCCACCTGACAGAATTGGCATGCATACCTTGTCTCAACTGACTAGTTGAAACTTGAAATCATACCCCATCCCACTCCATAAGAAATCACGAGAGTTTTTCTATCTGTGCCGCCACGCAAGCTGGAATTGGAAAAACAGACATAAAGAAAGCAGACAATTTTAACTAATATTGAATCATTTCCATTGAAGACTGATTCTATCACATAACGATCAATAGTTTTGATCAGAGTAAAGCTTTCCAGACTTAAATTTTTTAACAACTTTCTAATTGAGGACTAGTAGAGAACATGATAAAGAATGAGTACTCCAAGAACCCTAACTACATAAATACGAGTAAACCCTAAAAGAAAGTGACATTCCCATACACTAAGCTTCAAGATCATTACAGAGTTAAATGGAAAAAGTGGTTGAAGCAAAAAAAAAAATGGATGGAGTTAAAAGAAGAGCTTTCGCGGAGATGGTCTGGATGGAACAGTTGACGGCAAGGTTGAGGAGTTGAGGGAGAAGGGCATTCCCTTACTTTCTTGGCCCCCTGTAACTTTTTCGATCAGCTTTGCTGCCTTGGGGTCTGTCAATAGTGTCTTCTGAAAAGACTGCGAGAACCCAGTCGCAATGATAGTAACATGAATCTCTCCGTTGTAGCGATCATCCACAACAGCCCCAAATATGATGTTAGCAGAAGGATCTGCCAAACTCGTCACAACCTGAAAGAGGTCATTACGTCAAAACATATGTGCAGATATTAATACATTGTATAAGGGGAAAAGAAGCAAAAAAACCTGCAAAGAGAGATCCTAGGTTGTTTTTTTTTTTCAAATATTTGGTGAGAAGGCTAAAAGATGCTGGTGGCTGATGTGCCCTCCACTCTACATAAACCTTTTTGGGACAATTTAGAATAAATCAAATATGAAAATTGAAGCGGCATTTCTATGCCTTTGAATCTCTAAATTATGCAAATAGTACTGGTTATCAGAGAGAGGAAGCTCTCTCAATTATCTCAACAGGTAGCAACAAGAAGATTATTCACATTTTGTGATGTCATAGCACATGGAATACCAAAGAACAGAATGAACTCAAATATAAATTGCTTCAAGGAGCATAGGGAAAATCTCATTTCCATTCACCAAATAAAAAAATAAAAATAAAATAAAAAGAAAAGGCCAAAATCAACTTGCTGATTTCTAGGGATTTCAGGCGTGGTTCTATACGAGAAAATTCACTCTCATTAAATTCAATATTACTCATCCAAACTCAATGCAAAATGATGGTGAAGTGTGCCTTCTAATATAACAATAGAAATCAGTAGCTCATATATTTCAAGTACCTGAGACACTCTGTTCACTTCCTGCAGGGTTATGTCCTTCCCTCCTGTAATATTGTACACTACCCCTGTAGCTGATTCAATTGAGGATCCAATGAGGGGAGCTAAAGTAGCTTGTTCAGCAGCTTCAACTGCACGGTTTTTGCTTGAGGAAACTCCTACTCCAAGCATTGCAGTTCCCGAGTCTTTCATGACTGCCTTGACATCTGCAAAATCCACATTTACCAGTCCGGGTATCTGCAAACGAACATTTCAATCTTCATAATATCTTGGAGGAGCAGAATAATAATTTAAAATATTAGTGTATATTTCTTTGATTATTAGGTAACTAATAATGAATTCATTCTATGTTTAATGAGTAACCATGGGCTAGACTTCTTAAATCAACTGGATTAGAAATGAAGTGTGAAAATATAGTTCAGGTTTCACAAAACACCCACCGTGATTATGTCTGAAATTCCTTGCACTCCCTGACGTAGAACATCATCAGCAAGAAGGAAAGCATCCTGAAGGGGTGTCTGCTCATCAGCAATATCCAGGAGACGGTCATTGGGAATGACTATAAGAGTGTCAACATTCTTTTGCAACTTTTCAATAGCCTCCAATGCCTGAAGAGATTTTAATACAATATAATTTGTAACTTCAGAAACTATAGAAATTTGTTAGCACCATACATATCACCACAATATTATAAATTATCAGCTTCCTTCAGTGTGTCTCGTCTCTACACTACCATTAGCATGCATATTACAGCTAAGCAAAGCAACTCATCTACAGTAATTATTAATCGTAAACAGCAAGCTAGAGTTGTTTTTAAAGAACATCTTAAGACATCCTATCATCCCAAACCCGGTCAAAGTGGATGGAAGAAGCTGTCAATTACTTTATATATAGCTGTGTGTGTGTGCAACTAAACGAAATAGAAAAAATCATCAATAAATAAAGCAATTCCATTAAACAAATGGAAAAAAAAAACATTTTATTAATGGCAATAAGCATACCCCAAGTACACAAGATGTATACAATAGTTTACAAATGATGAAACTACAGTTTGAAGCATGATATTCTGTAATATCCTATATAATAAGGATAAGGGTAAGTGGTGAATGAGATCCCACATTGCTTGAGAATGAGAAGTTCTTGCTCTTTATAAGGTTCCAATGGGGCTCCAATTATATCATTGACTAGTCATTTTGAAGTATAAGCCATGTGGTTTGGGCCTTCTATTGGGGCATTACAAATGGTATCACAGCTTATCCTAACCAGAAATGTGGGACTTGAGCCATGCCACCTACGATAGACAAGCTTGACAAGGACGTCGGGAATTTAAGGAGGGGAGATTGTAATAACCCATATGATAAGAATAAGGGTAGGTAGTGAATAAGATCCAACATTGCTTGGAAATGAGATGTTCTTATTCTTTATAAGGTTCCAATGAGACTCCAATTGTATCATTGACTAGTTCTTTTGAAGTATAAACCATGTGATTTAGGCTTTCTATTGGGGCATTACATATTCTGAACATCCAAAGCAAAATAGAAGAGTCCAGAGCCATGCATATATTTCTCCTATTTGAAATGGGAAAAAAACATTTAAAAAGGCATCCAAGTTCATAGGATGTATAAGAGAGTAATGCCTTGCTAGAAACAGAAAGAGGAAATCATAGAACCTCAGCCCGTTAAATTTTTAAAAAAAAAAAAAAAAACATAGGACATCTGTGCCTATTGAACTCAAGAACTGTGGATGACGCATCAAAGCATTTTAAAATATGAAAAATGATAAACACACATAAATTTTCACAATATTTTACACAACAATGTTTTAAAAAGAAGGTTATTTTTGTAAACTAACTTGTAAAAGTAACATCATTTTACCAAAATATCCTTATTTTACAAGTGTTGTGAAATATGTTGTGAAATGTGTTGTGTGGATATTATTACTCTTAAAATATTTGGTTAGGAAATTAGTGACAACAATTTAAGTTTTCCACGATTTCCTGAGTAGATCAAAAGGGCACCTGCCTGCAAGGACCTCTTACGTCCTTCAAAGCTGAAAGGATAGGTAACCACACCAACAGTCAAATAACCTGCCTCCTTGGATATCTGGGCAACAACTGGGGCAGCACCAGACCCCGTTCCTCCACCCATACCAGCAGTTATAAACACAAGATCTGACCCCCTAAGAGCATTTGCAATGGCTTCTTTCGATTCCTCCGCAGCTTGTTCCCCCAAAAGTGGATTCCCACCCGTACCTGCATCGCCATCAAATAAGTCAATCAATAGACACAATACTACTACCAAAACGTAGATGAGAGCGCGATAGCAATAATATATAAGACCACTGGCCTTGCTTGTGTGCGTATTGCCTAAAGCTCAAAAGAGTGAACTAAACAGATCAGAGTGAGAGCGCAAGACCTAGTCCACGAGTCAAAAGCTCTCCAATTTGAAGTGGGTTCTCAGCAGCGGACTGTAATAGTGATTGTGCATCCGTGTTTATAGCATAGAAATCGACGCCCTGAAATATGAAAATTGTAAAACATCAAGATTTACAACCTCTTATACCTTCTTAACCGTGTCCCACGCATACTTCAAACAACAAAAGGTCATAAGAACCCGATTCGAGGTCATGCATGAAATATATGAATCAGTAAGGTAAGGTCTTTTAACCATATCAACTCAAGCACATCACATACCCGCAAGAAGTATTACGCAACATAGGCATTTTACTATAGAGTTAACAAAGCAATATGGAAAGGACAATGATAGAACAACTATCATTGTTGTTCAGGGGGTACACACGGAAGATGCACGGGATAGTGCAATTTTCGCATTGTATCATGAACAGTACAAAATTGTATCCCCTGTATCTTTCCCTGTATCATGGAGATGGACCGTATGCTAATTAGATTTTCTCAATTTTTTTATAAAATGGCGACAGCTTATAATTATTTTACAAGACAAATGACAACAAGAAAAACGGATATAACTGAAGTACAACCGCAATGGGTGTTAAAAGGAAATTCAAACACACGGTCACCAACAAAATGAGGAACGCGGATAGAAAAAAGGACGAGGAATTTCGAAGTTTGAGCCCGGGCCCGGAAAATGTGAAGGAAAACCCACGTGTAAACCGCTGCCAATCATGCGATTAACGGCATTGTTGCCACCCCCGCCGACCCCGACCACCTTAATCTTGGCTGATTCCACTGGGTGAAAGGAGCAGCTGACAACCCCAAAATGGCGTCGTTTCCGGAAAGTGCTTCTTCTTTGAGAAACGCATTCTCTAAAAGGGATTATCTTGTGGTGAAATGGTGTGGGAATTGAAGAGGTTGAGATCAGCTCGTTTGGGTTTGTGAGCTGAAGCGTTGCCATTTCTACAAGAGGTGAGAGAGATGGGGAGAGAAATGGGTTTTTAGGGTTTTACACAGAACAAATTATACAATGAAAAGCGAGAAAAAAAAAAAAAAAAAAGCCCATTTGGAATTTTGGATAGTCTTATCTTGGGTGGATGGTTGGGAAAGACATCAGAAAGACTGGATGGGCCCATTGTGCCGATTTGACGGGCTTCCTCCTCTATTAAACATAGCCTTCATTTGGAAAGTGAACCATCCATACCATGCCCTTTTACAAGCGGCCTGTTAGATTCTTAGGCATAGTTTATTTTTACAAATAAAATAAGATGAGATAAGATAAAAGTTAAAAGTTTAATAAAATATTATTATAATATTATTTTTAATATTATTTTAGTTTTGAGATTTAAAAAATTTGAATTTTTTATTTTATTTTGTATAGAAATTTAGGAGAGTTATAATGATTAGATATTTAGATGAGATGAATTGAGAAGTTTCTTAAAAACAAATGAAGCCTTAAGCTTCTTAAAAATTAACAAGTATTAGATATTTAGATCTATGCTATCTAATGCGTAAAAAATTTATATATTGATATAATTTTTTTTATAAACATAATTTATATATTGATATAATTTAATATAATACTTAGAAATTATTTTATTTCTAAAAAAAATAAGAGTTGAGAAATGGTGAAGTGACAACCCAACCCCAACTTGATTAGAACTATAAAATAAAATAAGATTATTTTCAATTATTTTTAACTTTTTTCTTTTGATTTGATGAGTCTAGATTAAAAGAATATAATATTATTTTATTTTAAAGTTGTGGAATTGTGAATGAATGTTGAAGTGAGTTGAATTGAGTTGAGTTGAGATGATAAAATATTATTATAATATTATTTTTTAATATTATTATTATTTTAAAATTTGAAAAAGTTGAATTGTTTATTATATTTTGTGTTGGAATTTAAAAAAATTGTAATGATGAGTTGAAATAAGTTGAGAGGAATTTATGTTCCAAACGCACCCTTGCAATATTATCTTTGTATTAAATCACGTCAGTATATAAAACTTTTTATATAAAATTGTTGTACGGACTATACATTTTTCCAAAATTATTGTGAGAAATTGTTGCGACGTTTTTTACTCTCTTTTCTCTTTTGTAAGCAAGCTGATGCCCTCTCACTCGTTGGGTGAAATTTTTTGTGGGCATACATAAGTTAAAGATTCGAGACATTTCCTATGCTCTTTCCTCTTTGCTCTCCACGTTCATGAACCAAATAAAGAAACATAATTAAGAAGAGAAATGATACTTCCAGTCGTGAGTGTGCAAGCGCCGTACAGTCGCTTTGAAAAAAGTGAATAAATATGGAGCCAACGTGAAAAGAAATTAATTTTTTAATAGTAGACTCCACTCATTTTCAAAGTGACTGCATGGCGTTTGCATATTCCACGACTGTATGTAGCATCACTGTTTTAAATTTCGTACCGTACCGGCCGGTACGGCCGAAATTTTTCGTTTCGGTCGTCCAGCCGGTACAGGTACTATATCTGTACCGTACCGGCTAAAATGCCGACTGTACCAGCCATACCGGACTAAATTTCGACCTGTACCGGCCTATATTTCGGCCTGTGTGTGTGTGTTTTTTTTTTCGATTTTTTCAAACTACAAACTTATTTTTTAACCCCTAATTCAGACTAGACTATTTATAATTTTTATATATATGTATTTATATATAATTTATTTATATATAGACTATTATTTTGGAATATAATTTTTATATATATTTATATATATAATTTATTTATATATCGACTATCCCGAAATGTTATCCCGAAACGGTACCGATACCGAAATATTTCGTTCCAGTGCCTTGACCGGTACGACGTCTGGTACGGTATTCAAAACATTGTGTAGCATTACTCAATTAAGAAAGAAACAAGAAAAAAGAAAAGAAAAAAGAAATTATTTAACTAGTACGATTATAAATATATAATTATCTTCTTTTGTTTTCTCCCGCAGATACATCCCATTTAGTTCAAACTTCACAGCCTCACAAGTCACAACAGCACACTTGAACCCAAAACAGTACGCACCTATCTCTCTTAAAGTATTCTATATACTTCCACATTCTTAACGTCTTCTTTTCTGTCTCCCCCCTCTTTCCTATGTCTACATCATTGCTCTCTCTCTCTCTCTCTGTCTCTCTGCAACCCCCCCCAAATTGTACTCTCCTGTTCCATGTTTTCTTGCGAAATGCTTTCTGCTATAGTTCATCTATTATAGCAGTAACACAGGTGGTGGCCAACGTAGCTTATATGTAGCATGAGTAATATGAGGTTCTCTTTATAGCCTCGATAAAATTAAAGAAAAAAAAACTCTACCATCATTTATTTCATTTAAACTACATATTTGTAATTTCAATGTCTGATAGAATGATTTCTGAAGTGAATGAACAGTAAAAATAGCAACTTCATGGCACCTAAGTCCTCACATTAAGCAACAATACAAAATAAAATCAAGGTTTTTGCTCATACAAGAATTACATATACAAGAAGATACTGAGGGATCCATAAAAACCAAAATCCGATACTCGGTTAGACGCTCCATAACCCATATTGTAACCGCATCTTCACAGAACTTCATTCCCCTTCACTCAGAATTGGGACAATAAGTGGTTTCATCTGTGCAAGATATACAATCGCCCACCTAATAGAGCAAAAGAGTATGGCATGATAACGAAGAAACAGTTATATGTAGAAAAAAGCATGTACATTTCTCAAATTATAGTTGCACCCAGCAAGAAAAGAACAAGAAAATAAAGTCACACTACTAGAATTTTAGATCCACAGTGTGTAAACTTTGAAAGAATCTGTTGTATGAAGGAGGATAAATGATTTAACATGCTGAATCTAAGACTGTGTCATTGCCTTCATCATGTACCCTATTTTTATCGTACTGAGTTATAATACATGAAGTGCTGCCTAAACACAAGAAAGGATAAGTCTTCGCGAAAAAGATGTACACAGATGAACTAGCTTTAACCGACAACATCTAATTGAATGGATTTTTGAATTTCTTGCCAAGTAATAGATGAAACTAAAAAAATGCAGATTAAACGTGAACTTACATCATCCAACAGCAGACTGTTGCTGTAAAAATCAATGTTAGGTGGAACCTGAAAAGAGAAACAGATTAGTCCATTTTTCTTCTTACAGATGATGGAAAGCAGATACACAGGCAACTAAAAAAACAATCTATCTTTATTGTTTTTAGTTGACATATATTGTCTTCGATAGATGGTTGAACATTACAGACCTATTTAAACGTGCCGTAACCACATTTACTCAAATCACAATCTGAAGATGAAAATGGAATTTCATTAGCACACCTTGTATGCATAACATCAGACTATTGCACAGACACTTTGAGAAACCTCTATTTTCTTTTCTTTGATAATGTGGATGGGATTCAAAATTGTTGGTGGGTGTTTCTGAACACCAAGAAAGACTCGATGACAACTGCCACACTAAGAACCTTCATTTTAAATGGTGAGATTATTTCTCACATCCTTTTTAAATTATGAACTAACTCATCTATGCAGTTTCAGCCGAAATCGTACAACAAACTTAAGCCAAATGCACAAAAGTTGCGAATTTTAGCTAGCCTACTACTGTATAAGTTCAAACACAACCTTAAATTACGGAAGCAGCAGATTAATATAATCACATAGATAACCAGCAGATTTTAGGAAGATAATGAAATGAGAAAAAAAAATTAAAATTGGAAATGAATTGGAATATGAGAGATGTACAAATTAGTAGAGGGTCCTCTATTGCAGCAAATTCTTGTGCACAGAGACGCAATGATCCCAATCACCATGAAAATTAGGGTTGTCACAAGGAAACCCATGTCGATTTCTCTTCGATGCTGGAGAGAAAAACCAATTCCTGCAATGAAGAGGAATTCAAATCGGATCTAAAATTTGATTGTGGCACAAAATCAAAATCAGAAATGAACCGAATATAAGATCCCGTCGAGAGGGAAAGGATTATGTTTGGTTACCGAGAGACAGAGAATAGTTGGGTGACCCATTGATAATTTGAACCTTAAGCATATAAACGCGAACGAACTCGTCCAATGCCGTGCCTGCAATTGGCCCAAACATAATGGGCCTAAAGGAGATCGAGCCGAATCTAGGCCCATCTTGATATGAAACCCCGGAACCCGAGGGGCTGCCTTACTAGAATTTTGAGACCGCAAAGTTCAACAGACCACTCTCGGCCGAGCCCATTATGGGAACATAAATCCACTTGCTATGTTGGGCATTGGCCCAAAACAGGGAAATGGATAATGGACCAAACTATTTTAGTGATTGAATGATCATGGACAGCTACAACATTTGTAATTAAAATAATATTTCAACAGATAGTTGATAAAAAGAAACTTCGTATATATAATCATTTAAATCTGAAATATTAAATGTTATTACATGATCTGATAAAACATTGGAGTTTTCTCCATGTCTACTTATGTAATTTGATACATATCAGCTTTATCCCAAAGTAACTTCCATTTTGATTTTTTAGATCAAGTTCATTGACCACTGTTTTGGAGTCTCTTTCTAGAATGAAATTCCTCATATCCAATTATATTCCAAACTTTACTGCCATCTCTGCTGCTATGGTCTCTGCTCAATTAGGACCAGGTATTAAGTCTTGTTTTTTCTTCAAGGTTGTCAAAAAGTTTCCAACTTCTTCTCTTATTGCTATCCATATTCCTATTTCATCTGTACATAAATCCAGCTTCACTTATTTCAAAATGTTTCTAAAAACTAACTGATTTCCTTTCCACCAAAAATTTCAGAATATTAAAAAAATTTCTATCATTTCTTGCTTATTTAATTTGTTGAACATGTCTTTCTCCTAAAAAAAAAAACTCTACTACTACAAGTTAAAGTATAATGATATCAAACGTTGGAGATAGATAAAATAAGTGCAAGATAATGATACATCACTGCATTGCATGAAGCCAGCCAAGTTTACCCACTTGCTATCATCTTTGAAATAAGTAACTACCATTAAAGAATAATGGTAGGATAGTAATAGAATACTAATCCTATCAATACCCCTACCATGAAAGTTGTGCACTGCAGTCAGACATGACAGCAAATGTTCATTGCATACACGACAGTACTAGTACCGACATTATATATATATATTATGGAAAATGCTACACGCTCCGCTGGGGCTCCCTCTGGGTATGTAGCATTTTTTTATCTATTATCTATTTGTTTTTTTTATATAAATATGTTTTCATAATTTTAAATATTTTAAAAAATAAAATAAAAATTATAATATTATTAAAAAATATTTTCTTAATCATGAAATAGAATAAAAATTAATATTTGTTCTATTTTATGATTAAGGAATTATTTTGTAATAATATTTTAAATTTATTTTATTTTTTAAAAGTGTAAAAAAGATTTATATAAAAAATAAATTAAAAAAATATATATAGAAAAATACGTATTAAACCCGACGGAATAAGTTACTATTACTATTATTAATAAGTTAATAAGTGACTATTACTTTCACGTCTCATACCGACAGCTTGTTTTTGTTTTTTTATGGAATGTGAGAATATGTTTTATAAGTGTGAAATAATAAATAATAATACTGAAAATAATTATACAGGTCGACATCCAAACACCTTAATTGGTGCGCTTATTTCTGTAGAGAACATGAATCATTTTTTTCCCCTAAGAGAACGCGAAATACTTCCTTTTTTTTTTCTTTTTTTTTTCTGACCCTGGTTCCTTGATCTATAATTATCAAAAGGAAAAAAAAATATATGGAGAAGAGAAATTCTGGTGAGAGATATAAACTCAATTAGGTTCCGTTTGGATTAAAAAATAATTTTAACTCATCGTATTTTTTTTTTATTATTATTATAATTTTTTAAAATTTTTATATAAAATATAATAAATAATTTAATTTTTTCATATCACATCAGATAATAATAAACAACTCTTTTACCACAATTTTACTATTCTTAATGTATTTGTTTTTTTTTTATTTCTTTAAGTATTTTTTTAATATTTTTAATTATTAAAAAATATATAAAAAATATAAAATTTTATTAATAGTCACTTTTTTAATTATTAAATTAAAAAATTAAAAAAATAATACAAGGTTGATAATATTACCATTATTCAATATAAAAATAATAATAATATTAAAAATTAATATTTTAATATTACTTTATTTAATTATTTAAAATTATCATATCTCAACTTATCCAAATCGCACTGATCTGTAAGACTTTTCGCCGCTAGCTGCTGAGTTCATAATTAATTCCTATAAATATCGATGATCTGATCCTGCAGATAAAGGTCCACTCCGACAGGAAATTGATTGTCGAGTAATGTCATTGACACATTGTCAACAACTAGTGCACGATTCTTTGCATCACTCTTTTACGAAACACGTTGTAAATTCATTTGATCAAAGAGCCAGACTAGGTACCTTTCTCATTTTGAAGACCGTAATATAAGTTTAGATTATTTTAATTTTAAAATCTTTTAAAATTATAAAATTATTCTTATTTTTTCTTATTTAATAATATACTTATACATACAATCCTCACTTGAAGATTATAAATAAAATTTTTCTTTATTAAATTATTATAATTTTTTTAAAAAAATTAAATTTTTATATAAAATATTATAAATAATTTAACTTTTTAAATATTAAAATAATATTAATATTAAAAATAATATTATAATAATAATTTATTCAACTTTCACTCCATTTCATCCAAATGTAAACGACACCTACAAGTTTACGTGATAACTTATCGGTACTGCTTGATCAGCTAGCTGATTATTTTTTATTATATATATTTTTATTAAATTTAATACTTTTTACGTATATGGATTTAATTTATATTTGATAGATCTAAATTAAATTGAGTTGAATTGAGTTAAGTTGAATTGAGATGATAAAATATTATTAGAATATTATTCTTTATTATTATTATTATTATTTAAAAATTTTAAAAAATAAAATTATTTATTATATTTTATATTAAAATTTAAAAAAATTATAATGATAAATGGAAATCAACGGAAAAGAATTAAATTTTCAAACGATTAATCATTACTTAAGAGGTGACGTAAGAGGTGACGTAGTAATAAGTAATCCATGTAAAGAGTCAAATCAAGATAAAAAATATTCTATTCACAAATAATTATAAAAAATTAATCTTAAAAATTTACATAAAACTATAATCATTACTTTATATATTTTATAAAGAAAGACGCTAGTCTGCGGCTCGTATCGTTCGATTTTTTTTTTTTTGTTTTACCGAATAATAAAGAAGTGATTTTAAATATATTGATATATTTAAATGTATTAAAAAAATATTAGAAAAAAGAAAGAAAAAAAATGCTGGGTAAGAGTGGGGCTGCCACTCATTTTATAAATTAAAAAATCTTTACAACTTTTTAATACTTTACACTTTATATTATTTTTAATTTTTATTATTATTTTTTATTAAATATTTATTATATGAATAATGAATAAAAAATTTAAAATAATTAAAAAAATAATCTAAAAAAAGATTAAAAAACATTAAAAATTTAAAAAAATATAGAATGTGAAGTGTGGTAGAAGTTGTGTAGCAAAACTCTTTATAAATTACTTTTAGGGTGAGTTTGGATGTTAAAGTGAGTTGAGTTGAGTTGAGTTAAAATGATAAAATATTATTAGAATATTATTTTTTAATATTATTATTATTTTAAAATTTGAAAAATTTGAATTATTTATTATATTTTATATTGGAATTTAAAAAAATTGTAATGATCAGTTGAGATAAGTTGAGAATAATTTGCATCCTTAGATAATTCTTTTGGAGCCGTTCTCAATGATGGGAAGTGCTGGTTTAATTATATAAAATTTAATTTTTATATAAAATATAATAAATAATCTCATCTTATTAAACTATTTTATTTTATTTTATTTTATATAATTATTAAAAAATTTTAAAATTTTTACACAAAATTTAATTTTTTTAAATTTTAAAATAATATTAATATAAAAAAATAATATTTTATTTAATTTTAATAAAATATCTCATTTCATCTTATTTAAATTACGTAACTAGATAAGATTTGAGAACTATAACAAGTGGAAAGGAACAAGAATTAAGGTTTCGTTTGTTTTTAAAAAATTTCTCAATTCATCTCATCTAACTTTATCAAATTATTATAATTTTCTTAAATTTTATATAAAATAAAATAAATAATTTAATGTTTTAAAATTTTAAAATAAAAATAATATTTAAAAAATATATTTTAATAATATTTTATTTAATTTTTAATTTTAATTTAAATTCCCCTTATCACATTTGAAAAATAAACGACATCACGGTAGCCCTGAATCTAGCTAGCTAGGCCCACGTACGAACGTTGCTGAAAGGTCAAAGTTTTAGGGCAGTTTGACAGTTTCCCCAGTTATAATGTGACCCAATGACGCAAGGGCGGACGTATGCATGCAAGATATTGATCATTATGCGTACTATTTCGATTTTGGACTAGAGTGCTAGCAGTAATCGCTAGTATGCCGCTGGTAAAATTTATCTTTTTATTTTGAGTAACGTTATAGAGAAATTACTATAGTAATGTATATTTTATATTCACTGCATGACTATTTTTAATTAATTGTTCTCAATATTTATTTGAAAAAAATGTGTAGTCTAAATAATGTCATATGATAGGTATAAAATAGATATTTCTAATAATAACTTCTACCTATATTTATTGTTTTATTTTTTCTTTTCAACGTTAGACAACGATCGAGGCCCAGATGATACTGATACCAATTAGCAAATTAAAGAAACGAGTGAACTTATAATATAATTATAGGCTCTGTTAATGCTAAAAATCACGCAGCAGCCTCAGGGTGAGTTTGTATGTTGAAGTGAGTTGAGTTGAGATGATAAAATATTATTAAAATATTATTTTTTAATATTATTATTATTTTAAAATTTAAAAAAATTGAATTATTTATTATATTTTATGTTGGGATTTGAAAAAGTTGTAATGATTAGTTGAGAGTAGTTAATGATCCAAATGAATCCTAAATGGAAAGAAATAATCATTTCCAACTCGTTATAACAATATGGAACTCGATCGGTATATTCTAGAATCTCGACGTGATTCAGGATCATTGTGCGTACGTTTATCATGATAAATAGAAAATAAATATCAAAAATATAAAAGAGATAGACACACAGATTTACACGGTTCGATATAAAACTTACGTCCACATGATTTTTGAAGAGAGAATATCTATTATAATAAGTTTATTTACAGTCCCTCATAGTCTCTCACTCTTACTATATAATGGATATCATATGCTTATTTTTTGGTGTAAATCTTATCCTTGGATCTCTTTTTCCTTTTCGAGATTGAAGAAGCTGAAGAAGAATTAAGTCGAAGTCCCCCATAAAATCATCTGACCGTTTCCTTTTATATGTCCCTCTTTTCATGTGCCTCTAGGGAGCAGTTAGGATTTGCTGCATTCCCTTGCGTATCTGACACCTTACATCCACATGATTTTTGAAGAGAGAATATCTATTATAATAAGTTTATTTACAGTCCCTCATAGTCTCTCACTCTTACTATATAATGGATATCAAATGCTTATTTTCTGATGTAAATCTTGTCCTTGGATCTCTTTTTCCTTTTCGAGGTTGAAGAAGCTGAAGAAGAATTAAGTCGAAGTCCCCCCTAAAATCATCTGACCGTTTCCTTTTATATGTCCCTCTTTTCACGTGCCCCTAGGGAGCAGTTAGGATTTTTTTTGTCTCATATTCCTCTCTTACAACTGTAATCAAGCCGAGTCGAGTCGGTATTTGACTTGCCGAGCTCAACTCAACTCAAAATATTTGAGTTCGAGATTTTTTGTTTTATATTTTATTCAAGCTCGACTCGATAAGCTAAACTCTCAACTTGAGGTCGAGGTTGAATTTTTTATTTTTCTATTTTTTGAATAAGATTTAATAACTAATAAATTAAATAAAAAAAAATAAAATATGTAATATTAAATTTATACAACGAACAAGTAGAACATCTGTTAAATTATAAAATTTTAAAAAATTTATAAATAATTAATATATAACTAGTTAATATTTATCCAAAATAACAATATATCATATGACTGCATATATTATTAATACATACATTTAATATGATTGCATATATCTATTTCATATATGGTTCACGTATACGAGTATATGAAATTATTAAATTTTATCTACTAATTATTATACAAATTATAAAATATACCTATGAAATATATTCACTATATAGACATAAGTAATTAGATTACATATTATATATTTAATTATAAAAGTGGTATGCTTATATTATTAGCCAATACATATATATACACATAGGTGTATGTATATATTTATCAATATATGAATGAGTTTTAATCGAGTCGAGCTAACGAGTCGACTCGAGCATAAACGAGCGGGTCTTAACGAGCCTTATCCGAGTCGAGTCAAGTTTTGTCGGGTATGTGTCATTTACAAATTGAGCGGGTATCTGTTTTCACGAACGAGCTTTTTTTTCACGAGTCGAGTTCGATTCAAGTTTAACCGAGTGAGTACATAGCGGACTATCGAACAGACTGGTTTATTTACAGCCCTATTCTCTCTCTTATTTTATCTTCTAGTGGTATAACCTCTCACATTGGGCTGGACTTAATAGGCTTATTTTGGATCGTGTATATTTTATCTTTTTGAGGCTCCGTTTCTGGAATTAATTTGAATATTAGTTCCGCTTTTTACACGTTAATTAAAACCCTAATACATGAAGGGAGAAATGATCAACTACCCAGCAAACAAGGAAATTAATTAAGATGCGTGGCTATAACACATGCGCTAGTACTACCTAGACGATCGATTAGCTTTGGCAAGGAGATCTGTGGGGGCTTATCATGCAATTATATATGCATATTTTTTGAAAATTAGTTTAGATAGTAAGATGATATGATATGAGATGAGATGAGATGAGATGAGATAGTTTTAAATGAAAGTTAAAAATTAAAAAAAAAATCTTGTTATAATATTATTATTGTTTTAAAATTTAAAAAAATTTAATTATTTATTATATTTTATATTAAAATTTGAAAAAAATAAAATGATAAAATAAGATGAAATATTTTTCATCATACGGAAACCATGCACCTTGCGTATCATATCAGAATCAAAACATAGGCAAATAAAAAACTTTCGAGACAAAACGTTGAGGAGCCTTTCTTATGACGAGATTACACATGAAATCTTGTCAAATTAAAGATCATTTAAAAAGATTTCATTTACGCACCCACAAAAGTACAGATGAAAGCTAATTATAAAGAAATGCATGCGCGTAGTATGCTTTGAAGTGTATCGTTTTCCTTCTTAGCACGATCAAGGTCCGGCCCCTCAGTACTAATTGTGGCCATTAAAATAGTACTATGCAAGAGAAGTCTAGCAGACGGAACTCAATATTACCACGATATTTATTTTTCCTGTGGCCTGTAGCGGTTTTGCAGATCGATTCGATCGGTACATGATTAGTATTGCCAACAAAGAAAACAATTCCCAAAAGAACAAAAAGATTGGTCACAAAGAAAAAGGGTAACACTAGCTGCATGCTTATACTGGTTCTCTCCCCAACTTTCTTTAATTGCGGCTGAGCATGTTCACATTTTCTTTACTTTAAATACAAGGCCCACAAGAAACCAAATTAACATATATAGCAGACCATATGGTCAAAAAAATCAGGCAAAGCTGATATGGTTCATGGTTTTGATTAAGAGAATATTATGCATCAATTATTATTTATTTTTATATTATATTTATAATTTTTTTTTATAAAATGTGTGATATTTTTTATAGAATATAAGATTATTTTTTATAAAATATAAGATGTAAAATGATAAATAATAACTGAAAAAATGATTTTTTCTTCTATTAAAACTTTATGCAATATATATATACAGGTACGTACATCTTGGCCTTAGACTAGCTCGCGCACTCCAATGCCAACTACTCTCTCTCGGCTCTTAATTACAAGAAAAATGCTATTTTACTTCTTCACTTTGTTCATTCTATTTATTTATTTTTTAGTTAGTAATTAAGAAAATAATTTTAAATATATTAATATATTTTTTTATTTTTTAAAAATAATTAAATATATTAAAAAAATATAAAAAAAATGCTAAGTGGTACACCAGCAGTAAGAGTGGGGCCGCTGGGTTGCTCTAATTACAAATAATATTGCTACTCGTACCGGACTTTGATCAATAATCAATTTGTGGCATAGTCAAAAAATTAGGTAAGCACGTTATTTATGTTTCTGGCAGGGAGTTGTGAGAGTGGCTGCGTTTGAATTTTAAGTTTAATTGAATTTTTTATAAATAATAATAAGTTAAATAGATGGAGTAAATTATATAGAGTAAAGTAAATTTAAA
This sequence comes from Juglans mandshurica, assembly GCA_022457165.1. Classification (NCBI taxonomy): domain Eukaryota; kingdom Viridiplantae; phylum Streptophyta; class Magnoliopsida; order Fagales; family Juglandaceae; genus Juglans; species Juglans mandshurica. The sequence goes on from CM039622.1 coordinate 37,038,445, forward strand.
TATATTTAGATGTTAAGATGAATTTAATACTATTTATAAAAAATTAAAAAAAATTATGATATCTCGTATGTATCTCATAAAAAAAATTTAAAAAAAAAATTTTAATAGTGGAGTGCAAGAATACTACTGTATATATCTCGTTACATAGTAATTGATATCCCTAACTTAAGGGTTGATTGGCTCGGCTCAGCTTGGTTCGATTCAGCCTAATTTGAGGAGTATATCATCTTTCAATTCTATCATCTTTGACAAGAAGTTGATGATAGATGGCAAACTATGCCTAGAAAAGAAAAATACAGGTGTGAAACGTCGAATAAATTGGAATCATGGCTTAATTAATAGATCACTGAATATTATCATTTTTTAGGAGTCTAATCTACCCTAAACATTAATTAATGTATTCAACATATAAACATCATTCGATAAACCGATCATTATCGATAAGAGTTACAAATATTCTTCAATCGATTGATCTCTCTTCCGCTTTCCTTATTTTTCTTCCTCAATATTGCTACTCCATGATGGTTTTTTACCTTATTCTACCATCGAGTCATTACTCATTTTTTCTCGAATGATATTATATATACTTTTTACAAGTAAAAAATAAAAACAAAAAATATAAGTGTGATTATCAAAAATAATTTATCTAATGAATAATAATATCTACGCAATATATTTCATAATATATATTTAAAATGATAGTATTTTTGTAAAATAATATTATTTTTATAAAATATTTTAAAAAGTTATTATTCATTTTAAAACATAATTATATAATGTGTTATAAAAAATATACGTGTCTCTAATAATATTTAAACTGAGAGGTTGATAATAATCAGGGAACGGAAATTAGTGTGGTTAGGTACGTATATGGTTCATGACTTTCAAAAGTAACCATTTGCCACGTCCCATTTCTTTTCAATCTCACTTGACAACTCCATTGTCGGCACGTACAACAGTCCCGACGCCCAAGTCATTTTTCGTTTTCTTTTTTCTTTTTGGATAAGTTGATAACGATGATTTTCCATTTTTCCATAGAAACTTTTACTTTTCCGAAACTTATGAGGCCCACTCCCACCTTCAAATAAAATTTTATTATTTTTTATCTATTTTTATTATTTAATATTTAATTATTATATTTTAATTATATTTTATTATTATTTACAAAATATCTAAAATTACTTTATTATTAAACACGTAACTTTAAATTTAATTTATTTTTATAGATGAAATGAAATGAGATAAATTGAGATTAAAATTTAAATTTAAATAAAATATTCTTAGAATATATATTTTTAATATTATTTTTATTTTAAAATTTTAAAATAATAAATATTTTATTTTATTTTATATAAAAAATTATAATAATTAGATAAGATCAAATAAATTGAGAATAATTATGATAATAAACAATATCTAAATCTTTCTTTTTTACTCATGGAGTACTCTAATGTTTACTTTATACACTGATCTTATCATCAAAACCAAACAAAAGTTATGGTCCCATCGGTCCCTTCCTCCCCCCCCCCCCCCCCTCTCATTTCTATAAATGGGGAGAGCCACACTAAAGACTCAATATCCTTCACTCAACAGAGTTATCTTCCAATTAAAGAGTCTTTCCCAAGTGCATTGTCCGATTCTCTAAGTTGTTAAGGAAAATGGCTTCCTCCAAGGTTTTTCTTCTTCTCGGTCTTGCCTTTTCCGTTGTTCTCCTGGTCTCAGCTCGTGAGCTCGCTGAGTCTACTCAAACCGGTGAGTTTCTTACTTCCCTAGGGAATTAATACACACACGACATACACACCTGTGTACGTATGTGTGTTCTATTTTTCAGTTGAAATGCTTTTCTTGTTCGCAATCGTGGGTAAGGCTCATCTCTAAGACTTGATGAAAAGTATAACACAATGATTACATGATTAAATTCATCACGTGTAGAATTAACTAAGACTTTGAACGTATCTAGGATATATACATGATCACAAGTATTAGCACCTTATTATAAATTAGCCATGCATGTTTGTAATAAACATGATGTAAACAATCTTTTTTGCAGAGGAGGCTGTACAAACTGACTCTGTGGAGGAGGCCAAGTATGGTGGCCATGGGTATGGCCACGGCTACGACCACGGACACGGACACGGACACGGTAAACCAGGTCATGGTGGTCACCCAGGACATGGTGCGGCTGGCGAAACTGAAGCCTACCACGGACATGGACACGGACACGGACACGGTAAACCAGGTCATGGTGGTCACCCAGGACATGGTGCGGCTGGCGAAACTGAAACCGACCAAAACTAGACAAATCCCTTATATATGGTGTCTGCATGGATGTGTTTGGTTATAAGATGTACTAGTAATCTAAGCTTGTATGCCAATAAGGTCGCTGGTTATCTGTAGGTCATGTGTAAGCTTTATATTTGTACTTTTATCGTATTTGATCTTTCTGTTTTGTATTATTAATCGTAACGTGCTTAATCTTAATTGGTGTCAGAATGTCTTGTTTTTCTTCGACCTATCATTTCGATTGCCATTTGATTCTCTCGATGGCTGATTTTCCTGTTCTTTTTCTTTTTATTTTTAAAAAACAGATTTTTTTTTTAAAGGATATACCCAGATATTAGTAAAGAAAAAATCTTCTTCACACTCTACTATTTATCACACATTTAACACACCTAGTGTAATGAGTTAAAAAAAAAAAATTTTGAATGCATGGTGTGTGGAGAGTGTGGACAGATGTGTAGAATTGCTCATTAGTAAATTAGTGCAAAATATGAGGAACTTCCCTCGTTGAAATTTTTGAGACCCAAGACTATTGTGGTCGCATGTCCGAATGATACCCTTCACCTCGAGTAGTAAGTACAGAAAATATTATTTAATCCTTTTTTACATTATTATTGTTGCACAGGATCACACTACTACAGATCAGGTCTTCGTCTTAAAAGATTGGGTTTTCGTTTTAAAATATATTTTGGATTGAAAATAAAATATTTCAAGATGGTTCCAATATCAGTCATAAGACGTACAGCTTATTATCCTATACGTTTGTGTGTATATATATACATATATATAAAATAAACGAGCAACTCATAAAACTAGATAGGAATCCAATAAACAAAGCACCTCCATCAATAGGAAGCCAATTAAACTCCAATATAAATTATAGGACTTGCGAACCAACTCCAAATGGAGATGATCAGTTTTAAATGAAAGTTTAAAATATTATTATTATTTTAATATTTAAAAAAATTAAATTAAAATTTAAAAAAATTAAATTATTTATTATATTTTATGTATGAATATAAAAAAATTGTCATGATGAGATGAGATCGATAAAATTGTATTTTAACTTCATTCCAAAATACCATGAGGTTTGAGAAACATTGAATCATATCATGTGTGGATTAACAGCAGGCCGGTCCCTCATATTCCTCTATGTCCGCATATATTATTTCGTCACAATTAAAACAAAGATCTTAATCAACTTGTTCCATCTTATTTCTATGATAATCTCCAGTACCAGATCGAATGAGCCGCTTCGCTAGTACTAATATTTTTAGCTGGAAATTAGTTTTATAAGAAAGACATTCGTAGAATAGGTTTCATGTTGTTGCATGTCTAGATTCGAGTCAAAAATATTCGGGAGGTCATGATGATAATGATATATTAATTGTGCAAGCTTTCATAGAGACGTGCTAAAAACATGATTAACGAATTATACGCAACAAATGAAAGGTACTGGTAATGCATGCATGAATAAGCTAGGTTGTATTGTATTGGATGTAAAGTTCTCTCGTATTGATCTCAACCATGGCGCGCGGTAGGTTAAGATAGATTATTTGTCTCCTGGCCCCACCCTCTCCCACCAAAAAAAAAAAATAAAATAAAAATTAAGGACTCCAGATCTGATTTTTATAGTAGGGAGAGGAGGCCCTCCTTCCTTCATTTTTCTATTCACCCACCTTGTCTATCAATATTTCTTTTACTTAGTTTTATTTTGTTTTCTTCATAAGAGTATTTTATAAATTTAAATTAATTCCTCCTGGCCAACCCTGACTAATATAATATATGGCCCAAGTTTTGTTCTCCAATATACAAAAGAGTGGCACTTTTGTAATGTACATATATATATATATATATATATATATATATATATATATAAAGTGGTACTAGGTTAAAGCTGATAAACTTGAGCGTTGCCTGGCCATGCTTAGAGAGCCCGAATTGTTTTGATCAGTTGGATTTATATTAACAAATTGCAGATGGAGCTGTTAATGGGGTACAATGTGTGTCTGACGTAGTTTAGTAATGATTTAAAAGAGGGAACGCTTACAATTTCTTCGGAGTTTCCGAGTTTGGAGAGGCTTGATGTCCAACTTGTCTTCTTCTTCCATTTAAGACTCTTTAATATTGAATTAAGTTGAGTTAAATTTAAAATGGTAAAATATTATTTTTAATAATATTATCATTTTAAAATTTGAAATAATTAAATTATTTATTATATTTTATGTTAAAATTTAAAAAAATTGTGATAATAAATTGAGATTTATCATCCAAACATACCAAAAGAGTTGTAAACAGTAGTATTTATTCATCATTTTCCTTCAAGAAAATTTAGGGGCTTCTCTTCGAAGCTCGAGTCTCGAGAATAAAGACAGGAAGCATGAACGAGTTTGCAATACGAGGCACCATAGAATCCAACAAAATTCGGAATGTAAACAAGTGATATAAACAATGAAATTTACTTCTTTTCTAACATTTTCTTGTACTCGTAAAAAGGTCAAAAAAAATGAGGAAAAAGGGCAACTCAACCCATAATTAGATTAGATGAACATCCTACATCAAATTTTCCGCTGGATATTTAGAATTAAAAAAAGAAAAAAGAAATAAAAATTTGTGAGTAGCTTTAATGGAAAGGATAAAAAAAAGAGGACTTTGTGATTTGGGTGGGTGAAGGGGCTGTTGGGAATAACTGTATATTCAAGACTAATTCGAAATATAGTAGCGGAAATAAACAAAAGAAAATACTGACAATTACACAGAAACAACATAAAGATTTAAGTGGTTCAGCTCAAAGTGAGCTTACGTCTACTGGTGGGGTCGGTATCAGAGATTTCACTATCAACAAAGATGGAGTACAGAAGAATAATATAAAACTTCTTTCTCAAAGAAGTTATCTCTCTAACTCTCTAACTTCTCTTAAGAAACTTACTAAAACAAACAAAAGTGATTTCTGAAGTGTTAAACACAAAAGAGGCACCGTTTGATATTTATAGAAACAATGAAAATTCACTTCTGTGAACATTGGCTCGAGCGAACTCTTGAGCGAGTGTCGAGCGAGCGTAGGGTTTTGACATTTCGCTCAAGCTAACAGAAGAGCGGCATCGAGCGAAACTCTCGGACTTGCATATCGCTCGAGCTGAGTGTTGAGCGAAGCTCTCTGCCTGATTTCGCTCGAGCTGAGTGTACCTCCGCTCGAGCGAACATACGACATAGCACTATTTCAACTGAATTCAAGCCATCTCTTAACAAATCTCCACATTGGCTTGAAGTCTGCCAATTCCACCTCTGACCACAAAAAAAAAAAAAAAAAAAACCCCCACCACCAAATCCCTTGAGGGAATCACAAAATGCGAACACCAATCAAGTTCAAACATACTGCAACTGGCTTTGTCATCATATCTGCTGGATTCTCAGTAGTAGCAATCTTCAGAATCTCTATAACACCCTCTGTAACAATCTCTCTGAGAAAATGATACCTGACATCAATGTGCTTCGTTCTCTCATGATACATTTAATTTTTGATCAAATGTATTGCACTCTGACTGTCACAGAATACTGAAATCCCATCTTGCTGTAATCCCAAATCATTGATCAAGCCTTTCAACCAAATGGCCTCCTTAACAGCCTCTGCTGCTGCCATGTACTCTGCCTCGGTAGTTGATAAAGCAACAGTGGATTGCAGTGTTACTTTCCAACTGATAGTAGACCCACACAAAATGAAAACATAACCTATCAATGATCTTCTTTTATCTAAGTCTCCAGCATAATCTGAATCAACAAAATCAGTAACTTCAGAACTGAGATCAACATCTCTATTAAATATTAAGCCAAAGTTCAAAGTTCCTCTCAAATACCTGAGTATCCATTTCACAGCCTGCCAATGAGTCTTATCTGGATTAGCCATATACATGCTAACTACGCTCACTGCCTGTGAAATGTCTGGACGAGTGCAAACCATTACATACATTATACTGCCAATTGCACTGGAATAAGGAACACTAGCCATGAACTGTTCCTCCTCATCTGTCTGAGGAGATAGGGAAGCTAAAAGTTTAAAGTGTGTAGTAAGTGGTGTACTTACTGGTTTGGAATCAAACATTCTAAATCTCTGAAGAACTTTCTCAATGTACTTTCCCTGGGACAAGTACAACTTCCCAGCTTTCCTATCTCTGAAGATCTCCATCCCCAAAATCTTTTTTGCAGCACCTAAGTCTTTTATTTCAAACTCATTTCTGAGTTGAGTCTTTAACAAACCAATGTCAAATATGCCTCTAGCAGTAATAAGCATATCATCAACATATAGTAACAAATAAATGAAAGACTTATCAGATAACTCCTTATGATAAACACAACTATCATAGTTACTTTTCAAATAACCATGATCAATTATAAATGAATCAAAACGTTTATACCATTGCCTTGGAGACTGTTTCAAACCATATAATGATTTCTTCAATCTGCACACATGATCTTCTTTACTTTCAACAATGAACCCCTCTGGCTGATGCATATAAATGGTCTCGTCAAGCTCACCATGTAGGAACGCTGTTTTAACATCAAGTTGCTGTAGCTCTAGGTCATACAATGCTACTATAGCAAGTAGCACTCTGATCGAACTGTGTTTCACAGCTGGAGAGAAGACTTCATTGAAGTCGATGCCTTCTCTCTAACTGTAGCCCTTAGCAACTAAGCGTGCCTTGTATCTTGCATCTGTGTCATCCTGGATTTTCTCTTTTCTTTTGAAAACCAATTTGCAGCCAACAGTCTTCACGTTCTTTGGCAACAAAACCAAATCCCATGTTTGATTTTTGTGAATAGACTCAATCTCTTCAATCATAGCTGCGCACCACTGTGCAGATTCTTCACTCTTGACAACTTCTGAATAACTAGAAGGCTCCTGACCAACAATATTCTCTGCCGTAGTAAGAGCATACATCACCATATCTGCATGAGCATATCTCTGAGGTGGTCTAATCTGCCTCCTCTGTCTACCAGTAGCTATACTGTAGTCTTCCTCACCTTGTGCGTCGCTACTCGAATCAGAGTCATACTCATATGCAATAGCATGATCTTGGGCGCCACTGGGCAACCCTTGTGGCGCTTCCACCTGAAACTCCACCTACTTTCCAATATCCTGTTCTTTTCCTGTAGACACAGTAATCTCATTTTTTTGATTAAGCATAGATTTTTCATCAAATACGACATCCCTACTGATCACAAATCTAGGTGATTTAGGATCAGTACACCACAACTTAAATCCCTTCACTCCACTGGCATACCCAATGAATATGTCTTTCTTTGCCTTTGACTCAAGTTTTCCATCATTAACATGGAAATATGCAGGACAACAAAAAATTTTCAAATTTGAATAATCAACAGGAGTATCAGACCATACCTCATTTGGAGTCTTCAAACCAATAGTTGTGGCTGGAGAACGATTGACCAAGAAGCAGGCTGTGTTGATTGCTTCAGCCCAAAAATCCTTAGACAAGCCTGCATTAGAAAGCATACTACGGGCTCTCTCCAAGAGAGTCATGTTTATCCGTTCAACTACCCCATTTTGCTGTGGAGTATGTCTAACTGTACGGTGTCTGGGAATACCTTCATTTTTGCAAAATTCATCAAACTCACCTCCACAAAACTCCATACCATTGCTAGTTTGAAGTCGATTAATTTTCTTACCCGTCTGATTTTCAATCAAAACTGTTTGAAGTTAACAAATACATCGCTTTTCTGCTTCAGAAAATAAACCCAAACTTTCCGTGAGAAGTCATCAATGAATGTAAGCAAATACTGAGCTCCACCTTTTGATGGAACGGAAGATGGTCCCTAAAGATCCGAATGAATATAGTCTACAAAACTTTTGGTTCTGTGAACCCCTGTAGAAAATTGAACCCTGCACTGTTTTCCAAACACACAATGTTCACAGAAATTAAGTTTCTCTATCTTCTGGTCACATAACAAACCTTGCTTACTCAGAATGAACATCCATTTCTCACTCATATGACCCAAACGCATGTGCCACAAACGAGTGACATCTGAGTCTGGATCATCTGAAACAGACATTGCAGTTGCACCTGTCCCTGTAGTACCCTGAAGGAAATAAAGACCATTTGTCTTATCTCCTTTCATCACAACCATGGAGCCCTTACTGACTCTGATAGCTCCACCTTCACCAGTGTACTTGAAATCGAAAGAATCAAGAGTACCCAAAAAAATAAGATTATTTTTCAACTCTGGAATGTGTCGAACATTAGACAATGTTCTGACAATTCCATCAAACATCTTTATCCTGACTGAATCAATCACAACAATTTTACAAGCCATATCATTCCCTAACAGAACGAAACCACCGTTGACTGATTCATAATTAGTGAACCAGTCCCTCTTGGGACAAATATGAAAAGTGCAAGCTGAGTCCATGACCCACTTGTCACTAAAGCGACTACTGGAGTCGCTAATTGCTAGAACAATATCTGAGTCGTTAGACCTTTCATCAGCAACACTAACGGCATTAGAGGAACTAGTGCCATCCTCTTTGTTTTTCAATTTTGGACACTCATTTTTGTAATGACCAAACTTATGGCAGTAATGACATTTGACATTTTTTTTACTAAACTTTGATTTTGAACTACCCCTGGATTTACCCTTATACTTCTCTGAACCCCTGTCAGTTGATCAACCCCTGCTTGAGGACCCCTTAATAAACAAGCTACTAGCTTGTTCATTAGTGCACTTCACACTCAATTTATTCTTCAATTCCTTAGAATTCAAAGCAGATTTTACATCTACCAAGGAAATTGTATTTCTACCATACAACATGGAATTCACAAAATTCTCAAAGGATATGGACAATGAATACAAAATAGTTAACGCTTGATCCTCTTCTTCAAGCTTAATATCAATATTCCTCAGATCCATAATGATTTTATTAAATTCATCTAGGTGTTCAGAAATAAGAGTACCTTCCTTCATTTTGAGAGTGTATAACCGTTGTTTCAAATACAAATGGTTGGTGAGAGATCTCTTCATGTACAAGTTCTCAAGTGCAGACCAAAGACCAGTTACAGTCTCCTCGTCAGCAACCTCCCTTAAAACTCCATCAGATAATGACAAAAGAATAGTACTATGTACCTTTTCTTCTTCTTCTTTTGAAGGAGTCGGAGAATCATCAGGTACATTCTCTTCTAATACTTTTGACAAGCTCTGTTGTCGCAGTAAAGCCTTCATCTTGATGCGCCATAAACTGAAACTGTTATGACCGTCAAATTTCTCCACTTCAAACTTAGCCATAGCCATCCCACCAGATCACACTGAGCCAAACTCTGATACCAATTTGTTGGGAATAACTGTATATCCAAGACTAACTCGAAGTATAGTAGCGGAAATAAGCAAAAGAAAATACTGACAATCACACAGAAACAACACAAAGATTTAAGTGATTCAGCTCAAAGTGAGCCTACGTCCACTGGTGGGGTCGGTATCAGAGATTTCACTATCAACAAATATGGAGTACAGAAGAATAATACAAAACTTCTTTCTCAAATAAGTTATCTCTCTAGCTCTCTAACTTCTCTTAAGAAACTCACTAAAACAAACAAAAGTGATTTCTGAAGTGTTAAACACAAAAGAGGCGCTGTTTGATATTTATAGAAACAGTGAAAATTCACTTTTGTGAACATTGGCTCGAGCGAACTCTCGAGCGAGTGTCGAGCGAGCGTAGGGTTTTGACATTTCGCTCAAGCTAATAGAAGAGCGGCATCGAGTGAAACTCTCAAATTTGCATATCGCTCGAGCTGAATGTCGAGCGAGTGTCGAGCGAAGCTCTCTGCCTAATGCCACAGTTTTTAGATCTTGGTCTTCATATCCCGTTCCATTTTCTCGATCTTTACATTGGTTTGAGCAATCTTTTTCTCTATCCTGTGTAACATAAATTCATACTGCAGTGAAATAGCAAGACCAAACAGGACAAATAATTGGTTTAAAGAGGAAACATGTAATATTACGCTTCAGGAGCCAAGTTCCTTCATTTTCCATCAGCATTCTTTAATGGGGGCTTCCCTTTCCTTGCCCTGTCCAAATCTGTCTTCAACTCTTTCAGCAAGCTCTACACACCCAACCCCTACCAAACCAAAAAAAAAAAAAAAAAATGAAAAGGTCAGCAAGCTCTACACACACAAGTAGGGGTGTAAGGTGGCCGGTCCGAGCCGGAAAAACCGACCGGACCGGACCGAAAAAGTATAGGGTCCGTCCCGGTCCAAAAAGTTGTAGAATTTCGGTCTTCGGTCCGGTCTCGGGGTGGAGATTTCTCGGACCGGACCAACTGATTTTTTTTTATATAATAATTGTAAAATAAATTATGTAATTTTCATCTAACCTATCCCCATTTAGAATATAAAATTTTAAATATTTAATTACAAATTAATATTATATTAATAATATATTATCAATTAACCTATCAATTCATAATTAACTAATGTGTGACCACCAACATCTATGAGAGTCTAAGACTATGACATAAGTTGCAACTTGCAAGTAAATATAAAGCATGTATGGATGTATGGAATCATGGATAATTAAATGATTTATGCTCATTAGTTATTGCTTCATATACAAAATGTAAAAAATTGTAAATAGCTCATTATAACTAATACTAATATATAACTATACTATTAGTATAATATTAATACTATTATATAGTCTAATATATTATATAGCTATACTAAATCACTAAGTTTATAACTAATACTAATGTATAAGTATACTAATGGTATAATATTAATACTATTATAATGTCTAATATATTATATAGCTATATTAAATCACTTAGTTTATAACTAATACGAATATATAACTATAGTCTAATATTAAATATAGTTATACTAATATATAAGTTTATAACTAATACTAATACTAATCACTATAACTAATCACTATAGTCTATTAAAAATTTAAATATATTACAAATATATATAAATTATATTTATAATAATATATAAATTTATAACTAATATTAAATTACTAATACTAATCACTAAAAGTCTATAACTAAATCACTATAGTCTATTAAAAATTTAAATGTATTACAAATTTACAAATATATATAAATTATAATTATCAATTTTTCAAACCATAAAATTTTTAATTATATTAAATATAGTTATACTAATATATAAATTTTTAACTCTCAAGTTTGAAAAAACGATGCCGTTTCCACGGATAAGAAACCCTAAAGTCCCTTGTCTCTCAGTCCCTCGTCTCTGTCTCTATCTCGTCTTCACATAATCACAGATTCACAGCCTAACGTCTCGCGTCGCGGCTCTCGCCTCTCTCAGTCCCTCAACTCGCCTCTCGGTTAGTCCCTCGTCTCGCCTCTCTCAGTCCCTCGTCTTTCCTCTCTTAGTCCCTCGAGTCCTCGACTCCCTCATCTCGCCTCTCTCTCTCGTCTCGCCTGTCTTAGTCCCTCGTCTCGCCTCTCTCTCGTCAGTCATCCCTCCAAGGGACACCCTCCATCCTGCATCTCTTAATCAACCACGCACAGACCCACTCACCCATGCATAGACCGACAGACACTCGGCGAATTGGCCTCACAAATTCACAATCAATTCACGGTTGGACCGAATTAGACTGACCGGACGGGACGGGACCAAATTGGATCGGACCGGACTGGTCCTTATGCTATTCGGTTTGGTCCAGGGTGAGAAAATCCTGGACCGAATTGGTCCGATCCGGTCCACAAAACGTCCTCGGGACCGATCGGATCGGACCGAATTCACCCCTACACACAGGGCACATGCAAATGCATAACACCCACGTACACTTTGTATCCCTGACATATAAATTAAGTTGGGTTTGAGTAGCGAGAATACTTGAGAAGTATTGAGAATGTTTGTGAATAATAGTAAAAAAATAAAGAAAAAATAATATTAAAATATTAAATAGTAACTCTAAGTAACTCAGGTACTCTCACTACTATTTTTTATTTTATTATTACTTTTCACATATTTTTTTACTATTCATTACTTTTAACTTACTTTTTACTATTATTTAATATTTTATTATTACTTTATTATTATTTTTTTACTATTATTTATAAATATTCTTAATATTTCTCAAATATTTTCACTACTATTCAATAAGATTATTTTTTATAAAATATAATATGTAAAATGATAAATAATAACCGATGAAATGAATTTTTCTTCTATTAAAACATTGAGTGGGGCTACTCTGCCGCCCTACTCTTACCGCTGGGCTTATCGCCTAGTGGGTTTTTTTTTTTTTTTTTTTTTTTTCATATTTTTTTAATACATTTTAATATTTTAAAAAAATAAAAAAAATACACTAATATATTTAAAATTACTTCTTTAATCACTAAGTAAAAAAAAAAAAATTGACCAGCGGCCGAAATGGTCAAAATGAGAGAGTAAAGTAGTTTTATTCTAAAACTTTATGCAATATAATATATATATATATATATATATATATATATATATATAAATATACATACAGGTACGTACATCTTGGCCTTACACGAGCGCGCGCACTCCAATTCCAACAACTCTCTGTCGGCTCTTAATTACAAATAAGAAAATGATAGAGTGACCACTGGTGGCTCTCGGGAGTCACCGCTGCTATCATGTGTTTTTTTACGTGTTTTTTTATAATTATTTTTATATAAATGTTTTTAATAATTTTAAATATTAAATAATAAATAAAAAAATTATAATATTATTAAAAAATACTTCCTTAATTATAAAGTAAAAAAAAATTATTTTTTTATTTTATTTCGTGATTAATGAAATATTTTTTAATAACTTTTTTTACTTCATGATTAAGAAAATGTTTTTTAATAATATTATAAATTTATTTTATTTATTTTAAATATTTAAAATTATTAAAAACATTTATATAAAAATAATTGTAAAAAAAAACACATGCAGCATCACTCATACCGGACTTTGATCAATTTGTGGCATAGTCAAAAAATTAGGTAAGGACGTTATTTATGTTTCTGGCAGAGAGTTACGAGAGTGGTTGCGTTTGAATGTTAGTTAAATTGAATTTTTTTTATAAATAATAATAAGTTAAATAGATGGAGTAAGTTATATTGAGTTTATTTAAAATAAATTTAAATATGTTTAGATATTAAGATGAATTTAATACTATTTATGAAAAATTAAAAAAAATTATAAATTTTATATATAAAGATGTATTGACTTGAAAAAAATTTGAGTCTTACGTATAAAATTTTTTTTGAATTGAAATAAATTTAATCATTTAAAAATTAAATATTTAGACGTTAGATTAAATTGAATTTTGTAATCAAACGGAATTTTAATGGTGGAGTGCAAGACTAGTAGTGTATATATCTCGTTACATAGTAATTGATATCCCTAACTTGAGGGTTGATTGGCTCGGCTCGGTTTGGTTCGATTCGGCCTAATTTGAGGAGTCTATCATCTTTAACTGGAAGTTGATGGTAGGCGGGCAAACCCTATGCCTAGAAAAGAAAAATACAGGTGTGAAACGTTGAATAAATTGGAATCATGGCTTAATTAATAAATCACCGAATATTATCATTTTTTAGGAGTCTAACCAACCCTAAACATTAAATTAATGTATTGAACATATAAACATCATTCGATAAGCCGATCATTATCGATAAGAGTTACGAATTTTCTTCAATCTACTGATCTCTCTCCCGCTTTTCTCATTTTTCTCCCTCATTGCTACTCCGTGATGGTTTTTTACCTTATTCTACCATCGAGTCATTACTCATTTTTCTCGAATAATATTATATATACTTTTTCCAAGTAAAAAATAAAAACAAAAAATATAAGTGTGGTTATCAAAAATAATTTATCTAATGAATAATGATATCTACTCAACATATTTCACAATATATATTTTAAAATAATATATATTTTTATAAAATATTTTATAAAAATATTATTCATTTTAAAAAATAATTATATAATGTGTTATAAAAAATATACGTGTCTCTAATAATATTTAAACTGAGAGGTTGATAATAATCAGGGAAAGCAAATTAGTGTGGTTTAGTACGTATATGGTTCATGACTTTCAAAAGAAACCATTTGCCACGTCCCATTTCTTTTCAATCTCACTTGACAACTCCATTGTCGGCACCTACTACAGTCCCGACTCCCAAGTCATTTTTCGTCTTCTTTTTTCTTTTTGGATAAGTTGATAACGATGATTTTCCATAGAAACTTTTATACTTTTCCGAAACTTATGAGGCCCACTCCAACCTCCAAATAAAATTTTATTATTTTTTATCTATTTTTTTAATTTTTAATTATTATATTTTATTATCATTTACAAAATATATAAGATTACCTTACTATACTATACACGTAACTTTAGATCTAATTTATTTGTAAAGATGATGAAATGTGATAAATTGAGATTAAAATTTAAAATTAAATTAAATATTATTATAATATATATTTTTAATATTATTTTTATTTTAAGATTTGAAAATAATAAATTATTTATTTTATTTTATATAAAAATTTAAAAAATAATAATAATTAAATAAGATAAAATAAATTGAGAAGAATGATGAAAATAAACAATATCTAAATCTTTCTTTTTTACTTATGGAGTACTCCAATATTTATTTTATAAATAATATTATATATAATCGTGGAGTAGGTAAAAGTTATATAATTATTTAAAAAATTAAAATTTATTATTAAAAATTAAAATTTTTTTTACGTAAATTTTATATTTATTATTATTTTTAAATAATTACACATTTACGTCTGACAATTGCAATTATGATTTCTCCTACTTTATACACTGATCTTATCATCAAAACCAAACAAAAGTTATGGTCCCATCGGTCCCTCCCTCCCCCCCTTTCATTTCTATAAATGGGGAGAGCCACAACTACAGATTCAATGTCCTTCACTCAACAGAGTTATCTTCCAATTAAAGAGTCTTTCCCAAGTGCATTGTCCGATTCTCTGAGTTGTTAAGGAAAATGGCTTCCTCCAAGGTTTTTCTTCTTCTCGGTCTTGCCTTTGCCGTTGTTCTCCTGGTCTCAGCTCGTGAGCTCGCTGAGACTACTCAAACCCGTGAGTTTCTCACTTCCCTAGGGAATATTAATACACACACACGACATACACACCTGTGTACGTATGTGTGTTCTGTATTTCAGTTGAAATGCTTTTCTTGTTCGCTTTGAACCTAGCTAGGATATATCCATCATCTTCTAACCTCAACATGATCACAAGTATTAGCATCTTATTATAAATTTGCCATGTTTGTAATAAACATGATGTAAACAATCTTTTTTGCAGAGGAGGCTGTACAAACTGACTCTGTGGAGGAGGCCAAGTATGGTGGCCATGGGTATGGCCACGGCTACGGACACGGCTACGGCCACGGCCACGGCCACGGATACGGACACGGACACGGTAAACCAGGTCATGGTGGTCACCCAGGACATGGTGCGGCTGGCGAAACTGAAAACGACCAAAACTAGACAAATCCCTTATATATGGTGTCTGCATGGATGTGTTTAGCAATAAGATGTACTAGTAATCTAAGCTTGTATGCCAATAAGGTCGCTGGTTGTCTGTAGTCATGTGTAAGCTTTATCTTTGTACTTTTGTCGTATGTGATCTTTCTGCTTTTTATTATTAATCGTAACGTGCTTTAATCCTAATCGGTGTCAGAATGTCTTGTTTTTCTTCTATTTCGATTTGCCATTTGATTCTCTCGATGGCTGATTTGCCTTTTCTTTTTCTTTCTATTATTGAAAAACAGATTTTTTTTTTTTTAACGGATAAATCCTGATATTCCATAAAATCTAATAAAATCTGAGATCTATATAAAAAAATAAATATTTTAAAAATAAATCTTACTTATTTTGAAAGTAATTATGTGATAGTTGTATAATTTACTATGAAGAATTACTCCATAAATTAATGAAAAATATGAGTTACTTCCCTGGTTGAAATATTTTTTGAGAACCAAGACTATTGTGGTCTCATGTTCCGAGTCCGACTTCACCTCGAGTAGTAAGTACACAAAATATTATCTAATCCTTTTTCACATTAATAGTGTTGCACAGTATCACACTACAACAGATCAGGTCTTCGTCTTAAAAGATTGGGTTTTCGTTTCAAAATATGTTTTGGATTGAAAATAAAATATTTCAAGATGGTTCCAATATCAGTCTCAAGACGTACACAGCTTATTATCCTATACGTTTGTGTATACATATATATATATACACACATATATAAAATAAACTAGCAACTCATAAAACTAGATAGGAATCCAATAAACAAAGCAACTCTAAATGGAGATGAGTTTTAAATGAAAGTTTAAAATATTATTTTTTAATATTATTATTATTTTAATATTAAAAAAAATTAAATTGAAATTTAAAAAAAATTAAATTATTTATTATATTTTATGTAAGAATATAAAAAAATTATCATCATGATATAAAAAAATTATTATATTTATTATATTAAACTAGATAGCAGCTAGCTTTCATGAGCAAAGGCTTCATCTGTAACATTTTTTTCCCAAGTCAAGATTGTGCGTCGTTGTCCTCAACCGCAAATTATTAGTTGGAAGAATATATTGCATGATCTTATTAAACATCATAAGATCAAAATCCTTGAATCTGCGTAACTCGAGAGGTTTGAGAAACATTGAATCATATCATGTGTGGATTAACAGCAGGCCGGTCCCTCATATTCCTCTATGTCCCGCATATATTATTTCGTCACAATTAAAACAAAGATCTTAATCAACTTGTTCCATCTTATTTCTATGATAATCTCCAGTACCAGAATGAAGTGGTACTAGGTTAAAGCTGATAAACTTGAGCGTTGCCTGGCCATGCTTAGAGAGCCCGAATTGTTTTGATCAGTTGGATTTATATTAACAAATTGCAGATGGAGCTGTTAATGGGGTACAATGTGTGTCTGACGTAGTTTAGTAATGATTTAAAAGAGGGAATGCTTCAGAACGCTTACAATTTCTTCGGAGTTTCCGAGTTTGGAGAGGCTTGATGTCCAACTTGTCTTCTTTCTTCCATTTAAAGACCGTTTGATGTTGAATTGAGTTGAGTTAAATTTGAAATAATAAAATATTATTTTTTTTCATTTTAATATTTGAAAAAATTAAATTATTTATTATATTTTATGTTTGAAATTTAAAAAAATTGTGATAATGAATTGAGATTTATCATCCAAACATACCAAAAGAGTTGTAAACAGTAGTATTTATTCATCATTTTCCTTCAAGAAAATTTAGGGGCTTCTCTTCGAAGCTCGAGTCTCGGGAATAAAGACAGGAAGCATGAACGAGTTTGCAATACGAGGCAACATAGAATCCAACAAAATTCGGAATGTAAACAAGTGATATAAACAATGAAATTTACTTCTTTTCTAGCATTTTCTTGTACTCTTAAAAAGGTAAAAAAAAAATGAGGAAAAAGGGCAACTCAACCCATAATTAGATTAGATGAACATACTACATCAAATTTTCCGCTGGATATTTAGAATTAAAAAAAGAAAAAAGAAATAAAAATTTGTGAGTAGCTTTAATGGAAAAGGATAAAACAAAGAGGACTTGTGATTTGGGTGGGTGAAGGGGCGGTGAAGGAGAGGCCAAGCAAGCATCGTTTCCAAATATCAGAATCTGAAATCAGGATCTACGTCCATTGCCCAGGCGAACTTCGCTAGAAGAGACTTGTTAAATATCTGTGGAAGTTCGGAGAAATAAGAAGCAATTAACCGATTAATGAATGCAGTTTACTTGAAACAACTTCAACTTTTTCCCCCCCCCAATACATTAGGTAGAACTGAACCCAGCGAGTCAAGGCCATGCTGTCACTACATAAGCACTAGGCAAAGACACAAGTTCTATCTACCTATTGTCATCGCTGGAAAAATGTGCAGTACTTTTTAGCGTTGATTCCGTGAAATTGAAGCAAGCTTGTTTGCAAGATATTTAATCCAAAAAAATTATTGTAGAAGCTACTCACCTTCTCAATGGGAACTTCATGCCGCTTGCACCATGCGACTGTGATCCGAGGGTCAAGGTAGTTAATTTTTGATGTGCCTAATGCCACGGTTTTCAGATCTTCTTTGGTCTTCATATCCCGTTCCATTTTCTCGATCTTTACATTGGTTTGAGCAATCTTTTTCTCTATCCTGTGTAACATAAATTCATACTGCAGTGAAATAGCAAGACCAAACAGGACAAATAATTGGTTTAAAGAGGAAACATGTAATATTACGCTTCAGGAGCCAAGTTCCTTCGTTTTCCATCAGCATTCTTTAATGGGGGCTTCCCTTTCCTTGCCCTGTCCAAATCTGTCTTCAACTCTTTCAGCAAGCTCTACACACCCAACCCCCACCAAATAAAAAAAACAAAAAAATTGAAAAGGTCAGCCAAGCATGGACTTAACCAACACCACAAGGCACATGCAAATGCATGAACCCACGTACTTTGCATCCCTGACATAGAAGACTAAGGGGCATGACACTAAGAGGCATGCTATATTACTAGCAATACAAAGCAAAAGACAAAATATGAAAAGTAAGACATTTATTTTGGTTGGGAAATTTATGATCTAAACGCATCATGAGATAAATGTATTTTTTTGATAAGAAATAAACATATTAATTTTGGTCTGGCCCATGCAGGTCTCGAATGAGATAAATGCATTAAGAAACAACCAATATAGATGTGTCCCCCCTAATACAACTTTCAGTTTCTGATAGTCAAGTCAAGGCCTGCTTCATTAAATGCTTTCTTACCTTTCATTTCTTTTTTTTTTTTTTTTTTTGATAATGAGGTAAATTTCATTGATAAGAATGAAATAGGCATAACCTGTGTACACAGGGAGTATACAAAAGAGCACCTAAATACATTCTAGGAATGATAAATTAAGGACAGAAAATCATGAGCATTGTTCCCATTAAGTACAATAGCAGAAAACCAAAGCAATAGTGTGTAAAAAAATTCTGTAGCTCTGCCATTGTGTGCTCCCTATCTTCAAAGCAACGCTCATTCCTTTCCACCCAAATACACCATATAATACACATTGGAATCATCTTCTACAATGCCGCCACTTGATGACAGCCTTGAATCTCCTTCCAACCAGCCAGTAAATCAACACCCTTCAAAGCATTACCCAAGCGACATAAACTCTTCTAAAGATCTCATCCCACAACATCCACCGATTCTTCTTGTTTTTTACACAAGTAGCACCAATCTATCACAATGAGTCCCATATTTTCCTCAAATTGTCCGTGGTCAAAATCTTCCCAAGAGCAGCAGTCCAAACGAAAAAAGCTACTTTAAAAGGTACACGAGATCTCCAAATATTCTTCCAAGAGAATGGAGCATTACCTTGTGAAGCCAAAATTTTGTAATACTCCTTGACTGTAAACTTCATGTTGCCTTTGAACCTCCACTGCATCCTATCCCCTTGTGCCGTATTGTTTCCCATAGAGTATATCAACCTGAAAAATTCTGAAACAGTGTGCAGTTCCCAATCATGAATATCCCTATTAAATAGGACATTCCATTGGTGAGAACCATGAGAAGATACCCTCAGATCCGCCATGGAGGCATCCTTGTTGGCTGCAAAATGAAAGAGATTTGGAAACACCCTATCAAGAGCACAATCTCCACACCAAACATCATGCCAAAACCTGATTCTAGTGCTCTCTCCAGCCACAAACGGATATAGTTTTCGAAACTCTGCCATCTCCTAATAAATTTCCTTGAGCCCACGCCATAACCCCACCCCACCCCACCCCACCCCACACCCCACTCCACCCCACCAAACAACAAGTACTTCCGATAACGTGCTCTTAATTAAGGTGAGTCGACCCCCTTTCGATAAATATAACCGTTTTCAACCAGCTAGCCTTTTCTCTACTTTCTCCACAACCCCATCTCAAATCGCTTTAGCCTTAAAGGTTGCTCCCAACGAAAGGCCCAAATATTTCATAGGCAAGGATGACACTTTACAATCCAAAAGGCTCGCCAAGCTTTTGAGACTAGGCACCACACCCACTGCAACCATCTCGAACTTACCAAGGTTCACTATAAGCCCCGAAACGGCTTCAAAACAAAACAAAATTGCTCGTAAATTTTGAATCTAGCCATGATCCACTTCACAAAAAAGGAGAGTATCATCTGCAAATAAGAGAAGTGAGATTAAGATAGAGCCATTAGTATCATTACCCACCGAAAATCCAGATAACAAACCACCACCCACAGCAGCCTTCACCATCCAACCAAGTGTCTCCATAACTATAACAAAAAGTAGAGGAGACAATGGGTTCCCTTACCTAAAATCATGATAAGTGTTAAAAAAACCAGTAGGGGTGCCATTAACTAATACCGAGAAGCGAGTGGTAGAGATACAATGTCGAATCCATGAAATCCAACTATCACTAAAGCCACACCTCCCAAGCAAATATAAAAGAAATTCCCAGTTCACATGGTCATAAGCCTTTTCCATGTCAAGCTTGCATAGAATAGCCGAAACTCCCTCCAGCAGCCTATGATTCAAGCACTCATTGGCAATAATGACCGAATCAAGAATTTTTCTCCGAACAAATGCATTTTGAGGCTTAGAAATAATTTGTTCCAAAACCAGGCTTAGTTGATTTGCAAGAACCTTCAAAATGATCTTGTACACTCCACTCACAAGGCTTATGGGGCGAAAATCCTCAACTGTCGTAGCCCCCTGTTTCTTCGACATGAGGGCAATGAACGTCGCGTTAAGACATTTCTCAAATTTCTTGAAAGATTGGAATTCAAAGAAAACCTGTATAACATCACATTTCACAATCTCCCAACAAGCTTGAAAGAATCCCATCGAAAAGTCATCCGGACCCGATGCTTTATCCTTTGCCATGCCGCAAATGACCTTATGAATTTCAGCTTCATCAAAAGGTCTTTCCAACCAACTCGCACTCTGCAGGTCAATTGACTCAAACAACAAATCATCAAGCTCCAACCTCCAGCAAGCCGATTTTGTGAGGAGGTTCTCATAATAATGTACAACATGGTCTTCTATTTCAGAGGGGGAAGAGAGCACTTGAGTACCTGAGTGGAGTGTCTCAATAGCATTGCTACGCCTATGTGAATTAGCCACTTTGTAGAAGAATTTGATACGTTTATCACCTTCCTTTAACCAAAGTGCCCTGGATTTTCGGCGCCATGAGGTCTCCTCCATCAACAACACCCTTTCCAATTCCATCACAACCGAGATTTTCCCCAATAATGCTTCCTCCGAGGTATCTCCCAACACTTCCCTCCCTTCTAACTCCTGTAGCTCCTCCATGAGGGTAGTCTTCTAGTCATCAATGTTGTCAAATAAGATCAGCCCATAAATGGGCACCCCCACAAACTACGAATGATTCTTCTGTCAATAACACGCAACTTGGTTTCTTGGAAGCACAAAACCTCAACCTTCCATGTCCGCAACAAAGATTTTATGCGAAGGCGCTTGTTGCGATCATTAAGCCCCCGCACGTTCCAAGAAAGGATCTTAGGTTTCATTAACAAAAAGAGCACCCCTCCCTTTCTATCTATCCCTTCCTCCACTCCCCTCCTTCGCTACATAATTAATAGTACATTTGAGCCTTTTGAGTTCCCTATCTCTCTTTGTGGCTAACTTTAGACGAGTATCTTCAATAGCTACAAGGAGGGCTCTAAACTGCTCTTCGACGCCTACACAAGAAATCTCAATAACAGTTTGTACCTCCTCAACTTTCGTAAACACCCACTCTGATATAAACCTCTCTAAGTTTAGACTGGGTGATATTGTGCATAGTGGGGTTGGTTCAGCAGTTCCCCCATCATTGTACACTCCATCACAAGGGATCAATTGCAGGTTCGAATCATCCAACACCCCCCAGCTCCCTCCTCCATTCTCGAGTCTTTGGCAGAGAAGTTTGGGCCATGACTGGGTGCTAGGATCAAACCAAGACTCTCGCCCGTCTCCATGTAACTACCCTGAGGGCCCTCTCCTCCACTAATCGGTAATTTTTCCGACGCAAGAATACCAATAATAGAGGTAGAAGCCTTTGTCGACTCATTTTGTGGATACCCCCCTGCGATCGCATGACTTCACCCACAGCCTCATCAAAGCTCGCCACCCCCTTATCTACAGAAGTTGCTGCTGACACTCTTATCAGCGAGGTAGTATCAGTCAAGGCACCAGCTACCTTCGTCGACCTTGTCTGTGTTGATCTCGACACCTCGACAACAAGTGGGACATAATTGGTGCTAGATGCACCCCTCTGCCCTGAGAAAACACCCTGGGTGCTCATCGGCGGCGACAAAATGCCCGTCGATGGCTCCACCACCTTCGAGAAAAACCCTTGGCTCGTCGCCGACGACGGTGGCTAATCCCCATGCGCTGATGGGCCTGCATCACTCCCTTTCCCTCTCCTCCACACAAGGCCTGCGTGTGGGTTAGGTCCTTGCTAGACCATGGGCTGGATCCAGACGCCTAAGCCCAATCCCATTATTTATTTTCCTTTAAAATTCTACTGAAGCCCATTAGAATTTTGTTGGCCCACTAAACTCCCTGAAGAAACCCTCCCATTCCGAGACCCACGCCCACCCCTTTCTTCTCCTCAACGCAGCGTATGAGCCAATCTGTTTTATCTTGCATTTCTCCCATCTGTCTCTTCCTCAGTCAAACCGACAGCATCCCTGCCACCTTCCACCATACTTTGGACATATACGGAAATGGCACCACTACATGACTTTTGCAGACCTACAACTCCTCTCGGGCAAGCCAATACATCAGAGCTAGCTCTCCCTCTAACACTTTCACATCTAGGTTGTTGGAGTGCCTCCCGATACGACCGAGGCTGGTGATGATGCTAAGCTACCATCGTCCTTGGTTGTGACCGGTGATCAATATCATCTTCTCTTCCAGCTTCCCTCAACACCTCCGCCAGTTTCCACCATCCCCTGCCGTCGCTATCTTTTGGTATAAAATTGAAACTCTGACGGCCACCTCCACGATACTCCACTAGTGCCAGGTAACATCCTCTTGTGTTAGAACATCGCTGCGCATATAGCCCCTGGCTCTTTCCCAATGAGCAGAATAAAATTCCTTACTCCCAGACTTCATGCAATCCTCCAACACTTTAGAGAACTATCGTGTCGTGGCTGTCCCCAAGCTTAACTCTTTCACAACTTTCCATCCTCTTTCGATTACGAACACATATCTACCATCCCTTGATATCTTAACACCTTTGATTCAATCCCAACAATATTCGAATAACCCATTACAAACACAATCACACCGTAGCAAACACCAAAAACATCACAAAAAAAAAGGCACTTGTACGGAGGCTTATAAGCTTAGTTTTTTTTTATAAGTGTGGTGTAATTCAAAAAAAAAAAAAACTTCTATTCTAGTAGCAATTACCTCCTGATAAATATATATAGGTAAAATATAACCCACTCATGACCACACACTCCATCCCTTGCTAATTGGCTGAGGAGATGCCACTTAATACAAGGATTAAGTCCTTCAACATTTTCAAGTTTCTTTACTGAGGTTAACCATAAATCTTAAAATTTCCATTTCTACTTTAAGTTTCCACCATTTTGGCAAACGACTTTTGATATTTGATATGAATATTACTTTATTTTTATTTTAACCGTGGGGCCATCGATGCAATGGTAAGTATTAATATTTTATTCTTTTACAAACGCATGCTCTCCATCTCTCACACAAAGCAACACAGATTGGTCCACCAACCAAGAATCTCTCTCCCAAGTGCAAAGTAGATTTTTTAAGGCAAGCCCAAAGTAGATTGTTAATCTATACTTCACCTACAACATGTCTTTCACTAAACATAAGGACGTTACCTGCAGCTGGCTAATCTTCTCATTTAATTTTGACATTTGTTGACTGTGAGATTTTGAAACACTCCGCTGATGATTACAAATGATTGCGACCTGTAACCAGAAAGCCAGAATTGTATCAGAAAAAAGGAACAAGATCATGAAATAAATAACTAACCAAGACTTCTACAGAGGAACAGTATTTACCTCCTTGTTGGCGTGCTGGTAAACTACAATTTTCTCTGCAGCATCTCCATTCCTAGTTTCCCTATTCAACTGTCACAAGAAATGAACCAATTTAGAACCCCGCCGCCCCCCCCCCCCCCCCCCCGGGCCTTTCACCTATGCAAATACCCTACTGGCCTTTCACATCAAAGGTGAAAAAAATAGACTCAAGAGACTGTGAGGTCTGTATGTTATCTTACCATCTCATCCAATGTAATGGATGCATTATATGTACGGAAGACTTTTGCTGTAAGGCCAGGCATGAGTTCTTTCAGATGAGCATTTAATTTACTGGTGTCCAGCTGGTCAAAAAGATCATCAGAGCCACGTTTTCCTGGAGCAGACAGAAAATAGACACATCATCTTCATTCACATACATACAGTCAAACACGCAGATATCCTTAAATGATAATCCAAATTACTCACCAGCTTGGAACTGTATAATTGCCTTGTAAACAGGAAGCTCAACTTCAACTTTATTTTCGTATCTAATTGAATCTTTACCAAGGAAGTTAAACTGAATTCATCAAAAACAGTGTTCCCTGGTTATCACTAGCAAGAAACTATAAGCAAGGAACCATTTGAGATGGTTTAGAACTTCTAAAACTAATTCCAGGATACCTCCAATGTGTTTGGGGCTACTGCTTTTACATTCTCTACTTTCAATGTGCAGCAACCAACAGTATCGGCCTCATCATCATCCTGCAGGAAGGCAACCGCTAATATGAACAAAAACCAAGATAATTGGAATTCTAAGCTGCTAAAAGCAAATAAAGAAGAAAAATGCAAGCAAATACAGTGACCTTTCCAAACCTTTTAGAAACATAGAAACTCAATAGAAATAACTAGAGCAAAGGGAAACTACAAAATTCCAGTCATCTTTCAGGCAGATACATGGTTATTTTTCTGTCATGCTAACTCTGTTCTACGTAGTACTTATGAACAACCATACAAAAAGCCTTATTCATCAACTTGTGGGCACACAGGGTATGCGTAAGGAAATATAGATAGGCAGCTCAAGTATGTCTACACAAAATATACCTTCTCATTGCCAGCCCTCAGAGCTAGTTTATCAATAAGATAGGTAGCAACTGCAATTTGCCGTTTCATGACATCTTTACTTGTAAAATTCTTCGTGTATGCAGCCCGGATGTTTTCTATGTAGTCCTGTGCTCAAGATCACAATGTTTTAGCAATAAGAACAAGATCATTCAATTTCATCCCAAACTACCAAAATGACAACCATTGAAAGCTTTGGGGGGAAAATGGATGAAAAGAGACTTAAGCATCATGCTCAGTGATTTATTTCTTATAACGAACCTTAAGCATCCTTGCTTTCTCATATTTTTCCTTGTCACTTTGCCCCTTCAAGGTACTACTAGCTGCTAGGAACACATACTTGAATTCCTTTGGATTGATTGGATCATTCCAGAAAGCTAACCATGTAACAGTATTATCGTGTCTTACTTCCTTCCAGCTGCCAAAGATAAAAAAATAAAAAACTTAAAACCTTCCCACCACAAATAAAACAAAATTGATTTTTCCTTTACGACCCATGTATTTTCAAATCACATACATACATAGATGCATAAATGGATGCATACATATACTGACATACATAAAAATATCATATATGTTGTTTATAAAGATAAAATTTTAGTACTACTACATCTCTTCCTTAAAAAAGTTCCTCACGACTTTTTTTCTTTATAAGGAGATCATAAAGAACAAAACCTTTCGCCAGGGATGGGGCACTCTGGAATTGGAGCATCCTTTCCAATATTAATTGTAATATCGCTAGGGCGAATGCGTTTTTTTAGCTTTCCCATCTGACATCATATAAAAAGCAATCACTGTCAATCCAATATAAAAACTTATAATTAAAGAAATTGCTTCCACATATAGCCATGGGAATCCTAATACTCAATTGCACACAAAACTAATTTTCACGGATAAAAAATATCAATAGAACCTTTGGGTGCTCTCCACGGCCTCGAAATAATCCAGGTGGCTCAACTCTGAAGTTTCCAACCTAGGATTGAAATTGTAATAACAATTAGATGCCAATTGGAGGATAAGAACAATATGCAATAAGGTCTGAGGAAAGAAGAATAGACTATATTTATCATCTACATTATCACAGGAAGAAAAATGGAAATAGAAATATATCTATAGGAGAATCACACTTTTCACCCAAAAACTACCAATTTTCCACTTTACACCCCAAACTACCAAAAGTTTCTATTTGCACACTTGGTTTGGATATGACTGTTAAGATATTTTTTTTTTATAGGTAATCAAAGATAATATATTCATAAAAATAGGCAAAGCCCAAGTACACAGGGAGTATACATGAAGAAGTGCCTAGTTAGAAGATACAAAAGAAAGAAGAAGATCATGGGATATGACTGTTAAGATATAGATAGGTCACAGTGAAAATTATAACTTTTAGTAGTTGGGATGCAAAGTAAAAATCAGGTGGTATTTTGTGAGTAAAATGTGAAATTTCCACTAGATCTATATAGTGAAGATAGACAACCACGTAAATAACAGTACAAGAGAGCAGACAAGCAATATCTAACCATTGCCAAAGGTGAACTATACACTATCAGAATTTCCTCAAAGTCAAAATTTGAGATGGTTTAATCATTTTGGTTCAATTTCGAATAGATCATTCTTGCCTTCTTAATTCATACAATCCCCCACATCCTCCAAAACCTGAAAATATATGGAAAGTCTCAGTTCTCAAATGGTTCACTTCAACCTCACAAAAATATCTTTTGCGCGGTAGACACCTTGAATAAATGTGGAGAATCAAAATCAAACCCATATCTCATGTTTCGAGAAAAGTCTCAAATAGGAGCAAAATGACTTTAATGGCAAATACTGTACAATCGCAACATGTCCTTTTACCCAGTTAAACCACAGACTCATGTAAAGTGCCCACATTACACGAGTTTGGCAAAACATCAGTTTTTCACTGATTGGACACAGCCCCAAGAAATTGTTTGCACCTAAGGGTTCTAACCTTAAACCTGGGTGAGCATATCCCCAAGCCAAGGCACCACTTGAGCCAACCCCCTAAAGATTTAGGAGTGGTTTGGATTCAGAGATGAGTTGAGATGGGTTGAGATGGTTTATGAATAGTAGAATAGAAGTTGAATTATTTATTATATTTTGTGTGGGAATTTGGGAAAGTTATTTTGAGATTTGAAAAAGTTGAATTGTTTATTATATTTTGTATAGAAATTTGAGAAAGTTGTAATGATGAGATGAAATGAGTTGAGATGAGTTGAGGTGAGTTAAGGTGGGTTTTGAATGCAAACGACCCCTTAAGGGGGGAAAATAAATTAATGCGTGATCTATCAAATAGCTTTAACAGGCCAACCAACAATATAAAATTCAGAATTCAATCACCAATGGACCTATATAACATAATAAAAACAACCAGATTATAAGACAGGTTATTGGATTGGAAATAAGGCATAACATACCAAATCGCAAAAAGTTAACCCCCACCCCTAAACAAAAAGGAAAAGGAAAAAATCAAAGATAAAAGTAACCTTTTCTTTAACACCATCAACGATGGCCCACATATACTTCTCCTCCTGTTTCAATTTCTCTTCCTTCAAGGCCTTCTTCTCCTACATGAAGAGAAACACGCAAGTCAACAGTTTTGAAGCAGAAACATATTAATTAGACCCAGAGTATGTAACCCAAATTGACATATTGGCTTCACGATGGAAGCAAAGATGGGCAATCTGTGAAGCTCGACTACACAAGACGTATACAAAGATGAGCAATCATATGAGAAGCAATTGATCACATTCACATTGTGCTTATGAGAACTAGTCAATACAAGGTAGAACAACTCATTTGGAAGCAAACCAACTAAACAATAAGAAGGGACGATGTGAATTCATAATCAAGCTCATCATGTAACTTTATTTGCTTATTATTATTTATTTTTATTGGCACCGGGTGTCTAGGAACAGCGTCCCGACTAATCCCGGGGGTGCACATTCTCTGCTTATCAAACCCAGAAAGTATATAAGAGCCATCACTTACTTCTGTGCTCATTTGTTTCTTCTTCTCTTTTTCCTGTTGGCACCAGTCATATATTGGTGTGAAATCACATTTCTCTAAGCTCTGAATCACATGGTTTTTCCCAAGTAACTTCCGCCAATCAGTCCAGAAATTTTCTTTGAACTTATCTTTCTGCATGTAATCTGTATCTTTCATCACTGCATACATAGTGGCAACCTGCAATTAGAAATTTTCATTAGCACATCAAATGAGGGGTAGAGACTCAAGAAAATCCGATATACGGGTGAAGTCAGAGTCAATTGAATTTGCAAGCAAAATTATGAACTACGGGAATAAAGATTAGAGTGCATCAATGAGGGAGAGGGAGAGGGAGAGAGAGATAGATACCCACCTCCTCTTGATCTGCAGTCAAATCAACTGGCTTTCCATTATAAAACATTTTCACACTATGAGGCTTGTATGGAGGAGGAAAAATGACGCCATTGTGAACCAGGGTAGTCCATTTCTTCTGTCCGTCACCAGAGCTGGGTGTCATTTTTGTCGACTTTATATATTTTGAGTTTTTTGCTGCATTCTTTGACATTTTAGTTGTTTTCTTGAATGATGCTGAACCCACTTTCAATGGTTTTTGCTTTGTGAAAGAAGATTTATTAAGTGATGTTGATGACTTTATTCTTTGGGCAATTGGAATATGGTCATCATCATCGGTCTTTTGTTCTGCTTTGACTGACGCTTGCTTAATCTTCATAGGTGTTTGTGTATCAGAGAGCTTCGTCTTTTTAACTGAAGATTGTTCGGAGGAATTGGCCTTATCTAGAGGTCTCTTACCCGTTATCACGGAAGATTTCTGTTGTTTATCCCTCAAGGTGGAACCATTTCGATGAATTGTTGAACCCAGAGGCTTTTTATCACCGGAATTATATGGTTTACTACTGGAAGTACCCACATTGGATTTCAATGGGAACCTTGAAGACAATGGAACTTCATCATCAGACTCTTCAGAACATGTTTTGACAATACTTTTTGATACAGATGGCAGTGATGTTGTAAAAGCGGGTTTGCTGAGCCCTTTGTGGGTATGGTTGGAGTTCCCCTTGAGTCTGGTACTCAATGGTTTATCATCTTCCGAATCCTCAGAATCACCATTTTCTGCAAATGATTTCTTTTCCTCCTTAACAGGTGCTGGTGTGTTGTGTTCGGCTGAATGCTTTGCCTTACCATCCAATGTATTCGATGTCTTCGGATTTGCTACGGGTGGCTTCTCAGGTGATGCCTTGACAGATGAAGTTGATGCTTTTGGGATAGCCGCAGGAGATTTAACTAGTGATGCCTTGTTAGATGTAACCATCTTACCCTTCTGCAAACAGGAGTTCTGACCATTGGAAGCAGGTAGATCAGATACCTGCCTCCCGGAGTGTCCATCATGCCTTTGAGACGATAACTTCTTTACTTCTGAATTTAATGGACTTTGCTTAGCCGTTTGTTTACTCCTTTTGAAAATTGTAGGCCCATCTTCCTCATCAAAGTCATCATATACTGAATTACCAGAAGTTTGAACAGCCATTGTCCAATATGCACTGTTGCATTAGTCTCTGGGAAAAAAATGATCAGTAAATAAAGGTTTTATTGATGAGGAATAGGCATAGCCCATGTACATGGCGAAACAATAATAATAAGAGAGAAAAGAAGGGATAGGGCCTCAAACATTGAAGACTAAAAGTTCAAAAGGCTTGAATATTAATTATGAATAAAGATACAGAAAAATGGTATCATAAGATTAATGATAAGTTCATAAGATTAAATTAAAACATTGAATTAGGATTACAATCGAAGATCAGTTAGAATGATTCTTCGGCAGGTGATAGATGCACTAGATTATATTAGATATCAATACCACAAAATCAACAAGTCAAAATCAACCAAATACCTAAAGTAGCATAACAAGATTTTTCCAAGAATCCCAATCTAAAATGATATGTTTTCTGAATTTTTTTATAACCATGTTTCCTAACATAAATGAACTCAACCAACTAGAAACAGAACTTTACATTAACAAAACCAATACATGCACACGCCAAAGCAATCTTCTTGTTGAAATAAGTTCAATGAATTTCTCAACCTATTCATGAGAAATTCGAATTTTGGTCACAGTTTTAACCTAGCCTCTGCTATTCCACAACAGGAGAGAGATACCAAAAACCAAAAGCAAACACAAAACGACATAAAAATCTCCAAATCATTAAACTACCTGCTGAAAGAAATAGATATATCCTTAGAGCATTTTAAAACTCGTATAGCCCCATCAAGCTCAATTTTGAGACATAGTTACCTAAGACCAGGCCGTTCAACATCCCCAACTTATTTTCTTCATTAGCCTAATAATGTTACTCACAAAGATAAGCACCTCTACAAATCCCATAGTCTAAATAATTCCTTATAATCCAGAAGCCAGATTTTTTACGTGAAAATTTTAAATTTGGGTTGTCAACAAAAGCCTGTCTTAACCATCCATAAAGTTATGCACGCCAGGCCCATCACTGCTCAAGCTAGACCCGTGATAAAAGCAAACTGTAAACGGAATTTTAAACTTGGATCATTGATTCATAACAAGCCGGGCACGACCTTCCCACAAACAGCTCAATTCCGAATCGTTTTTATTAAAATTTCTTAGACCCCGTATTAACCAGAAAACTAATACAAATCATATCTTACGTTTTTCAGCTGCCAGTTCCTTAGAAACCGTAAAACCCCAATAGAATTCAGAGAATTAGGCCTTAACTTAGCAGACCCAATATTCATACTTAATCAGACCTGCAAAATAAATTACGAGACTAGCAAATTCCTGTGTTCCACCAGTTTCTCAGCAACCAAACAGAATGATTATATCCAAACACCAAATAAAATACATATACTGCGGGAAAATCTAAGTCACAGAAGCTGAAACAGAAACCCTAATTTAAACTTTTTTTTTCCTTAATATTTTCATAAACAGCAATCAGAGACAAAAGGAAAAACGTAAAATAACATTCAATAAGATCAATTCCGGAATGGACATAGGAAGAAATATACAGCAGAGAGATTTTGACATACTTGTCAGAAACTAAAAATAAAAATTAAAAAAAAAATGTTCTCTGATCAAGAACTTTCTGGATTCCTTGAAAATCTGAAAGCTGAAGTAGCTGATTGGAAATAAATATTGGGAGAGAGGAAAAAGAAAGAGGGTCTCTCGCCGTTGGGTGCCTTCCTCGGAGAGAGAGAGGGGTTCTGTTTCTCTAATGTGTAGGTGAAATTGCTTGCCCTCGTGGGCTTGTGGCTCAAATAAAAAAAATAGATAATTCAAAAATCAGCCCTAAGTTTTGAGGAAATTGTGAATGTGGCAGTGGTCCACGTCAGTCTTCCTCATCGACTACCAATCCGTAAGAAACAACGGCCTAGATTCGAGACACGTCGGTGGAGCGTTACTTTTTACAATCCTAGATGGGCCTTTTACTTGCGAGATATATATCCTTCCCTTGCTCTTAGCCGGGCATTCGGCCGAGATCTAGCTGGTACCATCACTCTTTTATTCATTATCATCTAATTGTCTCGTATTAAATATTTAAAAAATTATTTATTATGTTACTCCTACCTATTAAGTATTTGATGTGGCGCCTAATGATTAGAAGATGATGGTTAGAAAATCAACTTATGTTTGAGAAATGATAGAGTCACGGAATTTTTTTACACATATTTTGTATTTTTTTTTTACTTAAAAGAAAGTATTTTTTTAATAAATTTATAAATTTTATTTTTTTAAATATTTAAAATGATTTTAAAATATTTGAAGAAAACAAAATTACTCTATTGGATATCCATTAGGTACCGAATCTTTCGTGGAGTAGCACGGCTCAAAATATTATTATGCATCTCAAACTTTATCGTCCTTATCATTAATAAACAGATTTTGATTTGCTTCACATATCTAGAATATAAATTATCTAATAATTATTTAAAATATGTCAGGTCAATAAGTATAATTGAAGATGAGAAAATATAAATAGAAGAGTGCCAATTTTTATTATATTAATATTCAAGAGCGAATAGAGAAAACTAGTGTGGGGATTGATGCACTCAAAGAATCAAATTTCTCCCTTAATTGTCTATTTTCTTCTTTATTTTTATTTTTATTTTACCTGCCCAGGCATTTAGATTAACTAAGATTCATTTTCCATTGATAGGTGGGTTATATAGCGTAACACTCCGCTCTCCACGGTTAATAATAAAATTGTTGAGGTATATATGGAGATTGGTTTTGGAGCTGAAAAAGTATTTGTTGAACGTTGGCTCGAGCCAAAGTTTGCTCAACATCACTCAACATACCGCTCGAGCTAAGATCAAGTCCGTGAGTTCATTCGACTCCCGCTCGACAATCCGCTTGAGCGAGACACAAACCTTAGTGTTCGCTTGACACTCCACTTGAGCCAATGTTCATTTTGTTATTCGCTCAAGTCACGCAGTTTTTGCTAGATTAGGTTTCCAGCGCCACCAACTATAAATATATCATATTAGACTTGTGTTGGACGATCTTAAGCATATTTTGAGAGAGAATAATTGTCTAATGAGTGCATATTGTGTGAGAGAGCAAAAAGCCATAGAGAGTGTGAGTTGAGATTGAGATTGTAATCTCCTATGGTTAATAAGATTTCTACAGCTCTGTTGACGTAGGCAATTTGTCAAACCATGTATATTATGCGTCGTGTGCTTGATTGTGTTGCTTTTACTTTATTTGTCATCGTTGATATATGTGTTTTGCATAACATTCCATAACAACTAGTATCAAGAGCCAGGGTCGGATCTGAAGGAGAATGATCCGGCTGGAGATAAAGTGAACGCACCCGAGATCGAGAAGTTCGACGATACTGATTTTGGGTACTGGAAGATACAGATTGAGGATTATCTCTATGGGAAAAGGCTCCACCTTCCACTGTTGGAAAATAAGCCGGAGAGCATGGATGATGATGAGTGGGCCCTGTTAGATCGACAGGTTCTAGGTCTTGTTCGGCTGACCTTATCCATAACAGTGGCACACAATGTCAGTAAGGAGAGAACCACGATGGATCTTATGGCGACTTTGTTAGGAATGTATGAAAAGCCGTCTGCGAACAATAAGGTGCATTTGATGAAGAAATTGTTCAATCTGAAGATGTCGGAAGGTATGTCTGTAGCTTAACACTTGAATGAATTCAATACAATCACAAATCAACTGTCTTATGTAGAGATTGAGTTTGATGATGAGATCAGAACATTGATTCTATTGGCATCGCTGCCAAATAGTTAGGAGGCCATGAGGATGGCTGTGAGTAGTTCAGCCGACAAGTCAAAACTGAACTATGATGACATACGTGATATGATATGTGCTGAAGAGGAACATAGGAGAGACTCAGGTGAGTCATCGGGTTTTGGATCGGCCCTGATTGTTGACAATAGAGGCAGAGGATATGACAGGTCAAACTCTAAGAACAAAGGGAAGAGCAAGACGAGATTTAGGCAGTAGATCACGTGCTGGAATTGTGGCAAGCCGGGTCACATTAAGAGAAACTGCAGAAATCAAGAAAGTTCTGACGATGATGTTGTGAATGTAGTAGCAGAAGAAATTTATGATACTTTACTTCTTACAGTGTACAGTCCGATTGATGATTGGGTGTTAGATTCAGGGTCTTCGTTCCATAGCACCTCACATCAAGAAATCATGCAGAATTATGTTGCTGATGATTTTGGGAAGACGTATGTGGCTGATGGAGAGGCATTGGATGTAGTGGGAGTGGGTGATGTACATATCACACTTCCAAACAGGAATGTGTGGACTTCACAACAAGTCAAACATGTTCCAGATCTGAAGAAAAACCTGATCTCTGTGGAACAGCTTGATGATAGCGGTTTTGCAGTAGCATTCTCTGGAGGAGCTTGGAAGATCACTAAGAGTGCGCTGGTCTGAGCGCATGGTAAGAGATCTAACTCTTTGTATTTAACATCAGGGTCCAATGATGTGCAGGGAAATACAAGAGTGCAAAAAGACAGGTTTGATCGCGCGAAACATGTGAGGAATCCAAACGGAGTCAGTTTTGTCGTTCCTCATGAAAGTTTGAGAAAGTTAGCTAAGGTTGCCAAGATCGATTCGAGACCAAATACCCCTGGTGCAGTGGGAGTTGTGAATTGCCCTGTGGATGTGCTGACTAAGGGCGATGTATGTGGAAGACTAAAGTTGGGCTTGACTTCAATGTGTCTTCTAACTTGAAGACGGGAGTTGTGAGCTGCATAGATGATAGGGCTTGGTTGGA
Organism: Juglans mandshurica; assembly: GCA_022457165.1. Taxonomy (NCBI): domain Eukaryota; kingdom Viridiplantae; phylum Streptophyta; class Magnoliopsida; order Fagales; family Juglandaceae; genus Juglans; species Juglans mandshurica. Next base: position 37,073,205 of record CM039622.1, read on the forward strand.
AACAGTGGTTGGCATGTGGAGACCCAGTCTCCAAGTGGGAGATTGTTGAGGTATATGTGGAGACTAGTTTTGGAGCTGAAAAAATGTTTGTTAAAAGTTGGCTCGAGCCAAAGTTCGCTCGACATACCGCTCGAGTGAAGATCAAGTCTGAGAGTTCGCTCGAGTCCCGCTCGAGCGAGACACAAACCCTAGTGTTCGCTCGACACTCCACTCGAGCCAATGTTCATTTGGCTGTTCGCTCGAGTCACGCTCGAAACTTCGCTCGAGCGAAGTACGAAGTTTTTGCCAAATTAGGTTTCCAGCGCCACTCACTATAAATATATCATATTAGACTTGTGCTGGACGGTCTTACGCATATTTTGAGAGAGAACAATTGTCTAGTGAGTGCATATCGTATAAAAGAGCAAAAGCCCTAAAGAGTGTGAGTTGAGATTGAGTGATTGTAATCTCCTCTGGTTAATAAGATTTTTGCAGCTCTGTAGACGTAGGCAATTTGCTGAATCATGTATATTGTGCGTCGTGTGCTTGATTGTGCTGCTTTTACTTTATTTGTCATCGTTGGTGTTTGTGTTTTGCATAACATTCCACAACAAAAATCATTTTTAAAAAAATTCTCGGGAGCCAAAGCGCTACTATTGAACCTTAACTTAAAAATATTTTCTTTTATTTTAAATGAAGCATCAGGTACAAATATTCTAGAAGTAAAATAATTCATTATTAAAATACTGATATCATAAAAGAGAGTGCGTGAAGTATTTATTAAAAATTATCAAAGCCCGTGTCATAAAAATCATAACTTAAAATCTCTGTAAATTATTTAGGTCACTATCATTCCATGCAACTCTATCGTCATATTTATCCTGACATGGGGTGGTTTAAAAACATAAAAATAAACTAAAATGAGTCGATGATTCAATAAGAAACCCAACATAAATATACTTAACATAATATTTTTTATAAAACATTTCATGCTGAAAACTTAAAATAATGATAATTCATACGCATGCTTATGTTATGCATGACTTATCTTGAATTATTTTACTTATCTTATTAGCTCATACACTTAACCATGTATGTAAGGTCATGCACCAGCCCCACATCCTGCAGCTGCAAAGGGAGTCGCTAATAGTATTCTAACATACTATGGTGGATCACGCTTAGCTCCATGGCTTGTACATCTACCCATAAATCACATTGGTACCATGCATTTTAATGACCATCTTATTAACTGTTTTGAGTTTATCGTACATTTGAACTTAAAATAACTTATGTGTCTTATGCAACGTGAGATGTATGAGATGTATAATACATACATAACTATAATATGCGAAATAAAACATGATGAATGACGTGCTTGTAAATATCATGACATATGTGGTACGTAAACACCGACTTCCAAAGAATTTGCTTTATTAATAATAATATATAACTAACTAACGTATGCTAATCCTAAGTTATGACTAAAATACTTACCTTGTAGTATTGTTTCTTAAAATTTCAAACACAAAATCGATCATGGTGCTGGACTGAGAGGTTTATGGTTTTTTTCCAAATAACACGTGGAAGAAAAATATTTATAGAGAGATTTGGGAGAGGGTGACGACTAGTTTGAGTTGGACTCAGTTAAAAAGTTTTAAAGTAAAGATGACTTGTAGAGTTGTATCCCAATTGGAATATGATGCTGACGAGTTTGAGTTGCACTCGGTCACGATCATTCAAGAAGAGAGTTTGAATTTAAAAACATAATCTAGTAGTTCATTTAATATAGGATTGACATTGATTGAGACTGTGTAGGAGATTTCAATCAGTGATGATTTTAAATTGAAATAAATTTATAATGTTACAGAACTGAAACAATAGAATGTATTTCATTTCATGAATAGCATTTACAGGATTGCCTTTTTATAAAGGCTTTACTAAAAAGAATCGAGAATATTCTAAATACAGAAAATTGTTGTACAATGGCTGTCAAGGAACGCATTCAATAGTGCATGCGTTGCAGAGTTTGTTACGTAGGGATAATGCTCAAGTTCTGCTGTTGTGAGGTGTTGTGGTTGACGGTCAGTGCAGGGATAGCTTTGTCCTTAACATCCCCCCTCAAGTCGAATGGCAAAGCTTGGAGTTGAAGACTTGAACAAAGCGATGCAAACCGAGAAGATGAAATAGGTTTAGTGAGCAAGTCTGTAAGCTGCAAACTTGCTCTTTACCAAAGATGAAAGCAACCCGTAAGGATTTATTTTGCACCCGATTCCGCACGAAATGAAAATCAACTTCAACATGTTTGGTTCGTGCGTGAAACACGGGATTAGAAGAGTACATGGCTCCCATGTTATCGCAATGCAACAGGGGGAACATTTTAAATGAACACCAAGATCACGACAGAGGTATTGGAGCCATATGACTTCGGCAGTAGTATTTGCAACAACCTTGAATTCGGCCTCAGTAGAAGATCTTGCAACGGTTGGTTGTTTCTTTGATGACTATGAAATCAAATTAGAACTAAGAAATATGCAGTAGCCGCTTGTAGACCGCCGATCATCTGGACATCCTGCCCAATTGGCATAAGAACAAGCAGTGAGCTGAGCAGGTGATGATGGAGAGAGTTGCAGACTGACAGTGGACGTGTGCTTGATGTAGCGAATGATTCGCTTTACTACCTGCCAATGAGGCACTCGGGGGCTATGCATAAATTAGCAGACTTTCCCTACAGCGAAGGCAAGATCAGGCCTTGTAAATGAGAGATACTGTAAGGATCCAACCGTACTCCTATATAATGTAGGGTCTTCAAAGAGATGCCCAGAAAAATCACTAAGCTTCTCGGAAGTGGACATTGGAGATTTACTGGTTTTGCACTTTGCATATTTGTTCGGTGCAAAAGATCTGTGATATATTTGTGTTGTATGAGTAGAAGACCTTTGGAATACTAAGAAGCCTCGACACCAAGAAAATAGCTGAGTTTTCCAAAGTCAATAATGGGAAAGTCACAACGTAGAGCAGCAATAAGGTCAGATATAGACTGCATGGAAGACCCTGTGATCAACAGGTCATCATATACTAAGACAAAAGTAGTGATATGTGCAGATTGGTATATGAAGAGAGAGGAGTCTGTCGTAAAAATGATAAAGCCAAGATTAACAAGCCAAGAGCTTAGACGTGCATACCAAGCACGAGGTGACTGTCGAAGTCCATAGATGACTTTGTTTAATTTGCAAACAAATGATGGGTGTTGAGGATGTGAGAAGCCAGGTGGCTGGGCCATAAAAACCGTTTCATGGAGTGGTCCATGCAGAAAGGCATTCTGCACATCGTACTGGTGAACAAACCAATTTCGAGAGACAGCAAGGGTAAGCATGGTTCGAACCGTTGTGGCCTTAACCATTGGACTGAAGGTTTCTTCAAAGTCAATGCCAGACTGCTGAAGAAATCCTTGTGCAACTAAATGGGCTTTGCGACATTCTATCGAACCATCGGTAAGTCTTTTGGTTCGGAACATCCATTTGCAGGTGATGGTATTGGTTGCTTGTGAAGCAGGGACGAGGGTCCAAGTCTGGTTGGAAATGAGAACTTGAAATCCCTTAGACATGGCTTCACGCCATTCTGGGTACTGTTTGGCTATGGTGTACGTTACAGGCGTTTCGGGAATGGTGCTGATATCAGTAACAAGGGCATTGGGTAAGGGCCATTTGGTTGTGCCATCATGGAATGTAGTGGGTTGAAGGGAGTTGGTTTGTGAACGAGTAACTATTGTGTGAGTATGCAGTTGAGGTGGTGGTGGTGAAGATGAACACTGTGCAGGTAACAAAGAAGATGTAGACGAAGGGGGAGGACCAAAAATGGATGAAGAAGACGGAGTGGAGGGTGGACTGGTCTGGAAATTAGGAAGAGTGGTATGAGTGGGCTTCGGAAGGGATGCGTACGGGAAGTTGGCTTCATTAAAACGGACGTCGATGGAGACGTAAGTTTGTCCAGTGGGGATATGGTAACATAGAAACCCATGATGATTTGGGCTTAGACCCAAAAAGACACTGGAAAGTGAACGGAAATTGAATTTTCGTGAATTGTTAAATGTAGTAAGAGGCCAGCATTCAGATCCAAATACCCGTAGAGAATTGTAGTCAGTATAAGTTTTATGAAGCAAAAAATGTGGTGAGTGATTTTGTAATGTGGGAGATGGTAACATGTTAATTAAATAAACCGAATGAAGAAAGGCTTGAGGCAAAAAATGTAGAGGGATAGATGAGTGGGCTAGCAATGCTAAGCCCGTGTCAACTATGTGACGGTGCTTACGCTCAACGATATCGTTTTGGGTATGAGTATGAGGACAAGTAAGTCGATGAGTGATTCCACATGATTTTAAGTAATTTGAAAAAGGACAATATTCACCCCCCTAATCCGTCTGGCATTGCATGATTTTTGTGTTGAATTGAAGTTTAACATTAGTTTTAAATTTTACAAAGGCGTCAAGAGCATGAGACTTTGTTTTGAGAGAGATTAACCATGTGTATCGGGAAAATTCATCGACAAACGCAATATAGAAACGATAATCATCAGGAGACACATACGAGGGTGGACCCCATAAATCTGAAAATATAAGCTGAAATGGTGCAGTAGATTTATTTATTTGTTGATAAGCAGGTGATCTATGATGTTTAGCCTGAGCACAGACATTGCAAAAAGGAATTAAAGTGCGCTCAAAAGAAAGTTGATGCTGCTAAAGGATAGACTGGACGAGCTTGATTAAAGGGTGTCCACGCCTAGTGTGCCATAGAGGAACTGAAATGTGACTTGAAAATGCAGAAGGTGGTGAAGCCGAAGATGGAATGGTGTAGAGGCCATTACTTGTGGTCCCTTGAAGAAGACGCTTCCCCGACTTGAAATCATGGATAGAAAATGAGTTAGCATAGAATTGGAAGAAAACATTATTGTCGATACAAAACTGATGGACAGAGCTCAAATTCTTTTTGAAATAAGGAACACACAAGATTTTATTGAGTAGAAATTGAGATGAGGAAGAAGGGAAGGAGGCTGAACCAGAGTGTGATATAGGAACTGCGGAACCGTCACCCACGCGGAGTTGTTCTTCACCACCATACTCGAATGCATGCAAATTAAGATTACTCAATTCACTGGTGATGTGATTTGTGGCAGTGGTATCAGGATACCAGTTGGTATCGTTTGAGTAATTGGTTGAGGTGAAATTGGCTGTCATGGGTGATGGACTGGTATAGGCTTGGTTGAAACGATTCAAGCAGTTGATAGCAATGTGACCTTGGCGATTACAAACCTGACAAATCACACGTTGGTCAGTGGAAGAAAAAGAATTAGGAGCAGTGTTACCTGCAAAGTTGCCACTACCCTTGTTGTTATTGGAACGTCCTCCATTACGTCCTCGGTGAAAATTGCATCCACCGTGATTTCCTTGTCCACATGAACTAGAGGAAGATTTTGCAATAAAATTGGCAGAGTCTTCCAGGTGCTTATTTCAGAATGATGGAGCAACCTTGCTTCATGTGCCAAGAGATGTCCAAGTAATTCTTCAGGAGAAATTGGGACCAGCCTAATAGTCACAAAAGTGACCAAGCCATCGCAATTGAGACCAAGTCCAACAAGAAGGTAAGGAAGAAAGTCCTCAAGAGAGAAAGAACGTCCCACAGCTACCATGATGTCAGCAAGACCCCTAGCTTTACGAAAGTATGTTGATATAGTATCAGCACCCTTCTTGAGGGAAGCCAATTGCAATTGAGTTTGAATAACCTGAGCTTGAAAAACAAAGGCGTAGGTTGATTCGAGAGAGAGCCAAACAACTTGTGTAGAAGAGCAACCAACCACTTGGGCCATTATAGATTCAGACAGGGAAGAAATGAGGGTAGACATTACTTGTTGGAACCAGAGCTCATAGGCTGCAAGTTCAGGTTTCGGTGCTGGGCAAGAACCATAAACATATTTGTAAAGTTGATTACCGCGAAGATATGGAGCCAACTGTGTTTTCCAAAGTAGGTAGTTATCAAGAGTAAATTTCACAGCAATGGTATGGGAGAAATGTGGGAGGGAGAGAGAGGAAGAAGAAGAAGAAGATGAGTTGGATTCAGCCATGGATGATGAGTCCTATTTATGCTCTTGATACCATGTTACAGAACTGAAATAATATAATGTATTTCATTGCATGAATAACATTTACAGGATTGCCTTTTTATAGAGGCTTTACTACAAAGAATCGAGAATATTCTAAATACAGAAAACTGTTGTACAATGGCTGTCAAGGAACGCATTCAATAGTGCATGCGTTGTAGAGTTTGTTACATAGGGATAATGCTCAAGTTCTGCTGCTGTGAGGTGTTGTGGCTGACGGTCAGTGTAGGAGTAGCTTTGTCCTTAACATATAATAGTTGATCTTTAAATTCTAAAAGAAGTGTAACTCATTTAATAAATAATAAATGAAATTTAACCTAGTTATTGAACCTAATTTAAACTTATAATCAATTTCAATAATTTATCGCTCGTGGATTTATCTAATATGACCTATTAAATATAATTTAAGCCCAATAAACATTATTAATATCTCGACCTTAAAATTATTGAGCCGGAATGTTACGTATAGATTCCATTTTTACAAATATTTTTTGTAGGTACCATAAGCAAAACTTGTTAAATAATAAATAGCCTTTTTTTTTTGTATATCTTATATTATTGTTTACACATTTGATTGCTGCATATAGTTTTTCAAATATTTGTTGAGATTTATAATAAGCGTCATGCTACACAAAAGTTTCACATTATGCATACTATTTAAAAAATATGATTATAAAATTACATATTTTTAAATGATGTGCAGTAATGTGAGGCTTACTTTTAGAATTTTTCTTATAATAATTACCTTAAAGTTGAAGACTTGACAATGTCCTGTCTACACGAAACATTTTTTCTTAGGTATGCCTGAGTGAAAGTTCGATCACTCGTACGTATTGGCCAAATGTGTATTACAAAGCGGAATAACAATTGGAGGCGCAAAAAAAAGGAGAAAAGAATCCATCTGTTGCACCTACATTCGGGGATTTCCTAAGCCCAATCTATCTTTGCCTTCAAAAAGTTGAGCGCAGAGACGCATTCCTGAATAGCCCTAGCATCCACGCCGTTCCTGACCAAGGGAGGAAAAAACAACCAGCCGGCAGTGACCATCACGAACCCAATGGTCAGTGGGCCCGACACCGCCCAATGCAACCGGCATCGCTGGCTCAACAATGTGTTCTTCACCCAAAACTCCAAAACCAGACATGCCCCATGGAGCACGAAAAACATCGTCACCTCCCACGTGGGTGCCACCCGTGTGACGTAGAAGAATAGCAGCTCGTGCATTAAACCGGAGATTAAGAAAGCCGCTGCAACGGCCGGCAGTGGGGCCCACTTTTGTGGACCACGCACGGTCTCCAAGACCGACCGCACGGGTTTGTATACGGTGTGGCGCAGAATATTGGTGACCACGAGGTTCCACCTCCGGCCCCAGAAATCTTGCAGAGATGTGGACAAGTAGGGATCATTGGACGGTAGCTCGAGCTCGATCCCGAGAATGGCACGAACTATGGTATTGCACGAACCCAAAACTATGTCCACGAGAAGACACACCATGCAGCAGTATATGGCTATCACCATTTTTGGGTGCCCATGTTCTTTATAACTAGTGGCAGCAACCATTAATATGGTAAAGAGGAAGGCTTTGGTTGGCAAATTCTGAGGCAATTTAAGAGGCAACTTAGAAGATTTTGTGAGTTTTTGGTGGTTTTGGTGAGATGGGTGTTTCTCATTTTGCTTGATTTTGATGGGGAAACAAGCAATGAAGATGAAGAGGGGGAGGGACTTTGGTGGGTCAGTGGAAAGTGGGCCCAAATCAAAGGAGAAGAGGAGGAGCTTGAAGTTGGCAAGCCAGGCGATGAATAAGGCAGTGATGCCTGTGGAGAGGACAGTGGTGAGAGAGAGAGGGAGGGTGGTGAAAAGGCAGAAGATTGGGACAAGGGAGAGGAGCCTGAGTTTGCCTTTGGGGATTCTTGAGGCTACGAAATAGCAGTAAGATAGAGAGGCTATGACTGACAGCCAAACCTTGATCAAACTCTTGATTTCACCCTCCATCTTGGCTTCTGTTGATGCTTAATTTCTTGATTGATGCTACATTGCTCACTTCATCCTTAATTTGGGTCTGAAAATGGTTCGGGGGGGGGGGGGGGTTTGAAGAACTTCTAGGCAATGTTTTTGTTTGACTTTATCGTTGGAAATCTCAACTTTATTCGCCCAATATTGGATTCAAAAGTAGCCATTTTTGACCCATTATGAGTGATTCTTTAATAAAATATTTGATGGTTTATAAGGGAGGCATCGCGTTTGTCCATAACCCATTATTTTTATGCAATGTTACTTGAATTTAATTATTCCAGCGCTCTGCTATGGAAAACATCTTATATTCTCATGCCATTATTTTTATATTAGACAAACTGGATAAGAAGGAATTTGATGTAATTCATGATTTGTGGATATCTATAATAAGGAATCCATGATTCGAAATTTCGAGGAGTATAACTTTGTTTTGTTTATTTTCGGTCCCACGAGAAATGGAGAGTCTAGTGTTTGTGCATAAAGGCCAAAAAGAGTGCTACTTTGTTGTGTAACACGTTGTGACCACTTCTTCAGAATTCCCATATCACAGTACAAAAAGATTGAAAAGAACTTGTAAACCTTTAGCATATAGGCTATCTTTTATTTCTTTCTTTTGATTTTTTTTAAAAGAATATGTTTTTTTTTTTCCCTTTTTGATTGGCACTAGGTGTCCAATAACAAAGTACCGACTAAATACAATGAGAGCTACGAGGGCCAGAGAGAGAAGGGATGGTAAGGACATAAAGAGCGGGCAACAAACTTGAAAGAGGAAAAAATATTTTGTAACTTGAACGTGCGTCTACGGTGTGTATAATAGACTAATGATATGTCACCCTCCTGTAAAACTCATTTACTGCAATTTTTAGCTAATAGAGAATAATTAAACAGAAAGGAGATGGCATACGAATCCCATAAGGGGCTGATAAATTTAAGAACAAAGATTCCCAGTCAAACTAAAACCAGCTTCAACTAAAGTGCTGCACAGCCTAACTCCTAATTCGTCTATGAACATACAAAGCCTTGTGACTCAAAAACTTTGCCAAAAAGGTATGTGACTACATAGCTATTCATTCAGCCAACCTGCTGAACTCTGGTGTGAACAGGGATGGCGAGGACCAGGAGCAAAACCCATTCGGCTGTTTTGATACCCAAGTTGGGATGTTGGACAATTATAAAAGTTTGTTGCATTCATCATAGGGAGCTCCGACGTGAAGGTATTCATTGGTCTTGTGTGGTTCAATTCATCCAGTTGAGGTGCATATCGCTGCATTGCTGACGTATTCATCTGGTAAGAATAGTCAGCTGCCGGACCTGGGTGCCCATATGTCCATGGCATTGATCTAACATCGCCATATCGAGCATCATGGCCTGTAAAATAGTTATTTCCTGGCAGACGAGGGTCATGCAACCCGTAATGGTGACCTTGCAACCTGAAATCTCTGTCCCTTGTGAATCTCTCTTCCACCCTTGTGTCACATGATCTATAACTAAGACGATCTGAGCTGTCTTTTATGCGCCTAGGACTAACGTCCACTAACCCCCTATGGGTCCCACTCGAGTAGGGCTCATTTCCACTCATGTAGTTCATTCTTCCCATCTCCTTGGGAATGCTAGCATGGCTCCCACCATAATTTGCTGCAAACTGCATTCTAGAACCAGCTGTGCGGGGCTCTAAATGTTGATCGCCATTCTCGCCTATCTTAGCATGCGCAGGCATCTCACGAGATATGGAGTGCTGACTTTCAGATAAGAATCTGCTTTCAACTACACTGGACAAAGAATGGTGAAGCTTTCCAGTATCTCTTTTTTTCTCTGATAATACCTCACCCATGCGTTTTCTATGCTTTCCTTTATCACGTTTCCTCTTTCTTGTAGATGTCTTATCGGGCTGATTCTTCCCATGGTCATCATTCTCAAGGTTTTCTTTATAACCTTTGCTGCTAGGGGATCTTTCTACATGACATTTGCCGACGACTGCCCCACCTCTAAATTTTTCTGACTCACTTTGCATGGAAAGATCATCCATCAACATGGAAGGATCACCATAACGATCATGACCATCCGCTGGGTGATCATGAATTCTATTCTCAAGAGGGTTCTTTTCCATATCTAATCCTTCTTTTTGCTTGGAAATGTGGCCATGTTTGTCAGCTATGCTTTTGTGTTTAGCAGTCCAGTCGCTACGACTCCAAAGGGACAGTGGAGGTGTGATCAAATTCCACTGATCCATTTGTTTGTCATTCTCATCAACCGATCCAGGCAGATAAAATGACTAAACACAGAGATACCAGTAAAAAACACCATTAACCATGCAATTTAGAAAATATAAAACAGATTCAATCACAGCAGAATTATCCAAAAATTATCTTCTTTTTTATAGGTGAACTATCCAAAAAGTTCTATCGTTACCTTTCCTGATAAAGACCGATTATCCTCCCAAATAAGATCATAAGGTCTTTTCTTTTCATCTAACCTGGTGAAAGGCAACGAATGTGAGAAAGCAGTTAATGAGGTAATTTCCTTTTACCTAACCTGGCTAAATGAACCAAATATAGAGGTGTCAATGTGTTATGTGTGGGGTGGGTGGGTTTGTGTGGGAGAGGGAGAGAGAGAGAGAGAGAGAGAGAGAGAGAGAGAGAGAGAGAGAGAGAGAGAGAGGGAGTACTTTTGTGTTTGTGGAGGAACAATAAGAATAAGGAGCTTTGGGTTAAACTCAAGAGCCTTATCAATAAACTTGTTTGCCAAACTAGCTCTTACTCCAAAAGGAGGATTTAGACCCATAATCTGCTCAGAAGCAAGATAAGTGAATCATTTTCCACATGCCTACAAACTTTTCATTAGGATTTTTTTGATAGGAACAAGTTATGCCTACAAACTTTCATTAAAATCTTTTAGATAGGAACAAGTTATGCCTACAAACCTTCATTAGGATCTTTTAGATAGGAACAAAGTTATCATTACTTACCAATCGTGATCCTGCAGGTAACTCTTTTGGTTGGACAGTCATCCAATCCCTCTTCTCAAAATTGAAATCATTCTGAAAAAGTTTCATAACACAATCAAATAACAAAAATAAGCACATGTTGGCACACAAGCACACATTTGTTTTGGGGGTGGGTTGTACTGTTTGGGGGGGGGGGGGGGGGATGACATAAACATACATTGCAAAATCAAAAGCAGAGCAAACATCAAGCAAACAGCAGTGATCAGAATAATGAACCAAGAGTAAATACCGCCTCTTTACTTAGAATTCATACACAGGATGGTAGACCATAGAATTAAGTAATACGTTCCATTTCTACAAGTGAGTCAAATTTACTTAGTCTTTCATTCTCCTATGAATCATATAAGACTCTAACCAATAATTTTTTAGCCGATATACCTGAAGAGCCAAATACTAGAACCTTGAAGTTCCCCCTTCAAAAATTTCAGTCGACACAGTATAAGGGGGAAAAGTGACTGATTATATCTTTAATGCTTTTGGTACCTATCCAGAGGTCAAATTCTTTAGTCAGTATTTTTTTATAACTATTGTTTTTTAGTCAGTATTAGGAAGCCATTTTCCTTTTCTTTTTTTTACAAGTCACGGGTTAATTAGACGGAGATTGATTTAGCCCTATCCATAGTACTAATTTCCAACTCTTGGGGAAGATATTAACTGAACATTCTATAATGTTCTATTAATCAAGAATAGAGCTGATTGTATTATGCACTCAACAATGCATCCTTAGATATGCACCCATACTTACCGTTTCGAGATGTTGTTCATCCATGAAGAAAAGAAAACAAGAGAATTCCAAAAGATAAAACCATAAATGTGAGCGCAAACACTTACAAATATAGCTAGTACAATTATTCTAAAGTTCTATTTTTATATGAAATATAGAAGGGATGGATACTCTGCACTCCCAAACTATCATGGGTTTTGCACACCAAATTACCAAAACTAACACATTGCACCCCAAAACTACCAAAGCCAACACTTTGCACCCTTCATTACGGTCTGATGGTCAACAATGCCACCTATTTTCAGCCATCTTAAAATCTAAAATTGAACTGTGTTCAACTATAATGCCCTGTTTACAAGTCATCAAAAAGGCCCAATCTAGTTCATAACTGATCAGCATAAGAAAGGGTGAAGATTACCTTTGGTTGAAAGATATCATAGTTTTTGTATGAGCAAATCTTCCCCGTCTCTTCTAGCTTTTTCTTCATTAGGATGCTAAAATCATTAGCACCACAACAGAAATCCACTATCTGCTCATGGGAGCAAATCATAATTGATCAGTATAACAATGCTTGCAATGACACCTGACAACTAATCTAAAAAAGAACCCTTTAAAGAGTTGCTAGAAGCCTATAATTTCATATAGAGAGGAAATATACAAATTCTCCTGTCTGAGAAAGACGATGTTGCTAACAAGGAAGTACCAATAAATCAAAAGACATTCCAAACATAGACAAAAGGCAAAAAGTTCAAGGATTGGAGATCGATACAACGTACAATACTGTATAAATCAAAAGAAGGAAAACACAAGCAAAGAGAAAAATAGCCCTCTGTTATTTGACCAGTCACTTTTCAAAAGAGAGATTTATGTGCCTCTGAACTTCAACCCACCTACCACCATCTTCACTTGGTAGCACCCAAGATAAATGCATCAACACAATAACCATAAATTTTCTTGGATTATAGATAGACCAAAAAACTTTCCTGGACAAGGTTCATCATCTAGAATTTTCAATCAAGGTTGAGCTCTCCATATTCACACAATATGATTACCAGCCAAATTAATCTGACATGTATGCAACCCCTTTACAATAACCAGACCATTTGATAGAAATAATAAGGTTTAATTTTACTTTCTCCGGTTCATGACGTAGCAAATTACAACACCATCATTTGTGTATGTCATAGAAGTTTCCAAGCAATGTATTCTTGTACTTCTCCATTCCCAAATAAACCATGTCTGGGGAAAATCTGTCTCCTAGTTTCTAATGGGAGAAGGCCTAATCAAGTTTTTGTTAATTAATGGGTGGTGGTTTTTGTCAAAGGTAATTCTTAAAAGCCAAAAGGTACTAGGAAACTAATGAACTCATTTTCTATATCAGAAATAGATATGTTTCAATTTCATTATAAAGAATAAAATCCAGTCTTGGAGTAGTTTTCAATAAATCATGGTCAAGCTTTATATCCAACAAGACTTTTTTTTTTTTTACAAGTAAGAAAGACAATTTTATTCATCGAATGAAATAGGCGAAGCCCATGTACACAGGAAGTATACAAAAGAAACACCTAATTACATTCTAGAAGCAGAAAACAAAAACAAAAATTCAGAAGCAGACCCTCCATTAGGTACAATAGCGGAAAACCATTGAAGTAAAGAGAACAGGAAAATTTTCCAGATTTCCTCTACAGTACGCTCCTTATTGTTAACGCACCGCTCGTTCCTTTCTCACCAAATACATCACATAAGGCACAAAGGAACCATCTTCCACGCAGCAGCCACTTGAGAACAACTATGAATCCCATTCCAACAAGCAAGTAACTCCACTACGTTCATAGGCATTACCCAGGCCATCCCAACTCTACGAAAAACACCATCCCATAAAGCTTTCGCCACCTCACAATGTAAAAGTAAATGATCCACAAATTCACCATGTTTCTTACACAAGAAGCACCACTCCATAATAACCAAGCCACACTTCCTCAAATTATCGATCGTCAAAATGTTCCCAACCGATGCTGTCCAAATAAAAAAAGCAACTTTGGACAGCACATGAGACCTCCAACAAGGCTCTACATCTTGATAAGAAGATTGATTCCTCTTTTAATCATGTTCTCATCAAAGCCAACCAAGTTGCAATCCTTTAGCTAAGTTGACCAGTAGAGTAGACCAAAGTAGAAAAAAAAATCACAATATTTAGGAAAAAAATTTCAAAGAAAAAAAAGTATTAAGTGTGAATAACATCACAACTACCCAAACTATTTCAACCATCTAAGTAAGTGAAAAATATATTCGAACCATCAAGCAAAATAAAAAAAAATTAAGATATATTGTGAATATTCAAAGGAAGTTAAGATGCAAAGTTAAACTATTTTTTACCCATCAAAAATATTCAAAGAAGTTAAAATACACTGAGCACACAAATTCTTACCATGTCATTGTTTTGTACATACCAATGGAGCTTATCAACAATCTGCACATTAAAAGATCATGCTTTTAGCCACTCCAAGCCCCAAGGCATTATGAAGTAATTCAACACACTCAACATATATACAGAAGAGGCAAAACATGCAGATATAATTAAATTGATTGCGAAGTACAGTTCTTGACAAAAGTTAAAATCAAGGAAAAAAATAATTTTCATACGATCAACAATCAGACCAAACTACAACATGGGATTTAGATATGCATTAAAGTATGAGAAAGTCCTTTTATTTATATAGCAATATGGAGGCTATCACAAGGCAGAACAAGAATGGCATAACAAACAAAAATAATAGAAGAGAAAGATAGTATGAAAAGCTATTGGAATAACATTGACACAAACACAAGGAAATCACCTCTTCAATTTTCTCCATTTTTGTAAAATGGCGACCATAAGATGTGTAACGATTACCATTAAGAAAAGGTGCAAGATATACTCCAAGCATGTTCTGCAAATGAAAGAATCAATGAAGCCAATGAATTTACGACAAAACTTTATTCTGACGTTGACCATAAGTGTCAATATACTGTATCCAACAAATATATATATACATATATTTTGATAAGTTACTGTATCCAAAAAATATACCTAACATTAGAGAGCAAATGCCCGAAAAAAAAATACTAGTGAACATGGATGAAAGAAGGCACCAGAAACATGATTTTGCCTTCTCAAACCAACTTATTCGCCACAAAAAGGGAAGCTAATAATATAAAATTACACACAGCTAGTCCCTAATCTAAATATTCAGGTGGAACCTGTCTGCAAAATTGTAAGAATACAATGCAGCTAGTCCCTAATCTTTTGATTTGTATCCAATTATGGTTTTAAAAACAGTAAAGGGTGTGTGAACAGTTTTCTCTCCATACGAAGCCTAACCTAGGTGTGAACAATGATTCGAGAGAAATCCTAACCTTCCTATCCCGCCACCACCCCCACCCACCATCAATCGGAGAGGGACACCGCAGTCACAGAAGAGGCCGACGGGCCCCGGCGTCCTGACTGAGGGTTGTCGGCGTCATTTCCTAGCCGGCGAACACTTTTTTTTTTTTTTTTGCCAGTGTTGGTCTCTGTGCACTTTGAATCCATCACAGAACTGATCAATAAACCCAGGTGTCTCCGTCGTGGGGCCTCCGACGTCGATCCTTCTCTAGCGATTGGTATTTTTCTACTGCTCTTCTGTTTCCTCCGACGACGATCTGTGATCTGAGCTTTTCCATTAGCCACCACAACAAATTGTTTCGATGGACTCCGATGACCACATTGTGGGCATCCGACGTCATCCTCCGGCGACTAGAAGTTCTCCGTTATCTCAAGGATTTTTTGCAAGAAAATCCGTGAACTCAGGGCCAACATATCTGTGTTTTACCTTAGGATGAACTGGAAGCAGTAGGGAGCACTAGGAACAGATTTGCAGTGGGATTTGACAATGACGACGATACACGATGCGGTTTCGTCCCAGTTGAAAGGTGAGAGGTGGTTGAAAGTGGAAAAAAACTTTCGTTTCTACGAAAGAGGGAGGAAATAGCTTTCATATTTTTGAATGTAGCAAAAGGATAGCTAAGTTCATGTATCTAGGGAGGACGACAGCTTCGTGGGTGCCTAAGGGGATTGAGAATTGTTTAGATCTTAACTGCCATGAAGGTTTCTTCAGAGAGCTAAAGATGGGTAATGGAGTTTTTAGCATTCAACATCATGTTAATGCAAGGGGCAGTTTTCTGTAGCTCTCAAAATTCCGTAATGGAAGGAGGAAAGGTTTGTTGGTGATTCCGGAGGGCACATATGGCATTGGATGGAAAGGTTTTCTGTAGTCCATTCTAAGTGTCACCGAATCCAAATCCACTTCTCGAAGTGGAGAGTTTGTTGATGGGAAAATAGTGGGAAGGCCTTCCTCAATCAAAGGTGCATCGTGCGCAGTGGTGTTGAGGTCACTAGCGGGTAGTCAGGCCGAGACCAGCTCAGCGGTAGAAAGAAAGGGCAAGGCACTTGTAGGAGACAAAAGACCTCAAGTGACTTTGGGAGAGTTGGAAGGGGTCTTGTGGGATGTCAAATCTCAATTGAAGGAAGTTATGGGTTATGTAAGAGATCTAATGATTAAGGTAGACAAGGGGCTGGACCTAGTCATGGGTACACGTGTGCCAACAAGTGTGTAGGCAAAGGGTGTGTCAACGATAGAGTCGTTGGATGCTGGCATCTTTGTTCATGCCAGTGTCACTATGCCTTCTGAGGGAGCTGTAGGGTATCATACACCAGTTACAAATGTAGATGGTCCTTCTGTCCAGGGTTCATTTGTAGTTAAAAACAGGGGTCCCTCCAAGGTCTCGAGTATTTTGGAAGAAATAGTCGAGCCTCTTTTAGAAGATGCAAACAAGGTAACA
Source organism: Juglans mandshurica (assembly GCA_022457165.1). Taxonomy (NCBI): domain Eukaryota; kingdom Viridiplantae; phylum Streptophyta; class Magnoliopsida; order Fagales; family Juglandaceae; genus Juglans; species Juglans mandshurica. Next base: position 37,089,935 of record CM039622.1, read on the forward strand.
TATGGTAGTGCTTCCCCTCTTGAGGAAGCAATAAGGTCAGACAAAATGGCATGGCAAGGATCGTCGAGGGGTGGAGCATATACACAAAATGTTGATGGAGGGGAAAACAACCATATACCTGTCAAGCAACCATTTGGCGAGAAGGAATTATCGATTTGTCATTGGTGCCTTGTGTGGGGGAAAGTTTAGAATTGTCATTGGTGCCTCGTGTGGGGAAAGGTTTAGAGTCAAGAGTGCAATCGGGTACTGTGGCTGGGAATAATGTCATTCCCCTTGTTTCTCTTCCTCCGATTAACGATATAGCGAGTTCAACAACGGATTGGATTCTGAATAAAGATAATGGGTTTCTACAAACCCTAGGACTTTCATATGGAGAACAAGGAGAGTATGAAGACCAATTTAAAGCACTACTCACTGCAATCGAGGCGAGCCACATGCTTGAAACCAAATCTAAATTTAAGAAAATCAGGGAGTTAAAGAATCTTTATTAGGCAATCAACTACAATACTAAGGGAGCTAGCTTAAGTCGAGTGAAGGCTAAAGGGAGGGCTTTATGAAGACGTTCTCATAGTGGGATGTTCAGGTAGAGGATTAGTTTCACAGAATATAGGGGATGGGGTTGGGGAGGTGTGTCAATAGTTTTCCAATTCGGGCTTGGTGTATTTTGGGTAGGTTTTCATGGGCTTTTGGGTCACTAGGGGCTTTCTTGTATGGGCTAGGTGTTTTTTTTTGTATAAGTCCAGTGTACTTAATTACTCCTATTGATATATATATAATATTATTACTTATAAAAAAAAAAAAAAGCTTTTCCATTCTTGAGAATTGCACAATTTTACATAAACTATTGGAACAACAATAACAGTTAGAACACTTAACTGGTCTAAAATCTTTTTTTTTTTATTGGTAAAATAAGATTCTATTGATCAAGTAAATAGGCAAAACCCACATATACACAGGAAGTATACATGGATAACACCCAGTTACAAGTTACTAACTGTTCTAAAACTTTTTTGCTTCTTTGATAAGTAAGAAATTTATTAAATCTCTTAATTAGGCATAGCCCAAGTACACAAGAAGTATACTCTACTGTTCTAAAATCTTAAGCTGATGGAAAGAAGTAAACCCATATACTGCCAAAATATTCTGGGTTACAGCCACAAAATGTACCAAAACCCAAAACTTCTATGTTTCTATTTAATTTAAGGAAGAAAAACGAACACATTAAGCACAAGCACCTTTGCATCTTCAGTACCACTTCTCATGATTCTTTCAATGGATATCCGGATTCAATTGAAAATATTCAGGCACAAAGCTCAACAAGTTTATAGATGTGAGCAGTGAGCATAAAGAAACACAGAATATCAAAAGGAAAGGTAGTTCCCCCGTCACCGGCTTGAGACAACCAAAAAGATAGAACCACATAAAATGACTGATTCTAGGACAAAAATGTATAGGTAACCCACCTTCCACCTGAATATCTGTCTCAAAACGTCAGGTTCGCAGACAGCTTCTGCATCCTCAAGACTGCAGCCTTCCTCTAGTTTCCCAAAAGCAGTTCGAATAGCCTGTGTGTACAAAAGGAGTAACTACAAAACCTCAACTCATTCATTTTTCTGAAAATATAAAATAACTACAGGTAACACCCATTTCAGCAATAACACCTAAAATGTTATGTACCTCAACTGACCCCTCCAACTTCCCTATGGTAATGTTCTTCTCCACGTTATTTTTTGACGAGTACGAATGACTAAAGGGTACTTTGTGCTTTTCTTTGATCTCTTCTAAAGTTATTGATGATGCAGCATCTCTCATCAATGTCAACAACCTGCATTAAGAGAAATATATCTGGGAATAAGACATAATCAACATACAATTAAGACTTCAAATACATGGCCAGCGACCATGGCAGCTCCCTTCAAATATTATATAGTTAAAATAAAGGATTTAAAGTATTCCAAATTATAAATTAAATAGTTTCACCTCCTCTCTGTATCAGCATCTAATGAAGACGGAGCACTCTTCAGCTTTTTCGTGTGCGGCTTAACTGCCTCAGATTTATTAATGTTACCATCTAGTGCATCCTGCTTTGTGGGCTTAACTTGCCCAGACCTCATCATTAAGTCAAATAACCTATCACCAAGAGAATATTTGTTCTCGTCAGTGGCGGAGGACCTATCCGCCCCCGTCAAGACCAAATTTGCATTTTCCTTCGAAAGCTTCCTTGCCGAATCATTTACTTTCCCCTTCCTTGATATATCTGATACAGATATTATTTTCTTAGAATTTTTTGCATTCCCCACCTTCACAAGTGAGGATGACTTCTGATTCTGTTTAGCTACGTGCAAAGCAGTTTCTCTGCAGGAGTCATCTAAGGCAAGCTTTTCCGTTTTTGACAAATCTTTATCTTTGTATCCAGAGGACTCTGATGCTTGTTTTTTCTTTTCTTTCACGGTTACCTTCTTTTTTTCAGTTATAATCATAACACCAGGGAATTTTATGTGGTCTCTAACTGGAGTTCGAAGTTCTTTATCAATCTCATGTTTTCTGGTCAATTAGACAAAAACAATTAGCAAGTAGTACCAACAAACTGAAGGGAAAAAAGAGCAACCACTTACAAGCAATATATTAGAATACGGTTTGGTAATAGATCTTCCCAAGCCCTGGTAACAATGCCTTTACCCTCTCCAAAAGAAATCTTCCTGATACAGGCAATTCAAGCATAAAGCATCTAGACTGTACTTACAAAGAGGCATGCTCTCGTAACTGGGTATTGAAAAAAGGAAAGATACAACAATTAGTACCTTGGCAAGCATTTCCTGTGGTATGACTTAGGACAACGCCTACATACAGCAAACTGCAATTCATGATCCTTCTTATTCTCTCCTCGTTTACAAACACAGCACTTATGGATTGGGCATGTAAAAGACCCCCCAGCAGCAATCTTTTTCTCAAGCTCTTCTGCAGCAACTTTATTCTCCTGATGGAGCAGTTTCGCCACACAATGTGGATGATAAAAATAGCCACATGTTGCACTAACGCACATAAACACCTAAAAATGCAATCGGTATAAACATTTAGAACCATTGACATACACATTGAAGTGAATAACGGCAAAGAAATTTGGAACAACATTCATTGCAATCTAATCAAATGGGCATTGGACTTCCCAGCAAGTTAACAGAAGATTCAACAACAGCAACCGATTGCAATTAATCAATCTGAATAGTAAACAAATGCATTGATATCTCCATGCACAATGAAGAAAATTAAAAAAAAGGGACAGAGAACCATGATAGCTGTCCTGAATGAACAAGCATGCCTACCAAAACAAGAGTACCAAGCATGAAATTTGTAACTTGCCATCAGGAGCAATTACATCAAACATAAACAAATCTCTGCTGAACAGCTAACTGAGCAAGCTAAAAGAAGCTAAAGCAGGGAAGATCAAGTTTTCTTACATGGAAACTACAAGTACACCAAACAAAAAATAACAGATGAAACAAAGAAAGATAAATGCTTCCTGAATGGGATTTCAGGATGACAGAAACTACAAAAGAAGCAAAAGAGAGGGATGGGAGAAAGGGGGAGGAGAGCACTTAATACGAAAGAAATCAATTTACTAGGCAAAACTAATTTCAAACTAAGAATTAAATAAAAAATGGAAATTCAAAAGCTGGAGGAAAAAGTGTTTTGAGCGTGAGAGAAGAGAACAGTTTATTAAACTGGAATATACAACTCAGTCTGCAAGGTTCCCAAGTGATAAAATACATAAATTAAATGATGAAAACAGATGCATGCATTTTTCTTCGTAAAATCAGATCTATACAGCAATATATATATATATATATATATATATATATGTATATATAACAAATTAGAAACAGAAAAATCAAGGTGCATTAGAAAAGTTATTTAGACGAAGAAAAGCAAGCTCATAAGATGAAAGATATAGTAAAGACGAGTAAGGCCTATTTAGAAATAACTGCTTTTAGGGGAGGGGGTCTTCCCATATCTTGCTTCTTTAAAACAAGAGAAAACACAAGAAGCTAAAAATCCATTGGTTCTGAAATATTTTCCAATTATTATATAATACAAAACTCACTAGAAAATTAAGTCACTTCAAAAAAGCAACGGCGGAAATAATAAGAAATGAACCTTTGTTTCTCTTTTTTTTTTTTTTTTTTTTTTTTTTGGGTGGGGGGGGGGGGGGGGGGTAGGGATAAACAGAAAAATAAACATTTGTTCAATTTCTTAGAGCTAAAACCATACCTCAGCACCCGAAAACTTATCAGAAGAGCCCAACTTCCCACAAGCAAAGCACTGATGCTGTTTATACTTGCAATTCTTACAGATGAATACTGGCAACTCCTATGAACTTAAAAAGAAAATAAATAAGCGGTGATACTAAAAAGGTACAAACAAGATAGATATTTCAAAGTAGATATGAACCAGCACATACATCTACTTCTTTTTTTGAAGCAAAACCCAAAGACACACAATTAGATTCTGCACCAGCCTCTTTAGTTGCATGAAATGACCTGATGCACCTTCCCTCACAACTGCATAAGAACACAAATAAAATCATACTGTGAACTCACACATGAATTTAAACAAAAGATGCAGAATCCACAAAACAGCAGACCATGAATTAGGACCTTCTGGAGGTCCTCAAAAGTATGCATAAAAAAGTATGTGCATGATCAATATTTAATTTTTTACAATATTCTAAATAATTGTACAAAATCGTAGATGCATGCAAAAATATTTTTGATAAGTAAGATGCATGCAAAAATATATTAGGCTTAGTCATTAGTTTTCTCCTTACTGGATATTTCTTGTGTTATGCCTCAGTCAGTGAGGCAGATTTTTGCACGTTCAAAGTAACATTATGGGGAACAAAATGTTACACCTATATATGAAGTATTTGTAAGGAGAGTAAGATTTCTAATGGAACTGAAATCTCATTGATCAAATTGAAATCATTCTGAAAACACTTTTCCATTGGATAAGAGTAATCACAGGGATTTGCTCTTTCCACCTAGGATTGCTCGGTCCTCAGTAAGTTTAGATCCTAGTTTTTCCCCCTTTCAACTAGCATAAATCTTGTATGTTTCCCATGTACTTGCCCTACACCATTATATTTTCTCAAAAGAATAAATAACAACCAAAAAAAAAATCTAGGCAAAACCCAAGTAGATGGGACGTATACAAGAGCAAACACCTAGTTAGGAAGAAGCTAGATGATGGACAAAAGTTTTTTTTTTTTTTTAATAATTAATAAGAAATTTTATTACCAAGAATAGGCACAGCCCAAGTATACAGGATGTATACAAACGAACAAAAGAATTACAAGCTATAAAAGAAGATTGTACCAAGTAACCAACAAAAAAGCGCATACCTTAAAATATTGCCACCATTGTCACAAAATGCACAAACATGATCATATACGCCCTTAACTTTATTGGACTCGTCTTCTTCTTCTTCTTCATCCAAGTCATAAACTATAAATCCAGACATTGCTGTTTTTTTACAATCCTGGAACACCAATAAGTTCAGAGACTTAAAAAAACAATTTAGAAAAACATATAAGAGAAAAAAGAAGGGAAGTTACAGAAGATAATTGGAGAAAAAAAATTGAGCTGACAAGCAAGAGTAATAACCTCATCAGATAGTTTCCTCTTCCCGGGCTTCTCCTTAAGAAATGTGTATAAAAACTGTTCAAATCATAAAATTCATCAAAATACAAAAATGGAATGATTCCTTGATTCTAGCTAATTAAAAAACCTAGAATATATACTTTTAAACATAAAAACCTAAGGTTTAAGTGAAGATCATATATTCTCCAATGATGCAAAAAGATGATATTCAAATATAAGAGATAATATCTAACACAATAACCAAGTAAACAAGCAATCAAAGAAATAAGTAAAACCAGAGCACATTAAAAGTATAAGTGAAATCCACAGAATAATTTTTCAGCATCTAGAGCCTTGCTCCCACCAAATCCATCCATATGTACTTCTGCTTCAGTGCTTCCTCTATGTTCAATAAACCATGACCAGAAAGTTCAAAAGAAAATGAATAGATCCTCCAACAAGATTCCACAAAGCCCACACCGACATGTTTTATGCATAAGAATTATCACAACATTTAATATTAACATATGTTAAAAGCATTCTAATTTTCCTCAACATCTTGCAAAGAATTAGGCCCCGTTTGGATAAACAGTTGGTCTCATCTAATCTCATTTCAACATCTAAACACTACTCAAACACAAACATTTTTTTTTTTTATATTCTTTTATCTAATCATTACAATTTTTCCAAAATTCCATATAAAACACAAAAAAATGATTCAACTTTTTCAAATCTTAAAACAAAAATTATATTAAAAAATTATATTCTAACAATATTTTAATTTTATAATATTTTTATTCAACTTTTTTTCTCTTCTTTCCTAAAATCCAATAAAAATCTTAACTAAAATGGACTTGGTGGGGGCTGCTTTCAAGACAAAAACCATTTGGGATGGTGTGTCCGGAAACTATCTGGGATGGTGTGTTAACACACCATTGGGGGCTGCTTTCAAGATATGTGCATTTGTCTCATTCCTTCAGCCATAGAGCTTGTGATTTTTGTCCCCAAGAGATTTCTTCCATAAGAAGCACCTTCTCCAATTCTGAAGTGATGGCTGATTTCCTACATGAGTCCTCAACCGAAAGAGGGAAGTACATCTCCCTTTCCTCCAAACCCAGCCTCCAAGAGGGACAATTTTTTATTATTAATGTGACCATAGACTTCAATATTCCACCTTTTCAAGTCAGTCTTTAGAGCTTTCAGCTTACCCGCCAAAGTGAAGCTTGGTGATCCCTCAAAGGAGTACAAGGACCACCATGTCCTCCCTCACCTTCTCCACAAATCTCTTGGTTTTCAAACACATGTTCTCGAACTTAAAATATCTTTTTCCTTCACGAATACCTCCACAATCTAGAACAACAGGAAAGTGATCCGTCTATCTAATCTTTTTTTAAGCAAGGTAGAATAATGTGCCTCCCATGCGGGGGACACCAAAATCTGTCCAAGCGAGACCACGCCTAGTCCATCTCGAAAATAAAATCAACAAACTCCTCCATTGCCTGACTAAACTGAACTTCACCTGATCTTTCACTAGGGAATCGAGTAACATTGAAATCGCCCCAATGCACCACGGTAAATTCCACCACCTGCCCAATCCCACTAGTTCCTCCCATAACAACTTCCTAAGTGTGTCCACATTTGGCCCATATACACCAGCAAAGGCCCAACAAAAACCATCATCTACATTTTTGAACGAACATGCCACTATATAATTCCCAACACACTCCTCAATGGATTCATCACCCTTGAATCTGACAAGGATACCCCCTGATGCTCCCTTAGATGACAAGGACACACATCTCACAAATGGACAGCCCCAAATACTAATGATGATGCTACGATCTATGAACTCCATTTTGGTTTCCTGCAAACACACAATATCCAACTTCCAATGTCGTAGAAGATTCTTCACCTGTAGCTGCTTATTGGGATCATTAAGACCCCGAATATTCCAAAAAAGAATTCTAGACTTCATGGATTGACACAACCTTTCCCTTGATTCTACTCTTGTTAATACTCCCCTCCCTTCCATCACAACTATTCTCATCTTCTAATCTAATTATTACATTTTTTCAAATTCTCATACAAAATAAAATAAACAATTCAACTTTTCCAAATCCCAAAATAAAAATAATATTAAAAAATATATATTTTAATAATATTTTATTCAATTTTCAATTTTAATTTCAACTTATCTTATCTTATCTGCAAAAACAAACGAGGCCTTAGTTCCATGTTTTTCCTAAAGACGGATCTAGGAGATTGAACCCGACCTTCTTCGATAGCAATGAGTAATGCCCTAAATTGCTCCTCAAATCCGTCACAAGAAATCCCCACATATTCCTGTGTTGTGCAAAATATACACACACCAACAATGACAAACTAAAGTAAAAACAAGCACAATCAATCACACGAAACACAATATATGTGGTTCGGCAAATTGCCTAAATCCATAGAGTTGCAAAAATCTTATTAACTAGAGAATATTACAATCACTCAATCTCAACACACACTCACTAGGACTTTTTACTTTCTCACACAATATGCACTCACTTGACAATTGTTATCTCTCAAAATATGCTAAAGTCGTATAAAACAAGTTAAATATAACATATTTATAGTAAACGGTACTGACAACCCTAATTTGGCAAAAATTACATTATTCGCTCAAGCGACATTTCGAGCGTGGATTGAGCGAACACTAGGGTTTATGTCTAGCTCGACCCTACTGTCAAGCGCATGTCAAGAGAACTCATTGTTCCACGATTTTCTGCTCACAAACCAATCTCCACATACAACCCAACATCTTGGAGATCCTTCACTTTTTGAATCACACACTCTGAAGGCGCACCCATTAAAAAGTCCTTCCTTGGAGTGGAAAACACTTCCCCACAACCCCTCGAACCAATAGGTTCTACCACTAACAATGAAGAAGTAGCCTCAAGCCCATTCCCACTACCACTACCCATTGGCTATATATGTGGCTATTGTGACTGAGTATCTGCTACCGCTGATGAGAAAACACTGAGACCCATCGTTGAGTCACCCAACAGAACCACAGAGAACTCCTTTTCGACCACCTTCGAGGTTCCTCAACCCTTCGCACCCCCACCATCAATAACCCATTCTCTTTAGACCCTCACGGCCCCTCGACTTCTACATCTCCAACTCCTGAATCCTCCTTCGCCGTCATTGAGCTTCTCAGATTGGTCTGTGCTGAGCCCATCACAATGGGATTAGAGGTGGCACAGGAAATCTCAAAAAGTGGCTCTACAAGTGCAACCTCCAACATCAAAGTTCCCCACAATGGTTCTGCAACCTTCATCGACGTCCTCTATCCCTTCATTGGCGCAGATGGCTGCCACCTAACGCCCTCGACGATGCCCAGTGCAATTGTGTTCCGTTTCCTCCAAATGGGCCTGCTAGGTTCCTGAGCCCGCTAGATGTCCCTTACGAACATGGGCTCTTTTCCTTTGCTAGGCAGCCCATAGGGCCCAATTGCATGTGGCCCAACCTCAATTTCCTTAACAGTTGCATCCCCTTTATCTTTGAAAGGCCCAACTTCCGGACCCAAGCCCACCCCTACCCCCCTACCCTCTTCAATGCACCATTTCAACAAGTTTAAATTAAATAAACTAAACTGAAAGTCCCCCAATTGCTTTTGCATTCCAAACATAGCCCAAATGATACTTTCCTTTTGGAGACAAAAACCATCTGGGATGGTGTGTTAGAAAGAATTGAAAGACGATTGACTGGGTGGAAACGGATATATTTGTCCAAAGGTGATCGTTGACTCTTATCAAGAGCACTCTTTCTAATCTCTCTACTTATTTCTTATCCATTTTTCCATTACTGACAAGTGTGGCCTCTTGTATGGAGAAAGTCTTTTGCAACTTTCTGTGTAAAGATGTAAATGAACCAATTTGTTCAATAACCAACTTGGTACTCGCTAAGTTAAACTCAAATCGAACTCAATTCGTGAAAAAAAAAAAAAAAACTCGTTTGTGAAAACAGATACTCGCTTGATTTGTAAATGACACATACTCGACAAAACTCGACTCAACTCAACTAAGGCTCAATAAGGCCCGCTCATTTATGCTCGAGTCGACTCGTTAGCTCGACTCGATTAAAACTCATTTATATATTAATAAATATACATACACCTATATATATATATGTATTAGCTAAATAATATAAGCATACTACATGTCTATATAGTGAATATACTTCATAGATATATTTTATAATTTGTATAATAATTAATCGATAAAATTTAATAATTTCATATACTAGTATATGAGAACCATAGATAAAATAGATATATGCTATCATATTAAGTGTATGTATTAATAATATATAATATATATGCATATAATATATTGTTCTTTTAGATAAATATCAATTAGTTAGATATTAATTATTTATTAATTTTTTAAAATTTTATAATTCAATAAAGGTTCTGCTTGTTAGTTATATAAATTCAATATTAAAATTTTTATTTTTTAGTTATTTAGTTTATTAATTATTAAATCTTATTCAAAAAATAAAAAAATAAACAATTCAAACTTGAGCTCAAGTTTAGCTTATCGAGTCAAACTCAAATAAAGAATAAAAAAAAATCTCGAACTCTAGCTCAAGTATTTTGAGTCGAGCCAAGCTCGGCAAGCCAAAGACTGACTTGGCTCGGCTCAATCACAACCCTATTTCTATGGGGAGGTACGAGGGGAAGAAATAAAGTTTCATCTTGCGAGTTGGGATAAAGTTTGCTTACCCATTCAATGTGGTGGACTGGAGGTGTGTAAGAGTATTAGCATTAGTCTATGCATATGCATATGCAAAGTCATATTTGCATAATATAACCCTAAAATCCTCCACATTGGTTTATGCATATCCAAATATTTAGCTACCTATGAACAGTGCTTATCTAAATTTGGATAAATACTATTCACCCTAAAAATTATATTTTAATCATTATTTCTCTCTCCTCCCACTCTCTCTCTCACAATCCTTTCATTTTCTCTCTTCTTCAACAACACAACAAACATTCACTTGCACATTCATTTTATTACTATAATATATTATATATATATTTTTCATTTTATTATATTTTTAACATAATATATAAAAAAATTATATTTTTTATTATTGCATTTGTATTATTAATTTCAAATATGTGTAGTGAATGCTAATTGTAAAATATATATAAAAAAATTGATTTTAGCAAAAAATTAATAATAATAAAATAATAATATTTATTATTATTTTGTCTCAAATATGCATAAGCCAATGTGAGAATTATGCTTGAATGACAAAGTGAATATGCAAAAAAGGTGATTTTGCATATGCATATGCATAGACCAATGCTAATGCTTTAACATAAGAGCTTTCAATAAAGCTATTGGAGAAATGGTTGTGGAGATACCATCAGGAAACTGGAAAGGGAGGGTTGTTGAGTTGCATGTGAAGACTAGTTTGTGAGTACAAAATTGAGGAATAGTAAATTCGCTCGATATGCGCTCGACAGTGGGCTCGAGTGAGACACAAACTTTAGTGTTCATTCGAGCCACGCTCGATACCCCGCTCGAGCCAATATTCATTAGTTGTTCACTCGAGGCGTACTCGACAAACTACTCGAGCAAAGAATATAGTTTTTGTTAGATTAGAGTTTTCAACACCATTTACTATGAATATATTATATTTGACTTATTTTGTATGACTTTTCAACATATTTTGAGAGAAAACAATTGTCAAGTGAGTACATATTGTGAGAGAGCAAAAAGGCCCTAGAGAATGTGAGTTGAGATTGAATGATTGTAATCTCTTTTAATTAATAAGATTTTTACAATTTTGTGAACGTAAGCAATTTGTCAAACCACGTATATTGTGTGTCGTGCACTTCATGATGCTTGCTTTTGCTTTAGTTTGCCATTGTTGGTATGTGTGTGTTTTGCACAAGAAGGGTTTATGGCGAGAAATCATAGATGCTAAATATGGGAGTAGGGGGGGGGGGGGGGGGGGTTGGTGTTTTAAAGAAGGGTAGAGGAACACATGTGGTGGGCTTGTGGAAAAATATTAGAGTGGGATGGGGTAGATTCTCCAAATACTTTAGATTTGCAATTGGAAGAGGTGATAGAGTTTTCTTTTGGCATAATGCTTGGTGTGGTGAACGGGTCCTAAAGCAGGTGTTTCCCATGCTTTATCAAATTTCCAGTGACAAAGAGGCTGTCATGGCTGACTTAGTGATAATTTCTATTGGTGTTGTCCATAGGAATGTAAGCTTCTCGAGTGTTGTTCATGATTGAGAATTGGATATGATTGCTGAATTTTTTGACTCGCTATATGCAATAGCGATGGGCAATGAGTTGGGAGTATAATTTGATCTGAATTTTGAATGGCAATAACAAATTTTCGGTACACCCTTTCTACAAGGCCCTCTTGGGAGTTTCTAATGATCATAACTTTCCTTGGAAGACCATTTGGCAATGTAAAGTACCATCTAAGATCGCTTTCTTTGTATGGATTACATCTCTTGGGCAAATCCTCAAGTCAGATAATTTGAGAAAATGTAGTCTTATCATAGTAGATTGGTGCTTCTTGTGCAAGAGTGATGGAGAATCAGTGGATCATCTTATGTTAGAGCATTGGCAATGGACTAGCCAGATGCCAATGCAAGTCTAAACTTTAGCTAGATGTGAGAAAAAGTCTCTACATTGGACTAGCCAATAGTCTAAAGCTTAAGATTTGATAAATAGTAAATCTTAAGTCTTCTCCAAATATGGCTAGCTACTATTCACAATGGAAAGCAATATTTAATTATTTCATCACTTCCCTCTCTCTTTGAATGGTAAAACATACATGGCATGCACATTATTTCTACTTATTGATAAAGTAGACACATTATTTCTACAAAGCATGAAGATCTAAGAAATATATAAATTGTATTTGCAAAAAAAAAATAAAAATAAAAAATACTATATTATATTATTATTTTAACTTTATAATGGCTAGTTCAAAGTGGACTCACCTAGTCAAAAATTGATATTATAGCCAAAAATTAAAATTCTAGCCAAATTTTAGACTTGGCAATGGTCATTGCCAATGCTCTTACATTGTAAGGTGGCAAGGTGTTTATGGAATGAGATCCTTAATAGGACAAGGGTGGCTTGGGCTATGCCCAGAACAATTAGAGATATTCTAGGATGTTGGACAGGAAGTAGGAGGAATTCACGTATAACTGCTGTGTGAAGAATGATTCCTCATTGCATTATGTGGTGCTTGTGGCTAGAGATAAATAAGAGATGCTTTAAAGACATGGAGCGTTCTTTGGAGGAGTTGAAGTGATTCTTTTACAATACTTTATTTTCTTGAGCTTCGGCCATTATTTGTAATTTGTATACTCCTGGAGTACTTTGTTTCTATTCTTATTTCAATAAAACTTACTTTTACCTATAAAAAAAAAAAAAAAAATCTTAACTCAAACTATTACACTATTATTCACATATTCTCATCTCATATGACTATCCACACGAGACCTTAATGATTTATCAATTTATATATTGCATAGAATCTTGGATAGTATCTCATACACCACATTGCAAAGACTTAATGGGCAAAATTGGATCACATGTACGGGCTCTCCTCCTTCAGTATCAGGGTCATATTAGAATGGGTCATCTTGAGAAGAATTAACAATTAACATAATTCTAAAAAAAGGTAATATGCACTTTCTGAGTTATAATTAACAATCCAAGAGAAATAAGCTATACAAAGTTACAAACCTTGGACTTTGCTAAGGTGTCATCCCTATTAACAGCTTCACTAATGAGAGGCATGTGGTCCACCAGATCATTCTGAGAAGGTCTGACCTCATACAAGCTTCAAATTAAATAACTGTCAAAATTTGAACAAAGAATACAAACAGAAAGAAAGTCAAAAAGGTTCAGAAGATGGGAAATACCTGAAGACTTTAGACAAGTGATCCCACAAAGATTTTCCAGATGCTTCAGGATTTTTCTTTAAGAAATGAAGGCAACGCACTGTTACCATAATTGTCCTAATTATATCCTCAAAGCTTTTTCTTGGCTTCTGAAGCTTGATCCAATTATTTTCCTTAGAGAGCACCGATATCTCAGGATTCATATTGGAAAGATCGAACCTCCATGCAACCACATGCTTATATATTTTTCGAAGCCCATTGTCAGTCACTCCATGCAGGAATATCTGTTCTTTGACGCAATCTTGAATGTCACCCTCTCTCCATTGAATTGGCAAAACAGAAAATGAAATTGGCTCATCCTCATCGTCTTCAAAATAGTAATTTGACACCCATTGTGGCAAGACATCAGCCTCATCATCAGATGACGCCATTGCTCTTCTTTGAGTCACCTGCACCTGAATAAGACATTCAAAAAATAAATACCGTCAAGAAAGCATTGAGAAAACGATACAGACTACAGAGCATGTTAAGGGAATCCATAGAAGACAGGTTCCTTTATAGGGCTTCCATGCGCTTCTTTTTATCTTCCTCTTTTTGAGCCTTAGACTTGCATATTTCTAAATTAAAAGTTTAAGCCTACCAACACAACCAAAGGATGACGGTAAGTTAAGACGACATATTCTCAGAAAAAGTTAAAAAGTGCCTAAACCAATAAATGTACATCCAGCGCACGAATTCTCATGAAATGCTCTGGGTTGTGGCTAAAAGAAGTACAAAAATCAAATTCTGGAAGTAAAATTCCAAACTGTGACACTACTAGCCGGCATATAAACGAAGCTTGTCCAAACCTTCTTCAGTTTCTTCTTTTAAAAAAATATATATATTAAATTTTACTTCATCCTTTCTCCCTAACCAAGCAGATTTTTCGTCGTTTATTCGTCTGTTGGTGGAAACTCATAAATGCAATGTTACATCTTCTTTGCTTGCTGAGACAACCGTTGAGAGGGAAAAGCAACAATATCTGTGCATGTCGTGTTTTAACGTGACATTGAATTAGTAAGGCAAAGCAAAGAAAAAAATGGCCAAACTAAATCAACCAATAAAAAGCAGTTGAAACACTAAATGAGAAAACAAAACGATTTCCCCACAATATGAGAAAACAAAACACCTTCCTCGAATGATCCAAAAATCCAATGTCTATGCATGCCCTTCGCTTTATCGTAAACCAAACATCAGCCTAGGGTTACCGTTAATAAAAAAAAACTCAACTTATGACTCCAAAACTCAACGAATATATACGATAATGCTTACACAATCAAAGCCACTGCGAAACCCTAAGTTTGAGCATTTGGTCAAGTACCGATCGAAAAGTAGGGTTTTTTTTTTTTTTTTTCTAGTAATCGCAAGTAGTTTTTGAATTTTTGAAATAGGGGTTATAGGGCTTTATATTGCCGCAAATTCTAAAATTTTGTTGTGTATTTGGGAAAGCTGGACTGTCACGCAGGTGATTATACTTTCTCTGGAAGCGGGAAAGCTCTGGACTCTAATCTCAATCAAGACCGTCCATTGGAAATCTATTTTCTAATAGCCAACGAAAAATTCTGGATTAATAGCCAGCATCGTATCTTTATTCATATTTGAATAAATTTCTTTGAAGTTATTTACACCAATTAATTTTGACCTAAATTTAAACGGTTTATTACTTTATTAAGAAGTAATAACGCGTTGAATTTCCTTTTTTTTTTTTAAACAGGGGTTGAATTTCATCTTAAATCGAATTTATTGCGAGATAGAGTGCATAGTTTTAATAATAATTATATAATAGTATGATAACCTATGACTAATTATTATCCAAATGAAAATAACTACTGTTACGGTTATACTTAACAGGGGTTTAATTTCATCTTAAATGACTGCTAATTTTTTTTAAGAGTAATGTTATAAACAGTCGAAGAGTACACAAGTGTCGTAAAATCGTTTTGAAAAATAGTTGATTCCATTATTAACAAATTAATTTGTTTTATGTGGATCCAGTATTTACTCACTTTTTATAAAAAGATTACGTGATACTTACGTACTACACGACTATAAATATCATTCATCTTTTTTTTAAAGATTGGCATTTCCGGTTTGTGATTGGGGTGATATTACTATACTGCCAGCTTTGACTTTTAGTCTAGGTGTGTCTCTAGAATAAATTGTATTTTTTTCTTTTAAATTTTTTTTAAACATTTTCAAATATTTAAAAAAATCAAAACACTAATAATTATTTTCTTAATTATTAAGTAAAAAAATAAAATACATAAGCGATCAAATTAGAAAGACAAACTCAATCGACGTAATATCATTTTCCTTGTAATTATGTGGAGCGGAATCAAAACCTTAGCCATTGGAAATACAATACTTTTTTCAGGTGAAAAAAAGGGTAATGCTATTTTAAATCATTAACATCGAGACTAAAAATTTGAAGACATAAAATAATTAATTTTTTTACAAAAAGAAAGAATCTATCCCCTTCCCATAAATGTTGCTTTTAATTAATTTTTTAAGAAATTAATTATTTCTTGTTTTCAAATTTTTGTATCTATTTTCTTAATTTTTTAGTTTTAATTTTTAATTTTTAGATTTTTTTTTTAATAGAAGTGCCACCTTTCAAACTCTAGGCAAAAAAAACAAAATCTTCTGCCGCTTGACCGCATGTCAAACTCTTGCCGTTTTGGATAAATTGACGGGAGATGGATGGAGTGAGCTAATTATAAAAATTTGTTTAAAAGTAAATTATTAAAGATTGAGTTATCGTTTGGTTACAAGATTAAAATTTTGTGAATATTAATAAAATAGTTTAGCTTAAGATATTTGATAAAATTTGGAGAAGAAGATAAATAAAAATTAAATAAAAATACTATAAAATTAAAATATTATTAAAATATAATTTTTATTTTAAGATTTAAAAAGTTGAATTATTTTTTATGTTTTATTATGAAGTTTGGAAAAAATTATAATTATTAGATAATGATTAAATGAAAAAGTCGAGAATTTAAAATTTTAAAATTAAAAAGTGTGTATTTAAATGATGTTTAGATGTTGAGATGAAATAAGATCGGTTGAGATCATCTGTGAAACTAAACGAGACTTGAAATCATATGTATAAAACACGCCACTTATTTTAAACTTAAAAAAAAGTCAAAATAATATTTATTAGTTAATGTGAAAAGACCTTACATGTTTCACATCACTACTGTATTTTGATATGTCAAAATATAATCTATCAAGCGGTATTTTAACTAAAAAAAAAAATTAAATCATTAACATATAGGTAACATTATTGATCATGTAATAGACGTGTATTGAAGATGATGGTTTGACTTTTGAAATAACATATGTAAACAAACAATGTCACAAAGTGAGTGACTCAACACCATGGGTTGAATTATTTAATTCATGATCAGTGTAACAAACTAGAAAGAATGCAGCTAAAATTGGAGAACCTACTCGACTTTGAGTATGACTGGAGTGAGAATAAAGAAAATAAAAGGAAAACCAACATCTTTTCCTGTCTTTCTGTTCTCTACAAAATTCTTCCCTCTCCTTTTCCATTCATTTGCTTTTGATGTTGTTTACAAGCATATATTCAACATCTCTAGCGCATTTTCTAGTCATGGCACGGACAGGTGCTGAAATCTGCCCACTTAAGCTTGCATGTATTCACCTTTTTTTCATTTCTACCTGAGCTGGTGTTATGGAGGTAAACATTATAGGCATTCATAGTTCATTCCCCCACAGAATTCACCTCATTCTCGACCAGTGAGGAGACGGTAGAGTCAGAGGCAGCATCATCAAAACTTAAGACTGAAACTTCACCACAAAGGGACGAGATTTCATCTTCGCCGTTAATAGATGGTGCCGGGGATGCATCAGTTATAGTTGAACAAGAAGATGTATCGGCAGGGGATGGAGAGGACTCTGCCTCTTCGACTGCTTTTTGCAGACTCCAGTACATAATGCTGGCCGTAAGCATGAGAAGCATCTTCTGGTTCACCTGCGGTTCCACAAAATAGATGGCCATGATTGGTAAATCTAAAATACGAGTCATTGCTCCAATTTCTAAAACTTCATACTTCAAAGAGGGATTATGATTCACTGATGTATGAATAGATGTTAATAAAAGGCAACTGTTTCTACCTTAAGCGAGCATTCCTATTGCGTGTATTGCCATACAGCAACAGTCTTGCTTGTTCATCTACTTATAATCTCTGTGTGCATGTGTCTATTTGATCTTGTTTCTGTTTTTCAGGCAACTCTAGGTCGGGGGGGGAAAAAGCCAAATTGCAAGTAATCTGGTTATTTCCTGACAAATGGTCAACATTATCATTCTCACGAAGCTCAGTAAAGTCACAAGGAGAGGAGGAAAGTGTCAACTCAGGGTTTGTCTGTGCAATTAAAGTTAATTTTTTTTACTGGTACTGGATGTTTGGAAACAAATCCCGGGAGTTATAGACCCTCGGTAATTTAAGGGGAAAATCTCCCAGTCCAACGACCTCTAGAGATTGTTTGCATCCAAGAGGATTTGAACCTTAGACTCGGGGAAGCATACCCCCAGGCCTTAGCCAACCCTTAGGGATTGCAATTAAAGTTAAATAAACCAGAAAGTTACAGAACCCCAGCTGCAATCTTACCTCCATGATGTCCTCAGGCAACAAGAAAATGGAACAACCGAGCTTTCGGGCAACACTGATTATATATGTAGCATTCAACCTCTTTTCTTCACCTACCACTCCAACAACAAAAACAGTCAGCCCACCTCTTCCATAGCACTTTCCTCAGTTTTTATAATGAGTTGAGTTAAGTAGTAATCCAAGAGCAAATGATAATTGATAAAAGAGAATTATCCTGTTAATTTCCTATCCAAAGTAGAGTCGCAGCAATCGTACCACTTTCGCCCTTAGTAACAAGGTTCCAATTGACAACCCTAGGCTCCACAGAACTAAGAAGCTCAAGGAAGAATATCCCATTTGACAAACTCTTATCCTGAAGGGAAAAAAAAACATCCATATTACCAAAAAAAAAAAAAAAATCTCCATATAGATATGATGTTAACATATACGCATATAATTTCAGACCCAGTCACCCAGGTAAGAACTTTCCCAAATTTTCAAAAAATCATATAGAAATGAAATTATAAGATTTATCATATATGGAAAATTCATCAAAATCAGTGTGTTTTATGGGGGGGGGGGGGGGGGGAGGAATTCTTCCAAACCTTGAAACTCTGTACTTGAGAAGATCTGGCTGTCCTTTTCACTTTGTCGTTTGCCCAATTTAGGATATCAGCATCAGTAATATCCTTTCCTTGAGAGTGAGATCTTAAATTCTTCAAAAGTTGAAGCATATTAAACCTCATCAACTGCCACAGGAAAGCTGAAACAGATTCAAAGTAAGTTTGAGCATTGGGACAACAAATTATTGCCACATATATAATTAAAAGTATAAAACCAATTTGTTAGTAAGTAATGAAATGAAACCGAAAACCATATGACCAAATAACAAGCCTTTTCAGAAAACAAAAGAAAAGAAAATAATTTTGAACTCAATCAGGAGTTGTGAAATAAGTAGATATTGAATCCCCATCGAGAAGGCCATGAAACTTTTTGTTTTTGTTTTGTGCAAGTAATCGAAGATAACAATATTAACAAATATAGAATCGGTATCGAGAAAGCTATGGTTCATAGAATACTTTTGCTACAAAAAAAATGGCATAGTGGACTGTAACACTAGCTTTTGATTTGCTGAAAGGCATGAGAAATGTGTTATATAGGAGTATGATGCCTTCTAAGCAAGATACTCAACAGATTGTTATTCTTTAATGTTATTTTCCTTCCAAAGGTGCTTTTTTAGCAGTCAAATGCACGCTTAGACATGAAATCAATTGTAATTTGACTTAACAACATATTGTCAGAAGTCCCAACGTCATTAAAACTTGAGTTCACTTCGTTGTTTAGAAAATGTTTAATAGCTTGTATAAGTCAGCAACTCTTCCAACCAAATCCACTTGACATAGAAAATTACCAAGTATGAGCTTCTTATTTCCTTGTACAATATCGTTTCCAGCTAAATTCACCAGCGAGAATTTCATCTGCTTCCCAATCCTAATAACTTGATTGCAGTTCTCTACTTTTCTAAATGGCATCTTAATTGGAGGCTTCGATGCCTGCCTCCAGTAAACAGATCCAGGAGAAACCTTGTCAAGCACTTCTAGAAGTATCCACCTGCGTACATGAACAATGCACATCAAGCCATATCAGAGGTAACTTGTAAATGTTAGGTAGCTTTTTTTTTTTTTTAAAGCTTAAATGTCACGTAGTTGAGCCTTAGTGAAAGAATTTTACATCATTTGTACATCATTCAGGATATTAAGGACGATATTCCAAGCAGGAAACAGAGATATAGACCCCAGAGGAAAAAAACAAACTTTTTCAAGAATGCTTTGAAAAGAAAAAAGCCATGCATTTTATGTTTAGATAAAACAAAAATCTGCACCTCATTTAGAAGGTGATCAGAATAACTAGATGAGTATTTGGCACATGGCTTGTATTTCTTGTTCTACAGAAAGATAAGCATTCGCTCATAAAAAGACTTCCTAAAAATGAGGCCAATCTACTTATAAAAAAAAAAATTGTGGCCACTCCAGTAACTCTTCCTTTAAAATAGGAAAACCCACCCATTTCTGACATCTTCAAATACATTATTGACATAAGTAGCAATTCCAAGACTGTTGATCCACAGCCGAAAGCATCTTTCTTCTCTAGAAGTTTGTACATCATCTGTCATCATCTCGGCATAGGAAATCTTTTTGCTGTCTGTAGAGAGCCCATTCCTGTCAGGGTATACTCTTAATCAATATGATGAAACACAAGTAGGGAGTCCAGATTACCGGTAAGACCCCATACAACATACCAAAACATATGTACACATATTGACAGGAAAAAATAAGTTCTTAGTCTCAATTAAAGGATCGACATTGAGGGGAGAAGAAAAAGTAAAAGCAAGAAGTCAAATACATGGAAAACTTGATTTCTGGAAGATCATCATCCCATCTTACTTTGGCATCATCTTGTATGCAGCATGCAATATATGAGCACAAATTATTCAAATAACTATGGCTCAAGTGTGATTCTATCCAGTTTATATAAGAAACCGTTCCCCAAAGTTACTATCCAACTTGGAAAGTTGAAGAGAATAGGGAATTCTTAACACTTTGATATGATGAGATATTGAATTTAATTTTGTACCTTTGATGAAAAATTTGTGCCACAAATGCAAGGTTCAAATTTGGTGAGCCCTCCACAATGTCATTTGGAGCTAAGTATCTTTTACAACCCATTCTCTCTGCATGATCAAGTATCAGTTTTGCCCTTTCAGTGGGATCCTTGGCATCCAAAGTGGTTGGACTGCAGTGTTCCGGAGCCAAAACATTTAGAAGGTAGGCATAAGCTTCTCCATCCTATACTCATAAGAGAAAAAAGTACACACATTAATTTAAGAGTCATGAAAAATGTAATCATTTATAAGGCTTTGTTTGTTTTCACAAATCCTCTCAACTCATCTCATCTCATCTAATCATTACAACTTTATCAAATTCTCACACAAAATAAAATAAACAATTCAACTTTTTCAAATCCTAAAATAAAAATAATATTAAAAAAAATATATTCTAACAATATTTTATTCAACTTTTAACTTTAATCTCATCTCATCTACAAAAACAAACAAGGCCTTACTGATAAGTAAATTCAACTTCACTTTGTAAGGAGGCAACAACTCTGCCATAATTTCTTGTGGGAGAAAACAAGCCCCAACTTAAAAGAAGGGGAGAAGTATGAGAAAAATGTGATTTTGGAGCAAGAAGAATATCTAGACAAGGAGTTGTTACTTTAAAAGCTCCATATCCCACTTTCCTTTCGACAATGTTGCAATATAGGCCATCTTACCCCATCCTACATGACCTGTTCCAAAAATATGACCTCACTTTTCCAAGTTCATAAATGCTTCATATAATCTCTTAAATACCTTCAAGTCAGAAGAAAAATTTGTAACCGGTTTCTTATAGCCTGCTTTCTGGAGATGAAAATTCATCCATTTCAATAAAACCTTGTCAGGGGGTAAACTCATAAGCTCTTCAACATCCTGTCAAACAAATCCAAGCATAATCTGAGCATTATTCCTAACATGGACAAGGAAAATATAGAATTTGACAGACTTGTTTTTATTGAAGATTGAAAACATGATAATTGTGAAATTTCATACATTGCTGTCATCCACCAGTTCCACAAGCTGAGGTGTCTTCTTAAGGTTAAGATCTGCCAACAATTGTATCTGAAATTGCCACAGTAAGTTCATGCCACAGAGAAGGACAAAGGGATGAATGGTCATTAACTTATTAATCTCCATAAACAGAAGCACAATGTCTATGCTGTCATCCTATAAATCAAACTTTGGGAGTATAGATACCTTTATAATTTGGGAGATTAACCCTAGAACTAGATGAGGCTGCAAAAACAACCAGAATACAGACTTCAGACTAGGAGACTTATCAATTAATCTAATATGGGAAGCTGGTTTGGCTAAACTCACTCTTCCTTCAACCAAGTCCTGTGTACCAATGTTAACTACTGTGCAGCCAATAGCCTTTGCAGAGTTGAGGCAAAGAGTATGATTCTCATTCCTCTCCCATGGGTTGAGTATCCTTTTGGTGTTGATGGCCCTTTCATCAATTGTATTAGGCACAGCAACATTGATAAGCTTACTGCAATAAGCCATAAGATAAATCACTACCAGTAAGCTGTATCAGCTTTAAAGTTGCCTTAAGAAAAGTAGAATATAATCAAGCAGACCCTTCTTAAATACCATAGAAGAACTCCATCTTTTGCAAGATCAAATAGACTATTTGTAGCTGGATCTAATGGAAGATATTGTCCCAGAAATGGGTCATCCCCAAGATAGCTGTTTATGTGAGCCACATAAGAGGCTTTCTCTGATTCACTGATTGTGTGAAGAAGAGTAGTTGTGGTGGCCTTCAGGAATGACCAAGAGTTTTTTGAACCACCCACTTTTGCTGTAGCTCGACCTTGCAAATTCAAATATGCCTGCACATACCATGCAACGCGTTAATATGCAAGTAACCTTGGAGCAAAACAAATTCCGAATTCAATGCAACTTAAACCTATACTTCTAAATTCTAAATCTAGAAAAGTAACAAACAAATACTATAAGTTCTAATTTTATTACATCTTTTGATGCAACAAATATTCATTTATCAATTATCAGAGAGAGAGATCAGAGACATAGGATGCTCACCCTAAGGAAGGCTTCAAAATCAATTTCATCGCTCAAATCACAACCTGATTCGCCCAAAATCCCCCTAATCTCCTCCTCAGAAAACTCCTTAAATGCCTTTAGCTTCACCATTAAAGGTGGCAAATCTCCAGCTGTAACTTTACCATTCTGATTCTTTACTGAAATAAACTAAGGACACACCAAAGAATAAATTATTTAGACTAGAGTCAAAAGAACCATCTCGATGCATTCTCAAATCTAATTTACTAGCAAATTCAGAAAAAAAATAAACTTACTTTGGTTTTGAGGCTGCGAAGCTCGACCTGTGTGAACTGGCTTTGAAGCCATTGATCCGAAATGAAAACACCCACGAAACTTGTCATCTCTACAAATTGGCAAGGGGAAATGTGAACTAATTAACCTTAAATTCTTCCCCAAATTACATAAAGTCGGTAAAATCCGGAACGAGAGAGTTTGAATCGATATGTTCGATCAAATATTAAATTCAGAAGCACAATTTTTTTTAGAAGTAAATTCAGGAGCACAAAATTGGATCCATTCTCTAGGTAATGCAGCAGCTAGCTTCTACTAATTACCAGCCTGCCCAACCGTGTCCAGACAGATAGCATCCAAAAAAATCAAAATTCAGGGTGGAAAAAGTAGCAAGACCAAGAGAAAACAAGACTTGTCAGTTAGTTTTCAGATTATATGAACAATGAAAAAAGATCTCTAATATATTACTTAAATCAAAAGTTCGTGCATATGAAATAAACACAGAATTCCATGCATGTAAAAGTCTTAAAAGGAAAACCCAGTAACACGAGACATACTATGCGTATGCGTATCTTGTTCTGGTGCTTTCTCATGAATAATGCTATGATGAATGAACCAGAATCCAACAAAGAAAACGTAAAATCAAGGCAAACCCACATGTCCACGCCAGGAGTAAAATCAAAGACAATTCCAATGACATAAGACACGGGAAAAGTGTCTGCGAATTTCGTTGTAGTGGCTTTTCATGAATAATACGACAAAATGAATCAAAATCAAGTATAGTAAAACATAGAAGCAAAGAAAAGCCAGAAGCCTATACCTGTGAAAAATCCTTGAGAACGGATGTGTCCTTCAAACTTTTTGACCGCTCCTCGTTGCTTCAATTTGTATAACACCGAATGTATAAACACACACACACAGAGAGAGAGAGAGAAGAGAGAGAGAGAGAGAGAGAGAGGGGGGGATCGAATTTCCTTCGTGGGAGAGCAAAGGGATGAAACAGTATTGGCTCTCAGACGCGCTTGAGACCAGAAGGGAGGACAGCCGAGAGGGGTACTACTACTGTCCTGTGTTTAAGGCCCATACGGTTTGTGGTTCCCGTACTCGCAAGTGTATGGTGAGTATATATGAACTCGCTCGCTTAGGTATACAAGTCATCGCGTTGGTGTACACCTATTTGGTCTCTTCTGCAAGTGATTTTGTTCCTGTGTTGAAGCGTTACAGGTCCGTTTGGATAAATGAATCTCAATCTATCTCATCTTATTTTATTATTATAATTTTTTTAATTTTTTATATATAAAATATAATAAATAATTTAATTTTTTAAATTTTAAAATAATATTTTATTCAACTCATCTAAAGTTATTTTATCCCATCTCACTATCTAAACAAGTTTTCCGTTCACTTTTTATCCTCTTTTTTTTTTTTTCCTTTTGTTTTTTTCCCTCAAAATCCTTAAATTTCACCGTAACGCCAACGTCAACTTATCCGAAAAATAAGAACAAAATACAACCACCACCACCAAATTCTCTTTCTCGTCTTCAACATTTTAAGTTACTCCAACTTCATTTTTTTTTCAAAGCAAAGAATATATAATTAATTGTTCTTGACTTTAAAATATATAAGCATTTATGCGTGTGTAAAAATATATTATAATAAAGAAGCACCCACCCTGGCTATAGCAATTATGCTTGACATATTTATTTATGCATTATGGCTGAGCATTTAAGCCCAGCCATGGGTTACTAAATGAATGAGCCCCTCCCCCTTAGTGAAAAAATATGGATGTGGCACAAAAGTATAAAATCTCTCTCTCGTATAATTCTCTCTAGTCCACATTTAAGTTGTGGAATATATGAGTATTGCTCTGGTCTTACCATGTTACACACTTCACCATCGATACGTGAAGATTTTGGATGAACAACGACGATGGAAAAATCATGGAACAACTATACTAGATTTTCGATTTGCCAACGAGGTAATATCGCTTCCGCTGTATATTATAATCTAGTATTTCTAACATTGTTATCAGAGATAAATCGGTTGTTCCCGATTTAAGTTTTGACATGTGATTTTCTATACGGAAATCACTTTTCTATTACAATGACTGTCTGTGAGTCACCATAGCTAGAGGAGGTTTGTGCCATTTTAAAGTGTTGTGCAAGTCGACACATTGCAATCGACAGAAACCCCTTAGTACACAATCTAGCAAAGCACGCAAGGTGTTACATGAACACTACAAGAGGGCTATGCTCAATGCAGCAAGCTTTGTTTCATCCACAACGGAGTGCGGCGATGCGCAACCAACTCAAGAACAATGCTACCACTGTGAGCAACATTGCCAGATAACCCATGAGTTGCCGTCTGTGCAGTAGCGTGCACTGTGTGCCTACACGGATGCTATAGGCATTGTAGCTGCTACGCACAGTGCTTCGAACGCCCCAAATGATGCTACGTGCACTACAGCGTGTGTCGCATGGGTGATGAGCACAGTGCACTGCGCGCCCAAAGTGATTGCTATGAATTACTACAAAGGGGGCTACGTTGCTCAAGGTGCTGCGGCAACCACTATCTCGCGCACCACACAACGTGGTCAAGTGGTGCTACTAGATGGATCGCACGGTGCTACCGTTAAGAAACAGTGGTCATTCGAGTACCATCGTGCCAGGATGGAGGCATCAACAGGCAGTTACAGGAAGTTGCGGTTGCTGAGATATTTATTTTCTTCCGTTACATGAACACACATGGAGGTGTAATAAGCACCTCAATGCGGTGCATCTACTGCTACAGGCGGAGCTGCTCACCTGGCCTATGCAGCAAGCTTTGTAGCGGGTAGAGTTGCGCATGTGGCTGGTGCAGCAACTCCATTGCGCGCGAAGTTAAGCACATGGGTGGTGTGACAATCTCTACCTTCCTTAGAGCTTCGCGCCGAATGTTTGAAACGTTGCCCACAATATTGCGCTTATGCCCAAGGTGCAACGGCAACTATTGCCTAGCGCACCAGGCCTAGCTACAGTTTCTGTCGTGCAAGGTGGCTTATGGTGTGACGTGCGCCGACCTCTGCTGCATGCACAGTGCTGTGAGCTCTATTGCAGCAGAGGAGCACATCAAGCTCCACAGGCTTGAAGGGTGGCACAGAACTCTTGGGTGGCAGTAACTGAAATTGTTTTTCTATTACAAGAATAGTAGCCATAATGTGTTTAAGGAAGAAGAAAAAGCATTGTATGGTTTATTTGTGTTTAAAAGTATACGGGCTTGGGTTAGGGCTTGTTTTAAAATCACCTTTGAGTCGTGAACAATTTTTTTATTTTCTTGAGGACAATAAACAAATTTATTTTAAATCTGACGCTATTATGTTCTTATATTTAAAAACCATCCATTTTCTATAAAAAAAATATTAAAAAAAAAAAGAAAAGGAAAAAGGCCTCCAGGCAAATTGGCCCGTGAGCCCAGCTAGCAAAGGCCTACTATGCATTTGGCAAATAAGGAAGGCGAGGCCCACTGGTTGTTGCCAAGGTCAAATTTTTAGTGGGTTTTGTGGTGTTTTGAACCTACTACCTCACACACAAGGGCAATAAGCTCAATCTTTGGGCTAGAGCTTATTGTAAGTGTATTTGCTGAATTATTTTTAGATTATTTATTAATTCAGCATGTCATTGTGTCACATGAATATTATTTTGAAATATTTTTTGCATATGGTTATTGAATATATGCATGACATGATATTATGAGATATTTTTTGTCATATTTGTTAGGCATTTTATTTTAAGTTATAAATTACCTAGATTATTATTTTTTATGAAAATTAATTATTTGGATGAAATGTGATATTTTTTGTGTGTTCATGTACTATGATTACATGTAATTATGTGAGCTTATTTTATCACTTATATTTGTTAGGCTAATTTTAGAAATTAGTCTTTAAAGTTTTTTTAGAATGTGATAAAATAAATGATTAAGTAGCCCGAATTTGATTAGTACATGCTTATCATTGGCTCAAACTGATTTCTTCGATTTAGGAAGAAGTTGCTTTTGCATGTAATTGACTCGATAGATTGCTTATCTTAGTGGAAGTATAGTTGAGATTGATTTGAAATTAATCTCCTATACAATATAAATTTGCGCAAAAATTAAGGTAGAAATTAATAATTAGGCATTGTGGCACAATAGATAATTAGGTTTAGCGAATTTTCGATTTTGCGATGTGTATTAATTTTTTTTTCTGACTTAAATTGACGCAACAAATTTCTTAGATGTGTGTGCAATTAAATACGTATAGGTTAGTAACTTTGAGATAACCGAAAAGAAAACCTAGAGATTGTGTATGCGATTTTTTTATCGCATTAATCTCCTCATGAGTATAGTTGAAAACGAATGAAAATTATTATGAGTGTCAGATAGTTTTATACCACCATTATTGTATAAATCTCTGAAAGGTCTAGAGTAAAATTGGAAGTGCGCGTGTGACGCATGCACTATAATTTTCATAGAAGTTGAAAGGATCAACTATAAGATAGAGCTAAACTATTATTTTTCCTTTGAGAATATTGTGGGTAATAACATAAGTTGCGCGTTATATTTTGTAACTCAAATATTAATTGCTCCTATATTTGAGGTTAGACATTATAATCTTGAAGTAACTTATATTAACTCACAGATAAGTACATACTCTCTAAAACTTGCTAGTATATCTCGCAAGTAAAGACATTAAAACCTGAATGTGCGAGAGTGTTGAGGACATTCTTAATTGGTATATTCATTTTAAAGGTTTTATCAGTGCACCTCTCACTAGTATTAGTACTGGTAATCTTGCTCAAGTTATATTTCTCTATAACTAGAACAAATAGGCTCTTATAGATATATGAACTTAAGCCTTGAGAATAATGTAATACCAAGCACTTTGGATGTTTGCATGGTAACTGTGATAAAAGTCTGAATAATTAAGTACGACTTAAATAAGCCTAAAGATCTTGCTTGTGGTTACACTATTGCAAAATAGATTTTAGGTTAAAATAATTTATCGCAAAGTTTTTCTTTTCTCTTGTATAGTGGATTGGAGAATATGAAAAATATTGAGTAAGAAAGAAATAGAGATATATTGCTAATTAGAGGCTAAACGTCACATTCTGTATTTGTTGGACAAAACGATTTTTTTAGCATTTGTAATGCGATATTAGTGAAATCTATACCTAATTTGATTTAAGACTCATTGAAATAGTGGTGTTAGTGAGAATTCCTATAGATTTAGAAGTTGGATGGTCACTCATCGACTTAGTGATATTATTTCTCGGGTGGAGAAATGATATACTAAAATATATCGTGAAAAATATTGGAAGATGGGTGTGAAGTTTGAGAAATTGTAATTTTTATCACTAATAAGAACCCTCTCCTTAGTTTAGTAGAGTCAACAAGAAAATGCAATGTGAGCATTCTCTATGTTAATGTTTCTATACATGCATACTAAGGACATGAAATAAGAAATATTGTCTCATCATATAAATACGATTTCAAATTTTTTTTTTTAACCAGAAGGAAAATAAAAAAAATTTCTAAATCGCAATTATATGAGTTATATGATTAGAGCAATTTATCTCGCAGTTTTATGACTTGTTAAGAATGGAGTTATAAGTGAATTATGGCGCAAAACAGTTATTGCATCACACTTGAGTTGATATAATATGGGGTTGTGGCCTTAATTAAGACTTGTCGTCCTTAAATCAAGTTCATTCGTCTTTAAGTAAGGCTGAGTAATTATTTTTTGTATACGTGAATTCAATTAAAATGAAAATATGGAGAATTTAAGCTTTAATATTTTTTGTTGAGTCAATAAAATTACTTGTATTTTCGGCGAGAGTGGAGTATTGTGAATTTTTGTATCACTTATTTTTTGGAAAGAACATTTAATTACGTTTTATTCCACAATACATTAGCCTTAATATTTTCAATTTTTGTTTTTATAAAAGGTAGCTGAAAATAGTGAGAATAATTTAACAGCTAATGCGAGTGTACCTTTGAGTGATGATGTACTACTAGTGATAGTGACTCCCAAAACTTATAGACTATAAATATCCTAATAAATAGCGTAGTAGCTATATATCAATAATCTCTCGTCGTTTAGAGACTATAAGAAAATATTTATAATATGGCTCCGCTAAAGGTACTAAATTTAAATTTTTGAATACCGTTTTAATGATCGTTTCAGTTAAAATACTGAAACGAAATATTTTGGTACCGGTACCATTTTGAGATAGTCTATATATAGATAAATTAATTATATATGTATAAATTATATTTCAAAATATTATCAATGCAAGTCTTAAAAAATTTAAACACGCATTTATAAAACTCAATAATACTTCTAAGTTCTCAATCCAACTATTAAAAAAAATCACTCATCTTCATCACGAAAATGAGAGTAGGGATTTAATTTTCAGTTCTCGAAAAAATGATATTAAAAAAAGTTAAGAACATAGTATTTAGATGTGAGAATTTGAGTGAAAATTATAAAAATACTAAAAATACAAAATTTTAGCCAGTGTTGACCGAAACATACCAAAATAGCCGATATTTGATCCGGTACGAAACACCTATCTTTCCCATATCGGTTACTATTTCGGCATGATAAATACAGGTCATACTGATCAGTACGACGCGATATTCAAACCTTGATTGAATTCACATAGTAGGAATCCCAACATAGAATCTTAGATTCACTTCATTTATACAATATAACCTGGGGTGGTTGATCTGAGTAACAAAGGAAAGTGAAGTTGATAGAGGTATAGATCTATCTCTTGGCACTAATTGAATTGCATTTAGATAGACATTGATCACACATTTACTGGAACTTTTATTGAATGAGTTAAATGGTTGATTCTCGTAGAAGAATTAGATAACTTTTGTGATGTTTAGGCATAAAGTATTGTGAGTGCGTGATTGTTGTTTGTACTGTTTTGGTATAAAAAGTAAATGAATGTTGCTGGTACTGTTTACATGCGGTTTAAACAAACCATCTATTCAAAGATACCCAATGTGTTTAGTCATTTTTTATTAACAACTTATTGAATAAAATGAGGTTTTTTGAACATTGTTGACAATATTAAAAAAATGTCCTCTTAAGAGAGGTGGTGATTTGGTTGTCTTAGATAATTAATTGTCGCTTAATGAGTAGTTTTCCATACTACGAGATAGTGGACATGAGTTTATGAAAAGTAGCTCAGACTTCATGTCTTGTGAGACTGTTTACAAGAAAAACAGTTTTTAGGAGCTTTTGTTCAAAATTCATAGACAATTAATGAGATGGCAAATATCAAAAAATATAGTTTTGCCAATACTATTTGGTGTTTCCATTAGAGTTTGCTCATTGGAATTAAAGGCTGAGACTTTGTTAGGAGTAAATATGGCTTATTTGTTTAAGTGAGTTTGTGGTGCGATTTAGACAAATCATTGAGAGTAATAGCTAGACTATTGTGATTGTCCTTGTAGGCAAAGACCCTAATCGCTTTACTCTTAAAGAAAAATAAATGATAGTTATCTCACATTTTTTTGTTAAGTACAAGAGATTCATATGAAACCTTGAAGTCACAAATTAAGTTTGTTGAATGTTATTTGTGGTCACTTTGTAGATTCTTAAAAGTCACAGTTGAACTTACTGACTAGAATATAAGGTTTATGTTGTGAGTTTGACCTAAATGAGATTCACGATGAGTCATCGCTGACTTCATGGTTGTGCAAATGACTTTTATATGTAAAAACAGAGACCATTGGTAAGAGCATATTTTTGAAAGTTACTATATATTAGAATGCGCATGGAGAGAAATTATCATTAAACACCACTTGAGAGTTGTGGTTTAATAATTTGTAGTTGACCATGTATATCGATGCACATGATACTGATGTGTTCTATGATCATGTGGCGTGACAACTACTGGAAGCATTTTTTATAAGCATACACATTCACCATATATTTGGAAGTTATGGTAAAAATGTATATCAACAGGCTTAGATTGGCTCACTTACACGAGTGATTACCTTTGACACTACAAAGAGGCAGTGATCAAATATGAGACAATGCGTCATTCTGTACTTGTCCAGAGAGGGATAAGTTGTAAGACACATAAGATATGTCACCTTAGTGGGAGCTAAGATGAGGTCCATTATATTTAAAATGACTGTGCATTGTTACCCATAATTCATGTAGCTTGTGGTTTAGCCAGATGTGAGATCTTCTTTGGCGCTTTGGATAATGACTATACTAAGATCTGTACGATGTATTGAAATTAGATATACACTATTTTTTTGGAAAGAGAACACCACCGTAACATGTATTTCATACTACATGTGATTTTGCGACAAATAGTAGATGTGAGTGAATGGATCCATACTTCCTCACAGTGTGAGTTATGTAGGTCATGATTGATGACCTTAATTTATTTATGCCCTTAGAAGACCTTTGATTATGTCACGAGGTTGATATTTTAGTATCTGCTACTTTGACATGTTATCTATGGCCATGAATGATACGATCTAAAGAGACAATATTGGGAAAGAGATTGGACTGAAACTGAATGACACGAAGGCGAAGTGAAGACTATTTGGTAATACATCGATAATGGTGTGTACTCACAGCCGGTAAGTTATGTTACTTATTGGGAGTTGTGACATAGATGTGAGTACATCATGTTTTATGGAGACTGAGCATCTTTCTGAGTCATTTAGACTCAAGAGGGATTATGGATGCTTAGTCTGATGTGACCAAATAAGTCGGGACATAATGAGACACTTTTAGAAATGTTTCTATGCTGGTATTCTCTTAGCGAGATTTCGTATATTGCTCCAATTTTTCTTTTATATGTGAGTTTGATGGTCGTACAACCTATTTACTAGTGTGAACAAGATTGAGAATATATAGAGAGAAGCAAACCTGGGGTCTTGCCCACTATGTGCGAGTGATAGATGTAATAAAGGGACACCCATAGTGGAAACCCCTTACTATCCATATGCCTTGCAGTTATGATTGGCATATTTATTTGTGCCTTATGGTTGGGCATTTAAGCCAAGCTGTGGGCTAAAAAATGGAGGGGCTATTATAGAGCCCCTCCCCCCTTAGTAAGAAAAATATGGATGTGTGGCACAAAAGTATAAAATCTCTCAATATTATACTTCTATCTAGTCTCGATATTCTGGCTATGGAATATGTAAGTGTTGCTATGGTCTTACCACATAGCACACTCCACCATCGATATGTGAAGATTTCGGATGAACAACGATGACGAAAAATCCGTGGAATAACCACACTAGATCTAAGATTTGTCAACGAGGTAATATCGTTTCCACTGTATATTGATTTAGTATTTCTAACACATATATCGTTGCATAATGTATTGTCACAAGGCATTTTTTTTTTTGTTGCATACTTTGTACAAAACAATGTTTTTGAGATTTAAAGTCAAAAATATATATGAACCAATTTCTGGGGCAACTTATAATTAAGATAGTAGAAAACGTCTCATAACATTAATGGTTAACCAGATTTCCCACACACCAGTAAAATGTATCAAACTCGTCCCTGTCCCCGGTATGAACTATGAAGAAGGTGAGTAAGAGCATTGACATTGGCTTCATCAAAAGTCTAGCTAAATGTAAAATATGATGAATTTCATCAAATGAGAGCTGCATTGGATTAGCTAAAGAGATAAGTGTGAAACTTTGAGTTACAGTAAATTGATATATTTCTTCGTGATTAAGAAAGTATTTTTTAATCATATTCAATTTTTTTTAAAAAAATATTAAAAAAATCTATATAAAAATAACTTTAAAAAAAGAGCAATGCTAGGTACAGTCCCTATTTGGGGACTGCAATGCAAATCTAGGCTATTTTAACTTTAAAATTTTTTAAAATTACAAAATTATCCCTCCTAAAATTATGTTTTCTCTCATTTCATAATGTGTTTGCACGTGCAATCCCCACTTGAGGACTGCATATATGGTTTTTTTTAAACATATAAAAAATATATTGCTAATCTCCAACTAGAGCTTCCGGCTGGAGATATAACATTTTTCTTTAAATATATGAAAAATATGTATTTTTCATCAAAATTTATCGAATCTGCTGAGTCGAGCTAAAACAGATGTGCCAATTGTTGGCCGTCAAATCCCATCCTGAACAAAAACTATACCATCGCTCGAAATTTTCGCCATAGAGTGAATAGCCATTTGGCCAGATTCCACTCACAAAGAGAGGGAAGCACACAAACGGGAAGAGCGCAACAAATACGAGATGGTTACAGATGAAGAACTAGCGCAAGCAATAGCGTCTGTCTTCACGGCTCGAACCCTAACAACAGCGGCAAGGCCTTCACAAACCTAAATGCCATCCTACAGGAGCTCGAGTCCAAGCTCGGACTCGACCTCTCCCACAAGCTCGACTTCATCCGCTCCCAGATCCACTTCCTCTCTCGATCCCAACCAGTATCACCACCACCTCCTCCCCCAAAAGACCACTTTGCCCTCCACCCAAACCCGAATTTCCATCCCTCCTCCTTGTCCTCCGCCATTCAGAGCTTCTCGTCCCAGCCCCTTCCCCAGCCGAATGAGCTCAAAGCCCCCGCTGCCGACGCGCCGACGCTTAGGCTTGTTTCTTTCTTTCTCTATTTGAATCCTTTTTTCCCTTCTGTAGCTTTTTGTTCTCTTGTCGAGAAAATGGAGGTGGCTCGTCCCAGACTCTGGGGAAAAATATTGGAAACCGAAATTTCGAGAATTCTGTTTTGCGGAGATTTCAATTTTGGACATGTTGTGAACTCGCCTTTTAAAACTTGGTAGTGCCTTAGAAAAGAGTTTCTAAATAAATTTTAGTTCTCTTGCCTTCTGTTTGGCTGTCGAGAAAATTTATATGGAGATTAGAGACAATGAAATTCAGTTATTATAGTCTATTAAATCATACAATTAGCTAATTAATTGAAGAATTCTGCTACGTGAAGGTATGTTTTGTATATGTCGATCATAGTGGTAGTCTATGCTATGTTATTTAAGTGCGATGAATTTACTGGTCGTCACGGCAAGGTCCTTGACTTCCTGATTCACTTTTGAGTTCCTATTATTTATTTATCATAGAAATTTCATGCTTATTTTGTTATGATAATCTGTAATTTCAAGTTTGGACCATTATTTTCTCTTCATATTTTATTTCAGTGCTCCAACAAAAGCAACTAAGAGAAAAGGTGGCCCCGGGGGTCTAAACAAACTCTGTGGTGTTTCACCTGAACTTCAGGCTATTGTTGGCCAGCCAGCATTGCCAAGGACTGAGGTTGAGGCTCATAGATCTTATTGCTTTATTCATTGTTTCTTGTTGATTTTTCTTGTTAACTTTTTCTCCCAGAGGTTTTTTAATTTTCATACTGTTGAATTTAGATAGTGAAGCAACTGTGGGCTTACATTAGAAAACACAATCTCCAAGATCCAAACAACAAAAGGAAAATAATCTGCAATGATGAGCTGCAGCTGGTATTTGAGACGGACTGTACAGACATGTTCAAGATGAACAAGTTGCTAGCAAAACATATTATTCCTCTTGACCCCTCTAGTATGTATCTGGTCTAATAGTATCCTTGTGTGTGTGTGTGGAGTTAGTATTTAGATTATGGACTCACAGTTTGGTGCTTTCAGAACAGTCAGGTTCTAAGAAAGCGAAGGTAGACGTGGACTCTGCAACGAAAAGTAGTGAATCTGGACCTCCTGTGATAATATCTGAAGCACTTGCAAACTTCTTTGGTGTTGGTGAAAGGGAGACGCTTCAGTCAGAGGTTTTAAGACGAATCTGGGAGTACATAAACCTCAACAATCTAGAGGTAGATCCTGACTCCTATCCAGATGATTTTTTTTTCATTCTATTTCAACAGAAAAAAATGGACATTGGAGGTTACATGGATTCTCCATTTCTCAGAAGATTCTCCTTAGATTGCATAGATTTGACTGTATCTTTTTAGTTGTAGTTCAGCTTGGTATGGCGATCAAATATTGTGTTGTTGATTGTTTTAGTATGGTGTCTTCAGTTAGTCTGGCATAGGTTGGGTAGTTGTCTATACTGGACTGTACTATCACTGGTGGTTTCTGAAGTGTCAATTTTTGTAAGTTTTACCGTAGAGATTTTTTAGTTTAGTTTCCAAAGTACAAAAGATAGCTGCAAGTGTAAGGCTCACAATTCTAACGTTCTTGTTTAAGTGTTTAGGTCGAGTATATAACCATGAGAGTATCTATAATTTTCATCAATGGAATAATCAACTAGGAGTAATAAATAGGTTCATGGCTCGTAATGGTCATAATGGGTGAAACTTTTTGCAGGATTTTTGTGTTGGAAATAGGTTATGTAATGACAAGCTTGTGCAACTTATTATCATCTTTATTTAATTAGTTTTTTGTTCACGGGGAAACATATGAGTACTTGATAAAATTACAGAAGGAAAATGTTGGTCATCAATTTAAACTGATTTAATTATCTCTGGTTTAAATATTTTTGTAGGATCCTTCAAGTCCAATGGCAATACATTGTGACACAAAACTACAAAAGCTATTTGGTTGTGAAAGTATTTCTGCATTGGGTATACCAGAAGTCTTGGTGCGCCATCATATATTCAGGGGATCTTGTTGACTGGTAAGTATATGCTAAAAATGTAGTGTGGGAAGCTCATTATCCGAAGTTGTGCCAAAAACGATTTCCAAGAGTAGGATTGGACCACTTTCCTATTATTCTTGAGTGTGGGGGTATTCATGAGGGCAAGCGGTACACTTTAAATTTGAGAATATGTGGCTGGAAGTGAAGGGCTTCGTTGATAAGGTAAAAAGTTGGTGGCTGTCGTATCAGTTTGAGGGGACTCCTAGTTTTATTTTGGCTAGTAAACTCAAAGCTTTAAAAGCTGATTTGAAGATATGGAATAAGGAGGTTTTTGGGAATGTTGAGCAGTAGAAAAAAGCCCTTTGGGATGAGCTTCAATCCTTGGAAGCTGATGGGGATAGTGAGGGGAGTTTGTCTAGGAAGAATGAAGTAAAAATAGAACTTGAGAGGGTTCTTTTGAGGGAAGAAATATCATGGAGGCAAAAGTCGAGAGTTCTTTGGCTTAAAGAGGGTGATAAGTGCACTAGCTTCTTTCATAAAATGGCTAATTCTCATAGACGTAACAATGCTATTGAGATGTTAAGAACTGAAAATAATCTGCTTTCCTGCTGTGCAGTTTTTTAGCTCTCTCCTAAGTGAGACGGAAGCTTGGAGACCTAAGATTGATGGATTGAACTTTGCAGCGGTGGATGATTTTTCAGCAAGTTGGCTTGGGAGGCCGTTTGAAGAGCTTTAGGTGCATCGGGTGGTTTGTGGAATGGGAGAGACAAAGCTCCCGGGCCGGATGGGTTTTCTAAGGCATTCTTCCAAGATTGTTGGGAGATTGTGATGAAGGTGTTTCATGAATTTTATGAGTTTCAAAAGCTTGAGAAGACTTTGAATGCCACTTTTATTGCCTTGATTCCAAAGAGAGTGGGTGCTTCGGAGTTGAAGGAGTTTCGCCCAATCAGCTTGGTAAGCAGCGTCTATAAGATTATTTCAAAGGTGTTAGCAAATAGAATGAGCAAAGTGATGGAGAAGATCATTCTAAATCTCAAAATGCCTTTGTTAGAGGACGACAAATGATAGATTCAGTGTTGATTGCAAATGAATGTGTAGATAGCCGTATGCGGGAAGGGGCTCCGGGGGTCCTTTGTAAGTTGGACATGGAAAAAGTATACGATCTTATAAATTGGAATTTTCTTTTGTAAATGCTTAGAAGATGTGGCTTTGGAGATAAGTGGTGTGGCTGTATAAGCCATTGTATTTCAACTGTCTGTTTTTCTGTGCTTGTTAACGGTCAGCCTTGTGGGTATTTTCCGAGTTCAAGAGGTTTGAGGCAGGGGGATCCCTTATCTCCCTTCTTACTTGATATTGTTATGGAGGCTTTGAGTCGTAGGGTGGAGGTAGTGGTAGGAGCAGGATTTATCTCGGGTTCTTCACTAGGATCTAATTCTAATGGCCCTGCTTCAATATCACACTTGCTTTTGGCTGATGATACCCTTATTTTTTGTGAGGCTGTTGGGGAACAAATTCAAGTTTTGAAGGCTATCCTGCTGTGTTTTCAAGCCATCTCTAGACTAAAAGTGAACTTAATTAAATTGGAGTTGGTACCGGTGGGAGAAGTCCATAACATTCATCATTTGACATAATTTCTGGGGTGCAAAGTTGCTTTTCTGCCCATAAAATATTTGGGACTACCGCTAGGGGAATCTTTTAAGGCCAAACACATTTGAGATGGGGTGGTCGAGAAGATAGAGAGGAAGTTGGCAGCATGGAAAATGACATTTATCTAAAGGGGGTATGATAACTCTTATAAAGGGTACTCTCTCTAATATCCCTACCTACTTCCTTTCTTTATTCCCTTTACCAGTTGGTGTGGCCAATTGTATTGAAAAATTGTATAGAGATTTTTTGTAGGGAGGCATGGGAGAGGAGACTAAAACCCCCCAGTGAGTTGGAAAAAAGTTTGTTGCCCGATTGTTGATGGAGGTTTGGGTATTCATAGCTTATGTAGTTTTAATAAGGCATTGTTGGGGAAGTGGCTATGGAGATACCATGGGGAAGAGGAAGCATTGTGGAGGGGGGTGATCGATTGAAAGTATGGTAGTGATTGGGGAGGTTGGTGCACCAAAGAGTGTAGGGGTTCGTATGGAGTGAGTCTATGAAGTTTATTAGGAAAGGTTGGGGCTGTTTCTTGAAACAAGTTAACTTTTCGGTTGGTGATGGTTCAAAAATCAGATTATGGTCTGATGTTTGGTGTGTGAATACTGAATTGTCTAGAGCCTTTCTGGTTGTCTTCAGATTGGCGACTAATAAGCAAGCCTCAGTTTCAGAGTTGATGGGTTTTTCCAATGGAGTGGTGCTTTGGGATGTAAGTTTCTCCAGATCTGCCCAGGATTGGGAAGTAGAGGAGGTTACTGATTTTTTCAGATTGTTGTATTAAGTGGAGATAAGAAGACAGGGCAGGGACCAACTATGCTGGAGACAAACAACCTCTAAAAAGTTTACAGTTCGGTCATACTTTAAGGTGATACTAAATCAACACCATATTTGCTTTCCTTGGAAGAGGATTTGGAAGGCTCATGTTCCGACAAGGGTGACTGTTTTTGTATGGACAGCAGCAATAGAGAATATTCAGACTATACATAACCTGAGGGAGCGCGGGATGATTGTTTTGGATTGGTGCTTTATGTGCAGGAAAGAAGCGGAATCAGTGAACCATCTACTACTTCATTGTGAAATGGCTAAAGTACTGTGGGATGGAGTGTTTGAAAGGGTTGGGCTGAGCTGGGTTATGCCAAAAGCAGTGGTCGATTTTCTAGCAAGCTGGACCAACTTTCAAATGCACTCGTTCCCAAGTGGTAGCTTCATGGAAAATGATGCCTCTGTTTATTATGTGGTGTATTTGGTTGGAAAGAAGCGAGAGGTGCTTTAATGATAGGGAACGCAATAGATATGCTTTTGGAAGTTTTTTATAAGCA
Organism: Juglans mandshurica; assembly: GCA_022457165.1. Taxonomy (NCBI): domain Eukaryota; kingdom Viridiplantae; phylum Streptophyta; class Magnoliopsida; order Fagales; family Juglandaceae; genus Juglans; species Juglans mandshurica. Next base: position 37,128,686 of record CM039622.1, read on the forward strand.
CTCTACTTAGCTGGTTCTCTGCTATTGTACTCAAGGGAGGGGTTGTAAACGTGTTCTTGTCTTTGCTTTTCTAGTATTAGAATGTAACTAGGTATTTCTTTTGTATACTTCCTGTGTACTTGGGCTTCGCCTATTACATTGTACTTAATAAATATTTTGAACTTATAAAAAAAAAATTGTAGTGTTTTCTTATCACTCAAACTTAATAGTCTACTAGGAGTAATTCCATCGTAATCAACTAATTTTTGCCTCAATATTCCATTATATTTCCCAGATGTGAATTGAAATAACAGATAGAAAATGCAATTTGTAGCTATTTGTTAGTTCCTACCTTTCCCATTAAATCCAATGTCTTCAAACAAGCATTGAATACAAATTTTGAAGAGTGCACCCAGGAGTGCTAGTGCTTAATGGTTTACTTTATCGGTATAACTTGCTCGGGAGTAAGTGCATTAAACCAAGTATTTGGGCTGGACTGCTTAGATTAAAAAAATATATTTGGGCTCATTAGGCTAACAAAGTAACTTCAAGTTTCAAAAAACTTAAAACTTTATTTGGACGTGGATTCGTCCTTTTTTTTTTTTTTTCATTTCTGTTTCATCACCATCTCATAGAGAATAAAGAATCACTCACTTTCAGTTGAACCTTTTGTCTCCATTGATTTTGCTTTTCTTTCCATCTCCAGTAGAAGTAATGAAATGTTAATTATTGCTTGCAATATTAATACGTGGTGCTGAAGCCAGTGCGCAACATGATGCTTGGGAAGGCTGATATGGTTTCTGTATGTTGATCACTTAGTTATTGTCTTCTCTTGCCAATGAAAACATCGCGATGAGGATGTACCATGGGCTTGTGGCAAGTACTGGTAAGGAAAAAAAGGAAAAAAAACTATGGGGCTCGTGGCAAGTTGTATTTCGCATACGGGGCTGTGGATTTAGAAATTTGTCTGACTCGGAATGGTAATTATTAGGTTAGAACAACATTTGGGAGTTTCTAACACTGTAAAGTGCAATCAGTAGGAATCCTAGATCGTTTGTAAGAATAGTTTATAGCACTTATTTATACGTGAAAAATGATGTTTGTTTAGATTTTTTATGAACTGCATCTCATGTATTGTTGATGTAAAGCAAATTTTAGTTGTTGATATAAGTATATGTATACATCTTTGAAGGGTTTGTTCTCTTTCGATTCCCGGAGTATACTGTTCTTTGAATTCAATATTTTGGCTAGATTTGGTGGGTAGCCCATGGACTATTGAAGGCAATGTACACTTTGAATTATAAATTATCAAAATTATTGATTTGTTACACTCCTTAACTACAAAAAAATGATGACAACAGGTATCGTAACACAATCTTGGTTCTTGACAGTTTGATCTTAATGAAGGATTCATATTGTGATTTTTCTCTTCATAAAGACGTAGAAGTGAATACTTTCTAGTTTGGGTACTGAGAATACTTCAGGTATCGTAACACAATCTTGGTTCTTGACAGGTATCATAACACAATCTTGGTCCTAATCTTGAACACTATACGACTTAATTGGTTGTAGTGCTATTTAACAAAAACGACTATCTTTTAGTTTATGGCCTCATAAACTGTAACCCCCCCTTGCATTTTCTATTTCGTGATACAGTAAACCGTGATCCCATGTCCCCAGATCCATATACTTTATTTGCATATCTTCCAAGCAATCTCGTGTGAAGATTAAAAAAAAAGGAAAATTAATATTCTCATACCGGGACCATGCTTTTCTTTATACTATTTTTCATCCATCCCGTGAACTCCTCCAGACTGGAACCATATGACAAATACACTAAAAATACAAAGAAATATACATAAACAAAGAATCACATTCCAAACTGTTTCCTATTTTCCTAAACTTTATTCTATAAAACGACCCTTAGGCAGAAAGCTATGCATGCAATATAGTGTTGAAGAATAACAGTGGGAGAAAATGGCTAGGATTGGTGGCAAAACTTTGGCCCCATATGTAGGTGTCGCAGTCATATTGCTCATTGCATTGGTGGGTGGAGCCAAGGCCACAGCCATATGTAACATAGACTCCACCAAGCTCAACCAATGCCTCCCAGCGGTTAGTGGGCAGTCACCTCCACCACCAACTAAGCGATGCTGCAGTGTTGTACGCCGTGCCAACTTGCCCTGCCTTTGCAGCTACAAGTCTGTTCTCCCTGCACTTGGGATTAGTCCCGTGTATGCCTTGGCATTGCCTAAGAAATGTGGCCTGAAAACTCCACCAGAATGCCGCGGTAAGCATTTCTAGCTTGGTTGGCTCTTGACATGTTCGAACAAGTTCAGTTTTTTTCACTGAACATTCATGTTTTGGTCTTTTGTCCTACACGCTAGGACCAAACACGTAAAATGTTAATATTAGACAGACATCTGGGTGCAATAGAGGATTTTTGAAGCATTAGCATCTAGGAAGTTTTGTCCATGTTCATTCAAATCATCTAGTCTCCCATAATATTAGTTGATAATTGTACATTCCCGAGCATCAATAGAGTTCAAAAATCTTGGAGATCGAAGTACCAACATTGATTCTCTCTCGAAAGTTATATTCATTGCATAATGGTTCAAGATAGTTTAACTTAATCACACACATTGTTTTGTATTTAAGAACTTAATATTCCAGTTTATAACATAGGTTTGAGAATTACCTATGTTGAGAAAGTTAAGTTTTCTAGGCATGTAATAATATTTATATCATTTTTTGCTGTTGTTGTTGCAGTGGGTTGAAGAATTTATGGTAGCATCTGCCTCAAGTATTCTGGGCTCGCCTTGATGTATTTCTTTCCAGTATCTGTTGAAACTTTTAGTATTTTGATATAAACTTCACTTCCTGTCAAGAAAACTGAAATGGTTTTGTTCTGAAGGCACTTTTTGTCACTGTATTTATAAATGCGTCGTTCATTTCTTTTATTCCCTGTTGTTAATCTGTAATTCCTCTCATTTTGAGATCCAATTCTCACTCTCGTTCTGTATATTTGGTTGAAAAGTGAAAAATAGAGAAGAAAATAAAGCAATACCAGGAAAAAAAAAAAAAAAATCAAACCGAATCAAGAGATGAAATGCAGAGGGCGGTAGAGCATCTACCAAAGCAGAAACGATTAGTGGCCTTGTGCAGCTATAATCCAATTTCATCTACATATTACCAAAATAATAAAAATAATAATTTTTTTATTATTTATTGAGAACTGTGAAACACCAAAGCTCTTTGGCAAGTTCAGATCCTCGGAAGAGAGCATTCCATCGGGTTAAAGCTTTCTATCAAGGAATCAGGGTCATCACTGATAAACATAAATGCCAGTTTAGTTTTGTGATGCCCATATTGGACTGTGAGAATGTTATGAAGAGATGTGCAGTGAGTCTTGCCATGTTTCAGGCATGCTTGATCTCTCCTTATCAGAGATGAAAGCTCATATTTATCGACTATGCAACAGGATTGACTGAAATACCATAACCATATTAACAGGTTCTACGGCTAAAGACTCAAAAATCCCATACATACTGCTCACTCTGTTGAGTGGACTTTGACATAAAACAGGAAAAAGGGGAAGTGCAAACCGTAAGTAGGCAACCAAACAGAATGTTTTTATGATGATTTACACAGATAGTATGATGCTTATGGCCGGTCTTTCAAAGCTTAACGGCCTTCAACTATTGAAACTGTTGCATTCTTCAGATAAGAGAAGTCTGACACGCCACTGATTGTGTTTGCCTTTACCTTACTTCTCACAAAACAGAAACCAGGTTGGTTGGGATAAGGTAGAACTGTACTATCATTGCTAAGCATTGCGACAACGTCGGACATGGTAGGTCTATCCGCTGCACTTTCTTGTACACAGAGGAGAGCAATGTTAATATATCTCAACACCATAGACATGGAGGACATATCATCAAGGAGCAACACATCCACTAAGTCTGATCCCTTGCCACTACTCCATAATTCCCACGCCTTCAAATAAAAAAACAAAATGGTTAAGTGAGTGATTTCCTATCATTTGATCTTTTGAGAGTGTGACAAATCATCATCATATCAGAGTACTCAAGAGGAGAGGGCCAGATGTATAACAGGAGAGGAGTAATGGGATTAACTTTCTTTGCAGTTCTGGAATTCTTCCACTTGCTTCCTAACTATTTCTAGTTTCTTTTGCATTAACAATGTGTAAATCCTGAGTATCAATAAGGCCCCATTTGGATAGAAGTGTTTCATCTCATCTCATCTCATCTCATCATTACAACTTTCTCAAATTTCTACATAAAATATAATAAATAATTCAACATTTTCAAATTTTAAAACAATAATAATATTAAAAAATAATATTCTAACAATATTTTATTCAACTTCATCTCATCTCAAGTCACAATCCAAATTCCAAAACGCACCGAAGAAGTCAAATGTGTTTGAATTTATCCACCAGAAGGTATAAGTAAGATACTCACATATCCCAAAAGATGGCCAGTGTTCTTCCGGCCACTCAAAATCTCTAACAACAAGACACCAAAGCTAAAGACATCAGATTTGATGGAGAAGACACCTTGCATAAGATATTCAGGTGACATGTAACCCCTGTTCACCATCATCAAGTTAAAAATATTAGTTAGCAGAATGTTTTATGTGTATGCTATACTGTTGGGTTGGTTTTTATGATTCAGTGGTGTCCTTTATTTCACTTACTGGGTGCCCACGATCCTACTAGTATTTGCTTCTGACTCGTTTCCTCCAAATATTCTTGCCATTCCAAAATCTGATATTTTGGGATTCATGTCGGTGTCCAACAAAATGTTGCTAGCCTTCAAGTCCCTATGTATAATCCTTAACCTGGAATACTGATGAAGATAAAGAAGTCCTTGAGCAACCCCTTGAATGATTTGAATCCGTTTCCCCCAATCTAGTATCTTGCGCTTTTCTGAATCTGTTTTAAAAATATGATTAGATTGACAATACTGGGTCAAATTTGAAGGACAAAATAAAATCCCACAAAGAGGAATGAAATGTATTTCTAAGTGCAACAAACTACAAACCAAAAATAAAGAAATCCAAGCTTTTATTTGGCATATACTCGTAAACTAGTATCTTTTCATCTCCTTCAATGCAGCAGCCCAAAAGTCTAACAAGATTCTTGTGTTGGAGCGTGGCTATGAGCATTGCTTCGTTTTTTAGCTCCTCCCAACCTTGCCCAGATTTTCTTGAAAGTCTTTTTACAGCTACATCCCCTCTCTGTAATGTTCCCTGGATTTGTTTTTGTTTTGAAAAAGATAGAAAACAATAAAATAGTAAACTGCATCCACAAGAAATTCACTATCAATGATAAGCATTAGGAAACTTTCATCTCTAAAACCAACAAGTTTGGAAACATTCAAGCTCGAGACCACAATACCCAAATATCACACACTAAAAGTTATACTATTCAGTTTACTTATAAGGACTGTGACATTACCATTCTCTCCGTATTTCTCTTCTTCTCAATGCGATATTACCATTCTTATATAAGAATTATTGCATATGATAATCATCTTACTTATCAACCTGACAAAAAAAACTCTAAACTAGCTCCCCATGGCGTGCATAGAACAGTTTAGTTTAAACTAAGTTTCATTAACCCAAAGTCAGCCCACTTCTTATTTAAATGGGTACAGAGTGGCTTTACAGCATATGCAGCAACAAAAAAGGCATGTGTCAGTGTCTGTTGACATGGTAAGTTAGTTACTGGCAAAGTGTTTACCTTGTATGTGTAGCCCGCATCTTAGCAAGTAAGTTTAGGGATACTTAAACATACCTTGTAAACGGGTCCAAAACCGCCCTCGCCAAGCTTATTTCCAGGCGAGAAATTACCAGTTGCAGCAGAAACACTTGCAAAACTGAATAATGGCATTTTGACTTTGCCTCTTCTGCTATCCCCATGCCTACTTGATTCAGTAAGCTCCGAACTATTAGACTCTATGGTCAAATCTAACAGTAACAAATTGTCCCCTGCATGGTGAACAACATATGATTATGGCTTTGCTTAAGAATATACATTTTGATTTCCGAAATACATTTTGAACACTTCTTTGCTCACCCTTTCTTTTGAGCTCTTTCTTTCTTCTCACACAATAAACAAAAAGACTGAATACCACTGCAAAAGATATGGTCGGTATGATGATTGCCCACAATAGCCCTGCAACCTTCGTGTTCTTATGTCCTGGAGATGTTACAGTTCCATTCCATGGAAGGAAATCAGAGAAATAGAATTATACATGCGTTGTACTTGTGTACGACTGGATTTACGATTGGCAGTGCCTAGAGGTACCTCCTCAAAAAAATCTCAAACAGAAAAATATATAATTGAAGGAAGAAGAAGAAGAATAAGAGACAACAACAGCAATAATAGTCACCAATAGCTAACAAGTCCTTGTGTTTTTCTGACCTATCGATTCCGAACGATCAAGCTTCAGATAAAAATCATTTCCATATCCATCATCTTCTGAGAGCTGCTTCACATTTAGCAGAGGACCTTCCCATACTAAGCAGTCATGCTTTCGATGATCATAAGCATAAGCAATACAGGAACAGTTGGTCAAGCAAGCTGACATGCACTCTGCAGAGTCGCTAATGTCCAATTTATTCGGATTACTGGGCCAATCGACCCGAGGCAAGAAGAAAAATTTTGTATCATTGGGGCACTTCAGATCAATTTTCCTCACACACCCTCGGCCACTCGACTTGTTTCCTTCAGCAACCAACTGTTTAAATCCTGGCAAACAGTCACATCCTCTACCGGTTGTCTCACTACATATGCTGTAAGCACCGCATAATGCATAAGCCCCGCACTTAGGCGAGGGTAACAAATGCCACGATTGGTCAACTTCTGTCCATGAGAGCAGTTTAAACTGCCCTGATACATCTAAAACTATTCTTAACATATCATCGGTGTACTTGCTACGCCAAGTGACGGACTCCCCAACAATTACTAATATATCAGCCAGAAGACCAATGAGTGCGCTAGACCAGTATGTTTCAGATCCCTTCATTACGATTAATTCTTTCCAAGAACCCCGAAGCAGTTCGTTCCAAGAACCGAGATGCAGAGAGTAAAGACCAGGAGCAGGCTCTTCTGTACTTTTCCATGATGTTAATGACCATCCTGTGGTGACATCACTAACGTTCATTCCGGGCAACAGAGTATCAGTAGGATGCTCAAAGCTTTGCCACAAAACAACATCTGAGACCCTCTTTATAACTCTAAAATTGCCTGTATCCAATAGCATGGCATAGGCCGTATCGTTCCCAGCTGAAGTGTTGGCCACCGTGTACTGCATTATGCCGCCAGATATTACAAGGGTCCCATTTGGATTTAGGGTTAGAACGGCAGAGGAATCTGGGAATGGCCGCTCTCTATTTGCAACCCAAACTACGGTGCGGTTAGGATCTTTGTTGTACCATATTCCCACGTAATACCTTGTCGAATTTCCCAGGGAGAAAAAACCAAGTTCAAACTTTCCCTTAGCAGAGACAATAGTCTCCGAGGTTGTTAGTGGTTGGCCTGGTCGGATAGTATCAGTGACACTACCATTGGCGAGCTGCAAACCAAGACAGAATAAAAGCAGAAGGGGGGGAATAAAAGGAGAGATTCTACGGCTCATATTTGGAGAAGAAAGCTTGCAGCACAGGTTGCTCTCTGCAGAACTACGGTATATTCTTGGACTTATAAGGAGACTTTGAGTTCAACAAGGCTTGCATTATATAAACTTCAAAAGAACAAAGTTTTTTTGACCATTCAACTCACGTTTTTGCAAAAGAATTGGAATTATTATTTTTATGTCCTCAATCAACATAGACCAGAAGCTGTAACCAGAAATTCTACGTTGGGGGCCATATTGATTAATGCTTGACGATGATGCTTGCATACATGCCTATGTGTATGTATGTGTGTGTATATATATATATATATTATACACTTTGTTGTTCATAATTATAAGAAAATACATTATAGACAATTTAATTTCATATTCATTCAATTTATAACAATTTATTTATTTATTTTTTAACTAATGTTTTCAAGTTTCTAAGTTTTCGGTATTATATTTTTGGTATTTTTTTTAATGTATGTATACTCATTTTTTATATTTTGGATGCAAAAACTATTCTTTTGATCAATAAAATTATGTTTACTGATAAAAAAAATTATGTACTTTAAGAAAATATATATACTATTTTTTTCATACTTTTAAGAAGATTCAAGAATTTTAGATGGGATTAGAAGAAAATTTTCATATGACGCCATAATAAACTTACCAATCACATTCTTGTTGTATTTTGCTGTGATTGATTGACATTATTTAGATAAAAGGGTATTTCAAAATTCAAACATTTCCTCTTCTTGTCAATGATACAAAACCTCGTGACAACGACGAAGTCACCATAAAGCACAGACACTACACAAGAAAGGCAACATCGTAGCATAATTCCAATGAGTAACGATCAGGTGTTTAAACATTTTCACAGATTCTAATTATTCCTTTCGGTTAGAACGGTTTTTTGAATCAAAACCGTTTGTATACCGTATCGTTATTCAAAGAGTAATGTTACATATAGTCGTGGAGTGTACAAGTGTTATACAGTCCAAAAAAGACTAAAAATTAGCTCCGCAGTGATCCGAAAGCATAGTCAATTAAAAAGTGTATGAAACCCGTGTCTGAGAGAAACCCGTTGAGGAGAGAGAAACTCGTTGAGGAGAGAGAAACCCGATCGACGCCCCTGTCCGGCGAGTGGCGCCTCACCGCCGACACAGATCAACTCGCCCGGCTCAGGCGACCTCGCCGAGGGTCTTCCGGCGTGCTGATCAGCCGTTTCACGCAGCTACCCGTTGAGGAGAAAAGAGAGAACCGTGGATGAGAAACCCGATCGCCGCCCCTGTCCGGCGAGTGGCGCCTCACTGCCGACACAGATCAACTCGCCCGGCTCAGGCGACTCCGACGAGGGTCTTCCGGCGCGTTGATCCCCCCCCCCTCAGCCCGATCTCAGATCTCCCTCACCGATCCCTGTCCGGCGCGTGGCGGCGCACCGCCGACACAGTTCGACGAGCCAGGCTCAGGCGACCCCACCGAGGGTCCTCTGGCACGCTGATCGGCCCCAAGCCTCACTCCGGGCTATGGCTAGCGACTGGTCAGCAATTTGATTCACTGATCGAGCTGGGAGCCGTTGTGGGAGGGGCTACATGGCGGACGTTGAGCCACTGGTGGCAGGTCGCCGCACCTTTGCTGATGTCTTCGCAGCACCTCAACCATTGCCTGAAGTGGAGGTTGTGCTTAGGCCACCGAAGATAATAGAAGGGGAAATATGTTTTATTTTCTCCGCAGAGGAAACAGAGGCCACTGCAAGGCCATTTCGATTTTCCATTGTTCTAAAATTCCTCCGTCAGAGACCCTCACTTGACGCTATAAGGTCTTTTATCAGTAGTCGATGGGGTTTATCCTGCTGTCCTGTAGTCTCGGCAATGCAAAATTCAAGAAATGTGTTCATCAGGATGTCGAAAGAAGAGGATTTTAACAAAGTTCTGTCTAGAGAGTCATGTGAGATCAATGGCGTCTGCTATAGGCCTTTTGCATGGTCTCTAGATTACACAGAGGAATTTGAGTCACCATGTGTGCCTGTGTGGGTTTTCTTGCCTGGACTCCCTTCTCATTTTTACCATGCTTCGGTATTAAAAATGATAACGGCGCCGATTGGAAAGTTCATTCGAAGAGACAATCCGACCACATGCGCTACAAGAACTGATGGAGCAAGGATTTGTTTAGAGGTCGATGCCTCCCGAGACCCGATTACTCACTTCTGGCTTGGATGTCCAGGATTGCCTCACAGTAGGAGACAAGAAGTGGTCTATGAAACATTACCTGCTTACTGCTGCAATTGCCGCCAACAGGGCCATAATTCTAAAACATGCCGTAATGGTAAAGACCATACCAGGAAAGGGACTGGGAACAAAGTTTGGGTCAAGAAAGGATCTTCAGCAGAATCCAAGACAGAATTAGAAGCTGAGAAAAATCAGATGGACGAGAATGAAGTAGGAGGGTCTTCGAAAAATGAAAATAATACAGACAAGGGAACAGGGGGCCAACTAGTTTTTCAGGAGAAGGGAGGCGAACAAGAAAAAGTGCAGCATGCCACACACGACCTGCATGAAGTAGAAGAAGAAGAAGAATGTAGCGAGCTTAAAGGGGAGAATAGAGTTAATAACAAGGAGCTTAGTGGAACAACAAGGCACATTGTAGCTACAGATCAAGGTCAGGACAACACCAGTTTTGTGGTCCAGCTGAATGATGATCTACTAGAGAAGTTTCCTACCCCCTCCAAGCAATCAATAGAAGAGCAAGTTGTTGAGGACATAGGGCAAGTTTTAATTGAGCAAGAGAGCCTGCAAATCGTTAAATCTACCTATCCCCTACCAGATCCACAAGAGGTTAGCACATAAGCCATTAATCCAGTTGTGAGCAAAGTAACTGAGTCAGGCGAAGAATGGGAGAATCCTCTGATAAGCCTAAAGAGGAAATCGAAGAAGAAAAATGCTAAATCCTTAGCAGTCAGTGTTAATGAGACGTGTATGGTTGCTTATGAAGAGGAAAGAATGGATGAGATACTATTTTCCCATTCTGATCACGAGAGTGAGAGAGACAAAATCAAGGATGATATGCGCAAGGAATACTGCACAGATTCTGAGGGCTCCAACAACCCCAGAAAAACAGGCCAGAAAAGGGGCTCTACCAGGGTGGTAATTCGTCCTTCCAAATTTAAATTATGATCAGTCCTATTATTTTTTGGAATATTAGGGGAGTAGGCACTTCTTATAGGAGGTTGAGGAAAATTATTAAGCAATTTAGCCCTAATATCATAGCTTTAGCTGAACCCTTTTTGTTAGAGGAAAGAATCCCGTCATTTTTAGGAAGATTTAGTTGCAATTGTTTTGTCACAAATGAGGTGCATGGTGGTAAAATTTGGTTGATGTGGAATTCACTGGTTTCGATACAGTGGATGGCGGGGTCTAATCAGTTTATTACTGTGAAAGTAGAGGAGAATGGTCATATGTTTCTTCTATCTGTTATATATGCAAAGTGCAATCGTAATGATAGAAGAGAGCTTTGGGCGGATTTGGAGAATATGGGGACTGCCAGAATTCCTTGGGTTCTCTGTGGGGACTTTAACATCATTAAGGACGATTCAGAAAGAAGAGGTGGGCGTCCTCGTCCTTTTGTAGCCATGGAAGAATTCAACCAGTGCATCCAAACCTGTGGTCTTTTAGAGATGTGCTCCAAAGGCCCGAACATGACCTGGTGCAATGGTCAAGGGGGACAAGCGCGCAGCTGGGCCAGGTTAGACAGATATTTTATTGATACTAATTTTCTTAATTCTTTTTCTAATGTGTCTTACCAGGTTTTGGCGCGATCTACTTCGGATCACTCCCCGTTGGTTATTCAGATGGGGGAGAACTTATTCAGGTATGGTCCTAGTCCTTTCCGCTTTCAATATATGTGGACTGATCATTTGGATTTCTATAGTTTTGTGGATGGAGTGTGGAAACGTGAGGGCCTAGGGCATGGATTAATCAACCTTTCGCCTAAATTACAAAGGGTTAAGGTGGCTTTAAAAGAGTGGAATAAGAGTGTCTTTGGTAGGACTAACATCATAATCAAGGGTCTAGAGGCTCGTATTGATAATCTGGAAAGCCGCCTTCAAGTCTCCTTTAATGCCGAGGACGACTCTGACCTATTAGCATCCAAGCTGGAACTTACAACATGGTTGGGTAGAGAGGATACTAGGCTTGCTCATATGGCCAAGAAAAGCTGGCTGAAAGATGGGGACCAGAACTCTAAATTCTTTCATGCTTACTTAAAGGCCAAACTGCATAAAAGAGTTCAGGAGATGAGTATGTCAGATGGTAGGGTTTTACAGTCCCCGCTTGACATTCATAAAGCTGCTGTTGATCATTTTCAGGAATTTCTGGGTCAGAGTAGTTCTCGTGCTCTTCCAAATTTGAGAGACTTGATCTCTCCCATTATTACTAATGAGGATAACTTGACTATTGGTAGAGATCCTTCCATAGAGGAAGTAAAGGATGCTCTATTCTCTATTCCCATTGATAGTAGCCCTGGGCCAGATGGTTTTGGATCAGGTTTTTTCAGAGTTTGTTGGGACTTGGTTAAAGATGATCTACTTTCAGCCATTGTTGAATTTTTCCATAGCCATATGCTCCCAAAAAATTTCACTGCATCTTATATAGTGCTAATTCCGAAGGTGGATAAGCCCTCTGGTTTTGATAAATTTCGGCTTATTAGCCTTTGCTCCGTGGTCTACAAGATTTGCTCAAAAATCATTGTGGCTCGTATGACTAGTTTGCTCCCTAGAATGATATCGAAGGAGCAAGGGGCTTTTATTCCAGGCCGCAGTATTTTTGAGAATATCAGTTTAACTCAGGAAATGGTCCACTCCATTCATAGGAAATCCATTGGGGGCAATGTTCTGGTTAAGCTTGACATGTCCAAGGCTTATGATCGAGTAGATTGGAATTTTTTATTACATGTTCTGTTTAGTTTTGGGTTCTCTCCTAATGTTTGTGACCTGATTAACTCTTGTATATCCTCGCCGTGGTACTCAGTCATGATGAATGGGACCCCCATGGGTTTCTTTAAGGGAAAGCGAGGCCTAAGGCAAGGTGACCCCTTATCGCCTTACATTTTCATTATAATGCAAGAGGTGTTCTCTCGTCTCCTTAAGAATTCCTTTGAGTCAGGTAAAATTGGTCAATTTGTTCAAGCTAGAGGGACCCCGATTATTTCTTACCTTATGTATGCAGATGATATAGTTATCTTTGCAAATGGTGGTAAAAGAAGTATGAGAGCTTTGATGGAAGTTTTGAACAAATATGAGGAGTGGACTGGTTAAGTGCTTAGTAAAGAGAAGAGTGCTATTTTTTTCTCTAAGAAAATTTCAGCCTCTAGGAAACATGCTCTTCTATGCTCTACTGGGTTTACCGAGGGTTCGTTTCCGTTTAAGTACCTGGGGGTGCCTATTGTGGATGGTAGGCTAAAGGCTTGCGATTTTGGCGATTTACTGGGCAAAGTGAACAAGAAGATTGCAGGATGGTAGTAGAACTATTCTGTTGCGTCATGTTTTATCTAGCATGGCTACCCACCTGCTGGCTGTTTTAGATGTCCCCAAAGTGGTGATACGTAGCCTGAATAAACATATAAGCTCTTTCTTTTGGGGTGAATCGGGATGCAAGAGTAGGAGGAAATGGATTTCTTGGAAGCACATATGTAAGCCTACGGACGAAGGTGGCTTGGGCATTAGGGACTTGGGGGATGTTCAGAGAGCCTTACACATGAAACTTGCCTGGAATCTTATTAAGGGCAACTCCCTTTGGGCAGAATTTTTTGGAGGTAAATATGTTAAAGGTAATCACTTATCCCTCCTAGAGCCTACCAAAGGGACCCGCTTTTGGAAATCTATTGTCCGTAGTATTCCGGAGGTGATGAATAGCTCCAAATGGATTGTGAAGGAAGGTAATATCTCCTTCTGGTATGACAATTGGGACAACGAAGGTCCTCTCTATGCTCAATTTCCTGTGACTGAGTACCCTTTGATTAAGATAAATGAGTGCCGCATTGAGAATGGGTGGGATATTTCTCTTCTGAACAGATTAGTGGGCCATCAGAAAGCCAATGAACTGTATGAGTTTTTGGCTAGACGGAAGGAGGGTGAAGATGTGCTTGTTTGGATGAAGGATAAGGAGGGCAATTTTACTACTAAGAGTGCCTGGGACTGTATAAGGGTTCGGGCGCCTCCTTTACCATGGGCTCAGTGGATATGGCATACTAATCTTCCCAAGAAGATTTCTATCATGATGTGGAAGGCTACTAATAATTGCCTCAGTGTTGACGAGAATATTAGTATGGTGGGTGTTTCAATGGCCTCTAAATGTAATTGCTGTCAAAAGGGTCATACTGAGGACTTGAACCATGTGCTTTGCACGGGGGATTTCGCTAGACACATTTGGCGTCTAGCAGCCACTCATCTAGGGGTTCATATGGCCCCTTTCTGCACTTGGAAGGATCAAACTAATTTTTGGTTTCGTCGTGCGGGTAAGTCTTCACAGGTTAGAACCATCTTTGGCCTTCTGCCCTCCATTATCTCCTGTAAACTTTGGGAGAGGCGCTGTAAAGCCCGGTATGAAGATAAGGCTCACTCAAAAGAGTCGGTTTGGCACGCTATTAAACTTTGGCTCCGGCGCATCATGGACCAGATCATGAAAGTGAGTTCTCTTTCCACCCAGGACATGGATATTTTGCATAGATTGGATATTCCAATCTTGTTCCCTAAGCCCAAGAGGGTACGGGTGGTAAAATGGCACCGGCCCCCTCAGGGCTGGGTAAAACTCAATACCGATGGTAGTAGTTTCGGGAACCCTGGAACCTCTGGCGCTGGGGGTGTTATTCGGGATGAGGGTGGGAGATTACTTATGGCTTACTCTGTTCTCTTGGGTTTAGGGACCAATAATTTTGCAGAACTCAACAGCTTATTGGAAGGTGTTCGCAGATGTCACGCGCTTGGATTCCCTCGTGTTCAAATAGAGACTGACTCTCAACTGGTGGTCAATTGGATTGTTAAGAATAAGTGCCCTATTTGGTATTTAAAATACTTTTGGGAGGATTTACAAGAACATCTTAATAGCCTGGAGTATACAGTAACTCACATTTTTCGTGAAGACAATGTTGTGGCTGACTTTCTAGCTAAGTGTGGGGCTGAAGGTTTGAACTCTGATTGGTCTGATATTCACATGCTGCCTAGCCTGTTGAGGGGTCTTCTCCGCATGGACAAATTGGGTATGCCCTACCTGAGGATATCATAAGCCTCCTGCCAGGTTTGTTTTGTGTTATTTGCTTGTCTAATTTTACTATCTTGGTATTTGCGTCTCTTTGTTCTTGTGTACTTGGCTTTTTGCAGGTTCCCCCTCTTTGGCTTTCTCGAAAGTAGGTTATATATATTTCTTAAGATTTGTACGCTAAATAGTTATACTGGTTTTGATGCCTGGGTGCTCTTCTTCTAGATTTAGGTTTTTGTACCTCCCAGGTGTCGTGTTTGTAACCACGGTTTTCCTCCGTCAAAAGTGAGGGCAATCAATAAAATTGGGGTACCGTCCTCTTTTTTTTTAAAAAAAAAAAGTGTTATACAGTCGTTTTAAAAAAAAGTAGAATCTATTATTAAAAAATTAATTTCTTTTTATGTTGGTCTCATATTTATTCACTTTTTTTAAAATAACTATACACTACTTATATATTTACGACTATAAATATCATTTCTAAAAAAAAATATGTTTTGCCGTCTTCTTCTGCATGTAGTCTTGTGGAGTTGTCGTCAGCTTTCTCGAAAGCTATACTTTCGCATGAGCTTCCAAGCCCTACAGGTGTATTCCAAAAGCAAGTTATAAAAATGTACCATTTTCCAGAAGCTAGCAAACAAAAGCAAACGTTTTGGAAGATCTGTCTCATCATCAATAAAAAAAAGGGAAACACACACTTGTATACATCATCAAAAAAATAGTCATAGTTACCATTACACTGCTGGGAGGATTAAAAAAAAGAGAAATGATATTTATAGTTATGAGTGTGTAAGTATCATATAATTATTTTGAAAAAAAGTAAATAAATATAAAATTTATATGAAAAGAAATTAATTTTTTAATAGTAGATCCTATTCTTTTTCAAAGTGACTGTATGATATTTACACATTCTACGACTGTATATAACACTACTCAATTAAGAAAATTCTAGATGACGAATTTTTTTCTTTTTTTTTTTAAACTGACTTTACTTTGTTGCCACGAGTTGACGAATCATTAATCAACGCGCTGTCGAATGGAAAATATGCATGTAATTTAGGTTGCGTTTATACGTTGAATTGAGTTTATTTTTTATATAAATAGTAATGAATTTAATAGTGGATAAAGTTATATGGAATCTATCTAAACTGAGTTTAAAGTGTATTTAGATGTTAAGATGAGTTTAATACTTTTTATGAAAAGTTAAAAAAGATTGTGAGTCTCACATATAAAGATGTGTCAAGTTAAAAAAAATTATGAATTTCATGTGTAAAGAAATTTTGAATTGAGATGAATTTAATAATTTAAAAATTAAATACTTAAATGTTAAGTTTGATTTAAAATTAGACTAAATTCAAATTCATACGATCAAACGTATCGCCGTCTTCAAGGGATATTTTTCTTTGTCAGTGCTCATCCGAGTAGACTTTGATTTTGTTGCCACGTTGGTCAACTCGTGCCTGGCCTGGGTCCATCACATTTATTTTTGAGCTCTGCTACTGTGCTACAAGTTGGTCTCGACAAAGAGTAATTTTTTTATTATTTGATTTTTATTTGTTTTCATTTATTTTTTTATATTATTAAATATTTTTTTTTTAAAAAATTTATAACATCATAAAAAAAAACTTCTTTAATAAAATAATTTATTATTATTATTATTTTATTTTTTTGCATCAGGACTAATTCCCGAGACACTTCATCGAATGATTTAGCATTGATCTTTATTTTTAGGTCAATGTCGTGTTATTATTTATCGTCTATTATTTATGCTCTCAAACTTTGACTAGTGTCTCAATAACCCACTGAACACGCTCATATGGAAAAAAATCTTGCCAGCTTCATGGCCTCAAAAGTCTTCCAAAACGAAGAGAAATGTGAATCCTTACGGTACACATTTTTATTTAATTAGCATGTAATTTATTATTTTTATTTTTAATTTAAACACATATATTTAAGTATTAAGATAAAAATAATAAAAATGACAAATCACATTCTTCTTTCTCATTACCCAAAGGATGGTGCTAGCAGGCCGCCCAGTGTTTATCACTAGTTCAAATTTGTAGTTATTTTTTTAAATATTTTTTTAACATCTTTATTCATTAAGAAAAAATTAAAAATATACAATTTCATTAATAATTATTTTCTTAATTAAAATAAATAAAACCTGAAATCCAAAAACCAAAAAAGATAAAGCCCTATAAACAAGAAGTGTCTCAGTAATCTCCTAGCCTCGCATAAAGTTGAACTCTGCTAACAGATTTTGCAGTCTTTTCAATTTTATTGATAGCCCTCACTTTTGAAGGATGAAAACCGTGGTTACAACTAGATACTTGGAATTATAAATAAGCATAAAAACCAAAATTCAAGTATTAAAACCCAAAAGACCCGACCACAAACTAAGAAAGCTAAAAAATTACAAACTAAATAGAAAGAATAACCCTAAGAAACCAACGTGCAAGAAAAGGAACAGATCACACATATAAGAAAATAACAAAAAAGCGAGAAGTAAAAACTCCGTACCTCACTTTGATAACCTCAAATAAGAAAAACCAATTCTGTCCATGCGAATAAAGTCTCTTACGTCTTAACTAACTAGATAAAATATCCCTATCATCAATCTAGTCCGTATTTAAACCCCCAACATTCCGCTTAGCAAGAAAATCAACCACAACATTATCTTCGCAATAAGTATGAGTAATTTTATAGTCCATACAAAGAAGGTAAGCTTGGATCTCAATAGATAAAGAAGGTTACCTTCCTTAATTTTATCTATTAATTAGGAAGGTTACCTTAATGGATAAAGATACTGCTGCCTCAAAAACTTTCAACTCCTTTTGCTCCAGAAGTCATGCTTGTGACCTTCAAAGGCGCAGCATGGTCTGGTTATAAGCCAGAGATGTTAAGGTTATAAGCCAGAGATGTTAACGCCAAGAAAGTATGTATCCCACAGAATCCCATGAGCATGTTGGCCTCACAGCAAGCAAACATGTCCATTCGTAACACTGGACTATAATGAATAACTGTTACGACTGATTTGCTGTAGTTCGGCGCTTAACATTATTCCGACTGATTGGTAACAGGCCCTCCAAATATGGGTCTTATGTAGGCATACATCATCAAATTTCCTCCAATAGAAATGTAGGGTGCACACAGGCCTTTCTATCAGCAGGGATAAACTATCCCTTGCAGGGGTTAAGTTGCTTGCGGCAGACTCTTCCAAGGAGATCAAAGGCATGTTCAAGTCCTGATCTCTCGGAAAGGATGATTCCCAAATTTGATATTTTCATGGTGGAGAATCAGATAGCTTATATATGTGGTTTAGTTAGAAAACCAAACACCTGCAACCAAGGTGAGAATAGATTGGGACATGATTTCTATCAATTATAAAATTCAAAATCCTACATTGAATATTATTTGCAACTGTTTTGCAAACAGAAAAACAGATACCTGTTTGAAGCCAATGCAATAGAGACTGCCCCTCTCATTAGCCGATTATCTACATGGATAGAAATTTCAATAATGAGAGGCCATCGAAGCGTGACTGCCTTTTCTTTAAGTATGGAACAAATCTATCATGGCAAACAAGGCAATACCAACCTGGTGTTTAAATGTGAGTTACTCTCTCTAGAGCTATGATAAGAATTTGATGGCTCTTGACATGTTTGAAAAAGTTCAGTTTTTTTCATTCAACATTCATGTTTTGGTCTTTTGTCCTACACGCTAGGACCAAACACGTAAAATATTGTTAATATTAGACAGACATCTGAGTACAATATAGGATTTTGGAAGCATTAGCATCGAGGAAGTTGTGTCCATGTTCATTCACATCATCTTGTCTCCCATAATCTTAGACAATCGTCCACATTCCCGAACATCGATAAGAGTTCAAAAATCTTGGAGATCGAAGTACTGCCATTTTGAGATCCAATTCTCACTCTCGTTCTGTATATTTGGTGGAAAAGTGAAAAATAGAGAAGAAGATAAAGCAATACCAGGAAAAAAAAAATCAAACTTAATCAAGAGATGAAATGCAGAGGGCGGTAGAGCATCTACCAAAGCAGAAACGAATAAAATTCTATATTACTAAAAATTAAAATTCTCGTAGTTTTTCATTTATAATCCAATTTCATCTACATTTTACCAAAATAATAAAAATAATAATTTTTTTTATTATTGATTGAGAACTGTGAAACACCAAAGCTCTTTGGCAAGTTCAGATCCTCAGAAGAGAGCCTTCCATCGGGTTAAAGCTTTCTATCAAGGAATCAGGGTCATCACTGACAAACATAAATGCCAGTTTAGTTTTGTGATGCCCATATTGGACTCTTGAGAATGTTATGAAGAGATGTGCAGTGAGTATTGCAATGTTTCAGGCATGCTTGATCTCTCCTTATCAGAGATGGAAGATCATATTTATTGACTATGTAACAGGACTGACTATAATACCATAACCATATTAACAGGTTCTACGGCTAAAGACTAAAAAATCCCATACACACTGCTCACTCTGTTGAGTGGACTTCGACATAAAACAGGAAAAAGGGGAAGTACAAACCGTAAGTAGGCAACCAAACAGAATGTTTTTATGATGATTTACAAAGATAGTATGATGCTTATGGCCGGTCTTTCAAAGCTTAACGGCCTTCAACTATTGAAACTGTTGCATTCTTCAGATAAGAGAAGTCTGACACGCCACTGGTTGGGTTTGCCTTCACCTTACTTCTCACAAACAAGAAACCAGGTTGGTTGGGATAAGGTAGAACTGTACTATCATTGCTAAGCATTGCGACAACGTCGGACATGGTAGGTCTATCCGCTGCACTTTCTTGTACACAGAGGAGAGCAATGTTAATATATCTCAACACCATAGACATGGAGGACATATCATCATGGAGCAATGGATCCACTAAGTCTGATCCCTTGTCACTACTCCATAATTCCCACGCCTTCAAATCAAAGAACAAAATGGTTAAGCGATTGAATTCCTTTTTTCCTATCATTTGAGCTTTTGAGAGACTGGCAATTCATCATCATATAAGAGTAGTAATAGGAGAGGGCCAGGTGGATAAGAGGAGAGGAGTAATAAGATTAACTTTCTTTGCAGTTCTGGACTTCTTCCATTTGTTTCCTAACCATTTCTAGTTTCTTTTGCATTAACAATGTAAATCCTGAGTATTAATCAGAAGTCAAAAGTGTTTGAATTTCTCCACTAGAAGGTACAAGTAAGATACTCACATATTCCAAAAGATGGAGAGAGTCGAGTTGATAAAAACCAGTGTTCTTCTGGCCACTCAAAATCTCTAACAATAAGACGCCAAAGCTAAAGACATCAGATTTGATGGAGAAGACACCTTCCAGAGCATATTCAGGTGACATGTAACCGCTGTTCACAATCATCAAGTTAAAAATATGAGTAGCAGAATCTTTTATGTGCATGTCTATGCATGTGTATGCTATACTGATGAATTGGTTTTTATGATTCAGTAGTTTCCTTTATGTCACTTACTGCGTGCCCACGATCCTATTAGTATTTGCTTCTGACTCGTTTCCTCCAAATATTCTTGCCATTCCAAAATCTGATATTTTGGGATTCATGTCGGTGTCCAACAAAATGTTGCTAGCCTTCAAGTCCCTATGTATAATCCTTAACCTGGAATACTGATGAATATAAAGAAGTCCTTGAGCAACCCCTTGAATGATTTGAATCCGTTTCCCCCAATCTAGCATCTTGCGCTTTTCTGGATCTGTTTTAAAAAATATGATTAGAATATTGACAATACTGGGCCAAATTCGAAGGACAAAATAAAATCCTAAAAAGAGGAATGAAATGTATTCTCGAGAAATTACAAACCGAACAGGAAGAAATCCAAGCTTTTATTTGGCATATACTCATAAACTAGTATCTTTTCATCTCCTTCAATGCAGCATCCCAAAAGTCTAACAAGATTCTTGTGTTGGAGTGTGGCTACGAGCATTGCTTCGTTTTTTAGCTCCTCCCAACCTTGCCCAGATCTTCTCGAAAGTCTTTTTACTGCTACCTCGTCCCCTCTCAGTAATATTCCCTGGATTTGTTTTTGTTTTGAAAAAGATAGAAAACAATAGAATGGTAAATTAGATCCACAAGAAATCCAC
Source organism: Juglans mandshurica (assembly GCA_022457165.1). NCBI lineage: Eukaryota > Viridiplantae > Streptophyta > Magnoliopsida > Fagales > Juglandaceae > Juglans > Juglans mandshurica. Next base: position 37,149,693 of record CM039622.1, read on the forward strand.
TATCAATGATAAGCACTAGGCACTTTCATCTCTAAAACTAACTAGTTTGGAAACTTTCAAACTCGAGACCACAATGACATTAACACACCACTTCCAAATATAACACACCTGGTACGTGCATGCAACAGTTTAATTTAAACTTAGTTTCATTAACCCAAAGTCAGCCCACTTCTTATTTAAATGGGTACACAGTGGCTTTACAGTATATGCAGCAACAAAAGAGGCATGTGTCTGTTAACATGGTAGGTTAGTTACTGGCAAAGTGTTTACCCTGTATGTGTAGCCCGCATCCTAATGAGTTTAGGGATACTTAAACATACCTTGTAAACGGGTCCAAAACCGCCCTCGCCTAGCCTATTTGCAGACGAGAAATTATCAGTAGCCGCAGAAACACTTGCAAAACTGAATAATGGCATTTTGACTTCGCCTCTTCTACTATCCCCATGCCTACTTGACTCAGTAAGCTCCGAACTATTAGACTCTATAGTCATGCTCAAATCTAACAGTAACAAATCGTCCCCTGCACGGTGAACAACATATGATTAAGGCTTTGCTTGAGAATATACATTTTGATTGCGGAAATACATTTCGAACACTTCTTAGCTCACCCTTTCTTTTGAGCTCTTTCTTTCTCCCCACACAATAAACAAAAAGACTGAATACCAATGCAAGAGATGTGGTCGGTATGATGACTGCCCACAATAGCCCTGCAACCTTCGTGTTCTTATGTCCTGAAGATGTTACAGTTTCATCCCATGGAAGGAAATCAGAGAAATAGAATTATACATGCGTTGTACTTGTGTTAAGACTGGATTTACCATTGGCAGTGCCTAAAGGCACCTCCTCAAAAAAATTGCAAACAGAGAAGTAAATAATTGAAGGAAGAAGAAGTAGAAGAGACAACAACAGCAATAATAGTCAGCAATAGCTGACAAGTCCTTGTGTTTTTCTGACCTTTGGTAATCAATTCCGAACGATCAAGCTTCAGATAAAAATCATTTCCATATCCATCATCTTTTGAGAGCTGCTTCACATTTAGTAGAGGACCTTCCCATACTAAGCAGTCATGCTTTCGATGATCATAAGCATAAGCAATACAGGAACAGTTGGTCGAGCAAGCTGACATGCACTCTACAGAGTCGCTAATGTCCAATTTATTCGGATTACTGGGCCAATCTACCTGAGACAAGGGGGAAAATTGTGTATCATTTCCGCACTTCAGATCAATTTTCCTCACACACCCTCGGCCACTCGACTTGTTTCCTTCAGCAACCAACTGTTTAAATCCTGGCAAACAGTCACATCCTCTATCGGTTGTCTCGCTGCATATGCTGTAATCACCACATAATGCATAAGCCCCGCACTTAGGTGAGGGTAACAAATGCCAAGATTGGTTAACTTCTGCCCACGAGAGCAGTCTAAGCTGCCCTGATACATCTAAAACTATTCTTAACATTTCATCGGTGTACTTGCTACGCCAAGTAACGGACTCCCCAACAATCACTAATATATCAGCCAGACGACCAATGAGTGCGCTAGTCCAGTATGTTTCAGAGCCCTTCATTACGATTAATTCTTTCCAAGAACCCCGAAGCAGTTCGTTCCAAGAACCGAGATGCAGAGAGAAAAGACCAGGAGCAGGGTCTTCTGTACTTTTCCATGATGTTAATGACCATCCTGTGGTGAAATCACTAATGTTCATTCCGGGCAAAAGAGTATCTGTAGGATGCTCAAAGCTTTGCCACAAAACAACACCTGAGACCTTTGTAACTCTAAAATTGCCTGTATCCAATAGCATGGCATAGGCCGTATCGTTCCCAGCTGAAGTGTTGGCCACCGTGTACTGCATTATGCCGCCAGATATTACAAGGGTCCCATTTGGATTTAGGGTTAGAACGGCAGAGGAATCTGGGAATGGCCGCTCTCTATTTGCAACCCAAACTACGGTGCGGTTAGGATCTTTGTTGTACCATATTCCCACGTAATACCTTGTCGAATTTCCCGGGGAGAAAAAACCAAGTTCAAACTTTCCCTTAGCAGAGACAATAGTCTCCAAGGTTGTTAGTGATTGGCCTGGTCGGATAGTATCAGTGACACTACCATTGGCGAGCTGCAAACCAAGACAGAATAAAAGCAGAAGGGGGGGAATAAAAGGAGAAATTCTACGGCTCATATTTGGATTAGGAAGCTTGCAGCACAGGTTGCTCTTTGCAGAAGTAGGGTATATTCTTGGACTAAGGAGACGTAGAGTTCAACAAGGCTGCATATGAAGTTCAAAAGAACAGAGTGTTTTTGCCCCTCCAACTCACGTTTTTGCAAAAGCAATGGAATTAATTTTTTACGTCCTCCATTTCACATAATAAACTTGCCAACCACGTTCTTTTGTATTTTGCGGTGATTGATTGACATTATTTAGGTGAAGGGAACTTCAAAATTCAAACATTTTCTCTTGTCTAAGATATTCAAACCTCATGAGTACGACTAGGCCCCGGATAGGAAAAGTGTCACTTTTTTCTGTTCTGATTTGATTTTATCTTGTCATTATAATTTTTTTTAATTTTTATATAAAATATAATAAATAATTTAATTTTTTAAAATATTAAAATAATAATAATATTAAAAAATAATATTCTAATAATATTTTATTCAACTTTTAATTTTCATTTAAAACCATATGATCTTATCTCACTATCCAAACCGCACATACTCAATTTAGAAATTTGGATTGAGAAACACTCTCAACCCATCTCATCTTATCTTATCATTATATATAATTTTCACAAATTTTAACCTTATCATAAAACATAGCCCCTACACAAGAATGGCAACATCGTGGTACAATTCCAATGAGTAATGCTCAGGTGCTAAAACATTTTCACAGATTCTTCCCCTTGGTTAGAACGGTTTTTTGAAGAATTATGATGAGTTGCTCAACTTTGTATACAACAGTAGCGAAGCCCCTACCCAGGCCCTCTCTCTCCAGGCGATTTCTCCGCCATCTAAAAACCAAAAATCTCATCTTTCCCACCCAGAGGGGGGTCGAGCTTTGGCTCCTCCCTCCCTCTCTCCTCCTGTTTACTACTTTTCAGTTTTTATTATGTGTTTTGGTTTGTTGGTTTTTTTTTCCCGGTTCTTATTATATTTTCCATCCAGATCTACTGCTTTCTGGGTCCCCATGAACACCATGCACCCTATTGCAAGACTCTCTTGTTGCCGATTCTTCAAACAATCGAAGATTGTCGAAAGGAGCCACTGCACCAGGGTGTACCTATTGCCGCCACGCGTGGCATATTTTGGACTAGCGACCTCGGATCCTTCAGATCCGACCAACCTTCACTTTCATAGAGTGGCGCGTGGCCTTCACACACCTCCACAATCTCTGGCATTCGTCATATGACAATTCAACGTATCTCCTGTTTGCTATCATCCTATGTTTTTGCTTCTCCTAATCAAGGATCTTAGAAAAGAGGAGTATAAGTCTCTTTAGCCCGTCTGGACCAACGAAATGTAGCACAACTTTCTTCGCTACAACTCCCAATCGTAGTATTACAGTCCGTTTATCGGACTGTATCAAAATCGCTTTAAGCGGCTTCCCCTTGTGAGAAATTGGTAGGAGTCAAGTTATTAGCTCCACATCTCTCTTTTTTTTTATGAAAAATTCTAAACATAAGCCTCACACCCTGCACACCCATTTAAAAATATATCATTTTACTTTTTTATCCACGTAATGAAAATGATTCCAGACATGTTTGTAAGTAAAATAGGATAAAAAAATAAAATGACATGTTTTTAAGTGGATGTGTAGAGTGTGAGGTTTATGAATAGCACTGCTCTTTTTTTATTTCTATTTCTTGTGTTGTATTTATTGATTTGGGATGAATGTTGAAACCTCTCATCCTGTTGATTATTGTATTTTGTAACTGTTAAATTTCTAGTGCCTTCTGTAGTCTTGTGTAGCTGTCATCAGCTTTCTCGAAAGCTATGCTTTTGCACGAGCTTTCCTACAGGTGGATTCCAAAAGCAAGTTATAAAGGAACCATTATCCAAAAGCTAGCAAAGAAAGCAAACATTTTTAGGTCTAGGTCGTGTTATTCTTTCTCCTCTATTATGCTAGTAACCTTATGGATAGAATGATCTATTATTGGTCTAGATGCATCGAGATTCAATGAATTTCATTGTTTTACGCTAAGTAATCGGATTTATAGATCTAAGTTTACAAATTTATCAACATCTTCAAAATCTCAATTAAATCAGGAAAAAAAATGATTTGCATATTAATTAATTTGAACCATAAAATTAGAGAATTTTCTATGAACCAAAAACAACACTTTTTTTCCCAAACAAAAACCAGTGCTAAATTTGTACCTTTTTCTCTGTTTTCTTCTTCCACATATCCTTATCCTTATTCTATTGAATTATCTACATTATTACAAAGATTGTAGTTTAATCTCTCTCATTACCCTAATACAAGAAAAAAGCTTGAAAACCAAAAACCAAAAACCAAAAAAGATAAAAGCTTTATACACAGGAATTGTCTCAGTAAGTCTCCCAGCCTCGCAGAAAGTTTGAACTCTACTAACAGATTTTGCATAGTCACGAGGAAGGTTAAACCTTACTCACCTAATAGATAAACATACTGCTGCCTCAAAAACTTTCAACTCCTTTTGCTCCAGAAGTATACTCAAGCTTTTAAGTCTTGACCTTTAACCAAACTATGCCCAGAGATGTTAATGTCTAGAAAGTATGTATCCCACAGAATCCAATGAATATGTTGGCCGTGCATCAAGCAAGCATGTCCATTCGTAACACTGGACTATAATGAATAACTGTTGCGCAATTCTAGTACCTTACTTTGATCTAGCTGATTTGCTGTAGTTCGCTTAACACTCCGACTGGCTTGTAACAGGCCCTCCAAATATGGGTCTCATGTAGGCATCATCAAATTTCCTCCAATAGAAATGTATGGTGCACACAGGCCTTTCTATCAGCATGGATAAACTATCCTTTGCACGGGTTATGTTGCTTGTGGTAGGTTCTTCCAAGGAGATCAAAGGTGTGTTCAAGTCCTCTCTCGGTGAGGATGATTCTCGATGCCCAATTTTGATAGTTTCATGGTGGGGAATCAGATAGCTTATGAGTGGTTTGGTTAGAAAACCGAACACCTGCAACCAGTATAGTAGATATTACCAAATCTTTGAAATCTAACGAGGTTAAAAACTTGTTCGATGTATCAACTCTCAACAACTACTCCATCAGTGTTTTTTTTTGGGATCAAACAAAAAGGGCACGTATAGTTGGGATTGTCCACATTTTGTGGTGTGAAACAATGTTTTTATGCTCCCAACTGCCATGAAGACAGAGAGAGAATCTGACACTTGCATGGATGTATAATGGTTCTAATTTTGAGATTCTGAATCTTCTAACATCATTGTAAACCGAAATCAATTGGAGAGATAGGCGAACATACTAGTGTACTGAAGAGGACTATGACAATGGTGTTGGTAATCATTGTAGCATTGATCGGATCCGATGTAACACCAGAATATGTGAACTTCACAATCGAGGAGAGAATAGATTAAGACAGGATTTAGAACAATTATAAAATTCAAAATCCTACACAGAATATTATTTGCAACTGTTTTGAACTGTAATGAACAGAAAAACAGATACCTGTTTGAAAGCCAATGCAATAGAGACTGCCCCTCTCATTAGCCCAGCCCACCAAATGATTATCTATATGGATAGAAATTTCAATAATGAGAGGCCATAAAAGCGTGACTGCCTTTTCTTTAAGTATGGAACAAATCTACCACGGCAAACAAGGCAATACTAACCTGGTGTTTAAATGTGATTACTGATGTTCTCTTGGCTCTTCTATTCATGTAATTGGAAAGAACAGAGAGAGGAAAAACAAATGCAGCACGGCCAAGCAATATTAGTAAGATTAAGGTACTATAGATGCTCATTGAAGTCCCAAAGCTGCAACCAACAAAAAGTTTAAAGAACATCATTTAGATTAAGATACCTGCAGTTGTTCCAGAGAACAATGATGTCATGTGAGAGGTTCAAATTCATATTCCTAAGAATTTAGGTTAACTTAAGACCAAACCCTTTGTACCTCAAACATAGGACCAAGTACACAAAATTTTTCTTAGAACAGAAGTAAAAAATTCAAACTCTGAGAGAGAGAGAGAGAGAGAGAGAGAGAGAGAAACTCTCCCTAGAGCTATGATACAAATTTGGAAGAGAGGAAGACACGAGCTCAATTTCTGTTCCTAATCATTTTCATTATCCTCGAAATTTTGATCCTTATGTCATAACTGCAAATACTGATGGGTCTGATTTAAATGCTGTGAACTCCACTATGAGTCACATTTTTCCGGCTTGAACTCGATTAAATCAAAAGACTTAGATCTTTGTTTGAAGCACATACGGTGCATACAAAAGTCTTGAGAGATTTTTTTGAAGCACATACAATGTATGTGAAGGTATACCATATGAAAGTGTAGTATATATAACATACAAGCTTTCACTAAACTCGTATCAATATAAATCCACTTAAAACTTAATTGGACGATCTGAATATAAACTAACTGTAATATGTGATATGAATGATCGGAATTGTAGCAGAAGAGAATTAGCACCTTAATTTGGTCATCCTCCACATTTCAATGTCAAGAGCATCCATTCCCACAAAGAGAAATATGAATGTTTCTGCAATAAATGACATTGTTGCAAATAGATGCCTGCAGAGAAGAGGCAATAAACCAAGCACCAGGCATCACTAATTACAGACTTTTACAGTCACAACACTTCCAAATAATGCCTTCATACATACCTGGTCGTGATTCTTGAATTCTCAGAAAGATTATGCCATGCATAGTGTGACATCAGAATTCCACAGAAGAAAACAGTGAGAATTCCACTAAGTTGCAGCAGCTGCACAAACAAACAGCAGTATCCAAACTATGCACTTGCACAAACAAACTGTAGTATACAAAATATTGGCTTACAATTTGATGCTACAAAAACAGCAGTTTTAAAAAAGGTTCGGTGTGTACATCTTAAAGCAGCTCAGGATCATCAAGTGCACGATATAGATTTGTGGTTTCCTTCATCTCACTCTCTTTTCTCTATCCTCAAGGAGTTAAATAAAAAAAAGAAATCTCCATAAAGAGGGTTTGGCTCCTAGTTACTTAAATTTCTCAGATGTTAATCGCAAATTACTTACATGTTGGAAAGAGACATCTACTTCAATGATATAGTCCAATATAATATATATATATATATTTGAGATTGGGTGTGAGAATAAAAAATCTAGCACTTCGTATCAAGTATTGTTATAATTAAGCATAAAGTGAATGGACATCTGAGCACATCATTACCTCTGCCAAAATGTAGGAGAGATATGCCATTAAAATCATCAAAGCAATTTCACGAACACTGGAATGTCTGAAAGCACATAGAAGGGCAGATTCATAACGGTGTCACACCTTGTTAGTCTCCAGATATAAATAAGGTATGAAATCTGACCTTCATATCACAGAAATTAATCTGCAACTTTTATTCAAAAAAGACCTTACCTTCCAAAAGTTAAGGTCTTAAGAACATATGATGTCACAAGTCCAGCCTGCAATGAAATTGTGAGGCATGATTTTCCTACCGATATATGCACAACTTATTACTGGCATATTCATTGATACAGAGAAAATTAAGAACGCATTATCTAGTATTGAGCAACAACTACACCACCAAAGACTATTTAAAAAAGTTTACACAACGTAGTTCCAGATAGTGTGTTTTGGATGTTGGATGAGCAAGATTGGCAGGCAGGAAATATTCAGATATGCAATGAGCCAGAAATGAGTTTGAAGATAAGAGCATATCTTCAGGTGCCATGTCAAGTCCGGCTGCTTAAGTTTTGAAGGCGAAATTCAACAGAAAAAGGTTGTCACTTTATTCAATTGACAGGGACATTATTAAGTCACTGGTAGACACATAGTATATATGTATTCTATGTGTATGGCAAAGGAGAGCATAATTAGCTGAACAATATAGCATGGCATAATATTGTAACTAAAACCATGAGTCATAGAGATCATAAGCTGCATAAAATGTTAACTATCAATGCTTACCGTGATTCCAAGAGCAGTACTCGCCAAGAAAAGGTAAAAGAAATCTCCAATAACGTGAAGTGCTGTCCTACTATCAATTCTTGAAATATCAAGCTTCTGAACTGCATTGAAGAGAACAACTGTCGTTGCATCATTCACAACTCCTTCCCCAAAAACTAGGCTGTACAGCAAAGGAGTTTCATCTTGATGGAGAACCTACATGTAGATATATATATATATATATATATATATGTATGTACATAGAACATCAAAGATTCAAAGCAGCTCCCCGCAATTAAAAGAAAGTGAATAATTACAAACCCAACCAACCTGCAGTGTACACACTGTATCAGTTGATGAAAATATCGTACCTACAGCTGAATCAAAACAACCAAAATTCATTCGCAAATAATGGTTGTGAACTAGAAACAACTGAATGCCTAAATAGATCTTCCAAGTGTCTTATATAAGAAAAAGGTGATGAAGGGAAGAATCTCACCAACATAGTCTCGTGCGGTCAGACCAACAAAGCCCAGCTTAGGAAACAGCCACCAGCTGCCTACGCCAACAATAACGTCATGTACCAATTTAGAAGTGAACTCTTGGAAAATACGCTCAGGAAAAAGAAAAGAAGAACAAGAAATTGATTTAAAAGTTACCAGCTGTAATAATTATTGCTGAAATAAAAACGCCAATCACCCCAAACGACATGATGGTTAGGAAATTTTGGAAGAACTGTTTTTTCTTCACCTGGAATCTGTAGTAGGTATACAAAGCAGAGAATTACACAGCAGATACATGTTAGTTATCCGTAGAGTAATTCAATATATGACCAATTCAAGAATCTGGTTTATAAAGACGTCCTTACCCAGCATTGAAAATGATTGGTGGAAGGAGATATATGAAGAACAATTCTTCGTTGAATGTAAGGATGTGAGAGCTCTTCCCCTTGCTCAGAAGTAAGATTATAGTTCCGGCTATGCATCCCTAGTCATTCAAAAAGAACATTTACGGGCATTACAGGACTAAAGTAAACAAGCTTAAGCAATCTTTCATAGAAAAGCTATATCAAGTTATCCACGCACCTAAAAAAACAAAACATTCCCTACAGCCACACTTTCCTTGAATTTTTTATTTCGAACTTCATTTCGTCCCCTAAAGCGAAAAAAAAAATCCTTTACTGCCTATATTATATATTTATATATATGCTAAATTAAAGAATCAAGTAAACATCATACACACATGAGAGAGAGAGAGAGATTACGATCAAAATGGCAATTATAGACTCGTTAACGCAGCGGTTTTCTTCGAGCAAGTGACCGATGACTAAGCACAAACAAAGGACAGCCACGAACACCGTTACCGGAACCACCTGTTCATGGTCGCTCCCAAGGTTTCTTACATATTCAGACACCACCATCGTTGCCGTTTCCGCTAGCTCTGCAGCAGTTCGAAGTGGAGAGAGAGAGAGATTGCCCGGGAAACGGCGCCTCGTGAATATTTACTTTTTAGTTGGTGTTGACACGTGTGAAAGGCTGCATGGGAAAATAACACGTGGCGAGAGTGAAAAAGGATTTTTTTTTTCTTTTTTTTTGTCACACATCAGAAATATTTCTGCACATATAAGACAAATGCACGACACTTTACACGAAACATTTCATAATCATATTTTTAAAATGAAGGTATTATTATAGAATATCTTATAAAATTAACATTATCTTAAAAAAAAATCTTCATTTTATCTCATTTTACAATGATGTGTTGTGTGAAGAGTAATGTGTGAATATAGTAAGCACTTGGATCTTCTGCCTTAACCTGCATACCAATAGTAGGAAACAAACACAGTACATTCTCTCACGTACAAATTATAATCATCACAATCAATATGAGCTACAGGTTTTACAACTCACTTCTTCAGGAACTGGAGCCAAATCAGGTAATTTGGAGCTCTTTCGTACTACTTGAGAACAAGGATCGATCATCAACATCTGACTCTGACTCTGCTGTTGATGTATCACTGCATCTTCCCTGAATTTAGATGGGAAAAAAAGAAAAAAGAATGAGGCATCTAGGAAAAGATATACCACTAACACATCATACTTGTGCCCATGAAACCAAAGCTTGCCTTAAGCGAGAGATCAAAACCATATTATATTCAGAGTTTTCTACATAATGAGTAATATTAAGGACAAGTCCCCAAATGCACAAATCTCGCAAAAATCTTTTATAGAAAAAAGAACTCCACAAAAAAAAAATGAACTTTCATGTTTTTTCTTGATGGGATCTTTTTTTTTTTTTTTTTTTTTTTTAATAAAATATCAATTTGTAGAACTTGTATATATCATATTGACTAAGTTCATACTTAGTAATGATCTCACCGGCCACAAGCGTTCCTGATCCATGTTCTATAATACTACTGAATTGGGGCGCAGTTAAACGTCCGAAGAGATGAAGATTGTTCGTGTTTTGCATGTTAATTGTGTGGAGGGGTTACTGCGAGTACTCCAGTTCGCATGCATCCAAGTTGAATTTGTTAAAGTAGGAAAATAAAAGCTAGCGGAGGAGGCTGATGCATGCAATTCCCATGCTGATCGTGAGTTTTCCCACTTTCCCGGTGTAGTCGTCGATTAGCTGTAATGGGCAACCTAAAGGCCATATTATTCGTTCTTACATCACATCATGATGAGTCTTCGTCAAACAAGCATTTTTACCTGTTTGTTTTTAACGCATTGACTCTACAGTTGACCCAAATGGAAGATTAATCATGATCTTCGTCAACCAAGCCTGGTTGCCTCTCTTTCTCTCTAAAAGCTTAGAAGATCTATCTCACGAATTCTCCAGCAAAACCTGATCGCCGGAATTTATTTACTTCGATTACTTGCCGGCCATGCGTAATTCATTTGGTCGCACGTTCTTTCTTCTTCTTCTTCTTCTGCTTCACTCGTTGGTAGTCATGACTCTGGTCTCTGCTCAGGGACCTAACAAGACCACCCTCTGGCCTACACTTAGCGGTTTGTGTTTTGCTCAATCTCTCTTTCTGCTCTGTTATTTTCTGTCTGATTGTCAATAAAATGAAGGGAAGGAAAAGAAGGATTTTTGTGCGTGTAATTTGTATCTATATAATTGGCGTTGTTTTGACTTTTGGAAGATGAAAAACTGATCTACAGTTGCTTCACTTTTTTTCTCCGTCTTTCAAACAAAAAAAATTTATGTCTGTTTTTAATATTGCTGAGAGATCTCTTGAATCTTCATTGGAAGATGAAAACTAATCTACAGTAGTTGACTCTTTTTTCCGTCTCTCAAACTCAGCAAATTTATGTCTGTTTGATTGCTGATCAAATAAATACAGAGAATTATTAGAATATTATTTTTTAATATTATTATTTTAAAATTAAAAAAATTAAATTTAAAATTAAAAAAAATAAATTATTTATTATATTTTACATTAAAATTTAAAAAAATTATAATAATAAAATCATGAAAAAGAATACTTTCGAAATCCAAAACAACCTTAGCCTTTTATTCTTTTAGCGGCGTGCAGTGAAAATTGAAAACATGTTCACTCAGCAAAAGAGTTGACTAATTGTAGCGAAAATTTTTCTAATATGGAAAATTTTGTACTGAATGGCTCGATCCATCGATGGAAAAAAAAAACGTGGTTCTATAATTCTGTTAGATCATAAATGGCAGTAGAAATTGACAAACTTTCCGACGTCAGAAACAGGAACTACGAAAATGATTCGGAGATTGCAGTAATTCAACATTCCCAACTTACGTTTTCAGGAAATGTTTAGAATTTCCGATTGTGAAATTCAACATGGAACTGACGTAGCGGAAGCTAACAAAATAAAAACGAGGAAGATCTGTGTCTTCCTGAAGTAACAGAGGAGCAAACGACGCCCACTTTTCTTTCTTATTAATAAAAAAACTACCCTTCTATTACAATGCAGATCAATATATATCCCTTCAAGAAAGTAAAGAAATTATTTTAAAAGGAAACTAACAACAAACTAGGAAAGAAATAAATTAAATTAAAGCCAACGAAAATCTTGTAGAAAGTCAGCGGAAGAGTAAGTTTCCTTTATTGTCTTTATTGTCTTTATTGCTTTGCCAGATAAGGAAAGTCCAACGAGTTTCCTTTAATATCTTGATTGCTTTGCTGCTCTTGCTCTACGTGTCCTGCATCAGTTCTCTCCCACTTAAAACAGAACTCGACCTCGAGTTATTACCGACATATAAAGGCTCGTCTGGTGGGTAATATTCAAAGAGGTCTGCCACGTTAAAAGTAGAGGAAATGGACATATCTTCAGGCAGCTCAACCACATATGCATTATCGTTAACTCTTTTCAAAATTCGGAAAGGTCCATATTTCTTGTTCTTCAGCTTCCCGTAGGTGCCTGCAGGAAATCGTGACTTTCGAAGGTGGACCATCACTAAGTCTCCCTCTTGAAAAAGCTTGACACGTCTGTGCTTATCAGCTGAAGCTTTATAACGTTCGTTAGCTTTTTCCAGGTTGTTGCGCACGTCTGAATGCACTTGTTGGATACGCTCAGCCATGTGCTCTGCTGCAACACTGAATTCAGGAAGTTTGGGCAGGGAAACAAGGTCCAGCATATGCTTCGGTGGACTGGTATACACAATCTCAAACGGTGTTTTCCCAGTGGACCGATTGCACATATTATTGAAAGCAAATTCCACCTGTGGAAGTGCAACGTCCCACTGCTTTGGCTTTTCTCCTGAGATGCACCGTATCATGTTACCGAGTGTACGGTTGGTCACTTCCGTTTGGCCATCCGTCTGTGGGTGGCAAGTGGTGCTGTACTTGAGGGAGGTGCCGAATTTCTTCCAGAGAGTTATCCAAAAGTGACTTAGGAATTTGACGTCTCTGTCCGAAATTATGGATTTCGGTACACCATGAAGACGTACAATTTCCTTGAAGAAGAGGTTGGCTATATTAGAGGCATCTGCGGTCTTTCGACAGGGGATGAAATGTGCCATTTTGGAGAATCGATCAACAATGACAAAAACCGAGTCCACACCCCGTTGAGTTCGTGGAAGACCAAGCACAAAATCCATGCTCAAATATTGCCATATGTTTTCTGGAATTGGTAATGGAGAATACAACCCAGTGTTTTGGGCTTGCCCTTTCCCCACTTGGCACACTGGGCACCTCTGAACAAAACGACCCACATCACGTCTGAGTTGTGGCCAAAAATAACGCCCAGTTGCTAGACTGATGGTTTTGTCTCGACCTACATGACCACCCAAGCCACCTCCATGCAACTCACGTAGGATTTGTTCCCGTAAGGATGACCGAGGAATACAGAGTTGGGTGCCACGGAAAAGGAACCCATCGTGGACATGGAAGTCAGCTGCTGGTTGGCGCGTAATGCACTTGCTCCAGGTGTCAGCAAAATCCTCATCTTCGGCATATAATTCTTTCAGTTGTTCAAAACCAGTAACTTCCACCTGCAATGTTGCAAGTAATTGTGCACGGCGACTCAAAGCATCAGCTACTCTGTTTTGCTTGCCCGACTTATGTTTCAGCACCATGGTGAATTTCTGTATGAAAGTAATCCAACGGGCATGCATTCGATTTAAATGATTCTGAGTGTTAATGAATTTCAAAGCTTGGTGGTCACTATATAACACAAACTCCCGTTGTATTAAGTAATGCTCCCAATGCTTTAAAGATCGAATGATGGCATAAAACTCGAGCTCATAAGCAGTCCATTTTCTTCTAGCTTCATTCAGCTTTTCACTAAAGAATTCGACGGGTTTACCTTCTTGAGAGAGAACAGCCCCAATGCCAATCACGGATGCATCGCATTCTACTTCAAACAATTTGTCAAAGTTAGGCAAGGTGAGTATAGGTGCTGAGGACAATTTTTCTTTCAAGGCTTTGAAGCTAATTTCCTGGTCTTCTCCCCACTGGAACTTCCCTTTCTTCATGCATTCCGTGAGGGGTGCAGCAATAGTACTGAAATCTCGGATGAAACGTCTATAGAAAGTTGCCAACCCGTGAAAGCTTCGAACTTGCGTGACGGTGGTGGGATTTGGCCATTCTCGAATGGCACGGACCTTCTCCTTATCCACGTGAATGCCTTCCGTGCTTATCACAAAGCCCAGAAATAACAACCTGGGGGTGAAGAAGGCGCATTTCTTTAGATTAACATACAACTTATTATTGCGTAGGACTGATAATACCTCCCGTAAGTGACCAATGTGCTGCTGCTCATCTTGGCTATAGAGGAGGATGTCGTCGAAGTAAACAACAACAAATTTCCCGATAAAGGGTTTGAGGACTTGATGCATGATGCGCATGAAAGTGCTAGGGGCGTTGGAGAGGCCAAATGGCATCACTAGCCACTCATATAGCCCTTCTTTAGTTTTGAATGCCGTCTTCCATTCATCACCAGGCCGGATTCTAACTTGATGATATCCACTGCGTAAATCAATTTTGGAGAAGATTTTCGATCCTGCAAGCATATCCAACATGTCATTTAGTCTAGGAATAGGAAACCTATATTTCACCGTGATTTTGTTAATAGCGCGGCTGTCCACACACATCCGCCAAGTCCCGTCCTTCTTGGGTGTGAGTAAGGCGGGTACGGCACAAGGACTCATGCTTTCCCTAATCAGTCCCTTGCGAATAAGGTCTTCAACTTGCTCTTGCAGAATCTGATTTTCTTTGGGACTCATACGGTAGTGTGGAAGATTAGGTAGACTTGCCCCTGGAACTAAATCGATATGGTGTTGAATCTCTCGCATGGGAGGAAGGCCTTCAGGTAATTCTTGTGGAGCGAGCCCCTCAAACTCATCTAGTAGACGTTGCACTTGTGGAGGAACTTCAAGTACTTCGGTATTCTGCTCTCCCTTCACAACTAACGACCATACTTCTCCAGCTTCTTTAATATCCCTTATGAATTGATCCTCGGTCACAGTTAGAAAAGATCTTTTCCTCACCATAGCCATAGGATCTGGACTCTTGGCAGCTGTAATGGGTACCAACAATATTTTCCTTTCATGCCACCAAAATGAATACACATTGTCACGCCCTTTATAAGTTGCATTTGTATCGAACTGCCACGGTCGCCCAAGTAATAGGTGACAGGCATCCATCTCCACAACATCACAAGTGGCTTCATCTTTGTAGAACTTTCCTATGGAAAAAGGAATTCGGCACAAAGTAGACACTCGTGCCTCAGCCCCTTTTTGGATCCAACTGATTTTATACGGGTGAGGGTGCTTTTCAGTCTTCAATTGCAGTGCTGTCACGAGGGCCTTCGAAACTATGTTTTCGCAGCTACCACTATCAATTATTAAGTTGCACACCTTGTTGTTAATAGTGCAGCGGGTCTTGAAGATCTCATGTCTCTGAGTCTTCTCTTCATGCTTAGGTGTCAACAAGAGACGTTGAATCACACAGTTCACCATCTCCCCCTCGTCTCCTTCAACCAATTCAGCTTCCTCCTCCTCATCACTGACTTCATCTTTCGAGTCACTTTCTCCACCCTCGATCACGTTGACGGGTCGCCGTGCAGGGCACTCATTAGAGCGATGACCAGGTTGGTTACAACGAAAACACTTCCCTGTTATGGGCTTGGTATAAGGATTATTGCTGGAATTGCCTTTTTGTAAAGGTTGTGCCATAGAGGGTCCTTGTGCCTGGTTACAATCACTGCTCCTTTGTGGTCTGCTAGAGGATGGCAGCTGTGGGTTACTGGGTTGATGACTTGCAGCTTTAGGTGATGGCACGAAGCTTGGTGTTCGTGGTGTTGGACGAGCCAACTGCATCTCAATTTTCATGGCTAAATTAACGGCTTCTGATAGCGTCCAAGCAGTGTGCAATGACACTTTGTCTTGGATTGCTAGTCGCAACCCCCCAATATACCTTGCCACCTGTTGTCCTTCAGTTTCAGACAAGTTGTTTCGCGAGTTCAACCGGTAAAATTCCTCTGTATATTCATTAATAGTTCTGGTTCCTTGTCGGCAATTTTGATATTGCTGATACAAAATTTGTTCGTAATCTGGTGGCAGAAACCTCATCCTCATCAAACGCTTCATCTTAGGCCATGCGCGAACTGGTTGTTTGCCTTGACGCCGTCGATTATTTTGCATCTGCTCCCACCAAGCTGATGCCCCCCCTCTTAATTTATATGCCACTAACTTCACTTGTTGCACGTCAGGGATTTGCATGTAGTCAAAGAAATTCTCTACTTCTAACAGCCAGTCAAGGAAATTTTCAACATGGAGATGGCCATTAAAACACGGTAGGTCAATTTTTATTCGGTAGTTATTCATATTATCTGGGGCTCTCCTATTACCTCGGTCTCCCCGAGCAGGGGTTTCAACTTCATCATCGCTGGAAGAGTCACCAGCCACTTGTTGCCTTTGTCGAGGTACGAAACCATGACCACCATCAATCCGGCCTCGACCTCCATCATTACGATTCCTGTCACCATTGACTCGAACATCGGCAATAGTCTGTTGAATCTCTTGCAACATGCGCTCGATGCCCTCGAAACGCTGCTGGTTTTGTTGGCTTTGAGATCGTACAGCTGCCCAAAGGGCTGAGACTCCGCGTTCCTCATCACTGGAGTGATTTCCCTCAATCTCATCTCTCGCCATTAGGCCAGGCGCAACCTGGTCTGATGCCAATTGACGTAGCGGAAGCTAACAAAATAAAAACGAGGAAGATCTGTGTCTTCCTGAAGTAACAGAGGAGCAAACGACGCCCACTTTTCTTTCTTATTAATAAAAAAACTACCCTTCTATTACAATGCAGATCAATATATATCCCTTCAAGAAAGTAAAGAAATTATTTTAAAAGGAAACTAACAACAAACTAGGAAAGAAATAAATTAAATTAAAGCCAATGAAAATCTTGTAGAAAGTCAGCGGAAGAGTAAGTTTCCTTTATTGTCTTTATTGTCTTTATTGCTTTGCCAGATAAGGAAAGTCCAACGAGTTTCCTTTAATATCTTGATTGCTTTGCTGCTCTTGCTCTACGTGTCCTGCATCAGGAACACTATCTCAAACTTCAAAGTTAACCCAATCAGTTTAGCCTCAACATTGTTACAGTAACCACTCAGTCTTGTTGTTTATACCTGACGTGGGATTCCATCACACGAGAAACTCATGTTCTGTTAGCTAACCGATATGATCGGATTAATTTGTAGGTAATCCGCCTTTGGTCATTGCACGCGGTGGGTTTTCAGGGCTATTTCCTGATTCTAGTTCAATTGCCTATGCCCTGGCACTTCAAGTTAGCGTACCCGATGTACTCTTATGGTGTGATGTGCAATTGACAAAGGATGGAGCTGGGATTTGTGTGCCGAATATCAGGCTGGAAAATGCCACGAACTGTTGAGTATGTGGAGTCTGGTTCACGCCGCTCGAGCGAAGCGTCTAGCCGCTCGAGCGAACACAAGACAGAGAGCTTCGCTCGAAGGAAGCTCGACAGACCGCTCGAGCAATTGCGGGACAGAGAGGTTCGCTCGATGACCGCTCGACTCACGGCTCGAGCGGAGGGAAGTCAGAGAGCTTCGCTTGAGGAGCCGCTCGACTCACGGCTCGAGCTTTTGCGGGAGACAAGTTCGCTCGACGCGGGCTCGACACGCCGCTCGAGCGAACATCGCTAATTCTTCAGAATTAGGGTTTCCGCCGTACAACATATATATTGTTTTGTTTTGTCTTGTACAGTGCGTCTGAGTGAACAGTAGCCGTTCTACATCATTGTATTGTGATTCCTCAAGAAATAAAAATCCTCTGCAGCTCCCGTGGACGTAGGCAATTTGCCGAACCACGTAAATACTGTGTCGTGTGTGATTGTTTAATTTCGTGCATTTATTTTTCACTTTATTGTCATCGTTTTTCACAACAATTGGTATCAAGAGCCAAGGTTTGGGTCTGAGAAAAAACGATGGCTGGAGCAGAAGTGAGAGTATCGGGGATCGAGAAGTTCGATGGCACGGATTATGGGTATTGGAGAATGCAGATAGAGGATTACCTCTATGGGAAGAAACTCCATCTTCCGTTGTTGGGGAAGAAGCCGGACAGCATGTCAGTTGCTGATTGGACTCTGTTGGATCGACAGGTCCTGGGGGTTATTCGTTTAACCCTGTCGAGATCCGTTGCACACAACGTCATCAAAGAGAAGACGACTGCGGATCTCATAGCGGCTTTATCAGGTATGTATGAAAAGCCGTCAGCAAATAATAAGGTACATCTGATGAAGAAGTTATTTAATTTAAAGATGTCGGATGGTACGTCTGTTGCACAGCATTTGAATGATTTCAATACTATCACAAATCAATTGTCGTCTGTTGAAATTGAATTTGATGATGAGATACGTGCATTGATACTATTGGCATCACTGCCAAATAATTGGGAAGCCATGAGAATGGCTGTTAGCAATTCTGCTGGCAAGTCAAAATTGAAATATGATGACATCCGTGATTTGATTTTGACTGAAGAGGTACGCAGGAGAGATTCAGGTGAGACCTCAGTTTTGAGTTCAGCACTGAATGTTGACTCTCGGGGAAGAGCACAAGACAGGAACTCATACAGAGGCAGATCAAAATCAAAGAACAGGAGCAAGAGCAAGATGAGACCTGGCCAGCAGGCAATTTGTTGGAATTGTGGCAAGGCTGGCCACATAAAGAAGAATTGCAGAAATCCCAAGAAGACAGAGAACGATAGTGCTAATGTGGTAACTGAAGATTTACAGGATGCACTATTGCTTGCAGTTCATAGTCCAGTTGATGACTGGATACTTGATTCAGGGGCATCTTTCCATACATCTTCCCACCGGGAGATAATGCAAAACTATGTTGCGGGTGACTTTGGAAAGGTATATTTGGCTGATGGAGAAGCCTTGAATGTAATTGGAATGGGAGACATCGACATCGTACTCCCTAACAAGAACAAATGGACCTTGCAAAAGGTCAGACACATCCCTGAGTTAAAGAAGAACCTTATTTCTGTTGGGCAACTTGATGATTGTGGCCACTCAGTGGTGTTCTCAGACAGCACCTGGAAGGTCACCAAAGGGGCACTGGTACTGGCTCGGGGTAAGAAAACTGGTACACTCTATATGACTACTGGTTTGAATAACACTATTGCCACTACCGTTGTAGAGAGCACAGCAGACATGTGGCATTGCAGGCTTGGCCATATGAGTCAGAAGGGCATGAAGGAACTCCTGTCTAGAGGCAAGCTACCAGAACTGAAGGCAGTTGATCTCAGTATGTGTGAGAGTTGTATTATGGGGAAACAGAAGAAGGTCAGTTTCTTGAAGAGTGGTAGAACACTGAAGTCAGAGAGACTAGATCTTGTGCACACTGATGTGTGGGGACCTTCCCCAGTGGCATCTCTTGGAGGTTCTCGCTATTATGTCACTTTTATTGATGATCACAGCAGGAAGGTATGGGTTTATTTTCTGAAACATAAATCTGATGTATTTAATGTGTTCAAAATTTGGAAAGCCATGATTGAGAATGAAACAGACTTGAAGTTGAAATGCTTGAGGTCTGATAATGGTGGTGAGTATATTGATGGCGGGTTCAAGGAGTATTGTGCAACTCAGGGAATCAGAATGGAGAAGACCATTCCTGGGACACCACAGCAAAATGGAGTTGCTGAACGTATGAACAGAACCATAAATGAGCGTGCTAGAAGCATGAGGCTGCACGCTGGGCTACCACCTACTTTCTGGGCAGATGCAGTTAGCACTGCAGTGTATTTGATAAACAGAGGACCATCAGTTCCTTTGGATTGTGGATTGCCTGAGGAGACTTGGAGCGGGAAAGAGGTCAAATTTTCTCATCTTAAAATATTTGGTTGTCTTTCTTATGTTCTTATTGATTCTGATGCTCGTAATAAGCTTGAGGCTAAGTCAAGGAAATGTTATTTCATTGGCTATGGGGACGAGGCATTTGGCTATCGTTTCTGGGATGATCAGGGTCGGAAGATTATAAGAAGCAGAAATGTGATCTTCAATGAGAAGATTGTGTACAAGGACAAGTCCAGTGCAGTTGCTGAAGCAGCCCCTCAGGAGTCTGAGTTTGTGAGTTTGGGTGATCTACCAGAGGTCACAGTGCAGTGCAGAGATGTGAGTGACGGGGAGAGTGGGTCCAGCACACCCATTCCCATTATTCCGCAATCAGATCCAGAGCCGTCCACTCCAATAGCTGCAGTTCGAAAGTCAGTTAGGACTATACGTCCTCCACAACGTTTCTCACCTTCTCTGAATTACATTTTGTTGACAGATGGTGGAGAACCACAAAGTTACCAAGAAACCTTGCAAGATGAAAATTCTAGCAAGTGGGAGTTGGCTATGAAGGATGAGATGGATTCCCTGTTAGGGAATCAGACATGGGAGTTGACAAAACTTCCATCAGGGAAGAAGGCATTACACAACAAGTGGGTGTACCGGGTGAAAACTGAGCATGATGGCAGTAAGAGGTACAAGGCCAGACTTGTTGTAAAAGGCTTCCAACAGAAACAGGGCATTGACTATTCTGAGATCTTTTCTCCTGTGGTAAAGATCACAACCATCAGGCTAGTTTTGGCTATGGTTGCTACTGAAGATCTATTTCTTGAGCAGCTAGATGTGAAGACAGCTTTTCTTCATGGAGATCTTGAAGAAGACATCTACATGCACCAACCTGAGGGGTTTGTGGTACAGGGAAAAGAAGGCTCAGTTTGCAGACTAAAGAAGAGCTTGTATGGCCTGAAACAAGCTCCTAGACAGTGGTACAAGAAATTTGATAGTTTCATGTGCAGTGCAGGGTACATCAGATGTCAGGCAGATCATTGTTGCTATGTTAGACAGTTTGACAATTCTTATATTATTTTGTTGCTATATGTGGATGACATGCTCATTGCAGGGGCTAGTATTGATGAGATCAATAGTTTGAAGAAGCAGATGTCAGAGCATTTTGCAATGAAGGATTTGGGAGCTGCAAAACAAATCCTTGGCATGAGAATTGCTAGAGACAGAATCAGAGGCACGTTAAGACTTTCACAGGCTGAGTATGTGAAAAAGGTACTCAACCGGTTCAGTATGGACAAGGCCAAGTCAGTTGGCACGCCCTTAGGAAGTCACTTCAGACTCAGCAAGGATCAGGCACCAAAGTCAGAGGAGGAACAAGACTATATGAGTAAGGTTCCTTATGCCTCAGCTATTGGGTCACTCATGTATGCTATGGTTTGCACTAGACCAGATATTGCCCATGCAGTGGGAGTTGTGAGTAGATACATGAGTAATCCTGGAAAACAACATTGGGAAGCAGTGAAGTGGATTTTGAGGTACTTAAAAGGCTCCTCAGAAACGTGCTTGTGTTTCTCAGGAGAGGGCTTAGAAGTACAAGGCTATGTTGATGCTGATTTGGCTGGAGATATTGATAGCAGAAAAAGTACCACAGGGTTTGTCTACACTCTGGGTGGTACTGCAGTTTCATGGGGCTCAAATCTACAGAAGACAGTTTCTTTGTCTACTACAGAAGCTGAGTATATTGCAGTTTCAGAAGCTGCAAAGGAGATGGTTTGGATACAGGGCTTCTTGGAGGAATTGGGTAAAAAGAATCAGAATGGCACCCTCTACAGTGACAGCCAGAGTGCCATATTCCTTGCCAAGAATCCAGCATTTCATTCCAGAACTAAACACATTCAGATCAGGTATCACTTTATACGATCATTGTTGGATGATGGACAGTTGCTTCTTGAGAAAATTTGTGGAAGTAAGAACCCTGCTGATATGTTGACAAAGGGTGTTACACTTGAGAAACTGAAGTTGTGCGCAACTTCAGTTGGTCTTCTAGCATGAAGACAGGAGCTATGAGTTGCAGAGGTGGAGGATATCATGTTTGAGGCAGAGGACGACATGTGGGTGTACCAGTCTCCAAGTGGGAGAATTGTTGAGTATGTGGAGTCTGGTTCACGCCGCTCGAGCGAAGCGTCTAGCCGCTCGAGCGAACACAAGACAGAGAGCTTCGCTCGAAGGAAGCTCGACAGACCGCTCGAGCAATTGCGGGACAGAGAGGTTCGCTCGATGACCGCTCGACTCACGGCTCGAGCGGAGGGAAGTCAGAGAGCTTCGCTTGAGGAGCCGCTCGACTCACGGCTCGAGCTTTTGCGGGAGACAAGTTCGCTCGACGCGGGCTCGACACGCCGCTCGAGCGAACATCGCTAATTCTTCAGAATTAGGGTTTCCGCCGTACAACATATATATTGTTTTGTTTTGTCTTGTACAGTGCGTCTGAGTGAACAGTAGCCGTTCTACATCATTGTATTGTGATTCCTCAAGAAATAAAAATCCTCTGCAGCTCCCGTGGACGTAGGCAATTTGCCGAACCACGTAAATACTGTGTCGTGTGTGATTGTTTAATTTCGTGCATTTATTTTTCACTTTATTGTCATCGTTTTTCACAACACGAACATTGCGGAAGTTCTCAGAAACAAGAATAAGGTTTACCTTTTCAATGGAGTTCCAACCCGAGGATGGTTTTCTGTGGATTTCACCCTCAATGAGCTAGCAAATGTCTACCGTAAGTCTGAGTCGTCTTAAACATTTTTTTCCTTGCATTTCATAACGGTTACCTGGATGTCTAGTCATGCAACATTTTTCTTTACATATGGTTGGATGTCATATTTGTTTAAAAGCTATTCTTATGGAAGTAAGGCTATCAGGCCCTGTGGTTGCTTATCCTAACATTTTGCATTAGAAATTGATGCAAATTTCTGTCTCTAAGCAGTAACACAAGGAGTCTATTCTCGAACTAATAAGTTTGATGGAAATAGCTTGCAAATTCTCACCGTTCAAGATTTGGCTAAAACAACAAAACCACAACCAGGCATATGGTTGAACATTCAGGTAAATGGATGATTAAACTGTCTTACATTAAAATTATCTCCTCTTATGTTGTACAGACGTGTCTCTAATCATGGAGGATCTGGCTCCTCAGCTATCATTTTCACCAACTCTTCTGTTCTATCACTTTTTGCAGTATGATGCATTCTTCAAGCAACACAATTTGAACATGCGAAGCTTTGTTCTTTCTGTGTCGAGAAGTGTGGAAGTAGGCTATATTTCATCACCAGAGGTGGGTTTCCTAAGAAGTATTACAACACGATTAAATCCAAGAACGACAAAACTGGTCTTCAGGTTTCTAGGACAATATGAGCTTGAGCCTTCAACTAACCAGACGTATGGTTCTCTGTTAAAGAATCTTACGTCTATCAAGACATTTGCCTCTGGAATTCTTGTTCCCAAGGCTTACATATGGCCTGTAGATGGCAGTCTTTATTTGCAACCTCATACCTCTGTTGTCGTGGATGCTCACAAGGCAGGGCTAGAAGTTTTTGCATCTGATTTTGCAAATGATGTTCCTTTTAGCTTCAATTACAGTTATGATCCAGTATCTGAGTCGTTGTCTTTCATTGACAATGGTGACTTCTCTGTTGATGGCATGCTGACCGACTTCCCAATTACTCCATCACAAGCTAGAGGTAAATTATTTCCTTCCACTTGATAGGAATAGGGGTCACCTAAATATCATGCATATTTACAAATTTTGAAGTAATGGTTTGTTATTGAGCTTTCCTAGCTGTTTTGATTTCTGTAATTTCTGAATAAAACTTGATTTGGCTATCTGGATTCCTTGACATATCTGTAAGATTTGTAATGATCAAATGAATAAGCTTAAACTTTGAACTTATTGGATTCAGCTACTAGATGCATTTTTTTCAAAGAGGCCGATATCCCGTAAATTTATTAAAAAGCCCTCATTTGTTGCGAAGGAATACTGTAGATATAAACTTTGTTGGGGTATATGTGGAGACTGGTTTGGAGCTGAAAATGTGTTTGCTGAAGTTGGCTTGACTGTTGGCTCGACTGTTAGCTCGAGCCAAGTCCGCTCGACTTCGCTCGACAGACCGCTCGAGCGAAGGCAAGTCAAAGAGGTTCGCTCGACATCGCTCGACAGACCGCTCGAGCGAAGGCAAGTCAGAGAGGTTCGCTCGAGTCTCGCTCGACACTCCGCTCGAGCGAGACACAAACCCTAGTGTTCGCTTGACACTCCGCTCGAGCCAATGTTCATTTGGCTGTTCGCTCGAGTCGCGCTCGACAGTCCGCTCGAGCGAAGTACGCAGATTTTGCCAGATTAGGGTTTCCAGCGCCACTCACTATATATATGTCATATTATACTTGTGTTATACGGCTAGAAGCATATTTTGAGAGAGAACAATTGTCTTGTGAGTGCATATTGAGTGAGAGAGTAAAAAGCCCTAGAGAGTGTGAGTTGAGATTGAGTGATTGTAATCTCCTCTGGTTAATAAGATTTCTGCAGCTCCTGTGGACGTAGGCAAATTGCCGAACCACGTAAATACTGTGTCGTTTTCTTGATTGTGTTGTTTTTACTTTATTTGTCATCGTTGGTGTGTGTACTTTGCATAGTATTCCACAACAAACCTCATTTTGGGGAATCCACAAAGTGGAAAAAAGAACCTTTACCAGACTACCTACCACAATATACATACTGTTCAACATTCAATCAAACAAAAAAGAAAATTACAGAAACAAACAAATCAACATAGTTTATTTACATATCAAGTAAGGCAAACCAGCTCTATCAAGTACTAATTTCCCTTTAAGCTCCCATGGAAACTCATTGGAGGCAAGAAAAGTTTTGGACTCGACATTTGCACCCTGCTTAGAAAGAAAATCTGCAATTTGGTTGTTCTCTCTAACTTTTAACGGTACAAATAAAATTCTTCCAAAAAGCCAATCAATGACCAGTGAATGAGGCCGTTGCCCCTCGACCAATTAACTACTATCAAAGAATCCGGTTCAATCTCTATGTTATGCAACTGATGATTAAGGCAAAGATTTAGTCCATCCATGACTGCCTGAACCTCAGCCAATTTAGTAGTTCCAAAACCATAAGAAGAAGCAAAAGCCACAAATCATACTTCTGAATTTCTTATAACACCACCACCACCACATTCACCCAGATTACCATAACTACTTCCATCCACATTTAGTTTATACCAACTTGGATTTGGTGTGTGCCAACTCAACATCTGCAACTTCGGACCCTTCACAGGAACAGTAACTAGTCCCAGTTGCTGAATTATAATAGTATCCAGCCTAGTTAAGACACCAGCCTTGGAAACTTTTGACTATATCTGGTATAACAGATTTGATCTTAAAAACATACAGCAAACTTCTCCTCCTTTACATCCTCCATGTGTGCTTTACACCTAAGCCACAAGAACCAAGAGATCAAAGATGGGAGTATCCTAAATATTAGCCCCACTTGGGATAACAACTTGGCTTTCCTTGGTTGAGTTTTACCTGACTCTGTATCTTTACCTTGTATGGCATTATTAGTTTGTTTTATCATTGAATTATTGACTGCTTATTTCAGCAAATATTTTGTTCACGTTACTGATTTCTCTTCCCATACTGTAGATTGCTTTGCTCATCTAGGCAAAAATGCTTCAGCACAAGGTAAATCCTGCTGCATATTGCTTTTGATAAAAGTTTTTCTGCTCATAGTTGATTGATATTGTTGTCTAAATGAATGTTTCTATGCCAACATAATTTTCATAATGTCATTGTTAACCTTTTTCCTTCACAATGCTCATTCTCCAGCAAAGCCTTTGGTTATCTCTAAATGTGGAGCAAGTGGAGATTACCCTGGTTGTACAGACTTAGCATTTATGCAAGCTATTGCAGATGGCGTAGATGTACTTGACTGCCCTGTTCAATTGTCGAAGGATGGGACACCATTTTGCTTAAGCTCAATAAATCTGATTGATAGTACACTAGTTGCTCAATCAAGTTTCATGAACCTTTTAACAAGTATCCCAAAGATTAAGACTGGCAGTGGAATATTTACCTTCAGCCTGACATGGAGTCAAATTCAAACCTTAACACGTAAGTCAACTTTGGTTCTCCTTTACTTACTCTGTGGTGTAATACTCTTTATTTAGATCACTTTTGTCTGCATTACGTGGAGGACTACTGTCATAGAGATTTCTTGTGATTGTTGCTAATCACACATGCATAACTATAGTCTATGGGAAGAGAAACAAAGAAAACTATGGGGAGAGGTGTAATTATCCAACACGTTGAACCAACCACTTAAACTCGTTTAGAATGACCAATGCTTGCAAATGTATGCAGGAAATATGGGAGTTTGGAAGAAGAATAAAAAATTACATGTAACTATAGTTTTTTTACAACTTGAAAATGACAACTATTAAGGCATGATTTTTATGAGATTTAGGTTTTTAGCTTCTGCAGACTTTAAGCCCTTGAGTTGTGAGGGCCCCTTCTCATGATTATTCACATGCTTTCACTGGTCTTCTGCTGCATTTTAGTTATGTTATTTGAATCACATTCTGTTGTATTTTTGTAAATATTATTCGCAAGCTAGTTCTGAATGCGTAATTCAATCCCTGTATATACCTTATTTGCAAATTCCTGCAGCGGCAATAGCAAACCCTTACGACAATTATTTATTGTTCCGGAATCCAAAGTTCAGAAAGGCTGGAAAGTTTCTTAAATTGTCTGAATTTTTGGCCTTGTCAAAGAATGCAAGCTCTCTTACTGGTGTCTTGATCAGCATAGAAGTAAGTATTTGCTTTTCCTAAATTCTTTTAATTACTAAGAACGTTACAAAAAATAATGTTACGAGGAGATTTCACACCATAAATCCATGGTTAGTAATTTATCAGAGAGAGGGATATTCATGTGGACTCAAATTGTGATGGTCTTATCTTTCTATGTAACCAAATCCTCATTTGTTTTGCAACAAAAAGAAACCTATATAGGTTATGAGTAATGCTATACACCACACTCTAATTCTATTTTCATCCTAATAAGTAAGTTGTGGCATATTTATTATCATTGGATGATAAAAATGCATGCAATAAATGATCATCTGATGGTAATAAATATGCCACATCATACTTAGTGGGATGAAAGTGAGATAATAGTACGGTGTATATAATTTTCCATAGTTTATATATTGACGCAATTGCTGAAATTATTGTGTTTTATAATGGTCTGAGGATGTTTGGATGCACATTATGTGCAGCATCAATTGAAAAATGAAAGATTTTCCTCAACACGACTTGATTATTTCTGTTGATAACGCCATTTTCTTCTGTTCTGTTCCTTCAGCATGCGGCCTACCTTGCAGAGGAGCAAAGATTGAGTGTAACTGATGCAGTCATCGATGCATTGAGCAAAGCTGGTTATGATAACCAGACATCCTTGAAAGTTATGATTCAGTCCAGTGATAGCTCAGTTCTAATGAAAATCAAGGACCAAAAAAATTATGAGAGGGTGTACAAGGTTGACAAGAATATTCGTAATGCCCTCAACTCAACAATTAAGAACATAAAGACGTTTGCTGATTCTGTGGTTGTCAGCAAGATGTCTGTCTTTCCTGAAAGACAGGCATTCCTCACTGGTGCTACTGATACTGTGTCAAAGCTACAATCATTTAAGCTCCCGGTGTATGTAGAAACCTTCAGCAATGAGTTTGTGTCTCAAGCATGGGACTTCTTCTCAGATGCAAACATGGAGATCAACTCATTTGTCATGGGGGCAAACGTTGATGGTGTGATCACTGACTTCCCTAAGACAGCTGCCAGATACAAAAGTAAGTGGATTTACTTATATTGAAACTCTTTATTTTAAATGATGCAGAAATATAGCTAGTCTTTTAGTCAATCACAAAATCAACTTTATATATATATATATATATTATGTTTTGAAAATCATATAGATGTATAGATATAGATTACAGCTGATAGGCATTTATTTCACACCTTGCCTCTTTTTATTTCAATTTTCTGGGAACCTTTCAGCAATAATTCAGCTGTGCTATGAAGCTTTTTTGGTTATTCCGCTTGGTCCTATAGAGCTATTCAAGTTTGCCCCTTATTGCTGATATAATGGTTACAATGGGAATTCAGGGAATCGCTGCTTAGGTTTGGGAAATGAAACACCTTCTTACATGACCTCTGTTCAGCCTCGCCAACTCATGCAAATCATTAGTCAAGCCTATATGCCAACAGCTGAGGCTCCATATCCTGTCCTGACAATTGCTGACGTGGCAGAGCCAGGTGGTGGATCTAGTAGCATTATCAAGTCAAGTAAATGGGATGATTTGATGAGCTGGATAAATAAATTACTGTAATATGACTGAACCGAGTCATAGGATGAGATAACTATCAACTTTAATCTCGTCACCCTCCACGTTTCAATGTTCCCATTCCCACATAAAGATGAACGTTTCTGCAATAAATAAACGTTAAAACAAGTACTTGGCTTCATAAAGTATGATTTTTTTAAGTCATCACTACCTCAAATAATGCTTAGATTCATACCTGATCAGGATTCTTCACTATTAGTAAAACCATGCGTCAGAATCCCATGAGAGAAAACAGTGAGCAGCTGGAGATGATCATTTGAAAATGACAAGGCAGATTGAAAATCTGTTCAGAAAGGGAAAAAAAATGTTGTGACGTATGGTTCATTGGTTTTAGTGTTCGTCAAAGTGGTTTTTCACATTTGTGGGCTTGACCCATATTGGTTGAAGTCCCATTAGTCCAATCATTTGTTCTTTCATAAGCTGATTGTAGGTATTGTAGAGAAAGAAATGATTTATCTATGAAAGTAAATCCATAAAATAATATGACTTAATGATACGGTACATTGGGTTATAAAGTTATTTTTATCGTAAAATAGATCTAACAGATTACGTAAAATCACGTCATTTTATAAATTTATTTTTGTATAATCTATTTGTATATGTAACACTTCTATTCTAGAAAAATCATTCAGAAGCTTAATACAATCTGTGAATCACAATCTCGGTTTCCTCTCTTCCTTCTCTTTCTTCCTTGGAGGAGCTCCAGTCGAACAGAGCAATTTTATCTGTGATTTTCCTTTTACAACTGAGAGTGTTACAAGCTGTCACAAGTGAACCCAATAAGGTTGTCAGTGCTGTTCATTTGAGAACAACATTGTTAACTCACAGGTAGATACAAAATGGCATAATAATATTATTACAAACCTAACGGTATTTGCAGTAATATAGAGTGAACACATGAGAAGTTAGCAATATGACTGCGAGAGCACATAAATGGTGTTGGCCCCAATGGAAGCTAATAGATTGGAATTGCCAATTGCCATCGTCATCAACCAGGACATGGTTCCTTGATATTCTTAATTTTCTTTTAGGAATGGAATATGTCCTTCCATCTTTGGAAATTAATACA